>CM060687.1:60438885-63280425 GCA_030686995.1 Artemisia argyi
GGCTGTGAAATTAGGGTTTGTGGATCACAGAATGAAACCCTATGTCAAAGAGATTTATTTATATGTGTGAGTGAAAGGAGATTAATATGGGCTTGTGTATTGTTAATGGGCCGTGAATTTGGTTGTTGTGATTGAAAAGCCCAGCCTGTTGATGTTTGACTTTTGAGAGTTTTTTATAAACTTGAAAGTTGGTTTGAGGAATTGAGGGTGATCTTGTGGTTAAAAAGGTTTAGAGTGTGTCGGACCGCTTGGTGTGACGGTGATGAAAAGAGAGAGGATGGTGGTGAAGCCGTGGTACAGGTTTGTTGGTTTGGCGTGTAGGGACTCGGTGAGTGATATGGCAAGGACGGAATTAGGGGGTCTTGCGGTGTCACGGGACACTGATGAAATTTTGCTCCGCATTGTTAATTTTCTTAAAAACCCTCGATGTTTTCTAAATACACCCGGTCCCAAAAATTTGTGTCTAATATTATAGTTTTAAACAAAAAATGTGCACCCAATCCCTCGTCCATGTGTGTATATATGCGAAAACATTAGATACAAAGTGATAATGAATTATTGATTTTTTCAAATTAAATGTTTTTTTTTAAGAACAGTTGGGTTAGTACAGACATAGTTAGTGTAGAGGAAAACCATGGGGAGACTCGAACTCAAGACCTCTCGTATGGGAAAGAGCCCCTTGACCAACTCTGCTAGGCTAACGTTGATTTGTTATTGGTTATCCTTGATCAAAAACATTGGATGATTTTACAAGTTTAATACTTGTGCAATACTCCGTGGTATAGATTGTTAAAAGTGATATCATTCAAATACTGTTAAGGTATCTACATTAACTCATCTTTTATTTATATGTCTCTTATTTAAAGATGACTCAATAAAAATGTAAACAAACAAGCCTAATATATTTTGTGTACCTTAACATATAAGCACGATTCAACATTAGAACTAGAAGCTGTTTGAAGACATTTAACATACAAGTGAGATAAAAAAATGTCAACTCATTACATTTACGACACACCAGAGTCCCCCAAAAAATGGCCATACACATTACTTGTACCTTATACCTATATAACTATTTATGTAGTTGAATTATATAAACAACCACCAAATTCCCAAGGATACCTTTCTATTTCGTCAACCAATAAATCAAGATTAGAAATGTGCAAACGGAAGCAACTAAGGAAAGAATGATTGTGTCCATTGATTTCTTCTTCTTTATCGCCATGAGAATGCTATTTACCTACATAACCAATGTATAGATAAGTTCTTAGCTTTAAGATTGATTAAATCATTATACATAGATATATAAGGTGGCTACGAAAGTATTCAACTTTTTTCATTAAGAGCACTAGGTACCCATGGTGTTATAGCAAAAAGTGATGTCACCTTAGTTTTTTCCCCCTATAACTCACAACGTATAACTTAACCTAAAAACACCCTCCCTTCATCACTCAAGTTATAGGACACCCCGGGGCCCCACACTTAACCCAAATTAAATTTAAAAAAAAAAAAAAAAAAAAAAAAAAAAAAAAAAAGAAAAAAAAGGGTAACCAAAATGACAATAAGAAAACTGTTAAAACGATTGAGGCTGTATTCAATATTTTGACTATTTGTTAATATTTTGCTTTGTAGAATAGAAAAGTAACCAAACGTATTTATGTTTTTTCAATAACTTTATGGTTATCTTGGCCATTCACTGTTGTATGTCAGATTTGGAATAAACTTAACAAGATAACCATTCGGGTGACCATCAAGTAGTCTAAATAGTTGGGTGGGACTAATAAAAGAGGTTGAATAGTTGAGTAGCCGCCTACTACATTACCCTTAAAAATTAGTCTATATACTGAAACCAAGGTTTTTGTAGTTTTAGACTTACAAGTAAAAAGAAATTACTTCAAAATAATATACTTACAGTTGGGAGACGACTGCTAACATTGGTAAGCTTTGAATTGATGCCGCCAAACGTTGAACGTTGAAACATGAGTGTACCTAGTGTTTCTTGTGCTTGTGATAGTACACCATCCATCTGCAATTCACATTACACAATTAGCCATTCACTGACTTCCTAATATCTCACCGACTTGTTCATTTTGTGGATACTATCTTTGCTTTAAAAAACAAGAAGTAAAAGGGACCCACATCCACATTTTTAATACGGAGTACATCTTAGTTTCTTAGAGACTTGAAACTTATATTTCACGACTAAAGATTTATCGTCGCAAATGCCCATTTAAGATGATGCTTGAGGTTAAGAAAAGAATCTTGCAGACTTGAATACTCTCATCTTGTAAACATTTTATATGGATATTAAAATCAAGGAATGGATCCAGTTATACACACCTGGCCCGTGGTTCTCATAAGAGTAGCACGCTCCTTAAGGAGAGACTGCTCTTGAGATGCACCACCCTCTTCAATATCTAATCTTGTTCTGTCAAACTCCCTGAAATCGTCAAGTAGTGATGCATGTTCTTTGTTTGCTTTAAGGCTAGATCGAAGCCGATTAAACTCCTGCAACATATAAATATAAAAATTGAATATCCCTATGCAAATATTGTTCATAGTGAATCATATATGGGTCATAAAAGTTTATAGCATGCATGTAATACTTGAATGATTCATAGTTAATACAACAGTAATCACAGCAAACCTTTTAACAATACATCAATTGCTAGCAAAAATAATTAATAATGACGTTCAAGCGCTTTAAATTCCTTTTTAATCCTTTACGACGTATATGATATGGTAAAAAGTTTCAACAAAACTCATATAGAAAAATAAAAACGATAGTTTGAAACCATTTACGACGTATATGCTAATTATGCATGTCCGTCAACATTGAGCCAATTACATGATTAAGCATCAAAACAAAAATAAAGTTACCTGACTAAGATCACGATGAATTTCTTGAAAACGATTCAATGTATGGGAAAATATTCCTGATCCACCGGATGACACCAATGCTTGCATTTGTGAAATTACATGATGTAGTTGTTTAAGTAGTTTTTCTATACGTGATCCAAGATCATTTTCGTCACCATCGACTTTTGTTGAAACTAGTCTACGGTACATATGCATTTCATCATTGAGCTGTGCTTCAAGATTCCTTGCCTATACAAAACGATACATCAACTCAGACTCCACACCCCAATGACTTGTTACAGATAACACCCCATGAAAATTATATTTTTTACATCAGAACATAAAAATCTACCGGAATGCTTGGATGTGCATTGAACTAAATATTGCTATTAGATCTATAACTTTAGATTGTATGGTTAAATGGGATTTGATTTCGATTATTAAGGGTCAAATTATTCACATATGGATAGTCAGACAAGAATGGTAATAGACTTAATAATCACTTTAAAAACGCATGTACAAGCGCCGCCCCCTAAATATCAACAGGTTCATAATCCCTGCTTCCATGAAAATTTCGCAATCTAGAATTACTTGGTTTCCCATATCGACATTACAACCAATCGATACCGTTGATTCTAGGAGGTGTTTGGCATTGCACTTTATAGGTTACTATCTGATTATTGTGTTTTAAAGTCGCAAAGAGCAAGCTATTTTTGTTTGGGTAGACTGAAACTAATTATGCTTATTTGCTTATTATGAGGTCAAATAATCAAACCATCTCCAAGGTGGCCTAGTGGTAAGGTGTCCTCAGAGTCTCATAAGAGACCATGGTTGAAACTTCGTTTGGTGAAAATCTTGGGATGACTACCAATAATCAGAACCAAAACGGCTCGACTTCCCCAGGTAACCTAAACACGAATCCCCTTTATCCGGTTACCGTTTACCGAGGTCAAATAATCAGCTTAGAAGTAACTGCATCAATACCCGTACCAATTATCTGATTATTTCGGGACAATTTACTTGTCAATTCTTAATTAACCATAAATTTTCCAAAAATTTGATCATCAAAAGCCTTTGTGTCCCATTGACAATCTTAACTTCCAATTAGCTCAATTCCAATCTAGATCCTAACAAATTCAATAATCCAAAAACCCCATAAAAAAAACTTGCCTTAAATCACAATTTCACCATTTTTTATTGTAAAGACTATATAAATAAATGATATAACAAATACCCACTTATTAAAACAGAAAATTAAGCAAATTCAGCATCTTTTTTAAGTAAAGATTATATAAATCAATGATACAAGAAATACCCAACTGAGAATTAACAAATAAGGATATAAATTTATAAGTGAAAAAAGGATATAAAAGAAAGAAACCTGTTTTCGTAAAGAGTCCCAAGAAGTTGGTGGATCCATGGAAGAAGGAAAACTGGTTTGTGAAAAATGAATGTGATGGACCGACAGATTATTATTATAGACTAAACTATTTTACCAAATTATATACTCTCTTTGCTAGTATTTTTTATGTTTCATTTTAACAGGAATACGATAATAAAATAACTTATAGTAAAATTGTATGATTGTTAGTCATTGAATTTGATCGTATGGCTTAAATCAAAACAAATTTTTTTTTAATCAAATCTAATGACTTATAATTTCATAACTTTACTAAAGTTGTCTTATACAACTTAAAAGTATTTTACGGGTGAAAAGTGAGAGATTTTTAAATTTTGTCATATCGAAAGTATTTATTATGGGAACTAAAGACTAAAAATATAAGATCATTTACTATAGTGAACTTTTATAAAGGTTTATAAAAGTGCTTAATTATCTTAAATCATAATTTCTTAACTTTTTTTAGTTATACACCTTTTTTCCTTAAATTTAGAAAATGTTCAAAAAATATTAGACACACACACACACACACACACACACACATATATATATATATATATATATATATATATATATATATATATATATATATATATATATTTTTTTTTTTTTTTTTTTTTTTTTTTTTTGTTAAAGGGTTGATACCCGATGAAAATATTAGACATTTTCATTCCACATGAGCATGAAACACATTTTTACTATAGTTAATAAAATGATAAACCTCTTCATCTTTTTTTAAACTTTTTTGATAGTTCTAAAATGAATGTTATAATTTTGATAAGCCTTAAATTCCAAACGAACTTAATTGTTAAGTGTGAATAAACTAGTAAAAGTTTCACTTAACTAAGTTAAAAGTACCATACTACACCTTAAAATTTTAGATACTAAAAATTTCACTTGATCAATTCAGAATACTAAACTATATTTTAGCATTTAATCTTCATTGTTTTAGATATAGGCATATAGCAATTGATAAGAGCGTTTGTCTAGATCTTATTTTCTGAGCTTAGACTTAGAATTTAATAAACAGGTTATCACTTACCGGGCAATTACTCGTGGAAAACCACGAAATTTTTTAAAGGCGGATTATTAAGTTGCGATTTCTTGGTTAAGCGTTTCAAACTTTCACGTAATATTTATGTATACAACATAAAGTTATCAAAATATAACGCTTATGCAAACGCACAAGCAGTGACTTAAAAAAATGAATGAAGAAGTATAAGACCATAAAATATTGATTATATATAGTATCTACTTAATTATGATTCATAGCGATATTAGGCAACTTTTTTAAACATAAGTCAAAGGTTTCATAGTGGAAAACTAATCAAAAATCTTGATTTAAAACTAAAAGATGTATTTTAGGTATCCAGAATTACTCACTTTTAGGTTTTTAAAATTTTGTTATAATAATAATAATCTTTCTTTTATTATTAAAAGAGTGCCAAGTGTACATGGTTGTGGAGTGTGTGGGACCAAAACAAGACCAAAATGACATTTTTACCCTCATGTGCAAGTCACATGTGGTATTTAACAAAAATATTTAACAGGCGTTACGGATAAGGATGAATGATGTGCAATAGTTTGATTATAAGGATCAATTAGTTGCAATTGAAAAGATAGGGACTCAATTAGGGATTTTTCTCAAACCACAAGGACGAATGGTGTAATTTACTCTAATAATAATAATCTCTTTATAGGTAGTTAAGATCAAGATAAATAAAGTGTTTGAACTAACTTACGATAAAAATTAATGAAAAGCTATTTAAACTCATAAGCTAGAGCTTATCAAACCTAGCTTGGGTTTAAAGCTTATTCAAACATTTTAGTATGCTTATTTTTGTTATATAAGCTATATAAACTAACTCATATAAAAGATAATATAAACACCCTCTAATTTTCTATGATGAGGGTAGTAAATTAGCATTTATAAAATCAATTTAAATCGACAAGTACATGTGCGTACCATACAGCTGTACAATCGATTTAAATATACCCACTTTTCTGGTATCAGTATGAGTTAATGATAATTTTTATCTTTTTCGAAATTATTATTCATCTTTTTGTTTTGGCATGTTTCATTGATAATTGTTCACTTTAAACTAGGTAATAAGTTTTTGAAAAGTAAAATAAATTTGTGTGAATAAAGGAATGTTTGGCTGAGCTTATAAATTGGACTTCAGCTCATGTTATATAAGCATTTTACGGCTTATACCGTAAGCTCATTTAGTGATTAGATTAGCTTATTTTTAATACGGAGTAACTTGGTAAGTTCAAATGTTTGGTTTAGCTTAGGTTGGTAACCGACTAAAAAGGACATGTGTTGAAAAATATAAATGTCATTAGTTATAATTTCTTATTTGTGATGAAGAATTTTATATAAACCCAACTCCTTTTGAAAAATCCACACTTATAATCTTATTAAAAACCCGTCATATAAGCTCAAAGCTCATTCATACAAACTTAGTCAAACATTTAGTTTAAGCTTATTTGACAAATATAAGCTAATAAGTTCATCAATCAAACACATAGTTTAAGCTTATTTGACACATATAAGCTAATAAGATCATGATATAAGCTTACCCAAACACCCCTTAAAACAGTGTAATAAAGGCCAAAATAGTACTCTATAGTTTATACTAGTATTATAATATATTCTCCCCAGCACTTCTCATGCGTCTTAAAAAAAAGCAAGATTGTGTCCAAAACTTGCTTATAAAGAGACTTTTCATCCATCTTTTTAATACAAAGTCAGATCTAGTCGTGAATTAATTTTATAAAGAGACTTTTATTCATTTGAAAATTACCCTCAACAAGTAGTTGATTACCATTAAAAAAACCAAAAGAACCACTTGATACATATTGTCAAACTATCCCCAACCTAAAAGCAAACCGAAACAACAAAAGAAAGGAAGACATGCTTCTAGTAATAATAATAATAATAATAATATTGAACTCCAATATAACAATAAAAATAACCTAAAAATGTATTAGTTCCTATGGTCAAAAACAAAGTCAACTATTTAAATTAACAACAGTAGTGTCTCCTTAAGAGAACAACTTACACAAATTTTACCCTTCTAATCCTCATAAACTTTGATTAGTAAAGTTTAGCAATCATGGCACAAATGATCTAACCACAATTTTGTATAAAACTTCACAACTCCCAAAAGTCAATAATTAATAAGTCTCTACTCCAAAACAATGACACCATCCCCTTGTTTTTCCTCATTTGACTTATCTTGACTATCAGCATCGGGCAATGCATCTTCCATTACCACGTCAGCGTTAGTAGTCCCGTTGGCTGGACCCGCTTCATGCTGGGTTGCACTTGAATTTGCAATGTCACCATTGCTCTTCTTGGTTTCAGTTACAGGGGAGAGGATTTTGGTTACTTCTTGGTGTATTGTTTCTAGTGGTTGAAGGGTTTTTTTAAGCTTGAAACTTGCGGGTTTGTTGGTTGAATAAGACTCAACCGATTCAACAGCACTTTCTTCAATTACTTTGCACATCTGCAAATTGGACACAACAATTAAGAACAATGTCTCACATTGGTATGAAATAGGTGGCAATATAAGCAGGTCTAGAGGCTCTGGTAATAGATCAAACTGGTAAAGTTTTCAGACGGGTCAACAAAACATTTTTGTCTCTTTCTTTAACTTTTTAAAGAAAAACTATTACATCATACAGAAACTCAAAAAACTATTTTGAAGTAATGATCCAATTTTTCAAAGCAAAAAATGATGTGATCATAAACACTCTGCTACAGCCTTCGACTTGTTTCCTTTAGCGAAAATTTTTACATTGGCCCGCTTGGATCGTAAGGCAAAACAATATCTTCAACATCAAAATTAACATGTTTTTTTTTCTTAAATTTTCTAACATCAATTTTTTAACTTGGTTACAGAATGTATAGCAAAATCCAATCTGAAAATGGGTCCGTTGACTTAGAAGTCCAAGTGTAATTCCTAGACAACCGCTATAGCATAGTTATGAAATATAGAAATCTCGTGCAGAATACTCGTGAATTAATTTTATTGTAACTGTGAAAATTAATAGTTACCTCATTATAATGGCGGGCCAGTGCCATGCGATCTGTTTTATCATCACAAGCAGCTGCTGATATTTCTTCCGGGGCTGCAAAAAGAAATATTAGCCGAAAAATCAGGGAAACTTAATGCATTAAGACATTGATAGAATCTCAAGAGATTGTTCCATAAAATTACAAATTTTGACTAGACGTGTGGTTTAGGAAATTATTTTTTAACTATTCCTCAAATACCAAGATATCATTAGCTAAAGATATAACGAGGAATAAACCTTACTGATTGCCATCAATTAATTTTTGAATGATAAAATTAAGATTTCAGACACTTACTGATAACTTCAATTTGAGGCAATTGGCCAATCATTTGAGAAGATGTTTCATTGTTTGCAGTTGGTGGTCTATCTATAACCTTTTGGTCAGTCTCCATATTATCGCCTCGAATCTCATTGGGTTTTTCATCGCCCTGTTATGACGTTTGACACATGAGCAAAAACAGATCAAAACACAGCTTTATGTCCAATTATAAATCCGTTAATAGATTTACAATTTCACAAAAGCTTTTCTGTAAAAAAAAATCCTTCCATAATAAGTTAAGATTTCCACCAATAACAAAAACCATAATATACAACTTTTTGGAGAACATGATTTGCACCCTAAGACCATGATGTTAATTTCTTCAGTATTCAAGAAAGTAACTTTTTAATGATCACTTAAATAACATTTAAGTAAACATAAAAAGAATTACTATTTGTTAGAATGTGTAAAACTTACAAAATATTCTTTTTGGTATTCAGCATTAAGTCCTTTTTCAAGAAGGAGAACACGTTTCTTGACAAATTCAACAACTCTTCTCTGCATCTCCCTGAAGTGATATAACGCGTTATTTGAAGCGACAGTATCTTGTGGTACAGAACCACCAGAAGCCGCTGCTGTTTGACCCTCAAGACCACCGCCAGTGGAAGCAAACATAGGTTGAGAAGCTCCGGGAACACTCGGATTTACTCCGGGAAGATTCAATTCTTGACAAATAACTTCCTGAATCCTCAAGTCCTTGTCATCAACAATAGCTTGCCATCTTCCATAACCATGCCTTTATATGCAGATAACATTCAGAAACAAATAAAAAAAACAGATTCTAATACCAAACAGAATTGATAATTGAAAAACAATCTTACTTCAACACAGCACGGAGTAGGGTTCGATCATGTTCCTCCTTCCAGAATTTTAAACCTCGTAACCCTGGATAGCGATAGATGATGTCATCCGTAAAAAGAGGAGCAGATGGACCATCTGAAGAATTTTTCACCTGCACAACCATAATTAATAGAACAGACATAATTATTACATAAAATCTTGCGGGACTTGTTAGACAAAGGTTAGAACTTACTTTATCTCTTACAAGAAGCAAGACTGCAATCCTGACAAGCACATCCTCTATTCTTAGCCCTTCCTTTGGGACACCGTCTGCATTACAAGTATTAAATAATTACTAACTCAAAATATTGAATATAGAGTGACAAAAAAGTCATGGTTTTGACTTTTGACCACAAAATATCACCTGAGAAAGTCGTCGCGTCTGTAATATCTTCAGAAATGTGTGACAAGAAGAGAGTTCCATAACTGCACAATATGCCAATATTAAACCAAAAATACGACTTTCATTACTTCAATCTACCTACGCACAATTTAACGCTTTTGAGATGCAAATCCAATGGTTGCCATCAAAACTGGATATACCATCAACCATTAACATCCACCATTATTTCCTTTTTACCCTTCACTTAAAAGGCATAAATAATTTTTTTAAGATAAAAGGGCTTACACTTTTATTTCCTCATAACTCTTCTGCTTCAAGCGGGAAGTAAATTCAGCCCAATCAAAATCTCCAACACCAAATCTGAAATGTACTTAACACAATCAATACCGACACAAAAGAACCAAATAGACCAACTCATTACATCTTTGAAGAAATCATTGATCGTAGCAAAGAAAAGACTAGACCTCATCAGGATTTGAACAAATTGTGCCCGTTGACTTTGATTAAATCCGAGTACTCTAAAGGCTTTTCCTTCACCTTCCATAAGGGGAAGTAGCTCAGCATTGTCAACTGTAAAAATAAGAGTTAAAAGAAGAGCCATCACCAAATGTTAACTACCTAATAAAGAAACAATGTAAACAATGCAACAATTATGTAATGTATTAAAGAATAGAACTGATAAGTGTACCACGTGTTTTCTTCCTGGTAGGCTTTCTCACAGGTGCTGTCCCAGCAGAATTCTCCCCATCAGACATCTCCACTTCATAGTTATCATCAGCATCAGAGCTTACATCTTCCAATCCAGCAAGATCATCATCTTCAACAGATACCATCTGAATATCACCAAAAGAGCAAGAATCTTTCAGGATCAATAAATTCAAAAGATGGCATAATTGCAACTAAAAAGAGCTGGTGAAGAGACCAACCTGTTTGCGGCTTCTTTTTCCTTTGCCCATAGAATTAAATTCTTCAATTTTGTGTTCTTCATATCTGTCTTTGAGCAACTCTTCCCAATAATTCGATCTTTCTGGAATGTTTGCTCCACTTTTATTCTCTGCTAAGGGCTCTTGAATTTCCTCTTCCATTCTTTCTGCCTCATCAATATACTCAAAGTTTGCCACCTAATGATCACACAACAAAATTACAATATATATTAGTAATCAAGTATTTCAGTTGCCAATAATGTCAATTTATAGTAGGAACAAAGAAAACCTTAAATGCTTTCAAAAATCCATCTTCTTCTGCTTCATCCATAGCGGTGTTCTCTTCTTCAGTGTAATCACGGTTAAGCAACCTATCAAGGCGTGAACCGGTAAAAGCGTTAAAACAAGAAATGAAGAGATCATGAAGTATACCTAATCAGTAATAACAAATTTACCTATCTATTGCAGCATCATCATAATGAATTTGCCTTGATTTCATAGCCTCGTCATTCTCATCAGCAAATAATTCCTTTGAGCCATATCTTATGATGTCATCCAGCTCTTCCTACATTGTAATAACATCATCATTCATGTATACAAAAACTTTAAGTTTATCAATTAAAGATATCTCTATTATCATGGCTTCCTGCTATAAAATATACCTGATTGATGTTTTGATTTTTCAACTTGCCAACAACCAAATGCTCTAAAACCATCTTCTTTTTGGTCATCTCCATCATCCTTTCTTCGATTGTTCCTCTTGTTATGAGTCTAAATATCATCACCTGCCAAATGGCAGATAATAAAATTCAGACACAAACTAAACGCGCTTTTTACATACAAATGGGTCGATTGTGGTCGTGTTTTATCTCAAACAAGATAATGAGGCCAGGTCAAAGAAACTAGCTAAAAGGGGAACAGATCAGACAAGCTGAATGACTCAAGAAAGTTGTCAAATGTCTATTATTAAAACCAATACCAACACGAATCCATTAGGACCCATTACCCAACCCCTCCACGCATCATCTTGGCACCTCTAACATACACCCATGCTAAGCATACAAGAAGACCAAATCAACATGTAACAGATTCTAACCTTATTTTTCTGTCCAAGACGATGAGCCCGGGCCATAGCTTGTAGATCAGCATGGGGATTCCAGTCACTGTCATAGATGATAACTGTGTCTGCAGTGGCAAGGTTTATACCAAGACCACCAGCTCTAGTAGATAGCAGAAAGCAAAATCTTGAAGAATTGGGAGCATTGAACCTATCAATTCGAACTTGCCTTTCGCCACCACTAACTTTTCCATCAATACGTTCATATAGCCATTTCTGAAAAAATAGACAGTCAGATATGAAAGACAAACTGGAAAGTCAAACAGTTTTAACATTCATACCTTGTTATTACAATAATCTTCTAGCAAATCTAGCATGTGCTGAAATTGTGTATATATTAGAACTCTATGGCCTTGCTCTCTTAGTCTAACCATCATTTTGTCTAATAGCTGTAATTTTCCAGATGTTTCACATAGTTGTCTGACAGATGGAGCACGACAAAATTAGTCCAACATATTAACAATCCCTAGTCATGGGGTGAGCAACAAAGATTATCTAAATAAGGTATAACATATTACTTGTAGAACTCATTGGTGTCATCCGGTTCAACTCCCTCTAGCATGAAAGGGTGGCAACAGAGCTTGCGCAGTTCCATAACCACATTAATAAGAGAAATCTGATTTTCGAGCAACAAAATTGAATGTTAAACTTTAAATTCAAGATTAAATATAGTAAATCTACCACTGAAGATTGTAAATGTACCTGAGCTCCTCCCCGGCGAGTTAATAACTGATAATTACGCGTTAAAATTGCCTTGTAATACTCTTTCTGCTTGCTACTCAATTCCACACGTAAAATAAGCTCCTTTTTAGGTGGTAGTTTCTTCATGACATCTTTCTTCACTCCTGCCATTTATCAGCCGCAGTTTACAAATGTCTATTATTAAGTTCAACTGAAACAAGACAAGTACAACTTCAGATGCTTACTTCTTAAAAGATGAGGGGCCAACATCTTATGCAGCCGTGAAACCTGCTCTTCTTGATTGATATCCTTGAACTCTTCCTGAAACTCCTCCAAACTTGCAAACTGCAAGCATTTGTAGTAAAATAAAACGATGTTTTATGGTCAAGTACTGCTCATTATGTAGGATTACACACATTTAGTACTAAAAAATTTGCAGTGGTACTAACCTTCCCAGCATCAAGGAAGTGCATTAGCATGAAAAGCTCATCCAAATTGTTCTGAAAGAAGTTTGTAATTCATACCCAAAATAAGAACGAAGTAAAAAAGAGGGTAGAATATGTATATATTAATTAAAGTTCATAAAATTGAAGTATTCATCAAGACATAAAAAGTATTGCAAGAGCAAACCTGAAGAGGGGTTCCAGTCAATAGTGTGCGATGTCGGGTGTTAAACTGCTTCAGTGATGAAAACAGCTTTGAATCTTTATTTTTAAGACGATGGCCTTCATCTACTATCTACATAATTTATGCAGAAAAAATCAGTACAGAAACATGTATATGACCTAAGGATTCTACTAGAGGGTCAATAGATGTACCATGGTCTGCCAGTCAATTGCCTTCAACGACCCGTGATCTATGTTGATCATTTCATAAGATGTCAATAGCACATCAAACTTTATTCTATTTTGCTTACTTTCACCTGTCTTCTTTTTCTTGTCCTTCTTATGAGACTTGGGAAAATAAAATTCATATTCTCGTATGACAGTACGAGCAGCAGCTGTTCCAACGTACATAACCTGCAGCGGTCACCAAAAATTATGAAAACATAAACCAGCTACTAACTCAAATGAAAACATTAAAATTTGTGAAGTATTGTAACGTACAACATTCATATGAGGTGCCCATGTGGCAAATTCACGTTCCCAGTTCCGCAATGTGGAAAGTGGTGCTACTACTAAATGTGGGGAGACATTCTCTTCGTACAGAGAGGCTAAAAAGGCAATACTTTGTATTGTTTTCCCTGTCATAGAGCATAATTATTTAGATTGTAACTTACAGATATGTCGAGTGCTCAGAGAAAAGTGGATTTCAAAACATACCAAGTCCCATCTCGTCTGCAAGTATCACATGTGTTTGCTTAGACCATGAGAAACGCAAGAAATTCAATCCTTCAAGCTGATATGGGTGGAGCTCACCTACAATCACACCAAATAGGCTTACACGAATTACTAAATTATTCAACACAGTAGCAACAGAATCACAAAAAACAAAATGTTTTGCATACCTCCAGGAAGAAATTCAGGACTCTTTTCAAATTGCTGAAACTCTTTTGACTTCTTTTTTAAGTCAGTCGCGTCACGAATGTTGCTTTTTTGCTTCCTTAGTTTCCGATATCTAGACTGGAGTCTATTGAAATTCTCAATTTGTAGTTGAAATGACGAAATATCCGACTCAGATTCCCAATAACATTCATCATAGTTGAGCCCCACCCATTTTACTAGATATTCCTTTTTATCATCCTCGTCTTGCCTGATTCATCGTCCACATATCATACATCCTTAGTTTATGTTATCAACAAACATAATAGTTTAACAAAAATATAATATTTCACTGGCAGAAAACAACATTTTTATCAGATAGATAATGTATGAATCTGTCGGAAAATAATCACCTGCAAGCAAGAATCCGGTCAACCATTGTATATTCAGGCCTGATTGCAACAAAATCATCCTCGGCATTATTCCCCACAGACATGTTCTTGCGGAAATTGTTTACTTTTGTCCTTAACCGAGGAAGCTCCTTGTAAGCTTTTATGAACTCTTTTTCCGGCACCCTAAAATACCAAAAAAATAAAAATGGGAAGAAAAAAGATTTATTTTTTCTAGAATCTGAATCATATAGCAACGCATTGTTTAAAAGAATAGCTATGAGTAGATATACCATGTGCAATGGAGATAAGATAGTCCTTTCCACTTAACAAGATATTGTTTCACAAATACTTGCTTCGAACCAAGTTTTGAGGCGTCACTTTCTTCAGCAACAGTAGGCCGCATTTCACAGTCCAAAATCTTTTCTATATCATTAAGAGGATTAACCTGCGAGTACAGTACATCATTAATATTTATAGAAAAAGGCGATAACGGCATACATTTCATATAGTGTTAATTGATAACATACGCATTTTGGACAATGCCAGGTGGTAGGAAGAGGGGCTTTAAGAGGTGGCAGTAAACACTTAGGATGGTATTCGTAAGTGCACGTTTCACATATGAGTAGATTCCCAGATTCACCACAAGCGTTACACGAATCCTCTTTCTATATATGACAACAAAACATAAGGAAACTGTTATTTTAAAACCTAAACATGCTACAAATATGGAAAAAGAACATTATCATGGTTCATAAAAGTGGAAATTTCAGTAAGCCAAAAAAAGTACCGCATCATCTCTGACAATTTTCTCATATTGCTCTTTTTTCTTAGATTTACCGTGCAGAAGGTCTGACTCATCATCAGATTCATCAATACTGTAACGGGGCCTTGAATCTGATCTAACACGTAGTCTCTCAGCTAAACTACTCATCCTCTGCAACATAGGCAACAAACTCCTTAAGTTTCATTCACCCACATGAGAACTCAAAGGTGCATGTACCCCAAAAGGTTGTGCTTTCGTAAAAACGCACGCAAGTAATTAAAAAAAAAAAAAAAAAAAAAAAAAAAAAAAAAAAAAAAAAAAAAAAAGCAGCAGCAACTCTCAAAAGGTAAACACGACACTTAGGGGGTGTTTGTTTCGGCTTATATAGCCGGTTTATGGCTTATTTGATTTTGGCTTATGTTATATAAGCTCACTTTTTGTGGCTTATTGTGAAACCTTTTGGCTTATATAAGTTTATTCCGAAAAGTTTCTAATTAAACCATAAAAACCAAATAAGCCATAAGCCGAAACAAACATCCCTTTAGGAAACTTGCAAAGCCGGCTAAACAGTTCTACTTTAACTTAAACAATCCCCACAACTCACGCATGCAAAAAATGGGAATTTCCGATTTCGCATATAAGATCCGAAACACACATCGCTAAATCGCACTTTGCTTCACAATTACGCGCACAGAAAGCTAATTCAATGCCACAATCAATCTACCTACAAACCCTACCATCTAACACTTATCACATCTCATCCACTAATCTACTCCAAACTACCAAACTTTAAACACAATCCCTAAATCATATCATTTCCTAAAAAATTAGGGCTTCTAACAAAAACCAACAAATTTACCTCAAAACCACAATTGAACGTGCAATTCACGCGCTCACAATTACCGTAGTTCAATTATAGACCTGCAGTAAAATTAGGGTTAGGGTTTTTTTACAAATCTGGTGTTATTGTGTGTGTGAAATTAAAAGTAAAAAAATGAGAAGTTAATGTTATATAATGATTGTTGACCTGATGATTGACCAGAATCTGATTTGAATTGAATTTGAATCAAGGTATTATTATGAGTGTGTGTGTTTTGGATGATGAATTTGGGGGAAAAATAAAAAGTGTTTTTCTTTTTTTTTGGGTTAATCAAGGTATTATTACTAGGGTTGTTTTTTTTTATGCATTTTATATTGTGGAAAAGAAATGTTTAAGGTAAAATTTTGATTGTAAAGATACCAAGAGTGATATTTAGGGATAACTTTAAATAAATAAAAGATATTATTTTATTTTATTATTTTAGTTAAGGAATTAACTTTGGGGAAATATAGATCTCAAATATTTTAAATATCTAATGAACAAATACTTATTACTCAATTTTTATCAAAAAAAAAAAAAAAAAACTTTTTTTCTAAATAAAATATTTTACAAACAGTAAATTGTTAAACGACCAAAGTCATATGTGAATTTTATTTTAGAAATCAAGTATATTTCATAAATTACATATGATTTCATAAATTATATATGATACTAAAATAACAAATCACATGCGATTTTTTTTCAAACGTAAATTTCAAAACTCACAGAAAAGGTAAAAATAAAATGGTCAAAGATGATTTAATTCTCGTCACGATAATATAATTTTTTTCATGTAACGATTAATAGTTTGTGAGATATTTTAATTTTTAACAGTTCGTGAGTTTAAAAAAAAGTTAATGTTATATAATGATTGTTGATCGGACTAGAATCTGAATTTAATTGAATTTTAATCAAGCTATTATTATGAGTGTGTATGTTTGGATGATGAATTTGGAGGAAAATAAAACGTGTTTTTTTTTTTTTTTTTTTTTTTTTTTGGTTAATTTAGTTGGTAATACTACTATGATTGTTTTTTCTATGCTTTTTATATTGTAGAAAAGAAATATGTTTAAGGTAAAATTTTGATTGTAAATATACCAAGAGTGATATACTGATATTTAGGTATAAGTATAACGTTAATTTTTTTTTTTTAAATAGATATCAGTGTTATTTTATTATGTTAGTTAATGAACTAGTTATAATGTCCGCGCACGCGCGTTTTTTTTTTTTTTTAATTTTTTGAATCATATATTTTTATTTATTAAAAAATAAATAATTTAATCTTTGTTTTATTTGATTTATGATGTTTAATTATAGTTTTTTATTATTAAAGATAATTATTTAAAAATTTTAATCCTATTATTAATTGCATCTTATCTATATTTTTTGTATTTATGTTCTACTTGTGTTATGGATAAATATAAAATGTTACCTAATAAGAAAATAATCTTTTTTTTAAATAAAATTATTACTAAATAAGGTATGGTTTTGTTTTTTTGAAATGCAAAAGTCCCCACTTAGTGTTTTATTTTATTATATAAAAGATTAGCTTCGGGGTTTAACTTTGCCTCAATGTAGATCTAAATTTTTTTTAAGTATCCAATAAACAAATACCTACCACTTAATTTTTTTATTTAAAAAAATCATTTTTCACTTGTTTTTTTAAATAAAATATTTTGTAAATGGTAAATCATTAAGCGATAAAAGATGCACTATCGCGATGAAAAATTTTTATCTTTCAGTAAATGAACACTACGATATACTTTTGACGAACATTTTTTTTCGAGTTTTGTTTTAGTTTTATAATTTGTGTCTAGAAAAATCACATGTAATTTGTTGTTTTAGAAAGGGTAAACTGCAAAAAATGTCCCTAAACTTTTCTGATTTTGCGAAAGTTGTCCTCATACAAGATTTTTAGCAAATAATGTCCCTGAGCAGGTTTCCTTAAGCAAAAAGTGTCCTTGATGCTGACATTTGTTTGCAAAAACAATTTTTTGGCTTAACGCTCATTAGGGAGCCCGTTAAGTGCCTTGTGAAATAACTATTTTACTCTGGCCTACTACAAGGACATTTTTTGCAAAACTACCATCACCCTCTTTTTTCTTCTCCTCTATTTCTCTCTCTGTATACCAGTTGCTAATTATACCACCACCATCACCACCCTTTGCCACCACACAACCACCACTTTATATATTAAAGTTATTTATCTTTTCAACATAGTCCCTCCGCAATGACCAGAGAAATATCTTTGAAGGATTGCCAGAATGCTCTGTTATTTTTATTATCAAGTATCAGATATTAAGTATTACACAGTCTCGTAAAAATAACACTATAGCCTATAGACTAGCTAATGGCGTTTTGGAAAACTGTTAACAACCGAATGTAGTCTACTTAAGTATTCACAAAGTTTATAATAACAAATTAATATCAATATATGAATATTAATACGAATGGTATCACCACTTTATATATAAATATTAATACGAATGGTATCACCAATTATATGTCTCCTACTTGATACTCATTATTTCATAATATAAATATTAATTATATTTTTGTAAAGAATCGCTACAATTAATATTACAGAAACATATTCATACGTTTATCTTTGACAAAACTTGAACTTATCAGTTTCACAAAGATTATAGCTTGGTAGCCCAAGATGTAGAGCCACAGTCACAGTCTCATGCTCATCATCACAAGTCTTGCTATTGTGATCAATTTTCCATGAAGTGAGCACATGAATCACTGCTAGGGTTTTGTTCATGATCATGGTTGAGTCTTCTTGTTGGGCTTAAACTAAGTAAGGGAAGTGCTTCTTTGAGAGGTGGTGATGGAGGTGAAGGTTCATAGTAGTGTGAGCAGCACAAACGAGCAGCAGTAAAACATATCGAGCAGCAGTAAAAAGTAACGAGCAGCACAAACGATCAACTAGCAGCAATAAATATGAAGCCGGCAATACTAACATAATAAGGATCACTCGAATAACCAATAACCATAATGAACAGTCCATTGAAGATTTGAAGTATTTGAAGTTCATCCACTTATGACCAATGCTTATAATTATCATTAAACATGTCATTCTTTGCCAACTAGCTGTGTCAAATGACACAAAGGCCTATCGATCTTCAAAATTTGTTATACATGTATATACTTTATGTACCTTCATTTTAACCCACTACAATGCTCTATTAATGTTGGTAAGAATCAATCAACATAAAAAGATTAACATATAGTTTCAAGATTGCATTCATACCTAATGATAAAGCTCCGGACTCATAAAATGTCAACCAAGAACTATTGAAGGGTGTATAAACATCAAATATTTTGTATGGGAATTGGTTGCGAATAATAAATAAACAATTCATCAAATTATATCCTTTAGGACTCGATTATATCAAATCACATACCATCAATTGCTTGTTATGACAAAAGGTCTTCAATAGGTTGGGTGATGAATATTTTTGGGGATTCTCGATAAGCTTGCTTGTTACATGCCCATGAAGACCACTTCGGTACTTGATGCTTATTGGATTCAGGTTTTGATTCTAGACGCCCTATAATATGAGCATGGCCCTAAACACATATGTAATGGATGTAAATTGTCCAAAAATAGATTTTAGGAAGATATATTTAAAAGAAAAAATTGTAAATACAAACTCAAACAGCACAACATTCAGTTCTGGGGGTGGTCTGGACAAACTGAATCGGCCATGATTATAAGCAGAATATTTTGAGCTTTGTGAGCCTACTGATAATACAAGACTAGCATGACTAAGGGGTATATCAAACCTTCTAACCTTATGAAGAGAAGCCCCGCTTTAAGAACCAATCCTCCTATTGCCCATGACACATGTTCATTAATCGACATTTCCCTCACCCATTGCTGAAAATCAAAAAGGAATCCAGAACTCTTGATATCGCGTGGAACACTAGAGTGTGAAGTCCTCCATGAATCCACAACAGATTATAGACTAGCTTTACCGCCATAGCAAAATGAATCTTTAAAATCATTAGACGCCTTCACAGAATATCCAGTAGCTTTACAGAGCTCAGTGCCATTTGAGACCCATTCAGATGCTCTACCACAAACAGTGTCACTGATTCCACATGGAGCTAGCACCTACCATATCATATCCATTTAATGATCATGAGAACCGGTGTGTGCTTATTCACACACCTTTTTCTGGCCATATTAAGACCAAAATAGACACAAACTAACCATAAATGCTAAAGATATTGTGTTTTTGTGTTTGTGATTGTGCAGGAACGGATTTTTCAGAAATTGGCAAAAATCATGCCAAAAAAACAAAAACGAGCACGAGCTTGGAAAACGTGTCAAAAGCCAGAGCCGGGAAAGCAAATTACCACTTTTTGAGCTCAGATTGTCAAAACACACCTTAGAGAATCACAAAATGCCAAAATAGTCCTTGGAGCAAAAGTTTGCAAAATTGGCAGAAATGGTCCCTCAAGTTTGAAATTTGACAAAAATGGCCCTTGATGTTGGTCCACGAAATTGAGCAAATCTTGATAAACATAAGTTAGAACTTCATTAATAATAATGAATAAAAGATTTACAAGATTACTCAACCAACTAGATTACATGATAACATCATCAGCTTCTCTATGGGGATAATTTCGGTATATTATCCCCATTTAAGAATGACAATGTTCTCTCATTAATTAAATGAGAGGAGGAATCCTAACTAATACAAAGTATTACATTGTTGGACTCACTTACTATCTCTTTTACAACTAACATATATATAGGAAGTACAAGTATCACATGTGATAGTGGTAGGTACACATGTGAAGGATGAGTTGTCATCCACTACTTGAAATATGCTTCAGAATATTCCTTTACTTTTGTACTTTTGTCTTTCTTGTAGCTTGTATTCCCAAGAAAGTACATACCTATATTTATTCCCTTTTTGTACTTGCTGTCATAATGCTTCAGGGAGCATGAGTCTCCTCAGGGAGCATGAAGCATTCTTCAGGGAGCATGTACATCCTCAGGGAGCATGTACATCCTCAGGGAGCACATGCATCCTCAGGGAGCATGTGCATCATCAGGGAGCACATGCATCCTCAGGGAGCATGTGCATCCTCAGGGAGTATGTTTGTTGTAGAGATAGCTTCAGGGAGTTAGTGAGTTATTGTCATCACTCACTAAACTCCATCACCTTCTTCTTGGCTCAGGGATCATTCACTGAGTACCGCCACACTGAATGATTGAGTCTTTCTTTTTAGACCCGGTCCGAGCATCCTGAAGGTAACTCACTGAGTGTCTATGCGCTCAGTGACTTGTTTCTTACTGAAATAGTAATTTTACTATTTTATTCAGTAAGTATTTTGGCTATTTTATTTTCAAATACCTGTGGGTAATATTTGGGAGAAATATTGACCCAACAATCTCCCCCTATTTGAATATACAAATAGCCTAGGTGATTGGGATTAAATAAAGGACTTGGTTCAATTTTGATACATCAGAGTCCACCCAATTTTTTTTTTTTTTTTTTTTTTTTTTGGTTCAGTGACCTGGGTTCAGGGACTTGGGTTTAGTTCCTGAGGTTCAAGGGTTCAGGTCAGTGAGAGAGGGGTTCAGGGGATAGGGTGAGTTCAGTTGGTGGTTTAAGGAGGTTCGCTGACCAGGTTCACTGAGAGAGATTCAGTTACCTAAGGGGGTCAGAATTCAGGGACCTGGTTCAATTTTGATACATCAGGTCCAATCTCCTTTGTGGGTTAGTGACCAGGGAAGGGAGTTCAAATTTCCAGGCTCAGTGACCTGTTTTAGAACTCTAGTGACTTAGGTTCAGGCTCCTAAGGTTCACTTGTATTTAGAGGGTCCTGGTTCATTTTAGATACATCAGTGACCACTCCTTTTGTTCCCTTAAAGACATTTAATCACTTTTCAAGTGAAAGGACCTGGTTCAATTTGATCCATCAGTATCCAATGTCTTTTATTACATTTTTTTTCAGAGTTACAATTTTTAAATTTACAAAAAATTACAACATATTTGTTTGCAACAATTTTTCAACCCCTGATGCTGCAAAAACACTGACCGAGATAACCCACTTTTACCACTATGCTCCCTGACCAATTTACTTTATCAGTCACCCTCCACTTTTGAGTTTTACCACACCCACTGACTTTCTCAGTCTGAATATTTTAACGCACCATATATCAGCCTAAAAAATTGAGTTTTCAAACTCAAAATTTTGCCTTGACACATCTCCCTGGTGCGTCCTCCCTGATGTTTCATACCCAAAGACTGAGATACCCATCTTGTACCACCATACTCCCTGACGCAAGCTTTAGGCCTGCTTAGTATTTTTTCCACACTTGTGATAATCTCACCAAAATACCCATATTCAAAGACACTTGAATCAGTGACTACGATTCAGAGTCACACGAGTTCAGGGACTCGTTTGGTTTCAAACATAGAGACTCGTGTTTCGTCTCATTGTGACTTCGATTTTACCCATAAGTTTCTCAGTCCCCTTGACTTTTTACCACAAACTCGATCCGTATTTTTCAGAAACCCATCACTACCAATTCGAACCGACAAATCCATAACACAACCAATTCTATCTGTCACTGTACAGGAAACTCTTTGAGTTTCAATCTCAACTCAACTAAACTCAACAAAACCGACTCATCCTAAATCCTTTTTTTTCGTCATTCCGCTTGACCATGGTAGTTTGGATTTTTTTGAGTAGATCGATCTGTTTTCGATCTGGGTTTGGATTATTGAGATGAGAGTGATGGTATGTCGATGGTATGTGTTGTCAAGAGTGGATTTGGTGAGAGGTAGGTTATGAGAAACTCTTGAACAGAGTGATTTTTTTTTGTGGATCTGGTTGTTTTTTTTTGTTTGATAGATCGATTTGTGGGATAAGGTCTGATGAGTTTTTTGTGATAATGAAGGTGACGTTTTTTTTTTTGTTGGATATGGTGGGTTTTTTTTTTTTTTTTTTTTTTTTTTTTTTTTTTTTTTTTTGAGGAAAAGATATGGGTGGTTGTGGTGTGTGTTTTTGGATTTTGGATAAGGATGGTGTTTGTCAGTCACCAATAAAGTCATCAATAAATGTATCTCTCCCCCTCAAAAATTGCTACAGCAGTAGCAGTTTTTGAAGATCTAACATTTATTGTTTTTGACTTTGAAGAATGTTATCAGTGACTGGTGGGTGTGGGTTTTTATTGTCACTCTTAATAAATGTGTTTTCTCCCCTTCAAAAACTGCTCCAACAGCAGCAGATTTTTGAAGAACACATTTAATTTTTGCTTTGAATGTTATCATGTAATCCTTCGAACGGATCTGGATCATAAGAATAATCCACCCGCTCTGATACCACTTGTTTTGGATCAGGAAGGCTGAAAGAGTTTCATACCATGCCCTGGGTGCTTGTTTCAGTCCATAAAGGGCTTTGTTAAGCTTGTAGACATGGTTGGGGTATTCACTACTTTCGAAACCAGGAGGCTGTTGCACATAAACATATTCTTTGATGTTACCATTAAGGAATGCACTTTTAACATCCATTTGGTAAACTTTAAAGTTCATGTAGGTTGCATAAGCAAGGAAGATCCTGATGGCTTTCATTCTTGCAACAGGTGCAAAGGTTTCCTCATAGTCTATACCTTCCTGTTGATTATATCCTTTGGCAACCAGTCTTGCATTGTTTTTGATGACTGTGCCATTTTCATCGGTCTTGTTCTTAAAGACCCACTTTATACCAATGATTAAAACACCCTGGGGCATTTAACAAGGGTCATGACATCATTTCTGTCAAATTGTTCCAATTCATCTCTCATGGCCTGAACCCAACTTTCATAAGTCAGGGCTTCTTTAACATTTTTAGGCTCAATTTCTGAGAGATAGTCAGCGTAGAGGCATATATTGGCAGTGGCAGCCTTGAGTTTAGCAGCCTTGAGTTTGTCAGAGGAAGAATTGACAACACATTGTTCATCTACAGAACAAAGGATGATGTCATCCTTGTCCAAGTATATGTTGATGACATCATTTTTGGCTCAACAAGTTACAAACTTTGCAAACAGTTCGAGAAACTGATGACCACAAAGTTTGAAATGAGCATGATGGGTGAACTCACATACTTTCTTGGACTCCAAATCAAACAAACTGAGAAAGGAATATCCATCTGCCAAGAAAAATACCTGAGGAACATACTGAAGAAGTATGAGCTCACTGACTGTTCTTCAGTAAAGACTCCTATGGTTCCTCCAAACAACCTTGGCCCTGACCTCACTGGAAAATCAGTGAACCAAACCCAATACAGGGGAATGATTGGCTCCCTGATGTACTTACTTGCCTCAAGGCCTGATATTCAATTCTCAGTCTGCATGTGTGCCAGATACCAGGCTGACCCTAAAGAATCACATCTCACTGCTGTCAAGAGAATCATCAGGTACCTAAAGGGTACTCCAAACCTTGGTTTGTATTACCCAAAATGTTCAGGATTTGACCTCAAAGGGTACACTGACTCTGACTATGCAGGATGTAATATGGATAGGAAAAGTACTTCAGGATCCTGCCAAATTCTTGGTGGTAAACTTGTGTGTTGGAGTACAAAGAAACAACAGTCAGTGGCCATGTCCTCAGCTGAAGCTGAATATATGGCTGCTGCAGGATGTTGTGCAAATGTACTATGGATGAAGAGCCAATTGAGTGACTATGACATTCAGTATAAGATGGTACCCATCTTTTGTGATAATACTAGTGCCATAGCCATCTCAAACAATCCAGTACTTCATCAAAGAACCAAACACATTGACATCAGATACCACTTCATCAGGGACCACATCCCTAATGGAGAAATTGAACTACATTTCATCCCCACTGAGTATCAGCTAGCTGATATCTTCACTAAACCTTTGGATGAACCCACTTTCACAAGGTTGAAAGCTGAACTGGGCATGTTGGACATAGAATCAGGAAACTGATCAAAAGTGTTCCAACCTGATGTAAATTCTCAAGGTCCCTGATAACACCCGTCCTGAAAACCCATTTTTGTTGAATGATAATTCATTCAGGGGGCTGTGGATGAAAAATGACATTGAATACCCTAACTAAATGCTCCAAGTACTTAGTTAGTAAATGTCCCAGGTAGGTGACTAATTCCTATTAAATATAGGAATATATGTCACTTACACAACTGGCATCCACTTCATGGGCCCCCACATCTCTCTCACCAAACACCACTGAGCATTAAATGCTCTCACACACACAAAATGTGTGATGACCTTTTCCTCTGCAAAAGTGCATTATTTGCAGAGGCACCCCAAAGGGTGAGAGAAAAGCGGGGTAGTGGGAATCGTGATATTTAATGCGGATCTCAAACGTAAATTATTATGCCGTTTCGGTTAAATAAATTAAACCTTTGATATCCGCAACATCACCACCCTAATTCCCACCCTATAAATACCCCCACAAAAGAAGAACACACACATGCTTTTAAAAAAAATCTTAACAAAACTCTTGCAAAAACATTTCAAGACCTTTTGCTTTCAAAATCTGTGTGCTTCTTCTTTTATCAAAACCAGACCGTTTTAAAAAAAATGGCTACTTCAAAGGTCGTAAAATACGCACCCAATGTGGATTTCCAACTGGAAAGCGTAGACCTTACCAAGAATAATGTGGTGGGGAACTTTGCCTACCCTAAAGGGTTCCCTCAATACAGGGAAGTGGTGAAGTTCCTACAGAACTGCTTTCTGTCCACCGCATTCACAAAGACCCCCTCAGTCATTTATCATGACTATCTGAGGGAATTCTGGTGCACTTCAGTGGTTGAAAACCCTTACGCACCTAAGGAGGCCAAAATAAAGTTTACGGTCAAGAATGGAACTAAGTCCCTGACTCTTGACTACAAAACTTTTGTCAAAGCCACTGGGCTTGATTACACCCAGACCTTCATTGCCCCACCATCTGATAAAGATGTGAAGGAGGTCTTACTGACCTTAGGGCCCTATGACAAACTTCACCCTGAAGTGTCACCAGGGGCCCTACTATCCAAAGCCCCCATCATCAAGACCTGGTTTCCAGCTCCCTGGAGGATAATAATGACCTTTGTCATTCAAGTCCTCGGGGGGAATAAGTCCTCTACTGAGCAATTGAACAATACTCAAGCAATGATATTGTTCAGTCTCATTGAGGGTAAATTTATTGATCTTGGAGAAATTATCTTCAAGGACCTCATAGCAAAGTTAGGGGGGAAGTCTAGACAAAAACTCATGTCATACCCTAGATTCATTTCCTGTGCCCTACAAGACTTGCTTGGGTCTGAGTATGCAAAGCCTGATTCAGTAGGTTTTGAGCCTGAAGTGTTACATAAGGCTAATTACTCTAAGGACCCTCTTGAGGTTACACCTGTCACCCTGACTCAGTATATGCTAACTGCTATCCAGGGTGACAATATTATATCACCAGTTCCCTCTCCCACCAAACAGGTGAAGAGGAAGAAGGGACAAGGGTCCAGGAAGGTGGCTAAACCCAAGTCACTCGACACTGAGACCTCTGATCCCAAGCCTACAATGAGGCTACCACAACAGCCCTTGACTGATGACACCATGAGTATAATAACCCAGTCACTAGGCCTGCAACAAAAGCCAACGGAGGGCACTGAGACATCACACTCAGTGTCCTCGGGCATACCCGTTTCCAAAGACTCTACTGTCATAAACAAGACGGTTGAGCCGAAACAAACCAAACCTTCACATCCTGCTAAAGGTTCTGGCAAATCACAACCAGAGTCTCAGGGAGTAAGGGATCCTAAATCCTCGGTGGGGCAGCACTACTCCACTGAGAAGGGGGTCCACAAACAATCACATCCTGCTAAAGGCTCGGGTAAATCACAACCCAAGCATCAGGGAGTTCATGTTCCTAAACCTTCGACAGGCCAGAACAAGCCTGTTGGAAAGGGGAGCTCAACCACTCATATGCCTGATGAGGACATTCGCAAATCAAAGCTTTTGTCTGAGGGCACCCCTACTCATCCCCAAGACTCAGTGGGAAACAAACAACCCACTGATAGGGACACAACAATCACGGCTCCTCGTGATGGCACTGAGAAACACCCATCAGTGTCTGAAGGGGTCACGGGGGACAAAGATTCAGAGGGATATAAACCACCCGCTGATATGGAACCCAAAACCACTCCCGGAGGTGCGCATAACTTGGGAACTGGCCTTAAAGACCAGGTAGGTAAAACCCAACCTACCGGATTTGAGGGGTCAGGACCTGGCCAAAAAGAAGGCAAATCTTCTTATGAAGAGGAGCCGGATAACCACCATTTGTTGCAGATAACCTCCCTAGCGGATGCTCAGGATTCTTATTTTCTGATGATGAATTCAACAGTGACGAGGAAGTCTTCACGGCCGGAGATGATATGGAGGATGAGGAGACAGTCCCTGAACCTGTTACTCAGTCTCCTCAACCCTCTAACCATGATGAAGATGAACAACATTCCGAGACAGAAACCTCAGAAGATGCTTCAACTCCTCTCACTGAAAGAGCCTTCAAAAGGTTCATCAAGAAAATGACTAATGTTTTGTACAGGGGGGTCACTGAAGAGGTGTTTGATCTGCATACTGAGCAAGCAGTCCACTATCACCTCCTCAAAGATGCTGTTGAAGATTATAATGAAGATGTCAGGGAGCAAAATTCCACTGTCACTCACTCCCTGACACAAATGGCTTCACACATCAATCAGTTTTTGGAATCCCTCAAGGAGCTGGCTACAGGGGTTAAGTCAGTTCAAGAATCAGTCAAGGATGATCCTGAGCTCAACAAAAGATTCTTCAGGCATCTGAGACGTACCAGGTCAACTCGGCGGCTCTTACTGAGTTACTTGGTTTGATAAGGGATTCAAATGTTCAGAATCTCAGCTCCACGGTGGAGTCCCTCAAGTCTTCCTTCACTCAGTTGGAAGCATCAGTGACAGCTCAATCCCAGAAGTCCACATCTCTGGCATGGACAATGGGTTCCAGGATGACTGCCCTTGAAAGTTCTCAGGCTTCACTTGACTCCAGGGTATCTCTCATTCATCAGGATACTGCGGAGATCAAGTCCATGATGACGGAAATATTTCAAGCCTTCAAGGGTACTTCTACTTCATCTTCAGTAACTCCAACACTTGCCATCACTGCAGCTCCGGCAAATGTTGAGGGGGAGAATGTTCCTGAAACCCCTGTTACTGATGAACAAGAAGCTGGACAGCCCTCTCACACTGAGGGGGAGCATGTCACTGAAGCCACACCAATCACTCAAGTTCCACCACAAGAGGAACCAGTCTCCTCCACTCTTCTTCAGGACAGAGGAAAAAGCATAGCCACCACCTCAGAACCTGAAGTAAGACTCCAGCCTGCCTCCAAAATTGTCAGAGTTGACCCTGATGAACCTATCAGGGTCCCGTATGAAATTAATGGAAAAATCTATCAACTCACTCATGACCAAATACAAGACTACTTGGGAAGAGTTGAGAAAGCGGCAAAGGCAGCTGAAGAAGAGAAATTGAGCAAGCCTAAACTGATACAGGTTGTTCATGAGGAGGCTGAAAAGATTGGTCTGGATACTGAGGCACTAGCTAATGAGCAAGCTGGTGCATCCTTTAAAAAGGCTCAGGAAGAACAGATGAATGCTCTGAAAAGGGAAAGGGAAGAAAAGCTGAAGAGGCAAGCTCAAATCAGAAAGACCAGGGTTGAAAGATATCATTGGGTGATGAAGGAAAGATTGAAGCCTGAAACCATCACTGACATCAAAATCCACAGGAATACCAAACCCGCAATGGTCACTGTCTTCAAGGGGACTGATAAAAGAATCATGGACACCCATAACCCATTCAAATTCGCTGACTTTGGGATCACTGAACTTGATGAACTTCGACCCATCATCGCCAAGAAAAATGGTGCCGTTGTTGATCAACTTCTCAAGTCACTGAGCGAAAGGTATGACAGACTGAGAGCAATGCCTGAAGCCCTCAACATTCCCTCCCTTCTTCCTGCTCCAACAACAGGAACTGCTTCTTCAACAGCCACCAAAAGAAAAAGGAAGCACATTGAATCCGAGCCTGAGGTCAAGGTCCCAGGACTGGATTGTGATAGGTCTGTTCCTGAAGGAATCACCTTCGTGAACAATACTGTGCTTGAAACCCCTGAACGAGGTCTATGCTTTACGGATGAATATGGAGACCTTGCCTTCCAAAGGTGGTCCGATATTGACAAGGCAGGGGTCACGGCAATGGTAACGTACCTGATGTTAGCTGCTCCTATACAAAGTGGTGCTAACCAAAGGTTCTGTAAGGACCTAAGGACGAAAATTGAGGAGCATCCTGAGAAACACCTACTGAGATCAAAGAAAGCTAAGATTGAGGGACTTGGCTATCAACTGAACATCTGATCTGCAACAACTATCTTTTTTTTTGTTTGTAATTTGTAGGAAAAATGTAATAGCTATAAATAAAATGATGTTTTGTTTTAATAGTTATGTCCTACTTACAATTACAACATTCAGCAAGAGAATAAGTACCCTGACGACTCAAGCTGAATCAAGAAACACTTAGGCTATTTGTATGTTCAAATAGGGGGAGATTGTTGGGTCACTGAATTCCCCAAATCTTCTAACAAGGATTTGAACGTAAAATCCCCTAAGTGTAAACAAGTCACTGAGTGAACAGTATCTCAGTGAGTCACCTTCAGGGAGCTAAGACCGAGCCTAAGAAGAAAGGTTCTCCATTCAGTGAGGCGGAACTCAGTGAAGTGTGATCTAAGCCAAGAAGAAGGTGATGGGTTCAGTGAGGATGACAATAACTCACTGAACCCCATGACTCCTCAACAACTTAATCGTACTGAAGACTGATGACAAGAAGACTGAAGTTTTGGCGGGACTGGGCGGGAAAGTCTGAGCTGCTTTATTAAAGTGATTTATTACTTTAATGTCAAACTTTCCCCAAATGGCTAAAACCAGGATGTCATCAGAAAGTAACTTTTGGACCTAACTCAATGAAGGTTCCTTGCCAGAAGAATAATATCTTTGAAGATATTGTTAAGGAAGCTTTAGGTCCATTGTATAATTAGTTGTTCTATACTTGTGTATAAATAGGAAGCATATGTGAGGAGTAAAGGTTGACAAGTTTGTGCAATTAATGCAAAGCATTCACAAACCACTTTACTCCTCCAAAGAACAACACAAGCCCCTGAGATAGCTCAGTGGGTAATTTAAGTTGTCACTCAACATTGTTTGAGTTTAGTGAGGAGTCCATACAATACTTGTCGTTTCAACCCCAAGTGTTATTCCGCAAACACTTGGGTACGATTCTTTGTGATTAACTTCTAATAAAGAATTAAACGTTGGAAAAATATTGTCTCTTACTATTTACGTTTCTTTATTGTTAATCATTTTACATCTTTGTTTAAAGTCATATAACTTGGTTACTTTAGCTTCTTAGTTACTGATAACCAAGTAAAAGGGACCAACACTTGAGCATTGGATTTTGGGAAAAAAAAAGTCAACAATGGTCCTTGGGAATTCATAAGTGTCAAGTTTGGTCCCTGGTTGAAAAGTTTGAAGAAATTACAAGTTTAGTCCCTGAACTTTCAGTTTTGGCAAAAATGATCCCTGGGAAATTTATTTGTGGAAAACTCAAATGTGGTCCTTGGATAAATGAAGTATGGAAATTATAGTCCCTTGGATAAGTTTGGAAGAATTGCAATTCAGGTCCTTTAAAAATCAGTAAATTAAAAAATTGGTCCTTGTGTTACTTTTAATCCAAACGGTCCCTTTATTATCACTAAACCCAAAACCAAACACAAACCCACCCAATCCCCTGGCCTGATCCACCAAATAACCAAGCCCAATCCACCAGCCCAATACCCCGTTTTATTAATAATAAAAACGGGGTCAAACCTCCTTTGACCACTACCCCCTTCCCTCCATTCTTCCCCAACTTGCCTGCACACCATCACATTCACCTCCCCCCACCATCCTTGTCACTTCCACCGCCCATCCCACTATCCACCTAACAGGACAACCACAATTAATGCCACCCCCCGCTCTTGCAAGTTAACAGTCCAAATTGCAATAAAACAATGTTTCCCGCCAAAATTGATTTGAAGGCTAGGATTAATGCTAGTGATCCAAGGGCTGAGTTTATTGTTGGGATATGATCATAGGGTCCCACTAAACCCTAATAAAGCAGTATAAGAGGAGAGGATAGCAAAGATAAGCATCATCAGTCCTTAGTTAATTTTTAGAGTCGTTTTTCAAAAAGCTTTGTATTTCCAATGTAATCCTTAGATTAAAAATGTTGTATTAAGTCTTTTCAGTGTATTCTAAACATAATTCAAGCATAAATTTCAAGTTTCTTTGCTGAATTCAGTTTATGCTTAATTTAAGTGAAATTCTCATTTTGCATTAATCTTGTTGAAAGTAGCTATTTTACTGTTCTAAAAGCTTATTTAAGCTCATTATTGAGGTTCCATAAGCTTGTAAACTACTTACATTCAGTTTACTAAAAAACTCAAAAATACAAATAAATAGTGAAAAATTTCAAAAATCAGTGGAAAGGATGAAGAAAGCTTGGAACAAGGTGTATTCTGGATTGCTTTGGGTTTAGAAGCTTATTGGTAAGCTATTAGGATTGTTATTTGGCCTTGGTTCTCAGTCTATGCTTGGATGCAAATTTGTAAGTCAAATTCCAATCTTAGCCTTCTACTGTGTAATTGCTTATAAACTGCTTATTATTGGTTCTTAGTGCTTATTAGGAGTAATTAAATCAAATTGTAGCATAAAATTGTGTACTAGTTCATTAGAATAATTAGTGCTCAAAATTTTTAGTTTCACTGCCATTTTAAGCATATTATAGAATCTTAGTCATTTTTGGTTTAAGTTTATATTTCTGTGTTCATTAAGGCTTATTAGATCATATTAGGTGTCTACAAACCAATTTCATAGACTTTAATTTCCATTTGCTCAAGAAACCAAAAATCAAAATTCTTATAGGTGTGTTTGGCTCAGGGGTTTACACTGAGTTTTATTTTGTTTCGGTGGTTAAAAATAGGTTAGTCAGGTCACATTAGGTTCAAGTAATACTTTTTAGTTATAAAATTTGGTCTTAATTTGCAGAAAAGTCAAAATCACTTGTAATCTCACCTAGTTAGTTAACTGTTAGGCTTTCAACTTGGCACACCCTTCAAATCACCTCATAACTTGTTAAAGTAGCTTAAATTAGTCTCAATCTAGCTTAATACACCTTAATCAATGAGTATGGAGCAATCAAATCTTAAATAAGTCAACTTAGGTGTTCATTATAAAAAGTCAAATTGCATAGTTTTCAGAAAATCCCAAATTTGCAAGAATTTTCATGATTTTAGTTTTCAAAAATGACCCTTGAGCTTTTTGGAGGATAAAATATACCAGCTAAACTAGTGAATCCTCCCTTTAGATTATTTTTATAAAATTTTCTTGTGGCTTATTAGGTAGCTTATTTAGGCCTGCAGGGTGAGAACCTCCCATGCACCAGGGAATTAGCCCAAATTCATAGGCCCACCAATAGCTTACCTGTGGACCCCAACCCCAAGCCTTAGCTTTTTAGATAGCTTATTGGTTCATTTCATTAGACTAGTGCTTATTTTGACCTTAAGAGCCCTTGCCCTTAGCTAATTTACCCCTGCTTATCACCCTGACCAAACCAACACCCTGTGCACCCACTGCAAATCACCCAAATTTATAAGCTTTTACATGGCTTATTAGTAGACCCCAGGGTCTGCTTATTGGCTTTTTGGAAAGCTTACCAGGCCACCTTTTTAGATCAACCTTTAGTTTGGACCTTTGGTCACTTCTGTTGGCCCCACATAGGGCTGCATATTACCCATTTTGGCCTATTTGGTCTGTGTGTTATGCATAAGTGCTTATTTGTGTCTCCTGGCTTATTCTAAGTGCTTACTCAGTAGATTTGGCTCATTTTGTGTACATCTCATGTGATTATAGCTTATTGTGTCCTGTGTAACTTATTAGTAGCTTATTGCATCATAATTCCATTTTCAAAGCTTATAAAGCATTCTGTCAAGCTCTTTAAATTGCACACAACTTATTTTTAAGCTCCAATATTTTTGTTTTAATAAAAGTTATTCATTTTCATTAGTAAAAATCAAAAATATAAAAGAAGTGATAGCTTCTATTTAAGCCATTTGGCTTATTTTTTAGCTTTTTCACAAAGCAATTTTCAATTTTATATTTTTCTTAAGTTTCTAATATATTAAAATAGTTTTAGAAAAAATTTCATAATTTTCTGAGTATATCTAGTATTTATAATAATTAATTTAAATTTAATTAGTTTTAATTAAAAAAGCCAAAAATAAATTTCTTTTCTACTTATTTATAAGCAATAGTATATTTTTATATTTTTCCTAGATTTTATAATTAATAAAGTATTTTTAGAAAAAAATTCTTAATTTTCTCTGTTCATTTAGTATTTTTCATAATTAAATTAGTCTAAATAGATTTTAATTAATAAATAAGTAAATAATTATTAAAATAGTTTAAATATAATTTTTATAAACTTTTTATAATTTTTTAGGATTTCTGTAATGGTTAATTAGTTTTATAAAAAATTTCATAATTTTCTAAGTCATTTGAGTATTTTCCTTAATTTAAATTATGTTTAAATTAATTTTAATTAATTATTAAATAGTTTTTATTTAATATTAAATAATAAAATAATAATAAAAAAAATATTTTTATTAAAAATTTATTTTAATATTAAGTTTGTAAAAAAGTTATTTTCACCCCATCTAGTTTAATTTTAGCTAAAACTCACCTTTTTCTCTGCATGTAGTTAGATTTTATTATGTTTTAAGTTTATTACGCATCTGTAATCTTGTAATTATTAATACTGTTTATTTATCTTAATCCAAATCATTTCTAATAGTGTAAATCAAATCCAAATCATTATCTGTTACTTTCCTCAATCACTGAATCACTCAAACGTTTCCAAAAATACAATTTCAGCCTCGTTGGGACATAACGACCCGTGAACACACTGTGCTTTCAACGGATCATAAATTGATCACTCCTCTCCCTTACTGCTTGACCTGTTGACCATTCCTAGTTGATTTGTGAGGTTGGTTTGGGAGGAGTCAAGAACCCAAAGTTTGTAAGTCTTTCTAGCCACAGTTGCCAAAACACTTTAAGAATCAAGACATTGTGGAAAACTATAAATAAAAAATTGATTTATACCATTAAGTGTAAGGAACTAAGTTCCGAAAGACAACATGAAAAGTTTAAGATGATAAGAAAAGCAAAACAGAGGTAGCCATTCTGACCCATTTACTTATAAATGGGTCTATTCATAAGGGTTTTTCGTTTAACTGAAATGGGTCAAGCTAATTTTTTTGCTAAAAGGTAACTGATGAAACAGGTTAAAATTCTCCCCGAAGTCCAGTTTAAATGTTAACTAACTGCTGAACGACGTTAGAAGCAATGACAACCAACTAGTGATCTACATGGCAGTTCCTTACAGGGTCCAATCAACTACGGAGTATTTGCTATTTCTAAAGTGACAAATATCATTTGCCTATAAAAATACAATGGATTAGTGGGAATATTATTTGGTATACCAAGTCCAATCAACTACGCAATTCCAAACAACCAAAACATTATTAACTCGTATAAAACTCGAGTTACGCCACTGTGACAGTGGTTACATGTCAGGTATTGACACCTTGAACTATATCCATATCCCGCCATTCATCAAACTTAGTTATAAATATTTTTAATTAATATATAAAGTTGTAGATTGATAGATAAAGTGGTGGTTATGTGGTGGCAAAGGGTGATGATGGTGGTGGTATAATTAGCAACTAGTATACAGAGAGAGAAATAGAGGAGAATAAAAAAAGGGTGATGGTGGTTTTGCAAAAAAATGTCCTTGTAATATGCGAGGGTAAAATAGTCATTTCACAAGGCACTTAACGGGCTCCTTAACGAGCGTTAGGCCAAAAAACCGTTTTTGCAAACAAACGTTAGCCTCAATGACACTTTTTGCTTAAGGAAATCTGCTCAGGGACATTATTTGCTAAAAATCTTGTATGAGTACAACTTTCGCAAAATGGGAAAAGTTTAGGGACATTTTTTGTAGTTTACCCTTTTAGAAATCACGTATGATTTCATAAATCACATGTGATTTTTTTAGACATAAATTTCAAAACTCACATAAGGATAAAAGTGTCCCTCTATAGAAAGATGTTTTAATTCGTGTCGCGATTGTATGATTCTTTTTATGTAACGATTAACGGTTTGTGAGATATTTTAGTTTTTAAAATAAGGATAAAGTGAGGTTTTATTTATTTATTTATTTTTTATTTTTTTTAATGAAAAAATTAATTGTCGGGATTTGTTCATTGGATCTTTAAATTTGAAATTTATATTAAAATTTTCTCTACTTTTACTAATTTACTTATTATAAAAGCTCAAGGTGTCCTGCCGTTTATCGATAATTCTATGTATTTTTTTATTTCGTAAATTTTTTTCTCGTATGTCTCTTTTTTTAATATAAATTGTATTTTATTTTAATTAATAAAAAATTAGTTGGTTTAAAAAAATAAAGAAAAAAAATGATGGGTCCCAAAAATTGTGTTTTGGCTTGAGCCATGAGAGTTGATGTTTTCTAGTGTATGAATGAAAAGAAAAATACTAGATCCACCAAAACTTTACAAAACTTTTCCCACTCGCTGACGTGTCTGAGTGTTGATTGGTTGGTTTTCTGTGGCCCACAGAAAAACCAACCAATCAACACTCAGACACGTCAGCGAGTGGGAAAAGTTTTGTAAAGTTTTGGTGGGTGTAGCACACCTCGAATGAAAATGAATGTGAAATGGAGAAAAAGTAACGTGACATGACTTGACTTGACACCCCAAAAGTGTGTTAGCTTGAGCTATGACATCTTGAGGTATAACAAATTGAGAAATTCATTATATTAATTTGAAATTGATATATACCAATGATATGTTATGGGACCTCTGTGGCTTTATCTAGACACTAGGGATTTTGTAATATCAAGTTTAATCAATTTCATAATAAGATACCATATATTATTTCACATTAAAAATTGTTATCGAGCAACCTACCTAAACCTTAAGGAGCATTAGGTGCAACAACAAGTAAAGCTCGTCAATTATGTGTGGAGCTCGCCATTTCGCTCGCCACTGCACCCCTTGGTGCCTTTCATTTCACTCGCCACTCCACTAGCTTAAGCCATATTGGAGAAAGTGTTTATTTTTTTGAACATTGCATTTGCAACGACTAGTTTTCCATTAAAAAAAAAAAAAAAAAAAAAAAAAAAAAAAAAAAAAAAACCTCAAACATTTTATTTTTACACAACCAATTTTCACTCTATAAATAAACCTCTTTACACACAAACTAAAAAAATCTTTTTACTTCAATTTTCACACAATTTAAAATATTGTAAACTATGAATCTGGATGTAAGATGTATACAAATATGATGATGATGAAGGTGCCATTTTTCTTTTCGACAAAAGCTTATGAGTATCACAAATCGTTGCAACAATAAGAAGCTCAGAGTCCACAATCACGAAATTTGATATACAATGAATATGAAATTGCAGTTGAACATTTGATGCCGACTATGTTGGTGATAATCTAAAATATACAGTCTTATTTTAGATGTCGATATCCTATGAGTAGAAAACTATTTTAGCAATACTCGAAGGAATATCTACTTACATTGTTGATCATCTTGCTGAGCATTCAATTCTTTAAAGTCCGACCCAATTGTACGGGTCTAATAAGTGTTAGTGTTATTATGAAATGCACTTTCACTATACATCAATTGGTATATGGCACAACACCTAATGCATTCGATGAATATTTACAAATGGGTGAACATTGTGCACACATTTGTTTAAATTTTTTACTACGTGCATTATTAATTTGTACATGTCTGAGTTTTTAACACTATATTTTCAACTTTATTTTTAAGGGGAAAGAAAAGTAAATGAATGAAAAGTAGAGAAGGGGGAGGAGATGAAAAAATGGTAACATTTTTTTATTTTATTTTTTATTTTTTTTGTTCTCAAACATAAACTAAAGAGAAAGAAAGTGAAAGAGTGGTATCATTTTTTCAGACATTATCTTTCACTTCCTACTTCTTCTTTTACAAACCTTACATCTCTTTTTCAATATTTTACATCTCGTTTACATTTCGTCCGTTTTTTATCTTTTCGTCTGTTTTTTTTACCTTTTCGTCCGTTTTTTACGTTTTTGCTTGTTTTGTTACGTTTTCGTCTGTATTTTTACGTTTTGGTTCGTTTTTCTCGTTTTTTCTTCGTTTTGTTACGTTTTCGTCTATTTTTTTTAATGATTTCTTCCATTTTTTTTATGTTTTCGCTTGGTTTTTTTTATGTTTTCGTCTGTTTTTTACGTTTTCGTCTGCTTTTTTACGCTTTCATATGTTTTTTTACGTTTTCATCTGTTTTTTTTTAATGTTTTCTTCCATTTATTTACGTTTTCATTCATTTTCTTATGTTTTTTACGCTTTCATCTGTTTTTTTTACGTTTTCAACCTATTTTTACATTTTCATCTGTTTTTTTTACATTTTCGTCTGTTTTTTTACGTTTTAATCATTTTTCTATGGTTTCGTCATTTTTTTTACGTTTTCGTCCCTTTTTACCTTTTCATCCATTTTTTACGTTTTCGGCTTTTTTTTTTTATGTTTTCGCCAATTTTTTACATTTTCTACCATTTTTTTATGTTTTCGTTTTTTTTTAATTACATTTTTGCTCATTTTTTTTATGTTTTGACCATTTGTTTTTACGTTTTCGTTCATTTTTTTTTACGTTTTCGCCTGTTAATTTTTACATTTTCGTCTGTTTTTACAGATGAAAAGGTAATAAACAAACGAAAACGTAAAAAACAGACAAAAACCTAAAAAAACAGACATAACGTTAAAAACGATTGAAAACGTAAAAATACAAACAAACAGACGAAAACGTAAAAAAAGTCGAAAACGTAAAGAGTATACAAAAAAGTAAAATAACGGACAAAAACCAAAAAAATAGCCAAAAATGTAAAAAAAAAAAAAAAAAAACACGGTGGAAAACATAAAAAACGGATCAAAACATAAAAATTGGATAAAACGTAAAACAACGGACGAAAACGTAAAATACATACGAAAACGTAAAAAAATTGACGATAACGAAAAATTTGACGAAAACCTAAAAGAAACTAGTGAAAAAGAAAAAGGAAAGGAACAACAAAGTACTTCAATAGCACAAAAAATACTAGTAAAAAAAAAGAAAGAAAGAAGTACTTCAATATCATAAAAAAACAAATGGTCTTCTTCTTGTAGTTGAAGAGCTTAAGTGTACTTATTCTGCAGACATGGTTTGCAGATGAAGAGGTAAAAGCTCTGGAAAAACAAAAGACAGTGAAAATGTGAAAAATCTAGATGATGCTAAAACGCTTTGACTTGTGTTACTGCACCAGTGATCTGAGTGATATGTAAAACACTTTTCGTTCATGTCTTATATTTACTGAAAAGAGAGTCCATTTACATAAGTATATGTTTTACGTTAATGATCAATTTCTTTTAAGTTTAAAGACAAGCCATAGCAAAATCATAGATATCGTTATATTTAGTGCCTTGTATACAGTAATACTTGTTAGATAGACAGAAAATCAAAATAGAGGCCAAATAGAAAAGTCAAGAAAATACTTGCAATAGATAGAAAGAAAATCTAAATAGAGGCCAAATAGAAAAGTAAAAAGCACATGGCCGTTTAGCATATGATGGAACTGCCTTTCTAAAAAAACTTGTTTTCCTCGTTCGAATAAAACCATGATTTCGGCCCTTTAAGAAAATCGGTCAAGTTCCGCCACTGCAAAGACGCAACCCCCCACAAAACAACCCAAGAGACGCGATCCACCCTCTCTTTTTTGCTTGATTTGGTCGCTCAACCGATCGAATGTGTGTTTGTGCATTTTTTATTTATTTTTTAATTTTTTATTAATTTTTGTCGGGTATGTTTTTGGTTGTGATTGGAGTCGTTTTACTACGGGTTCAGACTCATGTGCTTGGTTTATAAGAGAGAAGTTGATGTGATAAAGTGGTTTGATGATGAGTTGGGTTGCCATTACTAATGGTCTCAAGGCTATTTCATTGATTTGGGTGGTCCGGTGCGAAATCATAAATGAGGCTCTTATAAATCACGAGTGAACGCTAAAATTAAGAAAAGATTTCTACAATATCTAGAAGATCGGAACATGGAACATCAGGTTCTTTCCCTTTTTGTAATTTTGATCGGAACTTTGTTTTGACTATGTTTTTGTTATGTTTTTAAGGTGGAGGTATTTTGTCTTCTATTTTTTTTTGTGCCGGTCCCATATTTAATCAAAGTCTCACTCTTTTTGTATCTGGCCCAAAGCTTATCTTGTATTTTTTGTATGTGGTCTGGTTCAACTTTGATAATATTTGACAAAGACATTAAAAATTTTAAATATTTATGTACGGAGTATAAAACTATAAATATTAATAAATATATACTAAATTGAGGCCCTTAAAAAGAGGGGCCCGGTACGGTTACATCACTTGCACATGCTAATCGCCGCCACTGAATGGTCTTATACTCATGGGCTAAGGGTTGTTTTTGTTTTGTTTTGTTTTTGTTTTTGTTTTTGTTTTTGTTTTTTTTTTTTTTTTTAAGTAACACAAGTTATTACAATATAAGCGCAAAACAATTTCTGTAAGGACTAAAACTGAAAATTAAAGGTCAACGGGTTCCATATATTCTTGCAGAACCCCTCCAACGTTAGATCAGATGAACCTAACTGAACAACAGTCCGATGATGAAGCAACATGAATAATCTGCCGACGTCACTCCACGTCATACACTGGTCTTCCAATCTTCGCCTCCTTTGTACTGCTGTAGCCAATGATTTTTGCGTAACTTATTTGTATTTTATTTCTTAGTAAAATTTTTTGTACAAGTTACGCGAAAATCGTTGGTTATCAGAAGATATTGGAGCAAAGATTAGATGGGGTTTTCTGGGTATGACTTGGATTGACTTTGTCAGCTTCGTGTGTAAGCATGTAGGTACAATGTCTACTGCATGAGGTACAAGTCCCCATTATGAATTTTTTTAGTGCTAATGTACGTGTTGTTAACTATTGTATGTTATTAGCTGCAGGGGGTATATACGGGGTGTTTGTTTCGGCTTATATAGCCGGATTATGGATTATTTGGTTTGGGATTATGTTTCATAAACTCACTTTTTGTGGCTTATTTTGAATCTTTTCGGCTTATATAGGGTTCTTATGTTATAATAAGCTTATATAAGCCGAAGTTTCAAAATAAGCCACAAAAAGTGAGCTTATGAAACAAAAGATCAAAGCCAAATAAGCCATAAGCCGAAACAAACACCCCCATAATCAGGTTGTTCATACTTTAGTTCCTCTGATGCTATTAGCCGCAGGGATGATTTACCCTTACAACTATATTTTGTTATCTTAAAAAAATATTCCCTACGGACAAAAGATATGATATATTGTAAAAATTGTTAACTTTCCCTCCATTTCTCCCGGGCTCGGAAACATAAAACAAAAGTATTATTTTCTGTTGTCAAACTATTTTCTCTTCTAGCTCTTCTTTCTTCAGCTCTGTCTCTACTTCTGAATTAGTTTAGGATTTTCAACCACTAGGCCATATAGTAACAACTTTTTTTTATCAATAGTTTTACCAGTTGTATATGCAATGCTTTACACCTTTTAGTTACCAAGGACTAAGAAAATGTCATTATCTTTAATACCCCCTTTCATGGAAGTAGCATAATACTGCTTACTTCTTTTTTAACTTTGCATAACTATAAGTTACCCCTGATACAAATGGAAAACAACAAACTGTAAACATCCATAGTTAATATACTACGTATTATTTATGCAAGGATTGTGACCCATGAACTGGTATTGGTTAAAAGGAGTCGTCTTCTTTTGGCTTGCAAACGTAAGTATCAGTGATAAATTATTTATTTACGGATGGTGACTTATGAAGCACTATCGCTAGTCCTTCTTTGATTTACTTATAAAACTCAACACTAATGGCCTGGTGCACGCAATTGAGACAATGGGAGCCAAGCTCACCGCTTTTGAAAACAGGGCTAAAGTGGATATGGAAATTCGGGTTTTCGTTCCACCTGATAGGCCAGATAGATATCGTATGATCATTAGAGTCAAACCAGGTGAGGTCAAGAAAGTATTAACCAAAAGGTTATTCGATTGGGAGTATTGGGACGATTTCTCTAGTGAAACTGATAACCATGTATTTTTGATGGTTTTCATGGATGGAGTTTACTCGGGTGTCACTTTGCTTCCATCGGAAGTAAAGAAATACGCAAAAATCATTGGCTATGTGGATGACCTTGGAGTCATCATGAAAGGTGTCAGATTTACGCTGACTAGCTTTTTCAGGCTCAAGTAAGAAAAGCCTTCTCTTAAAAGTCATGTAATAATAAAATTATATTCATTAGGAAGAAAGATATTTAAATATTCTTTTAAATTCCAATTTTAATAACACATAAAATCTCACTTACAGTTCTGCATAATAAAGGACAATTTTAGATAAAACATAGTCTTTTCCTTTTGATCCATCTATTGTCATTTGTCCACAAAGGGACTTGATCCCTCTAACCTTTTGGTTGCTGGGTCGCCTGCTCACCTGGTAACGACTATGTCACAAGCAATGGCGGAACTTGAACATTTATTTGTGGGGGTGGGGGGGGGGGGGGGGGGGGGGGGGGGGGGCGAATCGAAGATTTGTTTGTAACCTTAACTAAATTACCCCTAAAACCTATAATATTTACACTAGGTGACGTAAATTTTGGGGGGGCCGGGACCCTCCCCTGTCCCTACATAGTTCCGCCCCTAGTCACAAGCCTATTTGTTTGAATAACTGATTTAATTTTTATATTCAATTGGTATGTATTGTTGTTAGCTAAGTTACAAAAGGTGTAATTTTGTAGCTGCTACAAATCTGCGCTTGAGAGGAAATCAAAGGGGAAATACTGCGTGTCGACAAAGAAATTCTCCTAGTTGGTATGTTTTCTGCTGTTTTTAAGAGCTTCCAACATTTATAGCTGCTTGAACTGTATTTAGCACAGCTTTTTCGCATTGAGGTTACCATATACTACGTATATGCTAATAACTAATTGTTTTCTGAATATTGCGACAGTTGACTTTACATGCATGCTTATAAATGTTTATAATAGTAATTAAATGTAAATACTATCATTCAACCTTAATGCAACCAATGAACCAGATTCAGTAACAGAATATGTAAAATTTCATTTAATATGAATATTTCCCAACGAGAAGAGTTCGATTCTTCCTTTTTCTTTTGCTATCTGATTGGAAGTTATCGTCATTTGGGACAATGTTATTTCATTTTGTCTTGCTGATAATAACATCGCTGCACACTTGCACAAGTGAACTTGAGGGTTAAAGACTGTTTAAATATCCGATTCAGAACTTCTATTGCATCTTATTCTTACCAGGAGATATATGTCTGCTATGTCCGTGGGGCATTTTTACAAGGACAGTTCTACCTTGTGAAGATGGAGCCTATAGGTTTCTGAGAACTTGTATCATTAAACTATGCTCTACTTAAATTATTAAAGTTGTGTTTGCAAACTTAATTCATATGCTATCTTTGATTGTCATGTTATGACATCTTTACGTTTAATTGTTTAAATACTTGTGTTTTGATTTAGTTGCTCTGTAATGTACTCTTTGAGATTAACAATGAAAGCGTAATGTACTCTCGAAACTTGAAAGCATGCATAATGCATGTAGCAAGTTTGTTGTTCTGATATTCAAATTGATTTGATTGCTGCTTTACAATTAGAGAAAAGTGTATTATCTCTCGTGTTTGCCAAACTCTAAACGCACAAAAAAACTCGGTTTTATAAGCTCTCAAGCCAATTGCTCGAGTAATATAGGGCCAAGGGGGGGGGGGGGGGGGGGGGGGGGGGGGGCGAATCGAAGATTTGTTTGTAACCTTAACTAAATTACCCCTAAAACCTATAATATTTACACTAGGTGACGTAAATTTTGGGGGGGCCGGGACCCTCCCCTGTCCCTACATAGTTCCGCCCCTAGTCACAAGCCTATTTGTTTGAATAACTGATTTAATTTTTATATTCAATTGGTATGTATTGTTGTTAGCTAAGTTACAAAAGGTGTAATTTTGTAGCTGCTACAAATCTGCGCTTGAGAGGAAATCAAAGGGGAAATACTGCGTGTCGACAAAGAAATTCTCCTAGTTGGTATGTTTTCTGCTGTTTTTAAGAGCTTCCAACATTTATAGCTGCTTGAACTGTATTTAGCACAGCTTTTTCGCATTGAGGTTACCATATACTACGTATATGCTAATAACTAATTGTTTTCTGAATATTGCGACAGTTGACTTTACATGCATGCTTATAAATGTTTATAATAGTAATTAAATGTAAATACTATCATTCAACCTTAATGCAACCAATGAACCAGATTCAGTAACAGAATATGTAAAATTTCATTTAATATGAATATTTCCCAACGAGAAGAGTTCGATTCTTCCTTTTTCTTTTGCTATCTGATTGGAAGTTATCGTCATTTGGGACAATGTTATTTCATTTTGTCTTGCTGATAATAACATCGCTGCACACTTGCACAAGTGAACTTGAGGGTTAAAGACTGTTTAAATATCCGATTCAGAACTTCTATTGCATCTTATTCTTACCAGGAGATATATGTCTGCTATGTCCGTGGGGCATTTTTACAAGGACAGTTCTACCTTGTGAAGATGGAGCCTATAGGTTTCTGAGAACTTGTATCATTAAACTATGCTCTACTTAAATTATTAAAGTTGTGTTTGCAAACTTAATTCATATGCTATCTTTGATTGTCATGTTATGACATCTTTACGTTTAATTGTTTAAATACTTGTGTTTTGATTTAGTTGCTCTGTAATGTACTCTTTGAGATTAACAATGAAAGCGTAATGTACTCTCGAAACTTGAAAGCATGCATAATGCATGTAGCAAGTTTGTTGTTCTGATATTCAAATTGATTTGATTGCTGCTTTACAATTAGAGAAAAGTGTATTATCTCTCGTGTTTGCCAAACTCTAAACGCACAAAAAAACTCGGTTTTATAAGCTCTCAAGCCAATTGCTCGAGTAATATAGGGCCAAGGGGGGGGGGGGGGGGGGGGGGGGGGGGGGGGGCGAATCGAAGATTTGTTTGTAACCTTAACTAAATTACCCCTAAAACCTATAATATTTACACTAGGTGACGTAAATTTTGGGGGGGCCGGGACCCTCCCCTGTCCCTACATAGTTCCGCCCCTAGTCACAAGCCTATTTGTTTGAATAACTGATTTAATTTTTATATTCAATTGGTATGTATTGTTGTTAGCTAAGTTACAAAAGGTGTAATTTTGTAGCTGCTACAAATCTGCGCTTGAGAGGAAATCAAAGGGGAAATACTGCGTGTCGACAAAGAAATTCTCCTAGTTGGTATGTTTTCTGCTGTTTTTAAGAGCTTCCAACATTTATAGCTGCTTGAACTGTATTTAGCACAGCTTTTTCGCATTGAGGTTACCATATACTACGTATATGCTAATAACTAATTGTTTTCTGAATATTGCGACAGTTGACTTTACATGCATGCTTATAAATGTTTATAATAGTAATTAAATGTAAATACTATCATTCAACCTTAATGCAACCAATGAACCAGATTCAGTAACAGAATATGTAAAATTTCATTTAATATGAATATTTCCCAACGAGAAGAGTTCGATTCTTCCTTTTTCTTTTGCTATCTGATTGGAAGTTATCGTCATTTGGGACAATGTTATTTCATTTTGTCTTGCTGATAATAACATCGCTGCACACTTGCACAAGTGAACTTGAGGGTTAAAGACTGTTTAAATATCCGATTCAGAACTTCTATTGCATCTTATTCTTACCAGGAGATATATGTCTGCTATGTCCGTGGGGCATTTTTACAAGGACAGTTCTACCTTGTGAAGATGGAGCCTATAGGTTTCTGAGAACTTGTATCATTAAACTATGCTCTACTTAAATTATTAAAGTTGTGTTTGCAAACTTAATTCATATGCTATCTTTGATTGTCATGTTATGACATCTTTACGTTTAATTGTTTAAATACTTGTGTTTTGATTTAGTTGCTCTGTAATGTACTCTTTGAGATTAACAATGAAAGCGTAATGTACTCTCGAAACTTGAAAGCATGCATAATGCATGTAGCAAGTTTGTTGTTCTGATATTCAAATTGATTTGATTGCTGCTTTACAATTAGAGAAAAGTGTATTATCTCTCGTGTTTGCCAAACTCTAAACGCACAAAAAAACTCGGTTTTATAAGCTCTCAAGCCAATTGCTCGAGTAATATAGGGCCAAGGGGGGGGGGGCGAATCGAAGATTTGTTTGTAACCTTAACTAAATTACCCCTAAAACCTATAATATTTACACTAGGTGACGTAAATTTTGGGGGGGCCGGGACCCTCCCCTGTCCCTACATAGTTCCGCCCCTAGTCACAAGCCTATTTGTTTGAATAACTGATTTAATTTTTATATTCAATTGGTATGTATTGTTGTTAGCTAAGTTACAAAAGGTGTAATTTTGTAGCTGCTACAAATCTGCGCTTGAGAGGAAATCAAAGGGGAAATACTGCGTGTCGACAAAGAAATTCTCCTAGTTGGTATGTTTTCTGCTGTTTTTAAGAGCTTCCAACATTTATAGCTGCTTGAACTGTATTTAGCACAGCTTTTTCGCATTGAGGTTACCATATACTACGTATATGCTAATAACTAATTGTTTTCTGAATATTGCGACAGTTGACTTTACATGCATGCTTATAAATGTTTATAATAGTAATTAAATGTAAATACTATCATTCAACCTTAATGCAACCAATGAACCAGATTCAGTAACAGAATATGTAAAATTTCATTTAATATGAATATTTCCCAACGAGAAGAGTTCGATTCTTCCTTTTTCTTTTGCTATCTGATTGGAAGTTATCGTCATTTGGGACAATGTTATTTCATTTTGTCTTGCTGATAATAACATCGCTGCACACTTGCACAAGTGAACTTGAGGGTTAAAGACTGTTTAAATATCCGATTCAGAACTTCTATTGCATCTTATTCTTACCAGGAGATATATGTCTGCTATGTCCGTGGGGCATTTTTACAAGGACAGTTCTACCTTGTGAAGATGGAGCCTATAGGTTTCTGAGAACTTGTATCATTAAACTATGCTCTACTTAAATTATTAAAGTTGTGTTTGCAAACTTAATTCATATGCTATCTTTGATTGTCATGTTATGACATCTTTACGTTTAATTGTTTAAATACTTGTGTTTTGATTTAGTTGCTCTGTAATGTACTCTTTGAGATTAACAATGAAAGCGTAATGTACTCTCGAAACTTGAAAGCATGCATAATGCATGTAGCAAGTTTGTTGTTCTGATATTCAAATTGATTTGATTGCTGCTTTACAATTAGAGAAAAGTGTATTATCTCTCGTGTTTGCCAAACTCTAAACGCACAAAAAAACTCGGTTTTATAAGCTCTCAAGCCAATTGCTCGAGTAATATAGGGCCAAGGGGGGGGGGGGGGGGGGGGGGGGGGCGAATCGAAGATTTGTTTGTAACCTTAACTAAATTACCCCTAAAACCTATAATATTTACACTAGGTGACGTAAATTTTGGGGGGGCCGGGACCCTCCCCTGTCCCTACATAGTTCCGCCCCTAGTCACAAGCCTATTTGTTTGAATAACTGATTTAATTTTTATATTCAATTGGTATGTATTGTTGTTAGCTAAGTTACAAAAGGTGTAATTTTGTAGCTGCTACAAATCTGCGCTTGAGAGGAAATCAAAGGGGAAATACTGCGTGTCGACAAAGAAATTCTCCTAGTTGGTATGTTTTCTGCTGTTTTTAAGAGCTTCCAACATTTATAGCTGCTTGAACTGTATTTAGCACAGCTTTTTCGCATTGAGGTTACCATATACTACGTATATGCTAATAACTAATTGTTTTCTGAATATTGCGACAGTTGACTTTACATGCATGCTTATAAATGTTTATAATAGTAATTAAATGTAAATACTATCATTCAACCTTAATGCAACCAATGAACCAGATTCAGTAACAGAATATGTAAAATTTCATTTAATATGAATATTTCCCAACGAGAAGAGTTCGATTCTTCCTTTTTCTTTTGCTATCTGATTGGAAGTTATCGTCATTTGGGACAATGTTATTTCATTTTGTCTTGCTGATAATAACATCGCTGCACACTTGCACAAGTGAACTTGAGGGTTAAAGACTGTTTAAATATCCGATTCAGAACTTCTATTGCATCTTATTCTTACCAGGAGATATATGTCTGCTATGTCCGTGGGGCATTTTTACAAGGACAGTTCTACCTTGTGAAGATGGAGCCTATAGGTTTCTGAGAACTTGTATCATTAAACTATGCTCTACTTAAATTATTAAAGTTGTGTTTGCAAACTTAATTCATATGCTATCTTTGATTGTCATGTTATGACATCTTTACGTTTAATTGTTTAAATACTTGTGTTTTGATTTAGTTGCTCTGTAATGTACTCTTTGAGATTAACAATGAAAGCGTAATGTACTCTCGAAACTTGAAAGCATGCATAATGCATGTAGCAAGTTTGTTGTTCTGATATTCAAATTGATTTGATTGCTGCTTTACAATTAGAGAAAAGTGTATTATCTCTCGTGTTTGCCAAACTCTAAACGCACAAAAAAACTCGGTTTTATAAGCTCTCAAGCCAATTGCTCGAGTAATATAGGGCCAAACGGGTCAAATTGTAGCTGACAGGTTCAAACAAAATAAGCAAATCCCTCGTATCTGGGTCCTATAAGACAACTGGATTAGGGAGAAGTAACTCACTAGTTCACGACTTTCAATCTCTTAGTATGGGTGAATTAGTATGAGCTATATACTAATTTTGTAAACTCTACCAAAACATCACATTTGATAATTTTTGAATGTAATTTAAAGTCTTTCCATAAGTCTACTCCGTATTTTTTAATTACTCCATAGTTGGTTCCTCTTGCAGTAACTTAACATTAACCGTTCTTATTTCAATAATTCATCCAGTTCATCCAAATAACACGATCTTACGAGTTACACCGTAATCTACTCTAAAAAAATACATGCATCTATAAAACTATAAAGAAACTACTAAGTTGGTACCAAAATAAATGCAACATTTTATTAGATACATGGCTCAATTACAGAAAGGGAAAATAATCCCTGATGCAAACAACATGGATCCTTCTTTGCTGCAAGGTGTAAATCAGGACTAGTTGTGTACACCAGGGATGTTATCAAGGACCATTGTGTACATCAGGAATGTTTATTCATTGCATCAACTCATGACTCTTTGTTCTAAATTTTGAAGGGGAGGTGAATCAAATTTATTACAAATAACATAACAATAAAAACTGAAGTAAATAAGCGCCCATTCGAGAGGCATGTTGCTCCAATACTCTAACTGACGCTCCATAACGGACTCGATCTGCACCTACTTATATTAATATATGGACTTTGAATATAACGAAGCACGTGTAATCTATGAAACCATGATATTGCATCATTCCACCTTGCAATAATAATATCATTCCTTTCTTTTGCGAAAAAAGTATTTGCCCCTAGTCTTAACTCCAGCTTTATCAGTTTTAGGACGATCATCAAACATTTGTTTCATTTTTTCTTCCATCTTCATATTCATCTCGTTTTTCAGTGCTTCAACGCGGGAAGAAACTACAGCAATAACCTGGTTTTCAATGTGGGATTTAATCTCGGGAGTTAAAGTGTTGGAACAAGATTGCTGACGGGGCGATGAAGATTCTGGTTGTTTAAGTATACTCTCGGCTTCTTGATGAGTTTGGTCAAACTCATTAACTTGTTTTTTTCTTGTAATACCAATAACCTCCACATCAACTGATGTTTGAGAAGTTTGCTCAGCACCATCACATTTTGTATATCCTGATACAAACACCTCTTTTCTATTCTCTTCACACTTCTGCGCTTTTATCTCACACTGTTCACATTTACCTTTATGCTTTTTGCGCACCAAAACTTCAAGCTGGTACAATCTGTTTTCAATTGTTTTCTCCTGTACGAGATATAAAGAAAATTCATTTTGCTCATAAGAACTTGAATTAAATGCATAAAGAAAAGAGAAGTGGCATTGATCATTGTCAAAGTACACAAATACTCACGATTAGTTTTTATGTGGATGTATAGGGAGTTTTTGTTTTAGCTTATCTTCAGGATTATGAGCTTTTTTTATCTGATTATTTTTTCATAAGCTCGCTTTTTAACTCATGAAGGGTTCATAAGTTTGGAAAAAAAAAAAGAAAAAAAAAAAAAGGAAAAGAAAAAAAGAGAGAAAAAATATAGGTTTATGAAAAATATGACAAACAAATTAAATAAGCTCACAAGCATGAAAATAAGCTAAAACAAACATTCCCTAACAATTAAGAATGTGCGTTTATGTATTTACTCTAAATTCCTTACCAGCTCAGAGCCTCAGATGGGTAAAATGGAAAACATGTGTGAATTGATTCTTAAAAGATTTTATAAGAAATAGAATAAGGTTTATTTAGAAGTGTGATTGAAATTGATTATAGAGTAAATAATGGTTTAGCCCTCATGAAATAAATTGTTATTCATATCTTCTCTAAAAATTATAGTGTAGATAAGCATTTTTGAAAGTTCACTGTTGCATTGTAAGAGTTACTCCTTCCTAAGTTACTTATTTGATAATTTAAAGAAGCATAGGCAATCAGAAACACGCTTTAATTACTTCATACCAATGATGTCGAATGCGCTTACAGGTGTTAGGCGAAGGCAACAAGGTGAGCTGTCGACAACATTTTGACGTGACAACCGTTTGTTTCTTGTGTTACTGTCTGAGGAGAGAAAGTCAATTTGCGAGAATGCGAATATACATAAGATAAAAGCTAACATTAATGATCATGTTTGTGATTAATCTATCAAATACTTGGTACAATTTACCAACAGAAATATAGTCATTTAAAAAAATAATAATAAATAAAAAAAATAAAATAAAAAATAAAGACTTACTGAGTCTCAAAAATATCAAGTTAATAAGAAACTATAACAGCAGTAAAGTTCCTGCAACATGTATAGGTAAAAAAGAAAGGAATAACAACGTTGCAGATTCCTTTTATTTTCACCATTTTGCATTTTCCGCAACCAGTCTGCGATTTTGACCAAAACTTTCCTCCATGTTGATCAAAATCCGCAAAATTTGCGCTCAGATCCATGAAAGTTTAAGTCAAATCGTGGATTGAATGGGGGAAAGCAAATCCTTAAATTTACTGGAAACCCGTAACATCTTTGTCGCAATTCTTATATATGGCGAATTTTCAGAATTTATATATTTTGGTGTACTTATTTTGTGGCAAGGACTAGTTCTATGATGTTACCTTCAAACTACTCGAATTCTCCACATTTTAAAGGGCAAATGGCCACATATAAAAATGTGTAAAATTATTGATTCCACACTTTCTCAAGTGTGATAATAATGGGTGTGACAAATTTTGCTACACATATAAGTGTGGAGATATTATCCAAATGTGTATGGTTAAAAGTGTCGAAACATTCTTTGAATGTTCACACCTAAAAGTGTGGCAAAATTGTAAAAAATGTTCAAAAATAAAAGTGTGGAGACATTTGATACACCTGTAGCTTTATTGTAATTGTACACACTTATACATGTGGATTGTTTTTTAAATATTTGTCACACCTATAAATATAGCAAAATTATTATCCGTAAAAAAAAAAGTTTTGCTAATCTCTGCCCACTGGGCAAAGGATTAAGCACAATTAATAAAGACAATTTCCTTTAAAATCACAAAACGCATTTAATGAACATTTATTCATCTCTAAAATTACTATAATTGATCATTATTTTGATATTAATTAACTCCAACTTTCCTTATACATATAGCTAATCCTTTGCCTATTGGGCAGAGATTAGCAAACAGTTGACCATACCATGATCGCTTAACAGCAGGGGTTACAGGAACAAATGGATGTTGCTCAGAATGTGAGCTCTTCGTGCATGGACGGACATGCTCAAATCCCGGAGCTTCTTGTTGTGTTAGATTTCTATTAGTATCAGAATTGGTATAAGAGCGAGTGGGCATCGGCCGTGCATCTGATCTAGGAGGGTTAGACATTGAAAGTTGAAGCAATTTAGGAGCTAGATCTTGAATGTGAATTCAAGGTAGTTAGGGGAAATGGGTCTATATAATATAGGAACTATGAACTACATATTACATGCACATATACGTAATACGATGACCCATAAGATGACGTTGCTTTTTTACATAACTTAATGCAATATTAGTTTGGTTATTATCTCACTCAATCAATTTGTGAACCATGCATGTGAACTTCTTTGAACAATTATTCTTAATTAGTAGAGACTTTGATTTTAATAATTCAAGTATTATATATTATGGAGTATAGAACTTGCTATTTGCTATATAAAATTAGTCACATGATGTATATGATCTAGTTTAGCAAGGTAACACAGAACATGACAAAAACTAAAGAGAGCTACAGCAGGAACCCATTCAATAGCATCACTAGTTTACTACCTTAATTACATGCAATTTGTTGCTGACAAAGTCTCCAAAAGCCACACATTAGAAAAGTCATCCCCATATATTCATAGCAAAAATGATAATTTAAGAAATGAAAATATTGCCCAGATATACACTAACACATAAAAAAATAATAATAATAAAAAAAATTAAAAAAAAATAAAAAAATCCACAGCTTATATATATATACCCCTTGGTGTAATTATACATCTCCATAAGGGGCAGGTCCAAAAATATCAAGTAACTGATGATCTTACGGCTCGTTAGTAGGCTTCCATTTTCACATATATTGCAACCAGTCTGGATTTACCACAACAGTACCATTGCCAAGACAGTCCGCGTCAATAATCCGATACCTTTTGCTTGGGACCTTATCACTTTCAATTATCAACATGGTTCTTGACTCAGGTCCTTCGCTTTCGCGATCCTTGAAAGTAATTTCCGCCATTTAGGAAAATCTAGTCCTAAATTTTGACAAATATACAGTTGGTTTATTGGCTCCCTTGATAAACTCTAACTTATTTTGTTGGAGCAAATTGATGGAATTTGAAATTACCATGTTTGGTTCATTAGAGAGGGGTGAATTTAAATGGCAAAGCAAATTAAAATTCTTTAAAATGGGGAAATTAGAATGTCTCTAAAAAGTGAGGAATTTTAATTTACTTCAAATATTTTTTATAAACTTCTTTTCTTATCTTTTTTTTTTATAAATTTTTAAATAGAATTTTTATAAACTTTTTTTTTAAAATTTTTTATTAATTTTTCGTAAGCTTTTTTTTTTATAAAATTTTTATAAACTTTTTTTATAATTTTTTTATAAATTTTTATAAACTTTTTTTATAAATTTTTTAAAAAGTTTTTTTATACACTTTTTTTATAAATTTTTAATAAACTTTTTTTTCTAAAATTTTTAAAAATTTTTATTAACTTTTTTTTTTTTTTTTTTTTTAAATTATAAATTTTTTATCAACTTTTTTATAAATTTTTTATAACTTTTTTTTATAAATGTTTTAAAAACTTTTTTTATAATTTTTTTATAAACTTTTTTTATAATTTTTTTATAAACTTTTAAAGATAATATTTATGAAATTTATATTAAAAAAATATATTTATAAATTTCTGTCAACCAAACATGCGAAGATTTTTTAAATTCCGGAATTCTAAATTCTCAAGAATTTTAATTTTCTAAAATTTAAAATTCCGGAATTCTAAATTGCTCCAACCAAACGCCCCCTTAGGGTAAACATATTCGCTTCCATCAAAGCACACACTCCAAAGTTGCCCGTCAAAGTTGCTTATCCTGAGCACAAAATTCACCCAATCGCCAACACGTTCACCTTTGATGTTGAGATTCAAAGCTTGAAGACAGAAATGTATCTGGCCCCTAATTAACAGGCAGAAAATCCACATATCAATGTCCATAAAAAGATTACATGTAGTCGGTTTAACAGTAAGATAAACCTCTGCACTTTCGAGATTAACTTTTTTGACGACAGGGATATGATATTTTCGTCAGGTAAATCAAACAAACAGTTTAGAAACCCCCCGTTTTATAAAAAACCAAGGACTGAAGACGGTAAGTAAACCTCATCCGGATGGAAGTAAACCATGCCCATAATGGTTGATTAACGCCTTTACTTGCTCTAAATTTGGCATTGATTCAACAACAGGGTTCATATTTCTCAAGCAATCAATACCAGCTATGTTTTTATCAAGAAAAAATTTAAAACAATTAAACACCGACCCGACGTAACACCTTTTTGGCAAGTTGATCATCTCGAACACACCAGATGTGTTCACCATCCAATTTAAAAGTATCCATATTCTTGATATCATCAAGTGAATTTTTAGTGCCTATGGTGACTACAAATCCCAAAGCTCGATAGCCGTTGGGAGGGATGGGCTCCCACAACACTCACTCGATAAGGCACATACAAAAGTGAGGCCAGGTTGTAGCGTACTAGCTCGACTAGGTAACTTTAAAGCGGGATTAGAGTTGATGTTCATGTTGTTATTTTGGGTAGCGGTAGCTCGTGCAGAAAGAACAAAGGCTCCTTTAAGTTGGTTATTTGTGTGTTCATTATAGTATCCAAAGGTGCAGAATCCATCTGGTATTGACACCGGCTTATAAAATGTAACAACATCACCAATAGTTGATACATTAGAGCGGGTGCATATATATTCGAAATCTTTAATGATTGTGACGTACGTACATCTAATTCTGCTAGGTTTATTATTCCCTTTCCAAAACTGCCTTCACCTGCAAGCAACGATAACAACATGAATCCCGTTACAATTTGTCAACCTGTCTACAGCATATGTTTTATCCACCAATCCTTCAAACCATATAGATAATTAAGAGTAAAACAAATTGTTTGGATTACATAAATCGATCGAGGTACTAATAATATTCAACCTAATAAACATATATGCTTACATATTTCAATCAATGTAACGTATGAGAAACATAACATTTTATAGATGATATCTTTAACAATACTTTCTCCATAAAATATAGATAAAACAAAGAGATCGAGTACGTACCTTGAGGCCATTGAGGAAGTGGTGAACGAAGAAGCTATGGTTTTGGTTTCGATCATCGTTTGTTTCTTTGGGGTGGAAGTGGGGCTGTGTTACTAAGGGTTTTTTTTTTTTTTTTTTTTTTTTTTTTTTTTTTTTTTTTTTTTTTTTGGATAAATGTGTTATAGAGCATGAGCATCAGGAAACCTATTTATAATAGACATCTTATTACCAAGTCTTTTTATTTTATGTTACAACTAGCCTACTCACCAAACAAAATGTAGCAGGTTCAAGTACGAGTAACAACTTACAAGTATGTTAAGAGTATTTGGTGGTAAAAAACTATCATATGATCACCCATTGCCTATACGATCTTATCTTATAGGATCATATGATGGGCTTTTTTGACTAGAATTTTCATGTACGAGTCTTCTTGTCTTATATGATCACTTATTCACATTGTCTGATGTTGGTTTGGGAATGGTTCGGTTCAGTTTTATGTTAAAAGTTGGTTTGGGCTTATTTTGGGCTTTACAAATTCTTTCTAGCAATTTTGATTACAACTGAATAGTGAATACTACTCCCTCCGTCCCAGAATTATTTTTCAGTTTGAATTTCCAAAATCAAACTGGTTCAACTTTGACCATAAATATATATATATTTTTATTATATAATACTTGATGAAAACTTTTACCATTGAAAAGTACACTTATAACTCAATCCATTTATATATTTTGCATTAAATATTATATAACAACCACAAAAATATTTAATGTTAAAGTTGAAAAAGAAATACTAAAAAAGCCAATAGTGGATAATAAATTTGAGACGGAGGGAGCATTTTTTAGCCAAGTTTATAAAAACTTCGTGACCATTTTCTGGGTCCAATTTTCAGCCCAAATTAAACACCCATCAATTCCAACCGCAATTTCAATTATAATGCTTTAAATCAGTAAAGACATGGCTTCGTGAGGAAATGTTTTGGCATCAACGGTCTCGGATAAACTGGCTAAATTATGGAGATCATAATTCAAAGTTCTTTCATCTATCTGCTACTTATCGTCATCAAAAGAACAAGATCTCAAGTTTGAAAAATGCTCAAGGAGCTTGGGTGTATGACCCGTTAGAAATTAAATCTCTTGTCCATGATCATTTTGAATCAATTTTCAGAACTAGTGTTCACGTGACTTCATGAAGTTATCGATGTGTTTGATCCGGTTGTCTCTGATGCAATGAATGATATTTTGCAAGCTCCAGTTACAAATGAGGAAATCTACCGAGCCACAAAGAAGCTTGGCGGCCTAAAAGCCCCCGGTGAAGATGGCTTCTCAGGTATTTTTTATCAGAAGTATTGGCACATAGTCGGAGACTCCGTTTGCATTGCAATTCGATACTTCTTCGAAACCGAAGTTATGATTCCATCTTTAAATAAAACTTTGGTTGTTCTTATTACCAAGATTCCTGATCCTGAGACTCTTAATCAGTTTTGTCCGATAAGTCTTTGCAACTTTGTATACAAAATCATATCAAAGATTTTATCAAATAGATTGAAACCGTTCATGAGCAAGCTGATTATTTCACCACAACAATCGGCCTTTATTCCTGGTCGTCAGATTCAAGATTGTATGGTGATTGCGTTTCACAACATCCGAAATAAAAGACAAGGGACCCAAAACCTAATGGCTTTAAAAATTGGCTTAAACAAAGCTTTCGATAGAGTAGAATGGGATTTTCTTTTAGCTACTCTTCAAAAACTAGGATTTAGCGATGTTTGGTGCAACTGGATTCAAATATGTCTCATGTCTTATGATTTAGAATTCATGGTGAACGGTGAGTCTGTTGGCGTTGTTAAACCTCAAAGGGGCCTTCGTTAAGGTGACCCAATATTCCCTTATTTATTTATCATTGTTGCTGATGTGCTCTCACGTCAAATTACAAGGGCAATGGAATCCGGATCCTTATCAGGTATTAAATGGCGCGTACTTGCCCTGTTATTTCACACATATTTTTTGCTGACAACTTTACCTTTTTCTTGAAAGCAACTCAAGCTGAATGTGGATCTCTTAGAAGTATCCTTAATGCATATTCTCACGCGTCCGGTCAAAAGGTGAATTTTCATAAGTCTTCGGCCTTTTTCTCTCCCAATACTCCTTCTAGTCTTCAAAATGATCTTTGTACATCCCTTCAGGTAAAGAAAATGGGACCGAATGATAAATACTTGGGCCTTCCATCAGTTTATGGCCCCAAAAAGGTGATTTCTTCGGATTCATACTTGAGAAAGTTCTACAAAAAATGCAAGGCTGGAAGCAAAAGCTTCTTTCTCAGGCAGGACGTGAAATTTTGATTAAGTCCGTTATTCAAGCTATCCCAGTTTATGCCATGCAATGCTATCTTCTTCCTAAAGGCTTCTTAAATAAGCTGATGGTATATGTTCGACACTTTTTCCGGGGTGGTGATCCACATGTACGACATATACACTTGAAAAACTGGGAGAAGCTATCGGAGCCCAAAGTTGACGGGGGTCTAAGTTTTCGTGATTTAGAAGCTTTTAACACAGCTCTTCCCGTAAAGCAAGGTTGGATACTTATGAACCCAGGTACGTTTGGGGGGAAAATTCTTAAAGGCCTCTATTTCCCGAACTCTAACTTTCCTGTTGCAAAGCGTGGTTCTCGACCATCATGGCTTTGGACTAGTTTGCTCCATGGTCTGGACCTACTTTTACAAGGTGTTAGATGGCAGGTCGGTAAAGGGAAACACATATCTTTTTGGACTCAAAAGTGGGTTCCTTGTAATGCAGAATTTTACGTTTGTTCTCCTTTTGGCCCCTTTTCAAACTCCAGTAAAGTAGCGGATTTCATCCAAAACGGTAAATGGGATATTAGGAAGTTGTATAAGCATGTATCAAAAACGGAAGTTGAATCCATTATCAAAATTCCTATATCTCAAAGTAGTTCTCCTGATAAGCTTGTGTGGCACTTTGAATCTAAGGGTCAGTACACGGTTAAAACAGGTTGTAAACAAGCTCTTCTATGGAGGAAAGCTATCTCTAATTCCGGACATTTGAGCGCAACCAAAAGTTAAATTGTTTTTGTGGAAAGCTATCTCTAATTCCATTGCCACAATGGATAATCTCTTCAACAGAAAATGCTCACCTAGTCCTACATGCCCGATATGCCAATCGTATGTGGAAACAATCTAGCATTTACCTTTTAAGTGTGATTGGACTCGCCCAATCTGGTTCGGTTCCTCCTTAAGTTTGCGATCTTTGCCCTCAGGTACCAACATTTATCTTCGCATTTAGAGCTTTATTGATTTTTCTCTTTCATATAAAGAAGTAACTCGCATATTGTCTATTGTGGCGAATACTGGTTGTCAATTCGGAAAGCTCGAAATTCCTTTGTTTACGAACAGGTCATTGTTTCTCCTCATAGTACTTTGGCCTCAGCTAATGCTCAAATTCTAGACTCTGATAGATTTGTGGCCACTAAACAGCTAACGGTCTCTAACAGGTCAAACTCACAGTCTTCTCCGTGATGAATTCCCCCTATGGCTCTTTGGTGAAGATTAATTGTGATGATGCCTTTAAAAATTCTACGGCTGCTACTGCTATTGTGGTTCGTGATTCATCCGGTTCCATCTTACACGTATATGGTACGCCTTGTCATGCATTATCTCCTCTTCATGCCGAGGTCTTAGAAATACACTCGGCATGTCATCTTGCATCATGTCGCGGTTAGTACCATGCAATTGTTGAATCCGACTCCAAGGTAGCTATTTCCCTTTCATCTATGTAAACCGTCCCACCATGGAGCATTGTTGCTCTTGTTGCTGATATTCGTTTGTGGTCGAAGAACATGGATTTGTCTTTCTCGTGGACTAGATGAGATAACAACCAAGTTGCTCATTGTGCTGCTTTTCTTGCATCTTCTTCCACATTTCCTTTCAGTTGGGATGTATCATTTCCTCTTGAACTTACCTCGCTAGCGAGGAGTGATATGTATTGTTTTTAGCTTTCTTTATAAAAGTTTGTTTGTAGGACCTTATATCTAGATTTATCACCTAAGATTATGATGTTAGAGAGAGATAGAAGAACTAGAGAGAGAAGGTAGAGAGGGAAAGGTGGAGAGCACTATGTGAAATAAAACATTGATAAGCATGAACTCCCACCCTTCCTAACAAGCTTAGGAGGGTTTATATAGTCTTTACATTAGGCCTCAATGGGCTTTCTCTTGGGCCTTCTTTTGGGCCAAGCCATTTAGGCTTTTACATTAACATAATGGACTAGCATTTACTAACTATTACATGAATATATTTAACTAACTATTTGAATCAATAATGATCGTCACTTTTAATCCTAACAATCTCCCCCTAAGGGACGATCATTGAGATCTCCCTTTGATTACATAAATGATCAACACTTCAAATGCTAACAATCTCCCCCTAAGGGTGATCATTGAGATCTCTCTTTTGTGACCTTGATCTTTGATCTTTGAAGCTTGTTCTTTTTGAACTTTGAGTCTTGTTGTGTAATAGTTTTGCTAGTTCCTTTGTTCCAATCATGCTTTGTGATCTTTCTTGTCTTTGATCAACATCTTCAAATATGGGTGTCTTTACGTCTTTTCCAACATGCTCATACTTTTTTTGACATTGAATTCTTTGTGAAGTTGTCTTTTCTTTGACTTTAATCTTTTTTTCTTTAGTTTGTAGATTCTTTGACTTTGATTTAGAAATGTTCATAACTTTGCTTTGCTTTGATCTTTGAAGAGAGCTTTGCATGGTATGAGCATGTAGATTTTTGAGTGATGGTAACCGTCTTTCTCCAAGTAACATTCATCAGTACCTGCATAAAACAGTTAGCAATAAAGTATCCGGTACTTACAGGTTCGGAATTAGAGATCGTCAACAACATAGTATGAAGATTCCTTCTAACCTTTACCAAGGCTGTTCCCATTTCGGATACTCCTGAGAGAGCTTACGAACTACTAATAGATCAATGAATGGGTGAGTCGTTGGGGATCACTCCACGACTGTAGACCGTTTTGGAACCACCGCGAACACTAAGCGTAACCCATAAAGAATTACCGAAGTGACTTGCTGTCAGGGTTGTTTGATGTTGACCCTGGCAGGAGTTTCTGTTCAATCATTAAGAAATACATAAGTAAAATACTCTCATAAACTTTCTCGGCAGATTGCTAAGATCTGCGTAGGACTCTAAAGTTTACATCTGGCGTCCTTAATGATGAACAACCAATGTAGAAATATCATGTGTTCCTATGAGATATTTTGATGAATCTCGGGGCTCTAGACTCGATTAGTGCACATTTGGTTTCCTATGCGGAGATTAGGGAGAGGTCTCCTGCTTCAATATCAACAATCTCTAAAAGACAGATTGATAGATTACACTAGTTCCCCATGAGAATGAAACAAGCTCTTTTGAGAGAACTTGAGTGGCTAGAAGGTTAAGTGCAGTGTGTCACTGGGTCCATGACGTCTTTATCTTCAATACCGGCGTCACCTTAGTAACAACCAGTAGCAAATGAGTTGAACCCGGTATCTGCCCTAAGGTTGAACATTTGGAGGGCTATTTCTTTTCACCCTTTTTCAAATATTTTCTTTTTAATTCTTCAACCCCTTCTTTATCCTTTCTCATTTTCTCCTTTTTTCAATCATACCTAAGGACTTCTAATTCTAATCTATTGGATTTGTCCTTGGGTAGATCCCTCCGGCTCTGGCGGATCATAGGACGATTTTTCCTAACCTTAGTCACCTTATATCTTCATGACTATCCAATAGTTGCCATAAAACCATTCATTTGGAAATCTCTCAAAGTGTTTATGATTATTAAACATCTTTGTTGACACTTTGAGAGTTTTTGTTTTTTTTAAGGACTCCCCCTTCACATGTGCTCATGTGTTTTTTAAGAAATTTGCACATACGGGAGGAGTCTGCACTTTTTGAATTGATTGATTTTCAATGAACATGACCGATTCGAGACACGCTTACATCACTAGTTAGACTAGCTTGAAGTTATTACCCGTCCTGGTCAAATTCAAAGAAAGTCTCTCGAGACGGTTCATTCTACTTAGACAAGTCCTATTCGAGACATGCGTACATCACTAGTTAGACTAGCTTGAAGTTATTACCCGTTCAGGACAAGTCTTTTCGATTACTGACATTTTAAGCTTCGTCAATTCATTGGTACTTTCTGAGTCGAGCTCATTTGAGATTCAAGACGATCACATTTTAAGCACAATTCTCCCCCTCAAAAATAGCATATCCATGGTATTTTTGATACCAATTGATTAAAACCTTTGTTTTTGGATAACATATGGGGAGAAACGGATGTTTGATAATTTCGAATTAGTTTCTTTTGAGCATGACATTTTGGAATATCTTTGTATTACTCCCCCTCAAAAGTAGAACATTTTGAGTAAATTTAAGCTTTTAAGGATTTGAGAGAGTAATATCTTGAGCAACATCGTGAAAAGTTTTGAAAACCTTTTGAAACATTTTTCAAAATTTTGCTCAAAAGTTAAGAAGACTTAGATAAGCTTTTTGGTGAGAAGTCTTCTTATCTTTTAGGATTGTCGCACAGACATGTACAACAGGGTCCTCTCTTTGAAAATCGCGGGTTATACACTGTTATGTGTGCATAAGCCATAATGTTTTTAGGATAAGTGCTCGAAAAATATTTAAAACCTTTGTTTAAACTTAAGCACTTTCCTTTCTTTGAAGAACGAGTCCTTAGCTGAAATACTAAGAAGTCATAATGTTTTTGGATTAGACAACAACTTTTGGAACCCATTTAAGCACGGCACCAACGGGTTTACCATATTTTGAAATCCATTTGAAAGTTGTGTCAATCCGAGACAAAGAAGTTGAATTCCAACGAGGACTGAAAACCGGTGTTTCATTTTGAAATAAAGCTCGTGGAATCAACGGTGATTTAAAACTCTTGTGCTTTTGAAAGTTGTTTAAGAAACTCGGTGTCTCTCTTGGAGTTTTAAAACTTGAAGAAGAAGTTTTCCATCAATTGTTGAAACTCGGCGTTTCATTTTGAAAATTCGTTTTTGAGATTAATGGAAACCTTCCAGAATTAGGATTTTTCAAAGCATAGCCATTCTTTTGTTGTAGCGGAAGCATTTCAGAGTATGAGTATTTCAAATGTTTTGAACGGCTTTGCTTTGGTTCCCACACTGGCTTTACCGGAGTAAAACGAGAGTATGGTGTTTGAAAACCTTGATTCTTTTCTTTATGAGCACTTGCATTTGAAACCTTTTGAGGAGTAAATGTTTCAGAAAAATTAGGTTTCTTTGAAAAATGTCTTCCTTTTTGCAAAGAATAGGTGGTAAACTAAGAAACCCTTTTTGAAAATGGTTTTGAAGATTAACCTGTGTAAACCTTCTCTAAAACAATTACTTGTGGTTTAGACTCGTTTGAAACTTGAGATTTTCCTCTTGACCGGTTAAGAACGTCAAACCTTGCTTTTAAGTGTAACACCCCCAAATTTTAGTTTGTAGCAGCGGAAAAGTAATTTGGGTGTTACGGGGAGGATCGAAGTTATAATCTCATAAAACAGCTTAAAAGAAGCGTTTTGAAAGTTATTTTTCATTCAAATAATATTTTTGATAAAATATGAACCATTTGATTTAAAATCTTATTAAAAGATATAAAGGCTTGAAAGAATGACATATTTGATTTTTACACCATTTTAATTTATCAGAGTAATAAATGCCCGCTCCGTGTCTTGTCCTGCTCCGTTAAATTACCTAAGATACACATGCTTAAAAGTGTCAACACAAAGGTTAGTTAGTTCATAGAGTTTTGTGGAAAACCATTTATTTTAATAGATTTCAGGAATATTTGATAATGATAAATACAAACAGTGATGGAACAAGTATTGAGAAATGTTTATTATAATCACAGATAAATCATATAGATATTCAATCAAATTCAAATAAGGGATCAATAATCCTAACATGAGCTGGAAACTCATGATGCTAATTTAATGAGATATACAATTCAAGTCTGGCCAAATACCTATACAGCTGTATCTAAATATATGTTGAAAACATACATTTCCTTATGGATATTGCACCAAACCTCATGACACGCAAAATGTTAACAAAAGAGGTGATTTATCAAGTCAATGATAAATTTTCCCATCTAATAATAGGTGATTTGCCAATTCCTAATTTTGTTCAAATATAGTGTATCACGACTAATACGACTAACCATATGCATATGGCATTCCGTCAAGTATTAGTGGGATCGGAGGTTAATCCGTAACAGGTTTCGAAGCTGTTCACTATATCCGCGCTCACATACAAGTGATTAATGGCTCATGATTGAGGGACTTTATGGCGATGAATGTAACTTAGGCAATATCAAGGTAATAATGTAATTACAATATTTATGCTCTTCCTAGCAATTATTTCTGTTGAACATAGAAATGTCATATAGAGATAATGGAATCATTCATGATAGTATAGTATAGTCAAGTATCATGCCACAATAATCAATTTGGAAACATTATCATCTGAGTATCAGTATTTCAGTTAAGTAATTCGCCAATAACATATACATATATATATATATATATATATATATATATATATATATATATATATATATATATATATATATATATATATATATATATATATATATATATATATATATTTAACGTGTGAAATGAATTGAAAAGAGCTTGAAACAACTTACTACACCTCTAGAGTGGTAGAGAAACGAGTATGGACGAAGGAAACACAAGAACTAGGTACGTACGATTTTTACTCAAGTAATAAACGTGTTAAAATGAACCCGATTCTACTTCCTTGCTTCCAAACTTGTATATTATTGTTCCTGGACTTTCAGAAGTGAATTTAAGGAAGAAAGGAAGTTTGTGATAGTATGTTGAATGATAGGAACGGATGCATGCACAAGAAGTATATATATAACTTATTTAGCAACACGTATGGTGTAAAATCTTCCAAAGAGACCAAATACACTATGCAATGTCAGTAAATATAGTTTATAGGCTGACTTATATATCATATAATAACACTTGAGAGTGCATGAAATAAGGTGGATGTCTTGATGATTCATATATATGTCGACCACTATATTTATTTGTACACGAATTGAGTAATCGTTTACCATTTGAACATAGCTGATCATCCTTGACATTTAAACATGAAATCATGCTAGGAATGTTGTTAGGAACACTTAGGAACAAACGTGAAACAAAACGGTTAAGTATTGAGTTTAATATGAATCGATTGAATTGAATTTTTGTCAATCACTTCGCCTCTTAAAAATGTATCAAACGTCGACCTATGAACTTGGGATTTGACACACTAATAGTTGGCTAGGTGGGGAATGAGATGGTGCAAAAATATATAGGTGTCGTGTTTAAGATTTGAGAGAACGAGAGTCGTTTTGTTGTTAGTTTAGTCGATCAATATATAAAAATTGAAATGAAAATGGGTTAAAGATTTGGGCCGATTGGGCTTTGGAAAAATCAAGGGCCCGTTTGGATTGTATTAGTGTATAATTAGGATTAGTGAGTTTTAAATATTTTGTTAAACATGTCGAGAACTTGTTTTGTCGTTTGGTGAATTTTGCAATATCGTAATCGGGACCATTTAATATAATAAGAAAATTTCAAATTTTCTTGTAAAAATGGTGATTAAAATAATGACAGAGATTAACTTAGGCTCAGACACGGAGGGCATAAAATAGTACGGTGTAAAATCACTTATTTTGAAAGTGTAGTTATAGTTTAATGTTTGAAAACATTTAATTCTCTATAACTCTAGCTCTGATGCCAATCTGTAACACCCCCAAATTTAAGTTTGTAGCAGCGGAAAAGTAATTTGGGTGTTACGGGGAGGATCGAAGTTATAATCTCATAAAACAGCTTAAAAGAAGCGTTTTGAAAGTTATTTGTCATTCAAATAATATTTTTGATAAAAGATGAACCATTTGATTTAAAATCTTATTAAAAGATATAAAGGTTTGAAAGAATGACATATTTGATTTTTACACCATTTTAATTTATCGGAGTAATAAATGCCCGCTCCGTGTCTTGTCCTGCTCCGTTAAATTACCTGAGATACACATGCTTAAAAGTGTCAACACAAAGGTTGGTGAGTTCATAGAGTTTTGTGGAAAATCATTTATTTCAATAGATTTTAGGAATATTTGATAATGATAAATACAAACAGTGATGGAACAAGTATTGTGAAATGTTGATTATAATCACAGATAAATCATATAGATATTCAATCAAATTCAAATAAGGGATCAATAATCCTAACATGAGCTGGAAACTCATGATGCTAATTTAATGAGATATACAATTCAAGTCTGGTCAAATACCTATACAGCTGTATCTAAATATATGTTCAAAACATACATTTCCTTATGGATATTGCACCAAACCTCATGACACGCAAAACGTTAACAAAAGAGGTGATTTATCAAGTCAATGATAAATTTGCCCTCTAATAATAGGTGATTTTCCGATTCCTATTTTTGTACAAATATATTGTATCACGACTAATACGACTAACCATATGCATATGGCATTCCGTCAAGTATTTGTGGGATTGGAGGTCAATCCGTAACAGGTTTTGAAGCTGTTCACTATATTCGCGCTCACATACAAGTGATTAATGGCTCATGATTGAGGGACTTTATGGCAATGAAGGTAACTTTAATTATTTCTATTGAACATAGAAATGTCATATAGAGATAATGGAATCATTCAGGATAGTATAGTATAGTCAAGTATCATGCCACAATAATCAATTTGGAAACATTATCATCTGAGTATCAGTATTTCAGTTAAGTAATTCGCCAGTAATATATATATATATATATATATATATATATATATATATATATATATATATATATATATATATATATATATATATATATATATATATATATATATATATCGCATGCCACAATAATCAAATTGGAAACATTATCATCTGAGTATCAGCATTTCAGTTAAGTAATTCGCCAATAACATATATATATATATATATATATATATATATATATATATATATATATATATATATATATGTATATATATCACATGTTAAGTCATAAACCATATTAGATAAATATTAACTAGAAAATTGATTTGTATCATGTAATTTATTCATATACTTATAAAGTTTCAAATTATATGTAAGCATATATCTCCCTCAATGAGTTAAAAACAAGTATTGGAAATGGGGTTATGACTCACCTTGATTGATGTTGGGATGATGTAAAGTAAAGTAGGATGAGATTATGAGAATGATTATGAAAACGTCTTTGATACGGAACCTGATAAATAAATTTATCTGAGAATTTGACCAAATACTATTTGGTAAATACGAACGAATAACGAATAATAATTATTTGTTATGACGAATAGATGATGTGCAGTGTAATTCTTATGCTATGCATGATATGACAAAATACGTTATTTAAATTATCCATCGAAGTTTTACCTTTTTAACCATAAGTAATAATATTAATTTTTGAAATATCGTTATATATATTATTAACGTTACGTTAAATAATATATATAAATAAAAATTAAAGTTTAAATGCATATGAAATAAATTTATGAAAATAGAAAATAAATAAGAATGTTAAATAGAATATGTTGGTCCTTGTCCTTTTCCAGTTTTTACACTTTTTATACTAACGGCGTTAGCGTTACACCGTTAGTCCTTTTTATATATAATTTACATTTATAGTCTACTACTTGTCCAACGTAACTTATTGGTCCTGGAATATGATAATATATCAAATTATATCCTATAGATTCTGTTTTTACAGTTTTAGTCCTTACTTTTAACAGTTTGACAGTTTTAGTCCTCCTAAGTGTCGTCGCGTTACATTTTTAGTCCATATGTACAAAAATTATGAGAAAAATTATATAAAAATTTCCGAAGCTTATTTTATTAATAACAAGCTTATTTCAACAGCTTATTTGCTAAAAAGCTTATTTTTTAAGTAATTGGGCCTTAATGAACCAAAACAAAGGCCCGTTAAGAAATTTAGAGGCGAGGGCATGAAAACAGTTTTGGGCCTGGACTTGGGCTACTTTTGTGATTCTAAAAATATATCTTTTGGGCCTGGTGGACAGATGGATCGTTATCTCTTGTAGGGCTTTGAATAAGCCCAAACCGAAAATATTAAGTTTTTAGATAGAAATGAAATTCTAAAAACCTTGTAATTGTCGATCAAATTGGCTAAATTTTAGTGTCGAGACGTGAGTATTTTTACAAGTTATCTAAATGAAAGTGGTAGTTTTATAGGTGGTCTATTGAGTCGTATAAAAATATATGGTGCTTGTTAAGTAAAATTTTTATATATACGTGCGTTTCTTAAGCTACTTGTGATGTATTAAAAGACTTAGAATATTTTCTAAGTGTTTAGAGTTTTTGGTACCGATTAGCACTAGGTTCAAAATAGATTGGTACGATGCATGTAACATAAAATAAACCTGAAACAAGTGTGTGTCGTGACTCCTAAGCCTTCCAAGATAGAGGCTAGCCACGTTTGTGTTGCTACAAGTTTATACGTAAAATTTTATATATAAAGCTTATATATGATCGACAAAACATATACATCATGTATGGAATATATTTAACGTGTGAAATGAATTGAAAAGAGCTTGAAACAACTTACTACACCTCTAGGGTGGTAGAGAAACGAGTATGTACGAAGGAAACACAAGAACTAGGTACGTACGATTTTTACTCAAGTAATAAACGTCTTAAAATGAACCCGATTCTACTTCCTTGCTTCCAAACTTGTATATTATAGTTCCTGGACTTTCAGAAAAGAATTTAAGGAAGAAAGGAAGTTTGTGATAGCATGTTGAATGATAGGAACGGATGCATGCACAAGAAGTATATATATAACTTATTTAGCAACACGTATGGTGTAAAATCTTCCAAAGAGACCAAATACACTATGTAATGTCAGTAAATATAGTTTATAGGCTGACTTATATATATCATATAATAACACTTGAGAGTGCATGAAATAAGGTGGATGTCTTGATGATTCATATATATGTCGACCACTATATTTATTTGTACACGAATTGAGTAATCGTTTACCATTTGAACATAGCTGATCATCCTTGACATTTAAACATGAAATCATGCTAGGAATGTTGTTAGGAACACTTAGGAACAAACGGGAAAAAAAACGGTTAAGTATTGAGTTTAATATGAATCGATTGAATTGAATTTTTGTCAATCACTTCGCCTCTTAAAAATGTATCAAACGTCGACCTATGAACTTGGGATTTGACACACTAATAGTTGGCTAGGTGGGGAATGAGATGGTGCAAAAATATATAGGTGTCGTGTTTAAGATTTGAGAGAACGAGAGTCGTTTTGTTGTTAGTTTAGTCGATCAATATATAAAAATTGAAATGAAAATGGGTTAAAGATTTGGGCCGATTGGGCTTAGGAAAAATCAAGGGCCCGTTTGGATTGTATTAGTGTATAATTAGGATTAGTGAGTTTTTAATATTTTGTTAAACGTGTCGACAACTTGTTTTGTCGTTTGGTGAATTTTACAATATCGTAATCGTGACCATTTAATATAATAAAAAAATTTCAAATTTTCTTGTAAAAATGGTGATTAAAATAATGACAGAGATTAATATATAATTAAATGTTTTTAATTATATGGATTTTTGCGAGGTTTTACAGTACCCACACGTCATTCTGAATTTCGTCCCGAAATTCAAATTTAATGTGATTACTTGAGTAAAGAATTTTTGAACAGAGGGTTGTCGAGATATTTTTATTCCTAAAATTAAGGAAACGTGATTCAGTTAGATTTACCTGTACTAGACAAGACAAAATAACTGATGTATTTAAGGGTTGTGAATGTTGAAAGTAGTGGTCATGAATAGTGAAATAACGGCTAGTGCATAGTGTCCAACGGTCGGGGATAGTACCCAACGGCTATATTCTAGCCTATAAATACCACTTCCAAATTTCCACTTCTTCCATCAACCATTTTCCTCTCATTTTCCATCTCAAAATGCCGCACCTCATCACCATCTTAGCGATTGTGTATGTCGTCCTTGCCGCTATCTACTTAGCGTATGTTCCGGATGAAGACTTTGGATTCTTGGTCGCGATCTTGATGTTTGTCGTTCCCCTCACTATCCTAGCCATTACGGTAGACAAGATATGGGGGTAAAATCTTGAGCTAGGGTTGTTTTAAATTAAGTTCTTGTTATGTTTCTATGTACTTGTAATGAATAAGAAATAAAACTCGTTTTGTTTTTATGTTTAGGAATTTTTCTCATTATTGTTTTTAATGGCTTGTTTATTTTTATCTTTCAGCATAATTAGGGTGATTCATCCTGTGGTGGCTCTGGCTATTGTTTTGTTGGTGGGAGTCTTTGTTGCCATAGCGGACCAACCTATTGAATATTCCATGGTTTATATTGTAATAATTGTAACGGTAGCACTTCCGATGCTAATTATTTGTTTATGTATTAATTTTTACGGATTTTAATAAAATTTTCGCTATTTGGGTCTTCTAGCAGTCTTTGTGAATTATTTGGGTTCTCTTACTTGTACTTTTGTTGGTTTCCTATCATAATGGTGATGAGATAAGATAGGTATTTATTGTGGTTTGTTCAATGTATTATTTATAAACAGTTCATTTTAGTTCTATATTTTGCTTTTGAATGAAGATTGTTATTTAAAAATTTGAAAATATCACTCTTCCCTTCATAACATAATTCTTCCTAAATTAGACACAGTTAATCAGGCTATGTATAATTGAGGACCAAATGATGCGATGTTTGGCTCAATCACATGTTTCTCTAAATTGTTTTAGATGGTGTTCAACGTGTTGTTTTTATAATATAACACATAATTTCTTTTAAGAATAAAGTAGAAAGTTTTAGGGTTCATACTCTGAATCAAAATTTATGGAGTAAATATAGTATATTCGCATTTGGTAATTGGAATAGAGATTTAAATTGACGTAGATTAGGATTACTTTGGAAATATTACAAGGTAGATTTTTTGATACGGTAAGAAGATAGTTGTTATACTTAAGTTACATCCATCGTAACTTAAAGTAACATACAGGAACGAGATACAACTTAGGAAATTCTTAAACTAGATTTTATTTATCTACAACATGAATTTATTCATCTGTTTAAATCTAGTTGCCAATCCCTTGATACTATCAAGGTCTTTAAAGATTCTTCATTCTCTTGTAAAAGTCTTGGCTTTCCAATTAACATTGTAGTTTGGACATCGGCTCTTGTAGTGCCCTATTCCACCACATCCGTGGCATACTACAATTGTTGGTTGTCCTTTCCTGTCCTGAGTCTTACAGCTGATTGCCTTGTGACCTGTTTTCTGACATTTCGTGCACTTAACCATGCAGATTCCTGTGTGATGCTTGTTGCATTTTTGACACAAGGGTTGACTTCCACGATAACCACTTCCAGTAACATGTCTGACGAGGAAATTTCTATTAGCTTTCTGATTGTATTCTAGCTGACGTTGATAGTTCATACGATCTTCTAGATGTTTACGATAGCGGTCTTGAGCATTGATGATGTTGCGGTAGATGGGGTTGATGGTTCCTATTTCGGGGAGTTTTCGCTTTTGATTATTTCCATTAGGTATAACCCCGTGCCTAATTCCTTGATTATGGTTGATGGTAGGGTTGATTATTCCTTCTTGAATCTTTAAGTGAGGTGGCCTATACTTCATAAAACTTGCAGGGTGGTGCTTACCAAGTATACCCGTCTCTCTTCTCGGATAAACTACGGTAGTTCCTTCTAGTACCACTGACACTATGTCATTTACCAATTTCTTGATAGCTCCTGGAGTCATGGTGATTTCTGATGATGATGGAGAATATGAATTGTTCATGTTGTCCATTTTCTTAAATCATTAATGAAATTCAACATTAGAATCCATATAATATCAGAATTATTCAAATAATGAAGTTAATTATTTCATTGATGATAGACTGAATTGACTCCCTACTGTAATCTAATTTCAAGATATGTCTGTGTTGTATCATATATAAATGATCAACTCTTGATATGGGATTACTAAGGAACAAACCGACTTGTCTACTAAAGCTGAAATTCAATAATCTTTTCTCCATTCTTTAAATTCCCTTTCAAAAATTGATTTTTAGACAATTCTTAAGATTTTGGGTTAATCATGGTATGTTTAAGAAATTCTAACGGTTGAACGAAATCTTACGGTAGATTTGAATAATATTACAGAGGTAAACAGAATATTAATAACTTGACTGATTGTTTTTGCAAGATAAACGATACAAGATCTTTTATTAATACTCCATTGATCTGCATAGAATCATTTGTTTATCAAAGACAATAAAAAATGATGAGATTTTTGCATGAAGATATGATGATTCATTACATGCATGATTGATATGAAAGGAAAAATCGATTCATAACATAGAGATAATACAGAAAGGAGGTTATTATACATTATGATTTGATTACAAGTTCTGAAGTTTCAGATTTATTGAACATTACATGAAATACTAACCAAAACTATTTGGTTTAGTAGGTACAACAAGGATACTTGTAAACTTAAGATTAGTTACGCCGCTGACGTAAATATCTAACTTCTTTCTCAAGTTCAAGTTGTGCAGCTTCCATGTTTGAGAAACGTTCTTGACACATGTTCATTTGATTTGCCAACATAGTCTCTAATGCGGAAATCTTGACCCTGGTTTCTGGCTGCATCTCTGGCCATCCGTAGGGTTCTTTCAATATCTTCAACTCTTACATGTGTATGACCGTGTTCTCTTCTTGCACAACGGACCCTGGAGTCCAAGCTTCCAAGCTCCTGGTTGGTGTTGTCCTTTATCTCATTAATCTTTATTCCTAACTCACACATTGTTCGTCTCTCAGCATCCGCTCTTTTGAACAATGCGTCAAGGTTACGGTCGTACCATTCAAATTGAGTTGGTCGTAACCCTTTTAGCTGTTCAGTGTGAGCATCCAATATGCTGGCTTGTCGATAAATAAGATTCCATATTGTATCAGGAGTGCTTATATTGTAGTCAGGTGAGTTAGGTGAGGATAAATTATTTGGAAAATCTGGTATTGAGGAATCTGAAGTATAAGGTAACGGAGCATTTGGCTCAACATTCTTCCACAGCATCCTTTGGCTTGAACTTTGTCCAACTTCGAATGTTGCCTGGCCACCAATCAAATCTTTATATGATTCGGTAGCTCTCCTGAGTTTTTGACGTAAGGGTGAACGAATAGGTGACGATGGAGGTGATCTCTGAGTGAGTTCCATATCAGGCTGGGGTTGTGATATTTGTACGTAAGGATCTTCAGTATTCAGAGAATTTTGATGGATAGGTGAAGTATTAGTATTATGGATAGTAGTTTTGACATTCACGGGAGTTTCTGAAGACATGTTACTGTAGTAACCGAGAATAATAATTTATAAGGATTTTGTATGTTAAAGATGTAACAGTACAAATGAAATAATTATTGTGTAAGAGTAATTTCTAAACATGTAGGATAATCTCAACAGATATGGTATTGAGCACGGCAGTCTGCAGACACGGAGGGCATAAAATAGTACGGTGTAAAATCACTTATTTTGAAAGTGTAGTTATAGTTTAATGTTTGAAAACATTTAATTCTCTATAACTCTAGCTCTGATGCCAATCTGTAACACCCCCAAATTTAAGTTTGTAGCAGCGGAAAAGTAATTTGGGTGTTACGGGGAGGATCGAAGTTATAATCTCATAAAACAGCTTAAAAGAAGCGTTTTGAAAGTTATTTGTCATTCAAATAATATTTTTGATAAAAGATGAACCATTTGATTTAAAATCTTATTAAAAGATATAAAGGTTTGAAAGAATGACATATTTGATTTTTACACCATTTTAATTTATCGGAGTAATAAATGCCCGCTCCGTGTCTTGTCCTGCTCCGTTAAATTACCTGAGATACACATGCTTAAAAGTGTCAACACAAAGGTTGGTGAGTTCATAGAGTTTTGTGGAAAATCATTTATTTCAATAGATTTTAGGAATATTTGATAATGATAAATACAAACAGTGATGGAACAAGTATTGTGAAATGTTGATTATAATCACAGATAAATCATATAGATATTCAATCAAATTCAAATAAGGGATCAATAATCCTAACATGAGCTGGAAACTCATGATGCTAATTTAATGAGATATACAATTCAAGTCTGGTCAAATACATATACAGCTGTATCTAAATATATGTTCAAAACATACATTTCCTTATGGATATTGCACCAAGCCTCATGACACGCAAAACGTTAACAAAAGAGGTGATTTATCAAGTCAATGATAAATTTTGCTCTCTAATAATAGGTGATTTTCCGATTCCTATTTTTGTTCAAATATAGTGTATCACGACTAATACGACAAACCATATGCATATGGCATTCCGTCAAGTATTAGTGGGATCGGAGGTCAATCGTAACAGGTTTTGAAGCTGTTCACTATATTCGCGCTCACATACAAGTGATTAATGGCTCATGATTAAGGGACTTTATGGCAATGAAGGTAACTTAGGCAATATCAAGGTAATAATGTAATTAGAGTATTTATGCTCTTCCTAGCAATTATTTCTGTTGAACATAGAAATGTCATATAGATATAATGGAATCATTCAGGATAGTATAGTATAGTCAAGTATTATGCCACATTAATCAATTTGGAAACATTATCATCTGAGTATCAGTATTTCAGTTAAGTAATTCGCCAGTAACATATATATATATATATCACATGCCACAATAATCAAATTGGAAACATTATTATCTAAGTATCAGTATTTCAGTTAAGTAATTCGCCAATAACATATATATATATATATATATATATATATATATATATATATATATATATATATATATATATATATATATCACATGTTAAGTCATAAACCATATCAAATAAATATTAATTAGGAAATTGATTTGAATCATGTAATTTATTCATATACTTATAAAGCTATCAAATTATATGTAAGCATGTATCTCCCCCAATGAGTTAAAAACAAGTATTGGAAATGGGGCTATGACTCATCTTGATTGATGTTGGGATGAGGAAAAGTAAAGTAGGATAAGATTATAAGAATGATTATGGAAACGTCTTTGATATGAAACCTGATAAATAAATTTATCTGAGAATTTGACCAAATACTATTTGGTAAATACGAACGAATAACGAATAATAATTATTTGTTATGACGAATAGATGATGTGCAGTGTAATTCTTATGCTATGCATGATATGACAAAATATGTTATTTAAATTATCCATCGAAGTTTTACCTTTTTAACCATAAGTAATAATATTAATTTTTGAAATATCGTTATATATATTATTAACGTTACGTTAAATAATATATATAAATAAAAATTAAAGTTTAAATGCATATGAAATAAATTTACAAAAATAGAAAATAAATAAGAATGTTAAATTGAATATGTTGGTCCTTGTCCTTTTCCAGCTTTTACACTTTTTATACTAACGGCGTTAGCGTTACACCGTTAGTCCTTTTTATATATAATTTACATTTATAGTCCACTACTTGTCCAACATAACTTATTGGTCCTGGAATATGATAATATATCAAATTATATCCTCTAGATTCAATTTTTACAGTTTTAGTCCTTACTTTTAACAGTTTGACAGTTTTAGTCCTCCTAAGTGTCGTCGCGTTACATTTTTAGTCCATATGTACAAAAATTATGAGAAAAATTATATAAAAATTTCCAAAGCTTATTTTATTAATAACAAGCTTATTTCAACAACTTATTTGCTAAAAAGCGTATTTTTTTAGTAATTGGGCCTTAACGAACCAAAACAAAGGCCCGTTAAGAAATTTAGAGGCGAGGGCATGAAAACAGTTTTGGGCCTGGACTTGGGCTACTTTTGTGATTCTAAAAATATATCTTTTGGGCCTGGTGGACAGATGGATCGTTATCTCTTGTTGGGCTTTGAATAAGCCCAAACCGAAAATATTAAGTTTTTAGATAGAAATGAAATTCTGAAAACCTTGTAATTGTCGATCAAATTGGCTAAATTTTAGTGTCGAGACTTGAGTATTTTTACAAGTTATCTAAATGAAAGTGGTTGTTTTATAGGTGGTCTATTGAGTCGTATAAAAATATATGGTGCTTGTTAAGTAAATTTTTTATATATACGTGCGTTTCTTAAGCTACTTGTGATGTATTAAAAGACTTAGAATATTTTCTAAGTGTTTAGAGTTTTTGGTACCGATTAGCATTAGGTTCAAAATAGATTCGTACGATGCATGTAACATAAAATAAACCTGAAACAACTATGTGTCGTGACTCCTAGGCCTTCCAAGATAAAGGCTAGCCATGTTTGTGTTGCTACAAGTTTATACGTAAAATTTTATATATAAAGCTTATATATGATCGACAAAACATATACATCATGCATGGAATATATTTAACGTGTGAAATGAATTGAAAAGAGCTTGAAACAACTTACTACACCTCTAGGGTGGTAGAGAAACTAGTATCGACGAAGGAAACACAAGAACTAGGTACGTACGATTTTTACTCAAGTAATAAACGTATTAAAATGAACCCGATTCTACTTCCTTGCTTCCAAACTTGTATATTATTGTTCCTGGACTTTCAGAAGTGAATTTAAGGAAGAAAGGAAGTTTGTGATAGTATGTTGAATGATAGGAACGGATGCATGCACAAGAAGTATATATATAACTTATTTAGCAACACGTATGGTGTAAAATCTTCCAAAGAGACCAAATACACTATGCAATGTCAGTAAATATAGTTTATAGGCTGAGTTATATATCATATAACAACACTTGAGAGTGCATGAAATAAGGTGGATGTCTTGATGATTCATATATATGTCGACCACTATATTTATTTGTACACGAATTGAGTAATCGTGTACCATTTGAACATAGCTGATCATCCTTGACATTTAAATATGAAATCATGCTAGGAATGTTGTTAGGAACACTTAGGAACAAACGGGAAACAAAACGGTTAAGTAGTGAGTTTAATATGAATCGATTGAATTGAATTTTTGTCAATCACTTCGCCTCTTAAAAATGTATCAAACGTCGACCTATGAACTTGAGATTTGACACACTAATAGTTGGCTAGGTGGGGAATGAGATGGTGCAAAAATATATAGGTGTCGTGTTTAAGATTTGAGAGAATGAGAGTCATTTTGTTGTTAGTTTAGTCGATCAATATATAAAAATTGAAATGAAAATGGGTTAAAGATTTGGGCCGATTGGGCTTAGGAAAAATCAAGGGCCCATTTGGATTGTATTAGTGTATAATTAGGATTAGTGAGTGTTTAATATTTTGTTAAACGTGTCGAGAACTTGTTTTGTCGTTTGGTGAATTTTGCAATATCGTAAACGTGACCATTTAATATAATAAGAAAATTTCAAATTTTCCTGTAAAAATGGTGATTAAAATAATGACAGAGATTAATATATAATTAAACGTTTTTAATTATATGGATTTTTGTGAGGTTTTACATTAAGACATTGTATGAAATTCTCAAATCATTGTATTCTTTTTGAAGAGAAAGATGATCTGATGATGCCAGTTTTTCATGCAAAGAAGCATTTTGATTTTCAAGATGTGCAAAATATTTTTCATATTTGTCTGTTTCGATTGAAAAATCATTTTTGGCATCACCTAAATCCTTGGTTTGTTGTGCACTCGTCTTTTCCAATTCAAAAATTTTCTTTTGAAGCACATAATTTTCTTTTTCAAAAAGATGATTTGGGGCGATCTGAGAGTCGGATTTGTTTGAAATTTGATTATGAACTCTTGACCGCTTGATTGAATCAAACAAGTTTTTGTAAGTCTGTTTCAAATGCTCGTTTTCTTTTTGTAATGATGCCACAGCATGTTCCAACTCAATATTTTTTGTATCAAGTTCATCAAGATCAAACTTGATTTTGGTATCATCACAATTGTCTTCAAAAATCTTTTATTTTCCTTTAAGCACCGATGTCAAAGAATTTTCAGAAGACATTTTCTCATTATTCTCTTGCAGTTTTAGTTGGAAAGAGATACTTTGTGCTTCGAGTTTTGCAAGATGTTTCTCAAACTGAGCATTTCTTTTTGACAGTTCATCTTTGACATCAGTTGCTTCTTTTGAAAGCTTGGTGATTTTCTTTTTGAGATTAAGATTTTCAGATTTCAAAGAAGATGTTTGTTCAAAATGCACATTCTCATGCTCATGGCTGACAGATACTGACTTGAACGACTCTATTTGATTTGTGAAAAATTCTTTTTGAATTTCCAGAATTAAGCATTTTTCATCATATTCGTCTTCAAGAGAATGAACGTACTTTAAAATATTCTCTCATTTCAGTTACAAGGTGCTTTTCAAAGTACTCAAAACTTAAGTGGATATCTTTCACATGAGGTTCAATCTCATCTTTTAAAATCTTTTTGACTTCAATTTTTAGACGTAAGTCCGATGAAAGCGGATTAGAGAAACCATCAATGTTGTATTGTTGCTTCACACCAATGACTTTCAACGTTTGCTCAATGTGATGTTTAAGATTACAAAATTGTTTCCTTGCTCTATTTTGCCATAACTTAGCATCATAAGTAGCAAGTTGAGCTTGTTTGAAATATCTTTTCACATTTGTGTTTTTCCTTTTAAAAGGTTCTTTTGGAATATATGTCAATTGTGTACAACCATACACAAAGCCGTGGTACGAGAGTGGGGATTTTCTTTGTTTTACTTTCAAACGTTTTTCCTCTTCACATTTTAAACCATCTTGAGACTCATACAAAAGGTCAGCTGACAATCCTTTTCCCATATCTTCAGCTTTATACAAAATAGGTGTCAACTTTTGCACTTTGTTTAAAAAACATGGTTTTTCATTTTCCACATGAGCACTATTCACAAAATCAATTCCAGATGTTTGTTTAGAAATTTCATCATCTTTTGTAAGCAACATGTTGATAGTCTGAGTAGTCTGTCCCAATTTTCGAAGTTTGTTTTCAAGATCGTTTGCTAGTTTCAAAAACTCTTGGTTTTCGTTCTCAAGTTTTGTGTTAACAATCTCAAAATTTGAAGTGGTTTTCTGAAGCTTTGAATTTTCACTCTTTAATTCACTGTTCTCTTTTAAAAGCGCTTCAACCTTTCTGTTGTTAAGAATCATTTGTTCATCCAATTTTTGAATGGAACGTTTTTTCACGAAGAACAGCTTCCCTATAACCAACTTCAAGTGCTTCTTTTTGTTTTAAAAGTGGTTTGACAGATTCTCCATTCATTTCAAACTTTTGAGCTTGAGATTTAAGGTTTGATATTTGAATTTCAAGTTCAGCTTTGCTTTTTGTTACATTTTGAAAACCTTTTTCCATTTCCTTAAATCTGTCAAGCTTATTTGTCAATAAGACATTCGCTTGCTTAGCTTCACGATTGTCGTTTTTGCACTTGTCAAGTTCATGTTTGAAATTATTGATTAATGAAGCAAATAAGGCATGATCTTGTTCATAAGTAGATCCATCCTGGGCAGGCTCACCTCTATTAGGATCCATATCTGAAGTAGCAAAAGTGATATTACTATCATTTTGTTCCACCACATATGTGTCACTAATAGACTTAGGATGCTCAGGATGTGTCTGATTATGAGCAAACACATTATCAAAGACAACAACATTATCATTATTGGTTGAATGTTGTACCGTAGCCAATATCTCTGTGTCAAATGAAGATCTGATGTGATGATCCTCGGTATCCCAAACAACTTCATTCCTTTGTGTACCATCAGTATCTGAATCATAGCTAGGACTGCTGCTTTTAACCTGCTGTTCTGAAGATGAATCACTTCCCGTGAAAACCAAACTATCATCAGATGCTTCACCCTCATTGATCGTTTCCTCTTCTGTTTGAAAATCTTTGTCTGTCTCTCTTTCAATCACCTCTGTTTCCTTTAACTGCATCACTTTTTCAATTAGCTCTCTTTCTTTTAACTGCATATCTTTTTCAATCTGCTCTCTTTCCTTTAACTGCACATCTTTTTCAATCTGCTCTCTTTCCCTTTTCAGCTTCTCAATTTCATTAAACTCAGCTTCCTCAGCATCAAGTATCTTTTCGAGTTCACCCATGTCATTTATGCATTTAGTTCTGAAGGTCGAATAGCTTACCCAAAATCTTTGGTAGAATGCATCGATAAACTCTGTCTGGTTCATAATCCATGGGTTAAAGATACTCTGAAATTGAGTTTGGACCACTTGAAGAGCTTCCCTGCAGTCACGCGTATGAAGTTCTTCTTCATTAATTAGCTTTTCAAGTTGATTCAGGCTTTGGATGAGTTTTTCTTTGAAATGATGATATTGGACTCTGATGTAGTATTCAAATGCCTGATCGAACCTTGGTTCATATCCTGATGTATTAATGACTTTCTCAACTTGTGACTTGAACACTTTAAACACTTTCTTCGAATCTCTCTCTTGGATTTGCACTTTCATTTCCATTGTGTAACGATGTGTGATAAAGTTGATCTTGGGATCTTTTAAGATAACAAAGGTTGTTGTTTGAAGATTAGATGTTTTTGGCGAAGTTTGAAAGGCGTATATGGTTGATCATAGTGATATCGTATTTTCCCTCCAAAAATAGAATTTGAAAAATTTTCTCTCATAAAATTTGAAAATCACTATGAAATATAATTCTAAGATTACAAAAAAATTTGAGTAATAAAAAATTTTTGACACCAAATTTTACCGAAAAATTTGAATTTTGACCTAAAAATATGAATTTTGGGCCAAAATTTTTAACGTTATACCAAAATTTCAATTTCGCGTAAAAATTGAACGTTTAGTCTCCTCTAGAAAATAAATTTTATTCAAATTTTCCCGCCAAAAACCCTTACTCGATAATCTATTAAAGTTTTGGTTACTCGATAAGTTGTTGCTCGATAAAGGTTTTGGTTACTCGATAAGTTGTTGCTCGATAAAGGTTTTGGTTTCTTACTAGATAAGTCGAAGGAACAGTTACTCGATAAAACTCAAATCTTGCAAACCTTACTCGATAAGAAATGTTTAACGAAGTAGAGTTTCCTTTAGCCGATAAACTGATAAAATCCTTACTCGATAAACGATAAGCAGAAGTACCGAACTCGGTAACTATGATCTTACTCGATTAGAATACTACTTACTCGATAGAACAGGATGTTACTCGATACCCAACTCGATAAACACACTCCTTACTCGATATCTTACTCGAAAAACTCAGTCTTTACTCGATAAAACAGCAGCTAACTCGATAAACAAGGGCTATTATGCTCTCGGAATTCGTAAAAACAGCCTCAAAATCGTGATATTTCACCCAAAAACAATCTAAAACAACCTAAAATTATCCCTATGCTCTTGATACCACTTGTAGGACCTTAGATCTAGCTTTATCACCTAAGATTATGATGTTAGAGAGAGATAGAAGAACTAGAGAGAGAAAGGTGGAGAACACTATGTGAAATAAAACATTGATAAGCATGAACTCCCACCCTTCTTAACAAGCTTAGGAGGGTTTATATAGTCTTTACATTAGGCCTCAATGGGCTTTCTCTTGAGCCTTCTTTTGGGTCAAGCCATTTAGGCTTTTACATTAACATAATGGACTAGCATTTACTAACTATTACATGAATATATTTAATTAACTATTTGACTCAATAATGATCGTCACTTTTAATCCTAACATTGCTTGTTCAAAAAAAAGATAAAAAAATAGTAAAGACATGATGCATTTAAGACAATTAATTTTTCCATAAATATTACTCCTATATAACAAGTCATCTTTACAAACTTTCTTTAATACAAAAAAAAAGCTTCTCAATAGCTTTAAAACCTCCTCAACAAGCCTTCATCTAATGAGAATGACATGTGTCAATTTGTTATCAAACACTTTATCAATCTATTCTCCAAAAGTCATTTGTAAAGCTTTTACCACGATGAATCAAGTCATTCAAACGACTTACGTAAATAGTGAAAAGTCTTTTAAAAACCTTGTATTGCAGTTACTCTTAATACCCTAGCATGGTATCCACGCGTTGGGCGATGGATATTCGTGTAACTAATTTTTATTGCGAGTAAATGTCTTTCGATAGTACCTTTCTTGGGCATCTCTTTCTCGGTTGCATACTTTGCTTGACGATAACTTTACGGATAATGAAAATTTTCCATTGAAATTACTCTAAAAATTAGTAATTGAGGGGAGATATTCTTGAAAGTTAATGTAAAACAAAATTACCCTTTAAACTTATTCACATTATTTAACACGTCGACAAATATTTGAGTAATTTATTTTTATACTTGTATTTTTTTTCCTAAAGTTCTTCTTTTAAACTAAATAATTATTTTATGTGTTTATTTTCATATATAAATAAATAAAATTAAGGAAATAAATCATGACAAATTAATTGATTATTGAATTTGTTTAGAAAGTGCATTATAATCATCTTATATTGTAGCTCATATAATATGAATAAGTTTTTAAGGTAATTTAATAAACATTGTGCTTAATATTTCAACAATGTCTATGTAGTATAGATATAGATATATACACTCATATTTAAATACTGTTGTTTATGCCAGAAGATTGCTAATTTTAGTTTTAATTACCTTTAAAAAGATACATGTAATTTATTACAGTAATATATAAAATTCAACGGTGTTTTATTGCGGTCTAAATCATAATCATAAGATAAAGTACTTTTTTTTTTGTTAAAATTGACAAATATTATTATTGTAGGGGTTTTAGCTTTTATTAATGTGAGAAAAAATAAATAAATAAATAATAAAATTTTTTTTTATTGGTTGAGCTTTTGAAAAGTACGCAAAGTATCTTGTTGGGCCATAGATATCTATTTCATATGTTCGTATATGCTATCATGTTTCGTATCTAGTTTCACTTTGCTTTCATTTATGTGGAACGCAATCTCGAATTTCTATCAAACCACTATAAATCCATAACCATCTTAATGACCACCATGAACCCTAGCCATCTGCATGATAGCAACAACAACCCTTATCACCACTCGATGCGCCTTTAAAACCACACAATAACACCACCGACCATCACCATTTGGCCATAGACAACCACTCCTTTTGTTATTTTATTAATTTCTAGCATGTTCGTTTATATTCACTAATTTGTAATGTATGTAATCGTGCATTTAATTATGTTAAGTTGTTGCAAGTTAGAAAATTGTTGTTGGAATATTAATATTGTAATGGGAAATTAACAAACTACATGGCAACATTGAATGACAATTTTGATATGTAATTTTAATGGGGGAGTTTATACGGACTCTTCCATATAGGAGGTTTCGTGAGGCCCTGAGCATTGCGGGTTTGTACGGTGTGCATCGCCATTTGTATATTTTGACCAAAACCCGTATTGTCACATCATAAGAGGGCTCTTAATAACATAACCCTTTCAATAATATTTAAGAGTATTTAAGTAATTTTGCGCTCAATTTCAACAACTCAACAATGGTATTCGTGTTTTACATGTGGTATTGATTTACGATATCGCTAAACACATTAAATATTTAGTCCCAAATTTTGCAATTAGAGTCCATATAGTTTAAAACTTTCTGTGCATGTGGTGATTGGTTTAGATTCGTTAGCCAGATTTACCTTTTGTGGATCCATATATATAGTCGAATCAGTGCCATCATAGTTGAATACTACGTATCACATTGCATGATACAAATATCTGAGTTACACATTTGAGAATGACAATAATGGAGAATAATCCTCCACGGCAACTGGACTTTTTCTAAAACAAGTCCATAGTGACCAAGTCATGTAATAAATACAGTCTACTCAAAGTCGTCTATAGTACGCGTTCACATGCTCTCATTTTTATTTTACAAAAAAAACATGCTCTCATTTATTATTTCTTCTGACCTTATATTCTTGCTGCATTCATTGAAATACCACCGAAGCTTCGAACATAACGTGACAACGACGTCTGAACATGTTTATAATTCTAATTTTGCAAACCGGTTACACTTGAGGTTTGACTCGGGTTTTGATCGAAAAAACTGACCCGCAACCCGACTTTACAATGAAATCAAGTTATCGGTTCGGTTGAGATTCAGGTCGGGTGATTCGAGTTATCGGATGATTTAGGCAAACCCAACTGTATCTATAATCTATAATATAAAAAGTAAATCATATTTTTGAAAGTGAAAATTTTTAAAAATTATATATATGTGAAAATCATAAACTTTTCGTTTGGTTTAAATCCTGTTTAATCTTCAAATTTTTATACTTTTATTATTTTTCGTTTATAACTATAAATTATTTTTTATCACTACAACTATTTGCTATTATAAAATATCGTTTTTATGCACGGATACTCGTCTAGTATACATGAATGAGTAAGCAACTTATATTTTAGTTCATTTGTTGATACTTGTACTAGAATAAAATAGGGTTAATTACTTAAAAATGTATCATACTTACCACTTTTTGTTATTGTATGGGCTGAACTATTTTTTTTTATTGTGTGTACTGAACTTTCAAATTTTGATTATTATGTGTATTTTGTGATTATTTAGCCATATAAAATGGTCATTTTACCCTTCAAATTTTGAACAAAGTAAAGGTAAAATGGTCACAAAATACACATAATAATCAAAATTTAAAAATTTAATACATACAATAAGAAAAAAAAAATCGATACACACAATAACAAAAAGTGACAAATATAATATACTTTCAAGCAATTAACCTAATAAAATACCAATAATAGTAAAAGTAGAAATAGAAGCGCTAGACAGGGCCGTCCCATGAATTTATAAAATTTTTGAGAGCTCTGGACGAAATTAAATAATGAGACCTTTCGCTAATGAATGCTATATATAAGGTGTCACTATGTATAAGATATAATATAATTAATTAGTTAAACGTTCTAAAATATTACTTATTTAAACGTTCTATATACTTTTTTCTTTGTGAAAAATATGCGTACACATGCATATAATTATTAACGAGACAAATTTTGAGGCCCTTACAAATTTTGGGGCCCTGTGCTCAGTGGCGGCCCTGAGGATTTGAGTACCTAGTGCGAGCCAAGAAAAAAATGCCCCTAACTCCTAGCAATTTTTTTTTTTTTTTTTTTTTTTTTTTTTTTTTTTTTATATATATATATAAATGATAACTAATGTTAAAACAATTATATATATATATATATATATATATATATATATATATATATATATATATATATATATATATATATATATATATATATATATATATAACACTTTTTACATCTTTTACCTAATAAAATAAAACCCCTAGTGGGGACTTTTGTATTTCAAAAAAATCAAATGATACCTTATTAAGTAATATTTTTTTAAATATTAATTTTTCTTTTAAAGTACGTTTAATTAAAAAACCTAAGTACTTCCTTATTTGGAAAAAACATTTGTAAATTCGTATTTTGGATAAAACTTGCGATAAAAGATATATGTGTCAAAAGTGTAAAAAACTAAAACTTTAAAAACGCGGAGTCAATATACAAGAGTTAAGGGTTAAAACTAAAATTTAAGAAAAAACAAAACCATATATGCATTTGGCTGTCAGACCTTATTTTTCTTCGCAACCCATTCCAAATCGAACCCTAAACAAATAATTGTGCGATTTTAAATGAAATTGAACAAGATTTGTTAGAATATAACTCTTATGCCAGTGATTACAAAGATAATTTTCATAAATTTATGGAAGAACAAGATCTTTTTTATTAGCCTCAAGGTATGATTTTTAACATCTAATTTCTTGATTTTGTTTAAAATTGATATAGGGCTTTTAGTTATATTCTAAAAAGGTATGTGATTTTGCTTTTAATTTAGAGGAAACAATTAGGGTTTAATTGAAGTTTTGATTTGGTTAATAAAGATCATAGAGTAAGAGGATTGGTATTATGGATCAGTTTATAACTTTGGGTTGCCAAACACATAAACAACCACGTATTGAATTCTGGTTATTTTATATTTTCTAACTTCACGTTTTTTTAACAGAATTGGGTCACTTCAAAAGGATGTAGACCTTCTCAAGCTTTGATGGTACGTAAGCTGCTTCATGGAAACAATTTAAAGTGTATATTGGCACTTTCATGTGAAGAATTGGAAGGTTCGACTTATTTTCAACAACTTATATGCTGACTTATAGGTTTAAAAAAAGTATTAAAAAAACTTATAGATTTAAACAAATATCTCTCGATGATGTTACCTAAATTCGCTAAACTATAGGCATTACAAGTGAAAGATATAATTACAGCTACTGATGGCACTAGGAAGGTAAACATAATCATTCTAGACTATCTCTGTACTTGGTCGATGTCTGTGACTGTTTGGATATTGTTTTTAAATTTAGAATTATATATACCAGATATGATAATTGAGTAGTTGCCCTATATGAATTGTCAATTGTGTGATTATGCAGACTTTAAAATGGTTTTGTAGAGGAGTTGTGAACTGTTACTTAGTGTTGATATAAATTTTAGCATAGAATTAAGTTTAAATACTTGAAAATCCGTATTATTCTGTTTTTGCATGATTGGATCGGTTTACAAGCTTTTTCTCAAGCGGCCACACACACGCACACACTTGAACAAAGACGAATCCTTATGATTTTGACATAATGATACTTCGATATCCTTATTACATGTTTCAGTTAGTAAAAATTATTCTGTTTTAAATTGGTTTTACCCAACTGCAGCTGTTAAATATTCCACATATGTATTCCATGTGGGATCATGAACAAAAAAGAAGAAAAGTCTAATAGTTTGTTCAACCAAATACATGATTTAGGCAAGTGATGGCCAACGACTAGGATTAAATATGATTGCTATAGAGAACACATGTTTTATTAAGCTTTAGGGGTACTATGATCCACCATTGGCGAGAGAATCACACTAGCTGAAACACCAAAAATGCAACTTGAAGTGGATAAGAATTAGCATACATAACTTTTTTTTAGGATAACTTACAAATGCAGTTTAAATGCTGAGATATTCATTGGTGTAACAACTACATTCATCAAATCATCCTATACTTCAGAAAATCACTTTCTTTTGTACTTTAGATGGTGGCCTTCAATAGTTTGTAGTAGATCACTGGCCAATCTTTCATGGCTATTGTATGGAAAATCACATTAATTACTGTAACTTGAACTACCCCTGGACTTGAAGCAGTTAGGTGATTTGTAAACTAAACTGTAGATGCAAATATATCTCAGAATTTTTCCCTAATTATTAATTTTTCAACCAGGATAGGCCGCTGATGGATGTTGAGGCTTTTTGCCCTTGCCCTTTATGCAATGTTGTTATTGCCTGGCCTACTCAGAGGTTCGTTTTATAACAGTTTACTTTTTGGCATTCATTTTCACTTTATCAACTTCTTACATGTTATAATGATGCTGCCAGTTATTAAGATCTCCAACCTAACTATTTCTTTTATTCTTCTTGCAGTTGTATATGAATTTGCTACTCAAAAAATGTCCGTAGAAGTATAGTTTACAGTGACCAGCCAAGGAAATACAAAAAATGATGGACTCAATGAAAAGACTAATGGACGAGCCACCAACATAATGTGATAGTAACGGTGGCGAGTAACCCTAAGCCACTAAATCAGAAGGCATGACAAGGTATTACATATTCATATTTCGATGTTTAAATTAAACTTGGAAAGCTATCAAAAATAATTGAGTCTAATATGATAGAACATAAGGTTATCAACTTGCGGGTTAGAACGGGTCAAAAGTGACAGTTTTCATAAAAACATGAGTTTGATACAAGTCATAAATTTTCCGTTCCTTATGATAAATAAGACTAATTGACCATTCTGAGTGTGTATATAGGTTTGGTCAATAGCTATACGTCGATAACATAGTGTTTGTAAGTGAGCACGACCTAACTCATAGTGTCGAAAAACAACCTTTAACAACCTATATTGGAGAAGGTAAAAAAGTGAGTATGGTCCAATAGTGTCAAAAAATAACCTTTATACACATACTCAGAATGGTCCATGGATTGTCTCATGGCTGCTATTTGTTTTGATACATCATTATAATGACCTATTTTATGGTGTTTGATACGTCAAGTTGGAGAAGGTAAAGAAGTGAGTATGGTCTATTAGTTTTAGGTATCTCTTTTATATTCAAGTTGACCATGGTGAAAGGGGTGTTTGGGATTACTTATTTTTAAGTGTTTATTGTAGTGTAAATAAGAAAATAAAATAGGGAACTTAATCCGAACAACCAAAGGTTTTTATATTTTTTATGTCCAACAAGCCTCATACATAATATTGTAAAAAGTTACCCTATGTTGAATAGTTAAATTGGTGAAACATTTTCATGCAACTAATTATTTTTTCCTTTCTTATTAATTGGCATCTGTCATTTTGTTGCAATAAAAGGTACACAAACCAGTTCGATCAACTAATGGACGCAGTGCACGTCTCAATGAAACACGCAAATTCTGCAAATGCGGCTGCATACAACCGTGGTTTGATCAAAAAAGTTAGTTCAGGTGTTGGAACACCCTTGATGCCTCGAAGAAAGTTTGAGACATATTTTTTCGCTGTTCAATGAGAATTTCAAAGGACCTTCACTAGATGAGATGAACTTTGGGCTTTTTACGCCAGATTTTTTTGTTACTGTGAGCTTCCTCCCAAAGTTCAATGAGATGTATTAATGAGGCTTTTGATGTTTTTATTTTTAGCTGTTAATGTGAGCTTTAAATGACAAGCATCCATGATTTTGCTAGAAAATACGAATGTACACGGGTGAACCAAAAACAGGTACAAAGCTGATACAATTTTTTTTCTTTTGTTGTCTTTATATATGAATCAATCATTTTCCAAAACCATGACATGGCAGGTTGAGCTTAGATCTCCATTTAGTGCAATGGATGCTTTAAATGGACCAACTATTCCTGGCCCCATTTCACACTCTTCTCATGGCAAGTTTTTTACAAGAAACCTATGTTATTTTGAAGGTTAGTTCTCGAATCTTACTACTGTTGCATATATATTTATCTTTTCTTTCTTCTGCATTGTTTTGTATGAAAAAGTTAACTTTTCATAAATGTATCATATTCAGTTACTTATCATATGATCTTTGATATAAATACCTATGTGTTTTTCTATATGTTTTCTTCTACCAAATACCCAGAATTATGTTATTAAGTGCCCTTAGTTAAAGGTGTGTTTCTTACATGAAGTTGTTACAACACGGGTTTGGGCATATGAGTTTGTTGTTCACTATCATGAATTAGATAGTAACAACAACAAAAATGTAGCTTTATTTAGGGTTCCTGATGTGAGAAAGGTAATATGTATGTTAAGGAACTTGTGCCAATTTATAACAATGAGACTCGATCTTTTGAATTTCATCTCAAGATAGATAATTGTTAAAATTCAAATTTCTTATGTAACATTACTTTACATTGCTCAACTGATGAAATAAGTTTAGGTATCATCAACAAATGATCCCTTAAAAGTAGCAGTAACAACTCTATGAAAATGTTGGTGTAAAGTCAAATGCCTACATAGTGAATACTCTTCTAAAGTGTATACATCTGGTGAAACAAAATTACTATCAGAATTTCTATATATTATACATTTGTAAGATAGGTTGTTTGGCTTGAAAATTTGACTCAAACAGAGTTGAACATCCCAAAATGAAAAATATTGGAAAATTCATAGTTTGAAACTACATTTTGATGCAAGTTAAGACTCAAAACGAGGACACACACTAAAAAAGAAAAACAAAATGAGCTATTAACAAGCATGTTGAGTGGTTATGAGTTAGCATAATATACTTTTTCATTGTTTACTAAATCATACGTTTACATTCAATTTGCAGACTATAGCTTGGAAAACTGGTGCATTACTCATTTACGCCATGACATCCATTATTGGACAACAACAGATGATACCACCTCTTCCCACTCGGCTATTTTGGTAATACGCCTTCACAGTTTTAAGTTTGACACTCTGCCTACGACATGGAAATTTTTAACAAGAATTCTGACACTGATAAGCTCATTAGAATGGATGCACATGCGTTTTATACCTGGATAAAAATTTAGTATGGTCATTTCATATTGTTTGTGATATAATCTCACAAACTACAACATGCTTATGATGTTGTGGGAAACAAATTCATGAAAAATGTCATATGGACGGCTTTAGTGTATGTATGATTGGACCTACCTATGACTCTACTTTGAAAGGGGAAAAAATATACTCCAGTTAGTTATGTATATCATGTTTTTATTTTATTTTGCACGGTTTTATTTGTATGGTGTAAAGTCGAATACATGGATTTATGGAGCATTTGATACAACTTAGATTCCAAAAATGAGGCTGAATCCTTCAGATTAGGGAGTAATGAACAAGGTCAATCCGTTGAGGTCTTGGTTTGTTTTTGCCTCATCCAGTTCTCACCATGGAAATCAAATGTAGTTTAGAAGTAAGTTTACCAAATTTGTAATATACTAATGTATTATTTAAGGTACCTGATAAAGGATTAAATTTGTAGTAACTTCTTTTAAATGAAGGTATATGACTGAATATGATGATTGCAGTTAATTTTAGTTTGTAAACTTTTGTAGTCTGTTTCTTATTACAGATTCTAAGAATATGTAATCCCAATTGGTTACTAATGATTCGTTAAATTTGGTACATAATCTGATCATTCTTTTTATTCCTGTTGGTAAACTCTTTTAGATGCTTATGGAAGTCATACTATGCCTTTAAAAGATTTAGAACCCTAAAAACCTAAAGTGGGACCAACCCGTTAGTGATAGCAACTGAAAACTCAACAAGACTCCATCTATTGTTAGTTTTATAATGCTGACATGGTGGATCAGACCAAAGCTATAGTCGTTATGTTATTAAAAGTTTTAGAAAAAACCCCGCGCGTGCGCGGGCATTATAGCTAGTTATATATATAATATATATTAAAAAATTTCCAAAAATTTGTGCCCCATTCGAAGACGTGCCCTGTGCGGGAATCGGGTTTGCACCCCCTCCGGGCCTCCCCTGCCTGTGCTGTCGCTCACCTTGCACATCCTCAAAGCCGGCCCTGGCAGTAGACAACAATGTTTTATATCAACTGCCTTTACGAGTCAAGGATGCTTTCACTTTCATTAATTCTTTCTCTTATTAAATGTATTGTTATAATTTATGAATGATGTACATTAGAGTATTAGACAAAGTGGTATATTAGTTTTCTTCTTATTTTAACTAAAATAAAGTATATTTTAAGAGTTTCACAAAAATTTAAACGTGTCAATCGAGTAAACAATTGAGGGTTTAAGTACAGTAGTAGTTTTAGCTCTATAATACTTTTCCAATCTTATCGGGTTGATCTAATAATCAAAAGATAAATTAGTCAACTTTAACCTGATCTGATAACAATATCGGGTTATCGGGTTTAGGTCAAACAGATAATATGCTTTTTTAACCTCAGTAAACTCAACCCTATAAGCCTTATTAGATTCATATTCGAATTCGGATCAGGCCAACCCCTAATCTATTATCAATTTGTACGTGTTCACATGCTCTCTCATGTTAATTTCTTCTGACCTTATCTGCTTGCTACATTCATTTAAACTGCACCGAAGCTTCGATTTTTTTATTTTATTTTATTATTTTTTCTTTTTACATTTTTAATATATTTTTTTTACATATAATCAATTTGGAGTTTGATATAGCCAAACGAGCAATAAGTTGCGCCGCTAGTTTTTTTTTTAATTGCAAAACCGTTTCTTTCAAAAACAACATTTGTGGATCCAAGTATTATAGCATTACAAAGCATAACTCGTTGGACTTTGTTGAGGAGTTTCACTGCTTTAGATGCAAGGAAACCAAAAGTATCAAACATGTTGATTTTCAATGCATGTATTCTAGTGTCTTTGTCACTTTTGTACGAGACGACTTTCAAAGCAGTCTCTCCCATTATAAAACCCCGGCTACTCAAACTCACGAGAGAAGAAACCTCAGTTAGATCCACACACTTATGTTGCCTTCCAACCCATCCAAAAACCAAAACATCTGCTGGTCTAAGTGTGGATCTTCCATCCAACGGTCCATCAAAAAAATCACATGTGCTTTTTTATTAGCGGAGATCCCGGCACGCCTACATACATCAAAAAGGACGTCTCTAACCATATCGTGTATGTACTTGAAGCCCGTGAGCTCTTTGCAATGAAAGACATGTTCCTCAAATGAATCCAAACATGCCTTGCAAAAAACCGGGTATATCTCATCAACCGGAAATAAAAAAATCATGAGGTGATACTTAAGGATAGTACGATACTCCCTCTGTCTCAAAATAATTGTCAGGAGACAAACAACACAAAGTTTAATTAAAGTGGGGTCACTTTTATTTTTCAACCACTCAAATAGAATATTCTCTAGTTTTTTCCAAAAAAGGAAAATGGACAATTTTTTTTTGAGACATCCATTTTAGAAAATATGGACAATTAATTTGAGACAGAGGTAGTATTTCACAGGTAACATATGTTGACCTAGCATGTCTATGGGGATAGATAGCAGAAAATCCTGACCATGTAGTGCCCTTAGACACTCAAAAACTACTTTCTGTCTCACATCATATTGATGTGGACTTCCATATCCATGACCATTTCACTAAAAAGTGCACTCGGCAATATTTATTGAGGTTTAGAGTGGGCAGTGTTTTTATTAGTGAAACCACTAATATCAAAGCTTGAAATCGTATTATGAAGACAAATTAGAGCACAACATATCATCATCCATACCATATATGCAACTGTCCTGTAAGATGTGATCTTATAGCACATAAGATTTTGCCATCGAGGCCACAAAAGCTTAAGAGAAAACCACTTTTGCTGAGTACAAACCCAAACCACCAAATCAAATGGGTAAAGAAGCGAGTCGCCACTATAAGTCTCCGAAGAAAGGCCCTCCACAAACCGCCATATTCTCAATCGACTCACGTAACCCTCTGTCATAGAACAAGGCCACCTCATTCCATGTGTACATGTTGACAAGTCATTAAACCAAAAAAGAGTTTGGCAATACGCATATATATGATCGAATCAAAAGGAGCTCACTCTTCTGGTCATGTAACTCTAAAAGAAGACTCATCAAATTAGCAACATTCACAACACTCCTTAGCCAGCCCATTAATAAAATCCACATCTTTACTAACAGCTCCCCCAAGAAGCTTCACACCCAATGACGGCCTCCGAATATAACGTGACAAAGACGTTTGAACTATTGTCATATTAACTAGTCCTTCCATCGCAAATTAATAGTCAACATTTCCTTTTTAATATGTCAAATTAATTATCAATAAAAATAGATTAGAAAATTTAATCGAGTTTACCATATTACTATTGCTTGAAATTATTATTCTAAACTTAGATAAGACTTATTAATTAGTTAAAGCTAAAACGATAATTATGCTAAAAAATTAAAAAAAAATAAATAAAAAAGGAAAAACTAGTTTTTCAAATTGTGTGTTTTTTTTTACAAAAGACAATTATTTTGTGATAGAGGAGTATTGTCATTTTTTGTTTATAGTTCTAAATTTTATGCAAACCGGTTATACTTTTTTATACATGCATATGTACGTAATAATCAACTTTTGCTCATTTGATATAATATACGTATCATTTTACTATAGTAATCCATTGTCATTTAATAACACAAACATACTGTAACTTTTTTCAAACAATTAGCATGCTTACTAATTAATAAAAATATACGAAATAACTTGTGTTCCAATGATACTTCATGTTGTGTGAGAAACTCCTCAACTAAATAGTTGTAGGTTCAATTCCTGGTTATGACATGTGAGATTGATTTGTAGTGTAACTTGTGTGAGATAGTTAAAATTACCATTTTAAAAAAATAAAAGTAAAAAATTAATAAAAATATGCTTTCATATATTGTTAAGTGAAGTAGTAAAGTTAGTTGAATGATTAGGAAATAAAGCCACATATTCTAAATAGATACAAAGAAATTTGTGGCATGAGACTTTTATAGAAAAAGTTAGTGACTGATCAATTCAACATTTCCTATGTTCATACATGCAATAAGGTATACACAATAAGGTATACACAATAAGGCTGCTCACAGTGCGTGGGCCGTATTAAAATTCGGTCGTTCGTCAATCTCAACCGATTTGAAACAGGTACGCAATTATTGTGTTGGTTTATTTTGATTAGTTATAAACAGTATACGAATCGCTGGCTTATGGAAAACTATTGTAGGGTTTTTATGTCTTCTGCTATATATTTTTTATAACTGTTATGAAAATTTCATAACTATGACCTACGTTTTTCATTAGTGGTATCAGAGTCACTTATACGTGTTTATAACTATTTGTGATTGATTTTGAACATGAGTTTTATGGTTATGGTGTCAAATCTGAGTCCTGTTGGATTTGCGTATGTAATTTGGTAACACAAACGTAGATCTGACTAGATGACGCATAAATAAGTGTTGTATAATTTATCACACTTTCCTGTTTATTCTGATATGTATTTTTCTGATAGATCTCGTGACAGATCTGTCAGGTCTGTGTATACGAAATCAAAATAATAGACGTAAATTAAATATCGTATTTAGTGTTTCGGATTGGTTTGTTTAAATTAATTGTTTTAGTTTTCTACATCTATCATGTTCAACCTTATGAAATGTTGATCATGAGCAAGGTAATAGTAGTATAATAATTGTTATTATTATTGTGTATAGCTTGTTTATGCCCATAGCCTGTTTGTCGTAATTTTAATTTGTTGATAATTAGTTTTTACACCCTGGTTAAGGAAATTAGGTTTTTTGGCCTCGATGCCAAGTTGTTTTTGTATTCAGTTTTTTTTTTTTTTTTTTTTTTTTTTTTTTTTTTTAAGTGTAAGTATTAGAACAGGATTATACTTTTTAATTTTATAAATGTAACAAGACAGAACTAAAAGATTGGATGTATGGAGCTTGGTGGCGGGGCTTGCGCTCTAAATCAAGGTTTTTAAGATCGGGATTTTACCTAGGATCGCTTTCATCTTTGCCAGATCGTGATCGTAAGATCGGACCGGGAACCTAAAATCTTATTATAATGTCATTTTTTAATAATCTTTGTAATATTATTCAAATCTACAAATTATTGTATATTAGAAACACGAAATTATATGATATTTCATGAAAATGTTGTCCTAAATTATTAATATGGAATATGTAAGAAGAATCACATATTATTTTTTAAATTATATAAAAACATAAACTATAAATTTGTAGTTTTTTAGTTTGCGCTTCGAGAAAAGTAAGATCGGATCGATCCAATAAGATCTTAAGCTTGTTAAGATCCTACGTAGGATCTGGATCGTTTTTGTTTTGTAGAATCATAAAATCGTAAGATCTTAAGATAGGATCGGGATCTTAACAACTATGCAGCCCACAATGGGCCTGAAAATATCGGTTGAGGCACAATGCCAACCGATTTGGAAGTCGGTCGTCACCACTGTGGGTTGAGGAGCAACAACGGTTGTTGAGCAACCCTTTAGCCAATCGGTTGATTTGTCGACCGATTAAATACCAAGGTTCTTCCACTTTAAAAAGAAAAAAAAAAAAAAATATGGGTCACCGCTGTGAGGAGAGAGGTGAATATGGGTTGAGGAAAGAGAAAACTAAGTTGACAGCCGAAAAAATGATGCAATATAAGTAATCACTGTGCCTATTATCTACAGAACTAGAATCAACAGTATGATAAGTATCTGCTATTAGCAATTGGACTTACAGTGAAACCATGACTAACTCCTTCATCATTACTAACCTTCATAAAAAAAACTCCTTCATCATAACCACATCCATCATTAGTCATTACTAACCTCACATACCCTTTCACTTTGTTTATTACCAGTCCCTCAACTTCCCCACGCCTTCATCCATATGGCTAACATCATCATTGACTACCTTTGTACATGTATTATCCTCTATATCAACAGTTATATCATGATCAACCCTCTTCTTATGCAAATCACAAATTGAATCATCAAAATTTACCCAAAGCTTTGATTTTACGTTTTGATTGATGACGTTTATTAGACATGATGACGATTCAACACAAACTTACCAATGAATGATCTTTAACACTATAATTCTTTCTCGTAGAGGTTAATTAGAGAGTTTAGATGGTGATGATAGGAAAAATGATGTAGTGAATTAAGCTATGTTAATGGCGACGAATGGTTAGGAGTTGTAACCGTTTTTCCGCCAAATCGTTACACCAGAAACACAAGAAACTATAAATAAAAGTAGTTGCAAAATAATACGTTATTATAAAGATAAATATGATGGATTGAACAAAATAATCTGATGAATTAACGATGAAAAATGATCACTAATGGCGGTTTAGGATGTAACAAAATTTTAGGAGGAAATCGTCATTAGAGAAAATGTGGTTTTTTTTTAGAGTTTCCTAGTTTTATTATTATTGTTCTTGTTGTTGTTGTTGTTAATTATTTATTTTTAGCACCCTTGTTATTGAGTTTTCTTTTTTGAAACATTAGACGTAGAAATCGGATGAAATTTTTCTTTGTCATTAATTAAGGGATTAATATACTTGATTGATGCTAATTGTTGAAAGATTGAATTTGAGGTTCATCAATGCGGACAAACACTTATTCAAGGACGAACTTTTGAGAATCTACCGTGATGGCACGGTAAATCTACCATCGATTGATTATTACAAATTCAAAGATTTCTTGACGACGAGTGAGATGCAATACAAATGAGCATATCTCATATGTCATACTCGGTATACTCGTTTCCAAACAGGACAATTTTGAATATATCTTATATGAAAAGTTGCTTGTGTAGATCTACGACGAATAGAAAATCAATGGTGTTATTAAACAATGACCATAGAGACTTTTGATCTATTCAAGATTTCAAAGAGACTTTCTATCAACGACTTTGTTATCTAGAAAACTACTTTTATTTATGCGAGAATAGTGAAGTTTACCCATATGAGATTGTACAATAATACAATACCATGTATATTTCGTTTAATCCATATTTCTGTTGCCTTTCAAAAAAAAAAAAAAAAAAAAAAAAAAAAAAAAAAAGCTGCATAATGGATTAATCGAGAAATACGATTTTTTTAGCCATTTTTGAATTATCAATATGGATTAATATATATATTTCTTTTTTATATACTTACGCTCGAGAGAGAGCTTATACAGTAAAAATATCAATGATGCCTTCTCTATATGTTACTTCTGTGAGCTCATACTCGTCCACGTTAACAATTGTCCATTAAGTCATTAACAAATTTAGCATTTAAGAGAACATGGATTAACCTTAAATTCGCTAACATGAATACGCGTTTTCGAGGTAATTTCACAAACCAAAGTAATTTAATATTTATTAACAGATTTTAATAAATAATTGAAAAAACCTTATTGGGTCATCCTGATATTTCATCCTATAAATATACTACACATGAATCACATTCAAAGCACATCTCTTTAAGTCTTTAACAATGTCTGATGCTCCAGGTCTCTCAAACGCCAACCAAAGGCCTCGATCTACTTCTTCCTCTTCTTCTGCTTCTTCCGCTTCTTCTGCTTCCAATGTCAATACCCGTAACAATAAACCCGTATCGATGCAATATAAGTTAAGCGATGGACCTCCAGGGATATCAGATGCAGATCGACGTGCAAAGAATTCGAATAACAACGACTCGACTACAGATGGCACCACTGATAAGGCGATTTCCGTTGGACAAGTTGCTCGTGGTGACAGCAGCTGATCACGTTATGTCTTTCTAAAAATAAATATCGTGTTGTTGTTGACTTTTGTTACTGCATCTAGTATTGTCATGTTTGATCAATGTTTGTGATGTTGAAAACCTATGTGTTGTATTTCTTTTTCTGATAAATAAGTTGTATCCATTAGATTGAAATTCAAGTAATCATTGCGTTGACTTTTGTTCAATATGTTTGATGAAATAGTTGGGATCATTTTCTTGTGACTGCCTCTGACTCTAAGGCAAATGATGGAAATAATCATAGCCATCATTCTGTTTAATGAAATTTGTACTATTCATAAACATAAAACATCTAAATATATCTGAGGAGGGGTAGGATCTGTTTACATTCTGACTCGATACCTCGCCTCGGTGAGATTGGCCATGATCTTCTTGTTGTTGTAAAAAAGAAAGCAATTGTGACTCATTGAGGTGTCGTGTTTGATTGCAAGTTTGAGTATAAAAACAGTGTAGCTTGATTTCAGTATTTACACAACTTAAGCGATGAGTTGTTTTTAAGAAGTCATGAACTTTTGCCGTTTTAAAAGAAGAACTGAAACACCAACTAAATATGCACGCTATGAAATTATATCCAAAAAACCCGTTACCATGTTCATGATAAGTTATATTAGTCCGTATAATATGGGTCAAAAGTCACATGTTAGTGTTTGCTAGATTGTAACTCGACTTGGTCACAACTGAGTATGCGAACTAGAAACAACAAACACACTACTAGCTTATCATTGAGAGATGGAATTTGAGGTTCTTCCATGAGAGTGACAAACACTGATTTAAGGACAAAGTAAACAAATCTATGACCATCCAATAATTAAGGCACTAATGCGGCCTAAAGTGCCCATAAATGGGCAAATAATTAACGTTGTGTATTAAAAGCTCCCGGTGTGTTTGGTAAAAATTGCTTGGGCCGGTGCTGGTGCAGGTGCCGAAAAAAATAAAAATGTAGTTTTTTTTTTTTTTTTTTTTTTTTTTTTTTTTTTGTAGTAGTATTGTTTTCAAGTAATCATTGCGTTGACTTTTGATCAATATGTTTGATGAAATAATCCTAAATGGTTGGGATCATTTTCTTGTGACTGCCTCTGACTCTAAGGCAAGCCCTCATTCTGTTTAATGAAATTTACACTATTCATAATCATCTAACAATATATCTAGGGTATGGGTAGGATCGGTCTACATTCTACCGCCCAATACCTCGCTTAAGTGTGATTGGCCATGATGTTGTTGTTGTTGTATAAAAGAAAGCTATTGTGACTCATTGAGGTGTCGTGTTTGGTTGCAAGTTTGAGTATAAAAACAGTGTAACTTAAAAGAAGAACTGAAACACCCTCTAAATATGCACGCTATGAAATTATATCCAAAAAACCCGTTACCATGTTCATGATAAGTTATATTAGTCCGTATAATATGGGTCAAAAGTCACATGTTAGTGTTTGCTAGATTGTAACTCGACTGGATGGTCACAACTGAGTATGCGAACTAGAAACAACAAACATACTACTAGCTTATCATTGAGAGATGGAATTTGAGGTTCTTCCATGAGAGTGACAAACACTGATTTAAGGACAAAGTAAACAAATCTATGACCATCCAATAATTAAGGCACTAATGCGGCCTAAAGTGCCCATAAATGGGCAAATAATTAACGTTGTGTATTAAAAGCTCCCAACCAAGCAACATATAGGTTACTAGAAGCTTCCTTTAACTGAATATGAAACATGCCTAGTTATTACAACGGGATACCATAACCGAACCCTTCCTACTAGGGGGGCTTGTCCTTTTTGTCCCTTTGTTTCTCACTTGTCCCCCATTTATTTCATTACAGCATGATTTTTTGTCAGTTTATGTTTTGTATTTTTGACAGTTTTAAACGTTTGACATATTATAATTTATATTTTATGTTCCGCATTTTCAAGTTTATAGTTTTTTTATATAAACAAAATTATATTAAAAATAATAAAAATAAAAAAAAAAACGCAAAAACGTAAGAAGGGTCAATATAACAATTCTAGGGGGTCAATATAACTCAAACCATTACAAAACCAAAATACCTAATCCTTATCAAGAGTAAAATACTATCTACAATAACAATGTATTCGAGGTCAAATGTATTATTAATCGACATACTTAGTGCATACGGTATGATGCCCTCCAACCAGAGTTATCCCATAACGCAGTTGCGTTAACGTGTGTTATGCCTTACCGACATCGCACATTAACCTCACGTTAACGTCCCACGGTATTCGCTTAACGCTGCGTTAAGATTCAAAAAAAAATAATAATAAAAAAAAAATCACTTTCCCCTGTAACGTCTTTGTAGCCGTTTTATTTATAATAATAAAAAAAAAAAAAAAAAAAAAAAAATCGTTTAACCCTCCCCTCTAACGTCCCATGGTATTCGCTTAACGCTGCGTTAAGATTAAAAAAATAATAATAAAAAAAATCACTTTCCCCATGTAACGTCTTTGTAGCCGTTTTATTTATAATAATAAAAAAAATCGTTTAACCCCCCTCCCCCCACAACGTTCATATCCGTTACTAAACGGCTACTTTAGTAAAAATAAATAAATAAATAAATAAACATTTTCAAACTCATTTTCTCACCACTCGATGTTTGTGTTGATCTTACGGGGTCGTCACCTTTGACGCAATCTGGTATGATTGATCTTATGCCAGGTCGTGCGGTTATTGAAGCTGCACAACGTAAACGTGTCAAGTATGAGGCCAAATGTGTGGATATCGGATATGGGTTCCCCCCTTCTCTTTATCCTCTTTTGGAGAACTTAAGAAAGATGAAGTAACTCTTCTAAAGCGGATTCGACGTTTCTCTACGACTCAAGACATTGGAGCGCGAGCTGCCGTTCATATTTTTAATAGGGTTGGTTTCGCTACTGCTAGAGGTGTGGGGGCCCAGTTGGTTTTTTGGCTCCCCACTAATTTCTTGTAAAATCCTATTTATTGTTAATAAAAGTGATGGTTTATAAAATAATAATAATAATAATAATAATAATAATAATAATAATAATAATAATAAAATCAAAACTTTTTCATTCACAATGGATTCCAATCATAATTACCAAGAACAAAGGAGCTGGTCCGATGTAGATGATGAAATTGACATGGAGTTTATGATAGCCGCGTACGAATATCATCAACAGTTGGTACAAGCAAAAGGAACAGCAGCAGCTCACCACACATCCATCGTACCCACGTCCGTCGTGATCGTGAGATTTCCAAAGAACGTTTGCATAAAGACTACTTTATTCGAGGGTGTAAGTATATGCCCAGGGATTTTCGAAGAAGGTTTTGTATGAGTCGGAGACTATTTCTACAAATAGTCGAAGGTATTGAATCTTATTATTCCGATACTCTTCCAGATAATTTTAAATTCTTTAACAAAGGAGTCGATTGTACGGGTCGAAAGAGTATGAGTGTACTTATGAAGTGTACATCCGCCATACGCCAATTGGAGACGATTATTGTCATTCTGCCTAGTACGCTGCAAATGCTTGTAAATATCATTCAATTTTTTACATTCACTGCTAAGTCTTGTCCATTTACCCGTGACCATATTTTTGTTACGGTATACATCGTCAAACTGATTGTTGAACCTTTCTACAACCTGGTTCCAAAAAGAGCATTCATCGTAGTTGGCTACGTATAGGGGAACTTCAAGCCAAATTTCAGCTAGCAAGTTTTCTTCTTCTAATGACCAACGATTACTCATTGTAAAATGTTTTAGATATTGAAGTGTGTGAATAATAGTATGATATGGTATGCTTTATATAGGGGTTTATAGAAATTTAAAATTTGAAATTCAAAATTCAAAACAAGAGGGATAATATTTAATATTCAAATTCAAATTTAAAAAAATGAGCGGAATGTATGTAAAATTCAAATTCAAATTGAAACGGGAGGGATTTATTTAAAATTCAAATTCAAAATAAAGTTCAAATTTCAAACATTTGCCTATTTAATTACCCATTCACTGATGCACCAATTCACACATAACTCACACATAATTCATACACAATTCACAAATGACTCATACAACACTTCACCGGATAATGAATATGTTTATAACACCCCACCGGAATATCTCTTTCCGATATTCCTATATGAAGACGAACCATAAAATACTCCACCAGCAGATCTTTTTCCCGTATTCCCATATGAGAATCAACGACAAAACACTCTACCGAAAGTTCTCTTTTCACGGGCAAACAATCAACCGGCAAACAATCCGCCGCTGGAATACCAACCCATTACATTTGGGTTGACTGATGAAGAACTCCTGAAGCAAGATTTGCATATCTTGAGAGAGTATCAAGAAGCCGAAGAACGTGAGGCAGCTGTTCGTAGGGCGCGAGCAGATGCTCGTAGGAAGCGGGCAAACAGAGAAGCACAATACCGATGGGCCATGGGGTTAGGCCCTAAGGAATCAAAGTCTTCGACTTCAAGGGAGGAGAGCTATGTTTTAGATGATTATTTTTCTTAATTCGTAGTTTTATTATCATTATTGTAACGTTGTTTAATGTAATTTGTGTATTAAGTTTAATGGTTAATTTAATTCATATTTTAAGTTTAATAGTTAATGTAATTTGTGTTTTAAATGTTGTGTTAGTTATTAAATGAAGAGGAATGCTATAGCCACAAAGAAAATTTCCACAAAACATCCACAAAGTGATGTGTCAAAAGGTCATTGGTGTATGTTGTGATAGTTTCTCTCTCCTCTTTATGATTAAACCAATCATTCTTTGACACATCACTTTGTGGATGTTTTGTGAAAATTTTCTTTGTGGCTCTAGCATTCCTCTTAAATGAAATATTACTTTTAGTTTAGGGGTTAATAGTTTGGTTATCATAACTGGGGATTTGTGCTTAAAGTTTTGTTAAAGTTTAGTGATTGATATGACGCTAGCATACCAGTTGGTTAAACTTTAACTTTGGTTACCTTAACCTGCTCTAAGAGAACATGGATTAACCTTAAATTCGCTAACATGAATACGCGTTTTCGAGGTAATTTCACAAACCAAATAATTTATTAAAAGATTTTAATAAATAATTGAAAAAACCTTATTGGTCCATCCTGATATTTCATCCTATAAATATACTACACATAATCACATTCATAGCACATCTCTTTAACAATGTCTGATGCTCCAGGTCTCTCAAACGCCAACCAAAGGCCTCGATCTACTTCTTCCTCTTCTTCTGCTTCTGCTTCTTCTGCTTCCAATGTCAATACCCGTAACAATAAACCCGTATCGATGCAATATAAGTTAAGCGATGGACCTCCAGGGATTTCAGATGCAGATCGACGTGCAAAGAATTCGAACAACGACTCGACGACTAAAGAAGATGGAACCACTGATAAGACGATTTCCGTTGGACAAGTTATTCAACCTGACAGCAGCTGATCACGTTATATCTTTCTAAAAATAAATATCGTGTCGTTCGTTGTTGGCTTTTGTTGCTGCATCTAGTATGTCATGTTTGATCAAAGTTTGTGATGTTGAAAACCTATGTGTTGTATTTCTTTTTCTGATAAATAAGTTGTATCCTTTAGATTGAAATTCAAGTAATCATTGCGTTGACTTTTGATCAATATGTTTGAGGAAATAGTTGGGATCATTTTCTTGTGACTGCCTCTGACTCTAAGGCAAATGATGGAAATAAATCAAATAATCATGGCCCTAATTCTGTTTAATGAAATTTACACTATTCATAAACATCTAACAATATATCTGGGGTATAGGTAGGATCGGTCTACATTCTACCACCCAATACCTCGCTTAAGTGTGATTGGCCATGATGTTGTTGTTGTATAAAAGAAAGCTATTGTGACTCATTGAGGTGTCGTGTTTGGTTGCAAGTTTGAGTATAAAAACAGTGTAACTTGATTTCAGTATTTACATAACTTAAGTGATGAGTTGTTTTTAAGAAGTCATGAACTTTTTGCCCTTCTTAAAAGAAGAACTGAAACACCCTCTAAATATGCACGCTATGAAATTACTATATCCAAAAAACCCGTTACCATGTTCATGATAAGTTATATTAGTCCGTATAATATGGGTCAAAAGTCACATGTTAGTGTTTGCTAGATTGTAACTCGACTGGATGGTCACAACTGAGTATGCGAACTAGAAACAACAAACACACTACTAGCTTATCATTGAGAGATGGAATTTGAGGTTCTTCCATGAGAGTGACAAACACTGATTTAAGGACAAAGTAAACAAATCTATGACCGTCCAATAATTAAGGCACTAATGCGGCCTAAAGTGCCCATAAATGGGCAAATAATTAACGTTGTGTATTAAAAGCTCCCAACCAAGCAACATATAGGTTACTAGAAGCTTCCTTTAACTGAATATTATTACAACGGGATACCATAACCGAACCCTTCCTACTAGGGGGGGTTTTCTTTTTTGTCCATTTGTTTCTCATTTGTCCACATTTTATTTCAGTACAGCACATTTTTTTTGTCAGTTTATGTTTCTTTTGACAGTTTTAAGCGTTTAACATATTATATTTTATATTTTATGTTTCGCACTTTCAGGTTTATAGTTTTTTTTATATAAAAAAAATTATAAAAATAAAATAAAATAAAAAAAACGCAAAAACGTAAGAAGGGTCAATATAAAAATTATAGGGGGTCAATATAACTCAACCCATTACAAAACCAAGATACCTAATCCTTATCAAGGGTAAAATACCATCTACAATAACAATGTATTCGAGATCAAATGTATTATTAATCGACATACTTAGAGCATACGGTATGATGCCCTCCGACCTGAGTTATCCCATAACGCAGTTGCATTAACGTTTGTTATGCCTTACCGGCATCGCACGTTAACCTCACGTTAACGTCCCACGGCATTCGCTTAACGCTGCGTTAAGATTAAACAATAATAATAATAATAATAATAATAATAATAATAATAATAATAATAATAATAAATAACTTTCCCCCTGTAACGTCTTTGTAGCCGTTTTATTAAAAATAAAAAAAATCGTTTACCCCCACGCCCCCAACGTTCATATCCGTTACTAAATGACTACTTTAGTAAAAATAAATAAATAAAAAATAACATTTTCAAACTCATTTTCTCACCATTATAAATACCCAGTTCACACATCTTTTAATTTCACACTTATACAACTCAAGTTCAAACTATATACTTGCTCTCTAGCCAAATAATAATAATAATAATAATAATAATAATAATAATAATAATAATAATAAAATCAAAACTTTTTCATTTACAATGGATTCCAATCAGAATTACCAAGAACAAAGGAGCTGGTCCGTTGTAGATGATGAAATTGACATGGAGTTTATGATAGCCGCGTACGAATATCATCAACAATTGGTACAAGCTGAAGCAACAACAGCTGCTCACCAAGCATCCATCGTATCCACGTCCACCGTGATCGTGAGATTGCCATAGAACGTTTGCGTAAAGACTACTTTATTCGAAGGTGTAAAGTATACGCCCAGTGATTTTTGAAGAAGGTTTCGTATGAGTCGGAGACTATTTCTACAAATAGTCGAAGGTATTGAATCTTATTATTATGATACTCTTCCAGATAATTTTAAATTCTTTAACAAAGGAGTCGATTGTACGGGTCGAAAGAGTATGAGTGTACTTATGAAGTGTACATCCGCCATTCGCCAATTGGAGACAATTATTGTCATCCTGCCTAGTACGCTGCAAATGCTTGTAAATATCATTCAATTTTTTACATTCACTGCTAAGTCTTGCCTATTTACCCGTGACCATATTTTTGTTACCGTATACACCGTCAAACTGATTGTTGAACCTTTCTACAACCTGGTTCCAAAAAGAGCATTCATCGTAGTTGGCTACATCTAGGGGAACTTCAAGCCAAATTTCAGCTAGCAAGTTTTCTTCTTATAATGACCAACGATTACTCATTGTAAAATGTTTTAGATATTGAAGTGTGTGAAGAATATTATGATATGGTATGCTTTATATAGGGGTTTATAGAAATTTAAAATTTGAAATTCAAAATTCAAAACAAGCGGGATAATATTTAATATTCAAATTCAAATTTAAAAAAATGAGCGGGATGTATGTAAAATTCAAATTCAAATTGAAACGGGCGGGATTTATTTAAAATTCAAATTCAAATTTAAGTTCAAATTTCAAACATTTGCCTATTTAAATACCCATTCACAGATGCACACAATTCACACACAACTCATACACAATTCACAAATGACTCATACAACACTTCACTAGATAATGAATCTGTTTATAACACCCCACCGGAATATCTCTTTATGATATTCCTATATGAAGACGAACCACAAAATACTACACCAGCAGATCTGTTTCTTGTATTTCCATATGAGAATCAACCACAAAACACTTCACCGAAAGTTCTCTTTTCACCGGCAAACAATCCGCCGCTGGAATACCAACCCAATACATTTTGGTTGACTGATTAAGAACTCCTGGAGCAAGATTTGCAAGTCTTGATAGAGTATCAAGAAGCCGAAGAACATGAGGCAGCTGTTCATAGGGCGCGAGCAGATGCTTGTAGGAAGCGGGCAAACAGAGAAGCACAATACCGATGGGCCATGGGTTAGACCCTAAGGAATCAGAGTCTTCGACTTCGCGTGAGCAAAACTATGTTTTAGATGATTCTTTTTCTTAATTTGTAGTTTTATTATCGTTACTGTATCGTTGTTTAATGTAATTTGTGTATTAAGTTTAATGTTTAATTTAATTCATGTTTTAAGTTTAATAGTTAATGTAATTTGTGTTTTAAATGTTATGTTAGTTATTAAATAAAATATTAGTTTTAGTTTAGGGAGTTAATTGCATAAATCGTCCTTGAACTTTGGCTAGATTGCATGTTTCGTCCCAACCATTTCGAAAGTGCAGAAACCGTCCCTGTAGGAAACCTTTGAACAAATTTTGGTCCCTAGTTTTAACCGCGTTAAGTGGATTTCGTTAGAATTTACACGTTAGCCCCTTTGGCTCGTGACAGTTGCAGCATCCATCCTTTAACTAACGGCCATTTATAATTTTAAAATTTTAATTTCTTTAAAGTATTTGATTTTTATAATATGTTTTTATAAAAATATACACGTTTTTATACTCTTTTATATACATTTTTAAATACGTTTTTATATACGTTTTTATGTACTTTTTATATATGTCTTTACATACGTTATTAAAAAACCGTTCTTATATACCTTTTGTATACGTTTTTATATACTTTGTTATATACGTTATTATAAAAACGTTCTTATATACGTTTTTATACATTTTTTATATATGTTATTACAAAAAACATTCTTATCATACGTTTTTATACATGTTATTATATACATTTTTTATACGTTTTATATAAATTTTTGTATACAGTTTTATATACGTTTTTATATATTTTTTATATACGTTTTATATACTTTTTACAACGTATGCAGAAGGTATATAAAAACGTGTGTGTAAGAATGTTTTTGTAGTAACGTATATAAAAACATATATAAAAAGTATATAAAAATGTATATGAAAATGTATATAATAACGTATACAAAACTTGTATAAAAACGTACAAAAAGTATATAATCACGTATTTAAAAACATATATAAACACGTATATAAAAATGCATACAAAAACGTCTATAATAACGTATACAAAAACGTATAAAAAAATGTATACAAGAACGTATACAGAAACTTATATAAAAACGTATAAAAAAAGTTTATAATAATATTTTTGTAATAACGTATATAAAAAATGTATAAAAACGTATATAAGAACGTTTTGTAATAACATATATAACAACGTATATAAAAACGTATAGAAAAGTGTATATAAAATGTACAAATAAGTATGTAAGAACGTTCTTGTAATAACGTATTTTAAAACGTATTTATAAACATACATAAAAACGTATATAAAAGAGTATAAAAACTTATATAAAACGTGTATGCTTTTATAAAAACATATATATAAAATTCAAAAAAACTTTAAAGAAATCGAAAATTAAAAATTATGAACGGCTGTTAGTTAAAGGACGGGCGCTGCAACTGTCGCGAGCCAAAAGGGCTAATGTGTAAATTCTAACGAAACCAATTAACGTCGGTTAAAACCAGGGACCAAAATTTGCTCAAAGGTTTTCCACAGGGACGGTTTTTGAACTTTCGAAATTATTAGGATGAAACATGCAATCTGGCCAAAGTTTAGAGACGAATTATGCAATTAACTCTAGTTTAAGGGTTAATAGTTTGGTTATTATAACGAGGGATTGTTGATTAAAGTTTTGTTAAAGTTTAGTGGTTGATGTGAGTATGTGACGCTGATATCAGTTGGTTAAACTTTAACTTTGGTTACCTTAACCTGCTCTAAGAGAACCATTAACCTTAAATTCGCTAACATGAATACGCGTTTTCGAGGTAATTTCACAAACCAAATAATTTATTAAAAGATTTTAATAAATAATTGAAAAAACCTTATTGGGTCCATCCTGATATTTCATCCTATAAATAAACTACACATGAATCACATTCAAAGCACATCTCTTTTAAGTCTTTAACAATGTCTGATGCTCCAGGTATCTCAAACGCCAACCAAAGGCCTCGATCTACTTCTTCCTCTTCTTCTGCTTCTTCTGCTTCTTCTGCTTCCAATGTCAATACCCGTAACAATAAACCCGTATCGATGCAATATAAGTTAAGCGATGGACCTCCAGGGATTTCAGATGCAGATCGACGTGCAAAGAATTCGAACAACGACTCGACGACTAAAGAAGATGGAACCACTGATAAGGCGATTTCCGTTGGACAAGTTGTTCAACCTGACAGCAGCTGATCACGTTATGTCTTTCTAAAAATAAATATCGTGTCGTTGGTTGTTGACTTTTGTTACTGCATCTAGTATGTCATGTTTGATCAAAGTTTGTGATGTTGAAAACCTATGTGTTGTATTTCTTTTTCTGATAAATAAGTTGTATCCTTTTGATTGAAATTCAAGTAATCATTGCGTTGACTTTTGATCAATATGTTTGATGAAATAGTTGGGATCATTTTCTTGTGACTGCCTCTGACTTTAAGGCAAACGATGGAAATAATCATAGCCCTCATTCTGTTTAATGAAATTTACACTATTCATAAACATCTAACAATATATTTGGGTAGGGTAGAATCTGTCTATATTCTGACTCATTGAGCTGTGGTGTTGTTGTATAAAAGAAAGCTATTGTGACTCATTGAGCTGTCGTGTTTGATTGCAAGTTTGAGTATAAAAACAGTGTAACTTGATTTCAGTATTTACATAACTTAAGTGATGAGTTGCTTTTAAGAAGTCATGAACTTTTTGCCCTTCTTAAAAGAACTGAAACACCCTCTATATATGCACGCTATAAAATTATATCCAAAAAACCCGTTACCATGTTCATGATAAGTTATATTAGTCCGTATAATATGGGTCAAAAGTCACATGTTAGTGTTTGCTAGATTGTAACTCGACTGGATGGTCACAACTGAGTATGCGAACTAGAAACAACAAACACACTACTAGCTTATCATTGAGAGATGGAATTTGAGGTTCTTCCATGAGAGTGACAAACACTGATTTAAGGACAAAGTAAACAAATCTATGACCATCCAATAATTAAGGCACTAATGCGGCCTAAAGTGCCCATAAATGGGCAAATAATTAACGTTGTGTATTAAAAGCTCCCGGTGTGTTTGGTAAAAATTGCTTGGGCCGGTGCTGGTGCAGGTGCCGAAAAAAATAAAAATGTAGTTTTTTTTTTTTTTTTTTTTTTTGTAGTAGTATTGTTTGGCAAATTAGCTGTAATTTTTAGATTAAAAATGTAAAATGACGTAATTAGACATACAAATAACAAACCCAATATGAATAAGAATTTTAAATAAAATTATTGATATAAATCATAAATATGTAGTATTGCATGAAAATCTATGTATAAATACAGACAATGTTAAAATGATGTTAAATTATCATTCACGGTGTACATTCCATATTAAAGTAGGATTTTATTATGATTTATAATGAATTGAAGATTAAAATGGTAATTATACAAAAAATAATCTCAGATCTTTTCTGAAAAGCTGATTAAATGAACTTTTAATTTTAGAGATTATTTTTTCTAAAATTTTTGTTAATCTTGGCAGCCAAACAACTACTTTAACATATCCAACATAGGTTACTAGAAGCTTACTTTAACAGAATATGAAACATGCCATAGTTATTAGTTTATTACATAACCAACATACCTAATCCTTATCAAGAGTGCTGGTGGGTTTGAGTCACACAACATAGTGAACATTGCTAGCTCAAATGAAAGTCGTTATCATAAAGGGTATGTTTGGCGAAAGTAACTATTACTGGAACTGGTGCTGGTGCTGCAGATGGTGCTAGTGCTGGAGATTATAAAAAGAGATTATTTTTATAAGCTGCATGAAGTAACCTTTGGTTTTAAGAGATTATGAAAGATTTATTTTTTTACAATCTATTAAACAGAAGATGGTGATGGTAACTGAAATCGAGCGGATATAAAATCACCATCTTCAATAACAAAGTAGATCAAGATCAAAGGTATCATTAACCGACATGCAAGAGGTTGTTTCATTTTTTTAGCTGTTTAGATAAGTTGTCTTTTTACGGAATACTGTATGTTTGTGGTTGGTTTTACTTGAAAAAATAGTGTTCCTTTTTCTTTCTTAATAACCAATATCAATAACGTAAATGACTCTTATACCGTTTATCAAAAATTGTACAAAACCAAGACAACTAAAATGCAAGTAAAGCACAGATCTGAAATAATGCGAGCAACGGCATGGTGCCTCACGCGTTAGGCTGTGTCATAGAGCTATAACACACCCTACATGGTGCTCTTACAATAGCTAGATTATTTGACAACGGCTAAAATACAATACAAATATATATTTGTAAGGTTTTTCTAACTTGTGCTTTAGAGACACAAATTAAGCACACTAAAAGTAAATCAAATGTACACAAGGACTCACATAAAAGTACATATGTTTGTAATTTTATATGGATACTTGTGTACTTTTTCGTGGCCCTTGTATATTTTTTGTATACCTAACTTGTGTTAGAAAAGGACAATTTTGTTAAGTATTATATAACACAATTAAATATAAATGGATTAAGTTTTTAGTTATGTTTTCATTTGTATAATTTTTATTAGGTATTATATAACACAATTAAATATATTTAAGGTTAAAGTTGGTGAAAAAAGACTTATAAAGGTCATAGTAGACACTTAGGGGGTGCTTGGTGGGGGGTTAAGGGGGTGGTGAAAGAGTAAGGTATTCAAAAGGGCTAACCTTACTCATTTGTTTGTGCTTGGTAGGAGAGTGCAAAGAGATTGATTACCCCGTAGTGGGTAATCAACCATTATATAATAAATTAGAGGATAAAGGATTGATTACCCACCTCACTTATTACTTTGCATTCTTTTTCTCTTTCTCTTACCTTTTTCTTTACCTTTTTCTTTTTCCTACTTTGAACCAAGCGAACTCTTAATGTGGATCGGAGGTAGTATGTAGTTATCTAGACAAGGACAATTTTGTTTGTATGCATCTGGCAAATTGGCTATTATTGATGTACAATACTACAATGAATATCGTTTATTAAACAAAGACCATAAAGACTTTTACCGATTGAATGATATTCACTTTACCAAGAGACTTTTGAGCGACGACTCTAACTTTTGGTAAAGTAAAGTGCTTAAATTATAGTGAAATTTACCTATATGAACATTACTTTAACAAGTTGATTTTCATGAATAAATACAATATTGTGGAATAAATTTGGAAGTTTCAAACTTTCAATGGATGTCTAGCTCGTTAGATACAAGCGGACTTTGCAAGACCACACATATAATGACATATAAAGTGTTGGTTTGACCGAATGTTTAATGGCAAAAAATTGATAGGCTAAAACGAGGTAAAGAGGTGATTTGTACACCTAAAGAAGTGATATGTTATACAAATTCCATTTAAACATGCGGGGATCTCGATCTGGATCTAGTAATGTTACTGTTCGACGTTTGTTTGGATTTTATTTGGCATAGTTCCAACATTCTTAGCCCTTTGATTGGATCATGATGAACTATACATTTAACAATTTCAAATTGTTTCTTTGCACACATGATAGACTATGTTTGGGGAGGGGTTTTTATGGCTTATGGGTTGGCTTTTAAAATAAGACGGCTAATTAAATAAGTCTCGTTTGTCATGAGCCTTATGGAAAGGCTTATAAAATAAGCCGGCTAAAAACTTTAGCCCCATAAAAGAGACTAAAAACTTAAACCCGGAGCTTTTGAAAAATAAATTACTTATTTACCCACAAAAATATTTAACATATACAAAAACTCATTTAATTATGTCATTTTAAGTAATTTTACAATAATAAGCCACAGCCCCAGCCCATTTGCCAAACAAGTTTATAAAAATACAAATTTTAATTTCGGCTTATAATATAAGTCCTGGCTCCAGCCACAGCTCTAGCCCCAGCTCCAGCTCCTGCCCATTTCGCCAAACATACCCTATATCTTTTTTCTTTTTCTTTTTTATATTTTCATTTTCATAGTGGTCATCACGCGTTTTTAAATTAATGTACAAATCAAAATCAATTATTAAAAAACTTTTAAAGATATTTTATATATGTATTCACATATCACATCACATCAAGGCCAACTTTGTAGTCCTATAAAATATACCACTTGGCAATAATACTCAAGTATTCAACACGCATCTTTAATTTAATTTAACAATGTCTGGTAAAGCTCCATCTTTTTCAGCTACCGTGAGGCCTGGCTCATCTTCTACTTCATCCAATGTTAACACTCGTAACAATAAACCCGTATCGATGCAGTATAAGCTAAGCGACGGGCCTCCAAATATTTCGGATGCAGATCGACGTGCAAAGGATTCGAACACTGACGCGAATAAAGAAGATGGAACCCCTGATGAGAAGCCGGCTTCCTTAGGAGGTTTAGGTCGTGGTGTCAGTACCTGATGTTGTATCTTTCAAAGACTACGTAGTTATGATTGTGTTGTTGTGTTTGTATCTTGTATGTTGTGTTTTATTGCAAGTTTATGATGTTTAAAATTTTATGTACTTCGCTTCTATGATAAATAAGATTAATTAGATCGAAATTTAAGGCTATCGTTTGAGTTGACTTTAATATTGTAACACACTGAATTACTACTGCAAAGCCCGGTCCGATCAGTTGACTAGTTTTTCATACTGGCCTGTTTTCCCCCGAGCTAGATGAGCCTAGATCAGGTTGACTAGTTTTTCATACTGAATTAGTGATTATATTGTTTAACTTGAGTTTACAAATTGAAGCTCAGAAATAGATCTAAACCTAAAAAAAAGTTGGAGTTTAATATAAACCATGTACATTGTCATATAGGTAAGCTAGATCTTTTTTCTTTTTTCTTTTTTTCATTATTATTATTATTATTATTATTATTATTATTATTATTATTATTTTTTTTTTTGATTGAACGAAAGCATTCATTAAAAAACTTAACATCCATACAAATCACTCCTAGAAAGCGAGGTAAGTTCTTCACAGAAAGAAACATCCCAACTAAATCCTAAATCCTAAAGTTGAAGAAAACGCGTGACGAGCAACCCAATGAGCTACTTGATTGCTTTCTCGGCTAACCCAAGAAGGCGTTATTCGCATATTATTTTCCCATAAGCGAATATCATCCATAAAAGCAGTTAAACTCCATGGTTGGGATATGTCTGAAGGTGATAAGGAGATAGCCATTTAGGAGTCGGATTCCATAATTGCATTAACCCACCCATGATAAAATGCTAGCGAGCAAGTAAATGTACTGCAATGATCTCGGCATGGAAAGGAGATATGGGGTGGCAACGATTACCGAGGATATAGCGGAGATAACCTGTAGAATCACGAAAAACAATACCAAAAGCAGCACTAGAATTCTTGAAAGCAGCATCACAATTTAACTTCACCGAAGAGCTGTGGGGGGTATCCACTGTGGAGAAGTGTGTGAGGTGGAATCAAGGTTGGTGGCTGCCGAGGCAAGGCTAGAATTTGATTGATGGGAAACAAATTGTTAAAAGTCGTTAAGTTGAGCATAAACAGATGCCAAGGTATAATGTGGGGATGGTGTTACATTGTCAAACACAAAGTTGCTACGAGATCACCATATAAACCAACAAGTCGTTTCAACAACAGACAAAACGCGAGAGACATCTCGAACAGAATAGGTTGTATCAATAAAGCTTTGTATATGAGTATATATTAATACCTTATTGAGGATACCGGAAGCATAAGGGAGAGCCAAACCAAACCGGACGTGTCCAAGCGCATTCAAAAAGTAGATGCTCAATTGATTTTGCACTAACATTACATATCGGACACGCTGGAGAAAGAGAGCAATGTCTTCTAATCAAATTCTCCTTTGTCGCAACAGAGTTTGAAATGGCTTTCCATAAGAACAATTTAATTTTTGGTTGCACTGGGATATTCCATATCACCTTCCAGAATTTTGATGATGGATTATCACTTGATTCATCTATAGCAACCGGTGTATTCATCAACGCAATAGCTTGTTTGTAGCCAGATTTAACAGTGTATCGACCCTTTGAATCAAGTGCCAAATGATCTTATCCGGAGAGCCAGTTTGTGAGATCGGGATTTGCATGACCATTTCAGCTTCCTTAGCTGAAGTATGCTCATGTAGCCTCCTAACATTCCAACATCCATCATCAATAAAATCAAAAACAAATTTGTAGTTGTGGGACGATCCGAGAGTGGAATGAATGTAAAAATCATCACTAAAAGGAATCCAGTTTTGTGTCCAGAATGAAATGCTTTGCCCGTTTCCGATTTGCCATCTAATACCTTGTAACAACAATTCACGACTGTAGATTAAGCTGCTCCAAAACCATGAGGGGTGTGACCCTTTTTTCGTAGAGTTTGGAAAATATATACCTTTGAGAACTCTTCCCTCGACAGAATCTCCATTCACCATAAACTCTAACTCATAAGTGGTGAGGCAAGCAGATATCCAATTACACCAGAGATCACCAAACCCCATTTTCCGTAAAACAGCCAACAAGAAATCCCATTTCACTCTATCAAAAGCTTTACTTAAATCGACTTTCAGGGCCATAACATTTTGTTCCCCACACTTTTTGTTACGGATATAATGGTAAGCCTCGTTTGCAACTACGATACAATCCTAAGTTTGACACCCGGGGATAAAGACCGACTGTTGTGGGGAAACCTAAAAAAAGTGGGAGTTTAATATAAACCATGTACATTGTCATATAGGTAAGTTCTACATCAAGGTATAAAATATGGGTGCGTTTGATTCGTAGAATGTTTTTAAAGTAATTCTAATCTTTGGAAAGAATTGTAATTTGAATGAATTGTAATTCAAAGATTGAAATTGTATTGTGTTAAAATTGTAATAGATGGAATCTGTCATCGTATTTGGTTGACTCGCAACATAATATAATTCAGAAAAACATTAACAACAACAACAACAACAACAACAACAACAACAACAACAACAACAACAACAACAACAACAATAATAATAATAATAAATACTGATGCTTTAAATTATAAAATACTGAATTACAACGTAATTCCAAATTTTCCATTCAACTTGCTATTTAATATGAATTCTCTTACTTGATGTAATTGGAATGATTTAATTACAATTACATTTAATGTAATCAGATTACAATTACATCTAATGACACGAGATTTCAAAGAACCAAACGGGGCCTAAATGTTAAAAACAATATGTGTGTTTAGTTGGAGAAAAAATTGTCTTGTTTTCTATATTTAATTTTTTAGAAACTTTGAAGCTAGAAATAAGAGATTCTTGTTTTGTAGAGAATCTTATTGAAAATGAAGCGATTTGGACAGGATTTCTGTTTTCTTTACTTGTACAAAACATTTTGTGAAAACATCAGTGTTTTGATATGATTAAACGCAAATTGAAGAGTATTTCACAACCTTTCATGTATGTTTGGTGCTACAGTAGCAACAACTGCAACCAGCATAGAAAAGAATCTCAACTCTGTGGAATGTTTACTTCTATTAGCAATTTGTTATTTCAACAGAGCATTCCAGTTGGATTTCCGATTGAAAGTGTGCATCAAATCAGTCATTTTTTGTTCAAATCAGGGGAACAGCCAGGAATTAACATTTAAGGGTCGAAGCCATCAAACTACATCATATAACACAGTGACGGAACTAGGAGGTGTCGAAGTGTCACTGGACACTGACGAAATTTTTCCATTTAGTGTTAATTTTCTAAAAAACCTTAATTTTGTCTAAATGCATCATGTCCCAAAAACTTGTGTCTACTATTATGGTTTGAACTCTTGTGTGCACCTGGACCCCTTTAGTCCTGGTTTGGTCTCTGACAAAATAATAATGGTATTATCGAAATAGTGTATATTTGTTAATTGTTTACGTATAGTACATAATCATTGGTTTGGGTAATATCGGTAAGGATTGTCGCACGTTTAGTTTCCCAAGTTCGGTTAGGACTCCAAGGTTTGATCAGAGATCAAGAAGTTGGGGTAATACTCATGCGTGACCATTAAGTGTGTTGTTGTTGTGTGTAAATATGTGAAGATTGATTAGATTCACTTGATTGTGACTTGGTGCATGTAATGGAAATGTACTGGTATTTATAGAGATGCATTGAGGGTTTGTGTCACCCATGGATGTGATCTGACGGTGTAGGATCGTCCACGTGGTGGATATCTGAGGGAGTAAACAAGAATGACACGTGGCATGACATCCTTGGCTCTGCCAGATTCATGAATGTTCCATGCATGATTGTAAGAACTAGCGTAATATTCGTTGCACTATCTCTAATCGAATGAGGTAGTGACGCGTGTCATCTGTTGTAATGGCCATGGACAGGATTCTAGTCTAGTCGTTGCCTGAACGTGTGTATCATGCTTGATTCATTCATGTCTGGCCTAGGAACTTGCTTCCCAGTTCAGTTATGACGGGCTTTAGCCATTGTGGACCTGTCTTAGGCCTGTCTCGAGTGTATGGGTTTTAGAAAATTTAGCTGAAACTCCTATAGACTATCAAGTCTCCCAGTATATTAGTATATAGATCGTTGTGAGATATGATGATGGACTGAGGCTTGAAGTTGAGATGTATTTAAAATCTTTATAAAACATTTTTTCCAGGGATCAAGAAACACTTAATGCATGTGCGCCTTGGAAATGCCAATACCTATGCAAATAATTGCAATGGTTAAGTATTTGGAGAATATTTTGTCCTCATCCGTGCTACACATTTATTTAAGTTCAACCCAGGGATTTCGAATATCTGTTTTTCAGCCTTCTACAGCTTCTCTCCTCATCGTTGCAAAAAATTTCGTCATTTAAATTTGGAAAATTTTTTGGTTTGGGCCGACAATTATCAGTGAGCCATTTCGTCTTATTCTTTGACATTCCTTATTCGTGTTTAGCTTTTGTGCGTGATATGCCACCCAATTTTAAGGATGAGGCCCAATATGTTGTTGATATATGTCTTTGGGCCCGTACTTCCATATGCCTATAAAGGGGAGGATATTTAACAATTTTCTTCACTTTTTCCAAAATTTTCCATTGTTTCGAAAATTTTCTCTTCAACTTCCCAAACTGTTATTATACCAAAGGTTTGTAAACCTGTTGTAGTTTTTTGTGGTTTCTTTTCCAAAAAGGTTCTTGAATAATTGTTTTGTAAACCATGTCCAAGAAGAAACCTATTGAGAATTCTGTCAATAGTCGTAGTTTAGTTAAACCTAAAAACTTTAACAACTTTTAGTTTGACTATCCATGGATTAGAGATTATAATCCACTAGCTCCTTCAGAGGGTGATCGATCTAATGTTCCCCCTCTCCTAGGACGGTTGCATTGTACTTAAAGTACCTTAGTCATGACAACCTACGTTTTCCACTTCACGATTTTTTCTCGTGAAGTTCTTGATTTTATGCTCTGCATTTTTTGCAGCTTCATCCTAGTGTTGTTCAGAAAATTGTCACCTTTTATCATTTTTTGTTTCTTTTTGTCAATTTTGCATAATATTTTTTGGTATTCCACAATGTCTTTTATTTAGTTATTTTTTTAAATATCCCATTCTTATTGGACTTTGGAAAAGAGACCTTAGTCTACCAGTATTCTCAAGATAAGGACTACGTCTAAGGGGTTTTCTGTTAGGCATCAAAGCTGGATAGGGTTTAATTTTAGTCCAGATGTCATGCTTGTCACATACACTGGTTGGGATATGGGTGTCAACATTGATAATGCTCATACCCCTCTTTCCATTCCCAGTTGCCTTTCTAGGCAGATTTTTAATAGATTGCAAAATTTTATTAATTATCCAAGACCTTTTAGTGAGGGTGCTTTGGTGCAGGCTCGGTTGAGCGAGGAAGAGAACCATTTGCCTGTTTTGCGCGTGTGTGTGGAAGGGGTGAGGTTCTGTTTAATTTTCTTGTTTTGTAGTTTTCATCATTATTCTTATATTAATGAAATCTCTTTTGTATTTATGTAGTGTTTGACCTAAATGAATTTCTCGATCTCAAGAATGAGAATTTCGTGGAGGTGATCATTGTTTGTGTGGATGTTTTGTCTGAGAACATTAGAGGAACTGCTCATACTCGCCATGAAGAGACTGTTACTCCTCAGGTATTGGAGGGTGATAACAAGTACAATTAGGGATGAGCACGGTACCGGTCCCGTACCGAATTAGTGGTACCGATTTTTTCCCGAGCATAAATTAGTGGTACCGGTACCGTACCGAACGGGATTCGGATAACGGTACCGGTATCGGTACCGGTACTGGTACCGGGAAATCGGGATTTTCCCTTTTTTTTATGTAATTTCCCGATTTGGTACCGGTCCCGTACCGAATTAGTGGTCCCGAATTTTTTTCACCTTATTTCATAGTCCCGGTACCGTACCGTATATCGGTACCAGTACCATTTCGGTACAGTACCGGTACGGTTCCGAAATTCGGGTCGAAATGCTCATCCCTAAGTACAATGCTGGTGAGGCTGAGTAGGAGAAAGTGGTAACTCTTGTCTAAAAAAAGACTAGGTAGAGGCCTCACCAGTGTGAAAAAAGTGGTAACTCATTGTCTCAACGGGTTTATCTTAGTTCAATTGTCCCTCCTGCTCGTAGGGTGTCAAATGGACCTAGGCCCCTGCATGAAGACCAAAGAGCCAAGAATCAGTCCTTGACCAACCTCGCATATGGTTATTAGTGCTGTAAATGAACCGGATGAACACGAACGGATGTTCGTTCATTTAATTTTAGCCGGACAAATAAACAGACATGAACGTTTGAACGGACGAATTTTCTTGTTCATGTTCGTTACTAAGAAAATGAATTGTTCATGTTCGTTCATTAAGTCAATAAACGAACGCTAAACGAACATAAATGAAAATAGACAAACAAACATAAACTTTATTGAATTTTGCAAAATATATTGTTTTATAAGTGTTGTATTGTTTAAACAAACCAATTTTATAATTATACAATTAAAATATATGGTATATGAATATAAATAAATAAATGAACATAAACGAACGTTAACGAACACAGCATAAATGAACGGACACGGCTTTTGTTCATGTTCATTCATTTAACTAAACGAATGTAAATATTGTTCATGTTCATTCATTTAATAAATTAACGAACATAAACGAACTTTTTACCGAACGGTTAATGAAATGTTCATTGAACGTTCAGTTCGTTTACAGCCTTAATGGTTATGATAATGTTATTTGAAGAGTTGAACTCAATAATTTAGCAGTGGAGCAGATCCAAATGTTACATGCTTATTTATCTCAGGCTGAAGACTGTGCTACCAAATCCAAGCAGGAGCTTGAGACTGAACGGGCTCATTGGAAAACCAAGAAAATATCCTTGTCCAACGAGCTTAAGAAGACCATGGAAGAGAAGGCTGCCGCTGCCATTTAGGCGCAGAAAAAAGAAACTACGTTGGTTGATTCGCTGTCAGCTGAGAAGGGGACGGTTGCTAATCTGGAGTCTGAGTTTGGTAAGCTGAAAGCCTCATCTCAGAATGCTTTGAGTGCTATCGTGTCTGAGAAAAATGAGTTGGTGAATGCGTTAGTAAACGTTTTCCCAACCTTTGTGGAAAGACTTTGTGTGTATGTTTGTAAACTTTTCTTGATTGTGTTGATGATATATGTTTTGTTATGTGTTCGATCATGAAATAGTCTTTATGGTTGTTTGATAATTAAACCAATTTATTTGAAAATTAAACATTCCTACAAGACCAAGATATCTAAATCTCACATTGAGTTATATATGGGTTTTAGTCACACAACATATTGAACATTGCTAGCTCAAATGAAGATCATTGTCCTTAGAACTTGATATCAACGAATCGATGATGATGGTAGTTGAAATCATACTGATATGTGATACTGTAAATCCTCGTGAAGCACGCTAAATCTACCATTGGTTATAACCAAGGTTTATTTTTGTCTTTGCAAGATCGTTATCGTTGGATCGGATCGGGATTTTAAGATCCTACTATATTGTTATTTTTTTAATAAACGTTGTAAATTTATGCAAATCGACATATTTTTATGTATATCTTATAGCATGAAAATGTATGCCAAAATTATGATTATAAAATGTGTAATACAATTGGTCTGTTATTTTATATATTGTACAACACTCAATACAAAATTTTATAGTTTTTTAGTTTGTTATTCGAGAAACGTAAGATCGGATCAATCGAGATTTTAAGATCATATGATTAAGATCGGGATCCTATAAAGATCCTATCTTGCAAGGATTTTCTATTTAAGATCGAGATCGTTTTTGCTTTTTAGTATTGTAAAATCAGAAGACCAGGATCGAAATTTTATCGTCGATAGTTATAACAACATAAAGACTTCATGACCAAGAGTGAAATGTAATTTAATGGACAAGTTATATATACTCTCTCAAAAACACCAGTGATATAAACATTTTTTTTTTTTTTCCAATAATGTTTTTATTATAAAACTATGATACTGAAAATACAGGACATAAAGCATAAAGTTTAACGGAATATAAATTGAATGTGAGATGACGGGTTGAAGATGTTAAAATGTGGGCCAGTGTCTATTAATAGTAGGACCCGTTTGCTATTATTATTGATCTAGAGTGAATGGTCTACGAAGACCATAAAGACTTTTGGCCGACGACTTCGTTTTCTAGTATGGATCTATCTGATTGTGCAATAATGAGTTAAATTCATGAACAAAAATTCTTTTGAAATTTTGAATTATCAAAGTATGTAAAGCACATTAGATGCGAGTGGTTGTGATGTTAAAATTTTAGTGATATTAAGTGTTAAATTGGTAGTTTGATAGCAAATAATGACTGAGAAAAAAAAATTACATAGATGATTTGTACACAGAAAGAAGTGATATCATATGTTTATTTGAACATGCGAAAATTTCAATCGTGTCGTTCGATGTTGGTTTGGATTATAATTAAAGGATTGTTGAATAAGTGCCCTAAAGGTATTGGTTAAATTACATTTATTAAACACACATTTTTTTTTTTTTTTTTTTTAAATTAGAATTTGTATTTAATACACATTAATTAAACAGGTTTTGTTCGTACAATACCTGTCTACTTTCTCAAATGTACCGATATAGTACGTGTACTATTTTTAATACCTGTATAGGAGGTCTACTTTCAGTTTCGTGCTAATATGACCACTTTTTGACCGGCTACCGGTTGGCAACCTGTAAAACAGGTACAAGTTTTATTTTATTGATTTTTTGGACAAAAATGGTCCCTAGTGATTTGTTTCTTTTGCAAAATAGGTCCTTTGCGATTTTTTTCAAAAATAGTCCTTTGTAATTTGTTTCTTTTGCAAAATAAGTCCTTTCTGATTTTTTTTCAAAAATGGCCCCTCGTGATTTGTTTCTTTTGAAAAATTGGTTCTTTGTGATTTTTTCAAAAATGGTCCGTTGTGATTTGTTTCTTTTGGAAAATAGGTCCAAAAAAGATTTTTCCGAAAATAATTTTATAGAAAAATATTTTTTTTTTGGAAAAACTTTTCTTATTTCATCTCTAAAAAAAATTTGGAAAAACTTTTTCCGAAAAAAATTTAAAAAAATCTAAAATTTTTTTTGTGGAAAAACTTTTTTTCCGAAAATAATTTTATAGAAAAAGATTTTTCTTATTTCATCTCTAAAAAAATATTTGAATAAATTTTTTTCGGAAAAAAGTTTTTCAACAATTTTTTTTCTAATTTTTTTAGAAATTTTTTATTTGGATTTTTTTTTTTCTAAAAAAATGTTTGAATTATTTTTTTGGAAAAAAGTTTTTCCACAAATTTTATTTTATAATTTTTTTCGAAATCTTGTTTTGTTTTCTTTTTTTTTTGAATTTTTTTTTTCTAAAAAAAAATTTCCAAAGATTTTTTTTGGATAAAAAGTTTTTTGACAAAAATGTATAAAAATGAACGAAAATGTGTAAAAACTTTTTTCTTATGAAAACTCTCCAAATGCCAAGTTTTTCGACTAATTTTTTCTTAAAAAATCTTTATAAAATTATTTTCGGAAAAAAAGTTTTTCCACAAAAAAAAAAAAATAATAAAAAAAAAAAACAAAAAAATAATCTTTTAAAAAAAATTAGAATTTTCTTTTTACCTTTTTTTTTTTCTAAAAAGAATCGAATTGTTTTTTTTTTCGGATAAAAATGCATGGATGAAAACGAAAAAAAAAGGGATGAAAACAAATGAAAGCAGATGAAAACGAATAAAAACGGAAGAAAACATATAAAAATGGATGAAAATTTTGCAAGTCAAAAAGTTGTTTTGAAAAAATTCGTGCTAACATACTTAATCACAAGGGACCATTTTTGAAAAAATCACAAAGGACCTATTTTGCAAAAGAAACAAATCACAAGGGACCATTTTTGCTCAAAAATCACCTTTTAACATGTTTTTGCAGGTTTTGCAGGTCAAAAGGTTACCCACGTACCATATTAACACGAAACTGAAAGTAGACCTCCTATACTGGTACGAAAAATAGTACACGTACCATATTGGTACATTTGTGAAAGTATACAGCTATTGTACGGACAAAACCCTTAATTAAACTTATAAATTATCGTAGTTAAATTTGATTTTTAATTAAATAAACTCAATTTTTTTTATATAGTTAATTTAAACATTATCATGAAAGCACCCGTTAGACGCAATTCCCTTGTCCATCGATTGATCACGTGAGTATGCATCTAGTCAGCGCATAGCGAATGAAAAAAGCATTCATCCTGGATTCTCTTCCTCAAAAAAAATGTCTATCAATTGATCCCTATTCATTCGGTCAAAGTCTCCACGGCCTTTTAACGCTCCTTTGAGGTGCACCATGTTGATACGAACTCATGAATTAATTGACCCAGTTCCAAGATCCTTAACCGTCAGATAGGGTTATGATCAATTTAACATTTAAAATTTCAAATTGTTTAAATACACACATCATGATACCTTTTTTTAAATTGATTATCTTTGTCAATACGCGTTAATTTAACTTTTAAAATTTCAAATTGTTTAAATGCACACATCATAGTCATACCTTTATTTTTATTGATTATCTATACGCGTTTATTGAGACAATTTACGAAACAAATAATTATTTATTTAATAATGTTTAAAAACATTTACATTATTCACATGTCAAACGTCATCACATTAGCTAGATGCATATGTAACTAAGTAGGAATTCCTTCTATAAATAGTTAAATACACTACTTTGTAATAACATTTCACGTATTCAAAATCTCTCTTTAATCTCACAATGTCAGCTCCATCTTTTTCAGCTACCGTGAGGCCTGGCGCTTCTAATACTTCTTCATCCAATAGTAATACTCGCAGTAATAAGCCTGTTTCCATGCAATATAAGCTAAGCGATGGACCTCCTCCGTCTATTTCACAAGCCGGCAAGCATGAAAACAATTCGAACGTTGACCCGGCTAAAGAAGTTGATGGTACTGATAAGCCAGCTTCCGTAGGAGCTCTTGCTCATGGTGTCAAGGACTGATGTTGTATCTTTTTATCAAATTTCATTGTCATGATCGTGTTGTTGACTTCTTTGTTTCCGCATTGTATGTTTGTGATGATTAAAATCTTGTGCTTTTATCATATTTGATAAATAAGTTAGTAGGTACCATTCAAGTTAGAGAGATCTATGTTTAATTAACTAGTTAATTGAGGTGGAACGCCGTGTATTGTATCTTTGATCTTTTGTGGTTCTTAATAAAATGTTGACTTTCTAAAAAAAAAAATAGAGAGATCAATATCTTGTGTAACACGTATTAATTATAACTCTAAGCTCGCACTGGTAAATGTGATTAGCGACTCACACGGAACATTGTGACAAACTCGTTTTGACTTTGATTACATCAAGTCATCAAAGCTTACAAATACGAAGTAGATTTAACCCACAACTTAAGTGGGAGTTGAGTTTTGAGTGCAAAATGATATGGAAACGTTCTACATCATATGCTTTCTTCAAAAGTATTTCACAACATGGGAGGAAGTAAGACACTAAAATTCTGGTCACCTCGTGTATGCTTTTTTTGTTTGGACATCATATGCTAAATCTTTGTACCTCACCAGCTTGATGATTTAAATTGATCACTCAGAGCAATTGCAACAACACAATAGCTAGAAAAATTTGCATATAACAAATACATGAATAATAAACAAACATTCACAAACGATGTAGAATGTGTTCTGTTGTAGCCTTGTAGGTTAATTAGCAATCTTGGTCTGAATATTGCAATTAAGCAGTGACCTTGGGTTTCCGGTTAAAATTACAAGACTCTAATGCGAAAGCAGACCGTAATGATATTGATGTAGGATTTAATTTTTAAGAAAGAAGAAGACCCGATCCTCGTTTTGACTTGTTTTCCAAACTGTTTTTCCAGTTCATATTGAATGAAAATAAGGCACTAAAAAATATATGAGAGATCTAAAGAAGAAAATTGTTTGTTAATTATGCTTAATTAGGTTTTAGTTTTCACATGACTGATGGATGCCGCTAAAATATCAACCATTTCTTATTCAAGGAACAAGTTTTGCTTTAATATTAATTCGATGTAAAACTGCCAAGAAAGAACACTATCATGGGTGAAATTAAAACGTTATCTTTCTCATGGGTTATTCATAGGCCGAAATGACTGAACGGATTCGGCTGGAATGGATTTCCAATCCTATTATTGCTTGTAATAACCCCATGTAAACCATTGTTGTTTTCTAACGTCTTGCTACTAATAAATACACTGTTCGAAAAGAATTCCTTATTAAATTAACCTCACTTCATCTCCTTAGTTACTCTCCTATCTGCCCATGTTTGATTCCAGAAAATTGTAACAAGTCTTCCCGTAGGAAATAGATTTATGGAAATAGTCATTGGCATGAACTACAAAGTTTCTAGTAAGAAATGTTGTCCCAACTTCTAGATCGAATTATATTAAGTTGCAAAGTAAAATTGAATAAGTAAATTGTATAATCTTTCTAACCATTGTATCGATACAAATACATACATATATATAGAGGGTGAATCGGTATCATTGAACCGATGTGTCCCTTCCTTTTTCCTAACCGAAATAACTACCAAGTTTAACTAACTTTCGGTTGTAATGTTTCTATCTAACATGTTTGGTCCTTTATGTTTTAAACTAATACATATGAAGCATAAGATAAAGATTATTCGGTCTACATTCTCCTCCTTAATCTTGATGATATCGTTGCTTCTCTTTAAATCTTGAACTCCGAGCATTTGTCGCATTGTCGTGAACTTCAATCTTGGTAGAGCCTTTGTTAGAATATCTGCTCTTTGTAGTTCTCCGCTATCGTGTTCCACATTGATGTGCCCATTCTCTACGCATTCTCGAATGAAATGATAGCGAATGTCGATGTGTTTACTTCTTCCATGAAAAATGGGTTCTTGACTAGTGCTACTGCTGAAACGTTATCTACCTTCAACGTTATCTTCTTTTCTTCACTTCGAGTTAATTTACTAAGTAATCTTTTTAACCATAAGGCTTGACATGCTGCTGCAGTAGCCGCCATGAATTCTGATTCACATGATGATAGCGTCACTGTTGGTTGCTTCTGAGTACACCAAGTAATGAGTGACTCTTCAAAATAAAATACTATCCATGTAGTTCCTTTTTCTTGATCAGTGTTGATTCCATAACTACTGTCGCTGTAACCTGTAATCTTGCAGCTGCCTTCTTTCTTGTAAATTATGCCATGCTCATTTGTTCCTTTGATATATCGGATTACTTGCTTTACCACCTTCAGGTGATGTTCCTTCGGGTCTTGCATCCATATGCTGAGTATTCCGACTGAATAACTAAGATCTGGTCTTGTATGCAGTAAGTACCTGAGACTTCCAATTAAGCTTCTGTAGTAAGTTGCGTCAAGTGAGTTACCATCTTCCGCCTTGACCAACTTAGTACCGGGATCCATTGATATCTTCGTATCATTACTATACATCATACTTGTCTCCTTCAAGATCTTGTTAATATAACCTGTTTGCTTGATTGTAATCTCTCCTCCTTTCTGTGTAACTTCTATCCCTAGGTAATAAGCTAACAATCCTAAGTCGCTCATTTCAAACTTTTCTTCCATCTGGGATTTAAATACTTCTAATTCATTCCTTGGAGTGCCCGTGATTATCAAATCATCTACATAAACTTCAACTATAATCGTAGAATTCTTGTTTCTCTTCGTATAAACTACTTGTTCGAGATTACACTTCTTAAAATCTAATGACTTTAAAGTTTGATCAAGCTTCACATTCCAAGCTCTCGGTGCTTGTCTTAAGCCATATAAAGCTTTAATAAGCTTATAGACTTTTCCTGAATTTCCTGGCTATACAAATCCTTTAGCCTTTAGGTTGTGTAACGTAGACTTCTTCCTTTAAGTCTCCATGTAAAAATGTTGATTTTACATCCAAGTGATGAACTTGCCAACCATGATATGCTGCTAATGCTAATATTAACCGTACTGTTTCTATCCTAGCAACTGGTGCAAATACTTCATCGAAGTCTATTCCTTGTTCTTGTACATATCCTTTTGCTACTAAGTGTGCCTTATATCTTATGATCTTTCCTTGTGTATCTCTTTTGGTTTTGAAAACCCATTTTAGTCCAATTGCCTTCTGATTTTCTGGCAATGTAGTAAGAATCCACGTGTTATTCTTATTTATTGAATCTAATTCAATTTCCATGGCCTCAATCCATTTCTTATCTACTCATGCTTCTTTATAGTTACGAGGTTCTTCTTCTGTGAAAAATAAGCTTGGTGTTTCCACTATACGTGCAGTTCATAGATTTCTGCTAAACCTTTCAATCCTCGTACGGGTCTATGATTATATCTTTCGTCTGAGCTCTCTAATGAGCTAATAGTAGCCTCTTCTTCTTCGTCTGAGTTAGGGTGGTGAGTATATGTTGGTGTAGCATCTGATTCCTGATATGTATTATCAATGTTATCATTGATTTCTATGTCGACTGGTGTGGCATTCTCATTGTTAACTCCTTCTACCACAAAACTAGCCCAAAATGTGTCTTGTGTACTCGTATCTTCTCCATCCTTATCCCAATCCCACGGTTTTGTTTCCATAATTTAACATCCCTACTAACGTGTTTCTTTTTTGTTATTGGATCATATAACCTACATGCTTTTGATCCTTCCTGTACTTCTAAGTAAATCATTGGTATACTTCTGTCATCCAGCTTCTTTAAGTGAGGTATCGTTATCTTTGCATAAGCTGTGCATCCGAATATTCTTAGGTTTTCCAAGTTTGGTTTTCTGTTGTAGAGTGCCTCATATGGAGTTTTATCTATCAGGGCTTTTGTAGGTACCCTATTGAGTATGTAAATGGCATGTTTTACTGCTTCCACCCAAAAAGTTAAGGGTAACTTCATGGCTTTCATCATACTCATAGTTGTTGATAGCACTGTCCTATTTCTTCTCTCCACTACTCCATTCTGTTGTGGTGAGTAAGGTGCTGTCAACTGTCGTGCTATTCCATTATCTTTATAGTAACTGGTTAATTCATTAGATGTAAATTCACCTCCTCTATCTGTTCTTAGCATCCTCACTTTCATTCTCATTTCCATTTCTATTTTCTGTCTAAATTCCTTGAAAGTACTAAGTACTTGATCTTTCGATGTCAGAAAGTAAGCTCACATAAAACATGTACAATCGTCTACTAACAAGAATATAAGTTTCTTGCCTGAGTGTGTTGCTGGACTAATAGGACCACAAAGGTCTCCATATACTAAGTCCAAAGGGTTCTTTGATCTGAATTTAGCTTGGTTTGGAAATGGTGTTCTACTGTGTTTTCCTAATAAACATGCATCACAAATCTGTCCGACATGATTTATTCTAGGTATTCTTTCCACTAGACCCTTCCTAGTCATCTTTTTTTTTTTGGGTAAAAGGTCAATGACCTTGTAAATATATTACTCCAAAAAACATTTAAGTACAATGGATATGGGCGAATCTCATATCTCAGCCCGTTACATAGGCGAAAAGCTTACATAACAAGATACTTTCTATTTCTAGACAAGAAACAAACCACTACTCAAATGATAACATAAGACATATCAAAATACGACTACTTCCTAAGACCTTGAAGCTTTGTGCCGTACGTGGCTGATTCATTGTGTTTTGGTGTGTGTAAACAACAATTTATCAAAATATCAACAAACGTGAAGTTTAATTTGTCGTGAGACAAATAAACGTGAAGTAATACGAGTAAACCGAAGTAATACGAGTAAACCGTTTAGGAAAACGATTACCTTGCAAAACTTGTGAAAGTGATATTCAAATTGTGAGACCGGGAAGTGATTTCTCGGGTCGTACCCCAACGAGGTGTGAATGGAAAGCTTCGAATGAGATTGGGATTAAAATCTTGTATGATTGGGAAGGTTATTTGGTGTTACGATACGTTAAATTAACGAATTTGAAAATTAACGAACGAATGTAAAAGTAAATTAACCTAAGGCAACTAACAATCTAAGAAATTCCTAAAAACTACGGGAAAACATAATTAGGTATCGGGAATCCTAAAACATTAAACTAATTAGAAACGAGACGTTTAATCAAAACTGACGCGAGTGCGCAAAATAAAATGTGAATCTTGAGTTTCAAACGTCCTACGAGTTTCCAATCAATTTTCTTACGTGCTAAAAGACAAAAGAAAATTTTTGAAAAAAGAAAATTATTTTTTCAAAAAAAATTCTATTTATTACAATTAAATTACTATTAAACTCTAATTAATTTATAATAAATACTAAAACGAATCTGAAAATTATGAAACTTTTTTAGTAAAAACTATAAGCTAATATTATTCTAGGAAAAATAATGACAAGCTAGATTCAGCACAAAATAAGCTCAGGATAAGCAGTTATAACACTCAACCATGGTCTAGTATTAAATCTTGCAAGGTAAGTTTGAAAAAGACCCAGGGGCGCAGTGGTTGTGGTGTTGTGTGTTGAGGCAGTGTGCAAGAGGTCTGGGGTTCGACTCCCAATTTTTGCAAAAACTTTGTATATATATATATATATATATATATATATATATATATATATATATATATATATATATATATATATATATATATATATATATTGAATCCTTCTTTTGATATCAGTTCCTTTAACACGCCCACACACACATATTCAGCTCTTTTACTCTTGAAAATCAGATCATAACAAAAACTTCAATCATTTCCACCCAGCTTTCAAAGATCAAATGATTTAAAGACTTTTTAACTAAAACCAAATTTTTGTTCTATTTTTTTTATCTGACTTCCAAACCAATTAAGCTTCAGCAAACGTACTACTTGTTTAAACAATAACAACAAACAATAACCACTAACAATTAACAACAACAATTATCCACAAGCAGGGGTGATAAGAACAACTACAAGAATTAGCAGCAGCAGACCAGCAAAAGAGGCCAAATCAAGGCTTATTATTAAGCTGTGGATAAGCAAGTAGGTTTAAACTAAAAGCAAGCTTATAAACTACACCTAGGGAGCTATCTAAATCTGCAAACAACTCATCCTAACACGGACTAATGCAAATTCTACAGACCAATGAAAAGTGGACAAAACTGAGTGTGCAGGGTATAATCTCAGTCACACACCCAACTTGGCATGCAAGTTTCTACGTCCAAATCGCCTTCAATTTTCAATTTTCTTTTTGCTTTGTGTTCTCAAACTAGCTGGCATCTTGAATAAATAAAAGTTTTTGGTTTTCATTCATTAAATAATCCTAAAGCTTGCTTTAAAGACTGTGCAAAAACTGAGTATGCAATTTGACTTTTGAGAATTCCTTGCTTCAAATTGAGTTTTAGGTGCTTTTTAATAACCTAAAGTGACTGGGTATATTATGGTGCTTCCAAAGTCAACTAATTTAAGTGGATTTAACTAATTTTTGAACCAAATTTCAACTCAAGCCAACCTGCTTGTTACACGATTAAGCTGTGCCAATTTTAAAAACAATACATCTGACTAAAATACTTAAGCTACACAATCAATGTTGCCAATAATCTAACAATTCCCTAAGAAGACTGCCTAGATGGTGTTTGGTTGACTACAACAGCCAAGGCATATGAATAACAATAATGCCAAACACCCCTTTTACAAACTAGAATTCTAAATTTTACCAAGCAACTAACTGATTTATCACACAAGATTAGCTAAAAGTCCTATATAATGCTAAAGTTAACCCAAATGAGCAGAAAACATCAAGCAAATACAACCAATCATGTTCAACACAAGATAATATGAAATCACATGTAAGGCCTTACTTGACATCCAAGATAACAAGCATGAGAACTAGGACCATAGAACCATCCTATTGTTCCCCATGGAACTCTAAACCATAACATTCCACCATCCATCTGCTTACAGATTGCCTTCAATACTTGGAACCACCAAATTTCTATTTAATTTTGCATTTCTTGTATTTTTCTCTTTTTTCTGAGTTTGCTTAAGTAAAGACTAAAAGAAACTTTTTAAACAGATTGTTAACCAATTTGAGCACAACTAAAAGGTAAATAACAACACTTAATAAAATTTGAGAGAACTGAATGAAACTCAAAAATTACTTGAAAACTGAATATTACTTTGATTAATTAAGTAGGAAAAACATTACAGAAAGAAACTTAACTTAACTAATAGAAAGATACAAGAAAGATTGGATGCCATTGAGGCTACATAAGTTGCCTATTTATACTAAAAATGAAGAGGTAGGTACAACTTGGTCTTGTTCCTTTGTTGTGCTTGTTCTGTGAGAGAGGGCAGTGCAATTTCGTCCCTTGTGCATTCTTGAGCCAATCTTAACCATTGAAATGCTCAGGCATCATCATATCCCTTAAATCCATTCTTGGCGCCTAATTTGAGTTGTGGATTGCCAACGTGGCAATGGTAGGTACAACCTTGTGAGGAGGGATTGGGGAAGTAGTGGGATTGGGATAAGGAGTGGAGAAGACAAACTGTGAAGGTGATGGGGGGTTTGTATTGTTGCAGGTCACAGGGTGTCTGATGGGGAAGAAAGTGATGGCTTTGACTGTGAGGGTTTGACCAAGGGTTTTGTTTTACGTTTTTATTATTAAGTGTAAAAGTGTTGGGTGGGCTGTGGTATACCGGGGATGTTGTAGTTGGGCTTGGCAGTTGTTAAAAGCCCAAGGAAAGATGGGGTGGACTGGATTTGGTTTCAACTTTAAGGGTCCATTTAGTTTAGTAGTAAAGAATCATGAGGACCAATGTTGTATTATTCTGATTTTTGAGGTCCAATTCTACCAAGTTTTCAAACTTCAACCAAGGACCAAAATTGCCATCTTATATATTCCCAAGGACCATGATATATGATTTTCCCTTTTTAAAATGCCTCGGGACCAAAACTGCCAAAACTCAAAGTTAAGGGATCAAAATTGTAACTTTTTGAAAACTTTTCACCCAAAGATCATTTGTGATGTTATTTGACTTTGAAAGAGTTTGGGTTGACTTTTCTTTAAAATGACTGACCAGGGACTAGTTTTGTAAAACTTTGAAAGTTGGGGGACTAAAACTGCCAAATATGCAAATTTTGTTTGTTTTTCGTTTGTTTTCACTCGTTTTGCATCAGAAACATATAAAATATGATCTTTGGGATTTTCTTCGTATTTTGGTGCATTTTTGAGTGTTTTTAATTATTTTGCAGCTCAGATTTGACTAAAAATGATGAGTATTTACACACTCATCAGTGGCATTAAAAGCATCCAAATTCCCTAGAAGATCGTAAACCTGCTTTGCATAGTCACCGTAGTCATAGTCATCATAATCTTCTTCATACTCTTGTCCACCACCGAATAGATTAGCAGACTCATCAAATGTGTTAAGAACCTCCTCATCTTCAGAATCAGAAACCACTATCTCTCCCACCTTAGAAAAAGGGTTAACCCTCTTAGTAGAAGAGATGGACGGAGTAGAAGAATCACTAATATTAGGAGCCACAACCGACTCCTTCTCTTTCAAATCAGTCACAAGGGGTTCTTGTGATGCATTGCATGTCTTAGTAGACTCATCCTCATTAACTTTCATTTTACGTCCATAATCCACATCCTTGTTGGTGTCATTAGTAGGAATACCAAAAGCATCCGTATCATCCATATTAAGAGCATCAAACTGGTTAGATGTAGAAATCTTCGTGCCACTCGAACTAGCAACATCCGAAGTCTTCTTCTTAGTGCCATCCACTTTCTTAGGTTCAGGAGGAGTCTTTTTGGGTAGATACTGAAATTGCTTACCCACAACAGGTTTAGTAAACCCTCTTTGATCCATAGTAGTAGAACCACCTTGCTTTCCTTTCTTCTTGTTATTGACCATCTTGAAACCATCATTAACAGGCTTAGTAGGCTGAACAGAAGGTAGAACAAGTTTAGGACATTCAATCAGATTATCACCAAAGATCTTACACTTATCACAACGAGGTGGTTTCCACTTGTATTCAACCCGTATCTTCTCCGTAGTCGAACTTGAACCATCAAGTAAAGGTATCTCAACAATGATGATATCCCAAATCACCTAATCCGACGTCACTTCAATCATGCATCTAGCAAAACTACTACGGCCCTATGATTCCTTGCACATTTGACTGGTATAAGCATCTAACCTTTTGGGCGTACCAATCAATGTGGCAAGAAGACTAAGGCCATCATCAGAAAACATAGCAAGAGGAACATCATGAAATTTAACCCACACCGGGATGTTGGTCAAATCCTCTTTAAGCAAGTTGGTATTCAATGTCCATGGTTTAAGAATAATAGGTACATTTATAATTAACCAAGGACCGTTTTCAAGAACATCATCAACACCTTTCTTCGAGTTAAACTTAAAGAAAAAGAACCCCTTTGCATTCATCATTACCTTCTGTATACCAAACTTAGCCCATGCATTGCGTACATAGTAATCGACAACAGGAAAAGCAAGTCGTTGGCCAAGGAAGTACCCATACAGAGTATTCTCAAACCTAGTGTTCAACTCTTCAACCACTTTCATAGGTACAAAAAGATCCACACCGTTTGATTTCTTGCTACACTCCAGCCTACGAAAGTTAGACGTGTATTTCGTAGGTTCATTAGAAGTAACACCAGCATACGATGTAGAAGGTTGTTTCAAAGCATCCACACCAACCTTCTCAATATCAACAGCCCCATGTGCCTTCGTATCAATCTTATCCGAACTATGAGACGTGTTAGAAGCCCCATGTGGACCATTCAAATCATTAACTAACGGATCAAGTGAAACCGACTTCACTTGATTATTCTTGTCTACAACCGTAGATAATTCAATATCTCCATCATCAACACTCCACTCAGTAATAATAGGACCAGACGATGCAAGTATAGGCTGATTAGAACTAGGATTAACAACCTTAGGCTTCTTATGTTTCCTCATAGTCACTTTCGACAAATCTACAGGAGCATTCAATTCTTCAATATTCACATTAACAGGTTGTGTTAATGTATTATTCCCCTCTCCCAACTGTGAAACCGGCTTCACTTGTTGAGGATTGGCATTCGAAGATCGAGCACTACCAACAAACTCAGTCGACCTAGGAACATCCTTCTTAGCAGTCGTATCCTTAGTCACACTCTTAGAACTCAAAAAACCTTTATTCATCTCTCACCACCACATAAACAAATCAAAACTTAATAGAAACCAATAATACCAGCAACATGCAATACCAAAAAAGAAAGTAAAACCCTAATCAATATATGTGAAATCCAATCAATATATGTGAAATCGACGTAAAAAGAATCGACTTGCTAAACAGAATATGCAGCGATCCCCCTTCCTATTCATCTTGTTGATGTGATCAAAGTTCAGATGACCTAATCTAGCATGCCATAACCATGCTTGGTTATCTACGTTTGCTAAGAGACATATAGGTGTGTCTATCTGTAGTCTAATACTATAAAGTCTATTCTTAGATCTTTCTACCTTCATCAACAATTTCCTGCTCGTATCATACAAAGTCAATTTATCTCCGTCCATTATGACCTTACAACCTATCTCCGTAAGTTGTCCTAGACTTAGTATGTTGCTCTTAAGGTTTGGTATATAGTATACATCCGATACTACCTTTTGTTCTTGGTTTCTACAACCTAACAATATAGAGCCTTTTCCTTTTATCTGTACATACGATCCATCTCCAAAACGTACTCGTCCTGTTACGCTCTCATCAATATCCTTAAAATGACTCCTAGTTCCCGTCATGTGGTTACTTGTACCGTTATCTAAATACCATATGCTTGCATCCTTTGAAGCATATTTCCTTGGCTGAATTTGGCCCTCATTCAACAACACTTCCTCATGTTCGGTTTCGTGCATAGTCATTAATAGTGATGGTTCATTGATGAGTGCTTATTCACTCATCCCTTTTAGGCCTTAATTCAGACCAAAAACACAAAATACTAACAAAAAATGCCAAGAGAATGCATGTTTTTGTATTTGTGTATGTGCAGGTACGGATATGAGAAAAATGAACAAAAACAACACCAAAACCGATAAAAACGAGCACGAGATTGGAAAAAGGTAAAAATCCGGAGCCGGGGAAGCAAAATGATTAAGGAAAGCTCAGAATGTCATAAGAAACCCTCAGGAATTCCCAAAGTTGCATAAATGGTCCCTGGTGTAAAGTTTGAAGAAATGACACATTTAGTCCTTGTAGTTTCTGAGTTTGGCAAATATAGTCCTTGGAGTAATATTTCAAGAAAAAGTCAAAAGGTCCCTCATGAATCAAAGAATGTCAAAATATACCCTTGGAAGGAAGTTTGGAAGAATTACAGCTTTGGTCCCTAGGATTTTCAAGTTTGCAAATATTGGTCCTAAATACTACTAATCCCATTACAATACCAAACCACAACCGGATCCACAAAATCCCACAAATCCAATAATCCTAGCCCAAACAACTTAAGCCCAATCCCTACCCATTTTTCTAATACCCGGCCTGCTACACTACCCGGTCAAACCATATCCCAAACGGTCAACACTTATAATAAACCCCCAATCCCAAATTCATTTATATCCCGCCCCCTTTTCCCCCTTTGTAACCCAGAAAGTTACTATTCCATAGGAACCCTAATTCACCGTACCTCCAAATTACCCCACTTGGGTAATAATTATCACCCAATTATTAGCTTCTAGAAGGAGCAGGGAATGACAGCTGGTGTCAGGGAATGTTTTGGATGCGTGGACCAATAGAAGCACACACGGAGGATGCATCAAATCACATCAATCAATCCAACGGTTTAGAAGAATAGATTGGGGACCAAGTGTTATCTAACGGATTAGAGGGACTCAAAAGAAACACAACATCAGGTGGATCATTGACGTGGCAGCCTAGAACCTTCACAAGCTCTCCCCTCAGCTCCTATATATACCCCCCATCTCTTCAGTGTAAAAAGGGTGTGTAGGTTTTTAAATTGTTTTAGATTTCTAATTTTAAGTCTTTCATTGTAATTTCCTTTTAAGAACGTATTGTACTAATTTCATTTTCATTAATATAATTCAAGTTTATTTCAGCTTATTATCTTTTACTCTTATTATTGCTTATTATAATATGCTTTTTAGTTTTGAATTAATATTAGTCAAGTAATTTTCCAATTCAGTCTTTGTTCATCAAAATATATATATATATATATATATATATATATATATATATATATATATATATATATATATATATATATATATATATAAATATTCAGTATTCACTTTAAATTAGTTTTAATCTAGTTTTATCATAATTGTTCTATTGATTTTATAAGTAGTAGTTACTGTTTTATCAAAGTTTTACAAAGTAATTCAAATAGTCAAACTCTGGTCAACATTTGAGCTTATTGTGATAAGCTACGCTTATATTGGAGTATAAGGCAGCCAATAAGGTGCCATTGGCCTGTCAAAAGACAGGCAAGCATAGTGAACCCCCTCTATTTGAGCTGAGGGGGAATTTTGGTTGTAAGTTCATCCCATTTAAATTTCTGTTGAATTTTATAGTTTAAGTAGTTTAGATCTGTGTTTATCTGCTTTTTATTGATTATTATTACTTGTTTAATTCTGATAATAGTTGAGTGGTAGTAGTTTGATTTATCTGTTTGGCTGTTTATTGTTTGATTTGTGGTTTGATATCTCACTTCTATTGCATCTGTCATCATTTGTGGATCTGTTTTTCTTAGTTTATTGCATCTGAGATCTGTTTTCTGAGTTGGTTTAGATTAATTGAATCATTGTGAGTTTATAATTGTTGGTTTGGATTTAAGTTGGACTGATCTGTGGTGAGATTTGGTTTAGACAGTCCAATCAGGGGTGTTTGGATCATAACTGTTTGCTGATATAGGTTGTGTTTCAGAGGTTGCTATTGGTCTAGTAAGTCACTTAGGTTGAATAATAGTTGAGTCAAGCATAAAAACAGTAGGTTAATACTATTAAAGTCTAAATTAGCTTCTGGTTATTGATAACAGTTAAATAGATTAGAGAATAGGTTGAATAATCAGTCATATGGTAGCATAGATATAAGTTTTAGTGTATTTCAATTAGAAATCAGCTTAATATAACTTTTCTACTTAAAATTTTGCAAACAAATCTCACTTTGGTCAAAGTTTCCTCAAAAACAAAAAGTCAACAAGTTTGTGAATTCAGGTTTTGGTCAGATTTGTGTGAAGTGTTCTAGTATTCAATTTTTATTGGAAATAATTGTGGATTGCTGATTTTCAAAGTTTGGTAGTAAGTAAACAATTCTCAAAAAGAAAATTGCTATTTGGAAATTCATTAGCTTATTATAAAAGCTGTTGGAATCTGACTGGTTGAGCAAATTTCCCCTGCAACACAGTTTTGAATCAAATTCATAGGCTACTTTTAGGCCATTAAATTGAGTTGAGTATCTGATTTATTGGTTCATTTGTGATCTCTAGTGGTTAGTCAGTGATTTGCATCCACAAGTTTGTCTTTCTCAGCTTATTTGTACAACTTATTTGGCTTATTAGTTGAGTTGGTTGAACCTTAGGTCTGATTTCATTTGAGGGCTACTAGTGCTTGAATCTGATCATATTTTGTGTCTTGTTGTTCATTGGAGTTCCTTTGTGACTCTAGTTGTTTTCAGTTGTTACTTAGCTTATTGCTTAATCTGCTTGAGCTTGTTGCTTATTACATATAGCTTATTTGATCTACTTGGTCCATATTTGTGTTTCTGTGTGTTTTCTGGACTGAAAATTGTTCCTACAAGCTTATTAAGGTCATAAAAGTCATTTGTCAAAGTTTTGGTCAACTGGGTCAACTTTTGCTTATCAATAAGCACTTTTTAATAAGCAGTTTGGGGCTAATCATCAGTTACAGTGCTTAATTTTCAATATTTATATTTTTCCTAGATTCAGAATATTAGTTTAGATTTTCCCTGAAATTTTCATATTTTTCTGAGCTTATTTGCTAATTTTCCTATTTAATTTTCATTTTTAATCATTTTTAATTACTTTTTAATTACTAAAAAATCAGAAAAACCCCAGAAAAATCCAAAAAAATATTAGAAAATTATTTTTAGTTATTTTAGAATTTTAGAAATTTATTTTGCATTTTTCTCAACTTATTTGCATTTTCTTTTAATTTTTAATTATTTAAAATTGTTTTTAATTCATAAAAAATAAATAAAAAGTCAAAAAAATATTTTTCTTTTTCTCAAAATTTTCTTTTATCATTTTTAACTTTTCAAAATTATTTCCAAGTCCGTAGGAGTCGTGTAGCTTAAAAGTCGCGTTTTATTTCGTACGTTAACGTTTATTTCACGTTTTAGCTTACGTTTTCGTTTCTACGTTACGTTTCTAGTTGCCTTACTTGAATTACGTGTTTAGTTGATTATTTGTGCTTCATTTACTATTTCATTAGTGTAATCTCATTCAAATCACTTTTTACCGTTTTCACGACACGTTTCACGATTCGGGAATTGAAAATTCCATTCACACCTTCGCTGGGACATGACCCGGGGAAATACTTTCCTAAGCATTTCTTCGGTTTTAAAAAACTATACTTAAAACGACAACATCAAAAATGGCGCCGCTGCCGGGGAAGGTTGAAGTGAATTTTTCGTTTTCGTTTTTCGAAATTGTGTTTTGAAAACCTTCCTTGTATATATTTTCTATAAAAACTATAAAAATTGAAAAATCAAAAACACTTTTCTTAAAGTGTTTTCAAAAACACAAAAAAAATAAAATAATAAACTTACAGCCTCGACTCGACCGAAAGGAAGGGCGTTGTAAACCAAAAAAGCTTCTCAATATAATTACGCGTGAAATTAGTTGCTAATCGGATGGATTACTTTAATTCTACAACCGAATAAGCGGAAAATACGGATAGCTTTGACATTAAATTGCAAGCTGAAGAGAGATCCATTCTTCTCTCCCGTTCCGTCGCGAGTAGATTAAGGGAAACGTTTTACAATTAACTTAACGTTTGAAAAAGAAAAAAAAACAAAAGTTTAAGTTTTTGAATTTTGCTTTATAAAAACAAAAATACAAAAAGATTTTCCTTTTCCAATTTGATTTTCCTTTTATTTTTCAAAAGTTGAGTTTTTGTGGTGTATGAACACCCGTTCATCTTCTAAACGTCTTATTTCTCCATTATCGAACCCCGAGAGTTTGATACGTCACACACACAAAGTTCGTTTCCCTAACATTACGGAAATGGAACAAAACAACCACAACAATCAACACCCTCCGGTGGGTGTTGTTCAAAATGCACCAGCTCCCGATCTCCGAACGATGGAGGAGCTGTGTCAACCGACAATGCACGGTAGAGGCGGTCCGATTGCCCCTCTCAATATTGAGGCTACGGATTTTGGACTTAAGCACCACATGATTCAACAAGTCCAGAATTCATGCCAATTTCACGGATTACCGGGTGACGATGCAAACAAGCATCTCGACAAATTTCTAACCGTCACCCAAAGTATGAAACAACATGGGGTCTCCAATGACGCCCTTCGTCTTTCTCTCTTCCCCTATTCTCTTACACATCATGCCACCACTTCGTTTGATCATCTTCCCAAGAACTCGATTCATACCTTCGAAGAAATGGTATCGAAGTTCTTGGCGAAATATTTTCCACCATCGATGGTGACGAAACTTCGAAACGATATTAGCAATTTCCGTCAGCTTCCCGACGAATCTTTATTCGAAGCTTGGGAACGCTATAAGCTTGCTATTGATCGATGTCCAAACCATAACATGCTTCTTGTTACGATAATCGATACGTTTTACAATGGTTTGACTTTGCGACATCGGGACACGATCAATGCAGCTGCGGGTGGAACTTTTATGAAACGACGTCCTGAAGATTGCTACGAACTTATTGAGAATATGACTGCTCATTACAATTACTGGGATTCCTCTGCCGAGAGGAATGAGTCAAGAACAACCGTTGCTCACAATTCTTCTACGTCTAATGCTGAAATAGCCGCAATTACTAAGAAACTCGATGATTTATCGACTGCTGTTTTACGAATGGACCAAACGTCTCAGAATCAAAATCAAGTCAAAAACCATCAAGTCAATATGGTCAACAGTGTTTGTGAGACTTGTGGTGGTCCTCATTCGTATTTTGAGTGCCCAGCCACCGGTGGCTACACTCACGAGAATGTATATGCTACTTCGGGAACCTACAATATGGGCGGTAACGGATACCAACCACAAGGTGACCGAAATCTTCTTAGCTACCGTTCGAACCATTATGTTGGACCACCCGGTTTCAATCAACCGAATCAAGTCAATCCAGTCAATCAAATCAATCAAGTTAATCAAAATGTGCAAAACCGAAATCATCAATTTAATCACAATGCTAATCAAAATCGGATGAACAATGGTTTTCAAAATCAAAATCGGGGAAATTATAATCAAGGCCCGAATCAAGGGAATTTTCATGGAAATTTTCAAAATGATAATCATGGGAATTACAATCATGGAAATCAGAATTTTCAGAATCAAGGTTTCAATAACAACAATCGTGCTCAAAATTTTCAAAATCCAGTTGTGAATCAGTCTTCTTCGGATGAATTACTTAAGCAGTTTATGAAAAGTCAAGAGGAAATGAATAAAATGTTAATCAATCAAATGGCCGAATTGAAGAAGTCTTTAAATGATCGACCCTCGGGCTCAGGTACTCTTCCAAGCAATACGATCGCTAACCCGAGGGGCGAGATTAAGGCGATTACGACACGTAGTGGTGCTTTATATGAACCCACGGTTCCGACTACCTCTTCTTCTCATCCCCCTAAGGTAGTGGACCGCGAAACCGAGGCGACAAAGGACCCGGTTCCTCCTACTAATAACGGAGGTTCCGAAAACGTCCAACCTCCGGTTGTCCAAACGTCAAAAGATAAAGAAAGAGTCGTTTCTGAGAACAACGTGAAATACAAGTCAAAATTGCCATATCCATCACGATTTAATGATGAAGAGCTCCGTGCAAAATCTAAAAAACAAATGGAAAAGTTTCTCGATATTTTTCAAAAGTTGCACTTTGATATCAGTTTCATGGATGCTCTTGTTTACATGCCGAAATTTGCCTCAACGTTTAAGAATCTAATAAGTAATAAAGAGAAATTGCTCGAATTAGCCGAAACACCGATAAATGTTCAATGCTCCGCGATTCTTCTCAAGAAACTTCCCGAGAAGCTTGGAGATTCGGGAAAGTTTCTTATTCCTTGTTCGTTGAAAGATCAAGAGGTTTGCAATGCCCTGGCCGATTCAGGTGCAAGCATTAACCTCATGCCATTATCAATCTATAAACAACTTGGAATGGGAGAACTTAAACCGACCCGAATGACTTTAGAGCTTGCTAATCGTTCGATTACTCATCCGGTCGGAATTGCTGAAGATGTATTTGTTCAAGTGAACTCGTGTACTTTTCCGGCCAACTTTGTCGTTGTTATTTCGAACCCGATCCGAGAGTTCCTCTTATACTAGGGCGACCGTTTTTACGAACCGCAAAAGCCCTAGTAGATCATTTTGAGGATACTCTAACTTTACGACATGATGATGACATAATGATTTTTAAAGCCGATGCTCCGAAATCAAAGAAGTTTTCCGTCAAAAGTGTTGATGTTTGCGATTATTCCTTTGATGATTTTTTGAAAACTTTCGTCTCCGACTCTTCCTCATCATTTCCTCCGGTTGAGGAACATGATTCTTTTTGGGAAGAGGTCGATGAATTTCTTGCTATTGATACGATTCCGTTTTCTGAGATTGATGATTCTTACTTTGATTCGGAGGGGGATACTATTTTTCTTAATAATTTGTTGAATGATGAACCGTTAATCCCTCCGGATAAAGTTAAGACGAAGATTGAGCTTATAATTGACGATCCTCTTGAGCCCGAGCTCGAGGAATTTTTACCCGACTTTGAGAGTTTTTCTTTCGATACGACTGAGGAGATTAGTGGCAATCCCACTTATCGTCCGGATTTTTCTTATCCGACTTATGAAGCTTTTAACTTTGATATCGATCACTCGGAAGAGACGAGTCGTGGCAGTACCACTTCTCATGCTTTTATCTCTCTTCCGGAGTATGAGTCATTTCGTTTTGATGAATCTGAATGTGAAATTAAAAAGCTTTCTGAATCTGAATATGAAAGTTTCAGTTTTGATCTTGAAGTTGATCATGATCCGGGTGGTGTTCTTAAGAATGAAAGTTTTAATGAAAAGTTTTTCCCAACCCTCCCACCCGGAAAGGATTTTAAAAGGAGCTTAAATAATAAAAGTCATAATTTCACAATTTTGAAGTTCTCTTTTGATGAGGATGAGTTTTACAAGATTGTTATCATGACTTTCTTGCCATTTGTAATGTTTGGTGTGGTTTCTCTTATCCTTCACTCCGTGGGGAGTGAGGATGTTGTATTTGATCCCGGTATCGTTTTTAAAAGTTTTCACTATTAAAATACCATCGGTTATCTCATCGGGGTGGAACTTTCTCATAATTCATATGTTTTTCAAATATTTTGAATGAAAGCCCGATGGAGATTATTTTCCATTTGCTCTCCCCAAGGACGAATTAATTCGGGGATCGAGTCAAGCTCATGTGACTCGGTGAACAAAAACAAGCGCTTCGTGGGAGGCACCCCATGCTTATCCATTTTCATTTTCTATATTTTCTTTAATAACATGACGTGAGTGGGGCGACCCTTTCCAAACTCGTGTTTTCGTTGTTGTTGTTTATGTCCAGGAATTTCTCCGAAGTTTGAGAACTCTCGTGCTCGTGGTTTGTCGTTCTCTCCACTCGAGTCTCATCCTTCGCTGCTTTTTCGGAAATTCACCATATCCAAAATCTTATCGACTAACGTTTATCTCTTGGCATACTTAATAAACGGCCTTAGATTTTACGTAGGATTACCTTTACAACATTGAGGACAATGTTTCACTTTAGTCTGGGGGGGGGGGGGGGTGAATCTTCGATTCGATTTGACCTGTACCATCGTCTGAGCTGTTAACTTACGCAACTCCGTTTTCCACCAAAAATTTTAATTTTTTTCACCTTTTTATATATATATATATATATATATATATATGATATGATATGAATAATAAGTTTTGACACCTTGTTTTGACTTTCCTACCGGCGAGAGTAGAAATAAATGTTCCGACTTGATCGGGCATGTTGAGCCCTAGCTCCTCTCCCTTAACCAAAATAATCATAAGATTATGGCTATGCATCCGCGGATCTCATTATTTGGGATTTTAAATTTGCAGAGATCGAGGAATGATAGAGTTTATTTAGAAGTTTCGTGCTATACACGGATCGCATTACTGGGATTTAAAAAACCCACGAGAGGTACTTGTGGCCTCCTTGTTCCCATCAGAAACGTCACCAATATATAAATAGATGTTCTAGGTTAATTAGTGGTATTTCGGTTTGAATAATATTTAGTTCTTTGTTTTCTTAAGAGAATTTTTGCTTTAGAAGTTGGGTACATATCAAGGAACATAAAAAATAAGAGGAAAAAGTGAAAAAATCAAAAGTCAAAAGTTGATTATGTATGTGGTTTTGGAGCTACCCAATAAGCTTCCATTGATGTTATGAGAAAAAAATCAAGAAAAAAATGAAAAAGAAAAAAATGAAAGTTGAAGTATTGTTGAATAAGAGCTATGTATGTATAAATAAGTTGTTGGCGCGTGAGGTGCATGTGATAAGTGATTAGTAATCTGTCACATGAGGTGCACGTGATTGTACTCCGCAACTTATATCTTTGATATTGTATGTACCCCAAATTCCTTGATGTGGACCGAATTTCTATTGCAGTGGTTCTTAAGAGAAAATGAATAACTACTTATCGTTTTAACTTAGGTATCACTATCGGACTAAAAAATATCGAAACGAGAAAATATGAAGCAATTCATTTCTCACAAATTAAAATCTTTAGATACAAAAACTTAGGACCTGGGGACAAGAGGTAATACACAAGTAACTTTTGTGGGCAGTGTTAGCATCTAACTTCTGATAAACAATGATCTCGATTTTACGCTTAGTTTGGGAGCTTGTGAAAAATCAAGGATGACGATTTTTATCCGTACGGTCTCTTCTCTGTGAGAAGTGTTTCTACTCGTTGACCCTGAAAGTTATCAACAGATAAGAATTGATAATGAAAGTCAAGGCAAACCGTCACATATATAACTGAAAAAGTACAAAAATAGTAGTTGTAGTTATTATTCATGAAAATCGGAAAATGGAGCGTTTTTGAGAATAAATGATTTTACTATCTCTTTTGAACATCATTGCTACTTTACAACGTCAGTAAAGAGAGGTTTTGAAATTATTTATCTTTTAAGCGTGAGGTGATGACATTGCGTGAGGGCACGGCAATACCTTAGTCTGGGGGATTTTGATGAGTGCTTATTCACTCATCCCTTTTAGGCCTTAATTCAGACCAAAAACACAAAATACTAACCAAAAATGCCAAGAGAATGCATGTTTTTGTATTTGTGTATGTGCAGGTACGGATATGAGAAAAATGAACAAAAACGACACCAAAACCGACAAAAACGAGCACGAGATTGGAAAAAGGTAAAAATCCGGAGCCGGGGAAGCAAAATGATTAAGGAAAGCTCAGAATGTCATAAGAAACCCTCAGGAATTCCCAAAGTTGCATAAATGATCCCTGGTGTAAAGTTTGAAGAAATGACACATTTAGTCCTTGTAGTTTCTGAGTTTGGCAAATATAGTCCTTGGAGTAATATTTCAAGAAAAAGTCAAAAGGTCCCTCATGAATCAAAGAATGTCAAAATATACCCTTGGATGGAAGTTTGGAAGAATTACAGCTTTGGTCCCTAGGATTTTCAAGTTTGCAAATATTGGTCCTAAATACTACTAATCCCATTACAATACCAAGCCATAACCAGATCCACAAAATCCCACAAATCCAATAATCCTAGCCCAAACAACTTAAGCCCAATCCCTACCCATTTTTCTAATACCCGGCCTGCTACACTACCCGGTCAAACCATATCCCAAACGGTCAACACTTATAATAAACCCCCAATCCCAAATTCATTTTTATCCCGCCCCATTTTCCCCCTTTGTAACCCAGAAAGTTACTATTCCATAGGAACCCTAATTCACCGTACCTCCAAATTACCCCACTTGGGTAATAATTATCACCCAATTATTAGCTTCTAGAAGGAGCAGGGAATGACAGCTGGTGTCAGGGAATGTTTTGGACGCGTGGACCAATAGAAGCACACACGGAGGATGCATCAAATCACATCAATCAATCCAACGGCTTAGAAGAATAGATTGGGGACCAAGTGTTATCTAACGGATTAGAGGGACTCCAAAGAAACACAACATCAGGTGGATCATTGACGTGGCAGCCTTGAACCTTCACAAGCTCTCCCCTCAGCTCCTATATATACCCCCTCTCTTCAGTGTAAAAAGGGTGTGTAGGTTTTTAAATTGTTTTAGATTTCTAATTTTAAGTCTTTCATTGTAATTTCCTTTTAAGAACGTATTGTACTAATTTCATTTTCATTAATATAATTCAAGTTTATTTCAGCTTATTATCGTTTACTCTTATTATTGCTTATTATAATCTGCTTTTTAGTTTTGAATTAATATTAGTCAAGTAATTTTCCAATTCAGTCTTTGTTCATCAAAATTAAAAAAAAAATAAAATAAAAAAAAGATATATATATATATATATATATATATATATATATATATATATATATTCAGTATTCACTTTAAATTAGTTTTAATCTAGTTTTATCATAATTGTTCTATTGATTTTATAAGTAGTAGTTACTGTTTTATCAAAGTTTTACAAAGTAATTCAAATAGTCAAACTCTGGTCAACATTTGAGCTTATTGTGATAAGCTAAGCTTATATTGGAGTATAAGGCAGCCAGTAAGGTGCCATTGGCCTGTCAAAAGACAGGCAAGCATAGTGAACCCCCTCTATTTGAGCTGAGGGGGAATTTTGGTTGTAAGTTCATCCCATTTAAATTTCTGTTGAATTTTATAGTTTAAGTAGTTTAGATCTGTGTTTATCTGCTTTTTATTGATTATTATTACTTGTTTAATTCTGATAATAGTTGAGTGGTAGTAGTTTGATTTATCTGTTTGGCTGTTTATTGTTTGATTTGTGGTTTGATATCTCACTTCTATTGCATCTGTCATCATTTGTGGATCTGTTTTTCTTAGTTTATTGCATCTGAGATCTGTTTTCTGAGTTGGTTTAGATTAATTGAATCATTGTGAGTTTATAATTGTTGGTTTGGATTTAAGTTGGACTGATCTGTGGTGAGATTTGGTTTAGACAGTCCAATCAGGGGTGTTTGGATCATAACTGTTTGCTGATATAGGTTGTGTTTCAGAGGTTGCTATTGGTCTAGTAAGTCACTTAGGTTGAATAATAGTTGAGTCAAGCATAAAAACAGTAGGTTAATACTATTAAAGTCAAAATTAGCTTCTGGTTATTGATAACAGTTAAATAGATTAGAGAATAGGTTGAATAATCAGTCATATGGTAGCATAGATATAAGTTTTAGTGTATTTCAATTAGAAATCAGCTTAATATAACTTTTCTACTTAAAATTTTGCAAACAAATCATACTTTGGTCAAAGTTTCTTCAAAAACAAAAAGTCAACGAGTTTGTGAACTCAGGTTTTGGTCAGATTTGTGTGAAGTGTTCTAGTATTCAATTTTTATTGGAAATAATTGTGGATTGCTGATTTTCAAAGTTTGGTAGTAAGTAAAAAATTCTCAAAAAGAAAATTGCTATTTGGAAATTCATTAGCTTATTATAAAAGCTGTTGGAATCTGACTGGTTGAGCAAATTTCCCCTGCAACACAGTTTTGAATCAAATTCATAGGTTACTTTTAGGCCATTAAATTGAGTTGAGTATCTGATTTATTGGTTCATTTGTGATCTCTAGTGGTTAGTCAGTGATTTGCATCCACAAGTTTGTCTTTCTCAGCTTATTTGTACAACTTATTTGGCTTATCAGTTGAGTGGGTTGAACCTTAGGTCTGATTTCATTTGAGGGCTGCTAGTGCTTGAATCTGATCATATTTTGTGTCTTGTTGTTCATTGGAGTTCCTTTGTGACTCTAGTTGTTTTCAGTTGTTACTTAGCTTATTGCTTAATCTGCTTGAGCTTGTTGCTTATTACATATAGCTTATTTGATCTACTTGGTCCATATATGTGTTTCTGTGTGTTTTCTGGTCTGAAAATTGTTCCTACAAGCTTATTAAGGTCATAAAAGTCATTTGTCAAAGTTTTGGTCAACTGGGTCAACTTTTGCTTATCAATAAGCACTTTTTAATAAGCAGTTTGGGGCTAATCAGCACTTACAGTGCTTAATTTTCAATATTTATATTTTTCCTAGATTCAGAATATTATTTTAGATTTTCCCTGAAATTTTCATATTTTTCTGAGCTTATTTGCTAATTTTCTTATTTAATTTTCATTTTTAATCATTTTTAATTACTAAAAAATACAAAAAAATCAGAAAGACCCCAGAAAAATCCAAAAAAATATTAGAAAATTATTTTTAGTTATTTTAGAATTTTAGAAATTTATTTTGCATTTTTCTCAATTTATTTGCATTTTCTTTTAATTTTTAATTATTTAAAATAGTTTTTAATTCATAAAAAATAAATAAAAAGTCAAAAAAATATTTTTCTTTTTCTCAAAATTTTCTTTTATCATTTTTAACTTTTCAAAATTATTTCCAAGTCCGTAGGAGTCGTGTAGCTTAAAAGTCGCGTTTTATTTCGTACGTTAACGTTTATTTCACGTTTTAGCTTACGTTTTCGTTTCTACGTTACGTTTCTAGTTGCCTTACTTGAATTACGTGTTTAGTTGATTATTTGTGCTTCATTTACTATTTCATTAGTGTAATCTCATTCAAATCACTTTTTACCGTTTTCACGACACGTTTCACGATTCGGGAATTGAAAATTCCATTCACAACTTCGCTGGGACATGACCCGGGGAAATACTTTCCTAAGCATTTCTTTGGTTTTAAAAAACTATACTTAAAACGACAACATCACTCATCGTCTTCTAAAATGAGGTTTGATTGTTCCTGGGTTGTTGATGTTACTCTACATTTACTCATAAAATGTCCAAGTTTGTCACATTTGAAACATTTTATGTTACTAAAATCCCTCTTACTTGTATTCCTATTTGGGTTTCCCTTATGACTTGAGTTTCCTACTTGTGAGTTATTTCTGTTTTTATTATTCCGCCAGTTTCCTCGTGAATAATTTGATCTACCTCTGCGTTTATTAAATCGCTTTCTTTTTCTTGAGTGTTCGCCGTGTGCGAATTGTAAGTTCTCCTCGCTTCAACTTGACCTCCCTTCCGGAGCTTTATCCTTTCCTCAAACGCTTTGAGTTTTCCAGTGATCTCATCTAGGGCTATGCCATCTAGATCACTTGTTTGTTCTATGGATGCTACTATCTGAATGAATCTATCGGGTGTGGAGTCTAATAGTTTTCTAGTAACTAAAAGTGATTCATCTATTGTTTTCCCTAGTTCCTTTGCCTTCGTGACATAGCCATTTAACTTGTCTGCAAATGCATCCAACGTCTCATCTTCCTTCATCTGAAGTGAGTGAAACCCAATCATCAAAGATTGTAACCGTGCTTGTTGCACTCTTTCTTCTCCAACGTGTCTTTTCTTTAATGATTCCCATAATTCCTTAACCGTTTTACAACCTGCTACTTGTAAAATCACATCTTCGGTCAACGCTTGATATAACAAGGCCGTTGTTGCCTTATCCTTCTTATCATCTACTTGCGTGTTTTCCTTAGGTTCTATGCTTTCCCACAGACCATGTGCTTCTAGTATAACCTTAATTTGTATAGCCCATACCGTGTAATTTGTATTTTTCAACTTAGGGCATTGGTGTTGTGCAATAGGTGTTATAGGTTTTAATGTGGTTGATGTGCTTGTATCGTCACCGGCCATCTTAAAATTATTTATTATCTTCACTTTCTTGTGCGTATGGGAATTATTCTTCCTAGTATGGTATCTCTTCTATTATGGGAATATATATATAGTTTCCGGGAATCCTATTAATACGGGATCAATAGTAGTTTTCGGGATTTTCTAATAGTACAAACTAATATATCTATACTATTCTAATATAATTTGAAAACCAGAAAATTTATAACTTGTGACCTCGTTAATTTGTGTTAAACACCGAAATTGTATTCCCTTGTGATCGTTAGTAATATTTTTCACCAATGCTTGATGTTATTCCCACTTCGTTCTTTTGTTTCTTCTGTCTCGTTGTCCCTTTTCAGGCCTTATTCGACTTCAGCCCACACCAACAAAGTCTCGGATTCCTTTTGTTGCCTTGTCGTTGTTGGTTTTTTTTCTTTCGAAACCACACTTTACCATGGTTCCTTCTTTCTTCTCCTTGTCGAATTGTTGTTGTTGCCAACGAGTCTAAAGAAAAATGTTCCACGACCTCCTTGCTTTATTGTCTCAAATTCTTCCTTGAATCTTCAAACAAAGTCACGGCCTCCTTGTGTTGTTGTCGATTTTTTTTTTTTTTTTTTTTTTTTTTTTTTTTTTTTTTTCACAAACAAACCAACACTTTCTTATACCACGCTACACGTTTTCTTTTCCTTTACTTTTGTGTGTTGTTCTTGATCTCGGTTCGCTTGAAATCCTAAGAAACTTCCTAGCTACACACAATCTTGTTACCATACCTTGCTAACCACACCGAACCAAAAGCAGTCCCTTCGTTTCTGATCTTGTTCCACCGAAACAAAACAATCCTTTGCTTGTTCCTTCTCTCGTTGTTGTTGTTCTTGTGTCGTACCGATACTAACTCCACACACTTTTCCTTGAGTACTCCTTGTTTGTTCTACGTATATGTTTTTCTTCCACAACAACGTTTCATGCGCTTCTAGAATCTGCGTCTTATAATGCTTTGTGTCTTTGTTTTCAACCGGTTCTTCACAAAGTCTTCCACTCTTCCTTCCCTTCGTTGCTGCCAACAAAGTTTTCTCCCACCAATATCGTTTGATGTGTACGCTTGCAACTTCTACGCAAAACAGATCGTGCACTATCTCTTCTACGCTTCTCCTAATTCAAACTTGTTTGTTTTCTTTGGAAGATAAAGAAAACAACACGTTCCTCGCTGAAAAAAAATAACGATGTTCTCTTTTCTTCTCTGCGTTCTTCTATGGCCTTCTCGTTGTGTTTATGTTATGTAGAAACAGAACTTTGTTTCGTGTATAACCCTTGCTCTTGATGCCAATTGTTGTCCCAACTTCTAGATCGGATTATATTAAGTTGCAAAGTAAAATTGAATAAGTACATTGTATAATCTTTCTAACCATTGTATCGATACAAATACATACATATATATAGAGGGTGAATCGGGATCATTGAACCGATGTGTCCCTTCCTTTTTCCTAACCGAAATAACTACCAAGTTTAACTAACTTTCGGTTGTAATGTTTCTATTTAACATGTTTGGTTCTTTATGTTAGTTTAACGGATAATAAATTAATATATCATGACCGGATTCGAACTCGAGACTTCGGGATTGCACACTTTACGTATGAGTTTCAATAAATTAATAATTATTGTTTTAGTGACGAATAATTATTAAATACACGAAATATAAACTTAACGGTAACTAACGACCGTTAGACGAAACATGAAGGACTAGATTTGGCAAAGAGTGAAAGTTAGGTTCGGGTTGGGCCTTGTGTACCCATGGCCGGCCTCCCCCTCTCCCTAGGGCTTTGGGATGGCTTTTGCTCCAAGCTACTTGATTAGTATATAATGAGACCTCTTCTCATTCATTCTTCTCATCCCTTGGTTCCATAGCAACCTAATCTTCTTAATCTCCTTCTTTGTGTCTAATCGATCTATTGATTGATAGGACCAATAGTTTAATCTTTTCGTGTAAAGCGAATCTAGCATTTCCATTGAAATGCTTATAGTACGTGTGTGTGAGAACGAAGTGTTAGCATACTTTTGCTAACGGTGATCTTGCCTTGTGACTAGCCCTAGTCGATCCATATAAGCCCTCATCTAGGGTTTATAAGTTCTTGTTCTTGCTTGAAACAAGAGGTACGCATCATTTATATTTCGGTTAATTTATTATTTGTATTTGATCTATTCCGCTGCGTACTCTTTGATGTTTATATGTTTATTGTTTTATATTATTCATATATTCCAACAGTGGCATCAAGAGCCGTTAATACATTATAATGAATTACCGAAACACATAAAATTGAATTGTTTGATTATAACATGCTTGGTGTTCTTATGTTTTTATTTTTCATAAACCCTAGTTTTTATTTTTATTTCGAATTTATTTAATTATTTATATATATGTCGAAAGTTTTTTTTTTTAAAAAGAAATTAGGGTTTGATGAATTATGTAATAAAAACTTGTAGAAACCCTAGGTTGCATGTAATTTATGTGTATGGATATTGTGATATGCCGTTTGATTGCGTTCCTTGATTGACATGATTATTTGTATAATATGTGCAATATGGGCATTCATGACACACTATGCATGTGTTGTTATGGATTATGATTTGTTTGATTTCATGCTTATTTATGCGATTTTATTATAATTGATAAATTGTTTAGTAAATATTATGTATAAAGATTACTAAAATTTGATTAATTATAATATTAGGGAAGACCCTATTAATCGTGTATTAAATCAATAGTGTGTTTTAATATTGATTTTAATTTGCATGACCATTATTGTTGTTGTTTGTTTATTTTATTTTATTACTTTTGTTTTATATGTTTTTAACATGATAGTAACAAAGGGTAATTTCAATAAATAAAATATTAAACGGACTTAATAATGGTGAAATCTTGTTTTGAGCTTACTTAATAAATCTTGGACTTTTGGTTGAGATCGCGACTGTATTAAGTGGTTGAAAGGTGGAACTAATTATGACAAACTATTAAAGTGGGTATAAGGATGGCTACGCATTAAATTGCGGCCCTAGTGAGCTTCCATTCTGGCTTACCGCTCGCATGTGAGTCATATTTTAGTCTTTACCTAACATCCATGATAACTACGAAGCACTTAAGGCAAAGTTGTAAGTTTCTCAACGCCTCAATCAAAAGTTTGGAAATTTAAACTCGTAAAGAAACTAATTAGTAAAAGTTTTTTTACATGAAACATATGCTACAAGATGAATGCATGACATCTTTGTACATATATTTTGATTACACACATCAAAAAATACTACCCTTAAATTTAAGTTATATGCCATCCAATGAAACGGAAACACCTGAAATTGGATCTACGCCAGGGCGTAACCTGACTAGATTGCAATGGAAGGGCAAATTACATGATTTCATCACTAGCAGATCAACTGGTGTGGTGTCATTATGTAAGTTTGTTGTTTCTTAAATTGGTTAACTTAATTGAGTTGATAGTGGGAACTGATCACTCAAGGCATAAGAAGATGGGGATAAAACATGCTTACATTGCAACCGCGGTTGGCAATTAATGTAAATCCCATCGATTCTAGGAATTGCAATTGAATATTGGCAATTGGGACACGTCTCGTACCTTATTGAATAACGTCATCACTAGCAGATCAACTGATGTGATGAACTTATGTCAATTTGGATCCTAGTTTTTCAATGTAAAATTAAAATGGTTATATGTTTATGAACCCAGGGTATTTAATTTTATTGAAATTTAATTATCGAAAGTACTAACTTTTGAATTTTTTCTGTAGAAATGGCTACACCTGAAAACACTAATATGAGCAACATGAGTTCTGCGTTCAAGCAAATGATTGATCGAGACAAGTTGACTGGTGAAAATTTCAATGACTGGTATCGATATTTAAGAATCACCTTAAGGATGGCCAGAAGATATGATTATCTTGGTGAACCCCTTCCTGCTGAACCTGCTGCAGATGCAACCCAAGCCCAAAAGGATACATACAAAATTGAATATGAGAAGCACAATGATGTGGCTTGTCTCATGTTGGCTGGGATGGATACTCAATTGCAGAAACAGTTTGAGCCCTTTGGTCCCATGGACATGATCAATGAACTCAGATGAATGTTTGAGAAACCACCTGCTGTAGAATTATATGATTTAATAGAATCTCTGCATAATTGTAAGCAGGAAGCAGGAAAATCTGTGAGTGCCCATTTTCTGTCCATGAAACATTATATGGACCAATTGGAGCGACTTGGCTGCGGATATCAGGAAAGCGTATGTATTGGTCTCATTCTACGATCCCTTAATCAGGATTTGTATAGTGAGTTTGTACGCAATTGCAATATGCATTGCAAGGGGAAGACAATAAGTGAAGTTCATGCAATGCTTATTGACTATGAGAAAGGCCTGAACAAGAAGGCACCTACACCAGCTGTAATGGCAATACAGGGTGGTAGGATCACCAAGAAACCCAACAAACCGCATAATGCGAACTTCAAGGGTAAAGGCAATGGTACTGGTAAAGGCAAGCAGATTGCAAACCACCAACAGAAGCCTAAAAAGCAAAATCCTCCTTTTCAGAAGAAGAAGGAAAATTTCAATAAGGATTTGGCTAAATGTCACCACTGCAACACTCCTGGTCATTGGAAGAAAAACTGTCCATTGTTTCTAGAGGAGTTGCGCCTGAACAAAAGTAAAATGCCTGGTAACGTCGCAAGCACTTCAGGTATGTTTATGATTAAGTTATTTTCTTTTCCTCGTAAGAATAATTCCTGGATATATGATACAGGATGTGGTACTCACATCTGTAATACGTCGCAGGGACTTAGAGGAGCAAGGAAGCTGGCCTATGGAGAAAGATACTTGTACGTAGGAAATGGAGTACGTGCAGCAGTTGAAGCCATAGGGACTTTCGATTTAGTTTTACCTTCGGGGATGATACTAGTATTGAATAATTGTCACTTTGCACCCTCTATTGTTAGGGGTGTCATTTCAGTTTCTTTGTTATTGGATAATGGTTTTGTTCACACATTTATTAATAATGGAATTTCTGTTTCTTTAAATAATGTTTTTTACTTTAATGCAATTCCAATAAATGGTGTGTTTGAAATTGATATGGAAGATTCCATGTCCAATAGAAATAATTCTGTGTATAGCATTAACAATAAGAGAATCAAGTCTAACTTGGATTCGTCTTATCTTTGGCACTGTCGTCTTGCTCATATAGGCAAGGATCGCATGCAAAAGCTGCAACATGATGGGCTTTTACAAAAAGATCAATGATGAATCATTTGATAAATGCGAGTCCTGCATATCTGGGAAGATGACAAGGAAACCTTTTTCACCTCAAGTGGAAAGGACTACAGATCTACTTGGATTAATACACACTGATGTGTGTGGTCCACTTAGACATGTGTCAAGATGTGGTGCTACCTACTTCATAACCTTCACGGATGCTTATAGTCGTTATGGTTATGCTTATTTACTTAAACATAAACATGAGGTCTTTAATACCTTCAAGGCTTTTAAAAGTGAAGTAGAATTACAACTCGGTAAGAAGATTAAGGCACTTCGATCCGATAGAGGCGGTGAATATTTAAGCCAAGAGTTTAAAGATTATCTAACTGAGTGTGGTATAGTCCAGCATCTCACGGCTCCTTATACTCCACAGCAAAATGGTGTATCTGAAAGGAGAAATCGTACTTTGCTAGACATGGTACGATCACTGTTTAATCTTACATCTCTACCCTTATCCTTTTGGGATTATGCCCTTGAAACTGCTATTCGCATATTGAATATGGTTCCAACAAAGAAGGTTGATAAGACTCCATATGAATTATGGCGAGGAAAAGCTCCTAGCTTTTCTTACTTAAAGGTCTGGGGTTGTAACGCGTTTGTTAAACGTGATTCACCAGATAAACTCCAACAGAGATCTGTTAAGTGTATCTTCGTAGGATACCCAAAGGAAACAATGGGTTACTACTTTTAGTTTCCACTAGAGAATAAAGTCATTGTGGCTAGGTATGGAGATTTCTTTGAAAAGAATCTTATATCTCAAGAATTCAGTGGGAGAGTTTATGATCTAGAAGATGAAGATACATCACCTTCTGAAAACACTAGCGCACTTCCTGTGGAACCTGAAAGTTTAGGTCCTCCACCTGAAGTGGAAGTGGTACCCATTCGCAGATCTTCAAGAACTGTGAAAGCACCCGAACGTCTATGTCTTAACGTAGAGTGTGAGGAAACGATACTAGGGGATCTTAATGAACCTACTCGTTATAAGGCTGCCATTAATGGTCCTGAAAAGGAGAAATGGCAGAGTGCTATGAATGGGGAAATGCAGTCCATGAAAGACAATGAAGTCTGGGAAGAAGTTGACTTACCTCCAAATGCTAAGGTAGTTGGAAGTAAATGGCTCTACAAAATGAAAACAGACATGGATGGCATTGTACACATCTATAAGGCTCGTTTGGTAGCTAAAGGCTATACTCAAACATTTGGTGTTGACTACGAGGAGACCTTTTCTCCTGTAGCTGACATTAGAGCTATTAGGATTCTCTTAGCCATAGCCGCCTACTATGACTATGAGATATGGAAAATGGATGTCAAAACCGCCTTCTTGAATGGTCGCCTAGATGAAGACATCTATATGGCGCAACCTGAGGGGTTTGTGAATCCAGAGTTTCCAAACCGTGTATGCAAACTTAAAAGATCCATTTATGGATTAAAGCAAGCATCACGTCAATGGAATAAGAGATTTGACGCAGAAATCAAAAGTTTTAGATTTAGTCAAAATCTTGATGAGCCATGTGTATACCAGAAAGCTAGTGGGAGTAATGTTACTTTCCTTATCCTATATGTTGATGACATATTAATATTAGGAAATCATATACCAAGTTTAAACGAAGTTAAAGCTTATCTTGGTAGATGTTTTTCTATGAAGGATTTAGGAGAAGCAACATTCATCCTTGGAATCAAGATCTACAGAGATAGATCAAAGCGGTTGATTGGATTAAGTCAAAATACTTACATTGATAAAGTATTGAAGAGATTTAATATGCAAAATTCCAAGAAAGGATATTTGCCAATGCAAGTCGAACATGGCTTAAGTAGCAAACTATGTGCCTCAACACCTGAAGAGGTTGCAATCATGAAGAAGGTTCCGTATGCTTCAGCAGTAGGATCTATCATGTATGCAGTTAGATGCACAAGACCTGATGTGGCGTTTGTACAAAATATGACCAGTCGTTATCAACAGAATCCAGGTGGAAAGCACTGGCACGCTGTTAAAAGCATTCTTAAGTATTTAAGGAATACTAAAGATATGTTTCTAGTGTATGGGGGAAATCCAGAAGCAGAACTTGATGTTACAGGTTACTGTGATGCGTCCTTTGAAACTGATAAAGATGATACAAAGTCTCAGACGGGTTATGTCTTTGTTATTAATGGAGGAGCAGTTGACTGGAAGAGCAAGTAGCAGACAACAATTGCGATGTCTGTTACAGAAGCTGAGTATATTGCTGCATCGGAAGCTGCGATGGAAGCTGTTTGGATCGGGAAATTCATTTCAGGGCTTGGTATTATGCCGTCAATTGAATTACCTATTAATATGTATTGTGACAACTCTGCCGCAATTACATTCGCCAATGAACCTGGAGTTATGAAGGGCGCCAGACATTTTCCAAGAAGATATCACTATGTTCGAGAACAAGTCGACATAGGTGAAATCAATCTACTCAAAATTCACACAGATAACAATCTAGCTGATCCATTTACGAAGGCTTTATCTAAGGAAAAGCTTACTCGACATGCTGATGGCATTGGACTTCGTTTAGCTAGTAGTTTCATGTAGATCTGTGGTTAGTATTTGGATAAAGGATTGTAAACAATAATTATTCGAATGAAATGAAGTATTGTGTTATGTTTATTTCTATTCATAAATATTGTATCCTATATTTGCATGTTTAATCCATGAATAACTTAAGTTATTCTAAATTATCCGTTGTCAATTAATGATATGGGAGTATCATTGAACTAAGACAAATGTGAGATTTGGTATAATATATATAAATTATATTGGTGCGTAGACATGCCAAATTCACATGATATTCAATAATTGAAAAATTGAATATAGGACAAAATCCGAATGCATGATTGTACTTATGAATGTTGTCATTATAGTAAATCATGAATATTTATCCTCAGACTTGAGATACCAAGTAACTACTGTGGATGTAGCTCATTTTTTGTGAGATAATCTAACGCTATCCGTAACTGGTAGTTATAAGGATTATTTTCAGAGGTGATGCGAAGTTCATAGGTTATGCTTGTAGTCAATACAGGATTTGGTTCCTTCAAATTTGTTTTGAAGTATAATACTGTTTGGCCGCTCGTAGGATTAACAAGATGTTTACATGGCCATGCCCAAGGTCTATCTGGAATACGTTCAGAAGAGTTGGTAATCTTGCTTAATCATAAATAACGAGAAACATTAGTTAGTTATGGGATGACTTCGATCCATATCCATATTAACATAGTATTAGAATCAAAAGGATAAGTATGATGATGAATCATCAAAGGTGGTTTTTCCAGGAAACCATACTCGAGATCGTTCTGGGGACATTGGCGTGTTATGCTAGACTAACCATTGTCATTGTTACATTAATCTATATCCGAGTGGGAGCTGTTAGTTTGACGGATAATAAATTAATATATCATGACCGGATTCAAACTCGAGACTTCGGGATTGCACACTTTACGTATGAGTTTCAATAAATTAATAATTATTGTTTTAGTGACGAATAATTATTAAATACACGAAATATAAACTTAACGGTAACTAACGACCGTTAGACGAAACATGAAGGACTAGATTTGGCAAAGAGTGAAAGTTAGGTTCGGGTTGGGCCTTGTGTACCCATGGCCGGCCTCCCCCCTCTCCCTAGGGCTTTAGGATGGCTTTTGCTCCAAGCTACTTGATTAGTATATAATGAGACCTCCTCTCATTCATTCTTCTCATCCCTTGGTTCCATAGCAACCTAATCTTCTTAATCTCCTTCTTTGTGTCTAATCGATCTATTGATTGATAGGACCAATAGTTTAATCTTTTCGTGTAAAGCGAATCTAGCATTTCCATTGAAACGCTTATAGTACGTGTGTGTGAGAACGAAGTGTTAGCATACTTTTGCTAACGATAATCTTGCCTTGTGACTAGCCCTAGTCGATCCATATAAGCCCTCATCTAGGGTTTATAAGTTCTTGTTCTTGCTTGAAACAAGAGGTACGCATCATTTATATTTCGGTTAATTTATTATTTGTATTTGATCTATTCCGCTGCGTACTCTTTGATGTTTATATGTTTATTGTTTTATATTATTCATATATTCCAACACTTTATGTTTTAAACTAATACATATGAAGCATAAGATAAAGATTATTCGGTCTACAAGAAACTATATGTAAACCTTTAATTGCTTACGGGACAATGATCTCCAATTATGGACTGAGCAATTTTTTTCCAACCACCTCTGCCTCAACAAGCAATATGTTAAGCCGCTAATTATTCCTCTCATACACCACTTAAACCTTCTTCTTCAATCCTTAAGATCTTGTATTTGTAATATTAATTAGTAAGAGACAACATTATAAAATAAATTTCATTACAATGCACATCAAGATTTTAGTCTATGTATTTTATTGTAGTGAAGCATGTGAACGACTTTAGTTTATTACAATATGATTCCTTGGTTCGGAAAACACGCTGATCATACGTCTGACTTTAATGTGTTCACGTTGCGTGTGAATATACTTTTGAGTTGAATATTAGTATGCTTAACTAATTATTAATTAGCACAGACAGCTAATTAGCATTATCATTAAGAATCAAGATTAAATTAAAAAAATACATTTCATTAATCAAATGCTAGAAACAACGTCATCTTAGTGATATCATATTACGTAGATGTGTATATGTCCTTGCTATAAAAAGACAACTTTTGAATCACAGTCGATCAACATATCTCTTTTACAATGTCGGGTGCTCCATCTTTCTCAGGCGTTAGGAGGCCTGGATCTTCTTCTACTACCTCCAACATCAATAGTCGTAGCAATAAACCTGTATCGACCCAATATCAGTTACACCAAAACCCTCCATCGTTTCAAGATGTGGATCAACGTGCGAAGCGGTCAGATGCTGAGCAGATTAAAGAAGGTGGAACAACTGATAAGCCTATGTCGCGAGGAGATCTTACCCGTGTTGATAGTCATTAGTTGTATCTTAATTTTCATTTTTTTTTTCTTGCAAATTTTATTGTCGTCATCATGCATGTCATAGAGTCTATGCAACATCTTGTATGTCGTGTTTGATTGCAGGTTTGTGATGTTTAAAATCATGTAACTTTCTTATTGATATCTTTATTTGTAACTTTTCTTCGCTATCGTTGTGGGTGTATTTAGCTAAACAAAATAAACTAATTTTAAGGCTTTGTTAATTACAGTTCTTAGTTCTTAGGGCTATTAATAGAAGTTTGCCATACGCATGGTTCATCTAATCTCTTTAAATTAAGTATGCCTATATCAAATCGTTTTATTTAAACGGCAACCACTACAGAAAAATTGTTGATTCTTCACATTTGTTTCTATTACTGTCGACACTCAAAAACGTGGATATCTCCAAAATTCATTCACATCTACTAGTGTAAGCATCCAAACACGTCTAAAAATGTATTTAACTTAACCCAAAATTAAAACTTCAAGACAGATACATTATTAGATGATTATTTCTGAACTTTATACCGATGTATGATGAAATTTTCATTGATTGAATGTGATTATTTATGGCTACAAGTTTCACATTGTCCCCAATTGGTGTAATCACATGATATTTCATACATATACAGATTTCAAGAGGTGATTGAGCTATTGCCTCAAGAAGTATTTTACATCAATTGCACGATTGAAAGTCAAATGTTGTCAAGAAATACACAATATGTGTGCTACCTTGTGTTAAAGCTCTCATAAACATGTCAAGGCCGGCTGCATTGTCCTCTCGAAGTACGAGATCTAGTCCACCGAATAAACAAAACGGCTGAACTTATTTACTTGATATCAAAAGGCCATGGACTATACATGACAATATGCATTGCGATATCAAGTAGAAGTGATATTACTCAGGTTCCAGAACAAATGCCTTCATAACATGACAATATGCCTTCATAACATGGAATATACAGATCATGGATGGATGAGAGCTACCTTGTGTTCAAGTTCTCCGAAACATGACAATATGCCTTCATAACATGGAATATACAGATCATGGATTGATGCGTGCTACCTTGTGTTCAAGCTCTCAGAAACATGACAATATGCCTTCATACCTTACCAGAACAAATAGAAGTGATATTACTCAGGTTCCAGAACAAATAGATTGTTCATGTAATAGATGTATATAATATATGATCTGTATAGAAGGTTAATCAGTCTTCTGATAAATATAATGGTCAAAATACTTGCTCATTTGTCTATTTCATGTCCAATTGTCCATTAACAGTCTTAATTTTGGGCTCTTTTTTTTGCCCTTGTCTTCTTTTTATTTGTTAGCTTGTATTTTCTTTGTAATTGTTTTTCTTTGGTCAACTTCAAATAATCATCTTGTTGATAATCCTTGATATGTGGATGCCTTTTGTTTGTAAGTTGGTTGCGTTTATCGCTTGTTAATATATTTTCTTTTCAGTCATAATTAATTTTTCAACTAAAATTAAACATTTCTAAGATCATTATGAAGCAGTCAATGAAACTATTTAAGTTTGTAATGATGATGATTATGAAGAGATATAAAGGCATTCCCGACATTGAGCCAACTTACTGAGATTGAACTTATATTTCTTCAAATGCATAAGTTGTACTCACTAGTCATTACTTTCTTTATACTAAAATAAAAAAAATAATAATAATAATAAAAAATTTAAAAAAATAAAAAATAAATAAATAAATAACTTCTTATTGATGAAACATATCAAAATGTGAGCTTAGAAATAGCATCTACACATAAGTTCTTACGAGGATAGGTTTCTAGTTTAAGATCAAAGGGTTCATATAGTCTCATTGAACATCTTAAGGCACACACATATATATAAACCACAGTTTTAATTTTTAAAGGATCAATAGTAAACAATTACCAAAAAGGAAAATAGACCCGAAACATAACGATTTCATTAGTTTCTATCAATGGCCAACTTTCAAAATAATAATAAATGGTAAGCTTTCATTACCATTTTCACTTTTTATTTGTTAATTTATAACCAATTCAGATCTCAAAATTCTCATCAATGTAATGGCAAATGCTCAATCTTTTTTATTCATTTCATTATGGTTTCACGTATGCATGTTCATACTATCCACATCTGATTCGGTTCCGGGTCAAAACTGTCCGAAAACCAACACTTCTTTACTCGATTACAGAAGCCAATTTGTTATGTGTCAACATCAGCTAAGAGGATATTTTACTATAATCAATGATTGTTCTTTTAAGGTTCAAGGTTTTGATATGCTCTCAGGTGGTTCTGATGTTCATTGGTGGGGTGCTGTTGGCGATAATTATGATAATCTAACGTCAGGTTTTGTTATATCAGACTATAAATTTAAAGCCAACACGTATAAAAATGAAACTTTCATTGTTGGTTTATTGAGTAATGTCACATGGGATGATATTAAGGTTGTTTCCATTTGGAAGGCATCAACTGCTTCGGATTTTGGGCATGTAGTGTTGGAAGAAAGGAGTGAAGCTCCAACGCCTGCCCCGACACCTTCTAGTAATTTTAATTTTACAGGTAGTACGGTTGTTGAGATTGATGGAGAGCCTACTATGTTTGATAACTGTAAGGTTTTGTCGGATACATATAGGTTAAGATGGACGTTGAGAGTGGAAGATAACGTGATCGATATTGGATTAGAGGGTGCTATTGATATACAAAAGTATATGGCTTTTGGGTGGGCGGATCCGTTTAAGGAGCATGGTCATATGCTTGGTGCTGATGTGGCAGTGACGGGTTTCACTGAAAAGGGGATGCCTTTTGTGGATGATTATCATATTACTAAGTATAGCGAGTGTGCTAAAAACAAGAATGGTAAAGCTGAAGGTGTGTGTCCGGACACAATGTATGTTGAGTCAGATGGTAATCGTGATAAGGTTAACAATACGATGTTGGTTTATGGACATAGAAAAGATGGTGTATCGTTCGTTAGATATCAAAGACCGCTGAAATCTATTGACAAAAAGTATGATTGGAATGTGGATGATAAAAAGAACATGACTTGTATATGGGCTTTAGGTTCGATAAAATCACCTGACTCAATCATTCCTTATTACATTCCTGAAAATCATGGTAAGACTTATGGTCATGTTCATATTAATGTTTCAAAGCGCGTAAATGACTGTGTGGGCCCACTTGATGCCAAAAATAAACAAGATCAAGACCTTGTAATTGCTGATAAGAAAGAACCACTTGTTGTTACTTCAGGACCAGCTTTACATTACCCGAACCCTCCAAACCCTTCAAAAGTTTTGTATATAAATAAAAAAGAATCTCCTCTTTTACGGGTCGAAAGAGGGGTACCAGTTAAATTTTCAATACAAGCGGGTCATAATGTGGCTTTCTATATCACATCTGATCCACTTGGTGGAAATGCAACATCAAGAAACCTGTTGGAAACGATTTATGCAGGCGGGCCCAATGCCCACGGGGTGCATTCCAGGCCTAAGGAAGTAAAATGGGCTCCCGGCCGAAACACTCCTAATGAAGTCTACTATCAGTCTTTTTATGCCAAAAAAATGGGGTGGAAGGTTCAAGTTGTTGATGGAGGTCTTACTGATATGTATAATAATAGTGTGTTATTAGATGATCAACAAGTTACATTCTTTTGGACACTTTCAAAAAAGTCAATATCTATTGCAGCTCGAGGTGAAAAGAGAAGTGGGTATCTTGCAATTGGGTTCGGGTCAAAAATGGTGAATAGTTTTGCATATGTGGGTTGGGTCGATGCTAATGGCACGGGTCATGTTAGTACTTACTGGATTGATGGTATGAATGCTCAAAGTTTGCATCCCACAAATGAAAACTTAACGCATGTAAGATGCAAATCCGAACATGGTGTCATCACTCTTGAATTCACACGACCGTTGGATTTAAATTGTGATAAACATAAACAGATTGAATGTAAAAACATTGTGGAGCCTACTTCTCCCCTTAAAGTCATATGGGCAATGGGGACTAAATGGTCCTCGAACCACTTGACTCAGAACAATATGCATTCAAGAACAAGTACTAAACCAGTTCGGATTTCACTTATTCGTGGCTCAGCTGAGGCAGAGGAGGATTTACGACCTGTTTTGGCGGTACATGGATTTATGATGTTCCTTGCATGGGGTATGTTTTTTCCATTTGGGATAGTCGCTGCTCGATACATGAAACATTTAAATGGGGATGTATGGTTCAAGATTCATGTTTATTCACAATGGTCGGGTTTGTCAATTACTTTTTTGGGGATTCTTTTTGCTGTTGCTGAGCTTAGGGGTTTAAATATCCACTTTTTACATGTTAAAGTTGGAATCTTGACATTAATCTTGGGTTGCATACAACCAATTAACGCATATTTAAGACCAAAAAGAACTAATATTGATGAAAGCCCGTTGCCTCAACGACTCGTTTGGGAATATATACATACTTATGTTGGAAGATTCGCGGTGTTTATTGGCATTTTTGCTATTTTTAGTGGGATGAAGCATCTAGGGGAAAGATATGATGGTGAAAATATTAGGAAATTGATGTGGGCGTTGTTAGTTTGGGTGATGGTGGGTTTTATTACCATATTATATTTGGAATACAGTAAAAAAAGGTATATACATAATTTGGTTTTGGGTAATGATAAAGATGAAGCTGAGGAAATTACTGATCTTTTGAGCCCGAGTAGAATACACGGAGTAGATGTGGAAAAGCTCTCACGTTCTTCAAGAAGATCGGAAGTTCAGCTAGAACCTTTGAGTAGATAGAGATTGTTACCTAAAATTGGGTACTTGTTTGAAGTCTTGGAGAGCTTCTTGCCTTCTTGGGTCAACTGATAAACAACTATACTCAGACTCTTGCGTCCGAATTCTTGAGAGACAGAATGATATCTCATTTGCTGTTTAGAATCTGTAAAGCTATTAAATTGTCAACATATTGCAATTTTCAAGCTCTATTTAACTCCCTATAGCATTCAATACTTCGAAAAATTTGACCCTTTTTCTACCCATTTGACTTTCTTGCAGTTTAGTATACATTTTTGCTACTGCAGATAAACTTACCTTCAGGTATAATACTAATTGTTTTATGAATAGTAATTATCTGTACTGTATATCATTAATATTTGATGAGTTCCATCAATATCATGATTTTACTTTTTAGCTGTTGTACCATTTTCCTTTCATCGTGATTAAGGAATTTGTACCATGTAAAATACACCTTATTATTGCTGTTGCGGAAAGATAGAATCTGATACAAGCAAGTTTTTGATGCTCAAGTTTCGTATAAAGCAGATATATTGAAATGTATCTCAGTAGACCAGTATAAGAAACACACAAGCAGGGCAGAATATATTGAAAATCCAAAACTTGTTACTGTATACTAACTCATTTACAGTACTCAAACTTCAAAAACCCTTTACACAGTTTCATTCCCATGCACCAACAATCAAGAAAAGGCATTATCAAACACAACTAATAACACACACCAACGCCTCATATACTTCATTTCCTACTGATTTGGTACAACTTCTTCAACGCCTAAACCAAACAACCTTCCCACATACGTTTCTAAAGGTCTTTTGAGATAATTTTCTTTAAGTTTCTGGAAACAATGACACGTCAGCAAACTATCAGATCCCGACTGATGACTAACACCAAATCTTTCAACTCCCATAGTCGTCGCAACCCTACTTAAACCACCTTGAAGAACATTGTCATATCTTATTATATGTTTGATATCATAAACTCTCGGGAAGAAAACATTCATCAATTCAAAGAATCCCTCTTGAGTTTCTGGCAAATTTTTACCAGTCAATAACTTAATCAAGTACCCAAAATCATACCCGCCATGAAAAGTCGCCCAACAAATATCCTCATTCGAAACAACTCCAGACGACATCAAAAGCTCCCCAAATTTCTTGGCTTCCACACCCATTCCTCTATTCTTCTTAAAATCAATTCCACTGTCTTTCAACATATTAATTGAATCAAGATTGTAACAATCTTCCTTCAAATTAAAATCCCTAAAATTAAACTGCCAAACGCAACGCTTTTCACTCCCACAAGTCGGGTGATTCCCATTTTCGTCCGAAAACGTTAAACCTAACTGAATCAACTTACACAGATCAACATTTGTCCTTATCTTAAGATAAGTATAATCAGTACTCCAAACTTCAGGGATAGGCTTAACCACAACACCAGGAAACTCGGTATCCATAGCAACATTCGTATATTTATCAACTATTTCCCGAATTAAAGCGAATTCGTGTTCAAGATTATTGCTCCATACTTCTCTAAATTCAAAACCAGGTTGCACATTAGCCATTTTTAATCTCTCTTATATCCAGCAATCTGCAATACCCACATCAAGAAACTGTTAAAAAAACACATTAAACTTCCAGATCAAGAAGACCAATATAATGAAATTCTTTAAAAACCCTTTTGTCATAATCAAAAAAGAAACATACCCAGATGAAAAAGAATGTTGAATTATGGGGTTTTAATGAATCTTGAAAAATGGGTAAAAAATGAAGTGTAAAATGTTAAAGAATGAATAAAGATTTTACCTTAAGGGTTTAAGAAGGGTTTATTGTGAATGTGGATGAGTTTGTAATGTTGGTGATTAAAAGGTGTTTAATCAATGATTTTGGGTTTAGGGATTTTGGTATGAGAAGTGATTGAAGGTTTGATATTGAGTTGGGGAAGATGTGTTTAAACGTAACGGCTTATATATAGAGTAAAATACACCATTAGTCCCTGTGTTTTGGCCAGATTTCGTGAATAGTTCAAAATCGTGAAAATTCACTTTGCTAGTCTGAAATTTGAAAAAAAATTACGTGACTGATCCAAAATCGCTAACGTTGTTACATTTCCTTGTTATCTCCCAAGTCATGTGCAACTCATACGAGGGTAATTTTGTCCAAACAATATATTTTTTTTCAACTATCTTTTGAGTACTGTTGTCATTGTACTTTCTTCACACGTGTACTTAATTTTTACATATCCCAATACATTTACATATCCCGATTACAATTGAGTACTCCACACTCACTCACTTCTTTCCATCACTCCCTCTCTCATCTATTTTATTTCATCCCCCCCCCCCCCCCCCTCCAATAAATAAATAAATAAATAAATAAGTGATGGCCTGTTAGTGTGGAAAACAAGCTGTAATTCGCATATCATAGACAAATCAAAATCCGGTACATCGATTATATGGTTGTCCAAATCTTGTATTAGATTTTTAGTTTTCATTCTAGTTTATAATATACTTTGACACATTAGAATATTAGTTATTGTTTGTTTTTGTTTACAGGGATCTAATTGTGAATTTATTGACTGGCACGATCCGTCAATGTGTGCAAAATATCATTCTCGATCTATTAAGGGCAAGGAATCATATGAGGGGAAACAAGACTTGAAGCTGCTAAAATAAAGAAATACTTGAACTTAAGTGCTTTTTTCATGTATTTTTTCAAGTGAACGAAGTAGTATAAGTTATCAGTGGGGAAGATGTTATGTGATGGGTTTTGAATTTTTTTTGGTAATCTGATATAGTTGATGAATTGTGTATTTTTTGTGGTAATGAAATATCGTTAATGCTACCATTTCTTCAATTATGATTGTTAGTTTTTTATGTTGATGGAACTTTTTGAGGTTATTGACTTTGTTTTTGGGTAAAAATTAATAGTTGACTATTTGGTTAGTAGGTTAAGTTTGACCTTTTTTGGCATACTACATTGATAAACAAAGGTTTTTGCATGCTAAAAAATGAACTTAATAAAACTTTTTTAGTTTGTTGATTTTGTTTTGGTTAAAAAGTTATAGTTGACCATTTGGTCAGTTGGTTAGCTTTTACCTTTTTGCATACTAAACTGATAAGAAGTTGCATTTTTGAATACACATAATGCGGATGCAAGTAATTGGAACAAATAAAATGACCTAAACACGGCCTAATCTTAGGCCCTGACTCACCCTCCGTGGACGAATTTTCGAATCCCCCTCTTTTCGTTTTCGTGGAAGGATGGAATTCTTTTCAAAGAAATGTATCCTTGATTGACGGAGTCCAATTTTCAAGTACCTCGCTATTCCACTTTTTGTCTGGAATCTATGTGTTGGGTCACTGATTTTCCCAATCTTCCTCTAATTGGGATTTGAACATAAAATAGCCTAAGTGTTTAATATCCGTAAACACAAACAAGTCACTGAGTGAACAGTATCTCAGTGAGTCATCTTCAGGATGCTTAGAACGAGTCTATAAAGAAAGGTTCACCATTCAGTGAGGCGGAACTCAGTGAGTGGCATCTAAGCCAAGAAGAAGATGATGGCTTCAGTGAGGATGACAATAACTCACTGAACCCCCCAAGACTCCTCAACAACTATTGAAGTACTGAAGACTGAAGACCTGAAGACTGAAGTATGGGCGGGACAAGGCGGGAAAGTTTGAACGCATCAACAGGTGTCCTTATCAACCTGAAGTCAAACTTTCCCTGAATGGCATAACGTCAGGATGGTGTCATCACTATGCATCAGAAAGGCACATTGTCTTTTACCCAATATAGTCTACTGTAACAGAGATAAAATATGTAAGCATTTTGTCTCTACTAGTTAGGTAATCTTTTTGTCTTTATTAGTAACGTTGTAAAATACTTGTGTATAAATAGGTAGCATAAGTGAGGAGTAAAAGTTGACAAGTTTGTGCATTTAATGCGTAGCATTCACAAACCACTTTTACTCCTTTAAAGAACAACGTAGTCCCTGAGATAGCGCAGTGTGACCTTTTAGTTATCACTCAAACTTTGTTTGAGGTTAGTGAGGAGTGATGAGTGTGTGAATACTCATCATTTTTGTCCAATCTGAACTGCAAAACATTTAAAAACACTCAGAAATGCATCAAAATACAGAAAATATCCCAGGATTGTGTTTTATATGTTCCAGGCGCAAAATGATTGAAAACAGATGAAAAACGAACAAAGTTTGCATAATTGGCAGTTTCAGTCCCTCAACTTTCAAAACTTGACAAAATCAGTCCCTAAGCATTTGTTTTGAAAGAAAAGTCAACCCAATTTACAATTTTGGTCCCTGAAGTTTTAGAAATTGGCAGATTTGGTCCTGAGGTAAAAAGTTTTAAAAATTTCCAAATTTGGTCCCTGAAGTTTTAGAAATTGGCAAATTTGGTCCCTGGTGGAGTATTTTTGGAAATTATCAAATATTGGTTGTGGAAAACAAGAAGGGGGGGGGGGGTTGAATAGTTTTATGTCTTTTTAATTTTATTATGAAAACTTAGTTTAGTTTTAAAACCTTGTTAACTTTTAAAACTTTGATTCGATCTTATGTGAACTCAAATCTTGAACAATATGAACAACTATATCTAAGTATGAACAATAATAATAATTTAAGCTAAGTATGTGTAATCAACACATGCATAATATAAACAATTGTAACTATATACGAAAGATAAGTAAGTAAACGTTTATTATGTAATCCTTAATTATATGTTGTATGAAAACTATAGTTGATCGAAATGATCAATTATATGTATGTTATCTTTTTAGTTTAATTGTAAAGACTTTGTTTTGTGAATGAAACTTTTATTTGATCTTTAAGTGAAATCAACGCTAGCACTATATGAGCAACTATATATATATATATATATATATATATATATATATATATATATATATATATATATATATATATATATATATATATATATATATATATATATATATATACTTCTACGTCTACGAAAGTAATAACGATATAAGCAAGATAATAAGTAAGAGATGGAAAGATTAAACCACGAGACAAAGCATTTATAGTGGTTCGGCTACAAGGACACCTTCCTTGCCCTACTCCACTCCCCGAGTCACCTACTCGAGAGTTTTCTTCACTATGTCAACAAGCTCCCTTATGGCGGAGAAAACCTTACACACCAATATACACACCAAAACTTCGTCACAACTTATTCACACCTTCTACACAACTTCTTCACACCTAGTGACTACTTAATCACAACACTACTTCTTCACACCTATCTATCTTCACAACTATCTACTTCACAACAATCTTCTTCACAACTATCTACTTCCCAACTTCTCTACTTCATAACTATCTACTACACAATCTCTCTATCTACACACCTTGCTAATCTATCTTCTATCAAGTATTCACAACTAGTTACACAAAGAAATAGATATAATGGATGATGCTCTAACAACTTAGATGTGGAGGTCACAACAAGTTGTAATACTTCTTCTCTTGGTAGATTGAAGAATTCTTCTCTTGCACTTGAAAGGTTGAGGCTTGGATCACTTTGAAACAAAGATTGAAGTATATATGATAGAAGGATTTTAGAGAATAGAAATGAGATCTAGAACAGAAAGTTTTTGGGTGCAAAAGGTGAGAAAAATCTGTGAATGAACCAGTATTTATAGGGGAAAAATATTGTTTGGGAGCATGGGCGGTCCCCTTAATAATTAAGGGGGCCTCCTAGTATAATTAAGGGGGCCGCCTAATAAGAAAATATTTTTTTCTTCAGATTTTTTGTCTTTTTGTGGGGGAGATTTTTCCTGAAGAATGTAGCCGTTTTTTGGGTAGAAATTTGAATTCAAAATATTTATTTTGAATAAAATATTTCTTATAAATACAAAAATGTTTTGTATAAGTTTAAAAATGTTTTTAAAAATGTTTGTCCCACTTTAATAAAATGTAAGATTTGTAAAAATAAAAATTCCTTTGATCATAAAGTGCATTAGACACTTTGTTTATTCATACCTTAAGTGATTTGGATGCTAAAGTGAATATTTATGACTAAATACTTATTTACGTTATAATTTGTAGTTCAATGAGTTTACGTTTTGTGATTATCAAAACATAGAAATATCGATATTTAGGCATTATTTATATCAACAATCTCCCCCTTTTTGATGATTACAAAACCTAAACTCATTAAGTCTAAAAATTAATTTTTAGACAAGTACTTAGTGAGTTTATATTCACTTCTCCCCCTTTTTGTAGAATCAAAAAGGTTATGCCGGCTAGCTTCATAAATGAAGTTAGACGGGATGAAAGCTCCCCCTTGATGTGTGCCCCTCGTTCGATGGCACCAAGGAATCGAGATATGGAATGCTCGCAAGAAAAATAGTAGAAGCACAAGCATATATAGAAGAATATGCAATATACAAATAACAAGCATAGCAAACAAATATTAAGGATGCATAAAAATTAATTCAAAGTGATTATGTTAAAGATCCTAATTTGCCAAAGAGAGCCATCGGACTTGCTTGTAACAAAAGGTTGGTTGATTCATATTTGAAAGTGAAAATCATAAGCATATAGTATGCTTAGATGGTTGATGATGGAGTGTTTGGAATGAAGATGGTTGAGTTAGGGTAAGGTTGTTGGATTAATGGAGGTATATGTTTGGGTCATGAATGTTGGAGAGTTTGGTGGTGGAGAGTTTGTAGCGGAAGAGGTTGATTAAGGTTTTGGATGTTGTTCAAGTGAGGGTATTGGATGTGATCTAGTGAGAAGATATTCAATTCAAGTGAAGTGTTCATTGAATGCAATGGTTTTTAGGAGAAAGATGCAACAAGGTCAATTGTTGACATGTTTTTCAACTTGATTCAAGTTGTAGGGTGATGAAGGAGAGTTAGAGGAAAGTTTTTCCAAGTTGCATTGAGCAAGGTGTAAGGCAAGAAGAGCACAAAGCTCATGGGCTTCCTTGAGTTCTTCAATGAACTTCAAGTGTTCGGAGGACGGTGATTGGACATGCAATATAGGGATAACATGTGTGTTGGTAGAAGGTGATAGTGATACTCTTGGTGGTGGGGATATTTGTGAGTTTGGGTAATCATGAATGGATGAGAATGAAGTTGTGGAGGATGTAACATGAGTAGAGGATGTTTTGGATGGTGGATTGGTAGGTTGAACAAAATGTGAGGTGTTAGGAATGAGATTGGGATTGTTGTTTTGAGATTGAACTTGCTCTTCATTTGGCTTATGTGGGTAAGATGAAGGTGTATTTTTGGGAACAAGGATGGATGTTTGGTTATTATGATGAGGTTTGTGAAAGGGTTCATTTGAGTGAACATGAGGTTTGTGTATCATGAAATATGGTTTGACCTTCATGGGTTAAGTTGTAGTGGTGATGACACACTTTGTAGAGTGTAGGTAATGGGTATATGGTTGAATCTTTTGTGAGGATGATTAGGTTGAGTTATTGGTGAAGATGGGAAATGAGTATCAAGTGATGTGATAGGTTAGAGTGAAAGAGCAATGTTCATGGAAGGGATTTCTTGGTAGGAGGGTGTTATAGATGGTGCATTAGGTGCACTAGGAGATGAAATTTGAGGTTGAGGTGAGTAAAGGTTATGAGGTTTGAGTGTGTAAAGGTTTTGAGGTTTGAGTGTAATGTAGAAGGATATGGGTGAGTAAAGGTTGTTGATATGTAATGTTGAAGACATAGGAGGATTTTGGTGTTGGATGTTTGACAACATCATTTGGTTTGATGGGCTTTTAATGGAAGTTAGGCTTTCTTCTCCAAACGGGGTTTCTTGGTGGTTTTGGTTTGATGGGAGAGGACATGAAGAGATGAATGAAGATTATGAGGAATGAGAGTGTTTATAGTGTAGGATAGGTGGGATTAAGGATGGATAAACTTTGATAGAAGGTTTAGGATAAAATAGGTTTGTGAATTTTGGGAAGTGTAGGATGAAATGGACTAAAAAGCATAAAAGATTCTGCAAACCCGACCATCAGATGGCCGGTCCCCTTAATTAGGGGCCGGTCCCCTTAATCATTAAGGGGGCCGCCTTACATAATTAAGGGGGCTGCCCATCTGGTGATTCACAGATTGCCAGAAAAGGGTTTTTGGTAGTGAATTGCAGAAAGGTTGTGTTTTTGGTTTCAAACAAGTCCAACTCTTTGAGGCAATTAAGCATATACTAATTATGTAGGCAATTATGTAGCCAAAGCATGTTAACGAAAGAGATTAAGTAAACAAGCAATTTCATCTAGCATGTAAACATACTCATCAAGCAAGTAAAATATAAGTGCTAGGAAACAATAAGCAACATCAAGTTATTTCATAACTACATAACTAGGAGGATTAATCCTAATGTGTATCAATGTGAAATAAGTGGGTAGTTATGATATCATGGATTTCTAGACTTGTTACAAACAAAGTCTTAATAGACAAACCATGGTCCTCTTGATTTGATTTAGTTCACTTATAAGTGTCATTTATATAAATATAGATGACAAATATGAGACTACCATGCATGATTTAAAAGAGACGTTTTTAGCATTATTCAACAATGTTTGAAAGTAGGTTTTCACTTAGATGTGAGTGATATTTGAATAAAATAGATTGGGTTTTACTACAAAATGTGTGAATGAACGGTAAAGAATATTTTCCCAATCTTTAGTTTTGATCAAAACAAAATTGTGAATATTGATAGTGAAAACATGTTATTTAAAAGTGTGATAGTTATTTGAAAAACTATTTTTCAGAATGTGAGATTTTTGCATATTTTTAGAGATATTAGATTTTTGACAACAAATATCATTAATCATATATTTTAAAAAATGTTTATTAAAGATCTCATGCTCAAGAGGATTGGTTAAGCCTATTATTATTTCATGCTATCGTTTCTACATATCCTATGATCCTAAAGGAAGTGATGACGATAATTTATATGTTAGATGCGAGAGTGTTGAATGGGGTATAACCTAACATCTATAGTTCCTTTGTTTTCGTACGCTTATCTAACTTAATGCCATAGTCTACGAGAGCTTGTTTCATCCATAGTTTTCTTACACGAGGGATCTAATCCTACATCTATATTAACGATTGATCCACTTAACTCATTTCACTTCATCACCATGAGTTTGCTAATAGCGGATATAGAAGATTTCCATTTTCTGTTTTGTTCGACAATGAACAATTTCATCTTATTCCTAGGAAAGTCAACTAATGATGTTTCTAGGTGATAAGTATATAAGCTATTATGTACGTATATATGTTTAAGAGTTACAAACAGTATATATGTATAGCTAAGCATGCAAATTATAGCGATGAACTTAAAAGAAGCGCGTACCTTTTAGTCTTCAATGGATTTTCTTCAAGCACTTCAAGTGACTATGTTGACTTATAGAAGTCATTTATAGATGAGATTCCAACTTCTTCAAAGAATGAAAACTTAGCCACTTGGTCCCCATTGTCTCATTGGTCCAAAGTTGTTTGATCCAAACATATTCAACATTTGGCTAGGATGCATGTATGGTGGTAATATTTCCCAAGGATTGTAACTTGGTTGATAATTCCACATTTGATGACTAGTATTGTTGTAGTTTTGTCTATTTTAGTTTCTTCTAGGTTGAAGTGTTTTAGATCGAGTATGAAGATTATTTGGTTTTCTTGGTGGTGGAGTTTTAGATCTTAATTTAGGTTTAGAGGATCCTACTTCGGTCTTTAAGGATGGTTTATACAAAGTTTTTACTTTTTCATCATTCGCAATGGGTATTTTTCTATCTTTTGTAAGTATATACTTAGGTTTTGATTATAATGATTTTTGTTTACTAGATTCACATTCAAACTTTATACTTTTATTTTCACTAGTTGAAACATTAGTTGAGGTTAATCCTAGACCAGTTTTATCTCCCGAAGTTTCTTGAACACTTATTATTTTCTTAAGTGGGTTACTACTATTTTTAAACTTGTCAAGTTTGAAAATTTCATCTTTAAGTTTTTCGTTTTCATTTTTAACCTCTATGCATGTTTTACATCCTATAAAAACTTCTTTTCCTTTTTCCAAATGTTGTAGTTTAATTTTTAATTTGAGTACTTCATTTTCTAATAGATTATTAATATGTTTTAGTGACTTATTTTTAGCTATAACCTTTTGACCTAATTTGCATAACCTATTATATTCACTATCTAGCTCTTTTTCGTCTAATGATAAATTTTCGTCACTAAAGTATTCGGTTTCGGAACATACCTCGCTTGATGTCTTAGCCATAAGACACTTCTCCTCTTTTGTGTTTCTCATCATCATCGCTATCACTCCAAGCTCCTCCAACAAACGCCTTTTGATTTTGATCTATTGACATCATTGGACATTTTCCGATGAGATGATTTGGATCACCACATTTGAAGCACTTCCTTTCACTTTTGCCATTTTTGTCATCTTTATTTCTTTGGTATGCTTTCCTTTCATCATGCGGTTGTCTAACGAATCTTCCTCGCCTTTTGAAGAATTTATTGAAGTCTCTTACGGCCATCGCATATTCTTAGTCATCACTTTCGGAGGTTGAGCTATCTTCGTTACTAGATTCCTTCCTAGCTTTCAACACAATTGACTTGCTTTGCTCTCTTTTTTCATTGACCATCTCGGAGTCTTTCTTTATTATTACTTCGTAGACTTTCAGGTTGCCCATCAACTCATCAAGTTGAAGAGTTGACAAGTTCTTCGATTCGCCATTTTGGATGAAGAGCCCTAAGAAATTTCCTGACAAAATTCTTACTAGAAAAATTCTCATAAAGTGCTTTTAAACTTGTGATGATAATGTTAAACCTAGCAAAAACATTATCTATTGATTCCTCCTCCGGAATCGTAAATTGTTCATATTGTTGAACGAGAAGATCTATTTTGTTATTTTTAACTTGACTATTACCTTGGTGAGTGATTAGTAAAGAATAACAAATTTCTTTCACGGTTTTACACATAAAAATTCTTTCATATTCTTTGCGTGGTAACGCATTATAAATAATCATTTTAGCCTCATTATTTTTTGCTAGTTTCTTTTTCAAATCATCATTTTGTTTTTCAAAAGATACAATTTCATCCATTTTAGTTTCAAAATTATATTGAATAGGGGGAAAATCACCAAAGGTAATGACATGCCAAAGATCAAGATCTTTTGATTTCACATAAGTTTTGAATCTATTTTTCTAATAAAGAAAACCATCACTTTCAAATAGTGGTGGTCTTTGCATAGATTGCCCTTCTAAATATTTTTCAGATTCCATAGATCGTTTCAAGTTTTAAAATACAGTTTATTTTAGAAATCTTGTTTAACCTGGCTCTGATGCCAATTGTGGAAAACTAGAAGGGGGGTTGAATAGTTTTACGTCTTTTTAATTTTATTATGAAAACATAGTTTAGTTTTAAAACCTTGTTTACTTTTAAAACTTTGATTCGATCTTATGTGAACTCAAGTCTTGAACAATATGAACAACTATATCTAAGTATGAACAATAATAATAATGTAAGCTAAGTATGTGTAATCAACACATGCATAATATAAACAATTGTAACTATATACGAAAGATAAGTAACTAAATGTTTATTATGTAATCCTTAATTATATGTTTTATGAAAACTATACTTGATCGAAATGATCAATTATATGTATGTTATCTTTTTAGTTTAATTGTAAAGACTTTGTTTTGTGAATGAAACTTTTGTTTGATCTTTAAGTGAAATCAACACTAGCACTATATGAGCAACTATATATATATATATATATATATATATATACACTTCTACGTCTACGAAAGTAATAACGATATAAGCAAGATAATAAGTAAGAGATGGAAAGATCAAACCGCGAGACAAAGAATTTATAGTGGTTCGGCTACAAGGACACCTTCCTTGCCCTACTCCACTCCCCGAGTCACCTACTCTAGAGTTTTCTTCACTATGTCAACAAGCTCCCTTATGGCAGAGAAAACCTTACACACCACAACTTTGTCACAACTTATTCACACCTTCTACACAACTTCTTTACTCCTAGTCACTACTTAATCACAATACTTCTTCACACCTATCTTTCTTCACAACTATATACTTCACAACGATCTTCTTCACAACTATCTACTTCCCAACTTCTCTACTTCATAACTATCTACTACACAATCTCTCTATCTACACACCTTGCTAATCTATCTTCTATCAAGTATTCACAACTAGTTACACAAAGAAATAGATATAATGGATGATGCTCTAACAACTTGGAAGTGGAGGTCACAACAAGTTGTAATACTTCTTTTCTTGGTGGATTGAAGTATTCTTCTCTTGCACTTGAAAGGTTGAGGCTTGGATCACTTTGAAACAAAGATTAATGTATATATGATCAAGGGATTTTAGAGAATATAAATGAGATCTAGAACAGAAAGTTTTGGGGTGCAAAAGGTGAGAAAAATCTGTGGAATGAACCAATATTTATAGGGGAAAAAATGCTGTTTGGGAACGTGGGCGGTCCCCTTAATAATTAAGGGGGCCGCCTAGTATAATTAAGGGGGCCGCCTAATAAAAAAATATTTTTTTCTTCAGATTTTTTGTCTTTTTGTGAGGGAGGTTTTTCCTGAAGAATGTAGCCATTTTTTGGGTCGAAATTTGAATTCAAAATATTTATTTTGAATAAAACATTTCTTATAAATACAAAAATATTTTGTATAAGTTTAAAAATGTTTGTCCCACTTTAATAAAATGTAAGATTTGTAAAAATAAAAATTCCTTTGATCATAAAATGCATTAGACACTTTGTTTATTTATACCTTAAGTTATTTGGATGCTAAAGTGATTATTTACGACTAAATATTTATTTACCTCATAATTTGTAGTTCAATGAGTTTACGTTTTGTGATTATCAAAACATAGAGATATCGATAAATGTTAATAACATTTTTAGGCATTATTTATATCAACATTGGTCCTTGGAATAATGAGCTTGGCATGATTGGTCCTTTGGAATACTATGGGACAGTTGCAAATTCCACCCTTGTACTTTTCAGAAATTACAAAAATGGTCCTTGTGATAACATCAAACCAAACCGGACCCTTCATATTATAAACCAAACTCCAAATCCAGTCCACCCAACACCCTAACCCATTACCCCAAGCCCAATCCCAAATTAATAATTCCTAGGGTCAAATTGTCAACTGGTCAAACGAAAAGTCAAACTCACCCACCTTCACTGTTCACCCTCCTTTTCCCCCTTTTCCTGCAACCATGTCCCCCCTCCAACTCATCCTTTTATAACAACCTCACCTCCACCACTTCTACTTGTCCCCAAAAAAACCCCTCCTCATTAATTGCTCTACCTGTACCACTAAAACTACCCAATTGCACTTTCCACCTTTTGGCGCCAAAATTCAATCTAAGGGATAAGATTGGTGAATGCTTAAATTGATGGTGAGGATTTTGTCAGTGGTCAACAAAGTAGCCATGGGGACTGCCAATTTGCAACAGGATGCACACATGTGATTTGAAGCTTTTATTTTTCATATTTTAGTATAAGTAGAAGGAGTGTAAGCCATACATGACATGTTGTCTTGTAACTTAGCTTAATTTAGTGCTTAGTTTTTCAATTTGTAATCAGTTTCTAAGTTAATGAAAGTTACCTTTTAAGTTTACTACCTGTTTCAAATTTAAAATAAGAATTTCAATTATCATTTCAAAGTTCATTAGTTTGTACAAGCTATTTATTAGTTCATATAAGATCAACATTAAGGTTTTCAGAAGCTTTCTAAGCTTGTGCAACCATTTTCACTAAGTTTCAAATCATCAAAAATATATAAAATAAATATAAAAAAAACATGTATCAAGGTTAAATAATGCTGGAGCACTGTTTATAAGGGACGGCCGTGGGTTAGAGGCTTGTAGAAGCCAATAGGAGTGGTACTTTGGTCCTGATCCTTGGATTCTTGCTTGGAAGGCTTTTGTAAGCTCAAAATTTGATTCTTGCTATTTTTAGTATAAAAGTGTTTCTACTTGCTTATCTGTGTTCCTTAGGCTTAATTATTGCTTGTTAGATAAATTTCAATTCATATAATAGACCCTTGTTTTAGTTCCATAAAGTTTCATTATAATCTGTGAGGGTGTTTGGATTTGACTGTGTTGTAGAGTATTGGTGGGTCTCAGTGGTTAAAACATGTTCATGCATCTTTCTTAGTACCTAATTAGACCAAAACAATCAAATTTTTAGTGGTTATAAGCCTCAAAGTCAAAATCAACTTCAAACTTGGCCTTAATTACCTCCTGTGTAGGATTTTAGATAGCATAAGCCTCATTTCAACTCACAAGTGAGTTTTGTAGCTTTTTTTAGCTTTGGTATAGCTTATTTAACCATTTTCAGTCCTTAAATCAAGATTAAAATTCATTTTAGTCAAATTAGAAGTAAAATCAAAAAGTCAATTTCAAATTGCCTTACAGAAATCCAAAAATTCAGGGATTTTTCCTGAATTTTGTGGTTAGTTTCAAGACCCAATCTTTTTACATGTCATAGTCCCCCACCTAGTCTTTTGAAATCCACAAGCAGATTATTTTTAAGATTTTTCTCCCAGCTTATTTGGTTGCTTAAACAGGCCTACAGGGGAAGCATCTCCCTTGCACCAGGGGATCAGTCCAAAACCCCAACTTTCAATAGCCATTTCCTGGCTTATTAGTGGGCCCCACAAAGTGTTTCTTGGCTTATTGGAAAGCCAATAAGCCCAACTTGAATGATCATAGCTTATTTCTTGGTTTACAGCTTATTTGATAGGGCTGCAAGTCCCTTTAAGTTTGTCCAATCCCACCCCTATGCTGAGTACTCAGCATAACAAGCCCAACTTCATGTCCTCCGCTAGTGCTTATTAGTGGGACCCATAGCCTGAACCTTGGCTTTTTAGAAAGCTCTTCTAGCTGTCTTTCGGATTTAGCATTTACTTTGGGCCTCCAATCATCCTAGTGGGCCCCACATTGGCCTGAAGTTTGCCAATTTTGGCCTGTGGTGGTGTTAAAGATTTCGATTTGCTTATTGGCTCTTTACAACTTATTGCTTGTGCTTATCTGTCCTCTTTTGCTTATTTCAAGTTCCTTTAACATCAGTGTAGCTTATTTATCCTTTTTGCTCCTTATTGTAGCTTGTTGTGTGGCTTTTTCAAAACCAAAAAGTCCTAATAAGCTTGAACATCCAAATCTGTTAAGCACTTGTGTCTCCATAGTGCTTATTTTTTAGGTTTAGCCAAAGTCCCTTCATTAAAGTTGTCTATAATCAGTATATAATTAGATTTGAAAAATAAAATTTCAAAAAAGACAAAAATACCAAAAGTGATAGCTTCTATTTAAGCCATTTGGCTTATTTTCAGCTTTTTGTAAAAGCAATTTTCATTTCTATAATTTTCTTAGGTTCCTAATAGCTTATAGTATTTTTAGTAATTTTCTCATATTTTTCTATTTTCATTTAGCACTTTTTATAATTTAATTTAGTTTTAATTAATTAATAAATAGTTTTTAATTAATAATAATTAATTTAAAAGTCAGAAAAATAAAATTTTAATTTTAAAATTAGTTTTAAGTTATTTTAGATTTTTCCAAATATAATTTTCATTTTTCTAGAGTAAATTGATAATTAGTTATAATTTAGGTTAATTTAAATAATTAAAAAGTAATTAGAAATTAGTAATTAATTAATAATAATTAATTAAATAGTGTAAAAATTATTTTTCTTTTTCTAAAAATTTTGTTTATTAATTAGGATTGTAAAAATATCATTTTCATATCCGTAGCCCTTTTATTTCCTTAGATTCACTTTTATTCACGTACGTTTACGTCGGTCTGTAATTAAAACGTACGCGTTTAGGTTTTAACGCGTTTCTTCCCAATCTAATTTCACGTAATCATTCACGTAGCTTTCCTAAGCTATTATATTTCATAATTCTTCAATTTTATCAATCATACCCTTTCCTGTGAAAATCACCCGATCACAAGCACGTCTAAAATACAATTCACACCTCCTCAGGACATAATGACCCGGTGATACTCTGTATTATCCGGAAGCATTGGTCTAGGCAGTTTGACCTTATTGACCATTCACTTGGTTAATTTAGGTTGACCATTTAGCATCAATCAAGGAGTCCATACCATACTTGTCATTTAAATCCCAAGTGTTATTCCGCAAACAGTTGGGTATACTCTTTCGATTAACTTCTGATAAGAATTAAACGTTGAAAATATTTTGTCTCTTTTCTTTACGTTTATCTTTGTTGTTAATCTTTTATATCTGTGTTAAAATTCTATGGAACTTGGTTAGGTTAACTCTTTAGTTAACTATTAACTTAGTAAACGAGACCAACACTATGTTTAGATCATGTGGAGGTGTATCGGTTGTGGAGTATTGTGATTGTTTTTTAGTTTTGAATGATTTTGTTGATTCGTCATGGTTGTAAAACGAGATTTTTGACCGTGAATCAAGGTTTTTGTGGTGAAAATGAAGGACTTTCGTGTATTGTTTAATGAAAAAGAGCTTAGACCTATGAAGTTTTGACATCGAAAAATAAGGATTTTCACGTTAAGACTTTGTTTTCTGATTTGATGAAAAACAGTGATGTTTTTGGATTAAAACGGAGTTTTCTGGTGAAACAAAAAAGTTTTGGGTGAATCAAAATCATTGGGGTGAATGGAAATTTAAAGTAATGGCTTGTTATTGTGTTGTGTATATCACGGATGGTGCCATTACGTAAGGTACGTATTAGGTGGGCGTAATCAATCGTTTGATTTCTCACGTTCGGTAAGGACCACAAAATATATATGACCGGAGTCAATAGTAACAATAATGATGTGACTATATATATTTTTTTGGTCTTCGTCAATGTGACTTGGTCCATTTCAAGGACCCTGGAGGTAGCAGCACGTGAACAATATCACGTACTAGTGTTATACTTGCACTACTATCTCTACTCGAATAAGGTAGCAGACTTGGAAAACAGGATCATGGACCTGAAACTTGAGTACAATACTTTCAGGGCCAAAGACTCTGAAAGTCTCTCAGAGACCTATACCCGGTATAAGATCCTCCTGAATGAGCTGACCAATGATGGTGTCACCCTATCAAAGCATGAGATCAATGTTGGCTTTGTCAACAGTATCCCTGAGAAATGGTTAAACTTCTCTCAGGGATTGAGAAATGCAAACCATATCCAGAATCTTGAGCTCCCTGAAATTTATGAGAAGTTTGTCTATGAAGATAATCTTATCACCAGGAGATACCCTGGTAAAACTCAGGAGACCAAAAAGACTCTAACCTCCTCACCCATATCCACTGCTTTCTATTCAAATGGTGTTGTGCAGGATTTTCAAGATGGATATGATGATGAGGTTGATGAAAGAACCTGTGAAGAGTACCTGAATGATTTACAAATTGAATTTCATGAAAGGGCACTTCTTGCAAACTCAAGAAGGTTCATTAAAAGAAACAAAAATTTTTCTAACTCAAAGGCAAATGACAATTCTGAATGTTTTAAATGTGGCAAAAAGGGTCGCAAAAAGGGTCATTTTGCAAAAGATTGTTTCTAACAAACAACCTCAGAACCATCTTACAAATTTTCTGGAAATAATTTCTCTTCAGGAACTAGCAAGTTTCAACCAAAGTTGCTTCAATCATGTCAGTTTGTTCAAAACAAAATTGAAAAATTCCTCAAAAAGATTTTGAAGCCAAATATAAAAAGGCCAAGGCCAAACTTGCTCTTCTTGAGTCTGCTTCCTCAGTCACTCAGCCACCTCAGGCTCCTAAACAAGCCTAGTTGCTGAAACATATGACTGGGATGAGGTTGGAGTGTCCACTGATGATGAAGAAGTCCATATCAATGCCCTGATGGCTCTCTCAGAAGACAACAAGCTTGCTGTAGGAAAAGGTCATGCCAGGAATGGAGAATGGGTGAACATCACAATGAGAAAGATAAACATCTTACATTCTATGGATGATGATGCTGATTGGAAATCTTACTTAGATTATATTAATGTTGATATTAAGTATGTTGAAGAGCAGAGACTAAATTTGTTTTCAAAATTTAACAAACTGAGTTTTGAATTAAATCAGTGTAGAGATGAACTTCTTGCTATAAAACAAGCTAAACTTGAAAGTGTCACACTTCAAAATCAAAATCCTGAACTTGTAAAACAAAATCAAGCTCTTCAAGAAGAACTTAAGAAAGAAAAGACAGTCTTTTGGAAATGGACTCAGAAGAACCCCAAACTTTTTAACACACTGAATCTCACACCCAGCAACAAAAAGGCTGCTCTGGGCGAAGATCAACTCACTAAAATGTCTGGGGAGAGTAGCCATTCAACAACCTTTCTGTCAGCAAACATACTCTCTAACAAAGAACTTGCTCCTAAACCCAGTGATTGGATTGAAAGAGTCAATCCTGACAGTAAACTCCCAAACTTCAACACTGGAAGAATTCTAGAGCCTGAAAGTCAGGCTATTAAGGAGTTGCTAGGAGTTACAGATGAACCCAGTCATACTGAGTCCATCACTGATTCTAAGTCAGATCCTTAATCACCACTCCCTCCACTGAAACTACTTCAGGGAGCAGCACCTAGTTCAGACCTTGCACCACCGGTTTATCAACCTCACTCTCCTAAGGAGAAAACAAATCTAGGAATAACCATCATGAAGAGACCTACCTCTGTACCTCCTGAAAACCACACACCTTCAGTATCTACTGAAGTAAAACCTGAAAGCACTTATTCAAAGTTTGATCAGTTAGCTGAACTTGTCAGGAAGTTGAGTGAAAAGATTGAGTCCACTGAGAAACACTCTGACTCAAAATCTAAACCAGTAACTTCCTCAAGTTCCTCCAAACCAAAACCCTCATCCAAACCTTCCATGAGATGTGAACTTTGCAATCATCCAAACCACTCCACTGATAATTTTTTCAGAATCCTATTCTGCATGATATGCAAACAAGAAGACCACAGGACTTCTGATCACAACTCTCACACTGCTTCTATAAAAGCACAAGGTCTTTACAAAACACAAGGCTAACAGTATGCCTCATCTTCCAAACAAAGACAAAAGTCTAAGACTTTCTTGCCATGTCCTCACTGTAGGTTCAATGATCATCTACCTGATGATTTTATGATTAACAACTATTGTAACATCTGTGGAGACCCCACACATGATGACAAGGGACATGACAAGATCATTCATGCCAGAAGAAACATCTCAACCAGCACTTCACAGTCAACTGAGTCTTCAACTACCACAAAATGTAAAACATGTGGAAGCTCAGTTCACTCTACTTCAGACCATGACTCTTTAGCTAAGTTCAAAAAGTCCCTGAGGGCTAAGCCCACTAGGAGGTGGGGTAACAAGAAAAACTAACCTAGTTTACTATTTGTGCAGAAACACATTAAGGATCCTGCTTGGCACCTCGACAGTGGATGCTCAAGGAGTATGATTGGTGTGAAGAGTTATCTGCACAAATATGTAGAAGAACCAGGACCCAAAGTAGTATTTGGTGATAACTCATCAGCTCCCACTGAAGGTTATGGTTCAGTGAACTGCAATGGTATAGTTTTTACAAGAATAACTTATGTCAATGGTCTCAAGTACAATCTAATAAGTGTGAGTCAACTATGTGATGCAGAATACATAGTTCAGTTTGATGATAAGAGAGGGACCATCTTCAATGCCAACAAGGAAGTTGTGTTGATTGCTCCCAGGAGGGATGATGTTTATGTACTAGACATGTCATCCTTCACTCAAAATGGGACTTGCCTCTTCTCTAAGGCAAGTGAGACAATCAACTGGCTTTGGCATAGGAGACTCTCTCATCTCAATTTCAAAAACATTAACAACCTGGCCAAACAGAACAAAGTTCTTGGCCTTCCATCCCTGGTGTACACCAAAGAAAAGCCATGTTCTGCTTGTGAAAAAGGAAAACACCACAGGGCATCATTCAAAACCAAACACTAATCAAAAGATGCCTGCATCTTCTCCATATGGACTTGTTTGGACCTGTCAGTCCCATGTCCATTCATCATGAGAAGTATACTCTGGTTATTATAGATGAATACTCAAGATACACTTGGGTTTACTTCCTGACCAAAAAGAGTCAGGCAGCTGACACAATCATGTCATTTGTCAGGAACATTCAAAATCAAAATGATGTCAAAGTTAAACAAATTATAACTGATAATGGCACTGAATTCAAAAACCATGACCTTGAGTGTTTCTGTGATGAGAAAGGAATTTCTCAGAATTTCACTTCTTCATATACTCCTGAACAAAATGGAGTAGCTGAAAGGAGAAATAGAACACTCATTGAGGAAGCAAGGACAATGTTAAATGGCTCAGTCCTCTCAAAACACTTCTGGACTGAGGCAGTCAGAACAGCCTGCTACACTCAAAATAGGTCCATCATTGTGAAAAGACACAATGAGACTCCCTATGAGATATTCAAAGGAAGGATCCCTGACTACTTTCATGTATTTGGGTGTCCTGTGTTTATTCATAATCACAAGGATCACTTAGGTAAATTTGATGACAAAGCTGATGATGGATACTTCTTGGGATATTCTCTGGTCTCCAAAGCCTACAGGGTGTTTAACACAAGGAGACAACAAACTGAGGAAACTTATCATATAACAGTTGATGAGAGCACTGACTCCATCAGGTTCTCCAATTCCTCAGTTGAAGAGATTGGTATTGATGACTCATCAAGGTATCCTCCTGATGAGTATCTCCTTGAGAATCAAACTTCAACTCAACACCAAGCTGATGCTGATGTCTCATACTACCTCATCCCTCACAATTAACCCCAACCAACCATCAGTGAAGTCATTGAAACACAACAAGTCTCCAATGAGACCACTACCACTGAACCAATTGTTCAGGAACCCTCAAACCAAGCCATTCACACTGTGGTCATTAAATACCAAAATCTTGAGTTACCTCAGGTTCCTGTGACTGAACCCACTCCAACAATTCAGGCTTCTACAAGCTCTAACTCCTATCCTATACCGCAGGATAGTTGGACAAAATCCAAAACAATTGAGCTTGTAAACATCATTGGTGAGCCCACTGAAGGCATGCTTACAAGAAGCATGGCTGCCAAACTCAAGGCAGCCTCAGCCAATGTTTGTCTCTATGTGGATATTCTTTCTGACATAGAGCCCAAAAATGTTAAAGAAGCCTTAACTTATGAGAGTTGGGTTCAGGCCATGAGAGAAGAGTTGGAACAATTTGACAGAAATGATGTCATGACCCTTGTTGAATGCCCCAATGGTGTTCTAGTCATTGGAATGAAGTGGGTCTACACGAAAAAGACTGATGAAAATGGAACAGTCATCAAAAACAAGGCTAGACTTGTTGCAAAAGGATATAACCAACAGGAAGGTATTGATTATGAGGAAATCTTTGCACCTATTGCTAGAATGGAAGCCATCAGGATCTTCCTAGCCTATGCAACATACATGAACTTTAAAGTTTACCAAATGGATGTAAAAAGTGCATTCAAGAATGGTAAAATTAAAGAAGATGTCTATGTGCAACAAACTCCTGGCTTTGAAAGCAGTGAATTTCCTAACCATGTTTACAAGCTTAACAAGTTTGTAAAAGGAAAGATTAACAACACCCTGTTCATCTATAGAACAAAAAGTGATGTCATCCTTGTTCAAGTGTATGTTGATGACATCATCTTTGGCTCAACAAGTTTCAAACTTTGCATACAGTTTGAAAAACTGATGACCACAAAGTTTGAAATGAGCATGATGGGTGAACTCACTTACTTTCTTGGACTTCAAATCAAACAGACTGACAAAGGCATATCCATTTGTCAAGAAAAATACATTAGGAACCTACTGAAGAAGTATGAGCTTTCTAACTGCTCTTCAGTAAAAACCCCTATAGTTCCTCCAAACAACCTTGGTATTGACCTCACTGGTAAATCAGTGAATCAAACCCTTTATAGAGGAATGATAGGGTCACCGATGTACTAACTTGCCTCAAGGCCTGACATCCAATTCTCAGTCTGCCTTTGTGCTAGATATCAGTCTGAACCAAAAGAGTCTCATCTCACTGCTATAAAGAGAATCATCAGATACCTGAAGGGTACACCTAACCTTGGTTTGTATTACCCCAAATGTTCAGGGTTTGACCTCAAGGGATACACTGATTCAGACTATGCAGGCTATAATATGGATAGAAAAAGTACCTCAGGATCCTGCCAATTCCTTGGTGGCAATCTTGTGTGTTGGAGTACAAAGAAACAACAGTCAGTGGCCATGTCCTCAGTTGAAGCTGAATATGTGGCTGCTGCAGTGTGTTGTATAAATGTACTTTGGATGAAGAGCCAACTGAGTGACTATGGCATTCAGTACAAGATGGTACCCATCTTTTGTGACAACACCAGTGCCATAGCCATCTCCAATAACCCAGTACTTCATCAAAGAACCAAACACATTGACATAAGGTACCATTTCATCAGGGACCACATCATGAATGGAGAAATTGAATTACATTTCATCCCCACTGAGTATCAGTTAGCTGATATCTTCACCAAACCCCTGGATGAACCCACTTTCACCAGACTGAAAGATGAGTTGGGCATGTTGGATATTGAATCAGGCAACTGATTATAATTATTCCAACCTGATGTAAATTCTCTTAGGTCCCTGAACAAACCCATTTCTAAGTGATATACACCTCATCATTGATCATCAACACACTGAATGATAATTCATTCAGGGGGCTCAAGATATAATATGCATTGAATACCCTAACTAAATGCTCTAAGTACTTAGTTAGTAAATGTCCCAGGTAGGTAACTGATTCCTATTTAATATAGGAATATATGTTGTTTACACAACTGGCATCCACATCTTGGGCCCCCACACCTATCTCACCAATACCACTGAGCATTAAATGCTCTCTCTCACACAAATACTTGTGTGATGGCATCACTCTGCAAAAGCGTCTTTTGCAGAGCTATGCAACTGTTCCTCTAATCATGTTGCGAGAAAAATTGGGTAATGGGAATCGTGCTAATTAATGCGGATATCAAACATGCTTTATAGCACCATTTTAAATTAATAACAAAAACGTTTGATATCCGCAACAGCATAACCCTAATTCATTCCCTATAAATACCCCCACAAAGAAAAACACACACATGCTTTCAAAACTTAACAAAACTCTTGCAAAATTTATTCAAGAACAAATATGTTTTTCAAACTGTGTGTGTCCCGTCTTTGATCAATTTTTTTTCTCAAAACCAGACCATTTCTCTCACAATGGCTTCTTCTAAAGTCATCAAATACGCTCCCAATGTGGATTTCTAAGTGGAAAGCGTAGACCTGACCAAGAATAATGTGGTGGAAAACTTCGCCTACCCTGAAGGGTTCCCTGAATACAGGGATGTGGTGAAGTTTCTTCAAAACTGTTTCCTTACCACCACATTTACTAAAACCTCCTCTGTCATCTATCATGACTATTTGAGGGAATTCTGGTGCACAGCAGTGGTTGAAAACCCTGATGCACCAAAGGATGCCACCATAAGGTTCTCAGTAAAGAATGGGACTAAGTTCCTAACTCTTAACTATAAGACCTTTATCAAAGCCACTGGCCTTGATTATGCTTAGACTTTGCTGCCAAACCCACTAAAGAGGATGTGAAGGCAATTTTAGCGGAACTAGGGCCATATGATAAAAATCACCATGAGGTAACTCAAGGGGCCCTCATATCCAAAGCCCCAATCATCAAAACCTGGTTCCCTGTCTCCTGGAGGATCCTGATGACCTTTGTCATTCAGGTCCTTGGGGGAAATAAATCCTCCACTGAGCAACTAAACACTACTCAAGCAATGATAGTGTATTGTCTCATAGAGGGTACAAAAATTGACCTTGGAGAAATTATCTTCAGGGACCTCATTGCAAAGTTGGGTGGGAAGTCTAGGCAAAAACTTATGTCATACCCTATGTTAATACAAATATCGCCTAAAAACGTTATTTATATTTTACGATCTTTGCTAAGTTTTGTTAATGACAAAGTATGAACTTTGGCTAATAGTAAATCATCACTTTAGTGTTTAAGTCTTGTTTAACTAAGGTTTACATTTCCTTTTAAACAAAACATTGTTTTTATTTCTTTAATTAGAAAGTGTCTTGTCACATCATACATTTCTGGCAAGCTTGTGTGTTTGACTTGCCATAACATCTTACATACTTTTGGAAGCTTTCCAAAGTGAATTCAATGTGTTTGACTAGTTGTTGTTGATGTGACTTTGGTTGGTTTGGATTATTTATGGTAAAACCTACTGCAAGCCTGGCAGAACCCTGGGGGTACACGGGCGGAACCCATCTGAGGGTTCCGCCGTATCCGCCAGACCTGCAAGTTGATTTACTATAAATACCAAGCCACTTGTTTGTTTTGGTCATCACTTTAGGACATAATTTTCTGTTAGCATTAGAAGTGTTGATCACTTATGTAATCAAAGAGAGATCTCAATGATCGTCCCTTAGGGGGAGATTGTTAGGATTAAAAGTGACGATCATTATTGAGTCAAATAGTTAGTTAAATATACTCATGTAATAGTTAGTAAAATGCTAGTTTATTAAGTTTAAGTAAAAGCCTTAATGGCTTGGCCCAAAAGAAGGCCCAAGAGAAAGCCCATGGAGGCTAATGTAAAAAGTATAAATACCCTTCTAAGCTTGTTAGGAAGGGTGGGAGTTCATGCTAATCAAAGCTGTTTGGGACACCGAAGATGATCATATCAGACCTTCATCAGACACAGAGATATGGGCTACGGTACAACATTCACATGCTCATGATAATGTTGATATATTTGAGAATATGTTTGTTCATGATCAGACACATCCTGAGCATCCTGAGTCTATTAGTGACACTTATGTGGTGGAACAAAATGATAGTAATATCACTTTTGATACTCCAGATATGGATCCTAATAGAGGTGAGCCTGCCCTGGATGGATCTTCTTATGAACAAGATCGTGCCTTATTTGCTTCATTAATCAATAATTTCAAACATGAACTTGAAAAGTGCAAAGAGGACAATCGTAAAGCTAAGCAAACGAATGTCTTATTGACAAAAGAGCTTGAGAGATTTAAAGAAATGGAAAAAGGTTTTCAAAATGTAACAAAAAGAAAAACTGAACTCGAATTTGAAAACTCAAACCTTAAATCTCAAGCTCAAAAGTTTGAAATGTATGGAGAGTCTGTCAAACCACTTCTAAAAAGAAATGAAGAACTTGAAATTGGTTATAGAGAAGCTGTTCTTCGTGAAAAACGTTCCACTCAAAATCTGGATGCTCAAATGGTTGTTAACAACAGAAAGGTTCAAGCGCTTTTAAAAGAGAACAATGATTTAAAAAGTGAAAATTCAAAGCTTCAGAAAACCACATCAAATTTTGAGATTGTAGACACAAAACTTGAGAATGAAAACCAAGAGTTTTTGAAACGAACAAACGATCTTGAAAACAAACTTCGAAAATTGGGACAGACTTCTCAGACTATCAACATGCTACCTACTAAAGATGAGGAAGTTTCTAAACAAACATCTGGAATTGGTTTTGAAAATAGTGCTCAGTTGGAAAATGGAAAAACGTGTTTTTTAAACAAAGTGAAAAAGCTGATACCTATTTTGTACAACGCTGAAGATACGGAAAAAGAATTGTCACATGATCTTTTGTTTGAGTCTCAAGATATTTTAAAATCTGAAGAGGAAAAATGTTTGAAAGTAAAACAAACAAAAAACCCTCTCTCGTACCACGGCTTTGTGTATGGTTGTACACAATTGACAGATTTTCCAAAAGCACCTTTCAAAAGAAAAGACACAAATGTGAAAAGATTTTTCAAAGAAGCTCAACTTGCTACTTATGATGCTAAGTTATGGCAGAATAGAGCAAGGAAACAATTTTGTAGTCTTAAACATCACATTGAGCATACGTTAAAGGTCATTTGGTTTAAGCAAGAAAACATCGAATACAACGTTTTCTCTAATCCTCTTTCATCAGATGTACGCCTTAAGTTAGAAGTCAAAAAGATTTTGAAAGATGAGATTGAACCTCGTGTGAAAGATATCAACTTATGTTTTGAGTACTTTGAAAACTATTTTGTAACTGAAATCTAAAGTACGTTCACTCTCTGGAAGATGAATTTGATGAAAAATGCTTAATTCTAGACATTCAAAAAGATTTTTTCACAAATCAAATAGAGTCGTTCAAGTCAGCATCTGTTAGCCATGAGAAAGTGAATGAGAATTTTGAACAAACATCTTCTTTGAAATCTGAAAATCTTTGTCTCAAAAAGAAAATCACCGAGCATTCAAAAGAAGCAGCTGATGTCAAAGAAGAACTGTCAAAAAGAACTGCTCAGTTTGAGAAACATCTTGCAAAACTCGAAGCACAAAGTATCCCTTTCCAACTAAAACTGCAAGAGCAGAATGAGAAAATGTCTTCTGAAAACTCTTTGACATCAGTGCTTAAAGAAAAAGAAAAGATTTTTGAAGAAAATTGTGATGATACCAATATCAAGTTTGATTTTGACGAACTTGATACAAAAAATCTTGAATTGGAACATGTTGTGGCATCATTACAAAAAGAAAATGGGCATTTGAAACAGACTTACAAAAACTTGTTTGATTCTATCAAGCGGTCAAGAGTTCAGAATCAAACTTTAAACAAATCTGTCTCTCAGATCACACCAAATCATCTTTTTGAAAAAGAAAAGTCTGTGCTTCAAAAGAAAATTGTTGAATTGGAAAAAACGATTGCACAACAAACCAAGGATTTTGGTGATGCCAAAAATGATTTTTCAATCGAAACAGACAAATATGAAAAATATTTTGCACATCTTCAAAATCAAAATGCTTCTTTGCAAGAAAAACTGGCATCATTAGATCATCTTTCTCTTCAAAAAGAATACAATGATTTGAGAACGTCATACAATGCCTTAAAAGCGAAGTTTGATGTTCTTAACCGGTCAAAAGGAAAATCTCAAGTTTCAAACGAGTCTAAACCACAAGTAAGTGTTTCGGAGAAGGTTTACACGGGTGAATCTTCCAAACCGTTTTCGAAAAAGGTTTCTTAGTTTAAAACCTATTCTTTACAAAAGGAAGGAAATTTTCAAAGAGACCTAATTTTTCTGAAACATTTACTCCTCAAAAGGTTTCAAATGCAAGTGCTCATAAAGAAAAGAATCAAGGTTTTCAAACTCCATACTCTCGTTTTACTCCAGTAAAGCCAGTGTGGAAACCAAAGCAAAGTCGTTCAAAATATTTGAAATATTCATACTCTGAAATGCTTCCGCTACAACAAAAGAATGGCTATGCTTTGAAAAATCCTAATTCTGGAAGGTTTCCATTCATCTCAAAAACAAATTTTCGAAATGAAACACCGAGTTTCAACAATGGATGGAAAACTTCTTCTTCAAGTTTTAAAACTCCAAGAGAAACACGGAGTTTCTCAAACAAGTTTCAAAAGAAAAAGAGTTTTAAATCACCGTTGATTCCACGAGCTTTTTTCTAAATGAAACACCGGTTTTCAGTCCTCGTTGGAATTCAACTTCTTTGTCTCGGATTGACACAACTTTCAAATGGATTTCAAAATATGGTAAACCCATTGGCGCCGTGCTTAAATGGGTTCCAAAAGTTGTTGTCTAATCCAAAAACATTATGACTTCTTAGTACTTCAGCTAAGGACTCGTTCTTCAAAGACAGGAAAGTGCTTAAATCAAAACAAAGGTTTTTCATATTCTTTGAGCACTTATCCTAAAAACATTATGGCTTATGCACACATAACAGTGTATAACCCGTGATTTTCAAAGAAAGGACCCTGTTGTACATTTCTGTGCGACAATCCTAAAAGATAAGAAGACTTCTCACCAAAAAGCTTATCAAAGTCTTCTTAATTTTTTGAGCAAAACTTTGAAAAATGTTTCAAAAGGTTTTCAAAACTTTTCATGATGTTGCTCAAGATATTACTCCCTCAAATCCTTAAATCGTTTAATTTAATCAAAATGTTCTATTTTTGAGGGGGAGTAATATAAAGTTGTTCCAAAAAGATCATGCTTAAAGGAAACAAATACGGAATTAACAAACATCCGTTTCTCCCATAAGCTATCCAAAAAGAAAAGGTTTTAATCAATTGGTATAAAAAATACCATGGATATGCTATTTTTGAGGGGGAGTAGACGTGATTAAAATGTGATCGTCTTGAATCTCAAAAGAGCTCGACTCAGAAATGACCCAAGAATTGATGAAACAACATAAGTTAGTAATCGAAAAGACTTATCCTCGACGGGTAATAACATCAAGTTAGTTACTATAGCTAGTTGTCACCTAAAAGCTGACAATGGAACTCTTTAACTAGCCACGTAAGCGTGTCTCGAAAAGGATTTGTCTTAGTAGAAATGTACCGTTTCGAGAAACTTTCTGTGGACTTGACCAGGCCGGGTAATAACTTCAAGCTAGTCTAACTAGTGATGTAAGCGTGTCTTGAATCGGTTGTGTTCATTGAAAGTGAATCTATTCAAAAGTGCAAACTCCTCACGCATGTGCAAATTTCTTAAAATTCCATGAGCACATGTGAAGGGGGAGTCCTTCAAATGAAATGCAAAACTCTCGAACTGTTAACAAAGTATGTTTTATTATCATAAACACTTTGAGAGATTTTCAAAAATGGGTTGATGGCAACAATAGGATAGTCATGAAGTTATAAGGTGACTAAGGTTAGGAAAAACCGTCCTATGATCCGCCAGAGCCGGAGGGATCTACCCAAGGACAATTCCAATAGATTAGAATTAGAAGTCCTTAGGTATGATTTGAAAAAAGGAGAAAAGAATGAAAGGAGAAAGAAGGGGTTGAAGAATTAAAAAGAAAAGCAAATGAAAGGGTGAAAAGAAATAGCCCTCCAAATGTTCAACCTTAGGGCAGAAACCGGGTTCAATTCATATGCTACTGGTTGTTACCAAGGTGACACCGGTATTGAAGATAAAGACGTCATGGACCCAGTGACGCACTGCACTTAACCTTCTAGCCACGCAAGTTCTCTTAAAAGAGCTTGTTTCATTCTCACGGGGAACCAGTGTAATCTATCGACTTATCTCTTTGAGATGGTTGATATTGAAGCAGGAGACCCCTCCCTAGTCTCCGCATAGGAAAACCAAATTATGCACTTATCGAGTCTAGAGCCATGAGATTCATTAAAAAAAATCTCTTAGGATTTCCTATGAATACACTTGTGTTCGCCAAAAAGGACACAAGTTGTAAGAGTCTTTATGAGATCTATGGATCTTGCCTTATCTATCATGATGGTTACTATGTCTCAAATGGTCTAAAGTTGTGGGGTGATCTCCAGCAACTCACCTGAATCATTGATGTACTTCGGTGGATCTAGTAAGCCCTTTCAGGGGTATCTGATTCAGGAACGGCCTTGGTAAGGGTTAGAAGGAGTCTTCACACTATGCTGTTGACGATCTCTAATTCCGAACCTGTAAGTACCGGATACCTTATTGCTAACTGTTTTATGTAGGTACTCATGAATGTTCCTTGGAGAAAGACCGTTACCATCACTCAAAGATCCACATGCTCATACCCTGCAAAGCTCTCTTCAAAGATCTAAGCAAAGCAAAGTTCAGAATGTTTCTAAGTCAAAGTCAAAGAATCTTCAAACTAAAGAAACAAAGATTAAAGTCAAAGAGAAGAGAACTTCACAAAGATTCAAAGTCAAACAAAGTATGAGCATGTTGGAAAAGACGTAAAGACAACATAGTAAAGATGTTGATCAAAGGCAAGAAAGATCACAAAGCATGATTGGAACAAAGGAACTAGCAAAACTATTACACAAGGACTCAAAGTTCAAGAGAACAAGCTTCCAAGATCAAAGATCAAAGTCACAAAAGAGAGATCTCAATGATCACCCTTAGGGGGAGATTGTTAGCATTAGAAGTGTTGATCATTTATATAATCAAAGAGAGATCTCAATGATCGTCCCTTAGGGGGAGATTGTTAGGATTAAAAGTGACGATCATTATTGAGTCAAATAGTTAGTTAAATATATTCATGTAATAGTTAGTAAAATGCTAGTTTATTAAGTTTAAGTAAAAGCGTTAATGGCTTGGCCCAAAAGAAGGCCCAAGAGAAAGCCCATGGAGGCTAATGTAAAAAGTATAAATACCCTCCTAAGCTTGTTAGGAAGGGTGGGAGTACATGCTAATCAAAGGTTTATTTTCACATAGTTCATGTAAAAAATATAACATTTAACGAGTGATCACCTCCTTCTAAGATATCATCTTTGGTAGATGATGACTTAGTCGAAAGTCCAATGATGGCAAGACAAGTATGTTGTGTAAAACATTAAGGATAAAGGTTCAAAATAACATCTTCTCACCTTGAGTCAAACATTGAATCAAGTAAAATTGACATAAGTTATAAAACTTGATTTATAGGTCATAGTTGTGTCTAAACAAATTCAACAAAAACAGCTTTTTGAGTTTAGAGTAAAACAACTAGTGAAACAAAATAGATTTTTCAAAGTAATCAAGTGATTATAGTGTCAATATTTGAAAGACTTTTTGATAATAAAAGCAAGCCCCAAAAGCAAGGGATTTTAACTTAAAGACATTCCTAGTTACTCTCTTGTTCTCAATAGTTAAGTTATTGATGACTTATCAAGAATGAGATTAGTAAATCCGTAGGTAAAACTAAACGTAGAGAAATGTTCGGAATACTACTTGTTCTCATAACAATTAGATCCAACATTATGTTTAGTGTTTGTCTATGTGCTCGTTTTAGAGAAGATCCTAAAACAACTCTTTAGTTGAGCTTGTTTGGATACATCAAAAGGTACTACACAACTAGGATTATGGTATCCCAAAAGAACGGGAATAGAAACCATAGTGTATGCCAAATGGAATTATGTAGGTAATAAGTTGATAAGAAAAGCACAAGTGGTACTTGCACTTTTATACTTACTTACCCATTGATTCTTTAAAAACGCTTATGGTTCTCATATTAGTATCAGATGGAGAAGCACGTCAACAAGCTCCACTTGAACAAGCTACCTCGCGTCGACAACGGAATTCATCTCATCAACATTGTTATCCCTTCAACAAAGGAAGCATTGACTTCAGCGACAATCCAATCCATTATGTTCTTAATTGACATATTGTGATCCGTCATCATCGTCTTGGTAAAAAATGTTTATTGAGGAACATCTTAACTAAGAAAGTCTTATACGTTAACCATTCTATCAACGTTTTCCCAAAACCTCTTGATTGAGAAGCATTCATCATTCCTAGGCTTAGTCAAAGACTCATAAGACCTAAAACCTTAGTTTTGAACATTAGGATAAAACCACAAAAATCAAGACAATCCCTTTTGAATTTTTCCCTGCAGTACCCACGGAACCCTTAGACCATACGGGCGGAACCCTCCCTTTGGTTCCGCCTGGTCCGCCAAATCTGCATCATGTTTTATTTTTTATTTCAAAACCAAACACCCTCTTAACTTAATCATTCACTTTTCAAACAGCCATCACCCTCTCAAAAACACATAACCATACGAAATTTAGGGCTTTCAATCTAACCTCTTCAAATCCAATCAACTTTGTAAGTGTTCTAATCATGGTTGCATTTTTGATTCAAGTATAACATTCTCATTTACATTCATTAACTAGAATCTTAGGGTTTATGCATAGAACTTTTTGATTCATGAAAAACTTGGTTGCTAACCAATCATGTCTTCAATTAGTTAAGAATTGTATTCTTTTTGTTGTCATTTTGATTTGCCAAACACACCAAGTGCATTGTCTTTCAAAAATTGCAATCCACAACTAGAACATAACTCTTCACCACATTGTTAAAACAAATGAAAAATGTCATTGAAACATCACTTGCATATTGTCTCTTGAATGCTAAAGGGGATACATAACTACTATGTATTTTCGGGTACATTTAATCAAAGACACATTCAATTAGGAGAGTTTTGGTTATCTTTTGTTTTTATAACAAAATTTGCATAACAAAACAATTTAAGAATCAAAATGAGTCAAGATAACCAAGTCTCCAAATTGTTTGCATATAGGAACACATTAGAACACCCACATTGTTAAAAGTCATTAACATAAAATTTTATGTTTTCTAGGAATCAACATGCCTCCCGCAAATTTCTCCGATCACAAGGAAACCCTTAAGTACTTACCCAAACACCATAGGACCAAAGGTCTTACTAAAGATCAAGTTGAAACCTTTAAGAGTCTAGAAAAACGCTATGTTCATGAAGGAAGAACCATTGATCCATCCTTCCTAAAGGGAACATCCATTCGCCAAAAATTTGCTGCAATCAACTTTGATTGTCTTCTAGACATCGATGAGCAAATTTGCCCTAGGTTCATCTTAGAATTCTATGCAACCTTAAGCCTTTTCTTCGATGACGATGGTGAGTTCTCACTAACCTTTACAACCAATCAAATATCAAACATCATACCCTTGAAAGATTTTGCAACAATTCTTGGTGTTCCTAATGTTGGTACATGTCTCTACACGGATAAGTGGCCCCTTTCTAATCTTGATTCTATTGAGCGTTTTCATCCATACAACACTCCTCTTGCGAATAAGGAAGCAATTCGTGAGCACCTATTTGTTAGAACCTCAACAACTAGGAAGAATCGTTCGGGTAACGAGGTAGATAAGGACCCTTTTGGTATGGAAATCAATGAGCTCAAACCACAACTTAAGAAATGGGAAGAAATTCTTAGAGCCAACGTTATAAGTTCCATAGGAAATAGAGATCATATCAACACAATGCTTAGCTACATGCTCTATAGCATTTCCACCGGTCAACCTTTTAACTTAGCCTACTACCTCGCCAAAAGAATGGCCGACATACCCTTGGTAGGAACAACCGCTCTTCCTTATGGAATGCTTCTCACCCGCCTCTTTAGAGCAATCTCACCCATTCCTCGTAACGATAAGGGAATGTGCCTTGACTACTCTCTCATTCCTCACATCTTCGTCCCTCTAAGTGATAAACGAGTCTTCAAAGCTAAGGGCAAACGTACTCGCTCACCTTCACCATCATCATCCTCATCCGACATGAGCGAGGACAATAAACTTCCTAACTCTAAGTTACCTCCTTTAGACTACCTTCAAGAACTCCCCGTCATTGACAATGCATCTGAAGAGTTCTAGCAAACCAAAGAAATTTTCAAGTGCTTTGGAAGGTACCTAAGCAAGCTCAATAAGAAGATAGACCGGTTGTGAGAAGCGTGATTAAGGAGTGTTTGGCTTATGAAGGTTTTAGAACCTTGTATGTGTTAAACTATGTGATTTGTATTGTTTTTCACGTTCATGCTTTATTACGTTTATCGGATTATGTTTTGTATTAGCTTTTATGCATAATGACAATATTTGAGGTGTTTGTCAATTTTTATGCTTATAGTAAATTTCACTAAGTTTAGTTAAAATCGCTAGCCCCCGGTCAAAGTCCTATGATATGAATGTCTACATGCCAAAATTTTGCATTTCCTAATCAGACATATAATAAATTTTCATTTTTAGGAGTTTTCGAAAAATTTGAAAATTGTCTCGCGGGTCAAATTAGTGGACTGTCTGATTTTTTAGACCTGGCGGATCTGGCGGCACCCTCAAATGGGTTCCGCCAGTGTAATTTTTGGGCAACCCAGAAATGGCCCAACGGACCAGACGGAACCCAAAACAGGGTTCCGCTTGTGTATCGCGAGGGGTTTCGCCAGTCACCTGCAGAAAATTTTTGTCATTTTTCTTAAGTTCAAAACTTTTAAAGTGTTAAACCATTATCTTTAGTGAGAAACATATTCCATTATCTCCAATAACCATATTAGGACAACTCTCACTCACTAAAACAATTAGAAGTCACTTCCCGCCAAAAATTCAAATTCAAACATAACTAACCCAAGGAACCCTCTTAAAGGATCCTTCAAAACATTGGAACATTTTCAACCTAATCACTTCCCATGATCACAAAGCATTGAGTGCATATGTTGGTCTTTCACTCCACCCAATTCCATTGGATTGAAATCTAATGATTTGACATGTTCATGAAAATTTTCTAAATCATTTGAAACCTCAATCTTTGAATGGTAGAACATCAAATCCAAACACCCATTTCAACATCTCTTCCACCTTATAAATTTGAAAGTTTTGCAACAATTCAAATCTCATCATCACCATCAAAATTTCCTCTCTCAAAACCTCAAAACCACTCCTTTGTAATGACTAAATCCAACACCTCATCTGAATCATCAAAATCTTTGGAAAAAACCACTAAGATTAGTGTTTAACCTTGTTGCTTCAACAAAACCGCCAAGTCAAGCTCATCATCTTCAAGTGATGCTTCACTTAACATTTATTCACCTATCCAAGATTTCCTTAACCTTACTACCTCAACACCATCCTCAACACCTTGCAATACCAATGTGATCACTATTTAAGATTTGCTTAATCTTGCTACTCCAACACCCTCTCCACCATATGGCAACACCAACATAGCCACTATTCCACCACCAACTAGACCTTCAAGCAATTCAACATCACCATCTCAACAAGCTCAACCATCAAAAACTCCACCACCCCAATCACCACCACTTACACCAATGGAACTTTTCCATACACCACCAACATCACCACTACCCTATTTGGAAACATTAGAAGACCTATCACCTAAATCATCAAACCCACCAACCTTGTCACTCTTTGACACTATTGCTCAAATGGAAACCCAACAACAACCTAGTGAGCAATTAGATGATGAACCCCATCAACCATCATTAGTAGTACCATCAATTTTTCCAAATGATCAAGGTCATACACACTCACAATCATTTGTGTTTCACCCAATTTACAAAGACCTTCATGGTAATCCTTCCGGCGAACCAAGCTTCCGCCATTTTGTTCAAAACCAACAACCACAACAACAACAACCATCACCACAAGAACCTTCCCAACAATTTGAATCTCTACTTTCTTCTTACAAGAAAATAGAAGCATTCATGTGGGAAAAACCTCCAAACCTTAATGATGAGATTGACACTCATTTAAACCACCTTCATGCCTTCAAACGTATGGTTGACTCTCAAATCAACCATATTATGGTTTTACAAACAACACTACACTCATCTAGTGAAGGAACCAAAAACACCTCTCAACCATCCACATTTGCTTCTTCAAGTTCAAACCATCCACCACCAACAAATCAAACCTCTCTTCCACCAAACTTTCCCCGCCATAATTGCGGACATTGCGAAAGAACCGCTCACATTAGTGAAGGATGTCGAACGGAAATTCGCGAGCTATCCGAAGAAATGAGGTTTATACTAAACCACATTTTGGATCGTCTACAATCCTAGTCTCACCCACCTCAACCTTAGAGTCTCCAAAAATGAAACAAAACCGTTTCTTTTGGAAAATGTTTCCCATTTAAACCAACAAACCAAAACCGTGTCACCTTCTCAACCTTCAAAATAAAGCTCACTACAACCTTCAACACACATTTTCATCCTTAAACAACCTTAGCCTTGTTTTTGGAAAATGTTTCTCATTAAGGAAAATGAAGATTTTCTTGTAGCATTTTATGTTCTTAGTTTATTTTTAGTTTTTCATTATTCTTAAGAAATAGGATGATGTCGTCATAATTTCTTGTCTTTGATTTTTTAAGAGTCAAAATTTTACATGAAATGAATTCCATTCTACTACAAGGTTTGCATTGTTTGTTGACCATTTAGGTATAATGAGTAAACTATACCTCGCTATGGTAGCATACATATATCTTGTGTTTTAAAAACTAACCTTTTTTTGTAGGATCATTATCCATGTTTTCTTTCCTTGATACTCCATTTAGGGGAGTATTATTCAAGGGGGGGCATGAGTATTGCATTATTCCGCTTCACAACTCTTAGTTGTGTTTTAAGACATGAAATGCTTTCATGACTTGTCTTGTGCGGCAACTAACATTTTTTCTTGTAGGTTCAAAATCCATGTCTCCTCTCTAGGCACTCCATTTAGGGGGAGTATCATCCAAGGGGGAGCAAGTGCATACTTTCGCTTCACTTCTCTTCTTTTTGTTTCGACAAAAAGGGGGAGAATTTATATATAAACTTGTTCCAAATTTTTTGTTCTCTTAACTCTTGCATATCACATCATCTTAGCAAAAACAAGTTTTTATACTAACTTTATAAGACTTAACACTAAAACTAGTGGCTTACTTATAAATAAAGTTTATGTTTTGTCATCAACAAAAAGGGGGAGATTGTTAATACAAATATCACCTAAAAACGTTATTTATATTTTACGATCTTTGCTAAGTTTTATTAATGACAAAGTATGAACTTTGGCTAATAGTAAATCATCACTTTAGTGTTTAAGTCTTCTTTAACTAAGGTTTACATTTCCTTTTAAACAAAACATTGTTTTTATTTCTTTAATTAGAAAGTGTCTTGTCACATCATACATTTATGGCAAGCTTGTGTGTTTGACTTGCCATAACATCTTACACACTTTTGGAAGCTTTCCAAAGTGGATTCAATGTGTTTGACTAGTTGTTATTGATGTGACTTTGGTTGGTTTGGATTATTTATGGTAAAACCTACTGCAAGCCTGGCGGAACCCTGGGGGTACACGGGCGGAACCCATCTGAGGGTTCCGCCGTATCCGCCAGACCTGCTGGTTGTTTTACTAGAAATACCAAGCCACTAGTTTGTTTTGGTCATCACTTTAGGACATATATTTTCATATACTCTCTCAACTAACTCAGTAATATTTGACTTGTATGATCCTCTTATGTAGCAAGGGACTTCACAAGATCATTCAAGAAGTTACAAGCTTCAACTCTAAAGTTGCAAGACTTGTTAGCTTTGTTGTGTATAAGTTTTGGTATTTTATACTTCATTTGTATCATGCGTGTAGAAGTGATCGGTTAGTATTTTAGGCCTCAAAATACATAGTGTGTCGGGAGTTGTTGTACTCTTGTAAAAGAACTAACGGGAGTGGTTGTACCCTTGGTAAAGAACTCGACATCTAGCTTAGTGACGGTAAAAGTGTAAGCGACGATGGGAGTAGTTGTACCCGTGTAAAAGAACTCGACATCTAGCTTAGTATCGGTAGAAGTATAAGCTACGTTGTAAAGGTTTCTCCACCGGGAAAGGAGCTTGTTGATTAGTGCTTATAACTCTCGAGTTGGAAACTCGGGGCATGGATGTAGGGCAAGGAAAAAGAGTCCTTGTAGCCGAACCACGATAAACAATCGTGTTGTGGTTTGATTGTTTCTTTCTTTATCTTTGCTTATTACATATTGCCTTTAGTTAGAATTGCTAATCACACGTAAAGCTTTTCAAAGAATTAAACAAGTAAAGTTGTGTTTATATCTTTAAACAAACGTAAAGCTTTTCAAAGAACTAAACTAGTAAAGTTAGGATTGTTGTTCACACGTAAAGCTTTTCAAAGAATTGAACATGTAAAGTTGTGTTTATATCTTTAAACAAACGTAAAGTTTTTAAAGGATAATCAAGTTAAAAAGCGGTAAACTATTCAACCCCCCTTCTAGTTTTCCACACCCTAGATTCATTTCATGCGCCCTACAAGACTTGCTGGGGTCCGAGTATTTTAAGCCTGATGCCATAGGCTTTGAGCCTGATGTCCTACATAAGGCAAATTACTCTCGTGACCCTGCTGAGGTTACACCTGTCGCCCTGACCACGTACATGCTTACTGCTATCCAGGGTGACAACAAGATCTCACCAGTTCCCTCTCCCACCAAGAAGGTGAAGAGGAAGAAAGGGCAGGGGTCCAGGAAGGTGGCTCAACCCAAGTCACTCACCACTGAGACCTTTGTCCCCAAGCCTGAAAAATGGGGGCAACAACAACAGACCCTGACTGCTGACACCCTCAGGATCATAACCGAATCATTGACCCCAAAACAACCGCCAACGGAGGGCACTGAGATATCACACTCAGTGTCCTCAGGCAAACCCATTCCCAAAGGCTCTGTTGACATAAACAAGTCAGTGGAGTTGGAATCAACCCAACCTCCACATCTTGTTAAAGGCTCTGGCAAATCACAACCAGGGTCTCAGGGAGCAAGGGGTCCTAAATCCTCAGTGGGGCAGCACTACTTCACTGAGAAGGGGACCCACACCACTTCATAACCTGCTAAAGCTCGGGTAAACCATAACCCAAACATCAGGGAGTTAACGCCCCTAAATCTTCGATAGGCCAGCGGAAGCCTGTTGGAAAGGAGGGCAAACCCACTCATGTACCCGATGAGGACATTCGCAAATCAAAGCTTTTGTCTAAGGGTACAACAACTATTCCCAAAGACTCAGATGGACTTATGCAACCCGCTGATAGGGACACAACAATCACGATTTCTAAGGATGAAACTGGAAAACACCAATCAGTGTCTGAAGGGATCACGGGGGACAAAAATTGAGAGGGAAAAAGACCACCCGCTGATATGGAACCCAAACCCACTCATGGAGGTGCCCACAACTTGGGAACTGGCTCTAAGGACCAAGCAGATAAAACCCAGTCTGTTGGATTAGAGGGGTCAGGACCTGGCCACAACAAAGGCAAGTCTTCTTATGAAGAGGAGCCGGATAACCTTATTTTGTAGATTCAGTCAATGGCTGATGTTCAGGCAGCATTGTTCTCAGATGATGACTTCCACAGTGATGAGGAGGTTTTTGAAGCCGGAGATGACATGGAGGTTGAGGAGACAGTCCCTATACAAATCTCTCAGTCTCCTCAATCCTCTGACCATGAAGCTGCTGAATCCTACTCTGAATCAGAACCCTCAGGAGATGATCAAGCTCCTCTCACTGGGAAGTTCTTTACAAAGTTCATCAAAAGGGCCCCCAATGCCTTATTCAGGGGAGTCACTGATCAAGTTTTTGACATGCACACTGAGCAAGTTGTTCATTACTTCAACCTCAAAGATGTTGTTGAAGAATTTAATGGCGATGTCAGGGAACAGAATGCTTCAGTTTCCTTCTCCCTGACACAGATGGTCTCCCACCTTAACAAGTTCCTTGAATCCCTCACCAAGCTGAATACAGGGGTTCAGTCCATTCAAGAATCAGTTAAGGATGATCCTGAACTCACCAGGAAGCTTCTTCAAGCATCAGAGACCTATCAACTCAACTCAGTGCATCTCACTGAGCTACTTAACCTGCTGAAGTCCTTCAATCTTCAGGCTCTCAGTAGCTCAGTGGAGTCTGTCAAAACCTCCCTTGCTGCCTTGGATCTCTCAGTGGCAGCTCAGTCTCAGAAGTCAGCCTCTATTGCTTGGAGTTTTGGTTCTCGATTGACAGCAATGGAGAATGCTCAGGTATCCCTTGAAGCCAAAGTATGAATGATTCAGAAGGACACCTTAGACATCAATTCCATGATAACTGAGATCTATCAGGCCTTCAAGGGTTCCTCTACCTATGCATCAGTCACTACAACTCTTGCCATCACTGCAGCTCCGGCAACAGTTGAGGGGGAGAATGTCACTGATGCCCCTCACACTGATGCCCAAAATGAAGCTACCGATGTTGCTTCAAGAGGACAGCCCTCCCGCACTGAGGGGGAGCATGTCACTAAGGCCACTCATATCTTACCAACAGGATAAAGGCAAAAGCATTGCTACAACACCTGAACCAGAAATAGTGCTGAAGCATGCCTCCATCATAGTCAGACAGGACCTTGATGAACCAATCAGAGTTCCATTTGAGATCAATGGGGTAATCCATCACCTCACTGATGCTGAAATTCAGGCCTATTTGGAGAGAGATGAGATACTAAAAATGGTGGTTGTTGAAGAAAGGATGAGCAAACCTGAACTCATAAAGGTTGTTCATGAAGAGGCTGAGAAGATTGGTTTGGCAACTGAGGAACTGGCTATTGGGCAAGCTGGTGCTGTCTTCAAAAAGGCTCAAGAGGAAGAGATGAGTTCCCTGAAAAAGGAAAGAGAACAAAAGCTTAGGAAGGACGCTCAGATCAGAAAGACCAGGATTGAGAGGTACACATGGGTGATGAAAGAAAGACTAAAACCTGAAACCATTACTGACATCCAAATCCATCGCAACACCAATCCTGCAGTTGTCACTGTCTTCAGGGGACCAGATCAAAGAATAATGGACGTCCATGATCCATTCAGGTTCGCTGACTTTAGCATCTCCGAACTGGATGAGCTTCGACCAATCATCTCCAAGAAGCAGAATGTGGTGATTCCTAGTCTCTTGAAATCACTGAAGCTAAGGTATGAAAGACTGATGAACATGCCTGAAGCTCTTGGCATCCCATTTCTGCTTCCTGCTCCATCTACTCAAATAGCTCCTCCAAAGGCCTCCAAAAGGAAGAGGAAGCAAATTGAGTTGGAGCCTGAGATCAAGGTCCCAGGACTGGATTGTGACAGGTCTCTTCCTGAAGGAATCACCTTTATGAACAATGTGGTGTTTGAAGTTCCTGAAAGAGGTTTGTGCTTTACTGATGAGTATGGAAACCCTACTTTCCAAAGATGGTCAGACATAGACAGAGCAGGGATTAAGGCGATGCTTGTATACCTGATGCTGGCTTCCCCTGTCAGGTGTGCTAAAAACATGAAGTTCTGCATGGACCTTAAAGCTAAGATTAAGGAGCACCCAGAGAAACACCTCCTGAGATCTAAGAAGGCAAAGCTTGATGCTCTTGGTTACCAACTGAACATCTGAATTTGCAACAACTATCTTTCTTTATTTTTGTATTATCAGTAGGATTTGTAATAACTATTAATAAACATTGAAGTTCTTTTAAGTTATCAGTGTCCTACTCTAATTACATTAACACCCAGTGAGAGATGAAGACCCATGCCAATTCACACTGAATCATGAAACACTTAGGCTATTTGTATATCCAAATAGGGGGAGACTGTTGGGTCACTGATTTTCCCAATCTTCCTCTAACTGGGATTTGAACATAAAATAACCTAAGTGCTTAATATCCGTAAACACAAACAAGTCACTGAGTGAACAGTATCTCAGTGAGTCATCTTCAGGATGCTTAGAACGAGTCTATAAAGAAAGGTTCACCATTCAGTGAGGCGGAACTCAGTGACTGGCATCTAAGCCAAGAAGAAGGTGATGGGTTCAGTGAGGATGACAATAACTCACTGAACCCCCAAGACTTCTCAACAACTATTGAAGTACTGAAGACTTGAAGACAGAAGTATGGACGGGACAAGGCAGGAAAGTTTGAACGCATCAACAGGTGTCCTTATCAACCTGAAGTCAAACTTTACCTGAATGGCATAACATCAAGATGGTGTCATCACTGTGCATCAGAAAGGCACATTATCTTTTACCCAATATAGTCTATTGTAACAGAGACAAAATATGTAAGCATTTTGTCTCTACTAGTTAGGTCATCTTTTGAATAAATAGGTAGCATAAGTGAGGAGTAAAAGTTGACAAGTTTGTGCATTTAATGCGTAGCATTCACAAACCACTTTTACTCCTCTAAAGAATAACGCAGTCCCTGAGATAGCTCAGTGTGACCTTTTAGTTGTCACTCAAACTTTGATTGAGTTTAGTGAGGAGTCCATACCATACATGTCATTTCAATCCCAAGTGTTATTCCACAAACACTTGGGTATAATTCTTTTGATTAACTTCTAATAAGAATTAAACGTTGAAAATATTGTGTCTCTTTTCTTTACATTTATCTATGTTGTTAATCTTTTATATCTGTGTTAAAAAGCCATGGAACTTGGTTGGGTTAACTCTTTAGTTAACTATTAACTTAGTAAACGGGACCAACACTATGTTTAGATCATGTGGAGGTGTATCGGTTGTGGAGTATTGTGATTGTTTTTTAGTTTTGAATGATTTTGTTGATTTGTCATGGTTGTAAAACGAGGTTTTTGACCGTGAATCAAGGTTTTTGTGGTGAAAATGAAGGACTTTCGTGGATTGTTTAATGAAAAACAGCTTAGACCTATGAAGTTTTGATGTCAAAAAATAAGGATTTTCACGTTAAGACTTTGTTTTCCGATTTGATGAAAAACAGTGATGTTTTTGGATTAGAACGGAGTTTTCTGGTGAAACAAAAAAGTTTCTGGTGAATCAAAATCATTCTGGTGAACGGAAATTTAAAGTGATGGCTTGTTATTATGTTGTGTATATCACGGATGGTGCCATTACATAAGGTACGTATTAGGTGGGGGTAATCAATCGTTTGATTTCTCACATTCGGTAAGGACCACAGAATATATATGACCGGAGTCAATAGTAACAATCATGATGTGACTATATTTTTTTTGGTCGTCGTCAGTGTGACTTGGTCCATTTCAAGGACCCTAGAGGTAGCAGCACGTGAACAATATCACGTACTAGTGTTATACTTGCACCACTATCTCTACTCGAATAAGGTAGCGGCACGTATTACTTGTAGTAACGACCCTGGAAGTTTTTCCAGTCAGGGTCGTTTGCCTGAATATGTTTATCATGCCTCATTTTGTTTGTACTTGGCCTGGGAAGCAGTCTCACAGGCGAGTTTTACCTTTGGTGGGCTTGTCTTGGGCCTATAACGGGTATATGGGCTTCACCCATACGCTATCAAATACCTTTATATATTAAAAAAAATCATATGCGCCTTGGGTGTATGAGGTGGAATTCTTAGTGGAATTTAATTTTAAAGGAAAAAGCACATATAGTAACCGGTTACGGGATGAGCTTGTCACACGGTACACAAAAAGGTCGGACTTTGAAAGGTTTGTAAAATAGACATGTTAGAGCATTAGGTATCCTCGTGCTGTCGAGGTGGTGCCGTTGGGAAAAAGTGCTGCCACATCAGCAAAAATCTCCATGGCACCAGAAATCCCACGGCGCCACACTCTAGCTGTAACCCTTGGGGTCGTCTCTTTTTCTTTTCTTTTTTTTTTACATAAAATAAAACATACACAATATTAACTAAAATAAACTGTTGAGTCTATTAGATTTGATGATACAAAACAAGAAAGAATGAAACATGAAGAACCTAAAGTTACAAAAAGAAGAATTCTTCAATTAATGAAGAATAAAACACAAGGGACTTGCTTGCAAAAGAAGATTTACTTTTTTTGTAAACCCTAAATCTCTATTATATAAAGAGATCAAGGGTTAGGGTTTTAACATAAGTCTTTCAAGATGTAGTCGACTAAAGGTGTGTGTGTGTAACCTAGACGTAGGTTATAAACGTCTAGGGTTAGAAGTGTTTCGTAGCCTCAAGAATCTCTTGATTCCTGTTACAGATTAGGTGTAACCGTATTATTCTGATCAAATAATAATTGGGGCTTGGATGTGGAAAACCTTGTGTCAATAACATTGATGTTTGTTTAATTCCGCTGCATATATTGTTAATCTTTGTTATTGTGTGTCCTAGATGATATGAGGTCTAAACAACCTCGAGCTATAACGATCCTACAGGTGGCATCAGAGACAGGTTGGCTCGTTACCTAGGGATTATACAAGATGTTTGCTGTCGAGGAAGAAAGCTGTTGTCGATATTAAGATTTTACTGTCAAAGATTGTGAAGATGGTACGATCAAATTAAATATTGTTCTATTTATGGCTTGCGATCAGGTTTAATATTTACAAGGTATTCTTAAAATCGTTTGACGTTTAGCACATGGTATTCTTCATCTGATTAGTACAAAATCATTACCCCATACTTCTTAGAGTGGTGGCAGTCATGCCTCCAGAATCATCCATACCTCCCAAATCCACCAATAATATCATTCCACCTCATTTCACCTCATCCATACTTTTTTCATACCTCCCAACCCCTTTTTAGTGGCAACCATGCCTTTTCCATACCTCCCAACTTTTTTTTTTTTTTAATAAATTAAACAATTTAATTAAAACATAAATATTTCATTAATAACTAAAAGAAAATTACATTATACTTAAAAAAAAAAAAAAAAAAATGTACTCTGTTTTCTTTCTTCTCCATTCACTATACCTGCAAATTAAAACACACACTAAAACACACACTAACATGAAAATCAAGTTTAGAAAACAAATACAAGTTTAGTGAAGCAAATAAACGTACACATAAGTTTAGAAAACAAACCAACGGTTATATTTTGGGCTTGCCGTTCACATGCTTCGGAGGCAAAGATTGCCGTTCAAGCCATGCCGTTGGGCATGCCGGTGGGGTGGCGGCGGTGTTCACCGCCGGCATCACCTTGCCGTTGGTGATGCCGCCCACCATTGCCACCACCCTTAAATTAATATTGTTTTATATCGTGGGTCAATGATTCTATTATTAATATTGTTTGTTTTGGCAAAGTGGTACGGTACAAGTGGATCTGGTTAGTAGTCGGTTTATACATGAATAACATTGGTCAGTGAAAGTTGCACATGGGTCGATGGTATACCTAAGATGATTTTATTGGTCGAGATTTTTTAAGCGGGACGGTGAAGTTTAAGGTTTTATTCAATTGATCAATTAGTTTGTCGCATATTTAATCCATCATGGGTCGGACAGATTAATTGCTATGAATTCACTAAGGGTTACTAAAAGTTAATTGTTTGCTTTGGAAGATGTGTGGAGATGGTTTTATTATTTGATGATTATCACGACTCAAGTTATACTGATATATTTATTTGTACTGCTAGTTTTATTCGATATCGGTCAGCATGAGGATTTGGAGTTTGGATGGTTTTACACACACAAGGGATTATTGGTTCACACACACAAAAGGAGTTTTGTTTTTGTTCGTAAAAGATTAAAAGGCTTATATTTGGATTATTGATTAATTGGTTACGAAGGAAAATTGTTTATCTCTTATTTGAGATTGAAGTGAGGTTCACAAAGGAGTTTACTTATTTCACCATCAAGATTCTGACTATTGATTGGTGACTTGCTTGGATATATGGTTTATGATTGGGACTTGCTTTATCTAGTTTTCATAGGTCAAGGGGTGGATGGACGAAGACCTAGTTAACTATCTCTTAAAGGAGATACATTGTAGTACTCAGTATCACACGAAGAAAGTCGTTGTGGATAATTTCAAGAGGTTTAGAGATTTGTTTCAGCAATACCAAATTCTCTATATCGTTCTTCAATCAACAATAGTGCAAGCTTAAGTAACAAGTTTGTGATATTTTACTTTGGTTTCAAGTTTGTTATATCAATTTTTCTTCACAAGCGATCATTACATAGAGCCTACAGAATTGAAGATTCAAAAGATGGTAAACATATTGGTTTCAGGGGAAGCTTATTGATTAAATGTTTAACCATCTACATGCACTACTCAAGGGGAAGTTTTTATTGCATATATTCCCTATTTGTTGATAACAAAAAGGGGAAGAGACTTTGGAGTGGCATGGCATGATTTAAGGGGAAGACAAGATTGTTTCATTCATGGCGAGATTTAATTATCTCAATTTCTCTACTTTGTCTAGGGAAGTTCATACAAGATTCGAGGTTGTTTTGTCATCATCAAATAGGGGAAGATTGTTGGGTCTATTAGATTTGATGATACAAAACAAGAAAGAATGAAACATGAAGGACCTAAAGTTACAAAAAGAAGAATTCTTCAATTAACGAAGAATAAAACACAAGGGACTTGCTTGCAAAAGAATATTTACTTTTTAGTCCTCCGTAGTATTTTGTAAACACTAAATCTCTATTATATAAAGAGATCAAGGGTTAGGATTTTAACATAAGTCTTTCAAGATGTAGTCGACTAAAGGTGTGTGTGTGTAACCTAGACGTAGGTTATAAGCGTCTAGGGTTAGAAGTGTTTCGTAGCCTCAAGAATCTCTTGATTCCTGTACAGATTAGGTGTAACCGTATTATTCTGATCAAATAATAATTGGAGCTTGGATGTGGAAAACCTTGTGTCAATAACATTGATATTTGTTTAATTCCGCTGCATATATTGTTAATCTGTGTTATTGTGTGTCCTAGATGATATGAGGTCTAAACAACCTCGAGCTATAACGATCCTACATAAACTTCATTAAAAAATAAATAAATTACATTAGAAAAACACACATTACATAAAAATAAAAATAAAAATGCATAAAAATAAAAACCAAATACATAAACATAGAAATAAAAGCCTGCTCCTCGTCAGTAGGATACTTTACCCGGATACGTGCTTGTTGGGCTTTAACGACCGCCGCATTGATCGGATCCATTTTGCTTGTTTCCATTTGTAGCACTCGCATCTCCTCGGCAACCCTTTGAGATTCATATAAAGTAACTCTCGTGAATGACTCTCGTTCGAGAACATCCATCTTTGCCTTGCGGTCTATGGTGAGTGCTTATTCACTCACTTTTTCTTGACCAAACTGAGACTAAATAAATAAATAAATAAATAAATAAATAAATAAATAAATAAATAAATAAATAAATAAAAAACTAACCGAAATTACCAAAGAAAATGTGTTTTTGTGATTGTGATTGTGCAGGTACAGATATTATAAAAGGACAAAAAATGATGAAAAACTAGCAAAAACAAGCACGAGAGTTGAATGAGTGTTGAAAGTCAAAGCTGGGAATCTGAAAGTCAAAGTTGAGTTTATAAAGTCAAAAGAGGTCCATAGAGTTTGAAAGATTTACAAGATTGACCCTTGTTATGAAGTTTGATGAAATTGCAAGAATGGCCCTCATAGTTTCAAAGTTGGCAAAACAAGTCCTTTAATGATATTTTCGAAGAAAATCAACAAGAGCCCTTCAACAATTCAAGAATGGCAAAAGAAGCCCTTGGATAACACTTTTTGAAGTTGACAGATTCAGCCCTTGTATTTCAGAAAATTACGCAATTGGTCCTAGTTTATTTTTACACAAATCTGAAATTACAAGTATAAATTGCACAAGGCCTAGTCCAATTCTTTTAATCCAAGTCCAAGCAATAGCCAAGTCCAAAATTCCAAAGCCCAAGTTCCATTTAATCAAACCTGGCCCAAGTCCAACCACGGTCAACACATTTATACCCTCAGTCAAACCCAATAAAATAATAATTACCCTTCCCGCCCCCCTTTTCACCCCAATCCAAAAATTACTAAGAACCCTAATTACCCGACCATCAATTTAACAGCAATTAAGCGCAATTAGGTAAAATTGCTTGCTTCTAGAAGGTGTCAGGTGTCAGATAGTGTCAGGAGATCCAAAGAAGCACACGCTTGGCCACATGGCAGCCCCTCATTGGTTCCTACACATTACAATTCATGATCTAAGGGTGCAAAATGATTGGGATATGATTGATATTTGTTTAGAGGGCTCAGAGACCCTCAGAGAAAGCACAAGCACACGGATTGTGATGAGGCAAAAAATGAACCACTTTTAGGGGGTCATTTAAGCCCGGAATTGAATTTATTTGATCAAATATTGCCCTAAATTGTTCCTTTTGTGATTTTAGGTACTTTGGGAGAGAAATCTGGAAAAGGAAGCAATTCGAACGTTTTTGGAGCATAAAAGTGAAGAAAACGCCAAAGTCTTAATTTTCCTTGCTGGGAACAGTAGGTGACGGCATCAAGAAGAAAATCTTGACGGCGTCAAGAGTAATTTCCATGACGATCCAGTACAGATTTGACGGCGTCACAAGGTAGGGCGTCAAGAGGAAACTGCATGACGGCCTGGAAATACATAACACATGACGGCGTCAAAAGTAGATCAAGGCAGTCACGTGTTAACTGGTCAAAACTTGCGCACGAAGTAGCTGATATTGTTTTGGTCATAACTTTTTCATACGAACTCGGATTTAGGTGATTCAAAAGCCCACGCGAAGAGGACGAAGAGATCTACAATTTGGTGAAAAAATGGTTATGACGGCATCAAGAGAACGAGCTGACGCCATCAAGCCTTGCCGACAGAAAACATGCCTATAAATATAACATCATAACTTCACTTTTTTTAAGCCCTAAACCCTAAGGTCGATTCCTGGGTTTAGGTGGGTGTTTTTCTAGCAACTTAGAGGGTTTCAATCACTCCATAAACATCATGTATTGGTTTGATGATTCTATCTTAATTATGTTTTCCATTATCATTGTTGTTTACTCTTCTTTGATGATGATTTGCTAATTCACCTTGTGTCTACTTATGATTATGTGAAACTTGTATATATAATTGATTAGATCTCATTGATTTCTTGTTGATATTGTGTCTATCTCCATTAACGAGGGGCTTGTTGATGTGTGTGTCTATCTCCATCAATTAAGGCGTGACAACTTCAATAGATCTAGTTGGTTTAGTTTATAATTCTTGTTTCCTATTGATTCTTGTTTTGATTGAATGAATTCGATGTTAGGCTTAAGAAAACTGGCAGATCTCCAAATGGTAACATGCTTGAACGTCTTAGGAAACATGAACCGATGTGCACTAGGTCTTTATTGGTTGTATTTAATGCATGAGCCACTGTTTATAATCCCTATGGTTGTGCTGGGCATCGCATAGGAGGAGATAAGAGCTCATAGAATTGGGGAGTTAAGTGCGCCACCCCATGAATGGTATTAAGGAATACAACCCATCAATTAAAACAAGGTTACAATTCAATAGGTAGGATTGGATAGCTAGCAAGGAGTAACATATCATGGGTAGACATGCTTCACTTATCTTGTAAGAACCTAGTTTACTTTTCTTGTTAATTAGTTTAATTAGTAGCTTTTGGGTTAGTTGATTAGCAACTAATTCTGCCCCTTCTTTCAAAACCCGAGATTTTTACTTGCTTTTCATAAAATATAAAAACATAAAAAGAATCGTCTTTCACCTTTAGACCTAGTTAGATTAATTTCAATCCTAACGACACTATTCCTAGCTGAACGATCAATCCCCCGGTACTTGTCACTATACTATACTACAACGATCAGGTACACTGCCTGGTGGGGGTTGTAAGCTTCTCAAGATCCCTTGAGAGGTAAAGCCTGGTGCGATTCCCACGTATCAAGTTTTTGGCGCCGCAGCCCAGGGAATAGTTATTGTTTAGGTTGAATTTGATTTTTATTAGGTCTACTCATTAGATTCCTATCAAGTGAGATTTTTTCTTTTTATTTTGTAGCTTTCTCGTAGTCTATCTTTTCTTTGTGATTTTGTTTGTAACTTGCTTCAAATGGGCTTTACACTTAGACTTCTAAGATTGCAAGATAGGGTTGAGCGGCTAACACACCAAAGAGTTCAAAATACCTCATTTAGAGACACCTATGAATCATATGAGCCTTCACCTGGGATAGATTCTTATGAACAACCTCCATGTTTAAGATCTAGTTTTAGTGAGGCCAATAGGAAATGCGACCTAGTTTGCCAAGGAATTATGGAGAGAGCCATTGCAACAAATCATAAGTTGGATGAAGCCCTAGGTTTGCTATTATCACTACCTAAGAAAATAATTGAGGAGGATTTAGCCGAGCATGATCACATTGATCAAAAAGACCTAGGTTTTATGATCGATGATGATGAATCTCAAGAAACAGATGATGAATCTCTTGGGCAATTTGTATATAGCAGTCAGAATATTGAAGATGATCCTTATGATTCGGACATAGAAGTTGAGATGCCTAGAGAAGCACGTGAGATACTTGGGAGAATGCTAGGGCTAGATTATAATAAAACACATGTTGATGATATAGGTGATATTAACACATGAAATGATGAGGTAAATAACATAAGCCTACAAAATACTCAACCATCATTTGAGGCACACACACCGCCCGTGACTTACTCGGAGGAAGTAGAAGAAACTTTAAGAATTCCAATGGAGGTAGAACCCTTGGACCAGGCACCACTTGAGGATATAGGTTTGAATACTTGTAGTGATAACCTTACTCCTAGTTCTAGGGAATTTCCTAGTGTTGATGAACCAGAACCTCAATCTCTACACACCTTTCCATCCTTAGATATATTTCTAGGAGACAAAAGAGGAACCGATCCACCCATCAACCAATATTATCCGGGTAGTTTTAGGATGAAGGAAGCCATTCACTCACCCCCTTCACCTCACGTGGCATATTCACACCCTAAGGGTGTGTATCGCTACTTTCACCTACACTTAATCCTAAGTGTAGGGAGAACCTCCTCTATTTCCGATAAATAAGGGTAGAGTCAGGCTCGTGACTCGAACAAAAACAAGCGCTTCTTGGGAGGCAACCCATGTTTGTGTGTTTTTATTTGTTTGTTTGTTTGTTTGATTTTATTTGTTTCCATATGCATGTTTTATTTTTGTTGTTTGTGGCTCATGTTTCAAAGTAAATTGTGAAAATGCGTTATTTTGTTTTTAACTTCGTCTTAATTGCATATAAAGGTATTTTGCAAAAGATAAGTGTAAGGGAGATCCAAATTTGTTTATAAGAATGAAATTGAGCATGAACCACAACAATATTAAATGGCCATGTGTATTAGTATTTGTTAGAGTCAAATGCTTGTATTGAGTCATAATGAAGTTTTGCAGGATTTTCCAGGAAGTAGGACCAAGTTTTTCCAGAAATTTTCCGAAAACTTAACATAATAATTTCTGCAGGTCACTTCTGACGGCGTCAAAAGTTAACTCTTGACGGCGTCAAGTGTAAAAATCTGGAAATTTTACCGGTTTTGTTTTTCTAACAGAGTCTCATGGTTTTTGTGAATTATTAAGTTTTATAATCTCCAGGAAATCTGCAAACTTTATTCCACAAGCATTATATCTTATCTTGTTTTCTAGGATTTAGTAACTTATATAGGATGCCGCCGATTTTACACGAGGTTGTTTTGTTTATTTCCTCAGGATTTACAGGTTATGTATGACAAGAAGATGATTTATATTCTGGAAGGGAAGCTTTGATTGTTCATTTTCTTGGAGGAAGATTTAACCTGGCCACCTTATTATCCATACCGAGCGAATCAGGGGAGTATTTGATTTCATTCTTTTTACTTTTTCACTTTTACATTCTTTACTTGAACATTGGGGACAATGTTCATCCTAAGTGTAAGGGGAGGGTAAAAAGATGATACCTTACATATGCACTTTCGCTTGAGTTTGTTTTGTTTAATGGTAGATGTGTAATAAAACTATGAGAAATACTTGTTAGTGCAATTTTAGCGCCAAATTTAAATTTGTTTACAACATTTAGGAGTGAAACTTTAGCCATAGCAAGCGTCTCATGGATAGGAGATTGTATGATTAGCACATAACCGTATATTCAGAAAAATTTTCCACCCAAATATGTGAGGTTCGCCTTTAGATTTGATAGGAAAATCATTTACTATTAGTGCTTATGAGTGTACCGGTAGCATTTAGATTCTAGAACTTGCGTTAGTGATGCATCCCGAGACCGCTAGTGAGACTACATTCGTGTAGTAGGATTTACTACATGATAAGAGGCATTAGGATCACCCTTGTGTTAAACCCGTATTATAATTACTTGACCATTTAAGTCATATTACTTGGCTAGTTAAGTCAACTAATTTTTCCCACACCCTTAGCGTTGTACTCATTTTTAGTACACGAAACCCCTAGTACACCCCTCCGAGCCTATCTTTTCGTTTCTAACTTTAAGCATTTTACTTAAAGGAAGAATTTGTTACACCCCGCTTAAATGTACACCCAAATCGCCTTAGCCTTCCGTGTATGCGCTCATTTTTAGTGCATTATTGTTATTTGTTAAACCCTAAGTTAACTATCTAATTGATTACATGGTTGCTAAGTCGAGTCATATCCTTGTACATATTGTTTTGGGACGATTGGGACTCATGGGTAAAGTACTTATTTTATGGAGTAATGGGGAAGAACATTATTTATTACCCCCATATGTACGTTAATCTTAAAAGTGCTCCAAGTGTTTCGATTATCTTAATTCGAGTCATTAGATTAGTTTATTGTAAAGTATGTAAAAATTCAAGTGTAAGGGGAATGCTCAACCCCTATGATGTATTATTTTGGATGGTAGGGTAAGAGTGTATGCAAAAAAAAAAAAAAAAAAAAAAAAAAAAAAAAAAAAAAATGGAAAAAATCAAGAAAAAGAAAAGAAAAAAAATAGAAAAAGGAAAAAGAGAAAAAAACATACGGACTACCATCCCTTTTTTATTCTATGTTCATTTTTATGCTTTTGTTATTTTTCATTTATTAGCTTAAGTCGAGTCTAGTCTTGTCTTAGCAACGCCGTATTGTACATGTAATTAACCAAGATTGTTAACTCGCCACCAGTAAAACTTCCTTTATCCAACAAAACCGTGTATTTCATATCCCTACACCTAACGTTACAACCCTTTAAAAGACCTCTTTGATAGTTTATCCTAGGTGCTTACGCCATGTGGTGGAGGTTTGATCATTTCCCAAGCCTATGGTAATCTATTTTGCTATGACAGGTAGTGAGAGATATCTTCCATTTCCATATTGTAATTTATACTTTATTACACCCGAGAGATGTGAGTATCTAAACACTATTTGTGAGGTGCTAGTGTATGACATCCGTGCTTGTCTATTGGTCTTTAGTGGAACGATTATTTGTTGTAATTACTTTTATATTAGTGTTAAATCACCCCTAACTTGTATTTTGATTAGAATAAAAGCGCATTTTCTTGAGGACAAGCAAATCTCAAGTGTAAGGGTATATGATGAGGCGAAAAATGAACCACTTTTAGGGGGTCATTTAAGCCCGGAATTGAATTTATTTGATCAAATATTGCCCTAAATCGTTCCTTTTGTGATTTTAGGTACTTTGGGAGAGAAATCTGGAAAAGGAAGCAATTCGGACGTTTTTGGAGCATAAAAGTGAAGAAAACGCCAAAGTATTAATTTTCCTTGCTGGGAACAGTAGGTGACGACGTCAAGAAGAAAATCTTGACGGCGTCAAGAGTAATTTCCATGACGATCCAGTACAGATTTGACGGCGTCACAAGGTAGGGCGTCAAGAGGAAAATGCATGACGGCCTGGAAATACATAACACATGACGGCGTCAAAAGTAGATCAAGGCAGTCACGTGTTAACTGGTCAAAACTTGCGCGCGAAGTAGCTGATATTGTTTTGGTCATAACTTTTGCATACGAACTCGGATTTAGGTGATTCAAAAGCCCACGCGAAGAGGACGAAGAGATCTAAAATTTGGTGAAAAAATGGTTGTGACAGTGTCAAGAGACCGAGCTGACGCCGTCAAGCCTTACCGACAGAAAACATGCCTATAAATATAACATCATAACTTCACTTTTTTTAAGCCCTAAACCCTAAGGTCGATTCCTAGGTTTAGGTGGGTGTTTTTCCAGCAACTTAGAGGGTTTTAATCACTCCATAAACATCATGTATTGGTTTGATGATTCTATCTTAATTATGTTTTCCATTATCATTGTTGTTTACTCTTCTTTGATGATGATTTGCTAATTCACCTTGTGTCTACTTATGATTATGTGAAACTTGTATATAATTGATTAGATCTCATTGATTTCTTGTTGATGTTGTGTCTATCTCCATTAATGAGGGGCTTGTTGATGTGTGTGTCTATCTCCATCAATTAAGGCGTGACAACTTCAATAGATCTAGTTGGTTTAGTTTATAATTCTTGTTTCCTATTGATTCTTGTTTTGATTGAATAAATTCGATGTTAGGCTTAAGAAAACTGGCAGATCTCCAAATAGTAACATGCTTGAACGTCTTAGGAAACATGAACCGATGTGCACTAGGTCTTTATTGGTTGTATTTAATGCATGAGCCACTGTTTATAATCCCTATGGTTGTGCTGGGCATGGCATAGGAGGAGATAAGAGCTCATAGAATTGGGGAGTTAAGTGCGTCACCCCATGAATGGTATTAAGGAATACAACCCGCCAATTAAAACAAGGTTACAATTCAATAGGTAGGATTGGATAGCTAGCAAGGAGTAACATATCATGGGTAGACATGCTTCACTTATCTTGTAAGAACCCTAGTTTACTTTTCTTGTTAATTAGTTTAATTAGTAGCTTTTGGGTTAGTTGATTAGCAACTAATTCCGCCCCTTCTTCCAAAACCCGAGATTTTTACTTGCTTTTCATAAAATATAAAAACATAAAAAGAATCATCTTTCACCTTTAGACCTAGTTAGATTAATTTCAATCCTAACGACACTATTCCTAGCTGAACGATCAATCCCCCGGTACTTGTCACTATACTATACTACAACGATCAGGTACACTGCCTGGTGGGGGTTGTAAGCTTCTCAAGATCCCTTGAGAGGTAAAGCCTGGTGCGATTCCCACGTATCAGATTGCTAGCTTGGCAATCCATGACCCCATGCCTCTAGACTCTTCTTAGTTCAGCTATAAATAGAGGTGTTTGTAGCTCATTTGAGCATGTAGGAATAGATAGCGAAGCTCTGCTAGTTTTTATACTCAATTGTAATAGCTTGTAATCAACTTTAGTTTTCTTTAATAAAATTTAGTGTTGATTTCCATTATCTACTTGTTATTTTGATTTACCTTTTAAGTTTCTGATAATCTCAATTCTCTTGAACTTTTTACAAGTTTTTAAATCATTTCATTTAAACTTTAATCATTTCCTTCATTAAAAGCTTACAAATCCGAAAAAAAATATAAAAAATATAAAAGTATGATTTCATTTTTCTTAATTTTAGCTTGCAATCAAGCTTAATGTAGCGTAATAGAGCTCATTTTAGCTTAATAGCTATAGTGAGAGTCTAAATCAAGCTTATCTCAGTTCCTTGTTCAAAACTAATAAAATCAACAATAGTCAAAGTTCAGATGAAGGTTATGATCCATGGGGTTATTTGTTAGTCAAATGGAGATTTGGAAGCCATTTGACTATCTAAAGATAGGCAAGCTTAATGAATCCCCTCTGTTTGAGCTGAGGGGAATGATTTTGTAAGTACTTGTTCCAATTTCAAGGTTTCAATTGCATAATAGAATAGAATAGTGTAGATCTGTTGTAATTAGTTGATTACTGTTTAATTAGTTGAGTTTGATCATATTTGAGAGTTATTGATTGAGTTTTATCATAGTTGAATTAGTTTAATCATTGTTCACTGTGTAATTACTTCAAATCTGTGGTATATTAGCATAATTGATAATCTGTGTTTTTAGTTATTAATCTCTGTTGATTGGAGCTTAATACAGTATATTTGATTCATATGTGAGCTTATGTGTTTGAATTGAGACTTAAATATAGTAGTTGCTTTATAAAAGTTCATAGTCTGTCACAACAAGGAGTGTTTGGATATTAAGTGTTTGCTGAGTTTGAGGGTGTTGTGGTTTGATTAGGTAATTGAATGAATTTGCAGTAGTGATAAATTGGTTAGAAATAGTATAAAATCAGTAGGATATTGTGTCAAAGTCAAAATTAGTTCTAAATCTCATTAAATGTTAGATAAAGTAGAATTCAGTTAAGTTTAATTGGAGTTTTAGTTGATAAATAGCTTAGGATAGTTTAATTCAGTGATAACATAGCTTAGTATAACATAATTCTTAGGATTACAGAGTTTGAATTTGGATTAAGTCAATAAGTTCATGCATCATTTTAGTCAACTGTTTCAGAATTGAAAACTCACAGGTTGCTGAACTAGATCTTAATTGGAGGTGTAATTGGTGTTTTTTTTATAGGGCTTTTGTGGTTTTTAGATATTCAGTAGTTCAAGGTAGCTTTTGCCCCACTGAGATTGAACTTTAGAGCTTATTGTAGCCTGCAAATAGGGGGTCTGAAACAGGTCTGCTGGTTTGATATTAGGCCTACATTTGTTCGTGTGGTCTTGTAACCTGAGTATATTCGCATCATTTGAGCAGCTTAGAGTTAGTATAAGTGATTCACTCTAAACATCTTGCTTAATCTGGTTGACTTCTGTTTATTCCTTTAGCTAGTTCAAACTGCTTATTGGACTTTGTGTGGTATTCTATGTATTACTTGACCTAATTTGAGTGCATTAAGGCTTATCTTAGTATAATACATTTGTGGATTAAGTTTCATAAGATTTTTAATCACTTTTTAATTGCTTTTTAAGAGATAAAAATCAGAAAAGCCTTAAAAGATCCAAAAATATTTTAGAAAATTCTTTTATGTTATTTTAGGTTTTTCAAAACTTTTTGTATTTTTCACAATTACTTTTATAATTCCTTAATTTTTATTCACTTTTAATATTCCAAAAATAGAAAATAATAAAAAGTCAAAAAAATATTTTTCTTTTTCTCAAAATTATTTTTAGTATTTTAAGCTTTTTAGAAATTTATTTTACATTTTTAGGATAATTTTTCATAAAATTTCACTTTTAAACTCGTGCGTTACGTATTAAATTCGCATTTTATAATTCGTTTTACAATTTGAAGTAGTTGTGCTTTAGTGACTTGTACATTTAGCATTATAATAAGTTTCTCTTCACTCTTTTATTTTTAAAAATCACAATTTCACTTTTCCACTTTTTCACGACACGATTTCACGAATCGAATTTCACGATTCCATTAACTCCATCACGGGAAACGAACTCGGGATTTGTATTTCTTGCAAATCCTTTGGAGTAATATACACATATATATAATTTGATCTTATCAGTCTAACTCGTACTGTTGTTGCAACATTTCTTGAAACATTGCCGGGTTTGAAACGGAACTAGCGGTCGAGTTTGACGAACGTTGACTTTTAAAAACCCGGTACATGTCGTCTGGCCGTGGCAACGCGTCTGGTCCAAAATGCTCGGGCTCCTCGTTCGTAACCCGAAGACGATTACATCTTGCCAAAGTCGAGTCAGGATTTTTCCATTTGTGCTTGTCTTTCAAAAACTCCCAAGTGCTTATGTGTCTAATCTCATAACCTGTTGTCTTTTTAAACAATATGTGACAACAGGTATTAAAATCTCTATCATTCTCCCCACTCATAACAGCCGTTTCATCCACTACCGTACTCCACTTCTTGACATCTTTATTCATTGGAGTCCACTTTCCCGTTAACATGTTTTTGGTACGAATAGTATAGTATAGCCTTTTGGCTTCCTTGTTGTATGTGTCGAGCACTGTGTACAAAAATGAATCCCTTTGTTGATCCGCACCCGTTTTTGGATCCTCAGAAATTTGAATGAAACACTCCGCCAAAAGATACTCTTCGTCTTGGCTCCAAAAGCTCGAGGTTGTCGGGACGGGACCACATCTTCATCTTCGTCTTTATCTTTATTGGTTTTCTTTGTCTTCGTCTTTATCTTTGGTTTCTTCGCCATTGTCTTTGACCTCGATTTTTTTGAGATCGAGGTCGGGACCACTTCTTCTTCATCATCTTCATCGATGTCTTCATCTACTATATGGTAGGATGCATGGTCCGAATTTGGTTGGGAAGGGGTGGCTTGGTTTGTTTGTTGTGGTTGAGTAAATTGAGTATATTATTGTTGTTGTTGTAATTTTCAAAAACACTTTTACTAAAGTGATTTCAAAATTACAAAAATAAAATAACATCCTCACTCTTGAGAGAGTGTTGTAAACCATTTCTGAATAAACAATAAAAGAAACCGTGAAATTAAACGTTATCGGACTGCTCTATTACTGCAACCAAATAAACGGGGAATACGGAGGTCTTGACATTAAATTGCAGACCGAAGAGAGATCCACTCTTCTCTCCTGCTCTGCTGCTCGTAGTTTTAGAGGAAACGATTACAGATAACGTAACGGTTACAAAAAGAAAATAAAAGTTTTGTGTTTTGTTTTTTTTAATAAATTAAAAAAGCCAAAAATACTTCCCAACAAAAAAAAATACAAAAAGATTTTCTTTTTCTTTTTCATTTTTATTTTTGTGGTGTATGATCACCCGTTCATCTTCTCAAAGTCTTATTTCTCCATTATCAAATCCCAAAAGGGTTATTCGTCACACACACCGTGTCCATTTCCCAACCGTTGAGGAAATGGACCAAAATAATCAACACCCTCCGGTGGGTGATAATCACCAACACATGCCAGCTCCCGATCTCCGAACGATGGAGGAGTTGTGCCAACCGACAATGCACGGAAGAGGTGGCCCGATTGCCCCTCTTAATATTGAGGCTACGGATTTTGGACTCAAGCATCATATGATTCAACAAGTCCAAAATTCGTGCCAATTCCACGGTTTACCAGGTGACGATGCTAATAAGCATCTTGACAAATTCTTAAACGTCACCTAAAACATGAAACAAAATGGGGTCTCCGATGACGCCTGTAGAACCGTAGAGGGGGTGAATACGGTTTCTTCGGATTTTAGAACATTTAAAAAGTTTAAGCCACGAAGACAACCAAGTGGTTTAAGTAGGAACAACCACAAACACAATCACAAGTATATAAAGCTAGTAAAGAACACCACGATATATACTGGTTCGGGATGGGGGTTTTATACCATCCGTACGTCCAGTTGCGAATCCACGACATGATACTATTCACTAGTATAATCCTTTTTGTGGACTACAAACCGTTACAATTCACTCCACCATTATTCGCCAATATCGATTCTCACAAAGAAGGGGTTACTCCCACGGTATTCTGCCCTCGGAAACCACCCTAAAGAATCTCGTGATTCGACTTCACCTAAGGGTCACCAAGACTTCCCACTGGAAGTATCAAACCCCAACTAGATCCCCAATTATCTAGGCTTGGTCACCAAGACACAAGACTTCCCTTACAAACAATAGAATGAATAAGAGATTTTTTGTTCAATCAAGCCCTAACCTAACCTAGTGACTCGATTCTAGTAGAAAGGGTATAGATAAGAAGACCCTCGACACAATCACAAGAGTGGATTAGGTTCTTGTGATTCTTCCCTAGCAAGGAGATGTGTTCTTTCAAAGAATGTTAGTGTGATTAACTAAGAACACAAGAGAGATAGAGAGATTTGAGAGTGTTTAGAGAGAAATAATGTAGATAGAAAGAGTAATGGCAAGGGGTGAGGAATACAAGAGGCAAGGTATGTATTTATAGGCCGAGAACCCAAACTTGGGAAATTTTACCGAGGCCGGCGTGTCACCCGCGCGTCAACGCGCGGGCAGCGCGCCAGGCTTCTGTAACAATTTCCCAAATTCTAAGTTTTGGGCCTTGTAAATACCTTACCTTGCTAAACCCCCAATTGTACTTCACACAAAACCTTAACATTAATCAATCTAAGGTTTAACAACTCAAATAGCCAATTTGGAAAATGTTTTATGAAGTGTTTATAAGAAAACCAAATACCAAGGGTAGAAGAGTAGAAAGGGTAATTTGGTAGGGGTAGAAATGGTATTCCTCACATGGCATATTAGATAAGAGAATATGCCATGGGATATTCCAAAGGTATATTCCTTTGCTTGGGGGGAAAGAATGAGATGGAGGGTTGAGATGAGATGGTTTGAATTGGATGGTTGAGATCAAAGGGAGCCTCCTTTGGTTTTCAAATAATTTGGCATGTGGGAAATATGGAGGGTTGAGATGTGTTGTAAGGGAATGGATGGTTGAGATGTAAAGTGTGTAAGGGAATATGTAAGAGTGTAAGAGATTGTGTAAGAGAATATATGAGCTGGATATGGTAGGATATGGTGAGTTGGCTAGTGTGTGTAGAGAAGAGATGATTGTGAGAGTAGTGTGTGTATTTTGAAATCAAGTGTGTGTACAAAAGGTGTATAAGTGTGTGTATAGGATTGTATGGGAAGTTGGTAGATTGAGGGAATATTATGTGGGAGTATGTGAAGGGACAAAGGTACACTTTTGTAAGAGAGTGTAAGGGAATGTTGTAAGAGAATGTTGGAGAGGGATATTTGGGAAGGATTGTGGGAGATTTGGTTTTGTTGTCTTTTGTAAAATGAGATTAAGAGGAAGATTAAGAAATAATCTAATTGTCATTAAGAAGAGAAAGTTTAGACAATTAAGATTATGAGTTGAGAAAATCATAGCTTACTTATAAGTTCAAGTAACACAACGTCGAGAATCCATAGTTTCATATCTCGTGACTTTCCATGACTCGACGTTCTCAACTAATACCTTGGTTCAAACAAGTTAAGTGCTTTACCTCGATGTAAAGTATAACCCAAGTGGGAAAGGATGCGTTTACGCAAAGTGACCTTTAACTTAGTTTGACCAATAAGGGAGTAAACCCGTTACGTAATTAGAGAAGACGTAAGCACGGGATATGAGCATATGAATGCTTTCACATGATGTTACGTGAAGTATTTAGAAAATCCTTGGCTAGAGGCGATAGTTAGAAAACATGAGTTGGCGTTTTCCCGTAAATAGGTGCTTTAAAAGTTGGATCTCTCTATTGATTGGTGTCCAAATCATAATATGCTACTTGTTACGATAATCGATACGTTTTACAATGGTTTGACTCTCCGACATCAGGGCACGATCAATGCAGCAGCCGGTGGTACTTTTATGAAACGACGTCCTGAAGAATGTTACGAAGTAATTGAGAATATGATGGCCCATTACAATTATTGGGATTCCTCAGCCGAGAGGAATGAGCCAACAAGATCGATCGCGGCTCATAATTCTTCTTCATACAATTCTGAGTTGGCCGCCATTACTAAGAAACTCGATGATTTGTCTACGTCTACGTTACTAATGCATCAAATAACTCAGAATCAAGTCAAGAACCATCAAGTCAATATGGTTAACAATAGTTGTGAGACTTGTGGTGGTCCTCATTCGTATCTTGAGTGCCCAGCCTCCGATGGCTTCATTCGCGAGAATGTATACGCTACTACGGGAACCTATAATATTGGTGGTAATGGTTACCCACCACAAGGTGACCGTAGTCTTTTTAGCTACCGTTCCACCAATTATCTTGGACCACCCGGTTTCAATCAACCAAATCAAGTGAATCATAATAATAATGTGCAAAACCGAAACAATCAATTCAATCAGAATCAAAATCAAAACCGGGTGAATAATGGTTTTCAAGGTCAAAATCAGGGTTTACATCAAAATCAAAATCGGGGGAAATACAATCAAGGCCCGAATCAAGGGAATGCTTTTCAAAACCATGGGAATTTTCAAAATGCAAATCAAGGAAATCAAAATCAAGGCTTTAATCAAAATAACCGAGGACAAAATTTTCAAAATCAAAATCAAGTTGTGAATCAAAATCAGTCATCCTCGGAAGAGTTAATCAAGCAATTCATAAAGAGTCAAGAGGAAATGAATAAAATGATGATTAACCAAATGAACGAATTGAATAAGTGTTTAAATGATCGACCCTCGGGCTCGGGAACTCTTCCAAGCAACACGATCGCTAACCCGAGGGGCGATGTCAAAGCGATCATGACTAGGAGTGGTATTTCATATGATGGACCAACGGCTCCGACTACCTCTTCTTTTCTTCCTTCAAAGGTAGTCGACCGTGAAACCGAGGTGACAACGGATACGGAAATTCCTATTAATAATGGAAGGACCGAAAACATCCAACCTCTGGTTGTCCAAACATCAAAGGAAAAGAAAAAGTTGTTTACGAAGCTGAGAAAGAAATTCCCGTTAAAACAAAATTGCCTTATCCGTCACGCTTAAACGAACAAAAGCACCTTGAGAAAGTTAATAATCAGATGGAAAAGTTTTATCAGATCTTTCAAGAATTGCAATTTTGATATAAGCCTCGCGGATGCTATACTTTTGATGCCAAAATTTGCTTCTATGATAAAAGGTCTTTTGAATAACAAAGAAAAATTGTTTGAGATGTCTAAAACCCCATTGAATGAGAATTGCTCAGCGGTTCTTCTGAAAAAGCTTCCCGAAAAGCTTGAGGATCCTGGCAAGTTTCTTATTCCGTGCAATTTCCCGGGGATGGTTCAATGCTTCGCCTTGGCCGATCTTGGTGCTAGCATTAACATAATGTCATTCTCCATTTGGAAAAAGTTATCTCTTCCCAATTTGACACCGACTTGTATGACCCTCGAGCTTGCTGACCGATCTACTTCCCGACCAATGGGAATAGCCAAGGATATTTTCGTCAATGTGGGAAAATTCAATTTCTCTACCGATTTTATGGTTGTCGATTTTGATGATGATCCACGGGTTCCTCTCATTCTCGGGAGAGGATTCCTAAGGACTGGTCATGCTTTGATTGATGTTTACGACGAGGAGATTACTTTACGTGTTGGAAATGAAGCTGTTATGTTTAATCTTGACCAAACCGCGAGATACTCCTCCAATTATAATCATATCTCCGTAAACCGAATTGATGTTATTGATGCTGCTACGGAGGAGTATTCTCAAGAGCTTCTCGGTTTCACAAATAATGCTTCGAGTGGTAATCCCACTCCTTCTTTAGAACCAGTCATCTCTGATTCTTACCCTTCCCTCACTCCGTTTGAGGGAAGTGATTTCACTTAGGAAGAAATTAAGGCTTGTCTTTCTAATGATTCGATTTCAACAGAAATTGATAATTCAACTTATGATCCGGAGGGGGATATTCTTTTGCTTGAAAAACTTTTGAATGAAGACCGATCCCTTCTTCCCCTTCGATGGACCTAAAAATGGAAGACGTAAAAGAAGTAAATTCGTCTATTGAGAATCCTCCGGAGCTCGAGCTCAAGGATTTACCTCCTCATCTTGAATACGTGTACTTAGAAGAGACTAATAAATTGCCCGTCATCATTTCGAAAGACCTTAAAGATGAGGAGAAGACCCGACTCTTAGATGTGCTTATGAAGCCTAAGAGTGCCATCGCTTGGCAAATCTCTGACGTTAAGGGAATTGACCCTTAATTCTGCACACATAAGATTCTGCTTGAAGATAACCATAAGGCATCCGTCCAACAACAACGACGGGTTAATCCACAAATCCATCAAGTGATCAAAAAGGAGATCATAACACTCCTTGACGCTGGAATGATTTATCCAATCTCGGATAGCTCATGGGTTAGCCCAGTTCATTGTGTTCCCAAAAAGGGCGGTATGACCGTTGTGACGAATGAAGATAATGAGTTGATACCGACGCAACTTGTAACCGGATGGAGAGTTTGTATAGATTACCACAAGTTGAACGATGCGACTCATAAAGACCATTTCCCGCTCCCTTTTATGGACCAAATGCTTGAACGTCTAGTGGGAAATGAGTTCTATTGTTTTCTAGATGGTTTTTCTGGGTATTTTCATATTCCCATTGATCCACAGGATCAAGAAAATACCACTTTTACTTGCCCTTATGGAACGTTTGCTTACCGATGTATGGCCTTTGGCTTATGTAATGCTCCGGGCACGTTCCAAAGGTGCATGATGGCCATTTTCTCCGACATGATTGAAAAAACCATGGAAGTAGTCATGGATGACTTCTCGGTCTATAGAAATTCTTTCGATTATTGCCTTTCCCATTTAGAAAGTATGCTGAAATGGTGTGAAGACACTAACTTGGTTCTAAATTGGGAGAAGTGTCACTTCATAGTTAAAGAGGGCATTGTCCTCGGCCACAAAATCTCGAAGTCTGGGATCGAGGTAGATCATGCCAAAGTCGATGTAATCGCAAAGCTACCTCATCCTACCACCGTTAAAGGAATCCAAAGTTTCCTTGGTCATGCTGGTTTTTACCGACGATTTATACAAGACTTCTCTAAGATAGCCCGGCCTCTGACCCACCTTTTAGAAAAAGATGCTCCATTTAACTTCACAAATGAATGCATTGATGCATTTAATTTCTTGAAGAAGAAGTTAACGGAGGCACCAATCTTAGTTGCCCCCGCTTGGGACTAGCCATTTTAGCTAATGTGCGATGCGAGTGATTATGCCATTGGTGCAGTCCTGGGGAAACGTAAGACAAAGTATTTTCAACCGATACACTATGCAAGTAAGACAATGAATGACGCTTAATCTCATTATACGACTACTGAGAAAGAGATGTTAGCCATTGTCTATGCTTTTGAAAAATTTCGACCTTATTTGCTTTTGAAAAAGTGCATAGTGTATACGGATCATTCTGCTTTAAAATACCTTATGGCAAAGCAAGATGCTAATCCTAGATTAATGCGGTGGGTTCTACTACTTCAAGAATTCGATGTCGAAATTCGATACAAAAAGGGAGCTGAGAACCTTGCCGCCGATCACCTTTCACGTCTAGAAAATCCCCATCAAAGTGCTCTCGAGAAAAAGGAAATTACCGAAACATTTCCTCTCAAGACACTTGGGAGTGTATCACAAAGTGATTTTAGTACCACATGGTTCACCGATTTTGTGAATTACCATGCGGGGAATTTCATAAGAAAAGGGATGTCGTCCCAACAAAAGAAGAAATTTTTCAAAGATGTTAGGCATTATTTCTGGGACGACCCCTACTTGTTCAAAGTTTGTGCGGATCAAGTGATCTGGCGGTGCTTTCACGGCAAGGAAGCCGCTGAAATTCTTATGGCATGCCATAGTGGACCTACGGGGGGGGGGGGCATCATGGTACCAATTTCACCGCTAAGAAAGTTTTTGATTCTGGCTTCTACTGGCCGACGATTTACCGAGATGCCCATGACTTGGTAAAGTCATGTGATTCTTGCCAGCGTCAAGAAAAAATCTCTCAAAAGGATGAGATGCCTCAAAATGCTATTCAAGTTTGTGAGATCTTTGACGTCTGGGGTATCGATTTCATGGGACCATTCCCATCATCTAGAGGAAACAAGTATATACTCGTGGCCGTCGATTACTTGTCAAAATGGGTTGAAGTGAAGGCGCTCCCCACCAACGACGCCCGAGTTGTTGTAAAATTTCTCAAGAGTCTCTTTGCCCAATTTGATATACCTCGTGCTATTATGAGTGATCGTGGGACCCATTTATGTAATGATCAATTTGTTAAAGTTATGCTTAAATATGGTGTCACACATCGACTTTCTACTGCATATCATCCGCAGACTAGCGGTCAAGTTGAGGTGTCCAATCGTGGTTTAAAACATATCTTAGAAAGGACCATAGGAGAGCAACGTGCCTCATGGGCTGATAAGTTAGAAGATGCATTATGGGCTTTCCGAACCGCTTATTAAACACCCATTGGGTACACTCCTTACAAGTTGGTTTACGGGAAGGCTTGTCATTTGCCCCTTGAACTTGAGCACAAGACCTACTGGGCCTTGAAACATGCTAATTTTGACCTCAAGACCACGGGTGATCACCGAAAAGTTCAATTTAATGAATTAGTTGAGCTTTGTGATCAAGCCTATGAGAATTCTTTGATCTATAAGAAGAAAACAAAGAGGATTCATGATGCTAAGATAAAAGACCGCGTTTTCAACGTTGGTGATCAAGTTCTCCTTTTTAATTCTCGATTGAAGATTTTCTCGGGTAAGCTTAAAACCCGTTGGTCTGGACCATTCACCATAACCCAAGTATTCCTTAATGGCACCATTGAGTTAGCTCAACCCGATGATCCCAACTTTAAGGTAAATGCTCTCCATTTAAAACATTACTTCGGAGGGGACATACCACCCATGGTAGTCCTGGATCTCCAAACTTTCCCCAAGGACGAATGAATTCAGGGATTGAGTCAAGCTAAGTGACTCGGTAATAAAAACCAAAGCGCTTCGTGGGAGGCAACCCATGCTTATCCAATTCATCTTCTTATTTTTCTTATTTCTAACAAATAACGTGAGGAGGGGGTGACCTCTTCCATTCTTGTGTTTTGTGGTTGTTTGTGAATGATTGTCTAGGATTGTCCCCGATTTATGATGACTCTCGTACTCGTTGTTTTCTTTCCACTCGAGTCTCATTTATCAATATTTTTGGAAATCCTATATCCGAAATCTTATTAACTAACATTTTCTTTGGCATAATTAATAAACGGCCTTAGAATTTTGTTAGGATTGAGGACAATGTTCCATTCTAGTCCGAGGGAGGGTGAATCTTCGATTCGATTTGACCTTGTAACTTTCACCATGTCATGTACTCTCGCAACTCCGTTTTTCCTAAAAAATTAAAAAAAATTGAAAATTTTGAAAAAAAATGAATGAAAATGTCATGAAAAAGCACAAAAAAATGAGAAAATTGAAAAGTTGTGCAAAAATATAATAAGTTTTGAATAAATGTTTTGACACCTTGTTGACTTTCCAACTGGCGAGAGTAGGAATAAATATTTTGACTTGACCAGGCGTGTTGAGCCCTAGCTTGTTCCCTTAACCAATGATAATCATATAAGCTTGTGCTAGTCTTGTACACCAGGAGCTATAAAATGTGAATTATCTCTTAAGAATCTGCAAGTTCTCGTACTTGACTTTATACATGTGCAGCTTAAAAGCTTTCGCTAGTCTTTTACATAAGGAGCTAGAAAACGCGAATTCTTTTTCTAGAATTTGCAAGTTTCCGTATCTGACTTTATATATGCGTGGCTGATTATCAGCTAAGTATTCGCGGGTTTCATTACTTGAGATCTTAAATTGCGAAGAGCTAGAAATGATAGAGTTTATTTAGAAGTTAGATGCTAAACGTGGAGTAGTTGGTTCTCTTTAGAGCTCATGAGAGGTAATTGTGGCTTTTTGCTCCCGCAAAATTGTTTCACCAAAAATAAATAGATGTACTAGGTTAATTAGTGGTATTTAGGTTTGGGCAATATTTAGTTTCTTATTTTCTTAAAAGAATCTTTACTTTAGAAGTTGGGTACATATCAAGGACACATCAAAAATAAAAGCAAAAATGAAAAATCAAAAGTAAAAAGTTGATATGTATGTGGTTTTGGAGCTACCCAATAAGCTTCCATTGTTATTGTTGAAAGAATGAAAAAATGAAAAAAAGAAAAAAATGATGAAAGTGAAAAAAAAATGAAAAGTGAAAGTTTGAATGAATAAGAGCTTAAGTGTTATAAAAGTTGTTGGCGAGTGAGGTGTATGTGGATAATTTTGAATTAGTCACATGAGGTGCACGTGTAGTACTCTGCAACTTATATATGAGATTATATGTACCCAATTCCTTGATGTGGACCGAATTTCTAAAGCAGTTGTTCTTGAGAGAAAATGAAAAACTACTTAGCGTTTAAACTTGGTATCTCTATCGGACTAAAAAGTTATTGAAACGAGAAAATATAAAGCAATTCATTTCTCAACAAAAGTAAAAAATCTAGATACATTAAGAAAATGGGAGTAAGAGGTTTCCACAAGTAACTTTTATCAGTAGTGTTAGCATTTAACTTGTAGATAAGTTGTGATCTCGTTTGTACACTTAGTTTGGGGGCTTGTGAAAAATCAAGGGTGACGATTTTTATCCATATGGTCATTTCTCAATTAGAAGTGTTTCTACTCTTTGACCCTAAAAATTATTGCAAAATAATGAAAGTTCGACAAACCGTCATAAGAATAAAGTGAAAAATCCAAAAATAATAGTGATAAGTAGAATAAGGAATAAATTTGGAAAATGGGGCGTTTTCGGGAATAAATGATTTTGTAACTTCTTTTGAACCTCCTTGCTACTTTACAACGTTAGTAGGAAGAGTTATGAAATTATTTATCCCAAAAGCGTGAATTGATCACATTGCGTGAGGGCACGACAATACTTTAGTCCGGGGGATTTTGGTGAGTGCTTATTCACTCACCTTTTCTTGACCAAAACGAGACTAAATAATCCAAAAACTAACCCAAATTACCAGAGAACATATGTTTTTGTGATTGTGAATGTGAAGGTACGGATATTTCATAAAATGACGAAAAATGATGAAAACCCGGCAAAAACGAGCACGAGAGTGGAATGAGTGTTGAAAGTCAAAGCTGGGAATCTGAAAGACAAAGTTGAGCTTATAAAGTCAAAAGAGGTCCTTAGAGTTTGAAAGATTTACAAGATTGACCCATGTTGTGAAGTTTGATGAAATTGCAAGAATGGCCCTCATAGTTTCAAAGGTGGCAAAATAAGTCCCTTAGAGATATGTTTAAAGAAAATCAACAAGAGCCCTTCAACAATTCAAGAATGGCAAAAGAAGCCCTAGGATAACACTTTTTGAAGTTGACAGATTCATCCCTTGTATTTCAGAAAATTACACAATTGATCCTTATTTATTTCTACCACAAATCTGAAATTACAAGTATAAATTGCACAAGGCCTAGTCCAATTCTTTTAATCCAAGTCCAAGCAATAGCCAAGTCCAAAATTCCAAAGCCCAAGTTCCATTTAATCAAACCCGGCCCAAGTCCAACCTCGGTCAACACACTTATACCCTCAGTCAAACCCAATTAAATAATAATTACCCTTCCCGCCCCCCTTTTCACCCCAATCCAGAAATTACTAAGAACCCTAATTACCCGACTATCAATTTAATAGCAATTAAGGGCAATTGGGTAAAATTGCTTGCTTCTAGAAGGTGTCAGATGTCAGATAGTGTCAGGAGATCCAAAGAAGCACACGCTTGGCTACACGGCAGTCCCTCATTGGTTCCTACACGTCACAATTCGTGATCTAAGGGTGCAAAATGATTGGGATATGATTGATATTTGATCAGAGGGCTCAGAGACGCTTAGAGAAAGCACAAGCACATGGATTGCCAGCTTGGCAATCCATGACCCCAAGCCTCTAGACTATTCTTAGTTCAGCTATAAATAGTGGTGTTTGTAGCTCATTTGAGCATGTAGGAATACGTAGCGAAGCTCTGCTAGTTTTCAATTGTAATAGCTTGTAATTAACTTTAGTTTTCTTTAATAAAATTTAGTGTTGATTTCCTTTATCTACTTGTTGTTTGATTTACCTTTTAAGTTTCTGATAATCTCAATTATCTTAAGCTTTTTACAAGTTTTTAAATCATTTCATTTAAACTTTAATCATTTCTTTCATTAAAAGCTTAAAAATCAGAAAAAAAGATAATAATATAAAAATTTGATTTCATTTTTCTTAATTTCAGCTTGCAATCAAGCTTAATGTAGTGTAATAGAGCTCATTTTAGCTTAATACCTATAGTGAGAGTCTAAATCAAGCTTATCTCAGTTCCTTGTTCAAAACTAATAAACATTCAACAATAGTCAAAGTTCAGATGAAGGTTATCATCTAGGGAGTTATTTATTAGTCAAATGGGGATTTGGAAGCCATTTACCTATATAAAGATAGGCAAGCTTAGTGAATCCCCTCTGTTTGAGCTAAGGGGAATGATTGTGTAAGTACTTGTTCCAATTTCAAGGTTTCAATTGCATAATAGAATAGAATAGTGTAGATCTATTGTAATTAGTTGATTATTGTTTAATTAGTTGAGTTTGATCATATTTGAGAGTTATTAATTGAGTTTTATCATAGTTGAATTAGTTTAATCATTGCTCACTGTGTGATTACGTAAAATCTGTGGTATATTAGCATAATTGTGAATCTGTGTTTTTAGTTGTTAATCTTTGTGGATTGGAGCTTAATACAGTATATTTGATTCATATGTGAGCTTATGTGTTTGAATTGAGACTTAAATATAGTAGTTGCTTTATAAAAGTTCATTAGCAGGGTACTCGCGCGTTGCGGCGGCGGGTACCCTGTAACTAAGGTTTACGGGTTATATGAGTGTTTGAGGCATGTTATTTGTTTTTCTTTAGTTAATGTATATGTTTGAGTTTTTTTCTTTTCTTTTTTTTAATATATATATATATATATATATATATATATATATATATATATATATATATATATATATATATATATATATATATGGAAGTGTCTAATTTTGTAAAGAAATATATGTTTTTGGGCTATCAGTATTTTTTTGGGTTTTTAGCGTTTGAAAAGAATGAACCGATAGTTTAGGCTATCAGTACTTTGTATCGGCACAACCTAGAAAACACGAAACGTAACGATTTACTAAATAAATCGATTTCTTAAAAGTATTGCATATTTATACTCGTTTTATTAGAAAAATCATTTCGGAAACAATGACGCAAATTTCGTAATTTTTCGAGTCCGTTTTGTACATCAACGCTGTGTTCTTCTCCTGAAATTTAGGGAAAAAAATGAGTGGAATGGAGACAAGGTCATTTATTGTGTGTTCTCCAAATTTTTATGGAAAAAGGAAAGGAGTGGGGACGGATGAAAGTGGGGGAACTATAGTGTATTTTTGACTCAAATATTCCATCTCATTTATGGGATGAAACTTGATGAAAGAGAAACAATCATTTTATTTCCATTCATTCCCTTCTTCTAAGTTACTTTTCATTTCATTTCTTTTCAAAAGTAAATTAAAGAACACTGTGCAAATAGGTCCCACATTAAATATTTCAAAAGTTTCCCCCACTTGGCAACATCACCCCTCCACCCTTTTGTTTCACTTTACACCCTCACATTTTAAAGTTTTATTTTAGCCCTTCCTCATTAATAAATAAACCTTTTATCATTTATTTATTTTATTTTCACTCATAAAACACACACATTCTCTCACATCTCTCTCCCTCTCTCCCTCCCATTTCCGTCCGGCCACACCAACCACCGTCGTCCAAACTCCGACGAATATTTTGGTCACCGGAATTTATTCCGGCCACTTTTATTTTTATTACACCATTTGATAGATCGGGACGTCCTCGTTCCGAATATACCACCCACGCGCCTCAAAACCCTCTCCACCTTCACCAACCGTACACCACCGCCACCATACCACCACCAAACACCCCCTTTTCTCCTTCCTTTTGCTCTCTGTAACCGAACCCCACACCCCTTTATTAATTTTCTTTTAATAAATATTTTTATCAAAACTCTAATTAACTTTTTATATAAATCCGAAAATAAAACATTTTAACAACAAAAATGGGTTTAAAAACTTGATAAAACCCTCATGTAGGCCCCCTTGGTTCGCGGCAGTTGACTCGGTCAAATCACCGAGTCTTGATTTTTTGTTATATTTTTGATGATGTTGAGATTATTTGGATTTGGATTTGATTGGGTCCGTTTGGAGAAAAAGAAAGATGTGGACCAAGAGAAAAAAAAAAACGACTAAGAATGTTGTGCTTTAAATCATTGTACTTTGTGTTTGATGAATTGTATTAATTGGTTTTGGGGTGTATTTAATGTACATATGTAAGAGATATGGTGAACTTAAAATGTTATGCTTTACATAGATGTCCTTTATGCTTTATCACTTGTAAATTACTTAAAATCTAAATAAGGAAATCTTAAAAAATTAATAGGAGAGAAGGTCTTATATGCTTTATAAGTAGTATAGATATTATGTCACAACAAGGAGTGTTTGGATATTAAGTGTTTGCTGAGTTTGAGGGTGTTGTAGTTTGATTAGGTAATTGAATGAATTTGCAGTAGTGATAAATAGGTTAGGAATAGTATAAAATCAGTAGGATATAGTGTAAAAGTCAAAATTAGTTCTAAATCTCATTAACTTTTAGATAAAGTAGAATTTAGTTAAGTTTAATTGGAGTTTTAGCTGATAAATAGCTTAGGATAGTTCAATTCAGTGATAACATAGCTTATTATAACATAATTCTTAGGATTATAGAGTTTGAATTTGGATTAAGTCAATAAGTTCATGCATCATTTTAGTCAACTGTTTCAGAATTGAAAACTCACGGGTTGCTGAACTAGATCTTAATTGGAGGTGTAATTGGTGTTTTTTTTATAGGGCTTTTGTGGGTTTTAGATATTCAGTAGTTCAAGGTAGCTTTGCCCCACTGAGATTGAACTTTAGAGCTTATTGTAACTGCTTATTGTAGCCTGCAAATAGGGGGTCTAAAACAGGTCTGCTGGTTTGATATTAGGCCTACATTTGTTCTTGTGGTCTTGTAACCTGAGTATATTAGCATCATTTGATTAGCTTAAAGTTAGTATAAGTGATTCACATAATCTCTAAACATCTTGCTTAATCTGGTTGACTTCTGCTTATTTCTTTAGCTAGTTCAAACTGCTTATTGGACTTTGTGTGGCATTCTGTGTATTACTTGAACTGATTTGAGTGCATTATGGCTTATCTGAGTATAATACATTTGTGGATTGAGTTTCATAAGATTTGGTTGCAAGTGCTTATTAATAAGCACTTGCAATAAGCTGTTTCAACTCATTTAGCACTTTTTTAGCTTATTTTTCATTTCTCAAATTTTTCCTAGGTTTCAATTAATATTGTAGATTTTCAATAAAAATTTCATGATTTTCTGAGTTGATTTGCTATTTTTCTCATTTTATTTCAATTTTTAATCACTTTTTGATTCCTTTTTAATAGATAAAAATCAAATGAAAATCAGAAAAAGCCTAAAAAATTCCAAAAATATTTTATAAAATTCTTTCTGTTATTTTAGAATTTTCAAAACTTATTTTGTATTTTTCACAATTACTTTTATAATTTCCTTAATTTTTATTCACTTTTAAGCAAAAAAAATATTTTTCTTTTTCTCAAAATTATTTTAGTAGTTTAAGATTTTTAGAAATTTATTTTACATTTTTAGGATTATTTTTCATAAAATTTCACTTTTAAACTCGTACGTTACGTATTAAATTCGCGTTTTATAATTCGCTTTACAATTTGAAGTAGTTGTGCTTTAGTTACTTGTACATTTAGCATTATAATAAGTTTCCCTTCACTCTTTTAGTTTTAAAAATCACAATTTCACTTTTTCACTTTTTCACGAATCGAATTTCACGATTCCATTCACTCCTTCACGGGAAACGAACTCGGAATTTGTATTTCTTGCAAATCCTTTGGAGTAATATACACACATATATATATATATATATATATATATATATATATATATATATATATATATATATATAATTTGATCTTATCAGTCTAACTCGTATTGTTGTTGCATCATTTCTTTAATCATTGCTGGGTTTGAACCGGAACTAGCTGTCGAGTTTGACGAACGTTGAATTTTATAAACCTGGTACATGTCGTCTGGCCGTGGCAACCTGTCTGGTCCAAAATGCTCGGGCTCCTCGTTCGTAACCCGAAGACGATTACGTCTTGCCAAAGTCGAGTCATGATTTTTCCACTTGTGCTTGTCTTTCAAAAACTCCCGAGCACTTATGTGTCTAATGTCATAACCTGTTGTTTTTTTTAACAATATATGACAACAGGTCATAAAATCTCTATCATTCTCCCCACTCATAACAGCCATTTCATCCACTACTGTATTCCACTTCTTGACATCTTTATTCATTGGAGTCCACTTTCCCGTTAACATGTTTTTTGTACGAATAGTATAGTATAGCCTTTTGGCTTCCTTGTTCTGTGTACCAAAATGAATCCCTTTGTTGATCCGCACTTGTTTTTAAATCCTCGGAAATTTGAGTGAAACACTCTGCCGAAAGATACTCCTCGTCTTGGCTCCAAAAAGCTCGAGGTTGTCGGGACGGGACCACATCTTCATCTTCGTCTTTGTCTTTATTGGTTTTCTTTGTCTTCGTCTTTATCTTTGGTTTCTTCGCCATTGTCTTTGACCTCGATTTTTTTGAGATTGGGGTCGGGACCACTTCTTCTTCTTCATCATCTTCATCGATGTCTTCGTCTACTAGATGGAAGGATGCATGGTCCGAATTTGGTTGGGAAGGGTGGCTTGGTTTGTTTGTTGTAGTTGAGTAAATTGAGTATATTGTTGTTGTTGTTGTAATTTTCATTGACTAAATAACATTTGTTATTCGGGATTCATATATGGGTTTTGGTAGGAGGGGAAGTAACCCGATTGAGGGTATGGATTTGAAGACGAGCCCGGATTGTTGGTGGGATTCGAAGACGAGCCCGGCATTTGGTTCGTCGGGTCGTTTAGCATTTGGTTAATCCATGGTGAGTTAGGATTCATTTTGGATAGAAAAAAAAATAAGAGAAGTAGAGATTAGTGGTATATTGGAAGTGTATGCGAAGTATGAAATAATAACGGGTATTTATAAGGTTTTTAAAGGGTTTAATTTTAATGTTTTGATGTACTAAATGGTATAAATTCAAAAAAAACTGGCCAAATTAACGTTATGCAACGTTCGAAATTTTCAAAAAAAAGGAAAATCTCACCGCGTGGGCTGGCCACCATGGCGTCACCCACGGTACGTTGTGCCGTCGTCAAAATTGGGCTGGTGGTCATGGCGCCACCCACCAACCATGCTTACCTCCTGATCTTAGATACATTTTTTTGTTATTATCCCTGTTAAGATGTATGAACTGAAAAGATAAAGTTACAATTGAAAAAATCAATTCTCAAGGTATTTGGATATGGACATCATCGTGAGTTCAGTTGACGAAGACTAATTCAAGTCCTAAAGATGACTTTAACCAACAACCGATACGTTATTAAGAAAAATAATATAGTTTGATATTGCATTAAAAATTAAGAAAGAAAACATAAAGATAACGTTTTGATATAAGAAAACAACTACTTAGTCAAAGTTGGCCGGTGTCTGAAAATTCTGTCAAGTAGATCAAACAGAAAACAATCGAGGCTAAAATTACAGTAGTTCTTAGCATGGTTCTAAAAGGCGCGTAAAGACACCGCAAAGGTTTCGCAAAGGTGTGAGGCTTGGTCATGCCGTCAAGCCACACATTATGCAGCCTTATATCACGTCTTTTTGTAAACTCGATATATATGAAATATGATATAAATATATAAATATTTTTATATTTTGTGGCGCCTTATGGCACGCATTATAAACGCAAAAGCTTCGCCTTAGTTGCTAAGGCATGAGGTTTAGTCATGTCACCACGCCACGGCACGCCTCGTGCTATTTATAACTTTGGTTCTTAGTAACATCTAAATGTTTCTGACTGGTCTGGTAGTGCTATTTGTATGTAATCATCAATTAACAAGTTATGATTTTGTTGAAAACATGTATGAGATAGTGTGATATTAGTGATTTAAGTGTGCGAGAAGTTATAACATTCGAGAAAAAAGATCAAAATTGTAGCTTCTGTGATTCCGTAACGATGCTGAGTAGTTTAAAATTGCAATATCCTTTCATCACATTATTTTTGCTTTGGTCTTATTCGTTTGTCTTTTAGTGAGTATCGCATCAAGTTTAATACAGTATATCGTTTTCATTGCAAAGTATCTTATCAGATTATATGCTTAAATGCTTTGTTAAACGTCAATTTTTTGAGTTAAAATTCTTTAATTGTTCATTGCTGCCGTTGCAAGAAATATATGATTTCTGTAACGATTCATGAAAATAAATAACTTTGAATCATGTAAGAAGTTCATATTTAAAAAAACAAATGGTTTGGGCTTATAAGTAACTCTAGTATTATCAAAGTGCTTGTGTCCAATATTATGCTATCTTTGTTGTGTGAGAAGCTTTTTAACTAAAATAATTGTAAGTTCAAGTCATGCTTAGACTAATGCTAATGGGCGTTGGTTTTCACCAAGCAACCCCAAAAGCAACGAGCCTCTCCGGCTAGCTCTCCCAAATGCAACGCGTCACTTGATGATTTTTTTCAAAACTTGGTTGGTGATGCAACTGAAATAATTGTGGGGTTGCTTTTGTGATTTTTGAAGGTTGGGGAGTAAATGTGTGAGTTGTGGGGTTGCTTTTGTGGTCACCACTAGCTAATTGTGGTTGGGGTGGAGTTGTGGAGAGAGAAAGCTGAGATGGCGCTGATGTGGCGGGGTTGCTTTTGTGAAAATGGTGTTACCATTAGCATCAGTCTTATGATATCTAACTATCTTATAATGCATAAAGGACTACTATAATTAGAATACTTAAAATTAAGCCTTACAAGTTTAGAAGCTTAAAGTACAAGTGATTCAAACACAATTAGACAATTAATACCATAAATGAAATATAATTAGACATTTACAAGTTTAGAAGCTTAAAGTACACACCACTTTGTTTTTGCCATTAAAGTTTAAAATTAGTGACTTAAAATTGATCATTATGTATATTAAATATAATTAATTAAATAGTCAATAAATACAATTAATACACTTATTAAAACACCCCTTACATAAGAAATACAAATTATCAAGCATATTGCACAACCAACTTAAACACAATTCTTGCATTAAATGTCACTAATACAAATACTAAAGCATATTATACAAATTTTTAAGCCCGAACAGGCAATGAGCCAAATGGGCTCGAGCCCGAACAGGCACGGGTCAAACGGGCTCGAGCCCAAACGGACACGAGCTAAATGAAATTTTTGATATCCATAAATTTATTATCAAAAAGAACATAATAAACTAAAATATGTTCACATATTGTACAAACCAAGCAAACTACTAAACAAAAACATAAAATAAATAATAAATAAAATAATACAAACAAAGCAAAATTTCATCAAACTTTTGCCATAAAAAACTAATCAGTAAAGCTATTGCCAAAAAACGTACAAATAAAATAAATTATTAATCAAAAAAATTAAATTACAGGGTGCCCGCAGCTGTATCGTGCGAGGACCCTGCTAGTGTGAGATAGTATGTGGTGTATGTATATATTTTGAAATAGTTAGTTTTCGTTCTTAAAAAAAATAATAATAACAAAATAACTCCATTATCAAAAAGATAGGAGAATTTGTTCATGAATTTTTATCCATTTTTTAACATTTCAAGTGTTACAAGTTAAAGGCAATTTGGAACGTACTGTACATTGTTAATTACACGATTTCATAATTCAGTTCATTTAGATGTCTGAATATGCTTTAGAGTATGATTAGTGATTGATTGTGATATGCATTAAACAAAGATTAAGGAGATTTGACACCGATGAAGTTGACTTGAAAAAGTCATAAAACTTGCAATAAACCACGTAGTGGATAACTACGTCTTTGGAACTACCTCTGACCTAATTTTTTTACCTAACCATGAACGTGGCTTTTAAAAATGTCCATAGTCTTCAACTCGTTTTGTCAAACAAACTTTGATCAGCTCATGAATGAACATTTCCCAGTTTACTGAAAGTTATGTGCCATCGATAAAACTTAAAATGTTAACTTCTTATATTTTAAAAGTTAATGGACGACCGGTAACACAAATATATAGGATGTACTTAGTGTTGTGTAAACTATCATATATAGTATCATGCATGTACATGTATGTGTAAGAAAAAGTCTTAATGATATACTCCTACGTAATACGTTAACAAGTTGTGTTCACATTTGTGTTTTGCATGATAAATGTATGTATTGTAGGTTTCTGAAGGGTGATCCTTCAGTTAGTCATGATCAAAGTAACAGCCTTTGATGGTGTCGCGTATATGTGAGCATGTGGATTGTGGTCAAGCCATATGAAACCAGTTGGGTAAGAAATCGACATGGAAAATTGATCATCTACTGGTTGGAAAAGGAAATGGAGACAATACTAGATGTTAACAAAATGAGATTGTGGCTAGGAAGAATTTTGCGTTTTTCATGACTTGACATGTAACAAATTAAAATGTATCTCAGAATGAAAAACATAAGAATTTTGACTACATGTATCTCATACGGATAAAAACATAAGAATCTTGAATACATGTATCTCAGACTGATAAAAACAACTTGATATCTTGAGACTTCCTCTACGTGAAAAGACTTTTGAATATATTTTTTATTTTTTATTTTTATTTTTATATCAACTAACTATCTTACAATATAGTGATATACATAAAAAGAAAAAAGAAAAAAAATCACATGTCTTAGACATGACTTAAACTCACAACCATTTTGTTGGAAAGTATTCTGACACAATATTTAGAACACGAAGCATTAGATGGTGGTGTATAAGAACTGTAATAATGTTTGACACTATAATCTATTACTTCAAAAAAAAAAAGAAAAAAAAAAAAAAAAAAAAAAAAAAAAAAAAAAAAAAACCTTACAAATCTAAAGGAATGATGAACCAATTACATTCTATATATGCAAGAACAAGTGTATCTTGTATGGAAATGTTGTTGTCAAACATTGCTGCAGTTTTTCAAATTAAGGCTTGGATTCTTTGGATGTTTAGAAATCGTTTTTGGTTTCGATTAAAAGCCTTCTAAAAACGGCGTTCCCTTGGATGATAATAGGGCTTTTTTCTCACTTATGGATTGTAAATAGGAGTAGATATTCAAACCGAAGTGGTTTGAGTGGATTTGTGATCCGAAATCTTTTTGTAAGTATATTCTCTGTTGCGTTATTTTGAAATATAATTTGCCGCTAAAAAGGTAAAAAGAAAAGCAACGTGTTTATAACCCGGATTCTACACAAAAAAGTATTACTCTAACAAGGAAACCCAATTTCTAATGGTGTTGATTTTTCATTAAAATCCGTAAATCAAAACATGCCCTGACTAAAAAGTCTAATCAATCAGAGTATTTATATCCTAACACAATTATTTGGGCGATGATAGTCAAGACGCTTTCCAGAAAAAAAGTAAATATAGGAAACAGTCATGATCTTTAATTTAAAAAAAAAAAAAAAAAAAAAAAAAAAAAAAAAAAAAAAAAATCATGATTCAGATATATTTTGCATTACTACTCAGATAATTGATTCAAGTATAGCTACCAGAACAAAAGTGTTATGGTTGATTGAGTGCTAAATGATCTCTCAAGCTAAATAAATATAAATTAGAGTAAGAATCAAAAACTCGTTGATAATAAAATCAGTGCGCAACTTCAACATTCAAGTCAAAGACAACTTCAAGAAATCAAAAACAATTTAAAAATACACTCACTAGTTGATGTGGTTTCATCCCAGTAACTCCAGTAAGTATATGAACCATAAGATATAGATAAAACGATCACAAGGGATCGGCAATGCCTTGATGATTATATCATTTCTATCAACCCAACAGAGTTTAGCTCTCTATCTCTAAGATATTTAAGTGAGACTCTTTAAAGAAAGAAAATGTCAAGATAAAATGCAAATTAGAAAATGTCAAGACCATACCATTTTTATTATTATTATTATTTTTAAACCATTTTAATTTGATATATCAATTGTGTGTTTTGAAATAAAAAAGCAAAACAATAAAAAAGGAAAGTACACTAGTAAACATACTAAATAAAGGAAGCACTTAAATTTAGCTAGTGTATATGTGTTTTCAAAGCTTAAAGACCAAATCCGTCTGGAACTTTAGATCAAACTAGTTTTTTTTTGTTTTTTTTTTTTTTTTTTTTTTTTTTAATTAACAAAAATTTAATTTTAATTAAATGTGTTTAAATAAATGAAAAGAAAAATAAAAAATATGTAGGTCCAAGGGTGCATGACGGCACCAGAATATACGAGGGAGGTGGTTTTTGGTGTTGTCGTGAATTTTGGTGTTATAGGAAAAAACGCTGATGTGGCAACAGTTTTACCTACGACACCAACGGGACAACACGAGGATACCTAATGCTCTAAGAATAGAAACATTAAATGAAAGATGTGCTCGTCCATTTAATGTATGACAGTATGACACGTTTCAACAATCCACACGTGATATTCTCGTATTTCTGCCTATATAAAGAGAATGTTGGTCGAAATAAATATTATCTCTTCCACATTTAATATACATAAAAAGAGAATACACTCAACTTGAACTCGTGATAATCCCTGATCTAATCAGAGACGCACAATTCACTTGCAAACTTTAATTCTGATTTTAGTTTGCTCGATTAGAGAAAGCTCATTGTAATTTTATAATATTTATTCCCCAAAACACTTTATAATTCATTTGATTTTTTTAATAAAGAATCATACATTAAAAAGTATTTCTTGTGTATATCTGTTTAACAATTGTTAATCTTGATTGCAAAACTGCCATAGAACTATAAGAAGTTTATTCATCCCTATTTTTCATAGATTTTATATATAATGAGTGCGATAAATATTGTTAAACACGTATCTTTTAGAAACATTATTAGCCGGCTTTTGCGCATTGCGGCGCTAGATACTCGTTTTACTAAATTTTCTCGCAATTAAAAGTTTTCCGGTTATATATTATTTATGAGAATAAATCATCAATGGTGTTGCTAAAAAGTTCATGATGATGAGTATATAAAGAAGATTTTGTATCTATAATTGTATTACGTATAAAATAACTTTATAACTACTACTACGTATTAGTTATCGATCTGCTGCGTTTTGTTTGGTTTATGAGTTATGGCGATTTTATCAGTGGTTAGCAATCGCAGCAAGTGGTAGCGACGTTGACCGTAAATCTCGATGTGCATCAAACTTGTAGACATATAATAAGTGTTTGTGTTTCATTTTTTACGAATCTGGAATTATTTTTATGGTTATAATATTTTCTTTTTGTGTTGGGAAATTAACAAAGATAGACAAATTAAAGAAGTAAATGAATCACAGTTTAGAAAAGGACATACTTTAGTGAAAAATAAATGAATCACAGTATTTAACAAAAGCTTACATGCTATGCTATGTAGTTAAGATAAGATAAGATTGTTAAACACTTAAAGTCGGTGGGTATACGATGTGTAATCTTTATTGTTAAACTTGTACCTAGCTTTTAGAAAATGAATATTGTTCGAATGGCAAATATCTGGAATAATTCGTTTACTATTTTTCTAAAATTTATGAACACTTAATTTATTATTATTATTATTATTAAAATAATTTATGCTGATCATCAATATAACAATTCTGATAAATAGCAAGTCGTTACAATATGTAACCCAAAAAGTATATAAAAAGGATCATTGTCGGAGCCAAAGAAATGTTCAAACTTCAAACATATTTTATAGTTTATATCCACTACTCCTCATTTTATAAAACTTAAATGCACCATAATTCAACAATGCTATTCCATAACCCCCTATAAATTACCACATTTCATCGAACCAAAACTCACAACAACTTTAAGAGTGACTAATTATCATAAAACATAAATCATGACAGTTGTTACTAGTGAGTTTGAGCTAACTTCTTCTCTTCCAGCTTCCAAACTTTTCAAAGCTTATGATGACTTTGAAAATGTTGCACCAAAGGTCGATCCTGAAACATACAAAGCCCTAGTGACCGTTGAAGGTGATGGAGGTGTCGGAACCATCAGAGATGTCCATTTTGGTGATGGTTAGTAACGTTTGTTCAACAAATTATGCATACAATCTTTTTAATCATTTTGTGATCATTTAGATATTACTCGTACACTACAAGAGAAAAATGTTGTTAATTTACACAAGTAAAATACTTGTCATTAAAAGCCTAAAAATGTCACTAAATAATTGTACGTTCACATGTTTAACCTACTCGTCATTATTTGACTAGTTCTATCAACGCATGATTTTATGCTCGCGATCTTGTTATATATGTCTCTTAATGCAAAGTAATGACTTGTGACAGGCATGCCATTCAAGAGTGGAAAGGCAAAGCTTGATGTTGTTGACAAAGATAACTACGCTATTAGTTACACGACATATGAAGGTGACGTCTTGATGGGAGTACTAGACTCAACTACGCATCATATAAAGTTTACACCTACAGCTGATGGAGGTTGCGTATACAAGCAGACCATCGTTTATAACTGCAAAGACGACACTCCGCTTGCTGAGGAATTTATTAACATTGCTAAAGAAGGATTGAAGAAGACCTTCAAGGCAATTGAGAGCCATATCCATGCTAATCCTCATGCTTACTGATTAATATTGAATCAGTGGTGTGTCTATCCTCTGGTTTGTAAAACTAAAATGGAATTATGTCCATCTGTTTTTTATATGTGCAATTGTTTTGTGTAATATATACTATATATACGTCTCTATGACAGCTATATTGTATTGTGAGTTGAATTATATTTGAAGCCTTTACAAATTAATAGACACTGATGAGCGATCCTCAGGAATTTTTATTCGGTTTCAACATCGGGAGAGGTTTGTTTTAATGCCTCCGTGCAAGTAACTTGATAATTTTGGTTTCTGTTGGGTCATGTTGTATCTCTTTGGTCTAATTTGTTTATGTTGAGTCGTTGGAGATGCCTATATTTAGAATTGTGTGGTTTTTATGGCATTGTTCTTTCTTTGTAATTTTTACTTGTATATAATATATTCTTCTGTGTTGCCTTTCAAAAAAAAAAGGAATTTTTATTCGGCTTTGTACTCTCTTACCATCATAGACCAATCTCTAGATGATCGAAACTTATATATACTACAAGGGCAAATAACTATTACAATGAAAAATTAAAAGACTAAACAAATGTGTACGAAACAATAGCATTAGAGTTCCTAATAGATTACATTTAATACTACCAAGGGATGAATAACAAGCACCCTCCAACCTAAATTAAATTATTGTCATCAAAAATCACACATTTAAAAAAATGGAACACTAATCAAATATCATCTACGTCCACTAAACTCTTTTTTGATTACTTTGACACAAAAGAAATGAGGATTATAATTTTGGGACGGATGGAGTAATAAATACGTAGTAATTAGCTATAAATTTCAACATTAAAGAAAAAAGAGTTTATTTTTAAATTATAAAGCGTCACAGGCAGTATTCGATCAAACCATGAGTATAAAATCAAAGGCGCTACAACACATCAAGGGCAAAAGTGTTAGATATGTTAATTGGCCCAAACCCTTAGGTCAATTAATTAGGTTTAGAGTTTGGTTATTTATTATCAAAGCTGTGTATAAATACACATGCTTTCTCTCGTATATAATTGATTCAATCAATAAAACAATATTGTTATTTTACAAAAAGCACATCAGCCAACGAGCAAAAATAAAAATCAATGATACAAAGCCTACAAGAGATTCCAACGAGGTGTTAGATCTTGCTCCTAATGTTACATACCATCACCATGAAAAGTCAATTAGCTGATTTTGTGTTTAAGGGTTATTTGTGTAGTAAGTTTATTTTATTGTGATATGAGCTATATGAAAAGTCAATAGGCTCATTTTTAGTGGCCAGTGAGCTAATTAATTTGGGCTTACAGCTTAGTTAAGTTTATAATCACTAGTTGATCAGCTCATGAGTTATAAAAAAGAAGCTTATAGTGAATGTGGAGCACAATGGTTCAAGTGTTGTAGTTACTTTTACATTGTGTAGTAAAAATTGTAAACTGCTCTCTTGATTTAAAGCAAATTTTGCCTTGTTTGTATGGTGATTTTTATGATACAGCAATTATATATATACTTTAAAATTCCGTTCAAGAAAGTTTAAAATAGTAGTTAAACCAGGGTAATGGTTTTTGATGAAAATATATTCTAAGCACATCTTGGTGTTAGAGATTACGAAATTAGTTTTCGAGGGTAGTGTAGTACAGATTATTTTGGTTAAAGAGATTATGAAACACTTTCGGTGCGTTGATTTAAGAACATCATGATCAACTTTTTATTGTACAAAGCTATAGTTACTAGGCATTGTTACTTGTTAGTATTAGGATATTGGTTATGTAATTAAGACAGTGAAACACAAAGATCTCTATTTGTGTTGATGCATAATTTGGCGCGGACTGATTCAACGACTCTCATTGGGCCGTTAGTCGTCTTCTCAAGCCCTAAATAGACCTGTCAACAAAGAGAACCCGTTAGGAGTGGACCCGAGGCCGTAGCCCCGGGATCCACCTCCGACGGTCAAGTTAGTATAGATGCGCGGAGCATATGAGAATTAGGTTTAGGGTAACATGTTGTATTCTATTGTGAATGGAATCCAAGCCTATATTTATAAGACATGGATTAGGGTTTAGGCGTAGAGTGGGCCGCTGTCTGCCGGGCCTGGTCCATGTAGGGTCCAGTCCGGACCATACGTCCACAATTTGTATTTGAGTTACCTTCGTACTTACTTTACGATGCTCATACTTATCATATACCATAAGCCAAAAGTTTATAGGCATTAATGTTGATCAATATAGTCTCAGAACTCGTTGCGCTTTTTATTAACCATTGAAGACTGTTTTCCTAAGATTCAATTGATTGTCATTATGGTTTCATCTTGAAAATATATGACAAATCGGGCAGGATTACGAAATATTCGTCTTAACATAATACTGTATCTCTAACAACATGTGCCAGGAAGTTTTACTTTGCTGCCCAGTATATGCTGCAAGTTAATTCTTCTAAATTCAGCTATTTAAGTGCTAGCTTGACTTTGTTTTATAAATAAACCTGATTAAATAAACAAATTACTCATTTCGTACATAGAAGCTCTCGTAGCTCAGTTGGTTAGAGCACCCGTTTAGTAAGCGGGAGGTCTTGAGTTCGACTCTCAACGAGAGCAATAAATTTTTTGTTTCAATATATTATGTGGACCTAACCCTGGGCTTAGAGCCTCAGACATGAAAGTGGTCTTACAGAATTTGGGCTTAGACAATACTAGTAATTGTTTATGTCCAATGGGATAATTTCACATGATAAAATAGAGGTTCTTTTTATTTTGAACGAGGACGGTTTCTACGGTGTGTTTAGTAATCATGCACGTAAATGGGCAACCGTTTTCTGCGGTGTGTTTAGTGTGCGATGTATACTGTGAGCTCGAAATAAGAACAACTTTTATAGTGCTAATTGACCATGCTCATTTGTTATACTCCCAAAAATTCATGAGCCTAATGAGTTTTTTTGGGCTTTGTATTTTTACTTGTGTTCTTTTTGGGCTTTTGTTTGGGCTTTACTATGTCAGCTTCTTTTTTGTTGTCCGGTTTTCTAGACTAATGATATTGTACCGAATCTACCGTACTTAATATATATAGTAATTTTTCGTTATATAATTTCCTAGACGTATAAAATTTTAAGTTGAATACACGTTAATATAACTTATTCTGTACCCAATTATATTAACATACAATTCATTTCTGAAAGTAATCGATAATCATTAATCAGTAGGTGAACTGAACTATATATGAATTGAGTTGGGATATGATGGTCAAAAAAGTTACCTCATATTTTTTAGTAGTATTTATTTTCGAGTGGAGTAGTATACAAATAGTGGGGTTTGATGTGCCTAATACCACTCAAGTCTTTTCAACAATATGTTTCCATACATAATATATATTTGGTTTTGCTTTTTCTTTTTTAAATATATATTGCACTAAAATACTGTTTCGCATGAAATATCTACTATACATATAATCTGGAAAATACAAAATCTTAAGTGATAGGAAGGTTCCTTTTACTGATAATAATACTTGCTATGTTTCTTAATATGATTATCTACAATTTTGAAGGCTTAAATGATTAACAATAGACAAACACATGTAGCAACAAACTTTTGTAAATAAAAAAAGTTTGGAATGTTCAAAGCCAAAAATGTTGTTATGCAAAAGAACAAGTGTTAGAAAAAGAAGGCAACTAACATGTCGGCCTAATGAAACACACAATTCTAATAATTTAACCATAAAAAAATGGACCCACTTAAAATTCCAGTCACTTTGGATGGTGGAATACAACTTCATTTTTGTACCTTAAGAATATGACACCCTTTGGTCAAGTTCCTTAGGCCTTTGTCACGTGAAACTTAAAATGAAAACAAACTATCACCAACTTTATTCAATAAGGGTATACTTGTCCTTGCACACAAATTAGTTTGTTTGAGAAAACAACCTAGGTTTTGTAATAATTATATCATTTAAAATATAGTAAGGATAAATAAAGGGAAGTGATTGGCACACTCTTAAATCTTATTGGGACACTCCAATGTACTAGCAGTTAAAGCAGGTTATACTTAAAATACAACTGTCTATTGCACATAATGGAGTGTCCCAATAAATTTTGAGAGTGTGCAAATCATTTCCCATAAATAAATGGATGTTGACGCATTTTTTAGTATCCATAAATTAGTAAATAGTTAGGGTGGTGGGAGTACATCACTCATTCCCCTCCCTTCACTCACTCTCAACCAATCTTCTTGCGCCACATCATTCCCTACTTTTTTCATCACTCACCTTTCACTCATTTCTTTTTTGGAGGCGCTACTTCACTCACCCTTCACTCACTCTTTTCTTCTTTTTTTTTTTTTTTTTTTCCCCCTTTAGATTACATATACAAATGAACTCCATTTTATGAATGCATAATTCTGTAAAATCTTTAACGTTTGCGAAACTAATAATTTGATCAAACTGATACTAATGGTAAATTGTAAATTTAAGTAGTTGGGCCTCAGAACTTGAAAATAGAAATGGTGGGCTAAATTTCAATATCACATTTGTATTTATAAATGGGCCATGAAAAAGATATTTAACTATTTGGCTTATTTTGACCTAGAGCCGCTAACCATTCATATTTTCTGCCACTGCTCCTTTCTATTCAACTGCATCTATCTGTTTTATCAAATTGAAGAACCAAACAATGGTAAGTTGAATGGAAAGAACCAAACAACGGTTTTATCAAAAAACCCAACGTCTCTTTTTCTTTCTCTTCCCGTGCGGTTTGTGGTCACCCAAAACACCTCCCCATGCGGGGTACACCGAGAGGCGGCGGTGTTCCCGTGCGGGGTTCCACCCCTCACCGTGCTTCCCCGCAGGTACTCCCTCCACTCTTATGAGAATGAAATAATCAAGCGTGTTTATAAATGAAGTATGGGAAGGGCAGAACGTAGTATGGACAAATAAAATAAAAAGGATGAAATTTCATATTTACTTGATTTAAGTATCGAAATTTAATATTTACTCAAAGGATTGAGATTTTTTTAAGTTATAATAAACATAATAGGTCATATATTTTTACATACAAAATTATGAGGTTTACTTCGAGACCCGATTTAATTTTTGTTTGTGAGGGAGCATGACCAATCATGTTCATCTAAACTTGAAAGAATCTTAATTTTTACTCAAAATGCAAGTTTTTAGTGCATAAGTACAATAATTTTAAAACATGTGTTGGTACTTGGTACATATGAAATTATGTTGTTTAAGTTAGGTACTCCGTATATATAAAATTGCTTTAAATAAAAAATCTTATTTATATCTCAAATTCTCTCTTGAATCGTGAACTAAATAAATAATAATAATAATAATAATAATAATAATAATAATAATAATAATAATAATAAATGCTCCTTTCATCGAATACCTAAAAGTGTAATAAAAAAAAATGCGTAATGAATTTAAACTCACTAAACATTATACTAAAACTGAAGTGAAGTTTAAAGCTCCTATCAGGCTATCATGAAACGTTCAACAAGATGATATACCAACTACTTACCAAGTCTGAGTTCACTTAAAAATCGTAGTTTTATTAGTCACATACTTATAAACTAAAAAAGGGTGAAATACGTCATTACATTCATACAAATTGGTTTAAAAGAGAGATTATTATACATATTAAAAGTTTTCTGCACACTAGAAAATAAATTTGTCATTTATTTTTTAGTTGAGATATTAATTAATATTTTAATTAAAGATGCAATTACACACATCTGTTTAGGGTGGTGGCAACCATCATTCTGAAAATCACTCAAACCTCTCAACCAACCAATAATATCACTCCAGCTCACTCATACCTCTCAACCTTTTTTTAGTGGCAACCATACCTTTTTCATACCTCCCAAACTACCAACTTTTTATTTTTTTATTTTTTATTTTCATAATTAAATAATTTAATAAAAACATAATATTTCATTAATAATTAAAATAAAATTACATAATAGTTAAAAAGAAAATTACACTTTTTTTTTCTTGCATCCATGCTACACTTTTTTTTTTTAAAGAATGAAATAGAGAAGAAGAGATAATTTGAATTGGAAGTTTGTTTTTTGAATCAGTAAAGTTTAGTTTTTAAAGAGGATTTTTTTTTTTCCACATTTAATCTCAAACGTTCATTTTTTTTTAAACCGTTGGTAACTTTTTTTTTTTTTTTTTTTTTTTATTATTATTATTCGAAATACGCTCCAACGTTCACATTCATTGAATGCCCGACGTTCACTTTGCATGATACCTCCGAAACGAAAATCACCGATGACCCAAACCTCTTTGAAGCAAACCGCTGGGGTGGCGGCGGTGTTCCCCGGCGGTTTGCCCAAACCGCTATGGTTGCCACTACCCTTATAATTTCAATATCAAGTAACTTGCAAAAATCGTCCTTGTGGTTTGGTCAAATTGTATGTTTCGTCCGTATGATTCAGAAATTGCAGTACCTATGAGGGAACTTTGGGTAATTTATTAAGAAGGTTTCAACGAGGATAAAAGTAAGAAAAATAAAACAAAAAAGTTTGTTAAAAGTATCAAAGTTAGCGTGTATGGATGAGAATTGCTAGAACCACAAAACTTTTACAAAAGAACTTTCACATAATGATGTGGCAAGACAAATGGACCAATTAGTACATTGTTCCTCCACTAACTCTTTGTTTCATGACAAATCATATTGTCACACCTCATTTTGTGGAAATTATTTTGTATAAATTATGTGAATATAACACTACTCTGTATGGATATATTATTAAATGTGATGGCGATAGTACAATTTTGTTTGTTTAACTATTAATAGTGTAAGATATGGTTGAAATTCTCTCTTGTTCAATTGAACATAATATGTTATGTTTGCTAATTATTAGAAGAAGAAGAAAAAAAATCTACAATAAATTAAAATAGGGCACAATAGGATCGAACTCAGGTCTGGTCTCCCAAAAATCAACGTCCAAACCACTCGACTAAGCGTCCTGTGGTGTAATTATAACAAAATTAATTTTATTTAACCTTTTTTTTAAACATTTTCGTCCGTTTTATATGTTTTCGTCTGTTTTTATACATTTTCGTCCGTTTTTACGTTTTTATCCGTTTTCGGCCGTTTTTTTAAATCTCCATCCGTTTTTATATGTTTGTGTACATCTTTGACCGATTTTTACGTTTTCTCCGTTTTTAGATGTGTTCGTACGTTTTCGTCCATTTTTACACGCTTTAGTGTGTTTCCTTATTTTCCGTCTGTTTTTATACATTTTCATCCATTTTTATACGCTTTCGTCTGTTACCCTATGTTTTCATCCATTTTTATATGTTGTTGTCCGTTTTATCTGTTTTCATACGTTTTTATCCGTTTTCGTCTGTTTTTTATGTTTTCGGCCGTTTGTATACATTCCCGTACATTTTCTTATGTTTTCACACGTTTTTGTTCCTTAGTCTTAAGGACTAACGATGCAAATATTTTCTCTTGCGTTAGCAGATAACGGAGAATTAATTTGCACCGTTAGTCCTCATTGACTGATTTTTCAAAATGAGTAGGGTTGGAAACGAGCAAAACCAAGCCGAACCTGAGCTTGTCAGAGCTCGAACTCGGCTCGTTTAAGTTTTAAAAGGCTCGAGCTCCGTTTGTTTCGAGCCTTAAATTTTAAGCTCGAGCTCAACTCGTGTTATATTATATAGGCTCGGGCACGGCTCAAGCTCGGCTCGTTTATAAGATTTGGCTATAAAAAGTTAAAGCTTGGCTTGAGCTCCAGCTCAGCTCGTAATATATCTTTAATAAGCTCGATACTCAGCTTGTATATATGTTTAATACTTAAAATATCATAATTGCATTTAGGCTCGCTAGCTCAAACGAGCTTTGTGTGTAAACCTCATGCTGGAGCTCGATTAATAAATGAGTTGTAACTTAGGCTCAAGCTTTTCACCGATCCGATCCCGAGCTTTTCACGAGGGGCTCGGCTAATTTCTACCCCCTAAATGAGGGATGTATAGTGGCTAACTTATCTAACAGAAGGCTGTGTGTGTGCCAAAAAAAATGTAAAGTGGGACAATGAATCACAAGGATATATTTTAGAATTTACTCTACATAAAATGAGCGTTTACTTTTTGGTAAAAGTTAAGGACACACTTTTCTGTTTACTCTCACAACATTTTAAACATGAACTCTCATGTTCGCTTAGAACAGAAGAGGATCTTAATCGTTAAGATATATTACTATTTTTAAATGAGGGGTGAACGTAAGTTTTTTATTTGATTAAAAATCAATGATTAGGATTGATCCTTTGGTATATGAGTAGAGTATTGGTATGCAAATGATTATTAGATCAACTTTAAAACGTATGTTGACGACAAAATGCAAAACCTCTCAAAGCGAGGCGAATAGTACCTGCCTTTGCTACTTCGATACCGAAAACTTTCTTCTTTCCAAAAGGCAAAATTTGCAATAATACAAACCAACTCGTATTTAATCACCGATTGTACGACATATTGACTTCTATATATAGACATTAGCCATGTTAGTGTTTAAAAGGATACCCTATATAAATGAACACATGGTCCTTAGTCCTTGGTCCTTAGTAGGAAGGTACAAACCCATAACCCATTGAGGACCATAGAAACACTTGGCTCTTAAACCTCAATGACCTACCAAAAACCCATAGGTGGATTAAAAAAGTCCATGCATCTAGCCAAGGGCAATGCTGTCCATCTTTTTTCTGACACACTTTTGTAAACACTTCCGTAAACGATCCAACATGGTATAAAGTTGGACTTTAGGAACAAATTCTCATTAAACTTGCCGTAAATGTTTTGTAATTGTTGTTCCACAAACTATGGTTCATTTTCTTAATCTATATATGTCGACCGACTAATTAACATAACTTTAATTTACCGTCACTTAGACTCAAACGGTGTAAAAGACTGTTAGATTATAGGCTAAGGCCCAAGCTTAATTGTCGGCTTATGATCCATTAGGTTTTGGGTTAGAATTGTTTATTCGGTAAGCTACGTCATTACTAAAAATACACATGTACTTCTACTTTAGTAACTACAAAACACAATTCAATAATATATAACTTGGGTCAATTTTGGGTGAAACCCGAATTTTTTTCTACTTTTTTTTTTTTTTTTTTTTTTTGGTTATCTGGGTTTCCAACTCAACATTATGAGCTGACTAATCCCAGCATGACTACCTTTTTGGATAGCCCGGGCCAGCAGGGTTTCATGTTATGACTATCTATATATACATTGCCTAATAATATAATATACCTACGGGGTTTGAGCGAGACCCGATTGTGAGTTTGGGTCGATTAGGGTTCATGTTATGTACTCCTTATATATACATTGCATAATAATATAATACACCTACGGTCTTCCATCATCTGACAAAGACTTCGTGAAAATGAAGGTTACCGAGTTAATCTAAACAGTTGAAACCAAACTCAAAACATGTTTGAGAATCACTACATGTACAAAATATTGATAAATATAAATTTTAATAATACAAATTTCCTGATATATTATTCATAATTAGATTTCAAACAAGTCATTACTATGTTTGTAAAAGCAAATACTATGTTATAATTTATATTAAAGACTTTTCGTATTCTTACAAAATTATGTTTTTGCTTTTTAGTGATTAAACGTGTGAACAAGTTGCCAACTCATGTCTCGTGGGCTTTGATAGAGACGGTAAGTCCGTGACAGTGAAACTAGTAGGCCCTAGGCCCAATAAATGTGGGTCCAACCCATGTCATCATCCGTGTTCGCCCAACTTACTCCGTTACTTTATTAAGCTGTGGTGGGGTCTCCTTACACCAAATAACAACACATACACGTGTCCATCGGTCCATCAATGCTGACTTTTCCAACGCTCGTATAATTTTAACACCGTCACATTTTCATACGTAGATTTTAACTTTGCTCCTTAATTCCCATGCTAGTTCTACACTACAAAACTGAATCTGAAAACAAATTATGATGAAGGATTAAAAGAATGGAATATGTGAATGGCAATTGTTCATCATCACTGAAGTCATATTAGACCGATCACCGTAGATTTGAGCCCTCACCTGAAGGCGGGGTTCTAAAAGATGCGTTATGGTGGCGTCAAGGCGTGAGACGTAGCTTCAAGGTTACGAAATACACTAAAGCGTCGGCTTTAGACGTAGCGTGAGTTGAGGCGTGCAAAGGCGTAAGGCGTGACGAGTTTTTTTTAAGCATTTATGGGATTTACTGATATTTGAGATTTGTGTTTGCATTTACTAATATTTTGGATTTAGGCTTTGATTTATTAATGTTTACCACTCATATAATTAAAAAATATGATATAAATCTATAAATACTTTTTACCGCCTTAAAAACGTCATGCCGGCACGTCATGCCTAACCTTGCTTGAAGGTGAGGGTCACGCGCCACCCCTTTGTAGACCAGCCACCTCACACGTGAGGTAGAGGAAAAATCAAGAGGGAATGTGATGTCGTTCGCCTCTCGTTATTTATGCAAAGTGTGTTTTTTTATTTGTTATTTGTTTGATTTGTGAAACCCGTAGGTATATTAGGCAAATCAAGAGGGAATGTGATGCCGTTCGCCTCTCGATTGTGTATAGGGTATTTTGTGGGTATTTTTGAAAGGTGAGGAGAAATGTGGCCATTGCACCTGAAAGGTAAGAGGAAGGTAATGGAGAGAGATAACTGAGGTAGCGCTGAATATTGGTGAGCATCGAGTCAAACCCGACCCGAAAACCGAAAAAAAGAGAAAACTCAAACAAAAAACCGAACCGTGAAATATATATCAAAACTGAAACCGAACCGAATAACTCAGTTCGGGTCGGTTTTCGGCTTTCAAACCAAAAAAACTTAACCAAAACCGACAAAAACCGAAATAAATATACGAATCCGAAACCAACAAATACCGAAATAAATATACGAAACTATAACCGAACCGAAAAAGGTCGGTTCTGTTCGGTCAGGTTTTGGTCGGTTTGTCGATTCAAGTCGTTTTTTGGTGGATTTGCTCAACCCTAACGCTGAGGTAGAATGTGAAGGGATGAGAGTGAAGGGTGACCATAGTGACTAGTCTTACGGTCATGTTGTTTTTTAACTCTTATGTCCCAATATTAATTGTCAAATTTGACAGTACGCAAAATATTAGAAATTTCCACTAAATATCATGTTCACCTATCAAACTCTTTTTTAATTGGTTAAAACGCAATATTAAAACATCTCAAAATAAAATCATTAACTTATTTTAAACAAAATAAGTATTTCTTACCAATCACCCTACTTTTATTGTTATGTTTACAACGTGATGATGTGATGTATAAACGCGTTTTTAATCAAAATATGTCGCATAGGCTCATACAAAATTCTAAGAAATAAGAAATTTGTCTTGACAAGAATAGATTCGACCATTGTTGACGATAAATGAGGAATGAGTATATTGTTGAAAGATGACCATATAACACTATCCGATGCTCTTATCAAAGGAATTATAATTGCTCTGCATTTGTCAACCTAAAAGAAAATTAATCTAATAGTAAGAATACGTGGTTTAATTATCAAAATTTCATAGCTCATAACGTTTTACATAACTAGTTAATTATCAAAAAGGTAGATCAAGTGAAAAATGTATTGAAAAACATGAAAATGGCCAACAGAAAGGACTCTATAACTCTGGTTAGGTGTGAAGGGAAGAAAAAGGCGCGGTTCGATCATGCTCAAAAACACGAGTATGAGAGTTATGAACAATATGATCACATCGCGAGTCCGACTACTACCATTGGTAAGAAGGATGACACGGATTATGAAAAAGTGATTAAAGAAGGTTGATTTAAAAATAATGGTCTATGTTTTGCTTGTCTTATTTTGTATTTTTCTGAGTCAAATGAAGTTTATTGGTTTTTTCTATGTGATATGGTTTACGGTTTGCTATGTAACAGATTGAGATTTGAGATGTGAGACTCACCCACATCTTATGTATATTTCTTTTAAGTAATCTATTTCCGTGATAAAATTCTTTACGTAAGAAAAAAAAGTAAATAGATAAGCTATTTGTTATTCGAAATAACAAAAAAGTTGATTTTGACGTCTTGTTACTCACTAATAGTTATAAATATAACAAATTTCAATAGAAATGAATATAAACTAAAAATAAAACTAAACATTAATATGTACACTAGCTAGTGGATTCCTAAAAATAAAACTAAACATTAATATGTACACTAGCTAGTGGATTCCATTATGAATGAATCCATTGACATGTGAGTATATTCTAACCTTTGACTAAAGAATTATAGAGTGGTGAGTGTTGCCATAATTTACAGGGAAATAGGTCACACAAAAAAAAAACCCCATAGATGCTACTACTATTGTTTATAGGATATTAGCCATTTGGATTAGCCACTTTAGTGGTTGTTAACGAATCTTAATAAGAAAAACATTCAAGAAATTTCGTATTTGCTGCACTGTTATGTGTTATATTCTTTGCATAACTGCCCTTCAAAAAAAATATATTCTTTGCATAACTTTTTTTGAGCAAAATATTCTTTGCATAACTTGAGACCATAATTTTAATTAATTTTGCTTCGTTATTATTCTCTTCCTAAGAACTCAAAAACATAGTTAAAACATATTGTTGAAGAATTCTGTGACATGTTACCGACTTCATTTAATCATGAACAATGATGTCGCTAAGTTTACAGAGTCTCTTTACAAAATTCAGTTTAAGAACAAAAATGAGGCCTGTAATAGAAAGTAAAGAATTTTCTAAAAAGATAGAATGATAAACAATTATTTTGAAAATGACTCTGCTAGATTTATCGATGCAGTTTTTTGAATCAATTATTTGTAGTCACTTTATAAATTATATATACATAAAAAAAATTTGACGCCTTTATAATTTGGAGATTCTGCATGACGGCACACCTCGCACACTCTCATATACATGTCTAATCTTGAAATAAAGCATTTATAGTAGAGAATTTATTTATTGAACTTAAAATACCTTAAAAAAACAGAAACTAAGATAAAAGAACTGAATTAAACAATCATCATATCACACAAGTACTATATACATAATATAAGGGAAGTGATTGACACACTCTAAAATTTTATTAGGACACTTCATTGTATGCAACAGACACTTATAATTTAAATATAATTTTTAGTATGTGTCAATCACTTCCATAATATAAGGTAGCGTGTGATCGAGTAGTTTTAAGTAACTTTATATAAGAGTAGAATAGTATAAAAAGTGTTGACGATTATTAGTCATTACATTGCTTTATGCGATAAATGACAAGTGTAGATAAGTGGATTCTTGTGTTTGACTGTTTGTAACTGCGATATCAAATATTGCTTATGAAATTTCAAGTTAAGGACATTTACCTTTTGTCTCGGAAGAAAACAATCATGTTATCATAACATATTTACTTATTTACGTTGCATGCAAAAATTTGATAAAGGTTATCTTGATCAGAGTGACCGTCGTAACTCCTAACATGTTTCCTGATTTTAGAAAAGAATAGTATTATTATTGAGTATCGCATGGTACTTTGCTTTAAATCGAGCAGTGTTCTGTAAACAATTGTATTTCGTTTACTTTACAAAAAGGTTTTGGAAGTTGTAACATGAATGATTATTTGACCAAAACTTTGTGTAATTCCATAAAGAAAATGCCATGCTTGCAAATACTCGAGGAGATTATAAGACTACTTCTAGCCAGTTACACTACTTCATTTTTATTTTATTTTTTTGCAAAAGGTGAATTTTATATATACTTCCAATTGATCTGTACATCGTTTGTATAATCACAAAGATTTGGACACACACAAATCTTGAATACTCAACAGAAATTAGTACACTACATCTCAATACAGAAACATCTATATCAGATATCTGACAAAACTAAGAAATATCTCTAACACCATTGATCTATGCATCATGAACAGAGCATTCCTCAAACTATCCATATTTCACTTGCACCAATTCATCTTTAAAAGAGCACCAACCATCTAGCTACATTTCCATCACTTCAGTCCACCAAGCCACTCAACCTGCCACCACAGTAGACAAGGTGGAGTTGGAGGATGGCATCACTAGGAACCCGTATCCCATCCATAGAGGGGCTCTGCCAAAATACCCTACATTTCCCTCTCTATGAAGGGCTTCAGTTACTTGGGAACACTCACCCTCAATGATGACCAACCATAACCTCCTTAGTGATGTATTGAGTGGACCAAGAAGGATCATCTTTCATTTCTCTCTATTCCACCCATCATACATCACTCCCCCCCCCCCCCCCCCCCCCCCACCACTTACCCTTCACAAAGCACAACCCTACTTTACGGTACATTTCCTTGAATTAAACCTCCTATTGAGACATCATATCCTACCAAACTTCCTCCCTAGGCCAAGTTTGGAAAGAGAGTATGTGTATCAAATAGGTACAGTCACACCAAAGAAACTCTAAGGTATAAGGTACTGTGTCATTGTAGTGGTTTGACAATTATCAATGAAACATTTAGAATTGTGTTTCATACCTTCTCATGGTTGTTAAAAACCACTAAGATTCACAACAGAAGTGTTATAGGAACTGAAGTAGTATATTCCAAACACCCCTTTATTCATCAGAACACCTCAATCTTATGCAACCTCATTGACTACCTCATACTGCTATATCAGGCAGTATAGTATCATCACAATTCCTTACATTCATGGTACCATTCCATTTATTGCACACATCTTTGACTTGGACAGTATTCTTCACTTGCAGGCTTGACAATTTAAGTCTCAAGTGGTTCACAATGACCTTTAATATACACTACTTCATTTTTCACCTCAGCATCACATCAATTTTCTTTTTCCCATCACTTTCTCTCATTTTTTACTCCCATTAATCACCACTCTATTATTTTCATTAAAATATTCATTTTTATACAAACATACCATACTAAATATCTCATACACATTAACAAACTAAATAACAAATAATAAAAACGCTTAAAAGGACCCACTATGCACGTTTCCATAAGTAGTGAGCATCGCACCTTTTATACGCTTAGTTTCTTCCCTCACGGGCCACCTACCAGCAATGCTCGCGTGTGAGCATGGTGCTCACGAAAGGCTTACTTCCATTGGTGGGAGTAGTCTGAGGCGGAGTGTAATGTTCAGCATTTCATCACCCCTATCTCAACGCCACATAAACTTTTCAGCACACCACCTTAATTCATCACCTAATAGTCGTAGTGGTAACCACCTAATCAAACACATTAAGATAACTCACTTTATACAAAAATACCTCACACACAAAAATAATACCCCCTTTGTTCCGAAATTATTGTCCACCTACAAAAACACGCAATTAAAAAAATGCATTAATTAATGTTTTGATTTTTGTAAAAGCCAGAAAAGACAAATTTACCTTTTGATAATAAATTTGTGCTTTCAATTAGTTTTGTAAGAAACAATTTTGATTATGGGTAATACATAAATTTAATCAATTTTTAATTTCAGTAGCGGACAATTATTTGAGACATATCAAAATGAAAAGGTGAACAATAATTTTGGGACGGATGGAGTGATAATAAAAAGGTGGGTCGTCACTCCCGCTTTCCTTCTTTTCGTTTGGGGAAGACCTTAACCGACCACCCCAAAATTACCACCTCCGCGCGCCATCACCTCTCCCGTCATGGTTTTCACGCGCCAAATAAGACCTTCGCGTGTGCTGGGTAGGCACCATAACGTAGGGGTGAGCAATCCCGACCGAATAACAAAATCCCGAAAAAAACCGACCGAAAACGAGCGTCCTGAAACCGAACCGACCACTGGTGTATGCTTATTCACACACCTTTTCCTGTCTATTTTAAGACCAAAACAGGCACAAACTAACCATAAATGCCAAAGATATTGTGTTTTTGTGTTTGTGATCGTGCAGGAACGGATAATTCAGAAATTGGCACAAATCATGCCAAAAAGGACAAAACTAGCACGAGTTTGGAAATCGTATCAAAAGCCAGAGTCGGGGAAGCAAATTACGACTTTTGAGCTCAGAATGTCAAAACACACCTTGGAGAATCACCAAATGCCAAAAATAGTCCTTGGAGCAAAAGTTTGCAAAATAGGCAAGAATGGTCCCTCAAGTTTGAAATTTGACAGAAATGGCCCCTGAGCATTGGATTTTGGAAGAAAAAGTCAACATTGGTCCTTGGAGTTCACAAATTGCCAAGTTTAGTCACTGGGTGAAAGATTTGAAGAAATTACACATTTAGTCCTTCAAGTTTCAAGTATTGATAAAAATGGTCCCTTTACAAATCAAAGGTGGAAAATTGCAAAATGATCCTTGAATTATTGGAACTTGGCAAATATTACCCTTGGAATAAACTTTGGAGCAGTACCAATTTCAACCCTCAAGTTTCTGAAAATTGCAAAATTGGTCCTTGTTATTATTACAAAACCAAACGGACCCTTGTTGTATTATTAAACCAAATCCAATACCAAAGTCCAAATCCACAACACACTCCAACACCCTCACCCAGCCCAAACAAAACATAAGCCCAAAACCCATAAGCCCTTTACCTTTTTATTAATAAAAACAGGGTTAAACCGTTTGACCCTGCTCCTTCCCTCCCACCTCCATCACCACTTGTGCCTGCAAGCCATCACGTCACCACCCCCACCATCCCAGTCACATCCCACCACCCCAATCCACTATCCCCCACCTCACGCCTCCACATTTAATGCTGTCACCCCCCCCCCCCCCCAATTGGTATTAACAAGTGCAAATTGCATTTTCCTGTTTTGGCGCCAAATTCAATCCAAGGGCTAGGATTATTGCATCTCCAAATTGAGGGTTGGGATTTGGTCAAGGATGCTCAAGGAAGAGTTTTTGACTGCTAGTTCACACAGGAGAAGCACATGGACAAAGATATGACTCATTGGCATTTTTAGTATAAATAGAAGTCCCTTGTAAGCCTTTAAGGCATGTAATGTACTAGTATTAATCTAGTTAATTAGTTTCCACCTTGTAATCTGTTTTCAAAGTTAATGAAAGTTCCTTTTTAGTTTATACCTTGTTGCAATTTTCAGTTTCAATTAAGCATTTTCAAACTTCTCTTTTAAGCTATTTAGTAAGCATAAGCTATTCATAAGCTCTTATAATCTCACTCAGTATCCTAAAATATAAAAAGAAAACAAAAAGAAATCTAAAATCAGTACTAAATCATTCACAAGGTACCTTTGCATTTGGTTGTGGAAAGCTCAAGAAGTGGTCTAAAGGGATTGGCCAGATGGACTTTTACTAGCTTGTTTATAACAAGCTAGAGCTTGTAGCTGCCCATTTGGGTGCCCTTGTTCAGCTAGGGTCTCAAGTGAGTTAATCTTTTCTTGTTTTCCTTAATTTATAATATCTACTGTAGCATTGCTTATTTAGTGCTCATCTGTGTTTCTTTATGCTTATTAGGTAGAATTAAGTCAATTTAGTGCTTAACCTTAAGTTATAGGCCTTTAAAACTCATTGTACTTAGGTATCTTTGTTTAAATGTAATTTTAGCATTTAATGAGATCTTAAGTATTTGTGGTCTAAATCTGTGTTTCTGTGTTCATATAAGCTTATTGGATCATAACAAGTGTGTAGAAGCATTTCCATAACATCTAGTTCCTGTTTACTTAAAAAGACACAAAATCAATTGAACAAAGGGTTGTTTGGATCAGTAGAATTCACTGTGATCCAAGGGGTTTCTATTGTTACTATTCGTTCATACAAGTCACATTAGGTAATATTAGTTCAACATAGTCATAAAATTCAATAGTTATTTATAAAAAGTCAAGATAGATTTTAATCTCATCTTTTGTATACACTGTTAAGTTTTTAAGGTTCAAGGTCACTCAAATCCTTTCATAAGTAGTTAGGATAGCTTAATTTAATTTCATTTTAACTTAAAACATCATTTTCAGTCATTAGATTAAGCTCAAAGTTCATAATAGTCAACTTAGGTGCTCAAGTTAAAAAGTCAAAATTGCATAGTTAGGCAGAAACTCACTTTTTCCAAGATTTTTCCTGATTTTTGTGTTCAAAATTAAGCCCCAAGCTTTTTTCAAGTTAAAATATACCAGCTTAACTTTTGAAATCCATCATTGGCTTATTTTTAAGATTTTTTCTGAGGCTTGTGCAAGTGCTCATTTGGACTAGCAGGGCAAACACCCTCCCCTGCACCAGGGTTTACACCCAAGTTTCATAAGCTCATTCTGGCTTATCTAGTGGGCCCCGACCCTCACCCTTGGCTTTTTAAGTAGCTTATCAGTAGAGATTTTTAGACCTTGGCTTATTTTGGGCTTCACCTTATTGGATCATAGCTTATTTAGCCCTTGAAGTTTGCCTGATTTCATACTATGTACTGAATAGGCAGTGTAGATCACCCAAGTTCATTAGATCATGACTTGTTCATTAGTGGGGCCCCCTTAGTGCTTATTGGCTTTTTGGAAATCCCATAAGCCCATCTTTAAGGTTCAGGGCTTATTTGCTTCTTTCTAGCTTATTTGATAAGGCTGCATAGAGCTTTTAGTTTGTCCTATTCCTTGAGCTATACTGAGTCACTCACTATTGAGTCCAAGTTCATAGATCACCCAAGTGCCTATTTGTTAGCCATAAGCTCAGCTTATTGGCTTATTTTAAAGCCCTCCAGGTCACCTTTTCAGATCCTCACTTGATTTGGACCTCTGATCAGACCTGTGGACCCCACAGAGGGCTGCAATCCACCAATTTGGACTGTCTAGTATTCAGGTTTTGGTTAAGTGCTTATTTGTTGTTCCTGGCTTATTCCCTGTGCTTATTCTGTACTTTTCAGCTTATTTGTATGTCATTTAGTTGTTTGTAGCTTATTTATCAACTCATAGCTTATTAGTAGCTTTTTGCATCAAAAATCCAGTTTTCAAGCTTATTAGGATTTCTGTTTTACTTTTGGACCTGTGCACTGCTTATTAATAAGCTCCAATCAAGTTGCCTTTACAAAAATTTCATATTTTCAGTAGTAAATTAGATTTGTAAAAGAAAAATCAGAAAAAGACAAACATAAAAATAGTGATAGCTTCTATTTAAGTTATTTGGCTTATTTTTCAGCTTATTTAAAAAGCAAATTTCATTTTTATAATTTTCTTAAGTTTCTAATATATTAAAATAGTTTAAAAAAAATCATAAAACTCTGAGTTAATTTAGTATTTATAATAATTAAATTAAGTTTAATTAGATTTAATTAAAAAATCAAAAAATTAATTTTCCTTCTGCTTATTTATAAGCAATAGTAGCTTTTTATATTTTTCCTAGGTTTTATAATCGGTAAAGTATTTTTAGAAAAAATTTCATAATTTTCACTGTTCATTTAGTATTTTTCATAATTACGTTAGTTTAAAAAGTATTTAATTATTAAATAAGTAAATAATTAGTAAATTAGTTTAAAAATAATTTTTATAAACTTTTTATAAATTTTTAGGATTCCTGTGATGGTTAATTAGTTTTGTAAAAAATTTTATATTTTTTCTAAGTCACTTTAGTATTTTTCTTAAATTTAAATTAGATTTTAATTAGTTTTAATTAATTATTAAATAGTTTAAATTAGTTTTAATTAATATTAAATAATAAAGTAATCAAAAAAATAATTTTCTTTTTAATTAAATTTTCTTTTAATATTAAGTTTGTAAAAGTTTCATTTTCACCCCCTCTAGTTTAAATTTGTTCAAAACTCATTTTTTTCCAGTTTGTTATCGTATATAATTTTTATTTGGTTTACGTTTGTTTATATCTGTAATCCTGTTATTGTTTATAATGTTCATTTATCTTAATCTCAAGCAATCAGTAGTGTAATTAACTCCAAATCATTATCTGTTACTATTCCCAAATCACTTATTCCTGTAAACGTTTTTCAAACACAATTTCAAACTCGTTTGGACTTAGCGACCCGGGGATTTCCATGTACTTCCACGGATTTAATATCTTGCACTCCTCTCCCTCAGGTTTGACCTGTTGACCATTCTTGGTTAACTTGGACTGACTGTAAGGGAAGAGTCAACCACACTCGGGTCGGGACTCGATTTTGATTTTTTAGACATTCGGGACTCGGGACAATCGTTTTCGGGTCGGGATGGGCCAAAAACCGAAAATACAAACAAAACCGACTGGTTTCGGGATTCGGTTTTGGTTTTCGGTTCGGGATTCGGTTTTGATTTTCAAGACATTCGGTTTCGGGATCAATCGGTTTCTGGTCAGGACCGGCCCGATGCTCACCCCTACTATAACGTGCAGTCTAAAAAATACTTCAATTACGAGTTTAGTATCAGATTCTTTAAAACTTATGTAACGAAAAACAAACGGGTACATCTACTTGATTAAATTATCAAGTTATGGGATTAAATCTCGTTTGAGATATTTGTAAATAGGTGAATAAAGGTGTAGAAAAAATATAATTCCAAAAATTTAAAAAGAAAAAACTTTATAGTATGATCATAACAAATTGGTTATATGACCAACACCACTCAAGTAAATTCAGCTTCAGCTAACGATCTCAAGAACTTGTAATTAAAGGCGATTTTATTCCGGATGAAGATTCTCTAATGTTGAGTTCAATATAACAAGTTATGTTTTTTCGCATAAAAGAGTGTGATCCCTGCAAGGTGGCTCACTTTAAATTTAAAATCAAAGACTCGCTAATTTTTATGTGAGTGACTCCTCCCAAACCAATAGTCAAACTAAGTCAACCAAGAGTGCTTGGTCAACAAAGTCAAGCAGTAAGTAGAGCTGGCATAACAGGTTACACAAACCTGTTAAGACACGAACCTATTAAGGTCAAACACGAACACGACCTGTTAGCTTATCGTGTCATTTTTTCCAAACACGAACACGACACGAAAATAAACAGGTTAACCTGTTAACATGCATATGACCAAATCGAATGATACAATAACCTGTTAACATGCATATGACCTGTTAAGAACCTGAACCTGAACCTGAACCTGTTAAGAACCTGAACTTGAACATGAAACATACAATTTCAATTTCAAATAGCTACTCAGCTACAGTGCTGCACAGCCTGCACTTGAACTCTTGAAGATGCAAAAGTTCATACATAATGCAAAAGTTCATACAATTTCAAAGACCCATAGAACATGAAACATACATCACAAATCTTAAGTCTTAACTAATACATAAATACATAATGATAATAATCCTTAACAATACGAAGTGGGATTGTTGACATTATATCTTTCAGCGAGCTCTTCAATTTTGAGGCCTTTACACGTATCTTCCATTTTAAATCTGAAAAGTCAAAAGAGTAAATATTAGAAAATGGTCCAGTCTCTACTTGGTGCTACAAATATATCAAGGTATATCACTTATGAATATTTTATCAACATGTGAAAATGGTCCAGTCTCTACTTGGTGCTACAAATATATCAAGGTATATCACTTATGAATACTTTATCAACAGTGAAAAACCAAAGGGATAGCAAGTATTAAAATTTTGTAAGTGTAAAAAACAGAAGACTAGTAACAGCACAATGACTTCATATACTTTCAAAAGTTAACATTTGGTTTTATGCTTTATGCTTCATTTTTACATGAACTACATGAATCCATCTACAAGCAACAACAATAGCAGCTGTATTTCCAGAAACCTAACAATTAAACCTACTGTATTTCCAAAAACCTACTGTATAGCAGCTGTATTTCCAGAAACCTATTGTATTTCCAGAAACCTACTGTATTTCCAGAAACCTACTGTATAGCAGATGTATTTCTAGGCTTAATTCTGGTTGTATTTAACTTACTGTATTTCCAGAAAGTCTAAAAAGTCATCATGCTTTTATGCTTAAAATAAACAGATACATAGAAAAGTAAGCACCTGATTAAGTGAATCGGGATTGTTGACTGAATTTGAAGCACTTGATTCAGGACCACCATCAAGCGACATCGACATTATATCTTCAGCGAGCTCTTCAAGAGGAACGTCATTTAAACCTGCAAACAACCAATCTTTTGTGCAAATAAGGGCCTCAAGAGTTTCTTTACTAAGTGAACTTCGATGTTGATCTAATACTCTTCCGCTAGCACTAAATGTAGACTCCGATGCAACAGTAGATATTGGAATTGTCAAAAAGTCTCGAGCCATCCTAGCAAGTACGGGATATCTAAACTCATTGGATTTCCAGAAAGCCAACACATCTAGTTCCAATTTCTTTTCCATTCTTGGCTCCTCCAAATACAATTGCAATTCTGACTTTTTGTTGCTTGTGGATTCATTGCTTTGAAACTCATCAAAATCCTATAAAGTAATAATACAAAATTAGTAATTCAATTTTCACTTTGAAAATGATAATACGATACAATATATAAAAAATTACTTACCAAAAGTTTAGCTCTAACAGAAGATAGACGCCCTGTATCATCACTTGTTTCTTCACCAACTTTACGAACACTTGAAGTAGTTGCATGATTTGAAGTTGTAAAGGAAACATGACAAGCATATTCATCAAAAGTGGTCTTCAATAACCCATCAACAATATCATATTGAGGGTTGTCTTCTCCATAAATCTTTTTGTAACTCCATTCAATAAAGTGCAACTTGTATCTTGGATCAAACACCACGGCTATGGCTAAAGTGAGATTAAAATCATACCAATACTTTTGAAATCTGTCCATCATTGACGTCCCCATATCTTTCATATACTCATCACTTGAACTCATACTCTCATGCAACGTAAGATAAGCCATAAAAATGTTCGGATAGTACAAGTTTGCAGTAGGTGATTGACGCTAAACCACCTAACTTATATTGACCAAGGAATGGTCAACAAAGTCAAATAGCCTAGATCAATGCTCCGCGGAATACAGTGTTTCCCCGGGTCGTTATGTCCCGACGAGGTGTGAATTGTAAACAAACGGTTTCGTGATCGGGTGAATTTGGATGAGAAAAGGGTTTGTGATGGATTACACTAAGGAATCTTCAAGAGAATAGCTTAAATAAGCTATATAAACAAGACTGGAAAGTTTGAAAACCCAGAAACGTTTAAAACATAAAAACGCGTACGTTCAGTTTTAAGTAACGTGAACGTACAAAATAAAACGCGAGTTTTAACAAAATAAAATACTTACAAAAGTGAAAACCACATTTTTACAATCCTAATAATAAAGGAAACTTTTTAGAAAATTAAAATTACTTTTTACACTATTTAATTATTTAATATTAATTAAAAACTATTTAATACTTATTATTAATACTTAAATAACTAAAATACAATATAATATTATTTAATTACTAAAAAGGTGAAAATAAAATTCTTAAAATTATAAAATAACTAAAAATAAGTTTTAAAACTAAAAATAATTATTTTTGTCTTTTTGTGGTTTTTATATTAATTAATAACTAATTGATTACTAATTAACTAATTAAACTATTTTAAATTAAGGAAAATACTAAATGAACAGTAAAAATTCTAAGAAAATTTCTAAAAATATTTTATAACATATAAAAGCTAAAAAAAATATAAAAACTAGGTTTTGATTAATAAAAACTAATTATGCTATTTTAAACTTAATATTAATTAATAATTAATAAAACTAAAATTAATTCTAATAAATACTAAATGAGAAAATAAAAATCTGAGAAAATTATTATAAAAACTTTAATATAATAGAAATTTAAGAAAAATATAAAATAACTAAGTACTTACTAAAAATATAAAAATGAAAAATAAAATTTAATTTACATTAAATAGAAACTATCACTTAAAAATTAAACTTGATTTTTGGAATTTTCTTTTTGGAAACTTAATTTAAACCTAAAAACAATTAACTTTTGCAAAGACAACTTTTATGTAACTTAAAATTAAGCTATATGAGGGCTTATAGGCTTGACAGTTGACTTTGGTCAACTGTCAAGACCAAAAGCTAATAAATAAGCTCAAACCTGGTGCACAGAAGAGGATTAGGATCACACAAGCTCAAGGAACCAGTAATAAGCTATGAAAACTAGAATGGTGCCCTGATTAAGCCAAAAAGCTGAATAAGCTGTCCAAAAGCCAAACAGCTATCTCAAAAAGGGGACAAGGTTGGTGGTTCAAGCAGCCCAAGCAAAGGAGGTTCAAAACCCAATATAAGCCCAGGGACCTGAAGATGAGCTTATTGGCTTCTCAAAAAGCCAATAAGCTCATTGTAGGACCCACTGTGTAGGCCATGAGGGGGCATGAAAGATGGGGTGCTGGGCTGCTTATCTGTGTAGCAGGGCATATCATTGCCCTGCAGGCTACTTTGGACAAGGAAATAAGCAACAGAAAAAATCATAAAAATAAGGTGATTGATGAAATTTAAAGTTGAGCTTGGATAGTATAACATGCAGCAAACCACAATGCTTGAATCACAACACAAAAATCAGAAATGATCATGCAAATTTTGTGAAAACTGAGAACAAGCAATCTTGACTTTTTATAGAAACTTGGTACTTTGAATTTTGTGAAATTTCAATGAATCTAGACTACAAATTATGATGCATAAACTTGTATTAAGACTGAATTAAGTGAGCTAAACAAGTTTTACACTACATTACAACTTACATTTTCCTAAAAACCTTAACAGTCGACTGTGAGATAAATTACAAAGGGATTTGACTATTTGTCCAAACAAGCACTAGTTTTAAAGATTAAAATGGACTAAGACAGCCTTGCATGAGTTATACAAACAGTGAACAACAATCAAAACTTCGTTGAATTCCTAGAACCACTAATGCCAAACACTCCTTAACTTAAATCTGTTTTTGGTTTGATGAGATAAATGGTGATCTGAGTCAAACCTACTAGTGCAGACCTATGAGATAAACTACAAGGACATGATACAAACTAAAATGAACATGAATTGAGCACAATATCAAGCTCAAACAAAGATGAGTAATTAAAAATGCTAGGTAACCACAAGAGTGAATTGAGACAGAAATTAGAGATGCACACCTCAAGTCAGAGTCAACAAGCTCATGAGAGCTTATCACCGAGCTGATTAACCAGATACCACAAACAAATCACCCCTGAATCAGCAAGTGCTTGTTTCTTTTTACCCTTTGACTTTTGTTGACTTTTGACTCTTTTAGCAATTTAGACTGAATTAGCAACAATAAACTCACAACAAGCTGTCACAGACTTATATGAGCTTATTGAACAAGAAATAAAAGCTTTTTTTGCAGGATTGAAGCTAAATATGACTTTGAACTATTTTAAGCAAAAACTGACTTGGTAGCTTAGAGATTAAATAACTAACTGAAATACATTAAAATTACATTAAGAAGTCTTAGAATACACTTTGAAACTTAAATTGATACTTGAAAAGTTAAAGAAAAATTACAACGACAATAAAATTACACTAATAAAATTACTCTATTCTAACTACTCGCCTTTCTCTTCTTTTTTTTTTTTTTTTTCTTTTATAAGCCTTGAAGTCCACAAGTACTTTCCCACTTCACTCTTGACCGTAGGATGGCTTCTATTGATCTCAACCATTCAAAATGGTATTGGCGGGAAAAGTCCCACATGGCAGTTGGTGGGGTTTGGTGTGGTAATAAATGAGGGGAGGAGGGGGGTTGAATGTAGGTGATATCATTAAATGAAAAAGGTGAGGTTTGGTGAGGAGGGGGGGCATGAACCTGGTAATTAGGGAGGGAATTAGAGGTTAAGGATGATGAATAGTGGTACGGGGTTGGGGGTTTGACCTGGGTCAACGCGAGGGAAACTATTAAAAGGTGTGGGCCGGATGTGAAGTGGGCTTGGGGATTTGGATAAGGGTTGGACCAGGTTCATGGTTTGGGTTGTAGTAATAAAAAGGGTCCAATTGGTTTGTAACTTTAGAAAAAATACCACAAGGACCAAAATGTAATTTTGTGAAAGATGAGGGGCTGTAATTGTACCTTTCCAAAAGTAACCATAAGGACTTATTTAGACAACATTTGAGAATTACAAGGATGAAAATTAATATTTTCCAAAATAAAATACCCGGGGACTAAAATTGCAAATTTCCAAACTCCGGGGATTAACTTGTAATTTTCTCAAAATTTTCATCCAGGGATTAAAAGTGATTTTTGTGAATTCCCAAGGACCAAAATTGATTTTTCATTCAAAATTATCCCACCAGGGACCAAATCTGTCAAAGTCTGAAACTTCAGGGGCTAAATTGTAAATTTCCAAAACTTTTCCAATTTTTCACCAAAGGACTAAATATGACAACTTATGATTTAAAAAGGACCTTTGGTGATAATTTTCTATATTTTGAATATCCAGGGACTAGTTTTGTCATTTTATGAAAGTTGGGGGACTGAAACTGCCAATTTTGCAAACTTTATACGTTTTTCATCTGTTTTTGCTCATTTTGCATCTAAAACATATAAAACACAATTTTGAAATATTTTTAGTATTTTGATGCATTACTGAGTGTTTTTGTATGTTTTGCAGTTCATATTAGACCAAAAATGATGAGTGTTTGAGCACTCATCAATCCCCACACTAAACTATTGCTAGTCCCTAGCAATACTGTTTTGAAAACTTGATGGATTTTAAACTCTTTACCAAAAGCCATCACTTCTGGAGTAGCCAGGTGTAAGAACTGTGGCACACCTGATAACCGTGTGATTTTGAGCAAACCACCAGCTGTCAACGGATTTGAGTAGTCTTTACCAAAAGTCGTTTGCTTCTGGACTAGCCAGCTCTTGATGGAATAGTCAACATCTTGGTGAGCTGATTACCAATTATGGATTTTCCACGGCCTTTACCACAAGCCATAATCTTGCGGGCTAGCCAACTCATTTGTTTTTGGGGAGTTGAGGAACCATACAATTTTGGGCAAATTGCAAGCCATAAACGGATTTGATATGTCTTTACCAAGAGCCGTTTGCTCCTGGACTAGCCAATCCCTTTTGTCGGTTAGACAAGGCGGACTGATTACCACAAAAATTTTGAAGCACCAGTGAAAAAATTTTGAAATTTTTGAAATTTTGGCAAAAACGGGGGTATTATATAGTAAAATGTGATAAAATTCGCTAGAATAGCGAATACCCCCCACACTAAGCATGAATATTGTCCTCAATATTCAAAATCTCGGCTATTATGCCGACATTTTGAACGTAAAAGGGCAACATTACAAGCTAAGCGTGGAAAACACCATTTTGTTTTTTCACTCTTGTAACCATAGCATGGGGGACTCCCCCACACTTAGGGTGAAAACCCTATAAGTATGATGTGGAAAAAACAATCTCAATCGGACTTTCATTCAAGATGTTTGGACAAACATTTGAAGCACGTGAAAGTTCCACACCGATGAGATATAATACCGGCTCAAGATAATGATACATGAAAATGCCGGGATCAAAGATAGTGTCTTCATTCCCGAAGGAGTGAAGAAGAGAAGAAGTCACCCTGTAGGTGAAGAAAAGGAAGAAAATCATGATAAAAAGCATGATTTGATCTTCTCCCTCGAGAGGAGGCTCAATAGCCTGAGTTTGGATTTCTAAGGTTAAGCTCGTAAACAACCCGGGAGGGTGGGTGGGATTTTGCAAATTCTCATGATTGAGAGTATCTCCCCCCGGGCAATCAAACTCCGGAGGAGTTATGACATGATGAGCGAGTTCACCGGAGAACTCCTCATGAAGAGAATCATTCACAAGATGTGAATTTGTGAACTCATGTTCCATTGTGGACTCATCACAATTCTCGTCAAAGATTGGATTATTAGAAATCATAGTGAATTCATATTCGAATTCAAATAGAGGATTGGTGAGAGTCGTATCGAATGTTTCGGGAACAAAGAGATTAACATTCTCTATTGGACTGCTGGGATCAGAAGTGAGTGACGGATCATGATGTATGAGACTTTCAATTTCTCCCAGATCGGCTTGGAAATCGAGGAGACCATCATCACCTTCCAATGAAAGTGGATCGATGTGAGCGAGTTCATCAGCGAACTCCTCAAGAAGATGATCAGCATCAGTTTGTGGAACTGATGCCTCAACATACTCGATGTCTCCATAAGATGTACAATCATCGCTAAAATCTAAGAAAGTCTCAAATTGATCTTTAGGACACTCAATAGGGGAAGGAATATCACACATATCATCCAAAGTTCCCTGTGACTCTCCTGGGATTGGGACAAGGATCTCAACACTAGACTTTATTACTTCGTCCGATTCCTTATTAGGAACAGTGCCGAGATGCTCATCCCCCATGTTAAGAGAGTGAGTGTGAACTTCGGGTGTGATAGCAGACTGAGGGAGTTGAGAAGGACTAGCAGACAGGGGTTTTATAAATTTCATTTGTTCTTCTGCTAGTAATTCTATCATAGTCTTTTCTCCCTGATTTTCCGCGGAAGGAATTTCTATAGATGAAAGTGATGAACCCTTACAGAATTGAGAAAAATCAAGGGTGACTTCATCATCACTATCATCGTCGTAAAGAGCAGCATTACGAAATATGGCACGTGTTTTAGCTGCTTGTTCTAATACTAGCAATTCTTCTTTGCTCAATTCGTTTCTAGCTGCTCGTTCTTCCGCAAGTAATTCTGCCATAGATTTCTCACGAGAGCTTTGAAACGATGAAGTAGCCAACTCCTCCTTAAGTTCTTTCAATATTTCAAGAGCCTCTATTAAAAGGTCTTGCCCAGTAACAAGAGGAGTTGCTTGGGTCATTTGGTACTGTGGAGGTGGGTCTGAAAACGAATAGTCGTAATTGTTACAAGGAAATGGATTCCCTGTTTGACAATCAGAGCTAGTGTGTGGACCCCCACAATACTCACAACAGTAAAACTGATGTGCTGTGAGTCGTGTGTGCTGTAGTCATAATTGTAATCAGGAAACTGCTCATAGACAAGCGTGTTTCCCGATTGACAATCAGAACTGTAGTGTGGACCACCACAGTACTCACAACAGTAAAACTGTTGAGTCTGGCTTGGTGTATCTTGATACGAAGCATCATTGAAGTTTGGATAATATGATTCTTGCTCGTATGAATGTGATGGGTAATCGGAAAAATTTGAAGAGTCGTTGAATAAGTCTTGATTAGGGTCATAAGCAAATGAATTACTCGACCCGCAAAACAAACAACTCCCGTTTTGAATATCGTTACCACATTGCACACATGTACACCAACGACATGGTAAACCAAAAAGCGGCTCACCACAACCGACACAAAGAACAAAATCTGGAGGTGGGACAAGTGGTGTGCTCTGAGAGCTAGCAATTTCCACCACTTCCGTTATGGTCTCGGGTTTTGGTTCTTGATGAACGTGAAGATTGGGCAAGTCGTGCTTTTCAGTCACTGCCCTAAGCTTAGCATGTTTGCTTGATAAACTTTTAACCGTAAACCGTGAAAGGTTAGGATCAATTCTTGACGGTTTGTCATTAATAGCACGTATCTTGGGCTGTGAAGGGCAGTTGGAAGAATTTGGTGAATCATTGAGAGAATTTGGACTTATGAACAGATTGCACAAAACACAAAATCTGTTACTACAATTATTGCCACATTTCTTACAAATACACCGGAGAGAACGAAAGTCGTCCTCAATCGGACTTTTACAGTGAAAACACGTGTAGCCGAGAGACGCCATAAGAATTATACATGAGATGGGTATAAGAAGGTAGAATCAAATGGATAGAGGGTAAGGAAAAATATTTTTGGGTTTTTATGAAAAGATATGAACAAGGATGGATAAATATACAATGGAACGAATTCCAAAGACACTAATCAGAAAAACCGTTTAGATAAACGCCCACAACCTCCCCGGCAGCGGCGCCAAAAGTTGATTGACGCTAAACCACCTAACTTATATTGACCAAGGAATGGTCAACAAAGTCAAATAGCCTAGATCAATGCTCCGCGGAATACAGTGTTTCCCCGGGTCGTTATGTCCCGACGAGGTGTGAATTGTAAACAAACGGTTTCGTGATCGGGTGAATTTGGATGAGAAAAGGGTTTGTGATGGATTACACTAAGGAATCTACAAGAGAATAGCTTAAATAAGCTATATAAACAAGACTGGAAAGTTTGAAAACCCAAAAACGTTTAAAACTTAAAAACGCGTACGTTCAGTTTTAAGTAACGTGAACGTACAAAATAAAACGCGAGTTTTAACAAAATAAAATACTTACAAAAGTGAAAACCACATTTTTACAATCCTAATAATAAAGGAAACTTTTTAGAAAATTAAAATTACTTTTTACACTATTTAATTATTTAATATTAATTAAAAACTATTTAATACTTATTATTAATACTTAAATAACTAAAATACAATATAATATTATTTAATTACTAAAAAGGTGAAAATAAAATTCTTAAAATTATAAAATAACTAAAAATAAGTTTTAAAACTAAAAATAATTATTTTTGTCTTTTTGTGGTTTTTATATTAATTAATAACTAATTGATTACTAATTAACTAATTAAACTATTTTAAATTAAGGAAAATACTAAATGAACAGTAAAAATTCTAAGAAAATTTCTAAAAATATTTTATAACATATAAAAGCTAAAAAAAATATAAAAACTAGGTTTTGATTAATAAAAACTAATTATGCTATTTTAAACTTAATATTAATTAATAATTAATAAAACTAAAATTAATTCTAATAAATACTAAATGAGAAAATAAAAATCTGAGAAAATTATTATAAAAACTTTAATATAATAGAAATTTAAGAAAAATATAAAATAACTAAGTACTTACTAAAAATATAAAAATGAAAAATAAAATTTAATTTACATTAAATAGAAACTATCACTTAAAAATTAAACTTGATTTTTGGAATTTTCTTTTTGGAAACTTAATTTAAACCTAAAAACAATTAACTTTTGCAAAGACAACTTTTATGTAACTTAAAATTAAGCTATATGAGGGCTTATAGGCTTGACAGTTGACTTTGGTCAACTGTCAAGACCAAAAGCTAATAAATAAGCTCAAACCTGGTGCACAGAAGAGGATTAGGATCACACAAGCTCAAGGAACCAGTAATAAGCTATGAAAACTAGAATGGTGCCCTGATTAAGCCAAAAAGCTGAATAAGCTGTCCAAAAGCCAAACAGCTATCTCAAAAAGGGGACAAGGTTGGTGGTTCAAGCAGCCCAAGCAAAGGAGGTTCAAAACCCAATATAAGCCCAGGGACCTGAAGATGAGCTTATTGGCTTCTCAAAAAGCCAATAAGCTCATTGTAGGACCCACTGTGTAGGCCATGAGGGGGCATGAAAGATGGGGTGCTGGGCTGCTTATCTGTGTAGCAGGGCATATCATTGCCCTGCAGGCTACTTTGGACAAGGAAATAAGCAACAGAAAAAATCATAAAAATAAGGTGATTGATGAAATTTAAAGTTGAGCTTGGATAGTATAACATGCAGCAAACCACAATGCTTGAATCACAACACAAAAATCAGAAATGATCATGCAAATTTTGTGAAAACTGAGAACAAGCAATCTTGACTTTTTATAGAAACTTGGTACTTTGACTTTTGTGAAATTTCAATGAATCTAGACTACAAATTATGATGCATAAACTTGTATTAAGACTGAATTAAGTGAGCTAAACAAGTTTTACACTACATTACAACTTACATTTTCCTAAAAACCTTAACAGTCGACTGTGAGATAAATTACAAAGGGATTTGACTATTTGTCCAAACAAGCACTAGTTTTAAAGATTAAAATGGACTAAGACAGCCTTGCATGAGTTATACAAACAGTGAACAACAATCAAAACTTCGTTGAATTCCTAGAACCACTAATGCCAAACACTCCTTAACTTAAATCTGTTTTTGGTTTGATGAGATAAATGGTGATCTGAGTCAAACCTACTAGTGCAGACCTATGAGATAAACTACAAGGACATGATACAAACTAAAATGAACATGAATTGAGCACAATATCAAGCTCAAACAAAGATGAGTAATTAAAAATGCTAGGTAACCACAAGAGTGAATTGAGACAGAAATTAGAGATGCACACCTCAAGTCAGAGTCAACAAGCTCATGAGAGCTTATCACCAAGCTGATTAACCAGATACCACAAACAAATCACCCCTGAATCAGCAAGTGCTTGTTTCTTTTTACCCTTTGACTTTTGTTGACTTTTGACTCTTTTAGCAATTTAGACTGAATTAGCAACAATAAACTCACAACAAGCTGTCACAGACTTATATGAGCTTATTGAACAAGAAATAAAAGCTTTTTTTGCAGGATTGAAGCTAAATATGACTTTGAACTATTTTAAGCAAAAACTGACTTGGTAGCTTAGAGATTAAATAACTAACTGAAATACATTAAAATTACATTAAGAAGTCTTAGAATACACTTTGAAACTTAAATTGATACTTGAAAAGTTAAAGAAAAATTACAACGACAATAAAATTACACTAATAAAATTACTATATTCTAACTACTCGCCTTTCTCTTCTTTTTTTTTTTTTTTTTTTTTTTTCTTTTATAAGCCTTGAAGTCCACAAGTACTTTCCCACTTCACTCTTGACCGTAGGATGGCTTCTATTGATCTCAACCATTCAAAATGGTATTGGCGGGAAAAGTCCCACATGGCAGTTGGTGGGGTTTGGTGTGGTAATAAATGAGGGGAGGAGGGGGGTTGAATGTAGGTGATATCATTAAATGAAAAAGGTGAGGTTTGGTGAGGAGGGGGGGCATGAACCTGGTAATTAGGGAGGGAATTAGAGGTTAAGGATGATGAATAGTGGTACGGGGTTGGGGGTTTGACCTGGGTCAACGCGAGGGAAACTATTAAAAGGTGTGGGCCGGATGTGAAGTGGGCTTGGGGATTTGGATAAGGGTTGGACCAGGTTCATGGTTTGGGTTGTAGTAATAAAAAGGGTCCAATTGGTTTGTAACTTTAGAAAAAATACCACAAGGACCAAAATGTAATTTTGTGAAAGATGAGGGGCTGTAATTGTACCTTTCCAAAAGTAACCATAAGGACTTATTTTGACAACATTTGAGAATTACAAGGATGAAAATTAATATTTTCCAAAATAAAATACCCGGGGACTAAAATTGCAAATTTCCAAACTCCGGGGATTAACTTGTAATTTTCTCAAAATTTTCATCCAGGGATTAAAAGTGATTTTTGTGAATTCCCAAGGACCAAAATTGATTTTTCATTCAAAATTATCCCACCAGGGACCAAATCTGTCAAAGTCTGAAACTTCAGGGGCTAAATTGTAAATTTCCAAAACTTTTCCAATTTTTCACCAAAGGACTAAATATGACAACTTATGATTTAAAAAGGACCTTTGGTGATAATTTTCTATATTTTGAATATCCAGGGACTAGTTTTGTCATTTTATGAAAGTTGGGGGACTGAAACTGCCAATTTTGCAAACTTTATACGTTTTTCATCTGTTTTTGCTCATTTTGCATCTAAAACATATAAAACACAATTTTGAAATATTTTTAGTATTTTGATGCATTACTAAGTGTTTTTGTATGTTTTGCAGTTCATATTAGACCAAAAATGATGAGTGTTTGAGCACTCATCAGTAGGATATTTGGATCCCGAGAAAACGGTAGTCACATCATAAAATACTCCAAGGAAAACACAAATCTTTTCAATGATATCCCACTCAGAAGCAGTTGGACAACTCTTATAATTAGAATCACTTATGGCTAAATGGGCAAATGCCTTTCGGTAATAAATGGCACTATCAAGCATTAGGAAAGTAGAATTCCACCTAGTAGGACAATCTTGCCTTAACCCCTTTCTTGAACTTAAATAAAGTAACTTAACACATTCTAAAAACTTTTGCTTCCTTACTTGTGAATGTGATCCTTTAACATATTTGACACTCTCTCTAACCTTGCAAACCGCTTGATCAATTTTTTGAAGCCCATCTTGCACAATCAAGTTTAAAATATGTGCACAACATCTCATATGAAAAAAAACTACCCCTAGAAACAAGTGGTGATTTTGTATCTAGTTGCTCACGTAAAAGCTCAACAAAACGGTCATTAGAAGATGCATTATCCAAAGTTATACAAAATACCTTATTTTCTATGCCCCATTCTTCTAGAATCGAAAACACTTTTACATTTAAAGCAACACCGGAATGAGGTGGTGGCATGAAAGAAAAAGATAAGACTCTCTTTTGCAAAACCCATTCCTTGTCAACAAAATGCACTGTAATAGCCAAATAACCATCGGTAGTAATAGAAGACCACAAATCCGAAGTTAAACATAACTTTCCCGGTGATTCCATAAGCATGCTTTTAATGTTTTCCTTTTCTTTCTTATACAATTTAAACACATCATATTTTAAAGTATTCCTAGTAATGACATTTGCTTCAGGTTGCAAGTATGTAAATACATCCCTAATACCCTTATAATCAACAAATGACAAAGGCAATTCATGCCTAACAGTAGCAGCTACAAGCAAATTGCGAAAGGTATTTTGATCAAATCTAGATGACCGTAATGCCATGTCACTATTAAATAGCATTTGACCAACATCATGAAAATTTTTACCAAAACATTTCTCCATGTGTCGCTTAAGATTACCCGTCCCTTGAATACTATCATACATGAAAATAGTATTACACTTTTTGCACTTACATGGCACTTTTTTGCTGCCTTTTACTTTGCCTTTCTCATCTTTGTCAAAGAAATTCCAACAAATAGATCGTTCCTTACGTTTTCTCTTTGCTCCTACTTCCTTTTCCATGGACTCGACCTCATCAGGTTGTGTAGACTCAGTATTTTGTGGGTCAATTTCAATACATTCAGAATCCATCTACAAGAAACAACAATACACAATAAGACTCGACACTAATCTGTAAATAACGAGTAAATAAGCATATAACGAGTAATAAGACTCGACACTAATCCATCTACAAGCTCAAAACTAACGAGTAAATAAGCATATAAAAATTAAAAAGTATAAGAGTACAACAAAAATACCAGTCACTACTCACTAATCTGTAACAAACTTACATCACTAATCTGTAACAAACTTACATATCTATATCACATTATCACTTGTTTATAAAAATGCTAAAGTACCAGTAATCTGTAACAACAATAATCTGTAACAAAAATACACATAGCAGTAGTCATTACAAATTTATATGCGTCGACTGTATACAATAATCTGTAACAAAAATACACATAGCAGATTAGCAGTAGTCATTACAAATAATCTGTAACAAAAACTCACATATATGGGTCGACTGTATACAACAATAATCTGTAACAAAAATACCCAAACATATATGGGTCGAGTGTCGACAACAATAAACAAGAGGGAATCGACAACAATTAATAAACAAGAATGAGAGATTGAGAGGGAATCGAAATTCGACAACAATTAATATACAAACCAAAACATATACGATTTGAGAGAGAATCGACTGACCTGCTGTGTTGTTGATTGTTGAAGCTGCTGACCTGCTTACTTCATTAGTGCGAGATTGAGAGGGAATAGATTGATACTTGAGAGATGAGAGATTGAGTAATGAGAGGGAACGATTCGATTTTGGGTATTGAGATTGAGATTGAGACTTGAGAGGGAACGACTTTGGTCTTTGGAGTTGGAGGCGGATGGATAAGTCATAAGAGGATAAATGAGATTTAGTGTTTTAGGGTTTTTTTTAAGGATTATATTATTATATATAATTATATATATATTATAATATTAATAGGTCACTAACAGGTCTGACCTGTTAAGACACGAAAATTAACAGGTCTGACCTGTTAAGACACGAAACCCGTTAAGCTAAGACACGAAACCTGTTAAGAACAGGTCGTGTCGTGTCGTGTTAACAGGTTTCGTGTCAAAATTGCCAGCCCTAGCAGTAAGGGAGAGGAGTGCAAGATATAAAATCCGTGGAAGTACAGGGAACAGGTTGTTAAGTCCCAACGATATTGAAATTGTGTTTTGGGAAACGTTTGAGGGATACAGTGATTTGGAATAGTAACAGATAATGATTTGGAGTTAATTACACTACTGATTTAATTAATATTAAGATAAATAAACAATATAAACAATTACAGGATTACAGATATAAACAAACGTAAACCAAATTTGTGGAAAACTAGAAGGGGGGTTGAATAGTTTTACGTCTTTTTAGTTTTATGAAAACTTAGTTGTTTAAAAGTCTTGTTTACTCTTAAAACTTTAATTCGATCTTATGTGAATTCAAGTCTTGAACAATATGAACAACTATATCTAAGTATGAGCAATAATAATAATGCAAACTAAGTATGTGAAATCAACACATGCATAATATAAACAATTATAGCTATATACGAGAGATAAGTAAGTAAATGTTTCTTTTATAATCCTTAGTTATATTTTGTATGAAAACTATACTTGATCGAAATGATCAATTAAATGCATGTTACCATTTTAGTTTGATTGTAAAAAACTTTGTTTTGTGAATGAAACTTTTGTTTGATCTTTAAGTAAAATCAATACTAGCACTATATGAGCAACTATACATATATGTCTACGTCTAGAAAATTAATAACGATATAAGCAAGATAATAAGTAAGATATGGAAAGATCTAACCGCAAGACAAAGGATTTATAGTGGTTCGGCTACAAGGACACCTTCTTTGCCCTACTCCACTCCTCGAGTCACCTACTCGAGAGTTTTCTTCACTATGTCAACAAGCTCCCTTATGGCGAAGAAAACCTTACACACCAATATACACACCACAACTTCGTCACAACTTATTCACACCTTCTACACAACTTTTTCACGACTCGGCACACCTTCTTCACAACTTCTACACACCAATACTACTTCACTACTTCACACTACTCCACTACTTCTTCTTCACACCACTACTTATATCTCACTACTTCTATTCACAACTTCTACTCCTAGATCTATCTAGTTACACTACTATCACACCTTTACAATGAATGTACACAACAACTAGACTATATACACAAATCTACAATACTTCACAACTTGATGTTGAAGGAGTATTCTTCTCTTGCACTTTGAGAGATGAGAGGTGAGGGAATGAATCACTTGAAACAAGGATTAACAATTATATGATCAAAGGGTTTTTAGGAGGATGTTTAGAGAGATTTGGATCTAAAAATTTTCGTGCAAGAGGTGAGAAAAATTCCAGGTTTGAAGTGGTATTTATAGGGAAAAATTTCTGACAGAATATGACAGGGGAGCGTGGCCGGTCCCCTTAATTGTGTGTCGGCCCCCTTAAAATTAAGGGGGCCGCCCAGACGAAAACTGCAGTTTTCTTGTCTTTATCTAGGAAAAGTTTATTTGGTGAAAAACTAACTGATTTTGGTTAAAATTTTGAATTCATATATTTATTATGAATAAAACATTTTCCTTTATTACCAAAAATGTTTTTCAAAAATATATAATAAGTTTATTTAATTTTATAAACTTTGTATTATTTAAATAAACATCCTTTTGATCATAAAATGTATTAGTCACTTGTTTATTCATACCTTAAGTGATTATGTTGGATGAGATGATATAAACTTGCTTAAAACTTGTTTACGTATTAACTTTGCGTTTAATGTTCTTATATTTTGTGATCGTCAAAACTTAAGGATGTCGAAAGATATTAATAACGTTTTTATACATTATTTATATCAATAATCTCCCCCTATTTGATGATTACAAAATTTAAACTCATTAAACTAAAAATTAATATATATGCAAGTTTTTAGTGTGAGTTTATATCACTTCTCCCCCTTTTTGTTAACATCAAAAAGGTTATCCCGACGAATGTATAGCTCCCCCTTGAAGTATACTCCCCCTCGTTTTGAGGTCATAAGAAATCGAGATATGGAATGCTTGCAAAAATATTTAGAGCACAAGCAACATAGATATATATGCATGCAATAAATATGAGGTAACTAATAAGAATGCATGGTAATAAAACAAAAGAAACATTCATTAGTAATTATGTTGAAAACATAATCATTAGTACATGAGCATATGGATATATGTTTTTCTATCAAATTACACTAGATAATACTAAGTTGCCAAGTTGAGGTCTCTTGGACTTGCTTGAAACACAAAAGGTTTGAAATGATTTTATTTTTGGAGATGGGAAACATGGTATTTGGGAAAGGTAGACTTTTCTGGGAATGGTGTTTGTAGAGTTTGGTGGTTAGTTTGGAGCGGAAGGATTTGCTTGAGGGTTGGTGTTTTGTGTTATGGATGATGTTGGAGAAGACCTAGTGAGGAGATACTTAATCCAAGTGAGGTGTTCATTCATGGCCATGTTTTGTTTTTGGAGAAAAATGCAACAAGAACAATTGTTGATATGATTCTCAAGATGGATCAAGTTGTTGGGTGGTGATGAGTTGGTGGAGTTGGATAGTGATTATTGATTGTGGATTAAACATGGAACATAGGTTTCATGTATGGATGAGTTTTGATGGTTGTTGTTTAAAGATTGAGTATGTTCCTCAAGAGGGTCATTTGGAAGAAATGAATTGGGTGAATGTGGAATTTCATTAGTGAGGGTGATTGTGAGATTGTCTTGTTGAGACAAAAGAGAGGTTTCATTTGGGTAATCATGAATGGATGAGGATGAATGTATGGAAGAATGGGATGTTTCATGCGTGGAGGAAGGTGTGTGATGCAAATTGCGTTGTGCAAGGTGTATAGTATTGAGATCACGAAGATCATGGAGTTGGTCAAGTTCTTCACGAAACTTCAAGGTTTACAAGGAAGATGATGATGAAGGAATTTTGTAATGTTGGTGGAAAAGAGAGTGAGGTGTAATATTGATTATTGTTTTTAATATTTTTCAATAAAAGGATTGTTTCGAGGAGATAGATGAAATGTAGGTATGTAGATGGTAGCATAGGTAGATGCTTGACCATTATGAGGATTGAGAAAGGGTTCTTTTGAGTGAGCATTAGGGTTGTGTGTATAGTTGGAGATATAAGAGGAATTTGGTGTTGGATGTTTGACAACATCAGTTGGTTCGATGGGCTTTTTATGGAAGGATAATATGTGTTGTATTGGCTAGGTAAAATGTGTTTGTGTATTTGGGAAGTGGAGAATCAAAATAGGGTGAAGGTGAAAATGTATTTTTGGGAGTAAGGATGGATACGAATGTGAATGGAGTAATTATGTGAGGATGAGTGAGGTAAGTAATTTGAGTATGGTGAGGAAGGTAGAAGGGTATGGGTGAGTAAAGGTTATGAGATTTGAGTGTGTAAAGATTATGAGGTTTGGTTTTGGGCAAGTCCAACTCTTTAGGCAACTATGCATGTATTATCTTAATGGAATATGCATGAAAAGTATGTAGGCAAATAAACATGTAATATAATTACAACTACGCATGCATGCAAACTTAATAAAGTAATAGATCAAGCAATTAAGACATTCTACCTAACATGACTAACTTAGTGCAAGGGCAAAAGCAACTAATGAGTGAGACACTAGTGATGGAACAAATGTGATAGTGTAATTCTTGATTTTGTTCTAGTGTATGCCTATATGAAACAAATACGGAGTTAAGATCGTTTCGACACCTGTAAAAGAAAAAAAAATTTTCCTAAGAAATGATCCTTGATCTCCTTGATTTAGCTTTGCTCACTTCTAAGGGTCATGTATATGTATATATTGGATTATATATATATAGACAACGAGAGTGAGACTATTGTGCATGGTTTGATAGAAAAACGTTTTTATCATTATTCAACAATGAGTTTTCCTAATCGTGAGAATGATTTCAAAATGAATTGAGGTTTTCTTTTGAGAGTATATATGCAAAAACAAAATATCTCAATTCCTGATTTTTGTGCAAAACAGAATCCTAGACTCAGATTTGAGAAGAAAGAAAAGAAAATTAAATATTTTTATGCTCAGATGGCCGGCCCCCTTAAAGTGAGGCCGGTCCCCTTAATTTTAAGGGGGCCGCCCTTATAGATTTAAGGGGTCCGCCCATCTGACAGAAAAGAGATTTTCAGAACTTTGATTTTTCAGAAGATTTTAAGTATTCCAAGAATTTAATCAATTTGCTCCATCATTCCTAATCCTAAACGCAAGTGATTAAATAGTTCATGCTTAAGAGGTTTGGTAAACATATCGGCAATGTTATCTTCCAAAGCTACCTTTTCTATTCTTATATTTTCTTTTTGTATAATGTCCCTAAGAAAATGATGACGTATTTCTATAGCACCTTTGTTATTGCACATAATAGGAATATTTTCTAACCTAATGCCATAGTCTTTGAGAGCTTGTTTCATCCATAGTTTTCTTACGCGAGGGATCTAGTCTTACTTCTATATTAACGATTAATCCACTTAACTCATTTCACTTCATCACCATGAGTTTTCTACTAGTGGACATAGAAGATTTCCATTTTCTATGTTGTTCGACAATGAACAATTTTAATTTAAATCCTAGGAAAGCCAACTAAGAGGGGTTCATAATGCATGAGTAAGTAAGTATAACTAGCTATATAACTAAGCATTAATCTAACTAGTTGTTAATCTAAGAATATAAATTTTAACGATGAATTTAAAAGAAACGCGTACCTTTTAGTCTTCAATAAATTTTCTTCAAACACTTCAAGATGCCATGTTGACTTATAGAAGCCATTAGTAGATGAGATACCAATATTTTTCAAAAGTGACAACTTAGCCACTTGGTTCCCATGGTCTCATTGGTCCAAAGTTGTTTGAACCAAACATGGTTTGCAATTGACTAGGATGCATGTATGGTGGAAGTATTTCCCATGGGCTAAAGCTTGGTTGATGTGGATAAATCCACATTGGGTGACTATTATTAGAAAAGTTTTGTCTACCTTGATTTCTCCTATGTTGAGGGTTTTTAGACCGAGGATGAGGATTATTTGGTCTATTTGGAGGTGGAGTTTTAGATCTTAATTTTAGCTTAGAAAATCCGGTTTTGGCTTTTAATGATGGTTTATAAAAACTTTTTACTTCCTCATCACTCGCAATAGGTATGTTTCTATCTTTTATAGGTACATACTTAGGTTTTGAGTCTAATGGTTTTTGTTTACTAGATTCACATTCAAACTTTTCATTTTTATTTTCACTAGTTGAAACATTAGTTAAGTCGAATCCTAGACCGGTTTTATCTCCCAAAGTTTCTTGAACACTTATTATTTTCTTAAGTGGGTTACTACTATTTTAAACTTGTCAAGTTTGAAAATTTCATCTTTAAGTTTTTCGTTTTCATTTTTAACCTCTATGCATGTTTTACATTCTATAAAAACTTCTTTTCCTTTTTCCAAATGTTGTAGTCTAATTTTTAATTCGAGTACTTCATTTTCTAATAGGTTATTAATATGTTTTAGTGACTTATTTTTAGCTATAACCTTTTGACCTAATTTGCATAACCTATTATATTCACTATCTAGGTCTTTTTCGTCTAATGATAAATTTTCGTCACTAAAGTATTCGGTTTTGGAACGTACCTCGCTTGATGTCTTAGCCATAAGACACTTCTCCTCATTTGTGATTTCTTTCTCATCGTCATCGCTATCACTCCAAGCTCCTCCAACAAACGCCTTTTGATTTTGATCTCTTGGCATCATTGAACATTTTCCGATGAGATGATTTGGATCACCACATTTGAAGCACTTCCTATCACTTTTGCCATTTTTGTCATCTTTATTTCTTTGGTTTGCTTTCCTTTCATCATGCGATTGTCTAACGAATCTTCCTCGCCTTTTGAAGAATTTCTTGAAGTCTCTTACGGCCATCGCATATTCTTCGTCATCACTTTCGGAGGTTGAGCTATCCTCGTTACTAGATTCCTTCCTAGCTTTCAACGCAGTTGACTTGCTTTGCTCTCTTTTTCCATTGACCATCTCGGAGTCTTTCTTTATTATTGCTTCGTAGACTTTCAAGTTGCCGATCAACTCATCAAGTTGAAGAGTTGACAAGTTCTTCGATTCTTCAATCGCCGTAACTTTAGCTCGCCATTTTGGATGAAGAGCCCTAAGAAATTTCCTAACAAAATTCTTACTAGAAAAATTCTCATCAAGTGCTTTTAAACTTGTGATGATAGTGTTAAACCTAACAAAAGTATTATCGATTGATTCCTCCTCCGGAATCATAAATTGTTCATATTGTTGAACAAGAAGATCTATTTTGTTATCTTTAACTTGACTATTATCTTGGTGAGTGATTAGTAAAGAATCCCAAATTTCTTTTGCGGTTTTACACATAAAAATTCTTTCATATTCTTTGCGTGGTAATGCATTATAAATAACCATTTTAGCCTCATTATTTTTTGCTAGTTTTTTTTCAAATCATCATTTTTTTTTTCAAAAGATACAGTTTCATCCATTTTAGTTTCAAAATTATATTGAATAGGGGGAAATCACCAAAGGTAATGACATGCCAAAGATCAAGATCTTTTGATTTCACATAAGTTTCGAATCTATTTTTCCAATAAAGAAAACTATCACTTTCAAATAGTGGTGGTCTTTGCATAGATTGCCCTTCTAAATATTTTTCAGATTCCATAGATCGTTTCAAGTTTTAAAATACAGTTTATTTTAAAAATCTTGTTTAACCTGGCTCTGATGCCAATTGTGGAAAACTAGAAGGGGGGTTGAATAGTTTTACATCTTTTTAGTTTTATGAAAACTTAGTTGTTTAAAAGTCTTGTTTACTCTTAAAACTTTGATTCGATCTTATGTGAATTCAAGTCTTGAACAATATGAACAACTATATCTAAGTATGAGCAATATGTGAAATCAACACATGCATAATATAAACAATTATAGCTATATACGAGAGATAAGTAAGTAAATGTTTATTTTATAATCCTTAGTTATATTTTGTATGAAAACTATACTTGATCGAAATGATCAATTAAATGTATGTTACCTTTTTAGTTTGATTGTAAAAAACTTTGTTTTGTGAATGAAACTTTTGTTTGATCTTTAAGTAAAATCAATACTAGCACTATATGAGCAACTATACATATATGTCTACGTCTACAAAATTAATAACGATATAAGCAAGATAATAAGTAAGATATGGAAAGATCTAACCGCGAGACAAAGGATTTATAGTGGTTCGGCTACAAGGACACCTTCCTTGCCCTACTCCACTCCTTGAGTCACCTACTCGAGAGTTTTCTTCACTATGTCAACAAGCTCCCTTATGGCGGAGAAAACCTTACACACCAATATACACACCACAACTTCGTCACAACTTATTCACACCTTCTACACAACTTCTTCACGACTTGGCACACCTTCTTCACAACTTCTACACACCACTACTACTTCACTACTTCACACTACTCCACTACTTCTTCTTCACATCACTACTTATATCTCACTACTTCTATTCATAACTTCTACTCCTAGATCTATCTAGTTACACTACTATCACACATTTACAATGAATGTACACAACAACTAGACTATATACACAAATCTACAATACTTCACAACTTGATGTTGAAGGAGTATTCTTCTCTTGCACTTTGAGAGATGAGAGGTGAGGGAATGAATCAATTGAAACAAGGATTAACAATTATATGATCAAAGGGTTTTTAGGAGGATGTTTAGAGAGATTTGGATCTAAAAATTTTCGTGCAAGAGGTGAGAAAAATTCCAGGTTTGAGGTGGTATTTATAAGGAAAAATTTCTGACAGAATCTGACAGGGGAGCGTGGCCGGTCCCCTTAATTGTGTGCCGGCCCCCTTAAAATTAAGGGGGCCGCCCTTATAATTAAGGGGGCAGCCCTTATAATTAAGGGGGCCGCCCAGACGAAAACTGCAGTTTTCTTGTCTTTTTCTAGGGAAAGTTTATTTGGTGAAAAACTAACTGATTTTGGTTAAAATTTTGAATTCATATATTTATTATGAATAAAACATTTTCCTTTATTACCAAAAATGTTTTTCAAAAATATATAATAAGTTTATTTAATTTTATAAACTTTGTATTATTTAAATAAACATCCCTTTGATCATAAAATGTATTAGTCACTTGTTTATTCATACCTTAAGTGATTATGTTGGATGAGATGATATAAACTTGCTTAAAACTTGTTTACGTATTAACTTTGCGTTTAATGTTCTTATATTTTGTGATCGTCAAAACTTAAGGATGTCGAAAGATATTAATAACGTTTTTATACATTATTTATATCAACAAAATTAAAAATCAGAAACGGTTACAAACGGATAAAAATGTGAGATATGAACAAATTTAAACTAGAGGGGGTGAAATTGAAATTTTACAAACTTAACATTAAAATAAAATTTAATTAAAAAGAAAATTATTTTTTTGATTATTTTATTTTTTAATATTAATTAAAAACTAATTTAAACTATTTAATAATTAATAAAAACTAATTTAAATCTAATTTAAATTTAAGAAAAATACTAGAGTGACTTAGAAAAATATGAGAATTTTTATAAAACTAATTAACCATCACAGGAATCCTAAAAAGTTTATAAAAATTATTTTTTAACTAATTTACTAATTATTTACTTATTTAATAATTAAAATCTACTTTAACTAATTTAATTATGAAAAATTCTAAATGGACTGTGAAAATTCTGAAATTTTTTCTAAAAATACTTTACTAATTATAAAACCGAGGAAAAATATAGAAAGCTACTAATGCTTATAAATAAGCAGGAAGAAAATTAATTTTTGACTTTTTTTAATTAAAACTAATTAAACTTAAATTAATTATTATAAACACTAAATTAACTCAGAAAATTATGAAATTTTTTCCTAAACTATTTTAATGTATTAGAAACTTAGAAAAATTATAAAAATGAAAATTGCTATTTGAAAACGCTGAGCAATAAGCCAAATGGCTTAAATAGAAGCTATCACTATTTTTAAATTTGTCTTTTTCTGGATTTTTTTTTACAATCTTATTCTAACACTAAAAATAAGCAACTTTAATAAAGACAAAAACTTTGGGACTTAAAAATAAGCAGTATGCAATCCAAATAGTTACACAGAAATGTCTAATAAGCTTTTGGAATGGATTTTTGGTTCAAAAAGCTAATAATAAGCTACAAGTTGATAAATAAGCTATCAACAATTAAGATGAACACAAAACAAGCACAAAAGTCTGGATAAGCACTTGGAATAAGCTGAGAAGCACTAATAAGCACAATACCAAATCACAAAGGCCAAACAGGCCAAAATGTGCAATCTTGCAGGCCTTGTGGGGCCCACAGGGGTAATCAGGGACCCAAAGTAAGACTTGATCCAAAAAGCTGAGCTTATGGGCTTTTCAAAAAGCCAAAGCTTATGCCCTGGGTCCCAATAATAAGCACTAGGGAGACCTTGGAAGTTGGGCTCATATACTAAGTGACTCAGTATAGCTTGTGTGGTCAGGTCAAGTTTAATGCACAAATAAGCTATGGTCCAATAAGGTGAAGCCCAATGTAAGCCAAGGTCTAAAAAAACTCTACTGATAAGCTACTTAAAAAGCCAATGGTGAGGTCTGGGGCCCACTGAATAAGCCAGAATGAGCTTATGAAAAATGGGTGACAACCCTGGTCACTGGGGAGGGTGTTGCCCTGCTAGTCAAAATAAGCACTTGCACAAGCCTCAGAAAAAATCTCAAAAATAAGCCAATGATGGATTTCAAAACTTAAGCTGGTAGACTTTAACCTGTAAAAATCTTGAGGGTTAATTTGCAACACAAAAATCAGGAAAAATCTTTGAAAAATTAGTTTTCTGCCTAACTATGCAATTTTGACTTTTTTAACTATGATCCTAGGTTTGACTAAAATGAGATTTGAATGTTTCTTACTGATTGATTTAGTTAATTTAAGCTATACTAAGGCTAATTTAAGCTACTCTAATAAGTTATGAGATGATTTGAAGTTTATGCTAACCTTAAATCCTATCAGTTAACTACTTCTCTAAGACCTAAGGTGATTTTGACTTTTTATGAGGCAAGAGGTGTTGTTTATGCTTTATATGACCTGTTTAGTACTAAGGTAGTATGAGTCAAGCTTAGATACCAACTATAACAACCTTGAACAAAAGCAACAAAGTTAATCCAAACAACCTGTTTACACTATGATCTAAGATGAAATTGCATGAAACCTGAATCAAACCTAGATTTATGGACTAGGACCTATCTAAATAGTAATAATATGACAGAATAAGCAAAAATAAGCAATGATCAAGCACTGTTAACCACTAACACAGATTATGCAAATTTTACACTAAAAATCCAAATTTAAAAGAACAATGAGCTTTGCACCTTGTCCTAGCTTTTACTAGGGCCTCTTTATCAACAACAAGCTCCTAGCTTATCAAAGATAAGCTAGGTAAAGTCCATCTTGCCCCTCCATTGTAGGTAACTTCTAAAGCATCTTGTCTCATATGCATAGGTACCCTATTGTGATTTTTGTGATTCTATGTCCTTTTTTATGTTTACTTATGGTTATTAAGAGCCTAAGTGAGCTTATGAAATAGTAAGACTAGGTTTAGAACATTATTAAAGCTTAAAGAGAAACTTCAAAATAAAATGCAAAATCTGAATTGAAGCTGGAATACTTGAGAGTTTGATTAAACAAAGATCAAATTACACTAATGCAACAGATTACAAGCTTTTTAAACAAGAGATTACAACTAAAATTGAGAATTTGTAAAAAACGACTTAGAACTATGCTAATTGACTATTTCCTTTGTCTTCTGCCTTCTCTTTCCTTTTATAAGCCCCAATTAGGGTTCCTTGCCTCTCTTTGATAATTTTCCACTTCTCTTTTGGACCCTTGGATCTCTGAAACGCCATCTTGACCATTATTAAAGCTTAAAGAGAAACTTCAAAATAAAATGCAAAATCTGAATTGAAGCTGGAATACTTGAGAGTTTGATTAAACAAAGATCAAATTACACTAATGCAACAGATTACAAGCTTTTTAAACAAGAGATTACAACTAAAATTGAGAATTTGTAAAAAACGACTTAGAACTATGCTAATTGACTATTTCCTTTGTCTTCTGCCTTCTCTTTCCTTTTATAAGCCCCAATTAGGGTTCCTTGCCTCTCTTTGATAATTTCCCACTTCTCTTTTGGACCTTTGGATCTCTGAAACGCCATCTTGACCATTGGATGGTTTTGGCGGGAAAAAGACAATTGCAAATTGTCTGTTTTATTATGCAAGGGGGTGGTGGCATTAAATGCTGAGGTGATAGTGGTGTGGGCGATTGGATGGGATGGAGATGGTGGGGGTGGTGGAGGTGATGTTTTTTTTTCAGGCACAAGTGGTGATGGAGGTGGGATGGAAGGAGCAGGGTCAACGCAAGGTTTGACCCTGCGTTTTATTAATAAAACGGAAGGGGATTGGGCTTGGTGGTATTTGGGCTTAAGCAGGGGTGTAGGCTGGTGTTGGTTCTGTTGTGTTAATGGATTGGATTTGGATTAGATAATAGCAAAGGTCCGTTTGGTTTTGTAAATATCACAAGGACCAATGTTGTAATTTTCAGAAACTTGAGGGTTGAAATTGGTACTGCTCCAAAGTTTATTCTAAGGGTAATATTTGCCAAGTCTGAATAGTACAAGGACCATATTTGATATTTTTCCACTTTTGATTTGTACAGGGACCATTTTTGTCAATACTTGAAACTTGAAGGACTAAATGTGTACTTTCTTCAAATCTTTCACACCAGGGACTAAACTTGGCAATTTGTGAACTCCAAGGACCAATGTTGACTTTTTCTTCCAAAATCAATGCTCAGGGGCCATTTCTGTCAAATTTCAAACTTAATGGACCATTCTTGCCAATTTTGCAAACTTTTGCTCCAAGGACTATTTTTGGCATTTGGTGATTCTTCAAGGTATGTTTTGACATTCTGAGCTCAAAAATGATAATTTGCTTCCCCGACTTTGGCTTTTGATACGATTTCCAAACTCGTGCTCGTTTTTGTCCTTTTTGGTCTGATTTGTGCCAATTTCTGAATTATCCGTTCTTGCACGATCACAAACACAAAAACACAATATCTTTGGCATTTATGGTTAGTTTGTGTCTGTTTTGGTCTTAAAATAGACATGAAAAGGTGTGTGAATAAGCACACACCAGTGAGACAAAATGAATAGTTATGTTAATTTCGACATTTGAGATCTCAATTTGTTTCTTTCTTTTTTTTAGAACGACAATTTTTTTTCATACCTACACCATTTATCTCACAAATGCCTCCAACGAGACTTGAACCCACAACCTCTAAATTTGTGCGCAACTCACATACCACTAGACCAAAGGCTTAAGTATCCGTTTATTTCTATATCTCCAAACCTTAGGGGCCGTTTAGTTGATCAAAAATTTCTCAATTTTTCCATCTCTAAATTCCTTGAGAAGGGGATGGTTTTTCTTCTCTAGAGAAGAGTTGAGAATTTTGAAAACGTGTTTAGTTGTAGTTATATTTTTCATTTTTAAAAATAATAAGAAGATTACCTCAAAATGCGACGGTGGCGGCAACGGTGGCAGCGACAGCGGGCGGTGGCGGCGACGGTCGGCGGTGGAGGATGACACGAGAGATTAGGGGTAGAATGGTGTATGTGTTTTTGTTGGAATTGAGAAAAAAAAAATGAGAAAGAAAAAAGCGAGAATGGTAGAATGGACTTTTCAATTTCTTAGTTAAAATTTAGAAAATGAGAATTTCATTTTTTTTGAAAATTGTTGAAAAAAAATACGACTAAACGCGTTTTCAGTTTTTTCATTTTCTTATGAAAAAATTTCTTGGAAAAATAAAGATTTTTTCTCCAACTAAACGCACCCTTAAGTATCCACAATTTCATTTGCAAAACCGCATTGTATCAATATTAGTGATCACCAATTAAGATAAATGAATATCAATTCTCTGGATTGCGTTAGATTTCAAAAATTGACGTGAGTTTTTAGTCATTGAGTTAATAGTTTTTCAACATTAATTCTAATTGATCATATCTACGTCGTGGAAAAGAGTTTAGTAATGTCTTTTTCTTTTACATTCTTACTGTCATCTTACACAAATTTGTTTTCAACTTACCAAATTCCAATTCTTAGTCAGTGTAAACGTCCAATCTTTTATTTATTTATATAATAAAAGAATTACATCATTTGGGAGTATTTCTGCAAAACCCTTCTTATTGAAAAAAAAATTAGACCAATAGGAGAGCTCGATTTTGCCACGTAAGAGAAATCGAGCAATTTGATTGGTCAATAAAAAGTCAAAATAAAATTGATTTTGGTCAAACTTAATCAATTTGGTGGAGAAATTTGGTTAAGAAAAATATGCATAAAAATATAGGTGTTAAATTTATGAAACGAAAAACTTAAAAAAAGATGAAGTAATTAATAAAACTTTGATGTTTGAATTTTAAATAAATTATATATAGCTAAGTGTAAAATTACAAGTTTTCATGTTTTTTAATAACTTTAGAAAAAAAAACAAATAACCCCTTACACTTGATACCCCCTATACTTTATAATATTAACTTTGTTTAAAATTACATGAATATTATTATTAGCTTTTAGACTTTCATCATTAAAATTACAAAATTTGGTAAATATACAAATTAGTTTAATACACGTTAAATATTTTTTAAACTAATGTTAGTTTTAGATTTGTCTAGAATATTTTTTTTAAATAAGGACTCATGTTATTTTATTTAAAAGTTTAATTTATGCGTACACGGGTTTGAATACTATATACGGCTAAATTATTAGTAACGAGAATATAAATATCAAATGGTAAGCACGAGTTAGTGTGATATGAAAATAAATATATGCGATTCAACTTATAACAACGACTCATGAAATTGTTATTTGAAATTTATATATGGATATCCATAAAAACATTTTAAAACTTTATGGAGCATAATTTAACTTTATCAACGCTCATTATGTGCTACTAAACTCGCACATTTTGTACAACATGATATCAATAGTTAAAGTTAAACAACAACATCAACCTCAACCTCAACATGTCTGTCAGTTAAAAATGTTATACAAGGCTAATTATTAAAAAAACAAACAAACACATGGGTTAGATAGTCATTGTTTAATGAAGGTGTTCTCCTTAAATTATAAAAAAAATGCACGCATCACAATCCTTATTTGATAACAATTACCTCCTAAAAAAAGAGTGGGTGATAACCTAACTTTATTCATTGACTTGATGTTTTATAAAAAAAATCGTAATAATTGGCTATTGTAAAGGAATTAAAAGTATGTACATGATAATTATTAAGCAAGTATATATAGTTTTTAATCAGGTTATTACGTTAATATACTGCGATAATGTTATTGATTTTGTAATTACGGATGTGAGATACAACCATTCTTCTATTCTTATGATTTATGTGTTAACATCTTTTTGCTTCAGAATAGAAACCGAAAGAGACCTCAACAGAACTTTGACTTATGCCTTATCTAGCTGATAGTTTTTAGTAACCTTTTTTATGGTTTAACTTTTTTTTATACACACCAACTTTTAGTAATTTTTTTAATGTTTTATTGAAAACTTGTACACCTAATATTTGTGTTTTTACTATAAACATACTAAGCTATGATAGAATTAGTTGTGAGTTCAGGGGTTTTTTATTAAGCTTCTCAAAAAAGCTTAAAGCTTTATCATAAACTTATTGTATTATAGTAATTGAATAAGCCAATAAGCACCTTCAATAAGCATAACCAAACTCCCATTTAGTTCTAATCTGAAGTTTTCTTATTTGATGTTAGGACTAACTTCGTTGTTATCCTCACTATAATGCAACATGTTAGTGGTGTTTGCAGTTTTATGATCTTATCGCACACACTAAAATGCAAAGCAATTTGTTGTGTGCGTTTTTTAGAGAAGGATTAAGTATTAACATATGATTGTCGTGGAAGGATTATCTACGCCTGCTCAAGGTATGAATGTATAATTAAGTTGAGTTGCTAATTTAGATAATACATGAATGTATTTTAATGTACCAGAGATGTGTTTAGTGCCTATATGAGGAATTTTATGGTAGGAATTCTTAGCAGGTGTCTTTGAATGGGTTAATGAAACTTAGCAGGTGTTTGTTGTCATTGATAACACTATGGGTGTCAACCAACAGTCTAAAATATGGGTGTCTTTTACCTTGATGATTTAGGCTAATTGTGAAGAAAGTTGCACTAAAGTGAAAGGTCGGTAAGGATTCAAACAATTCTAAAAGACTTGGGAATGTACTCTTTGCCCTTTTTTTCATGCATCTATAATTTACTTATACAAGTAATAATAATTTCCTTATATAGTTCGGTCTCACAGAAAAATTATTCTTATACCTTATACATAAACGTATTCTACCATTACATCTTTTTTTGTTTCTCTTTATATAATAAAGAAGTTATAGTATAAGCATTTATGTTAATTTGGTAATTTTATGATCAAACATGAGAAGTAAATAGCACAAACTTATGAAAATACAAATTTTCAAATAAAAATGTATATTGGTAAACATGGTAGATGGTTATTCATAATCAAGGAAATGAATCAATCTTCAAAGCTATCTAAATATGCTACATATTTTTAAGAAAATATAAGTAAAAGAAATACTACAATTAAAAAACACATCGTAAATTGATATCACGGGTTAGCAAAACTAAAAGCATATATCACTAACATCTTATGTAAGTCAAGTATCGTCATGTGATTTTTCTTGAATAATAAAATATTATTTTTAGTTCAAAAGCATTCTGCTAAAATAATAAGTAGATTATAACATATATACATGTGGTTTTTTATTTTTAGTCCACAAAGTAAACCTTTTAAAACATGTTAAGTGATTCATTTCTTAATCGATAATAATATATAATCAAAATTAAATTTTAAAAACCCTGTGCGTGCACAGGTATTGATGAGGCGAAAAATGATCCGTTTTTAGGGGGTCATTTAAGCCCGAATCCGAATTTATTTGATCAAATATTGCCCTAAATCGTTCCTTTTGTGATTTTAGGTACTTGGAGAGTGAATTCTGGAAAAGAAGCCATTTCGGACGTTTTTGGAGCATAAAAGTGAAGAAAACGGCAAAGTCTCAATTTTCCATGCTGGGAACAGTAGGTGACGGCGTCAAGAGTAATTCCCTGACGGCGTCAAACCTCAATAATAAAATCCGAGAGTTCATGAAGGCGTCAAGAGTTGTCCTAACGGCGTCAAAACCCCAAGAATTAAAATCCGTAGTTGATGACGGCGTCACACACAGGGCGTCAAGAGTAAATTGTGTGACGGCCTAGGCCTTGACGGCGTCAGAAGTAGATCAAGGCCGTCCGAGGAAGTATTTGGCGGCGAGATGACGGCGTCACACCTTTGTTCTTGACGCCGTCATCCCGATTTTCCTATATATAGTTTTCTAGTTTTTCACATTGAAAAAGAGGAGTTTTGGGAGAAACCCTAAAGACGATTTTGGTGTAACTTTACAGGTTTTTCAAGGGTTCCAACCCCTTGATACCTTGCATGATTAATCAAGATAAGTGTTCTTCTAATTCAATCAATATGTCTATGTGTTGGTTGTCTATATCTTGTTCTTGTCTTAATTCTATCATGCTAGGCTAGATCTCTTTTGTGTTTGCTTAGATCTAATGAAACCTAGATATTGATTATGTGTTGATTACTTGTTTATTCTTGTTTTGGATGAATGATTTATATGTTAGGCTTAAGAAAACTGGCAGATCTCCAAATGGTAACATGCTTGAACGTCTTAAGAAACATGAACCGAGGCGTACTAGGTCTTTATTGGTTGTATTTAATGCATGAGCCACTGTTTACAATCCCTATAGTTGTGCTGGGCATGGTGTAGGAGGAGATAAGAGCTCATAGAATTGGGGAGTTATGTATGCCACCCCATGAATGGTATTAAGGAATACGATCCGTCATCCATGCAATTATAACAAGTAATTAACGTGTAAAAGATATCTAGGGAGTAGTGAAATCTAAGTAAACACATTTTCTCCAATTACTGCTCACAACTTTAGTTTAATTAGTTTATTTTCATTTTTATTATTTTATTTTGATTGCATCTTAGTATTGGGTTAGTTGAATAGCAACTAATTCCGCCCAAATCCTTCACAACCCGAGATTTTATTTGCTTTCATAAAAATATAAAAACAAAAAAATAATCATCCCTCACCTTTAGAACTAGTAATTAGGCTTTCTAATCCTAGCGACACTATTCCTAAGCTGAACGATCAATCCCCCGGTACTTGTCACTATACTATACTACAACGATCAGGTACACTGCCTGGTGGGGGTTGTAAGCTTCTCGAGATCCCTCGAGAGGTAAAGCCTGTTGCGATTCCCACGCATCAAGTTTTTGGCGCCGCTGCCGGGGAATAGTTATTGTCTAGGTTAGGATTTCTTTTTATTAGGTCTACTTGCTAGATTCCTTTCTAGTAAGATTTTATTTTTATTTTTAGGTCTTCTTTAGTCTATCTTATTTCTTCGTGCTTTTGTTCGTAACTTTTCACCGTCCGCCATCATGGCAACCAACGAATTCTCCAACCTTAGGATCACTAGGAGTCGTAGTACCACTAGAGACCTTGTCTTGCCTTATGCAGAACCCGAAAGAGAAATGTGTAGGTTAAGACGAACTCACTCAACTCCTGAACCATCCAGCATTGCTATCGACTTTGACGCACCTCTTTCTGAGGAAAATTCAGAAAATCACATCACAACCCCTAGCTCCCATAACGAGATGAGTACCCCTATAATACCTCATCCTAAGCGTCTCAAGGACTACTCTTCCCCAACTCCTCGTGGCTTTTCAAATGCCATTGTCTACCCGAACGAACACACCAGTGAGGTCCTACATGCACCCGATGTTTGGCTTGTCAAAAGTGTGTGTAAATTCAGCGGACTTGATGAGGAAAATCCAATCCAACACATCAAGGACTTCCTAAAAATAGTAGACACCCTCCATACGGATGGGGCTACTAGAGACATATCCCGATTGCGATTCTTTCCTTTCACCTTATATGAAAAAGCCCAAGAATGGTATGACAAACTCCCTTCTGAATCTATCTTCACATGGGAGCAACTCATATCCAAGTTCTATGAGAAGTTCTTTCCACCTGGAAAAACCTCAGCACTTAGAGATAGGATCCTCCATTTCCGGAAGGAGAAGGACGAACCCTTCTATAAATCGTGGACTAGATTCAAAGATTCAATAAGACAAGTTCCCCATCATGGCATTGAGCTTTGGCTCTTGGTCCAAATCTTCTACGAAAATATCTCCTCTAATGACCGAAACGGAATTAACCAATCTAGGAAAGGAAGATTGGCCAATCTAAGTGCCGAGGAAGGATGGGATAGGATTGAAGAATATGCTCAAGACCAGGATGACACTTGGGATGAACCTGAGTCGACTGTCAGCATTTCTGAGATCACCTCGGATCGGTTGAGCAAAATTAACAAAAGAGTGGAATACATAGCTGGATCGCAGTTACCTAAACAGCTGTCGAATCCTTACTTGATCTGCGATTACTGTGGAGGCCCGCATGAGGTAGAAGAATGCGGAGGAGCAGCCACAACTGAACATGCGTGCTTGTCAGGAGGGGACATTTATGCTGATCCCTCCCTTTTGCCTTTTTACCAAAATAACGATTACACCCTTTGGGGAAATCTGGTAAAGAGAAGAGAAGGGGAGGAAGGCCCTGAATTCAAAATCAGGAGCAATTTCGAGGATGACCTTGGTCACTTCACTCAAGAAAAAGACTTGCAAATGAAAGGGCTTAATGAGCTTTTCGACGAGCAGCAGGAGGGTATTGGAGAATTTTTCAACAAGCTTAACTCGGCCCTAGATAATCTCCAAACGCCATTAGTGAGAAAAAAAGACCCCATGCTCGCGATAACCACACGAGCTGGAACGACAACCAAAGACCCTCCTTACCCAAACTCGTCCCCCATCACCCTCGATCCAGACAAACCTGGGGAGGAGGAGGAGGATGTCGGCATTATCACCCCAGACCAACCGCCCGTGACGACCCCTTCCCCATCGGCCCTTCCTAACCCACCTGTGAGAATTCCATTCCCATCCCGGTTAAGGAACCAGAAAACTGAGAATGATAACAAGAGGTTCTTGTCATACCTAAAAGACTCAGTTGTCACCATACCTCTCCTTGATGCTTGCTATCACATGCCAAAGTATAGCACATACTTCAAAAAGCTGCTCGCTAACAGGAAGAAACTCGAGGGTCTTGTGACCCTGGGGGAAGAATGCTCAGTGGTAACCCATCGAGGGCTACCAAAGAAGGTAGACGATCCGGGCAGCTTCACCTTGCCTTGCTCCATAGGACCTCTATCAATCAAGAATGCTCTTGCCGATTTGGGAGCGAGTATCAATCTCATGCCTCACTCTATGTTCCGTAAACTAGGATATTCTGGATTGAAGTCTACCCGTATGAACATCCAACTAGCCGATAGATCAGTCAAGTACCCCGTAGGGATATGCGAGAATGTGCTAGTCAAAGTTGGGAAATTCAAATTCCCGGTCGACTTCGTAATCCTGGATATGGAGGAGGATGACTTGGTACCTATCATCTTAGGTAGACCATTTCTTGCTACCGTTCGTGCAGTCATCGATGTCTACGATGGCAAATTGACCTTACGAGTGGGAGACGATAGCACAACCTTCGACATTAAGGATTCTATGGACCTCTCCCTCGAAGCAGCCAACCGGCTCTACTTTATCGGGGAAGTAGATGAACTCACAGATGTCATTGATAGTTGCGTCGATGAACAAATCGATGAAGGCTGGCTACGGGACGAGAGTTTTCTGCCTTTGCTAGGGGTGGAAAAGACGGAGGATGTTAATGCAGTCTCCTTCTACCCCAGACAAGAGGCAACGGAGCATCTCGAGCTCCGAAAGCCCGAAAACAAGCTCAAACCTTCTATTATCGAACCTCCTAACGTTGATCTTAAAGAGCTTCCTAACGATTTGGAGTATGCCTTCCTTCAGGGGGAGGACCAACTCCCGGTAATCATAAACTCTTCCTTGGAATATGAACAAAAAGTTAAACTCTTAGAGGTCCTAAAAAAATACAAGGGGGTACTCGCATGGAGTGTGGCCGACATTAAGGGGATTGACTCAACTTTTTGCACACATAAGATTCTTATGGAGGAAGATTATAAACCTACTGTGCAACCCCAGAGGCGAGTGAACCCTAACATTAAGGAAGTAGTAAAGAGAGAAGTTATCAAACTTTTGGATGCAGGACTGATTTACCCGATCTCGGATAGCCCATGGGTCAGTCCTGTGCAGGTTGTACCTAAAAAGGGTGGAATGACTGTAGTAAAGAATGACAAGGGTGAGATGGTGCCCCAGAGAACTGTCACTGGATGGCGGGTATGCATCGACTATCGAAAGCTCAATGATGCCACGAGGAAAGATCACTTTCCCTTACCATTCATTGATCAGATGTTAGAGAGATTATCTGGACACGAGTACTATTGCTTCTTGGATGGATTCTCTGGATATTTTCAAATCCCCATAGCACCCGAGGACCAAGAAAAGACCACGTTTACTTGCCCCTATGGAACATTTGCTTACAAAAGGATGCCTTTTGGGCTATGTAATGCCCCCGCCACTTTCCATCGAAATCTTTCACGAACTCATGGAAGACAGCATGGAAGTGTTCATGGATGAATTTTCAGTCTTCGGAAACTCCTTCGACCGCTGTCTTGCTAATTTAGAAAAGATGCTTAAACGTTGTGAAGAAACCAACTTGGTGTTAAACTGGGAAAAGTGTCATTTCATGGTAAAGGAAGGGATTGTGTTAGGGCATAAGATCTCAGGGAACGGAATAGAAGTGGACCAAGCTAAAGTTGAAGCTATATCTAAGTTACCATACCCCACGACTGTTAAGGCAATACGCAGCTTTTTGGGGCACGCCGGATTTTATCGGAGATTCATCAAGGACTTCTCCAAAATTGCCCGACCAAATACTCAATTGCTTGTGAAGGATGCTCCGTTCGATTTTTCCCAAGAATGCAAAGATGCTTTCGATCTCTTAAAAAGGGAACTCACGCAAGCTCCAATCATGATCACACCCAACTGGGAGTTACCATTTGAAATCATGTGTGACGCTAGCGATTTCGCTGTCGGGGCTGTATTAGGTCAACGACGTGACAAACTTTTCCAACCTATTTACTACGCTAGCAAAACCATGAATCCCGCTCAAGAGAACTACTCCACCACCGAAAAAGAATTATTAGCCGTAGTATTTGCATTCGATAAATTCCGACAATATCTTGTCCTTTCAAAGACAGTCGTATTCACTGATCACTCAGCTCTTCGATATCTGTTTGCAAAGCAGGATGCCAAGCCACGACTAATTCGGTGGATCTTGTTGTTACAAGAATTCGATGTTGAGATTCGCGATAAGAGGGGGGCAGAGAATCTGGCAGCAGATCATCTATCTCGTCTTAAAAACCCCTTGGATAAGCACGATAGAAGTGAGATTAGGGATTCGTTTCCTGACGAACAACTAATGTCAATGATTGATTCGGAGCCATGGTATGCCGACTTTGCTAATTACTTCGCAAGTAGATGTAGACTTGTTCCAGAACACCTGACTAAGTACGAGAGGAAGAGGTTCTTTTCCCAGCTAAAATACTACTTCTGGGATGAACCCTTTTTATTCTGAAGGTGTCCTGACCACATTATAAGGCGTTGTGTTTCGGAAAATGAGGCAGTTAAGATTATGAGGGAATGTCACTCTGGTCCCTCGGGCGGGCATCATGGGATAAACGTTACCGCCCGAAAGATTCTCGATGCGGGATTCTATTGGCCCACAATTTTCCGTGATGTAAAAGAAATGGTGCAAGCGTGCGATGCATGTCAACGAGCCGGAAATATATCACATAGGGATGAAGCACCTCAGAACTTTATACAAGTTTGTGAGGTATTCGATGTTTGGGGGATTGACTTCATGGGACCCTTTCCATCCTCAGGGGGAAACGAGTACATCTTAGTCGCCATTGACTATGTTTCAAAATGGGTTGAGGCACAAGCCCTTAGGACCAATGATGCAAGAGTAGTTATTCATTTCCTGAAAAAGCTTTTCGCAAGATTCGGGATTCCGAAAGCTCTCATCAGTGATAGGGGAACACATTTCTGCAATGCACAAATGGAAAAGGTCATGAAGAGGTATGGAGTACCCCATCGATTCTCCACCGCCTATCATCCACAGACCAATGGCCAAGTCGAAAACACCAATAGAGCTATTAAAATAATACTTGAAAAAACGGTTAGTCAAAACAGAAAGGACTGGTCATTTAAACTCGACGAAGCCTTATGGGCATTTCGAACTGCCTACAAAACACCTATTGGAACAACCCAATTCCGCATGGTGTATGGTAACGCATGTCACTTACCAGTAGAATTAGAACACAAGGCTTATTGGGCGCTTAAGGCATGCAACTTAGATTACACAACTGCTGGAAATAATAGGTTTTTGCAATTACACGAGCTTGATGAGCTTAGACTAGAAGCCTACGAATCCTCCATCACATATAAAGAAAGAGCTAAAAGATGGCATGACCAGAGAATTAAGAAACCCAAAGAATTTTCAGTGGGGGATAAGGTCCTATTATACAATTCTCGGTTGAGATTATTTCCGGGAAAACTTAAGTCTAGATGGTATGGACCGTTCACGGTAAAGAACTCTTCTAAATTTGGAGCGGTAGTGTTAATAGATGATGAAGGTAGGGAATTCACGGTTAACATACAACGTGTAAAACACTACCAAGAAAATAACAATGAAATGATTAGTGAGGAGGATGTGACGTTTGATGATGAGATCACGTAGTAATCCATGACTTTGAGTCTAGCTACAAGACTCGTAAATAAAGAAAAGCGCTTCTTGGGAGGCAACCCATGTTTTGTATGATTTTATTTGTTTGATTGTTATTTGCTTCCGTATGCATGCTTTATTTTTATTGTTGGTAGATCATGTTTCTCAATTAAAAAGTGGAAATACTTTACTTTGTTGTTTGGCCTAGTCTTAACTCCACCTAGAAGTATTTTTGCAAAAGATAAGTGTAAGGGGAAACCCCAAATATGTTTTCAAGAAACACACGATCATGATTCTCCATAATTTTAAATGAGCATGTATATTCGTATTTGTTAGAGTCAAATGCTTGTATTGAGTCATGATGAAGTTTTGCAGGATTTTCCAGGAAGTAGGACCAAGTTTTTCCAGAAATTTTCCGGAAACTTAACATAAGAATTTCTGCAGGTCCATTCTGACGGCGTCATGAGTTTACTCTTGACGGCGTCAGGAGTTAAAATCTGGAAATTTTACCGGTTTTGTTTTTCTAACGGAGTCTTATGGTTTTTTGTGAATTATTAAGTTTTATAATCTCCAGGAAATCTGCAAACTTTATTCCACAAGCATTATATCTTACTTTGTTTTCTAGGATTTAGTAACTTATATAGGATGCCGCCGATTTTACGCGAGGTTGTCTTGTCTATTTTGTCAGGATTTACAGGTTATGTTCAACAAGGAGATGATTTATATTCTGGAAGGGAAGCTTTGATTGTTCATTTTCGTGGAGGAAGATCTAACCTGGCCAACCTATAATCCATACCGAGCGAATCAGGGGAGTATTTGATTTCATTCTCTTTACTTTTTCACTTTTACATTCTTTACTTGAACATTGGGGACAATGTTCATCTTAAGTGTAAGGGGAGGGTAAAAAGATGATACCTTACATATGCACTTTCGCTTGAGTTTGTTTTGTTTGATTGTAGATGTGTAATAAAACTATGAGAAATACTTGTTAGTGTAATTTTAGCGCCAAATTTAAAATTTTTTACAACATTTAGGAGTGAAACTTTAGCCATAGCAAGCGTCTCATGGATAGGAGATTGTATGACTAGCACATAACCGTATATTCAGAAAAATTTTCCACCCAAATATGTGAGGTTCGCCTTTAGATTTGATAGGAAAAGCATTCACCATTAGTGCTTATGAGTGTACCGGTAGCATTTAGATTCTAGAACTTGCGTTAGTGATGCATTCCGAGACCGCTAGTGAGACTACATTCGTGTGGTAGGATTTACTACATGATAAGAGGCATTAGGATCACCCTTGTGTTAAACCCGTATTATAATTACTTGACCATTTAAGTCATATTACTTGACTAGTTAAGTCAACTAATTTTTCCCACACCCTTAGCGTTGTACTCATTTTTAGTACACGAAACCCCTAGTACACCCCTCCGAGCCTATCTTTTCGTTTCTAACTTTAAGCATTTTACTTAAAGGAAGAATTTGTTACACCTCACTTAAATGTACAACCAAATCGCCTTAGCCTTCCGTGTATGCGCTCATTTTTAGTACATTATTGTTATTTGTTAAACCCTAAGTTAACTTTCTAATTGATTACATGGTTACTAAGTCGAGTCATATCCTTGTACATATTGTTTTGGGACGATTGAGACTCATGGGTAAGTACTTATTTTATGGAGTAATGGGGAAGAACATCATTTATTACCCCCATATGTACGTTAATCTTAAAAGTGCTCAAAGTGTTTTGATTTTCTTAATTCGAGTCATTAGATTAGTTTAATGTAAAGTATGTAAAGATTCAAGTGTAAGGGGAATTCTCATCCCCTATGATGTATTATTTTGGATGGTAGGGTAAGAGTGTATGCAAAAAAAAAAAAAAAAAAAAAAAAAAAAAAAAAAAAAAAAAACCCGAAAAAACAAGAAAAAGAAAAAAAAAATAGAAAAAGAAAAAGAGAAAAAAACATACGGACTACCATCCCTTTTTATTCTATGTTCATTTTATGTTTTTGTTATTTTACAGTTATTAGCATAAGTCGAGTCGAGTCTTGGCTTAGCAACGCCATATTGTACATGTAATTAACCAAGATTGTTAACTCGCCACCAGTAAAACTTCCTTTATCCAACAAAACCGTGTAATTCATATCCCTATACCTAACGTTACAACCCTTTAAAAGACCTCTTTGATAGTTTATCCTAGGTGCTTACGCCATGTGGTGGAGGTTTGATCCTTTCCCAAGCCTATGGTAATCTATTTTGCTATGACAGGTAGTGAGAGATATCTTCCATTTCCATAATGTTATATTACTTTATTACACCCGAGAGATGTGAGTATCTAAACACTATTTGTGAGGTGCTAGTGTATGACCTCCGTGCTTGTCTATTGGTCTTTAGTGGAACGATTATTTGTTGTAATTACTTTTATATTAGTGTTAAATGACCCCTAACTTGTCTTTTGAGTAGAATAAAAGCGCATTTGCTTGAGGACAAGCAAATCTAAAGTGTAAGGGTATATGATGAGGCAAAAAATGATCCATTTTTAGGGGGTCATTTAAGCCCGAATCCGAATTTATTTGATCAAATATTGCCCTAAATCGTTCCTTTTGTGATTTTAGGTACTTGGAGAGTGAATTCTGGAAAAGAAGCCATTTCGGACGTTTTTGGAGCATAAAAGTGAAGAAAACGACAAAGTCTCAATTTTCCATGCTGGGAACAGTAGGTGACGGCGTCAAGAGTAATTCCCTGACGGCGTCAAACCTCAATAATAAAATCCGAGAGTTCATGAAGGCGTCAAGAGTTGTCCTGACGGCGTCAAAACCCCAAGAATTAAAATCCGTAGTTGATGACGGCGTCACACACAGGGCGTCAAGAGTAAATTGTGTGACGGCCTAGGCCTTGACGGCGTCAGAAGTAGATCAAGGCCGTCCGAGGAAGTATTTGGCGGCGAGATGACGGCGTCACACCTTTGTTCTTGACGCCGTCATCCCGATTTTCCTATATATAGTTTTCTAGTTTTTCACATTGAAAAAGAGGAGTTTTGGGAGAAACCCTAAAGACGATTTTGGTGTAACTTTACAGGTTTTTCAAGGGTTCCAACCACTTGATACCTTGCATGATTAATCAAGATAAGTGTTCTTCTAATTCAATCAATATGTCTATGTGTTGGTTGTCTATATCTTGTTCTTGTCTTAATTCTATCATGCTAGGCTAGATCTCTTTTGTGTTTGCTTAGATCTAATGAAACCTAGATATTGATTATGTGTTGATTACTTGTTTATTCTTGTTTTGGATGAATGATTTATATGTTAGGCTTAAGAAAACTAGCAGATCTCCAAATGGTAACATGCTTGAACGTCTTAAGAAACATGAACCGAGGCGTACTAGGTCTTTATTGGTTGTATTTAATGCATGAGCCACTGTTTACAATCCCTATAGTTGTGCTGGGCATGGTGTAGGAGGAGATAAGAGCTCATAGAATTGGGGAGTTATGTATGCCACCCCATGAATGGTATTAAGGAATACGATCCGTCATCCATGCAATTATAACAAGTAATTAACGTGTAAAAGATATCTAGGGAGTAGTGAAATCTAAGTAAACACATTTTCTCCAATTACTGCTCACAACTTTAGTTTAATTAGTTTATTTTCATTTTTATTATTTTATTTTGATTGCATCTTAGTATTGGGTTAGTTGAATAGTAACTAATTCCGCCCAAATCCTTCAAAACCCGAGATTTTATTTGCTTTCATAAAAATATAAAAACAAAAAAATAATCATCCCTCACCTTTAGAACTAGTAATTAGGCTTTCTAATCCTAGCGACACTATTCCTAAGCTGAACGATCAATCCCCCGGTACTTGTCAGTATACTATACTACAACGATCAGGTACACTGCCTGGTGGGGGTTGTAAGCTTCTCGAGATCCCTCGAGAGGTAAAGCCTGGTGCAATTCCCACGCATCAACTGACAATTATTCTTGTGGTCATGGGCGGAGATAAAAGGGGGCAAAGGGTAGGTGTCCACTAGTGAAAAAAATTGTAGCGTAAATTTTCGAAAATATTTGACTTTTTTTGTAATTTGCCCCTCTTAAGTATCAATTTATAGTGTAATTTTTAAAATTTATTAAAGTGTGTCCCTTGATCAAAAATTTCTGACTCCGCCCATACTCGTGGTACAAAAGCCTTGCATGTGTACAAACTACAAAATATCCATTAACGACTGTATGTCAATAAACTTGCTATATAAAATATTATTTTACGATTACTTATGAACAAAGTATAAAAAAGTACGTATTTGCTACAATCACACAACCAAATCCACAAAAACCTTCACAAAAAGATGTGTCAATTCATGATTTGCTAATAAATGAAAAGAGAGAAACTACAAGCAAATACATCAATCATGAATTGACACATTTTTTTTGAATGTTTTTGTGAACTTGGTTTTGTGGTTATATCACTTCTCAAAAAGTAAGATACAGGGAAATTGTTAAGTTATTTGAACCCTTATTTATACAAGTACTCTTCTCGCGTTTCTATATATATATATATATATATATATATATATATATATATATATATATATATATATATATATATTAATAAAACTTGTGAATAAACTGGCAAAAAATACGAAATAAAAAAACTATGATATATGTAAACAAAGAGTCAAAAAGGGTTGGAGATTATTGAAAGTACAAAACATGTGAGGCAGAGATACTAATAACACAACCTTTCCATTATATGTAATATAGATTCATAAAAGTTTACAAGCATATTGACTAATTTATTCAAGGTTAATATTATTTTTACATGTCTTGGTTGATAACTTGATATAAATGCTTTGTTTGTTATTTTTAGTTGATTGTACCTTAATCTTTATTAGTTGTAATGTTTAATACTACATTGGTATGTATTTATGAGATGTGTTAGGGGTGTTTACTTTTCTCTTAACGGGAGAATTGAGGACCCAAAAACCCTTACTATGGGTTTGTTTGGGAGAGAGGCTTATGGGGCTTATAGGGGCTTAGGCTTTTAAAATAAGTCGGCTTATAAAATAAGTCTCGTTTGTCATGCGGACTTATGAAATCATAAGTCTCTAAAAGGAGCTAAAAACTTTAGCCCCATAAAAGGGGTTAAAAACTTAAGTCCGGGACTTTTGAACAATAAATTACTTGTTTACCCACAAAAATATTTAACTTATACAAAAACTCATTTAATTATGTCATTTTTAGTAATTTTGCAATAATAAGCCTAAGCTTAAGCCCATTTGCCAAACAAGTTTACAAAAATACAAATTTCAACTTCGGCTTATAATAAAAGCCCAGCCCCAGCCCCAGCCCAAGCCCCAGCCCCAGCTCCAGCTCCAGCTCCAGCCCATTTCGCCAAACATACCCTATCTCTTAATTGAGATACTTATTAAAACTACAGTCTCCTCTATAAGAGGCTTATTAAGACGTTCATTAACCAAAATTGTAACAATTTGTAGAGGTTTTGCAATACATGAATGCATTTTATTATTCTAATTTCAAAAATGACTAAAATAAGTATTTAAATTTAATTTTATTCTCAATTAAAGAAGGGGCAATTGCCTCAATTAAACTTTTATATATATATATATATATATATATATATATATATATATATATATATATATATATATATATATATATATAGACACACACCCAAAACATGTTTAATTTGCATTGTATATCATGTATTGAAAACTTGTATTTTTAGAAAATCTGCAATTTTTTTAATTTTAGTCAGTATATATGTAATTCTTACTAAAGAAAATGACGAAGAAATTGTTCTTGATCCGAATTCGAACATCACTGAAGTTCCTTTTGCTAACAAGGATAAATGGATTCTCGCTAATGACATATGTTGTGGAATTGGAATATTGGATCGGTGACTACTTCGCTGAGGTAGAGCGTGCAATGAATTTGGGAGCTTTGATTTTCTTGGATATGCCTCCTTTCATTAAAGATTCGAAAGACTCATAAATATAGCATCCAGTCGATTCTCAATTAGAAAATTATCATGAATCATTAATAATTGCCTTAACAATAGTGGTACTAAGGGGGTGACAACCATGTCTAATGATGCCTAAACATTAAATGTAATTAGCCAATCATGTTAAGCCAACTAATTTCATGCCTAATGATACCTAAGTTCATATTTTTAGTGGCAATGTGATGTGATAGTTGACTGATATTTATGATATCTTTGTAACGAAGAAGTACAACCCACTTATAACCTATTTTTCATTAGCAATAAGGCTCGAATTAGGGCTGTAAACGAACCGGACGAACACAAACGGAGCCTGTTCATGTTCGTTTATTTAATTTTAACCGGATAAATAAACTGACACGGACGCTTAAATGAACGGATTTTCTTGTTCATGTTCGTTTATTAAGAAAATGAATTGTTCATGTTCGTTTATGTTCGTTCATTAAGACACTAAACGAACGCTAAACGTACATAAACGATCGAACATAAATGAAAATAGACAAAAAAAATAAACTTTATTGAATTCTTCACAATTGTTTTATAAGTGTTGCTTTGTTTAAACAAACCCATTTTTAAAATTATAAAATTAAAAGATATGATATATGAACGTAAATAGAACATAAACGAACTTTAACGAACGCCTAATCGGACGTTCACGAACATAAATAAACGAACAAGACTTTTGTTCATGTTCGTTCATTTAACTAAACGAACGTAAAATATTGTTCATGTTCGTTTATTTAATAAACGAACGAACATAAACGAACTTTTTACCGAACGGTTCATGAAATGTTCACTGAACGTTCAGTTCGTTTACAGCCATAGCTCGAATGGTATGCATGGACGGATTTTAGTGGAGACCGGGATTTTAGGTTTTACTTATATTTGCTTAGAGAAGATATAACTTTGGCTTTCCAAAATTAACTAATATAACACTCGACTCTCTCAATAAATTCACCTAAGTTCCGTCTATTATCGTATGGCAAAAATTATTCATGTGGTCGCATTAGTAGCCATGCTCTTCTGATAGCATTGGCTACCGTAATTCCAAGTCTAAAGGTGTTTGTGTGATGACCTTGTGGTCGATTTGCAAATGAAAAAAATTCCATGCATCTTGCTCCGCCCGAGTCCTGATGTGCGATTTTGGCTTCGGATTTGTTCCCTAAACTTCAAATGCTCGTTTTGCTTTGGATTTTAAGTCGTTTCTTAAATGTTGCTAACCCTTGGACAAACTGGATTAGAGAGACACAAGGAGTGGTAATTTCATTTGTTAACCCTCGGACAAACTAATTAGGAACACTTGTCTTTAAAATAGTCAACTCCGATAAGATAGTCTGAAAATAGTCGTCTTCAACTAAACTTGCTTCCACACTATATGGCAACTAAGTTTAAATCAAAAGTAGGAAAATAATTTTTTTAGTAAAGAAAATTCTTCAAGTTGGAAATGATTTGAACATTTAAAGACCTTTTAAAATAAAATATTATACATATAAAATAGTAAAGCAAATTAAGGTAAATGTTTTAAATTTCAATCTTTTACTTTATCATAATTACTATTTTATTAAACAAATTACGCATTATCAAAAGAAATAATATATATATATATATATATATATATATATATATATATATATATATATATATATATATATATATATATATATATATATAGAGAGAGAGAGAGAGAGAGAGGTGGGTTCATGAAAAAAGTCCACTTTGGTAGAAAAGTGAGAAAAGTGTACAAATCAGCCTCTCCTTTTTTGCACACCAAACTACAGGGACCTAATTGTATTTTCCTTCATTCTTTAAGGAGTTTTTGTAAATTTGCACCCTACCCCCCACCCCCCCCCCCCCCGAAAAAAAATTTTTTTTCCCGCCAAAAAAAATTTTTTTTTGGAGCCAAAAAAAATTTTTTTTTTTTTTGGCCAAAAATTTTCCCGCCAAAAATTTATAACCCAGATGCACCTTTTTTTTTAGTGCATCTCAGTATAAAAATTGGTGCATCTCAGTTATAACCATGATGCACCAATTTTTATAACCCAGATGCACTAAAAAAAAAGGTGCATCTGGGTTATAATTTTTGGCCCAAAAAAAAAAAAAAAAAAAATTGGCGGGAAAAATTTTTTTTTTCGGCGGGGGGTGGGTGGGGGTGGGGGCATGTTTCAAGACAGACCCCTGAAGTTTGAGATATTTCAAATTAACCCCTAATAACTTTTTTTCTCACTTTTCTACCAAAGTGGACTTTTCACTAGAACCTTACCCTATATATATATATATATATATATATATATATATATATATATATATATATATATATATATATATATATATTATACAAATTGACACCGGAAAAAGTGTAAAAGGCCACTCATTAATTGACACGTGTCATTCCACTTATTTTATTCAAAAAATCCGCCCAAGAGTAACATGGTTATTTAACTCGTTTTTTGCTTTTCCACTTCAAACTTCAAACACACATATCTCTTAAACGACAAACTTTTAGAAAAAATCGATTTCATCATAATTTTTAAAATTTAATCTTCTTTAATTTGGTATAAATTTTGTTAAATATTTCAATTTTTTTATATATCAAATGGGTCATAATTTTCTTGATGTTTCTTGCCATTTTCGACTCTATTTTTAACCTTCAAAATTGTCGAATAATAAAATACTTAAAACACGAAAGTTGTAGACTTTGGTTCACTCTTTCCACAGGTTTTTGAATCACTCAAATCCGATGTCATATGAATAAAATATCACCCGTTAAAGATAACGCTTTACTCATGTTTGTTGCACACAAGGTGTTTAATGAAATGTCTAACATAGATTTTTAGCATTGAAATTGCGTTTAATGCATTAATTTTTGTACCACAATGAATCATTAATAATTTTATTAATGTAAGATTTAAAAAGTGATGTTTTTTAATTGTTAAATTTTTGGTTCATTAATTATAGGTTTATCAGTTTATTTAGTTCATCAATTTTATTATAGGTTCATCAGTTTATTTGGTTCATCAGTTTATTTATTTGGTTCATCAGTTATTGATTTTTACCTATGATGTTATCATAATCAGTTTATTTAGTTCATCAGTTATAATTGATGAACCAAAGTAACTGAAGAACAAAATGTTACCATAAAAATTGATGAACCAAAGTAACTGATGAGATGAACATTAAATGTTCATCAGTTACTTTGGTTCATCTATTGTTACCATAAAAATTGATGAACCAAAGTAACTGATGAACATTAAATGTTCATCAGTGTTCATCAGTTACTTTGGTCATCAATTTTTATTCATGAACATTAACTTTTTTGTGTTTATTTGTGTTATCATAAGTTATAAGTTCATGAGTTAGTTTATGTTTTTTTCGTTGATGAATATCAGTTGTTTTGGTTAATCGGTTATTGTTCTATGTTATGTTTTTAGCTCATCAGTTAATGCCTTGTGTTATGGTTTTGGTTCATCAGTTTTTTTGGTTCATCAGTTTTAAACAATTTTTTCTTTTTATAACTATTAAAAAACTTTACTTTTTGAGTCTTACATTAATAAAATGATTAATGATGCATTGTGAAACAAAAATTAGTGCATTTAGCTCAATTTTAACACAAAATATATAAGCTAGACATTTTATCAATCACCTTGTGTGTAACAAATATGAGTAAAACACCATCTTTAACGTGTGTTATCTTACTCATATGAGATCGGATTTGAGTGATTTAAAAACCTGTGTAAAGAGTGAAAAAAAAGTCTATAACTTTCATGTTTTAAGTTTTTCACGTTTTGACATTTATGAGGGTAAAAATTAGGGCCGAAAATGCTAAAAATATCAAGAAAATCAATAACCGTTTTATATGTAAAAAATAAAAGTTCGAAATATTTAACAAGATTTATACCAAATTAAATAAGATTAAATTTTAAAATTTATGGTGAAATCGATTTTTCGTAAAACTTTGTCGTTTGAAAGATATTTGCGTTTGAAATTTGAAGTGGAAAAGCAAAAAATGAGTCAAAAGACCATTATACCCCTGACGAAATTATTGTATAATTTAGGGTGAGGGACACGTGTCACTCTATGAATGGCTATAAATTCTTTTTAGGCTTTTTATTTTGCGTCACCTTTATAAGGGATCGCAACTCTATACAAATTTGTTAACAACCCTTATGCATTTTATTTAAGCTTTTCTTATTAAAAAAAATGTTTCCAAATATGAATTGATATTAATATATACTTTATTAAAAGTCCCTTACCTTAACTTGTTAAAATTATCTTTTTTTAACGGTGGCTTTGTATTAAACTAGCAAAAGCTAGAGAGAATTACAAGAAATTAATAGTTATTAGATGATTTTTCAACCAACCTACCCAACTAAACTTAAGCTTAGAATTTCTAGAAGAAAACAATAAGAACGATTGCGAAACTATATTATCCCAAAAAACCCTTTTCATAGGCGGCGAATTAGAAAAAACCAAACGATTGCGAAAACTCCATATGAACCACATAAGAGTTCCTCCCACGCCATCAAGGATCAACCGAGCTTTACTAGAGAGTAACGAAGAATCTAACCATATACACCATTCCGAGATGTCTTCACAAAAAGGAATGTCGAGCTCCCACCACCTAGCTAACAAAGTCCACAAATCTTTAGCTAACTCGCAGTTAAAGAAGATATGATTTACCATTTCAACGTCTTCATGACAAATAGGGCAAAGAAGATAATCAAGATCAATACCTTTCCTATCCAAGTTCATCCTAGAAGGAAGCTTGTTTAGCGTTAACCTCCACAAGAAAATATTGATCTTTATAGGAACATTTTTATTCCATCAAGGGTATGTGAATCAATCAAGGAACGCACCGACGCAACGGAGAACCCTTTGGAAACGTCAAGCGACCATTGCCAAGTGTCTTTGTGCTCGGATAAACCAATGGATCCAACTAAGAGCTTCAATTCAGAAAACTGGGAGAGTTCAATTCCTCCTCTCGGAAACCTTCTAAAAGTAGAAACCCTCTAAAAGTAGAAACCCAATCCTGAAGGGCTAACCGATTTGCAACACAACAACTTTTATCATTGTCTAGCATATAGACGCGAGGAAATTGAACTTTTAAAGGCCGGTTACCACACCAAACGTCATTCATGCAAATGATAAATTTTATTTTGAAAACATTGTTAATTTAGGAATAAATAATAATAATACTAATAATATCTTACTTTTAATAAACAACAAATTTTTATAAATTGTAGCTTTGATTTTAGTCAAACTACACCTTATTTAGTAACTACCCAAAATAGTCATTTCTTTGATTTTATACTTTAAAATTAAAGTTTATGTTTGTAAAAAAAAAATAATGAAAGATAATATGAAAATATGCCGATATTCGTTCAATCAAACTTTGACACAAAATCAGTTAACGTCCGCTATAGTTACACATATACGAAAAATCATATTATGTAGAATGCTTCGCTAATCAAATCTAATATGATATTTTCACACATTTACAGTTACATGATAACTAGATCGACCACAATTTTATATCTAGCATTAAATGAAATTGAATAAAACTCTTAGCTAGCTCATTTTCGATATTACCATACGTCGTCATACACTCACACTGTGTTCTTGAGTTTTTTTAGTAAAAAAAAGTAAAGTAATAAAAATAAATATTTTCAGTTAACTTTTGGGATGAAACATTTTAATTTCAAAAACAACTAAATTACAACTCAAGAACACAATTTTTTTTATTTCTTTTCATTCTTTTTCCTTTTTTCATTAATCAAGACTCGAGAACACAGTGTCAATATCTCAAATCACAACCTAAGTAATACATAATTACATCTTCATTTCCACATGTATTTTCCAACTATCAAAATCGAAATCATATCATATCATCACAATAGAAAATGTGACACTTTCTTAAGACTAACAAAAAGAAGTGAATTGGTCATGTATGACATATATCCACATGTGATATGTGTTTGGCTGGCATGGGGTTAGTTAACATCATACATGAGCTGGATCCACACTCAACGGAGAGACCCACTTTCTAATCAGCAAGAATATTATATTTACAAAAAAAAAAAAAATATTACACCAAAATTTAACCCAACAATAAACCTTCATAAAATGAAGCACAAAACCATGTGCTAATAATAATATAAATCTCTCACACATACACAACTATTTCCTCCCTTTTTTTCATTTCATTTCCTCTTTTTTAAAAAAAGAAAATAATAATTTCCATATTTATTTCATAATAATATTAACTTTTTTCATTAAATAGGAGTATCATATTTTTGTACAAGAATAACTAGACAATTATGGTGTGAATCAAAACTATGTTTTTTTAGCTAAACCAAAAGGGTGTTCATATTTGTTTTAAAAAATGAATCTTGGTGGTGGTGGTAATAAGCAGCAACAGTCCATGATGGCTAGTTCTAGTGGTGCTTCATGGAAATCCGGTGGTGCTGGTGGTGGTGGTGGTGTCCCCGATCAGTTTCCGGCAGGTCTACGTGTACTTGTGGTTGATGATGACCCAACTTGTCTTATGATCTTGGAAAAGATGCTTAGAAACTGTAACTATGAAGGTACTGTACTTTAAAGTTTAAAGTTAAAACACACACTGATTACACACTTTCTGTGTGAAAAAAAAAGATTTTATTTATTTATTTATTTATTTGTTGTTGTGTTGGAATTAATGAATCTGTAATGCCCTTTTTGTTAATTTTGATTAGTAGTCATTTCATAGGTTTCATAAATTTTTATATACTTTTTTAATGTTTTATATACTGTTACATATATAAAGATTTTACAAGATTATGAATATGTGGTTGAAAATTGAAATTGATAAAACCTCCTGATAAAGTTTATAGATTTAAGGTAGAATTTGTGGTCAATATTTTACATGTTGCAAAAGGGTCAAATCTTTGATGATTGTTAACTCAAGTTATGTACTATTTTCATGAATCATTTTGATTTGATTTGTGGAAGTCTTGTTGTTGTGATTTGTGTTTTGATGTAAAGTACTACTGATTTGACTTTTTTTGGTAATAAATATGCAGTGACTAAATGTAACAGAGCTGAGGTTGCTTTATCACATCTGAGGGAAAATAAGAATGGATTTGATGTTGTGATAAGTGATGTTCATATGCCTGATATGGATGGATTCAAACTCCTTGAACACATTGGACTTGAGATGGATCTTCCTGTAATTAGTAAGTCAACTATCCAACTTTGACTTTTTATTTTGAATCTGATCATGTTTTTGATTCCATATATTAAATCTTATGCTGATATGAGTTTGAGCTGCTTGATTTGTAGCTATTTTTTCAGATTTGATAGTTGATTGAACTTGGATAATTTACTTACTTGATTAGCTACATGAAGAGTGTAAAAAAGGAAAGTGATTTGACGGTTTTGCGGTTGTTGTTACAGTGATGTCAGCAGATGACAGCAAGAATGTAGTTATGAAGGGTGTTACTCACGGGGCGTGTGATTATTTAATAAAGCCCGTTCGTATTGAAGCGTTACGTAATATATGGCAACACGTGGTTCGAAAGAAGAAACACGAGTGGAAAGAAGCTGAACCGTCACCAAGTGCTGACGAGCAAAAACCGCCTGAAGAACCTGACTACTCGTCTTCTGCAAATGAAGGGCATAATTGGAAAAACACAAAAAGAAGGAAAGACGAGGATGATGATGCTGATGATAGAGATGATTCTTCTTCTTTGAAGAAGCCTAGAGTTGTTTGGTCAGTTGAACTCCATCAACAGTTTGTTGCAGCCGTTAATCAGCTTGGAATCGACAGTATGATGTTTCCCTTTTCGCATTTCGTAGTGTTAACTTGTTGACGCGTAATTACTAACATGCTCTTTAAATGCAGAGGCCGTCCCGAAGAAAATCTTGGAGCTGATGAATGTTCCTGGCTTAACTCGAGAAAACGTTGCTAGCCACCTTCAAGTAAACTTCTTTTCGGGTTTAACCTTATCTGTTTGAAATAAACGTTGCTCTAGGGCATTGCTAGGGTTTCTAAAAGGGTTAATAATGGTTTAATCAGCAAACCGTCCGTTTAGCACATATGTATATATTTATTATTTTCATAAATCATTTGCAAACTTTAATGCATTTGGCGCGTGAACGTTTCTTTTCCAAACATCAAATTTTATTACTTACTCTATAACAAGTTTCGTTGGTCATTTTTCAATTGGTTAACGATTTTTGTTTCTTTTTCTTTTGTCCATTTTCTGCTATACTATTAGTAGTTTTTCATGTTTAAAAATATTCAGATATCAATCGAGAAATGATTGGCATGCCTAAAAGATATGCCTAATTTTGTGCCTAAACATGTGTGGCAACAATTCATTGGTTGTATCAACCGGACCCACCTCTTCACAATCCAATGAGTTAGTAACACATAAGTTAGGCACAAAATTAGTTTTATCTTTTAGGTCTCCTAATCTTTTTCCATGTCAAAAATGTCAAAAAGGCAACAATTTATTGGTTGTATCAACCGGACCCACCTCTTCACAATCCAATGAGTTAGTAACACATAAGTTAGGCACAAAATTAGTTTTATCTTTTAGGTCTCCTAATCTTTTTCCATATCAAAAATGTCAAAAAGAAGTTCAAGGGTGAAAGCGCCATGATAGGTGAAAGTTTAAGGATTAAGCTGTTATCAACCCTATTTAAATTGAAAGAAAACGAAAACGTTCTTTTTTCAATTTTGACTTTGTTTTTTTCGTTGTTGACTTTTTATGTGATGCATCGAAGACCTTTGTTCCTCACAACTGCAAGAATTTGGTGCAGAAATATCGTCTTTATCTTAGAAGACTGAGCGGGTCGCAGCATCCAGGCGGAATGAACACAGGGTTTATGGGTGGCCCAGATGCAGGATTCGGTTCGATGTCATCACTCAATGGACTTGATCTTCAAGCTTTAGCCGCAAGTGGTCAGCTTGGTCAACTCCCTCCACAAAGTCTTGCAACTCTTCAAGCTGCAGCTCTCGGCAGGTCAAATAACTCGAAGTCTCCTATATCTGTGCCTGTTCTTGATCAAAGAAACATTTTTAGCTTTGAAAACCCGAAGTCAAGATATACGGAAGTTCAAAGTCAAAGTCAACATTTGACAAATAGTGGTAGTAGCAAGCACATGAATTTACTTCCAGGGATTCCTACGAACATGGAACCAAAGCAGTTTGCTAGTTTGCATCAGTCCGGTCAGCATTCTTTTGGAAACGTGAACAATCAAGTTCTAATTCCGATGGGTGGTCAAAGTCAAAGGCAGCCTGTTATTTCCAACGAGATGTTGACACGTGGCGGAGTAGTTGACATGGGGTCGTCAGTATACAGTCCAGTGGTATCACAATCTTCGCCACTTGTGGATTTTTCTGTAAATCAGAAAACTGATTCGGTTGGAAGTAATTATCATCTTGGGGGTAATTTGGGTATTCCAAATCTTACGGGTACATCATCGGCCCTTCAAGGTGACAGGAGCTTAGACACGAAGGTTTCAAGAAGAGGAATTGTTCCAAGTTATGATATTTTCAGTGATTTAAATCAAAACGGATCACGTGATTGGTCTTTACAGGATGTCGGTTTGACCTTTGACCCATCTCAGCAACATACAATGCAAGGAGGATTAGATGGTCTGTCTCCAGTGCTGCTTCAGCAAAACCGTCCTAACCGGGAAATGGTAGGGCAAAACCGTAATTTAGCTAGTAATAATAAGGTTATTTTCTCTACCCATAACGGGTCAAATGTTGGTCAACAACGTAACTCTTACGTTGGTGACAATTCATTGAGGGTCAAGACTGAAATCAATAATGATGGAAGCTCTCATAATACATTATATTCGGAACAGTATGGTCAAGATGATCTCCTAGCCGCAATTCTAAAGCAGGTATGTTTTCTATCCTTTTAAATGACCAAACTGGCCTTTGATAATTCAAGACTACTAACACTACTAAGAGAAAATTGCATAAATGGACCCAGGATTCACAGTTTCTTTTCATATATGGTTGCTCGCCGTTTATCCTCTACTAGGGACCAAAAGTGAATTTAATAAAATACTTGAGGAATCAATTGCCGAAAGAATGTTTTAGGGACCATTTCCATAATTAGTATTGGTGATGCACCAATTTCATAACTATGTGCTAACCACTGACCATTTTTGTATCTTACTCAAATACGGAGTACTAAATATATTGATTTGTGTTTTGTGATTCAGCAACAACAAGAAGGTGTAGGGCAGTCAGATAACGATTTTGGCTTTGACTCGTACGCGTTGGATGATCTACCAGCATAAGTAGGACGTTTACTTTGCGCTTCAGCTGATGTACATAGGCTGACTTCCATCCGAATAGCCAAAATACAAGATTTCTTGAAATTCCGGTAGCTTTTATATTCATGTTGTGAATATAGTTTGTTGCTGGACATGATATGATGATACTATAGCTTGAATGCATGTTGTGCGAAGCATAACGTGTTGAAATTTTGACTGCTTTAGGTAACGTACAAACTCCCTTTCTAGGATTGTGAATTTGGTTTTCTGCATAAACTTGAAGATTTACTTTATTACATTCATCCAGTCTTGGAATAATGCGGATTTTTTAGATTGTTTTATGGTTTTTAACATTAGTTTACTAGTTTGGACTTATGATAGCTTGCACAGTAAATTGCATTTTTTTTGTTTCGTATTGTTGATGTTTAATATCATGTTTTATAAGTTTTCATGTTGCCAAAAATCATTGGCCTTTTGTTTTGAAAACATAATTGCCTCTTGAAGACCGTTTCTTATGTTCATGTAGTTGGATCTTCTTTATCAAGTGAATGACAAATTGCCAGTACCAAAAATCATCATTTTGATGATGTTGCATCTCGTTTTGAAATATCCATTACTCAGGAACATGGTTTCTGTTATAAAGATTTGTGTTTATGCCAAAATAATCAAGTATGTTGAAAGAAATATCCAAACTTGTTTCGTAAGACAGGTTGTGTGTTATCACTTATTTTTAACCTCAGTTCGATAAAAATAAGAAGCTTTTAGACATCACAGGTTGCCTTACTATGATCATTCTGCAAATTACAAAAGTATGAACATCGATACACTAAAATAAGATCATCCTTCACATGGATTTGATCAAACTGGTATGAACTCTAGACTAGCCCTGATCTTATTGAATTAAGTCCATCTAAGAGGTAGAAGCTCTCTAACCAAATGGTTGTAGGTTCAAGTCATACTTAATACATGTGCGATAGATATATATTGTGAGATATTTAGTTGCCGTTTCAAATAAAAAAAACAAAAAAAGAAGGTAGAAGCAGGTTTACTGAAACTTGTCTATTTAATAAGACCAGTTAAGAAGGTTATTAGGGCCACTCGACTTATAAGTAGTAGCATCACTTTGAATCTTTGATCCTATATGAGCATCCATTTTTTCAAACAATTGTGCCTTCATCATGGGTATAAATAGAATAACAGAATTGCGAAGTGATCCATCCACTTTTTCAAATAATCGAGTCTTATGAAAATAAATATGATAGCATAATTCCGGTTGTAGTTTATTGGCCGTTAGGTATGTATAACTGTTCATGTAGCTAAAGTAAAACCAATTGTTCGAGTTTGCATTCTCATTTAGGACAGTGGGGACCTCTAACTTAGGCTTTGGTAGCAAGCAAACAACCCGACATAAGTCGATCGGAAGTTTCCTATTTATTTCAGGGACGCGTTAGCGGCATAAGAGTAAGTAAACATACCAGGAGTAGCGATATGACTTTACTATTAGTCGACATATGGATAATCATTGTATTAGTTGTCACATTCAATGTAATTAGCACAATAGTTAGTCACATTTATGTGATTAGCACAATTAGTGGTATTTACCCAAAATAGATAACAATGATAGCTATATATGCCTTGTATTATGTATGGATAAATCACAGAAAATAAACCATTCAATATGGTATCAGGCTAAACAAATATACGATCCTTTTCTTTTCTTTCTCTCCCAAATCAGTCGCCTCCCTCCCTATTCTTTCTCCCACAACAGACCTCTCCCTACCCTGTAATCACCGACTTTCTCCTATCCCTTCTCCTAACACAAGAACCAGTGTAAACATGACTAACGATTCTACCTCCACTCCTACCTCCGCAGATAAATTAATTCCTTTTAGCATCACCAACAAAGTACCCGTACAACTAAACCTAGAAAAACATAACTACACATCATGGAGCTCCTTCTTCTTAATCCATCTTGAAAGTCTTGGCCTAAAGTCTCATGTTGAAAAAGAGGCCGCGTCCAGTACTCCCGATCCGGAGTGGTGCAAGCTTGATGATCTCATCAAGATGTGGATTCTTGGCTCATTATGTGACTCGCTTCAAGAACAAGTGGTATCCACACCGGGCAATGCCAAAGCCTTGTGGGACCATCTCAAAGAATTGTTTCACGATAACAAAGACGCTAGAGCTATTAACCTAGAAAACGAACTTCGTTCCATTAAGATTGGTAGCATGACAATAAACGAGTATTGCACTAAAATAAAGTCTATGGCGGATAGACTTTAAAACCTTGGCTCGCCGGTCAGTGAGAAAAATTTAGTCATCTACGCCGTGAATGGTCTTGATTCACGATTTGCCACTATTGTCAAAATCATACGACATCGTGAACCCCTTCCTGCCTTTGAAACGGCACGAACCATGCTACTCTTGGAAGAGTCCGAACAAGCCAATGGGTCTAACACATATGATAGTAGTACCTCCTCGCCTACCATTCTTGTGGCATCTCACTCGTCGAACTCCAAAGGTAACAACACCACCAATAAATCTCAAAGTCTCACCCACTTATGCAATCACTTTAATAAAGGGTCATGTAAATTCGGTGATCGGTGTAAGTTCATCCACGACCACCGAAATCGACCAGGAATGCAACCCAAAAACACCCCTACTATTCGGCCAAATCACTTACAACCACACCATAATAACTCCTGGACTCCACCAGGATATTACCATTCACGTCAAAACCAAAACCCACAACATCCATACACTCAGCCCACCCCACGCATGGCCCAATATGACCCCTCACAGCCCATAGCCTATACAACACCTACTTATCATAACCAGGCCCAGATGCACCCTACTCCCCAAGCCCACCATGTTCAGCCCACATACACCACCCAACAGCCTAGTCCGAACAGTGGCATTCTTGGTCCCGCACCCGGGTATTATCCTTCTCAGCCTACCTCGCTACCAAGCGCGTTTAGCACTATGACCTTGCAAGACCCAACGTGGAACATGGATACAGATGCTTCTTCTCATTTAAATTCCAACGCAAGTAATTTAAGTACACTTTTTAACAAACGTTTATTCCCATCTGTGCACGTTGGTGACGGAAATTCTATTCCCGTCACGAACACCGGACATAGCATTATTCCATCTTCCCATCGCCCACTTCATCTACACAATGTCCTTGTCATCCCCAATATTATTAAAAATCTCATTTATGTTCGTCAATTTACTAGAGACAATAATTGTACAATTGAATTTGACGCCTTCGGGTGATCTCTATCCCGTCACCAAGCCGTCAACCATTCCTCCCGCTCTTCTCTCCATAAGCTCCTCCACGTGGCACCAACGCCTTGGTCATCTCGGTGATGAAGTGCTACGGTATCTTGTTTCTCGTCAATTTATTTCATGTAATAAAGAAAAGTCTTCCCATGTTTGTCACGCATGCCAACTTGGCAAACATGTGAAGCTCCCTTTTCATATCTCCAAGTCTACTGTTGAACAGTGTTTTGATATTATTCATTCCGATTTATGGACATCTCCAATTACTAGTAAAAGTGGTTTCAAATACTACGTATTATTTCTTGATCATTTCTCCCATTATTTATGGATTTACCCTCTCCGTAATAAATCTGACGTGCTTAATAAATTTATGCATTTTTGCAATTATGTTAAGAACTAATTTAAATGCGAAATAAAAAGTTTCCAATGTGACCATGGTGGTGAGTTCGACAATAACCGCTTACACACACTTTTTGCTAACCATGGAATACAATTTTGATTTTCTTGCCCAAAAACTTCCCAACAAAATGGCAAGGCGGAACGCATGATTAGAACCATCAACAATGTCATTCGTACGCTCTTGTTTCAAGCCCACCTACCCCCACCTTTTGGGTCGAGGCCCTACATATGGCTGCTTACCTCCTCAACCTTTTACCCTCTACCGCCATCAACAATGAAATCCCCTACACAAGACTCTTTCACAAAACACCTGACTACTCTAACCTACGTACATTTGGGTGTCTCTGCTACCCCCACCTTCAGTCACCCCACAAACTTGCCCCACGAGCAACACCAAGCATTTTCTCGGGCTATCCTGCCTATCACCGTGGCTTTCGATGCCTAGACCTTGAAACAAATAAAATTTTACTTTCTCGACATGTCACCTTTGACGAAAACCAATTTCCTTACCGCTCAATGACTCCCGACTCTCCACCTTCCTACACCTTTTTAAACTCCACACCGTCCCCTCTACTTCACCAAGTACTCACTCACCCACCATCGCCAAATACACTGCAGGACAGTCCCAATACCCATCATGAGCCCATTACACCCCTTGCTCACACATCTACACCCAACAGCCCACTACCCGTCGATCCACCATCACCACCCCAACAACCTCCTACACAAACAATCAACCAAAGCACCTCAACCCAACCTACACAACCTCCCACCGAACCACCTCGTACTCACTGCATGGTCACTCGGTCACAATCAGGCATTGCCAAACCCATTGAACGTCTCTCACTTCATACTTCTTCTATATCACCATTACCTAAATCTCCCTTCCTCGCCCTTCAAAACCCTCATTGGAATAATGCTATGTATGATGAGTATAATGCGTTAGTTAAAAATTGTACTTGGATTCTTGTAACACGGCCCTCTGGTGTTAATTTGGTAAGATCTATGTGGTTGTTCAAGCATAAATTTTTAACTACACAACCTCCCACCGAACCACCTCGTACTCACTGCATGGTCACTCGGTCACAATCAGGCATTGCCAAACCCATTGAACGTCTCTCACTTCATACTTCTTCTATATCACCATTACCTAAATCTCCCTTCCTCGCCCTTCAAAACCCTCATTGGAATAATGCTATGTATGATGAGTATAATGCGTTAGTTAAAAATTGTACTTGGATTCTTGTAACACGGCCCTCTGTGTTAATTTGGTAAGATCTATGTGGTTGTTCAAGCATAAATTTCTTGCTGACGGGACTTTGAGTCGTTATAAGGCTCGTTAGGTTGCCAATGGTAGTAGTCAGCAACCTGGTATTGATTGTGATGAGACTTTCAGTCCGGTAGTCAAACCATCTACCATCCGTACGGTTCTCAATCTTGCGGTATCCCGAAAGTGGCCTATTCATCAACTTGACGTTAAAAATGCTTTTCTTAATGGGGATTTATCTGAGACTGTATATATGCACCAACCGCCGGGATTTGTGGACCCCCGATACCCTCACCATGTCTGCCTCCTACAGAAATCTTTATATGGGCTAAAGCAAGCACCCCGTGTTTGGTTTCAGAGATTTGCAGGTTATGCTACTAGAGTTGGATTCTACCACAGTCACTGTGACTCTTCTTTATTCATTCTTCGACAGGGCTCTCAGGTTGCTTATCTACTTATCTATGTAGATGATATTATTCTTACAGGCTCTTCTACAGCAGATCATTGCCTCCCTGCATAGTGAATTTGACATGACTGATCTCGGGGCCCTTAATTATTTCCTTGGTATTTCTGCTACACGGCATTCTACAAGTTTGTTTCTGTCTCAGCAGAAGTATGCCACTGAGCTCCTCGAGCGTGCTCACATGGCTAACTGCAATCCATCTCGAACTCCAGTTGACACAGAATCCAAACTGGGTCCTGAAGGTGTTCCAGTTCAAGATCCTACCTTATATCGCAGCCTTGCAGGTGGCCTTCAGTATCTCACATTCACAAGACCAGATCTCTCCTATGCTGTCCAACAGATTTGTCTTTACATGCATGATCCTCGCGAGCCACATTTAGCCGCACTTAAACGTATCTTGCGATACTTTCGAGGGACTTTAGATTTTGGTCTTCACCTATATTCATCCTCTACCACTTCTCTTGTTGGATATACAGATGCAGATTGGGCGGGTTGTCCATCCACACGCCGGTCTACTTCAGGATACTGTGTTTTTCTGGGCGATAATCTTCTTTCCTGGTCTTCCAAGCGACAACACACCATCTCCCGTTCCAGTGCCGAAGCCGAATACCGGGGTGTTGCTAATGTTGTAGCTGAGACTGCATGGCTTCGTAACCTTTTTCGTGAGCTGCAGTCTCTTCTTTCTACTGCCACTCTGGTATACTGCGATAATGTTAGTGCAATCTATTTGTCTGCCAATCCTGTTCAACATCAACGGACCAAACACATCGAGATTGACATCCATTTTGTCCGTGACATGGTTACTGCTGGTCAGGTACGAGTCCTCCATATTCCATCCCGTTATCAGTAAGCATATATCTTCACCAAGGGTCTCCCCTCAGCCTTATTTGAAGAATTTCGATCCAGTTTGAGCGTCTGGCTTCCTCCCGCTCCAACTGCGGAGGAGTATTAGTCGACATATGGATAATCATTGTATTAGTTGTCACATTCAATGTAATTAGCACAATAGTTGTCACATTTATGTGATTAGCACAATTAGTGGGTATTTACCCAAAATAGATAACAATGATAGCTATATATGCCTTGTATTATGTATGGATAAATCACATAAAATAAACCATTCAATATTTACATTTCTATACAAAACAAGCTATAGTGCCCAAGTCAATCCCTAGCCTAGGGTTATGCCATGCGAGTGAGTTTGAGGCGTTGCTCTCGGCCAAAGTTGCACGTGATGCTAAGTAAAGATGAACTCATGAACCCCCCCACCCCCTACAAACGTAAAATCACGCCATCTTCTCTTACTATAGTAAGCTAGCGGGCTTCTCCCAAGAGAATGTCTTCACTCTGCCGTTAGACGCCTATGGAGAACTATTACACCTTTAGGAGCCAAGGAAGGAGGACTCGAAAAAAATAAACGCCAAACTATTTAGGCGAAGCGAAACTCCACGTACAAATCACATCGAAAAGGCTCTACTTGTTCGTAAGCACAATAGACTAGTTGTGACTTGTGAGTACGGAAGAAGGATAGGGTCAATAGGCCTATCTCTTGTATTCATCTTCTTCTTGTACTATTTGAGTGTAAGCCGAGACTGCCCCTGTTTGAAGGATGAAAATATTTCAATAGCTTACAATACAATTGTGTTAACTGTTGAAGTCTTTTAACGTTCATACCAATTTGATCAAAACCATGTGAAAGGTGATTCTTTTTAGCGATACTTTAAAACCGGTTTTTTAATTGACCCGGTCGAGCTTCTGGTTCACGGTTTAACCGGCGGTTCAACTGGATGTTTTCCTCGAAACCAGCTTCCGGTCACCCAACCGGTTCACGGTTCAACTGGCTGGGTTAACCCAGGTTTTAAAGTAAAATAGATAATTAAATTACCTTCATCATCTAACTACTATTATTTTCGAATTTACTTTAAACTACACATATCCGGACTCACATAGCAGTTTCATTAGTATTAAGATTTTAGGGATGATTTTGCTGTCAATTCTTCACAATATTGTCTAGTGAAGTTATAGTTCAAGAGTTTCAGGTATTCACAATATCAACATCACTGTGAACATGATTAAACGTCAATTTCAAGCTTCTGAAGTCAGTAGATTCAAAATTGCGTATTTCTATCAAGTAACATGCTCACTTCAAGTCCATGTTGTAATTTCGATTTGGAGGCTCCTTGCCTCCCATAATTGTACTTGCAATATCATCAACAATAATTTCATTATTTTGCCGAAAAATCTTTAATCGGGCCATAATACTTGAACAAGCTGTGAATCATAGACGTAGTATAACTTTAAAGAGATCTTAAGAAAATATCAACAAGCAACCATAGATTGCAGAGAACAACCATTTAAGAGTGAATATTATCACAAGCAAGCCTTCAATTTCTACATTGGTAGTTCTTGTCGGTTCAAGTTGGCGGATAGGCATCACTCAAAACGGAGCACGACCTTGCTAGTTTATCGTGTTTAATCCACATATGGATTTGTTGAATCCACATAAAACGAGTAACCTGTTTAACTAAATAGGTTAACTTGACAATTGGTACAAATGGATTTGTTGAACATGTGTCATGGGTGTTCAGGTCAACCCCAACACGACATATTCATTAAGCTACTACCTTGGCAACCACAACCTGTTCCAACAAAACAGACTGGATATAAAATTATTAGTTTCCGGGTTGATTAGAGTCACCCAGTAGTGAAAAGGTTAACGGGTTCAGTATGCAGATCTGTGTGAATTTAAGAGCAAGTTAAATAGGTTACATACAGGGTAGCAACCAATTGAGCATAAACATCATAAAATGGTAACTAAATAAGCAATAACATCAGAACAATCATCGTGATGATGTTTCAGAAGAATAACATCTAAAAATGTCAATGACCGTGGTGTAAAAGCTACAATCAGTAACAAACATACGCATCAAAATCAATATTACAACATTTTTCTATACAAATGAGTCTATACCATCATCAATCTTCCCTTAAAAAATTAAACAATTCTACAAAACTCACCTCTAATGTTGCTGCATCAACATCACAAATATGATGAATGCCACAACACCTGAAAACACTACCCGTGACTCAGGTCGGTAAGACCCGCTTGTCGGAAGTACCCTTGGAAGCGCACACTCTTCCCCATTGAAGAAAACTTTTTTCGGGAAACCGTCACCGCCAGCTACATTGATTCCTGGTGTTAGTTTTTTCGTGAACGAGATCACTGACTGTTGTTTCCCCGGTACCCTTGGGTCTCTCTTTGGATTTTTCCCGTCAACTTCCCCGACTAAATAGTTCAGTCCTTCTAGACCTTGCATGAATATCGTGTCGTTGACACCGTTTAACTCTAGACCAGTTGCGTTAAATGAGTACGCTTTCTCAAACCCAGGGGCAGATTTTTCCATTTCCATAGCAACAAACCAGTCTGCGAATGAAGTGTCGTCCCAGTTGAAGAGTGTGATCCGGGCTGACCACCCTCCACGGTAGTCAGTAAGGAGATGCCAGTTAAGACTGACCCCACAGTTGTCCCCACATGGTAATGGGTTTGGTACATTTCTACGTTGAAGACTAGCCCAAGCTGTTGACAGTGCAGTTCTGTTATCGAACGGAACCAAGAGAGCTTGTGACGGGAGAAACAAAGCCGGTTGAGTTGTACTACATGTTCTAGAACCTGTACCACTCGGGCATCCACACGCACAAGTTGGGCATGGTATAATCGACTCATTATAATAAGCAGAAAACGACACACAACATCGTGGGCTAGAGTCTTTAGCTTGAGTAATATTACAAACCACTTGCCAGCTGGAAACCGCGGTCGGCCCAGGTAGTCCACTCGGGTCTGGGAATTCGGTTGGGCTGACCCGAACAGGTGCGCCACATTTGTAATCAGGGTTCAACCTCCCACTGATTTTGAAGTTTTGTGGTGGAATGAGCTCCGATCGGTTCAAATCTGGAGGCATTTTGTAGACATGTAACTGAAAAGCTGACTTTGATTTACTGGGGTCCATTGTCGGGGGCAAAATCGTCCCATTACGGCAACAAAACGGGATCATGCCTCGTTGGGTATTGTTAGTCATTTCGAGAGGTAAATCGATCAAAGTGGGCCGTCTTTCACAATTCAAAACGGTTGAGAAATCCATTTCCTTATAGAAAGCACCTTGTGGACCAAATATGCACTCGGATGAATCACGAGTGTAGGGATAAGCACCTTTTATGTCGTTTATAAACTCATCTCGCATCCAATCCCACGTTAGGTTCCAATTATCCAGCCGACCGAGGGCGTTATGGTTCTCGATGGTGACCTCAGCCCAGTAATTTGACTCATAAGTCCGGATAACATCATACATTATTGTGAGATCACCTGTTTGGCGTGGAAGAAACTCGTCTGCTACTGTCACATTGGTAACTGCATCTGGATCTTTTGTACAGCAAACATTCATAACTCGTGTTCCTATATAAATCAAAGTCAAACGAAAGAACTAGTTAGAATCAATATATTAAGTTAAACTGAAAACACAAACAAGAGCTAAGAACAAGTCAAAGTCAGCCATATGCTTAAATACTCGTTTTTTAATCAAGCACGCTACCAAATAACATATTAAAGTGACACAAAATACAATGGCCAATCAAGCAAGACTTGTTAATGGATCACCAACTGTGATAACAAGTAACTGAGAATCAAATGGACAAAGTGATGTTTTTGGACAAAAGAATGAGTCAAAGTGAAAACTGAAAACAATAGGCCGAAGGACTTTGTTTTTATCGTCTGCTGATTATTTCTAAACCAAAATGAACGCCTTTATCAAAAAACCCAACGATTTGTCTCCGAGTCAAATAGTTTGATAATTACTAAACAAAATATAAACATGATGCACAATATATATGAAGCAGAAGTGTGAAACCTAAGAATGCAACAAAGACATCAAGTAGAAACCTTGAGAGAACTGGTCATAAAATTGAAAACATAATCTTTTGACTAATTCAAAATCTGATGAATTATATTTAGATCACAAAAAAAAATATAAACTGCAACTACACGTTTGAGCATTGTTAAAAGGGAAAAAATGGGATGATAGTGACATTGCTCTCAATCCATTTTAAGTTTATTGACTGAACAATAGATAACACTACTAAAACCACCATTCTGCTCAGAACTGATTTTTTTTTGGAAAGTTTCTACCAAAAAACGATAATCGGTTCTCTTGTAAATTGTAATAGTATTAGAAGTTAAATGGTCTTCAAAAGATGAATGATTAAGGGCACGGTTATTGTCCATCGAGAAGATTAAAACAAAGCCTACCTATTGCAATAAAATCAGATCAACAAGAAACGTTCAATGGTAGACAATTATACACATCAAAGTAGAACAAATCAAGAACAACTCCCGTTAGATGAAAAGGTCAAAATTAGCTCAACTTTCATATACATCCACACAAAAACATCATATCATCAAATCTAGTAAATATTTCATGCAACTTAGATCAATGAGAATACGCAATGATATTACCAAACATACGCACCAGAGTCAAAATATCAATGCATTGAACTACCATCGAGTTCACTAGAACCAAAATTACAAAAAACAAAAAGGGGTAAAACCATAAAACTTCAGCATCTCAAACATAATTCTATTCAAATGTAAATCAAGAAAAACATTTATGTCAAATGGTCAAACAATAACAAACATTACACCATTTTCCCAAACTCACACCTTTATTCAAATTTACAAATAAATCACAATTAGCAGATCATCAAACCAGCAAGTTTTCGACTAAGATCACATCAACAAAAAACATCATTAAATTCATCAAATAACTCATATCAATGCCTAAATCTTTTCCATCAGTTGTAATCTACTAATAACAAAATAAAAACTTACAGAAAATTTTTAATCAGGGGTTGTTTGTTTAAGCTTATACGTGGGCTTACGAGCTTATTTGATTTCGGCTTAAATTGTGTAAGCCCCAATTTTTAGACTTATTTTTGAGACTTATACAATATAAGCCGAGATCAAATAAGCTCATAAGTCCACATATAAGCTTAAACAAACACCCCTTCAATTTTACACAAATAAAGTAACTTTTTAACCAGTAAGCATTCAAGTAACACCAGATCATTAAAAACCAATCATCAAACTATAAAAAACATTAACAATTTTATTATTAAAAAAAAAAAGAAAAAAGGTTAGTACCATTCAAAGTAACTCTAGGACAAAGGTATCCATCATTAGCAAGACTAATATTCTTAGGCATAGGAACACCCCTCCCCCCAACACCAAACTGCGTCCCCACAAACTCAACCCGACCCGACATCTGCTCCAAATCACCCGCAGTCTCAATACCCGTTTTCAGATCCGACCCAGGAAACCCAGCAAAAACAGTCCCATTCCCAACCCGACCCGGCAAAGAAACCGACCCATCAGCCACAATACCCCCATTAGCAGACACCAAATACTCATCATGCTGAAAACCCACGAAAACCCTCCATGACTTGAGCTCATCTGGCGAGTTGTTGAGGATGGTGAGAGTTGACTCGAAGCGGTAGGGCTGGGTAGATGGGTCGGGTCGGGTCGGAGGGAGGATGGATCCGGCGGTGTAGGTGTAGGAGAGGAAGATGCCGTTGCATGAGGCGGAGGCGGGTGGTGATGGTGGTGGTTGGGCGGTGGTGAGGATGAAGAGTGTGGTTGTGATGAGGAGGAGGAAGAGGGTTGAGTACATTTTTTGAATTTGTGTGTGTGAAAAAAAAGTGTGTGTTTAGTGTGTGTTTTTATTATGTTTTGGAGAGAGAAAGTGTTATATTTATATAGGGGGGGTTTGAAAAAGAGAGGAAAAGGAGAGGATGGTGAGAGAGATGTGAATTGGTGATTTGGGCAAGAAATGCTGCTGATTACACACAGCTTATTACTAGCTGTATTTGAATTATTTCTACTCGGTATTACTATCAAAACTATTGTAAGAAAATAATTTCTGTTTTGAGATATCTTAGACTAATTTTATATTTTCTTTTTCAATTAGTTCGAGATATATTTGATTGGTTGAAAAGTTTAATTGTCTCAGTTTTTTTTATTAAACAATGTATTGTTTGTTTAAAGAAAATAATTTTAAGATGGAAAGAGTACAAATGTATAATGCTAATTTTTTTTGTGTAATTAGGTGTTTGGGATTTACTTTTTTTTTTTTTTTTTTTTTTTTCTTATAAAGGTAAAATTGCTAACAAGATGATAAAGTTCACATATAAAATAATACACCTTCACCTCAAATTTACTAGACATTAGATGTAATCTTAAGAGTATGGATCTAGTGAGAAGAATTATTAAAATGAAAAGAGTGAGAAAAAATTGTAGCCACATATTTTAAATAAGGAAAGAGAAATGATAGGAGATGCATCTATTTTTTGTAGATGCATCTAATATTTGTGGTTGTGGTTTCTTCTCATTCTTCTTATCTTAAATATATTTCTCATTTGATCCTAAGTCGTAATCTTAATACTAACAGTTGTGTTTTTCTTTCCTTAGAGCGAAGGGAATCGTAACGCATCAACGGCGTTTTGGGTGATGCGGATGAATTCCAACGGCGTTTTGGCGTTAAGACAAATTTCAGGGGGTGTTTGTTTGACTTGCGTTTCCATTTACGTTAATGTATCAACTCACGTTTTGGATTTACAATGCATTTTCAAAAGAGCCCCTTGCATTAAAAATGTTACCGTTTGGAGGATGGCCAACGGCTAGATTTGGATCGGAACAAAAAGAATTAAATGATCTTATTACCGTTGGTGTGTAACGGTATAAAAAATTTAAACTCTTATATAAGTAGTCACATATAGTCACCATATACTCACCAACAACAAAAAAAAAACCATTCGATCCTATATCACAAACGAAAAGAAAAAAAAAACGATGTCGGGACGTGACGATTCAAGTTTTTTGAACTTAATGGGTTTTAATAATCCTAACCCGAACATCGGATCTTCTTCAACTCCTAACCCACTTAATCTCACCCCCGAACAACAACAACAATTTATGTTAATGTCGAAACAAAATTTCTCACAAACCCAAACCGAGCAACAAGCACCGCCAACACTACAAACCCAATCCTCACAAGCGGCGTCCGTGGAACCCGAAGCTACATCTCCACGAAAACAAAAACGTGGAAGTAAACGTATGGCACAAAAAGCCAAAGAACAGGAGGTGTATAATGAAAAAAATCCCGACGTGAGCGATACTACGTTACGTTGGACATCGGAAGAAGAAGTTTTACTTGCCGTATGTTAGGTGGCCGTTTCCGAGGATAAGAATGTTGGAGCTTCTCAAAAGTCCACCACGTTTTGGTATCGGATTATGAACGAGTTCAACCGGAAAAATTTCCAAGTTCGTAACAAATATATGCTATCAAGCAAGTGGCAAACGTTGAACGCAAAATGCCAAAAGTTCGAAGCGGCTTACAAACGTGCTAAACGTTTGACAAAAAATGGTGAAAGTGAAGTGGATGATATGAGGCATGCTAAACAAATGTATCGTGACGAGCATAAAGGTGTTTCGTTTGCTCAAGATGATGCGTGGTTGATTTTGAGGGCATGTCCAAAATGGGACGCGCCAGAAGTGATTGACTTAACCGGAGACATCCCCGGTCAAAGCAACCAAGAGCTATTCGGTGTTGATGCACGACCACGTCCGGCTGGGAAATCACGTACCAGAAAAAAACAAAAGTCTGATACCTCGACTAGCACCGGGGGAAGTGCGTCAAGCAATTTGGATTCTATGACAAACGAGCTTCGACTTAGACGGGAAACGGCCCAAGCGGCGTACGAAGCGGCTAGAGTGAAAGACGAGACGACTACGCGTTTAGAAGAATTTAAATTTCTCGGTATGAAAATGAGTGACATAGATCCGGAAGAGGCGCATTGGATCAAAATGGAAAAACAGAGAATCAAAGATAAATATAAGTTGCAACATCCACCAACCGACTAGTTTAAATTATCTACTTATCGTATTTTGTTTCATATGTTTCATTTCGTAATTTCTTTTATGTCATTTTTTTTAATTGTAATGTTTTTATTTCGTATTGTAATGTTTAATTTTATTAATGAAATGTTTGAATGTTTAATAAATGAATTTGTTGAGGGTAAAATTTGTAAATTTGTAAAAAATGGTGTTATTGGTGTTATAATTTTCTGGTGTTTTTTGGTGTTATATTATTTGGTGTTGAAATAATGTGACACTGACGTGACGTTGACATGACGACGGCGTTGGTGTTATAACATGTTACTATGCTCTTATGTGCTGCTAAATAAACAACATGCAATATCGATAACCGATCCTGAGAATTGCAACTACGCTACACATAAACTAATCAGTAATATCATAAACTAATCAGCAATATCATCAGACAATTAAAAAAAAAAAAAAAAAAACCCTCCGCCCTTAAATTTATCAGACACTACATGTTATATTTATTCAACTAGATAGAGCTTAATTACTGACTCGTTTTACGTCTCTTTTTATAATTACGGTTTTACATTTTTGTGTAACTATCTAAGGGTCTGAGCTGATAACAGGGATTCAAACTTAATCAACCATACGTGATTGATGTATTTCTCTTGTTGAGAAGTTAAATAGGTTGTCGTCAACTTCTAAACGGGTTGAAGTCGGGCTAAATGCAAATTGTTTAAAAATTTACTAGACGAGTACCCGTGCATAGCAACGGGATTTTATAGCGACAGATAGTTTATTGATAAAAAAAGTTTATATGTTATAAATGAAAAATAATAAAAATTTGAAGATTTGGGAATTAAACATAATGTTTTGAAACCCGGTTCGACCCGGGTGGTTCAACCGGTTGAACCATTCCGGTCGAAAAATTGGTCGATTTAAACCGGGTCAACTTGCTAGGTTGGGTCAAAAATGGGTCAAATTAAACCGGTTCAACCCGTCGGGTTTGAAGCGTCCCGGGTCAACCCGGTTTGTGATTTGTATTAATTGTTTTAATTGGTTGTATTTAATTTGGTAGATATGTTTTTTAATTGGTTGTACAATATGAATAAATCATTGTACTTTTAACTAATATGGTGTTTTAATAAGAGTATTAATTACATTTCATAATTTCCTAATTAACACAGGGGCAATTTCGGAATTGACCGAAAGTTCAGTTTTTCACATTCCCCTTTGACCATTTTTGCTTTATATGTAGTAAAGATAAAGATAAACAAGACGAAAAGTTAAGATACGGTGTAAATACAAATAAGCACATTATATTTATGTAAGTCACAATATAAACTTGCAATTTCATTTTTTGGAATATATATGCATTCAAAAGGCATAATCATATCAAAATACATCTTTTCTTATTTAGGCTTTTACTATAATTAATTTTGGACAATATATTTTCTAGATGTTCAAAAAGAAAAAGAAAAAAATGTTAACGTTAGAGCTATGATGCCTTTGGGGTGTGGGGGCTACACGCTTTAGATAATTAACATCTTTATAGAAGTTGTCGTACGCATCATTTTTCTCATAAAAAAATGTTACTCGTATCTTATTCTAAAATAAAAGAGTAAATTACAAAGATGGTCCATGTGTTTTGCATTGACTTGCACTCTTTGTCCTTTAACTTCTTATTTTGCACTCACAGTCACCAACTCTGAAACCGTTAACACTAATAGTCCTTTGACCAAACGTCCATTTGGTCAAGGCGTTAAGTTATAACATGTGCACAATGGGTGAGGGTAATTTCGTCCATTCAACTTTTAAGAGCATTGAGCCTTTCAATATGCAGGCATTAAATAACCATTGTATCATTTTCCCTCTTCAATTTCTCTCTTATAAACAAATCTCACAAACACAAACATAACCTAATTTTGATCTAATTTCATCATCAATGCTACAATGGTTGGAACAAAAACGTGAAATATACGGCAATCATAAGATGATTGTGATGTTCACTAAGTGTATGGTATGTATCGATTATAATTTACTTGTTGTTATTGCATGGTTTGACTGAAAAACACTAATTTGATTTTCTTTAATTTTTTTTTGTAGCAAATGAACCTGGTTTGTTTTCAATGAAGGTTCATTATAATGGGAAGTTCACTGATAGACCAGATAGAATCTACGAAGGTGGTTACTCCAGATTGTTGAATAGTAGATGTGGATGAGTTCTCTGTTCGCGAAATGGATGCTATGGTGGAAGAGTTAGGTAATGACGGTCACTCAGTTATGTTTTATCATTTTCTTATACCTGGTGAGACTTTCGACAATGGGCTACAACCTTTAGCTAGTGATAAAGATGTCCTTGACATGTGTAAATATGTTAGGTTAAGTCATAAGTTGTTGCATGTGTATGTTGAACATGAAAGGACCAACCGTGATCTATACTACGCATTGTTAGTTTCACCTAATAAGAAAAAGAGGTGTGTTATAGAGGAAATAGAAGAAGATGTAGCAAAACAATCACCAACTAGAGTGATTAAGAGACTTAGGATTGATCTTAACGATAAAAAGGGTTTAGTACAAGAACAGGGGCAATCAAGTGGTGGTGTTGCTGTTGAAATACCGTCCCAAACTCATATTAGTGTTTTTGCTAATGAAATGCCCTCACAAACAGGTGACACTAGTCAAGTTAGGATACAAGAACAGGGTCAAGGTATTGGTAGTGGTATTGCTAAAGAAATACCATCTGATATTGGTGAGTCTAGTCAAGTTAGGATACTAGAGCAGGGTCAAGGTAGTGGTGTTGCTAATGACTTACCTTCTCAAATCATTGATGTACCTAGTTAGTTTGTCAATGAATTCTACTCATCTTATGACCCCTACTTGGGTGATTGATGAGTGTGTAAATACTCATCATTTCTGTCACATTTAAACTGCAAAAACATCTGAAAACACACAGGAATGCCTTAAAATACATAAAATATCCCTGGATTGTGTTTTTATGCAAAAGGATTGATAACTGATGAAAAACAACATATTTCACATAATTTACAGTTTCAGTCCCTGAACTTTGAAAAATTGGCAAATCTAGTCCCTGGTAAATCAAAATATGTAAAATATCATCAAAGGTCCTTAGGGATTCATAAGTTGTCAAGTTTAGTCCTTTAAAGTTAAAAATTGCAAAATAACAACTTTAGTCCCTCAAGTTTGAAAAATGTCAAATTTAGTCCTTAAGGTTTTTAAAAAATGGAAAAATATTAAAAGTAAACCTTGTACTATTCTTAAATGGCATAATTGGACCTTTTGATAACTTTTGGGAAATTACAACTTCAACCCATCAACTTTCAGAAAATTACATGTTTGGTCCCTGGTGTTTGAAGATTTGGCAGAAAAGGTCCCTGGGTATTTTAAATGGAAAAATTACATCTTTGGTCCTTTGGTTATTCATACTTGGCAATATTGGTCCTTATAACAACTTTGGAAAGTTTACAATACAGGTCCCTCAACTTTGAATAAATTACAATTTTGGTCCTTGTGTAACTTTAAACCAAACCGGGCCCTTTATATTAAAACCAAAACCAAAACTAATCCAACCAAACACCCTTACCCAGCCCACCACTCAGACCTAACCAAACCCCAGCCCACACCCCTTAATTATAAAAACCAGGGTCAAACGGTCAACCCCCGCCAAAACCATCACCACTGTTCATCCTCCACCTCCACCCCTGCAATCCCAAAACCAGGGTGGTTTTGCCACCTCTTCACCACCACCTGTCCTCCCCAGCTCATCACCTACTCTCTACACCACCTCACAACTACCCCATTCTCCATTTAATGCATCCCCACCCTTTTTCTCTTCAAATCATATCATATCCCCTGGTTTTGCTCCCAACTTGCCCCAAACCCATAATAAACTACTTTTCCCTGTCCCTTCCACCTCCACAACCCTCCAAACTTCCTTAATTGAAATAAAGCAACCCCTAGCCACCTGTTTCCATTTTGGCGCCAAAATGCCATTTGTACGGTTAAGATGAAAGACAGAGATCCAATGGCTCAAATGAGGTGGGAAAGATTCAGAGGACATCTGTGAACCTCAGAAAGTCAATATAAAGAAGAAAGGAAGCAATGTGGATAGTATCTAGTGTAATCTTAGTTTCTTAATGTCGACTTATGTAATTTTCAATTTCCAGTGTATCAATTAACTTTCAAACTTTGTATTTCATGTTCTCAGTATAATAAAATTTTCTTTTCAGTCTCAATTTCAAGTTATCTTGTTTAATTCAGTTTATGTACTAAAAAGCTAAAAATTTCATACTGATATGAATGTTGTTGTTTGAGGTTATTCTGGACTCATTTAGCTCATATAAGCTCCAAGAAAGCTTATGAAGGCTTTTAGTAACTTTAAAAGTTAGTGTAGTAATTAAACTCAAAAATTCAAAGAAAATCAAGAAAATAGAAAATAAATAAAAAAATTGGTGGAAATCATGATCACAGCTTGGAGCAAGGTGAATAATGGATTGCCTTGGGTTTAGAAGCTTATTGGTAAGCTGTTAGGATTGTTCTTGGTTCTTGTTCTTTGGTCTCAGCAGGATTGCATCTTGTAAGCTCAAGTCTCCAATTTTAGCTTTTCTCATTCTATTGTTGTTTAGTTGCTATATCCTACTCATTTGTGTTTATTTGATATTAGTTAATCATAATATAGCCTAAAATTAGTTGCTTGTTTGCTGATATTCATAGTTGCTATAAAAGTTAGTTTCACAGTTAAAAAAGCATACTTGTGATTTATCTGTTTCATGCTAGTATTGTTGTTGTTTAATGCTCATAAAGTCTTATATAATGATAATATAAAGTTTGGATTTAGTTTTATGGACTGAATCAGTGATAAGTTTTGAAAATCAACAAATCAATAGTTTAAAGGTGTGTTTGGATCAGTGTTGTCCACTGTGTTCTGTGGAGTTTTTGTTGTTGTTCTTTGGTTATACATGATACATTAGGTCTCAATAAGTAAAGAAAACCATAAAACTCAGGCCTTGTTAGTAAAAAAGTCAAAATTAACCTTGATTCACCCTTGTGAGTTAACTGTTAGACCTAAAGTTGCATGATCTCTCATAATGTGTTCATTAGTTGTTTAGTTTGATAGATTTAGTCTCATTGTAGCTTATTATCAACTTTTAAGTTAATTAGAAGCAATCTAATCTCAGTTAAGTCAAAGTTACAAGTTTTCATAAAAAGTCAAATTGCATAAACTTGAAAATTGGGCAAATGTGTTTGATCTTTATTGAGCTTGTTGTTAATTTATAGCTTATGAGCTTGTACATGGTTATTTAGTCTCAGCTTGTGTTTACAAATATATTTTTTATATATTTTTGTGATTTTTCTTATGCAAGCCACACAGGCTCAAACACAATTGTAGGGGAAGAAGCTCCCCTGCTACACAGACCACCACCACCACACCCACCACTTTGGTGGCTGATTCTGAGCTACTCAGTGGGTCCCACAGGCCCCAAGTTGGTTCTTTCAACCCCCTCCTACCCACTTTTAAGTTTTGAGCTTGGTTTTGAGCTCAAGCTCACTGGGTCACACCTGAAACCATCCACCAAGTCTGTCCCATTTTCTGTCTCAGTCCATCAATAAGCAATTGCTTATTGTGGCTTCTTGGCTTATCCTTTGAGCTTATTTGCTAGATTCCTGCTTAAACATGTCCAACTAACTTAGGTGAACCAAAATCCACCCTTGTGGACCCCACATATGCTCATTTGAGCTTATTTCTTGGTTTGGTCAAACCTAGTCAACTGTCAAAGCTAATAAGCACTCTGATGAGTGTGTGAATACTCATCATTTTTATAGTATCTAGACTGCCAAAACATCCAAATAACACTCAAAAATGCATCAAAATACTGAAAATATCCCAGGATTGTGTTTTATATGTTTCTGATGCAAAATGTTTAAAAACAAATGAAAAACGAACAAAGTTTGCATAATTGGCAGTTTCAGTCCCTCAAGTTTCAAAAATTAACAAAACTAGTCTCTGAAGGTTTAAAATGAAAGAAAAGTCAACTTTGGTCTTTGGGAAATCAAATTTGTTCAATATTAATCCCTGGATGAAAGTTTTAACAAACTGGCAACTTTTACCCCTCAAAATCTAAAATTGGCATAAAAGGTCCCTGAACTTTCAAAACTTGACAAAATCAGTCCCTGGTGAAATATTTTTGGAAGAAAAGTCATTTATGGTCCTTGGAAAGTAAAAGTTTTCACAAATGGTCCTTGAAATAAATTTTTGGAAAATTACAAGAATGGTCCCTGCAGTTTCAAAATTTGGCAATTTTGGTCCCTGATGGTCTCAAATTGGAAAATAAACTTCAAAGGAACTTGTGGAATTTAAATATGGCAAATATGATCCCTGGGGTGACTTTGGAATAGTAGGCAGATTTGGTCCCTCCATTTTAGAAAATTATGAAATTGGTCCTTGTGAATTATTAACTTAAACCAAATGGCCGCTTTTACTTATTTACTACCCAATCCATTACCAAAGCAATCCACTACAACAACCCTTGGCCCAACCTTCCCAGCCCAATCCACCAAAAAAATAAATAAACACACAAACCGTTTTATTTAACCCCGGTCAAACACCAATTTTGACCACCTCCTTCCACCTCACCCCTGCCATCCCTGCAAACACCTGCAAACACTCTGATGAGTGTGTAAATACTCATCATTTTTGTCTTATATGAACTGCCAAAACATCCGAAAACACCCAATAATGCATCAAAATACAGAAATTATCCCAAAAGTGTGTTTTATATGTTTTAGATGCAAAATGTTTAAAAACAAATGAAAAATGAACAAAGTTTGCATAATTGGCAGTTTCAGTCCCTCAAGTTTCAAAAAGTTACAAAACTAGTCCCTGAGCGTTTTTATGAAAGAAAAGTCAACCCAAGGCTTTTAAAAGTCAAATATTATCAAAAAACGATCCTTGGGTAAAAATTTTAAGAAATTACACATTTGGTCCCTGATGTTTCATAATTGGCAGAAAAGGTCCCCGGGGTTTAAAATGTTGGAAAATTACAAATTTTGGTCCTTGTGTTATTGTTGTATGGCAAGTTAAGTCCCTTGAAGTGAATTTGGAAAATGACATGAATGGTCCTTGATTTCCAGCATATTACAACTATGGTCCTTGTGTTTTACTAAAGCCTACATCAAATGGACCCTTTGTATTATGTAAGCCAAACAAACACCCCACCCATTTATTTACTTCAACCCAACAAAATAACCAAAGCCCAAAACAAATCCCTACAATCCAACACCACCCCAAGCCAACTAAAGCTTAAACTAATACCCCGTATTATTTGAGCTCAGTCAAACGGTCAACAAAAATAAAACCGCCTTATCCCTCCCAATCTACTTCTGCTAAACCACCATCCCAAAACCACCAACCCGTGAACCTTTCCCCCCCCCCTCTGCCATAGCCTGCACCATCCCAACACCATCATATCCTACACTGCCACACTCCATCCCTACCCCCTCACTTTCCTCCACTCCCATCCAAAATACCACTCCTGCCACAAGCATAGCAGACCCAACTTGTGCAATCAAGGGTTGAGAAGATATCAAGTCCATCCAATGGTTAGAAATGTTCAAGGGAAAAGTACAAGCAAAAGTGAACAAGAAGAGAAAAGGAACCCTAGCTTATATTTTGAGTATAAATAGATAGCATTGTATGCCTTGCAAAGGCAGTTAGGTTTTTAGTATTAGGAAGTAAGTAGATTTTAAAATAGTTAAGTATGTAGTAGTAGCTAATCAGGTTCTAGTAGTTGTTGTTTAGTTTTTAAGTTTCCCCCATGTACTCTTTTATTTAATATCTATGCAATTCAAGTTTTCATATAAAGAAATCTCAAACTGCTTATTTACTTATTTCTTTATTTTTTCTACTTATGATCACTGCTTATTTGCTCCTGATTATGTTTCTCTTTGTTTATTATGCTAGTTATATGTTGTGTATGCTAGTGTTGAAGTTTAGGAGTTGATAGTTTTAGTTGATTGATGAAATCTGTTACAACTTTCCCACACTTGCTCAACTGAACTCAGCTCATGTTAACTGCTTAATCTAAGTTTACAATTGCTTATTAGGGTCTGAGTAACTTAGTTCAAATGTGTTGATCAAACTTGGCCTCAAAAATATGTAACTTACTTTTGAAAAACCTCAACAGATGACCCACTGTAAGGGGTGTTTGGATTAGTGACCTAGGCTGCAGTCCCATTTGGTTCATTGGTGGAATTTGGTTGTAGTATGTAACTTTAGGTTAAATTAGGACAGTGAAGTCATAAAATGCATAGGTTGGTTCATTAAAAGTCAGCTTTGCCTTTCAACTTTAATTTCAGTCAACTGATGTAATTTTAGGGTAGTATAATCCATTAATTACTTGCATATCTTGTTTATCTAGCTTAAATTTGTTACATTCTAGCTTTTTATCACAAAATCATTCATTTAGGACCAATGTAAATCCAGTTTAGTCAACCTTGTGCACTAATCTGAAAAGTCAAAAGTTTTCAAATTGTCAAAATGGGACATATTTCTTGATCTTCTGTAGGGTTTATTAGAGTTTGGAATTCAGAGATTGTTGTTATTTTGTATACTTTGCCAGCTTGTGTATTCATATCAAAAAAGAAGTTTGATTTTGGAAATCATTTGCATTGGTGAATTCAAGCCCAAAGTTAGCTTGTTGGAACTTTAACTGCCCTGCACCACTTGGATCAGTCCAAGGGCTGATTTTCACAAGCTCATTTTGAGCTTGTCAATAGACCTTAGGCTATCATATTTGGCTTTTTGAAAAGTTAGTTTGCTTAGCTAGTTGGTTCCAGGGTCATTTCAAGCTCTCAAGCTTATTTGATAAGCTTTTGAGAGTGCTGCAAAGTAGCCACAGGGACTGTTTGGTTCTCAGTCATTGTAATTTGCTTGATTGTTGTTCTCAGCTTATTCTTTTGTTTTTCTGCTTATCTAGCTTAGATTCCTAGGTTAGAACAACTTATTTAAGATCCCCTAAGATAACTTTAGTCTTATTTCCCCCTTTAGCCCAGCTTATTCTATGCTTTAGTTAGCTTTTTGTTTGAATATGAGTTTGTTTTTGTAGTTTTTCTAAGTTTGTTAACTGTTGCAGCCATAAGCCCTCATTTTAGCTCATTTACAAGTTTTTAGTAAAAATATTTTCACAATTAGTTCATTAGATTACTTGTGTTTGTTATTAGCTTATTTTGGATATTGGAACAACTTATTTGAGCTTATTGAGATCCACATCAGTTAAGCTCACCCCTGTCCAAACAGCCAAGTACTAGCTCCCATAAAAAGCTTTGCACAAGCCCCAAGTTATTGAGGTTTGTTTTCAATTGTTCCTTGGCAGCTTGTGTATTCCATTTTGTAGCTTTTAGACCTGACCCCTTTGGTTTTGTAGCTTATTTTCAGGCCTAAGTTGGCCACTTGGGTGTGCCCTGCACCACATAGATTTGGCCAAGCAGTCACCTTGACAAGCTCCTTGTGAGCTTGTCAGTGGGTCCCACAGTGATTCCATGGGTTCTTTGAATAGCCCTCTAACCCTGGTTGTTGAATCCAAGCTTCCCTTGGTATCCAAAGCTTATTTGATAAGCTGAAACAAGGGCTGCAGTTGCCCTTGTGGCCTGCTTGGGTCTCATTAGTAGAGAATTGCTTATTAGCTTGTTATGGCTTAATCTGAGCATTTCTTTGGTTGTTTTAAGTTAACTTAAGTTCATATAAGTTATTTGTAGCGTACTCTAGCTTTTGGTAATTAGTTGCATTGTTTGCTTATTTTTAAGTGCTTATTTGTAAGAGCTTATTGCCAATTCTGCTTATTTTGGCTTCTTTTTCAGTATATTTTATTTTTCTTAAGTTCTTATTTGTATTTTAGAATTTTCCTAAAAGTTTCAGATTTTTCCTTGCCTTTTTAGTATTTTTAATAAATCAAAAGTAGTTTTAGTAATTAATAACTAGTAATTAATTAATAATAATTAGAGAAAAAGTAGGAAAAATATATTTTTAGTTTTTAAAATTACTTTTATATTATTATAGAATTTTTAGAATTAAATTTTCATTTTTCTAGCTTAATTTCATAATTAGTGTAATTTAAATATTATTAATTAGTAATTAAATAGTAATTAATTAATAGTAATTAATTAAATAGTGTAAAAATTATTTTTCTTTTTCTAAAAATTTTCTTTTATCGTTAGGATCGTAAAAATATTATTTTCATGTCCGTAGGGTTAGCGTAGCTCAAATTTCACGTTTTATTTTGCGCACTCGCGTTTATTTTAATTTTAACTCGCGTTTTATTTAAATAACTTTTACATTTTAAATTTAGGTTAAGTAGTTTGTTAAATTAAGAAAAACCAAAAATATAAATAAAGTGATAGCTTCTATTTAAGCCGTTTGGCTTATTTTTCTGCTTACGTATAAGCAATTTCTGATTTTAAGTTTTCAGTTTACGTTTTAAGTTAATTAGGTTTCACGTCATTGTTAATATAGTTTGTTTAATCGTTCTCACTTATATTTCCGTAGCGTAATCATATCACTCACTCAAACCCTTATTCCTGTCCAAATTCACCTTATCACAAATCCGTTTTAAATACCTTTGCACGCCTCGCTGGGACATAATGACCCGGGGAAACCCTATACTTCCACGGAGCATTGATTTAGGCTATTTGACTTTGTTGACCATTCATTGGTCAATATAAGTAAGGTGGTTTAACGTCAATCACACTCCATCTCCACCCTTCCAATCATCACCCCTACACACTACCACCCCCCCCCTCCTACACTCCAAAACAACAACAAAACTACAACCCCCCCCCCCCCCCCCCAAAGTTGCCCCTACCTGCCAAACCCACTTTTCCCGCCATTTTGCATTTGAAGGGTCAAGATCAGACCTAAGCAATCCAATGGTCATAAATTGGTGGGAAAGTCTTTGTGGACCTCCAGGACTGATATAAATGAAGAAAAAGAAGCAGAGGACCAGTCAGTAGTTAATTTTAGTTTTAATGTAGTTTAGCAAAATCGTTTTTATGTACATGTATTAATGTAAACAGTCAAATATGCATATGATTAGATAATCTGTGTATTGTGGTTTTAGCCTGTGTTTCTGAGCTTATTTAAGGTTGCTTAATCATATTTAGTAATTATAAATCTGTTTTGAAGCTTAAACATCCCACTTGATCCTTAAAACATGAAAATCAGTTACATAAAGGGGTGTTTGGATTTGGTAGTTTACCTGTGTTAAAGCCTATCTCAGCTACTATTTTTAGTTGCCACAACTCACATTAGGTCTAAATAGGATTTGTAAGTCACAAAAATGGTACCTTAATCAAGTAAAAGTCAAAATCCCACTTATAATCCCTCAACTGTCCAACTGTTGGGACAGTTGGTTTCCAACTCCCCAAACCTTTTCCCTAGTTGTTGTTTCAACTTATTATAGTCTTAATATAGCTTATTACATGTTCTTAAGTCATTAAATTAAGTTAAAAGTTCAATAAAGTCAAATCACCAAGTTTTCCTAGAAAGTCAAAGTGCACCTTTCTCAGTTTTTGCAAATATAGCATGAATTAATGTGAATTTTGTGTTATCTTTCATTGCTTGAAACTTGTTCACATTTGTTGTCTATCAGTTCAACTTCAAGATCCCATGGTTCTTTGATTTTTGAGAATTTTTCCCTGGGCCCCACTTAGCCCCAAACATACCTGCAGGGCTGCTAAGCCCCCTGCATCAGCAGTTAACACCCCCACCACCACCACTTGGTGGTGGTTTTCTGACCTCCACAGTGGTCCTCAGGCCTTCTCATTGGTTCCTCCCAATCCCCCTCCTAGTAGGCTTGGGACATTGACCATTTGTTTGACCTAAATCACTGTGGACCCCACTTGGAATTGTCCCTAATCTTTGTCCCAGTTTTGAGTGGTGATTGGTTTTAGGAAATGCTTTTTGTTAGCTTATTGCTTATTCTGTGGTCAACTTGTGCTTTTTCCAGCTTAAGCATGTTAATTTAACTTATTTAGATCAGATTTCATCATTGTGGGTCCCACTTAAGCTAGTTTTAGCTTATTTCCCTCCACAGTCAACAAAAGTCAACTGTTGATCCAATAAGCTTTCAAAGTGCTTAATTTTGATTTACAAAAAAGTTGTTTTCACAAAAAGTTTTTGTTTTTAGTTATAAAATAGGTTGGTAAAAGAAAAATCAATTTATTTGTAAGTGATAGTTTCTATTTAATGTAATTTAATTTTAATTTTTATTTTTAAATTTTTATTAAGCACTTAGCTATTTTATATTTTTCTTAAATTCCTATTATATTGAAGTATTTTTAGTAATTTTATCAGATTTTTATTTTATCATTTAGTATTTATTAGAATTAATCTTAGTTTTATTAATTATTAATTAATAATTAGTTTTAAATAGCATAATTAGTTTTTATTAAGTAAAACCTAGTTTTTATATTTTTCCTAGCTTTTATATGTTGTAAAATAATTTTAGAAATTTTCTTGTAATTTTTATTGTTCATTTTCTATTTTTCTTAATTTAAAATAGTTTAATTAGGTAATTAGTAATTAATTAATTTAAAAACCGAAAAAAGACAAAAATACTTATTTTTAATTTTAAAATTAGTTTTTAGTTATTTTATAATTTTAGAAATTTTATTTTCACCTTTTTAGTATTTAATTAATATTGTATTATATTTAAGTTGTTTAAATATTAATAATTAAGTATTAATTAGTATTTAATTAATAATAAATAAATAATTAGTGTTAAAATTTATTTTCTTTTTCTAAAATTTTTCTTTTACCTTTAAGTTTGAAAAAAGTCATTTTCACCCCCTGGGTGTTTTCAGATTTCAGTTTTCAGTTTTAATTTTGTACGTTTACGTTTTATTTAAACGTGAACGTATACGTTTTAGGTTTTAAACGTTTCTAAGTTTTCTAGTTTTACGTGCTTGTTAATATAGCTTACTTAAGCTATTTTCTTTTATATTTCAGTAGTATAATCAATCACAACTCACTTATATCCATTTCCGTCCAAATTCACCCGATCACAAACCCGTTTTTTATACCATCCACACCTCGTCGGGACATAACGACCCGGGGAAACACTGTACTTCCACGGAGATTGATTCTAGGCAGTTTGACCTTGTTGACCATCACCTGGTCGAGTAGGTTAACCGTTTGGAACCAATCAAAATTTTGGCGCCGCTGCCGGGGAGGTTGTGTGCGTTTTCTAAACGGTTTTTCTGATTAGTGATTTTGGAATTCGTTCCATTGTACATTTATCCATCCTTTGTTCATATTTACCTATTATCAAAACAAAACCGTTCCCGAAAACAATTTAAACTCAGTTTTCAACGAACACAAAAACACAAAAACATTTTCTTTATCATTTGTACAAAATGTCTTTCCAAAAACCCAAAAATATTCATCTTTACCCTCCTACCCTTTTGATTCTTCATTCCTTACCCTCCCAAACCTTTTGATTCTTTCTATGTCTCATCTACACCTTCTTATTTGCCATTGGTGTGGTAATCCTTATAATGGTGGCAATTGCCCCAGCTGTGGCATGGTAGAGTCAGGAAACGGGTCCGTCTATAACTAGAATCCCTATTCCTACCATAACACAACTGATTCATTCCATCAGTTACCACACCATGAGACTCAACAGTTTTACTGTTGTGAGTACTGTGGTGGTTCACATTACAGTTCCTATTGTCAATCGGGAAACACGCTTGTCTATGAGCAGTTTCCTGGTAACAATTATAACTCTAGCACTTACCACCCACAGCCACATCAGTTTCACTGTTGTGATTACTGTGGAGGTCCACACTCTAGTTCGGATTGTCAAACAAGGAATCCATTTCCTTGTAACAATTACGACTCTTCGTTTTCAGACCCACCTCCACAGTACCAAATGATTCACACAACTCCTCAAGATACTGAGCAAGACCTTTTACTAAAGGCTCTTGATATATTGAAAGAACTTAAAGAGGAGTTGGTTACTACACCGTTTCAAGACTCTCGTGAGAAATCTATGGCAGAATTACTTGCTGAGGAACGAGAGGCTAAAAACGAATTGAGCATGGAAGAATTACTTGTCTTAGAACAAACAGCTATAACACGTGCCAAATTTCGTCAAGCTGCTCTTCTAGACTGTGATAATGATAGTGATAATGAGGACACCCTTGATATCCTTCAATTTTATAAGGGTTCCTCAGATTCATCAGTTGTGATTCTTCCCATTGAAAATCAGGGAGAAAATAATGAGACGGAGAAATTACTAGCAGAAGATCAAATGGAACTTGTACAATCCATGAATGCTAGCCCTCTCATCTCCCTCAGTCTGTTGTTATCACACCCGAAGTTCACACTCACTCTCTAAACATGGGGGATGAGCATCTTAGCACTGTTCCTAATACGGAATCAGACGAATTAATAAAGTCTAGTGTTGAGATCCTTGTCCCAATCCCGAGAGAGTCACAGGTGACTTTTGATCAAGTGTGTGATAGTCCTTCACCCCATAATAATCCAAATGATCAAATTGAGACTGTCTCTGATTCCAGTGATGATTGTTTATCCTATGGAGACATTGAGTATGTTGATGCATCCCTTCCCCACTCTAATGTTGACTTTCTTCTCGAGGAGTTCGCCGATAAACTCACTCACTCCAATCCACTTCCATTGGGATGTGATGATGATCTCTTTGATTTCAAAGATGATATGGAGGAAGTCGAAGCATTCCTTGCTCTAGATAGTTCAACTTCGTATGAAGTTGATGATAACTATCTTGATTCTGAGGGGGATATTCTTTTCCTTGAAAGCTTATTGAATGATGATGATCCATCACTCAATTCTTATCTCAATACCGGGCTTAGTGATTCACCCATTGATGAAAATTCTTTATCTTACGAAGACATCAGTGATGTTGATGAAATTCCGTCTGAGCCCATCATTGATCACCTTATCATGACTCCTCCGGAGTATGATAGCCGGGGGGAGATACTCTCAATCATGAGAATTTGCAAATTCCCACTCACCCTCCCGGGATGTTTTTGAGCTTAACCCTTGAAATCCAAACTCAGGCTAATGAGCCTGTTCTCGAGGTGCCTTCCTCTCTTCTTCACTCCTTCGGGAATGAAGATACCATCTTTGATCCCGGCATTTTCATGTATCATTATCTTGAGCCGGATACTTATCTCATCGGTGTGGAACTTTCACGTGCTTCAAATGTTTGTCCAAACATTTTGAATGAAAGTCCGATTGAGATTGCTTCTTCCACATCATGCTTCCCCAAGAACAAATGAATTCGGGGTCGAGTCAAGCTAGCGACTCGGTAAACAAAAACAGTAGCATTCATATAGGGTTTTCACCATAAGTGTGAGGGAGTCCCCCATGCTGTGGTTACTTATGAAGTGAAAAACAAAATGGTGTTTTCCACGCTTAGCTTGTAATGTTGCCCTTTTACGTTCAAAATGTCGGTATAATAGCCGGGACTTTGAATATTGAGGACAATATTCATCCTAAGTGTGGGGGGGGGGGGGGTATTTCGCTATTCTAGCGAATTTTATCACATTTTACTATCTAGTACCCCCGTTTTAGCCAAAATTTCAAAAATTTTAAAATTTTTTTCACTTGAGTTCAAAATTTTTGTAGTAATCAGTCCGCCGTGTCTAAACGACAAAAAGGATTGGCTAGTCCAGGAGCAAACGGCTCTTGGTAAAGACATCTCAAATCCATTGATGGCTTGCAATTTGCCCAAAATTGTATGGTTCCTCAACTCCCCATATCCTTAAAAGCAAATGAGTTGGCTAGCCCAAAAGATTATGGCTTGTGGTAAAGGCCGTGGAAAATCCATAATTAGTAATCAGCTCACCAAGATGTTGACTATTCCATTAAGAGTTGGCTAGTCCAGAAGCAAATGACTTTTGGTAAAGACTAATCAAATCCGTTGACAGCTGGTGGTTTGCTCAAAATCACACGGTTATCAGGTGTACCACAGTTCTTACATCTGGCTTCTCCAGAAGTGATGGCTTTTGGTAAAGAGTTTAAAATCCATTAAGTTTTTTTCAAAAGATTGCTAGGGACTAGCAATAGTTTAGTGTGGGGGATTGATGAGTGTGTGAATACTCATCATTTTTATCGTATCTAGACTGCCAAAACATCCAAAAAACACTCAAAAATGCATCAAAATACTGAAAATATCCCAGGAATGTGTTTTATATGTTTCTGATGCAAAATGTTTAAAAACAAATGAAAAACGAACAAAGTTTGCACAATTGGCAGTTTCAGTCCCTCAAGTTTCAAAAATTGACAAAACTAGTCCCTGAAGGTTTAAAATGAAAGAAAAGTCAACTTTGGTCTTTGGGAAATCAAATTTGTTCAATATTAATCCCTGGATGAAAGTTTTAACAAACTGGCAACTTTTACCCCTCAAAATCCAAAATTGGCATAAAAGGTCCCTGAACTTTCAAAACTTGACAAAATCAGTCCCTGGTGAAATATTTTTGGAAGAAAAGTCATTTATGGTCCTTGGAAAGTAAAAGTTTTCACAAATGGTCCTTGAAATAAATTTTTAGAAAATTACAAGAATGATCCCTGCAGTTTCAAAATTTGGCAATTTTGGTCCCCGATGGTCTCAAATTGGAAAATAAACTTCAAAGGAACTTGTGGAATTTAAATATGGCAAATATGATCCCTGGGGTAACTTTGGAATAGTTGGCAGATTTGGTCCCTCCATTTCAAAAAATTACGAAATTGGTCCTTGTGAATTATTAACTTAAACCAAATGGCCCCTTTTACTTATTTACTACCCAATCCATTACCAAAACAATCCACTACAACAACCCTTGGCCCAACCTTCCCAGCCCAATCCACCAAAAAAAATAAATAAACACACAAACCGTTTTATTTAACCCCGGTCAAACACCAATTTTGACCACCTCCTTCTACCTCACCCCTGCCATCCCTGCAAACACTCCATCTCCACCTTTCCAATCATCACCCCTACACACTACCACCCCCCTCCTACACTCCAAAACAACAACAAAACTACAAACCCCCCCCCCCCCCCCCAAGTTGCCCCTACCTGCCAAACCCACTTTTCCCGCCATTTTGCATTTGAAGGGTCAAGATTAAACCTAAGCAATCCAATGGTCATAAATTGGTGGGAAAGTCTTTGTGGACCTCCAGGACTGATATAAATGAAGAAAAAGAAGCAAAGGACCAGTCAGTAGTTAATTTTAGTTTTAATGTAGTTTAGCAAAAATCATTTTTATGTAATTTCCTTATTTGTTATAAAATTTAGTTCAAATCCAGTATATTCTCAATTATATTAATGTAATTCAAAGTTAATTTGATCAATGATCCAAGTTCTGTGTAAATTCAGTTTTTCCTATGTTAAGCTAAAATTCTCATTTTAATCTTGTGCTGTGGATAGTTGTTGTTTCTTACTCATATAGACTTATATGGGTTGTTTATGGGTTTTTATAAGTTTCCTAAGCAATTTTAACAAGTGTTGTTCAAAATCTCAAAAATACCAAAAATATCACTAAAAATTAGTAGAAAATAAAAAGTCAATGTATTGGTTAAAGAAGGAATGGAGCAATGCTGAAACTGGAATTTTTGTTGGTTTAGAACCTCTGGGGAGGTGTTAGGTTGATCATTTTTCCTCTGGTTGTTACCCCGTGCATTTGGACTCAAGTTGTAAGCCATCTTCTTAATTTTTTACAAGTTAACTGTAGAAGTGTTCATCCTTGTACTTTTCTGATTTGTCTTTGTTTATTTAGATGTAATTAAGTTATATTTATGTTATAATGTTGTTGTGTAATGATTAGATCTATCCATGTACATGTATTAATGTAAACAGTCAAATATGCATATGATTAGATAATCTGTGTATTGTGGTTTTAGCCTGTGTTTCTGAGCTTATTTAAGGTTGCTTAATCATATTTAGTAATTATAAATCTGTTTTGAAGCTTAAACATCCCACTTGATTCTTAAAACATGAAAATCAGTTACATAAAGGGGTGTTTGGATTTGGTAGTTTACCTGTGTTAAAGCCTATCTCAGCTGCTATTTTTAGTTGCCACAACTCACATTAGGTCTAAATAGGATTTGTAAGTCACAAAAATGGTACCTTAATCAAGTAAAAGTCAAAATCCCACTTATAATCCCTCAACTGTCCAACTGTTGGGACAATTGGTTTCCAACTCACCCAAACCTTTTCCCTAGTTGTTGTTTTAACTTATTATAGTCTTAATATAGCTTATTACATTTTCTTAAGTCATTAAATTAAGTTAAAAGTTCAATAAAGTCAAATCACTAAGTTTTCCTAGAAAGTCAAAGTGCACCTTTCTCAGTTTTTGCAAATATAGCATGAATTAATGTGAATTTTGTGTTATCTTTCATTGCTTGAAACTTGTTCACATTTGTTGTCTATCAGTTCAACTTCAAGATCCCATGGTTCTTTGATTTTTGAGAATTTTTCCCTGGGCCCCACTTAGCCCCAAACATACCTGCAGGGCTGCTAAGCCCCATGCATCAGCAGTTAACACCCCCCACCACCACCACTTGGTGGTGGTTTTCTGACCTCCACAGTGGTCCTCAGGCCTTCTCATTGGTTCCTCCCAATCCCCCTCCTAGTAGGCTTGGGACATTGACCATTTGTTTGACCTAAATCACTGTGGACCCCACTTGGAATTGTCCCTAATCTTTGTCTCAGTTTTGAGTGGTGATTGGTTTTAGGAAATGCTTTTTGTTAGCTTATTGCTTATTCTGTGGTCAACTTGTGCTTTTTCCAGCTTAAGCATGTTAATTTAACTTATTTAGATCAGATTTCATCATTGTGGGTCCCACTTAAGCTAGTTTTAGCTTATTTCCCTCCACAGTCAACAAAAGTCAACTGTTGATCCAATAAGCTTTCAAAGTGCTTAATTTTGATTTACAAAAAAGTTGTTTTCACAAAAAGTTTTTGTTTTTAGTTATAAAATAGGTTGGCAAAAGAAAAATCAAGAAAAATCAATTTATTTGTAAGTGATAGTTTCTATTTAATGTAATTAAATTTTAATTTTCATTTTTAAATTTTTATTAAGCACTTAGCTATTTTATATTTTTCTTAAATTCCTATTATATTGAAGTATTTTTAGTAATTTTATCAGATTTGTATTTTATCATTTAATATTTATTAGAATTAATCTTAGTTTTATTAATTATTAATTAATAATTAGTTTTAAATAGCATAATTAGTTTTTATTAAGTAAAACCTAGTTTTTATATTTTTCCTAGCTTTTGTATGTTGTAAAATAATTTTAGAAATTTTCTTGTAATTTTTATTGTTCATTTTCTATTTTTCTTAATTTAAAATAGTTTAATTAGGTAATTAGTAATTAATTAGTAATTAATTAATATAAAAACCACAAAAAAGACAAAAATACTTATTTTTAATTTTAAAATTAGTTTTTAGTTATTTTATAATTTTAGAAATTTTATTTTCACCTTTTTAGTATTTAATTAATATTGTATTATATTTAAGTTGTTTAAATATTAATAATTAAGTATTAATTAGTATTTAATTAATAATAAATAAATAATTAGTGTTAAAATTTATTTTCTTTTTATAAAATTTTTCTTTTACCTTTAAGTTTGTAAAAAAGTCACTTTCACCCCCTGGGTGTTTTCAGATTTCAGTTTTCAGTTTTAATTTTGTACGTTTACGTTTTATTTAAACGTGAACGTATACATTTTAGGTTTTAAATGTTTCTAAGTTTTATAGTTTTACATACTTGTTAATATAGCTTACTTAAGCTATTTTCTTTTATATTTCAGTCGTATAATCAATCACAACTCACTTATATCCATTTCCGTCCAAATTCACCCGATCACAAACCCGTTTTTTATACCATCCACACCTCGTCGGGACATAACGACCCGGGGAAACACTGTACTTCCACGGAGATTGATTCTAGGCAGTTTGACCTTGTTGACCATCACCTGGTCAATTAGGTTGACCGTTTGGAGAAAATCTCACTCACAGTGCTTATTTTTTATTTCCAAATTAGTTGTTTTTATAAAAGTCTCATATTTTAAGTATTTTAATAGTTCTATAAAAGAAAAAACAGAAAAAGCCAAACTTAATTATAGTGATAGCTTCTATTTAATAGAAATTATCTTTTTAATTTTCTTTTAAATAAGCACTTTTATATTTTTATATTTTTATTAAATCTCTTTTATATTAAAGTACTTTCAAAAATTTTTCCAGATTTTTCCTTTGTCATTTAGTGATATTTAGAATTAATATTAGTTTAATTAATTATTAATTAATATTAAAGTATTAAATAGCAAAATTAGATTTTATTAAGTAACACCTAGTTTTTATAATTTTCCTAGCTTTTATGTAAGTTAAAACATTTTTAGGAATTTTTCTAGAATTTCTACTGTTCATTTTCTATTTTTTATAATATAATTAGTTTAATTGGTAATTAATTAATAATTAGAATAATAATTAATAAATTAGTTTAAAAATACATAAAACTAACTTTTTATAATTTTTAGGATTCTTGTGATGGTTAATCAGATTTATAAAAATCTTCTTACTTATCTAAGTCTTTTTTAGTAATAGTAATAATTAAAATCAATATAATTAGTTAATTAATAATTAAATAATAATTAATTAATAATAATTAGATAAATAGTGTGAAAAATATAATTTTAGTTTTAAAATAAGTTTTATAATATTTTAGACTTTTATGAATTTTAATTTTATTTTTCTAGACTTATTTTACATTTTCTTACTTATTAGTGAATTCTAAATTAATTAAAAATAGTTATTAAATAATAATTATTATTTAAATAGTTATAAAAATAATTTTAAATTTCTAATAATTTTCTTATACTTTTAGGAATCCAAAAATATAATTTTCACATTTGTGGGAGTTATAATGGTCAGAATTTACGTTTAATTTCGTACGTTTACGTTTATTTAAATTTAAACGTACATTTTATATCTTTTTACATTTTTTAGGTGTTATTAACTTTTAAATAAATTAGTAATTATAAAATAAATATTTTAAGTTTATTTAATTTGCATTTAAGCCCCTAAGGCATGCAAACTCCTACTATATTTAAAATCGTTTTTGTTTACATTTAAAATATTAAACGTACGCGTTTTCCAGTTCCTTTTCATTTGTACTTATCCGATTTCACGTATTAGTTGATATAGCTTATCAAAGCTATTCTAACTTATATTTCAGTAGTACAATCACTTGAACCTTTTTTCTGTTCAATTCACCTTATTTCAAAGTCATTTTATTTCAGATTTCACGCCTCGTTGGGATCTAACGACCCGGGGAAACACTACACTCCACGGAGTATTGGTTTAGACTGTTTGACTTATTGACCATTACTTGGTTGATATTTTCTGACTGTTTCAAACCAATCAGTGATGTTGATTTCAACCCTTTTGATGGCCTAGATGAAATTCTTCCACCAGTTACAAATGTCCAAAATGATAGGGTTGAAGTGGAAAGCCATACAGAGACTGATAGGCGAAAAATGATCCGTTTTTAGGGGGTCATTTAAGCCGGAATTGGAATTTATTTGATCAAATATTGCCCTAAATCGCTCCTTTTGTGATTTTAGGTACTTTGGGTGTGAATTCTGGAAAAAGAAGCATTTTGGACGTTTTTGGAGCATAAAAGTGAAGAAAACGGCAAAGTCTTGATTTTCCTTGCTGGGAACAGTACCTGACGGTGTCAAGAAGGAAAAGATGACGGCGTCAGGAGCAAAATGGATGACGGCCCAGAGAAAACGTGACGGCGTCAGAACAAGGGCGTCAAGAGTAAATGTGGTGACGGCCTAGAACAAGATTACATATGACGGCGTCAGATCTGGATCTAGGCAGTCCGAGAAGATTTTTGGCGGTGAGATGACGGCGTCAGAATTTTACTCTTGACGCCGTCACCTCATGAAATCTATAAATACTTTTCTAATTTTCATTCATTGGAGAGGAACTTGTGTGGAGAATTTTAGGGCCGAACTAAATAAACCCTAGCTCGTTTGTAACAGTATTTTCAAGGGTTTTCACTCCTTGAAACCCTTCATGTTCAATTGAGATAAGTTTTCTTTCAATTCATTCAATATGTCTATGTGTTGTTTGAATATATCTTACGCTTGTCTTGATTTTAACATGCTAGGCTAGATCTTTTGTGTGTTTGCTTAGATGTAATGAAACCTAGATGTTGATTATAGGTTGATTGCTTGTTTATAGTTGTAATGGATGAATGATTTCAATGTTAGGCTTAAGAAAACTGGCAGATCTCCATTGTGTAACTTGCTTGAACGTCTTAAGAAACATGAACCGATGTGTACTAGGTTTTTATGGTTGTATTTAATGCATGAGCGAATTCTAGTGATTCCATGTTAAGAGCTTCTTGCAGGCTCGACATAGGAGTAAAGTAGGAGCTTATAGAATTGGGGAAGTAAGTACGCCACCCCATGATTGGTATTAAGGAATATAACCCGTCATCCACTTAACTGTAACAAGTAATTAACCTGTAAAAGATATCTAGGGAGTATTGAAATCTAAGTAAACACAATTCTCCCATTTATTGTTCACACCACATTAGTTTAATTAGCTTTATTTACATTTCTGTCATTTTATTTTGATTGCATTTTAGTTATTGGGTTAGTTGACTAGCAACTAATTCCGCCCCTCCTTCCAAAACCCGAGATTTTTAATTGCTTTCATAAAATATAAAAAATACAAAAAGAATCATCATCACCTCTAGACCTAGTTTTTAGGCTTTCTAATCCTAGCGACACTATTCCTGAGTTGAACGATCAATCCCCCGATACTTGTCACTATACTATACTACAACGATCAGGTACACTGCCTGGTGGGGGTTGTAAGCTTCTCGAGATCCCTCGAGAGGTAAAGCCTGGTGCAATTCCCACGCATCAAGTTTTTGGCGCCGCTGCCGGGGATTGTTTATCTTTACATTTATTCCTCAACTTTCGCAATAGAGTGCGGCGCCATCAAGTTTTTGGCGCCGCAGCCCGGGGAATAGTTATTGTCTAGGTTAGGATTTCTTTTTATTAGGTCTACTTGCTAGATTCCTTTCTAGTAAGATTTTATTTTTATTTTTAGTTTTCTTTAGTCTATCTATTTCTTCATGTTTTTGTTCGTAACTCTTTACCATCCGACATCATGGAAGGTGGTAACATCTTTGAACCCATCAACCCACCACAACAAGACCACCCACAAAACCCACCACTAGCAAACCAACCTCTTAGGCCCCGAACCCTAGGAGAGTATTCCCGACCTAGCCACCAAGGCTATCGAAACACCATTGAGCTCACCCAAGGAGCCAATGTGTCTCCCTTGCGATCCGACACCATCCGGTTGGTGCAAAGCGGATGTGCATTCCATGGACTTCATTCTGAAGATCCAAACCAACATCTCAAGGACTTCCTTAAAATCGTAGATTCTATAGACCTTGATGTTACAACTAGAGAGTCAACCCGATTACGCCTATTCCAATTCTCTCTACGTGATCAAGCTAGTCAATGGCTTGAACGTTTCCCCGCGGGATCCATCACCTCATGGGATGATCTCACCACTCGTTTCCTTGCTCAATTTTTCCCACCGGGGAAGACTGCGATGCTTAGAAATGACATCTTGATGTTTGAAAAACATCAGGGTGAAACTTTCTATGCAGCGTTGGCTCGTTTCAAGGATCTACTCCACAAAGTCCCTCATTATGGTATAAATCTTTGGTTATTAGTTCAAATCTTCTATGACCATGTCGACTATCACACTAAACGTACCATCGATCGAGCCGCAGGAGGTAGATTGCGTGATAAGAACGCCAAGGAGTCTTGGGCAATTATTGACGAACTTGCCACCGATAATCAAGAGTTATGGGAGTTTAATCACACTATAAAAGCGGCCATCAACGCAATCTCGACACCTGGAGGGACTAATCAAATCTCTGATGAACTTCTTTGCAAACTTGAGGCAAAAGTTGACTATTTCAAGGAAAGGCAAAAGAGACCTTTAAGTCCTAGATGGGCTGCTGTCAATTCTGTCTCTAAAATGACCTCAACGCCGTTATCAGAGTCACCCTCTAGAGAGAATGTTGAGACCTTTCAAAACTATACCCCACCTTATTCTCCTCCTGAGAAACTTAGCCCAGAATTTGAGGCCAGAATGAGGGAATATATGGCAACCCATTCTGAGCGACTTGCTAGATTCGAGGAAGCAGTTTATAAACAAAAGGAGGAAATGCAAGAGAAAATGAATGAGATGATGAGCCTAATGGAGGAGTATGCCAACCAGAAAACCCCTGAAAGGATGTTACTGAGGAAAGAAAGTGTCACCCCCACTACCCGGTTTGTTAATTCCATCACAATTGTCCATACGGATAATGAGAAAATAGAAACCCCTAGGGAACAAACCACGGAAAAACCACCACAATCTCAACCCTTAAGTTACTACCTGAAACATGATATAAACGAAAGCACCATAACAAATTGGATAAAGAGTGACAGGCGTAACCAACCATCCAAACAGGGTTCAGAGAAGGAGGAAGATGGAAATGATGAGTATGACACATTACCTAGAGGACCGATATTTGAGAAACTACTGGTACAGAAAGTAGCAACTAAGCAGATGGAGTGTGGGAACTTTGAGATACCGGCCAGCATCGGGAATTTGAAATATCTAAACACTTTCGCCGACCAAGGATCGGAAGTAAATCTTATGCCCCTAACTATCTACACCCAACTAACGTCGAAAATACCAGCCACCACTCGTGTTAGGCTATCCTTCGTTGGACACTCTTACGTATACCCCCTAGGAATCGCAGAAGATGTGCTGGTCAATGTTGCGGGATTCATGTATCCCGTTGATTTCATGATCATCGATGATAAAGGGGGCGGATGCATGCCAATAATTCTTGGGGCACCATTCCTTACCACCGCAAACGCTGCCATTAGGTATGAAAATAGGAAAATCGAGCTTAAATCAGGAAAAAGAAAGATTAGCTTTCCCATGACCCCGCGGTGTGCGCAAGAAAGTTTGATGAGGAGAAGGCTCAAAAACGATATTGACACATCGCCTATTCATGTTCAGGAGAAAATACTTGCATGGGAGGCAAGAATCAAAAGCTACAAAGAGGCTAAACATGAAAAAAGCAAAAGCAATGAAGTTCATGTCGAGTTCGAACATAGTCAACCAAAAAGGAACCATATACCATTCAAAAAAGGGGACCTAGTACTCTTAAGACACTTGGAGATAACGATACCACCCGATAAACCGAGTCCCTGGTGGTATGGGCCATTCACAATTAAGGGCATAAGCCAAGATGGGATGGCTAACTTGAGTAGGAAAGGAGGAGGAGAGGTGATTGCAAGTATCGACAGATTGAGACACCACCACCACGATAGTAATGATCACAACTACATGGGGTACATCATCTCAAGGGATGAGGTCACGTAGTAACCCATGACCTTGAGTCTAGCTACAAGACTCGTAAATAAAGAAAAGCGCTTCTTGGGAGGCAACCCATGTTTTGTGTGATTTTTAATTGTTTGATTGTTATTTGTTTCCGTATGCATTCTTTATTTTTATTGTTGGTAGATCATGTTTCAAGCTAAAATGGTGAAAATACTTTATTTTGTCGTTTGGCTTAGTCTTAACTTCATCAAAAGGTATTTCGCAAAAGATAAGTGTAAGGGAAAACCCAAAATATGTTTTTTAAGAAATAAAACCGATCATGATTCTCCACAATATTAAATGAACATGTATATTCGTATATGTTAGAGTCAAATGCTTGTATCGAGTCATAATGATGTTTTTGCAGGATTTTTCAGGAAGTAGGACAAAGTTTTTCCAGAAATTTTCCGGAAACTTAACATAAGGATTTATGCATGTCATTTCTGACGGCGTCAGGAAGAAACTCCTAACGGCGTCACGTGTAAAAATCTGGAAATTTTACCAGTTTTGTTTTTCTAACGGAGTCTTAAAGTTTTTGTCGAATCTTTAGTTTTATAATCTCCAGGAAATCTGCAAACATTCATTCCACAAGCATTATATCTTACTTTGCTTTCTAGGATTTGTTAGCATATATAGATTGCCGCCGATTTTACGCGAGGTTGCCTTGTTTGTTTTCTCAGGTTTAACAAGTTATGTTTGACAAGAAGATGATTTATATTATGGAAGGGAAGCTTTGATTGTTCATTTTCTTGGAGGAAGATCTAACCTGGTTACCATATTATCCATATCGAGCGAATCAGGGGAGTATTTGCTTTCATTCTTTTACCTATTTCACTTTTACATTCTTTAATTGAACATTGGGGACAATGTTCATCCTAAGTGTAAGGGGAGGGTAAAATGATGATACCTCATAGGATACACTTTCGCTTCAGTTTGTTTGTTTGATGGTATGTGTGTAATAAAGCTATGAGAAATACTTGTTAGTGTAATTTTAGCGCCAAATTTAAATTTTTTTACAACATTTAGGAGTGAAACTTTAGCCATAGCAAGCGTCTCATGGATAGGAGATTGTATGACTAGCACAAAACCGTATCATTCAGAAAAATTTTCCACCAAAATATGTGAGGTTCGCCTTTAGATTTGATAGGAAAAGCATTTACTATTAGTGCTTATGAGTGTACCGGTGGCATTTAGATTCTAGAACTTGCGTTAGTGATGCATCCCGAGACCACTAGTGAGACTGCATTCGTGTAGTAAGATTTACTGCATGATAAGAGGCATTAGGATCACTCTTGTGTTTAAACCCGTTTCATAATTACTTGACCATTTAAGTCATATTACTTGGCTAGTAAAGTCAATTAATTTTTCCCACACCTTAGCGTTGTACTCATTTTAAGTACACGAAACCCCTAGTACAACCCTCCGAGCCTATCTTTTCGTTTCTAACTTTAAGCATCTTACTTAAAGGAAGAATTTGTTACACCCCACTTAAATGTACAACCAAATCGCCTTAGCCTTCCGTGTATGCACTCATCTTTAGTGCATTATTGTTATTTGTTTAAACCCTTAGTTAATTATCTAATTGATTACATGGTTGCTAAGTCGAGTCATATCCTTGTACATATTGTTTTGGGACGATTGGGACTCATGGGTAAAGTACTATTGTTATGGAGTAATGGGGAAGAAAATCATTTTATTACCCCCATATGTGCATTAATCTTAAAAGTACTCCAAGTGTTTTGATTATCTTGATTCGAGTCATTAGATTAGTTTATTGTAAAGTATGCAAAAATTCAAGTGTAAGGGGAATGTTCATTCCCTAGGATATATTATTTTGGATGGTAGGGTAAAAGTGTATGCACAAAAAAAAAAAAAAAAAAAAAAAAAAAAAAAAAAAAAAAAAAAAAAAAAACATACGGACTACCATCCCGTTTCATTTTATGTTTGTTTTATGTTTTTGATATTTTTGATTTATTAGCTTAAGTCGAGTCTAGTCTTGGCTTAGCAACGCCATATTGTACATGTAATTAACTAAGATGATTAACTCGCCACCAGTAAAGATTGCCTATATCCAACAAAACCGTGTATTCTATATCCCTACACCTAACATTACAACCCTTTAAAAGACCTCTTTGATAGTTTATCCTAGGTGCTTACGCGATGTTGTGGAGGTTTGATCCTTTTCCAAGCCTATGGTAATTTAATTTGCTATGACAGGTAGTGAGAGATGTTTTCCATTTCCATATTGTGATATATACTTTATTACACCCGAGTGATGTGAGTATCTAAACACTATTTGTGAGGTGCTAGTATATGACCTCCGTGCTTGTCTTTGGTCTTTAGTGGAACGATTATTTTTTGTAATTACTTTTATATTAGTGTTAAATGACCCCTAACTTGTATTTTGACTAGAATAAAAGCGCATTTGCTTGAGGACAAGCAAATCTCAAGTGTAAGGGTATATGATGAGGCCAAAAATGATCCATTTTTAGGGGTCATTTAAGCCGGAATTGGAATTTATTTGATCAAATATTGCCCTAAATCGTTCCTTTTGTGATTTTAGGTACTTTGGGAGTGAATTCTGGAAAAAGGAAGCATTTTGGACGTTTTTTGGAGCATAAAAGTGAAGAAAACTGCAAAGTCTTGATTTTCCTTGCTGGGAACAGTACCTGACGGCGTCAAGAAGGAAAAGATGACGGCGTCAGGAGCAAAATGGATGACGGCCCAGAGAAAACGTGACGGCGTCAGAACAAGGGCGTCAAGAGTAAATGTGGTGACGACCTAGAACAAGATTACACTTGACGGCGTCAGATCTGGATCTAGGCAGTCCGAGAAGATTTTTGGCGGCGAGATGACGGCGTCCGAATTTTACTCTTGACGCCGTCACCTCATGAAATCTATAAATACTTTTCTAATTTTCATTCATTGGAGAGGAACTTGTGTGGAGAATTTTAGGGCCGAACTAAATAAACCCTAGCTCGTTTGTAACAGTATTTTCAAGGGTTTTCACTCCTTGAAACCCTTCATGTTCAATTGAGATAAATTTTCTTTCAATTCATTCAATATGTCTATGTGTTGTTTGAATATATCTTACGCTTGTCTTGATTTTAACATGCTAGGCTAGATCTTTTGTGTGTTTGCTTAGATGTAGTAAAACCTAGATGTTGATTATAGGTTGATTGCTTGTTTATAGTTGTAATGGATGAATGATTTCAATGTTAGGCTTAAGAAAACTGGCAGATCTCCATTGTGTAACTTGCTTGGACGTCTTAAGAAACATGAACCGATGTGTACTAGGTTTTTATGGTTGTATTTAATGCATGAGCGAATTCTAGTGATCCCATGTTAGGAGCTTCTTGCAGGCTCGACATAGGAGTGAAGTAGGAGCTTATAGAATTGGGGAAGTAAGTACGCCACCCTATGATTGGTATTAATGAATATAACCCGTCATCCACGCAACTGTAACATGTAATTAACCTGTAAAAGATATCTAGGGAGTATTGAAATCTAAGTAAACACAATTCTCCCATTTATTGTTCACACCACATTAGTTTAATTAGCTTTATTTACATTCCTGTCATTTTATTTTGATTGCATTTTAGTTATTGGGTTAGTTGACTAGCAACTAATTCCGCCCCTCCTTCCAAAACCCGAGATTTTTAATTGCTTTCTTAAAATATAAAAAATACAAAAAGAATCATCCCTCACCTCTAGACCTAGTTTTTAGGCTTTCTAATCCTGGCGACATTATTCCTGAGTTGAACGATCAATCCCCCGGTACTTGTCACTATACTATACTACAACGATCAGGTACACTGCCTGGTGGGGGTTGTAAGCTTCTCGAGATCCCTCGAGAGGTAAAGCCTGGTGCAATTCCCACGATACAGAGACTGAGGTTAGGATAGAAACAGAGACTGAGGTTAGGGTAGAAGCAGAGAATGAGGTTATGGTAGAAAGTGGTACAAAGGTTGATGGTTCTGGGTCTAAGAAAAATGAGACAGATGCTGATGTGTCTGAGAATGATGACAGTGATGATTCTGAGTACATTGTAGATTTAGACAGTGATGTGGAAGAAGTTGATGTGGACATGGAGAATTTCATACTGAATGTGGATTTGGAAGCAGAATTCAATGGCTGTGATAGTGATAATGTTGTACAAGATCTTGATGCTGATATTGATGATGTGTTAACAATGAAGAGTTTATAAGTGGGTCTGAGAATGAAGATGAGTTTGATAGGGCTAGGAGAATGAAACTAAAGCAATTAAGGAAACAATCGAAGAGTAATAGTGAATGTTAGATTTACAAAACCTACTTCCATGTTAGACAAGATTTTGGTAGTGCACCAGAGGTTAAGAAGTTGATAAAAAGGCACTCAATTGAAACCAGAAGAGAAATTAAAATCGTGAATAACGATAAATAAAGAGTCAGAGCAGTTTGTTTTGGTCAATTGCCTTCATTTGAAACTTCTGGCCTAGTGCAGGTCAAAAGGAACAAGTTGGGCCTAGTGAAGGGCAAAATGAAACAGTTGGGCCAACTGTAGCAGCTGGGCCTAGTCAACCATCTGGGTCAATGATGACATCAAATAGTCTTGATCTTTAAGTGTCAATTTTCCCCTAATATGCTCATTATTGTATCGTTTTATAAGAATATATACTTTGATTTCATTAACATATCGTTTTCAGGTTACAAGTGAGCATAGGAGCAGAAGAGATGCGAAAATGGAAAGGAACTTACATGATTACAACTTAGCATGCTAAGAAGAAGTTACGGAGTAGTTACACTCTCCATTTACTCCGTAACTATGAAATCAAGACCAAGTCAACACTAATCAAGGATTACGGTGTAACCACCACATGAGGTTACATTGTAGCTATATGTAGACTTGAAGAATTTCGAAACAAAGAAGGTTACGCCGTAACCAAAACATAAGATTACGGCGTAATAGGTTCACAGTATGGGTAACAAGATTTTCACGAGATTACGGCGTAGCTTTGCAAGAAGATTATGGCGTAGAAGAAAACCCTAGAAGATTACGGCCCAGCTATGAACATAGGCTATGGCGTAGTTGTTGCCACCAAGGGTTACATCGTAACTAGTCATTTTAGTTACGCCGTAACTGTTAATTATGGATAAGATCGTCTGATGATAACACTAGCTACGGAGTAACCACAACTCTAGGTTACGCCGTAGCCTAGTCGGGCCTATAAATACAAGCCCTAGTTTCTGCATTTTACACATCTCCCACGCCACAAAAAGTCAGAGAACGAAGGGAGGCTTTAGAAGGAAGATTCATAGCTGCATACAGAGCATTTCCAAGGGAGAAATCACGACATAACATCATAAGTTTTAGCATTTTCGTATTTTATGTACATTTACAATTCCATGTCTTCCCTTCACATGAAAAACATTGATTCGGTTGTACTTATTAATATGATCGGCTGAGCACCTTTGGTGCTAGCCTAGTTATGATTTCTACTTTGTGTTGATTATGTTTTCGTACTTTTATTATTGTTTATAGTGTTTGCATGCTTAGTTATTCGATAGATTCTCTAGCTTCGGTAGTTTTGAAGGTCGGTTGTACGCATTACACTAAGAGAATTGACCATAGGATCCTAGTGTAGTATGCGTGGGTTGGTAAGAATTGACTATAGGACTACCAAATCCCTTACGTGCGAATTGACCATAGGATCACCCTCCGGGTTGGATGAACTTAAGAAGTTAGATGTGTGGTCTAAGATCTTAGAGGCCGGATCACAAAAAAAATTAATCTAGCATGTAGTAGCTCTTAATGACTTGAACTAGGATCATCCTCAGGTTCCAAGAAGAAACAACGCAGGAAGAAAGTGATTAACATTGGCTAATGTTCTTGTTAGTTTGCAGTTTATCTAAATGGTTGCTTGTATGGACCATAAACAATATTGTATTTTGGTCATATTTATGTTTATGTTAGTGGTTGCTTGTATGCACTATTACCTTGGTTGTTAAGACAATTTGACATATGTTTATGACTACTTTAATCCAATAGTTAATAGCTGCTAGTGACAACAAATTTTCCCTAAAACCTTGTGTTTTCCTGCTTCATTTTGGTGATATATGGAGTGCTTTAGTTTGTATAATAATTGAATTGGATTGGTTTTGTATGGGTTTGACTTTGTAGAAGTTTGACTTTGTAGAGCTTTGACTTTGTTAGAATTCATTTGGGTTTAACATTTGCTAAGTCAGGTGAGTAGTTTTGACTTTGTATAGGTTTAACATTGGGTCTGAATTGGATTGGTTTTGTATGGGTTGGACATACCTGTATAAGTTTGACTTTGTATTGGTTTGACTTTATTGGAATTCATTTGGGTCTGCATTTGGGTTTAACATTGACTTTGTTCAGTTGAGAAGTTTTGCTTGTTTGCTTCTCAATTTTGCTTGTTTTTGGTACATGTTTACACCAAAAAATCTACATAAAATCTTCTGTACACAAAATACTCTGATTTATATTTGTTTTGGTCATTTTAAAAAGTCAAAGTCTTGTTTCAACTACATAACTCAATACAACAACCTAGCATTGAATGGCATTAACTTTGACTTTGATTAATGGGTAGCATTTACCTTTAAATTCACATCAATACAATCAAAATACACAAATTACATTCAATCAAAACCTAAACTATTTCCAAAATTCTCAAACATGAGTTTTGAGCCTGATATCATTGAGATTTCATCTGATTCAACTTCAACATCATCTGATGACCTAATGTCTCCTCAACCACCTTGGAATTTACCATACAATGATGCTACAAATCCAAACAAGATAATCTCAAGGGCAATGGTTGATGATTCATGCTCAAACTCCACTGATTCCAACTCTGTTTCTGGCTATGTGTCTAGCTGTCATTCAACCTCATCTGAAGATTATCAACATGTATAAAAAAAGAGTACAACTGCTAGGTCTTGCAAAAAGGTTTCAAGTTCTGTCAAACCTCCTGTACAAGTTAAGCATGTTACCACTCAACCTCTTTCAATCACTGGCAAAAGGATTCAAGTGCTAGGCCTTGCAAATAAGGAGACTTACGCAAAGATCACAACCAAAGGGAAAGGGAAAAACAGACTTACTTGAAGCATTCCCACCACTGTCTTTTGTTAAAAATGTATGACTATATCTTTTGAATGAAATATGCATATATGTATGCATCTATCTATGTAATGAAATATGCATTTATGTATGCATAAATGTAATGAAATGCTACTTGTTTCTGTTAAGTTGAAACTGCTTGCTTTCACTCATCATCAATGCCAAAATACAACTTGGTACATTGTTACAGTTCTAAACTTAACATACTAACTTAACACTTACTTCAAACATAAACAATAGACCCAACTTCATACATTTTCTACTTGATAGCAAAAAGAACAACAAACAAGATCCAAGACCAAACAAGATACTTCTTCATTTTTGCACGACCAGTTTGGGCTTCCATTATTGCTCATTAAAGCATGTTCTTTGACCTTAATAAACCCGGTATGATTTCAAGAGAACGATTACACATAGGGGGGGGGGGGTGTCATACCAATCAATCCATCTACAGTTTGATCGCCTTTGAACAACATTACACCAACAATTATTTGCTTTACGTTAGTTTGATTCAATTAATTCAATCTTACACAAACTTACTTGAATCGGGCAAGAGTAAAACCGACGTCATGGGTTAGTATTCGTCCAAGAGGTTATAACAATGGCAACTCTTCCACAATGGCACCTAACCATATCCATTGTTCTTGTCAGATTTTTGTTTTTGAATTAGGGTTTAGATGAGAGGATTTGGGTTAAAGAAAATGGGAAAAGAAAGAAATGAGATGATTTTTTTAATTAAATAACGTCTTAGTGGCATTAGGAAAGACAAATATCCGTTTGAGAGAGATGGAGTATTTTGTTAGGACGAAAATACCCTCACCCATTATGCACATGTCATAAACTTAACGCCTTGACCAAACGTCCGTTTGGTCAAGGGACTATTAGTGCGAAGGGTTTCAGAGTTGGTGGCTGTGAGTGCAAAAAAAAGTCAAAAGACCAAGAGTGTGAGTTAACGCAAACCACAAGGACCATCTTTGTAATTTAATCAAAATAAAATATAATATTCAAAAATAAATTGAACTAGTTGGTGCGTTTTCATGTTTTAATTTTCATAAACACTTTTAAACTTTTAACCTTTATAAATGCTTATGGAAAATTCTATATTTATATGGTTACTGAATAAACATTTTATAACAATGTATGTTCATTAAAAGTTTAAAACTTCAATTAAGAAGTGATTTCTGGAAATTATAGTTATGACTAGGTAGTAGTAGTATATAAGTAACAGATCACTAGCATTGCTATATTTCTGCGTACTATTTTGAAATGTTCCTAGAAAGACAATAGAGTGAATAGACAACAATTTGACTACTTCAAGATGAACTTATGATTTGATTTAGTTAGCTTTAGCTTGTGTACTTTTTCAAGCATGCAGATGAACCAATCCTCATTTTAAATTGATTTATAACGTGTAAAGAATCAAAGTCATATTTTTCATTACCAAAGTATTGCTATTTTAAATTGATTTTTACATATGGTATATCCTTATTATTCTCTCTTTTTCTGAATTGATTTTTCTCAAATTATGCGTAGATTGCAAACTTGATAAGATACAATTTTATGTTTTTCTAACTTTCCATCTTGTTACTATAAAGCTAAGGAAATAGTTTTGTCAATTGTTCCAAGAGGAGAGTTATATTAAATACAAAATTTTTTTTTACATACCAAGAGACTCATCCCTATCATCCATCTAAAAAAAAATCAATAGTTGAGATTAAAAGCATTTTAATATTTCATCCATTTTTTATAATTTAAATATCTCTTAAACCATTAATCGTTAAACGAAAATAATTACATCATCGCGACGAGCATTTAATTATTTTTCTACAGATAGACTATTTGATATATTTTCGACAAATTAATTTTTTTTTCGTTTTTTTCATTTTTTTTTTCGTGGCCGAAAAAATCATATATGATATTACATATCATATATTTTTTGTTTTTTCACGTTTTTTTTCGTGGCCGAAAAAATCATATATGATATTACATATCATATCTTTTTTCGTGGCCGAAAAAATCATATATGATATTACATATCATATATGATATGATATGTAATATCATATATGATTTTTTCGGCCACGAAAAAAAACGTGAAAAAAACGAAAAAAAAAATGTCGAAAATATATCAAATAGCCTATCTATAGAAAGATAATTAAATGCTCGTCGTAACGGTATATTTTTTTTTTCCGCTTAACGATTAACGGTTTGAAAGATATTAATATTTGAAAAAAAAAAAAAAAATGAAAGTGGGTTTTTTAAATTGTTGGATTAATCTTATCTTTTAAATCAAATAAAGATGAAAGGTGGAGATTAGTCTCTTGGTATGTAAAAAATGTTTGGTACTCAAATGATTTTATATCGTTGTTCCAATAATATATTTGCAAAAGAAATTGTTCCAATATATGTGATGGTGGATTCATGCTATACAAACCGACCAAAGATCTAACACAACATTTACAACCAACATAAATAATACATTTGGTCAACTGATTGATACTTATTCAAATAATTGTAGGGTCTTGTGTTCAAATTTCATGTCCGTTTAGTGTATAAAATACATTATATTACCGCAAAAACGCGCAGTTGACCAAGTCAAAGCTTAAAGGCGGGGGTTCGAATCTGGACTCCAACTTGGTCAGCCAGTGTTGCCTAGGTAATTTACCGGGATATGCCTTCCTTGTTGGGTGGGGGGCTCGCTACCAAAAAGATACACGGACTTGAAATGGTTCCGCCAAATACCATTATAAAATACATTATATTAGGAATTTGGGTTTTAGAATATCTAAGAGCAACGATACAAATTTAATATAAAATAACGAGTAACTCTTTCAAAGTCATATGTAACTTTTTTCTTCTAGAAAATTAAGGGGTTTTACTTTTTTTACATGGTATGTTCTTTCATAAACACTGATACTCCGTTACCAAGCACCAATTCATATCTACCCATTTAAAGACAATTTAAAAATTTTTTTTTTTGAAAGGCAACAAGATATATAAGACAACAAAAGGAAAAAACCCCAAATACAATACAAAGCATCCTCCTCAATTAAATAAGTTAATTAATAAAGGAGGACCCAAAATAAGCAAAAAATACAAAGGCAAACTCTCAAACTCGAAACACTAAGCCAAAACACCTTAACTTGGAAGAATCCAATAGCAATATAAACATATATTTTAAAACGAAAAAAATATGACATTAAGTTTACACATAACTTTTTGCTAGTTAGATGCAAGGCGCTCCATTTCAGTAGGCATCAACATACGAGCATGTCGATATCAGCAAAGTTATAGAGCAAGCGACAACAAAACATCATCAACAAGACATGAATTAGACGTGGAGAAACGATCTAATTGTTGCAACGCTATCGTTAATGGTATATTCAGTCAACTTGTAGCATTCGAAGCTGCATATCATATTATTATGTACTCATATTTGATGGAAAGTTAGCTTTTGTTTGAAGTTGTGTAACCTTAATTAATTTGGTTAAACATTTGATTTCCAACAATTATTCATTTTTGTAAAATATTTGTTTAAAAGACCGGTGGCTTGCCCGTTAGAATAAAAGTTTGCATTTAAAAATCAATGGCGGAAAAACCTGTAGTGTTCCCATGTGGACTTGTGGAGCCATACCATTATTCTTACAAATTGGCGTCATACCATTATTCTTACAAATTGACGTCGCAGGAGTAGCAAGTAGCAACTTTTGAGAGATTTAGGGAAAAAAAAAAAAAAAAAAAAATCTGTCTGAAGATTTGAACCCAATCACCCATACCGTACTTAAGTAAGAAAAACTGACAAACAACTTCAAGGATTGGTAAAATATAACGTTCCAAAAAAAGTCAAAATGTTAAACATGCATCGACTTAATTAAACTAATTCGTCATTTACAAACACATGACACTAGAAAAATCGAACCCACACTACAAGCTTAAAGCATTTAAAAAGGGGTAAGGTAAATCTTATGCAACAGTCTTAAATTTTTCAGTTGCATCACATAAAATATCATATCGGCAAATCTTATGCATTCTAAAAGAACCCATTTTTGTTAACCGAGAATTCCCTCCATAGTAGGTCTAATAAAAACAGCTGAATACTAGGCATAGGAAGATTAGTTCATCAGCCACCCAATTACAAATTTAAGACTGACCATTTAATTCACATCACCACCAATCTTGAGTTCAGAAACTCAGAAACCCAGCAAAAACGATACCACTTCCAACCCAGACCAGAATCACCCAACCCATAAGGAATCACAGTATTAGATTTTAAAAGCGTAACCCCAAGTACGCCATGTTAAATCCACAAATACCCTCCACAATTTGCTCAAAAATAATGTGCAGGGTTAACATTAAGACAATTGAGGAAGGGACCATTCATATTAAACAAATTAAAACATACTAAATTCACAAACAGATGGACAAATATTGATATTCTTCTTTCTTCCTTGAATGTTTACACTAGCAAATGTAATGCTATGACAACTGTGTTTAGAAGAATGAAAGATACAAACACATGACCGAAAAAACAGACTCCGACATATTCTTAGAATTTGATTTAAAATGACACAACCACCCTCCAACTGCTTGAGGCGACGACTCACTAAATAAAGACCTCGGCCAACCCTTTCGTATGTTGGAACCAACTGACCCACCTTTTGCATCTCTTTAAGACAAGACTGACCTGACCATACTACTTGAGATGCTTTGACCCGACCTGACCTGACCCAACGACTCAACCCAACTTGACCGGACTTTGACTTTGACCCCAGCAACATACTTCATCTTGCCCCCAAAATCCTGCAAGTTCAAATTAACCAGCTCAGATTTTCAAGGTTCTTGATGACACAATAGAAATGCAAAAAAGATTAAGGGGAGTGATTTATAGAACATTTTTTATCCAAACACCACTGCTGTTTTTCTTTTCGCCGTATTACCATCAACCACTTGTTGATAGTGGTGTACATGTTTATTGTATGAGAGTGTTATGTTAAAGATCAGAAAGTCAAACGCAATCACTACCCAGAGATCAAATTTGCATTTACCTTCAGCTGTTAAAATTGAATCCACCAGATGGAACTTGAACATTGTTTCCACCAAAGTTGAAACCAGCCTGAGCACCGTCAACCACTGCTGCTTCATCTTCTTCCTCCAACCAATATGTCTCAAGAATCTTAACAGCCTTCTCATAAATTTCATTATTGTCATGACTCTGCAAATTCTCAATCTTTTCCAGCCCCTCGGCATCATCAATCAACTGAGCATAGAAATTAACTTCACCGCTGTTTCCTATGTTCTTCTCCACTTCGCCAACCTTAAGGATGTTCTCAAGCCCTTCTAGAGAGACGGTCACAATCCTTGGATCAGGGCATATTAGAAGATCACACAATGGTTTTATACACCCTTGACTCACCAAATACCTGAGAATCAATGTACCATTTTACAAGTGTCAGTATGTAGATTATATTAGGGGTATATCTTTTGAAAGGTGATAGAAAGGGAACATACTTGATTTGCTCATTGGTACCACCAGAGGTGGCATTTGATATTGCCCATGCAGCCTCTTTTTTAATATCGAATTCAGCATTCTGAAGCAAATTGACCAACGGAGCAATTAACCCAGCCTCAATCACAGTCTGTACATACAGAAAAGAATCATTACAAATATTTGTTAACCATGAAACATCGGTAAATGTATTCTCCTTTTAGAGATCTAGTGAGTTCACTTAAAATATCATATTTTCACCTGTATTTGTTCTTTGTTTCCAGCAGTGATGTTTGATATTGTCCAGCATGCTTCTTTTTTAATGCTCTTCTTGTGGTTATTGGTCAACAAGGACAGTAGGCACGGAAGTGCACCACGCTCTATAATATGCTATAAAACGGAAAATAGTGTCATCTCAAATGTAGATCACCTCAACAAATTTGAAAGTAAAGAAGAAATACCACAAATAATATCCTATAATATAATAACACTCGTGAAATCTTACCTGAGTTTGGAGATCATCGCCAGTCACAATATTCCCAACAGTTCTGAGGGCAGGAATGAGTACCGAAGGAGATGGGTGACTGAACATAAAAACCAAGAGTTATAATAAATCCAAATCATTGCAACTTAAATCTGAGACTAATCATATATAAAAGAAAAACAATAATGCACAACTCACAGAAGCAGCTCAACAAGACGTTGGCAAACACCAGCATCAATCACAGCCTGAATTTTGTCATTCGTACCATCAGACAGATACGAAAGAGCCCAGCATGCATCTGTCAACACCTCTTCATCATTTGAATGAACAAGTCGCTCAAGGGCTGGCAGAGCTGGCCTTGTCTGCATTTCAAACCATATTAGTGTGCCAAATATAGGCAAGAAAAAAATGATTGAATTATTAATGATGTAACTGGTCGCTAACCTGCTCAAATGGAGGTTGTGGTTTTCCTCGACAAAAGTTGGATAAAGTCCAAGTAGCGTTTCTGAGCATAGAAAGCTTAGCATGCTCATTTAACTGTGACAGTAAGGGAATCAAAGCGCCATGTCCAAGGACAAGATCACGGCATCTAGGAGAATCACCAGCAACGTTTCCCAATGCCCAAACAGCCTGCAACAACAAGACCGACATATATAAGAAATTGATTTAGATGCCAATTGGTTTGGATTTTGAATCACTATGGGTCGGATCCCCGACTACCATACCCATATAACTCAAACCAAACATCATTACATTTCCTCTTTCCTAAACCCTCAACCAAACATTCCCACATAGATTATCTCACTTCCACAATAAAATAGCTGCATAGATAGATTACCTGCTCGCGCACATCGTCACTTGGAGAAGCTAGAAGCTTAACAAAAATTGGGACTGCCCCGTGATCAATTACGACCTTTGTATTGTCGGATGTTCCTGAGGCAATGTTTGTGAGTGCCCAAGCAGCCTCAAACTGATGCAAAAGTAAGATAAGATCTTAAAGTTCATAAAATATACACAAACAGAAATAGTAATAGAAGCAGCAAGTGGCATTACCTGAAGCTGTGGGAAATCCTCTCTCATTAAAAATTCGACAAAGCGAGGTACAACCCCAGCTTGTATAACTTCTTCAATTGGTGGGCTCCGTTCTTCAAAACAAAATTCAGCAATTTAGATCTATGAAAGATTACTTCTCATAACCAAATATAAATTACAAAAGTAGCAATAAATATACCTATAGAAAGCAATTTACGAAACTGAGTAGTTGCCTCCAGCTGCATATTATTTTCATTGGAATATACTCCAGCCACCATAGAAGGAAGACTCTCTAACTGCAGTGTTATCAACAAGAAATAACGGTTTAAATGCCAAAAAAATGTATCTTTAACACCCAGTATATCAGCAGTAATTATTCATGAGTATTTGCATACTGTATATCCATGTAATCAATTAGTGGAAACCTAGCAGACACACAATTAAGCAATCCCGAGAAAGTAACAGTTGAATCATAAGCGTCCCATATTGTAATAAAAAGGGTCACGAATGCCAAAGTAACAGATCTATGTAATAACCACACAAAAACACTCTGAAAATTCTTAAATTTAACTCATCATATCTAACACAACAAAATTAGACCATAATTTATCATCAGCTCACCACGATGACCAATATAAAATGTTTTTATGTTCTTTAGCATACAATAAGAAAGTAAAGAAGGGATACAACCTTCAAATAGTAACAAACAACAATCATACACTCAACCTAGTCAACAAGCTGCCACTTCCTCCTAACTATAATGTAGTAGTTTAATTATACTCTCAACTATAAAACAAGTTCTATATTAAATTTCCTATAAAATAAACAGTCAATGATCCTTCAAACAGGTTCAACAGATAGGACACATCCTTCAAAGGAGTGTAATAAACTGTCACTTCCTCCCAACTATAAAGAAATAGTTGAACCATATTTTAACAATAACACAAGTTTTTTATTACCATAATATAACAGTCAGTGACCCTTCAAACTAGCTTAACAGATTTGAGCAACGTGCAGCTGATCATACAAATATAATACTTACATCAGCTTAATATAACATCATCAGTATTTATGCAACAAATCCAATGTCCAGAACATCAACACCTCCTATATATAGTCAATACTTGATACCTCCTCAATTTATTCACCCAAAACAAGTACGGTACTAGTATAAAAGTCATATTACATATAGTATAGATTAACCAATTAAACTAACTAAAGCATAGTCATATTTATATGAAACTTATGCAGAGTTGCAGACTTTAAATCGCATAGACATATCAAACCATATTCATCCGACGCGCGATAATGTAACAAATTTACACCTGTTCAATAGCAGACAGCAAATCTCTATAGCCATATAATATATAATTGTAGTCACGTATCTAACTATGCTTAAGAGGTGTCTGAACTCTGAAGTAGCTTATTTTTCGAGCTTATGGGCCTATACAATTATAATAAAACCTCATACAACCACTTTTTCAGGCTTATGAGCTTTATCAAGTTGAGCTGATGATTTAAATAAGCCATAAGCTCAGTTGACAACCTCATAAGCCGAAAAAACGTAAATCATATCAAAATTGAAGGATACTAAACAATCATAACTACTTGAACAGAAACTACATTAATTCAAATTCAAATACTCGAATAAAATCGACCTATTCAATAGCACACACACTAAATCTCTAATACTACATACTTCACAACCTTTAGCCGCACATTAATAACTTACTAATAAAAGTAAACCAATAAACAACTATATAAATTCAAATTCAAAAACAAAATCGACCTATTCAATAGCACACATACTAAATCTCTAATACTACATACTTCACAACCTTTAGCCGCAAGCCCTTGCATCTAACAACATACTAACAAAAGTAAACAAATACGCAACTATACAAACTCAAATTCAACTACTCAAACAAAATCAACCTTTTTCTCGACAGTAGACGGCTGAGCCAGCACACCACCACCATTCACCGCCTGCGAACTAGACAACACCTGTCTCTTCTTCAACAAATTCTCCTCCCTCTTATTCTTCCTAATCTCAACCATATTATCCTCCCTACGCCTCCGTCCCTCATCCGCGTCAACCGCAACTTTGTATCGGTTCCTACGAACCTCAGTCCTCGCGTTCGGCCTCAACGACATAACTGATCTAGTGATTAAGTACTGATGACGTCACGCACCTAAACAAACTGAAACCCTAGGGACACAAATCACACAAGTTAGACAGCGTAAGGCTAAATGAGTTAGGTTAAAGTGATGGTGACGTTATGATGACGTCACTGAAATTAGAAAAAATTGAAACCCTAGGTATGTGAAATTGATTAATTAGAAGAAAATAAGTTTATGATTTGTGTTTAATTTGATGAATAATTTTATAATTGATTGATTTGAGTGAGGATTTGAAATTGTACCTGATGAGTGAGAGAGAGAAGAGGGGGATCGAAGTTGGGAGAGAAGTTTTTGAATTGAGGATTTGAATGTACGTATATAAAGTGCTTTTTTTTTTTTTTTTTTTTTTTTTTTTTTTTTTTTTAATATATATAAAATAATAAGATGTTGATTATTGAGATTAGGCACCTAAGGATAAGGAAGGTCATTAGAATATTGGACAAATTATTTATTATGAATAGAGTTAGAAGCAAAATCAATTGAAAATCGAATTGAACCAAAAAACCGAGTCGAATCGGTTCAACCGAAACCGAACGACCTGACTCGGTTTGGTTTTCAGTTTTATATATTTCTGGTTTTGGGTTTGGCTTAGTGTGGTTCGGTTCGGGCCAAAACCGAGAAAAACACACCTTAACCATCTAAATTGAACCAAGGTTCGGTTTCGTTTGGCTCGGCTAGGTTTTCGATTCATGTTTTCCTTAAAATCGAAGCTCAGTTCAGTTTTGACCTAATGCTCAGGCCTAAATCAGATATACAATAGTTGTGAGAGGTGGGGGGGGGGGGGGGGGGGGGGGCGTATGTAACAATTATTGTATTGTAGAAAACATATTTAATAAACAAAACATATTTTAGATGGGATATAATCAATGTTATATAGCGTGAGGTGTGGTGTGGCGGCATGACCAAGCCTCACGTCTTAGCGGTCAAGGTGAAGTTTTTGCGTTTATAAGGCCTGACATAAGACGATACAAAACATGAAAATATTTATATATTTATATTATATTTTATATATAGAGAGTTTACAAAAAGATGTGGCATAAGACGGCATAGGGCGTGACGTGGCGGCATGACCAAGTCTCACACCTTTGCGGAGCTTTTGCGCGCCTTTTAGAACCATAGATATAATGAATAAAGTTAGATCGTATTTATATAAATGTACATCAGTTTTGAGTACGTGAAGCGATTATTGTATTGTAGAAAACATATTTAATAAAGATTAATTTGTGTGGATTTAAGTATGTTGGTTAACAGTTTACTAAAGACTATACTTAAGAGAAACTAATGAAACAAGTTCATATTCGTGAGGTGTGGTGTGGCGGCATGACCAAGTCTCACGTCTTAGCGGTCAAAGCGAAGTTTTTGCGTTTATAAGGCGTGACATAAGACGATACAAAACATGAAAATATTTATATATTTATATTATATTTTATATATAGAGAGTTTACAAAAAGATGTGGCATAAGACGGCATAGGGCGTGACGTGGCGGTATGACCAAGCCTCACGCATTTGCGGGGCTTTTGCGCGCCTTTTAAAACCATAGATATAATGGATAAAGTTAGATCGTATTTATACAAATGTACACAGTTTTGAGCAAGTGATGTGTGAAGCGATTATTGTATTGTAGATGACATTTTTAGTGTAAGCTAATTTGAGTTTGTACAATTTAGACATGTTATTTAACAGTTAACTGGGGACTATAGTTAACATGCGATAAGGAATTTGTATAGGGATGTATCTAGGTTTCCTTATGTGCGGTTACCTGCCTTACAAGGCAAGTAACGATATATTTGTTTAGGGTGTCATTGTTTGGGTCTTCAGGGACTTGGTCTAAGTTCTACGTCGGTTGTTCCAGCCCCTCACCTCTATAAGTAGAGGTGAGGGGTGAAAGTATCAAACACACACATCTTATTATTTCCTTTGTAACCGAGTTTGAGGTTTAATACCTTAATCGTTCAATTATATTTTATGGGTTTTGTTTCTTCTATTCTATACGAAAGTCGATTTACTTTTGGGTCTTTGGTTACTTGTGTCGATTGAAGCTAAAGCTTCTTGTTTTTGTGTTTGACGATCCGGGTTTATTGACAATCGAGATTCCAACAATCTACTTTACCCAACATGTTTGAACGCATAAGTTTCAAGTAACTTTGTCAATCGTGATACCACAACTATATACTAACTTGTTGAGTTTGAGGTTTAATACATTAATCGTTCAATTATACTTTATGGGTTTTGCTTCTTCTATTCTTAACAAAATTCGATTGACTTTTGGGTCTTTGTTTACTTGTGTCGACTGAAGCTAAAGCTTCTTGTTTTCGTGTTTGACGATCCGGGTTTTTTGACAATCGAGATTCCTAAGAATCTACTTCACCCAACATGTTTGAACATATAAGTTTCAACTAACTTTGTCAAACGTGATACCACAACTGTATAATAACTTGTTCGCAATTCAAATAGTTTAGCGTAACCCTAACGTGATAAGCTTCGAAAATCATATAAAAAGACAATGTATATAAACATTATCTGTCATTTAAAAGAGATTTAGATCATGACATATTATAATGATGAGGTGTTAGGCTGGGCACAGAAGGCATGCACGACCGAGTCATGCGATCGATTTCCATCGATCGTTGCTTTTGTGGCTTTTCGGTCGAGCAAGGATAAAAACACAAATGGGTCGTATGCCCGATCGTCGATCGCAATTTTTTTTTTTTTTTTTTTTTTTTTTTTTTTTTGTGTGTGTATTAATTAATTAAAAGAAGTATTTTTGTGGGGTATTATTTTTGTAGTGTAGGTCGCCTTACTGGGGCACTGAATCGCCTGCAGGTCGCTGGAGAGAGAAAGCTGACGTGACATGAAAAAGTAAGGGGGTTGAATCCCCTTACTGTGGGCAGCCTTAAAGGTGAGCATTACCCTGGCACCAACCGTACTCTCAAGTGGGTGCATCTTTCAAATTCGAAATTATGTGGGTACAAACATACGTAACTCGTTAAACCGTGTCTTGTTAATTTACTTGTTAAATAACGAACTAGCACTAAACAAACTAAACATGCAACTTTACCAAATGTAATTTTATGAGCATTATATCTTCTGCTCCTCTATTTTGTCTCAGAATAGATGAGGGCCATTGTTTCATACTTTCATGTCCCAATTAACATATTAGAATATGACTATTTTGTATTCTCTATTGATTTGTGTAATTTTTTTTTAGAAAGGCAAAACTATCATAGAACCCACAAAGCTCCAACTTACAAAATAGAAGGCATCCCTCCCCACTTAAACAAGCAAATTAAATGAGGAAAGGGACCCAAGAAAACAAAGAAACTAATACATAAAAGACCATCAAACTATCAAAGGACTCAACCAAAACTACAACCTGCTCTAAAACTAAACTTGATGAGACTAACAACAAAACATAGTACCAACAGTCACTTGACTCACTAACTGACACATATTGCACTAACACTATTCTTGACTATTGCTAATTATCCACTTGCAGTTCTACATTAAACTCCCAGTGGCAACATTCTCGAAAACATTCAGCGCCAATACTAGCATGAGAAAACAATAGAAGACCAAAACACAGATATGTGACTGGACACAGCCAACAGACACCACCACTGTGCTCTTTCCTTCTCTACTGCACACTTATATCGAACAATATCAGATGCATACAATACTGTCACTGAAACTGAAGTTATATTTGTTGAGTCCGAGTATTTATGGGGTCCCACAACCATTGTTGCCACTCTATCCCTTTATGTTTGTTCGATCTTCGCACAATCCATTCGTAACTTTTTAATTGGATGTCTTGAATAATCTTGTTTGTACTTGAGATCTTGTTACCAAAAACACGAGCATTTCTTTCTTTCCAAATGAAGTACCCGGTAGTCCAAATAACCGCTTGCCAAACACGAGAAACAAAGGTAGGGACATTAACGTTTCCATATGACGAAAAGAATTCATCAATAGAAAAAGCGTTAACGATCCCAACCTTCCACCACTTGAAGATCTTATTCCAAACGCTCATAGCAAGATCACAAGTGATCAAGCTATGGGCACACGTTTCCACAATGCTATTACAACTTGGACAAAGAACCGAGTCCAAATCAATACCTCTTTTATCAAGCTCCACACGAACCGGAAGTCTTCCTCTAAGCGCCCTCCAAATGAATATGTTAACTTTCTTCGGCACCAACTTGTTCCAAAGCGTTTCTTGCTCACCATTGTCCGGAAGAATAATCCTTTCCTCGATCATTCTTGAAAGCTCCTTAACCGTGAACTCTCCCTCTTCATCAAGTGACCATCTCCATTGATCCCTACAATTATTGGAAACCACAACATGTTGCAAAACTCCTAAAAGGTCCTCAAACTCCTTACTAACTCTTCCCCTAATACCCCTTACCCAATCCCAAACCCAACTATTATCAACCCACATCCCTCTATCCAACACGCTAATCTCCTTCCTCCTATCTAAGTGATATAGCCTAGGAAATCTATCACAAAGCCTCCTATTATCCACCCACCGATCTACCCAAAACCTGATATCCCTCCCATCCCCCAAGATCCCAACGCAAGAAGACGTGAACTCTACCCCCAATCCATCAATCTCCACTCTAATTTTCGCAATATCACTCCACCCCCCCCCCCCCCCCCCCGTCACCCCCCCCCCCCACCTATAGCCCTAACATCCCCCAAACCCCCACATTCACCGTGAATGCTTTTAACAACTCTAACCCATAAACTCTCCCCCTCCTTCCTAAACCTCCACCACCATTTACCTAGCAAAGCCAAATTTTTTGCCCGTAATGACCCAATATTAAGCCCCCCCCCCCCCTCCCTGTATGAACTTAAAACCGAATCTCACTTGACCCAAGAAATCTTGTTCCCTCCTCCCGACCCACCCCAAAAGAAGTTTTTCCTGATACTCTCAAGGTTTTTTAATACACTCACAGGCACGTGGAACAACAAAAAATAATACAGAGGCAAGCTACCAAGAACCGATTTAACCAAAGTAAGGCGACCCCCGAACGACAACGTTTTAGCTTTCCAATCGGCCAACCTCTTTTTGAATTTATCCACAACGTTAGACCAAGCATTTACCCGCCTCATGTTTTCCCTAATTGGTAGTCCAAATAAAAAAACGGAAATTCCCCGATATCGCACCCCATCCACCTCGCCATATCCACCAATTCCCCATCGTTAATACCTATTCCATATAATTTACTTTTGTTATAGTTAACCCTTAGCCCGGAAACTTCTTCAAAACATTTGAGGATACACATAAGAGATTTCGCGTTCTCTTTACTCCACTCTCCGAAAAATATAGTGTCATCCGCGTATTGCAAGTGAGATACCGTAACATTATTTGCACCAACCGCCACACCTCTAAATATACCTTTTTCTACCGCTTCGTTAACAATCGCATTAAGCCCCTCCGTCGCCAGGATAAATAAAAAAGGCGATAAAGGATCACCTTGTCTGACACCTCTCTCTAATCTGAACTCTTCCGATGGTGAACCATTAACTAGAATGGACATAGATGCAGATCTAAGACAAGAATCCACCCATTTGCACCATTTATCACCAAACCCCATTTTCTTCATGATATCAATTAAATATCTCCAATTTAGGCTGTCATAGGCTTTCTCGAAATCGACCTTAAATACTAAGCTCTTTTTTTTTCTTTTTCCTCAAGAATTCCAAAGTCTCGTTTGCTATTAGAACCCCGTCAAGAATAAATCTTCCTTTTATAAACGCATTTTGAGCTTCCCCCACCACCCGCTTCACTCTCTCCGCTGGCATTTTTGCAATAATTTTATAATAACATCCAATAAGGCTAATAGGGCGAAAGTCGCCAAGCCCAATGGGATCCGCCACTTTAGGGATAATGGTGACAAAAGAGGCATTACAGCCCCTCGAAATCACCGAATTATCCCAAAACCTCCCGATCGCTCCAAGTAACTCCGGTTTAATAATCTCCCAAACTTTTTGAATAAATTTAAAATTAAAACCGTCGGGCCCAGGTGCTTTATCCCCTCCACACCCCTGAATAGCTTCCAGAACCTCCTTTTCATCAAAGGCTTTCTCTAACCTCATAGCCTCTTCCAAAGAAATTTTCTCAATTCTAGTACTACAAAACATTGGGCGAGTTACCGCCCTTTCAGAAAACAATGTTTTATAATGCCTAGCTACCTCCGCTTTAATTGCTTTAGGTTCTTCACACCATTCCCCATCCACCATTAACCCTCTTAAATTGCATTTGTTATTCCTCCTCTTCACGAAAGAATGAAAAAATTTTGAGTTTTCATCACCTTCCGCATCCCACTTAATTCTAGTTTTTTGCCGAAGCATATTGCAATATACCTTTTCCTTATCCTCCCAGTTTTTCCTCGCCTCCAACCATGTCCCCCTCTCACTATCACTAAGATTTCTCTTTTCCGCTTCTACTTCCCACCTCATTGCTTCGTTTTTTAAAGCTTCAATTTTCTCTTTATTCCTTCCAAATCTCTCCTTACTCCATGCCTTAAGACTTATTTTGACGTTTTTCAACTTATCTCGAAAAATACAATCCGATCGATAACTGCTCACCTCTTTCTTCCAAGCCTCCTCAACAACGCTATAGAAATCTGGTTCTTCGATCCAAACGTTGAAAACACGGAATGGTTTTGGACCAAAATCTAAGTCCACGTCTTTTAACACAATCGGGCAATGATCCGATAATTTCCTATCCAAAGCAATGACCGATAAACCTCCCCAAAGATTATTGAACTCATCGTTTAACAAGAACCGATCAAGCTTACTAAATTTTATCCCATCATCGCTAACTCTAGTGAATTTCCTCCTTCCCATTGGAATCTCGACTAGCCTCCTATCATTAATAAAATCATTGAATTCACTCGATTCTTTAATATTCACCTGAGAATTGAGCCTATCACCATTGCTCCTAACCACATTTAAATCCCCGAATATACACCATGCCCCATTCCATCTATTCATCAATATTGTTAATCTTTCCCATAACGATGTTTTTTGTCTACTCACGTGCGGCCCATAAATGCACACCAGGAACACCTCAGCTTTCCCTTTCCAAGCTCCCCTAATCGCTATAAATCTCTCATCACCAACTGACTCTTTACAAGTAAAAACTCTCGAATCCCATATTAATATTATACCACCAGAATTCCCAACTGCAGGCAATTGAGAATAACCAAAACCACTTCCACCCCATATATCCTCTATCCAATAATCATCAACCATACCGCTTTTAGTTTCTTGCATCCCAAAGACGTCCGGTTGTTCTTCCCTAATGACCGATCTAATCCAACCTTTTTTCCCACTATCCCCCATACCCCTCACGTTTATAGAAATCATCTTCATAATTACCATATACTAAAACGAAAATTAAATGAGGGTCATACCAATTATTGCGTCTGTTGGACCTCAGTCCCATCAACAGCAATTCCTTCGCGTCCCTTCACCCTCTCATTCTTTTCCTCCTCGGCTAGAATCCATGAAACTCCAATCATTTCCCCTATCTCCTTCACCTGCTCCATATTTATGTTACATTTACTACTACCCACTTCGCCTTCGTTGACACACCCAAACCGAAAAAATTTGTTGCTTTCGCTCCCTGCATCGTGATATTCCTTGTATACATCTGAAATACCTTTTATGTTTAATCCTAGACCTTCCACCCCTGTTTTCCTCACCACTTCAATTGCTTTGGTAATGCTCCTTCTTCCTATCTTCTTCTTAGTCACTGATTTCCCCCCCCCCCCCCCCTCTTATACCCATCTTTAAAAACCGACCCTACCTCTGCTCCATCAAAGCTCTTGTCGTCAGTCGACTTTCTCTTTTTCTTTGATCTATTCCCACCACTCCCCACCGAAACTGGATGGCGAGACTTCTCTTTTGTCTCTTCTGTTCATCGAACTCACGTGTTTCTGTTTCTCCGTATCCAGCTTCTCATTACACTTATCTTCACCTAATTCATGAGAACTATTATAATTCGTTGCACCTGATCCATCCAAGCCATGTCTACCAAAGTTGCCATTACAATTTGTTGGACTAGCCTGACCCAACACTTTAGTTCCATCCATGTCATTTAGCACTCTATCTGTTTTGTTTGCACTTTGGGCCCTATCAGGCCCACCTTCATTATCTAAACCTTTAGGCCCACCTACAATATCATTTAGACCTGTACACTCCTTTTCTTTATCGATACTTTCACTACTTTTTATAAGTTCATCACTTTTTTTTAAATCCTCGTTTATTGACCCATCATAGATGCATGTAGCTTCTATATCCCTTTTCTTATGTTTCCCATGCATCCCATCCTCTTCCACAGCCGCCTCTTTCTTGGGGTTGTCGCCTTCCCCCTCGAAACTATCGCATACTTTCGTTTCTCCCGAGTATCTTGAACCTTCGTCATTCCCACCACTCCGGTGACCGGAATCTGTGTCGTGCCTACCATACTCGTCGTCTTCCCCATTCCACCCACCCTCCCCTTCTTCGATGTCTTCACCCTCATCATTAACTGAATTTCGTTCCTCCTCTTCCTCTTCATCATCAATTTGCATATCATTTTCATCTTTCCCGCACCTCTCGTCAACCCCTTTTATATTGTCATTTTGTATGTCTATGTTGACTATGTCACTCATTTCTTCCACCATGGTAACTTCATGTGATTTCCCTTTAACGACAACCTTAAGGTCTTCCTTAATTAATCCTTTGTTTATCGTATGTATATGCACCCTACCGAAAACCAGATTTTGGTTACCTTCAAGTCTACAATTGTGAAGACCAAGAATAGTTCCGTGTAATGCTGCTATTTTCTTGAACATCCCCTCCCCCCAGCATGATAAAGGTAAACCCATTATGTTTAGCCACGTAAACCTCCCTGCCGTTCTTTGGAAGCTGATGCCATTCCTTAACTTGTGTACCCATCTTCGAAGACCATGCTCGTTGTCTTTAAGAATATTAGCAACTGTCTTTGCATTTTCCATTACCAACATAACTTCTAATCCTCCTAGAAACTTCACTTCAACCTTCCCGAGTCCTTGTTCTTCACACAATAACGGTAACTTCGTGAGGAAACACCTTGCTTTTACTTCTGCTACTACACTTCTACCCATTAGTTCATCGTTAATCTCACTTTCTTCGGCTACTACTGTCCTCCCTATCCCATTTTTACTCAGGCTTTCGTTGTTCCTTACATCCTCGTTCACCATCTTAACCTTACTGCCATCAGTATCCCTTTTATGTCCATCGTTTACCACGTCCACATAGCTACGGTTCGTCCGACCATTATCCCCCATAGCTTTTGCCCTTTGCCATCCCGTGTTGACATTATTGTTGTACCATCTGTTATCCCCTCCACCCATGTTCCTCCGACCTTCGTTTCCGATTCCACTTCTATTCCTATCATAGGCCACATACACTCTCAATAAGTCCTCACCAATCCTTATCTTCTGCAACTGAGACAACAGTCCCTCCACGTCATTCACACCTTTGTACCGAACAAAACCATACCTCATACCGTTACGAAGCCTTCTTTGAGCCATGAACATGTCAAATACCGTCCTGTATTTCTTAAAGACCATCCATAGTTTCCCCATCCCCCAATCATCCGGAAAGTTGAAAAACATGAACGAGATCGCCGAGTTACGTTTACCACCAGTGTAATTAGTCCCTAAGGGCTTGCCATTGTATTTTCCTCTAGTTCCATCGTGCCATGAACTCACATTTTCGAACATCCTAGACCTAGTTTTCTCTCTCACATAGTTCATTTTCTCTCTCTAAGCTTTAAGGGTCTGTGACTTGATTTGTGTAATTTCTTTTGACACACATAACTTAAAAGATAGAACAGGGTCATTTTGATTATGGGAGAAAAGTTTAATTAGCGAGTAATAGGGTATGTTTGGTAAAAGTATCAATTAGCAGTAGTCACAACTCACTGCTTACCGCTCAAAGAAGTATTGAAAAAATAAGTTTTTCAAAAAAAAATAGCAAAACTCACTGCTCCTTTGACAAACAACTACTAAAAACCACAATGCTCATTGCTCACCGTTCATCATTCCAAAAATCTCCACACCGCTCTGTGCCAAACATACCCATTTCATTTTATAAAATTAAAAACATAAATAAAAAAAGGGTTAATTGATATTTTCAATTACAACTCATTCAACTCTTTTTTTTTTTTTTTTAAAAAGTTGCATGTCCAAAAAATCATAAATCGTTAACCTAAATAAATTACACAAAGGAAAAAATCACCAAATAATAACGAAGTTTCATTAGTATTCCGATTTGGTCACTTATACTTTTTTTGATAGTGTTTAACCACTCAAGTTTCACAAGTGTTCCATTCTTATGTAATTTTTCAAATCTTTTAGCCATTTAAGATGACATGTCCATTCTTGATGACATGTATACATTGTGTTGGTGACAAGGACATATGAGTTGGCAATTATGGGTTTTGGGGTAAACTATTTTACTCGATATATCTATCACATTTGGTATAACATTAATTTCTAAGTTCGAACACTCAACATGTTGTCGTAAAATGCGGATAAGTATTTGTATAGAGCTCCAAATGATTCATCGTTTTAGGCATTGAAAATAACACATCTTTGATCTTTGCCTCTCCAAACATATATCACACATTATTTTTTAACCTCCAAATCAATACAGTTTATTCATAAAAATTAGGTAAAATACAAGAATATTGTTTTGGAAAGTCAAACTCGCTTGATGTACCACATGTGAATATGTGATATTACACTAATTTGTAAGTTTAAACACTTAACATGTGGTCGTAAAATGAGCATAAGTATTTGCGTAAAGCTCCAAATGATTCATCTTTTTAGCATTAAAAAAAATATACATCCTTAACATTTCAACCACATATCACACATAACTTTTGAACATCAAATCAATACAGTTTATAGAAGTTGGAGAAAATTAAAGATTTTTTTTTTTTTTTTTTTTTTTTTGTAAGTCAAACTAGCTTGATGTATCGCATGTGATTAGAGATGACAATTTGTGACCAAAATCATAAAAATTGACTTCTATGAGCTAATTTGTAATAAATGGCTTGTATGACCCTTTAAAAAGTTAAATAAACATAAACGAGTACATTTTTCTCTCATCGGAGGACATAGCAATTTAAATAATAATAATAATAATAATAATAATAATAATAATAATAACAACAACAACAACAACAACGTAGTGCGCAATACCCTTATTGACATTTGTATCATGCGCTGGTATTATTGGTATTAAACATCGGCATAACGTAGTGGATGCCGGATCCCTTGCAAAGGGGAGTAATTTTAAAAAGTCTAAAAAGTTTTCTGGTGATGCCACGTGTCCCCCGTCCCTTTTACACTCAAGGGCATGATTGTAAATTTACTCCCTCCCGCTTTTTTCTCTCTTTCCCTCTTTCTTCTTTCTCTTATCTGATATGCTTTCCTTTTTCCGATCTCTCTTCTTTGATTTCTTTCAATTTTCCGGCTATATATAAACGAATTTACACAATGATTTCGATTCAATTCATTCATTCATTCAATTTTACATTTTTTTTAATTCTTTCATTTGTTCATATTTTGCAAAATTAGGGCTTTTTTGTTCTCAATTCATATTCCTTTATTTGAATCGTTAATATTTCTTCAAATCGTGTTAATTGTTCATATCGGCTTCGAATTAGCCGTTGGATTGCTTAATTGCAATAGAATTAGGGTTTTTTAATCATTCAATTGGTTAATTGGAAGACAATTGTGGGTTTTGAGTATTCAATTGGTCTATTGGAAGAAAATTAGGGTTTTAACCGTTCAAATTTGGGGATTTTGATTGTTAAATCAGTTTCTGATGGCTGAGACTGATACTCATGTGTTTAATCAAGGTAATTTCATTTTTTGTTATATATTCATCAGTCAGTTATGTTTTATTAGGTTCATCAATTAGTTGTTGAAGATATTATGCCTGCATTGTTTGCTTAGTATGATGTGGATTCATCAGAGCATATTAGAATGAGGTTCATTAGTTATTTCTTGTTATTCTGGATTAATTAGAGGTTCGGATTCATTAGAATAACTTGTTAGAACATATTAGAATGAGGTTCATCAATAATTGATAGTTATTGTGGTTTAATTAGATGTTGCGGATTCATTAGAATAACTTGTTAGAACGGATTAAAATGAGGTTCATCAGTGATTGCTTGTTATGATGGTTTAATTATAGGTTGCGGATTCATTAGAATAACTTTTTAGAACGGATTAAAATGAGGTTCATCAGTAATTCCTAGTTATTGTGGTTTAATTAGAGGTTGTGGATTCATTAGAATAACTTTTTAGAACGGATTAAAATGAGGTTCATCAGTAATTGCTAGTTATGATGGTTTAATTAGAGGTTGCGGATTCATTAGAATAACTTTTTAGAACGGATTAAAATGAGGTTCATCAGTAATTCCTAGTTATTGTGGTTTAATTAGAGGTTGCGGATTCATTAGAATAACTTTTTAGAACGGATTAAAATGAGGTTCATCAGTAATTGCTAGTTATGATGGTTTAATTAGAGGTTGCGGATTCATTAGAATAACAGCGGATTCATTAGAATAACTTTTTAGAACGGATTAAAATGAGGTTCATCAGTAATTGCTAGTTATCGTGGTTTAATAAGAGGCTGCGGATTCATTAGAATAACTTTTTAGAACGGATTAAAATGAGGTTCATCAGTTATAAAATGTTATCAATTTTATTTGTCTTGGTTCATCAATTATTGATTGTAATAATATATAATAATGAGGTTCATCAGTGATAAAGTGTTTTTGGTTCATCAGTCATTCATTGTATATATTTTTTTTCAGATGATGATTATGAAGTTGTTCCATATTCTGTTGGTATTGTTTTCGAGGAGGGGGTGAGAAGTTATGGATTCCTGATATTCCTGATGGTGAGAAGCCGGCTTATGGTATGATGTATCATTCTCTGGAGCAGGCTTATGAGTATTACAAAGATTATGCAAAAAGAGCTGGTTTTGAGATTCGTTTAGGTCAACATTATAAATCTACGAAGAATAAGGACAATAATCCTGATCTGCAATATTTTGTTTGTAGTAAAGAAGGTATAAATCCTGCCCCAAAGAAAGTTGGATCAAAGAGAAAACATAGGAAACATCCATCTAAGCGTACTGATTGTAAGGCTGTTTTACGTGTGAGGTATGTTGAAGGAAGAGGATATTGGTGTTATGAATTTGTTGAGGGTCATAACCATAGCCTAGTTAGTCAGGAAGATAGCGTTTTTCTGGTTTCGTCTCGTGATGTTTCTTATACTCAGCAAGTTTTTCTATATCAAGCATCGCAAGTGAATCTTGGTCCAGTGAAGGGCTTTCATTTACTTAGGCAGATTTATGGGGACTACGATTTTATTAGGGTTAGTTCGGTTGATTGTAAAAACTATAGGAGAGATGTGCTTGATTTCATTGGTAAGAATGATGCTCAGATGTTAGTTGAGATGTTATTGAACAAGAAGGATTTTCATCCTAATTTTTCATTTGAGTATCAAACTAGTGAGAATAACGCGTTGACGAATCTTTTTTGGGCCGATGAGTACGCAAAAAGGAATTATTATGCTTTTGGCGATGTTATGTCATTTGATGCTACATTCAGGACTAATAAGTAAGTTCATTTTATATATGTTTTTTATTTTTCAACTGATGAACATCTTTTAATTAATAAGTTCATCTGTATTTTAAGATAAGGTAGATATTTTTATTTGATTGTACCCCACGTATCTTATCTATTTATCAGAAAATTCACTTTTCTTATCTCTCTACCCCACATCTCCTATCTCTTTATCAAAAAATCCTCCATCCCAACTATCCTATATTTTTTCCTCTACCCCACATATCCTATCTCTTTATCTCTTTCATATCTTTTAATACTGATGAAATGAGTGTAATAGGTCATGTTTCTAGCTTGAATTGTTTCCCCGGAGTGGTCGTTGGGTGAGTGTGAGTAGCTTTTTGAAACTCATTGATAAGCTCAAACACACAAAAACTTTGCTGCAACAAGATGATGGTCAACGGTATAAAAGTTAATTCGTGTTGCCCATCATCTTGTTCTGGCAGTTTATGTGTGTTTGAGATTATCAATTAGTTTCAAAGCCTACGCAGAGTCACCAACGACCATTTCTGGGGAAACATTTGAAGCTAGAAACATTTAATTTTTTTAAAGTTGCTTTATTTGATTGTTATAAGCTGATGTTGTTGAATTTAAATGGTTCATCAGTATTTTAAGATATGGTTCATCAGTATTTTTTAAACAAAATTTTTTAAAGTTGGTGTATATAAGTTCATCAGTATTATAAAGCTGATGTATTTGATTGTATAAACTGATGTTATTGAAAGGTATTGAATTTAAATGGTTCATCAATTATATTATAATGGTTCATCGGTTTTATAATAATGTTTATCATTTATTTTTGATAGGTACAAAATGGTTTTTGTACCATTTACTGGGATCGACAATCATAATAATTGTGTTACATTTGGAGTTGCGTTGCTGTCGTCGGAGACTAAAGAATCTTACATTTGGTTGCTTGAATGTTTTCAAAGAGCCTTCGTACGAGCACCAAAGGTTATTGTTACTGATCAAGACGCATCAATGAAAGTTGCTATAGAGACAGTTTTCCCGTTATCTCGTCATAGATTATGCATGTGGCATATCATGCAGAAGTTGACTTCAAAGGTATGTTCATCAATGTGTTTTTTTTTTTTAATTATTTTTGTTTATTAGTTACTTATATTTTAAAGGTTCATCAGATAGTTTTACAGTATAATGTTCATCATTTATGGGATATTGTTTTGGACTGATAGAATAATGTTCATCATTTATATAATAATGTTCATCAGTTAGTTTTTTTATATAATAATGTTCATCAGTTAGTTTTATAGAATAAGGTTCATCTTGATTTTTGTAGGTTGGTCCTGATCTAGCTTAAGATGAAACTTTTAAACGAAGAATATCAGATATTGTTTGGACTGATAGAATAGAGCCTGAAGAGTTTGAAGCTTTGTGGGAGAAATTATTAGTTGATTTTGATTTGAAGAGTCACAAATGGCTTTCTGATATGTATGATTTGAGGTATAAATTGATTCCAGCCTATTACAGGGATGAGTTGATGTCGGGTTTGATGCGTACTTCTTATAGTTCTGAGAGTGAAAACAATGTGTACGGTCGCTTGACGAGTATTGATTTGACTTTATGGGAGTTTTATAATCATTTTGAGAGTGTGGTGGGTTGTCAAAGTTTTGCTCAACGTAAAAATGATCATGACAGTCGGTATACTATTCCAGATATGCACACAGAACTTCAAATAGAGAAGGAGGCATCAGAATTATACACTCGGTCCATTTTCTTTGATGTTCAAAATGAGATTTATGCTTCTGTGATTTCTTGTATGTCGGTTAGTGTTTCGGATGTTGATTCTGGCAAAAAATTTGTTATAAAAGATACTGGCGAAGATGAGCAGATTTCTAGGCGACATCGTATAGTGAAAGGGAAACCACAGTATGATGTTTTTTATGAGGTAACATCTTTTTATACAGACAGTTTTGTTTCATTATTTTTTTTTAATTAGATAAGAATGAGGTTCATCAGTCATTATAGATAATAATGAGGTTCATCAGTCATTGTAGATCAGAATGAGGTTCATCAGTCATTGTAGATTATAATGAGGTTCATCGTTGCTTTTTATCATGTTTTTTGTACTCAGATAATGTATGTAGATAATAATGAGGTTCATCAGTCATTGTAGATCAGAATGAGGTTCATCAGTCATTGTAGATTAGAATGAGGTTCATCGTTGCTTTTTATCATGTTTTTTGTACTCAGATAATGTATGTAGATAATAATGAGGTTCATCAGTCATTGTATATCAGAATCAGGTTCATTAGTCATTGTATATTTGAATGAGGTTCATCAGTCGTTGTAGATAAGAATGAGGTTCATCATTGCTTTTTATCATGTTTTTTGTACTCAAACACTCTATGTACTACCTTTTTTTTCAGGTTTTGTGTAAACCAGCTGAAGAGTTTTATCAGTGTACGTGCAAACGTTTTGAGTCATATGGACTATTATGTTGATGAGGCGAAAAATGATCCGTTTTTAGGGGGTCATTTAAGCCCGAATCCGAATTTATTTGATCAAATATTGCCCTAAATTGTTCCTTTTGTGATTTTAGGTACTTGGAGAGTGAATTCTGGAAAAGAAGCCATTTTGGACGTTTTTGGAGCATAAAAGTGAAGAAAACGGCAAAGTATCAATTTTCCATGCTGGAAACACTAGGTGACGGCGTCAAGAGTAATGCCTTGACGGCGTCAGACATCAAGAATAAAATACCGTGGTTGGTGACGGCGTCACATAGGCCGTCATAAGTAGATCAAGGCCGTCCGAGGAAGTATTTGGCGGCGAGGTGACGGCGTCACATGGTTGTCTTGACGCCGTCAGCCCAGTTTTCCTATATATAGTTTTCTAGTTTTTACATTAAAAAAAGAGAAGTTTTGGTGAAACCCTAAAGACGAATTTGGTGCATCTTTTACAGGTTTTTCAAGGGTTCCAAACCCTTGATACCTTGCATTGTAATTGAGATAAGTGTTCTTCTAATTCAATCAATATGTCTATGTGTTGGTTGTCTATATCTTGTTCTTGTCTCAATTCCATTATGCTAGGCTAGATCTCTTTTGTGTTTGCTTAGATCTAATGAAACCTAGATGTTGATTACTTGTTTATTCTTGTCTTGGATGAATGATTTTATATGTTAGGCTTAAGAAAACTGGCAGATCTCCAAATGGTAACATGCTTGAACGTCTTAAGAAACATGAACCGAGGCGTACTAGGTCTTTATTGGTTGTATTTAATGCATGAGCCACTGTTTACAATCCCTATAGTTGTACTGGGTCATGGTGTAGGAGGAGATAAGAGCTCATAGAATTGGGGAGTTATGTATGTCACCCCATGAATGGTATTAAGGAATACGATCCGGCATCCATGCAATTATAACAAGTAATTAACGTGTAAAAGATATCTAGGGAGTAGTGAAGTCTAAGTAAACACAATTTCTCCAATTACTGCTCACAACCTTTGTAATAATTAGTTTAATTTCATTTTCAGTATTTTATTTTGATTATATCTTAGTTTTGGGTTAGTTGAATAGCAACTAATTCCGCCCACTCTTCCAAAACCCGAGATTTTACTTGCTTTCTAAAAAACATAAAAAGACAAAAATAATCATCCCTCACCTTTAGAACTAGTAAATTAGGCTTTCTAATCCTAGCGACACTATTCCTAAGCTGAACGATCAATCCCCCGGTACTTGTCACTATACTATACTACAACGATCAGGTACACTGCCTGGTGGGGGTTGTAAGCTTCTCGAGATCCCTCGAGAGGTAAAGCCTGTTGCGATTCCCACGCATCAAGTTTTTGGCGCCGCAGCCTGGGGAATAGTTATTGTCTAGGTTAGGATTTCTTTTTATTAGGTCTACTTGCTAGATTCCTTTCTAGTAAGATTTTATTTTTATTTTTAGGTCTTCTTTAGTCTATCTTATTTCTTCGTGCCTTTGTTCATAACTCTTTACTATCCGACATCATGGAAGGTGGTAACATCTTTGAACCCGTCATCCCACCACAACAAAACCCACCACTAGAACCCCTTAGGCCCCGAATCTTAGGAGAGTACTCCCGACCTAGCCACCAAGGCTACCGAAACACCATTGAGCTCACCGGAGCCAATGTGACCCCCTTGCGATCCGACACCATCCGGTTGGTGCAAAGCGGATGTGCATTCCATGGACTTCGTTCCGAAGATCCAAACCAACATCTTAAGGACTTCCTCAAAATCGTAGATTCCATAGACCTAGGTGTTGAAACTAGAGAGACTACCCGTTTACTCCTATTCCAATTCTCTCTACGGGATCAAGCTAATCAATGGCTTGAGCGTTTACCCGCGGGATCCATCACCACATGGGACAATCTCGCCAATCGCTTCCTTACCCAATTCTTTCCACCGGAAAAGACTGCAATGCTTAGAAGGGACATTTTGATGTTTGAGCAACAGCGGGGTGAAACTTTCTACGAGGCTTGGGCCCGTTTTAAGGATCTCCTCCACAAGCTCCCTCATCATGGCATAAACCTTTGGTTATTAGTCCAGATTTTCTACGACCATGTTGACTATCACACTAAGCGCACCATCGACAGGGCCGCGGGAGGTAAACTGCGTGATAAGAACGCCGAGGAGTCTTGGGCAATTATCGAGGAGCTCGCCACTGACAATCAGGAATTGTGGGAGTTTAAACATACGATAGAAGCGGCCATCAATGCAGTCTCGACATCTGGAGGAACCACCGAAGTACCCGATGAACTCTTATGCAAACTTGAGGCAAAAGGTTGACTATTTTGAGGAAAGACAAAGGCGACCTTTGAGTCCTAGACGGGCTACTGTCAATTCTGTCTCAAAAACAACTTCGGCACCGTTATCTGAATCACCCTCTAGGGAAAACGCCGAGATTTTTCAGAACTATGCCCCACATTATTCCCCTCCCAAGGAACTTAGCTCGGAGTTTGAGGCTAGGATGAGAGAATATATGGCAACTCACTCAGATCGGCTTGCTAGATTCGAAGAAGCAGTTTATAAGCAGAAAGAAGAAATGCAGGAGAAAATGAATGAGGTGTTGAGTCTATTGGAGGAGTATGCCAATCAGAAAACCCCCGAACGAATACTACTAAGGAAAGAAAGCGCCACTCCCACCACCCAATTTGTTAACTCCATCACCATTGTCCATAAAAATAACGAGAAGGTAGAAACTCCTGCTAAACAGACCTTAGAAAAACAACCAGAGTCCCAACCTTTGAGTTACTACCTGAAACATGATATAAACGAAAACACCATAACAAATTGGATTAAGGGTGATGGGCGTAACCAATCCTCCGGACAGGTTCCTAAGAAAGAGGAAGAAGAGGAAGATGAGTATGATACGCTTCCTGGAGGATCAGTATTCGAGAGGTTACTGGTACAGAAAGTGGCTACTAAGCAGGTAGCATGTGGGAACTTTGAAATACCAACGAGCATCGGGGACTTGAAACATCTTAGTGCTTTCGCCGACCAAGGATCGGAAGTAAATCTTATGCCCCTAACTATTTACATCCAATTAACGTCAAGAATGCCAACACCTACTCGTGTTAGGTTATCCCTTGTTGGACACTCGTACGTATACCCCCTAGGAATCGCAGAAGATGTATTAGTTAATGTTGCAGGATTCATGTACCCCGTTGATTTTATGATCATTGATGATAAAGGGGATGGATGCATGCCAATAATCCTTGGGTCGCCATTCCTCACCACCGCTAGGGCCGTCATTAAGTATGAAGGTAGGAAGATTGAGCTTAAATCAGGAAAAAGAAAGATTAGTTTCCCCATGACCCCGCGAAGTAGGCATGAGAATTTGGGTTGGAGAATGATCAAAAACAACATTGGCACGACACCCATTCGTGTTCAGAATAAGATTCTTGCATGGGAGGCAAGGATCAAAAGCTATAAGAAAGCTAAGGATGAAAGAAGAAAAAGCAATAAGGTTCCGATTGAACTCAAACATACTCGACATGAAAAAAATCATACACCATTTGAGGAAGGGAACTTGGTGCTCTTGAGACACTTGGAAACAACAATACCACCCGATAAACCAAGTCCTTGGTGGTATGGGCCATTCACAATCGAAGGATTTAGCCAAGATGGGATAGCTAACTTGAGAAGCAAATTAGGTGGGAAGGTGATTGCGAGTACCAACAGATTGAGGCACTACCACCATAACAGTAATGATCGCAACTATATGGGGTATATCATTTCAAATGATGAGATCACGTAGTAACCCATGACTTTGAGTCTAGCTACAAGACTCATAAATAAAGAAAAGCGCTTCTTGGGAGGCAACCCATGTTTTGTGTGATTTTATTTGTTTGATTGTTATTTGCTTCCGTATGCATGCTTTGTTTTTATTGTTGGTTGGTCATGCTTCTCAATTAAAATGTGGAAATACTTTACTATGTTGTTTGGCCTAGTCTTAACTCCAACCTAAAAGTATTTTTGCAAAAGATAAGTGTAAGGGGAAACCCCAAATATGTTTTCAAGAAACAAACCGATCATGATTCTCCACAATATTAAATGAACATGTATATTCGTATTTGTTAGAGTCAAATGCTTGTATTGAGTCATAATGAAGTTTTGCAGGATTTTCCAGGAAGTAGGACGAAGTTTTTTCAGAAATTTTCCGGAAACTTAACATAAGAATTTCTGCAGGTCCATTCTGACGGCGTCAGAGTATTACTCTTGACGGCGTCAGGAGTTAAAAATCTGGAAATTTTACCAGTTTTGTTTTTCTAACGGAGTCTTATGGTTTTTGTGAATTATTAAGTTTTATAATCTCCAGGAAATCTGCAAACTTCATTCCACAAGCATTATATCTTACTTTGTTTTCTAGGATTTAGGAACTATTATAGGATGCCGCCGATTTTACGCGAGGTTATCTTGTCTATTTTGTCAGGTTTTACAGGTTATGTTTGACAAGGAGATGATTTATATTCTGGAAGGGAAGCTTTGATTGTTCGTTTTCTTGGAAGAAGATTTAACCTGGCCAACCTAAAATCCATACCGAGCGAATCAGGGGAGTATTTGATTTCATTCTCTTTACTTTTTCACTTTTACATTTTTTACTTGAACATTGGGGACAATGTTCATCTTAAGTGTAAGGGGAGGTAAAAAGATGATACCTTACATATGCACTTTCGCTTGAGTTTGTTTTGTTTGATGGTAGATGTGTAATAAAACTATGAGAAATACTTGTTAGTGCAATTTTAGCGCCAAATTTAAATTTTTTTACAACATTTAGGAGTGAAACTTTAGCCATAGCAAGCGTCTCATGGATAGGAGATTGTATGACTAGCACATAACCGTATATTCAGAAAAATTTTCCATCAAAAAATGTGAGGTTCGCCTTTAGATTTGATAGGAAAAGCATTCTTTATTAGTGCTTATGAGTGTACCGGTAGCATTTAGATTCTAGAACTTTCGTTAGTGATGCATCCCGAGACCGCTAGTGAGACTACATTCGTGTGGTAGGATTTACTACATGATAAGAGGCATTAGGATCACCCTTGTGTTAAACCCGTATCATGATTACTTGACCATTTAAGTCATATTACTTGGCTAGTTAAGTCAACTAATTTTTCCCACACCCTTAGCGTTGTACTCATTTTTAGTACACGAAACCCCTAGTACACCCCTCCGAGCCTATCTTTTCGTTTCTAACTTTAAGCATCTTACTTAAGGGAAGAATTTGTTACACCCCACTTAAATGTACAACCAAATCGCCTTAGCCTTCCGTGTATGCGCTCATTTTTAGTGCATTATTGTTATTTGTTAAACCCTAAGTTAACTTTCTAATTGATTACATGGTTGCTAAGTCGAGTCATATCCTTGTACATATTGTTTTGGGACGATTGGGACTCATGGGTAAGTACTTATTTTATGGAGTAATGGGGAAGAACATCAATTATTACCCCCATATGTACGATAATCTTAAAAGTGCTCCAAGTGTTTTGATTTTCTTAATTCGAGTCATTAGATTAGTTTATTGTAAAGTATGTAAAGATTCAAGTGTAAGGGGAATTCTCATCCCCTATGATGTATTATTTTGGATGGTAGGGTAAGAGTGTATGCAAAAAAAAAAAAAAAAAAAAAAAAAAAAAAAAAAAAATCGAAAAATCAAAAACAAGAAAAAGAAAAAAAAATAGAAAAAGAAAAAGAGAAAAAAACATACGGACTACCATCCCGTTTCATTCTATGTTCATTTTATGTTTTTGTTATTTTTCATTTATTAGCTAAAGTCGAGTCTAGTCTTGGCTTAGCAACGCCATATTGTACATGTAATTAACCAAGATTGTTAACTCGCCACCAGTAAAACTTCCTTTATCCAACAAAACCGTGTAATTCATATCCCTATACCTAACGTTACAACCCTTTAAAAGACCTCTTTGATAGTTTATCCTAGGTGCTTATGCCATGTGGTGGAGGTTTGATCCTTTTCCCAAGCCTATGGTAATCTATTTTGCTATGACAGGTAGTGAGAGATATCTTCCGTTTCCATATTGTACTTGTCAATCCCTAAGCTGAACGATCAATCCCCCGGTACTTGCAATATACTATACTACAACGATCAGGTACACTGCCTGGTGGGGGTTGTAAGCTTCTCGAGATCCCTCGAGAGGTAAAGCCTGTTGCGATTCCCACGCATCATATGTCGTCATATCTTTTATGTGATTCGGTTTTCAAATGTTAAAAACTTTCCCAAGAAGTACGTGCTTAGGCGTTGGTCAAAAGATTCATTACCACCTCCATCAGTCATTTAAGCCACCAGTGACAGTCCTGATATGATCTTGCGTGAGATATTCAGACCAGTCGAGTATTGTGTGAATCGTTATGCTAATGATCCTGAGCTACTGCAAAAGTTTAGAGATCATCAGGTTCAATTAATGGCGAAGGCAGATGCTGATGTTCCTATACCTCCAAAGACTAATAAACGGGATAGGATTGCTTCTATTCTTGATGTGTGGCAACCGGATGAGATTATTGTGAATGTTCCAAAGCAGGTTAGACTATTTATTCTCTTTTTTGTTATCTAGGTTAGTTGATGAACATGTTAAATTTTTGCAGTTTAGTTATATTTATAGTTATTATAGGTTCATCAGTTATTATAGGTTCATCAGTTATCATAGGTTCATCAGATGTTCAACATATTTTTTCATCATTTTTTATTCCTTTATTATGTGTTTTTAGCTGCTATGTTAACATAGGTTCATCAGATTTATGTTATCACAATTTAGGAGTTATCATAGGTTTATCAAATATAGGTTCATCGTTTAATATAGGTTCATCAGTTTTTTGTTCTGTGTTATTGTAGGCCCATCAGTTATCATAGTTTTATCAGTTTTTATAGGTTCATCAGTTTTTATAGGTTAGACTATTTATTCTCTTTTTTGTTATCTAGGTTAGTTGATGAACATGTTAAATTTTTGCAATTTAGTTATTTTTCTAGTTATTATAGGTTCATCGGTTATTATAGGTTCATCAGTTATCATAGGTTAATCAGATGTTCAACATATTTTTTCATCAACATAGGTTCATCAGTTATTATAGGTTCATCAGTTAAGGTTCATCAGTTTTTTGTTCTGTGTTATCCTAGGCCCATCAGTTATCATAGTTTTTTAGTTTTTATAGGTTCATCAGTTGTTCATCAATTGTTCAACATATTTTTTGATCATTTTTGTTTTTTGGTCCAAACAGGTTAGTACTAAGGGTTCGTGAAAGAGGATTAAGAGCAGTGTTGAACATTCACTTATTGCTAGTGGGAAGCGTAGAAAGAAGAACTGTACAACCTGCAAATCTAGTATGAATGATCATAACCAGGCGAAATGCAATGCCATCAAAGCTCAAATTGCTGCTAAGAAAGCTAGTGAAAAGGCTGCTGCGAAGGAGATGAAGCAGAAGGCGAGATTGGCTGCCAAGAATGCGAAGTTGGCTGAGAAAACTGCTGCTAGGAAGGCGAATTTGGCTGAGAAGACTGCTGCTAGGAACGCAAAGTTGGCTGAGAAGACTGCTTGTGTAGTTACTTAATAAATGTGGTGTTAGTTTGATAAGAGTGCTCAAAGTAACTTTGATTTTATGCTTTTTTTTTAAATAATAATAAAAGTAAATTTGAATTGAGATAATAGTATTCTAGTATTCTATTTTGATGAAATTTATTGTTTAGGTTCATCAGTTTTACTTATAAAGTTGAGATAAAGTTCTTCAAATTTTAGAGGTTCATCAATTTTAAATTATAACAGGGTCATTATAATTATCAAAGTTTCTAAAAAAAAATTCTTCTTTCTACAAATTTTAGAGGTTTATCATTTTTTACATATTAAAGTTCATCAAAATTTACATATTAAAGTTCATCAAAAGTTAATCAAATTTAACAATTTTTTTCAGGTTCATCAATAAATTATGGTTCATCAACTGTTCTTTCTTTTAAGAGATTTTCATCCAATTTTAGAGGTTTATCATTTTTTACATATTAAAGTTCATCAAAAGTTAATCAAATTTAACAATTTTTTTCAGGTTCATCAATAAATTCAGGTTCATCAACAAACAAGAAATAAATTCAGGTTCATCAATTTTATTTAACATAACAAAATGATAGTTCTATTAAACTAAAATAACTTGTCCATAACAACCAACCAAAAAGTAGTATTTATACTAGAACATTCCCTAATTAGATTAGGTTACTACTGCCAAAATTTTAACCATAACAAACTATTAGATCAAATTGTTTTTAGCTCTGTCGAAGAAGAGCACTAGCTTCCCGTTCGAAATATTCGCTGGCACGTTCTGCAATATTCTTTTTTGACATCTGCTGGAGCGTTCGCTTTTCCTTCAGAGGTAAACGATGATATTCTTCTACCTCGCTCTCCACTACATGTTTGTTTTCATTGTAGTCGGACAACAGAATCTTTGACATGTACTTCTTTCTCAAGTCTTCAATCTGTTTGTCTTGTTCAGCACCTTCTTTTACAAACCCAATATCAAAGTCTTTTTTCCCTGAATAAGTTTCCATGTGTCTCATGGCAAAACTTCCACAATCAATGAAATTGTTTTTGGTTTGCCATGGCAATTTGATATTATCCACTTTGTAGTTGTTCAGTGCTTGATAATTTGAATGCCCATTGTCTTTCAAGAACTTTATAAATTGAAATCTCTGTAATAATAAATTAAAAACAATGAGATTCAATTTAACTATGTTGATGAACATACATTTAATATACCTAACATTCTTACCAAATTAACCAGCTTTTTCTGATATCTATCCCTGACTAATTGATTGTTATCCATGTTGTCAAGAATATGGATTTTAGGTTCTTTCAAGTTGAAACAGACGACATAGTAGTGATCGTCACCGAGCATCATCGGAAAAAGCGCCTGTTAAACATAGAGGTTCATCAGTTATTTACAATTAACTATAGGTTCATCAGTTTTTCTAAGGTTCATCAGTTATTTATCTTAAAACAAATTAGTAAAATAGAAGTGCTTACCAGGTCAATGTCTCTGATAGATTGATATACAGGAGACAAAAACAAAAGATTCTTCATGTTTTCATTAAACTTTTGTGTGAGTGCTTTCGAGTTGTGAGACATATTCTCCATTTATTTTGTCTGTGGTTCATCAATATAAGTCAAAGCATATGTACATGATTTCAAATATTGAATCATAATTGATAATGATTTTTGTAACTTACAATCATTGATGTGTGGCCATATAGCTTCTTCAATGATCCTACGTTCCTTTTCTCTTCTGCCATTTTATGTATATACGCCCACATATCAATCACTCCTGAACTAATTTCATTCCCTTCTTTGAAGCTCTCAAAGTGGATTCTTTGACCGTCAACAAAGTATGAATGAAATAACACATCACTGCAATTTCATTTTAAGATAATATTTTAGAAAAATAAAGAAACTACTTATTATAGAAATATGATTTTTAAATTGATGAACCTAATATATATTACTTACTCGAGTTCTCCTCTTGCAGCGAATATTGTTTCAGCCACCTTTCTTTCATTGTCTTGTACTTTGTTCTTCATCACAACGACTCTTTGTAAATACGGAGATTTTAGAGATTCAGCAGGCTTTATTTTTCTTTTTTCTCTTATATTTTCCAAGTCTTCTTGACCTTCTTCACCTTCTTTGATATTCTTTTCCGTTTGAGGAACTTTAAGCTTTCGAGCAATTGTGTTGAAAGAATTAAGTGGCGTGGCTTTTAGAGGCGTGGAAAAACCTTCATCTACTGTTTCACATCTTAATTTTTCTTCTGCTGATGGGGGAACATATGATATCGGTGTTATCATCTTTGGGGATTCTTTATATTGTGGGGAAGAGTTCTTACGTTTTTGTGATGTTTTTTTCAATGCTAAAGTTTCTGCTTGAATTCTTCTCCAAAGATTGTCATCACTAGTCTTGCTCAACATTTCAGAGGATGTGTGCAAGAACGGTGTCTTTTTGAGCAACTCATCCAAGAACTGCTCCAAGTCTTTCTTTTCTTTATACAAAACCAAAGGCAAAGACTTATTCTCAAATTGCTCCGTATTGAATATCGGGAATTCTGGCCTATGCAACTGTTTTATAAGTTCATCAGTAAGTTAATCAATAAGTTCATCAATAAATTATAAGTTCATCAATAAGTTCATAAAACAAATCAGTTATAAGCTCATCAATAAGGTTATTACCTGACGTTCTATCTTTTCATATTCTTTCAAAAAGGCAGGATCCATGAACATTTGAGTTAACGTTAACTCAGCCTGTTTGTCCGTCTGAGGTTCATCTGTTAACTCGGAGCCATGATTCATTTGAGGTTCATCAGTTTGTTTAGATGCAACCTTAGCGTCGGAGCCATCCTTTGTTTGAGGTTCATCAATTTGTTTAGATGTTTCCTTTGCCTCGGAGGCATCCTTATCATCACCCATCGTTATCATCAGCATTGAGCTCTCATCTTCACTTTGTGAGCTCTCAAAAGTTGTCCTGTTTACCAAACTGTTCATCCAGTCTCGGACTTCCAACAACGATTCATTTCCGGGGTACATCTCCAATCCAGCCCTTAGCATGTCATCAATATTAATTTTCATCTCTTGAAATAAGCATAACATGTTCCTCAGTGAGTGACTGAATTCCTGTCATTAATATAATCAATTAAGTCTTTGAACCTATATTAACATAAAACTGATGAACCTATATTAACTGATGAACCTATAATAACTGATGAACCTATATTTGAAGAACCTATAATCAAATAACATTTTAAAGTCTATATATTTTTACCTCAGCTGATTTGAATTGGGAATACTCCCCTTGAAACTCTAAAATCATTGCGGATAACTGTTGTTGGGTGAGCTTAATACTTGAGGATGAAGGTTCATCATTTCCATTTTCAGGTGTTTGTTCGGTTCCGGTAATTGGTTCAGCAACTTCAGTGTTTTCATCAGTTCCGGTCGTTTGAATATCCTCATTTGTTCCGGTCATTTGAATATCATCATCTGCTAATTGATGAACCAATTATAAGAAAATATACACAAATTTTTTGCAGATAATATGTAAGTTATGAAACATAATAGATTTTTACCGTTTGCCTGTTGATCAACCCATTGATGCTCCTCAATATCATCTATATGAACATCAGCCACTTGCTCACCAACGTCATCTATCTTTGGAGATTTTGATGTTCTTTTCCTTTTGTATCCAACAATGTTTTTGCACATGTTCATCGAATAGCGGTTTTTAGGAGATTGTGAACTCCTTTTTGCTTTCTGTTTTCTTCCTACATGTTTTTACACCATTTTTCATAAGTTATAACAGGTTCATCAGATTATAAAAGTTTTTTTTTTTTCAAGTTCATCAAAAGTTCAAGTTCATCAGATTTTACATATTCAAGTTCATCAAGATTTTCATCAAATTTTTGAGGTTCATCAATTTTTACTTATAACAAAAATTTACTTATAAAACAATAATATAATATAAATAATGTCTATATACACACCTTCTTGATCATTTCCCCCTGCTTCTTGTGGTTTGTCTTCCAACATTAGTTGGATTGGTCCATCAGCCACTAATTTTAGATACAACTTTTTTTAGGTAAATGTTTAAAATAACAATATAATATAAGGTTCATCAGATTATAATTTGTGTACCTTCTATAGGCATCCAACATTCCCTTTCTGAATTGTTCCCTTGAATGACTTCTAGAAAAAAAAAAAAAAAGATGTCATTTTTTTTTAAGATGACACATACAAAAAGTACTGATGAACATATAGTAAAATGTATACCTATATTATAAGGTTCATCAGCGTTTGTTTTTTGTTTCTTTCTTCTAATCCTCTTTTTTTTACTGGCTCATCGCTATCTTTTATCGGCACAATGTTAGCATCTGAATTTAGACACAATGTGTAAAGATTCAATCATCCGTAAAAAAACACATTATACGGGACACTAAGTGATGAACCAAATAAAATAATAGATTATACCTTCAATCATGAGTAGTCCAGGCTTTACAGGAGAGTTATCCTTCAAATGAGCTCTAGCCCAATGTGATCCAGCTTCATATGAGAATTCAATCTTGTCTTCATCATCACCCCTCGGTTCTTCCTCCAATTGAATTTCTGCTCCAGCATTCTCTATCTGCTGTTCATCATCGTTCTCTGAATCATCATCATCATTATTTTATGTAGCTTCAACATCATTATTATCTTCATCATCATCTTCCTCTGCATCATCACCCTCTTGATCTTCTTCTTCTTCTTCTTTATTTTCCTCATCATTATTTTCTTCTTCTTGATCTTCTTCTGGTTCTTCTTTTTTCTTCACTTTTTCAGCTTTAGGAGCTCTTCCTTTTTTGATTTTTCCAAACATCATCTCTTCCAATTCTTCCAAATTTTCTGTTTTCCAGTAATTAAACGTTAGGTATTTTGGTTTCTTCAGCAGTGAATTGGCAAATATCACCTGCAATTTTAAGTGTAAATCTTAAATTAAGAAAAATGTAACTGATGAACCTGATAACCTAACTGATGAAACTATAATCTAACAGATGAACCTATAACCTAATTGATGAACCTATAAGTTAACTGATGAACATAAAGTATATAGTAATTACCTCCAATAGCAAGATTGGACCATAGAATCTTGTTCCCGGTCTCCAATATTTCCTTTCGTCCTTCAAATTATGTAGCACATACTCGCACCAGTCCATTTGTTTCACAACATCTATATCAGTAAGAGAAGGGATGACTCCAATATTCAAAGTCCCCATCGTTCCCACATAAGACAAAATAGTACAAAATAATGATATTATGTTCTTCAAAAATATGTCTCCACTATCATTTTTCCTAATTTGATTCTTAATTACCGGCATCAAATCTTTTTTTGCATAAAGTCTAGGAACACCTTTGAATTGTTTTTTCCATTCTATGTATGCTTCATTTGATCTTTCCTTAACAACATCACGCACATCAACTGCATACTGACCCATTGGGAATCCGAAGGTATGGTGGATTAACTCAGGTGTTATGTGTATAGTATCACCAAAGACGTTTAGATTTCCAGATTCAGCATCAAACCTCTCAAGCAACCAATACCCTAAACGACTTGGCATGACATTAATGTCAAAGTCTAACAATGATTTAAAACCCATACTTGATATTGCCTCTTTTTGGTCCGTTGTTATTTTCTGAATTGTATCATATAATGGACCAGGAAATTTTTTTATTTGAACCGTTGGAAAATTTTTTAGGTTAGGTGGGAGAATTTGTCGAAGACTTAATCCAGGCTTAAGGTCTTCAGAGAGAACACGTTTATTAGTTTTTGATGAACCTGATGGTTTTGAAGGTTTGGAATGTTTTGATGAAGCTGAAGGTTTTGAAGGTTTGGAAGGTTTGGAAGGCTTGGAAGGTTTAGCAGCGATTTCAGGATTTGATGAACCCCGTGTTCTTTTAGGAAGTGGTTGATCAGCTTTCAATGAACCCCGAGTTCTTTTATTAGTAAACGCGTGTTCAACAAAGTCGTCATCATAGGATGTTAACGTCATAGGCTTCTTTCCTATACAATAAAAAAAACAACTGATGAACAATCTTTCAATGAAAAATAACTATAAAATTTTTTTTCATATAATTTTTAACTGCTGAACCTTATTCATGCCTATTCTAACTGCTGAAACTTATTCTTTATCTATTCTAAATAATAATCGGCAATAGGCAAAAGAATAATTAAACAATCATAACAAGAAATCACTGATGAACCTCTTTTCAATCTATTCTAACAAGTTAGTACTAATTATACAATGATAACAAGTAATCACTGATGAACCTCTTTTTAATCTATTCTAACAAGTAATGGCAATGTATCCACAACTTCCAATCTAACCATGATAACTAATCTAATCACTGATGAACCTTTTTTTAATCTATTTCTAACAAGTTATAGCAATGTATCAACAACTTCTAATCTAACCATGATAACTATTCTAATCACTGACGAACCTTTTTTTAATCTATTTCTAACAAGTTATTCTACTGATGAACCATATTCTTAATATATTTTTAACAAGTTATAAACACTTTTTTCATTTATTTTAACTGCTGAACCTTATTCTTAATCTATTTCTAACAAAATTTATCCACAACTTCTAATCTAACCAGATAACTATTCTAATCACTGATGAACCTCATTGTAATCTATTTCTAACAAGTTATTCTACTGATGAACCTATTTTCTAACAAGTTATAAACAATTTTTTCATCTATTTTAACTGCTGAACCTTATTCTTAATCTATTTTTAACAAAATTTATACACAACTTCTAATCTAATCAGATAACTATTCTAATCACTGATGAACCTCACTGTAATCTATTTTAACAATTATTCTACTGATGAACCATATTTTTAACAAGTTATAAACACCCTTTTCATCTATTTTAACTGCTGAACCTTATTTTTATATAAAGAAACTGCTGAACCACATTCTTATTTATTCTACACTTCTAACTAATCGGCAAAATAATAATTGATGAACCAAAAACTTTTAAAAACCTGTAAAAGCTGGCCGGTCTTGGAATCGTTTCGATCTCTTTTCTGACAATGTTGGGCTCTTTTTCTCTTCCAGATTCTAAATAAAAAAAATAATAAATCAAAATCATATTATCAAAATAAATAAATAAATAAACTGATAAAATAATCCTAATTCTTTATGCATGCATTTTATATTCTAAAAAACCTAAATGAAACCCTAATTTTTTCAAAATCTAAAATTAAAAATAATAATAAAATGCGTATTTTTTAAAAGCAAATCCATTTGTTCATTTTTTTTTCTAAAAATTACGCATGCAGTTGGATTAATTTAAAAAAAAATTAAAACATAAATGAAACCCTAATTTTTTCAATTTAATCTATTCCTTACCAGTTGGATTCATCATTTTGATCGGAAAATGATCGGAAAATGAAACCCTAATTTTTTCCCCAAATTTTGATCGCGATTTTTCATAGAGAAGAGAGAGAATTTGTGAGTGCGTGAAATTTGTGTGTGAAATTGTGAGTGAGTGAACGGTTTGGAGCGAAGAGAGAAGTGGGGATAAATTACCATTTTAACCTTTTTAGGAAAGTAGCCTTTTTTTTTTTTTTTTTTTTTTTTTTTTTTTTTTTTGAATGAGAGCGGTTGGATTGATTTTGGTCAAATATTTGACTAATCGGATGGACAAGATTCCTTTTTAGACTTTGTAAATTTACACCCCTTTGTAGGGGATCGCAACTCTAACGTAGTGCGCAATACCTTTATTGACATTTGTTCTCGGTCGGGGATTTCAGCTCGTAAAGAAGTTGACTTCGGGCTTATTGGTGAAAGGGACCAACCCTTACGACCAGCCGATATGTTGCTTTACTCGTGGGACAGAGGGCTTGATGTATGCGTCGACTTGCAGGGTCATCGCCCTTGACACAAACTGGTATGGCTGATTTTGTACCTGGTCGTGCAGTCATTGAGGGCGCACAACGTAAACGTGTCAAGTACGAAGCTAAATGTATGGATATTGGATATGGGTTCACTCCCTTCTCATTCTCTTCTTTTGGAGAACTTGAGAAGGATGCAGTGACGTTGCTGAAGCGGATCCAGAAGTTCTCAGTTACTCAAGACATTGGTGTGCATGCTGCCACCCATATTTTTAGTAGGATTTGCTTTGCTATAGCTAGAGGAGTGGGGGCCCAAATAGTGTCTCGGCTTCCCACTAATTTCTTGTAAATCCTATAATTTTCTAATAAAGTGAAGTTTATAATAAAGGATCGTCACCTTTGACGCGTTCGTGTATGGTTGATTTTATGCCCGGTCGGGCGGTTATTGAAGCCGCACAACGTAAACGTGTCAAGTACGCAGCTAAATGCGCTGATATCGGATATGGGTTCCTCCCCTTTTCATTCTCTTCTTTTGGAGAACTTGAAAAGGATGCAGTGACCTCACTAAAGCGCATTAGACGATTCTCTATGACCCAAGATATTGGAGCACGTGCTGCTCCACATATTTTTAGTAGAATTGGTTTTGCTGTAGCTAGAGGTGTGGAGGCTCAGTTAGTATCTCGGCTCCCCACTAATTTCTTGTAAAATCCTATTTGTTTTTCAATAAAGTGATGATTATTATTAAAAAAAATAAAATAATAATAATAATAATAATAATAATAATAATAATAATAATAATAATAATAATAATAACAATAATAATAATAATAATAATAACAATAAAATAAATGTAATGTATTTAGTTATCTAAATACAAATGAGGTAGTACGTTTGAGGAATTTTTTTCGTCGTTTGGGTCTTTTGTAAAGCGATTCGTGTAATATTAGCTCGTTTGGCATGTGACCGTTTAAGCACGTGCCTATTTAACCCCGTGCCCGTTTGGTCCCACGCCCGTTTTGCCACCTATATATATGTTGTTGTTAAATAAGCATAAATATTTGCTCAGAACTCCAAAAGATGCACAATTTTTTGCATTAAAAAGTACACATCCTAAGCTTTTCAACAATATATCATAAATAATAATTGAACCTCTAAATTAGTACGGTTTATTAATAAAAGTTGATGAAAAAATAGATATCCAAGCTCGTATGATATAACATTAGTATGTAAGTTCGAACAGTTAACATTTTGTCGTAAAATGGGCATAAGTATTTATATACAACTCCAGAAGATTCACCATTTTTTTGCACCAAAAAATAATATTTATGTCCATTTTATGACAATATGTTCTGTCTTCGAATCTACAAATTAGTGTTATATCAAACGTGTTAGATTATCAAAAAAATAACTTTTCATATGCTTTCTCCAACTTCTATGAATAAAACATAATGATTTGGAAGTTCAAAAATTATGTTTTATACGTGATTGGAAAGCAAAGAGTTTGAATTTTTAAATGCCAACAAGAGTGAATCATTTAGAGTTTTGCAAAAATACTTATGTTAACGGTGAATCTGTTAAAAGTAGTGGTTGGAAAGCTAAGAATTTTAATTTTTAAATGCAAACAACCGTGTATCATTTGGAGTTCTATACAAATACTTATGTCAATTTGAAAACAACATGTTAAGTATTTGAACTTACATATTAGTGTTATATCACACATGTGATATATCTTACAAACTCATGAACCGAAAAAACTAAAAAAAAAAAAAAAAAAAAAAAAAAAAAAAAAAAAAAAAAGTTTGGCGAAAGCATATAAAATTGCCGCTCTATTGAAAGAGAATTAAATTGATTTTTGTCGTAATCATGTAATTTTTTTCGTCTAACGATTATCGGTTTTGAGATATATTTATTTCAAAAAAGAAAGGTAAAGTCGGTTTTAAACAAAAAAAGATGGGATGGGAGAGGTGGAAGTGGATGTTTTATTTTAATTAAAATTAAGTTATTAGTATTGATCTCTCAATCTCCATTTTTATTATATTCTCTAAAATAGCTCAACTCTTGATTATGATTATAATAATAACTGCGGCTAACGAACGATAATCATGAAATGATGCTAACAACCATTAATCATGTGCTTAACGAACAATTCAACTTTAAAACAACCACAAACTAATATGTCAATTAACATCTATCTCATGTAAAACGTCAAAACTAGACATTAATCCGTGTAACTAATCTATTCCACCATAACTATTGTTTTACACATGAATATGAAACTTACCATAAATCAATTGGACGGCGACTTTTCTTCGTCTTTCGTTCGACTGCACGCTCCTCCCTTTCGATCCTCTTTTCAATCTTCTTTGGTGCCTTCCAGATCTCAAACACTTTCTTTGTAGAAACCGAAACATCAAATTCAACGTCAACTTCCTCACCATCATCTTTCACTTCCTCCACAGCGATGACTTCAACAGCAATCACGACACGTTCGCCTTCATGTTCTTCGCGTTTAACCTGAGATAGCTTGGGTACGTAATCATTTATGCGAGCTTCATGCTACTTTATCTACAACCATGCTTGTTTATTATGATAATGTTAGTGTGGTTTACTTGTCTACTAACCGGTTCAGCATCAACGAACTAAGCATATTGAGATTGATATACATTTTGTTCGTGATTTTATGGCTTCTGGGTAGCTTCGTGTCTTACACGTACATTTTGTTCATGATTTTATGGCTTCTGGGTAGCTTCGTGTCTTGCACATTCCTTCTCGTTTTTAGTATGTAGACATATTTACCATAGGCCTTCCAAGTGCTTTATTAGAGAATTAAAGAGAATTATATTCAAATATGATGGTCCAACATTTTTATATTCAACTATTTGAAAAATCTCAACTATTGGTCAACAAGAAATAAGAATGTATTTAAAAGTGATGATAACATTTTCAAAGGATAAATAAGGATCCTTCTTATATGGAGGATATTCAACAGTACTCCAAAAAAATCTCTCGAAATGAAGGATGATTGGAGAAGGTTTTTGGTAATCTATTATTCCAATATGATGTTAAATGTATTTTGGAGGACAAGGTTGGAGGACATGGTTGGAGATGGCCTCACAAGCTTTGTTCATCTTCTCATTACACGTAATCACATTCACAACCGTCATGATAAGATAAGTGGAGGATTCGCTAACATGAGTGCTTTGGCTATTGCGTGTCTAAAACCACTACACATTTTTTTACCATTATGTATTTGGAGATCATGCAAAAATAGCATAGGAATCACACTTTGGGGGAGGCCACAACTCTACCTTGCCCATGTAAGTTCCCTTCTTGCTTGAGGGTAAGCAAAAAGAGCGTTCACATAAGGCCTCAAAGTGTTAGTGCTTTGGAAGTTACCACTTACCAATAATACGACTAGTTGCATATGTAAGAAAAACATGATGGTTAATTGGTTTAAATTCGGTTTTTTGACATACTGTTACCCTTAGACTTCCATAAGTAAACTATGTTGGAGAAACAAAGCTGAGAACAAGAGCAGTTGGGATAATTGACTGGGCAGGGGAAAGAGCAATCCTAAGGGGCTATAAAGCAAACCAAATAAGCTCCTCAAACTAAAGTAAGCACAGATATATCAAACTTATACTAGTGACTATCAATAAGCCAAAAATCAGGTAAAGAGCAGCTTAAATGAGCTTGTTATGAGCTATTGGTGCAGGGCTGATATGGGTCAAAAATAGCCTAAGGACCAATGTTCAAACCAAAAAATAAGCTAGTATCAGAAAAAGCTAACAACTGATGGAAACTATAGATGAGTAAGCAAATTTAACAGAAAACCAAACTTTATGAGTTTTGAGACACTAATGATCACTAAATCCTATCTGGTGTGTGGCCATATAATACTGATGTAGGGACAGTTCAGTCCACTGAGGGCTTATTTGAGGCTAACAGTAAGTTTCAAAAGAAGTTCTAACAGCAACAATAAGCTAACCCTTATGAAGCTTATACTACTAACTTCTCTAAAAGCTGAAATCACACTTACCAATTATTCTAACGGTCTTAAAAAATCAATCAAAAGATGCTTAGTGATGCTGATATGATACTCAGAACATGTTTGTACACGAAATGGATGCAAACTTTTAAACAACAAATCAGACCTTCAAATAACACCTATGGGACCATTATGCAACTGATTTTAACACAAATCAAGGTCCCTAGCCATGATTACAGATTATGACTACTTATGCAATTACTACTATCTTACTAGGGACTGATCAAAATTACTCCTAGGCTGCTAAACAAGGCAGATTAAAGTTCACTATTTGATCTAAAACAATTCTAGGATAAAAAATTACCTTAAACTAAACACCCCTTAAGATTATACTGATGAGATTATTGAAATGAAAAACAAATTTAAACCAATATAAGCTTTCAGTAAGCTACAGGAGAACTTACAAGATCCTTTCAAATAGTAAACAAAGTAAATTAAATCAGTAATCAAGCTTTAAGGAAAAATGAGACAGATTTATAAAAGTAAAACTGAAAATTTATTGAAACTAAAAACTGAGCTTACAAATTCTGAAAATGTAAAGAAGAATCATTAATCATAAACTTAATACAAGCTAAAACTGAATCTAAACTAACTTAACCCTAAAGCTACACTAATTTCTACCCTACTCCTAATGAGTCTAATTGTGAGGTGAGGAGGTGATATTTATAGCTCGGCTTCAAGCTTGGGGTGATGTCATCAGAAGCTCCTAGATGCTCAAATCTCCACCCTTTGATCAATATGTGCTACTTCAAATCATTTTCAGCCCTTAGATGAAAACTTGTGATGTGGTTTGGCCAATGAAATGCTCCCATTTTGACATGTTGGCGATCCTATGGGTGCACCATTCTCTGTCCTTGTCAGACGAATCCGAAGCTAAAGGAATGATGTGTTTTCACTAATAAAATTCTGCCATGTGTCCATGTAGTCTGAACATTCTCTCTGTCATGCTCCAATCACGTGGGAATTGCTTCTAGAAGGACCAATCATTGGGTAATTGATGGTAATTGTTGTGGAATGAATTATTGTGAAAAGTAAAAATCTAGGGTTCATGTGGGATGAATTGGGGGAAAAGACTCAAAGAGATATACAGTGAAAAGAAAAGCGTGGGTTTGTTTTATTTAGAGGTGGCAATTTGTGCCCAAAATAAAAAAAATGGGCTAAATGGGCACATTTTTAAAAGATTTGGGTACATTTGGGCCCCCTCTTTTTTTTAAATGGGCATATATTGCCCATCTAGAAGTTAAATGGGCATAATGGACACACATGTTTTTCTCTCAATTGAAAAACATTTAATGAAAAACTTATGGATATATTACTTAAATATAAATGAGGTGTTACGTTTGAGGAATTTTTGTTCTTGTTTTAAGTCTTTTCTAAAGTGATTCGTATAACATGCGCCCGTTTGACCCGTGCCCGTTTAACCCACGCCCGTTTAGCCCGTAGCCCGTTTACCCCATAGCCCGTAGCCCGTGCCCGCCCGGCCCGCCCGTTTTGCCACCTCTAGTTTTATTTTTATTATTTTGAGTTTGGGTCGGGTTGTGGGTAAAACGGGTAAAGTTAATTTGTGGATTGGGTTGGGTTATTTATAAAATGGGGAATGGGCCATGAAGAGTGTGGGCTAGTTAATAGGATTGGACTTGGATAATGATTTTGGCAGTTAAGGTTATATTTGTAAAGTTTCATTTAGACAAAAATAATAAGAAGCAACTTTGTAAATTCTAAATCTTCAAGGACCACTTCTGCCATTTCTTCAAAAATAAGTCCAAGGGCTTTTTCTTCCATTAAATAATTCTTGAAGGTTAACCTTTGACTTTTTGAGCATATCTTTGATCCGGACTTGAAAAATAACTTTCTCGACCTCGGCTTTAAACTCTTTCCAAAATCTCGTGCTCGTGTTGTCGTGTTTTCTGTGATTTTTCGTCCATTTCTCAAATATCCGTACCTGCACATGCAAAAACAAAAAACAAACATATTTGACATTTATGGTCGGGTTTTTTGTGATTTAGGTCCGGTTTTGGTCTTATAAAAAGTGTGTAAATTAATACACACCAAAATTCCCCCGACTAAAGTATTGTCGTGTCCTCACGCAATGTGATCAATTCACGCTTTTGAGATAAATAATTTCATAATTCTTCCTACTAACGTTGTAAAGTAGCAAGGAGGTTCAAAAGAAGTTATAAAATCATTTATTCCCGCAAACGCTCCGTTTTCCAAAATTTATTCTTTATTCTACTTATAATTTCTATTTTTGGGCTTTTCACACTTCATTCTTGTGACGGTTTGTTGTACTTTCATTATTTTGCAATAATTTTTAGGGTCAACGAGTAGAAACACTTCTCATAGAAAAGTGGTCATACGATTAAAAATCGTCATCCTTGATTTTTCACAAGCCCCCAAACTAAGCGTACAAACTAGATCACAGCTTATCTACAAGCTAGATGCTAACACTACTCATAATAGTTACTTGTGGAAACTTCTTACTCCCATGTCTTAAGTTTTTGTATCTCAATATTTTCCTTTTGTTGAGAAATGAATTTCTTCATATTTTCTCGTTTCAATATTTTTTAGTCCGATAGTGATACCAAATTTAAACGATAAGTAGTTTTTCATTTTTCTCAAGAACCACTGTAATAGAAATTCGGTCCACATCAAGGAATTTGCGTACATACAATATCATAGATAAGTTGTGGAGTATTGAACATTACAATATCATCTATAATGCTTTATATCATACTTAACATATCATAAAGATCTAGATATCTTCTTGTTCAACTCTTCTAGAAGTTATCCAATCTACCTTATGTTTTCAATAATATTCAAAACACAAAATTAAACGATAATGTGACAATGTGTTTTAGAATAAATATGATAACAAAATAGTAAAATGATAGACAAATGAAGGTGGTGTCGTTGGTTTTGCAGGTACTACGAGTTGTCTACTAGTAGTTCTTACCAAGTTATCATACTAAATTATCCCTTTCGGAGAATTTTTCGTGCATCAACAATTTGCAAGATAGTGTTGAACACTTACCCACATACAAATAAGAAAGTGATTAATGTCGGTAATTGACTTGGTAGAAACGGGAATGGCATGATCATATTCTTTGTATTGCTCATGTTGTTAATTAAAAGAAAAAACAAATAACAAATTCGATTAAAAACGTAAATTTATTCAAAATTATCAAAACCAAACAGTAACAAATATTCAAAAGTAACAAATCATAAGTCAAGCATACTAATTTGTGAAGCTTCTTATACGGTACTTATACCTATTATAGACCATACGAACTCTCATATAGCTAATGCTAATTCAACCCAAGAGAAAAAGTTCAATGCAGATCTAATATTTTCTAAAGATCCAATTAATCCATGACTATCCATTTTTTTTATCTAAAAGAAAAAAGAAATTAAAATTAAATATCTCGCAAACCGTTAATCGTTACACAAAACGTATCATACCATCGTGACAAGAATTAAATCACCTTTTTATAGACGGGCACTTCAATACTTTCAATGAACCTTTTTTTCAATTTTTTTTCAGTTACATCTGAAAAAATCACACGTAATTTGTATGCACAAATCACATGTGATTTATGAAACCACACATGTGATTTATGAAATCACATGTGATTTGTGATACAAACCACATGTGACTTTTACATACGTAATTGGAAAAAAAATAAAAATAAAAAATCGTCGAAAGTATATCGATGTGTCCGTCTACTGAAAGATAAAAAAATACTCGTCGTGATGGTGTATTTTTTTTTCACTTGACGATTTATCGTTTACAAGATATTTTATTTTTAAAAAGAGGTAAAAAGTGGGTTTTTCTTATTTCGATGAAAGAGTGGCTATGTTTGTTTCACTGGATCTTTATATAATTTTGGCTCTACATTGATCTCAACTCTTCAACCCAAATATAAAATACCAATTCGTGTAGGACACGTAAGATAAATTAACGAAGTTACCAAACAACTAACTCTTGTAATTTAATTCATTTTCCTAGCAATGTCCATCGTAAATTGAACTCATTCACCTGTTAAAAAAAAAAAAAAAAAAAAAAAAGTCAATTATTTCAAATAAAACAATCAAAAGGCAACTAATCGGGTTAAATGATCTTCAACAACGACAATCAAATCCGCTTAAACGATCTTCAAACAAACAAATCTGGTTAAATTCATGGTCAACCAAACAAACAATCAGCTTAAACAATCTTCAACAACAGCAAATTCAAAAGTCCTATAAATAGAAAAATTAAAATCTTCAAACTAACAAATTTCCAACGATCGAGCAAAATCAAACGGTCTAATTATAATCAAGTTTTTAAACACTAAATCAATGTATAAATTTCAAATAAAAAATCCAAATTCTAAAATCTTTGATCACTTTTAAGGCCGAAATTCAAATAAAATAGCCCAAATTAAATAAAATCCCAGGCTAAAGTTAAGTCCAAAATCAATCCACTAAATTCCTACTTGTGCATTTGTGCCTAAATCACCAAAGAAACAAAAATCTAATTAGTTACAAAGAGGCCCAAATTCTAATGACACATTCTAACTACAAAAGCGCCAATACTCAAAAACAAATTTCCAAATATAACAAAACGATTTAAAAACCTTCATGTTTTTTATTGAACCAAAACAAAACCAACGGAACACACCTAATAAAATGAGGGGCGAATCATCCTTAATCAAGCGATTTTATTCATTGTTACAAGTCATTTTTCTACTAAATTTTTTACTGTCAACACCCTTATTCTATAGAGATGTCTACAAAATTTACAAATGAATAACTTAAATAACAAATGACAACACAATAGATTAATTTTTGAAGCGAAATTTATCACTATGACTTTTTGCGTTAAACATGACCGGCCCCCGAATCGAATCACATCCAAAAAATCTCCATATCAAAAGATAAACAATCAAAACCAAATCCAATATTCGACGGTCTCTTCTAAAGTTGACAATGTTGTCCATGTTCAAGAAACGAGCAAAACCAAATCTTGTACCCATCTTTGTTCTATTAGTATCAAAAAACAAGTCTGCAACCTTTTCGTATAGTGCGAACATCTTCTATAGAGCACTTAGATTCCAAGAGTCAGGAATCCTTGTAAAAACCAAGGTTGTGGCGGATTTCAGCATGATCCAATCAAGGTTCGTCAAAACTCGTCATTTTCTTTCCCAGTGTGTTCTAGAAGAGGATTTTTGGCATCATTAATCCTTGTTTTATCTTTTTATGTTGTTAACCACTTGACTCTATCCCCTTATTTCTTCTCCTAGCTCCGTCGTGTCTCCCCATCACTTCTTTCTCCATTTTGTTGTCCCGTCTCAAAACCAACTTGAATTGAAATTATATTCAATTTAAAAGTTTTGGAATTTATTGTAAATTATATAGTTATAATACCAGCGCACGCGCGAGTTTTTAAAAAAAAAAAATTTGAATCATATATTTTTATTTATTAAAAAACAAATAATTTAATATTTGTTTTGTTTGATTTATGATTTTTAATTATAGTTTTTTTATAATTAAAGATAATTATTTAAAAATTTTAATCCTATTATTAATTGCATCTTATCTATATTTTTTGTATTTATCTTTTACTTGTTTTATGGATAAATATAAAATGTTACCTAATAAGAAAATAACATTTTTTTTAAATACAATTATTACTAAATAAGGTATGAATTGATTTTTTTGAAATGTAAAATTCCCAATAGGAGTTTTATTTTATTATATAAAAGATTGACGAATTATAATATAACGTTATTTTACAATTAAATCATATAGTTTTACAAATTACCGTCACTCATTTAAATTTTTTTTTTTTTTTAAAACATCTTATACACGGGTTTTATGCAATTTCTTTCTCTTCTTGTCTATAAAACGAAATTGAGCCAATTTTTAGTTATCAAGAGGTTAATTTGGACTTTTATTATTAGGTAACTTAATTTTGCCATGTAACATAATTGAGCTCTCACGTCAATCACATTTGATTATATACTCAAGTGCTCAACAATTTCTTTTCATAAAATGCTCTCAATTTAATATTTTCTTTTATTATATAAAAGTTTATGCAATGTCTCATACAACACATCAATTTCCGTTTGCAACGCTACGTCCTGAAAACATGCTAAATTTCAAGGAAATTTTCATTAAAGAAGAAAAATTACCATCATAGTAAAAGTATATATTTTCGGGCATGGATACACCTACCCACTGGGTAGTTTACCCGGATGAAGTGGCAATGAGTCATTGAGAGAAAAGGAACAATATTCTCCTCTTTCCTCTAATAAAGTTTTAATTGTGTTTTAATTATGTTTTTATTTACAGTTGGTAGACTACCTAGTGGGTAGCTTAAGTTTTCTCCTATATTTTCATATATTCCACAAAAGTAAACATAACATTTTATTTATTTATTTTACCATTTCTAATCCTTTGAATATGTACATTGGACGTTCTTTAGAAGAAAGAAAAAAATGTACATTGGACAAAAAGAATAATAATAAGAAAGACAAATGCCAAAGAATCGTATAAAAGTCGCACCAAATCATACCGAACATTTTTACAAATGCAATGGAAATACTAAGAGCATCGGGTATCAGGCGGTAAACCTTGCCGACGTGGAATCCCATGTGGCTAGCCATTCGGTGATGCCGAACCCTCGTCACAAAACAGCCCCTACTCGCCATTTGTGTCTTCGTCGAGGATAAAGACAAAAAAATGTTACCGTTTGATATAAACGGTTGCTTTTATAAAAATTCATAATTTTTTTTAAACAAAATTAAACCCTTTATAAATAGCGATAATTAGTAAAATAGTCTGGTTGCCCTGTGTAACACCCCCATTTTTAAAATTTGTCGCAGCGGAAAAATAATTTGGGTGTTACGGTGAGGATCGAAGTTTTAACCACATAAAACGGTTTAAAAGAAACGTTTTGAAATTATTTGTCATTTAAACAATAATTTTGATAAAAGATGAACCATTTGATTTAAAATCTTATTAAAAGATATAAAGACTTGTAAAAATGACAAATTTGATTTTTTTACACCATTTTAATTTATCAGAGTAATAAATGCCCACTCCGTATCTTGTCCTGCTCCGTTAAATTACCTGAGATACACATGCTTAAAAGTGTCAACACAAAGGTTGGTGAGTTCATAGAGTTTTAGGAAAAACCCTTTATTTTGTTAGATTTCAGGAATATTTGGTATTGTTAAAATACAAACAGAAATGAAACAATTATCGAATATATTCACAAATAAATCATATAAATATTCAATCACATTCAATAAAGCAGCAATAATCTTAACATGAGCTGGAAACTCATGATACTAAATCGATCAGATAAACACTTCACGTATGGCCAAACTTATACAGCTGTATCTAAATATATGTTGAATACATATATATACTATTCCTTTATAGATATTGCACCAAGCCTCATGACACCAAAGCTTAACCAAAAGGGGGTGTTCTATCAAATCAATGACAGATTTTGCCCTCTAACAATAGGTGATTTGTCAATTCCTATATGTCTACAAATATAGTGTATCACGACTAATGCGGCTAACCAATTGCAATTGGCATTCCGTCAAGCATTAGTGGGACAGGGGGTCAATCTTTAACAGGTTTCGAAGCTGTTCACTATATTCGCACTCACTTTCATGTGGTTAATGACTCATGATTGAGGGGCTTCATGGCGATAGCTAACTTAGGCAATATCAAGGACCTATGGGCTCATTTAGCATAACATCATGAAATTAAGTATCGTATCACAGAGATCAATTTGAAAACAGTACCATTTGAGTATCAGAAATTCAGTTTGAAAATATCATCACTTGAGTATCAGAAATTCAGTTTGAAAATACCATCATTTGAGTATCAGAAATTCAGTTTGAAAATACTATCATTTGAGTATCAGAAATTCAGTTTGAAAATACTATCATTTGAGTATCAGAAATTCAGTTTGAAAATATCATCATTTGAGTATCAGAAATTCAGTTTGAATATATCGCCAGTAACACATTTATATCACATATCACAATAATCGAATTGAAAACAATTTTCATATGAATATCAATATTTCAGTCAAATAATTCATCAATATAGATTTTTCACATACCACAATAATCACATTGGGAATATTAATATATTATAAATCACAAATTATATTATTTTAATATCAATTAGGAAATTGATTTGAATCATGTATTTTATTTTATTTCATATACTTATCAAGTTATCAAAGTATATGTAAGCATGTATCTCCCCCAATGAGTTAAAAACAATTATTTGAAATGGGGCTATGACTCACCTGGATTGATTTGGAAATGATGAAAAGTAAAGTAGAACGAGATTTATGGAAACGTCTTTGATACGGAACCTGATAAATAAATTTATCAGAGAATATAACCAAATACTATTTGGTAAATATGAACGGATAACGAATAAGATTTATTCGTTATGACGAATAGATGATGTGCAGTGAAATATTATGTCATGCATGATATGATAAAATACTTAATTTAAAATATCCATCTTAGTTTTACCTTTTTAATCGTAAGTAAAAATATCAACTTTTTAAATATCGTTATATATATTATTAACGTAAAAATAAATAATATATATATATATATATATATATATATATATATATATATATATATATATATATATATATATATATATATATATATATATATATATATATATATATATATATATATAAAACGTAATAAAATGCATATGACGTGAGGGTTGCCGTAAAATAGAAAATAAAATAAGAATGTCAAATAGATTATTTACACTTTTTATACTAACGGCGTTAGCGTTACACCGTTAGTCCTTTTTATATATAATTTACAATTATAGTCCACTACATGTCCAATATTACAATCTAACCTTGGAAATTAATAATAAATCATTTTCTACCTTAATAATTCTGTTTTTACAGTTTTAGTCCTTAGTTTTCACAGTTTTCAATATTAGTCCTTCTAGGTGTCGTCGCGTTACATTTTTAGTCCAAACGTTCAAAAATTATGGGAAAAATTATCTTAAAATTTCTGGAGCTTATTGAAGCTTATTAAAACTTATTTCAACTGCTTATTTACAAAAATAGCTTATTTTTCAATAAATGGGCTTTAACGAGCTAAATTAAAGGCCCGTTAACGTTTTAAAATCCGTGAGCGTTGAGACAAGTTGGGCTTATCCCTAGACTCATTTTTAATGTTATAAAATCATATCAAAATAGCTTTTTGGTCCAGCTTATACGGAGAGCTTATTTTCAGCTTATTGGGCTTTTCAGTCCATTAAGCCTTATAAATAGTTTTTGAAAAATGAGTTTTTATGGTTTACTTTGGCCAATTTAAAGGGTCTAAACGAGCTTATTATTAAAAAGTACAAACACGAAACTTGTAGCTTGTAGCAAGGAGAAATAGATTGTGTAAAAATATTAGGTGGTTATTAAGTCGAATTAAGTTTTAAAGGGTCATTTTGATCGCGATCTGAACCAGTTTTCTGGGTAAAAAGACTTAGAAATATTCCAAGTGTTTTTGGTATATACGAGTTTTGCAATTTACTTTGGTCGATTTAGAGTGTCAAGACGTGGTTATTTTTACATGTTATTTATACTAAAGTTGTAGCTAGACATGGTGTCTATTAGATGGTGTAAAAATATGACATGCTTGTTACGCTAAATTGTGAGATAAAAGACGGTTTTATAAGTGACTTGGACAGATTTTTACTTAGTAAAAGACTTGGTTTATTTTCTAAGTTTTACAACATTTTTATATATTTGATATATGGTCAAAATAATTTTGTATGATGCATGTAACGTAAAAATAAATGTGAAACAAGTGTGCTACGTGACTCCTAGGCCTTCCAAGATGGAGGCTAGTCACGTTTGTGTTGCTAAAAATATATACGTAGATAAAATATATATATGATACTATATACGATTGAAACAAAATAAATATAATGCATGACATGAATTTAACGTGTGAAATGGATTCAAGTGAGTTGTAAAAGACTTACAAACACCCTTAGAAATGATTGAGAGTCGAGTGTGATAGTATGGAACACAAGAAAATCACGTTTCACTATATAACCCAATCGTTATATATATAAATCAACCCGATATCCTTTTCCTTGCTTCCAAACCATATGACAATCGACCTTTGGTCTTGTAAGAGTATTTTTAGGAGGAAATTAATATGTAAGAGAATTTGAGAATGAGAGAATATGGAAAGGAAATGGAGACGAGATGTTAAATGTTAGAATATGTTATACGTATATATTTTCAATAATTCCCAACACTAGCTACTAGCCAATGTCAGTGAAATGAGAGACATATTTGATATTTTATGAATATAATAATAAAGTGTGAGAGCTAGGAATGAGAGGAATTCAAATGGAAATTGAGTTGTGGATTCATATATGTCGACATATATTATTTTGGGTACACGATTTGGTTTTTGGCATAGAACTTGGTTACAAACTGATGAAACATGTTTACTAACATGAAAACATGATGGAATAATTATTAGGATCGAATAGAAACAATCCGGGTTTAAAACGGTTGAGTTTTGGTTTTAATATGTGTCGAGTGGGTTGGTTTTTGGCCAAACACTTTGCCTCTATTAAACGTATCAAACATTCGTCTTAGAAGATAATATTTGGCATCCTAATTCTTTGGCGGGTAGACAATTAGGAGGTACAAAAATATGGATATGTTGTGTTTAGAAATCGAAAAATACAAAGGCATTTTGGAGAGCATCTGCTCGAATGAAAGCTGGAATTTTAAAAGGAAGTTGGGCCCTTGGTGGGCTGGTGAACAGTACGCAGAGACAAAAAGAAAGAAATTGGGCTAAAATGAATTAAAGGTCCATTTGGTTATATTTAATTTTAATTAAGTTTAGTTAGTTTTTAATTAGTATTAAGTTAGGATTAGATGAATATTTATTTTATTAATTGTGTCGTGAACTTGTTTTGTCGTTTGACGAATTTGGCAATATCGTAATCGTGACCATTTTAATATACAAAGAAAATTTTAAATTTCCCCGTAAAAAATGGTAATTACAATAATGACGAAGATTATTTATTTAATTAACCGAAGTTAATTATACGAATTTTTGCGAGGTTTTACACCCTGAGTCTAGGCATATTTAGCCCGGTTTTAAAAAATTCCCGTTTTAGCCCGGGTTGCCCTGGGCAACTAGTGCATAGCCAACTACAAAGTGCCACGTCGGGGCAACTTTGTGTTTTTAGGGCAACTTTTTTGTTTTTTGGGCAACTTGAGGACACTTGTCATCATGCGGTTGGCTATACGATAATTGCCCAGGGCAACCTGTGCTAAAACAGAATTTTTTCAAAAACAGGCTAAAAATGCTTAGACCGCAGGGCAACAAGCCATTTTGGTAATTTTCCCTTATAAATACCTATATACGCTCATCTTTTTTTCACACAACATACGCTCATCTTTTTTCACACAACCTCAAAATACCTAGGCATTTTTCTCACACAACCAAATGAAGTGAGACGAACTATCCTTAGGCAACTACCTCGGCATTTTTCTCACACAAACTATGTCTACCGAACCAAATGAAGTGAGACGAACTATCCTTAGGCAACTACGGCCATTACTTGCACCTGAGGTCGGCAGGGGCGGTGCTGAGAACGTCAAAAAAAAAATTAGGCCCGGCATGAAAAAAATAAAAAGTGCCCCTATATTATAATATCCATAATAGGTTGGGCCTAATACATATAATGGGTATAAAAAATTTTAATGCCCCTTAGTGGGTTGGTCCCGGCTCGGTTGCTGATGGTGCGCCGGCTCAAAACCGCCCATGGAGGTCGCACTAACGAATAATGAAATATGAAATTCCTAACTGTACTAATTTCGTACACAATTATCCAAAGGTTCACATCAGTCGCACAAAATACTACCAGGTCGCACTAAAAACATATGAGTCACACAAAAAACATCCTCGTATTAAATGACACTTGCCAAATTTATTATGAAGTCGTCAAGTTGCACGGTCACACAAAATTATTTTTGGAATAACAGATCGCACGTTATTATATTTGAAATGCAACTTTTTGATATATTTTAGTAACTAGGTCTTAATATAATTGTGTTGCTTATCCATAAAATTTACTTGTAACTTTATAGCTTTTTCAAAATTTTCAAATGACACAATCACACAAATCACTTTTTAAACATCTAATAATACGTATTCGTGTATTTGCAACATTGATATTCAAAATATATAATCACAATCTCAAAATGACGATCTCAAAAATAACCTTGGGATGTATGTTTGGAGAGGTTTCAGATTCGAGTCTTACCATAAACATTCGGGGCGAAAATAAATAGAAGCAGGAGTAGAGTTATCCCTTAAAGCGAAGGTTCGAAAATTGCATATTACCCAATTGAATGTTATTGTGTGCTCGAATCACTAACTACTAACTTTACGTATCAAAGGACTTGTGGTCTAGTGGGTGGGGCTTAACTTGTTAAGCGAGCCACAAGTGGGAGTAGTACCGGATGGGTGACCATCCGGGAAGTCCTCACTTGTGGTCCACTTGTGGACCATATGTTCCGGAGATATCAGGCAATGAAGAGGAGAACCTGTAAGCCATTAGCTGCGCAGGTTCGAATCCAAGCCGGCCCCGGTTTTCATCCGGCCGTTTCTCCAGCGAGTAATCTCGTGTGGAGGCGGTACGGTTTCCGGGCGAAAGCCGTTTAAATCCTCACTGCGCCAGCGTGGGCCCGGTTCAGACAACATAGTCTGGGTATGTGGTGGATGAGGGCCTGCTATTTGGCAGGTGCGACTCTAAACCATATATGGAAAAAGTCACCTTTCAAAAAAAAAAAAACTACTAACTTTACGTTCAAAAAAAATAAAAATAAAAAAATAAATAAGGGTTGTTAACACTCACTAAACTCAAATTTGCACATTGCCAATTAAATTATACATACTAACATGAAGATCATTTATTTTTTCGAATTTTATGCATTTAAACGTGCTACAAGAATATCCGCGCAAAGTAACGGTGTATAGCGGCAAATAATTATACTTGCGAAATCTAGATTCTAGTTCGACCCTTAATGCAAAGTGTGTGCTTTTTGAAATACAAAATGTGTGATTTTTAAAATTAGTATAATGTGTGTTTTTGAAAAGTTGTCAAGTTTAGAATTTATCAAGAAAATACATGATTTAAATTGCCAAGTTTTAAAGAGTTACCAAGTTTAAATGGTACTTAGAGGTAATTTAGACAAAGTACAATAATTTAAGTTTCTTAAAATTAAGATTTCAAGATTTAAGATTTGGCATGTATGCTTTATAAGTAATATGACCTTTTAGAAACACTGCATACTTATTTCTACTACTTATAAGGAGTGTATATTCATTCTTAAAAATTTAAAATGACTTAAATCTAAGTAATGTTACTAGATTATTATAATCTTAATTAAATATGGTAACAATATCTACCGCTAAATTAATATTTTAAATATTGTTTAATACTAACTTTTATTTTTTATTTTATACTTTTTTTCTAACCATATATTTTTTTCTCGTAATAACTATAAATTGATCCCGTAAGTTTTGCATTAAGAGTCAAACCAGAATCATAATTTCGCAAATATAATTATTTTCCTTATACACCATCACTTTGCACAGATATTCGTCTAATAATAAAAAATGCACAGATAATTTTAAACGTATAAAGTGGGACTTGTCAAGTTACGTAAATCGTCATGCGTCTTTAATCAAAATGCATTCATAGTTTTCTAATTTATTCGAAGAAAAAATAGCTCATTTATAATACTTTTTTTTAATTTATTTATTTGTTTATTTTTTCTTTAACAAAGTTTGTTGGCCTTTTATGTACTTTACTTAAAAATTAAGGGTCTTTTGTGTATGTTTCGAAAAATGTAATATTTCCGTACTATTGGTTGTTCACATTTTGTCACTGTCTACTCCCGTTTACTCCTCCGTTAATTTCCGATGCATCAAGAGAGCTAGATGAAGCACAACATCAATGACTCATTGATGTGACACTTTAGCAACACCTCAATAATATCTTAATAACTAAAATACCATTTCTAGCGATAACAATCAAAAACTGTTATTAGTGCATGTCAGTCCACCAAAAATACTCCAGTCACTAAAAAAAATGGCGCAAGTGGTTTCACTAGTGAGGGATGAATGGCTAACATGAAATGGTGCACTATGGTCGGCCATTGGAGGAAAAAAACGAAGAATGGCGTGCCAATATACTGTTACACCGTGCTCTCTAAGTTTAAATCCAGGTTAACGTGCCGAAATAACCGCCATATCCACTATCCAACAATGATCTACAATGAAAAGAAAATAAAATATGATAATTAATAGTAAAACTGAAACAATAACAAGAAGAAAAACCACTAATTATCCGTCTATTCACTATTTCCGGTAAACCACAATTTTAGTATCAAACTATTCGGTATGGCTATTTCCATGAAACAATTACTAGCCTTAAAACATGAAACAATTATTATTTCCATTAAACCACAATTTTCATATCAAACTACAATTAAATATATATATATATATATATATATATATATATATATATATATATATATATATATATATATATATATATATATATATATATATAGCAGTAAAATCTAAAAAAAATTACGATCAAACATTTTCACTTATGTCATTACTTCATTTTCATCCGCCTTATATTGACACGTCATCAATCAACAACTAAAACACTAAATCGTAACTCCATGTGCATACATCGTTAATCAACAACCAAAAAAACTAATAACACTATCTGCTTACATCAACAATCAATCATCACTTACATCCTACTCGTCTTCATATTCGTTACTTCTATCAGAAAGCGAGTTACACAATGAAAAGTGAAGTGTCAATCACACCTAATGGATCTTCATCAACGTCAACATCTGACTGATCATTATTGTCATCATCTGAATCAACTTTTTTCAACTATTGTAGTTGTTGATTCATCAATAATTTTTTTTCACCTTCTTACTTTTCCTCTTATTTCTCTTCTTCTCTTTACTCAATGTCTTTTTAACCGCTTTTTCCGAAAACTTCCTTTCTCATATTATTTCATCAACATCTTTGATCAAATGACGCCTGGCTTTTTGTCATGTACACGTAGGGATGACAACAGGGCGGGTTTGGAGAGAGGCAAAATCTTCATCATCAAACCCGCCCCGATCCCATCGGGGATCTAATTGGGATGCCCCGTTGGGGCACATTGCTCCCCCAAACCCATCGGTGTTTCATTTTTGGGGGCGATTCTTAGCCAAAGCCGCACCATTCACATTTATTATTTTTACACCGTTAACAATAACTTGAATAATTAAGTATATATATTAATATAATAAATTACAAAAAATCTTTATTAACTTTTCAACGATAGTATTATGCGCAGCAGCGCAGTGACGGACCTAGAAAAATCCGATGTGGGGGCAATTTTTTTTTTTTGACAATAACAGCAAAATGCGGATGAAAAAGTTAGATTTTAAAATGATAAATTGAGTATTATTGATTAGAGATTGAGTATTTATAAAGTTTCAAGTATTGAATATTGTGTTTTAGTATGTTAGTGGGGGCAATTTGAGTTTTGAGTGAGGTGCACTTTCACAAAAAAGTCAAAATAAAAAAAAAAAAAAAAAAAAAAAAAAAAAAAAAAATCGCAACTTTTTTGGCTAGCCATGGGAGCATCATCACCCCGTACCTAATACATAGATCCTCCCCTGATTATGCGCATATAATGATAAATTACACCGCTACAATTTACAACTTAAAAATATGACATAAACAAGTTTTACGATTACAAATTTGCAATCCTAAAAAAAATAATAAAAATAAAATAAAATAAAATAAAATAGGGAAATATGTTTTTATTACGTAAATATACTAACATAAGCCCAAACCCGCCCTGTAACTAGGTAAACATTCCCTGCCCGACCCCAATTAGTTCGGGTTTTGTGATTTTCAGCCGGGTTCAGGTTATGTACACACAATTTCATGACGCTGAATGTAGTCGCGATTAGTACTTTTTACTTTTTTACATTTTGAACAAAAGTGGATTTTGGATGGTCTCATAACCGAGTGTGTATGTTTTTTCGTGTGTGAGAGAGGAAGTGATAGAAGTTTGTTGGGGAAGGAGAGTAAAATTAAAGAGGTGAAAGTTTGTTTTGGAAGAATGAGGTGAGAGAAACGGTTATAAGTCGAGACAGATGCATGGATTGATGGCTAAGATTAGTGATAGAACAGTGGGGATGAGCATTTTTATGGTTTAATGTAAAAAATGTAAAGTTGCAAGTTCTGGATTATTGATTAAAGTCTATATTAAATCCCAAGGGAAACGCCGCCGTTTTGGCGTCCGTTTTCCCGCCCTTTTTTGGCCCAGTTCACGTAGCCCAGATACACCAGCTGCCTCCCCACTTTAGCCCGGTTTCTCATAATATCAATCACACACACGCACACCCAGTTTCTCATAATATCAATCACACACACGCACACCACCTAATATCAATCACACACACGCACACCACCAGGTACGGATCAAACGTAGGTTGAGGATGGAGCTGAAACGGATGAATATTGCAAAGAAGAGCATTATAAATCGCGTGTTCAGGTTAGTTATCGGTTTTAGGTTTTCGATTTTTATATACAGTTAACTTTTAATTTAGTATTTTGTTATAGTTAGGGTTTTTTATAATTAGAGGGTTTTTGCTAAATCGCATGTTCAGGTTAGTTATCAGTTTTAGGTTTTCGATTTTGATATACAGTTAACTTTTAATTTAGGGTTTTGTTATAATTAGGGTTTTTTTTTTTTTTTTTTTTTTTTTTATAATTTGGGGTTTTTTGCTAATTTCGGGTTTATTTATAAATTTTAGTTGTTTGCCCTCTTTCGGATGAGTGTGATAGCCAAAATTAGGAGTAAATTTTTATTGTATAGGCTAAATTTTAGTTGTTTGCCCTGTTTCACATCCTGATAGTTATGTATCTTTTTCGTTATTTAATCTTTTTAAGTTATGCAGGTGAAGTGCCTCTTTGGAATGAAGTTACCGGGGTTGACTTACCTACCACAAATTGATGCTTTGCAGTTCTACAAAGAAAGGTAAGGTTTATACATAATCTGTTTGAAGGTTGTAACGTTACAACTTATTTGCAACACAAGCCTTGCATATTTTTATCAAAATATTCACAGACCGATGTGCGTAAAGCGGTTTTAGTTCAGGCAATTTATCACATAGCCATATTTCTATGTTTGTGAAAATGGTAAAAGGGTGCGTATAACATTCTTATGTTGTATTTGAATGATCTATGGTATGTTGCTGCACCATTTATTCGCGAACGTGTGAGAATTAGTTTATTATCTGCTTTGAAATTGCAGTTGTGAATTCTAGCTTTGTAATTGCAGTCGTGACACAGGTAGATTTGCAAAGTCCAGGTAGATTTGCTAACTAATTTTATATTTGATAGGTTTCCGTTGAATCGCGAGATCAGGATTCATTTGAAGACCCACACATGCCTTTAGTGCCGGACATAAGAAGTGGTAACGACTAATGACCATATCTTACTTTTGTTTCGTAAATTAAAAAGCTCTGTACTGTTGTGCCCTATTTGTTTACGTTTATTGTGTTACTTGCAGATGATCGTGTCCACCATATTATAGTTCCACAATATATTAGTTCATCATCTAAATGGTCATTTAGTAGTTCAATGCAAGCAATAGTAAAAAAGGCATAATTGTTCGTTGGGCTTGCCACGGAAAGACCCCAAGTTCGTGAAGAGGGCGCCTGCAACAACAGATACTATAGTGCTACCAGCACCTAGAATTGGCCACATCTGCGTTGCAACTTGCTTTTCTTAGGTAACCTGAACAAAAAAAAAATTCTAAGGTTCACCCGTTTTAATTTTAAATGTTACAACCAATTATTACGATACATACTGTCTTTGATGAATTATCAAGTGCCTAAGAAAAAGAGAAATAGATGTTTATGAGTATGCAGTTTTAATGTGATCTTATATAGATTCAATCTTTCAATACAGGGGTGCATCATAAAATGGAATATAATCATCAGAGTAAAGGTTTTGAAGGTTGCGGAAGTAGTCGAGCCATCGTGTAAAAGGGGAGGCTGATTGTGCGGGTAACACAGTTAAAGCGGAGGTGCCGACAGCGTTACACCATCGCTTACCACACAGACAATTTATCAACCCTATTAGCTGTCATCATCACGTAAGCCAACCTTAGTTTCATTCACAAAGGCCCACATAACTGCCACTTTAATGTTGACCAATCCACCTGGTATAATACATCTACTCCAAAAAATAAAAAATAAAAAAAACATAAAATAAGAAAAAAGAATAAGCAATAAAAAATTTTGTATTGTCATAATGTATAGGCACTTGAGAAATGCATTTGCAGTTTGCTCAAACCACATTTTATTCTTATTATAGCATGAACCAAACACTCCGCATTCCTGTTATAATCGGATCCAAACACTCTGTAGTTATGCAAGCACCAAATTGAATTTCAACAATACTATTAAATTAAACTATGGTTCATTAAAGGTTACTCCTAATACACCTCACTTTAGAAGCTAATAACACCTCACTTTTATATGTTCTAAAGATGCCTTACTGTTTTAAATATAAAAATGAAATAGAGCAGCTAATCAAATACATATTACCCTCCACATTTTTGCATTATCCTACTTTATTGCTAATAAAACAGTTAGAAAATTTTGTTATAGAATACAAGTCAATACACGGGGAGCGATCGGTCGTAAAGATTCTACGAACTCAATTGAAATTTATGTTCTTGATGCTTGATAATGTTAATAATCAGATGCTTAAATTGAATATGAACATTTGTTTTGCATACATACATTGACTTCCATTTGCCTATAGCAAAGAATGATCTAATAGTTGTTATGTAGTAACACATTTTTTGTGTCTAATATGATGAAAAAAAATCTAATTGGTACGACATTATTTGTTGTCGACAGGTTTGGTTGAGCCTTATCCAGATGACGCGATTACTGATTTTGCAGAAGTGGCTCAGATGGAGCCTGAAAAACCAGATCTGTGAGTCTGTTAAAACTTCTGTTATCCTGAATTGGACAAACGTTTAACGTGTATAAGTTAGGATGGTGTAAACGTGCTGATGCGTGGGAATCGCACCTTGCTTTACCTCTCGAGGGATCTCGCGAGGCTTACAACCCCCACCAGGCAGTGTACCTGATCGTTGTAGTATAGTATAGTGACAAGTACCGGGGGATTGATCGTTCAGCTTAGGAATAGTGTCGCTAGGATTAGAAAGCCTAATTAATAGTTCTAGAGATGGAAGATGATTATTTTTTTGTGTTTTTATATTTTATGAAAGCAATTAAAATCTCGGGTTTTGAAGGAGTGGGCGGAATTAGTTGCTAATCAACTAACCCAAAAACTACTTTATAACTAATTAACTAATGAAAATGAAATTAAACTAATATTAAACTAAGGTTGTGAGCAGTGGTTGGAGAAATTGTGTTTACTTAGACTTCACTACTCCCTAGATATCTTTTACATGTTAATTACTTGTTACACTTGTATGAATGACGGGTTGTATTCCTTAATACCATTCGTGGAGTGGCATACATAACTCCCCAACTCTATGAGCTCTTATCTCCTCCTACACCATGACCCAGCACAACTATAGGGATTGTAAACAGTGGCTCATGCATTAAATACAACCAATAAAGACCTAGTACGCCTCGGTTCATGTTTCTTAAGACGTTCAAGCATGTTACCATTTGGAGATCTGCCAGTTTTCTTAAGCCTAACATATAATATCATTCATTCAAAACAAGAATAGACAAGTAATCAACACATAATCAACATCTAGGTTTCATTAGATCTAAGCAAACACAAAGGAAATTTAGCCTAGCATAGTAGAATTAAGATAAGAACAAAAGATAGACAACCAACACATAGACATATTGATTGAATTAAGAGTATACTTATCTCAATTACAATGCAAGGTCTCAAGGGTTTGGAACCCTTGAAAAACCTGTAAAAGAGGCACCAAAATCGTCTTTAGGGTTTCACCAAAACTTCTCTCTTTTTAATGAAAAAACTAGAAAACTATATATAGGAAAATCGTCCTGACGGCGTCAAGAGTAAAATCTGACGCCGTCAACTCGCCGCCATACACTTCCTCGGACGCCCTAGATAAAATCGTGACGGCCTATGTGACGCCGTCACCACCCACGGTAAATTATTCTTGGCCACTTTGACGCCGTCATAACTCCATCTGACGCCGTCACCAGCTACGGTAATTTATTCTTCATGTCTGACGCCGTCAAGAGCAAATCCTTGACGCCGTCACCTTGTAATTCCAGCTTGGATTTGGTACTTTGTTGTTTTCTTCACTTTATGCTCCAAAAACGTCCAAAATAGCCTCTTTTCCAGAATTCACTCTCCAAACACCTAAAATCACAAAAGGAACGATTTAGGGTGTACTAGGGGTTTCGTGTACTAAAAATGAGTACAACGCTAAGGGTGTGGGAAAAATTAGTTGACTTAACTAGCCAAGTAATATGACTTAAATGGTCAAGTAATCGTAATACGGGTTTAACACAAGGGTGATCCTAATGCCTCTTATCATGTAGTAAATCCTACTACACGAATGTAGTCTCACTAGCGGTCTCGGGATGCATCACTAACGCAAGTTCTAGAATCTAAATGCTACCGGTACACTCATAAGCACTAATAATGAATGCTTTTCCTATCAAATCTAAAGGCGAACCTCACAATTTTGGGTGGAAAATTTTTCTGAATATACGGTTATGTGCTAGTCATACAACCTCCTATCCATGAGACGCTTGCTATGGCTAGAGTTTCACTCCTAAATGTTGTAAAAAATTTTAAATTTGGCGCTAAAATTACACTAACAAGTATTTCTCATAGTTTTATTACTCATCTACTATCAAACAAAACAAACTCAAGCGAAAGTGCATATGTAAGGTATCATCTTTTTACCCTCCCCTTACACTTAAGATGAACATTGTCCCCAATGTTCAAGTAAAGAATGTAAAAGTTAAAAGTAAAGAGAATGAATTCAAATACTCCCCTGATTCGCTCGGTATGTATTTTAGGTTGGCCAGGTTAAATCTTCCTCCAAGAAAACGAACAATCAAAGCTTCCCTTCCAGAATATAAATCATCTTCTTGTCTCAAATAACCTGTAAATCCTGACAAAAGTAGACAAGGCAACCTCGCGTAAAATCGGCGGCATCCTATATAAGTTACTAAATCCTAGAAAACAAAGTAAGATATAATGCTTGTGGAATGAAGTTTGCAGATTTCCTGGAGATTATAAAACTTAATAATTCACAAAAACTTATAAGACTCCGTTAGAAAAACAAAATCGGTAAAATTTCCAGATTTTTGACTCCTGACGCCGTCAAGAGCAATTGCCTGACGCCGTCAGAATGAACCTGCAGAAATCTTTATGTTAAGTTTTCGGAAAATTTCTGGAAAAACTTTGTCCTACTTCCTGGAAAATCCTGCAAAACTACATTATGACTCAATACAAGCATTTGACTCTAACAATACGAATACACATGTTCATTAAATATTGTGGAGAATCATGATCGGTTTGTTTCTTAAAAAACATATTTGGGGTTTCCCCTTACACTTATCTTTTGCAAAAATACCTTTAGGTTGAAGTTAAGACTAGGCTAAACAACATAATAAAGTATTTCCACATTTTAATTGAGAAACATGATCAACCAACAATAAAAATAAAGCATGCATACGGAAGCAAATAACAATCAAACAATTAAAATCACACAAAACATGGGTTGCCTCCCAAGAAGCGCTTTTCTTTATTTACGAGTCTTGTAGCTAGACTCAAAGTCGTGGGTTAACGCGTATCGCTTATGCTCACGTAACCAAGTGTGAGCCATCTAATAGTCGCCTCATCTTTCTTGTATTCGTCTCCTAACTCTAAGCACCCGCGATAATATCTTTTATTCTTTTCATATGTGTACTTAAGTCCCTTCCTCTTATCATTCTCACTTAGCATTTCCATAGGCGGATACCTACTACACTTTTCCATGGAGAAATCCTTGAACCTAGGGTGTGTGCGGGGCATTTGATAGACAAATTCTTCATCCCCATCCGAGAATGTAATTAACCCTTCTATGAGTTTTTCATCGAGGTTGGTCAATCGTTTGAAAGATCTTCCAAACACAACTTGGGTCAATTTATCATCAATAAATTCTCCTAGATTCTCCATAACCATGAATTCAACGAGATAAACCAAACTTCCTACAAACACATGTAATGGTATTGCCATAGCCACAATGTTTTCTCCTTTATATTCTAACTCATCTACAATGATTTTATTGTATTCATTACGTGAGATTATATTCATGGGAAGAGATGAGTTGAGATAGGTGTTAAAGCTCTTAAATCCAATCTTACAAGGGAATTGCATGTTAAATGAACTATCGCACTCAATCCTAGTTCTAGGGTCCACATACCTAAGAGGGTTTATTTCCTCTTCCATTCTATCCTCATTGACTACGTCACCATCATCGAGATCCTCATCGGAGTCTGAATAGTAAAAAGGACTAGCCCTACGGTCATCATCATGATCAGACTCTTCTAGTTCAGAATTATTGTCAAAGTGGTGGTTGGGTGAGAGGTTAGGTGGGTTCTCATTTTCTGCTAAAGGAAGTGGGGCGGGCAATTGGAACATCCTATGACGAAAAACACGAATAACAGGAATCAGCCGATCAATGTTATTGTGATCCATCAAAATAGTTTGCGAACAAAGACACGAAGAATTACGAACAAAAGCACGAAGAAATAAGATAGACTAAAGAAGACCTAAAGATAAAAATAAAATCTTACTAGAAAGGAATCTAGCAAGTAGACCTAATAAAAAGAAATCCTAACCTAGACAATAACTATTCCCCGGGCTGCGGCGCCAAAAACTTGATGCGTGGGAATCGCACCTTGCTTTACCTCTCGAGGGATCTCGCGAGGCTTACAACCCCCACCAGGCAGTGTACCTGATCGTTGTAGTATAGTATAGTGACAAGTACCGGGGGATTGATCGTTCAGCTTAGGAATAGTGTCGCTAGGATTAGAAAGCCTAATTAATAGTTCTAGAGATGGAAGATGATTATTTTTTTGTGTTTTTATATTTTATGAAAGCAATTAAAATCTCGGGTTTTGAAGGAGTGGGCGGAATTAGTTGCTAATCAACTAACCCAAAAACTACTTTATAACTAATTAACTAATGAAAATGAAATTAAACTAATATTAAACTAAGGTTGTGAGCAGTGGTTGGAGAAATTGTGTTTACTTAGACTTCACTACTCCCTAGATATCTTTTACATGTTAATTACTTGTTACACTTGTATGAATGACGGGTTGTATTCCTTAATACCATTCGTGGAGTGGCATACATAACTCCCCAACTCTATGAGCTCTTATCTCCTCCTACACCATGACCCAGCACAACTATAGGGATTGTAAACAGTGGCTCATGCATTAAATACAACCAATAAAGACCTAGTACGCCTCGGTTCATGTTTCTTAAGACGTTCAAGCATGTTACCATTTGGAGATCTGCCAGTTTTCTTAAGCCTAACATATAATATCATTCATTCAAAACAAGAATAGACAAGTAATCAACACATAATCAACATCTAGGTTTCATTAGATCTAAGCAAACACAAAGGAAATTTAGCCTAGCATAGTAGAATTAAGATAAGAACAAAAGATAGACAACCAACACATAGACATATTGATTGAATTAAGAGTATACTTATCTCAATTACAATGCAAGGTCTCAAGGGTTTGGAACCCTTGAAAAACCTGTAAAAGAGGCACCAAAATCGTCTTTAGGGTTTCACCAAAACTTCTCTCTTTTTAATGAAAAAACTAGAAAACTATATATAGGAAAATCGTCCTGACGGCGTCAAGAGTAAAATCTGACGCCGTCAACTCGCCGCCATACACTTCCTCGGACGCCCTAGATAAAATCGTGACGGCCTATGTGACGCCGTCACCACCCACGGTAAATTATTCTTGGCCACTTTGACGCCGTCATAACTCCATCTGACGCCGTCACCAGCTACGGTAATTTATTCTTCATGTCTGACGCCGTCAAGAGCAAATCCTTGACGCCGTCACCTTGTAATTCCAGCTTGGATTTGGTACTTTGTTGTTTTCTTCACTTTATGCTCCAAAAACGTCCAAAATAGCCTCTTTTCCAGAATTCACTCTCCAAACACCTAAAATCACAAAAGGAACGATTTAGGGCAATATTTGATCAAATAAATTCGGATTCGGGTTTAAATGACCCCCTAAAAACGGATCATTTTTTGCCTCATCACGTGCATTACGTGGAGTATCATATTTGATGGGTCAATATTTGTTACATGTACTAGGTAAAATTTAAAACCACAACCAAGCCAAAGATGTATAGGGCAAACAACTAAAATTATCACGGGCTACTTGAGAATCTTTTCGAAAAAAATGGTCCTTGATTTATTTGATTCAATTTTTTTTAAGCAATTGTTAATAAACTAACATGAGATTACTACTTTTTACTTTTCTATCTTATTAATTATAAGTATTTTTTTTCAGGAACCAGGAGGGTTTGGGTTTTCTCAGTTTGTAGACCCTGCTGATCCCGTAGGATAAAAATATCATATGGATGGTCAGGTTCTTCAGGCCCGATAACTGAACAAGGGAATTCAGGTAAAGCTACTCACTTTTTGAATTAGACTATTGAAATTTAAAGTGCGAACTAAGCTGTGTGAGTGTTTTAAAATAGAAGGTTATTGGAATATCAATATGCAGAGCTATAAAAAATAAAGAAATATAAAAAAAAGAGAGAGAAGAGGATTTATTAAAGTTTACACATTCCATTTCTTATAAAAACTTTTTAAATATTGTTGTATTTCATCGACGCTTCTTGCACCAGTAACAGGATTGAAGTTTACCTGTTTGGGTGGTTACTCGACCTGTCAACCCACCCAATTTGCCACCTCAAATTTACATGTTTTTTCTGTTAAAACATGCCTTTGTAGGATTTCATGGGTGGATCACATGATGGCATCGTGACTTTTGATAAGAGAGTTCAAGGTTTACAACAAATTGTTGAAGACAGGGCACGTGACCTGTCATTATCATCAAATATCAAAAAAGGTGGCCATTACATGATGGCGTTTGAGGAATCTGGTAGACCATGGAATCATGGATGTGGTACAGGTTGCATGTAAGTTCTCATACAAAAACCTTTTTTAGTCTTCCTTGAACTTATTAGAGTAGAATTCAAACGCTGGCCGGAGTAAGTCATGCATGTGGCTGTATGTCTGGATTGCAAAGACTAGAAAACTTTACACAACAAGGACAGTCAAGGGTTGGTTCACTTTGATAGCTTTTGATAAACCCTATATCGTTATATGTTCTGTATCTCTTATGTTTTGTAATATGTGTTCTTAGTTCTTACCACATACAAAGTCAAAGAACAGATAATACTTTAGCCTCTGCTCATATCATTTTGATTGTACAAAGTTCTGTCGTGGATTCGAGAATGATTATTTGATTAATGTGGTTTCAGGTTCCAAATGATAACTTTTTACTAGCTATAATGAGTCTGATTACGGTTACCATGTAAGATTAGTAAACAGTTTAGGATTAACTGTGAGAAAATGGGAACCATGTCATTTAGAAGTGTATTGAATGCATCTCGGAAGAGCATATTTAGTTCTTTATTACAACTTTCTTTGATCGAGTTGTGACTCTTTAGACCCATCCATATAGTTGTTGCATCATACACGTAATCTAATAGAAAAAGAAATGTTTCATATTTTGCGTGAGGTTTGAGTTTTTACGGGTTAAATGGAGTATTTCTTTTTGAGAAATTAATTAACTAATTTTATATTTCTCATATTTCAGAGGAGGCTTGACCACTGTGAGGATCTGAAAGCTCAAAGCAAGGTGAGTGATGAAATCCTTGCCAGTGTAAGCATGCTACCACAAGATCAGTGTGGAAATATGTTGTTCAGGTTTGTACGTCATCTATACATCTGCGAGCTTTTGCTTAATGAAATTCACATTCGGATATCATTTACGAAATAGTTTTGCCATATGTAACTAAATATCAGACAATATTTTAGAAATGGCGAATAATCGGATAATTGCAACGGCGATGGTCTTTTTCACAAATTTACCAGTAAATATTTATGTTATGACAATTTGTTGGGAATTAAACTAATGATGTTGGAGTTCCCACTGCTGGAAGAATACACTAGCGGTGGAAACGTTAGTGCTACTGCTGAAGAATACACTAGCAGTGGAAACGTCATTACCACTGCTAGTGCATATAGTTATCACTGCTTAGTTTATAACTGATATAGATAAGTATAGAAAAGATCTTGTGAATATCTTATTTATTTATCATTATACTTATCTTGTAAAGGACTCCTTGTGTCCTATAAAAGGAGATCCTAGGATTAGGGTTTGGTAGATAGAAAATATACGAATATAACTTTTATATACGTTTTTCTTAAAGCTTCAAGGTGTAACCCTAGTGATATTATAGATCACTCGTATTATTATCATTAATAATATTGGAGCTATTCGTTTGTTACATACATTGTTCTCACATACATATAACTGTTTCATTCACAATCAATCTTCTAAGTATCATTAAGTAGATTCCGCATACTTAGTGGTATTACTCAAAGTATCATATTAACACAAGTTCAAGGTGTTCACGATCCAACAAGTGGTATCAGAGCAAGGCTTTGATACTTTGATTTAGAAGATCCAGAAGAACAATTTACTCACAAGAAGATGGCATTCTCTGACACTGAGGTACATGCTAATAATGCTTGTTCTAAAAACTGTAAGGCCTTAAAAGAGTATGAGAATATAAAAGCACAATATGATGCACAGATGCTAGAGTTACATCATACTAATTATAACTTTGCAAATTATAAAAGAGGTCTAGGTGTTTTAGAAAAGCAGTTAGAGCATTATAGGGCAAATGAATCTAAGTTTAATGATGACATTGCTGTTTTAAAAAGAGACTTAGATTTTCAGGTTGCTGTGAATAAAGCTCTTAGGGAAGAGATGGAAAAAGTTAAAAAGGCTAGTGAGAATATTCTGATAACTAATCAAACACTAGATCACCAATCTAAGAGTATTAGTAAAATTTGGGAAGCCCAAGTTGTGAGCAAAGCTAAATCAGGTCTTGGATACAAATTTGTTCCACCACCTCTAAGAGGTGTTCCAGCACCTCCTGGCATTGACTTAGCTCACACTGGTTTAGAAGAATTTCAGGATCTACCTATGACCTATGGACCAAAATTTGTTAAACCAGTTGAAACAGAAAAGGTTCAGGTTGAGGTTGAGACTTTTGATAGTGCTAGTGACTCATCTCTCAAAGATGAATGTTTACATGTTGAGTCTAAACCTAGTACTTCTGAGAATGTTAAAGTGGAGGTTAGAAAAAGTATTCCTGAAGTAGTCAAAGAGAAGCCTAGGACACAGTCAAATTACACTAGGCCTACCATTAGATATTCAGAGATGTACAGGTCACAACCTAGAGGTAACCAAAGAAATTGGAATAATATGAAATCTCAACAGCTGGGTAGTGATTTTGTTATGCAAAACAAAACTTGTTTTGTATGTGGTAGTTTTGACCACTTTGCTGCTTATTGTGATAATAACCCATGAAAAAAGGTAACTTCAAGGGATACAAGGGTATTTGAAACCAAACAACCTAGAGTGAACAAATATGCTTCAAATCAAACTCACTCTAATATTAATATGATACCCAGAGTTGTCAGGATAAGATCTGTCACTAAACCTCTTTATCCTGCTAGGCCAAACAAGACTCTTTACCCCAAGCAAACTGTTCCAAGTGCTAAACCAAGATTTTTAAATAAAGCACAAACAGTTAAATATGCCTTTTTCAATAAAATAGCTAGGCAAAATAAAAAATGGGAACCTAAGGTTTCAATTGCTAAGCCAGCAGTTTCCACTGGTAGGCCAAAAGTTTCTACTAATAGGCAAAAGAAAGCTGTTAAGGGTAATGGCATGAAAGCTACAGCACAATGGGTTTGGAGACCAATAACAGGTGACAAAGCATCTATGGTATTAAAGAAACACACTTATATTGATGCAAGAGGGAGAGTCAAGTCAGTAATGGCTTGGGTTTCCAATGTTTAGTTGTCTGTTATAGTATGTTTTGTTAGTCATATTCATTTTTGTTAAAAGGAAAATATTTTGTCTTGTATTTTCTTGGTTTTGGACTAACAAATGCAAGTTGATAAAGCAAATGATTTGGAGCTATCAGATTGCTTGATATGTGAATTGGACTGTATGCTGATATAGAGTTTGGAGTGTATGATCTAGACACACAACAAATGGTTATTGATTCACCATGTCTAATCCACATAAGAATCAACTAGTCCAGAGCAAACGGCTATTGGTAAAGACTTATCAAATCCGTTTATGGTTGATAGTTTACCAAAAACTATTTGGTCATCAACTCACCATATTCTGTATGATCAAGAGTTGGCTAGTCCATAGCAAACGGCTCATGGTAAAGACATATCAAATCCGTTGATAGCTGGTAGTTTGCTAAAAACTATGATAAAAGCAATTTTACTCAAACATATTTTTGCCATTGCTTTTATTATTTTTACCACTGCTGGTTCACAGTTACCACTAACAGTGTAAAATTTTCCACTGTTGATCTAAGTAACTAATTTTTAATATGTGTAGATGCAGGACATAACAATGTTAAGACCTCTACCATGGCAACACTTAATGTGTCTCATCCTTTTGGATTGGATACAGATGGTGGAATCCCAAGCCAAATTGAAATATTGGGTGGTTCAGAAGTACTTCCTAGTCCAACTAAGGGAGAAACTGAATCTATGCTCCATGATGCACCTCTCCCAGAAGTTAACACATCTGGAAGTGCTGAGGGTTGTTTGCAAATAAAGGAATTGATGGAACTGTGTACCAAATTATTATAAAAGGTGGATACTCTTGAAGAATATATTGCTGCAACAAAGAAACTTTATGGAAATGTTTAAACAAAATTGATTCAGAAGGAGAAAATGTTGCATGATAATGTCAAGCGTTTGAAAGTAAAGAGGAGAGTAAACACAGTGGAATCTTCAAGTTCTTTTGAATTTTATCTGATTGTGATGATTTTGGTGGTGATTCTCCCAAACAGGGGAGGAAAAATGATGATAAGGTTCAGGGGAGGATTGCTCTCAGGTCAAAGAAACTCAAGTTGATGCAGATATGGAAGCTATGCTAATGCACAAGTTTCTGTTGATAGAATACCAATTCAAGGCAAAGGTAAAGGTATTATGATTGAAGCAGAAGAAGAAAGAACCATCAATGAAGGATGGACAGCTAATGAAGAGTTGAAAGGAAAAGCTAATGAAGAAATAAAAAGGTTGTACAATAATGTATACAGAAGAGTTCATAAGTTTGAAAGATGAGAACTGCATGATTGATAAGATATGTGTTTGGAAGAATCCCCCCAACATCAAGGAGGAAGTTTAATTCACGAAACTTGTAAATTTGCAGAGGAATCACAAGTTTAGGGGAGGATTGTTGGGAATTAAACTAATGCTGTTGGAGTTCCCACTGCTGGAAGAATACACTAGCGGTGGAAACATTAGTGTTACTGCTGAAGAATACACTAGCAGTGGAAACGTCATTACCACTGCTAGTGCATATAGTTATCACTGCTTAGTTTATAACTGATATAGATAAGTATAGAAAAGATCTTGTGAATATCTTATTTATTTATCATTATACTTATCTTGTAAAGGACTCCTTGTGTCCTATAAAAGGAGATCCTAGGATTTGGGTTTGGTAGATAGAAAATATACGAATATAACTTTCATATACGTTTTTCTTAAAGCTTCAAGGTGTAACCCTAGTGATATTATAGATCACTCGTATTATTATCATTAATAATATTGGAGCTATTCGTTTGTTACATACATTGTTCTCACATACATATAACTGTTTCATTCACAATCAATCTTCTAAGTATCATTAAGTAGATTCCGCATACTTAGTGGTATTACTCAAAGTATCATATTAACACAAGTTCAAGGTGTTCACGATCCAACAAGTGGTATCAGAGCCAGGTTAATATGATACTTTGATAAGAGCAGCTAATTTTACATGTTTTACTTTCCACTGCTCTTTGAAATTTTGTTGATTTTTATCACTGCAAGTTCACCGTTTCCACTGAAAGTGTACATTTTACCACTGGTGAACTAGCCGTTACAATTGTGTGTCAGTAATCTATTTTTACTAGCCGTTGCAAATATAACTGTCTTTTCTTATTAATAGGGTAAAATTTTAGGGAATTATCTACTTACCAAACTTTATTTATTCTTTTCTAAAGATAAATCTTTCTTTAGATAATTCACCATACGCGTTTTCCTCAAAACCCTATTAGTATAAATTGATCATTATACGGCTTGCTTTTTATTCTCGATTACTAACACTTTTATCTCTCAAATTGCAAAATCATGGTGACTCTCAAGTTTGCAGATGAACACAACCAAGTGGCTTACCTACACAAGTCAAACGACAAGAGTGGTCCAACTTTTCATCAGATTGTGGATTTTCTAAACACAACTCATATAAGGTAACACAGTTGGAAGTGTTGAGGGCAGTGTGACACTCACTGAATTGATGGAACTATGTACCAAATTAGTCAAGCAGGTTCAAACTCTGGAGAAAGATTTGGCACAGACCAAAGAACATCATGCCACAGAGTTGAATTTATTGAAGACCGAGATTCAAAAGTTGCAGAATGAAGTTGAGCATCTCAAGAAGAAAAGACATGTTCAAGTTGTAGTTTCTTCTCCATCATCACCACATGATGATCTTTCTGCAGGTTCTAGTTATGGTTTGGGAACTTCTTTCAAACAGGGGAGGAAAACAGATGCAGAGATTAAGGGGAGGAGTACTAATTTTGAAGATATGTTTGCTGAGCTTTCTGATTCTGACAATGCTCAAGCAAAAGATGATGTAGCTGAGACTGGGGGGAGAAAATTGGATATTGAAGATATGGTTGTTGATACTGGTTTTCATCCTGAAGATGTTCTTGGAACTGCTCAACAAATTTCCACTGAAGCAGAACATGTTACCGTTGATCAAATAATTTCCACTGCAAGTGAAAAAGTTACCACTGATGTTTCATTAGTTACCACTGCAGAGGAAGAAGCTGCCAGAAAAAGATCAGTCAAAGGTAAAGCAATTGTGATTGGTTCAGAACAAGAGCATACAAGAAAGATTTCCAATAAAGATCAAGCTCAAATTGATTTTGATGCAAGATTGGCAGAACAATTTGAAGCTGCAGAGATTGAAAATATGAAAAAGCAAAAGGATGATGAAGTTGCTGGTTTTATGGAAGCACAGAGGTTAGATAAACTTGAAGCAGTAATGGCACAACCACTCTCAGTGATTCCACCAACTATCTTACATGAGAAACCTCCTATGTTCTCATATGTGCCAACAGAAGAAGAGATTGAACAAATGATTAATCATGATCCAGTAGTAAAGAAGAAAGCTATTGAGCTTGTTGCAAACAAGACTTTGACAGAAGAACAAAGAACAGCTCAATTGGATGATTTTATTCAAATGAAGAATCAACAAGCACTGGATGAAGTTATTGGTAAAGTCAGAAAAGGTCAAAAGAAACAGAGACAACCTACAAAGGCACAGATCATTCATGAGATGAAAGTATTTTGCTGTCATGTTGGAACTTGGAAGATGGCTGATTTCAAAGGTATGTCTCATGAAAGAATTGAAGGTATCTACTACAGAACTAATAGGCAAGATAGTAGCTTCAGACCTATTGATTTTGAAGAAGTTGATAGATTTAAACAAAGTAAAAGGAAAGCTTCAACTATTGAAGATCATGTCACAAAAAGGGTGAAAGTTTCTCAAGAGAAAGAATCTCAATCTGAGATATGTGCAGAAGATTTACAAAGTGCTATTATCATTGTTGAAGAAGAAGATTTCTACCCAGATACTTTACAAACAAAACATCCAATTATTGATTGGGAAGTGTACACAGCAAAGACTTTTGCTTCTACTTGGAAGATTATAAGACTGGGAGGAGAATCTTCATCATTCATTCAGTTTGAAGATCTTCTTAAAGCATGTGACAGAGATGATCTTGATACTCTTTGGAAGCTTGTTAATGAAAGATTCAAGGCTGATACTCTCAAGGATAGGAAAGAAATGCAGCTCTGGGTTGATTTAAGAAGACTATATGAACCAGATCTTAATGATAAGTATTGGAAGTTTGATTCATCAGACTTGAATACTACATGGACATATTTTGATAAATGTGAGGTTCATCATGTTTCTACAACAGATAAAGTGGATGTGTTTATGTTTGCTGAGAAGGAATATCCACTTAGAGCTACAACTCTTTCTGCAATGTTGAAATCAAAGTTGAGAGTTTATGCAGATAATGAAAAGATTAGAGCTTTGATTCAAAAGATTCAAGATCAATATTCAAGAGCTGCTAATGAGTTAAGAAAAAGAAGATAAGTGTTTGGAAGAATTCCCATATCCTCATTATGTTGACTATTTGAAGAAACTTGTTGATTTACTTATAAATCATAAGTTTAGGGGAGGATTGTTGGGAATTATACTAACAGTTACCACGGCTAGTGAAGATGTTACAACTGCTGAAGAATGTACTTGCAGTGGAAACTCATTACCACTGCAAGAACATATATTACCACTGCTTATTAGATAACTGTTAGAGAAACACGTTGAGATAAATATAGAATAGATCTTGTGTATATCTTATTCTATTAGCATTATACTTATCTTGTAGAAGAGGACTCCTTGTTATATAAAAGGAGATCCTAGGTTAAAGGTTAGATATAACTTTCATATACGTTTTTCTTAAAGCTTCAAGGTGTAACCCTAGTGATATCATAGATCACTCGTATTATAAGTATCATATTAACACAAGTTCAAGGTGTACACGATCCAACACAATCCAACCAAGTATTTTGAAACTTTATAAATTCACATGTTATGTGTTGTAAACAGTATGTGTGGTGACACTATTTGGTGTAAACTGTCAACCAAGTTAAGCATCTAAAACTTATATGTGTTTTTTGTGAAAAGTGAACTTAAGTGGATTTTTATGTGTAGTTAACTTGCGGTTTATGTTGTGCAGCTTTTGTGGTAACTAAAAGTGTTGGCAACGGGTAAGAGTGGCAGACAACGGCTCAGAAAATAGCGCCTTTGGCACGACAGAGGACACAAGAGAAGGACAAGCACACACCTTTATCAGCAAACCACAACGTATGTACAGATGCCAAATGGTGTAGAATCACTATATACACAAACAGATATGTTTTATTGCAGCCATTGTCATCTTTTTGGTACTGCTACAGATATACAGAAATCTGACCCTCATTTATTGCGCTTCAATCATATGTTGTCAGGTTTCTCCTAAGCAAAAGGAATTGGTAAGATCTGTTTTGTGGCTGACTAAATATGCCACTTCACTTTTTAAAATAAATGCCGTTAGTAGATTTATTCAACTTGAAAAAGCACCTGTGGCCTAATGGATAAGGCACCTGACTTCTAATCAGGCGATTGTGGGTTCGAGTCCCATCGGGTGTGCTGATGTATTTCGCATCGTTATTTGTTTTGCCAAAACTTTTAGATTTACTCATTTTTTGCAGGTCCAGTAGACCCATTGCAAAATGTATGTGCTGCTTCGTGTCGGAATGCGAAAGCTACAAAGTATGGTACCAGGTAGGCCATGTTGTAGATGAATGCCTCTTGAATTCAAAAAACTATTGAGAAAATAAACAGGCACACCGGCAACGCGGCGTCCGCTGCAAACCTCGTTTATTTATATATTGGTTAACGTCTAGAAATCTTTATATGGCTTAGAGGGTGGATTATTTTGCGTGAATGGTTTGTAACAATAATATATATGTTGTTTTTCTAGTTATTTCATGATTTCATCGTCTCAATTTATAAGTTCTTTTTGTTTTGTGTTGTCTGTAAACACATGTCTAATCTAATATTTTGGCCAATTAAAAGTGACCTTAGTTGTTAAAGAAAATATTAATTAGTAAAAAGTATAATTTGCGAGAATTTCTTAAACTGCATGCAATTTAAAGTGGACAAACAAATTGGCACGAGTGGACTACTACTTTAAATGTTGTTAAAGAAAATATTAATTAGTAAAAAGTAAAATTTGTGAGAATTTCTTAAACTGCATGCAATTTAAAATGGACTAACAAATTGGTACGAGTGGACTACTAGTTTAAATGTTCATGGGTGCACGATATTCGAACAGTTAGTATAAATATTTCAACTCTATTTATTTGGGTTTAAAAGTATCACCAAAATTTGTTTTTAATGTTATTATTCGAGCAATTTAATTTGATATTTTATACGTAAGTCAAATTCATTTAGTTAATATACGTGTTTATATATGTTATAATTAACCTCGCGCACACACCCAATGACACGTACTTCAGCTAAATATTTATAACATGTATGATCAAAGAGGTTTTAGCATTACAACCAATTTAATAATAATAATAATAATAATAATAACTAAAAAAAGTATTTTCATCCATATTTTTACGAAAGAGTTTTTCTAACTTGTGCCTTAGAGGTACAAGTTAAGCACATCAAAAGTACATAAAGGCACACGAAAAAATACACAGGGATCTACATAAAAGTACAGACCTATGTACTTTTATGTGGGTCCTTGTGTACTTTTAATTTACTTTTGTTGTGCTTAACTTGTGCCCCTATGACACAAGTTAGAAATACCGTGTTAATCTGAAAAACAAATAAATTATATTTCAATTGATTTAAAAGAAAACCGTTCATTTTTTTTTTTAATTTAAAAGAAAAAACTCAAATTTCTTCTTAATAAAAAAGTCATGCGACTACCTGGACAAATCCTATTTTTCTGCTACAAAATATTACATTTTGGAGTACGTTATGTACAACCGTAGAGGGGGTGAATACGGTTTCTTTGACTTTTTAGATGTTTAAAAACTTTAAGCGAAAGAGAACACCAAGTGGTTGTACAATAATCCAACAACCACTAACACAACCAAAGTATATAAAGCAAGTAAAAACACAACGATATATATTGGTTCGGGATGGGGGGTTTATACCATCCGTACGTTTAGTTGCGAATCCGCGACTCCGATACTATTCACTAGTATAATCCTTTCGGTAGACTACAAACCGTTACAATTCATTCCACCGATATTCGCCAATATCTATGCTCACAAAGAAGGAGTTACTCCTACGGTATTCCGCCCTCGGAAACCACCCAAAAGAATCTCACGATTCGACTTCTCCTAAGGATCACAAAGATCACTACCAAGACTTCGACCCAGAAGTATCAAACCTCAACTAGATCCCCAATGATCTAGGCTTGGTCATAAAGACACAAGACTTCCCTTATAAACAATTGAATGAATATAAGTTTCTTTGAATCAAGCCCTAACCTAACCTAGAGACTCAATTCTAGTAGAAAGGGTATAGATAAGAAGACCATCGACACAATCACAAGAGTGGATTAGGTTCTTGTGATTCTTCCCTTGCAAGGAGATGTGTTCTTTCAAAGATGTTAGAGTGAGAATCAAGAACACAAGATTAGAGATAGAGAGATTTGAGAGTGTTTAGAGAGAAAGAATGTAGAGAGAAAGAATAATGGCAAGGGGTAAGGAATACAAGAGGCAAGGGTGGTATTTATAGGCCAAGAACCCAAACTTGGGAAATTTTACCGAGGCCGGCGCGTCACCCGCGCGTCAACACGCGGGCAGCGCCCAGGCGTCTGTAAACTTTTTCCCAAGTGTTGGGTGTTGGATCTTATAAATACATATCCTTGCTAAACCCCCAATTGTACTTCACACTAAACCTTAACATTAATCAATCTAAGGTTTACCAACTCAAATAGCCAATTAGAAAATCATTTTGTGAAGTGTTTATGAGAAAACCAAATACCAAGGTTAGAAGAGTAGAAAGGGTAATTTGGTAGGGGTAGATTGGGTATTCCTCAAGTGGCATAGAAAAGAGAGAAATAATATGCCAAGGTATATTCCATCCTTGGGGGGAAAGAATGAGATGGAGGGTTGAGATGAGATGGTTTGAATTGGATGGTGGAGATCAAAGGGAGCCTCCTTTGGTTTTCAAATTATTTGGCATGTGGGAAATATGGAGGGTTGAGATGTGTTTATTTGAAATGGATGGCTAGGATCAAAGGGAGCATATGTTTAGATTAAGAAGGGATATTCCAAATGAATATGCTTTGCTTGGGGGGAAATGGTGAATCAATGGTTGAGATGGTTTTGGTTTGAAATGGATGGCTTGGATTAAATACATGTGATGGAATAGAGAGGAGGAAGGATGGATGGTTGAGATGTGTTGGTTTGAATTGGATGGCTAGGATCAAATGAAGCCTCTTTTGAAATTCAAATTTATTCCCATGTGATGAAATAGAGGGTTGAGATGTGTTGTAAGGGAATGGATGGTTGAGATGTAGAGTGTGTAAGGAATGAGTTGGATTGTGTAAGGGATGTGATGTTGTAAGGGATTGTGTAAGAGATTTGTGTAAGAGAATATATGATTTGGATATGATTGGATATGGTGGTATTTGTCTTTTGTAGAAATGAGATTAAGAGGAAGATTAACAAATAATCTAATTGTCATTAAGAAGAAAGTGTTTAGACAATTAAGATTATGAGTTGAGAAATTCATAGGTTACTTATAAGTTCAAGTAACATAACGTCGAGACTCCATAGTTTCATATCTCGTGACTTTCCACGACTCGACGTTCTCAGCTAATACCTTGGTTCAAACAAGTCAAGTGCTTTGCCTTGATGTAAAGCATAACCCATGCGTGTAAGGATACATTTAAGCAAAGAAACCTTGAACTTAGTTTGATCAATAAGGGAGTAAACCTGTTACGTAATTAGAGAAGATGTAAGCACGGGATATGTAACACCCCCAATTTTAAAATATTTGCAGCGGAATAAAGATTGGGTGTTACTTCACAGCTCATAGTTTTTCAGTAGAAAATGATTTGCTAAAACATTTATCATTCGAAGTTTTGTAAATATCAGAGTTTTCAAAATGAGGTCCCAGTGGTTTCAAAATTTGTTAAATCGGTTTTCAAATGATAATAAAAATTTATAGCCTTTGTAAGAATTTCGTGCCCCTCCGTCCCATCCTTGCTCATTATGGACCTGAGATAAACATGCTAAAAATCAACAAAAGTTGAGTGATATTCATAGGTTTAAGTTTAATAGTTGAACACAAGTTATAAGTGATAATTGCACCGTCATACAATTATAAGTTAAAAACAGTTGTTATTGCATTAAGCTCATGACACTCATCCGATTAACAGATCTCATCATAAATGATGGATTATAGTAACAGGGCCCTCGGGATAGGTTCTTGCCAGTAACCTATTAGATTTCAAATAAAATGCGTTTGGTAGTTTTCTAGAACGCCCAAACGGGGATTGTCAATCCCTAATAGATCTATCCACAATTATTTACGTTCACCCTACGAGTGACTAAGGCTCATGATATGAGGGACTTTTGGCAATAAGGGACTTAAGCAATAACGATATCAGGTAAAGCATACCAAGAAAAATACTTGTGTTCAGTTTGTAAAAAAAAACTAGCATGTATCCCCCTCGCGAGGTTTATAAAACATTTAAATAAGTAAGGCGAGGCTATGAATTCACCTTAGTGGTATAGTGGTAAAAATATCGATACTCAGTTTGCAATAAGGAAACGGCTCCACACACGACCTAGATAATATATGGCAAGTTTTAGTGTTTGATAGTCTTAATGTTTTAATCGCGAGTAGTTTTTGAATACGTGAATTGTTAATTTAACGATAGTAGAACTTGTGGTTTTATAGTATATCGTAAGTTTAGTTAAGTTATATATATATATATATATATATATATATATATATATATATATATATATATATATATATATATATATATATATATATATATATATAACGTAAAGAATAATAATAAAAATAATAGTTTGAATAAAATGTAACGTTGTGACTCGAGATTGTGAAATGGAAAGTAAAGATGAAAAATATTAATTATATTATACGGCCCTTGTCTTTTCTAGATTTTTACACTTTTTACCCTAACGGTGTTAGCGTTACGTCGTTAGTCCAAAGTTAAATATTTTTACGTTTTACGTCCAAAACTTTATAATTTTTACACTTTTCACCCAAAAGTTTATAAAATCAGTTTTTCAGCCTCAAATTTGTGAAATGACAGTTTTTACCTAAACTTTATAAAAGTGACACTTTTAACCCGAAAATTATAATTTTTGCAAATTTAGTCCAAAATTCACCAAATTCGAAACTTAACATTTTTATTTCTTAATTAGTTTAAAAATAGCTTATTTAACTTTTCCTAGCTGCTTATTTGTCGAAAAGCTTATTTTATAGCTTATGGGCTTTTAACGAAAATACTAGGGCCCGTTAAGCTTTCTAAATCCAATGGGCTTACGAGGGTTTTGGGCTAATATTAGGATCATAAAAACGTTACTAAACAACTTATTGAGACAGCTTATGTGATCGGCTTATTTTTGGCTGATTGGGCTTTAAGGCCCAATCGACATTCATTTGTTTTCAAAACTAGGTTCAAGTCGATTTGCTTTGTAACTTTTAGAGGTTCAAGACGCGATTTTTTTGCAAGGTTTGTATACGAAAATGATTGTTTGTCAGGGGGTCTATTAGTTTGTGGAATAAAATAGTATGCCCGTTAAGTAGATTTTAAAGATATACACGCGTTTCATGGGTAGAATGGAACGAGTTTTTATAAGAAAAAGACTTAGAAAAATTTTAAGAGTTTTCAAGACTTGTTGTGATACGTTAGAAAGGTATTCAAAAATAGTTTGTACGTAACTTTTTAGGTTCAAATCTTTATATTACGTGATTGTTAAGGTGGGAAATATATAGACGAAGGTATAATACGTATATGTTGTTTATTTAGTTTACGAGTAATAAGGTGCATTTGTTTGTGTTGTATACGAAAATTTATCAAAATGTACGCTTAGCTAAATAATGAAGAGAGTCGTATGGGAACTTACTACACCAAAATGGTAGGGTAAAACGAGACGTAGAATCGAGGAAAGTGTGGTATGAGTGTGTAGCGTGAATGGTTGCTCGACCAAGGTTCACAAACAACGACTTGTTCCTCCTAAACACCACCCGATTACTTTGAAATCCTACCCAAGCTATTCAACCCAAGAACTAGACTCAATACTTAGTATTTGTAGTGAGTTTTGATTTGCATGGAAGTGAAAAACGAGAACTTGCATGCATGACGTTTATATATGAACTTTGTGTATCCTAGTGACTAAAGTTTAATGAGATGGGATGGTTACGTGTAATTCAAAAGTCATGAAAGTGTAAGGAGTGCATGTTCCTCAAAGTTTTTGGTTCTAGTGTGTCGACATGCCTCAATTTCAAAGAAACGTGGGTTTTGGGATTATTAAAATGACATGGTACTTGTGAAATGGATTTAAAAATGGTGTAGTACTTTGCCTAGGTGCATAGAATATGTATGTGTGTGAGCATGAAAAAGGGAAGTACCTATTTGTTTTAACAATACATGTCGACCATCTATTTCTTTGTTAACCGATTTGTAAATCGTGCATGGCTTGGTGACAAACGATTAAGTGTAACATTTAAACATTTGGTTGTGTTAGAAATGGTTTTAGGACCTTATAGAAACAAATGTGATTCAAAATGGTTGAGTTTTGGATTAGTTGAAATTTTATGAAATCGTTTTTGGACACAATACTTTGCCTCGTAAAAAGGTAGCTAGACTTGACGTGGGAAACTAAAAATCGACACACTCATAGTTGGCTAGGGGATGAATGAGAATGTGTAAAAATAAGTGTGTGTCGTGTGTATGATTTGGGCGTACGAGACTCGTTTCTGGCTTGTCTAGTCGAGTGTTATGAAAACAAAAGAAAGAAAATGGGCATGATGGTTGTGGGCCGTGAATAGTAACAGGCCGAGAATTGTTTTGGGCTTAGAGTGAAATTAAGGGTCCGGTTATATGAAATTAAGGTTAGTAAAAATATTAATTGTGATTAGTGAAAGTTTAGTTAATTATTTAGTGTTTACGTGAGTCCGGAAGTTGTCGAATGTGTTTTGTTAAAATACGTTACGTAAGTTTGTAAATGGTAAAAGTTTAATATTCTCGCGATTTTAGACTATAGTGGTACATGTGTGAGCATCGTTCCAAGCAAAAAGAATCATGAATATCGTAGTGACTTTTAAGTATCATAGCATATTTGATAATAAATATATATATATATATATATATATATATATATATATATATATATATATATATATATATATATATATATATATATATATATATATATAAAAAACATTTGTTATTGGTAAAAACGTTATTAATTAACGTAATGATATATTAGTCTTTGATTTTACTTTTACTATTCATAGGAAAATTTACGGGAGATTACAGGATATGAGCATATGGATGCTTTCACATGATGTTACGTGAAGTATATAAGCTCCCTAGGTTTAGGAAAGCCATGGCTAGAGGCGATAGTTAGAAAACATGAGTTGGCGTTTTCCCGTAAATGGGTGTTTTAAAAGTAGGATCTCTCAAGTCTCAAAACTCGTTTCGAGTGTTCTCAATTAAGCACATAACATATTCATACCTGTATTGAAAGATCCACATTTGTCGGGTAAGGGGAAAGCCGACTTTCAAAATTCGCCCAGAGCAATACAGACTCCTGGCGCGTCACCCGCACGTTGACGCGCAGGCAGCGCGCCAGCAGCAGCTATTGGCTCCGGCGATTTTAAGCTAACGTTTGTTATTTTATGTGTTTTGATGGTTTATTTGTCATCATTAAAACATAAAGAGATCTTGGTCATGTTGCCTCAACACGTTCTCACAACCAAACCTTTTGAAAACATGTTTTCGTGAGGGTAAATTGCAAAAATGGTCGCTAACGTATCACGAAATTGCAAAAATGGAACCGAGTCATAAAGGTGTGCAAATTTGCCACTAATGTTTCGCAAAAATACAAAATAGCCACCGAGAGCTAATTTCCGTTAGTTTCCTCATTAAGTGCCACGTCACTGAGGGTATTATAGTCATTTTGTTACTTTAAGGTGAAACTGTTACTTTAGGAACTAAATTTGCGATTTAAGTTTTATCTTTATTTCACACCCACCATCACCAACACTCTCTACCTCCACACAACCAACACCACCACCCTCTACCGCCACCACCACCACCACCCTCTACCACCACACAACCAACACCACCACCCTCTACTGCCACCACCATCACCCTTGCCTTCCCTAAACACTATTCATCATCTTCCCCATTGCAAATGAAAACTTAACTTTCTAAAACACTATTCATCATCTTCCCCATTGAATTTTCTATTAAATTTATATTTTTTAAAACAATTATCAAAAACATCACCACCCTCTACCACCACCACCATTTGTCGTGTGATTCACATCATTTGTTTTCTTCGTGCTCTAGTTTCCTGATTTCATGCATGAGTGTAAATGGAGCAGTTAAGGATTGCCTCATACTTTGTCTGATCGATGTGTTTCTTGTCTTTTCAAAACGGTTAGGTTCCTTGCCCTCGAGAACCGATGATAATGTCCCTGAGAATGAGAGACATTTTTTTTTTTTTTTGGTAAAGGGGAGTAATCCTGCACCCTGGTAAATATGTAAACCAAAAAATGTTTAAGTACAATGGATATGGGTGAAATCCCATATCTCAACCCGTTACATAGGCAAAAAGCTTACATAACAAGATATTCCAATTTTCTAACCAAGCAAACAACCACTACTCAAATAGTAACATAAGACATAACGAAAGATTGCATACTACGACTTTGAAGCTTAGTACCATACATGGCATTAAAAGCATCCAAATTCCTTGGAAGATCATAAACCTCCTTCGCATAGTCATCATAGTCATAGTCATCATAGTCTTCTTCATACCCTTGACCACCACCGAATAGATTAGCCACTACTAGAAAAAGGGCTATCCTTGACTCCAAATGCGAGTCAAGAAGAGGTCTTATGACGCGCAAATGCGAGTCAAGGAAAGACCAGTCATAAATCTTCATGACTCGCATTTGTGTGTCATCCCTCTATGACGCGCACTTATGACCCACGTTTTATGACTCTCCTTTTTGCGTGTCATAACCTAATTTTTTTTAAAAAAAAAATTAATTTTTTCCAGTTCCTAATTTTCTATTAAATGATAATTAAAAACCTGATAATACAAAATTAAAAACACAAATGTCAAATATCAAAGTCAATGAAACACAAATATTACATAAAAGTGTTGTACAATTTCAAACACACATAACCCAAATTTATAAACACCATGATCTGGTACATCAAGTCTAAAGATAAAACACCATGATCTGGTACAAGACCCGTGGCTCAGTTCTGAATCTGCATTCCAGGGGAGAAGCCCCGTGGCTCAGTTCTGAATCTGCATTCCAGGGGAGAAGCTTATTAGCTTATTTCACTAATAAATCCATGCCTGAGAAGAGGAAAAACAAACACATCACATAATAAATCCATATTAGCTTATTTCACTTTATTAGCTTATCACACTTTATTAGCTTATTGGCTCATCACGTAATAAATCCATCTTCTATGAGTAACATGTCACATATTATGTAACAACTCAAAACATGCATTCACAATTTAAACACTAGAGCGTATATGTTAACCAGATATTGAAACTGAACAAATTCATGACCTATTACCATAACTTTAACTAGAGACGAGATATTTATATTCGCGCATCACTTGACCACGTAGACAGCAATGCAAGTGAAAACATGAATGAAAAGATGTATTTGCGTGACTAACCGCATTTTTACCAGTTAAGATTGGCTTTCCGAACAGAAGTTCAGCAAAGATACAGCCAACTGACCACATATCAACAGTTGGACCGTATTTAGTAGCTCCAAGCAACAATTCTGGGGGTCTGCTCAAAAAGAGTCACAAGACTTGTAAGATACGAATAGTTGATAAACAGGGTATATAGTGTATTATCTATTCACTTACCTGTACCACAAAGTAATAACCCGATTTGCGAGATTTCCTTTATGGTCACTGGAGTATGTCCGTGCTAACCCAAAATCCGCAAGTTTTAAATTTCCCTCATTATCAATAAGAAGATTAGAACCTGAGCATAAAAGTTTCAACACATATAAGCAGTGAATGAAGAGAACAAAAGAACCAATAAGCGAAAAACTAATTGTGCAATGACCTTTTATATCCCTGTGAAGTACTTGATTGACATGACAATAGTGAAGCCCTGTCAGCAGTTGTTTCATATAGCACTGCATGTAAACAATGTCACAAGTTAGGTACATTGATGGCCCATCATTTACTGATAAATGGGTAGATAATGGTTATTTTTTGTCTCTTGCGGATCCAATGGTTAGAATCCATGAAAAGCTTAAAGAAAATTGGTCGAAAGTCGCCCAGTGTAAAATATTGTAAGTATAAAACCTCCTAAATCATTTTATAAGTTATAACCGAACTAATATATAAATTTTTGATCATATTGAGACACTAACTGTTTATAAAAAAACTGCCTTTGTTCAACCAACCCAACCCGACCCTTTTGACCCATACAAAAGTGTGCCTCATTTTGACCCAGTCTTATCTTATTATCCAACACGTCCCTACTGCCACCTCTAGCTAATAGTGTTGAATACTAGCTATATACATAACTTACATCAAACGTATTTATAATACCTTAATCTGGGGAATTGTAAATTGCATTCCAGGACGATCAGCAAGGCCTGTTAAGTCATGGTCCATGTACTCGAAAACCATGTAAATGCTGCCCTTATTTGTGCAGAAAATAAGCGGTCAAACACACCCCGTGTTGGGGCTGTTTTGCAGCCAACAAACAGCCGCTGATGGGGCTGTTTTGGGGCTGTTTTACAGCAGCAAACGCACCCTATTTAGTGCAGAAAAATAAGCAACGAAACTCACTCTTTAGGTGCTGAAATCAGCAGCTCTACATGCACCCTTTGTGCAGGAAAATAGGCAACAAAATGTACCCTTTAGGGGCTGTTATGAGCAGATCCAACACACCCTCTTGTGCAGAAAATAAACAAACAAAACGTACCCCTTTTGGGTGCTGAACCGAATTAAAACCAAGACACACCCTCTTGGGTGGGTCTCTTGCATCGACACAGAATCAGAACAACCACCCTTGTGGTTTGTATGACTGACCCGAGACAAAACCAATCACCCTCATGGGTGTTGCTGTCGCGAACCAAGAACCAAGCAAACAACCCTCTGGGTTGTGTTTGGTTTACCGAGCATCAAAACAACTAACCACCAACTTGGGTGTTTCTCTTGAACCCAAAATTAACACAACTAAAATAAGCCATAGGAGGTCAATATAAGTCATAAATCGAATAAGCTTGAACATATGTAAATAAGCTATCCAACGTACCCTACTTGGGTTTGTTGTGTCGAGACCTGTATGTAACCAAACAACCACACTTGTGGTTCCATTTGAATCAAACAAAAACAAACAATCTCAATTGTTTCTATGTATACCTAGAATCAAACAAAAACAAGCTATCCAACGTACCCTACTTGGGTTTGTTGGGTGTTGTCTCTGGTAAATCGAACACAAACAAACCACCCTCGTGGTGTTTCTTTTCCCAGCCGAGACCAATAAGCCACAAGCCCAACTAAGCTTAAATAAGCTAAAATTAAAATAAATGAATTAAACCTTACCACCACAAGGCTCGCATCTGAGACCTTGTGGCTTGGCCTTCTGTCACATAAACATAAGCACCAAATCAAATCCCAAACACCACTTTAATGATTGACACCAAACAAATCTGATTATTAAACACCTTTGTTATAGTTTTAATTCCACGAAAACTTTGATAACGATTTGATTTAATATTCGGTTACAAGAATAAAAATGAAAAAGAGATGAAACAAGGTTGTGTTAATACCCAAAACGAGAGTGGAAAAGGTGGTGGCGGCGGTGGTTATCTCGAACCAAAATAAACCCACAACCAAGCTACCCTTTTGCAGATTTTTGTAAACCCGAGACAAACAAGCATCCACGCCCTTGTGGCGTTGAAGTTGGTGATGGAGGTGGTGTGGAGTAGCTATGGTGATGGAGTAGATTGCAACAGCTCGCCCTTGGTTTTGTAAATCAGGTTATGACAGAGATAGATTGAGATGGAACGTTTTTGAGAAAGAAATAAAAGAGATATGAGCCAGATCTTATCTCAAGGGTGATAAGGAGGGATAATTTGATTTTTTGGGAAATTTTTTTTTAGAGCGGGAAGTGTTTTGGCCAAAAAAAAGGATAGATTTTGATGAAGCAGATGGTAATAAAAAACATAGATGACCCCTATTTATGATGAAGCAAAACGAGCGTCATCTAGCAGGCTAAATTTTAACTGATTATGATCCTATGTTATGACGCTTCTGAAAACGAGTCATCCCCAATAAAAAATTTACTCGTTATGACTCTTATTTTATGACTTTGCTATTTGCGCGTCATCTTGTAGCGTGCATCATAAAATGCGAGTCAAGGATAGACCTTTTTCTAGTAGTGAGCAGACTCATCAAATGTGTTAAGAACCTCATCATCAGAATCAGAGTCCACGATCTCTCCCACCTTAGAAAAGGGTTAACCCTCTTAGTAGAAGAGGTGGAGGGAGTAGAAGAAACACCAATTTTAGGAGCCACAACTGACTCCTTCTCTTTTAGATCACTCACAAGAGGTTCTTGTGGTGTAGTACCTGTCTTATTAGACGTATCCTCATTAACTTACATTGGACGACCAGAATCCACATCCTTGTTGGTGTCATTAGTAGGAATACCAAACGTATCCGTATCAACCATATTAAGAGAATCAAACTGATTAGATGTAGAAATCTTCATTCCACTCGAACTAGCCACATACGAAGCATTTTTCTTATTTCCATCCACTTTCTTAGGATCAGAAGGAGTCTTTTTGGGTCGGTATTGAAACTGCTTACCCACAACAGGTTTAGAGAACTCTCCTTGACCCGGAGCAATAGGACCACCTTGCTTACCTTTCTTCTTATTATTGACAATCTTGAAACCATCATTAACAGGCTTAGTAGGCTGAACAGAAGGCACAACAACTTTAGGACAATCAATAAGAGTATGACCAAAAATCTTACACTTATCACAACGTGGTGGTTTCCACTCATATTCAACTCGAATCTGCTCAATAGTCGACCCCGTAACATCAAGTAAAGGTATCTCAACAGTGAGGCTATCCTGAAACACCTCATCTGACTTCACTTCAATCATACATCTAGCAAAACTACTACGGCCCCAAGATTCCTTACACATTTGGCTAGTATAAGCATCTAACCTTTTGGGCTAATGGAATTGGACATTCTGTTGTCTTCGATATATGTAATGGTTAACAAATCAGTATATAAATCTCAACTTTCAAGAATAGATGTGGCAAATTAGGTGGGTCATCCAAAGCTTTTGTACAACAGTTTTGTTTTTTTATAAATAATAATCTTATGGATGAGGTTTTATGGATAAGTAAATACTGTTTGGGCACCTTTGACCTGAATGACAGGATTCCGTTGAAGTTAATTTGTTTATTTTTAGCCATGTTTGCAATAACATATAATACAATACCCAAGTCGACCCATTCATTTGTTAAATGGGTCTTCAACCTTCAAAAAATAAGCACATGTAGAAAGAGAGGAAACCTTTGGTTCTTCTTGAAGTTTACGACTTAGCTCTTCAACCTGTGATTGTGCAAGATCTCTTTGTCTCCTTAGTTCCTCAATTTCCAGTTCCATCTAAAATTGTATTAGAACAAATGTAACATTATAAGATGAATCCCAAGACGAGAAATAAAAAAAAAAATATTATTTATGATTGACAATGGTAACTCATTTGTATATACCTGACGAATTTTGTAATCTTGATTATTTGATGGATCGGGAGTACGCAACTGAGCTTCCAGTCTAGAAACTTCCTTATGCAAATGCTTGACCATTTGTTTGTCCGAAACAACATGATAATAGTTTTCAGCAATAAACCAGCACCCTTAGTATGCGCCATTAAATATCAAGTAAAAAGTCTCATAGCATAAGGAGGTAATATGTATTTTTTACTAGTAGGTAAATGTCTAGGGCAAATTATTAAAAAATGTATCATACTTGTCATTGTTTCATCTTCTGGGTAGCGAACTAATTTTTTTCATTTTGAGGGTAATTTTCTTTAAAATTCATCATCTTTAGGGTATTTTGCGAAATTTTTAGACATTTTTACCCCTCCTAGTTAATACAAAATTTTTTTTCCCGAAGGGCAAAAATGTCACATATTACTCTAAAGATGATGAATTTGAAAGAAAATTACCCTCAAAATGAAAAGAAATAGTTCGCTACCCAGAAGATAAAACAGTGGCAAGTATAATACCTTTTTTTTATAATTTGCCCAAATGTCTAAGAGCGTAAGAGGGTAAAATGAATTGTGGATATAATGTATGTACCATGTTAACTTGGGCATTATTCATCGCTTACTTTGCTCGGGTAGCAAAGAAGAGAGTATTCCTAGACTGTTCAACATGGCTGGAAGCTGGGCTCAAGGTGATATGATAGCAGTACGAGCATTGCCAGCTAACGAGTATTGTAATATGCGATGTTTTTATTAAGCATAGTTTTTATAGATGTTTTCACGCAACAACCTTATAACAGAGCACAAAGAAAACAAATGATGTGTATCACACAACAAATGGTGGTGATGGTAGAGGGTAGTGATGTTTTTGATAATTGTTTTTAAAAAATACGGAGTATAAATTTAATAGAAAATTCAATAGGGAAGATGATGAATAGTGTTTTAGAAAGTTAAGTTTTCATTTGCAATGAGGAAGATGATGACTAGTGTTTAGGGAGGGCAAGGGTGGTGGTGGTGGCGGTAGATGGAGGTGGTGTTAGTTGTGTGGTGGTAGAGGGTGGTGGCGGTAGAGGGTGGTGGTGTTGGTTCTGTGGAGGTAGAGAGTGGTGGTGGTGGTGGGTGTGAAATCAAGATAAAACTTAAATCACAAATTTAGTCCCTAAAGTAACAGTTTCACCTTAAAGCAACAAAATGACTATAATACCCTCAATGATGTGACACTTAACGAGGAAACTAATGGAAATTAGCTCTCGGTGGCTATTTTGCATTTTTGCGAAACGTTAGTGGCAATTTTGCACGCCTTTATTACTCTGTCACATTTTTGCAATTTCGTGATACGTTAGTGACAATTTTTTCTTTGATTAAGAATGGACCATTTTTGCAATTTACCCTTTTCGAAATCAAGAGGTTGACCAACGTTGACGTTGCTATAGTGCTATGCTACAAATGTTCCGATGTTTCTTTATGTATTAAGAAGATTATCAGGAACGACTTAACTTTCACGGATGCTTAAAAGGAAGCTTCAAAAAAAGGTTTTTTTTATCAGAGTTATTTGCCGAAAAATTGTTTATATAAAATTTACTTTCTAGCTTTTTTTATTTATTTATTTTTTTTTTAATTTTTTAATTCGATTTTTTTGATTAAGTTTTTAAAATCAATCAATATGATACAATTTTTTTAGAACAGTAATTTTAATTATATCAGAATGTTTACATTACAAATCAATCTCAATGTACTAAGCAGGACTTGAACCCGCAATTATTTAGTTGAGAGCTTCTCACACAATATAATATATTATTTCATATTCAATCGACAATGAGCCAATGTATTTGATCTTTCTTTTCTTATGACATTTTGTTTTTTTTAAATAATTTGGAATTGACTTTAGTTTTGGAAACCATAACTCTCGAAAGCAACTTTTGTTTGAAGAATGACATACAAAGCTCATAGAAAGCCAGAAAATGAAAGTGTCTTATGAAAAATCAAACGTCGATTAAAAAATGCAAGTGGGTTGATGGTTATTGTTAACAATATTCTAATCACAATTTCAAATAGACTTATTAATTTTATATTTACTTTTTTTAATGCAAGAATGGGCCTTTTATATACTTAATATATTGGGTTAAAATATTTACAACTTGTAGGCTCAAAAAGTTGAAAGAAAATAGGCCAAATTTTTTTTATTATATATCTTTTATCGGAAAATTGGGTCTTACATAAACGAAGCTTTTTTTAGAGTGACATCCAAAAAAACATAAGATTTACTTTATATATACATATAAGGTCATAGAAAATCGGGAGCCTTTAAAATGAAGCCTATACTCATTTTATTTGTTTTACTCTTGAACCACTCCTTTAATTACTACTAGTATTTATCATAACAAATTAGTTGGACTTGTCTATTTATAAATTTATTTTCTTATGCTAATGTTTTTCATAATTAGTCATTATCCAAGTTATACTTATGGCAATAAAATTAATTTTACTTGTCTTTAAACCAAACATTAATTAATTACAATATTAAAAACAAAAAAGTGAAACGTAATGATCAAAAAAGTTTCTCCTGGGGGACCACAAATTTACCACTTTTCCATTTAAAACAAAATTTTGAATTATTTAATTATTTTTCCATGAATTGTTTTCTGGAAAAGAGACTTTACATAAAGTAGAAACAAACTTTTTTGAGTTTTTTTCTTGATTTGCAAATAAGTACTACCTCCGTCCTAAAATTATTGTCCTCTATTGACTTTTTCGGTCTTTACTTTCTAACTTTGACCTTAAGTATTTTCATTTATATTACATAATACTTGATACAAAATATATGAACGGATTGAGTTTTAAATGTATTTTCATTTGGTACAATTCTTATCAAAAATTGTATAATACAAACAAAATTATTTATAGTCAAAATTGAGAAAGAAAGACCGAAAAAGTCAATAGGGGACAATAATTTTGGGACGGAGGGAGTAACTTTTTTTCCTTAAAAGTCAAATTTAAATCTTTGAAATAGAAACAAAGAAAAAAACAAAAATAGTATTTTATTTACAAAAATCCAACTATATGTGATGACCCCATATAAACCATTTAATGCTCCTGAAAAAAATAAATAAAAGAATGAGACCACTTAAAAAAACATATAATCATCTTAAATTCCTCAAAAATCTATGCATTCTGCAAATCATTTCTTTGTCTTTATGTTCTGTTCTCATTTGTTTATTAGTAGTAAATTTGTGTCTTTATTCACTATAGAAGCTTCAGAGAATAAAACAGAGTGAAAAGACTATTTGACCCCATTTGCAGATCTTGTTTTCTTCATGTTTATGTAAGTTTTCTCAGTTTTTAATGATCTGGGTCTGTTTATTTTTATGAATTATTGGATATGTCATATGTAAAATGGGTTTTGTTTTTATGCTTGTTTTGATCTGGGAGTGTAAGGTGTAAGTAGACTGTTGACTTAGCAAAAGTCAATGATGTAGATTAAAGCTTAAGCCAATGTAGCTAAATTTATAAGCTTTTTTATTTCGTTAGTTATCTCGATTTGTTTGACTTTTGATAAGTGATTATGAGCTAAACTCAGTAAGTGAGTTTTGTTGGAGTATGAAATTAGGGGGGAGCTTGTTGCTGTAGTAGTAGATAATCTAGTTGTGGCTATGATCGTTGGTGTTTCTAGTGTATACGTATGATGTTGCATAGTTTGTTTTGTTTTGTTTTTTGTTTTGTTTTATTGTTTTATTGTTTTTGTTTTTTGTTTTTTGTTTTTTTTGTTTTTTTGTTTTTTTGTTTTTTTTTTGTGTGAGCTTTGATAAGTGTGACTTGGAATAGTTGTCGACTGGAATTGATTCCGATAAAACTTGGCAGCTCGACTCAGGTAGAATTTATGGGGTTAATTCGTATGCTGACGGCCGTTAGGCTCGAAGTATAGGTTATTAGGATTTTATTTGTGCAGATTCTGACTTAAAGGTAGCTAGTCATATTGTGATATGCATGATTTAGGTTACATGGAAATTTGGAATCTGTATGGTCAATAAGAAGAAGATCTCCTTTGTGTCCGTGGATGTAGGTCAGTCAAACCAGAGCGACTCGACTGAACAACTTAAACTGTCATGTGCTTGTTTTCTTCTTTACTTTTGTGGGATTTACCTGTCAGCTTAAGTTTAAAATATAAGCTCACTGAAACTATGAATTATTTACTCTTCTTAATGGTTTACTTATTAGAATTTCAAGTTCACATTAAAATCTATCTGGACCTCGTCTTTTACAACAAACGCTTTAGGCATTTTGGCCTTTAACCTTCTTTATAACTAATATGTTTGACTCTTAAAATTCTAAAGTGGACTCATGGAGGAGTATCACATGTATACATTGCAAGCAACCCCAAAGGTTTGGTTGTTGGAAATTAGATTGTTTTGTTATTTAGGATCAATAGTTTGATGCCTTTCTAAGCAACTGGGCATATTTATCATTTCTTTTAGTTCCTTATAATTTTTTTTTTTTTTTTAAATATTGTCTTAAAAGGTGTTTAACCAATGATGTTAGTAAGAGAATACTAGGTATTAGTCACTTCATGAATCATCACAAATGTGTCTTTTCGCTGTAGCACTACTCTCAATCAATGAAAAAATGTGTCTTTTTGTTGCAAACAAAATATCATTCTTTCCAAAATGCAAAAAAGACGGACCTTGCAAGAAGTAGAGAGTTGGAACAAAATTGTCAAGTAAGTTGGTCAGTTTTTTTGCATTTATATACACGTTAGTCCAAAATTTCTCATTTTCACAAACTTCAGTGCTACCTTTTGTTAGTTCCACAAGAAACACGGTTCACTTTGCATAATTTGAATAACAAGATAGTAAGATACATATAAGTATATAACTGTTTGGTACTAATTTTACAACTTTTCACTTTGCAGTTGTAAATACACTTGTGGATATTTACCGGATAGCAGTTTCTACTTGTTACAAATGATTTGAGTATGAAAGTTGAGAAACAAATATTAAGTGGCGAGGGGGGTCGTCCAGTTGCTGGTTTTCGCCATTTATTCGATTGGAATGCAAAATCACGTAAGAAGTTGCTCGCGAAAAATTTATCAGGTATTATAATGTACTAAATAACAGCTTCTTCTAAATATCGAAACATTGCATCTTATGCACATTTTGACCATGCGTTCAAATTCATGTAGAACAACTCAAGCAGAAAACAAGTAGCAATACAAACATGCCAATCATTCAGCATCAACCGGTATAAATCACTGTGCAACTCTATACTCGATTCTTTTTGTTTTGAAGCTGAATTGACATGTTAGACCTTAATAGTCAAAGTCAGACGCAAGCTTGCTAAGTAGAAGAGCCAGTCAATCTTTTTTTCTTGTCTGGACGATCTTTTTAATAAAATTATATGTACAGGTGATCGAAAATTACACAGCAGGCAGCTTGATTCTTAACAGTTGTGCGTCTTCACTAATTGACGAAGATGATTATAGTAAAGCCCCTGGGGTGGTTGCTAGGCTTATGGGATTAGACTCTTTCCCAATTTCAAATTTGTCCGACACAAAGTCAAAGTCAACTCGATTCATCGACACTCGATCTATGCTTAATTCTTCTCCACCGTGTGTTAAAAAAAGCCCTGAACTTGAACATAAAGATCACCACCAAATCGATCAAAAACATAAAGTGATTGAAAAGTTTCAAATGGAAAGTTTACCTCCAAAATCTGCTAGATCAGTTCCCATCACTCATCACAAACTCTTATCTCCTATGAAGAGGTCTGGGCTCGTGCCCTTAAATGACCCCACTTGTATAATGGAAGCAGCTTCAACTATACCTCTTGCTAGATCATCTTCTGTTCAAGTTCCTGTTTCTGCTAGAAAGCCGTATTCCCGCAGGCCTGTGGAGTCAAAAGTGTCCTCTCGAAGGGTAGTGGAGTCGAATGCTGCAAGGAGTCTAAAAGGGCAATCAATGAACAAGAGTTGGGATGGTTGTTTAGAACGCAAACCGTTCTTAGAAGAAGGAAAAAGATCAGTTTCTTTAGCTATTCAAGCAAAGGTTAATGTTAAAAAACGAGAAAGTTTAAGTGGCGAATCGACCAGTGGTCAGCAAAATAGGCAAAAGGATACACCCAAGAAACCTTCTACAAACAATGTGCTCAAACAGAACAACCGAAAACAAAACTATATAACTGATAGAGGAACGTCGGCTGCAAAATCTTCAATGCCCGTTATCAACCGGCAATGTAAAAAACCTGTTTCTGAGACAAGTAAAATTCCTGTGAACAAAGCTATTAATCGACAGAAACGTTCTCCGGAAGATATGAAGAACAAGGTTCATGATAAAAACAATGTAAGTGGAAATGCAGTTAAATCCAATGGATCGGATGTTATTTCTTTTACATTCACGTCCCCAATTTCACGTTCAATGGAGAAGAACTTATTTTTGGCTGATAATCATGGTAAACATGCACTGATCAACTTCATTGGGAATAGAAATAGTTTGAGCTTAACACCGAAAGGTGATTCGTCATGTACGCTTATGGACAAAAAACTAGTTAAAAATGTGTCTTACGTGATGGGAGGTGATTCTTTAAGTGCTCTTTTGGATAAAAAACTAAAGAATAACGTGTCTTTAGCGCCGGGAGGTGAGTTTTTAGGTACCCTTTTGGAGCAAAACCTAAGGGAATTAACTGCAATGAGTTCCACTTCTGTTCCGATGTTTCAAGATACAAGATACGTAGATAGAATCAGACCTATTTTTCTTGCTGAAAATTGCGTTCCAGGCACCAAAGGTATAATTCACTCAGATTTGCTTATCTATACTACTTATAAAGCCCAGATAAAATATCTTATAACTTAAAAACTCTTGAAAAGTGATATACCCAATACCCTTTATTAAAAATGGTAATAAAATCCACCACTAAATTAATAGTTTAAATATTGTTTGATCCTCTAACTTTTATCATTTTTGGTTTATAACCCATGGACTTTTTTTTTTTTTTTTTTTTTTTTTTTTTTTTTTTTTTTTTTTTTTCCTTCTCTCGCAATGACTACAAATTGAACTCGTAAGTGTTGCATTAGGGGTCACACCCAAACTACAAGTTCGCATGTATAATTATTTACCGAAATACACCGTCGCTTTGCGCGGGCATTCGTCTAGTATATTTAAAGTCACTTATTTATTGCTCTAGAACCTGGTGCAGGTTGTTTAAGGAAATCCCCAATGATGGAAGTTGAATCTGAGGCAGAATCAAGCTACGTGAAGGACCTACTATCCAACATCGAGTCCATGTTTGAAGATTTTACCTTAAACAGGACAACCAAGATTCTGAATCCACGCCTATTTGATAAACTAGAAGCTCAAAAACCAGTTCCTGAGAATAATCGCAAACCTAAGTTAAGGCGTAAGCTCGTGTTTGATTGTGTGAGTGAATGCGTTGACTCAAGATGTAGAGTTTGGTTAAGAGGGGTGGCAGTTGTAAGCAGAAAAGAGCAGTTAGTTGAAGACGTGTGTAACAAGATATTGAAGTGGGAACAGATGAAAGATTGTATGGTGGAGGAACTCGTATACAAGGATATGAGTGATGATCCACATAAAACATGGCTTGATTATGACGTCGAAGCATTTGAACTTGGGGTAGAGATCGAGAAGCGGTTACTTAGTGACTTAATCGGTGAAGCTCTTGTTGATATGATGGTACTTTAGCCTTGTAGGTAAGGTTAAGACGCGCAAAATTTTGTTGATTTGTTGTTTGTTATGGTTTTTCGTTCAAATATTGCTTCTTTATACATATAATTTTTTTCCTAAATAAATTTGAAGTTTTAGTGTTTGTTTTGTCTGTTCCATTGCATATACGTAAATTTTCATAAGCAAATTGTTTAGAAGATCTTTATTCGATGACTAAATTTTCATAAGCAAATTGGTTTTATAAAAGTTGTACGTTATGGGGTTGTACACCTGACTTATCTATGCCTTTTCCAATTAATGAATCTGGGCCTCTTGCGACATAATGCATGGTGGCGTTTTACTTTTCTATTCCAACATAGCGCATCGCACACTGCATCAGCAACTTAGCATCCTATAATGTATAATGCAAGTCGTTTTCCATGTGCAACACAAGGTTGCACTTTTGATTTCTAATGCAATTCGGGTCATGGGAAGTACATTGGAAGACGTCATTTGAATGCATATAGAGTCGTACCTTACCATCATTGATCATTCATTGCACTAATAAGCAATATATGTTCATGTCGTATGGCTATTATACAAAGGATGTATCCAAGATTTTTGTGCAATTTAACCAACAATATTGAATCTAATTGCCATCAAGCAGTGTTGAGTTATAGCTGAGTAGTTGGTATGATCAACATTACATATTTATCTTTTACTACCATTACTGATTTACTCTTATTATCAGTGCGTACTAGCACAAACACCTGTCGACATACATGCATCATGTTTACAAATTTTGTTGAATTTACTAAAGATTCAATTTTGGGCCTCTTGCTTTTATGCTGTTGTACGTGGCTTTGTAATTGTATCGACATAAAGCTGATGCTTTTATGGCGTTACTCTTTTACTAAACAAATCTCTTTTAGAGTTTTGGCTCCTTTTTTACTTTCACTTTGTGTAAAATCCAACTTTTTGCTTAATCACGCAATATTTTCAGGGAACACCATATGTATAGCATGTTGCACCCAACTATAATACACAATTAACCTAAGCCTAATATCCGTACACCATGATATATATATCTACATAGTTTTGGTATTTAGTTTCACTTTTTATTGATTTCGAGTTTTGAAATGTCGCCCAAAGCTCCTAGTATTAGACGTGTTCGATTTACTTTCACTGTGTATATTTTTTACTATTGTTCTGCATCAAATATCCACAAAGCAAAGATAATAGAGGTAGGTGTTGAGTGTGTGGATGTGGGAGGGGGGATATATTGTGGCAAGAACACGCACTATAAGAGACAAGTAGTACATTCTGCTTTTCAATCAATATATGCAATCTCAAAAAACTTAGCAAGACTCAAATCTAACGGCTAGTGATCCATAAGATTGACCACATGTGACATGTGGGGGCAGCAATTTCTAAAATGACAGTAAACCCGAGACCCATACAACCTCTTTGATCGTTATCATATTTATCAAAGCTGCTTTCCACTCTTTTCCCAGGTGGACCTTCTTTAAACGCAGCAGGTCCCGTGAGTAGTCGAACAAATGAGAGGTTGTCGACGAAGGGGTCAAAGGTTGCCCTTGCGACAATCCGAAGGTTGCACAAGACCCCTTCAACCTCGCCCACGTGTTAGCTTGCTTGTACAAGCGCTAGCGTAACCTAGCTAACGTAGTCGAAGATAAACGGGTTAGGATTTAGGCTTTGTTTCGGTCGTAAATGAGTTGGCATGTGCCACATCAACTTTCTTTTTCCGACGATTTGACGACGACCAAACTGCCACAGTGGGGCAACCGATTTTTTTTTTTTTTTTAATTCAAATATTTTAAACAACAAATTTAAACTTAATTAATAATAAAACTATTACATAAATCATATAATACGATACGGAAATAAAAACATACGAACTAAAATATGTTACGATACAAAATGCACAAATATTTCCTAATATGAATGCTCCCCGCATGCAGAACCATACGAAAGAGACCTATACCAAGGAAATTTCTCAATGAATACGTTAGTACGTTACGTTCTGCTTCTTCCTTCTTGAGTTTCAGCATCCCACTCTTGTTAAAGCCTTACTTGCTCTGCTTCAAATTCTCTGAATACTTGTTCATCTTGCATCATTTGATAATGCTGGCTTACAGTTAAGCCATGTTCATCTTGCATCATTTGAGTCAGCTGAGGTTGATAATGTTTTTGCTCATCAACTGCTGGTGTAGAAGATGAAGTTGATGCACCTAGTTCAAATTGTTGGTTCAGTTGTGATACAGAACCTACAATTTTGTTTTCCTAATAACTCTAACAGATCTTGTTGCTGATTTGGTCATGTATCTGTGTAACACATCCCCACACTGCCTGTTACTAATGTCGGCGTCTTTGTTGGCTTCATCGCTAAAAAATGGGTCAATCACAACTTTTCTTTCTGCAGAAATATCTTCGCATTCCGCGTATCGTTGTCTCAATCGTTGTTTCAGTGCCTTTGCTAGCTTAAACTGCTTGATGACTTCGACAATAGCCTGTTGTCGAGCCGCATCGTCTTTATCGCATTGTTTTTTAATGTACTTTTGCATTTGTTCGACGTTATGAGAGAGACGACAAGCAATAATTTTGTGTTATTGTGTTTGAAGGTGTTGAGAGAATTGTTATTTCAATTGTGTGTTTAAAGTGTGTTTAAGGATGGTATTTATGAGGTTGTAAAAGTTGTTAAGTTTTAAAAAAACAAGTTATTTATTTATTTATTTATTTATTTATTTTCCAAACGGTAAAAATTTAAATTGTGTGTGTTTGTATTTGGTCATTTTGCCGACCTAATTGTCTTTCGATCCATGCTCGACAGATCAATGACCGAAACACCACCATGGTGTCGACCGAACTCGATCCATCAAAGACCGATGTACAAAACCGACCACAGTGTCTAGCTTTAGGTTTGAGTTGAGGTTCTCAAGCCTTTAACCTGTTTAAGGCTACAATTCAAACATAAATTTTAGAAGTTACATATTCAATGTCATTTATAAAATAAAAATGTTTACATCTTATCATTCATCATACACTTTTTAAGCATTTCACTTATGATTGATGTTCGTGCCTAAATATTTATCGTGTTGCTTAAATATGTTTCAATTCTCACCTTCTAATATTAAATAACCGAGTACTACTGCATAGCTGTGGCGGTGTATAGTTTTCACAAAATCCGTTTGCTTCGATCTTGTGTATGTTTTTATGTTTGAGTATCCGTGTTGTGTGTGGTTTAATATGATGCCGATATTTATGTTTTTCTCAGTTAACATCATTTTTTTTTCACTTGATACGATCTCCATCTTATACCTAGTAAAGATTATATTAAGTTTAGAAAGTATAAGAAAATGATAATTTTAGAATATGGAAAGTTGAAAAAGAATGTGGTGTTTGAATTGTGTAGCGATGATAGAAGAAATATTTTGTTAGTAAAATCATTTTTCTGATTTTGTTAGTTTTTAAGTAAAATGGGTTTTGCTTTATAAATAGTAAAAATGTGTACCTATTCTTTTGGCGGTAAAATGTGTACCTATTAGTTATAGTGTGACTAGTAAACGTATCGACGTGACTAACATGTTGTATGGAGTTGAACTTCCTGACGCAGTTAACTATATATAAGTATCGGTTTAGAGTTGAAATATATGAATCAGTCAACTGTCTGTGCGAACCCGCTATCTCAAAGACACGAAATGCGTTACCACCCCTATCCTAAGTTGCTTACAATATTTAGTGTTTTTCTTTCTGAAAACATGAAATCATTTTTCTACATATTTATTAACAAAATATTATTACAAAATAGGTAATTTTACTGTAACGAGGTTTTTAAATTTTACTTTGCGTATTTAAATGTTAATGAAGAGTTTTAATATTAAATATGCGCCAAATTAAATGTTAATATCCTAATTGTTCACCGTCCATTCATACATTTAATACATGTCATCCTAGTTTTACGAATGCATAATATACCAAAAACAATATTTAAGTTGTGAACAGCTAGATTGTGATGAAAAAGGAATGCAACCTTGATATTATTGGAGCATTAAATTATGCCACATGGAAAACTGAATAAAAGTAGATGTATAAAGTGAGTATATATATGAGACGTAAGTACCAGGATTCGGATCAATCAAATAATGGTAACAAGTAACAACCAATCAAATAATGGTAACAAGCAACAATACATCCACCAAACAAATGTTATCTACACTTGCATGTAAAAAAAGGTGAGTGGTATTTACTCCTTGCGTCACATATACTGTTGTTTGTTTAGTAAGAGCCCCTTACTCTAGATTTGATTGGCATATTTAAATTTGAATTTATGCTTGAAAAGTCTAAATTTGATTTTCATCTTAATATGAAGAAATGGTTGAGAAATCTGAATCTAACTAAAAAAAAACTGTTTGTTATTCTTAAATTGTCTAAATGTGTTAAACTATTTGTTTTTACAATTTAAATATAAAATAATTGCATACGTACGAGAAATAAAGTTTATCTAACATTCTTAATCTAACAAAATATATGTAATTATTATTTAGTACTTTAATATGCAAGACAAAATTGAAAAATAAAATAAAATAAAATAAAATAAGATACTAAGAGGCGTTAAGACACCCCTACTCATCTTGTTCAACAAGAGATTTATGTCTCTTACTGCCTCTTAATGATCCGAAAATGCTCTTAACACTGATTGCATCTTACCGCCTCTTAATGCCATGAAAAAACAAACACCCTTTTTGGGCTAAACCTCAGTCAGATTAAGAGGCTCTTAAGAGGTTTTTTTTTTAAAACAAACACCACCTAACTGTCCACTTTGACTTTTTTAAGTATTCTTTTTCTTCAACTCTAACATTAAATATTTTTGTTTGTATTATATAATACTTGATGCAAAATATATAAATAGATTGGGTTTTTAATGTGTTTTCATTGGTAAACTTTTATTAAATATCATATAACACAAACAAAAATATTTAAAGTCAAAATTAAAAAAGAAAGACTTCAAAAGTCAAAACTGGATAATTAACATGGGACGGAGGTAGTATTAATCTCTACTGGTAGGGGTATAATCGGACGGGTTGGTAGGGTTTGAATTAATTTGGGTCGGGTTTAAAAGTAACATACATGCATCTGATTTTATTTGAACTCGTGTTAGTCAGGGTTGCTCCAATTTGGTTAAGATCACCCCAAATATGATTAAAATTGTCATAAAATTGCTTATTTGTTCTAGCTTAGATAGATAAATTATAAAACAATATATTAAAAAGATAAAAAAGAAAAAGAAAAGAAAACTTATTCGGGTCAAACGGGTCGACTCGAACCCGAGTTAGCCAAACATTTTTAACTCGATACTCGACAATATTTAGTACTCGGGTTGACCCGAATAACCCCGATAAAATTTTTTTACCCGAGTCACCCGACCTGAATATCAAATTCAAAGAAGTCACTCAGTAATATTAGATACTAAAACTCCGTAAACATACATGTTAAGTTGAAGCACGTGTTATTAGGTGTATGCATGAGATTAATTATAACATATATAAACATTTGTATTAAGTTTTAACTACTCAAACAATTAATAACATTAGAGCATCAGGTGTAATAAACCGTTAACTTCAAAAAGTGTTGCCACATCAGCGCCACATCACCATTCACACTTTTAACACCAACATCAAAAAAATACCATCTCATTAATACCACCCATAACACCACACTTTTAGAACCCACAATTTTATTTTATTTTCTATTTTTTTAAACAAACTAATTTTTCATACATTATAAAAATACAAATAACATTTAAAAAAATTACAAAACTAAAACTCAAATAATAATAATAATAATAAATACACTTAACTTTTATTAAAGGGACAACAACCCCTTTTACCAACAACCAACATCTCTTAGTTTTAAAATGGCCACTTAAAAAAAATAATAAATAAATAAAATATTCTCCAATGCAACACACACACACAAAATTCTCAATATCACCATTTTAAGCAATACACACACATAAATACAAAGTAGGCCCGTTGGTGTACTGATGAGGCGAAAAATGATCCGCTTTTAGGGGGTCATTTAAGCCCGAATTCGAATTTATTTGATCAAATATTGCCCTATATCGTTCATTTTGTGATTTTAGGTACTTTGGGAGTGAAATCTGGAAAAGGAAGCAATTCGGACGTTTTTGGAGCATAAAAGTGAAGAAAACGCCAAAGTCTTAATTTTCCATGCTGGGAACAGTAGGTGACGGCGTCAAGAGCAACTCCCTGACGGCGTCAAGAGCAAAATTCCATGACGGTCCAGTAGAGATTTGACGGCGTCATGAAGGTAGGGCGTCAAGAGTAAAAGTCAAGACGGCCTGGAAATGATTAAGTCTTGACGGCGTCAAATGTAGATCAAGGCAGTCCGAGAATAGTTTTGGCGGCGAGGTGACGGCGTCACAATGTTTGTCTTGACGCCGTCAGACCCCTTTTCCTATATATAGTTTTCTAATTTTTCACATTTGAGGAGAGAAGTTTTGGGAAAAACCCTAAGTACGATTTTGGTGTAACTTTACAGGTTTTTCAAGGGTTCCAACCCCTTGATACCTTGCATGTGTAATCAAGATAAGTGTTCTTTTAATTCAATCAATATGTCTATGTGTTGGTTGTCTATATCTTGTTCTTGTCTTAATTCCATCATGCTAGGCTAGATCTATCTTGTGTTTGCTTAGATCTAATGAAACCTATATGTTGATTATGTGTTGATTACTTGTTTATTCTTGTCTTGGATGAATGATTTATATGTTAGGCTTAAGAAAACTGACAGATCTCCAATTAGTAACATGCTTGAACGTCTTAAGAAACATGAACCGACGCGCACTAGGTCTTTATTAGTTGTATTTAATGCATGAGCCACTGTTTACAATCCCTATAGTTGTACTGGGCATGGTGTAGGAGGAGATAAGAGCTCATAGAATTGGGGAGTTAAGTGTGCCACCCCATAAATGGTATTAAGGAATACGATTCGTCATCCATGCAATTATAACAAGTAATTAACGTGTAAAAGATGTCTAGGGAGTAGTGAAATCTAAATAAACACATTTTCTCCAATTACTGCTCACAACTTTAGTATAATTTAGTTTATTTTCATTTTTAGTATTTTATTTTGATTGCATCTTAGTATTAGGTTAGTTGATTAGCAACTAATTCCGCCCAAATCCTTCAAACCCGAGATTTTAACTTGCTTTTCAAAAAATATAAAAACACAAAAATAATCATCTCTCACCTTTAGAACTAGTATTTAGGCTTTCTAATCCTAGCGACACTATTCCTAGCTGAACGATCAATCCCCAGTACTTGTCACTATACTATACTACAACGATCAGGTACACTGCCTGGTGGGGGTTGTAAGCTTCTCGAGATCCCTTGAGAGGTAAAGCCTGGTGCAATTCCCACTCATCAAGTTTTTGGCGCCGCAGCCCGGGGAATAGTTATTATCTAGGTTAGAATTTCTTTGTATTAGGTCTACTTGCTAGATTCCTTTCTAGTAAGATCTTATTTTTATTTTTAGGTTTTCCTTAGTCTATCTTATTTCTTTGTGTCTTTGTTCGTAACCACCCAACATCATGGACAGCAGGAACATCTTTGAACCCGTCATCCCACCACAACAAAACCCACCATTAGAACCCCTTAGGCCCCGAACCTTAGGAGAGTATTCCCGACCTAGCCACCAAGGCTACCGAAACACCATTGAGCTCACCGGAGCCAATGTGACCCCCTTGCGATCCGACACCATCCGGTTGGTGCAAAGCGGATGTGCATTCCATGGACTTCGTTCCGAAGATCCAAACCAACATCTTAAGGACTTTATCAAAATCGCAGATTCCATAGACCTAGATGTTGCAACTAGAGAGACAACCCGATTACGCCTATTCCAATTCTCTCTACGGGATCAAGCTAGTCAATGGCTTGAGCGTTTACCCGCGGGATCCATCACCACATGGGATGATCTCACCACTCGTTTCCTTGCTCAATTTTTCCCACCGGGGAGAACTACTAAGCTTAGAAATGACATCTTGATGTTCCAACAACGTCAAAATGAATCTCTTTATGAAGCATGGACTCGTTTCAAGGACTTACTCCAAAAAGTCCCTTATCATGACATAGATCTTTGGCTCCAAGTCCAAATTTTTTATGACCATATCGAAATCTCCACGAGGCGAGCCATTGACCAATCGGCCGGTGGTAAGCTACGTGATCTTAGTGCGGAACAATCATGGGAACTCATAGAAGATCTTGCTCTCTATGACAACGAAAGTTGGAATGATCCCCGTGATTTGAACAAAACGGTCAAGGCAATATCTTTGCCTTCGAACAATTCTAGCACTCCCGACCGTAGGATCATGGAACTTGAGGACCAAGTCAAGTTTCTCATGAAATCTTACGAAGCTCCTAAGCCTTCAAGTCAGGTGAACAAAATCACTTCTTCATGCGAATTATGTAGTGGTCCCCATGACACTCGTGATTGTGTGGAACTCCCCGGAACAGCTTTTGAGGACTACGCATCCATGCGTACCGACGAAGCGGGAGATAAGTGGTACACTTTCAAGCCCGAGCCAAACACTTACGGTGATTCATACAACCCCTCTTGGAAAAATCACCCAAACCTTAGGTGGAAACAAAATCAACCCAATTCTTCCAATCCGCCTAATCTTTACCAACCAAACGGTCCACCATCCAACCGTACTTTCAACAACAATCCTTCTAACAACTATGGTAGTACCAACAATCTTGAAGGGTTAATGTCTAAGTTCATGGCATCTCAAGAAGCTCGCATATCTAAGTTTGAAGCTGATTTCAAACAAAAGCAAAGCGAGATGACCACTAGAATTGACGCATTGTTGAAAGTTCTCAATGACCGAGAAATGGGAGCCCTTCCAAGCGACACAATCAAAAATCCGAAACTAAACGTTAATTCCATATCTTCAGTTTCGTCACCCACTTCGTGTCCACAATACTACTCGGTCAAATCAACAAGCACGTGTTTCAAACAAAACCAAATTCTTCAAAAGGACCAATCAAATAAGACACTCAATATAGAGCCGGTCAAAAGTATAGTTGAAACACCTCCTACGCAAGACCTTGACGATGAATTCAAATAACTTCACCTTGAACGCCCCGTCATTGATGTCTTAGCGCGTGCTCCTTACTATAGTGCCCTCCTAGAAAAATATGAGAAGTTTAAACTAGGTAAAAATGAGACCGCCTTCATTCAAAACAAGTTGCCTAAAAAGCTCGATGATCCGGGTATATTTGTTTTGCCTTGTAAGATAGGAAGATCCAAAGCTTTCGACACACTAGTCGATTTAGGGTCAAGCCTCAACTTGATTCCCTTATCCTTATTCACCGCTCTTAAGTTAGGAAAGCTAGAGGAAACGGAGGTATTGATAGGGCTAGCGGATGGGAGTATTGCCCACCCGGTTGGAATGATTAAGGATGTAGTTGTTCACGTAGGAAAGTTAACTATATTAGCGGATTTTCACGTCCTAGACATGGTTAGTGACACTACATGCCCATTATTGGTAGGGAGAGGATTTTTAGCAACCGCTAGCGCCATAATAGATTGCAAGGAATCTAAGATAGCGGTAGGTGAAGGCGATACTTGGTCGGTATACGATGTAAAGAAGCATAGTTATGATTGTGATGATGAACCGACACCGCATTGGGTAGAGATGAATAGGAGACCATCTAGATATGGACCTTGGATAGAAAGGAACTTCATAGGACCTCAATGCCCATTTTATCTAGAGAAAGATTTCGTTGAAAAGACACATTCGGTAGAACAACTCATAGCTAGAGATGAAGAGCTAGACCCATTTGAGGACCCCTTAGTCTTTAGGAAGATGATTGAGTTCTTAAGCGTAATGCCTATTAACATAGAGATGAATAAGTGGAAAAAAGAGGGAGACAAGTGTAAATGGAGGTGGGACAAGCCACCTAAAGAAGGTGACGGATCATGGCATATGAGAATGACTTTGTATGATCCGGATGGAGAAAAGTTTGAAAGGTCATACCATACTAAGGAAACCGATAGGAAGTTGAAACCTAAGTTTGACCCCAAAGATGTCCTCAATGAGGAACTCACCCGTGGGCCGTGTCACGTAGTAACCCATGACCTTGAGTCTAGCTACAAGACTCGTAAATAAAGAAAAGCGCTTCTTGGGAGGCAACCCATGTTTTGTGTGATTTTATTTTGTTTGTTTGTTATTTGTTTCCGTATGCATACTTAGTTTTTATTGTTGGTTGATCATGTTCCTAAATTAAGAAGTGGAAATACTTTACTTTGTTGTTTAGCCTAGTCTTAACTCCACCTAAAAGTATTTTTGCAAAAGATAAGTGTAAGGGGAAACCCCAAATATGTTTTCAAGAAACAAACCGATCATGATTCTCCACAATATTAAATGAACATGTATATTCGTATTTGTTAGAGTCAAATGCTTGTAATGAGTCATGATGAAGTTTTGCAGGATTTTCCAGGAAGTAGGACGAAGTTTTTCCAGAAATTTTCCGGAAACTTAACATAAGAATTTCTGCAGGTCAATTCTGACGGCGTCAGGAGTTTTCTCTTGACGGCGTCAGGTGTAAAAATCTGGAAAATTTACCGGTTTTGTTTTTCTAACGGAGTCTTATGGTTTTTGTGAATTATTAAGTTTTATAATCTCCAAGAGATCTGCAAACTTCATTCCACAAGCATTATATCTTATCTTGTTTTCTAAGATTTAGTAATTTATATAGGATGCCGCCGATTTTACGCGAGGTTGTCTTGTCTATTTTCTCAGGTTTTACAGGTTATGTATGACAAGAAGATGATTTATATTCTGGAAGGGAAGCTTTGATTGTTCATTTTCTTGGAGGAAGATTTAACCTGGCCACCTTATTATTCATACCGAGCGAATCAGGGGAGTATTTGATTTCATTCTTTTTACTTATTTAACTTTTACATTCTTTACTTGAACATTGGGGACAATGTTCATCTTAAGTGTAAGAGGAGGGTAAAAAGATGATACCTTACATATGCACTTTCGCTTGAGTTTGTTTTGTTTAATGGTAGATGTGTAATAAAACTATGAGAAATACTTGTTAGTGCAATTTTAGCGCCAAATTTAAAATTTTTTACAACATTTAGGAGTGAAACTTTAGCCATAGCAAGCGTCTCATGGATAGGAGATTGTATGACTAGCACATAACCGTATATTCAGAAAAATTTTCCACCCAAATATGTGAGGTTCGCCTTTAGATTTGATAGGAAAAGCATTTACTATTAGTGCTTATGAGTGTATCGGTAGCATTTAGATTCTAGAACTTGCGTTAGTGATGCATCCCGAGACCGATAGTGAGACTACATTCGTGTAGAAGGATTTACTACATGATAAGAGGCATTAGGATTACCCTTGTGTTAAACCCGTATCATAATTACTTGACCATTTAAGTCATATTACTTGGCTAGTTAAGTCAACTAATTTTTCCCACACCCTTAGCGTTGTACTCATTTTTAGTACACGAAACCCCTAGTACACCCCTCCGAGCCTATCTTTTCGTTTCTAACTTTAAGCATTTTACTTAAAGGAAGAATTTGTTACACCCCACTTAACTGTACAACCAAATCGCCTTAGCCTTCCGTGTATGCGCTCATTTTTAGTGCATTATTGTTATTTGTTAAACCCTAAGTTAACTATCTAATTGATTACATGGTTGCTAAGTCGAGTCATATCCTTGTACATATTGTTTTGGGACGATTGGGACTCATGGGTAAAGTACTTATTTATGGAGTAATGGGGAAGAACATAATATTATTACCCCCATATGTGCGTTAATCTTAAAAGTGCTCCAAGTGTTTTGATTTTCTTAATTCGAGTAATTAGATTAGTTAATTGTAAAGTATGTAAAAATTCAAGTGTAAGGGGAACGTTCATTCCCTATGATGTATTATTTTGGATGGTAGAGTAAGAGTGTATGCAAAAAAAAAAAAAAAAAAAAAAAAATGGAAAAAGAAAAAAAAAAAGAAAAAAACATACGGACTACCATCCCGTTTCATTTTATGTTTATTTCATGATTTTGTTATTTTTCATTTATTAGCTTAAGTCGAGTCTAGTCTTGGCTTAGCAACGCCACATTGTACATGTAATTAACCAAGATTGTTAACTCGCGACCAGTAAAACTTCCTTTATCCAACAAAACCGTGTATTTCATATCCCTACACCTAACGTTACAACCCTTTAAAAGACCTCTTTGATAGTTTATCCTAGGTGCTTACGCCATGTGGTGGAGGTTTGATCCTTTCCCAAGCCTATGGTAATCTATTTTGCTATGACAGGTAGTGAGAGATATCTTCCGTTTCCATTTTGTAATTTACACTTTATTACACCCGAGAGATGTGAGTATCTAAACACTATTTGTGAGGTGCTTGTGTATGACCTTCGTGCTTGTCTATTGGTCTTTAGTGGAATGATTATTTGTTGTAATTACTTTTATATTAGTGTTAAATGACCCCTAACTTATATTTTGACTAGAATAAAAGCGCATTTGCTTAAGGACAAGCAAATCTCAAGTGTAAGGGTATATGATGAGGTGAAAAATGATCCGCTTTTAGGGGGTCATTTAAGCCCGAATTCGAATTTATTTGATCAAATATTGCCCTAAATCGTTCCTTTTGTGATTTTAGGTACTTTGGGAGTGAAATCTGGAAAAGGAAGCAATTCGGACGTTTTTGGAGCATAAAAGTGAAGAAAACGCCAAAGTCTTAATTTTCCATGCTGGGAACAGTAGGTGACGGCGTCAAGAGCAACTCCCTGACGGCGTCAAGAGCAAAATTCCATGACGGTCCAGTAGAGATTTGACGGCGTCATGAAGGTAGGGCGTCAAGAGTAAAAGTCATGACGGCCTGGAAATGATTAAGTCTTGACGGCGTCAAATGTAGATCAAGGCAGTCCGAGAATAGTTTTGGCGGCGAGGTGACGGCGTCACAATGTTTGTCTTGACGCCGTCAGACCCCTTTTCCTATATATAGTTTTCTAATTTTTCACATTTGAGGAGAGAAGTTTTGGGATAAACCCTAAGTACGATTTTGGTGTAACTTTACAGGTTTTTCAAGGGTTCCAACCCCTTGATACATTGCATGTGTAATCAAGATAAGTGTTCTTTTAATTCAATCAATATGTCTATGTGTTGGTTGTCTATATCTTGTTCTTGTCTTAATTCCATCATGCTAGGCTAGATCTATCTTGTGTTTGCTTAGATCTAATGAAACCTAGATGTTGATTATGTGTTGATTACTTGTTTATTCTTGTCTTGGATGAATGATTTATATGTTAGGCTTAAGAAAACTGACAGATCTCCAATTAGTAACATGCTTGAACGTCTTAAGAAACATGAACCGACGCGCACTAGGTCTTTATTGGTTGTATTTAATGCATGAGCCACTGTTTACAATCCCTATAGTTGTGTTGGGCATGGTGTAGGAGGAGATAAGAGCTCATAGAATTGGGGAGTTAAGTGTGCCACCCCATGAATGGTATTAAGGAATACGATCCGTCATCCATGCAATTATAACAAGTAATTAACGTGTAAAAGATGTCTAGGGAGTAGTGAAATCTAAGTAAACACATTTTCTCCAATTACTGCTCACAACTTTAGTATAATTTAGTTTATTTTCATTTTTAGTATTTTATTTTGATTGCATCTTAGTATTGGGTTAGTTGATTAGCAACTAATTCCGCCCAAATCCTTCAAACACGAGATTTTAACTTGATTTTCAAAAAATATAAAAACACAAAAATAATCATCCCTCACCTTTAGAACTAGTATTTAGGCTTTCTAATCCTAGCGACACTATTCCTAGCTGAACGATCAATCCCCCGTTACTTGTCACTATACTATACTACAACGATCAGGTACACTACCTGGTGGGGGTTGTAAGCTTCTCGAGATCCCTCGAGAGGTAAAGCCTGGTGCAATTCCCACTCATCATGTACCAACGCAAATGCCGTTGGTTTCTGATGTTCGGCGGTGTGGTAACACCATCAACATGGCCTCCACATCATCATAACGTTGGGTATTGCATTATTGTTCCTAATGCTCTTAAAAACAAAATCTAGCGATACTTTCAAACCTAAACAAATATGTTGAGAACTTGAGATAATATGTTAGTTGTAGTCATTGTTTGAGACCCGTGTGTACACGAGAATTAAAACTAACACACATAAAAAAAATATAATTCGAAAATTAGAGACAATTGGTGCGCAAACTAAGAGCAAAAGGTAACGCTACGAAGAGGTGTGCCGAATCCGAGGTGGCAAGCCAATCGGCGCCGCCGGAAGCCCGCCGCGACACCAGGGTAGCTCGCCGAGTTACACTTCGCCAAATTCTTGGCGTAAAAAAGAGAAAAACCTTAGGGTTTTTTTAAAAAAAAAAAAAAAAAAAAAAAAATTGTTTTGAATGTTTTGTGTAATTGTGTACTTTGAGTGTGTGTGTTTTCACAATGAAAAAGACGACCGGTTGCAACATTTTTTAATTTTATTATTATTTTTAAAATATTTTAAATATATACAAGTTTTAATTCATACCCTTAAATATTTAAAAAGTTTTAGTTTATACCCTTAAATATTAGAAAGTTTTAGTTTATACTTTTAAACATTTAAAAAGTTTTAATTTACAACTTTAAATATTTAAAATGTTTATTCTTTAGTTTACATAATTTGATTTTTTTTATAAAATAGAAAATAAAATAAAATTGTGGGTGGGTGGCGCCTAAATGGCTATTTTATGAGTGAAATGGTGTTTTGAGGTGTGGGTGTTGAAAACAGAAATGCTGATGTAAGAAATGGAGCCCAAATGACATGGTGTATGAGAGTTGTGATACCTTTTGCTTTAAGGATACTCACAGCAGTGTTCTTCAGCGACTTTTAATTTTTTTTGTTATTTCGATTTTCTATCTCCTGTGACATACAATTAATCTTTTAGGCACTGCAAGATGGCTGACATTTCTTCGGAAAAGCCTCTCTTTTTTACATTATAAATCTCTCTACATTTTCAATTTTAGTATACATTACTTTCAATTTCTCAATACACAAACTATCACTCTCACACACACAACTTCTTTTTATCTCACAAACTATGGCTACTGAACCAAATGATGTGAGACAAGCTACCCTTACGCGACTACGGGGTATTTAAGATTTTTGGTAGATGTTAAAAGTGTATATAAATTGTGTGTAAAATGATAAAAATAAATTGGGTATTTATAGTGTTAAAAGGGGTTAAAATTATAAAGTTTTAAAAGGTTTCATTTATTTATTTTAAAGAATGTCTAACCAATGCCCTAAGGGCATTGGCTAACATTTGTCTTCATATGGCTTTTAATTACATAAATGGTCCTTGTGGTTAACACAAAAGTGCATATTTAGATATGGACCCACATGGATAGAAATTAAAAACTACAATAAGACAAATGTTAACGAATGCTTTTAAGGCATTGGTTAGACATTCCATTTATTTTATTATCAACAATACTAAATTTTGCCTCGCTATTCGGTCGTCCACATGAACCCTTCGTCAATTTTGGAGTCAACCGACCCAGATCCCAGCTCGACTCTCATGTTGCCCTGGTGGCGAAATGGCATATAGACATTAAGCAATCATTGTACAATCACACGTTTTTATAACACATGTGGACGAAAAGATTAATCACACGTTATTTTCTTAAATGATCATACTTTATATTCTTACTTAGATATGACCGTTTTTATTACATATGTGGACGAAAAGATTAATCACACGTTATTTTCTTAAATGATCATACTTGATATTCTTACTTAGATATGACCGTTAGATATTTAATCTTAGTGCGTTTGGTATGCTGCCATGATTAATAATGGATACGAGTTTGATAGTAGTGGTGAGTCTCTTATCTATGAAAGATCCATACATAGCTCTCTTGATTTATATGGAGTATGGATTATATTTATCATTCATTACCATAGTGGTGGGCTCTCTCATCTTAAACAAACACCTTTAATCACTTTCATAGTAATAGTCTCATTTCTATAATATTCTTGGTTAGCACAGTGGAGTATAGGGGCAATTCTACAAATGGCCCGGTCGCTCAGAGGCGTGGGTTTTTCTAGACCCACTTTGGTTGGTTTTTTCAAATGGCTCGAGCGACTAACGACCTTAACAAAAATGCGACATGTGGCACCACAAAAAGTAGTATCTAATCATTATGTGTAAGGCACAAGTAGGGCTCCTTTTGAGCTACTTATCACTAGCGACTTTTAAAAGTTTGAGCGACTTCTAATAAAATTATTTTAATCTTTTTTCGCCTTCCCAACACTTCCCATCACCACCACCAACCTCTACCACCACACATATTTAAATTGGTTAGTGGGTTTTGTTAATACATCTATGCTTAACATGTTTCTAACAAACAATCATACCCAGAAACGTGATTGAATGACTTTCGAATTATAAGTGCTTATAGGTCGATTTGGGTTTTGTCATGAATAATTGTTTGAGTTCAATTAACCATAGGGTTGTTTAGACGGATTAGTAGAACACTCATTCTAAATTAATTGAACTAACATGAAATGCTGATTGATCTTCGAATTTTAGGGTTCTTGGTTCGAATTTGGGTATTTTTAATTATGATTGCTTGAATCTAATTAACCAAGGGGGTTTTGCTTATAATGTATCATAGAACACTCGCCCTTAATGAATTGTTACAACAAAACAGTTTGCATGTTACTCGATTCATGATGTTCTTCATTTTTCGAATAGGGTGTGTTTGTGCTAATTGTTCATGACTCATGGTTCAGATATGCTTATTTGATCTTGTTGAATATGTTTGTACTGTATTCTCATGTGTTCAAATTCATGGTTTAGCTATGTGTAGTGGTGGTTATGGTTGTGTGGTGGTAGAGGTTTGTTGTGGTGGTGGAGGGTGGTGGTGGTGATGGTTGTGTGGTGGTAGAGGGTGGTGGTGATGGGAAGTGTTGGGAAGGGGAAAAAAGATTAAAATAATTTTATTAGAAGTCGCTCAAACTTTTAAAAGTCGTTAGTGATAAGTAGCTCAAAAGGAGCCCTACTTGTACCTTACACATAATGATTAGGCACTACTTTTTGTGGTGCCACATGTCGCATTTTTGTTAAGGTCGCTAGTCGCTCGGGCCATTTGAAGAAACCGACCAAAGTGGGTCTAGAAAAACCTACACTCTGAGCGACTGGATCACTCTCAAATTTAGCCCTGCAGTATAACATTCTTTTGATATTCAAGGACGGGGACCCTTTCAAGGATATTATATCCCTTTTGTGTTACTTTTCGTTTTAGTCACCCGCCATGCATTAGGGGCGCATCTACAGTGGTGGTGGGTGTAGTAAGGGCTACACCCGTTTCGAGCTTGCTAACTGTTGAAAATATGAGTTGTTTAATGGTGCTCCTTGCTCATTTCTCTTGATCTACGGTAAACTAGGACTAGTTTGATCAAGTTTCCGACATGAACAACATAAACTTGTGCTTCGACGCATATATAAGATTACAAGATGAAGAGGAAACATACATTGAAAAAGAAAAAATAAGAGAAAAGAGAAGAACAAAGGAGATGAAAGAAAAGAGACGAATTAATTGTAGTCTGACTTTGACATTTTCTTATACCAATTACTACATCTTGATGTTGTTTCGTAGATGAATTTTTTTTGGGTGTTATTAGGGGTATTCTTATAAGATTTCTGTCATCCTCTTTACTCACATTTATTTACTCTATTGACTAAAATTGATAGTTTTTTTGCCATTTTTTGTTTCATATTTTCTGTCTTTTACCAGTTTTAATTTATCAAACTTTATATTTTATGTTTCGTATTTTCAGTTTTATAATAAAAACAAAATTACAAAAAAATTAAAAAAATAATAGGTATGCTACTATCCATTTAAGGAGGTATGGATAAGCTAGGCCTTTTCGTTTTCAGCTAATTTTAGTGTGTCCTTTTATTTAAAATTTTGCTTAGTTATTTATTAGTAATTGATTAGTTTTACTTTAACGTGTTGATTAATTTGTTTACTCGATTAACACACTTAGAGCATAAGGTGAGGTTGGTGTCGCGAGGTTTGGTGCCATGGGCAAAAGTGATGTAATCTCGACACTTTTTTTTATTGCACTATAATCTATCACACCACATAAAACATCCCTCCCTCGTATAAAAGTGATACCATGAGTAAAAGTGATGTTAATGGTCAACACATAACCGACTAAAATACAAATCCAATAATAATAATAATAATAATAATAATAATAATAATAATAATAATCGACCGTGTGGGCTGGTCTAGACGGCATGAGCCTCACCAGCCAAGTCCCAATATTGTTGTGGCGCCATAGTGTTGGGCTGGTCCTACAACACCATCCCACTTAGCCGGAAAGGCAAGTCCATCGCGGGCACTACCCGACTTATTTCGGTAAGCTAACTGTACCTTCCCTTCCTAAAAACATAAAAGAAAAAAAAAAGAAAAAAAACACAAACTTAAAATTATCATACAAAATTGGACTTATGGACAAGTTTTATGATTCATTTTGATATTGATAAATGAATGCTTCCCTTTGTTTTGATGCGTTTTTAGACATATTTTCTATCAGTTTTTGATTTTGATATGCACATATTTACATTAGCACTCATCATAGCGAAATGCGCCATGTACGATTGATGTTAATGATAACCACAATTATGTGGTTACCCCTGTCACATTTGCGCCAACTCAGGTTTTTCTCTCCAATACTAAACACAAATCATAAACAAATAGTGAGGCAACCACAACCACAAAAATAAAATAAAATAAAAATAAATAAAAAAATAAAAATTTGTGGTCGGTAGCCAATTAACCATGACATTCGGTTGGGCTAATGGAGGGACGCAATCACTAACTCGATCGGTTGAGGGGTTATGATTACCATTAGCATCATTGTAACTATCTGCTATGCCCAATCAAACATTATGACGTCAAATAAAAAACACTCTATTATAAGATGGGAATTACTTTACGCACTCATATTTTTTATTTGAACACTCTACTGTATGTATTATATGCTTGTACATTGCTTATACTGAACTTTAACTACTTGTACAAGTGAGTATTCTAATAAAAAAAAATATGACTATCTCAGTCATCTCGCTTATAAGATAAAATAAGTAATAACTACAAAATATCGAATAACTCAAATAACCAAATAGTAACTCTATTGATGATTTTATTATATGCACACAGTTTTTTACATTGCTTAATCAAACATGATCAAGTTTCAATATCTTATAATCTAGCCTATGAATCTAGCTCAAATGCATTAACATATTTGTAACTTAAATAAACATAATAACCTTAATTCCATTGCCAAAGAAACATACCATCATCACCACCGTAATCTATCATATTTAACTCTTCAAATCCAAACCCCATTTCCCAATCATTCACCAACTCTTCATCAAAACTAAACCCCATAATTTGTGATGAATTTGAACTCATGCTTTTATCTTCTTTATCATCAACATTACATGCAGTTTTGAAATTGTCAAAGTCAACTTTAGTCAAACTTTTTTCAATCTGATCCACATCATGAATACTTAGCATCCCATTTGTATCCATGAGATCATCTCCTAAAACAAAGCTCGGTTCGTCATCTTTGAACCATAATTCATCGATTTCTGTCGTTTTAATCTCGTTTGAACAAAGTTGACTTTCTTTGATATTTTCACTTACTAAAGCTGAGTTTTGTCCCACTGTTTGTTCCTTACATTTCCCTATTATGGGCATGGTTGTATTCTTGAGCACTCTTTCATGATTGTACTTTTTTGCAATGCGACGACTGACACGACCGGATTTTCGTTTTGCTTGATTGACTTTGTTTGGTGTATTGTCCGAGTTTTGTGCCGAGTTGCTTTTTGTTCTAAAGAACAAATAGCTTTTGCGACTCAAATGAGAGTTCCAATAGTTCTTGATCTCATTATCTGTCCGTCCAGGTAACTCGCTAGCTATGGCTGACCACCTAAAATGAAAAAGGTTATGATTCATATTCATATAACACCTTAAGTTTGGTTTGGTTTGCCAAATTTGGAATTCAAGATTACATTTCATGGCTTTGTTTGGTTTTAAAATTGGATGGAATCTCCAATGTTTATCCTTTTAAGGAATAGTTTGTTATAATTCCTTTAAAAGCTAGAGTTTTAGGACAAAAAAATCCCTTCACCTAGCTCAATTCAAGCTATCTTTCATTGCTGCAATAATTCACTTTCATTTTCTTAATTCTGAATAAACAAACTACTGTGAAAAATTGATTATTACTGTATATTTGTCATTAAGTTTGATCATTTTAGTTTTCACTACATACATACACTCGTCCTGGAGGTTTACTGGAGTTGACATCAAATTCAGTGTCAAACTTACAATGTACAAAACAAGCATGCAGCTTTTATGAGCATCATGAACCTCCTAATATTGATTTAATAATTTGGATAATCATAAAATGTTTACAAACCTGTTACCCAATGATTTATGTAACTTGACGATGAATTCATCTTCTTCTTGAGTAAAATTTCCTCGTTTTATGTCCCCTCTCAAGTAATTAATCCATCGTAGCCTACAGCTTTTCCCACATCTCAATAACCCTTCGGGAAGATACAGAAGTAACTTATTCGTAATGAGAACAAAAAATAACTAGTTTAACAAACAACGTTCGTAAAGGTTATTTAAGGTTTCTCACACACACATGCATATAGGTACTTTTTTCAAGCCAATGGCAAAGAATAGGATTTAACACACTCATACATACATTCAAGTCATGTAGAAATTTTTAACGACTTAACATAAATATTCACGGCGCGCAAACAGACACACTTACCTGCATTTTTGGGTAAAGACCTCCAACAACCTTCGCCATTAGCTTGAATGTATTTGATTAAGATTTCATCTTCTTCACTCGTCCATCTTCCTCTTCTCAACCCTACTTTATCACAACATGGTGTTCTTCCCATATTTTCACAATAAAGAGAAAGAAGTAGAATTTGCAAAGTTTTATCATGACCCCAATTGCATTTATACACTTTAGGGGTCAAAATGTTACTATATCTGTATCAGATGATTATGATGGTTATTTTAATAAAAGAATGAAGTTATTTTATTATTTAATATTTTTAACGTATTGTTGCTATCAGATATATTTTTCTTGTATCACAAACGGAGACTTATTTATATCAGTTCGTTTAATTTTAACCAGACAAATAAACGGACACGAACGCTTAAATGAATGAATTTTCTTGTTCATGTTCGTTTATTAAGAAAATGAGTTGTTCATGTTCGTTTATGTTAAGACATTAAACAAACTCTAAACGAACATAAACGATCGAACATAAATGAACATAGACAAACGAACATAAACTTTATGAAATTACGCACATATGGTTTTATAAGTATTGTTTTGTTTAAATAAATCAGTTTTAAAGTTATACAATTAAAAGATATTATATATGAACATAAATAAATAAATGAACGGACGCGACTTTTGTTTATGTTCGTTTATTTAACTAAACGAACGTAAACTATTATTCATGTTCGTTTATTTAATAAATAAACGAACATAAATAAACTTTTTACCAAACGATTCATAAAATATTCACTCAATGTTCAGTTCGTTTACGGCACTACTAATCATTTGATTTTATGTATGTTCGACATATATTTGCGTTAATGATTTGAATAGCTAATGTCAGTCTCCATAACCAGCATTCACTTTCGTTACCATTAAATTTCATTCTGATCCAATTCCTAGTTGTTTATAAAATTTATACTAGTGCTTTATACAGATATAAAACCATGTGTATTTGACCTAATCCGGCGTTGTCTTTACTGGCTATCAATGAATAACTCGTTACTAAAATTTGATGATATTATATGGACTATCTTGGTAAAACTAACATACTTCAACAAGAAGAATATAATTGGTTTATAACTTTAAAAAGTTGAGCGCAAAAACAATTACAAAGCAACATATGACCAAAACGAGCAGTCAAGTCAACAAATACTTTTAATTGTCCGCCGCGTTTTACTTGTTCATAATTGTTATACGTTTATTAAATCCTAACATGTACTCCATCTACAAACCAAAGATATCAGTAGAAAACGTTTCAAACGGAGGACACTAAAGCAAAGCAATAAATGTTATACGTTTATTAAATCCTAACATGTACTCCACCTCAATTTTGGCTCTATTTACCTCTTTAATGTAAAAGTAGAGGTAGCAAATGGGAGGGTTGGCTAACGGGTTGAAACAGGTTCCGGTCAGAAGGACCTGTTAGAGTTAACCAACCAACATTTTCTATTCCTTTTCCTTTGAATAGTTTTATGAAACATAATTAACAAATTGAAAAGTTGTTCAATTTCTTTCCTTTTAATTCTGTAAAGGGGTTTAAGAGGTTTTGTAGTCTTGTAGATCACTTTCAGCCCATCCAACCCGTTTCACATTTTTTTTTGAAAGGTAAAATTTTCACACCCCTATTACACCACCTAGTATTTCACACATGTATAGAGACGAGACTCACAACCTGTTGTTTGAAGGGTCACTCGCACACCCGCTAGGCCAAAGTCCCTTTGATGACATGTTTCATCTTTTAGTCCCCTTTTTTTTTTTTTTTTTTTTTTTTTTTTTTTTTTTTTTAATCTTACTTGCCTTCTTACTCACTTTTACTCTTACCAGTAAGAGGTGGGCAGACGTTTTGCTTGTTTGTTTTTTTCTTTTGAGTCAGACCAGTTAGACATATAACATCTTACTCAGTAAGAGGTGGGGGACTTGTCTTACTGCCTCTTACTTGATAAGAGAGATTGAAGACTCATGTTAATATAATATATTTGATGGTTTATTAACTATGTTATACTTATGATAAAAAGTCTTATTTCATATTTACACAAGTTACTTAAATAAATTGCAGAAACGAGCACTTAAAATCATTCGGACAATCATACAAAAACAAACAACATTATTTCGTTTAAATTTAGACGTTCTAGCCACATCTTACTAGTAACATGTAGTAGTCAGATTCAGACCTAAAACATCTAAATGAAACAAACGCACAGTGTAGGTTTGTCTGCTTGACCCCTTTAAATATAAAATCCAGTACTCATCAAGCCATTATGTAAATGGGTTAAAATCACAACCTATACTTTGAAGCACTCTTATTTTTTTTTTTTTCAGTTAATGTTGCTTTTCTAGTGTTATTTTAAACGTTTTGGATATGAATGAGCATCCTTCACGGCTCCTATCTACTTCTCGTCACATGTTAAAGCATAGGCAAGACAGTTTGATGTAAAGTAACTTTAAATTTCTCCATTGCATATTATATAGAATATCCGGTCCTATGTTTTGTAAAGTAACCTGAGATTTCTCCCTTATACAGTTATACCGTAAAAATTATTTATTTCGGCATCAAACCTGATCATGTTCCAACCAGTTTCTGCACATCTGTCGTGTTTTCGAGACAAAAGGAAGTCACTTGACTAATTAGACATTATTAAAATTGCCAAAGCTAATAATGATTATAGTAAATCTGTTAGATATGTCAGGATTTGGTATGTAAGTAAGACCAATTGATAAAAAGTGAGCAAAAACAATGTGCACTAACAAGATTTACCATATTATAGTTTCTATTGTAAAAACTGGAATAACAACAAACCTTGTTCGTAGAAGAGCTAGTTCTTTGCAGTAAAATAAGTTTCATATCAACAAATTGATATCAAGACTTATGTTGATACAAAAGTTGGGCGTTCTTTATTTGAGTTCCTGCTCTCGTACCAATTAGACCTTAATGCTTGAAATCTGCGCACTAAGAAAGCAAGCAAACACCGTTAGGCTTATCGTGGGATTGTTTCCCACGATTATCCTCCAGCGTGAGAGTAAGTAATCGATTTTAGGGTTATGTAGAAGAGTTTAGGGTTGTGAGTCGTACCTTTAACGAGAGTTATGGTTTTGTTTATATAGGCACGGTATCCTTATTGGATACGTGCGCCTTACTTTTCGGTATATATCCGATTTGGATATATATCCCTTAAATAAGAGATATCCATATCACAACTATAAATAACTTTGGGCTTGGGCTTTCGTGAGCCCAAACCGTTAGCATACTGGCCCAAATCATTGTTATGATAGCCCACTCGTGGCGGGCTTGGGCGTTAGTGATGTTTATCATTTGGGTTCGTGGCCCGAATATAGACTATACGTCATCATGTCCCCCCAGTCTAGTGTGCGCGGGTTGTAGCCGCGTATACTAGACTGAAAAATATCAGCGGTAAGCGTGGCGGGAAGAATTCAAGATATTTACCGCCAAAAATTGGAACTATGTATCTAGTCTCAAAATATCTCAAAGATACCTCGATAAATGGGGAGGTCATCCACGTGTGCTTCGGAAGACGTGAAAAAGTGCATGTACCTCATGGTATTCTAGCCATACGATGGAGATAGTGGGATCCACGTGGCATTCATCCGAGGCAAGAGAGAACCCTATATAAGGGGTACCCACTTTTACTGTGTTTACCACGGTGAAAAATACAACTTCCTCCCATTCACGAATCTTTGTGCAAGAAAAAGTATTAGCATTAGAGGTAATTGTGTGTGCATACCAATAGAAAATGGTTCGTCAATTAGAGGAGTTCCATTCAGAGATGGACGAACATGAACTTCTTCAGTTCACCTCCGATTACTATATCCCTCTTGATGTGCATCCGGAATTACCGGACGCTGATGCGTGCATCACGGATTTCCCTGAGAGGAAAATAGGGGTGTACACGCGCTTTTTTGAGTTCGCAAACCAGCGCGTGCCTATATCCCTATTTTTTAGCGACGTGCTCAACTTTTACCGCCTGCATATTTCACAGTTGCACTGTATAGGTGCGGCGAAAATAACGAATTTTGAGGTAAACTGACGTTTACTCGCAGTGAGGCCTACCATTAACCTTTTCCGCGCGTTCTACCACACGTCATGGTCGAACGGGTGGGTGACGTTTTCTAAGCGCCCAGGGTGCTATCAGTGTTATACTGATAAGGTAGACGCCCTAAGGGGTTGGAGGGAAAGGTTCTTTTGGATAGATGATAAGGTTTTTACCACGCTCTCTGGGTTTTATACCCAAGGAGGGCTTCTAAAGGATGAGCGCCCAGATCCTGGTACATACAGCGAGGAGGATGCGGAGATTATTAATGAGAACCGCATCCCAGTCAACACCTATCCCGAGGAGTTCTTGGTGCACATGGGAATGAGCCGCAACTACTTCGGGGGAAGTGACGAGATACCAACATTTTTGGCTGAAGACGGCCGGGGTGGGTGCTTGTCCATTCTTTTCCTCACGTTTATAATGTAAGCTCCCTTGTATATATTGATTTAATCTACTGACTTGCTCTTTTCTTTGTTCGTTCATGTGTTGCGCAGAGGTGGATCTGTTTGCCGTGGTAAAGTTAGCGAAGCCTACGCAGGTTACTGTGGGTGTACGCCCTCGGAAGGAGGGTGAAGTGCCCATCCTAGAGGCTACTGCTAGACGCCTGCTAGAGTTTGCCCGAGAAGAGGCTTCTAACGCATCGCAGCCCGTTGTGAATGCGACACCAGTGCAGACTGTGCCTGCGCAGGAAGTGGTGGCGCCTGAGCTTGCGCGCGTTGAGTCGTCCACTCGTGCAGGGATTCTCAGAGTGGATACTAACTCTGAAGAGGAGCGTCAGGGTGTGAAGCGCAAGGCTGTTGTTGATGATGGTGAAGGGACCTCCAAGCGCAGACGTCACACCATAATTGTGGATGAATCCACAGAGGAGGAGACGTCATCGTCTGTTGCTGCGCAGGAAAATGTTGGGACTGCGCCTCCTAGGTGAGTAACCTTTACTTTGAGTATTTGTATTTATTCTTGTTATACGCAGTGACATTTCTTGACTTCTTTATGTTTGTGTGTAGTGACACTGCTGCAGGGGGTGATGCAGCGTTTGCTGAGGGGTTTGTGTCACCCCAAGCGGCTCATGTTCATGTAGAGGAGCCGATGAGGGTGAGTGAGGAGCTGTCTGTGCAGCAGCTAATGGAGGAGTTGGGTACTGCTGCGGCGCGTTAGGCTGAGTTAGTCACTCAGCTGAAGGCGCGATATGTTGGTGAAGGTAGCAGTCTTGCTCAGAAGGATGAGGATATTGCTCTACTTAGGTCGCAGTTAGCTGATGCGCGGGCAGATGTGGAGTCCACGATTGCGCATGCTAGGAAAGTTGCTGATAAGAAGCTATCTCTTATGGTGGAGCTGAAGCGCGAACGTGCTGCTGCTGAGCAGCACAGGTCTAGCTGCGCCTGGGCATTGAAATACTTGCAGGAGAATCGGAGTAAGCATTTTAATCAGCTTAATGAGTTCTGCGAACGCGTGGAGGCGAAAGTGGAGGTGCAGGAGAGCAAGCTGCGGAAGCTAAGTATAGAGTACGATGAGGAGTTATATCCTCATCTTATGTCTACCATTGCTGACCGCAGGTATGTATCTTCTATTTTGAAGTCTTTATTTACTATATGCTTTAATGCTCTTTTTACCTTCTAACGCGTGCGTTGTTGCGTGTGCAGGTGGTTGATCAGCCATGGTTTGCGCTTAGCTGCTATGGGCACGTTGGAGTCCCAGGAGGTCGTAGAGGCCTTTGGGAAGGTCGTGGAGTGCGCTGTGGCACGCGGCAAGGCTCAAGTAATGGAGGAGCTTCATGAAGGTAAGATGCTAACAATACCGCTTGAGGAAGTTCCTGGCTATGATGGTAATGCGTACACGGAGCTTATTGCTGCTATGGAGAAAATGAAGTTTTTTACGTTTCCGCACATCGCGCGAATGGAGCGCGACCAGGATTACCCCATAAAGTTGATTATGGAGGGGTTAACCCTGGGGAGACATATCTTGGAGGATGCGGAGGCTCAACCAGACTTCTTTTTGAAGCCTGATGAGTCGCAGCTTCAAGTTCCTGTGTTTACGCGGCCGCACGATATCCTTAACCCGTTCGCCCTTGAGAAGGAGGTTCTTTGAAGGAGGTTTTAGAGTCCCATCTAGAGAGGGTCGCGAAGAAGAAGGGTGTGAAAGGGAAGACCATTCTTTGTGGTGTCGATGCCGCGCATATTCCTAGGTCAGATGGCATTCCTGTTAGCGTGGCGACCGTATCGCCCAAAGATTGTTTGCTGTTAAAGGAGCTCCAAGAGGCTGGGAGTTCTGCTGACCGAGAGAATAGCCCTAAGCTAGAGCGTTGTCATAGTGTGTAGGCTTTTTCTATTGTTTTTTGACAGATTTTACGTTTTGTGGCGCATGTGCCTGTAAAGTCTATGTTTGATGTAAACTCGTGGTTTATAGATGAATTTGGGTTATATGTGTATGTGCATCACCATGTTTGTATTATAGACTATTTGTCTTTGCGTAAAAGATTTTCCAAGGATTGAATTTTGATCTAAGTGTCCTTTAGGAAAATTATATTAAATTCATAACTTAAAAAATTCACAAGTGTATGGATAGTTTTGCATCGTGTTGCAAATACTATGTTAACTGACCAAGGGTCTTGGCTCGTAAATTGCTAAGCATGTACGGTGTACGTGATATTGCGCATCCTTTGTCGAATGCGCATTTAAACTTACTTCAACGTCTTGAAAATAAGGCGCTTAGCAGGGATACGTGATCCGATATTGATGGGTTTGCAACCCTCTTATTCAACGAGTTAGTTAGTAGGTTTACTCATCCTTTCTGCCATCGTGGGTCTTAATAAGTGCATGCACGCCATGTAGACAAAAAATATAAAAATAACAATATTGAGACATAAGAAAAATGTAAACAATAAAGTTAAATGTGTTATGGAGTTAGCTAGAAACCACAACATTTTATTAATTCTTGCAAGTTTTTTAAGATAAAAGACAATTCCTAAAAAGAAAAGAAAATTCAAATACAGACAATTATTAGGCACGCACTAAAGTGCGAGGTTGTCTGCGTGTTAGCCGTAGCCTTTCCTAAAGGTAGCATCTCTTGAGATTGCAGATATTCTAAGTGCGTGCCAGCTCATGGCCTTCCATGTCGCGCAACTTGTACGCACCATTGCCTAGTGCATCTGTGACCTCATAGGGTCCTTCCCATTTGTGTCCAGGCTTGCCTGTATCTTCTGCGTGGCTTGCATCATTGGCGCGGTATACAAAGTCTCCTGGCCTGAAAGAAGTGTGTTTGACCTTTGCATCATAATACTTCTTCATCTTTGCTTTAGCTTTTGCTTCACGTATGGCTGCGCGTTCGCATCTTTCTTCCAACAGGTCCAAGTCTATGCGCCGCTCATAGTCATTTGTTGTCACATTTATTTCCGCCGAACGAATAGTTGGCATTCCAATCTCGGCTGGTATAACAGCTTCTGTCCCATAGACAAGAGAGAGTGGTGTATCTCCAGTACTGGTTTTTATTGTCGTGCGGTGCGCCCATAAGACATGTGACAATTCATCCACCCATCTTCCTTTATGTATGTCGAGGCGCGCTTTTATTCCTTCGCCCAGACTGCGATTCGCACGTTCGACTAAGCCGTTGGTTTGTGGATGCTTAACTGAAGCAAAGTGTTGCGTAATGTTTAATTGCGCGCACCAATCTTTGAATGGGTTATCACATAATTGTTTTCCGTTGTCCGAGATAATTTCTCCAGGTAGTCCAAAGCGACATACAATATTGTCCCACACAAAGCGTTTGATTTGGTTGGCTGTGATGCTCGTTACTGCTTTTGCCTCAATCCACTTGGTAAAATAATCTATAGCTACAATGAGGAATTTAAGCCCTCCCGCCGCAACTGGAAAAGGGCCTGCAATGTCAATGCCCCATTTATAGAATGGCCATGGTGAGGTGATGGGGGTTAGCTCTTGTTGTGGTCGGCGCGGAATTGACCTATGGACTTGGCAATCGCTGCATTTCTTTATCATATCTCGCGCGTTGCGGTGCATAGTAGGCCAATCGTAACCTGACCGTAGGGCGCGCGCCACTACAGACCGTGGTCCAGAGTGCATGCTGCATGAGCCAGCGTGAATCTCTCGGAGTACGTAGTCTGCCTGAAGAGGTCCAACGCACCGGAGCCATGGTTGTAAGAATGAACGTCGATATAGGACGCCATCTCGGAGTTCAAATCTCTGCGCTGTGCGCCGTACCCTACGAGCGTCCTTCTGATCTTGTGGTAAGATTCCTTTGCTTATAAATTCAATGATAGGTGTCATCCACGTAGGAGCCTGTTCCTCTATCACCGTGGATATTTTCATCTCCGAGATTGATTTGTTTTTTAGAGTCTCCACCAATACTTGCTTTGAGAGGTGCGCAAAGCTTGTAGATGCGATCTTACTAAGCGCATCAGCTTTCCTGTTTTCTCCTCTAGGGACTTGTTTGATGGTGAACCTATCAAAATTTTGAATTAGAGACTTGGTTTTTTCGAGGTATTGGACCATGTGTTCATCCTTGACCTCATATTCTCCTAACACGTGGTTGGCTACTAGCCTGGAATCTACATTTGCCTCTAGGTTGCGTACACCCATTTGAGTGGCAATGCGTAGTCCAGCGAGTAGGGCTTCATATTCTGCCTCATTGTTTGTGGTTGTGAATTCAAAACGCAGTGCGTAAGTGAATTCCACTCCTTCTGGGTTAGTGAGGATAAGGCCTGCGCCTGATCCGTCCACGCACGAGGATCCGTCTGTGAATAGAATCCATGGTTCTTGTAGTATTGTTTCACTTTTTATAGGTGGGGTGTCAGTATCTGGCTTTTCACTGATGAAATCTGCCAATATCTGTCCTTTAATTGCGGTGCACGGTCTATAAGAGATGTTATACTCGCTCAATAACACGCTCCATTTTTGTAGCCGTTCTGATGCGTCAGGTTTAGAGATAACTTGCTTGATTGGTTGGTCCGTGATCACAGCTATTGGGTGCGCTTGGAAGTATGGGCGCAATCTCTTAGCTGCGAAGACTAGAGCTAGGACCAGTTTTTCCATGGCAGTATAGTTGGTCTCTGTCTTTTTGAGTGCTTTGCTTACAAAATATATTGGTGTTTGAATGGAGTTTCTATCTGTCAGTAGCACCGCGCTGACTACTCCATGAGTTACAGATAAGTACATGATCAATTCTTCCCCTGGTCGAGGTGCAACGAGTTTGGGAAGCGCTGCGAGATGTTGCTTAAGTTGTTGGAAGGCTTCCTCTGCCTCCTCAGTCCAACGAAAGTCTCCCTTTTTTGTGCACTTCGTAAGTGTTTTAAAGAGAGGGAGTGATTTGTCTGCTGACTTGGACAAAAAACGGTTTAGCCCAGCTAGCTTTCCGTTTAATGACTGGACTTCTTTTAGTGTGCGCGGTGAGGGGAGATCGATGACAGCTTTTGTATTTTCTGGGCAAGGCTTGATGCCGTCAGGTTCTATTAAATATCCAAGGAACATGTCTTCTGTTGTGCCAAACGTGCACTTCTTGGGGTTTAATTTCATATTTATCCTTCCCAGTGTTTTGAATGTCTCCTCGATGTCGCGCACCAATTCCTCCTCAGTATGACTCTTTATAACAAGGTCATCGACATAAACTTCCAGGTTGCAACCTACTTGCTTTTCAAAAGCCATGCCCACCAATCGCTGGTATGTTGCGCCCGCGTTCTTTAGACCAAAGGGCATTTTTGTGTAGCAATATACCCCTTGACTTGTGTGAAAGGTTGTTTTTTCTTCATCCTCCTCTGCCATCTGAATTTGATGGTACCCTTTGTATGAATCTAGGAAGCATTTAAAGAGATATCCGCATAGGGATTCTATCTTCCAGTCAATTTCTAGTAGCGGGTAGCAGTCTTGTGGACATGCTTTATTAAGATCAGTGATGTCTACGCACATTCTCCAACTGCCATCACTCTTTTTTACCATTACTGGGTTGGAAAGCCAGTCATGGTAGTAGACTTCCCGCATGATGCCCGTGTCTACCAGTTTGTGTACTTCTTCTAAGATGGATTTTGCGCGATCCGGAGCTTGGCCGCGCTTTTTCTGTCGTATTGGAGGAAATCCTTGTCGGATTTGTAGCTTGTGCTCCGTGATAGATCGTGGTACGCCAGTCATGTGCTTTGGTTCCCACGCAAAGATATCTAGGTTCTTTTGCAAGAGTGCGCACACAGCTGCTTTACCTTTGTCAGATAGAGACCCTCCAATCGATATTTGTTGATCTGGGTAATCAGGGTGAATGGCAACCTTTAGGTTTGGTATTTTAGCTGCACACTGTTCTGGAACACTCTCTGCCTCACACCGCGTTGCATTCTTTAGGCGGCATCGTGGTATTGTAGAGGGTGACAATCCCTCCTTCTACGGGAAATTTTAGCATCCCGTGTGCTATGGATGGTACAGCGCGCATGGATGATATTCCAGGTCTCCCAATGATGCCGTTGTACGGTGAAGGAAACTTGATTATCATGAAGTTTATCCACGTTGCTGTAGAGTGTTGTTCATCGCCCACAACTACAAGTAAGCGTAATTGCCCCATAGGCCATATCTTTTCTCCTGTGAAGCCAGTCAGCGACGTCGTGGCCGGTATTAACTGACTTTGTATCTCAGTTCGCAGCCTTTTGAAGCAGTTCATACAGAATGTCTGCGGATGCTCCTCCATCAATATACATGCGGCGAATATCGTGTCCCCAGTATGTATCTCAATGGTTAGTGGCTCTACTACTGCGTTGTCTGCAGCTAGAGTGGGGAAGGATATCTCATTCTCTAAAGAGAATTTTTTACTGACCTTTTGCTTCGTTTTGCGCTGCCATGACTGTATCATGTAAATAATGTCAGCTTTATCTTTGGATGGCTCTTTTTTACCTCCATTCTTTTGTTTATCCTTCCCTTCTTTAATATTCTTGACGAGATGATCCATTCTACCCTCCTTTACTAATTTGTCAATTAGTTGTTGTAGCTGGACACACTCGTTGGTGGTATGGCCCTTTTGTCCATGGTATTCGCAGTATCCATTCCCTACACGGCGGTCCTCTGGAGTGCGCATTGGTGGGGGGTTTTGGGAAGTTTGCGCTTTCTGTTACAAATATTTCCCTTGGAGTCTTTGTGAGGGGGTATACTTGTCATTATCTCGTCCACTTCCTTGACTGCGATAAGTCTTGCTGCGATTGCTGCTCTAATCATTGGATTGTCTCCTAGGCTGTTCTTGCTGCCTATAATTTGAGTAGCCTTTTTACTGTCCGCAGCGGCTGTTTCTCCTTGGATGAAGGATCTTGTGCGCTTCATTAGTTCATCGAAGGTTTGGGGAACCTTATCATTTAATTTCCTAATGAGTTCTGGGTTATTGATCCCGTTCATGAACCCCGAAATTTTTAGCACATCAGGACACGCCTTGACGTGTATACATTCATCCTTGAAGCGCTCCACGTAAGCATTGGTTGATTCCCCTTGGCGCTGTTTTACTCTGGCCAGTTCAACAGGGTTCTTAGTGCACTTCCTTCTCTGGGTGAAGTTCAAGCGGAATGCTTTCCGCAACTCTTCAAACCCGTCTATGCTCCTTCGTGGAAGCTTGCTAAACCAAGTTCGCGCATTCCCCACTAACGTGGAGTTAAACATATGACACCACACAGGTTGTGGCCAATTTTTGATAGTAGCAGCAGATTCAAAAATTTTTAGGTGGTCATCAGGATCACCCGTTCCATCATATGTTTTAATATTGGTGGGCATGCGCCTTTTCTTGTGATCAGAGTAGTCGCTGATGCGTCGTGTGAATGCATCAACTTTCTGACGACGCCAAGGAAGAGATATGTCTTCATCCTCTTCCTCGCGACGTCTCCCTCTGGACTTCCAGTGTCCTGTCTCTTTGTCCGAGGAGTCACTTGAGGAGAAGTCATCCTTTTTGCGGCGCTTGCGCCGTTTTTCTTCAGAGGAAGAACTTGAGGGGCTTTCACTTGGGGAAGTTCGTCTTCCCAACCTGTCATGAATTCTCCTGCTCCCAGACCTTGAGGAGCCCTCGCTCGGTGAGTGTTGACGTCCAAGTCTATCTTGTATCCTGCGACTACCAAGTCTGGAGTAAACATTAGTACGTCTCTCACCGTCTTCATATTCCTCCGAGTATTGTGAATCAGATGATGTACCCAGTCTATCATGGACATTGGTACGTCTTTCATTATTTTCGCGTCCCCCCCTCTAGTAGCGTGGCGGGGATATTTCTGGGTTAAAGTTAAGTCGGGCTTGTAGGCTCTGGCTTGATCTTCTCCTTACCTCCTCTTGCATGAGGCTAGTTAAAGCTTCGTAATTTTGTGACACAAAATTACTTAGCGTTAATTCAGGCGTGTCCTCTTCCAGTGCGACAATATCTGCTTCTGGGTTAGGTCCCCTATCTCGATTAGGCACGCCTGGTGGCACAGTGTTGTCCACAATGGGTGCCGTTTGATGAGGAGTATTGAAGAGAGTGCGTTGAAGTTCTTCAGTGCTTGGGACCATCGTGGTGGTCTGGGCAGCCCCTGTGGGCAATTCTACTGCTGGGAGGGGTAGGGTTGTTCCCGTTTCTTGGTGACCATGCGCATTGGTTGTTCTAGAAGCCTGCCTAGAAGTCGGATCTTGATGGTTCTTCCTCTGGGGTCACCACGTGTCTTTTCCAATTGTGGAGTCCGCTGGCTTGAGTTTTTGTGTTTCGTCATCCTAGTTCTTAGTGTAGGGTCCCACGGATGGCGCCACTTGTTGATACAAAAGTTGGGCATTCCTTGTTTGGGTTCCTGCTCTCGTACCAATTAGATCTTAATGCTTGAAACCTGCGCACTAAGAAAGCAAACAAACACCGTTAGGCTTATCGTGGGATTGTTTCCCACGATTATCCTCCGGCGTGAGAGTAAGTAATCGATTTTAGGGTTATGTAGAAGAGTTTAGGGTTGTGAGTCATACCTTTAACGAGAGTTATGGTTTTGTTTATATATGCACGGAATCCTTATTGGATACGTGCGTCTTACTTTTCGGTATATATCCGATTTGGATATATATCCCATAAATAAGAGATATCCATATCACAACTATAAATAACTTTGGGCTTGAGCTTTCGTGAGCCCAAACCGTTAGGATACTGGCCCAAATCATTGTTATGATACCCCACTCGTGGCGGGCTTGGGCGTTAGTGATGTTTATCATTTGGGTTCGTGGCCCAAATATAAACTATACGTCATCAACTTATGTTTCAACTTCGATATAATACGTAGAAGCAAGAGTTGATAAAACTCTACCTCGATTCATCAGTGGGAGCAACTAATAGTGAAATCGCTTCGAGAGCATAATCTGAATATGGTGGTATAAATCGGATACTTTTATAAAGTACGGATTGATGGAAAATAAGTTCATATGCTTCCACATGCAATAGAAGGGGAATAAAATCACTAGGGGGAAAAGTTCACTAAGAATGTTGCATGAATTGTGTAGCCATAAGTGCGTTAATTAAGCTGTTTTTAATGTTGTCTGTGAGCCGTTCAACCCTTAGAGAATGCCCATCCGTAACACAGGTTATAAGTTAACGCAGTGCCACGTCAGTGTCACATCAGCTTTTCCACTTTAACTTTAACTCAGAAAAAAACACCCACAACAATAACTCAGCTTTAACTTAAATATTTTCAAATTCTACCCTCAACTAAAACAAACAATTCAATTAATAAACCACATAACATTAAAACTTAATTTCTTACAATACAAATTATAAAAAACTTAAAATAACAACAACAACGATTAACAGAAAAAAAAAAAAAAAAAAAAAAAAAAAAAAAAAAAAAAAAAAAAAAAAAACCCGAAACATAAGAAATTAAACCATACAAATTAAAACTACTTATTCGTCGTCTTCGGAATATTCTTCTTCTTGTTGTTGTTGGTGTTGAAGACGTTTCTGCCAAACATGCTCCATAAGATCTCGTTGGAGTTGAGTATGCACGCCTGCATCGCGCATTTCCCTTGTCTTGCGCCTCTGCATATCACACCTGTCGATCCACCTTTCTTGACTCAAATGTGGTGTCGGATCTACCCACATTCTTTTATACTCGCGGAGTGTAAATTTTTGATCTTTTAGAATCATGTTATGCAAAATAATGCATGTATACATGATTCTTTGTATCTTGACAATTTCCCATGCACGTGCCGGTTGTTGTAGTATACCCCAACGTCCTTGAAGCACGCCAAAAGCACGCTCGATATCTTTGCGTGCACTTTCTTGCTTCCTTTTAAAATAGCTATGTTTCTCATCAGTCGTTGCCGAGAAAGATTTGACGAAAGTTGCCCACTGCGGGTAAATTCCGTCAGCTAGGTAATGCCCTTGTTCATACCTTCTTCCAGATGTACACTTCATAAGTTGCCCATCGCAGATGTACACTTCATAAGTGGACTAATACTCGCTCGACCCGTACAATCGATTCCTGTCTTAAAGTATTGAAAGTGGTCTGGAATAACATCGGATTCGTAAGACTCAATACCGTTCACTATTTGCATAAATAGTTTCCGGCTCATACGAAACCTCCTACAAAATTTACTGTGCTTATACTTACAACCTTCAACGAAATAGTCGTTTTTCAAACGTTCTTCAGCAAGCTCACGTTCACGATGTATGTTGGTACGGGGCACATGAGGATGAGCTTCTTCTTCTTCTAAGCGTTGCTGTAGCTCGTACGCTTGAACCATAAACTGTATGTCTTCTTCGTCATCAAGGTCTGACCAACTCGGATCAAAATCGTTATTTTGATTTCGATCTACTATGAATGAGGAAGGTTTTTTTCTTATAAAGGAAGTATAAAAGAGTAGAAAATTAGTAGTGGATGTGTGAAAAATATATGTGTGTTAAGTTGGTATTTATAGTTGTTTTAAATGTTTTAAAAGTAATTTTTGGGTGACTTTTAAAAACTAGCCGTTTTTAATTATTGAGGGGGTGAAAGTGATTTTTTTTTTTTTTTTTTTTTTTTGAAAATAAACGGCTATAAAATGGAACGTTGGAGGGGGTAAAACAATTTTTTTTTTATTCAAGTTTCAGCTTCAACGCAGCGTTAGTAGGCTAACGTGGTGCGTTAACGCGCCTCTAACGCTGGAGGACACAACCATAACGCAGGTTAACGCCGGGCAAAACTCACTTTAACGCAGCCCCCGCGTTATGGCTGGGCATGCTCTTAGCAATGTCCATCTGCTAACGGCACAATTTTAATACACATAATCATTTTCAGTTGTCTACACTAGAGAATACACATCGAGCTCGGGATTTACATGGATTTGTCAATTAGACAATGATTAAGATCATTTAAGGACCAAACTACTAATCTTCACCATCCATTTTCCTTCCATCTTTATTTGAACTAATGGATAACATTAATCTCAACAATTAAAAAAACCCAATTTCATTTTTTTTTTTTCAAATATTAATATCTTTCAAACCGTTAATCGTTAATCGGGAAAAAATATACCGTTACGACGAGCATTTAATTATCTTTCTATAGATAGACACTTTCATATATTTTCAACATTTTTTTTTATTTTTTTCACGTTTTTTTTCGTGGCCGAAAAAATCATATATGATATTACATATCATATATGATATATCACTAGAACGGTACCCGCGCAATGAGGCAGCGGTACCTTTGACTATATTTTGCTTTATTTGGGTACACATTTAGTTATTTTTATGCTTTTTAAGTAGAGATTGTAGAGATAGTTAAGCCAAATAATTTTAGTTTGAACAACCAAATTGCTTCTTAACAAACTTCCTAACTAACTTGTTTCCTAACCAACTCTTCCTAACCAATTAATTTTGAAATCCTTTCATAATAAGCATGTAAAAGTCTGAATTTTAAGTCTTTCTAATTATAGAATAGTTTTAAATGCCTTATATAGTAGTATAAATATATGATTTTTTTCGGCCACGAAAAAAAGTGAAAAAAATGATTTTTTTTTTCTTTTTTGGTCAAAAGTATATAAAAGTGGCCGTCTATAGAAAGATTATTAAATGTTCCTCGCGATGGTGTAATTATTTTCGCTTAACGATTAACGATTTAAGAGATATTTAAATTATAAAAAATGTGTGAAATATTAAAATGCTTTTAATCTCAACCATTGATTTTTTTTTAGATGGATGATGAGGATGAGTCCCTTTATGTAAAAAAAAAAAATTGGTATTTAATATTACTCTTCTCATAGAAAATAACTATCACATACAAAACAATGCTCATGTGCTTGTAAAAGTAAATAAATACGGAGTACAACGTTTCACCTTTCAGTGTACCACCTTAAAGTATAGTGCAAAAGCAAGAAGTTGAGATCTTAGGAAATCAGATGAACTAGATAACATAGAACTTACTAGCAGTTCAAAAAGAAGTTTGTTAAATTGGACGAAACAAATAATTATGAGTTCTAGCAATAGAAAGGGAATTATTCTCACAAAATAGACTGTGTGGTTGTTTTTCTTACAAAGTGGATTATACGAGTAAATTAATTACAACATGTGTGTTGTATTGTACCTGATACGAATAACGAGTGTGCACTTCCATCCAACTAAAGGCTGCAAAATACGAATGTGTCAAACTGAGTTGTTTGTAACTTTGCATCGTGTTTAAAGGCTGCAAAATTGAACACAATGTTACGTCTTTTGAGGAGCTGGCACTTCCATCCAACCAAACTTATGAATGGGTCAAACTGAGTTGTACTTTATCTAAATCAGATCCAACAAAGCTGGTAGGCAAGGGTGTGTTTTTTTACTTCAAATCTTAGCATCATCTCAGTTTTTTCTCTTCTCTCACTTCTTTTCACCTCACTTCACCTTTTAGTGGGCAAAAATACTACATATTCATCTTTTGTTAAAATACTCACTTTATACAAATATACCTTACTAAATACTCCACACGCACATACACACAATAAAAATAATAAAACAAGAAGGAGAGAGAAAGGTGCAGTGAAACCTTTACCATAAGTTATTTTGGTATTTGTGTCTCACGCGTGAAATGGAACCGAGAGCAAGAGACAAAGTGGTGAAATTACAAAATGGTGATGGCTTCACCATGTCTTGCCGACTAGTCTAAGCAAACTACATAAAGCTAGCTAAGAGGGGAACAGGTCAAATGCATTAAAAGTTGCACGTCGCCTAAGCTGTTCTATCTAATAAACTATTCTTTCCGTCCCATATTAAGTGTCCACAATTGAATCTTTAAATGCCACAAATTAAGTGTCCATATTATATTTCAACCAATGAGATGAGACTTTAGTGGATAAAAATGATATTTGATTGGTGGAGAGTGTAATTAGTGAAATTTTCTAAAACTTTGTGCATGATGTAAGCGGACACTTAATATGGGATGTAGGGAGTAGATTATTGCATAGATATTAAAACATCTATAAACTAATAAACTCGATTAAATTAATAATTTGTCAAGTACCAACTTGTGAGCAGGACAAATTTATACCTCAATCGATAAAATAATAAGATAATAAATTTTTTTAAACCCCAGTGTATATATATCAATCCCAACGAAACTGTAAATTAATAATTTCTAAAAACGTCTCTCTCTCTCTCTCTCTCTCTCTCTCTCACACACACACACACACACACACACACACACACACACACACACACATATATATATATATATATATATATATATATATATAAAAGAGAAAAGTGCATTTCGGTAGAAAAGTGAGAAAATAACTGAGATGCACTAAAATTTTTAACTGTGATGCACCAATTTTTATTTTAATGCATCACAGTTATTTTCTCACTTTTTTACCGAAATGCACTTTTCTCTAAACCCTATATATATATATATATATATATATATATATATATATATATATATATATATATATATATATATATATCTTAATACTCATTCGTAACGTGTGCAATTCCGAGGTTTCAAGTTCGATTCTAGATAAGCAAATTAATATTTATCCACAAACTCTAAGTGAGCGTTTGGTTGGGGCAATTTCAAGGAAATTGGTAGGATTTATAATTGAAATTGCTTCAAATTTCTTGTTTGGTTCACAAGAAATATATGGGCCTATGGAATTTTCATTTCCTTTTCTTGTATTAATTGAGGTAAAAGTGGGGCATTAATAATTCCCTCCACATGAGAGCTATTTTCATTTCCTTGAAATTTTAAATAGCACCACTTAAATATCTCGAACCAAAACGGAAATTGCTTAAAACACCACCCAAGTCTCACCCAAATAGAGTAGCCCGGAAAGAGGAACAACCTCAACTCAACAAAGTGACAACCAAAACTACATAAGCTTTATACGTAGAGCTCATTGAATCATTCCTTCCTTGTCCAAGGCCATCTCATCCTTTTTACAGAATTTTACTACAGTATTATCAACTATGTCAATCTTAGTACATTTTATGTTCTAAAATTTTCTCACGATAACCTAACATTCTGATCAATTGAGCCACATCTCCCAGATAAGAGGTTCTATTCACAGAGTTCATACTTCATACTTCAACTATGTCAATCTTAGTACATTTTATGTTCTAAAATTTTCTCATGATAACCTAACATTCTAACATTCTGATCAATTGCGCCACCACCTCCCAGATAATAGGTTCTATTCATAGAGTTCATACTACAGTATTATCAACTATATCAATCTTAGTACATTTTATGTTCTAAAATTTTCTCACGATAACCTAACATTCTGATCAATTGAGCCACATCTCCCAGATAATAGTTTCTATTCATAGAGTTCATAGAAGTTATCCATACTTGTCAACAAGTAACTCTTACCATATAAATAAGATAGTTTGCATATTTAGTCTAGCTAAACGAAGTTTATCTACAGGTGAACTCACTTTAAACATAGAAATCAGTTAACCCCATTTTGGTACTCATTAATAAACGTAACTTAATAGAAAGACAGGAATCTAGAAAAATATTCCAACTAAATTAAACCACAATCTTTAGTTTGCCAACGATGCAAGTACATGCACACAGATTTCATTTACAATGTATAGAACAGTAGCAGTGGTATGGAGAAAAAGGCCTAACCTATGAATAGTTAGAAACAGTAGACACTAATGAGGAAAGAGTAAGTTGATAAACAATACACTTGAGATGGTCTTGACTCTTCAATTCTCAAGGGCATAGTGATTAGCTTATATGGCTATTCTTCCTGTTGTAGAAATGGATCTGAAATGGCAGGTGACGCATACATATCTACATTTTCTTGCCTACAAGAATCCGAAGGCTGGTACCATACAAAAGCTGTCTATGACCAGTATTACTGCTGATGTGGTAATTCTTTAACAGAATGACTAAAAAGTAAGAACTCAATCCCTAATATACGGACCACCACTCATAGCCATAGAGACCAACACAGCCGACAGATTGGCAGTTTGTGCTCGTGCAAGAATGATATAGGGTCTATCGTTTGGCCCTTCAGAGATTTGCAAGGAAATCCCTATCGTTCACTCCTGGGATGCTAAACGTTCAAAATAAGTTCTATGTAGGAAATAGTCGTTTGCGCTACAAGGTTAGGCCTATATGAAACCAAGACAAGCAAACATAACAAATTTTACACAGATTAATATCTGTGACCAAAGATCAGAGTTTGTTATGTAGAAAGTATTTGCAAAAATTATGTTTGAAATGGCTGAAACATCAAACCGTTGGACATCAAAAAACAAGCTAAACTAAACCAGATCAAGAGTGATAAAATTTGTTCACATAACCTCACAGGCTCAATAGTATTGTGACAAACAATGGCAATCTAAAGTATAGTAAACCCTTTCATATTAAAGTGAGTTTGTATGATAACTAACGTTGTGGAATGTACGATTCAATCGTATAGTACTTAGTACTGGTTGTCTAGTTTGGTCCAATCTATGACGAATTTAAACCACAAAAAACAGCTAATGCATTTCAATGTAAAGATTCTTGGAGCTTGGTCAGCTCAGAAAAACACTAAACTGTTCCTTATGTCTCCAGCCAAAATCAATCCAAGGATAACTGATACATGTTTAGCAAGCTTTAGTGTATCAATAAGATACGATCAGCCGATCAGGTCACACAATTCTATATAAAAGAAATAACAATTTTAACACGATTTATGTTTGAAATCGTTCAAATTTAACAACATCCAACATTACCGTTAATTATAAAGGCATTTTATTCAAATCCAAATTATACATGTATACACAACAAATTGTACTAAAATAGTAAACAGTTGAATCATATTCATAACTTACTCATCTTAACCGGTCCCATTTCTTTAGCTTTAGCCCTCAACAAATGTTTCTGAATCTTTCCAGTAGCAGTCTTCGGCAACAGACCAAAAACCACCGATTTCGGTACCCAGTACGCAGGCATTTTTGAACGACAAAATTTCATTATATCTTCCGCGATTTTAGTTTCATCCAATTTCTCATCTTGCTCCTTTAAAGTCACAAACGCACACGGTGACTCACCCCATTTATTATCGGGTCTTGCAACAACCGATACTTCTGATATTAATGGGTGTTGGTATAAGGTGTTCTCGACCTCAACGCTACTAATATTCTCACCACCCGATATGATAATATCCTTTGACCGATCTTTAATCTCGATGTACCCATCTGGGTGTTTAACCGCTAAATCACCAGAATGAAACCACCCGTTTGCAAAAGCCTCAGCGTTTGCTTTCGGGTTTTTTAAGTACCCTTTCATTACGATGTTTCCACGAAACACGATTTCACCAACTGTGGTCCCGTTTGGTGGGACAGGTTTCATTGTCTGGGTGTCGACAACATCAAGACCTTCGAGAGCAGTGTACGGAACCCCTTGGCGAGCGTTTAGTTTCGCTTGTGTTTCGAGAGGGAGGTTGTCCCACTCGGGTTTCCATGCGCATATAGTTGATGGACCGTATGTTTCAGAGAGTCCGTAAGTGTGGGCCACGCGAAAACCGTTTTGTGACATCTTGAAGAGGACTGGAGGTGGTGGGGCCGCACCAGCTGTCATGACGTGAACTAGGCGAGGGAGTGGGAGGATAGTGTCTTTTGGTGGGGCATTTACTATTGTATTGAGAACCACTGGAGCTGCACAGAAATGGGTTACCCCGAGACTGGCTATAGCCGAGTACACACCTTTAGCCGTCACCTGCATAAAAAATGGACATCAACAAAAATATTAGAATATGATGCGGCAAGGTGGTCATTTAGTAACCAGTCAAAAAGAGTGCTGGTTGGTTGAAATAGATTACGTTCAAGTTCGGGTCGACCATTTAACATTGTATCTTCACAGTTTCAGACTACAAAGAAGCTAGAAAAATGTTCCTGTAAATTTGGATGACTTAATTTGTTTTGGGTCGACCTAAACAGGTTACCAGACCCGCCATTTTGACATCCATTCTGGCCTTAAACAAAGTCAATTTAAGCTTAATTTTTTAAAGAACCAAAGATGCTAGTAGTTTGGTAGTGAGACGAGAGGAGGTACCTGTCGAAGACATATGCTGGTCCCACAAATAGCTGCAAGAGTCCATGTGTAACACCAACCGTTACAATGAAACATAGGCAAAGTCCAGAGATACACAGCTCCCTCAGGTATACCCCACACCACTACATTACTCGTAGCCGCAAGATAAGCACCACGATGATGCAACACAACTCCTTTAGGACTCGATGTTGTACCCGAAGTATAACCCAATGCAATACTATGCCACTCATCTTGTGGCGGTTTCCATTCAAACTCGGGGTCACCAGATTCTAGAAACTTCTCATATTCAACTGCCCCTTTCTGTAAAGCGTATTTAAGATTGTTTGGATCACATTCGCTGCTTTCGTCTCTAATAACGATTAGAAGAGGTGATTTGAAATTGTGTTGGATTTTGTTTTTGAGGATTTTTAAAGCTTCTTCGGCTAATTTGAAATATTCTTGGTCAACCATTATGACTGCCGATGACGAGTGTTCTAGAAGGAAGGCAATTGTTGGAGCGTTTAGACGAATGTTGACTGCGTTTATGACTGCTCCACTCATTGGAACCCCAAAATGGGCTTCGTACATTGCTGGGATGTTTGGTGCAATCACAGCTACCTGTAAGTAGCAAGTATAAAGTGAGCTACATATTGAAAACCAATTTCACTTCATAAGCAATACACTTCACCATCTGAAATGTGTTCAGTATCAAAAAGTTGTTACGAGCCCAAGAGGTTTAACACTTCATGCTCAAAGTACTTGTGGCAATGAGTTTGAGTAGCCTAACTTTCACTTTTTTCAAGTAGATTCTCATTAGCTTTGGATGGCAACATGCTCATAACTGAAGATGCCAATTAGAAGTTTTTGCAATAAGTAAAATATCCAAAGGGGTGTTTCGATGTATGTTTAAAGTTACATTATCATAAAATTTAAGTTGTGATAATTAGTTTAAAGTGTTTGCGTAGGGGTGAGCAACGATCAATATCTAACTAGACCAGGCCGTGAGAGTACAACAACCGAACTTTGACAATACTGATAACAAGAACCGGACTGTATACTAGCAGTTCGGTCTGTTTTAATTTGAGTCATAAATCAGATTCATATTTTTCAGCTAGTAATTTGCATAAATGGAACCGAGAGTGCGAGAACTATTTTTTTTCTTCATAATTCTATCGATCCTTATGCATTTATTATTTTCTTTTAACTACAACACGTAATTATTTACAGCAATGCTTTGAAACCTGGTTCGACCTGGCCGGGTCAACTAGTTGGACCGGTTCTGGCCCAAAAACGTGTCAAAACTAACCGTTTATTGAGTATTTGTAACCCAGTTCGAACCGCCGGTTTTTTAGCAACCTGGGTCAACAGCAGAAATATGATTTGGATATGTTCATAAGCTGTTCAGTTTTTTTTCCTTCATAAAACCGGGTTGACCCGGCAGTTGAACCAACAATCCGGCCGGGTCGACTCGGTTTTCAAAACATTTTTTACAGTATTATTTAATCATCAACATTTCTAACCCAAACACTATACTGCCGTAAGCCTACTGTTATTCATAGGTCAATGAAATAAAGCCAGATACATCATCTACCTTAAAACATTTATTACCACACACAATAATAACTTTCATTCTCGTTACAAGTACAACTATCCATCTGATTTTATATAAACTATAAATATGAAATGAAAATATATATATATATATAATATATAAAAATATTACCGTCGACCCAAATCCAACAGAGTTTCTGGAAAGAGCAGAAGCTAAACGACAACAACGTTGGTAAGTTTGAAGCCATGTGAAGATAACAGAACCGTGAACAAGGGATCTACGGTTAGGATGAACTAAAGCAGCTCGTTTAAGGAACCATAGTGGTGTTAATGATGTGTAGTTTGCTGAGTTTTTTGGTAAATTATCTATGTCTTTTTGGGTGGTCATCGCCATCTTTGATGTTAGCTTCCCCGGTTGTTTAGGAGTGTTTTGGTTCTTTTATTTGTTGGAGTTGGATATATCGGTGCTATATTTTTTGTGAAGGTGGCTAGTTTGTGTAGTCGAATATACTTGAAAATGAATATTTTAGATTTTTTTTTTTCTTTAGTTTGGTATCCACTTATTTTCAGGGGCGGATCTGAGAACATAAAAAAAATTAGGCCCGGCACGAAAAAAAGAAAAAGTGCCCTTATATTATAATATCCATAGATGGTGCCCATATATTATAATATCCGGTTGGGCCTAATACATATAATGGATATAAAAAATTTTAGTGCCTCTTAGTGGGTTGAGCCCGGCTCGGTTGCTGATGGTGCGCCGACCCAAAACCGCCCATGCGTATTTTTATGGTTCTTTTCATCTCGAGAAATTTGCAAAATTGACGAATGTGACATTTATTTTTAATTTAACTCAATTTTGTGTTATATATTACTAAAATTATGAATTTTTTGTGAAATGATAAGATTTTCATCACTTTAAATGTGAATTATCTCATTTGTGTCATTTTGCGGAAAAAAAAAAAAAAAAAAAAAAAAAAAAAAAACTCTCTTTCATGCAAATACATAACCATCATCTTTAGATTTTGTATATATGTAAAGTTTTTCATCAAACAAATTACACCAATTAACATATTTTTTTATCCTCTTTAATTTAATGTTCATTTTGTTATTTTTTTGTTAAAGTTCTTTTACAATTTTTTTGCAAAATATCGTAATATATTTGTAATGGAAGATTTTGGGTTTTATAACTTTTTTTTTTTTTTTTTTTTTAACGAGGTTTTATAACTTAAAAACAAGAAAAGATGATGTGACATGTCAAAGTGAAAAATGTAAAAATAATAAAGACATTGAATATGGACATAATTTTAAAAGTACTTTTTATTTACCTTCACAAAATATTTCACAACTTTTATTTTACACCCTTTAACTATTAAACTTCAAATGTTTTTTAATTGCAAAAATCGTCGTTGTGGTTTGACCAAATTGCAAGTTCAATCCATATCATTTTGAAAGTGCTCATCATCCATGTGAGTAACTTACAAATGCACATTTGATCCTCTGACTAAAATTAAAATACTAAACTACCCTCTCTATCTTTCATTTCACTTTGGTCCCTGTGAGGGTAATTTAATCATTTAACGTTGGCTAGGGACCAAGAGTGCACTTGTAAGTTCACCATAGAGACAACGAGTGCATTTTCGAAAGAATGAGGATTGAACCTACAATTTTGCCAAATCACATCGACGATATTTGCAATTTACTCTTTAAAGTATAATAACAATCGACATAAACATGCAAAAAAAACACACATACTAATTAGTATTTTTAACATGCAAAATTATCTTCGTTATGTTTGTTTTTTAGCCATGATTAATATGAATGTAAATATATAATTTTTTATATACTTAAAATGATCATTAGTTATGTAAAACCATGTATGAGGTGCAATAGTTCTTTAAAAATGTCCACTTACAATTTACACCCGTCCTTATTACGAATATTCAAAATATGACTATCTAAACTACATATAATGGAGGGAGCTTACTTCCTCCACTAAATATACTAAGACATTAAGTTTAAGCAGTATATAATTCAATAAGATTGTTGTACAAATAAATTTAGCCAAAAATAATAATAATAAAATCTTTCAAGTTATAGTCAACATTTTTTTAAAGTCAACACAAAACCAAAGCATTAATTGAAATTTAAGTAATACAATTAAAGCTTGTGACATTTATTTTTCCTTCGGAATAAATTATTTCAATGTAAAAAAATTACTAAATGTTGTAAATTGTTTTTCTTATTAAAGTGCTGCAAAATAACTTCACTCACAAAATAAATATTGTAAAAGGTCTAAATATTGACATGAACAAAAACTAAAATTAAAAACTTGTTTTCGAACCATAAAAAAGATTTGCCTATTGTATAATCAAATTTAACCAATTATCAGTACTAATTTCATTATATTAAATGAGCATCGGCGATACAGTTTTATATGAATTAGTTTAATATTATTTAAACTTAATATAAAAAAAAGTATCCTCGCAATTCATAATGTTTTTGTAATGGAAAACATACGAAAAATATTTATCGCAAAATATTCTATTACAGAGTACCCGATGTCGCAACACGTGGATACCCTACTAGTGATTAAATAATGCATGAGTCAATCAATATGAAAATAAGTTTTTGAGTAAACTGCAAAATACATCCCTGTGGTTTACATATTTTGGCATCTTACATCCCTGTCAGAAACTTTTGGCAAAATACATCACCCGTTAGGCAAATGTTTGCCACCCTACATCCCTCGTTAAGCATGAGCACTAACGATGCAAATTTTTTCTCCGTTATCTCTTAACGAGATTGATAATGTTACACCGTTAGCCTTCAGGACTAATGGTATTTGCGTCATTAGTCCTTTTTTTTACGTTATCTCAATTTTTTGTACGTTTCTCCGTTCTTTGTACGTTTTCTCCGTTTTTTGTATGTTTTATCCATTTTTTGTACGTTTATCCGTTTTTCTATGTTATTTGTACGTTTGATCCGGTTTTATCCTTTTTTTTACGTTTTATCTGTTTTTCCATTTTTTTTTACGCTTTCTTCCTTTTTTTGTACGTTTTCTCCGTTTCTTTGTACGTATTCTCCGGTTTTTCTCCGGTTTTTGTACGTTTTCTCCGTTTCTTTGTATGTTTTCAATTTTTGTACGTTTTCTCCGTTTCTTTGTACATTTCTTCGTTTTTTGTACGTTTGATCCAGTTTTATCCATTTTTTTTTACGTTTTATCTATTTTTCTATGGATAAAAACGGACAAAAAACAGAGAAAAATTAAAAAAAAAAAAAAAAAAAAAAAAGAGGATAAAATGTACAAAAGACGGATTAAAAAGTAAAAAAAAAAAATGATAAGATGTACAAAAAAAAGAAAAGAAAACTGACAAAAAACGGATAAAACGTACAAAAAACGGATAAAGTACAAAAAACGTAAAAAAAAATTATAAGACGTACAAAAAACAAGAAAAACTGACAAAAACGGATAAAACGTACAAAAACCGGATAAAACATACACAAAAAGGGAAAACTGATAAAAAAACAGATAAAACGTACAAAAAACGGATAAAACGTACACAAAACGGATAAATACGTATAAAAAATGTATACAACGTAAAAAAAAAGGGGAAAAACTGACAAAAACAGATAAAACGTATAAAACGTACACAAAACGGATAAATATGTACAAAAAATGGATAAAATGTACAAAAACTAACAAAAAAAGGATAAAGCGTACAAAAAACGGATATAGACATAAAAAAATGATAAAACGTACAAAAAGGGGGAAAATGACAAAACACGGATAAAACGTACAAAAAATGGATAAATCGTAAAAAAAAAAACTGACAGAAACGGATAAAACGCACAAAAAAACGGATAAGAACGTAAAAAATTATAAAACATACAAAAAACGGAGAAAAAAATAATAACTAACTAACTAAAAAACGGATAAAACGTAAAGAAAACATATAAAACGTACAAAAAATGGATAAAAACTTACAAAAAACGGAGAAACGTACAAAAAATGGAGATAACGTAAAAAAAAAGGACTAACGGTGCAAATACCATTAGTCCTGAAGGCTAACGGTGTAACATTATCAATCTCGTTAAAAGATAACGGAGAAAAAATTTGCATCGTTAGTTCTCATGGTTAACGAGGGATGTAGGGTGGCAAACGTTTGCCTAACGGGTGATGTATTTTGCCTAAAGTTTCTAACAGGGATGTAAGATGCCAAAATGTGTAAACCACAGGGATCTAAGTTTTTAGCATGTCATATTCATTCTATAACATTTCCAATTTGTTTGTTTTCATGTTAATTACAAGACAATTTTGTTAGCTTTTAATGATAAAATCTTAGGGTGCGTTTGGTTTCCTCCTAATGGAATTAAACTATCACTATGAAAGTGATAGTTTATGTTTGTTTAGAATGTCTGGGCCCACAACTATGACTATGAAAGTCTAATATATTCCATACTTCATATACAACTCTTGAGGGGGGAATGAATCTTTCATAGTTGAGAGACCCACCACTACTATCAAACCCATACTCATTGTCATTTCTCGCAGCATACCAAACGCACCCTTAGAACACATTTATATATATATTTACCTATTAAGCAATCAAAAGTGATACGGTTATTTATTTTGTGTTAAATGATTTATATTGATATAAGAAACACATATTGTTCATTAAATAATCATTTATGCCATTGATGATGGAGATGTTTCTAGATCTAGTTAATTAATATATTTTCTATACTCATATTCTTTTCAATTTTATCATTCAAATTTATTACAAAATTATTATGAATTTATTGCAAAATGCAATTTTTTTTTTTTTTTTTTTTTTTTTTTTTTTTTTTTTATCTTCTAAATAAACATCTACATCTTTTATATAATAAAACAAAACCCTTATTGGTAATTTTGCATTTCAAAAAAATGCATCCATACCTTATTTAGTAATAATTGTATTTAAAAAAAATGTTATTTTCTTATTAAGTAACGTTTTATATTTATCCATAACACAAGTAGAAGATAAATAAAAAAAAATATAGATAAGATGCAATTAACTTAACTAGAAGATAAATACAAAAAATATAGATTAAATGCAATTAATAATAGGATTAAAATGTTTAAATAATTATCTTTAATAATAAAAAACTATAATTAAACATCATAAATCAAACAAAACAAAGATTAAATTATTTGTTTTTTAATAAATAAAAATATATGATTCAAAAAATTTAAAAAAACCCGCGCGTACGCGGGCATTATAACTAGTACTATATACAATATATACAAAGTACTAACTAGAATTATTAAACAATTTATATCAAAAAACCTTAAAGTGTATTCTTTTTTCATTTGAGATGAATTTTGTTTCATATATAAACTTACAAAGAATTTTGATTATTCAATTTGAAAGTTTATAAAAATCATTTTGTAATAAATTGCAGTTATGATACATACGACACAAAAAGCATCGAACTGAAAAATAAATGGGTAGACAATGGTGTAAGAGTGTGTAAGAGTTGTGTTGTATGTGAGAAAAGGGCAATCTCAAAAAATAATACTACCTCCGTCTCAAAATTTAAGTTCATTTTGATTTTTTCTTTGCAACTTTGACTTTAATTATTTTTTTCGAGTTATATAATACTTGATGCAAAATGTATAAATGGATTGTGTTTTAAATGTATTTTCATTGTTATACTTTTTATCAAGTATTATATAACACAATTAAGGTCAAAGTTGCAAAATAAAAATCAAAATGTACTTAAGTTTTGAGACGGATGAAGTAATAATAATAATAATAATAGTCATAGTTGAGTAAAGTTGAAAATAAGTGTCATTTTCAAAATGCGTTTTGCAAATTTCCCTTTATATTTCTATTTTGAAATATCCTTTGTCTACTTTTTTTTTTTTTTTTTTTTTTTTTTTTTTAACTATATCCTTTGTCTACTTGATAGTTCACTTTAAACAGATAAAAATAAAATAAATTAGTAAAAAGATATCGTGTTTATTTGGTAAAGAGTGTATTTTGTGAGATTTTTCAAATCTTCTTTTATTTTAAAAATGGACACTTATATCAAAACTGAGGCCGTAAAAGTTTTTATTGAAGAAAATTGTTAGTTTGACTACACAAATTACAATAACCATTTTTATGATAATTTTTTTTTTTTTTTTTTTTTGACAGGTAAACTTCCAACTTAGGTTTTACCACCCCGAGACAGGGGCCCTAACCGCCACTTTGCCCAGACTATGTTGTCTTAACCGGGTCCACGCTGGCGCAAAGTGAGGCTCAGACGGTGTCGCGAGGAAACCGTACCGCCTCCACACAAGTTACCTTGCTGAAGTAACGGCCGGATGAAAACCCCGACGTTGCTCAGGTTCGAACCCCCAGCGACTAGGTCTAAGGGGTTCTTACCATCATCGCAAATATCAACAGCGCATGTGGCCCGCTCCCATATGAGAACTTCCCGGTTGGTCACCCAACCGGGCTGCTCCCACAGGAAACTCCTTAACCACATACATCCTTTATCATGTGATTGTAAAAAGCTAAAACCGAACAATGGTGTCGAATCGGTTACGTAACTTACGTTGGAATAAGGACAAAAGTTTAAAAGAAGCAAAGTTTCATTGGAATTCATGTATCAGTACTAGCAGAATGGTAAATTTTGACACCCTCCCCTAGTTTTTTATTATTCGGATAAACACGAATGTTACCTGGTCTTCTCTGATTTTGATTGAACAAGTATATTGTTAGTTTTCAGATTTTAACTTTGACTACACAAATTACAATAACCATTTTTATGATAATTTTATTTATTATCACATAGTGGGGATCATAGTTTGAGAATGACAAGTGCCATGTCACGCATGCATCCTTTATCATGTGATTGTAAAAAGCTAAAACCGAACAATGGTGTCGAATCGGTTACGTAACTTACGTTGGAATAAGGACAAAAGTTTAAAAGAAGCAAAGTTTCATTGGAATTCATGTATCAGTACTAGCAGAACGGTAAATTTTGACACCCTCCCCTAGTTTTTAGCCCCACACCCCTCCCCCCCCCCCCCCCCCCCCTCCCTATTTTTTCTTTATTTTTTTATTTTTATAATTTTGTTTATATCAAAAGACTATAAACCTGAAAGTGCGAAATAGAAAATGTAAAGTTTAATATGTTAAACGCTTAAAACTGTCAGAAATACAAAACAGAAACTAACAAAAAGCGATGTTATACTGGAAAAAAACAGGGGACAAGGAGGAGACAAAGGGCCTGCCACCCTTGTCCCCCGTATGTATAACATTGCCCAAATTTTGAATCAGTCTATCTCTCTATGTATTGTTAGAATGATGATTGATGTTGTTTGAAGTCTATATGGGAATGCCTCCATATAGGCTAGTATCATTTGCTGATTCTGTTTAATATAAATTTACCATTTCAGAGAAAGAAAGAAAAAAAATGTATCACCAATTCACCATGAATATATGATATGATTTGGTCGTAAGTTTAATAACTTATACATTGTCAAAATACGTTTCAATACACTTATATGTGTATTATTAGGTTACTGAAAACAGCCTAAAGGCTAAAACCATATGTAGATGTTTAGGGTGCGTTTAGTTGAGGGAAACACCCTTGTTTTCCACAAAATGTTTTGTGAAAACAAGGAAAACAGAGATCGCGTTCAAATTAGTGTTTTCCAATAAAATTCTCTACAAAACACAAAATTCATATTTCTAACTTTAATAAACAAAACTACAAAACATTTTTTTTCACATGTTTTACATTAAAATACCCCAAATCCGTTTTCGTCGGTTGTTTTACGTTTTCGACTGATTTTTTACGTTTTTGTCAGATTTTCTACGTTTTCGTCCAATTTTTAAGTTTTCGCCCATTTTTTTACGTTTTTGTCTGATTTTTTACTTTTTCGTCCGTTTTTTACGTTTCCGTCAGATTTTTTATGTTTTCATCTGATATTTTACGTTTTCGTCTGATTTTTTACGTTTTCATCCGTTTTTTTTACGTTTTCGTCAAGTTTTTTAAGTTTTCATCCTATTTTTTATTTTTTCGTTCATTTTTTTACGTTTTTGTCAGATTTTTTAACGTTTTCGTTCGATTTTTTACATTTTCATCTGGTTTTTTACGTTTTCGTCCATTTTTTTTACGTTTTGGTCAGATTTTTACGTTTTCGTCAGAATTTTTACATTTTCGTCCGATTCTTTACCTTTTCGTCTGATTTTTTGTCCCTTTTTTTACGTTTTTGTTAAATTTTTAACGTTTTCGTCCGTTTTTTACGTTTTCATCTCTTTTTTTACGTTTTCGTCAGATTTTTTACATTTTCGTCTGATTTTTTGCGTTTTCTTCCATTTTTTTACGTCTTCGTCAGAATTTTACGTTTTCGTCCTTTTTTTACGTTTTCGTCAGATGTTTTTACATTTTCATCAGATTTTTTACGTTTTCGTTTGTTTTTCTACGTTTTCGTCAGATTTTTTTGTTTTCGTCCGCTTTTTTATGTTTTCATCAAAAATTTTACGTTTTCGACCGTTTTTTACGTTTTCGGCAGATTTTTTATATTTTCGTAAGATTTTTTACATTTTCGCCTGATTTTTTATGTTTTCGTCTATTTTTTTACGTTTTTGCCAGATTTTTTACTTTTTAGTCAAATTTTTTACGTTTTCGTCCGTTTTTTTTACGTTTTTGTGGGGTTTTTTTACATATTCATCCGTTTTCGCTCGTTTTATTATGTTTTCATACTCTTATTTACATTTATGTCTATTTTTTGCGTTTAATTACGTTTATTTACATTTATGTCTATTTTTTTACGATTTCGTTAGACGAAACCTAAAAAACTTAAATCAAAGATGAAAACGTAAATGAAAGATGAAAACATAAAATCAGACGAAGACGGATGTAAACGTAAAAAATCGGAAGAAAACGTAAAAATCAGAAGAAATCATAAAAAAAGAAAATATTAAAAAATGGACAAATGCATAAAGAATTTGACGAAAACGTAAAAAAAAACAATGGTAACATAAAAAGTCAAACGAAAACGTAAAAAATCTGACAAAAACGTAAAAAACGGACAAAAACGTAAAAAACAGACAAAAACGTAATAAATCTGACAAAAACATAAAAAAAAGGACAAAAACGTAAAAAAATCTGACGTAAACGTAAAAAAAACGGATGAAAACATAAAAAATCTAATGAAAACGTAAAAAAAACATACTAAAACGTAAAAAATAGACGAAAACGTAAAAAATCTGACGAAAACGTAAAAAAAACGGACAAAAATGTAAAAAACCTGACGAAAACGTAAAAAATCTTACGAAAACGTAAATATCTTACTAAAACGTAAAAAACGGACGATAACGTAAAAAATCTGACAAAAAAGGTAAAAAATCTGACGCAAACGTAAAAAAGACGAAAACGTAAAAAATCTGATGAAAACTTAAAAAAACGAACGAAAACGTAAAAAATCTGACGAAAACGTAAAAAAATAGATGAAAACGTAAAAAATTAGACAAAAATGTAAAGAATCGGACGAAAATGTAAAGAATCTGACGAAAACGTAAAAAATCTGACCAAAACGTAAAAAAATAGACGAAAACGTAAAAAATTGTTCGAAAACGTAAAAAATCGGACGAGAACGTAAAAAATCTGACAAAAACGTAAAAAACGGACGAAAACGTTATTTGATTTTATATTTTACTTTTTTAATTCTTTATTTTTTCGTAGTTGATTTTTTATTTATTTTATAATTTAGTTGGTTAGTTTATAATATTTGTTTTTGTGTTTTGAATATATTTTTATAATATTACTAAGGTGAATAGTGAATTGAGATATAAAACAACAACACTTAAACATGTTTTCTAGTTTTGCAAAATGGAAAACACAAACACATGTTTCTCAGACTAAATGTGTTTTCTAAATTTTTCATTGTTTTATGGAAATCTAACTCCCCACTCTTTTCCTACAAAACAAGAAATAGGAAATGAAAGAAAATGTTTTCCAACTAAACGCCACCTTATGGTTTCTAATCTTAGGGGGTGCTTGGAGGGAGGTTAAGGGGGTTGGGAATGGGTAAAGTATTCAAAAGGGTTCACCTCATTAATTAGTTTGTGCTTGGTTAGTGAGTGTAATGGCTCAAATAATATGCGTCACTTTTGTAAATAAGATGAACTTTTAGAGCATAGGATAACATAACCCCTCCCCCCACGTTAAGTTATAACGAGCATCATGAAACCCACGTTAAACGTTACCGGGGGTAGAAGTCAAAGTTGCGTTAACGCAGTGTGTCATGCGTTTAACGTTGCGTTAAAAGTTCGAGTATTAAAAAAAATGCACGTTGCCCCCTTACACGTATACATGACCGTTAGATTAAAAAAATGCAATTTGGTCCCTAACGTTTATATTACCGTTTAATTGGCTAATTTTCAATATATATATATATATATATATATATATATATATATATATATATATATATATATATATATATATATATATATATATATATATATATATATATTCAAACCCATTTTATCACAACTATAAATACCCATTCACCCACACAATTTTTTTCACACTTCCATTACTCTATATACTCTACAATACACTTGTATTAGCAAAAAAAATGTTGGTCGGCAACAACAACAACAACAACGACTCGTTCTCGAATCTTCTCGGAGGGTGGGGTAACTCATACGCGGGTTCTTCCTCAAATCCGAATTGAAATAACCCAAACATGGGTTCGTCGTCAAATCCGAATTGGAATCACCCAAACGAATTGGGTATGTCGAGTGAACAAGTTTTCCAACAGCGCCAAGAATATCAATATTGGTGAGAAAGCTAACAAAACACCCTAAACTCCAATTTTCAAAATCTTCAATTCACTCAATCATGACAACAATCCCAAACGGAAACTAATGAAGTTCCGGAAATACCTACTTCTCCAATGAAACTGAAAAGTCGTGGTAAACGAAAGGCAAAAAAAATCCAAAGAACCTGTAGAAGACGACGGCAATGAAGAACAAGCTGAAAAGTTGAAGCAACGCTGGACACCAAGTGAGGAAAAATTACTTGCCGATTGTTGGGTGGTATGTTCAGAGGATCCGTGTGTCGGCCGTTCCCAATCTCGCGATACGTTATGGCAACGTATAAAAGTTGAGTTCAATAGAGTGAATTCAAGACCCCGCAACAAAGATATGCTACAATCCAAGTGGAAAACATTGAACCGTGATTGCACTAAGTTCAACGCTGCTTACAAACGGGTGCAACGCGACGAAAAAAGTGGGGAAAGTGAAGTTGATATCCTACAACAGGCTAGCCGCTACTATCGTGACGAAAACGGCAACACGCTGTTCTCGAATAAAGATGCTTGGAACGTTTTGCGTAAACATTCCAAATGGAACTCGTCGGAGCCGATTGATTTAACCGGCGATGTCCCAAGCCAAACAAACGAGGCGTTGTTTGGTCATGATGAAATACCACGGCCTATTGGAAAAAAACGGGCTTCGAAGAAACAAAAATCCAAGACAACAACAAGCACCGGAGGCACGAGTGGCACCGGAGGTTCCTTTTCTTCTATCAATTTCGGGGAGGCTATGCACGAAGAGTATCGGGCATGATGCGTGGGAATTGCACCAGGCTTTACCTCTCGAGGGATCTCGAGAAGCTTACAACCCCCACCAGGCAGTGTACCTGATCGTTGTAGTATAGTATAGTGACAAGTACCGGGGGATTGATCGTTCAACTCAGGAATAGTGTCGCTAGGATTAGAAAGCCTAAAAACTAGGTCTAGAGGTGAGGGATGATTCTTTTTGTATTTTTATATTTTATGAAAAGCAAGTAAAATCTCGTTTTTTTGAAGAGTGGGCGGAATTAGTTGCTAGCCAACTAACCCAATAACTAAGATGCAATCAAAATAAAATAACAAAAATGTAAATAAAGCTAATTACTAATGTGGTGTGAACAATAAATGGGGAAATTGTGTTTACTTAGATTTCATTACTCCCTAGATATCTTTTACAGGTTGATAGTTTGTTACAGTTGCGTGGATGACGGGTTATATTCCTTAATACCAATCGTGGGGTGGCGTACGTACTTCCCCAACTCTATAAGCTCCTACTTCACTCTTATGTCGAGCCTGCAAGAAGCTCCTAACATGGGATCACTAGAATTCGCTCATGCATTAAATACAACCACAAAAACCTAGTACGCATTGGTTCATGTTTCTTAAGACGTTCAAGCAAGTTACACTATGGAAGTCTGCCAGTTTTCATAAGCCTAACATCGAAATCATTCATCCGTAACAACTATAAACAAGCAATTAACCCATAATCAACATCTAGGTTTCATTACATCTAAGCAAACACACGAAAGATCTAGCCTAGCATGTTAAAATCAAGACAAGCGTAAGATATATTCAAACAACACATAGACATATTGAATGAATTGAAATGATACTTATCTTAATTGAACATGAAAGGTTTCAAGGGGTGAAAACCCTTGAAAATACTGATAAAATCGTGCTAGGGTTTCTCCAAGTCGTCCCTAAAATTGTCCTCTTTTTTATGAATGAAAATTACAAAACTATATATAGATTTTCCAATGTGACGGCGTCAAGAACAAAAATCTGACGCCGTCAACTCGCCGCCCATAATATTCTCGGATTGCCTAGATCCAGATCTGACGCCGTCAAGAGCAAATTTCCTCTGGGCCGTCACGTGTAAAGGGACCATGACGGCCTAGCGTGACGCCGTCATGCCCTAGTGTAAAATCTTTCTGGATCGTCATGGACTCTATCCTCTTCACCTCTTGTTTTCCTCTTAACGCCGTCATTAAGAACTTGGTGACGCCGTCAGGTACTGTTCCCAGCAAGGAAAATTGAGACTTTGCCGTTTTCTTCACTTTTAGGCTCCAAAAACGTCCAAAATACTTCCTTTTCCAGAATTCACTCCAAAAGTACCTAAAATCACAAAAGGAATGATTTAGGGCAATATTTGATCAAATAAATTCGAATTTGGGCTTAAATGACCCCCTAAAAACGAATCATTTTTCGCCTAATCATATACCCTTACACTTGAGATTTGCTTGTCCTCAAGCAAATGCGCTTTTATTCTAATCAAAATACAAGTTAGGGGTCATTTAACACTAATATACAAGTAATTACAACAAATAATCGTTCCACTAAAGACCAAAGACAAGCACGGAGGTCATACACTAGCACCTCACAAATAGTGTTTAGATACTCACATCTCTCGGGTGTAATAAAGTATATATCACAATATGGAAATGGAAAATATATCTCACTACCTGTCTTAGCAAAATAGATTACCATAGGCTTGGGAAATGATCAAACCTCCACAACATGGCGTGAGCACCTAGGATAAACTATCAAAGAGGTCTTTCAAAAGGGTTATAACGTTAGGTGTAGGGATATGGAATACATGGTTTTGTTGGATATAGGCAATCTTTACTGGTGGCGAGTTAATCATCTTGGTTAATTACATGTACAATATGGCGTTGCTAAGCCAAGACTAGACTCGACTTAAGCTAATAAATCAAGAATAACAAAAACATAAAATAAACATAGAATGAAACGGGATGGTGGTCCGTATATTTTTTTCTCTTTTCTTTTTCTATATTTTTTTTTCTTTTACTTTATTTTTTTTTTTTCATACACTCTTACCCTACCATCCAAAGTAATACATCATAGGGAATGAACATTCCCCTTACACTTGAATTTTTACATACTTTACAATAAACTAATCTAATGACTCGAATCAAGATAATCAAAACACTTGGAGTACTCTTAAGATTAACGCACATATGGGGGTAATAATATGATGTTCTTCCCCAGTACTCCATAACATATGTACTTTACCCATGAGTCCCAATCGTCCCAAAACAATATGTACAAGGATATGACTCGACTTAGCAACCATGTAATCAATTAGATAATTAACTAAGGGTTTAAACATGTAACAATAATGCACTAAACATGAGTGCATACACGGAAGGATAAGGCGATTTGGGTGTACATTTAAGTGGGGTGTAACAAATTCTTCCTTTAAGTAAGATTGTTAAAGTTAGAAACGAAAAGATAGGCTCGGAGGGGTGTACTAGGGGTTTCGTATACTAAAAATGAGTACAACGCTAATGGTGTGGGAAAAATTAATTGACTTTACTAGCCAAGTAATATGACTTAAATGGTCAAATAATTATGATACGGGTTTAACACAAGGGTGATCCTAATGCCTCTTATCATGTAGTAAATCCTACTGTTAGGTCACCATATTGATTTCACACAAACAAGAATGAGATAGATATAAGGATTGGATGAATATTTGAATGAGAGAAATGTAAGTGCAAGAGTTTCTTTTAGATTTCAAATAAACAACCAAGTTTTACAATGGCCTAAGACTAGTATATATAGGTGAGGAGCTAGGGCAACACTCCTAGTCCTTCCCTTCATGTCATACGTGTGGGCTTCTAGGCCCATGGATCATATATCTTAAGCCTAGTAAACTTATAACATTACATAAATGAAAGTAAGTAGTAACTTAAGCAACCTATTATTACAAATGATCGAGACTTGATAAAATAGTAAAACTTTGATCCCAACAATCTCCCCTTAAGGGTCGGTCATCACGGTTGCTTGACGTCTTTTTCATTTCTTTATCTTTGACTTTCATAGCTTTAGACGTCTTTTAATTATCATGAGATAAGAATAATTCATCGTTCTTTGTGCTTCGTTCATTGTTGTTGTGATAGTGATCAAATAATGAAGTTGTCTGCCTTTCGTCACTTCCGCGTCTGTGGTGGTAGTCCGCTATTCCAACATGCTCATACATCTTTGAATTCTGACTTATACATGCACGTAGTCCCTTTCTTTCACTTAAGATCTTTAGTCTTTATACTTTGTAGATTCTTCTTTTTGGCGTAGAATCTTTCCTTGAACTTTGTGTTGCTTTGATCTTTGAGGGAGCTTTTGATGACTTCAAGATGCATGTATGAGCATGCGGAATCCGTCGCCATGGAGATGATGTAACCCTGCATGTAAACAGTTAGCAATAAAACATCCGGTACTTACAGATAAGGAGTTAGAGCTCATCAACAGCATATTGTGAAGACTCCTTCTAATCCTTATCCAGGCCGTTCCCATATCAGATACTCCCGAGGGAGCTTACAAGACCTACTAAGTAGCTCAATGACTGGGTGAGTCGCTGGGGATCACTCCACGACTGTAGACCGCTAAGAAACCACCGCAAACACTAAGCGTAACCCGCAAGGAGTTACCGAAGTGACCTGCTGTCAGGGCTGTTTGATGTTGACCCTGGCAGGATTTCCGTTCAATCATTGAGAAATACTTATGTAAATTCTCTCATAAACGTTCTCGGCAGATTGCTAAGATCTGCGAAGGACTCGATAATTTACAACTGATGTCCATTGATGTAGAACACCAGTTGTAGAAATACTAAGTGTTCCTAAGAGATCTTTGACGTATCTCATGGCTCTAGACTCGAAAAGTGCACACTTAGGTTTCCTATGCGGAGACTAGGGAGGGGTCTCCTGCTTCAATATCAACCATCTCTAAGAGATAAGTCGATACATTACACTGGTTCCCCGTGAGAATGAAACAAGCTCTTTTAAGAGAACTTGAGTGGTTAAGAAGGTTTAGTACAGTGCGTCACTGGGTCCATGACGGCTTTATCTTCAATACCGGTGTCGCCTTAGCAACAACCAGTAGCATATGAATTGAACCCGGTGTCTGCCCTAAGGTTGAACATATGGAGGGCTATTTCTTTTCACCCTTTTCTTTACTTTTCTTTTTAATTCTTCAACTCCATCTTTCCCCTTTCATTCTTTGCTCCTTTTTTCATATCATACCTAAGGACTTCTAATTCTAACTAATGGTGATGTCCTTGGGTAGATCCCTCCGGCTCTGGCGGATCATAGGACTGTATTTCCTATCTTAATCACCTTATAACTCCATGATTATCCGACAATAGCCAAGAAACCTTTGAAAATCTCTCAAAGTGTTTGTGAATATCAAACATTTTGTTTAACACTTTGAGAGTTTTGTGTTTACTTTTGAAGGGCTCCCCCTTCACATGTGCTCATAAGTGTTAAATAAATTTGCACATGCGGGAGGAGCAAGCATTTATTGAATTGATCCGCTTTCAGTGAACTTGACCGATTCGAGACACGCTTACATCACTAGTTAGACTAGCTTGAAGTTATTACCCGGCCTGGTCAAATCCACAGAAAGTTTCTCGAAACGGTACATTTCTACTAAGACAAATCCTTTTCGAGACACGCTTACGTGACATAAAGCAACCTTGAACTTTCATATTTTAATTACTTTGAGTTTTCTCCCCCTCAAAAATAGCATATGAGATGATGTTTTTGATAAACTTTTGATTAAAATATGCTTTTTGAGTCTTATGGGGAGATATCAACAAGAACTTTTGGTTTTTCAAACGATGAATTTTTCAAGTGCTCCCCCTCAACAAGTGAATACTCATTGAGGTGAAATACTTGACTTTTGAGTAGAGTTATGAAAATCAGGAAATGTTTGATTAACTCTACTCAAAAGTAAGAAGCCTTCGCTCCTTATATTAGGATTGAGGCACTGATGCATACCTCAGGGTCCTTTCATTACAAGTGCGGGTTGTACACTGTTCTGTGTGCACAAGCCATAATGAAAATAATTCAATCAAATGAAACAATTGATATTGAAAAGTTAATAACCAAATGTACCAATTTAATCTTCATCAGGAAGTGGAGCATCAAAGTCAGTGAACTTAGGTTCTGGTCTTTCAAAGAGTCTGATAGGAAATGATGGTTTGACACCGATATAGCTTTCCAGTCGTCTGATCTGTTCCGGTCGAAATAGCCTTTCTTCAATCTTCAAGACAAAGTTGCGAACTTGTCTTCTTGAGCTGGATTTCCATCTAGGTTGTTCCCCTTTAGCTATCTTTCGGCAATCATCATTCAACCTTTTGACAAGCCCATCACGAACTGTTTTTAGCGTAACATCACAGAACTTGTGTATTTCATCGAACCGCATGTAGCTTTGTATCCTTTTGCTATTGACGTAGGTGAAACCAAATGAAGGTTCTTGGATGAGAGTAAACTGTGATGTTTGATAGATTCCATCAAATCTGAATTGCGGCTTTGTCAAATTGATCTTCTGTTGGTAACTTTCCACTCCAAGCTGAAGATCTTCCACTCTTTCTTGAACTATCAATCGTCGGATGAATAGAAGTAGTGATGCCATGAAGTTGTACTGAATTTCTCTCTCGAATCCACGCATTCTTCCTTGAACCTTTTCGAGATACATGTCTTCGATGTCATTGAGATTAAGGTCTGGAAAGTCTGCTTCGGAGAACTTGTACTTCTTTTCATCTTGTCGTTTAACAACAATCTCACGCATGAATATGTAGTTAAACCGTTGCGACTCTTGAATCTCCAAGATAGCGATGATCTTAGATTTATGCTTCACATTTTCTAGTGATTTTTCTCCTAATTTGCTGGTATAACCGAGACGACGACGTTCTGGCCAGTGTTGAATCCCGTGTAGAGAATCTCTGTCGTAAGCTACGATGGAGTTGCTGAAAACTCGAGTAGACTCTTCAATTGCAGGAATTTCGTATCTTGCGGCTGGTACTGAGATTGTGAGTGAGGAAGCATATTTCTTCTTGGATGTCTCTTGGGTGAGTTGGATGTTACGAAGATCTTTGTTGAAGAAGTAACTGTAGGGTAGCTTGGGTTTATCTGGAAATCCTGTCAAAGGTAATGGTTTAGTCCAGTCAGTGAAGTAAGGCTTTTCATGGTTTTTGGAACTGAGGTCGATATTCATTTCAGGATTTAGCCAGTCAAACTCGACAGACATTGCACTAGCTATATTCTGCATATGATACTCGTATTCCACTTTGTTTCCAGATCTGGACTTAAGGAATTCCTGTGCATCCCTATTGATTCTTCTGAGCTCCGTCTTTGTGAGTTTGTTAATCTGAAGATCCTTCATTATGACTTGGGTGAATTGTAGAGTATTACCAAGAATGGGTTCTTCATCTTCGAGAGGAGGTTGAGCTTGAACCATTTCTGTCAACCAATCATTCTGAGGTGTGTCATCATTGTCGAGCCATGAATGACGTCTTCTCTTCTTTGATTTCTTAGACTTAGATGTAGCATCCTTATCTCACAAATGTCACATACTTTTGCCACTCATGACCCAGACTACTAACAAACTTTGTATTGACAGCGATTCTTGGAAGAGGGATATCATGTCTCTCTAAATCATTGACGACATTAGTGAAACGATGAAAGTACGACTCAAGAGATTCCCCTGGTTCGATCATGATATTAGTGTATTCCAAGTAAAGTTTAGATTCCATGTCTTCCTTGTTCAGTTGTGTGCCTTGCATCAGTAGATGAACGTGTTCCCACATAGCTTTTGCAGTTGTTTGAGCATCAACACTTCTGAATATGATATTTGGTATTCCTTGAAGTATGTAAGACATAGCATACTCATCTGCTTCACGATGGTGATTTTTTTCAGCAGTAAGTCGAGACTCAGGAACACGCACAGCAGTTGGAGCTACTGGAGGATCAGCCGATGGGTCACCGCCAACGTAGTTAACAGGCCAAGGAAACGGTCCTTCAAGGATAACTTGTTTCATGTACTTACCATTGGGTTTTTTGAGTTCAATAAACCTTAAGAATCGGCTTGCCCATTGAACATAATTACCCGGTGTTAGCATTGGTGGGGTGTCAGGAGAGCCTGCTTCGTGTCTGGATTGTTGAGTTGAAATGACTTCACACATCCTGTCAAACCAGTGAGTAGGTTTTGGTGGAAGTTGGCTTTGTTGTTGTGACATCGGATAAGATTGTTGTATCGGAACCATTTGTTGCATGAAGTTATGTTGTTGTGAGTAAACCGGTTGATGATAATATTGTGGTGATTGTTGATACTGTTACTGTTGCTGTTGCTGATGATACTGTGGATACTGTTGATACTGATGTTGCTGAGGGTTGTTAAAGTTGTAGTACGGTGGTTGAGACATTATTAAACACTTGTGTGAAAAGATGGATCTTGTAGAAGGTATAGGTTTGCCAAATCTCGAAAAAAATTTGCCCAAGTATGTGATTGCGAAAAGATGCTCTTAAATAGATTGCGAAACTTTGTCACCAACCTTTGTGATTGCGAAATATGTAACTCAAGGATTTCGAAAGTTTGAGATTTCGAAAGAAAGTTTCTCGAAACTTAGTATATTTTCGAAAATCTTAGAGATTTCAAAAAACCAAAGAAGTTTTCGAAAACTTTGTGATTTCGAAAATAAGTGAAATTTTCGAGAACACAAAAAACACTTTCGAAATTATACAATTTCGAAAGTTAACCAAAAGTCGAAGTACTTTTCTTCCTTATACAAGAGAGAAAAGACTGAGTCCGCAATTCGTAAGGCGATTAAAGGCACTAGAACACGATCTCGAAACTTGGTCAATAAGGTGTTTTCGAAATTATGCAAAACTTTGTTTTTCAAGGAAAGCAATCCAAAAATGAGTTTTTAGTGCAAGATTTTTGTACTTCAAGTTGTAAAATGATGAAATCTTGAAGAAAGTTATAAACTTGACAATCTTTTTCAAAAATTTAACAAATTTCGAAAATAGTACAAAAAATCCAAATCGTTACTTTTATGAAAAGATTGATACTTTTGTGTTTGAAATGATTTGTAGCACAAATTTGTAAGCAAATATGTGATAAAAACCAAAAGAACAAACAAGAAAGTACAAATTTTAACAAAAAAATAACGACTTAAAAAAGTTTTATGGATCGAATTTCAAAGAGAAACAAGAACTACACCTTCATATGGCGAATGATACCACTTGTTAGGTCACCATATTGATTTCACACAAATAAGAATGAGATAGATATAAGGATGGGATGAATATTTGAATAAGAGAAATGTAAGTGCAAGAGTTTCTTTTAGATTTCAAATAAACAACCAAGTTTTACAATGGCCTAAGACTAGTATATATAGGTGAGGAGCTAGGGCAACACTCCTAGTCCTTCCCTTCATGTCATACGTGTGGGCTTCTAGGCCCATGGATCATATATCTTAAGCCTAGTAAACTTATAACATTACATAAATGAAAGTAAGTAGTAACTTAAGCAACCTATTATTACAAATGACCGAGACCTGATAAAATAGTAAAACTTTGATCCCAACACCTACTACACGAATGTAGTCTCACTAGCGGTCTTGGGATGCATCACTAACGCATGTTCTAGAATCTAAATGCTACCGGTACACTCATAAGCACTAATATTAAATGCTTTTCCTATCAAATCTAAAGGCGAACCTCACATATTTGGGTGGAAAATTTTTCTGAATGATACAGTTTTGTGCTAGTCATATGATCTCCTATCCATGAGACGCTTGCTAAGGCTAAAGTTTCACTCCTAAATGTTGAAAAAAAAATTAAATTTGGCGCTAAAATTACACTAACAAGTATTTCTCATAGTTTTATTACACACCTACCATCAAACAAACAAACTCAAGTGAAAGTGTATCTTATAAGGTATCATCATTTACCCTCCCTTTACACTTAGGATGAACATTATCCCCAATGTTCAATTAAAGAATGTAAAAGTGAAATAGGTAAAAGAATGAAAGCAAATACTCCCCTGATTCGTTCGGTGTGGATAGTGCGGTAACAAGGTTAGATATTCCTCCAAGAAAATGAACAATCAAAGCTTCCTGATGAGTGTGTAAATACTCATAATTTTTTTCGTATCTTAACTGCCAAAACATTCAAAAACACTCAAAAAGGCATCAAAATACTAAAAATATTCCAAAATTGTGTTTTATATGTTTTAGATGCAAAATGAGTAAAAACAGATGAAAAATGAACAAAGTTTGCAAAACTGGCAGTTTCAGTCCCCCAACTTTCAAAAGTTGTCAAATCTAGTCCCTGGTTATTCAAAACCTGAAAAAGTCACCAAAGGTCTTTTTGGAATCACAAATAAACATATTTAGTCCTTTGGTGTGAAGTTTCAAGGAATTACAAGTTTAGTCCCTGCACTTTGCAAAATTGTCAAATATGGTCCTTGGGATTTAAAAACTTTGAGAAAAATCAATTTTGGTCCTTGTGCTATTAATCTTTGGCAGGAATGGTCCTTGGGTGGCAAGTTTAGTGAAATTACATGTTTGGTCCTTGGAGTTTGAAAGTTTGGCAGAAAAGGTCCTCGGATACAAAATATGGAAAATTATCAAGAGTGGTCTTTGTAATATTCATCATTGGCATAATTCAACCCTTAGGATAACTTTGGGAAAGTCACCATTTCAGACCCTAAACTTTCGGATAATTGCAACTTAGGTCCTTGTGTAATACTACTAACCAAATGGACCCTTGCTATTAATCCATACCCAAAACCAAATCACCCAATCCACTAACCAACACCAGGCCCACCTTATAACTCCCCAGGCCCAACACCATCCCTAGTCCAAGAAATAATAAAACAGACCCCGTATTATTACCCAGGGTCAAACCAAGGTAGTCAAACCCACCTTATCCCTCCAAAACCACCATTCCACTGCCAAACCACACACCCCAAAACCAGTCACATGTGACTCCCCCCTCCTCTAATCATCACCCCTACGCACTGCCACCCCACTTTCCTCCACCCCAGTCCAAATAAAAATCCTCCTCACAAGTTATCAAAGGTCCTAGCTATCATAAGCTTTTTGGCGCCAAAAATTGAAGAACGGTCCAGATTGAATCCTATTAATCCTATGGTCAAGGAAAAAGCTGGAAAATGCTCAGAAGGACTCAAAACCCTAATCCCACTCTATAAATAGGATTTTTGAAGCAGAAGAGAAGGTGGTAGATTTTAGCTTATTTTTCAGTTATGTAGAAATTATTGTAATTTTAAATTTGAGTTAAAAATTTAGTTTGTAATTTGCTTTCCCTTGATTAATATAAGTTTTCAGTTTAAAAGTTCAAGTTTTTGTACAAGTTTACATTTCATCAAAAAAATAGAAAAGAAATTCAGAAAGTAAAAAAAATAATAAAAATATAAAAGAGGAGAAGAAGATGGGATGACATATGGTTTAGAGCTCATGGGGAGTATAGGATGGTTATTGTTCTGGTTCATTCATAAGTAATAAGCTGTGGAAGGCATTTGTAAGAAATTCTCTTGATTTTTCCTAATTACTGTTTCTTGCTTATGATTTGTCCATTCATGCTTGTTTATGTTTATTGGAGTTATTTAAGTCAGATTATAGTTTGTTTTCACTGAAATCTTTTGCAATCCAAGTCCTTGAATTAACTGTTATGTAGAGTAAGGTGGCATAAGTAGTAATGGTGGTTTAAACCTTTGTTTATGGGCTCATATAAGTCTCATATTTCATAAAAAGATGTTTGGAAAAAGTCTCAGCAGCCATTGTTACTTTTTGTTTCAAAAATCACCTAGACAGCCAGATAAAGGGGTGTTTGGATCAGGTTTAATGCCCCTGTTCTAGTGTTCTTCTTGGTGATAATCTGGTTTAGACACATCACTTTGGACATAACTAGGTTAGTTCAGGCATAAAATAGGTAGGGTAAAAAGCAAAAAGTCAAAAGTCATGGTCAAATCCCATATTGCCTTAACTGTTAAGAGTTTAGATTGCATAATCATCACATTAGGTTAATTAATTGATAACTTAGCTTAATTCAGTCTCTTTACAGCTTATTATCTCATTTTCAGTGGTATAAAAGTAATCAAAGTTCATTTGAGTCAACACAGCTCAAAATTGAAAAAGTCAAAATCCCACTAGTGTTCAAATGCAAGTTTAGAACAGGATTTTTAATTCATTCATCTTTAGGAGTTATGATTTGTAATTTATGATTTTGAATATTTGGTAGCTTGTGTTTGTTAGACTATTTTTAGATTAATTTTTAGATTTTCTTTTAGATAGCTTTTCATGGCTTGAAGTTGCCTATCTGGCAATAAGCTCCCCTGCACCAGAGGGTTTATCTCATCAGCCTGATTTCACAAGCTCCTTTTGAGCTTGTCAGTAGGTCCCCTGATGAGTTCTTGGGTTCTTTGAGAAGCTCAGTGGCCAAACTCATTAATTCCAGGCTTTGATTGCATTTTCAAGCTTATTTGATAAGCTTATTTAAGCCTTCAACAAGCCTGCAGGGTCTGTTGGTTCACAATGGATCTTGGATTGCTTATTTGAACCTAGTGGCTTATTCAGTGCTTGTTCTTGAGTGTTTCTGCTTATTCTGAGTATATGTAACTTGTTTCAATCTTATTTTAACCTTAGTGTTCAACTTATAAATTATTCCCTGGCTTTTTCATTTCTAATAGTCATTTTCCACTTCAAAAGCCCAACTGTTGGAAATTAAGCCTTGCATAAGCTTCATTTAAGCTTTTCAATAAAAGCCTCTTCACAAAAGTTGCTTAGTTTTTAGGTTAAAGTGTTTTTGCAAAAGAAAAAATGAAAAAAAAAATAGTTAAGAATTTTGGGGTTTAGTAGGAGTCGAACCTGGGTCACCTGATACACAAACCAAAGACTCACCAAACGCCCTTGGGTCTTTTTTCAGTAATGCTTTGCAAAAAAGTAATATTAGACCATTGTTGTTTGTGTGGATAAATTAAGCTTTTCAGCTTATTATCTGCTTATTGTGTGCTATTTGTGTATTGTACCTAGCCTTTTTATATTTTTCTTAGAACCTTATTAACCTGTAGAATTTATATAAAAAGTTTCATAATTTTATACATTAGTTTAGTATTTAATATAATTAAAATAGTTTAAATTATGTTTTAAATAAAAATAAGTATTTAATTATAAAAACAGATTATTTATAAGTATTTAGGAATTTTTATATTTTTATAAACTTTCTGTCACTTTAATATATTTATAGAAAAAGTTTTGTAATTTTAACTTTCCATTTAGTATATATAATAATTTAATTTAGTATATTTAGTTTAATTAATATAAATAGTTTTTAATTAATAATAATTAAATAAAAAGTAAAAAAAAATATTTTTCTTTCTCCAAAAATTTTCCTTTGTTATTAGAATCGTAGAAAAGTAATTTTTACACCCGTAGGATTAGCGTAGCATAAAATTCACGTTTTATTTTGCGCACTCGCGTTTTATTTAAATAACTTTTATGTTTTTAAATTTAGATTACGTTAGTAAAAGTAGTTTGTAAAATAAAGAAAAACCAAAAATAAAAAAAGTGATAGTTTCTATTTAAACCATTTTGGCTTATTTTTCTGCTTATTTATAAGCAAACTCTTATTTTAAATTTAGATTACGTTTTAGGTTAATTGGGTTTCACGTTATTGTTAATATAGTTTGTTTAAATCGTTCTCATTCGTATTTCCTTAGTGTAATCATTCAAACCCTTATATACCCTTTCCTGTCCAAATTCACCCGATCACAAACCCGTTTTTTGTACCATCACACCTCGTCGGGACATAACGACCCGGGGAAACCCCTATACTTCCACGGAGATTGACTCTTAAGCTGTTTGACCTAGTTGACCATCCTTTGGTCAATTTAGGTTGACCGTTTGGAGTCAATCAAATTTTGGCGCCGCTGCCGGGGAGGTTGTGCGCGTTATTCTAAACGGTTTTGCGTATTAGTGAATCGGGGTATACACTCATTGTATATTTACCCATCCTTGTTCATATTTTCTTATAAAAACAAAACTGTTCACGAAAACATTTTAAAATCAGTTTTCAACGAACACAAAAACCCAAAAAGATTTTCTTTCTTACAAAATATTTTCCAAAAACTCCAAAAATATTCACCTTTACCCTCTCACATCTTTGATTCTTCATCCCTACCCCTCTATGAACCTTTGATTCTTTCTATGTCGTATCCACACCATTGTGGTTGTCAATGGTGTGGTGGTCCTCATAATGGTGGGAATTGTCCCGGCTGTAGCATGGTAGAGTCAGGAGATGGGTCTGTCTATAACCAAGCTCCTTATCCTTACCATGATACATCTGATTCATTCTACCAGCCACCACATCATGAGATACTGACATATCTGTGTGAGTTTTGTGGAGGTCCTCACCAAGGATTTGAGTGTCAAGCCGGAAACACGTTTGTCTATGAACAGTTTTTGGGAGACAATCAGAACTTTGGTTATGACCAATACCCATATGATTCACCAAATCTGCCACAACAATCATTTTGTTGTGATTACTGTGGAGGTCCACACTCTAGCTCGGATTGTCAAACAAGGAATCCATTTCCTTGTAACAATTACGACTATTCGTTTTCAGACCCACCTCCACAGTACCAAATGATCCAAGCAACTCCTCATGATACTGAGCAAGACCTTTTACTAAAGGCTCTTGAGATATTGAAAGAACTTAAGGAGGAGTTGGTTACTACATCGTTTCAAGACTCTCGTGAGAAATCTATGGCAGAATTACTTGCTGAAGAACGAGAGGCTACATACAAAAAGAGTATGGAGGAATTACTTGTCAAAGAACAAGCAGCTATAACACGTGCCAAATTTCGTAAAGCTGCCCTTCTCGATTGTGATGATGATAGTGATAATGAAGATACCCTTGATATCCTTCAATTTTATAAGGGTTCGTCAGATTCATCATTTGTGATTCCTTCCATGGAAAATCAGGGAGAAAATAATGTGACGGAGAAATTACTAGCAGAAGATCAAATGGAACTCGTACAATCTATGAATGCTAGCTCCTCTCAACTCCCTCAGTCTGTTGTTATCACACTCGAAGTTCACACTCACTCTTTGAACATGGGGGATGAGCATCTTAGCACTGTTCCTGAAAAGGAATCGGACAAATTCATAAAGTCTAGTGTTGAGGACCTTGTCCCAATCCCAGGAGAGTCACAGGGAACTTTTGATCATATGTGTGATCTACCTTCCCCCCTTGAGTGTTCAAATCATTTTGAGACTTTCTCCGATTGTAGCGATGATTGTACATCTTATGGAGACATTGAGTATGTTGAGGCATCAGTTCCACATTCTGATGCTGATCATCTTCTTGAGGAGTTCGCCGATGAACTCACTCACATCAATCCACTTCCAACGGGAAGTGACGATGTTCTCTTTGACTTTGAAGCCGATCTTGGAGAAATTGAAAGTCTCCTATATCATGATCCGTCACTCACTTCTTATCCCAACAGTCCACAAGAGAATGTTAATCACTTTGTTCCCGATGCATTCAAAACTACTCTCACCAATCCTCTGTTTGAATTCGAACCTGAATTCACTTTGATTTCTGATAATCCACTCTTTGATATTCAGAATGAGGATAGTGATGAGTCCATAATGGGACAAGAGTTCACATATTCACACCATGTGAATGATTCTCTTCATGAGGAGTTCTCCGGTGAACTCACTCATATCATGACTCCTCCAGAGTATGATAGCCCGGGGGGAGATGCACTCTGGTGTGTATTAATTTGCACACCTTTTCTTTACCAAAAACCGGACCCAAAGGACCAAAAACTAACCAATTATGCCAAGAATACGTTGTTTTTGCGTTTTTGAATGTGCAGGTACGGATATGAAAGAAATAGACAAAAATCATGGAAAATCAACAACACGAGCACGGGAGTGGAAAAGAGGACAAAAGCCAAAGCTGGGGAAGGATTTCTCGATTACGGATCAGATTTATGCTCAATTTTCAAATTAATCCTTGAAGAATAATTTTAAGTCAACAATAGCCCTTGGATTTATTTTATGAAAAATGACATGAATGGTCCTTGCAAATTCAGAAATGACATAAGTAATCCTTGAATTTTACTAAACTTAACCTATAAATTCTGAAATTACATTACCAATATCAAGCCCAAATCCAATTTCCTTTTTACACCAAAAGCCCAAACACCAAAAATCTTACCCAAGCCCACCCAATACCCACGGTCAAAATATTATAATACGGGTCAAAGAAAGGGTCAAATGGTCAAACAAACATTTAATAAAATTAACCCGCGCCCCATTTTTTCCCCCAAATGTAATTTACCCAGGTCCCCCATGAACCCTAACCCCCAAACCTTCAAAATTACCGTCATTAATGGTAGAATGGTACAATCAAGTACGCTTCTAGAAGATGTCAAGAGTGTCAGCATACGTCAGAGTATTAAGAAGCACATGGGGGACACATGGCAATCTCTGATTGGGTGGAACGCGTCATAAACTCTGATCCAAGGGCTATAATCTATCAAGTAATGATTGAAGTTGATCAAGCGGCTAGAAGGTGATCCAAACTAACACAAGCTCACACGGATTGCCAGCTTGGCAATCCGTGACCCCAATCCTCACCTCTCCTATAAATAGAGGCATTTGTAGCTGATTTTAGTGTGTAGTCTTAGTGTAGCGAAGCTATGTCGAAATTTCTTTAGATTGTACTTAGTTTAGATTATGTAATGAATTGAGTTTGAATAAAATTTTCAGTTTTCTATTAATCAAAATTTAGCTTATTGTTACTGTTATAGTGATTCAGCTTTTATAATTCATATAATCAGCTTAATTCTTAATTACTTTCAGTGCTTCTCATTTAGCTTTATCACTCTTATTTTTAGAAATTCAATTTCATTTCTCATAAAAAGACATAAAAATCAGAAAATTATAAAAAATAAAAAAAATAAGTTTCAATTTGCTTTTGATAAGCTTTTAATAAGCTGTATTAGCTTATATACAATCTATACAAGCTTTGTAGTTTGATTCAGTTCTGCTCTTATTCCAAAATTCTCAAGTGACTTGAATAGTCAACAAAAGTCAATCTATGGTGAGATTTCATGGTCAGCTTGGTTATTGATAGTTCAAGTGAGTAAGGGAAGCACTTGGCCTGTCTAGAGACAGGCAAGCATAGTGATCCACCTCTGTTCTTGCTGAGGTGGTTGTTGCTTTGTAAGTTTGAAATTTGATCTCTAATTTGTAGTATAGACTATTATAGTTTAGTTTTAAATTGTAGTTTACTGTTCCATTGATAATTGTTGCTGATTTAGTTGTTATTTTAGATATTTTGATTGGTTGAGTCTGATTTTTATAGTTATTGTAGCTTTTTGATTGAGAGTGCAGAGCTGTATTCATTAGTTTCATTTGAGTAATTGTTTCCTGCATAGATCTGAGTTTTTGCTTGTTCTATTGGATTTCACAGTAGTTGATTGTGAAATTGGACTCAGTAGTGTTTAGAGATTGTTAGTGAGTCATTGTTTAGATAATTGTTGGTTGTTTCATTGTTAACTGTTTAACTGTTACATATAAGGGGGTGTTTGGATCTGAGAATTACTAAGAATTGTTGTTGTTGGATAGCTGGTTTATTTGCACACATAAGTTTGCTTAGAGTAAATATAGTTTTAAATACCTTATAATCAGTAGGTTTATACATAAAAAGTCAAAATAGATATCTCATTAGGTTAACTGCTAGTGAGTTGTTTAATCAGTTAGAGTGATCTTAGTTATAGTTGCATAATCTAGTAAAATAGCGTAATCCAGTTTCTAAACAACTTTTAATATCAAACAAGAGTAGATTTTGTGGAAAACTAGAAGGGGGGGTTGAATAGTTTACCGCTTTTTAAATCCTTTTTAACTTGAATATCTTTAAAAACGTTTACGTTTGCTTAAAGATGTAAACACAATGTTATATGTTTGATTCTTTGAAAAACCTTTTCATGTGAATAACACTTCTAACTTTACTAGTTTCGTACTTTGAAAAGCTTTGCTTGTGATGATCCTAACTTTGCTTGTTTAGTTCTTTGAAAAGCTTTACTTTTGTTTGAAGATATAAACACATCTTTACTTGTTTAGTTCTTTGAAAAGCTTTATATGTAACTAGCAATTCTAACTAAAGTACAACATGTAATAAGTAAAGATAAAGAAAGAAACGATCAAACCACAACACGATTATTTATCGTGGTTCGGCTACAAGGACTCTTTTTCCTTGCCCTACATCCACGCCCCGAGTTTCCAACTCGAGAGTTATAAGCACTAATCAACAAGCTCCTTTCACCGGCGGAGAAAACCTTTACAACGTCGCTTACACTTTTACCGACACTAAGCTAGATGTCGAGTTCTTTTACACGGGTACAACCACTCCCATCGTCGCTTACACTTTTATCGACACTAAGCTAGATGTCGAGTTCTTTACCAAGGGTATAACCACTCCCGTTAGTTCTTTTACAAGGGTACAATAACTCCCGACACACTACGTATTTTGAGGCCTAAAATACTAACCACTTACTTCTACATACATGACACAAATGAAGTATAAACTACCAAAGCTTATACATGACCAAGCTACCAAGACTTGCAACTTTAGAGTTGAAGCTTGTAACTTCTTGAATGATCTTGTGAAGTCCCTTGCTACATAAGAGAATCACACAAATCAAAATGTTACTGAGTTAGTTGAGAGAGTATGTGAAAATATGTCCTAAAGGGGTGACTCAAAACTAACAAATGGTTTGGTATTTATAGCAAACCATCCTGCAGATCTGGCGGATACGGCGGACCCCTCAGAAGGGTTCCGCCCATGTATCCCCAGGGTACCGCCAGGGCTGCAGTTGGTTTTTGCAATAAATCTTTCAAACCAAACAAGGTCACATCACATTACTTCTAGTCAAACACAAGACTTGCAAGCAAGCATAAGGTTAGTCAAACACTCTTTCTTACCATAAATGTATATGGACAAAGCTTACCCTAAATGTGATGTGACATTACTATTTTAAGAAATAAATGTGATGTGACAAGACACTTTCTAATTTAAGAAATAAAAACAATGTTTTGTTTAAAAGGAAGTGTAAACCTTAGTTAAACAAGACTTAAACACTTCAAGTGATGATTTACTTATAGATAAACTTCATACTTTGTCATTAACAAAACTTAGCAAAGATCGTAAAGTATAAATAACATTTTTAGGCGATATTTGTATTAACAATCTCCCCCTTTTTTTTGATGACAAAACATAAACTTTATTTATAAGTAAGTCACTAGTTTTAGTGTTAAGTCTTATAAAGTTAGTATAAAAAAACTTGTTTTTGCAAAGATGAGGTGATAAGCACAAGTTTATATAAATTCTCCCCCTTTTTGTTGAAACAAAAAGAAGAGTAGCGAAGCGGAAGTAAGCACTTGCTCCCCCTTGGACGATACTCCCCTTAAATGGAGTGCCAAGAGTGGAGACATGGATTTTGAACCTACAAGAAAAAGGTTAGTTGTCGCTTAAGACAAGTCATGAAAGCATTTCATGTTTAAAACACAACTAAGAGTTGTGAAGTGAAATAATACACCACTCATGCGCCCCCTTGAATATTACTCCCCTAAATGGAGTATCAAGGAAGGAAAACATGGATAATGATCCTACAAAAAGAAAGGTTAGTTTCAAAAACACAAGATATATGTATGGTACCATACAAGGTATAGTTCACTTATCATACCTAAATGGTCAACAAACAATGAAAACCTTGTAGTAGAATGAAATTCATTTCATGTAAAATTTTGACTCTTAAAAAGTCAAAGACAAGAAATTTGGATTACACCATCCTACTTCTAAAAATAAAGAAAAACTAAAAATAAACTAAGAACTTAAAAGGCTACAAGGAAATCATCATTTTCCTTAATGAGAAACATTTTCCAAAAACAAGGCTAAGGTTGTTTAAGGATGAAAATGTGGGTTGGAGGGTTGTAGCGGGCTTTATTTTGAAGGTTGAAAGGATGACACGGTTTTGGTTTAATTGGGAAACATTTTCCAAAAGAAACGGTTTTGTTTCATTTTGGAGACTCTAAAGTTGAGGTGTGTGAGACGAGGATTGTAGAAGATCCAAAATGTGGTTTAGTATAAACCTCATTTCTTCGGATAGCTCACGAATTTCCCTTCGACACCCTTCACTAATGTGAGCGGTTCTTTCGCAATGATTGCAATCATGGCGGGGAAAGTTTGGTGGAAGAGTGGTTTGATATGTTGGTGGTGGATGGTTTGAACTTAAAGGAGCAAAGGTGGATGGTTGAGTAGTGTTTTTGCTTCCTTCATTTGTTGATTGAAGTGTTGTTTGTAAAACCATGATATGGTTGATTTGAGAGTCAACCATACGTTTGAAGGCATGAAGGTGGTTTAAATGAGTGTCAATCTCATTATGAAGGTTTTGAGGTTTTTCCCATATGGATGCTTCTATTTTCTTATAAGAAGAAAGTAGAGATTCAAAATATTGGGAAGGTTCTTGTGGTGATGGTTGTTGTTGTTGTGGTGGTTGTTGGTTTTGAACAAAATGGCGGAAGCTTGGTTCGCCGGAAGGATTGCCATGAAGGTCTTTGTAGATTGGGTGAAACACAAATGATTGTGAGTGGGTATGACCTTGATCATTTGGAAAAATGGATGGTCTAGCATAACGGTAAGCCAACCGTTCTACTAATGATGGTTGATGGGGTTCATCATCTAGTTGCTCACTAGGTTGTTGTTGGGTTTCCATTTGAGCAATGGTGTCAAAGAGTGACAAGGATGGTGGATTTGATGATTTGGGTGATAGGTCTTCTAATGTTTCTAAATAGGGTAGTGGTGATGTTGGAGGTGTATGGAAAAGTTCCATTGGTGTAAGTGTTGGTGATTGGAGTGATGGAGTTTTTGATGGTTGAGCTTGTTGAGAAGGTGATGATAAATCACTTGAAGGTCTAGTTGTTGGAGGAATGGTTGCCATGTTTGTGTAGCAATGTGTTGGAGAGGGTGTTGGAGTATCAAGATTAAGCATTTCTTGAAAGGTAATTACATTGGTATTACAATGTGTTGGGGATTGTGTTGAGGTAGTGAGGTTAAGAAAATCTTGGATAGGTGAAGAAATGTTAAGAGAAGCATCACTTGAAGAAGATGAGCTTGACTTGACGGTTTTGTTGAAGCAACAAGGTTTAACACTAATCCTAGTGGTTTTTGAGAAGGATTTTGATGACTCGGATGATGTGTTGGATTTAGTCATTTCAAAGGTCTGGTTTTGATGTTTTGAGAGAAGAAGTTTTAATGGTGATGGTGTGATTTGAAATGTAGCAAAACTTTCAAATTTATAGGATGAAGGAGATGTTGAAATGGGTGTTTGGATTTGATGTTTTACCATTCAAAGATTGAGGTTTCAAATGATTTACATAGTTTTCATGAACATGTCAAATCATTGCATGTCAATCCAATGGGATAAGGTGGAGTGAAAGACCAACATATGCACTCAATGCTTTGTGATCATGGGATGTGATTTGGTTGAAAATATTTCAATGGTTTGAAGGATCCTTTAAAAGGGTTCCTTGAGTTGGTTATGTTTGAATTTGAATTTTTGGAGGGAAGTGGCTTCCTAATTGTTTTAGTGAGTGAAAGTTGTTCTAATATGGTTATTGGAGTTAATGGAAGATGTTTCTCACTTAGGATAATGTTTTGACACTTTACAAGTTTTGGACTTAAGAAAAATGGAAAAAAATTTCTGCAGGTGTCTGGCGGAACCCTCAGAATACACTGGCGGAACCCAATTGAGGGTACCGCCTGATCCGTTGGGCCATTTCTGGGATTCCCAGAAAATACACTGGCGGAACCCAATTTTGGGTACCGCCAGAGCTCAAAAATTAGGCAATCCGCGTTTTTGACCCGCGAGACGATTTTCAAAATTTTCGAAAACTCCTAAAATAAAAAAGATAAGGCATTTCTGGTTAGGCAATGCAAAAATTAGACACGTAAACATACATATCATAGGACTTTGACCTTGAGGTCGAGGATTTCACTATACTTAGTAAGAATTGCCATAAGCATAGAAAAATTGACAAACACCTTAAACATTGTCATTATGCATAAAAGTTTATACAAACATAATCCGACAAACGTAATAAACCATGAAAGTGAAAAACAAACAAATCACGTAGTTTAACACATAAACGGTTCTAAAGCATTCATAAGCCAAACACTCCTTAATCTTCTCACAACCGGTCTATCTTCTTATTGAGCTTGTTTAGGTACCTTCCAAAGCATTTGAACATTCCTTTGGTTTGCTTGAATTCTTCGGATGCATTGTCAATGGCGGGGAGTGCTTGAAGGTATTCTAGAGGAGGTAACATAGAGTTAGGAAGTTTATCGTCCTCGCTCATGCCGGATGATGATGATGATGGTGTAGGTGATCGATTACGTTTGCCCTTACCTTTGAAAACTCGTCTATCACTTAAAGGAACGAAGATGTGAGGAACGAGAGAATAGTCAAGGCGCATTCCATTTTCGTTAGGAGAAATGGGTGAGATTGCTCTAAAGAGGCGGGTAAGAAGCATTCCATAGGGAAGAGCGGTTGTTCCAACTAAGGGTATGTCGGCCATTCTTTTGGCAAGGTAGTAGGCTAAGTTGAAGGGTTGACCGGTGGAAATGCTATAGAGCATGTAGCAAAGGCATGTGTTGATGTGATCTCTATTTCCTATGGTACTTATGATGTTAGCTCTAAGAATTTCTTCTCACTTCTTAAATTGCGGTTTAAGCTCATTGAGCTCCATACCAAAAGGATCCTTATCTACAATATTCCCCGAACGATTCACCCTAGTGGTAGAGGTTCTAACAAAGAGATGTTCCTTAATAGTTTCCTTACTAGCAAGAGGTGTGTCGTATGGATAAAAACGCTCAATAGAATCAAGACTTGAAATGGGCCGCTTATCCGTGTAGAGGAAAGTTCCTTCATTTGGGACACCAAGAATGATGGCTAAGTCTTTTAAATCTATGTCATGTGATATTTGATTGGTTGTGAAGTTTAATGATATCTTACCACCAACACTTGTGGAAAGGTTTACGGTTGCATAGAATTTCAAGATGAACCTAGGACAAATTGGCTCATCTATATCAAGGAGACAATCAAAGTTAATTGCGGCAAAGTTTTGGCGAATAGATGTTCCTTCTAGAAAGGATGGATCAATGGTTCTACCTTCGTGAACATAGCGTTTTTCTAATGCCTTAAAGGTTTCTACTTGAACCGGGTTGAGACCTTTGGTCCTATGGTGTTTGGGCATGTACTTAAGGGTTTCCTTGTGACCGGATTTATTTGCGGGAGGCATGTTGATTCCTAGAAAACACAAAATTATATGTTAATGACTTTTAACAATGTGGATGTTCTAATGTGTTCCTATATGCACACAATGTGGAGACTTGGTTATCTTGACTCATTTTGATTCCAAATTGTTTTGTTATGCAAATTTTGTTATAAAAACAAAAGATAACCAACACTTTCCTATTTGAATGTGTCTTCAATTGAATGTACCCGAAAATACATATTAGTTATGTATCCCCTTTAGCATTCAAGAGATAGTATGCAAGTGATGTTTTAATGATGTTTTTCATTTGTTTTAACAATGTGGTGATGAATCATGTTCTAGTCTTGGATGCGATTTTTGAAAGACAATGCACTTGGTGTGTTTGGCAAATCAAATTAATCAACAACAAAAAAATACAATTTTTAAATAATGAAATACATAATTGACTAGCCACCAAGTTTTTCATGAATCAAAAAGTTTTATGCATAAACCCTAAGATTCTAGTTAATGATTGTAAGCAAGAATGTTATACTTGAATCAAATATGCAATTGTGATTAGAATACTTACAAAGTTAGTTGGATTTGAAGAGATTGGATTGAAAGCCCTAAAATTCGTGAGGATATGTGTTTTTGAGAGGGTGATGGCTGTTTGAAAGTTAATGTTAAAGTTAAGAGGTGTTTGGTTTTGAAATTAAGAATAAAACAATCTGAGGCTTTGGCGGACCAGGCGGAACCAAAAAATGGGTTCCGCCCGTATGGTCTGAGGGTGCCGTGGGAGCTGCAGGGAAAAAACTCAAAAAGGAATTGTCTTGATTTTTGTGGTTTTATCCTAATGCTCAAAACTAAGGTTTTAGGTCTTATGAGTCTTTGACTAAGCCTAGGAATTATGAATGCTTCATATTCAAGAGATTTTGTGAACGTGTTGATGGAATAGTTAACGTAGAAGACTTTCTTAGTTAAGACGTTCCTCAATGAACAATCTTACCAAGGCGATGATGATGGATCACAATATGTCTATTAAGAAACATAATGGATTGAATTGTCGCCGAAGTCGATGCTTCCTTTGTAGAAGGGATAATAATGTTGATGAGATGAATTCCGTTGTCGATGTGAGTTAGCTTATTCAAGTAGAGCTTGTTGATGTGCTTCTCCATCCAAAACTAATTTGAGAACCTTACGGGTTTTGTAGAATCATTAGGTAAGTAAGTATAAAAGTTCAAGTACCACTTGTGCTTTTCTTATCAACTTATTACCGACATAATTCCATTTTGCATACACTATGGGTTCTATTCCTGTTCTTTTGGGATACCATAATCCTAGTTGTGTAGTACCTTATGATGTATCTAATCAAGCTCAACTAAAGAGTTGTTCGAGGATCTTCTTTAACATGAGCACATAGACAAATGCTAAACATAATGTTGGATCTAATTGTTATGATAACAAGTAGTCTTCCGAACATTTCTCTACGTTTAGTTTTACCTACGGATTTACTAATCTCATTCTTGACAAGTCATCAATAACTTAACCATTAAAAATAAGAGAGTAACTAAGAATGTCTTTAAGTTAAAATCCCTTGCTTTTGGAGTTTGCTTTTATTATCAAATAGGCTTTCAAATATTGACACTTATAATCACATGATTACTTTGAAACGTATATTTTGTTTCACTGGTTGTTTTACTCTAAATTCCAAAAATTGTTTTTGTTGAATTTGTTTAGACACAACTATGATCTATAAATCAAGTTTTATAACTATTGTCAATTTTGCTTGATTCAATGTTTGACTCAAGGTGAGAAGATGTTATTTTGTACTTTTACTCCATGCTTGTCTTGCCATCATTGGACTTTCGACTAAGTCATCATCTACCAAAGATGATATCTTAGAAGGAGGAGATAACTCGTTAAATGTTATATTCAATGACTCCTCGACTTTATGGGTTTTCTTACATAAGAAACTATGAGCTCTATTAGTTTTGAAAAAGTCCAAGAGGTACAACATCATGAGACTATGTGTCACGTTTGATGTGTAAATCCTAGATGTTGAAAACTCATTTTATTTCACACATCTAAGTGTATGCTTGTGTGATTTATTTCCCCTTGTGTGTTTTATGTGTGATTATCACAAAAGAGTGATTGAAGAAAAACACAATTAAACAAAGGTTTGTTTTGCAAGCATCACAAAGGTGTGAGACATTTTAACATTTAGGAAATTCTTAGTTAGTTCACTTGTAAGCAAGAGTTGAGTGAGACTTACTCAAGAGTTTTTCGTATTTATCTCTTGATGGTTAAAGAACCAAAACACCTTATATCTCCTACTAATACTAATGACCAAATTCCTTGTCGCATAGAATCTAATCTTAGTTATTACTACTAGCATGTAAACACATTAGAGTATACTAACAACACATATTCCAACACATAATGCTAGAAACAAGAGACAATCAAAGTCAAGTTGAAGTAATGCGTACCTTTTAAATTGCATAGAGATGCTATCAAGAGGATAAACATTACGCGTAAAATCTTGGTTTGATGACCCGATTTGAAACTCAATAACTCATGTATCCAAGAAGGTTAGATAATCATATAAAAGCATAGAGCATGATAATCTTAATCCTTTTATCATGAGTTTCCATTAGAGATTGAATTATCTCTAAATCTCTCTTCTAGGTTTGACAAATTTTACTTGTGTTACTTTACTAGTTGATGGTGCTTTTGAGTTAAATTCTAATCCGGTTTTATCTTTAAACAACCTTTGACTCCTCAACAATCTTTCAAGAGATTTTGAGCTTTCATCAAATTTAACTAATGATTTTCCTTTCTCATTTTGCTTTTTAATCTTATGTTTGTAATCTAGACATAATTTACCTTCTAGATCAATTTCAACATAACTCTCAATTCTAAACATTTTATCTTCTAACAAGATTTCTTTTTCAAAGATATTCTTAAAAGATTTTGAAGACTCATTCTTGAAGATAGCTTTTAGGTCCATGTTGCATAAACGTTTAGACTCATTTTCTAGTTTAGAAAACTCTAGGATTAATTTCTCAAAGCAAAAGTGTTTGGTTTCAAAATGTACCTTGCTTGATGTTTTATCTAGTAGAGAATCACAAACCAGAAGGTTGGCTTCATCTTCATCCGTGTTATTCCATGAATCGTAAGCAAGTCCACTAAGAGCAAGTCATGAGTAATCATCTTTACTTACACCTTCATTTAAAACATTTAAACTAGTAGTACATGTATTTATCTCAACTAAATGTCTATCAATTAATATTTCTAAGACTTCTAATTTATATGTGAGATCAAATTGATCATCTTTGACTTGCATATTTCTTGATGAAAGTTTAACATATTTTTCCAAATATCATTAGCCGTTTGACAAAAATACATTCTTTCATATTTGGTACTAAAGCTTTATAAATCATTGTTTTAGCTTTAGTATTTTTATCAAGTTTAAGATAGTTATCTTGGTTTTCAAAAACTTGTTTTCTTTGGTTTGAAATCACCAAACGAAATAATATGCCAAAGATCTTGATAAATTGATTTCACATAGTTTTAAAAATTACTTTTCCATTCAAGTAAGTTTTCTTTTTCAAATAGTGGTGGGTTTTGAATAGGTTGCCCTTCTTTGAGATTTTCAAAATCCATGGATCGATCCAAGTTTTAAAATACATTCTATTTTAAAGATCTTGAGTAACGTAGCTCCTGATGCCAATTGTGGAAAACTAGAAGTGGTGGTTGAATAGTTTACCGCTTTTTAAATCCTTTTTAACTTGAATATCTTTAAAAACGTTTACGTTTGCTTAAAGATGTAAACACAATGTTATATGTTTGATTCTTTGAAAAACCTTTTCATGTGAATAACACTTCTAACTTTACTAGTTTCATACTTTGAAAAGCTTTGCTTGTGATGATCCTAACTTTGCTTGTTTAGTTCTTTGAAAAGCTTTACTTTTGTTTGAAGATATAAACACATTTTTACTTGTTTAGTTCTTTGAAAAGCTTTATATGTAACTAGCAATTCTAACTAAAGTACAACATGTAATAAGTAAAGATAAAGAAAGAAACGATCAAACCACAACACGATTATTTATCGTGGTTCGGCTACAAGGACTCTTTTTCCTTGCCCTACATCCACGCCCCGAGTTTCCAACTCGAGAGTTATAAGCACTAATCAACAAGCTCCTTTCACCGGCGGAGAAAAATTAGAATAAGTCAATTAGAATAGGTTAGTAATAAGTCAATTGTTAGCAGTTCATTTTAGTTTAAGCCTGCTGAACTGAGCTTGTTTTTAAGTATTACACATAAGTTTTTGGTCATTAATTTGTTGGATATTAAATCTCTGTTGGTCAGTCTTGGTTTTGCTCAATTCACTTTGGAAATTAGATCTTATTTCAATTGATTAAGGAACCATTGAAGTTGCCTGACTGTAGTAGTTGTCTGCTTTTGAACTTAGGCCTGCTAATCTACATAAGTGATTGAATTTGAGATTTCATTGTTGTTCTGAGTTGTATAAGTGTAGTATAAGTGTTGTGCATCATCATTTTACATCTGTTTCTGCTTAAGCTTGTTTTTGCTTGCTGATTGAGCTTATTACTTAGCTTATTGAATTTGTTTGCTTGAATCTGAGTTTCTGAGCTTTTTGAGGGTTGTAATTGGATATATCTGAGCATTATACATCATTTTTTGTCAGTGTTATAAGTTTCATTTTGTACTATTCACAAGTGCTTATTAATAAGCACTTGTGATAAGCAGTTTTCATAAAATAAGCACTTATACTGTTCAATTTAGCTTCAAAATTTTTATCCAAGTTCATTCTATTATTTTAGAATTTCTGGTAATTTTTCAGATTTTTCCAAGTTGTTTTGATATTTTTCATAATATTTCTTTGATTTTAATCATTTTTAAATACCTTTTAATAAACAAAAATCAATAAAAATTCAGAAAAAGTTGTGAAAAATACAAAAACACTTTTAGAAATTCTTTTATATTATTTTAGAATTTTGAGAATTTAATTTTCAATTTTCCACTTTATTTTTCTATTTTTCCTTATTTTTAATTCAATTTAAATTCCAAAAATCAAAATTAATTCATAGAAAATAAATAAAAAGTCAAAAAAATATTTTTCTTTTTCTTAAAATTCTTTTTAATAGTTTAAGATTTTAAAAAAATTGTTTTACATTCGTAGGATCATTTTTTGATAAACGTTACGTTTTAAATTTTGCGATTGCATTTCCGTTTTTACGTTTTTGACTTTTGTGCATATTTAGCTTGTACTCTTTGCATATTTCATAATTATTTGTGATTACTTGAATATCTTGATTGTTATTTTCACTTTCTCACTTTTTAATTCACGGTTTCACGAATCGATATTCTCAATTCCATTCGCCTTCACTGGGAAACGATTCGGGTGATCCGTATTTTATGTGGATCACTTCGATATACTACTATATAATATATAATTGGTTTTTACACGAATCAAATTTTTGACGCCGCTGCCGGGGAAGGCCGAAGTGAATTTTTGAATATCGTTTTTTTTTAAAAAAATCGTGATTTGTTAAGCCTTCCTCTACTTTGTATATATATTTCTATATAAAAATTGAAAAATTCAAAACACTTTTCCAAAAGTGTTTACAAAATACCAAAAAAAATAATAAAATTTACAGCCTTGTCTCTACCGAAAGGAAGAGCGTTGTAAACCAAAAAAATCTCGCAATATAACGAAAACGTGAAATTAATTGATTATCGGTTTATTTCAATTACTACAACCGATTAAGCGGGAAATACGGAAGCTAAGACATTAAATTGCTAGCTGAAGAGAGAAACACTCTTTTCTCCCGTCCCGTCGCGCGTGGTTTTGAAAGAAACGGTTTTCGATTAACGTTACGTTTTAATAAAAAGAAAAACAAAAGAAATAAAAAGTTTTTGTGATAAATATAAAAAACAAAAAGATTTTCTTTTCTCTTTTCTTTTTCATTTTTTTGATTTTGCTCGTGGTGTATGCACACCCGTTCTTCTTTTGAGAGTCTTACGTCTCCGTTCTCTAACCCCGAGCGGGTTTTACGACATACGAGTCGGGTTCATTTCCTTGACGACGAGGAGATGAACCAAAACGAACACAATGGACCCCCGCTGACGGGTGGTCCGCAGCACAATGTTATCCCGCCGATGGGACAACAACCGGCATTTGATCCACGTCCGATGGAAGAAGAACTCCAATCACCATTCAATGGTGTGAGGAGAGCTATTGTGATTCCGGACATCAATGCCAACTTTGAGATCAATCACGGATTACTCAATTTGATTACGGGTATATCCTTTCACGGGTTCGATCACGAAGACCCCTATGCTCACATCAGAAATTTCACCGACATCGCTGAGACCATTAGAATGAACCAAGTTCCTCACGATGTGGTGAAATTGAAGTTATTTCCTTTCTCCTTAAAAGGAGCAGCCCAGACTTGGCTAGAAAAGGAACCGCCCAATTCGATTCACACTTGGAATGATTTCGCTTCCAAGTTTGTGAATTGCTTCTATCCTCCCTCTAAAACTTCTAACCTACGTTCTCAAATCTTTCGGTTCGAACAAGCTTTTGATGAGTCGTTTAGTGAAGCTTGGGACCAATTCAAAGATTTGAAGGAGAAATGTCCGAACCATGGGTTCACCGACCTTCAGCAGATTGATATGTTTTATAATGGGTTATGTCATGCTGACCAAGATTCGCTTAACTCTGCTGCGGGTGGTAACTTGTTGGCTAGGAACACGCATGATGCTTTCACGATAATCGAAAATAAGGCTCGTGTTAGAATGTCAAGAAATAAACCAAAAGTGTCTAACAATGGTAAAAATAATGATGAATTGGTAAATATGATTGTGGCTTTAACAAAGAAAGTTGATGCAATGTCTATGGAAAAATCAAGTCAACAAGTCAATGTCGTTAATCAAGGTTGCATTACTGGCTCTTTTGCTCAAGAGAACGTGTATGCTGCGAATATGGGTGGCAACGGTTACCCACCTCTTCAAGGAGATCGTAGTCTTCTCAGCTACCGTTCGAGCCAATATCATGGACCACCCGGGTTTAATCAACCTAATCAAGTGAATCCAAATAACAATGTGCAAAACCGTAATCATCAATTCAATAACAATCAAAATCACAACCGCGGAAATAATGGTTTTCAAGGACAAAATCAAAACCGGGGAAATTACCACCAAGGCCCGTCTCAAGGGAACAATTTTCAAAACAATGGAAATTTTCAGAATAACAATCATGGAAATCAAAATAATGGCAATTTTCAAAACCATGGGCAAAATTTCAATAATCAAAATCAAGCTGTTATTCCAAATCCGACGCCCACGGAAGAGTTGATTAAACAATTGATTCAGAGTCAACGAGCTTTAATTGCTAAACAAGATGAAACAACGAGATTGTTTGCAACTCAAATCAATGACATTAACAAGCGTTTAAATGATCGACCCTCGGGCACTGGAACAATGCCAAGCAACACGATCGCTAACCCGAGAGGCGATTCAAAAGCGATCATAACAAGGAGTGGTGTTACTTATTATGGACCGACGGCTCCGACTACTTCTTCTTATCTACCTCCCAAGGTAGTCGCCCGTGAACTCGAGGTGACAACGGAGACGGAAATTCCTATTAATAATGGAAGGACCGAAGACATCCAACCTCCGGTGGTCCCGACGTCTAAAGGAAAGGAAAAGGTTGTCAATGATAATGAAAATGAAACACCGGTTAAAACAAAGTTGCCATATCCATCACGCTTAAACGAACAAAAGCACCGCGAGAAGGATAAAAGCCAAATGGAAAAGTTCTATCAGATTTTTCAAGAGTTACATTTTGATATAAGTCTTGCGGATGCTATACTTTTGATGCCCAAATTTGCTTCGATGCTAAAAGGTCTTTTGAATAATAAGGAAAAGCTTTTTGAAATGTCAAGGACTCAAATGAACGAGAATTGCTCAGCGGTTCTTCTTAAAAAGCTACCCGAAAAGCTTGAAGACCCTGACAAGTTTCTTATACCATGCAATTTTCCGGGTATGGTTCAATGCTTCGCCTTGGCCGATCTTGGTGCTAGCATTAACCTTATGCCATTGTCGATATGGAAAAAGTTGTCTCTTCCTAACTTGACACCGACGCTTATGACCCTCGAGCTTGCCGACCGATCTACGTCTCGTCCAATTGGTATAGCTGAGGATATTTTTGTCAATGTTGGGAAATTCCATTTCCCTGCGGATTTTGTGGTTGTTGATTTCGATGCCGATCCACGGGTTCCTCTCATTCTCGGGAGAGGATTCATACGGACCGGTCATGCCTTAATTGATGTTTACGACGAGGAGATTACTTTACGTGTTGGAAATGAAGCCGTCACTTTTAACCTTGATCAAACCGCGAGATGCTCCTCCGATTACGATGTTTCTTCCGTCAATCGAATCGATGTTATTGATGAACTTACGGAGGAGTATGCTCAAGAATTTCTTGGTTTCACCGAAAATGCTTCAAGTGGCAATCCCACTCCTTCTATTGAACCAATCGTCTCCGATTCTTCCCCTTCCCTCACTCCGTTTGAGGGAAGTGATCTCGCTTGGGAATAAATTAATGCTAGTCTTTCAAATGAATCATTTTCACCGGAAATTGATAATAATAATTTTGATCCGGAGGGGGACATTTTATTAATTGAAAAATTGTTAAATGAAAAACCGATTGTTTCTTCCCCTCCGGTGGACTTAAAAATGGCAGACGTAAAAGAAGTTAAGCCGTCTATTGAGAATCCTCCGAAGCTCGAGCTCAAGGATTTACCTCCTCATCTCGAATACGCATACTTGGAAAAAAATGATAAATTACCGGTTATAATATCAAAAGGCCTTAAAGATGAGGAGAAGACACGACTCTTAGATGTGCTTCGGAAGCATAAAAGTGCGATTGCTTGGCAAATATCCGACATTAAGGGAATCAACCCTCGATTTTGTACTCATAAGATTCTACTTGAAGAAAATCAGAAAGCTTCATTCCAACAACAATGACGGGTTAATTCACAAATCCATGAAGTGATCAAAAAGGAAGTTATAAAACTCCTTAACGCTGGAATGATTTATCCGATCTCGGATAGTTCATGGGTTAGCCCGGTTCATTGAGTACCAAAGAAGGGCGGAATCACTGTTGTGAAGAATGACGATAATGAGCTTATACCGACTCGACTTGTGACCGGATTGAGAGTTTGTATCGACTACCGCAAGTCGAATGATGCGACACGTAAAGACCATTTCCCGCTCCCTTTTATGGATCAAATGCTTGAACGTTTAGCGGGAAATGAGTTCTATTGTTTTCTGGATGGCTTTTCTGGGTACTTTCAAATTCCCATTGATCCCCAGGATCAAGAAAAGACCACTTTTACTTGCCCGTATGGAACGTTTGCCTATCGTAGAATGCCCTTTGGCTTATGTAACGCTCCAGGCACGTTTCAATGGTGTATGATGGCCATTTTCTCCGATATGATTGAAAAAACCATGGACGACTTCTCCGTCTATCGAAATTCTTTCGACTCTTGCCTCTCCCATTTGGAAAGTATGCTAATTCGGTGTGAAAACACTAATTTAGTTCTAAATTGGGAAAAGTGCCACTTCATGGTTAAAGAGGGTATAGTCCTCGGCCATAAGATATCCAAATATGGGATTGAGGTGGATCGTGCAAAATTCGATGTTATTGCTAGGTTACCTCACCCGACTACCGTAAAAGGAATCCGAAGTTTCCTTGGTCATGCTGGCTTTTACCGACATTTTATTCAAGACTTTTCCAAAATAGCCCGGCCTCTGACCCACCTTTTAGAAAAAGATGCTCCGTTTAACTTCACAAATGAATGCGTCGATGCATTTAATGTTTTAAAGAAGAAGTTAACGGAGGCACCAATCTTAGTTGCCCCCGATTGGAACTTACCATTTGAACTAATGTGTGATGCAAGTGATTATGCTAATGGTGCAGTTCTGGGGCAACGTAAGAATAAGTATTTTCAATCGATACACTATGCAAGCAAGACCATGAATGACGCCCAACATCACTACACAACGAGCAAAAAGGAAATGTTAGCGGTTGTCTATGCTTTTGAGAAATTTAGGTTTTATTTGCTTCTTAAAAAGTGCATAGTGTATACGGACCACTCAGCCCTAAAGTACTTAATGGCAAAGCAAGATGCTAAGCCACGTTTAATGCGGTGGGTTCTTTTGCTCCAAGAATTTAATGTCGAAATACGAGACAAGAAAGGAGTTGAGAATCTTGCTGCTGATCACCTTTCACGACTTGAGAACCCCCATCAAAGTGTTCTTGAGAAAAAGGAAATTAACGATGCTTTTCCTCTCGAGACTCTTGGGAGCAATGTTGCAAAAAACGGCCTACAAGGCCTTGTAATCGCCGATTTCAAGCTACAAGGCCCTGGAACTTGGAGACATTTACAAGGAAGTCGGCCGATTAATCGGCGATTACAAGGTTTTGGGCCGATTAATCGGCTAAAAAACGCAAATCGGCCCTTGACCGCCTCAGGACCAATTCACGATTTTTGCAACATTGCTTGGGAGTGTGACTAAAACTGACCAAAGTACCCCATGGTTCGCCGATTTTGCGAATTACCATGCGGGGAAATTCATTAGGAAAGGGTTGTCGTCCCAGCAAAAGAAGAAATTCTTTAAAAATGTTCAACATTATTTTTGGGACGACCCCTATTTGTTTAAAGTCTGTGCGGATCAAGTGATCCGGCGGTGTGTCCACGGTACGGAAGCTGTTGAAATTCTTAAGGCATGTCATAGTGGACCCACGGGGGGACATCATGGTGCCAATTTCACCACAAAGAAAGTGTTCGATTCCGGCTTCTATTGGCCGACGATATATCGGGATGCCCATGAATTGGTGAAAACATGTGATTCTTGCCAACGTCAAGGGAAAATTTCTCAAAAAGATGAAATGCCTCAAAATGCGATTCAAGTTTGTGAAATTTTTGACGTTTGGGGCATCGATTTCATGGGGCCATTCCCGTCGTCTAGAGGAAACAAATACATTCTCGTGGCCGTCGATTACTTATCAAAATGGGTTGAAGCGAAGGCGCTCCCCACCAATGACGCCCGAGTTGTTGTTAAGTTTTTGAAAAGTCTCTTTGCCCGATTTGGTGCACCTCGAGCCATCATAAGCGATCGTGGGAATCATTTTTGTAATGATCAATTTGCCCAAGTAATGCTTAAATATGGTGTCACACATCGTCTTTCCACGGCTTATCATCCACAAACGAGTGGTCAAGTTGAGGTCTCCAATCGTGGTTTAAAGCGTATACTAGAAAGGACAGTAGGAGAGCACCGTGCCTCTTGGGCCGACAAATTAGAAGATGCATTATGGGCTTTCCGGACCGCTTACAAAACTCCCATTGGGTGTACACCATATAAGCTGGTTTACGGGAAAGCTTGTCATTTGCCCATTGAACTAGAGCACAAGGCCTACTGGGCCTTAAAACATGCCAACTTTGACTTAAAAACCGCGGGTGATCACCGTAAAGTTCAATTGAATGAGTTAGTCGAACTCCGTGATCAAGCTTACGAGAATTCTTTGATATATAAAGAGAAAACAAAAGAATCCATGATGCCAAGATCAAAGACCGCATTTTTAACGTTGGTGATCAAGTGCTACTTTTTAACTCTCGTTTAAAGATATTCTCGGGTAAGCTTAAAACCCGTTGGTCTGGACCATTCACAATAGCCCAAGTTTTCCCTTATGGTACCATTGAGTTAGCTCAACAAGATGGTCCCAACTTTAAGGTGAATGGTCACCGATTGAAACACTATTTTGGAGGGGACGTACCAACAATGGTAGTTCCGGATCTCCAAACTTTCCCCAAGGACGATTAAATTCGGGGATCGAGTCAAGCTACGTGACTCGGAAATAAAAATCAAAGCGCTTCGTGGGTGGCAACCCATGCTTATCCAATTTCATCTTCTTATTTTCTATTTTCTAACGAATAACGTGAGGAGGGGGTGCCTCTTCTACTCTTGTGTTCCGTGGTTGTTTGTGATGTTTGTTAGGATTGTCCGCGATTTATGATGACTCTCGTGCTCGTTATCTTCTCTTCGCTCGAGTTTTATTCATCGGTGCTTATTGGAAATCCTATATCCGTGAATCTTATCGACTAACGTTTTCTTTGGCATAATTAATAAACGGCCTAGAATTTTGTTAGGATTACCTTAACCCGAAAAACATTGAGGACAATGTTTCATTCTAGTCTGGGGGAGGGTGAATCTTCGATTCGATTTTAACCTTGCATTTTTCACATGTCGTGCACTCTTGCAACTCCGTTTTTCCACCAAAAATTAAAAAAAAAAAAAAAAAAAAAAAAAAAAAAAAAATCAATGAAAATGTCATGAAAAAGCACAAAAGAATGAGAAAAAAGTTGAAAAGTTGTGCAAAAATATAATAAAGTTTGAATAAGTGTTTTGACACCTTGTTGACTTTCTTGCTGGCGAGAGTAGGAATAAATATTTTGACTTGACCGGGCGTGTTGAGCCCTAGCTTGTTCCCTTAACCAATGATAGTCACATAAGCTTGTGCTAGTCTTGTACACCAGGAGCTATAAAATGCGAATTCTTTCTTAAGAATCTGCAAGTTCCCGTATTTGACTTTATATATGCGCAACTTAAAAGCTTTCGCTAGTCTTTTACATAAGGAGCTAGAAAACGCGAATTCTTCTTCTAGAATTTGCAAGTTTCCGTAACTGACTTTATATATGAGTGGCTGATTATCGGCTAAGTATTCGCGGGTTTCATTATTTGGAATCTTAAATTGCGAAGAGCGAGAAATGATAGAGTTTATTTAGAAGTTAGATGCTAAACGTGGAGTAGTGGTTCTCTTTAGAGCTCATGAGAGGTACTTGTGGCTTTTTGCTCCCATAAAATACGTCACCCATATATAATAGATGTTTTAGGTTAATTAGTGGTATTTCGGTTTGAATAATATTTAGTTATTTGTTTTCTTAAGAGAATATTTGCTTTAAAAGTTGGGTACATATCAAGGAACATAAAAAATAAGAGCAAAAATGAAAAAATCAAAAGTCAAAAGTTGATTATTTATGTGATTTTGGAGCTACCCGATAAGCTTCCATTGATGTTATGAGAAAAGTCAAAAAAGAAAAAAAAGTGAAAAGTATGAAAAATATGAGAAAAGTGAAAAAAGTGAAAAATGAAAAAAAGTGAAAGTTGAAAGTTATGTTGAATAAGAGTATGAATGTAAATAAGTTGTTGGCACGTGAGGTGCATGATGAGTGCTCAAACACTCATCATTTTTGTCGTATTTAAACTGCCAAAACATACAAAAACAATAAAAAAGTTATCAAAATACTTAAATTATCCCAAGGACTGTGTTTTATGTGTTTTAAATGCAAATTGAGCAAAAACAAATGAAAAACCATCAAAGTTTGCAATATTGGCAGTTTCAGTCCCCCAAGTTTCAAAACTTGTCAAAAATAGTCCCTATGCATTTATTTTGAACGGAAAAGTCAACCCAAGCTTTTGAAAGTCAAATTTCACAAAATATTATACTTGGGTCATAAATTTCCAAAATTACATATTTGGTCCCTGTACTTTCAAAAATGGCAAAATAAGTCCCTGGGAATTTTGAAAATTGGAAAAATGCAAAATTGGTTCTTGGAATTATGGTGCTTGGCATTTTTGGTCCTTGGAAGCAATGTGGGAAAACTACATTTTCAGTCCCTCAGGTTTGGTAAAATTGCAAAAATGGTCCTTGTGATAACTAAAAACCAACCGGACCCTTTTTATTATTACCACAAAACAAAACCAAACCCAAGCCCAAAAACATCCCCAAGCCCACTCCACTCCCAGCCCACTTCCCATTTTAAATAAAAATCCCACCCCGGTCAAACAGTCAACACGGGTCAAACACCCCGGTCAACTTCTTCTTCCCCCCAACCGTATCCCACAAAACCAGGCTCCATGTTCCCCCCTCCTCCTCACCTTTTCAGCAATAGCCCCCCCCCCCCCCCCACAATAAATGCCTCTCACCAACCTAACCAACCCCCACCACCACAATTAATACCCCCAACCATAACACTCAGAATTGCCCTATTGTTCTTTTGGCGGGAAAATTCAATCCAATGGCTAGGATGGCTCAAATTACAATTGGATGGATGGGATTTGGTCAAGGGTCAAAGAGAAAGCTAGTGGGATACTCAGATAGCAAAAAGAAGCCATGTGGGAAGGATAGTAGCTTATTTTTATTTCGTTATATATATTGTAGCTCAATATGAGCATTTGTAGTGGGTAGTATGTAGTTTTTTGTTGTTTTAGTATCTAATTGTACCTCTGTAATCCATTTTTAAGTTAATGAAATATCTGTTTTAAGTTTGTTCACAGTTGTAATTTTTTCTAGTTTATTTAGAAATTCCAATCTATTGTTCAAAGATTATTAGTGATATATCACTGTTTGCACATCCATTCAAACCTTCATGTATCTGGTTTAAAACAAGTTTCAAGTTTGTGGCATGGTATTTACTTAAGATTGAGAAAAATAGTCAAAAATATATAAAAATCAAAGTAAAATAAAATAAAAAATGGTGATCAAAGGTTGAAGAAGCTTGAAGCTCAGGATTGATGGATGCTAATGGTATTAGTGGTTCATGGGAACCTATAGGAATGGTTCATGGTTCATGGGTCCTATGGTTTAAGCAGGAAGCCCTTTGTGAGTACATTGCTCCATTTTAACTTTTTACCATTTCATTGCTTGTTCTAGTTCAATTCTGAATTAAGTGTTATTATTAGGTTTAAATTGGAGTTAATATTCATTTAAATCAGTTGGTTAAGTGTTAGAATTAATTGTTCTATAAATTTCTCATTTGACTGTCTAATTTGAATCTTAGTAATCTTGGGTAATTTTTGTTTTTGTTGTTGTTTATCTGTGTATTTTAGCTTAATATGTTGATATATGTTCCTGTGATTCAGTAGTTTAGGATTAGTATAGTTTTAGCTTGAAAATCTCTTTGGCAAATCTGTTAAAGGGGTGTTTGGTTTTAGCTTGTCTGTGGTGTCATTGTTGATTTATAGTATAACTCTGGGTTTCATTGAGTTACTTGGGTTAATATAAGCTCAGGGTAACCACTTTCTTAGTCACAAATATAGCAAAACTCAAAATCACAAGAAATCTCACCCACACAGTTAACTGTGTGGGATTTTAAATCCAAAACCTTTCACAACTTAGCATAAGGTGTTGTTTCAATCAAGATCAACCTTTTTCTAGCCGATTAACATGTTTTCAGATCATTAGAAGTAACCAAAGTTCATAAAAGTCAAATACTTAAGTTTTTTGAAAAAGTCAAAAGTGCATCATCTCAGAAAAACCAAAAATGGCATGAATTTTCTAGATTTTTGTGTTTGGTGTTAGACTTTGAAAATTGTTGGGAGTGTAGTCTATCAGCTGAGCTCTTGATTCATACACTTGTTTGATTTTTGTGATTTTTTCTTGAAGACCTTTTTGCCCTCCAAACACACTTGCAGGGCAAGGCTTTGCCCTGTGCATCAGCAGACCCAGCCACACCACCAACTTTGGTGGCTCATTGTGGTCACCTCAGTGGGTTCCACTGACCCAATCTTGGTTCATACAACCCCCCTCCTGACAGGGTTGAGGTTTTGACCATTTATTTGACCTTGGACCCTATGGACCCCACCTGAAACCTTTCCCAAAGGTTGTCCCCTTTTCTGTCTCAGAACCACAATAAGCAAGTGCTTATTGTGGATTTTTAGCTTATTCAGTTATCTTAATTGATTGAAACTTGCTTATACTTGTCCAAATAACTCAGTTGAATCAGTTTCCACCACTGTGGACCCCACACTAGGCCATTTGTGCTTATTTCTCTTCTCAGTCAAAGAAAGTCAACTGCTAAGGTAATAAGCACTTGAAGTGCTTATTCACTTGGTCTCAGCCAAACTTCCTTCACAAAAGTTGTCTAAAATTGGTTAATACTCAGTTGTGAAAAAGAAAATTCCAAAAAAGCCCAACTTATTAGAAGTGAAAGCTTCTATTTAAGCCAATTGGCTTATTCTTCAGCTTATTAATAAGCAATTTTCATTTTTATATTCTTCCTAGGCTTCTGGTATATAAAAATAATTTCTGTAATTTTTTCAGATTTTTCTTGCATCATTTAGTATTTTTCTTAATTTAAATTAGTTTTTAGTAATTATTAAATAGTTAATAATTAATAATAATTAATTAGAAAACCAGAAAAATATAAATTAAATTTTAAAATTAGTTTTTAGTTATTTTTTATTTTTCCAAATTTTATTTTCAATTTTCTAGTGTAATTTAATCGTTAATTAGAATTTAGGATAATTTAAATAATTAGAAAGTAATTAATAATTAGTAATAATTAATTAAAAAGTCTTAAAAATATATTTTCATTTCTAAAATTAGTTTTATAGTATTTAAGATTTTTCTAAGTTTAATTTTTATTTTTCCAAGTTAATTTCATATTTATTTGTAATTTAGGGTAATTTATTTAATTAAAAGTAATTAGGAAATTAGTATTTAATTAAGAGTAATTATAAAATTAGTGTAAAAATTAATTTTAAATTTCCAAAAATTCTCTTTAATCATTAGGTTTGTAAAAATATCATTTTCATACCAGTAGCCTTTTCAGATCACCTCATTCACTTTTATTTCACGTACGTTTGTTCACGTTTTCAGCAAACGTACGGTTTTTAGGTTTTAAGTAATTTCTTCTCAATCTAAGTTCCAGTAATTGATCACATAGCTTTCCTAAGCTATTTATGTTAATCATTTCCAAATAATTCTCATAACAACTCTTTTCTGTGAATAATCACCCGATCACAAAGCACGCTCAGTTACAATTCACACCTCGTCGGGACATAACGACCCGGGGAAACCCTATACTTCCGCGGAGATTGATTCTAGGCAGTTTGACTTTGTTGACCATTTACTTGGTCAATTTAAGTTGACCGTTTGGGACCAATCAGTGCATGTGGATGATTCTGAATTAGACACATGAGGTGCACGTGTAGTACTCCGCAACTTATATTTCTGATATTGTATGTACCAAAATTCCTTGATGTGGACCGAATTTCTATTGTAGTGGTTCTTAAGAGAAAATGAATAACTACTTATCGTTTTAACTTAGGTATCACTATCGGACTAAAAATTATTAAAACGAGAAAATATGAAGCAATTCATTTCTCAACAAAATAAAATATTGAGATACAAAACCTAGGAAATGGGAGTAAGGAGTTTCCACAAGTAACTATTATGAGTAGTGTTAGCATCTAATTTGTAGATAAGCTGTGATCTCGTTTGTACGCTTAGTTTGGGGACTTGTTAAATCAAGGATGACGATTTTTATCCGTACGGTCACTTTTTTATGAAAAGTGTTTCTACTCGTTGACCCTAATAATTATTGCAAAATAATGAAAGTTCAACAAACCGTCACAAGTATGAAGTAAGAAAAAATACAAAAATAGGAAGTGTAAGTGGAATAAAGGAATAAAAGGAAAATTTTGGAAAACGGAGCGTTTTCGGGAATAAATGATTTTGTAATTTCTTTTGAACCTCCTTGCTACTTTACAAAGTTAGTAGGAAGAGTTTTGAAATTATTTATCCCAAAAGCGTGAATTGATCACATTGCGTGAGGACACGACAATACCTTAGTCTGGGAGATTTTGGTGTGTATTAATTTACACACCTTTTCTTTACCAAAAACTAACCAATTATGCCAAGAATACGTTGTTTTTGTGTTTTTGAATGTGCATGTACGGATATGAAAGAAATAGACAAAAATCATGGAAAATCAACAACACGAGCACGGGAGTGGAAAAGAGGACAAAAGCCGAAGCTGGGGAAGGATTTCTCGATTACGGATCAGATTTATGCTCAATTTTCAAATTAATCCTTGAAGAATCATTTTAAGTCAACAATAGCCCTTGGATTTATTTTATGAAAAATGACTGATGCGTGGGAATCGCAACAGGCTTTACCTCTCGAGGGATCTCGAGAAGCTTACAACCCCCACCAGGCAGTGTACCTGATCGTTGTAGTATAGTATAGTGACAAGTACCGGGGGATTGATCGTTCAGCTTAGGAATAGTGTCGCTAGGATTAGAAAGCCTAAATACTAGTTCTAAAGGTGAGGGATGATTATTTGTGTGTTTTTTTTATATTTTATGAAAGCAATTAAAATCTCGAGGTTTGAAGGATTTGGGCGGAATTAGTTGCTAACCAACTAACCCAATACTAAAATACAATCAAAATAAAATACTAAAAATGAAATTAAACTAAATTATACTAAAGTTGTGAGCAGTAATTGGAGAAAATGTGTTTACTTAGATTTCATTACTCCCTAGACATCTTTTACACGTTAATTACTTGTTATAATTGCATGGATGACGGATCGTATTCCTTAATACCATTCATGGGGTGGCACACATAACTCCCCAATTCTATGAGCTCTTATCTCCTCCTACACCATGCCCAGCACAACTATAGGGATTGTAAACAGTGGCTCATGCATTAAATACAACCAATAAAGACCTAGTGCGCCTCGGTTCATGTTTCTTAAGACGTTCAAGCATGTTACCAAGTGGAGATCTGCCAGTTTTCTTAAGCCTAACATATAAATCATTCATCCAAGACAAGAATAAACAAGTAATCAACACATAATTAACATCTAGGTTTCATTAGATCTAAGCAAACACAAGATAGATCTAGCCTAGCATGATGGAATTAAGACAATAACATGATATAGACAACCAACACATAGACATATTGATTGAATTAGAAGAACACTTATCTTGATTAAACATGCAAGGTATCAAGGGGTTGGAACCCTTGAAAAACCTGTAAAGTTACACCAAAATCGTACTTAGGGTTTCTCCCAAAACTTCTCTCTTTATTGTGTGAAAATTAGAAAACTATATATAGAAAAATAGGTCTGACGGCGTCAAGACAAACATTGTGACGCCGTCACCTCGCCGCCAAAACTCTTCTCGGACTGCCTTGATCTACATTTGACGCCGTCAAGACTTATACAATTCCAGGCCGTCATGACTCTTTTACTCTTGACGCCCTTCCTACGTGACGCCGTCAAATCTGCTCTGGATCGTCATGGAAATTCATGAAATATGCTCTTGACGCCGTCAAAGAAATACTCTTGACGCCGTCACCTACTGTTCCCAGCATGGAAAATTAAGACTTTGGCGTTTTCTTCACTTTTATGCTCCAAAAACGTCCGAATTGCTTCCTTTTCCAGATTTCACTCCCAAAGTACCTAAAATCACAAAAGGAACGATTTAGGGCAATATTTGATCAAATAAATTCGGATTCGGGCTCAAATGACCCCCTAAAAACGGATCATTTTTCGCCTCATCAATGACATGAATGGTCCTTGCAATAGACAAGCACGGAGGTCATACACTAGCACCTCACAAATAGTGTTTAGATACTCGCATCTCTCGGGTGTAATAAAGTGTAAATTACAATATGGAAACGGAAGATATCTCTCACTACCTGTCATAGCAAAATAGATTACCATGGGCTTGGGAAAGGATCAAACCTCCACCACATGGCGTAAGCACCTAGGATAAACTATCAAAGAGGTCTTTTAAAGGGTTGTAACGTTAGGTGTAGGGATATGAAATACACAGTTTTGTTGGAAAAAGGAAGTTTTACTGGTGGCGAGTTAACAATCTTAGTCAATTACATGTACAATGTGGCGTTGCTAAGCCAAGACTAGACTCGACTTAAGCTAATAAATGAAAAATAACAAAAACATAAAATGAACATAGAATAAAAAGAGATGGTAGTCCGTATGTTTTTCTCTTTCTTTTTCTATATATATATATATATATATATATATATATATATATATATATTTTTTTTTTTTTTTTTTTGCATACACTCTTACCCTACCATCCAAAATAATACATCATAGGGGATGAACATTCCCCTTACACTTGAATCTTTACATACTTTACATTAAACTAATCTCTCGAATTAAGAAAATCAAAACACTTGGAGCACTTTTAAGATTAACGTACATATGGGGGTAATATATGATGTTCTTTCCCATTACTCCATAAAATAAGTACTTACCCATGAGTCCCAATCGTCCCAAAACAATATGTACAAGGATATGACTCGACTTAGCAACCATGTAATCAATTAGAAGGTTAACTTAGGGTTTAACAAATAACAATAATGCACTAAAAATGAGCGCATACACGGAAGGCTAAGGCGATTTGGTTGTACATTTAAATGGGGTGTAACAAATTCTTCCTTTAAGTAAAATGCTTAAAGTTAGAAACGAAAAGATAGGCTCGGAGGGGTGTACTAGGGGTTTCGTGTACTAAAAATGAGTACAACGCTAAGGGTGTGGGAAAAATTAGTTGACTTAACTAGCCAAGTAATATGACTTAAATGGTCAAGTAATTATAATACGGGTTTAACACAAGGGTAATCCTAATGCCTCTTATCATGTAGTGAATCCTACCACACGAATGTAGTCTCACTAGCGGTCTCGGGATGCATCACTAACGCAAGTTCTAGAATCTAAATGCTACCGGTACACTCATAAGCACTAATAGTAAATGCTTTTCCTATCAAATCTAAAGGCGAACCTCACATATTTGGGTGGAAAATTTTTCTGAAAGTACGGTTGTGTGCTAGTCATACAATCTCCTATCCATGAGACGCTTGCTATGGTTAAAGTTTCACTCCTAAATGTTGTAAAAAAATTTAAATTTGGCGCTAAAATTACACTAACAAGTATTTCTCATAGTTTTATTACACATCTACCATTAAACAAAACAAACTCAAGCGAAAGTGCATATGTAAGGTATCATCTTTTTACCCTCCCCTTACACTTAAGATGAACATTGTCCCCAATGTTCAAGTAAAGAATGTAAAAGTGAAAAAGTAAAGAGAATGAAATCAAATACTCTCCTGATTCGCTCGGTATGGATAATAAGGTGGCCAGGTTAAATCTTCCTCCAAGAAAATGAACAATCAAAGCTTCCCTTCCATAATATAAATCATCTTCTTGTCATACATAACCTGTAAAACCTGACAAAATAGACAAGACAACCTCGCGTAAAATCGGCGGCATCCTATATAAGTTACTAAATCCTAGAAAACAAGATAAGATATAATGCTTGTGGAATGAAGTTTGCAGATCTCCTGGAGATTATAAAACTTAATAATTCACAAAAACCATAAGACTCCGTTAGAAAAACAAAACCGGTAAAATTTCCAGATTTTAACTCCTGACGCCGTCAAGAGTAAACTCCTGACGCCGTCAGAATTGACCTGCAGAAATCCTTATGTTAAGTTTCCGAAAAATTTCTGGAAAAACTTGGTCCTACTTCCTGGAAAATCCTGCAAAACTTCATTATGACTCAATACAAGCATTTGACTCTAACAAATACGAATATACATGTTCATTTAATATTGTGGAGAATCATGATCGGTTTGTTTCTTAAAAACATATTTGGGGTTTCCCCTTACACTTATCTTTTGCAAAAATACCTTTAGGTGGAGTTGAGACTAGGCCAAAACAACAAAGTAAAGTATTTCCACTATTTAATTGAGAAACATGATCAACCAACAATAAAAATTAAGCATGCATACGGAAGCAAATAACAATCAAACAAATGAAATCAATCAAACATGGGTTGCCTCCCAAGAAGCGCTTTTCTTTATTTACGAGTCTTGTAGCTAGACTCAAGGTCATGGGTTACTACGTGATTTCATTATTGGTTCCACTCTCTAGGTCGTCTTCTAAACCAGTTTTGTATTCCGGACCTAGTTGCAAGCACTCTTTGTAGAAACCAAGCATCCTATTTCTCACATATTCTACTCCTCTACGTCTATCCTCCTCATTCCTATAATAAGGCGCTTGCTTGTGTTCCTTTTCGAAATTAGAGAGAAGGCGGTATTGCTCAATCTTGTAAGGCATTTGATAAGCAACCTCATCATTCCCTTCCTTGAATCTAACTATCCCTAAAGTCGGATCATAACTCATCCTAGTGGCCTCAACAAATGATTTTCCAAATATTATTTGGCTTAGGCAAGAATCAATCACCGGACGAGTGTCCTCAACTATCATAAAATCGATCTCATAGGTGAGATTCCCTATAATCACATGCAATCCTTTCACTCTTCCCGCAAAATTACTTATCAGATTCTTATTAGGCATCATCCTAAAATCAAGTTGCTTCTTCATCACCCAATTGTAATAAGTCCTAGTCATGATGTTCACGGGGGATCTAGGGTCGATGTAAGCTTTCCATATATGCATGTGCCCGATATTGCATGGGATGTTAATGTTAGAGGGGTCTCCCATTTTGATAAGGGGGTCGCCAAAGATATATGTTCTCTCGGGGCTATCGAATAAATCTTTATGGTATTCCCGTTCTTCCTTGGTTGGCAACTTATCAAAGTATTCTTCTATAGGTTCTACCTCCTCTAATTCCTCTCTACTATCAACCTCAACTTCCCTATTCTCATCCTTAGTCTCGGCTTCTATCCTAACTTCATTCTTGTCACTCTCTTTTATCTCCTTATCTATTGGCTTAATGGTGACAACATTGACAAAGTGGACATGTTTGGATTATGAGGGGCCCTTAATTTGGCTTCCACTATTGGTGTCCCTAGTGTCCTTCCTAGGTGTGATTAAAGCTTGGTTGTTGAGGGCTTTCAACAAGTTGTCAATCTTGTTGGTCATCTCCGTTTGTTGTTGGTTGAATTCGGTTTCGAACCTAGCTATGCGGGCTTCTTGAGATGCCATAAACTTTGACATCAATCCTTCAAGATTTTTGGTACTACCATAGTTGTTAGAAGGATTGTTGTTGAAAGTACGGTTGGATGGTGGACCGGTTGGTTGGTAACGGTTAGGCGGATTGGAAGGATTGGGTTGATTTTGTTTCCAAGGTTTGGGTGATTTTTCCATGAGGGGTTGTATGAATCACCGTATGTGTTTGGCTCGGGCTTGAAAGTGTACCACTTATCTACCGCTTCGTCGGTACGCGTGGATGCGTAGTCCGCAAAAGCTGTTCCGGGGAGTTCCACACAATCACGAGTGTCATGGGACCACTACATAATTCGCATGAAGAAGTGATTTTGTTCACTTGGCTTGAAGGCTTAGGAGCTTCGTTAGATTTCATGAGAAACTTGACTTGGTCCTCAAGTTCCATGATCCAACGGTCGGGAGTGCTAGAATTGTTCGAAGGCAAAGATATTGCCTTGACCGTTTTGTTCAAGTCACGGGGATCATTCCAACTTTCGTTGTCATAGAGAGCAAGATCTTCTATAAGTTCCCATGATTGTTCCGAACTAAGATCACGTAGCTTACCACCGGCCGATTGGTCAATGGCTCGCCTCGTGGAGATGTCGATATGGTCATAAAAAATTTGGACTTGGAGCCAAAGATCTATGCCATGATGAGGGACTTTTTGGAGTAAGTCCTTGAAACGAGTCCATGCTTCATAGAGAGATTCATTTTAACGTTGTTGGAACATCAAGATGTCATTTCTAAGCTTAGTAGTTCTCCCCAGTGGGAAAAATTGAGCAAGGAAACGAGTGGTGAGATCACCCCATGTGGTGATGGATCTCGCGGGTAAACGCTCAAGCCATTGACTAGCTTGATCCCGTAGAGAGAATTGGAATAGGCGCAATCGGGTTGTCTCTCTAGTTGCAACATCTAGGTCTATGGAATCTACGATTTTTAGAAAGTCCTTAAGATGTTGGTTTGGATCTTCGGAACGAAGTCCATGGAATGCACATCCGCTTTGCACCAACCGGATGGTGTCGGATCGCAAGGGAGTCACATTGGCTCCGGTGAGCTCAATGGTGTTTCGGTAGCCTTGGTGGCTAGGTCGGGAATACTCTCCTAAGGTTCGGGGCCTAAGGGGTTCTAATGGTGGGTTTTGTTGTGGTGGGATGATGGGTTCAAAGATGTTACCACCTTCCATGATGCCGGATGGTAAAGAGTTACGAACAAAAGCGCAAAGAAATGAGATAGACTAAAGAAAACCTAAAAATAAAAATAAAATCTTACTAGAAAGGAATCTAGCAAGTAGACCTAATACAAAGAAATTCTAACCTAGACAATAACTATTCCCTCGCAGCGGCGCCAAAAACTTGATGCGTGGGAATCGCAACAGGCTTTACCTCTCGAGGGATCTCGAGAAGCTTACAACCCCCACCAGGCAGTGTACCTGATCGTTGTAGTATAGTATAGTGACAAGTACCGGGGGATTGATCGTTTAGCTTAGGAATAGTGTCGCTAGGATTAGAAAGCCTAAATACTAGTTCTAAAGGTGAGGGATGATTATTTTTGTGTTTTTTTATATTTTATGAAAGCAATTAAAATCTCGGGGTTTGAAGGATTTGGGCGGAATTAGTTGCTAGCCAACTAACCCAATACTAAAATACAATCAAAATAAAATACTAAAAATGAAATTAAACTAAATTATACTAAAGTTGTGAGCAGTAATTGGAGAAAATGTGTTTACTTAGATTTCATTACTCCCTAGACATCTTTTACACGTTAATTACTTGTTATAATTGCATGGATGACGGATCGTATTCCTTAATACCATTCATGGGGTGGCACACATAACTCCCCAATTCTATGAGCTCTTATCTCCTCCTACACCATGCCCAGCACAACTATAGGGATTGTAAACAGTGGCTCATGCATTAAATACAACCAATAAAGACCTAGTGCGCCTCGGTTCATGTTTCTTAAGACGTTCAAGCATGTTACCAAGTGGAGATCTGCCAGTTTTCTTAAGCCTAACATATAAATCATTCATCCAAGACAAGAATAAACAAGTAATCAACACATAATTAACATCTAGGTTTCATTAGATCTAAGCAAACACAAGATAGATCTAGCCTAGCATGATGGAATTAAGACAATAACATGATATAGACAACCAACACATAGACATATTGATTGAATTAGAAGAACACTTATCTTGATTAAACATGCAAGGTATCAAGGGGTTGGAACCCTTGAAAAACCTGTAAAGTTACACCAAAATCGTACTTAGGGTTTCTCCCAAAACTTCTCTCTTTATTGTGTGAAAATTAGAAAACTATATATAGAAAAATAGGTCTAACGGCGTCAAGACAAACATTGTGACGCCGTCACCTCGCCGCCAAAACTCTTCTCGGACTGCCTTGATCTACATTTGACGCCGTCAAGACTTATACAATTCCAGGCCGTCATGACTCTTTTACTCTTGACGCCCTTCCTACATGACGCCGTCAAATCTGCTCTGGATCGTCATGGAAATTCATGAAATTTGCTCTTGACGCCGTCACCTACTGTTCCCAGCATGGAAAATTAAGACTTTGGTGTTTTCTTCACTTTTATGCTCCAAAAACGTCCGAATTGCTTCCTTTTCCAGATTTCACTCCCAAAGTACCTAAAATCACAAAAGGAACGATTTAGGGCAATATTTGATCAAATAAATTCGGATTCGGGCTCAAATGACCCCCTAAAAACGGATCATTTTTCGCCTCATCAATGACATGAATGGTCCTTGCAAATTCAGAAATGACATAAGTAATCCTTGAATTTTACTAAACTTAACCTATAAATTCTGAAATTACATTACCAATATCAAGCCCAAATCCAATTTCCTTTTTACACCAAAAGCCCAAACACCAAAAATCTTACCCAAGCCCGCCCAATACCCACGGTCAAAATATTATAATACGGGTCAAAGAAAGGGTCAAATGGTCAAACAAACATTTAATAAAATTAACCTGCGCCCCATTTTTTCCCCCAAATCTAATTTACCCAGGTCTCCCATGAACCCTAACCCCCAAACCTTCAAAATTACCGTCATTAAGGGTAGAATGGTATAATCAAGTACGCTTCTAGAAGATGTCAGGGGTGTCAGCATACGTCAGAGTATTAAGAAGCACACGGGGGACACATGGCAATCTCTGATTGGGTGGAACGCGTCATAAACTCTGATCCAAGGGCTATAATCTATCAAGTAATGATTGAAGTTGATCAAGCGGCTAGAAGGTGATCCAAACTAACACAAGCTCACACGGATTGCCAGCTTGGCAATCCGTGACCCCAATCCTCACCTCTCCTATAAATAGAGGCATTTGTAGCTGATTTTAGTGTGTAGTCTTAGTGTAGCGAAGCTATGTCGAAATTTCTTTAGATTGTACTTAGTTTAGATTATGTAATGAATTGAGTTTGAATAAAATTTTCAGTTTTCTATTAATCAAAATTTAGCTTATTGTTACTGTTATAGTGATTCAGCTTTTATAATTCATATAATCAGCTTAATTCTTAATTACTTTCAATGCTTCTCATTTAGCTTTATCACTCTTATTTTTAGAAATTCAATTTCATTTCTCATAAAAAGACATAAAAATCAGAAAATTATAAAAATAAAAAAAATAAGTTTCAATTTGCTTTTGATAAGCTTTTAATAAGCTGTATTAGCTTATATACAATCTATACAAGCTTTATAGTTTGATTCAGTTCTGCTCTTATTCCAAAATTCTCAAGTGACTTGAATAGTCAACAAAAGTAAATCTATGGTGAGATTTCATGGTCAGCTTGGTTATTGATAGTTTAAGTGAGTAAGGGAAGCACTTGGCCTGTCTAGAGACAGGCAAGCATAGTGATCCACCTCTGTTCTTGCTGAGGTGGTTGTTGCTTTGTAAGTTTGAAATTTGATCTCTAATTTGTAGTATAGACTATTATAGTTTAGTTTTAAATTCTAGTTTACTGTTCCATTGATAATTGTTGCTGATTTAGTTGTTATTTTAGATATTTTGATTGGTTGAGTCTGATTTTTATAGTTATTGTAGCTTTTTGATTGAGAGTGCAGAGCTGTATTCATTAGTTTCATTTGAGTAATTGTTTCCTGCATAGATCTGAGTTTTTGCTTGTTCTATTGGATTTCACAGTAGTTGATTCTAAAATTGGACTCAGTAGTGTTTAGAGATTGTTAGTGAGTCATTGTTTAGATAATTGTTTGCTGTTTCATTGTTAACTGTTTAACTGTTACATATAAGGGGGTGTTTGGATATGAGAATTACTAGGAATTGTTGTTGTTGGATAGCTGGTTTATTTGCACACATAAGTTTGCTTAGAGTAAATATAGTTTTAAATACCTTATAATCAGTAGGTTTATGCATAAAAAGTCAAAATAGATATCTCATTAGGTTAACTGCTAGTGAGTTGTTTAATCAGTTAGTATGATCTTAGTTATAGTTGCATAATCTAGTAAAATAGCTTAATCCAGTTTCTAAACAACTTTTAATATCAAACAAGAGTAGATTTGCTTAAGAAAAAAATAGAATAAGTCAATTAGAATAGGTTAGTAATAAGTCAATTGTTAGCAGTTCATTTTAGTTTAAGCCTGCTGAACTGAGCTTGTTTTTAAGTATTACACATAAGTTTTTGGTCATTAATTTGTTGGATATTAAATCTCTGTTGGTCAGTCTTGGTTTTGCTCAATTCACTTTGGAAATTAGATCTTATTTCAATTGCTTAAGGAACCATTGAAGTTGCCTGACTGTAGTAGTTGTCTGCTTATGAACTTAGGCCTGCTAATCTACATAAGTGATTGAATTTGAGATTTGATTGTTGTTCTGAGTTGTATAAGTGTAGTATAAGTGTTGTGCATCATCATTTTACATATGTTTCTGCTTAAGCTTGTTTTTGCTTGCTGATTGAGCTTATTACTTAGCTTATTGAATTTGTTTGCTTGAATCTGAGTTTCTGAGCTTTTTGAGAGTTGTAATTGGATATATCTGAGCATTATACAACATTTTTAGTCAGTGTTATAAGTTTCATTTTGTACTATTCACAAGTGCTTATTAATAAGCACTTGTGATAAGCAGTTTTCATAAAATAAGCACTTATACTGTTCAATTTAGCTTCAAAATTTTTATCCAAGTTCATTATATTATTTTAGAATTTCTGGTAATTTTTCAGATTTTTCAAAGTTGTTTTGATATTTTTCTTAATATTTCTTTGATTTTAATCATTTTTAAATACCTTTTAATAAACAAAAATCAATAAAAATTCAGAAAAAGTTGTGAAAAATACAAAAACATTTTTAGAAATTCTTTTATATTACTTTAGAATTTTAAGAATTTAATTTTCAATTTTCCACTTTATTTTTCTATTTTTCCTTATTTTTAATTCAATTTAAATTCTAAAAATCAAAATTAATTCATAGAAAATAAATAAAAAGTCAAAAAAATATTTTTCTTTTTCTTAAAATTCTTTTTAATAGTTTAAGATTTTTAGAAAATTGTTTTACATTCGTAGGATCGTTTTTTGATAAACGTTACGTTTTAAATTTTGCGGTTGCATTTCCGTTTTTACGTTTTTGACTTTTGTGCATATTTAGCTTGTACTCTTTACATATTTCATAATTGTTTGTGATTACTTGAATATCTTGATTGTTATTTTCACTTTCTCACTTTTCAATTCACGGTTTCACGAATCGATATTCTCAATTCCATTCGCCTTCACTGGAAAACGACTCGGGTGATCCGTATTTTACGCGGATCACTTCGATATACTACTATATAATATATAATTGGTTTTTACACGAATCACACTCAATCATGAGGATTTGCAAATTTCCACCCTCCCTCCCGGGATGTTTTCAAACCCAATGAGCTTAACCCTTGAAATCCAAATTCAGGCAACTCAGCCTGATCTCGAGGAAGAAGATCTTATCATGATTTTCATCATGGTTTTCTTCCTTTTCTTCACCTACGGGGTGACTTCTCCTGTTCTTCATTCCTTCGGCAATGAAGACATTATCTTTAACCCCGGCATCACCGCTTATAGTTTATACTATTTAAAGCCGGGATTATATCTCATCAGTGTGGAACTTTCACGAGCTTCAAATGTTTGTCCAAACATCTTGAATGAAAGTCCGATGGAGATTGTCTCTTCCACATCTTGCTTCCCCAAGAACAAATGAATTCGGGGTCGAGTCAAGCTAGCGACTCGGTAAACAAAAACAGTAGCATGCATATGGGGTTTTCACCCTAAGTGTGGGGGAGTTACCCCTGCTGTGGTTACCAACAAAGTGAAAAATGGTGTTTCCACATTTAGCTTGTAATGTTGCCCTTTTACGTTCAAAGAGTCGGCATAATAGCCGGGACTTTGAATATTGAGGACAATATTCAATTCTAAGTGTGGGGGGGGGGGGGGGGGGGGGGGGAAATTCTAGCGAATTTTATCACATTTTACCATCTAGTACCCCCGTTTTTGACCAAAATTTTTAAAATTATTTCACTTAAGTTCAAAAATTTTTGTGGTTATCAGTCCGCCATGTCTAAACGACAAAAGGATTGGCTAATCCAGGAGCAAATGACTCTTGGTAAATATATATCAAATCCGTTTATGGCTGACAATTTGCCCAAAATTGTATGGTATTCAACTCTCCATATCCTAAAAAGTAAAAGAGTTGGCTAGCCTGCAAGATTATGGCTTGTGGTAAAGGCAGTGAAAAACCATAATTGGTAATCAACTCACCAAGATAATGATAATTCCATCAAGAGTTGGCTAGTCCAGAAGCAAACGGCAAACGGCTTCTGGTAAAGACAAATCAAAACCGTTGACAGCTGGTGGTTTGCTCAAAATCACATGGTTCTTACTTAAACTCAAACATTTGGCTACTCGAGAAGTAATGGCTTTTGGTAAAGAGATTCAAATCCATTAAGTTTTCTCAAAAGATTGCTAGGGACTAGCAATAGTTTAGTGTGGGGGATTGATGAGTGTGTAAATACTCATCATTTTTATCGTATCTTAACTGCCAAAACATTCAAAAACACTCAAAAAGGCATCAAAATACTAAAAATATTCCAAAATTGTGTTTTATATGTTTTAGATGCAAAATGAGTAAAAACAGATGAAAAACGAACAAAGTTTGCAAAATTGGCAGTTTCAGTCCCCCAACTTTCAAAAGTTGTCAAATCTAGTCCCTGGTTATTCAAAACATGAAAAAGTCACCAAAGGTCTTTTTGGAATCACAAATAAACATATTTAGTCCTTTGGTGTGAAGTTTCAAGGAATTACAAGTTTAGTCCCTGCACTTTGCAAAATCGTCAAATATGGTCCCTGGGATTTAAAAACTTTGAGAAAAATCAATGTTGGTCCTTGTGCTATTAATATTTGGCAGGAATGGTCATTGGGTGGCAAGTTTAGTGAAATTCCATGTTTGGTCCCTGGAGTTTGAAAGTTTGGCAGAAAAGGTCCCCGGATACAAAATATGGAAAATTATCAAGAGTGGTCTTTGTAATATTCATCATTGGCATAATTCAACCCTTAGGATAACTTTGGGAAAGTCACCATTTCAGACCCTAAACTTTCGGATAATTGCAACTTAGGCCCTTGTGTAATACTACTAACCAAATGGACCCTTGTTATTAATCCACACCCAAAACCAAATCACCCAATCCACTAACCAACACCAGGCCCACCTTATAACTCCCCAGGCCCAACACCATCCCTAGTCCAAGAAATAATAAAACACACCCCGTATTATTACCCAGGGTCAAACCAAGGTAGTCAAACCCACCTTATCCCTCCAAAACCACCATTCCACTACCAAACCACACACCCCAAAACCAGTCACATGTGACTCCCCCCTCCTCTAATCGTCACCCCTACGCACTGCCACCCCACTTTCCTCCACCCCAGTCCAAATAAAACTCCTCCTCACAAGTTATCAGAGGTCCTAGCTATCATAAGCTTTTTGGCGCCAAAAATTGAAGAACGGTCCAGATTGAATCCTATTAATCCTATGGTCAAGGAAAAAGCTGGAAAATGCTCAGAAGGACTCAAAACCCTAATCCCACTCTATAAATAGGATTTTTGAAGCAGAAGAGAAGGTGGTAGATTTTAGCCTATTTTTCAGTTATGTAGAAATTATTGTAATTTTAAATTTGAGTTAAAACTTTAGTTTGTAATTTGCTTTCCCTTGATTAATATAAGTTTTCAGTTTAAAATTTCAAGTTTTAGTACAAGTTTACATTTCATCAAAAAAATAGAAAAGAAATTTAGAAAGTAAAAAAAATAATAAAAATATAAAAGAGGAGAAGAAGATGGGATGACATATGGTTTAGAGCTCATGGGGAGTATAGGATGGTTCTTGTTCTGGTTCATTCATAAGTAATAAGCTGTGGAAGGCATTTGTAAGAAATTCTCTTGATTTTTCCTAATTACTGTTTCTTGCTTATGATTTGTCCATTCATGCTTGTTTATGTTTATTGGAGTTATTTAAGTCAGATTATAGTTTGTTTTCACTGAAATCTTTTGCAATCCAAGTCCTTGAATTAACTGTTATGTAGAGTAAGGTGGCATAAGTAGTAATGGTGGTTTAAACCTTTGTTTCTGGGCTCATATAAGTCTCATATTTCATAAAAAGTTGTTTGGAAAAAGTCTCAGCAGCCATTGTTACTTTTTGTTTCAAAAATCACCTAGACAGCCAGATAAAGGGGTGTTTGGATCAGGTTTAATGCCCCTGTTCTAGTGGTCTTCTTGGTGATAATCTGGTTTAGATACATCACTTTGGACATAACTAGGTTAGTTCAGGCATAAAATAGGTAGGGTAAAAAGCAAAAAGTCAAAAGTCATGGTTAAATCCCATATTGCCTTAACTGTTAAGAGTTTAGATTGCATAATCATCACATTAGGTTAATTAATTGATAACTTAGCTTAATTCAGTCTCTTTACAGCTTATTATCTCATTTTCAGTGGTATAGAAGTAATCAAAGTTCATTTGAGTCAACACAGCTCAAAATTGAAAAAGTCAAAATCCCACTAGTGTTCAAATGCAAGTTTAGAACAGGATTTTTAATTCATTCATCTTTAGGAGTTATGATTTGTAATTTATGATTTTGAATATTTGGTAGCTTGTGTTTGTTAGACTATTTTTAGATTAATTTTTAGATTTTCTTTTAGATAGCTTTTCATGGCTTGAAGTTGCCTATCTGGCAATAAGCTCCCCTGCACCAGGGGGTTTATCTCATCAGCCTGATTTCACAAGCTCCTTTTGAGCTTGTCAGTGGGTCCCCTGATGAGTTCTTGGGTTCTTTGAGAAGCTCAGTGGCCAAACTCATTAATTCCAGGCTTTGATTGCATTTTCAAGCTTATTTGATAAGCTTATTTAAGCCTTCAACAAGCCTGCAGGGTCTGTTGGTTCACAATGGATCTTGGATTGCTTATTTGAACCTAGTGGCTTATTCAGTGCTTGTTCTTGAGTGTTTCTGCTTATTCTGAGTATATGTAACTTGTTTCAATCTTATTTTAACCTTAGTGTTCAACTTATAACTTATTCTCTAGCTTTTTCATTTCTAATAGTCATTTTCCACTTCAAAAGCCCAACTGTTGGAAATTAAGCCTTGCATAAGCTTCATTTAAGCTTTTCAATAAAAGCCTCTTCACAAAAGTTGCTTAGTTTTTAGGTTAAAGTGTTTTTGCAAAAGAAAAAATGAAAAAAAAAAAATAGTTAAGAATTTTGGGGTTTAGTAGGAGTCGAACCTGGGTCACCTGATACACAAACCACAGACTCACCAAACGCCCTTGGGTCTTTTTTCAGTAATGCTTTGCAAAAAGTAATATTAGACTATTGTTGTTTGTGTGGATAAATTAAGCTTTTCAGCTTATTATCTGCTTATTGTGTGCTATTTGTGTATTGTACCTAGCCTTTTTATATTTTTCTTAGAACCTTATTAACCTGTAGAATTTATACAAAAAGTTTCATAATTTTATACATTAGTTTAGTATTTAATATATTTAAAATAGTTTAAATTATGTTTTAAATAAAAATAAGTATTTAATTATAAAAATAGATTATTTATAAGTATTTAGGAATTTTTATATTTTTATAAACTTTCTGTCATTTTAATATATTTATAAAAAAAGTTTTGTAATTTTAACTTTCCATTTAGTATATATAATAATTTAATTTAGTATATTTAGTTTAATTAATATAAATTGTTTTTAATTAATAATAATTAAATAAAAAGTAAAAAAAATATTTTTCTTTCTCCAAAAATTTTCCTTTGTTATTAGAATCGTAGAAAAGTAATTTTTACACCCGTAGGATTAGCGTAGCATAAAATTCACGTTTTATTTTGCGCACTCGCGTTTTATTTAAATAACTTTTACGTTTTTAAATTTAGATTACGTTAGTAAAAGTAGTTTGTAAAATAAAGAAAAACCAAAAATAAAAAAAGTGGTAGCTTCTATTTAAGCCCTTTTGGCTTATTTTTCTGCTTATTTATAAGCAAACTCTAATTTTAAATTTAGATTACGTTTTAGGTTAATTGGGTTTCACGTTATTGTTAATATAGTTTGTTTAAATCGTTCTCATTCGTATTTCCTTAGTGTAATCATTCAAACCCTTATTTACCATTTCCTGTCCAAATTTACCCGATCACAAACCCGTTTTTCGTACCATCACACCTCGTCGGGACATAACGACCCGGGGAAACCCCTATAGTTCCACGGAGATCGACTCTTAGGCTGTTTGACCTAGTTGACCATCCTTTGGTCAATTTAGGTTGACCGTTTGGAGTCAATCACTTCCCTTCCAGAAATATAAATCATCTTCTTGTCATACATAACCTGTTAAACCTGAGAAAACAAACAAGGCAACCTCGCGTAAAATCGGCGGCAATCTATATATACTAACAAATCCTAGAAAAATAACATATATATCTTAAATTGCTTTCTAGGAATTAAAGGGATATAATGCTTGTGGAATGAATGTTTGCAGATTTCCTGGAGTTTATAAAACTAAAGATTTAACAAAAACTTTAAGACTCCGTTAGAAAAACAAAACTAGCAAAATTTCCAGAATTTTACACATGACGCCGTCAGGAATTAATTCCTGACGCCGTCAGAAGTGATCTGCAGAAATCCTTACGTTAAGTTTCCGGAAAATTTCTGGAAAAACTTATGTCCTACTTCTTGGAAAATCCTGCAAAACATCATTATGACTCGATACAAGCATTTGACTCTAACAAACATGAATATACATGTCCATTTAATATTGTGGAGAACCATGATCAATTTTGTTTCTTAAAAACATATTTGGGGTTTCCCCTTACACTTATCTTTTGCGAAATACCTTTGGATGAAGTTAAGACTAAGCCAAACGACAAAATAAAGTATTTTCACCATTTTAGTTTTGAAACATGATCTACCAACAATAAAAATAAAGCATGCATACGAAAACAAATAACAATCAAACAAATAAAAATCACACAAAGCATGGGTTGCCTCCCAAGAAGTGCTTTTCTTTATTTACGAGTCTTGTAGCTAGACTCAAGGTCATGGGCTACTACGTGACATGGGTGAGCTCCTCATTGAGGACATATTTGGGATCAAACTTAGGTTTCAACTTCCTATCGATTTTCTTAGTACGGTATGACCTTTCAAACTTTTCTCCATCCGGATCATACAAAATCATCTTCATATGCCATGATCCGTCACCTTCTTTAGGTGGCTTGTTCCACCTTCATTTACACTTATCCCCCTCTCTTTTTCACTTGTTCATCTCTATGTTGATAGGCATTACCCCTAAGAACTCAATCATTTTCCTAAAGACTAGGGGGTCCTCAAAAGGGCCTAGCTCCTCATCTCTAGCTATGAGTTGTTCCACCGAATGTGTTTTATCGATGGAATCTTTTTCTAGATAGAATGGGCGTTGAGGTCCTATAAAGTTTCTTTCTATCCAAGGTCCATATCTAGATGGTCTCCTATTCATCTCTACCCACTGTGGTGTCGGTTCGTCCTCTTAATCGTAGCTATGCTTCTTAACACTATATACCGACCAAGTATCACCCTCACCTACCGCTATCTTAGACTCCTTACAATCTATCATGGCGCTAGCGGTTGCTAAAAATCCTCTTCCTACTAACAATGGGCATGTAGTATCACTAACCATATCTAGGACGTGAAAATCCGCTAAAATAGTTAACTTCCCTACATGAACAACTACATCCTTGATCATCCCAACCGGGTGGGCAATACTCCCATCCGCTAGACCAATTAATACCTCCGTCTCCTCTAACTTTCCTAGCTTGAGAGTGGTGAAAAGGGATAAGGGAATCAAGTTGAGGCTTGATCCTAAATCGGCTAGTGTGTCGAAAGCTTCGGATTTTCCTATCTTACAAGGCAAAACAAATATACCCGGATCATCAAGCTTTTTAGGCAACTTGTTTTGAACGAAGGCGGTCCCATTTTTACCTAGTTTAAATTTCTCGTATTTTTCTAGGAGGGCACTATAGTAGGGAGCACGGGCTAAGACATCAATGACGGGGCGTTCAAGGTGGAGCTCCTTGAATTCGTCGTCAAGGTCTTGTATAGGAGGTGTTTCAACTATGATTTTGACCGATTTGATATCGGGTGTTTCATTTGATTGGTCCTTTTGAAGAATTTGGTCTTGCTTGAAACACGTGCTCATTGATTTAACCGAGTAGTATTGCGGACAAGAAGCGGGTGACGAAACTGATGATATGGAATTAACATTTAGTTTCGGGTTCTTGACCGTGTCGCTTGGGAGTGCTCCCATTTCTCGGTCATTGAGAACTTTCAACAATGTGTCGATTTTGGTGGTCATCTCGCTTTGCTTTTGTTTGAAATCGGCTTCAAACTTAGATATGCGAGCTTCTTGAGATGCCATAAACTTGGACATCAATCCTTCAAGATTGTTGGTACTACCATAGTTATTAGAAGGATTGTTGTTGAAAGTACGGTTGGAGGGTGGACCGTTTGGTTGGTAACGATTAGGCGGATTGGAAGAATTGTTTTGGTTTTGTTTCCACCTAAGGTTCGGGTGATTTTTCCAAGAAGGGTTGTAGGAATCACCGTAAGGGTTTGGCTCGGGTTTGAAAGTGTACCACTTATCTCCCGCTTCGTCGGTACGCGAAGATGCGTAGTCCGCAAAAGCTGTTCCGGGGAGTTCCACGCAATCACGAGTGTCATGGGGACCACTACATAATTCGCATGAAGAAGTGATTTTGTTCACTTGGCTTGAAGGCTTAGGAGCTTCGTAAGATTTCATGAGAAACTTGACTTGGTCCTCAAGTTCCATGATCCTACGGTCGGGAGTGCTAGAATTGTTCGAAGGCAAAGATATTGCCTTGACCGTTTTGTTCAAATCACGGGGATCATTCCAACTTTCATTGTCATAGAGAGCAAGATCTTCTATGAGTTCCCATGATTCTTCCGCACTTAGATCACGTAGCTTACCACCGGCCAATTGGTCAATGGTTCGCCTTGTGGAGAGATCGATATGGTCATAGAAGATTTGGACTTGGAGCCAAAGATCTATGCCATGATGAGGGACTTTTTGGAGTAAGTCCTTGAAACGAGTCCATGCTTCATATAGAGTTTCACCTTGACGTTGTTGGAACATCAAGATATCATTTCTAAGCTTGGTAGTTCTCCCCGGTGGGAAAAATTGAGCAAGGAAACGAGTGGTGAGATCATCCCATGAGGTGATGGATCCCGTGGGTAAACGTTCAAGTCATTGGCTAGCTTGATCACGTAGAGAGAATTGGAATAGGCGTAATCGGGTCGACTCTCTAATTGTAACATCAAGGTCTATAGAATCTACGATTTTAAGAAAGTCCTTGAGATGTTGATTAGGATCTTCGGAACGAAGTCCATGGAATGCACATCCGCTTTGCACCAACCGGATGGTGTCGGATCGCAAGGGAGACACATTGGCTCCTTGGGTGAGCTCAATAGTGTTTCGATAGCCTTGGTGGCTAGGTCGGGAATATTCTCCTAGGGTTTGGGGCCTAAGAGGTTGGTTTGCTGGTGGTGGGTTTTGTGGGTGGTCTTGTTGTGGTGGGTTGATGGGTTCAAAGATGTTACCACCTTCCATGATGTCGGATGGTAAAAGTTACGAACAAAGACACGAAGAAATAGATAGACTAAAGAAAACCTAAAAAATAAAAATAAAATCTTACTAGAAAGGAATCTAGCAAGTAGACGTAATAAAAAGAAATCCTAACCTAGACAATAACTATTCGTCAGGCTGCGGCGCCAAAAACTTGATGCGTGGGAATTGCACCAGGCTTTACCTCTCGAGGGATCTCGAGAAGCTTACAACCCCCACCAGGCAGTGTACCTGATCGTTGTAGTATAGTATAGTGACAAGTACCGGGGGATTGATCGTTCAACTCAGGAATAGTGTAGCTAGGATTAGAAAGCCTAAAAATTAGGTCTAGAGGTGAGGGATGATTCTTTTTGTATTTTTATATTTTATGAAAAGCAAGTAAAATCTCGTTTTTTGGAAGAGTGGGCGGATTTAGTTGCTAGCCAACTAACCCAATAACTAAGATGCAATCAAAATAAAATAACAAAAATGTAAATAAAGCTAATTACTATTGTGATGTGAACAATAAATGGGAAAATTGTGTTTACTTAGATTTCATTACTCCCTAGATATCTTTTACAGGTTGATAGTTTGTTACAGTTGCGTGGATGACGGGTTATATTCCTTAATACCAATCGTGGGTGGCGTACGTACTTCCCTAACTCTATAAGCTCCTACTTCACTCCTATGTCGAGCCTGCAAGAAGCTCTTAACATGGGATCACTAGAATTCGCTCATGCATTAAATACAACCATAAAAACCTAGTACACATTGGTTCATGTTTCTTAGACGTTCAAGCAAGTTACACTATGGAAGTCTGCCAGTTTTCTTAAGCCTAACATCGAAATCATTCATCCGTAACAATTATAAACAAGCAATCAACCCATAATCAACATCTAGGTTTCATTACATCTAAGCAAACACACAAAAGATCTAGCCTAGCATGTTAAAATCAAGACAAGCGTAAGATATATTCAAACAACACATAGACATATTGAATGAATTGAAAGGATACTGATAACGCTCAAAATTAACATATTTTTAGTCGCGTTATTGTTTGTTTTACGCATGGAAATTGGTCATATTTGTATATATTTGTTACTTAATCGTGGAAAAGGGTTTATGCATGCAAATATAGCCAAAAGCAGGTAAAAATGATTAAAAGATGAAGAAATGAAGTGATCATGCACATTTGGAGATTTCAAGAAGATCAAGAAAGAAAGAAACGACGCATGGACAAAAGGATTTGATAAAGACAATTCTTCTACACATACTTATCAAGGAAATATCAAGTTCGAATGAATAAAGTCATGCCACGAAGAAAGACAATGCATGCAGCGTAAAACGACAAAGAAGAGAAAAAAAGAATAGTTTCCAGACAGTGTCCAACCGATCGGATGCAACCCGCATCTGATTCGGTTGGAGTGTTCTCAAGGATTGCCATCCGATCGGATGGAGAGAAATCGATCAGATAGAGGTGACTGCTGTTACAAGTCTTGCATTTATAGACGAATTTACTCCCCATAATCATTTGTGGCTGATCATTTTTGCTTAATAACTCAAGAGGGACGTTTTTACTTGGAGGATAAGTGTTATTATGCTATATAATGACTACTTAGGGTCTAGATTACATGTACCATCAAATATCTAACTAAGTGTTACACCAAATATCGTTAGTTCATCTTATATTGCCTGAAAGTTTACTAAGTTTTGTGAAAAACGTCCAGAAAGTGTTGAGTTCGAGTCTCAAGCCTTGGTTCGAGCTTGGAGTTGTTTACTTACGTTAGTGAATAATTGGAGGAGTGTGGTTGCTATAGTTCCACAAGTTTATTCATTGTAATTCTTAAGCTAGGTACACCTTGATACTTATAATGAACAATTGTTACTTTGAGTTTAATAAAAGTTTTCTTATTTACTTGTGTTTTAATATGATTGTTATGGAGTAATTTGTGATATACTTGTGTGTATGATGTGATTGGTTACGGAGTATTCTTTTATGAAAAAGTTGATGCATGAAAACATATCTATTTTATGAGTTTGTTGAAGTAACATCTAATCTTGCTTAATTTGTTGGTAAAAACAATATTTGGAAAAATAGGTCCGAAAGGAGTTTCAACTTGTTTTTATTCCAAAACATTAGTGCACGAATTAGTATGGAATATGATGCTTGACACCCATCTTATTTACTTGTTAAAATGGATTTGAGAAGATTTCATCACGAAAAAGGATCGAAAGGATTCGTAGGAATTCATAAGAAAAGAATTGATTTTCAAAACAACCATGTGATTATAGAATTGTCATACTCATTTGATATGTCCGAAAGGAGTCATTTAGGTGATAGAATTCTTAGTGGTAGTTAAAACATGACATACACCATAGATTGTATAACTACTCATTTTTAGTTGCGCATCATAACAAGTTTTACACCAAACTTTATACTTAAATTGTCATGATACTTCTAATTACCAATCAAGGAATTATACACAAGTATATGCTTAGTTCTTATTGAGTTTCTTTTAAATTGATATTTACATAAATTTGGATTGACAACCCTTATTTAACAAACGTTTTTCTTATTACTAAAACTATCTAATCTCTTGGGACAACTTCGACTTACCCACCTTTACTACATCGGACGAGTATACTTGCTCGTATGTGCTAAATAAATAATCGGATAAATTGTGTTTATAAATTTTAAAACTTGCACTAATAAAACGCACATCAAGTTTTTGGCGCCGCTGCCGGGGATTTGATTAATTTCTTAGTTTTTAGTAATAAAATTGTTTGTAATTTGTGAATTTTCAAGTTTTTAGAGTAAAAAAAAAAAAAAAAAAAAAAAAAAAAAAAAAAAAAAAAAAAAAAAAAAAATTTGGTTTTAGCCAACCGATTCGGATGAATATCCATCCGATCGGTTCGTGGCCACGGTAAAATTTTAGGATTCTTGTTTGTTCATTTAATTTTCAGTTTTCTGTTTTTAGTTAATTAATTTTAATGAATAGATGATTAATATTAGTAATTATTAGTTTTAAGATGTTATTATGATTAGTTATTAATGTTTTGATTAATCTTAAATAGAGTTAATGCTTTTACAATGTTTAGAATATAGTTAGTCCTAGTTTTATATATATATATATATATATATATATATATATATATATATATATATATATATATATATATATATATATATATATATATATATATATATATTAGTTTTAGAAGTTCCAACCGAATCGGTTGGAGGTGGGTAAATTGTTCCATCCGATCGGATAGATGTCCATCCGAACGGATGGAAGCCACGGTAAAATTTTTAACATTTTTATTTTCTAGTTTATTTTCAATTCTAAGTGTTTTAGTTTGTTAATTTACTTATTCTTATTTCATATTAAGAGTTATTTGCTTACAACTAACCCCCATGCTAATGATTTGGATATTTTTGTTGATGGTTATGTTATAGTTAGTAATTGCTTAAGTTGAAATGGAGAGTTTAAGTCAGATTTCGGCGCACTTGAAAGATTTGGAGGATATGTTCAAGGATTCCGGTGATTCCTTGGAAAAGTTGTAAAGCATATTGGAAAAGGCTAAGTTAGATTTAGAAGAAGAAGACATTCTTAGGAATGAATATTTGTATGGATGAAGAAGAATGATCACAAGAATAAAGCACATCTTGTGCTATTTGTTTGTTTCGTATTTTTAATTTCATGGAATTTATTTTATGTTTTTAGGTTTTATGCATTTCATGTTTGAAATAAGACTATCTATTTATTTATTTATCTAGTTGTTTGTTTATCTATTTATATGTTTACTAGTTTTTAAGAGGTTAAGTTATGTTTTTAGTCTTAAGTTTAGAAGTAGAAATGATGACCAAATTTTTGGTAGACAAAGTGTGTTTGGAATATATACATACAAAAAGATAAGTGTTTGAAGAGACAAGAACTACTAGTGCTTGTACCAAGTTTAGTAGTGGAAAAACTTTGAAAAATCAATTTCATACAAAACCGAACGGATGGATTCACAACTGATCGGATGGAATTGAATATATAAACCAAAATTTTCAAAAACCCAAGAAAACCACACACACACAATCCACCAAAAAAATTGGGGTCATAAATTCGACCATAAGAAGTTGTTTAAGAGTTGCAGGAGTGATAATTGATCATCAATGACATCAAGTCAAGTAAGCTACATCATTAATTTCATTCAATTAGGTTTTAATTCGGATGATTGAAATTAGGTCACGAATTGGGTATTTTTGAATTAGTTCGAATTAAGATGTAATATTTTGGGGATAAGTGATTAGATGATAGGAGAATGTATTGCAAAAAGAATTAGATCAATTGATTAAGTTTTGAGTAAGAATTGATTGATTGAATTTTCGGATTGAATTGGGTAGAATCTTTGGAGCTAATTTATTTGCAATTGATGAATCCCAGGAGTTACATGCTTGATAATTAGTGATGTTAGGTAATTGCATTGTTAATTAGAGCACTAATTGGAAGATTTTAGTAGATGGTGTTCTTGAGTTTCATAGGATCATTAGGTTGATGCATGGAAATGTTACGAATCGTTGATAGGAGAGTTCAGATGTTAGAAGCACTCAAAAATGGTAGGTTACAAGTTAGAAAGAAGTTCGGATTGATTGGGAAACGTTTAGAATGGATTGAGGATGCATTATGTAAACAAATACTCCAGCCGATTCGGTTGCGAGTTGCAACCGAATGGATAGGAGTGTGCCAAAAGATCCATCCGATCGGATGGAGCTCAATCCGATCGGATGGATGCTACGGAAAATTTTTTGACATTTTTGAAATTGCGTTTTCTAGTTTCTAAATTGATTGGTATTAGTTTTTATACTTTTATAATAACATAATTTGAGTTTTCTTTCAGGGAAATTTTGCAGGATTGGGTCGTAGTTAAAGAAACCCGCTTGTTAACAAGTATTTGAAAAGGAACGAGAGGAAGAGGATCACTTTCAGTTTGAAACCGGAGTCTAATGATAATGTCAAGTTTTCTCATGTGCAAAACAAAGATGAGAAGAATGCGTATAGGGAACGTCTTTCAAAACTTCAAGAGAGAAAGATTACTAAGCCTAGATTGATTGATTGGGATTTGCTTGCGGAGTATGAATGTGAGGATCAATTGAGGAGCATGATGACTATGATTTATGTGTATCCCGGTGATGGTGATAGGTTTGAAGATTATTCTTGGGAAAGAGCTTTTAGTATACGTGAGGATGTTTACAAGGAATGGTGTTTGGAGTTCTTTTCTACATTTTACTTTGATAGGAAGGTGAATGATGTTCTTGGGGATGTTTGTATTTGGTTTAGATTGTGTGGGCGCGAACATGCTTTCTCTTTGCCAAATTTTGCAGTTGCCCTAGGTTTGTATGAGGAAAGTGAGGTTAATCATAGGTTGTTTGGACCACATTTTGTGAGCTTGGCTAGAAATCATGATCAATACACGGGTGTTGATGCTTATTGGAATAGAATTGGTGATCCAACTTGTCTTAGGAGGAATTCTTCTAGGATTAGGAATCCGTTGATGAAGGTGTTACAAAAGTTGATTTCTTGGGGATTGTTGCATAGGAGCGGTAGTCAAGACAAATGTAGTCAACCGGACCTATGGGTGATGAAGTTATTGGAGGAAGATAAGAATGGGAATGTGGCATGGATTATTGCCGAATATCTTTCTAAGAGAGAACCGGGAATTAAGAAACAAAGTGATGTTTGTGGAGGTCATTACGTAACCGTTTTGGCTAAGAATCTTGGGTTCTATAATGAGAATGAGTTGAGGAAGTGTCGAGTGGTGGATGAAGACGATGATGAGGATGAAGATGAGAGCGAGGACGAGTTTGTTCATCCCAACAAGGATTATTGATGATGGCGAGTGATCGTCATATGGTTTATGGTTTGTGTTAAAAACAATTATGTGTCGAATTATTTCTATTTCCACTACCTTTAACTATTTCTTTTAAGATTTATAACGTAACTTAATTTTCTACTTATTTCGTTTAGATATTTTTGTTTGTGTTTGTTTGGTTGTTTCGTATATTTTGCAGTTTTCTTGCAGGGGTTTTGTTACGGAAGCATATAGTTGATCAACGTTTGGAGTCGATAAACTCATTTGCTTATTATGATAAAATATGCATATTGCGTATTTAACTCCGGTATTTTCTAAATTTTTCCATTTCCTTTACTTTGAAGTCATTTTTTTATTACATTGAGGACAATGCAAAACTTAAGTGTGGGGGAGGGAAGAAAATAGAAAAATTGCATAATTTTTAATTTTTAATTTTTTTAAATTTTCATTTTTTTTAGAGTCGTGAACTTTAGTAACTAGAAGTAGTTCGCCCTTCATATTTTAGTTAAAATAAGGTTGATTCAATGGTAAATAATAATGATATTTTTGGAGAATAAATTAAGTTTAAAGAGCAATTCGTCTCGGAATTGATAACATTTGCTAGCACAATTTTATACCCTTATTACTATAAATTGTGAGGATTAGTTTTTTTTATGTGAATAATGTTTCTCATGCTATTTATATATTTCATTATGAGTGTGCCGGTGGTTGTGTTAATTCTAGAACTTGTACTTGTTATGCATTACGGTTAAATTATTTTCGAATGATAAGGATATATTCATATGATAAGAGGCAAACTTAGGATATAAAACCAAATGGCCATCCGTTTACAAAACAAATTTTTGCTAACCACATCGGTTAGTTATCCTCGTATTTGGAACCCATTTGTTAGCGTTTATCTTTAGGTCTAGATACCCCTAGTTAAACCCTTTGAGCCATCCTTTTCATTTTGTTAAATCCAGAAAAATACAAAAATATTTTACACTTTAAACCTTAGCCTAACCCTTGTCAAAGTCTAAACGGTGGGTTGCTAGTTGCTTGGTATGTTGGATTGTTTTTTATGTTTATGAGTTAGACACACTTTGTTATTTGTGTGTGCCATTCTGACAAAGATGAAGGTGCGCAACTTCTTATTTGTATTTTTGTGGTAATGCTTATGCGAAGTGTGGGGGAGATGTATTAAAAAAAAAAAAAAAAAAAAAAAAAAAAAAAAAAAAAAAAATCATCGCAACTATAAGGTGACAATTATAGAAAATGTGCTATATTATTATGAATAAAGAAAGTAATGTGATATGTTGTTAGCCAATGTGCTAAGTATGAAGAATATTTTTATGGTGAATTGATGTATCGACATGTGAAAGTTCGAAGAGGAGAAAGATTGTAACTATTATCATTTATGGGATTTGTGGTTTGTTCGTGATTAGCAACAATGAGACTTAGACTTTGATTTTATTTTTCTTTAAAAACAATTTCATAAATATTCCCATGCCTTATCCTTACCTTTTTGACTTAGTGTAATTATTAAATAAGATATTTGCACGAAGGTTTTATTTACCCTTAGCCTAAACGTTACAACCCGAATAAAAGACATCTTTGATGAATTATTTCATTGTTTTGATACTTGTACAAGCCAATGGTAAGAAACATAAATCATGAGTGAGCAATGAGTGATCTATTAATCATGACACATATTGAGTGATGAGTGAATTTCAAATTATCTTCGTAAGGTGCGTAGAATTGTTATCAAGCTCTTTATTTACTTGTTTGAGTTCAAATAAGATATTTGCACTATTTCCATTGAAATCAATTTTCTTTTGATTAAGACTTGCTCGAGGGCGAGCAAAGCTCAAGTGTGGGGGATTTGATAACGCTCAAAATTAACATGTTTTTAGTCGCGTTATTGTTTGTTTTACGCATGGAAATTGGTCATATTTGTTACTTAATCGTAGAAAAGTGTTTATTCATGCAAATATAGCCAAAAGCAGGTAAAAATGATTAAAAAATGAAGAAATGAAGTGATCATGCACATTTGGAGAGTTTCAAGAAGATCAAGAAAGAAAGAAACGACGCATGGACAAAAGGATTTGATAAAGACAAGTCTTCTACACATATTTATCAAGGAAATATCAAGTTCTAATGAATAAAGTCATGCAACGAAGAAAGACAATGCATGCAACGTAAAACGACAAAGAAAAGACAAAAGAATAGTTTCCAGACATTGTCCAACCGATCGGATGCAACCCGCATCCGATTCGGTTGGAGTGTTCTCAAGGATTGCCATCCGATCGGATGGAGAGAAACCGATCGGATGGAGGTGACTGCTGTTACAAGTCTTGCATTTATGGACGAATTTACTCCCCATAATCATTTGTGGCTGATCATTTCTGCTTAATAACTCAAGAGGGACGTTTTTACTTGGAGGATAAGTGTTATTATGCTATATAATGACTACTTAGGGTCTAGATTACATGTACCATCAAATATCTAACTAAGTGTTACACCAAATATTGTTAGTTCATCTTATATTGCCTGAAAGTTTACTAAGTGTTGTGAAAAACGTCCAGAAAGTGTTGAGTTCGAGTCTCAAGCCTTGGTTCGAGTTTGGAGTTGTTTACTTACGTTAGTGAACAATTGGAGGAGTGTGGTTGCTATAGTTCCACAAGTTTATTCATTGTAATTCTCAAGCTAGGTACACCTTGATACTTATAATGAACAATTGTTACTTTGAGTTTAATGAAAGTTTTCTTATTTACTTGTGTTTTAATATGATTGTTATGGAGTAATGATGAGGCGAAAAATGAACCACTTTCAGGGGGTCATTTAAACCCGGAATTGAATTTATTTGATCAAATATTGCCCTAAATCGTTCCTTTTGTGATTTTAGGTACTTTGGGAGTGAAATCTGGAAAAGAAGGCATTTTAGACGTTTTTGGAGCATAAAAGTGAAGAAAACGGCAAAGTCTCAATTTTCCAAGCTGGGAACAGTAGGTGACGGCGTCAAGAAGGAATTTCTGACGGCGTCAAGAGTAAATTCCATGACTTTCCATGACGACCCAGTACAGATTTGACGGCGTCACGAAGTAGGGCGTCAAAAGTAAAATGCATGACGGCCTGGAAAATGCTAACACATGACGGCGTCAAAAGTAGATCAAGGCAGTCCGAGAAGTATTTTGGCGGCGAGATGACGGCGTCACAAGATTTGTCTTGACGCCGTCAGACCCTATTTCCTATATATAGTTTTCTAATTTTCACATTAAAAAGAGAGGAGTTTTGGAGAAACCCTAGGTCCGAACTTAAGACGAATTTTACAGGTTTTTCAAGGGTTCTCAGCCCTTGATCCCTTTCATGTGTAATTAAGATAAGTGTTCTTTTAATTCAATCAATATGTCTATGTGTTGGTTGTCTATATCTTGTTCTTGTCTTAATTCCATCATGCTAGGCTAGATCTATCTTGTGTTTGCTTAGATCTAATGAAACCTAGATGTTAATTATGTGTTGATTACTTGTTTATGGTTGTATTGGATGAATGATTTCGATGTTAGGCTTAAGAAAACTGGCAGATCTCCAATTGGTAACATGCTTGAACGTCTTAAGAAACATGAACCGATGTGCACTAGGTTTTATTGGTTGTATTTACTGCATGAGTAATTTCTAATGATCCCATGTTAGGAGTTTTTAACGGCTCAACATAGGAGTGAAGTAGGCACTCATAGGATTGGGGAAGTAAGTGCGCCACCCCATGAATGGTATTAAGGAATACAATCCGTCATCCACGCAACTATAACAAGTAATTAACGTGTAAAAGATGTCTAGAGAGTAGTGAAATCTAAGTAAACACATTTTCTCCACTTATTGCTCACAACCTTAGTTAATTTAGTTTATTTTCATTTTTAGTATTTTTTTTTTATTGCATCTTAGTATTGGGTTAGTTGACTAGCAACTAATTCCGCCCAAATCCTTCAAACCAGAGATATTTACTTGCTTTCTAAAAAAATATAAAAATACAAAAAAAATCTTCCATCATCTTTAGCACTAGTAATTAGGTTTTCTAATCCTAGCGACACTATTCCTAGCTGAACGATCAATCCCCCGGTACTTGTCACTATACTATACTACAATGATCAGGTACACTGCCTGGTGGGGGTTGAAAGCTTCTCAAGATCCCTTGAGAGGTAAAGCCTGGTGCGATTCCCACGTATCAAGTAATTTGTTATATACTTGTGTGTATGATGTGATTGGTTACGGAGTATTCTTTTATGAAAAAGGTGATGCATGAAAACATATCTATTTTATGAGTTTGTTGAAGTAACATCTAATCTTGCTTAATTTGTTGGTAAAAACAATCTTTGGAAAAATAGGTCCGAAAGGAGTTTCAACTTGTTTTTATTCCAAAACATTAGTGCACGAATTAGTATGGAATATGATGCTTGACACCCATCTTATTTACTTGTTAAAATGGATTTGAGAAGATTTCATCACGAAAAAGGACCGAAATGATTCGTAGGAATTCATAAGAAAAGAATTGATTTTCAAAACAACCATGTGATTATAGAATTGTCATACTCATTTGATATGTCCGAAAGGAGTCATTTAGGTGATAGAATTCTTAGTGGTAGTTAAAACATGACATACATCATAGATTGTATAACTACTCATTTTTAGTTGCGCATCATAACAAGTTTTACACCAAACTTTATACTTAAATTGTCATGATACTTCTAATTACCAATCAAGGAATTATACACAATTATATGTTTAGTTCTTATTGAGTTTCTTTTAAATTGATATTTACATAAATTTGGATTGACAACCCTTATTTAACAAACGTTTTTCTTATTACTAAAACTATCAAATCCCTTGGGACAACCTCGACTTACCCACCTTTACTACATCGGACGAGTATACTTGCTCGTATGTGCTAAATAAATAATCGGATAAATCGTGTTTATAAATTTTAAAACTTGCACTAATAAAATGCACATCAGATACTTATCTTAATTGAACATGAAAGGTTTCAAGGGGTGAAAACCCTTGAAAATACTGATAAAATCGTGCTAGAGTTTCTCCAAGTCGTCCCTAAAATTGTCCTCTTTTTTATGAATGAAAATTACAAAACTATATATAGATTTTCCAATGTGACGGCGTCAAGAACAAAAATCTGACGCTGTCAACTCGCCGCCCATAATATTCTCGGATTGCCTAGATCCAGATCTGACGCCGTCAAGAGCAAATTTCCTCTGGGCCGTCACGTGTAAAGGGACCATGACGGCCTAGCGTGACGCCGTCATGCCCTAGTGTAAAATCTTTCTGGATCGTCATGGACTCTATCCTCTTCACCTCTTGTTTTCCTCTTGACGCCGTCATTAAGAACTTGGTGACCGTCAGGTACTGTTCCCAGCAAGGAAAATTGAGACTTTGCCGTTTTCTTCACTTTTAGGCTCCAAAAACGTCTAAAATGCTTCTTTTTCCAGAATTCACTCCAAAAGTACCTAAAATCACAAAAGGAACGATTTAGGGCAATATTTGATCAAATAAATTCGAATTCGGGCTTAAATGACCCCCTAAAAATGGAGCATTTTTCGCCTCATCAATATGTGATATCTCCCAAGCTAAGGAATGAACACTATATACCGATGGAGCATCCAGCAAAAAAGGCGCCGGAGCAGGTTTAGTTTTAATCAGTCCGGACAAAGAAGAATATACTTATGCTCTCCGATTGAACTTTGACGCTACTAACAACGGGGCGGAATACGAAGCACTATTGGCCGGACTAAGAATTGCAAGAAGTATGCACATAAAAGCACTGGATGTACGGGTAGACTCAAACCTAGTAGCAAGTCAGATCAATGGAGACTTCACAGCATACACGGAGAGCATGACGAAATACCTGGCCAAAGCCAAAGAATACATTGCCTGCTTCGAACGTTTCAAAATAAAAAATATCCCAAGAGCCCAAAACCAAAAGGTCGATATACTAAGCAAACTTGCATCCGTAGCATTTGATCACCTGACGAAAGAAATCCTGGTAGAGGTATTAGAAAAGCCATCCACCGAAGAAGAAATAGTCAATGCAATAGTAGAAGAAGAGGAGGAGAATTGGATGTCACCCATACTCCGATGCCTAAAAGAAGGGATTTGGCCGGAAGATCAGAACGAGGTCCGAGCCCTCCGAATGAAAATAAGCCACTATACACTACTCAACAACGTGCTATTCAAAAAGTCATATTTAGGCCCAATGTTACGATGTGTAGGATCTCTTCAAGCGAACTACATCATCCGGGAGGTACACGAAGGGGCATGCGGAATGCAGGACCACGATTCGTGGTGGCCATGCTCATGAGACAAGGCTGGCCAACCATGCACCGAGACGCTAGAGAGGTGATTCAGAAATGTGATTCATGCCAGATACATGCTCCGGTTCCCAAATTACCAAAAACAATACTGACCTCCGTCATGGCACCATGACCTTTTTACCAATGGGCAATGATGTCCTGGGACCCTTGCCCGAAGCTCCAGAAAAGGTCAAGTATGTCATCGTTGCAATAGACTACTTCACTAAGTGGATGGAGGCAAAGCCGTTAGCCAAAACAACCGGAAAAGAAGTATTAATTAAAGTTTGGGGTTGAAATTAGAAATAATTGAGGTGAAGGTGAGTTAAGGTGAGTTATAAGTGAGTTATGGTACCATGGTGGAAAATGATGAGTTAAGGTTAAAAGGTTAAAGTTGATGTGACGCTGACGTGACAGTGAGTTATAGGCATGTTACCTTATGCTCTTAAAGGCTAGATACTCCGTAATATTGACAAAAGGTTAATTGGGTCATTTTACATCGTATTTAACCGCTAGTGCTAGTCTTTTGCAAGTAGAATGAGATTTAATATTATTTTGTCACTTTAAAATCGTCATGAACAACTTCTCTAATATTTTGACATAGTCCAAATGATATCTGTAGATGATCGGATTTTAAATAGTCAAAGAATTCATGGAAACTGTATTCCAAATTGATGTTTAATATTTAATTTCATGTTTACAACTCATATGATAATTGTTCTCCATTTTTTATTTTATTTTTTTTTTATTTTTTTTTTCATCTTAATTTTTGCATGTTCGTTGATGATGATGACGACGTTCACCATAAACTCGATGATAATTAAATATAAACTTGATCGATAATGATTACGATGTTAAAATAAGTGATGGTAATCGACGATGCAAGAATCGACGAGGATGATAATCGACGATGAAGAGTATGCAAAAATGGATGATACGAGGATTATGATGCAAGAATTGGAGATGATTATGATGTAGGAAATGATGATGGCCGGTGATCGATGAACCAGAAATGATTACGATGCAGCATTCGAAGATGAAGTTGATCGTGTTTTTTGTTGGATGATGATGACGATGCATTACATTATTAAGAATCTTGTTCTAACTAAACATGGAGATGCATATTACTCCGTCAGTCCGTCACATATTATTGTCCACATATGTATAACTTTTAAAGTATTCATTTTGCAACTTTGACCGTAACTATTACTTTTTGTTTTATATAAAACTTGATGCAAAATATATGAATGTATTGGATTTTAAATATTTTTTCGTATAATTTTCATCAAATATTATATAATACAAACAAGAGAAGGAATGAGTAGTATTTTTTGTAGTTTAAATTTTAAAATTGATGCAGATTTATATTTTTTATTTATCATTTAAAGATGATGCAAATTTGATGACGAGATACAAAATATCTGAATTACCCTTTATTCCAATGACACATGTCACGTTGAGGATGCGTCTTCCCTTTTTTAGTTTAGTGTGGGTTTTCACTAAACTATCATCTAGTGGAATCAAGGTGGATACCCCGAGCATCATGATTGCAATGAGTGGGAAGCTGATCCAAACGAGTTCGTCATGTGTGTATGTTAACTTTGGTCAGTAAAGTACTATTTCATCTAATGGTGTCGGCGTAGGACACAAATGTGTTGCCATCATACAACTACACATGAAGTGAAGAGAGAACACAATTGACTAATTGAGTTGTCAAGTGAGTAAATCCAACGTGTTAACAAAATTAAACCGAACGGAACCTATAATCCGTATAATAAAGTTTCTCTCGATCTATGTAGGTGACTTCCAAGTTTGTAGTAGTTTGTACACTTAGTCACTTACTACACCATACATACATCCTTAATCAACAACAACAACAACATACCCAATCCCGCAAGAGCGAGGTATGGGGGAGGTAGAATTGTAGACAAATCCTACCCCTACCCCAGGCAAAGCCTAGGAGTAGAGAGACTACTTCCAGGGAGACCTCCGGCACGTGCACAAGTGTGAGTGATATAAAAACCACAGTACAAGGAGCAAAAGAGCAACAAGACAAACAAAGCACATAGTACCAAACAAAGAGCAAGGAGCAAAGCAATTAAAGCAAGCAAACAAAGCAATGAGGAACGCAAGAGAAACAAGGAACGAAAAGGCAAAACAAACACAAACAAGAACGCAAAGGCAAGCAGGCACCAAGCACGAAGACAACAAAAAACCAAGCAAAGCAACGCAAGGGGGCAAAAGCAAAGGCAAAGCAAAGGGCAAAAGCTAAGGCAAGGGGGCAAAAGCAAAGGCCAGGGGGAAAAAGCTAAGGCAAAGGGAAAAGAAACACCACTAGCCTACAAAAGCCTAAAAGGGGACAAGCCAAGAGACCAAAACGCCTAAAGTGCAAAAGGGCCTACCAAACCTAAAACGCAACGGGGCAAGGCAAAGACAACCTACCACACGACCTAAACTACCCGCAAGTTCTAATCCTAGCTCTCCACTCGTTCTTATCTGAGATCATGTCCTCGGTCAAGAGAAGCTCCTTCATGTCTAGCCTAAGTCTATCCTCCTACCTGAGCTTAGGTCTTCCCCTCCTTCTCAAACCGTCGACCCTCAGCTCTTCGACTCTCCTTACTGGCGCCGTCTGTGGCCTTCTCCTGACATGACCGAACCACCTCAACCTTCCTTCTCGCATCTTCGAGATTATAGTTTCAACTTCAAGTTCTGCTCTGAAAACTCCGTTCGGTATCATGTCAAGCATGGTCTTACCACAAATCCACCTTAGCATTCTCAGTTCTGCCACTTCCACTCTATTAGCTTGGGCTTTCGTGATAGACCAACACTCTGACCCGTACAAGATAGCTGGTCTGATCGCCACCCTATAAAATTTTCCCTTAAGCTTAAAGGGGACTTTCTTATCACAGAGCACACATGACGACGCCCTCCATTTAACCCATCCTGCTCTAATACGATGGGTAACGTGTCTATAATTTGAAAGATTTCTTTTTATACAATAACTTTTATTTTTGTTAGAATGTTTGATTTTTTTTTTCTTTTTTCATAGCACCGGCATACCGTAACAACCTTCACCATGTTTCTCAATCTTCACCATACAAAGCTTACATGGATTATTAAATCTTTACTACCCCTTTGCAATCATCACATCGGTAAGCACCACTGCACCACCATAAACAATCCCTTCTACATTTGTACGTAGGGCTGAGCACGGTCCAAAACCCGGACCGGACCGGACCTACCAACACTGGACCGGACCGAAAACCGATTTTGTCCAAAAAAAGGACCGGACCGAAATGTTTGGTCTAGATCTGAGTCGGTCGGTCCGGTCTAACAAGACATAATAGTCGGTTGTGCACAAGACCAAACCGGACTGGATCGGTCCAAAGATCGAAATAAAGAAAAAAGGTTGACAGAGGACCGAACTGAAATATGTTCGATCCGGTCCGGTCTGATCCTATCTGGTTCGATCTGATTTCTCGGTTCAATCCGGTCCACGGTTTATAATGCTAACCCCTATTTGTACGTCTCTACTTTTTCTCCTTTCATGTTGTAAAATAAAGAATGACTGAATGACTCGAAGATTTCTTGGTTCAATCTGGTTCGATCTGATTTCTCGGTTTAATCCGGTCCACGTTCTATAATTCTAACTAATTTTTGTTATAATGTGGGCTGTTCATATGTACACTTTTAAAAAATAAATGAAGAATAACTCAAAGATTCTTTGAATTTGATCCATAATGTATTTAAAGTTTTTCAAGCCCGTGAATTTCACGGGGCTACTAATCTAGTTTGTATATAATTACTAGACGAGCTATGAGGCAACTGATAACGAGCTGTAGAATATCGATTTGGATTATTGAAGTGCCAAAATTCATTTTGGAAAGCCACATCCCGACACCTTTTTGCTCATATCTTTTTTCATGATCGGATGCTAGAGACCTGATTCTTTTAATCTTCTAAACATTCTCATGTATAAAACAACTAACACGATTCCAATTATGTAAAACTGTAAAAGATCATGTCCCATCGTCGCTTACTCGCTTGTCGACGTGTTTATAAATTTGAATGACATGACACTAAAACGCTTTCAATCATGCATTATTAAATTATTCGACAAACACCAATCAAGTACGTCTGAACATTCAAAAGGAAAAAAAAAAAAAAAAAAAACGTTTTTAATCATGCTAAGAGCACACGTGTTGGGTTATTTTTCTAACGCTGATGACGCCGATGGCGTCTCTTGAACGCTAGACCAACACCGGATATGTCATATGGCGTTATAGGGTTTCGCACCGTCCCTAACATTTTTTATTTTTTATATTTGTGTTTTATTGGGTTGTTTGTAAGCCAAGAGACGTCTTATAACTTGAGTGATAGAGGGAATATTTTTAGTTTAAATTCCAAATTATAAACAAAATACTGAAATAGCATCGCTTTTTGCTATAATGCGATATACTAGTACACGTGTTACTCATTTCTCACCGTTCAAAAGGCAAAATAAGTACGTTTGAACACATTTTTATTCCAAAGCGCATGCAGGGGCCACGGTTAATGTCTTGTCCCCGAAAATTACATATCGACAAAATGATGTTAGAACCAGATTAGCTATTTGAACTTCATTCTACTTTTTCTTCTTGAAAGATATTTTGAAGGTTTTACCACAGTATATATAAGGACTAAGTTTGTAGATACGCAACATACTTTCTCAAAAGTACCGAAATACGTAACCTACTAAAAATATTACTTATATCGCTAACAAACTTTTAAAATTGGCACAAGATACGTAATGTTGACCGGATTTTTACCTGGTTGACCGATATGGAGGTCAACATATCCAAAAACTTACATTATCGGTCTCTGTGGTTTGCATCTGTTTTCACCGGTCATCCTTTAACATTATTTCAGTTATAAAAGTTACAATTATGGTCTTTGTCGTTTGGGTTGACTTTCACCTTTAGTCTCTTGACTTTATTTTCACTTTTTCGTCTGTTTTTACACGTTTTGGTTCATTTTTACACGTTTTCTTTCGTTTTTCCACTTTTATAAAAAAAATCGAATAAAACTTTATAAAAAATATTTTATAAAAAAAAATCGAAAAAATATATTTTTCGAAAATATTTTACAAAAACATTTTTCTAAAAAATTTTCGAAAAAAAATATTTTTTTTCCGAAAATATTTTAGAAAATATTTTTTTCGAAAATATTTTATTCAAATATATTTTTTTTATATTGAAAAAATATTTTTTTTATTCAAATATTTTTCTAATTTTTTTTTTCTAAAAAAATTTTAGAAAAAAAAAAACTATTTTTCTAAAAAATTTCGAAAAAAAAAAATTCTAAAAAATATTTTAGAAAAAATCTTTTTTTTCGAAAATATTTTATTCAAATATTTTTTTTTTAAATTCGAAAAAAAATTTTTTATTTAAATATTTTTCTAAAAAATTTTTACTTTTTTTTCTAAAAAAATTTTAGGAAAAAAATATTTTTCTAAAAAATTTTCGAAAAAAAATATTTTTTCTAAAAAATAGTTTTTTTCGAAAATATTTTAGAAAAAATATTTTTTTTCGAAATTTTTTTAGAAAAATATTTTGTATCGATTTTTTTTATAAAATTTATTCGATTTTTTTTATAAAAGTGGAAAAACGAAAGAAAACGTGTAAAAACGGACGAAAAAGTAAAAATAAAGTCAAGGGACTAAAGGTGAAAGTCAACCCAAACGACAAGGACCATTATTGTAACTTTTATAACTGAAATAACGTTAAAGGATGACCGGTGAAAACAGATGCAAACCACAGGGACCGATAATGTAAGTTTTTGGATATGTTGACCTCCAAACCGGTCAACCAGGTAAAAATCCGGTCAACATTACGTATCTTGTGCCAATTTTGAAAGTTTATTAGCGATATAAGTAATATTTTTAATAAGTTACGTATTTTGGTACTTTTGAGAAAGTATGTTGTGTATCTACAAACTTAGTCCTATATATAATACACCATACCTTATTTGCACGAAGGAAATACTTTAATTATGGAATACAAAAAATGTATATATAGTTGACTATACACTACATTTTTCTTGCTAAACCAACATGCATCCTACTATGTTCAACTCCTAATCACACTACTTGCATAGTTAATTTCCTATATTTATTTTGATTTAAATGTACATTTATCTAGCTACGCTTGGACACGTTATCATTTTCATTTAAGATATATTCAGATTATATCAACAATTAATAATCGGTGATTAGTGTCCAGCTCCGGTGTCTTTCAAATTTAGTCCGTAAGATTTAGGGGTATTTCTTTTTCCCTTAGCTAAGGGAATGGGTCCACACAAAATATATAATAATGTTTTTCTTTATTTGGAGCCCACCATTTTTCCACTAGTGTCTCTATCCTCATGTGAGTGGTATAATGGAGACTCTTCCCATTAAGACCATTTAACAGCCGTGGGTCCCACATAAGCCCCATGCATCCCTTAGCTAACAAAAAAAAAGAAACACCCTCTTAGTTATAATTTACAAATTTGATACACATTTTTCTTCTTCTTTTATAGTGGTTATACATTAGCTTTTTAGTTTTTAACTTTTTATAGTTACAAAGCTATTCAATATGAAACACCAAGTATAATTCATACTATTGTAGGGCATATAAACATGAGTTAAAATTGGATACGTCATTATCTCTTTTGCTAAAATAAGATTATGTAAACAGAAAATGTTTACATCACTAACCGACTTAGATTTTTCTTTACAAGTACTCTGTCCAAGTGTCAAGAATTCATGGATGCATTGAATATTTACTATACTATAGTTGTCACAAATGTGATAAAAAGAATCAATAATGCACTTACCTACTCCTCCCCAAAAGCTGATAACAATTTGTATTATTTGTTGTCTGATACGTTTAATATTTAAAGGTTAAGAAGCGTTCATCCAACTTCATCTATATGTCTGTTACAGTGTTTTAGATTACTGATGAGATCAATCATAGTTTACAATTTTTTTCGATGCAAATCTTGTTATATCACATCTTGGAGGATTACGTGAAAAGTAAATTACAAGATGCTAATGGTTAGCAAGATGAACATTTTTTGGGGGATCCAATGTGTTAGTAAAATTAACAATATCACTATACTGATCAAAGTGTTAATATTACTGTCTATACCACATCACAAAATATTGAAGTGATATACCTGATACAGCTTAATTGCTATGGCGCTATGCTATTAGAAGAATTAATCAAAAGGTTTCATGTTAGACGGTATTACAAAACTTTCCTTAATTTTAGTATTTTACCAAGCTTTTGTACCTTTGTCATACTGCGGCCAATGTTTACTCTTCATTATCATCTTAGGCCATCCACACTCGAAGAGTGCAAGTATGCAGCACAAGTAACCACTTAGGGTTGGTTTCGTGTTAAAAAGGCTTGTGAGTTGTAACTATCATATTAAATGCGTAAGCTAGGTTTCAAGTTTAAATTTTTTTTAGGTGCAAATAATTTTGAATCGGCCACACAAACCTCTTGAAAATGGATGGTTTTACCTGATTTGAGTATGTGTTATGAGGTTCAAACCCTATAAATTAGTCGGCAAAAAAATCAAAAACTATCATTACCAAAAAAATATACGGTAAATATAGGCTAGTGTTGACCGAACCCTCCCCTATTTTTTATCCTGACCCTCCCTAGTTTTTTATTTTTATAATTTTATTTATATCAAAAAGCTATAAACCTGAAAGTGCGGAACAGAAAATGTAAAGTTTAATATGTCAAACGTTTAAAACCGTCAGAAATACGAAACAGAAACTGACAAAAAACTGTATTGTATTGGAAGAAAGTGGGAGACAAGGGGAAAATGACGAGGGGGACATGTGGGTCACCCCGTCCAATTAACAGTACCCAATTAGTACAAGTACAATAGAAAAAATTGACATGACATGCTTACAACCCACAACCAATTGTAAAAGTTTCACACATCCATACGTTAAAACACAACTTTTCTCTAAACATAGAATCATCTATTATCTTTAAAGATTAAGTTTCATATGTTTTTAACGTAAATATTAATGACTTAAAATAATTTTATTTAAACTCAGTTTTCCTAGTTATTAATGTAAATTCTGTCCAAAAAAAAAAGTTACTCCCTCCGTCCCATATTAAATGTCCATAATAGAATCTTTGGATGTCCCAAATTAAGTGTCCACTTGTACCTTTCAACCAATAAAATGAGAGTTTAGTGGGTAAAATTAATATTTGATTGGTGGAGAGTTTAGTTAGTGGAATCTCCTAAAACTTTGTGCATCATGAAAATGGACACTTAATATGGGACGGAGGGAGTATTAAGGAAAATGTCAATGAGTAATTTAATTATTTATACTCAAAAAACTAGTTATAATGCCCGCGCACGCGCGGGTTTTTTTTTTTTTTTTTTAATCTTTTGAATCATATATTTTTATTTATTAGAAAACAAATAATTTAATCTTTGTTTTGTTTGATTTATGATGTTTAATTATAGTTTTTTATTATTAAAGATAATTATTTAATTTTTTTTATCCTATTATTAATTGCATCTTATCTATATTTTTTGTATTTATCTTCTACTTGTGTTAATTGCATCTTACCTATATTTTTTGTATTTATCTTCTACTTGTGTTATGGATAAATATAAAATGTTACCTAATAAGAAAATAATCTTTTTTTTTTAAATACAATTATTACTAAATAAGGTATGAATGCATTTTTTTGAAATAAAAAATTCCCAATAAGGGTTTTGTTTTATTATATAAAAAATGAGTTTTGCAATAAGTTTATTTATTCACAATGACAATCATGAATCTAGATCCTAAAGCTTCTACACACTTTCATCCATGTTTAAAGATTAACTTTCATGCTCTTAATGTAAGTATTAATGGTTAAACTCATTTTTTAAGTTTCATGTTTTTTAGTGTTTAGGGTTTAGGGGTCAAGATTTTTAGGGTTTAGGTATTATGGTATTTAAGGGTTGGCTTTTAACGTTTAGGGTTTAGGGGTCAGGATTGTTAGGGTTTAGGTGTTATGGTCATTGTCTCAATATATGTGGCGAGGTTGACAAAACTTTGCCAGATTAAGTTTCATGCTTTTTAGCATTTAAGGTTTAGGGGTCAGGATTTTTAGGGTTTAGGTGTTATGGTATTTAAGGGTTGGCTTTTTTTAGGGTTTGAGGGTTAAGCTTTAAGGTTTATGGGTTAGGGTTTGTTTAACGTTAAGGCTTTGTTTATGGGCTAGGGTTTTTAGGGGTTCAGGTTTCTAAAGGGTTTAGTATTAGGGCTTTTTTAGGGCATTGAGGTTATGGTTTCTAGAGGATTTAGGGATTATGTTTTTTTAGGGTTGAGTGAATAAGGTTTAGGTTTTGTAATACGTAAATTTCAATTCAAAAAAAAACTTCGAGAAAAGGTTCATCGAAAATATATAGAAGTGGCAAGCTATAGAAAGATTTAAGAGTTAATTGCATTTTTTGTCCCTATGGTATGGCTAAATTGTATATTTGGTCCTTGAAATTTTGAAAATGCACTGAACGTCCCCATTTTGAAGTTTCCGTTGCGTGTTTGGTCCTCCGAGCCCAGATGACGTTAGAGTTTTAGGGACCAAATCTGCAACTTGGCTATACCACAAGGACCAAAAATGCAACATAAACTTCAAAATGGGTTGTCCAGTGCACTTTCAAAGTTTTAGGGACCAAATATGCAATTTAGCCATACCACAGGGACCAAAAATGCAATTAACTCAAGATTTAATTCTCTTCGAGATAGTATGATTCGTTTCGCGTAACAATTAACAGATTGTGAGATATTTAATCTAAAAAAAAAGAATGACATTTTTTTTTTGGTTTGATGAAAAAAATGAGTGGTAAAGGTTTTATCATTTCATCTCTAGGGAATTTGTGATCTATGTTGATGTCACATGTACTCCGTATTTATTTCGAGGTATTACTTCACACTAAATTTGTCGGGTTGAATGCATTCAGTGGCGTATCTAGCCTTCCTTGATTTAGTCAAGATGGAAAAATCAACTGGCCAATCGGATGATGGTCAAGTCAGTTTGGGTCGGGTCTAAGTTGACTTAATTATTGATATAACAAAACGTCATCTATATATGAATAAAAAAGGTTAAAGTGATTACAACTGAGTCTTTCGAGCTTTCGTAGCTGATGAGGCGAAAAATGAACCGTTTTTAAGGGGTCATTTAAGCCCAAAGTCGAGATTATTTGATCAAATATTGCCCTAAATCGTTCCTTTTGTCATTTTAGGTACTTTTGGAGTGAAATCTGGAAAAGGAAACATTTTGGACGTTTTTGGAGCATAAAAGTGAAGAAAACGGCAAAGTCTTAATTTTCCTTGCTCGGAACAGTACCTGACGGCGTCACATGTTCCTTAATGACGGCGTCAAGAGTAATACAAGAGGTGGATGTGGACAATACCCGTGACGATCCATAAGAGTTTTGTGCATTGGAGATGACGGCGTCACCCAATGTCACACCCCGCCACAGCGGAAACGCGCGGGTGTAACTTCATGGATATCATCACAACACATGATGTCTATATAGAGAATAACTACATGCAATAAAAATGGCAAAGTATAGACATAAAGTGTCATAACAATACCCGGAAGATAACAACATGATAAACTCCAAATGCACAGATAAACCACTCCCAATGCAACTAAGGTCTCGTCTAATCACTTCCTTCGATCAAGACTTAGAATGCTCACCTGAAAATGATGCTTAAAATATCAACATAATGTTGGTGAGATTCATAGGTTTAGACACACATACACTCACAAGGCAACCAGTTTACTGTGATCATAAAACATAGCTGGACAAATAAATTACAGTTATCATATAGCTACATGTATTTGCAAGTCAAGAATCACACACAAGGCAACAACACACATAAGGCAACCAATAAGACGGCTCGTGTCCTCCGACCCCACAATGATTACAACAGGACGGCTCGTGTCCTCCGACCCCAATAAACCACAATTAGGTCGCATGCGCGAGCAACAGGATAAGCATCCTCCAAATTGGAACACATAAACCATTAACGAGTAGGAGTATTACTCTCCAATTGGATACTCCCCCCCCCCCCCCCAATTGGACCACACAACATTATCTTCACATTATCCAATCCACATAATCTAGTACGAGTAGGAGTATTACTCTCCAATTGGATACTCCCCCCCCCCCCCCAATTGGACCACACAAGCAAATAATCACACATAGCATGCATACGATAACATTATAAGTCCAAGCTCTTTTGACACACACATAATCACAGTAACTTAAACAATTTAAGACAAGCATCATTCCCATCCCAAGTTTAAAAGAAGTTAAAAATATGGGACTATAAACTCACCTTAAACTCCGCAGCTTCCACAAAAACAATTCACAATCTATAGCACACAAAAATAATCCACATTACACAAGGTCAAGCCACAAGCTACAACCCATGTAATACACATATGATGGATGTATAAGACTCATATGACCCACCATGGATCTCCTAGACATCATACTAACCACTACCATAATCTAACACTCCCTAAATCCCTTGCACTTATAAAACCAGAAAACGCAGAATTTTTGGGTACATTCGCCCACATGAAATCACGACAAATAAAGATCAACAACTCACACCAAAAATTTACCATGGTCTCTCATAAGCATACAAGCTAATCCCAGAAGGCCATGGACTAATAACACACACAAATACTCAAAAGAAAATCAAACTTGTCAACTACTCAAATTCGGATCTGAACGCACACCAAAAAGTTTCAATTAACATAAAATACTTCCACAAGTTGTTATCGCGAATCCTTTTCGTGGTAGTCTAATATAACGTAATACTTAACTATTCCAGAAGGCCTAGTCAAAATACCACTTTTACAACCACAAAACACCCTCAAACTTTTACCCAAAATCTGTCCCGGTTTGACAGCTTTGACACCTTAACAAAGAAAAATCAAAAGACCAACTTCCCGACCTTGAAATCAATTGTGGCTGGACTTTTTGAAAAGCTCTTTCATTAAACTTCAATTTAGACCTAAAATTCGTGACTTAACTCTTCACTATCTGTTAAATACACTCACATCTTTACAGCCCTAGTTTTCTGTCCAAACCCAAACACATAATCTAACGTGCTTTACACTCAATTCCCTTAACCAGTTACCATACTATCATCAACTAATGATCCTAACATGTTTTAATTAATTAATTTACAGAAGTTTACAAACTCTAGATCCATCATAACTTGTATTACATGAATCTAATCAATAATTAAACAATTAAGGGTTTACTAGGCATACCTTAGGCTTGTTTTCTTCTCATAATTGAAACCCTAACTTTTCTCCTTCTACTCCTCTCCCCCTTGTCGACTTTTCCAGAGAAAAAGAGGTCTAGGGTCGTTTGGTTTGGCTTATATGGGTAGGGGTTGGGCTTGGTTGGGTTGGACTAGGATTCCTTATTGCTAGAAATTGTATTTGGGCTCAAATTGGGTTTCCTTTTCCTTTGTTTTTCTCTATTCAGCCGATTTTTATATATCATATATATATTTTATATATTTTTTTATTAAATTAAATTATTACACTCAAAACCTTATACTTTTGATATTTTTTAACAACCCGTAACGATAACTAACGTCTTACGCGATAAACCTAAATTTTACGACAAACCGGAAAAATTATCATTTTCAAAACAAAGTTTCCAAAAATAGAATTTCATACTCTTTTTGAATTATAACTCATAAAAACAAACTCCTCGTAACTCACTAACGCTCAAACACTTGAACGAAGACTTGTTACGTAAAAACACAAAAACACCAAAACTACACAAGTCATTTCTACACCACAAAGGCGATCAAAATGAACTTTCCCAAATTCCATACTTTCCAAATCACAATAAAACCATTTACGCAAAGGGATTTAGTGCTAAAACTCACCTATATCACTTCAAACACCTAAGACGCACCAACACAAACGTCAACCGAGTCAAGACTATCAGTCAAACCGACCTGCCAAAACCACGGTTGTTACATCATCCCCCACTTAGGGAAATCGCGTCCTGAGATTTCAACTACTATAGTCACTACTCACAACAGCAAAAGAAAATTTATAGATTTTTAAGCGGAAAAATACCACACCATAAAATCACAGAGAAAGAATCGCAAAAATGTGAACCAACGAAATACCCGAATTCACACGATAGAAAACATTCCGTCACTCCAACGATACACGCAAATAGATACACTCCCCGATCAATAACACCAATGATCAAAATGACTTCCCACAGGTAGGTACGATACTCCCGAACCAAATGAAAATCCAAATGGTAACCGCAAGACGTAATCACAAATAACAGATACCCATAAGACAAATATTTATGAATACCCCGCATCTAACTTCCACAATCTAAATCCAACTACAACCGATCTGCTCACCAATCACATCAGCAAACAAATTTGTGTACTTAAATTTCATCTGATCCCCACGTTCCCAAGTAAACTTAGGACCACGCTCAAAATCCCATCATACCTTTACCAACGCTATCTCACCACATTTCAAACCCTTAACATCTCGATTCATAATCTCAACAGGTTTCTCGACAAAACGAAGAGTTTTGTCAACCCTTACTTTCATCTATTGGCACGTGCAAACTAGCATCCACCAAACACTTATTTCAATTAGATACGTGAAACGTATCATGTACACCACTCAATTCCTCAGCTAACTTCAACCGGTAAACCACAAATCAAATCCTTTCTGAAATCTCAAACAGTCCTACATATCTCGGTGCTAACTTGCCTTTCTTACCGAAACGCATAACACCTTTCCAAGGAGATACTTTTTTAACCTCACAATATCACCAACACCAAATTCTAAGGACTTACGGCAATAATCCGCATAACTATTTTGGCGATCTCTTGCTGCCTTAAGTCTTTCCTTAGTCAGAAAACCTTATTCGTAGTCCCTCGTTCTAGTTCAGGACCAATTAGTTGGCTTGTTCCAACCTTTGCCCATAGAACAGGTGACCTACATTACCTTCCATACAACTTTTCACACGACACATACTCAATACTAGAATGATAATTGTTGATATAGGAGAACTCAGCTAAGGGTAAATACATACCCCAGCTTCCTCCAAACTCAAACACTCCCATGTACTCATCATACCATCCAACGCCTGATTTGTACGCTCACTTAATCCATTCATTTAAGAACGATAAGTCGTGCTCATCTTCATACGCGTTCTCAAGACTCTATAACACGTTTACCACTATCACGAAGTAAGTATTTCATCATGTTTTTTGATGACCAACGCGACACCCCATGGCTCTTTACCAACTTACCGAGCGAAAAGTCTCACCTACTCCTCCAAACATCTCTTGCTAAGATAATGATACGTCTTATTCATTCTCGGATGTATCAAATACCTTGCATGATTGATGTCCTTACGCTTCCTCTCAATGAAACCAATAGCTGGTCTGCAAAGTACATTCCTCCATCTTCGTTCCTTTCCATTTACTGGTCTAAACCAAGTAATCATTCTTATTACATGTTCTCATCCTTGAACCTCTCTCTCTAGGCTGTCCATATCATCCTCTTAACTCCGAACTGAATTATCATAATCATTGCTCACAAACATCTAAATTTCAATCGTTCACTCCCGCTTAGCTCTCTTACCACGATGTCCGCCCTTCTTTGACGGTGGCGAATCAGACAATCGTAGTCACTGAGAAATTCCACACCCAACTTCTCTTCTACAAATATTAGCCTCTTGTCAAATATATGCTAAAGATTCTTATGATCTGTGTAGATAACACTTTCTGCTCCATACGAGTATCATCTCCAAGTTCTACTCCCCAACTCTAAGTCGTGTATCACATAGTTCCTCTTATGGATCTTCCACCTCTGCGATGGCTACGCAATCTATAGAAAGATAGAAATGAATCATCAATAGTACCTGCCAATCCTAAGGACAATCGTCTCTCAGATGGTGTCTTAGGTACTTTCCACACTTCACTACTTTTATCTTACTAGTGTCAACGAAAACTCGCTATCGTTGACCACATGCCTGAAAGACGTACATCTTGAAGCTGAACCTCTCACTTGAACAATTTGGAAAACATCCTCTTCTTCTTCAACGAACAAATTGATAATCAAAACGACAATCTATCCTAAGTAACGACGCGAACCATGAAACCGGTCGAACTAAAACGTATATCAATGAACTTAAAAAGGGTACAAATTACTGACTAGCGAGGTAACGAACATCAAAATCAAAGCTATAAAAAAATACAATGAGAAATTTTCCCCAATAATAGTTGACACGGATAAAATGTTCATGAAAACCCATACAAAGAAAATATAAAATACACGTACCCATAAAACATCCACAAACGTACCTCAACGAAAAAAACACTCGATAAACCAAATACATAACAAGTTTGGCAAATGAGAACCATAGACAGTTCTTATTCCCTTACTCGACCTTCCCAAAGACAAATGAACACCGTTTTTCATAAGACATATCTTAAACTTATACATTTTTTTATAAAATATATATAAACCATTTTTTTATAAGACATCAACATAACCATTTTTTTTCACACTTCATTTTCACCATAAAAATAATAGTTTCCAACAAATGACCTTGAAATACCCAAAACGAATTTTAAAATACCATAAGGACTTTAACTCAACCTCTTATACGAATGCGAAAGACATGGAGGAATCACGTAATCAAAATAATCATCAAACGAACTCATACCAGTGAATACTCACGCAAATACATTGCAAACCAAGAGAAGAACGCAAAGACTCATTCGTACAACAATCAAACCAAAATTATAGAAAAACACTGATACTAACAGGTCACAAAACATGTCACGAAATTCAATTGGTGTGTGTAAATGAGGGATTCAAATATCCACACCAACTTGTCACGAACCAACAATACTTGTAGAATAGTATAACATTCATTCGTGGAATAAATGCAAGGAATAACCAAAGAAACAAACCAGTATCCAACAAAACGAATTCGATTACCCAACACCTATCACGACGTCAAAAAGAAAGAATATGGCATATGTACCATCATGGTACGAATAGGAATGCCAACCCAAGAATTAGGTATACAAACGGAGCGTCTAGCAAATGAATCAACTTAAATACCACAACATAAGTACCCACCGATAATTGAGGTATCAACATATGATAGGTAGGATGGAATCTTACCACCTACACACCCCAACATATAACGACTGCCCAAGCGGTTAAGAGAATACTTCTCTAACCATACAGCCATCACCAACATGATATCACATACCATCTTCCACAACATATAACAACAAACATCAATCAATGCAATAATGGTCGCAAGTCCACGTGTGTGATACCCTTATAATTATGTTCGCGACCATATTTATAAGCCTATTCCACACGCATACTTACTTCCAAAACCACACATCTCAATGATAACGCACATATACCACACAACACCTAATACACCATGCAATCCATGCTATCATACTTGCAAGTCCACTTGCGTCGTGACGCATGTATAATTATGCTGGCCACCATAATTATCTATGTCCCCTTTCATAAGTGTACTCCCTCCTATGACAACACATCATGCAAACAAACATGCAAAAAAAAACAAAAGACGTCGCAAACAATCATCTCGCATGGAACAATTCCAACGATCACGTAAACTCTATAATCAAAATTACTTGGATAAGGTCGATCCAATATCCAAGAGTAACCACGCTCCAACATGGCTCCAGACGACAAAAGACAATATACAAATTCCAAAACATAACACAAAACAAAAGACATCGCATAATGGCTCAACTCCACTCTCGCACTTATCTCCCCACTCAGATCAATTCAACTTGCTACTCGCTGTGGACTATAGATCCGAATCCACACCATTCCATCCTAACTCCCCTTCATCTTTACTCAACCACCCATTTCTGTTTCCTACATGTTGAGGTAATCGACAACATGCAAAACCATCTCTATTCTTTTCTTCCAATTCCACATGATTCACAAGCGCATACAAATCACGAGGTTTAGACTAAACCACATCCCCTTCCTATGTGAAATAAGGACACTACCAAGGGTATTTGGTAATGGCTCCATCTCCAGAAGTCACTGTGGTTCCAAATATCTCCACTTCTTCTCCACCAACGTTTCCCATAAACATCCTCTCCTTGTCCGAACATAAAAACATGCTAGCGAGAACTCAGATTCTGCGGTTAGTCCGCTTCATCCTACCACTTCTCTCGCATCCGATAACAACAACGGCAGTCCAACGAAGCATCTTACGCGCGCAAGACGATATAATAAAGTTGATATATATAATACTACGTATAGGGGATAGAATAGACGTTCGAACTCAATAAAATATCTCATAAATATAGGAAAAATAGACATATAAAATACTATACTTACACATAGGCCCTAAATGCAACTATATGAGGGACTCCTAGGTTATAGTCTAGGTTCAACCACTTAATTCTCTATAACCAAGGCTCTGATACCAATCTGTCACACCCCGCCACGGCGGAAATGCGCGGGTGTAACTTCATGGATATCATCACAACACATGGTGTCTATATAGAGAATAACTACATGCAATAAAAATGGCAAAGTATAGACACAAAGTGTCATAACAATTCAAGAAATATAACAACATGATAAACTCCAAATGCACAGATAAACCACTTCCAATGCAACTAAGGTCTCATCTAATCACTTCCTTCTATCAAGCCTTAGAATGCTCACCTGAAAATGATGCTTAAAATGTCAACATAATGTTGGTGAGATTCATAGGTTTAGACACACATACACTCACAAGGCAACCAGTTTACTGCGATCATAAAACATAGCTGGGCAAATAAATTACAGTTATCATATAGCTACATGTATTTGCAAGTCAAGAATCACACACAAGGCAACAACACACATAAGGCAACCAATAGGACGGCTCATTTCCTCCGACCCCACAATGATTACAACAGGACGGCTCGTGTCCTCCGACCCCAATAAACCACAATTAGGTCGCATGCGCGAGCAACATGATAAGCATCCTCCAAATTGGAACACATAAACCATTAACGAGTAGGAGTATTACTCTCTGGTTGGTGGTAAACAGTCAGATAATTATTAGTCAACCACTTGTGAATGGTCAACCATAATAGTCAAACAGCTTAGGCCAATGCTTCCGGGGAATACAGTGTTTCCCCGGGTCGTTATGTCCCGACGAGGTGTGGATGGTATTAAAAACGAATCTGTGATTGAGTGATTATGAACAGGAAAGGGTATAAGTGTGAGTGAGTGATTACACTAAGGGTTTATAAAACAAAATAGCTTAAATAAGCTAGGAGAATGATTACGTAAAAGCTAGATATTAAAAACGTTTAAAACCTAAAAACGCGTACGTTTAATTTAAATCTACGTAAACGTACGAAACAAAAACGATTTTAACTAAAGTAGGAGTTTGCATGCCTTAGGGGCTTAAATGTAAATTAAATAAACTTAAAATATTTATTTTATAATTAATAACTATTTAATTAATTATTATTATTTAATAACTATTTTTAATTATTTTAAATATTCACTAATAACTAAGAAAATGTGAAATAAGCTTAGAAAAATAAAATTAAAATTTCTAAAAGTCTAAAATATTATAAAACTTATTTTAAAACTAAAATTATATTTTTCACACTATTTATCTAATTATTATTAATTAATTACTATTTAATTATTAATTAACTAATTATATGATTTAAATTATCAATTATACTAAAAAGACTTAGATAATTAAGAAGATTTTTATAAATCTAATTAACCATCACAGGAATCCTAAAAAAATTATAAAAAGTTTGTTTTATGTATTTTTAAACTAATTTACTAATTATTATTCTAAATATTAATTAATTACTATTTAAACTATTTAAATTATACAAAATAGTAAATGAACAGTAAAAATGCTAGAAAAATTCCTAAAATTATATTATATTATATAAAAGCTAGAAAAAATATAAAAACTAGGTGTTGCTTAATAAAAACTAATTATGCTATTTAAAACTTAATTATTAATTAATTACTAATAAAACTAATATTAATTCTAATTAATACTAAATGACAAAATAAAAATCTGAGAAATTTACTAAAATTACTTTAATATAAAAGGTAATTAATAAAAATATAAAAATATAGGTTACTTAATAAAAATCTAAAAATGAAAATTAAAATTTAAATTATATTAAATAGAAACTATCACTTATAATTAAATTATTTTTTCTTGAATTTTCTTTTACAAACCTATTTTATACCTAAAAACAAACAACTTTTGTAAAAACAACTTTTTTATAACTTAACAATAAGCACTGTGGAAGCTTATTTGCTCCATAGTTGACTTTAGTTGACCAAGTGAGGAAAATAGCTCAAACTAGCTTAAGTGGGACCCACTATGGATGATTCTGATTCACTTGAGTTAAGTAAACATGTATAAGCCAAAATAAGCACTTGGGGCCCTCAGAATAAGCTATAATATCAAATTAAGCACTTGGCCAAACCAAATTGAACTCAGAAAAGGGACAAACTTTAGGGGCAATTCCAAGTGGGGTCCACAGGGTCTAAGGTCAAATAAGTGGTCAACTCTTGAAGAGTACCAGGAGGGGGTTGGGAAAGCCTAAGTTTAAGTTGTGGGACCCACTGTGGTGGCCAGAAACCACCACCAAAGTGGTGGTGTTTGCCTAGTATCTGCTGCAGCAGGGGAACCTCTTCTCTGCAGGTGTGTTTGATGGTGTGTGGGACCCACAGAGAAAATCACAAAAATATAGGAACAATGGGACTTTGAAGATGAGGTGGTGGACTACAAGTCCAAGAAGTTTTAGACCCTAAAACCTAGTACAAAAATCACAAGAATTCTTGGAGTTTTTGGAAAACTGAACACAATGCAATTTTTGACTTTTGAAGTAAACCACCTAGTTTGACTATGGTGAATTTTTATTGGATCTTAGTGACTGAAAATGTTATACTAAGGTGTAATAAGACTAGATTAAGTTATAAATACAACTTATGAACACACAATGATGATTATGGAAATGAAAATTCACATAGTGAAAAACTTATAAAGGATTGAAAGTCATTTTGACTTTTGATCAAGTGACCACTGGATTTAATGAGTTAACTGAGATATTATACCTATTAGTGATGTACAATCAAACAAGAACAACATCAAAAACAAACTTTACCTCTGTCTAATAAGCAAATCCAAACACTCCATTAACATAGTTGATTTTGTGATTTCAAAGCATAAGCTATCTACAGGCTACTACTGGATTATAAGGTCTAAACATAATAACTTATGACTAATTGAGCATAAAACAGCAACAATAACAACAAAATTACATAGGAATCACAAAAATGCTTATATGGCAGTTAAACACATGAAATGAGCAATTAACGAAACTAATGAATAAGTACCATATTCTAAGCTGTAATTTAACTAACAAGCATCAAATAAACACATAGGAACAATAATTAAGCAGTAACAAGCATGATTAAAGTAAAAAACATAAAATGGAAATATTGCTTACAAATGGTATTCAACTGAGATATGATGAACCATGGAACAAAATCACTTCCTATAGCCTCCCATAAGGCACTAGTACCATGAAATTCCATAATCAGCAACACTCCTTGTTTCTATCTTCCTCTCCACAGATTTTTGGTTTTTCATAGATTTTTTTAGTGATTTTTGGTATTTTTGATCTTTGAACTTAAAATGAATTGTAAGGTTACTAAAAGCTTTTACAAGCTTTCTAGGAGCTTATGTGATCTATTTCAATCCACAATAACAACAAACAACAATATTAAGCTACGAATGAGATTTTGAGTAAAAATTGCACAATTATGAAATCAAACTGAGAAACTTGAATTGATTACTTGAAAAGGTTCAAAATACACTGGATTAACTTACTTGGACACTAGAAAGCTTGAAAGTACAATGGAAATTGAAATTTAACTAATTCGACACTACATTACACTAAGCTACTCTAATAATTCTTCTTTGCTGCATCTCTCTTGATATATAGAAGATATTTGAGCTCCTTGCAGCCTTTGAAGACTTTCCTATCTCATCTGAACCCTTGAAATGGTCAAATGAATCACCACCCTTCAAATTACTTTTTGGCGAGAAAAGGGGGTTTTGACAGTTAGGGGTTGCGTGTGAGAGTTTTAGGGTATTAAATGCGTTTGGGATGTTGTGTGAGGTGTAGGAGAGTAGGTATACAGCTGGTGGTGTGAGGTGGAGTGAAAACTGTGGGTGTGGAGGTGGTATGGAGTTGCAGTGAGTGAGGGAGAGGGAAAGTGAATAGTGGAGTGGTATTAAGGGTGGGTTGACCGGGTTTGACTCAGGGGATGGGATGGGCTTTTATATTTTTGGGCTTTGGGAATAATGGGTGGGCTTGGGTAATTAAATAAAAGGTGTGTTGGGTTTTATATAACTAAGGGTCCGTTTGTAATATAGAAATGAAAACCATAGGGACCAAAAGTGTAATTTGTGCAAAATATAGGGACTGATATTGTAATTTTCCCAAAGTATATTCAAGGACCATATTTGCCAATGTTGAATAACCCAAGGACTAAAGATGTAATTTTCCAATATTTAATACCCGGGGACCTTTTCTGCCAAATCCTCAAACTTTAGGGACCAAACATGTAATTTCACCAAACTTTCCAACCAAGGACCATTTCTGCCATAGAAGATTAGTATAAGGACCAAAATTGATTTTCTCAAAGTTTTTTACATCCCAGGGACCATTTATGTCAATTTCCAAAGTATAGGGACTAAACTTGTAATTTTGTGAAACTTTACACCAAAGGACTAAACATGTAATTTGTGATTAAAAAGGACCTTTGGTGACTTTTTCATGTTTTAGAATAACTAGGGACTAGTTTTGACAACTTTTGAAACTTGAGGGACTGAAACTGCCAATTATGCAAACTTTATTCGTTTTTTTATCTGTTTTTGATTATTTTGCATTTGAAACATATAAAACACACTTCTAAGATATTTTAAGTATTTTGATGCATATTTGAGTGTTTTTGGATGTTTTGGCAGTTCAGATTGGTATAAAATGATGAGTATTTAGACACTCATCACTCTCCAATTGGATACTCCCCCCCAATTGGACCACACAACATTATCATCACATTATCCAATCCACATAATCTGGTACGAGTAGGAGTATTACTCTACAATTGGATACTCCCCCCCCCCCAATTGGACCACACAAGCAAATAATCACACAAAGCATGCATACGATAACATTATAAGTCCAAGCTCTTTTGACACACACATAATCACAGTAACTTAAACAATTTAAGACAAGCATCATTCCAATCCCGAGTTTAAAACAAGTTAAACTCTGCAGCTTCCACAAAAACAATTCACAATCTATAGCACATAAAAATAATCCACATTACACAAGGTCAAGCCACAAGCTACAACCCATGTAATACACGTATGATGGATGTCTAAGACTCATATGACCCACCATGGATCTCCTAGACATCATACTAACCACTCTCATAATCTAACACTCACTAAATCCCTTGCACTTATAAAACCAGAAAACGCATAATTTTTGGGTACATTCGCCCACATGAAATCACGACAAATAAAGATCAACAACTCACACCAAAAATTTACCATGGTCTCTCATAAGCATACAAGCTAATACCAGAAGGCCATGGACCAATAACACACAAAAATACTCAAAAGAAAATCAAACTTGTCAACTACTCAAATTCGGATCTGAACGCACACCAAAAAGTTTCAATTAACATAAAATACTTCCACTAGTTTTTATCGCGAATCTTTTTCGTGGTAGTCTAATATAATCTAATACTTAACTATTCCAGAATGCCTAGTCAAAATACCACTTTTACAACCACAAAACACCCTCAAACTTTTACCCAAAATCTGTCCCGGTTTGACAGCTTTGACACCTTAACAAAGAAAAATCAAAAGACCAACTTCCCTACCTTGAAATCAATTGTGGCTGGACTTTTTGAAAAGCTCTTTCATTAAACTTCAATTTAGACCTAAAATTCGTGACTTAACTCTTCACCATCTGTTAAATACACTCACATCTTTACAGCCCTAGTTTTTTGTCCAAACCCAAACACATAATCTAACGTGTTTTACACTCAATTCCCTTAACCAATTACCATACTATCATCAACTAATGATCCTAACATGTTTTAATTAATTAATTTACAGAAGTTTACAAACGCTAGATCCATCATAACTTGTATTACATTAATCTAATCAATAATTAAACAATTAAGGGTTTACTGGGCATACCTTAGGCTTTTTTTCTTCACATAATTGAAACCCTAACTTTTCTCCTTCTACTCCTCTCCCCCTTGTCGACTTTTCCAGTGAAAAAGAGGTCTAGGGTCGTTTGGTTTGGCTTATATGGGTAGGGGTTGGGCTTGGTTGGGTTGGACTAGGATTCCTTATTGCTAGGAATTGTATTTGGGCTCAAATTGGGTTTCGTTTTCCTTTGTTTTTTTCTATTCAGCCGATTTTTATATATCACATATATATTTTATATATTTTTTTATTAAATTAAATTATTACACTCAAAACCTTATACTTTTGATATTTTATAACAACCCGTAACGATAACTAACGTCTTACGCGATAAACCTAAATTTTACGACAAACCGGAAAAATTATCATTTTCAAAACAAAGTTTCCAAAAATAGAATTTCACACTCTTTTTGAATTATAACTCATAAAAACAAACTCCTCGTAACTCACTAACGCTCAAACACTTGAACGAAGACTTGTTACGTAAAAACACAAAAACACCAAAACTACACAAGTCATTTCTACACCACAAAGGCGATCAAAATGAACTTTCCCAAATTTCATACTTTCCAAATCATAATAAAACCATTTACGCAAAGGGGTTTAGTGCTAAAACTCACCTATATCACTTCAAACACCTAAGACACACCAAACAAACGTCAACCGAGTCAAGACTATCAGTCAAACCGACCTGCCAAAACCACGGTTGTTACACCCAAGGCCGTCATGGTCCATGTATTAGTGACGGCCTAAAAGAAATTTACACATGACGGCGTCAAAAGTGGATCTAGGCAATCCGATTTCATTATAGGCGGTGAGTTGACGGCGTCACATGTTTACACATGACGCCGTCACCCTGTATTATCTATACATAGTTTTCCAAATTTCATTCATTAGTGTGCAACTTTGAGGGAAAAACCCTAGGTCGAATTTTCCAGCTTTTTCAAGGGTTTCAATCCTTTGAATCTTCCATGTTCTAATTGAGATAAGTACTCTTTCAATTCAATCAATGTGTCTATGTGTTGCTTGAATATATCTTACACTTGTCTTCAATTTAACATGCTCGGCTAGATTACTTTTGTGTTTGCTTAGATGTAGTGAAACCTAGATATTAATTATGGGTTGATTGTTTGTTTATAGTTGTTACGGATGATTATATTCGATGTTAGGCTTAAGAAAACTGGCAGACTTCCATTGGTAACTTGCTTGAACGTCTTAAGAAACATGATCGGAGGTGTGCTACGATTTTTGGTTGTATTTAATGCGTAGGAGAATTATAATGATCCCATGTTAGGAGCTTCTAACGGCTCGACATAGGAGTGAAGTAGGATCCTATAGAGTTAGGAAATATTGTACACGGCCCTACAACTAGTATTAAGGAATATGACCCGTCATCCATGCAATTGTAACAAGCTATCAACCTGTAAAAGATATATAGGGAATGATGCGTAGGGATTGCACCAGGCTTTACCTCTCGATGGATCTCGAGAAGCTTACAACCCCCACCAGGCAGTGCACCTGATCGTTGTAGTATAGTATAGTGACAAGTACCGGGGGATTGATCGTTCAACTCAGGAATAGTGTCGTTAGGATTGAAATTGATCTAACTAGGTCTAAAGGTGATGGATGATTATTTTAGTGTTTTTATATTTATTATGAAAAGCAGGTAAAAATCTCGGGTATTGGAAGGAGGGGCGAAATTAGTTGCTAATCAACTAACCCAAAAGCTACTAATTAAACTAATGTGCAAGAAAACTAAACTAAGGTTCTACAAGATAAGTGAAGCATGTCTACCTATGATATGTTACTCCTTGCTAGCTATCCAATTCTACCTATTGAATTGTCACACCTTGTTTTAATTGACGGGTTGTATTCCTTAATACCATTCATGGGGTGGCGTACTTACTTCCCCAATTCTATAAGCTCCTACTTCACTCCTATGTCGAGCCGGCTAAGAAGCTCCCAACATGGGATCACTAGAATTCGCTCATGCATTAAATACAACCATAAAAACCTAGTACACATCGGCTCATGTTTCTTAAGACGTTCAAGCAAGTTACACATTGGAGATCTGCCAGTTTTCTTAAGCCTAACATCGAACTCATTCAATCAAAACAAGAATCAATAGGAAACAAGAATTATAAACTAAACCAACTAGATCTATTGAAGTTGTCACACCTTAATTGATGAAGATAGACACACACATCAACAAGCCCTCATTGATGGAGATAGACACAAACATCAACAAGAAATCAATGAGATCTAATTAATTATACACAAGTTTCTCACAATCATAAGTAGACACAAGGTGAATTAGCAAAACATTATCAAAGAAGAGCAATCAACAATGATAATGGAAAACATAATTAAGATAGAATCAACAAACCAATACATGATGTTTATGGAGTGATTGAAACCCTCTAAGTTGCTGGAAAAACACCTACCTAAACCCAGGAATCGACCTTAGGGTTTAGGGCCTACAAAAAGTGAAGTTATGATGTTATATTTATAGGCATGTTTTCTGTCGGCCCATCTTGACGGCGTCAGCTCGTTTCTCTTAATGCCGTCATGACCATTTTTTCACTAAATTGTAGATCTCTTCGTCCTCTTCGCGTGGGCTTTTGAATCACCTAAATCCGAGTTCGTATGCAAAAGTTATGACCAAAACAATATCAGCTACTCCGCGCGCAAGTTTTGACAAGTTAACACGTGACGGCCTTGGGTGTCGCCTTCACGTTTCTTCTGGGCCGTCACCACTTTTACTCTTGACGTCGTCAAGATTTTCTTCTTGACACCGTCATCCACTGTTCCCAGCAAGGAAAATTAAGTCTTTGCCGTTTTCTTCACTTTTATGCTCCAAAAATGTCCGAATTGCTTCCTTTTTCAGATTTCACTCCCAAAGTACCTAAAATCACAAAAGGAATGATTTAGGGAAATATTTGATCAAATAAATTCAATTATGGGCTTAAATGACCCCCTAAAAGTGGTTCATTTTTCGCCTCATCATATACCCTTACACTTGAGATTTGCTTGTCCTCAAGCAAATGCGCTTTTATTCTAATCAAAATACAAGTTAGGGGTCATTTAACAATAATATAAAAGTAATTACAACAAATAATCGTTCCACTAAAGACCAAAGACAAGCACGGAGGTCATATACTAGCACCTCACAAATAGTGTTTAGATACTCACATCTCTCGAGTGTAATAAAGTAATATCACATTATGGAAATGGAAAACATCTCTCACTACCTGTCATAACAAAATAGATTACCATAGGCTTGGGAAAGGATCAAACCTCCACCACATGGCGTAAGCACCTAGGATAAACTATCAAAGAGGTCTTTTAAAGGGTTGTAACGTTAGGTGTAGGGATATGAAATACACGGTTTTGTTGGATATAGGCAGTCTTTACTGGTGGCGAGTTAACAATCTTGGTTAATTACATGTACAATATGGCGTTGCTAAGCCAAGACTAGACTCGACTTAAGCTAATAAATCAAAAATAACAAAAACATAAAATAAACATAGAATGAAACGGGATGGTAGTCCGTATGTTTTTTTTTTTCTCTCTTTTCTTTTTCTATATATTTATTTATTTATTTTTATTATTATTTTTTTACTTTTTCGATTTTTTTATTTTTATTTTTTTTGCATACACTCTTACCCTACCATATAAAATAATACATCGTAGGGAATGTAAATTCCCCTTACACTTGAATTTTTACATACTTTACAATAAACTAATCTAATGACTCGAATTAAGAAAATCAAAACACTTTGAGTACTTTTAAGATTAACGCACATACGGGGGTAATAATATTATGTTCTTCCCCATTACTCCATAAAATAAGTACTTTACCCATGAGTCCCAATCGTCCCAAAACAATATGTACAAGGATATATTTACCGGGTCGTTGACCTTTAACCCAAAAAAAAATATGTACAAGGATATGACTCGACTTAGCAACCATGCAATCAATTAGATAATTAACTTAGGGTTTAACAAATAACAATAATGCACTAAAGATGAGTGTATACACGGAAGGCTAAGACGATTTGGGTGTACATTTAAGTGGGGTGTAACAAATTCTTTCTTTAAGTAAGATGCTTAAAGTTAAAAACGAAAAGATAGGCTCGGAGGGGTGTACTAGGGGTTTCGTGTACTAAAAATGAGTACAACGCTAAGGTGTGGGAAAAATTAGTTGACTTAACTACCCAAGTAATATGACTTAAATGGTCAAGTAATTATGATACGGGTTTAACACAAGGGTGATCCTAATGCCTCTTATCATGTAGTAAATCCTACTACACGAATGTAGTCTCACTAGCGATCTCGGGATGCATCACTAACGCAAGTTCTAGAATCTAAATGCTACCGGTACACTCATAAGCACTAATAGTAAATGCTTTTCCTATCAAATCTAAAGGCAAACCTCACATATTTGGGTGAAAAATTTTTCTGAATGGTACGATTTTTTGCTAGTCATACGACTGCTATCCATGAGACGCTTGCTAAGGCTAAAGTTTCACTCCTAAATGTTGTAAAAAAATTTAAATTTGGCGCTAAAATTGCACTAACAAGTATTTCTCATAGTTTTATTACACATCTACTATCAAACAAACAAACTCAAGCGAAAGTGTATCTTGTAAGGTATCATCATTTTACCCTCCCCTTACACTTAGGATGAACATTGTCCCCAATGTTCAAGTAAAGAATGTAAAAGTGAAATAAGTAAAACGAATGAAATCAAATACTCCCCTGATTCGCTCGGTATGGATAATAAGGTGGCCAGGTTAGATATTCCTCCAAGAAAATGAACAATCAAAGCTTCCCTTCCAGAATATAAATCATCTTCTTGTCAAACATAACCTGTTAAACTTGAGAAAACAAACACAAAAACCCAAAGCATCAATCCGAACAAAGAAAACTCACAACTAGATGTAATTCCAGACTTAGGAATAGAAACAAAACAATTAAAGATATAATGCTTGTGGAATGAATGTTTGCAGATTTCCTGGAGTTTATAAAACTAAAGAATTAACAAAAACTTTAAGACTCCGGTATAAACAAAACTAGCAAAATTTCCAGAATTTTACACATGACGCCGTCAAGAGTAAACTCATGACGCCGTCAGAAGTGACCTGCAGAAATCTTTACGTTAAGTTTCCGAAAAATTTCTGAAGAAACTTATGTCCTACTTCCTGAAAAATCCTGCAAAACATCATTATGACTCGATACAAGCATTTGACTCTAACAAGTACTAATACACATGTCCATTTAATATTGTTGTGGTTCATGCTCAATTTCGTTCTTATAAACAAATTTGGATCTCCCTTACACTTATCTTTTGCAAAATACCTTTATATGCAATTAAGACGAAGTTAAAAACAAAATAAAGCATTTTCACAATTTACTTTGAAACATGAGCCACAAGCAACAAAAATAAAACATGCATGCGGAAACAAATAAAATCAAATAAACAAACAAACAAACAAACAAACAAATAAATAAATAAATAAAGCTTGGGTTGCCTCCCAATAAGCGCTTGTTTTTGTTCGAGTCACGAGCCTGACTCTACCCTTATTTAATGGAAATAGGGGAGGTTTTCCCTACACTTTGAATTAAGTGCGGGTGGAAGTAGCGATACACACCCTTAGGGTGGAAATATGCCACGTGAGGTGAAGGGTGTGAGTGAATGGCTTCCTTCATCCTAAAACTACCCGGATAATATTGGTTGATGGGTGGGTCGGTTCCTCTTTTGTCTCCTAAAAATATATCTAAGGATGGAAAGGTGTGTAAAGATTGAGGTTCCGGTTCATCAACACTATGAAATTCCCTAGAACTAGGAATAACGTTATCACTACAAGTGTTCAAACCTATATCCTCAAGTGGTGCCTGGTCCAAGGGTTCTACCTCCATCGGAATTCCTAAAGTTTCTTCTACTTCTTCCGGATAAGTCACGGGCGGTGTGTGTGCCTCAAATGATGGTTGAGTATTTTGTGGGCTTATGTTATTGACCTCATCATTCCATGTGTCAAGATCACCTATATCCTCATCATGTGTTTTGGTAGAATCTATCCTAAGCATTCTCCTAAGTATCTCACGTGCTTCTCTAGGCATCTCAACTTCTATGTCCGAATCATAAGGATCATCCTCAATATTCTGACTGCTATATATAAATTGCTCAAGAGATTCATCATCTGTTTCTTGAGATTCATCATCATCGATCATAAAACCTAGGTCTTTTTGATCAATGTGATCATGCTCGGCTAAATCCTCCTTAATTATTTTCTTAGGTAGTGATAATAGCAAACCTAGTGCTTCATCCAACTTATGATTTGTTGCAATGGCTCTCTCCATAATTCCTTGGCAAACTAGGTCGCATTTCCTATTGGCCTCACTAAAACTAAATCTTAAACATGGAGGTTGTTCATAAGAATCTATCCTAGGTGAAGGCTCATGTGATTCATATGTGTCTCTAAATGAGGTATTTTGAACTCTTTGGTGTGTTAGCCGCTCAACCTTATCTTGTAATCTTAGAAGTCTAAGTGTAAAGTCCATTTGAAGCAAATTACAAACAAAATCACAAAGAAAAGATAGACTACGAGAAAGCTACAAAATAAAAAAGAAAAAAATCTCACTTGATAGGAATCTAATGAGTAGACCTAATAAAAATCAAATTCAACCTAAACAATAACTATTCCCCGGGCTGCGACGCCAAAAACTTGATGCGTAGGGATTGCACCAGGCTTTACCCCTCAAGGGATCTCGAGAAGCTTACAACCCCCACCAGGCAGTGTACCTGATCATTGTAGTATAGTATAGTGACAAGTACCGGGGGATTGATCGTTCAACTCAGGAATAGTGTCGTTAGGATTGAAATTGATCTAACTAGGTCTAAAGGTGAAGGATGATTCTTTTAGTGTTTTTATATTTTTTATGAAAAGCAGGTAAAAATCTTGGGTATTGGAAGGAGGGGCGGAATTAGTTGCTAATCAACTAACCCAAAAGCTACTAATTAAACTAATGTGCAAGAAAACTAAACTAAGGTTCTACAAGATAAGTGAAGCATGTCTACCTATGATATGTTACTCCTTGCTAGCCATCCAATTCTACCTATTGAATTGTCATACCTTGTTTTAATTGACGGGTTGTATTCCTTAATACCATTCATGGGGTGGCGTACTTACTTCCCCAATTCTATAAGCTCTTACTTCACTCCTATGTCGAGCCGGCTAAGAAGCTCCTAACATGGGATCACTAGAATTCGCTCATGCATTAAATACAACCATAAAAACCTAGTACACATCGGCTCATGTTTCTTAAGACGTTCAAGCAAGTTACACATTGGAGATCTGCCAGTTTTCTTAAGTCTAACATCGAATTCATTCAATCAAAACAAGAATCAATAGGAAACAAGAATTATAAACTAAACCAACTAGATCTATTGAAGTTGTCACGCCTTAATTGATGAAGATAGACACACACATCAACAAGCCCTCATTGATGGAGATAGACACAAACATCAACAAGAAATCAATGAGATCTAATTAATTATACACAAGTTTCACACAATCATAAGTACACACAAGGTGAATTAGCAAAACATCATCAAAGAAGAGCAATCAACAATGATAATGGAAAACATAATTAAGATAGAATCAACAAACCAATACATGATGTTTATGGAGTGATTGAAACCCTCTAAGTTGCTGGAAAAACACCTACCTAAACCCAGGAATCGAGCTTAGGGTTTAGGGCCTAAAAAAAGTGAAGTTATGATGTTATATTTATAGGCATGTTTTCTGTCGGCCCATCTTGACGGCGTCAGCTCATTTCTCTTGACGCTGTCATAACCATTTTTTCACCAAATTGTAGATCTCTTCGTCCTCTTCGCATGGGCTTTTGAATCACCTAAATCCGAGTTCGTATGCAAAAGTTATGACCAAAACAATATCAGCTACTCCGCGCGCAAGTTTTGACAAGTTAACACGTGACGGCCTTGGGTGACTCCTTCACGTTTCTTCTGGGCCGTCACCACTTTTACTCTTGACGCCGTCAAGATTTTCTTCTTGACGCCGTCATCCACTGTTCCCAGCAAGGAAAATTAAGTCTTTGTCGTTTTCTTCACTTTTATGCTCCAAAAATGTCTGAATTGCTTCCTTTTCCAGATTTCACTCCCAAAGTACCTAAAATCACAAAAGGAACGATTTAGGGCAATATTTGATCAAATAAATTCAATTCCGGGCTTAAATGACCCCCTAAAAGTGGTTCATTTTTCGCCTCATCAGGGAGTAATGAAACCTAAGTAAACACAACTTTCCCCATCATTGTTTACACCAAATTAGTATAATGAGTTTCATTTTCATTTCTTTTATTTTATTTTGATTGCATCTTTAGTAATTGGGTTAGTTGGCTAGCAACTAATTCCGCCCACTCTTCCAAGACCCGAGATTTTATTTGCTTTTATAAAACATAAAAATACAAAAAGAATCATCCCTCACCTCTAGACTTAGTTTAGGAGACTTTCTAATCCTAGCGACACTAAGTGTTGAACGATCAATCCTCCGGTACTTGTCACTATACTATACTACAACGATCATGTACACTGCCTGGTGGGGGTTGTAAGCTTCTCGAGATCCCTCGAGAGGTAAAGACTGGTGCGATTCCCATGTATCAGTAGCTTAAACGGTTCATGCTTTGAATAGTTTAATAAGTAACACCAACTAGCATGTTCTCAATACACGACACCTTTGATATAATTTGGCATTAAAATGAATACATGGGCAAATTAGTAACTTGTGTGGTTTTCTTACTAAACACTGAATATGTGTTTCTATCTTTCTAAAAGAACTTCGGAGTTTTTGTAACAGAATTATATACGGTTGCAATTGCAACTTTTATTTACCAAACAAAAGAGGGTGTGATATTCAATAATGCTCTAAATTTTTTCAATATACAAATACTTGTGCAGTTTTGATTTTGTGTGAAGGGTGCTAAGATAGAACTATGGATAAAGTGTAAGAGCTAATTTAAACTTTCAATAAAAGTAAGAAAAATAATAGTACTATATTAATAGTTTAATACTGCAAATTTGCAATGGCTTTTAGGTTGTCTTCTTTAGTTCTTTACAAAGAAAGCAGACCTCCAAGCCTCCATAGCAGAGAACATGAGCTATGCTTTTTTTATTTTATTTTTTTCTTTCTTAGTTGCGTTTTTGTGTTTCTTCCTTCTTATTTTGAACCTAAGGTGGTTCCCGGTCGAGTTCTAAGGTAGGTCCTAATTTTCCTTCATACGAAGCTTTTAAATGGTCTCGATCTCTAAGGTAGTTCCTGGGAACCACCTTGTTACACACAGATCCGGCTCTGAATGTATTACAAAAGATGTTATGGTAGAAGGTGTAATGATTAGGCGACATTCTAATATGTTGTATTAAGAAAAATCATATGCAATGTGGAGGCCTTTAGAGTTTTGAAGTAAATTTTGCCTTCAATGCTATTAATGTCCGGAGTTGATGTACTATGATCCTACATTTCAAACTATACTATAGCAAAGCTTTGTCAACCTCGCCACATATATCGAGACAATGACCATACGCCGACCTAAGTATAAGCATGGGTATTAAATGCTGAGCCTTTGACGTTGCAGATTTTTATTTTTTATTTTTTTAATACCCCTAAGTTACAATTACGTTACATGTCTTGTAACTCACATGTCCTATCTAGACATGTGACTCGACGCATTAGCTCCAACTAGAATCAAGTAAGAAATTTCATACAACCCGCGTAGTTGACTCACACTCGTGTATTTTATTATCCTCGTTTCCTAGTGTGTTTGTCTCGAAAACTAAACGAGTCCCCTTTGAACTTGACTATCCAAAAGCCTATAGATTCATATGAAGCTTAGAGTGCACAATGCAATGCCAAACCACACATCATTTACATTTTTTTTGCCCAATGGCGTCACTGTTCTGCACCTCTCCACCATCATCTTCATGTCATTCGTCCCTCGCTTGTCTATTCAAGTCATTTTTTTATTATTTTTTTTGAGTGAGTGAGTGAGATATTTTTGTTAATGTATTATTGGACTTACATGGATCAATAACAACTAGCAGGGTACCCGCGCGATGCGGCGGCGGGTACCCTGTGACTATATTTTCTGGTAATGTGATGTTATGCGGCCATATTTTTTTTAACGATTAATTTACAAATAACAATAATTTTAGGGTTGGATCAGTTGGAAAACCCCTTGCATCTTAACCTAGAGGTCAATGGTTTGATCCTCACTCCCTATAAAAAGCCAGAGGTCCTTTCCTATCTTAGATAGAACTGGAAGCAGCCTCTCTACCTTAGGTATGGGTAAGGTTGTCTACATTTTTAATATACACTTTTCACACGAACCAAATATCAAAATTAACCCAAAATCAACTATACCATACAAATAATATACGGCTCAGTAATTAGTCTAAAACCATTTTCAGCCTAAACAAACTTTAATCATCAATATCTATTAAGGCCTATGATAAAATTACCAAATAATTTGTGTATCATTTGGCCAGCCCAATTAACAACCAAACCGGTATATAACCCAAATGTTAGGACTTATAAATACGTTTACAAAACCTAAATCACCTCATTCCTACCCTAATTTCCCTTATAAAAATATGCAGGCATGATTTGCAGGCACACAAACATCACATACTCTTCCTTTCTTTCTTATCTTGATAACCGAACATAACCAACAATCTATGTTTGCAAGAAAACCAGACCCTTTTCTTGAATATCAAACGAAAACTCTCTCTAAGGTTTTATGTTGTGTTGACCGTGATGGTGATTTTGAGATGGGGTTAGAACTGAGGTAGATGTAGATGTTGGGTTCTATTGTTGTTGTATACTTTCTGTTCGTGGACCATAGATGGAATAAGTTTGATATTTGTTTTGGCTTGATTAATGATTGTTCTTTTCTTCTTTCGTTTCATCTTCGTTTTTGTTTTGATATGTAATGGTACATTTTTTTTCTTCTTTTTGTGGAATGCATTAATCGGTCGAGGGGGTGACTGGTTTGTGAATTTTGGAGCCGTCCGACCTTCATCGATCTTATGCTTGCAGTGGCGGCGACTCGGTTAGCCCAGGGGCGACTGGTCCGGTCGACCGGCCACTGTGCCCAGCCTAATGGCTTTATTTTTAAGTACTTGGCCTAGTAGCTTGATTAGCTTGTACATTATAGTTAAATGATTGTATATTTTGGTGAAGGGGTGAATTAATTAGTGTATTAATTATATGTGTTGAATAGATTGTTGACCTTAAAATCATTATGCTTTACATACTTGTGCTTTATGTTTTATGACTTGTATTTACTTTAAAGCTATTATACATTGTGCTTAAACGGTTGTAATTTTTGGTGAAGAGGTGTTTTTAATAGCATTAATGTTGTTTGGTAGAATTTTGGTCTTAAAATGACACCACACTATTTTTTGTTGTACAATATGCTTACTTTGTTGTAATTCTGAAAATTGGGTGCTTTAAAGTGTTGTAAACCATGCATTATTTTTTGTAAATCTAAAAAATTTGGAGAGAGAGTGCTTCATGCATTATATGTAGTATAGATTAAAAAAAAAGTAAAGTAACTCCCAATACCGCCTTCCACGGGTTATGAGTCCCAATACCGTCTTCCACGGTGTATGGGGGAGGTTGAGATGTAGACAACCATACCCCTACCTAAGGTAGAGAGGTTGCTTCCGGTTCTACTTAAAGTAGAAAAGGACCTCCGGCCTTTTGTAGGGAGTGAGGATCGAACCCTTGACCTCTAGGTTAAGAGGCAAGGGGTTTTCCAACTGATCCAACCCTTGTGATTTGTCCAACTTTACTTTAGTATAGATTATAGTTAAGAAATATATTAAAGTCCAAAATACATCCTTGTGATTTGTTCCGTGTCTCGCTTACATCCTCGTGGTTTTTTTGGTATAAAATCATCCCTCCGTTAGTAAAGTTGGCACAAAACCATCCATTCGTTAATAATATCAGTCAATGAGGACTAACGATGCAAATTATTTTCTGTTATCTCATAACAAGAGTTAAAATATTTGCATCGTTAGTCCTCATTGAGTTAAAATATTTGCATCGTTATTCCTCATTTAATATTCTTACGTTTTTATCCGTTTTTAAAAGTTTTCGTCCGTTTTTCTTATGTTTTCGTCCGTTTTTCTTACGTTTTTATCCGTTTTGGCCATTTTTTTACGTTTTCACCCGTTTTTTATCCATTTTCATTTGTTTATGTTTTCGTTCGTTTTATCCGTTTTCGCCCGTTTTTTACGATTTTGACCGTTTTTATCCGTTTTCGTCAGTTTTTCTTATGTTTTCGTCCGTTTTTATCCGTTTTCATCTATTTTTAGACGTTTTCGTCTGCTTTTACGCATTTTCATCCATTTTTTTCACGTTTTCATACGTTATTATTCGCTTTCATATGTTTTTATCAGTTTTTGTCCGTTTTTAAACGTTTTCATCTGTTTTTATCCGTTTTCGTCCGTTTTACATGTTTTCGTCAGTTTTTTTTCATGTTTTCATATGTTTTTATCCGTTTTCGTTCATTTTACACGTTTTCGTCCGTTTTTCTCATATTTTTATCAATTTTAGTCCATTTTTCAGGTTACTATTCATCCTCGTATTTTTACTATTCATTGCTACTATTCATTCCCGTATATATATTTTTTTATGATTAGGTAAGTATACTAAAAGAAAACTTGAAATTTGATAAAAATGTTTTTGTATCGATTTTAAATCATGATTTTGACCCCTTTCTGGTCCAAATCTTCAAAAGTGTAAAACAAGAAAATTATCCGGAATGATGTTTTACATCAAGACTGGCAAGATTTTAACTTGAAAATGCAAAACAAGGACTGTTTACTACCAAAACTTAAGTAGTTTTCGACCAAATTCATAACTTATAAACTTATAAACTCTTGTAAATTTTATAACTTGTGTAAATCACTTATTTGAAAAAATGGACGAAAAAGGATAAAAACATATGAAAACGGACTAGAATGTATGGAAACGTGAAAAAAAATGACGAAAACATGTAAAAACGGACAAAAACAGATAAAAACGTGAGAAACATGGACAAAAACAGATAAAGACGTGAGAAAAACGGACGAAAACGTTTAAAAACGGATAAAAATATATGAAAACGTGAATAGAAAACGGATGAAAACGTGTGAAAAAAAGATGAAAACGTATAAAAGCAGACGAAAACGTAAATCGGTTAGGAGATGTATGGTGGGTGATAATGGAGGACTAACGATGTAAATATTTTCGCTTGTGTTAGGAGATTATGGAGAATAATTTGCATCGTTAGTCCTCATTGACTGATTTTACTTACGGAAGGATAGTTTTGTGTCAACTTTATTAACAGAGGAATAGTTTTGTGCAAAAAAAAACTACGAAGATGTAAAGCGAGACACGAGGCAAACCATATAGGAAGATATTTTGGACTTTACTCTAATTATTTATGATATTATTAGGCGTGTGCTCACCCAATAAATCATTGCACTAGCTCTCTTGTTAATCTATGTTAAAAAAAAATCCGATACGTCATAACATAACATGTCAGAATAAAAAAACAAAAAAAAACCCGTACACTTTTTATTTTCCACAAAGAAAGATTTGACTATACTTTTCGATCATTTGATGATTCATTTTTCATCTTCATCACTCTATAAATATATTTAAAAAAAATAAAAAATACACTCTACATATTATGATCAAACTTAATCCCGATATATCTTAGTTTCTTATCTTACTTATTAATTAGCTCATCATATTAAGCTTTTGATATCAATCGCAGGGATCGATTTAGGTATATTGACCAGAGGATTGACTTAAAATTTGTTACTGTTGATAATTTAATGATTTTTTTTTAATGGTTTGATGATTGCAGAGATGGAATCAGGAGGACTTATTGGTTCAGATATTCATGGATTCAAAACTATGCAAGGTCTATTATCCATCTGTGTTTGGTTTTCAAATGCTGTTGTTTGTTGATATGTGAATATAAACTGTGATTGGGGGGTGTTTGTTTTGGCTTATATGGCCGGCTTATGGCTTATTTGGTTTTGGGCTTATCTTTCATAAGCTCACTTTTCGTGGTTTAATTTGAAACTTTATATAAGTTTATTATGTTATAATAAACTTATATAAGCCGAAAAGTTTCAAATTAAGCCACGAAAAGTGAGCTTATAAAATATAAGCGCAAAACCAAATAAGCACAACCACCCCCTAATTTTTCATGTATCATCATTTTTAAGGGGGTGTTTGTTTAAGGTGGGCTTATGAGCTTATGTGGTTTCAGCTTATGTAAGCTCATTTTTTCTGACTTCATTCGAAACTTATGAGCTTCGATAAGCCCATAAGTTTTGAATAAGCCCAAAAATAAGCTTAAACAAACATCCCCTAAAGCTTGTGAGTGTGTGTTTGATTCTGGAACTAAGCTGGTGAGTTTATATTTTTGATGATGCAATTATTGTTCGTGATTTTTTAGCTGGAAATGTAGTTATAATATACATCAATTTGACCGATTCTGAAATGTCTTCTTTATGCATATGCTGTGAGATTGTAATTGGGAGTTGGTGTTGATGAAATTATTAGTTATCGAATTGGTGAGTAGTGAAGTAGATACTTGTGTTTGGAATATCCATCTTTGTTGATTATGTTAACTTGTGTATGTTTAGTTAGGTCTCGGTATTAAGTTTGTGTTTAAGGCGTAGTTTAATCGATGTTTCATGGATTTAAAACCATAAAAGGTGCACATGTGTTTGATTATGCAAGTTTGTTGTTAACGCCGGTGTTTTTAACTTGTGATTGGGTTAGATCCGTAGATTGTGAGTTTGTGCTATTGAAATTACCAGTTATGCTTATGGTCTGACTAGAAAGTTAGTCATGTAAATGTGGAACATGTACAATTTTGATGATTAGGTTAACTTTTGTAAGTTTAGTTTGGTTTTCATTTTAAGTTTGTAGTTAGTAACCTGATTTATTATTGAATCCATTAACAGATTTGGATATGCCTAATATGATGGAAGAAGCAAAAACGAGATGGCTCCGGCCAAATGAGATTCATGCTGTACTTTGTAACCACAAGGTTTTCAGCATCAGTGTGAAGCCAGTTACTAAACCATCAAGTAATCATATCTCTGTCTCTAATATCATAGTTACAATTGTTATTCTTATTGGAGTACTTGTTCGTGGCCGTATTGGGGTTGCTTATGTTAACAGCGTATCTGCTTATTGCATTTTCTAGAAGTAGATGAGCACTTTTGAGTATTTTGAAAAAAAAAAGGGTGAAATTAGGTGTTTTTATTATGATTTTTTTAGCGGATTCAAAATTGCAAGTTTACCTTTTAGATGAAATAGGTTGCATTCACTAGGATGATTTTCTGCTTCTGCTTTTGAGCATAAGCATGAGCTGATTAATTAAGCAATCCCAAACCCGTTTGAAGTTATGCTTTTGGATTAAAGTACAATTTGGTGTAATCTAATTGTTTACTTGCACAATCTAATAGGTGGCACCATTGTCTTGTTTGACCGGAAGATGCTTAGAAATTTTCGGAAAGATGGGCACAACTGGAAAAAGAAGAAAGATGGGAAAACAGTAAAAGAAGCTCATGAGCATCTAAAGGTGAGTCATTTTTATTTTTATTTTTATTTTTATTTTTATTATTATTATTATTATTATTATTATTATTATTATTATTATTATTATTATTATTATTATTATTATTATTATTATTATTATTATTATTATTATTATTATTATTATTATTATTATTATTATTATTATTATTATTATTATTATTATTATTATTATTATTATTATTATTATTATTATTATTATTATTATTATTATTATTATTATTATTATTATTATTATTATTATTATTATTATTATTATTATTATTATTATTATTATTATTATTATTATTATTATTATTATTATTATTATTATTATTATTATTATTATTATTATTATTATTATTATTATTATTATTATTATTATTATTATTATTATTATTATTATTATTATTATTATTATTATTATTATTATTATTATTATTATTTTTAACAAGTGTCACCTTTAAATCTTGTATGAGAAGCATTTTATCCATAACCACCCAGTCTTTTATTGGTCATGAAACACATCAGTTTTGATTTTGATAGCTATAGAGAAGACTCGTATGTAGTTGAAAATTGTAAGATATTTGAAGCAAACAATGAAATTCAGTCTTTAAGTTCAAATCCTAGCTACTTATGTTTTGCAACTTTCTTCGTATATGAGGCACTTAGAGTTGCCTCCATCACTTGTTTCTTAGTATCTAATCTTAATTAATCATCCTGCTAATGGTTGCATGATCTGGTTACATAGACCTCTGTTAGTCTAGATCACCTGACATTATTCTCTTACGGGTGTCATCATATGTGCCGACAATCAAAATGGGTTGTGGGTGTCATTTGTTTGATGTGAGGAAAAATGAGGATGACACCCCTAAAATGATGAATGGAGTGGAGGAAAATAGTACAAAGAGTGTCACCGTAACTGAGGCAATTCTATTGTTTCTATCTCTTTTCGGTTCTCATTTGTTAGTTTTTTCCTACCTGTGTTCAGAAATACATTATCAGTTTTATAGTCGTGTTAGTGAAAAGTCGAAAGTGAACCAAATGGCTTGCCAACTTCCAGAAGAAGCTCAAACTAGAATATATAAAAACTGAAAACTTTATATGATTGAGCATTAGATTTTTTTGTATTTTGTTCTTTAGAATTGATAATTGAATAAACTGCGTGACTATATGAGCTTCCAATGCTGTTGATATAGGTTGGTAACAATGAAAGAATCCACGTATATTATGCACATGGCGAGGAACGGTCAACTTTTGTTCGGAGATGTTACTGGCTTCTTGATAAGTATGCAATGACTGAATATTATATGGATAAACATATTGTCATTGTGTTTTGTATATTCTTATACCATTCGTGTTTGCCATGATCATATTACAGGAAACTGGAACATATTGTACTTGTTCATTATCGGGATACTCAAGAGGTTGGTTCATTATTGAGATTATCCATTTTTGTAGACATGATGACTAATATGAATGTATGCTGAACGTATCATGCAGTTGCAAGGTTCTCCGACATTACCTGTTGACTCCAACTCTAGTTCAGACCCACCAACTTCATCTAACCTGTCTGAAGAAATTGATGCGGTTGATCAGGTGTACTTTACTGGTGTGTAAGTTTATCGAGTGATAACAACTTGATTTTACTATATACATAAAACCTCATTTAAGTAAGAGTAGATAGATAGCAGTTTTGCGCACAGGCTTTTTCAAAAGCTTATAGTCCCCCCTTCCAAAAAAAAAAAAAAAAAAAAAAAAAACGCTAAGAAGTATTGATGGTATTGATTTTGGTCCATAAGATTTTCCCCATGTCATCATCGTGGACGAGTATTTTTCACATGCTATTAATAGTCAATCACTTTTGCTAAGTGACGTGCATGGTTAGTGTTCTAATCTTCATGGTCATGGAGAGGATAGCAGTTTCTGCAAGATTTAAGAGAAATGTATAAATAGTCATCGAATGTGAATCGTTAAATGATAGAACCTCAATACCATATGACACACTTTTTCTAAATGTCCAGACGTTCTAAATCTCTATTTTGTTATTCTACAGATCCAAATGCAACCGTAATAAATCATGAGATGAGAATTCATGAGATCAATACCCTTGATTGGGATGAGCTTGGGATTCCGAATGATTCTAACAAGCTGATTACATCAGGTGGTACTGAACTTCTCAGTGTGTACAGTTATTGAATCATTCCATTATTTACGTGTGCCAATATGATTTCTTGTAGGAGATGTTGCACGCTTTGATCATATTAACCAATATGGATTAAATGGATCAGTAGATAATGTAAGTAAAGAGTGTCACTGGCCCTTACTTATTATCAATTTTCGAGATAAGTACTATTACCAAAATATTAACTATATAAAAATATGAATTTCGGACCAGTTGACATGTATGAATCATCTGACCAGTTCTCTCTGAAGCTTATTACCTTCAGTTTTACCTGTTTGATCCCATTAAAGGTGAAACATAACTCATTCGGCCCAATTATAAGAAGGGTCGAAATTGCCATCCCTGCTATTAACTGTGCGACAAATACTTGTTACAGGGCAACTACTCCTTCGGGTACAAGTTGAGTATGGAAAATTCTTTAGCGACATTTCATCCTGAAACAGTTAGAGAACCCAATCCCATTGACAACAACGTTGACAATTCAAAGACAGGAATTAAGGATACTCATGTTGCAAATGTTGGCACTGGTGTTTTAGACATGATGCGAAAAGATGGATTGCCAGAACAAGATAGTTTTGGGAGATGGATGAATTACATTATAGCAGATTCTCCTGGTGCAATAGATGATCCATTTTTGAATCCTGAACCCTTGTTTACCAGTCAACAATCACTTGGAACACCAAATGGTGATCACCATGAATCTCAAATTTTCAACATAACCGAGGTCTCTCCTTCGTGGGCTATTTCAACCTATGAAACAAAGGTGCTACTTTTAATATATTCCATTTAACATTACCGTTTATCCATTGGCTAGTTGCAAAAAGAAAATGTAACCAACTTAGCACCAATTCTTATATTAGATAACCAGCTTTTTTTTAAGCCAGAAAAAAAAAAAAAAAAAAAAAAAAAAAAAAATATATATATATATATATATATATATATATATATATATATATATATATATATATATATATATATATATATATATATATATATATATATATATATATATAAATAAATAAAAAAAATAAAATAAAATAAAATAAAAAATTATGATTTGAGGTAACCAACTTTCATTTTCATAATTTTTGATTGAAGGTAAATCCGACCCAATTACCCTGTCAAAATACTGATGTTTATAAACTAACCATGTTCATATTCTGGGCTTGGTACTGATTTGGCATTGACATGTCACCTAGAAACCAGTATCTTATTGCCTTATGTCTAAAATTTTATAAAGCTTCATTCGTTTTTTCTATGGTGAAATTATTAGGCTGCTTGAATAGAAATTTGATCAACGCTGCATACCTTGTTATGCGATTTTCCCTGAATTGTTTTCTAAATATTAACAATATTCTCTTGATCGAGGAATATTTACATCAGTGTCTTTTCTGCAGATCTTAGTGGTGGGTGTTTTCCACCAAAAGAATCAGCACATAGCAAACTCGAATCTCTTTTGTGTCTGTGGGGATGTTTGTGTGCCAGCAGAAATGATCCAAACAGGCGTTTTTAGGTGTATGATTACTCCACAAAGTCCGGGAGTCGTCAATCTTTTTCTCAGTTTTGATGGCCACAAACCCATCAGTCAACTTATGGAGTTTGACTTTCGGGCTCCACCTACACCTAATTTGATGACTTTAACAGATGAAAAGCCCGATTGGCAAGAACTTCAGGTTAAGATGAGACTAGCTCATTTACTTTTCTCCACATCTAAAAGCCTTAACATTCTCTCCAGTAAAATACCACAAAAGACCTTGAAGGAAGCAATTGCATTTGCTCAAAGAACACGTCTCATTGTTAATAGTTGGGATTATCTAGTTAATTCAATTACAGAAAAAAGAGTACCTTTCCAACGAGCGAAGAATAGCTTAATGGAGCTCACGCTGCAGAACAGGTTACTTGAATGGTTGTTGGAAAGAGTGTTGGAGGGTGGTAGAATACCTGATCGTGATGATCAAGGTCAAGGAGTAATCCATTTGTGTGCAGTTCTGGACTATAACTGGGCTATCTACCCGTATTCTTGGTCTGGTCTATCATTGGATTTTCGTGACAAGTTTGGATGGACGGCTCTTCATTGGGCTGCACACTTTGGGAGGTATGACTTCTTCCAGACATCTACAATAGCAAAGTTTGTTTTTTATTATTTTGTTAAGATTTGATTTTGAGCGTTGTTGTGCATTTTGAAAGTGACAATGTAATACTTAATAATCATAACTAGATAAATAGATAATCAACTATAGGGAAACAGGATATCGTTTGTTTGTCTTTAGCCGTCTTTAGTTGTTTGAAACTGTATTTATCAAATAAATAAATGATCTACTGTTTGGAAAACTTAATAGTGTATATATAGACTGAATAAAAAAGGAATTTTTTTGAAATGGGAGTTTAAGTTCTTTAAGTTCGGTTAATGAGGAAGGGATATATGATAATACTATGGAAGATGATCAGACACACAATTGTTTATCCAAACATAATTATTCGCAATACTTTGATTATTGGTTCCAAAATGCAAATCCAAAGACCCCTTATGTCATTGTTCTGCTCTCTTCATTTACCTTTTTTTTTTTTTTTTTTTTTTTTTTTCAGGCAAAGGATGGTTGCATCTCTGCTCTCTGCAGGGGCCAACCCGAATTTGGTAACTGACCCTACTCCAGAAAACCCAAGTGGATGCACTCCTGCTGATCTTGCATCAAAAAGTGGTTATGAGGGTCTAGCTGCTTATCTTGCTGAGAAGGCACTCGTGTCACATTTCGAGGCGATGACCTTAGCCGGAAACGTTAGTGGCTCGTTACAGAGCACATTCCCAACTAATGACGATTTAACCCCTAACCCACCATTAACACAAGTCAACGAGGAGGAGCAATATCTTAAGGATACCCTGGCTGCTTATAGAACCGCGGCTGATGCCGCAGCACGTATACAGGCTGCATTTAGGGAGCAGTCGTTTAAACTTAGAACAAAAGAAGTGGAGTCTTCAAATCCAGAAGATGAAGCCCGAAGTATTATAGCAGCCATGAGGATTCAGCATGCATTTAGGAACCATGAATCAAAAAAACAAATGGCAGCTGCTGCACGGATACAGTATAGGTTTCGTACATGGAAGATAAGAAAAGATTTCTTGAACAAACGTCGTCAAGTCATCAAAATTCAAGTAAGATCTCTCTTTGTAATCCACATTTGTTGAATTCATCTTGCTATACAGAAAGTGAACTTCAATCTCTAGTTGATTGAATGTCAACTGCTTTCTTGTGGACATTGTTACATGTCTACGGTCTACCCATAAGGAGCAGATACATAGATATATTCAATGGTAGAAACTATAAGTGAAAAAATGAGCAGGTTAGGGTGGTTGGTTTATAGGTTGAAAACCATATTGGTCAAAACATTGGTTTGGTTGAGCTGCAAACACTTTTTTGGCCAGTTGTTACTACTAGTAGTTTATAGTAGTTACTGTTGAGATCTTGAAGATTGTAATTGTTTATGCACTAAAAGTACACTCTTTGTTTGATGTAGTCGATCTTCCGAGGTCACCAAGTTCGAAGGCAATACACTAAGATAGTATGGTCGGTAGGAGTGCTTGAGAAAGCAATTCTCCGTTGGCGTTTGAAAAGAAGAGGATTCCGAGGTCTTCAAGTGGATCCTAAAATTGACGAAAACGAAGAGAAGCTAGAAAACGATGGTGAGGAAGGGTTCTTCCATGCCAGCCGGAAGCAAGCTGAAGAGCGTGTTGAGAGATCTGTTGTGCGAGTGCAAGCTATGTTTAGATCAAAAAGAGCTCAAGAAGATTACAGAAAAATGAAGCTAGAACACATCCAAGCATCGGTATACATAATTTACGCTCATTATAAACATTTGGTGACATAATATTGAGGTGGAAGAATAGGTGGGTTAAGTGGTTTGGATAATGGGTCAAATTGGTTTCATGTTACTGGTTAGCAGGCGGACCTGGTCGGGCTAACCAACAAACACTTTATTTTCCCCTTTTTAAATGTTTAAATAGTTAATGTGTTTAAAATGATAACGATCGCAAGTAATCAAGCTATCTTTTTGATATAGCCATCAAGGGGGGCTTTTATGCATTTGACACTTTGGATGACTTTCACTCCATTTGGTATAAACCCATCTGATTCACAAGAGATAACCCAACTCTACCTGTTTGAGCCATTTGACCCGTTTCAATGCGTTTCTTACAAACCACACATTAGACGATCCTTTAGAATACCCCATATGATTCCTTGAGATAACACAACCTATATAATTGGGTTGAAGTTTCCACCTATAGAATTTTTGGTTTTGATCTTGATGCTCCTGTATTCATTGTGTTTATTTTTCTTGCTCATGCAGCGTGAGTATAGTGAGAGCCTTGACCCCGTCACTGACATGGAAAAATAGAAGACGTGTATCGGTGTATGACTTCCTGAGAGTGCTTGTGTTTGTGTTTTCACTGTGCTCGCATCTTGTAAATGCATACATTATGGAGGTATGCTGTTTCTGCCCATTCATATTTTTATGAGACAAAGGGCATGATGGTTTCTGATACTAATGTAATAGTTGACTCTGGAGTTTGCTGCCAGGCTTTGCATAAACTGGCAGCATTATATATTGATAAACTTTAGGTTTCTAATTTTTATGTAAACTTGACTTATTATTAATAGTAGTACCCTGCTGGCTTATGTCCCTTTATGGGATTTTTATGAGTCATTAATGGTGGTACCAGTTGGTTTAGAAAGATGGTTCCTTTGTTTTGTGCTTCTTGTTCATTTCCCGAGTTGCTTCTTATCGTTTGTATTGTGTAGACGGGAAGAATAGTTTAAGACAAGGAGTATACTATTCTAGCGTTTAATGGCTTCTACCCAGTTTTGGTTTGAAATGGATTGGCTAAAAGTTTTAAATTAATAAATGAAATTTGCTGTGTTAACTGTTAAAGTGTGTTATAAGAGACGTATACAGTTATACTAAAGGTGTGCCATAAAAATGACAGTATTCTTCATCTTTAGTGTCTCTTATGTAAATTACATACAGCAGCTAGTTTGTTAACTTTTTTTGATATCTCACATTAAGTTTTCGTAATAGTCTTTTTTATCAATCTTGCTCAGAAGACTGAATGTATAGCTTGCCAACAAGTGTAAAAAGTTCGACCCTCCTTAGAACCGCATATCAAATTGACTCAATTTGGTTTCAGTCTTTCTTGAAGGTCCTAAAAGTGAATTAAATCGGTCCAGTCAATTTTGAATCTGTTTAGAATTGTCGGTGGTTTGACATACATCATCATCATCATTCACCTATATTTGTGCTACCATAAAACATGGGTTGTGTTGACCGAACCCCCCTCTATGGGGCTAGGTCGTACTTTTTGTCCCCCAATGTACAAGTATTAAAGCAGACAGTACAGGCGGCGGCAGCACACATCTTCCACCCACCCCCCCTATACCCCCCGTGGGGTTAAACTGCACCTAAAACATTAAGCAGGTTTTTAGATTTGCTGTTTTACAATGCTTACAGAAACTTGAAGTACAAGAAAATTTGACGTGCATCTGACTAAATAAAAAAATCAAAACATATCCCGTTGTCTCAATTACTCGTAATCGTTTATAACAATTGCCTGGCTTATCAAAAGGTATGACAAAACGAGATCCATACGTGATACGTCAAAGTTGGAGTTGTGGTGTACCAACTAGGTTCTTCTAAGTTAAGCGGTCCAAATGCTCCGAAAAAAATAATCCGATCTTTGAAGTACATTCAAATAGAGGAATTGAAACAAAATTCTTCTTACGACTTTGAAATGATGCTGTTTAGTGGTGTTTGATAAGTTCATAGTTTATACTCACTAAAAGGGCTAATGATATCTGATTGTGATTGACATAGCTGATCATAAAGATGGCCTACTAAGACATGTGAATATGTCATATTTTAACAAGTATATGGTTCAAACTAGGAACTGTGTATTAGGGTTGTTATACCTTTAAAAAGATGATTGGGTCGTCATACTCGTAAGAGTAAGTAGATGACTTGGCAAATCCGTTTGATGTGGCATCTCTCTAGCATTTCATTTTTTATAAGAAAAAAGTAAATTATTCGTTCTGTTAAGTAAATTGCAATGTATGAGCTCATAAAATGATCTTTTGTTAATGACATGATATCACATACTTGAATAAATTCTAAATATAGGATGACTCGCTTTATCTGTTCTAATGGATTTAGGTGGTTTTTTTTTTTTTTTTTTTTTTTTTTTTTTTTTTTTTTTTTTTTTTTAATTTATTCCACTTCCCATCATCATTTTTCTTTCTATAAGAAATGTTTGATAAATGATGTTATTTGATGTGGGGTGGGGGTGGGGGTAGGTTACTTTGTCTTAAAAGATCATTGGGTCAACACACTCGTAAGATTAAGTAGATAACTTGGCAAATCCGTGTTATGTGGCATCTTTCTGATTTTTTTATAAGAAAAAAGTTAATTGTTCGTCCTTTTAAGTTAATTGCAATGTATGAGCTCACAAAATGATCTTTTGTTTATGACCTCGTATCACATACTTGAATAAAAATATAGGACTCGCTTTATCTGTTCTAATGAATTTAGCCATTTTTTTTTTATTCCACTTCCCCTTTTCATTTTTCTTTCTTTAAGAAATGTAAGAGTAACCATACTATTACGTTAAAATTACAAAGTCTTGTATATTTTGTAGTTTCTGTTTACGGTTGTAAATGTGATGCTAGTCATTGATAACGTTTGATCATTTTCTCTTGTTCGTGAAACAATAGTCTCCACCAATAAAGAACTCATGAATATTGATTGCATATTTGATATTTTGAGTGTTTTTTTTGGACTTTTAAAGTTTCCTTTTCCGAAATATCGTTTCTTTAGGATTTGCAACGGGTTCACTTTTACTATATAATCATGTCAACCAATCGATGAGAAATCTCCAATTTGGCTAACAAAGATCCCATTTCCAGCCTGAGCGTAGAACACCTGACATGGGTAGATGGTCGCGATAGAAGATCACTCGAGTCTCGAACTCAGTTACTTTGTCATTGTATTCACCTCACAAATTGCCAACTCGTCAAATTATGCCGCGTAAGTATGTAACCATAAAATTAACACCCCACCTTGTTAAACATCACCTTTTTTATCTTTTGAAAAATAATCACTCTTAATTTTTTTTAAAGTAATTTGTCACTATTTGCCAAATACATAATGTAAGGGTGAGAAAAAAAAAGCAAAAATCGAACCGAAATAGTCGACCAAAACTAAAAACTGGTGTTTTGGTTTTTTATTTTTCAAAAACTAAGTTCGGTTTGGTTTCATTTTTTTTTCTTTTCAAAAACTGAACCGCTTTTATTATATAATAATATATATCTAATATACTACAAATAAAAAACTAACAAAATCAAATTTACAAACTCATATTTGTTTTGTAGGTGGATTTAAAATATGTTTATGTTAACGTTAAGTGTGTGATTAACTTGTATGTATCTTTACTTTACAATATAGCAATACATATTTGAAAATGATTATACTATGTGTGTGTTCATCTATATTTGTATATGCGTCGAAATTTGAGATAATATTATGAGGCTTAGAACAACCAAAATAAATTAAAGAAGAATAAAAAATTTTCTTACGTAAACAAGTTTATCGGTACAAATTTGCCAAACTCAAATAAAACGGTTAAAAACCATAAAAATCGAAAAATCAAACCGAAACCGATAGAAATCGGAAAAACCGAACCGAAAAAATCCGATCGTTCTCGGTTTGAATATTGTAAAAACCAAATATTTCTGTTCGGTATCAGTTTTGGTAAATAACCAACTCAAACTGAACCATGCTCACCCTTTTATCTTTTTTTTTTTTTTTTTTTTTTTTTTTTTTTTTTTTTTAAAAAAAAAAGAGAGAGAAACTTGACATATTTGATATGCTGCAAAAACAGTTGGTCGAAACCCAATCCACAAGGCCCAACCCAATAAAACCCACAAAATAGATGTATTAAAACCGAAGGGAATCCCCCATTTCATAAAACCCTAATCTCTCTTTCTCAACAGCCACCAACAGCAGCAGCTCAACAGGTATCTCTCTCTACAATTTCTATTATTTCAAAATTATTCATAGATCTGATGAGTATACATTTATAAAATTAATAATTGTGTGTAATATTTTCAGAGATGGCAAAGTCAAAGAATCACACAGCACACAACCAGAGTGCAAAGGCTCACAAGAATGGTATCAAGAAGCCCAGGAAGCACCGTAACACTTCCACCAAAGGGGTACCTTTTTTTATTCATATTTTTTTTTATTTGTTTTTAAACTTTGGATTTGGTTATTATTTTTGACTGATGGTTTGGTTTTATTAATTTTAACAATTTATGGATATTGTATGTTAGGTTTTAGACTTTTAGATGTTGGTTAATACTGTAGTATGTATGTTTATGTACAATTTTTAAATACGTATAGTGTAATGTTTGATTAACTGGTTTTTCATGCTTATGTGTGATGTTGTAGTAGTTTGGAAAAGCTTATAAACCCATTATCTTTAATTTATGAGATTCTAGGGGGTGTTTGTTTAAGCTTATATGTGGCTTATGAGCTTATTTGTTTTTCGGCTTTTATTTCATAAGCCTGAAATTTCCGGCTTAATTTGAGACTTCTGGGCTTATATTGGTTTATTATGATATGATAAACTTATATAAACCCATAAGCTGGAAAATTGAAGCTTATGAAATACAAGCCGAAATCAAATAAGCTCATAAGTCCACATATAAGCTTTAACAAACACCCCCTAAATAATCAACTTGACTAGGTCGTAAGCTGAAGGGATTGTAACGTTTTCTAAATGTACATAATCTCGTAAACCCTGTAAATAAGCTAACACAAACACTCCCTTACTACTATTTTGTTTTGAGAAAATGTTTTGTTGATGTTAGATGCACGGCTCAAATGTATTTAGTTTGTGTTTTCCAAACTTCACAAGGGTGTATGAGGTGTTTCGGATTGCATGTTTATACTTGTAAGAAGGTGGTTTTTAAAAGTAACTTCTAATGGCACTAGTTACAAGATTTTTATTTCAGAACTAATTAAGAGTGATTTGCTTGCCTTGTTTTTTTATTTTGAATATTTTAAAGCTGCTTGCTAGGTTAAAAAACCTCTATTAAGCTATTAAAGGTTGATTAGCACAAATAAGCTGTTTTGGGATAGGGTACTAAGCATTATCCTAACACCCTCTTAGCGTTTATAGCTCTTTGTATCTTGTGTATGTTGCATTAGAGAAACGCAAGTGGTGTATTCCTTTATATTGTGTTCTATTTCCTTTATGTTGAATTATTTGTTTTGTTGCTTTTCTTTTTTAACTACAATTGGACCATTTATATCTTTGTTGAATTTGATCAATATCAGAACCTAAAGAAGTTAAGTTGGTAAAGTCAGTTTTGTTTGGTGCTCGTTAATTGAAAATATGTTTATGATGCAGATGGACCCAAAGTTCTTGAGGAACCAGAGGTATGCAAGGAAGCACAACAAGCAGAGTGGTGATTCTGCTGCTGAAGAATAGAAGATGTTATAGTATCTGTTCTGAGTTTATGTTATCTGTTAGAACTCCTATGACTTTTGAACCTAGTTTTGATTCTATATGATGTTATGGTTATCAATTCGTGTTTTTGACTATGTTATCAATTAAATTACTCTTTGAGACCGATTCTATCAATGTTTAAAGAATTTAGCGTGGGTAAGTTGAAGTAGAATGTGTTGGTTTATGTTTTTCTGAATTAGCATTTGCAGTTAACTAGTCTGATTGTCTGTCAGGTACTATACATTATTACTCTAGTAAGGGTTATGGTGAAAGAAATGCATACTCTGTATTATAATAACGATAACAATCTCTAGATTTTTATAACTCTTTAATGTGATCGAAATTAAAAATTTGACAGTATTTTTACTTGTTAGTTGCATAGCATAACAAAAGCTAGAAAGGAAATAACACCAACCGCGGAACAGGAGCATGCGTTACACATGTTGTCTTGCCTTTCCGGCTAAATACTTGACTTCAAAGACAGCTAGCTAGTTTTACGACAAATCTGGTCCGATGGCTGTTCTCCCGTTTGTGAATAGCGTAGGTGAGAGAGGTTCTACCCGATACAACTAGCTATCCCCTTCCCCTCTATCGCCTCTTTCACCCCAAAACCTTAATTGGCTCCAGCTGCTCGCTGTAATAGCTTGCTTCTCGGGTGGCTCGCACCCAGGGTGGTGCGGCTGAGCCAGAGTGGGCTCAATCTCATATTGCGAGAAAGTATAATTTAGAAAGAACATCACTCATTTGAACACAAGGTACTTAATTTACGCGCGATGCGGATAATGAAATCCATATTTATTTTGAGTTTTAGTAATCTAATTTGCTTACATCCATAGGGAATGATATTCTTTTTGGTCGTATTTATCTTTAGTGTGCAAATGATATAAACAATATTAGAAAAGAAAGTAAAATTTGGAACTAGAGAAAGAAAACTAAAGTAAAGAAATAAATAATTTGCCATGCATGATGTGTAAAAGACCAAAGTGGGAATCTGAATCTCTATCAAGTTCTTGGAGAGGCATTCTTGACACATTGGCCAACCCGATTAAGATCAAACTGAATTAGTTTTCTCAATAGAACCTTTGGTTCATTTTTATGATATAATATTTATGTTTTGCAACATGTTTTTTCTTTTCTGTTTTAGTTTACGCTTTTTCATGTTAATATCCGGACGTGGTCATTTTTTTGACCAATTCATTATATACACATACATAAAGAAAACAGGTTAAATGGGTGAAACTATCCACTTTGACCCGTTACCTGACGTACTTATTTTTCAACCTCAGTGAACAATTTAATAATTTACATGGCTATGAAATTGAAAATAGGAACCGAGACTAGGAGGAAAATACCTTTTGGTGGCAACTGATGAAGGAACTTATTCAACTTTGACTTCCCCACTCAAATCTTGCATGTTTAAGCAAAGAAAATTGATTGGCATGACTAATTGATATGTCTAATCTATGTGGCATTATCCGGTTGGTGACAGCAGAAGGGCCCGCATTTTCAAAAACCAATAAACCACTACCACTTCAAATTGGGCAGAATAGTAGTCACGTTTTTAGGCCTCTAAATCATTTCCCTTGAGCAAATATGGAACAGAAATACAAAGCATATATACTGCACTTTTTTATTATCATGGCACAATACGCGTGATTTTCGCTCAATCTATTTACAGGTCATACACAAGCTATTAAGCTTGACATGTATTATCATGAGAGATAATATGCTACATCAATATTGTTGAGGTTTTGACATGTATTATCATCAGAGATAATATCGTAAAAGTTACTTTCTACATGTTGATGCACACATTTCAATTGCAGATGATCCACACAATCAGCAAAACTATAGCTTGATCCTTCTTGTATATTATTCATAACTGTTGTTTGAGAGCCAAAATCGTAATGACACGCACCCGTTGAAACTAGTGAATGGTTAGAAGTGCCAAAATTGTGAAACTGATTGTGTGATAGCCAATCAGCAAATAAAATCTTGGGCAACTTTCTACACCCGTATGCTTCTGAAGATTCGAGACTTGAATCTGTTTGTTTGTCGACTTTCTTCTTCAGATGAGAATGCCAGCGGTTCTTTATCTCGTTATCTGTCCTTCCAGGCAAATGTTGCGACATCTGAGACCACCTGTGCAGATCGAGTGTATCTAAATAAATATCATATTTACTTGTTACGGTGAAAATGGGAAAATAAATAAGTGGTGTATAATGTTTGCATACTTATTGCCTAGCATGCCATGAAGAGTCAGGATGATGTCATCCTCGTGAAAGGTGAATGTATCTCGCTTTAATCCCGGCCTTAGATAATTGATCCATCTTAGCCTGCAACTCTTCCCACTCCTCTGCAAGCCTGCAAGTCAAGGACACATTAATTACCAACGGACAATATGGATGTTAACATTGATCATGTAGCATTGATATTAACTTACCTGCATGAATGGGGATCGAACTCCAGCAGCCAAGACCATGGTTCATGATGTAATCTCTGAGTTTTTGATCTTCATCAGGTGACCATAAGCCCCTCTTGTGCTTTAGCTTGGGCTTTTCTGATGGACTGAATCTCATTATGAAAAGGGAAAATGATATACCAACCTTATGACTTTATGCGGGTGTAATATAAAGGCATGATTTTCTTAAAAATTTGAGTCTTTATTAAATGATGAAGTTGGCCGACCTCTGTTCACATTTTTCTAGTACGAAAATTACATGTGAATATTCTAAGGAGACTAAGTAAATACACGATTCACTGTTCCTTTCAGAGAATTCTACTGTCATCATAACACATTCAATTAAATTTCGAAACTAATTATATGTGTTTATTCAACTAAAGTTTATTTTCTTTTTTTTAGAACGTAAAGTTCGTTTTCTTGCTGATGCATAAGTATGTAGGTGATTACTGACCATGACACGAACATGGCTATTTTTTTACTGGAAAGGGGTAAAACACTGCAGCAATTTTTAGGTCTTGATATGTTATGTACTTAATTATGATTAAGATTAAATAAAAGGTCATTAGTCAACTAATGACATTATAAGGTGGTTAAATTACAAAGCCATCATATTCATCCTTCTGAAACAGTCCAATGGGAAATTAGAATGAATATATAAAAGGGAGTAGAAAGTGCATACGTTTGATCGGTTCTTATTTTACCTTATATATATCATGTCTCATGTAGTGGCGTGACTATCTATTCAGAAAACACAAAAAGACTTGGACATAAGCTAATTAACAAATACCTTGTGTTACCAACTACAATCATAGTTGGTATTACATTAACTGTAATCTAATCACACCTACACAAGTTACTTAGTTGTTTATCTCGGGTTCTCACTCTCTGGTCCTAGCAGCGTAAGCAGCATGTTTCCTGCTTACGTTTTGTTACAAGCTCATTAGTTGTCGCTATCTACCTTTAATTTTGTTTTCCCACATGTTATTAGAGTATTATCTACTAGAGACTTTTTTGTGTGATGGTTCATGAGATCAATAACAAAAGAGATGATGTGATTAAAGTTAGCGTGAAATTGCAGAATATGACGTTTTGTATTATGTACACAAGTTTACTGTGCAGCAACTGATCAGAAGGGTAATTAAATATATCACTGAAATTTGAAGGGCTGCAAATGCAATAGAAATGAGAAATACGCGGGGACTTCATTTTTGTCATACCTTAAAATAATGACGTTTTCTGTTACATCGTGACAGTGAAAACATTGGTATTAAAAGTGATTTAAAACCATCACATCCAAAATAATTTACCAATCTTTAACACTTGGATTATCTAAAGTATCAAAATACGCTTGATGCTTGAACAAGAACATCTAAAGAGGTCAATCCTCCAGTAAAACGCTTCTTACACAGAGTACATATGTTAACTTGGTTAAACTGACTAGTTAATGAACAATAAGAGACACCAGCAATGCAGAAAACCATAATTCAGCAGAAAAACATCCTTCTAGCTATATTATCCAAAAATATCGACCCATAGAGTTTATGCTTGAATTATGTTGAACTAGAATCTAGACAGCTGCTGCGGAATGGTGGATATAACAGGTCCATATCTCTGCATCGAGATGTACAATTCTGATTAAATCCACCCAAAAAGAGAGAAACAGAAACAAAATCTAATTTCGCTTACCTGAACGTTGTCATAAAGCTCAAACAATGGAACAGCAAGAAGTTTTATATTTTTTGGCACAGCAAAGTACTCTCTCTCAGACAAGTGAACAACATAAAGTTTCTTACACTCCTGCATGATCAACCAGACGATGGAAATAAAATAGATGCATTTATGCAAAGGAGCACTCGTTTCACCTTTGGTCTGGTTATATGTGGAGGGCAGTATGGGTACATTATCGTCTCAAAATTAGGCCTCTACCAAACAGCCACATACACTCCTATCTGCATATTTTACATTAAACAAACCCATAAAGATCCAAGATATACAGTTACAATCAAAGATTAAAACGTCTCGACTGAAAAAAACAAGATACCTGCCAATCGGGCTGAAGTCCAGTAGAATTAGCTGCAAGTTTGCTAGTCAATTTCCTTTTCAACCCCTCAACTTCTGCAAAATTACAAACATAACTACATGATATGGTATGCAAAACATGGGATCGTAACAGAGAAAAGATCAAATAAGTTATAAATAATCCCGTTTTCTCCTCTCGTGGGGTTGAGTAGTCGGGGTTTTACAGCAGCACATCCCGCTTTGAAAGCCGCCTTGTGCAAAGTGACAAAACACAAGAAAGCATGCATTGAAAATCAACACGTGTTTATTACTTTCGCATTTGATACACGAGATACCCGTGCATAGCAACGAGATTTTATAGCGACAGATCGTTTTGTGTAAAAAAAATTATTGTTATAAACGAAAATAATAAATGTTTGAAGATTAGGGATTAAATATAATGTTTTGAAGCCCGGTTCGTCCCGGGTGGTTCAACTGGTTGTATCGTTTCGTTCGAAAAATAGGTCAATTTAAACCGAGTCAACCCGACGGGTTGGGTCGAAAACGGGTCAAATTAAACTAGGTCAACCCGCCGGGTTTGAAGTGTCCTTGGTCAACCCGGTTTTCGATATGTTTTAATAGTTTCCTTTTGAAATACATGTTTTCAACATTTTCTTTTTTAGTTTCAACTTTTGACTTTTATTTTTGGTTTTTCCTTTATATATAGTATAGCAGGGTATCTGTGCGTTGCGGCGGCGGGTACCTTGTGACGATTAACCAGAGAAATAGGTCTCGATGATGAGACATGATTCACCGGTTTGTATCGGTTTCAACGGGTCCACTCTGGTTTGTTTTCGGATGGCTTTTATTGGTTAGCAGAACCGGTAGCGACATCGATTCCCAGTTGAATCGTTGGTCCGATCCGATTTTCAAAACTATATGTACCATCAACTTGTTAGCTTGTATGAAACTTTGTGTGTTTTATAAATATGTATAATGTGTATAATAACATATATTTTTTATTTTAGGGTGTATTAAAAATAACATTAATTAGTGAGTTTAATTATTTTATATTTTGGATTATGTTGTTGCTTGTTTAAATTGTACATTATGAAAATTTTATTGTAATTTTTAGTAAGGGGTGTTTTAATTGGTTGTTTTTAATTTGGTAAATATGCTTTGAATTGGTTGTAAAATGTGAATAAATTATTGTACTTTTAAGTAATGAGGTGTTTTAATAAAAGTATTAATTACACTATATATTTCTCTCACCTTTGACTTTCAACATTTCATTTTTCAATATTTGACCGTTTTTCTTTTATATGTAGTATAGATTTGGTTTCCTTCATCTGTGGCTGTGGAACTACTCAACAGAGTCTAAAGAGTTATGAACAGTAAGGTTATGACATATAGATCCACGAATATAGGTTTAAAAAGAGTTAGCTTTGCAATCCAAAAAGGGCTAGTGGCGCAGCTTGTTGCTCGTTTGCCTTCAATCATTATGTAAATTCTATTTTGATGAAATAAAAAAATATATTTCAAACGACCACCAGGAAGTTTGCAAAAGGTATTCCCATTTTGCAAAAGCAGAATATGAGGATGATTATGCTCCTGAACCTGTTTAATTAACCCATTCGTTCTATTTTATGTCCGTTTTGTGTGGAAAAAATTGAAGATGAAGATCACCGTTTTGCTCTTTGTACCTTTTTTCGGAATATTTAGGATTTGATTAAAAAATGGTGGGTTGGATGTGATCCCTCTACATGGCACCTTGAATGTTCTTGATATGGCTGATGATGGTGATTTGAATCTCGGGGAAAGAACAAGTTTTTTTTCGATGTTGTCGTTTTATGTGCTATAGGGTGGATATGGAGGGCTTGGAATCTACTAGTTTTTTAGGCGGTTAAAGTTAATACGATGAAAATTATTGACGACATTATTGCGACATCTTATCTTTGGATTAAAAATAGAGCTAAGCTTTGTATTATTTTTTGGATTGATTGGTGTTGCAACCCGAGTGTTCTTTGTATTCATTTGTAATCTTTTCTTGTTTTGTCCATGTTAGCTTCTTACTAGCATGTGTCTAATAAATCTCCGCCGTTCAAAAAAAATTTAACCCATTCATTCATTTTCAGAAGGCGACACAAACAAGACGCGCAAGCACCACGTATGTATCCATCCTTGATACAAAAATTAAATGATAAAAGGATATAAACATACTAGAGAAAAACGGGCATGAAAAATTTCCATGTTGCAACTATAAAGTCTTGCATGAATATAATAGGGATATGTTGGCATACAATTTCATATGCAATTGTTTATGTGGCAATACATACATCATATGCTTTGTTTACGCATTTGTCTACATGTATGTACACATAAACGTATAGCGATATAGTTTGAAGTTAGTAAATACCGCCCTTTGCTTATACAACGAGTGTAGTCAAATCAAACAAAGTTACAGTTACTCGAAAAAAATTTGAAGTCTACTCAAACATAGATTGAGCTCGAGCTCAAGCACGGGCTACTATAGTGATTCCTATCTTTTTTAGAAGGCGACACAAACAAGACACACAAGCACCGCGTATGGATCTATCCTTAACGCATTGATAAAATGATAAAAGGACATGAACATGCAACCAAAAAAGGGCATGAAAAATCACCAATTCCATACATCATCATACAAGTTATCAGTGGCGGATATATGATTTCAGATTAGGGTGTGCACTAATTTTGTGAAAAATATCGATAATTTTTTCGGGTCTTGATGAGAACAAAAATGTACCGCTTTTAGAGGGTCATTTAAGCCTAAAGTCAAGATTATTTGATCGAATATTGCCCTAAATTGTTCCTTTTGTCATTTTAGGTACTTTGGAGAAGAATTCTGTAAAATGAAGCATTTTGGACGTTTTTAGAGCGAAAAGTGAAGAAAATGGCAAAGTCTCCAAATCAAGCAGGAAATAGTACTTGACGGCGTCACGTATTGCATGTGACGGCGTCATGTTATGGCAAAGAGGTGGATAAAAAGTATAACGAGACGCACCAGAATGTTTTTGGGATTTAACACATGAGGACGTCACCAAGGCCGTCAAGAGCAAATTACATGTGACGGCAATGAGAAGATTAACACATGACGGCGTCAGATCTGGATCTAGGCAATACGAGAAGAATATTGGCGGTGAGTTGACGACGTCAGAGTCACAACGTGACGCCATCAGACCCCAAAGTCTATATATAGTTTTCTAATTTTCATGTATTAGGAAGAGAATTTTAGATAGACTTTTGGGAGAACTTGTGGAGAAACCCTAGGTTGAATTTTACATGGTTTTTCACCCTTTTATCATCCATGTTCTAATAAAGATAAGTTTTCCAATAATCATTCAATATGTCTATGTGTTGTTTGATTCTATCTTATGCTTGTCTTTACTTTAACATGCTAGGCTAGGTTTTCTTTGTGTTTGCTTAGATGTAATGAAACCTAGCTATTGATTATTGGTTGGTTGTTTGTTATTAATTTTAATGGATGAATTATATCGATGTTAAGCTTAAGAAAACTGGCATAATTTCAATTGGTAACATGCTTGAACGTCTTAAAAAACATGAATCGGATGTGTACTACGACTAATTGGTTATATTTAACGCATGAGTAACTACTAAGGAGGCCATGTTAGGAGCTAGTAGTCGGCTCGACATAGGAAGAGGTAGAAACTTGTAGAGTTGGGGAAGATCGTACACGGCCCCACGAATGGTATTAAGGAATATAACCCGTCATCCACGCAATTGTAACAAACTAATCAACTAGTAAAAGATAGCTAGGGAGTAGTGATTGGCTCTAAACGGTCAGGTATTATTGACCAAGTGATTTGGTCAACAAAGTCAAACTGCCTAGAGTCAATGCTCCGTGGATAGTATAGTTAATCCCCGGGTCGTTATGTCCCGACGAGATTGCAATGGTGTTTGAAAACGTTTATAGGAATGAGTGGCACTGAGGACAGTAACCAAAGATGATTGGGAAGTGATTATACTACTGATTGCTTGGTATTTGAACAATTGAAACAGTATTAACAATAACAGATACACAGATATAATTACACGTATGCAAATTGGAAATCAGAAATGATTGCAGACTGATGAAAAAGTGAGTTTTTAAACAATTCACAACTACAGGGGGTGCAAATGAAAATTTTACAAACTTAATTATAAAATAAAATTAAATTAAAAAGAAAATTATTTTTTTTATTATTTTATTATTTAATATTAATTATTTAAATAAAAACTATTTAACTATTTAATTAAAACTAATTAACTAAAAAACTTAATAATACAAATTTTAACTAAGAAATTTCAAAATTAATTTCTAAAAGTCTAAAATAACTTAGAATAAAATTAAAAATTAAAAATATGTATTTTTGTCTTTTTGTGGTTTTTTATTAATTAAATACTAATAATATTAATTAAACTATTTAAAATATTTTAAATTACTAATAATACTAGAAATGACTAGAAAATTATAGAAAAATTTATAAATCTAATTAACCATCTCAGGAATCCTAAAAAATTATAAAAAGTTTCTAAAAATTAAATTTAGACTATTTTACTAATTATTTACTTAATTATTAATAAAAATGTAATTTAACTAAATTAATTAAGAAAATTAGAAAATTAATAGTAGAAATTAAGAGACTATTTTCTAAAAATACTAAATGATTTATAAAACCTAGGAAAAATATAAAAACCTACTGTTGTTAATTAAAGTTTGATAAAACTAATTAATTACTAATATTACTTAATTATTTAATTAAACTAATATTAATTCTAATAATTATTAAATTAAAAGAGAAAAATCTAGGAAAATTACTGAAATTACTTTAAGGTAAAATAAAATTAAGAAAAATATAAAAATGAAGAAGTGCTTATTAATAAGCTGAAAAGAAAAATTAAAAATATAAATTCTATTATATAGAAGCTATCACTATTTTTAAATTTGGTTTTTGTTGGTTTTTCTTATTGACAGATGATAATAAGCTAAAAATGGAAAACTTTTATGAAGACACTTTTGAAATAGCTTATTAATAAGCTATGTGCACCCCCTTGTGCTTAATAGGTGACTTATATGCTTATTAGGATTTTGTGGACTTATGAAAAAGCTTTGAAATGAACAAATAAGCATAAACAGATGATTAACAACTTGAAATAAGCAATTGGGAACAAATAAGCACTCTGGATAAGTTGTTATGAACAAAATAAGCACTTATCACACTACTAGGCCAAGACAGGCCAAACAAAGGGGTTTTGAACCTCTGTGGGGTCCACAGAAGTCAAGGGGGTCCAAAGTAAGGATTGAACTTTGAAGGTGGACTGGTCAACTTTCAAATAAGCAAATAATTTGGGCTTATTGCTTATTTTTGAGCACTGGGTGGTGCTTGGAACTTGTGGTCAAACACTGAGTACTCAGTGTACTCAGTGATATGGGACAAGGTTTAAGCTGCTTGCAGCCCTACCAAATAAGCCAAGACTAAGCAATTAAGCTCAGAACCTTAAAGCTGGGCTTATGGGGTTTCCAAAAAGCCAAAAAGCTAGGGGTGGGTCCCACTAATGAGTCAGCTATGGTCTTGGGAATATCGGTCACTTATACTGATGACTCAGTATATGATTGTGAAATAAGCAAACTTAAAGACCAAAATAAGCTATGCTACAGTGAACTGAGATCCAATATTATTGATGATCTAAAAAGATAAGCTGATAAGCTTTCCAAAAAGCTAAAAATCAAGAGCTAAGGTTTTGGTTTGCACCCTGGAGGGGGGTTTGAAACTTTGACCAATTGCACAAAGTGCCCTTGTGCAAAAGTGAAAGTTGCCCTGCATGCTTAAAGAAGCACTTGCACAAGCTTGAATAAAATTCACAAAAATAAGCTGTTGGTAGGTTTTGAAAGATAAGCTGATAAACTAAGACCTGTGAAAATCTCAGGGTACCAATCCAAATACAAAAATCAAAATAAATCTCCTAATTTTTGGATTTCTGAAACAAGTATGCTTTTGACTTTTTGAAATTATGAACTTAGGTTGAATTTTGTGAGATTCTAATGATCACTAATGACTGAAAATGGTTTAATAAGCTATGTTAAGACCAAATTAAGCTAAACCACTCACTTTTGAATGGAAATGGGGCATATGCCACTCTTTAGCCAACACAGAGGGTAAATTTGGCCTGTTACTAAGTGATTTTGACCTTTTTTATGAATAAGGCTTGTATTTAAGTGATGTTCTGAGTTAATGTGACACTAAGGAACATGTATGAGCAAGAAACAACAACAAGAACAAGCCTGATCACAGAGAAACAATACAGTCCAAACACTACTTATATAATGAAAATTTAAAGGAAACTGAGTAAACTAATATTATAACTTAATCTAATGATCAGAAACTACTTAATAAGCTATAATAGAGCTATATAAACAGTAATTAACTACAACTAAGCAATGATGAAAAGAAAACTCAGAAATTAAAGGAAATTGCTTACAAGAAGCCTTCCAAGCTGACTTTCATGAACCAAGGACCATTAACCACTACCTATAGGCTCTCCACAGAACCACTAACCCATAGCCATCCAAAATTTACTATGCTCCAGCTTGAATCACCATGAAACCTGGAATTTGACTTTTGTTGATTTTTTTTTTGTATTTTTGATTTTTTATAACTAAACTGTTTTTAAGTGTTACTAATAGCTTTTATAAGCTATATAGGAGCTTATGTGATCCTAGGAGTCCATGACATTAAATAGAAACAGTAAATGAGCTTAATAATAATTTTGAAATAAAAGAGAAATTGTAATAACTGAGATTGAGATTAAAACTTGAAATTGATTAATGAAACAGTTAAGATTACACTGAAAGAGCTTGATACAATGCTTAAAAGCTTGAACAATACACTAGAATTTGAAATTTTAACTAAACGACATACATTAATACTAATTAGACTACTACTTGCTTCTCCTTCTTTTTCTTCTATTTATACTTGATGATTAGGGCTTGTGGAGGTCTTCTGAATCTTTCCCATCAAAAATCTTGATCGTTGGATCACTTTGGAGTGATTTCAGCCTTTAAATCTTTTTGGCGCCAAAATGAGAAGTAGCAATTTGCTCTGATAAACCAAAAAGGGGGGGGGGGTGGTGCATTAATTGTGGCTTGTTTGTTAGGTGCAGAGGGTGGTGGAGATGTGATAGGTAAGTGGGATAGGGGGGGGGGATGAATACCAGGGTGGTTTTGTGGGAGGAGGAGTGGTATTGAGGGAGAGGGTGGTGGTTTTGACCACGTTTGACCGAGGGTCAAATAGTTGACCCTGTAATATTAAAGGGGTGGGCTGGTTTAGGTGTTGGGCCAGGGAAAAGGGTTTGGGCTTGGTGATGTTGTGTTTGGATTGGATTTGTTTTGTGCCTTATAATAATAATAAGGGTTCGTATGGTTTGGTAAGTTATCACAAGGACCAATTATGCAATTCATTGAAATTTGAGGGGCTAATTCTGGCATTCTCCCAAAGTTCTTAAAGGGATGAAAATTTCCAATCCTCATAAGTACAAGGACCCTTGTTGATTTTTCCATTTTTTGAACTTCTAGGGACCATATCTGCCAACTGTGAAACTTTAGGGACCAATCATGTAAATTCACCAAAATTTCCAACCAAGGACCATTCCTGCCAAAGATGAGTAGCACAAGGACCAAAATTGATTTTCTCAAAGTTTTTACATCCCAAGGACCATTTTTGTCAATTTTGCAAAGTTGAGGGACTAAACTTGTAATTTTGTGAAACTTTACACCAAAGGACTAATTATGTTTATTTGTGATGCGAAAGGACCTTTGGTGACTTTTTCATGTTTTTAGAATAACCAAGGACTAGTTTTGACAACTTTTGAAAGTTGAGGGACTGAAACTGCCAATTATGCAAACTTTGCTCATTTTTCATTTGTTTTTTATTATTTTGCATCTGAAACATATAAAACACACTTCTGGGATATTTTCAGTATTGTGATGCATATTTGAGTATTTTTGGATATTTTGGCAGCTCAGAATAGGTAAAAATGATAAGTATTTACACACTCATCAAGTAGTGAAATCTAAGTAAACACGTTTCTCTCATTATTGTTTTTTTCTCCACATTTATTTTCGTGTTATTTATTTTTATTGCATTAGTATTTATTTGGGTTAGTTAGCTAGCAACTAATTCTGCCCACTCTTCCTAAAAAGATAACCCGAGATTTTTACTTGCTTTCTAAAAAACCATAAAAATACAAAAAGAATCATCCCTCACCTCTAAACCTAGTTTAATTAAGTTTTGATACTAATGACACTATTCCCTGTGGAGAACGATCAATCCCTCGGTACTTGCCACTACACTATACTACACCGGTCAGGTACACTGCCTGGTGGGGATTGCAAGCCTCTTGAGATCCCTTGAGAGGTAAAACCTTTTGCAAGGTTGCAAAACCATGCATCAAGTTTTTGGCGCCGTTGCCGGGGAATGGTTATTGTTTAGGTTGAAATTTCTTTTTATTAGGTCTACTTGCTAGATTCCTTTCTAGTAAGATTTTTATTTTATTTATAGGTTTTCTTTAGTCTATCTTTTTCTGCCCAACCCAATTACTCAAATCTTCCTTGGCCATCATGGTAAACGAAGATCTCTCTAATCTTAGAATCACTAGGAGTTGTAGTTCCGTAAGAAATCTTGTTCCACCCTACGCAGAACCTGAAAGGGAAATGCGTAGGCTAAGGCAATCTCTTCCAACATCCGAACCATTTGCCGCAACCATCAACTTTGATGAGGTTCTTTCTGAAGAAGACTCCGATCATCACCTTACACCACCTAGCCCCCAATCCAATCACGATATGGACACTCCAAAAATTCCTACCCCTAAGTGCCTTAAGGATTACTCTTCCCCGGACCTTCGCGGCTTTTCAAATGCTATTGTTTTTCCAAACGAACGCACCAATGAGGTCTTGCGTGCAAACGATGTTTGGCTTGTCCAAAGTGTATGCAAGTTTCACGGGTTGCAAACTGATAACCCAATCCAACATGTTAGGGATTTCTTGAAGATAGTGGACACCCTCCATACGGATGGGGACACTAGAGACACGTCCCGATTGCGGTTCTTTCCTTTTACCCTTCAAGAAAAAGCCAAAGATTGGTACGATAAACTTCCTTCTGAATCCATTTTTAGATGGGAGCAACTCATCTCTAAATTTTATGAGAAATTCTTCTCAGCAGGAAGAACCTCAGCATTTAGGGACAAAATCCTCCGTTTTCGTAAAGGAAAAGATGAAGCCATCTATAAATCTTGGATTAGATTCAAGGATCTAATAAGACAAGTTCCTCATCATGGCATCCAGCTTTGGCTTCTTGTCCAAATCTTCTACGACAATGTCTCCCAAAATGACCAGAACGGAATCAATAATTCGATAAAAGGAAAAATAGCCAATCTAAGCACTGAGGAAGGGTGGAATAGGATTGAGGAATATGCTCAAGATCAGGACGAGACTATGAGTATATCCGAAATCGTGCAAACACCTTCGCCTGAGAATCGGCTGAGAAAGCTTCACGAAAGGATATCATACCTAGCAGGGTCGCGAACAACTAGACGATTGTTAAACCCATACTTGATTTACGACCACTGTGGAGGCCCGCATGAAGTAGAAGAATGCGGAGAAGAAACCACCACCGAACATGCGTGTTTGTCAAGCCATGACATCTTCGATGATCCTTCCCTTTTGACTTTTTACCAAAACGATGATTTTACCCCTTGGGAAATCTTGTAAGAAGAGAGGAGGGAGAGAAAGGTCATGACTTCAAAATCAGGAGCACTTTTGAGGATGATCTTGGACACTTCACTCATGAAAAAGGCATATTATAAAGGGCTTGACAACCTCATCACCGAACAACAAAATGACATAGAAAAATGGTTCCTAGAACTTAATGTTGCCCTTGATGGCCACCACAAGCCCCACGTGAGCTAAAAAGACCCCCTGCTCGCTATTACTACACGAGCCGGGACAATAACTAAGGATCCTCCTTATCCGAGCCAATACCCCGTCGCTGTTGAGCCAAACGTTCCTCACGAAGAAGAAGGTAATGTGAGCGATGAGACTTATGAGCAGCTCCCTCAGATGACCTCTTCTCCACCTGCTCCACCCAACCAACCTCTGAAAGTCCCATATCCGTCCCGCCTCAAGAATCAAAATATTGAGAATGATAATAAAAGATTCTTGTCATACTTAAAGGATTCGGTAGTCACCATACCCCTCCTTGATGCATGCTACCATATGCCCAAATATAGTACATACTTCAAGAGATTACTCGCCAACAGAAAAAGACTCGAGGGTCTTGTGACTCTAAGAGAAGAATGTTCGGTGGTGACCCAACGAGGACTACCAAAAAAGGTGGACGACCCGGGTAGTTTCACCTTGCCCTGTTCCATAGGATCTCTATCGGTAAAGAATGCTCTAGCTGATTTAGGGGCAAGCATCAACCTCATGCCATATTCCATGTTTCTCAAACTAGGGTATTCCGGATTGAAACCAACCCGTATGAACATCAACTAGCCGATAGATCAGTTGATGAGGCAAAAAATGATCCATTTTTAGTGGGTCATTTAAGCCCGGAATTGAATTTATTTGATCAAATATTACCCTAAATCGTTCCTTTTGTGATTTTAGGTGCTTTGGGAGTGAAATCTGGAAAAGGAAGCAATTCGGACGTTTTTGGAGCATAAAAGTGAAGAAAACGCCAAAGACTTAATGTTCCATGCTGGGAAAAGTGTGTGACGGCGTCAAGAGTACTTTCCTGACGGCGTCAAGAGTAAATACCATGACGACCCAGTACAAAAATGAAGGCGTCACAAGTAGAGCGTCAAGAGTTAAAAGTGTGACGGCCTGTAAAAATAGACAACATGACGGCGTCAGATGTAGATCAAGGCAGTCCGAGGATTATTTTGGCGGCGAGATGACGACGTCACCCATTTGTTCTTGACGCCGTCAGCCTCTAATATCTATATATAGTTTTCTAATTTTCATTCATTAAGAGAGGAACAAGTTTGGAGAAACCTTAAGGCCGAACCATATACGAATTTTACAGCTTTTCAAGGGTTTTCAACCCTTGAATCCTTACATGTGTTATTAAGATAAGTCTTTTCTTAATTCAATCAATATGTCTATGTGTTGGTTGTCTATATCTTGTGCTTGTATTAATTCCACCATGCTAGGCTAGATTTATCTTGTGTTTGCTTAGATCTAATGAAACCTAGATGTTGATTATGTGTTGATTACTTGTTTATGGTTGTATTGGATGAATGATTTCAATGTTAGGCTTAAGAAAACTGGCAGATCTACAAATGGTAACATGCTTGAACATCTTAGGAAACATGAACCGATGTGTACTAGGTTTTATTGGTTGTATTTAATGCATGAGTAAATTCTAATGATCCCATGTTAGGAGCTTCTTGCAGGCTCGACATAGGAGTGAAGTAGGAACTCATAGGATTGGGGAAGTAAGTACGCCACCCCATGAATGGTATTAAGGAATACAATCCGTCATCCACGCAACTATAACAAGTAATTAACGTGTAAAAGATATCTAGGGAGTAGTGAAATCTAAGTAAACACATTTCTCCCACTTATTGCTCACAACCTTAGTTTAATATAGTTTATTTTCATTTTTAGTATTTTATTTTGATTGCATCTTCGTATTGGGTTAGTTGACTAGCAACTAATTCCGCCCCATATCCTTCAAAACCCGAGATTTTAATTTGCTTTCATAAAAATATAAAAATACATAAAGAACCATCCCTCATCTCTAGAACTAGTATTTAGGTTTTCTAATCCTAGCGACACTATTCCTAGCTGAACGATCAATCCCCCGGTACTTGTCATTATACTATACTACAACGATCAGGTACACTGCCTGGTGGGGGTTGTAAGCTTCTCAAGATCCCTTGAGAGGTAAAGCCTGGTGCGATCCCAACGTATCATGTTTTTGGCGCCGCTGCCGGGGAATAGTTATTGTCTAGGTTAAAATCTCTTTTTATTAGGTCTACTTGCTAGATTCCTTTCTAGTAAGATTTTATTTTTATTTTTTAGGTTTTCTTTAGTCTATCTTATTTCTTTGTGTTTTTGTTCGTAACTTTTCACCACCCGACATCATGGATGATGGGGACATCATGGATGATGGGAACATCTTTGTACCCGTCATCCCACCACAACAAAACCCACCACTAGAACCTCTTAGGCCCCGAACCTTAGGAGAGTATTCCCGACCTAGCCACCAAGGCTACCGAAACACCATTGAGCTCGCCGGAGCCAATGTGACCCCCTTGCGATCCGACACCATCCGGTTGGTGCAAAGTGGATGTGTATTCCATGGACTTCGTTCCAAAGATCCAAATCAACATCTTAAGGACTTCCTTAAAATCGTAGATTTCATAGACCTAGATGTTGCAACTAGAGAGACAACCCGATTACGCCTATTCCAATTCTCTCTACGTGATCAAGCTAGTCAATGGCTTGAGCGTTTACCCGTGGGATCCATCACCACATGGGATGATCTCACCACTCGTTTCCTTGTTCAATTTTTCCCACCGGGGAGAACTAATAAGCTTAGAAATGACATATTGATGTTCCAACAACGTCAAAATGAAACTCTCTATGAAGCATGGACTCGTTTCAAGGACTTACTCCAAAAAGTCCCTCATCATGGCATAGATCTTTGGCTCCAAGTCCAAATCTTTTATGACCATGTCGATCTCTCCACGAAGAAAGCCATTGACCAATCAGCCGGTGGTAAGCTACGTGATCTAAGTGCGGAACAATCATGGGAACTCATAGAAGATCTTGCTCTCTATGACAACGAAAGTTGGAATGATCCCCGTGATTTGAACAAAATGGTCAAGGGAATATCTTTGCCTTCGAACAACCCTAGCACTCCCGACCGTAGGATCATGGAACTTGAAGGTCGAGTCAAGTCTCTCATGAATTCTTACGAAGCTCCTAAGCCTTCAAGCCAAGTGAATAAAATCACTTCTTCATGCGAATTATGTAGTGGTCCCCATGACACTTGTGATTGTGTGGAACTCCCCGGAACAGCTTTTGCGGACTACGCATCCTCGCGTACCGACGAAGCGGGAGACAAGTGGTACACTTTCAAACCCGAGCCAAACCCTTACGGTGATTCCTACAACCCCTCTTGGAAAAATCACCCAAATCTTAGGTGGAAACAAAATCAACCCACTTCTTCCAATCCGCCTTATCGTTACCAACCAAACGGTCCACCCTCCAACCGTACTTTCAACAACAATCCTTCTAACAACTATGGTAGTACCAACAATCTTGAAGGATTGATGTCTAAGTTCATGGCATCTCAAGAAGCTCGCATAGCTAGGTTTGAAACCGAATTCAACCAACAACAAACGGAGATGACCAACAAGATAGACAACTTGTTGAAAGCCCTCAACAACCAAGCGTTAACCACACCTAGGAAGGACACTAGGGACACCAATAACGGAATCCAAATTAAGGACCCCTCATCATCTAAACATGTCCACTTTGTCAATGTTGTCACCATTAAGCCAATAGATAAGGAGATAGAAGAAAGTGACAAGGATGAAGTTGGAGTAGAAACCAAAACTAGGGATGAAAGTAGGGAAGTTGAGGTTAATAAGGGAAAGGTGTAACCTCCCATAATTTTCCCATACGATTAGTAAATATCAATATTTGAATAAAAGGATATTACGTGAATTAAATACCATTTTTACGGGGAACAATTTTTTTATTATTATTATACATTACATATTAGGTGAATCACTACGACATTTATGATTGACCATTTACCTAGGAACGATGCTTATACACAACCTCGATAATCTATAAATATCGCGAATATATATTTAAAACATTTATAATTAAAATTATACGTTTCATTTAATTACCGTACAATATTTATATATTTTCGGAGCCTACGAAAATTCCCGAGATTGCTCACTAATATTTTTGGACCTTGACACGATACTTTGAACAAGCTCACCAAGTTCCACATCCCAAGCACACCTCTAACTATTATATTTACAAGTCACAAGTACACGTTTGCTTTAGCTCAGTTGATTATAACTTTTACACACGACGTATCCCTTTTTATTTCACAACTCTAGTTTCCATGCTTCTAAGAACCATGAAAAACAATTGTTATTAACTTTTAAATATAATTACTATACTAGAATATTGATCAAGTTAAGGCACCTTACACGTTTCATCTCAAATTAACACAAATAATAATGACACTTCGTATAAATTCTAATAAACCACCAACTTTCTGTAATGAATTTAAATCCTAATTTTAAGGCTCATATGGTCCGGACCAGGAAAAGTGTAAAACACGAAAGTTGTCCGAAATAATGTTTTACGTCTAGACTCGCGAGATTTTAAACCAAAATTGCAATTCCAAGCTGTTATCTTTAAAATACGACCTGGACTCAAATTTGGGTACTACTACATGTGCAAAACTCTTACACCACCTCCCTCACTTGATTACTCCCTCAAATGAAGCCTATAGAAACCATGTTACATTCGTATAAGTTTACTTACACACTCTACCTCCCACCTCTAACTCTCCCCAATCCAAGAGTAGCCACATATTTGAGATACTTACACACTCAATGTCATACAGGATCCTTGCACATTTCATCATCGAATTCCAATCTTGTATATAAACTTACATGCAAACCATTCAACAATCCATCTCATAAGAACCTACCTTGTATACACCTCCAAAAGCTCACTATATAAGTCTTCACATGCAAGCTCAGTAGTTACATACACTTATACGTACCACTCTACACAAAATAATAACGAAAGAAGAAGTATTGAAGGACGAACCATTTGCCTAACGTACGAAGCATAGAAGTAATCCCAAGGAACCACATTTACTCGTCTCGAACCATTGCTGAGTCGTGAACCATACCACGTTGATCCTTTGTACCAACTTGATCCTTACGTACCAAAATACTCCACCATTTGAGGTGAGGTAAAACCCTTGTATCACATTTCTATTTTTAGCTATTTGTTAACATGATTTTTGCACAAACACTTACTATATATAACTCTAAAATAATGAACACAACCTATACCTTTTATTTGACCTCCTATATATTTAATATGCTAACAAACAAGTTACATAAAGTTTTTGATCTAAAAATAACATCTACTTAATAAAAATGTCACGATTAGAAGTGGTCTTAACCCATTCGAAATAATTGAAAACACTTAGAATATTTTTGGCCTAGAAACTGTTTCAGAAATGAAATTGGATCGTTTACTTGGCGTCGTTATTTCGAAATCTAAACACATAACATATATATTTTATAGTTTGACCTCATTAAAAACCTAGCAAACAACTAGGGAACACATTTTATTCAACCATATAAACTTGTTTTGACCTTATGCTCGACCTCTTTTGACGACCAAAAACTGTTTGAAAACCTTAACTAAATAACGATTGGGCTTGGAAGCCTGATAAGCTGTTTTTAAGCTTATTCGATAAGCTGGTCCTATAAGCTCTACTCTAACATTTTTAGAACATTAAAATGAGCCCAAAGCCAGGCCCAAACCTTTCGTAAGCCCAATGGATCTCAAAACGTTAATTAAGACTCGTTAAGGCCCATTAAGTGTAAAAAGGACTTTTTAAGCTAATAAGCAGTTTTTATAAATTAATTAAGCTATTCTGAACTTATAGAAAAGTTAAAATGATAAATTTCAAGTTTGGTGATTTTTGGACTAAATTTGCAAAGATTTCATAACCGAGGACTAAAACTGCCAAAGTTGCAAACTTTAGGTAGAAACTGTCAAATCTGAATTTATGAGTTATAAACTGTAATTATTAAAACTTAGAAGTAATAAATGTAAATATCGATACTTTTGAACCTAAAATATAAATATACATAACTTTGGACTAACAGTATAAAGTTTATGTCGTTAAGGTTAAAAAGGTAACATTTGTAAAACTTGAAGGGATTTTCTGTAATATTATTTTATAAAAATAATATTAATATTTTATATATAAATACACATGTTTAGTATAAAACTCTTATAAATTTAACTTATATATATACGATATAAATATTCGCGTAACTATAATTAATTTTAACGGTATATATATGACGATACGTTTATTTCTTTTCTTTTAAAACTAACATCGTAAAACATCGTCTACATACTTCGACTCATTCTTGATGATTTTTCATCGCACATCGATCATCGATCGTTACACTCACAAGTTATATGTATATATAACTTTGTTCTTGAACTTCAAGCATTTAAACGAACACGAGTTTTTAATCACAATTGAATGACTAATATTCGCGATAAAACTAGATTTAGACTATCAACTAAAACATACCATATCTTTTAGGTTGTGTGTGAAGCCGTTGCCTTGCATCGTTGAGATTATGTTACTGCCACTACTACTGTACTACTAAGGTGAGTCATAGCCCCTACTCTTACCTGTTTTACAATGGTTTATAAACGTTTTTGGGGGAGATACACGCTTAACTACTGTTTTTACTTTTACAAGTATTCATTAACTAAATACATGACTGTATTTCATATAAACTTTACTGGTTTACACATTTTTATATCTCATAAGGAAATACCTGCTATAGACATGATTACAAGTGATTTTTCAACGATATGCTATATTTGATCTCTATTGCCTAAGTTTCCTATTACCAAAAGTCCCTCGATCATGCGCCTTAATCACTTGCAGGGTGAACGTAAATAATTGTGGATAGATCTATTAGGGATTGACAATCCCCATTTGGTCACTAGAGGAAAGCCACCAAATGCACTTTATTTGATTTCATAGGTTACTGGTAAATACCTATCTTGAGGGCCACTGTTTTACATCATTATTATGGATAATTTTGATGCCTGTTAATCGTTGAGTGTCATGAGCTTAGGGCAATAGAACGGTAATAATGTAGCACTACGATGACTGATGTTAAGGGCGTACAATGCTGTAGCCCACTGTTTTATTAAACTATGAGATTGTGCTCACTATATAGCAGGAAAAATTATTAACAATTGGCAAACGAACTACTATTTTGGTGTTGACCCGGTTAGGTCAAACAAACTACTATTTTGGTGTTGACCCGGTGAAGGGCAAACCAACGGACTATTTTTAAATTAATGAGGAAATCACTCATTTTCTGATTTTGATAAATCAACGATTTAAGCTATGAATATTATGGATTTACTCACACTTTAATTTAATAATCAACTGTTATTATAACTTCTATGGAATCATAAACTCTTTGATTTTGGAAATCGATATTCGAAACTATAAACTCTATGAACTCACCAACCTTTGTGTTGACACTTTTAGCATGTGTTTATCTCAGGTAACTAAACAAGAAAGAACTTGAAGGCACAAAGTGGGCTTGTAACCCGGCATGGGCTTAAATAAACGTTTTGACACATTTCAAATAAACTTGTTGTTTAAACTATGAAACATCTTGATGTCTCGAATATTTGGTATTTTGAATGAAATAAACTTTAAAGCGTCACTTTTGTGTCGTTTTCTATGATTGTGACAAAGATCCTCGAAGTAACACCCAAAAAGTCTTCCGCTGACATTTTTAAGTCTTCCGCTGACGTGATGATTTTGGGGGTGTTACAAAAGGAGTTAGAGGAAGTAGAAACTATAGAAAAGCACTTTGATAAGTTGCCCACCAAGGAAGAACGGGAGTACCATAAGGATTTATTCGATAGTCCTGAGAGACCATATATCCTTGGCACACCCCTGATCAAAATGGGAGACCCCTCTAACATTAACATACCATGCAATATCGGGCATATGCATATATGGAAAGCTTACATCGATCCTAGATCTCCCATAAACATCATGACTAGGACTTATTACAATTGGGTAATGAAGAAGCAACTTGTTTATAGGATGATGCCCAATAAGAATTTGATAAGTAATTTTGTAGGAAGAGTGAAGGGATTGCATGTGATTATAGGTAATTTCACTTATGAGATCGATTTTATGATAGTGGAAGACACTCGTCCGGTGATAGATGATTGCCTAAGCCAAATAATATTTGGAAAACCATTTGTTGAGGCCACTAGGATGAGTTATGATCCGACTTTAGGGATAGTTAGATTCAAGGAAGAGAATGATGAGATTGCCTACCAAATGCCCTACAAAATTGAGCAATACCGCCTTCTCTCTAATATAGAAAAGGAACACAAGCAAGCGGCTTATTATAGGAATGATGAGGATAGCAAGCGGCTTATTACAAAGAATGATTGCAACTAGGACCGAAATACAAAACTGGTTTAGAAGACGACCTAGAGAGTGAAACCAACGATGAGGTCACATAGTAACCCATGACCTTGAGTCTAGCTACAAGACTCGTAAATAAAGAAAAGCACTTCTTGGGAGGCAACCCATGCTTTGTGTGATTTTAATATTTTTTGTTTGTTATTTTCTTCCGTATGCATGCTTTATTTTTATTGTTGGTAGATCATGTTTCTAAACTAAAAAGTGAAAAGACTTTACTTTGTTGTTTAGCCTAGTCTTAACTTCACCCAAAAGGTATTTTTGCAAAAGATAAGTGTAAGGGGAAACCCCAAATATGTTTTTAAGAAACAAACCGATCATGATTCTCCACAATATTAAGTGAACATGCATATTCGTATTTGTTAGAGTCAAATGCTTGTATTGAGTCATAATGAAGTTTTGCAGGATTTTCCAGGAAGTAGGACCAAGTTTTTCCAGAAATTTTCCGGAAACTTAACACAAAAATTTCTGCAGGTCACTTCTGACGGCGTCACGTGTAGAAATCTGAAAATTTTACTAGTTTTGTTTTTCTAACGGAGTTTTAAAGTTTTTGTTGAATTATTAAGTTTTATAATCTCCAGGAAATCTGCAAACTTCATTCCACAAGCATTATATCTTATTTTGTTTTCTAGGATTTAGTAACATATGTAGATTGCTGCCGATTTTATGCGAGGTTGCTTTGTCTGTTTTCTCAGGATTTACAGGTTATGTATGACAAGAAGATGATTTATTTTTCTGGAAGGGAAGCTTTGATTGTTCATTTTCTTGGAGGAAAATCTAACCTAGCCACCTTATTATCCATACCGAGCGAATCAGGGGAGTATTTGATTTCATTCGTTTTACTTATTTCACTTTTACATTCTTTACTTAAACATTGGGGACAATGTTCATCCTAAGTGTAAGAGGAGGGTAAAATGATGATACCTTACAGATACACTTTCACTTGAGTTTGTTTGTTTAATAGTAGATGTGTAATAAAACTATGAGAAATACTTGTTAGTGCAATTTTAGCGCCAAATTTAAATTTTTTTACAACATTTAGGAGTGAAACTTTAGCCATAGCAAGCGTCTCATGGATAGGAGATTGTATGACTAGCACATAACCGTACCATTCAGAAAAATTTTCCACCCAAATATGTGAGGTTCGCCTTTAGATTTGATAGGAAAAGCATTTACTATTAGTGCTTATGAGTGTACCGGTAGCATTTAGATTCTAGAACTTGCGTTAGTGATGCATCTCGAGACCGCTAGTGAGACTACATTCGTGTAGTAGGATTTACTACATGATAAGAGGCATTAGGATCACCCTTGTGTTAAACCCGTATCATAATTACTTGACCATTTAAGTCATATTACTTGGCTAGTTAAGTCAACTAATTTTTCCCACACCTTAGCGTTGTACTCATTTTTAGTACACAAAACCCCTAGTACACCCCTCCGAGCCTATCTTTTCATTTCTAACTTTAAACATTTTACTTAAAGGAAGAATTTGTTACACCCCACTTAAATGTACACCCAAATCGCCTTAGCCTTCCGTGTAAGCACTCATCTTTAGTGCATTATTGTTATTTGTAAAACCCTAAGTTAACCTTCTAATTGATTACATGGTTGCTAAGTCGAGTCATATCCTTGTACATATTGTTTTGGGACGATTGGGACTCATGGGTAAAGTACTTATTTTATGGAGTAATGGGGAAGAACATCATATATTACCCCCGTATGTGCGTTAATCTTAAAAGTGCTCCAAGTGTTTTGATTATCTTAATTCGAGTCATTAGATTAGTTTATTGTAAAGTATGTAAAAATTCAAGTGTAAGGGGAATTTTCATTCCCTATGATGTATTATTTTGGATGGTAGGGTAAGACTGTATGCAAAAAAAAAAAAAAAAAAAAAAAAAAAAAAAAAAAAAAAATCGAAAAAATCAAGAAAAAGAAAAAAAAATATAGAAAAAGAAAAGAGAAAAAAACATACGGACTACCATCCCGTTTCATTCTATGTTCATTTTATGTTTTTCTTATTTTTCATTTATTAGCTTAAGTCGAGTCTAGTCTTGGCTTAGCAACGCCATATTGTACATGTAATTGACCAAGATTGTTAACTCGCCACCAGTAAAGACTGCCTATATCCAACGAAACCGTGTATTTCATATCCCTACACCTAAAGTTACAACCCTTTTAAAAGACCTCTTTGATAGTTTATCCTAGGTGCTTACGCCATGTGGTGGAGGTTTGATCCTTTCCCAAGCCTATGATAATCTATTTTGCTATGACAGGTAGTGAGAGATATCTTTCGTTTCCATATTGTAATTTATACTTTATTACACCCGAGAGATGTGAGTATCTAAACACTATTTGTGAGGTGCTAGTATATGACCTCCGTGCTTGTCTTTGGTATTTAGTGGAACGATTATTTGTTGTAATTACTTTTATATTAGTGTTAAATGACCCCTAACTTGTATTTTGATTAGAATAAAAGCGCATTTGCTTGAGAACAAGCAAATATCAAGTGTAAGGGTATATGATGAGGCGAAAAATGATCCGTTTTTAGGGGGTCATTTAAGCCCGGAATTGAATTTATTTGATCAAATATTACCCTAAATCGTTCCTTTTGTGATTTTAGGTGCTTTGGAGTGAAATCTGGAAAAGGAAGCAATTCGGATGTTTTTGGAGCATAAAAGTGAAGAAAACGCCAAAGACTTAATTTTCCATGCTGGGAACAGTGTGTGACGGCGTCAAGAGTACTTTCCTGACGGCGTCAAGAGTAAATACCATGACGACCCAATACTAAAATGAAGGCGTCACAAGTAGAGCGTCAAGAGTTAAAAGTGTGACGGCCTGTAAAATAGACAACATGACGGCGTCAGATGTAGATCAAGGCAGTCCGAGGATTATTTTGGCGGCGAGATGACGGCGTCACCCATTTGTTCTTGACGCCGTCAGCCTCTAATATCTATATATAGTTTTCTAATTTTCATTCATTAAGATAGGAACAAGTTTAGAGAAACCCTAAGGCCGAACCATATACGAATTTTACAGCTTTTCAAGGGTTTTCAACCCTTGAATCCTTACATGTGTTATTAAGATAAGTCTTTTCTTAATTCAATCAATATGTCTTTGTGTTGGTTGTCTATATCTTGTGCTTGTCTTAATTCCACCATGCTAGGCTAGATTTATCTTGTGTTTGCTTAGATCTAATGAAACCTAGATGTTGATTATGTGTTGATTACTTGTTTATGGTTGTATTGGATGAATGATTTCAATGTTAGGCTTAAGAAAACTGGCAGATCTCCAAATGGTAACATGCTTGAACGTCTTAGGAAACATGAACCGATGTGTACTAGGTTTTATTGGTTGTATTTAATGCATGAGTAAATTCTAATGATCCCATGTTAGGAGCTTCTTGCAGGCTCAGCATAGGAGTGAAGTAGGCACTCTTAGGATTGAGGAAGTAAGTACGCCACCCCATGAATGGTATTAAGGAATACAATCCGTCATCCACGCAACTATAACAAGTAATTAACATGTAAAAGATATCTAGGGAGTAGTGAAATCTAAGTAAACACATTTCTCCCACTTATTGCTCACAACCTTAGTTTAATATAGTTTATTTTCATTTTTAGTATTTTATTTTGATTGCATCTTCGTATTGGGTTAGTTGACTAGCAACTAATTCCGCCCCATATCCTTCAAAACCCGAGATTTTAATTTGCTTTCATAAAAATATAAAAATATAAAAATAACCATCCCTCATCTCTAGAACTTGTATTTAGGTTTTCTAATCCTAGCGACACTATTCCTAGCTGAACGATCAATCCCCCGGTACTTGTCACTATACTATACTACAACGATCAGGTACACTGCCTGGTGGGGGTTGTAAGCTTCTCAAGATCCCTTGAGAGGTAAAGCCTGGTGCGATTCCCACGTATCATCAATCAAATACCCCTTAGAGATATGCGAGAACGTGCTAGTTAAAGTAAGGAAGTTCAAATTTCCGGTTGACTTTGTAATCTTGGAAATGGAAGAAGATGACTTAGTGTCCATCATCTTAGGGAGACCATTTCTTGCCACCTTTTGTGCCGTCATTGATGTTCATGACGGCAAGTTAACCTTGCGAGTAGGAGTCGACAGCTTAACCTTTGATATTAAGGATACAATGAACCTTTCTCTCGAAGCAGCCAACCGGCTGTATTTCATCGAAGAGGTCGATGAATTAACCGATGTCATTGACAATTGTGTTGATGAGCAAATCGAAGAAGGCTGGTTGCTGGATGTGGCTTTCCTACCCATATTTGAGAAGGAAAAGACAGAGGGTGTTAGCGCAGTCTCTTTCTATTTCGGACGAGAAGTCACTGAACCACTTGAGCTACGTAAACCCGAAAACAAACTTAAACCCTCCATCATCGAGCCACCCAAGTTAGAACTCAAGGAACTCCCAAACCACTTAGAATATTCCTTCCTCCGGGGAGAAGATCAACTCCCAGTAATCATAAACTCTTCCCTTGAAGGTGGAAAAAAAGACAAACTCCTAGGAGTTTTAAAAAAAATATAAAGGGGTTATTGCATGGAGTGTAGCCGACATTAAGGAGATCAACTCGACCTTCTTCACGCATAAAATCCTTATGGAAGAGGATTATAAACCGACCGTGCAACCCTATAGGCGAGTAAATCCCAACATCAAGGAAGTTGTGAAAAAAGAAGTCATCAAACTCTTGGATGCAGGGCTAATCTACCCAATTTCAGATAGTCCGTGGGTTAGTCCTATACAGGTTGTACCAAAGAAAGTAGGGATGACAGTGGTGAAAAATGACAATCGTGAGTTGGTGCCCCAAAGGACAGTCACTGGTTAGCGTGTATGCATCGATTATAGGAAGCTAAATGATGCCACCCGAAAGGATCACTTTCCCCTCCCATTCATAGACCAAATGTTGGAAAGATTAGTAGGGCATGAGTACTACTGTTTCTTAGATGGGTTCTGAGGGTATTTCCAAATCCCCATTGCCCCTGAGGACCAAGAAAAGACCACGTTTACATGCCCTTATGGGACATTCGCTTATAAGAGAATGCCTTTCGGGTTATGTAACGCTCCCGCCACTTTTCAGCGATGTATGACCGCAATCTTTCACGAGTTGATGAAAGACAACATGGAAGTCTTCATGGATGATTTATCGGTCTTTGGAGACTCTTTCGATCGCTGTCATGCTAACCTCGAAAAAATACTCAAACGTTGCAAGGAGACCAACTTGGTTCTAAACTGGGAAAAATGCTATTTTATGGTAAAACAAGGGATTGTGCTAGGGCACAAGGTCTCAGGAAATGGAATTGAGGTAGACCAAGAAAAAATTGAAGCTATATCTAAGCTACCTTATCCAACTACAATCAAGGCAATACGTAGCTTCTTGGGTCATGCCGGTTTCTATAGGAGATTCATTAAAGACTTCTCCAAAATAGCTCGGCCAATGACTCAGTTGCTTGTAAAGGATGCCCCTTTCGATTTCTCTCAAGAATGCAAGGATGCATTCGATCGGTTGAAGCAGGAACTCACGCAAGCCCCGATCATGGTTACACCTAATTGGGAATTGCCCTTCGAAATCATGTGTGACGCCAGCGACTATGTTGTTGGAGCGGTATTAGGCCAAAGGCTTAACAAACACTTACAGCCAATATACTATGCTAGCAAAACTATGAATCCTGCTCAAGAAAACTACACCACCACTGAAAAGGAGCTATTGGCCGTGGTATTCGCTTTTGATAAATTTCGCCAATATATTGTTCTTTCAAAAATAATCGTTTTTACAGATCATTCGGCTCTTCGATACCTTTTAGCTAAGCAGGATGCTAAACCATGACTAATTTGTTAGATCTTGTTGTTGCAAGAGTTTGATGTTGAAATTCGTGATAAGAAGGGAGCAGATAATCTAGCGGCTGATCACCTCTCTCGACTCGAAAATCCCAGCCTTAGCAAATTTGAAAAGAGTGAGATTTGGGATTCATTTCCTGAAGAGCAGCTCATGTCAATAAATGATTCTGAACCATGGTACGCGAATTATGCTAACTACCTAGCAAGCAGAATTATTTCGGAACACATGAACAGACACAAAATAAAAAGGTTCTTCGCCCAATTAAAATACTACTTTTGTGACGAACCTTTCTTGTTCCGAAGATGTCCTGATCAAGTGATCAGGCGTTGTGATTCTGAAAAAGAGGCAATGAAGATCATGAAAGAATGTCATTCAGGCCCCTCTGGGGGGGCATCATGGAATGAACACTACTGCACGAAAATTTTTCGATGCAGGATTCTATTGGCCTACAATATTTCATGATGTGAAGGGAATGATACAGGCATGCGGCGCATGTCAACGAGCTGGAAATATCTCCAGAAGGGATGAAACACCTGAGAATTATATACAAGCCTGTGAGGTTTTTGACGTTTGGGGAATAGATTTTATGGGCCCCTTCCCATCTTTAGGGGGGAATGAATACGTCTTAGTGGCCATTGATTATGTTTCAAAATGGGTAGAGGCACAAGCCCTTAGGACCAATGATGCTAGGGTAGTTATTCATTTCCTAAAAAAATTGTTTGCTAGGTTCGGCATTCCTAAAGCTCTTATTAGTGACAGGGGAACCCATTTCTGCATCGCACAAATGGAAAAGGTTATGAAAAGATATGGAGTCTTCCATCGATTCTCCATCGCTTATCATCCTCAAACCAACGGTCAAGTAGAAAAAACCAATAGAGCGATTAAGAGAATATTAGAGAAAACTGTCAATCAAAACAGAAAGGATTGGTCATTTAAACTCGACGAAGTTTTATGGGCATTCCGAACTATCTATAAAACGTATATTGGAATGACCCTGTTCCGCATGGTATATGGTAAGGCATGTCACCTTCCAGTAGAGCTGGAACACATGGCATACTGGGTACTTAAGGCGTGTAGTTTGGATTATACGGTCGTATGAACAAATAGGTTCTTGCAACTCCAGGAGCTTGATGAATTAAGATTGGAAGCGTATGAATCCTCTGTTACATATAAAGAAAGGGCGAAAAGATGGCGTGACCAACAGATTAAGAGACCTAAGGAGTTCTCAGAAGGAGACAAAGTTCTACTATATAATTCTCGTCTAAGGTTGTTCCCTGGGAAACTTAAATCTAGATGGTATGGACCTTTTACCATGAAAAGCTCTTCTAAAACCGGAGCTGTTGTGTTAATGGACGATGAGAATAGGGAATTTACTTTGAATATACTGCGCGTTAAACATTATCAAGAAAATGGTAAAGAAATGATCAATGAGGAGGACATAACCTTTAAGGATGAGGTCACGTAATAGCCCGTGACCTTGAGTCTAGCTACAAGACTTGTTAATAAAGAAAAGTGCTTCTTGGGAGGCAACCCAAGCTTTGTTTGATTGTTTGTCTGTTTGTTTTTATTTGTTTCCGTATGTATATTTTATTTTTATTGTTTGTGGTGCATGTTTCAAAATAAATTGTGAAAATGCATTATTTTGTTGTTTAACTTCGTCTTAACTTCATATAAAGGTACTTTGAAAAAGATAAGTGTAAGGGAAATCTAAATTTGTTTTAAGAACGAGATTGAACACGAACCATAACACTATTAAACGAATGCACATATTAGTATTTGTATGAGTCAAATGCTTGTATTGAGTCATAATGATGTTTTGTAGGATTTTCAGGAATTAAGGCGTGAGTTTTTCCAGAAATTTTCCGGAAACTTAACATAAGATTTCTGTCAGAGCACTCTGACGGCATCAGGATTATAACCCGACGACGTCCGGTGTAAAATTCTGAAAATTTTTGCGAATTTTGTTTTTCTGCCGGAATCTTAAAGTTTTTGTTAATTCTTTAGTTTTATAAACTACAGGAAATCTAAAAACATTCATTCCACAAGCATTATATCTTAATTTGCTTTCTAGGATTTTAATATATATAGATTGCCGCCGATTTTACGCGAGGTTGGCCTTGATTGTTTTCTCAGGTTTAACATGTTATATTGGACAAGAAGATGATTTATATTTCTGGAGGGAAGCTTTCAACGTTCATTTTCTTAGAGGAGGATCTAACCTGGTTACCACATTATCCACACCGCACGAATCAGGGGAGTATTTGTTTCATCCTTTTACCTTCATTACTTTTACATCCTTTTTATTGAACATTGGGGACAATGTTCATCCTAAGTGTAAGGGGAGGGTAAATGATGATACCTTAGAGAATGCAATTGCACTTGAGTTTGTTTGTTGAATAGTAGGTGTGTAATAAAGCTAAGAGAAATACTTGTTAGGGCAATTTTAGCACCAAATTAAAATTTTTTTGCAACATTTAGGAGTGAAACTTTAGTCTTAATAAGCGTCTCATGGATAGGAGTTGTATGACTAGCACAAAAATTGTACCACTCAAAAATTTCCCACCCCAAATATGTGAGGTTCGCCCCTAGATTTGTTAGGAAAAGATGCTTATGGGTGTACTGGTAGTACTTAGATTCTAGAACTTGTGATAGTGATGCATTCCAAGACAACATGTGAGACTATATTCGTGTAGTAGGATTTACTACATGATAAGAGGCATTAGGTTAACCCTTGTGTTCAAACCCGTATTATAACTACTTGACCAATGAAGTCAATATACTTGACTAGTAAAGTCAATTAATTTTTCCCACACCTTTGCGTTATACTCATTTTTAGTACACGATACCCCTAGTACACCCCGCAGAGCCTATCTTTTTCGTTTCTAACTTTAAGCATTTTACTTAAAGATAGAATTTGTTTACAATCCACCCCCAAATGTACACCCAAATCGCCTTAGCCTTCCTTGTATGCACTCATCTTTAGTGCATTATTGTTACAACATTTGTTTAAACTCTTAGTTAATTGTCTAATTGATTACATGGTTGCTAAGTCGAGTCATATCTTGTACATATTGTTTTGGGACAATTGGGACTCATGGATAAAGTACTATTGTTATGGAGTATTGGGGAAAACATCATATATTACCCCCATATGTGCGTTAATATTTAAAAAGTACTCAAAGTGTTTTGATTATCTTAATTCGAGTCATTAGAATAGTTAATTGTAAAGTATGTAAAAATTCAAGTGTAAAGGGAATGTAAATCCTCTATGATGTATTATTCTGGATGGTAGGGTAAGAGTGTATTAAAAAAAAAATCGAAAAATCAAGAAAAAGAAAAAAGCAATAGAAAAAAAGAAAAAGAGAAAAATATACGGACTACCATCCCGTTTTCTTTTATGTTTATTTTATGTTTTTGATTAGTTTATGATTAGCTTAAGTCGAGTCAAGTCTTGGCTTAGCAACGCCACATTGTACATGTAACTGACCAAGATGATTAACTCGCCACCAATATAGATTGCCTTTATCCAACAAAACCGTGTTTATCATATCCCTACACCTCACGTTACAACCCTTTAAAAAGACCTCTTTGATAATTTATCCTAGGTGCTTACGCCAAGTGGTAGAGGTTTGATCCTTTCCCAAGCCTATGGTAATCTATGTGCTATGACAGGTAGTGAGAGATATTTTCCATTTTCATGTTGTGATATATACTTTTATTACACCCGAGAGCTGTGAGTATCTAAACACTATTTGTGAGGTGCTAGTGTATAATTTCCATGCTTGTTTTGGTTGAAGTGGAACGATTATTTCTTGTAATTACTTTTATATTAGTGTTAAATGACCCATAGCTTGTATTTTGATTAGAATAAAAGCGCATTTGCTTGAGGACAAGCAAATCCCAAGTGTAAGGGTATTTGATGAGACGAAAAGTGTACCGCTTTTAGGGGGTCATTTAAGCCCAAAGTCGAGATTATTTGATCAAATATTGCCCTAAATCATTTCTTTTGTCATTTAAGGTACTTTGGAGAAGAAATCTGTAAAAGGAAGCATTTTGGACGTTTTTGGAGCGAAAAGCGAAGAAAACGGCAAAGTCTTCAAATGAAGCTGGAAATAGTACCTGACGGCGTTACGTTATGGCAAAGAGGTGGATAAAAAGTATAACGAGACGCGGCAGAATGTTTTTGGGATTTAACACATGACGGCGTCACCAAGGCCGTCAAGAGCAAATTACATGTGACGGCCATGAGGAGATTAACACATGACGGCGTCAGATCTGGATCTAGGCAATACGAGAAGAATATTAGCGGCGAATTGACGGCGTCAGAGTCACAACGTGACGCCGTCAGACCCAAAAATCTATATATAGTTTTCTAATTTTCATGTATTAGGAAGAGAATTTTAGAGAGACTTTGGGAGAACTTGTGGAGAAACCCTAGGTCGAATTTTACAAGGTTTTTCACCCTTTTATCATCCATGTTCTAATAAAGATAAGTTTTCCAATAATCATTCAATATGTCTATGTGTTGTTTGATATCTTATGCTTGTCTTTACTTTAACATGCAAGGCTAGGTTTTCTTTGTGTTTGCTTAGATGTAATGAAACCTAGCTATTGATTATTGGTTTGTTGTTTGTTATTAATTGTAATGGATGAATGATATCGATGTTAGGCTTAAGAAAACTGGCAGAATTCCAATTGATAACATGCTTGAACGTCTTAAAAAACATGAATCGGATGTGTACTATGATTAATTGGTTATATTTAATGCATGAGTAACTACTAAGGAGGCCATATTAGGAGCTAGTAGTCGGCTCGACATAGGAAGAGGTAGAAACTTGTAGAGTTGGGGAAGATCGTACACGGCCCCACGAATGGTATTAAGGAATATAACCCATCATCCACGCAATTGTAACAAACTAATCAACTAGTAAAAGATAGCTAGGGAGTAGTGAAATCTAAGTAAACACGTTTCTCTCATTATTGTTTTTTTCTCCACATTTATTTTCGTGTTATTTATTTTTATTGCATTAGTAGTTATTTGGGTTAGTTGACTAGAAACTAGTTCCGCCCACTCTTTCAAAACCCGAGATTTTTACTTGCTTTTTAAAAAACCATACAAATACAAGAAGAATCATCCCTCACCTCTAGACCTAGTTTAATTAAGTTTTGATCCTAACGACACTATTCCCTGTGGAGAACGATCAATCCCCCGGTATTTGCCACTACACTATACTACATCGGTCAGGTACACTGCCTGGTGGGGATTGCAAGCCTCTTGAGATCCCTTGAGAGGTAAACCTTTTGCAAGGTTGCAAAACCACGCACCAGGTCTTCAAAATTTCTGGTTATGCACGATTATTCTTATGTTATTGGTCCTAGCTATTAGAACCGGTTTTGATTCAACAGGTTCGTGTTACTTGAGACTGAATTCGTTTTACATTTTCAAACTATCTAATTTAAGCTGGTTTTGGATTTGGTATTACTTGTACAAAATCAAAACAAGAGTAAGTATTAATGAGAAATCCTAAGGGTCTGTTCGGTATGACGGAATGAAGTAGCGGTGGAATGAAATGAACGTTGTAGTGGAATAAATGAAGTAATTGAATGAGACATTATGATTATAACTATGCTTGGTTGTTACGATAAAATGGATTGTAATCGATAATAAAAAGACTAAAATAACCGTTTATGATATATGTATTTTTTTGTTTCGTGGATAGTTAATAAATATGATTACATTCCAAGATGTAATGAAAAGAAACAAGGGACCCCTAATGAATGAAAATGGTGATTTTTGATATAATGGGTGATTCCATGTAATGAGTCATTGCAATCTATAATTGTAAACAAACATAGTGTTTTTCATTATGTCGTAATGATATTTTCAATTCATGCTCTCATTGCAACGTACCAAATACTACATAAGAGCTTGTACAAAATGAGACAAGAGTAAAATATCCATATGAAAGGAATAAACGTAATAATGAGAAAACTGAAAAGGAGGGGTGTAATCACATGCCACTTCGCATGTCATTTTGCAAAATCAGTGCCACGTCAGCTTTTTACATTTCACATTCACACACCAAAAATGCCCCTTTCTCGTTCCACATGTCGTTTGCATCTCGTTTCACACTTTTTAGGCCCCACATCATTTTTTTTTTCAAATTTTCACACAAACTAAATACAATATGACATAAGAAATACAATACGAAACTAAAAAAAACATACAACACAGAAATTAAAATAGAATACGGTAATTGAATACAGTGCGAAAATTAAAAATATTATTCGAGATTTTATATTGCTCTGTAATAGTTGATGAGATCTTACTTCTCATTTACGGTTTCATAACTTCTTCCCTAATGGCCTTTAAGGCGATATGGATACGCAAATCTGATTTCTCCATTCATTAGCTAAGTTTGACAGTTTGTAGACCGAAGTTGTAAACTGGTTGGTCTTGAGGTAGCAAAGGCAACATGGCTACCTCTTCATCACGGGTCGCATCTGGAGCATAATACGAGTCATCTTAGCCAACAAATTGTTAACCAACTGGAGCTCCCTTTCTTGTTCGGTCCGTAGTCGCCTAAGGATAGCAGTTTGCACCTCATTTGGTTCGTTAGCTATAGTGTTGGTAAGAAAATAAATGGGGTAAAAGGGTGTTTATAGGGGGAAACATAGCCGTTGGAGTAATACGAACTCAAAAAACAAATTGTACACGTACGAAATCAAAGAAATTAAATTATCATTTACTTAAATTAAAACAAAAATTACAATACGACATTTAAAAAACAATACAAAAACTAAAACATAATAGTCCTAATGGTATTTTTCATTTAGCCAAACAAACTTAACATTGATTTGTTCTTGTATTTTCCCCGCCTTTCTAATCAGAGCATTGTACATCTCGTAATCTTTCGAAGATTCTTCGTTTAAAAAAGCCTCTATTTGAGCATGGTTTTCTTGTGGAATGTCATTACATTTCTCGTACACTTGCCGCAGATCATATTTAGCTTCGCACGCCTTGTCAAATTGCATAGCTAAGTCGATCAACGCTTTCTTGTGGAATGTCATTACGTTTCTGAACATACGCTATGATTTCATCGAAAGTATGTGGAAGCGAACAAGCCAATATTTTAGGTACTATATAATTAAGTTTTTTGTGTGAAAATTGGTAAAATATGAGTGGTATTTATATAGGTGGGGTGAAAAAAAATGACAACTATATGTTCAATTTCAAACGGTCAAAACATTCAAAAACTACAACACAATCAACAAATGGCGTGGCGTGAGTATACTAGCATTTCCAATGGCGTTGGGGGTGGATGGTGTTGTGGCACGTGTTTGGCGGCGCCAAAACGTTGTCCACGTAGGAATGGCGTGCTGCAAATGTGAAGACACCCCTCCTCTAATAATTTAAAGAGAAAATTACCAACCAAAAATAAATAAATAAAAAATAAAAATAAATAACTAACTGTTGGTCCAAGACTTGGTTATTTTTTTATATCATTTTCTTATTTTAGTCATGCTCAACTACTCAACTCCATCAAAATAGTGACAGATGTCTCTTGTAAGTACAAAGTTAGATGGAGATATTTTTTTGTTTTAGAAAAAAATTACACGTTTGGTCCCTATGGTATACCCCAAATAACATGTTTAGTCCCAATGTCGTTGTAATTACACCACACATACATATTTTTGAAACCTTTCACCCATTTAGTCTCTATTCTGGATGGGACGTTAGTTTTTCCATTAAGTGTTAAAATAATATTTTCCCGTTAGTCCCTCCGTTAATATTTTTTGCACCATTAGTCCTCATTTTTTTAAATGAATTAAAAAGGGCAGCATAGGTTCGAACTCGAGTCTTGTTGCCCAAAACCCAACGCCCAACCACTGGACTAAGTGTCCAGTGGTGTAATTATATCAAAATAAATTATGTTTAATCTTTTTCTGGCTCAAACTCATTTTTATCTGTTTTTGTCTCTTTTTATACGTTTTCGTCCGTTTTTTACATTTTAATTCATTTTTAAACATTTCTATTTGTTTTTTTATGTTGTCGTTCATTTTTATACGTAAAAAAGACAAAAACATTAAAAAAATTGATGAAAACATATAAAAACGGACGAAAACTGATAAAAGCGGACAAAAATATAAATAAAACAGATGAAAACGTAACAATACGGATGAGAACGTAAAACACGGAGAAAAACATAAAAGAACGAGCGAAAAGGTATAAAAACGGATAAAAATGGACAAAACCATAAAAAAGGATGAAAACGTAAAAAAACGGACGAAAACGTAAAAAAAAACGTAAAAAACGGATGAAAACGTATAAAAATGGACGAAACGTAAAAAAAACAAACGAAAACATATAAAAACAGACTAAAACGGATAAAAACAAGTTTGAGCCAAAAAAAAAGTTTCATTGGCAAAGGATCGAACCAGGGACCTAGAGGATAGCACAGACACACAACACCACACTCAAACCAACTGCCCTAGGGACTTTTTTCAAACACGTCTTGCTTTGTTTTTTTTATTTAACTACTTGTTTAGTTTTTAGCTTTTAATCATTAGTTAGCTTATTCCCAGCTTTTTTATAAGCAACTTGGCATAGTAAAGTAATTTAATCATAATAAAAAATAATTTCAGATAAAAACAAGTTTGAGCCAAAAATAATTTCTGGCATAGTAAAGTAATTTCAGAAAATTTTCATAATGTTCCAAAATCATTTGGTATTTTTAATCATTCAATTTAGTTAATATAGTAATTTAATCATAATAAAAAATATAAAAGTCAAAAAAATAATTTTTTTTCCAAAATTTTCTTTTATCATTAGCTTCGTAGGAAAATTGTTTTTATCCCGTAGGATTAGTATTGCTCAAATTTCACATTTTATTTTGCCCGGTTACGTTATTTTTAATATAAACGCGCGTTTTTAAGTTTAAATACATTTTAGGATAATTTGCTTTCACTTAATTGTTAATATTGCTTATTTAAGTTGTTTGCATTTATATTTGCTTAGTATAATCATCAAAATCCAATTCCTGTTAAATCCTTTCAAATCACTCGATCACGAAACATTTTCAAAAGTACAATTTCACACCTCGGTGGGACATAATGACCCGGGAACATACTGTACTACACCGGACTCACAAGAATACCCCAGGTTTGACCGCGTTGACCACACTTGGTTAATAAAGTGGTTGATCTGGGCGTATCAGCAGGAATAAGCGCGTACACTTTTATTACTCACGTCGACCAAAGTGAGGTAAGTATTGAGGCAAGGCGACTAGCGTAGGGCAAGCTCAAGCTCTTAGATGTTACTTCCGACTGTGTTGTCCCTCTTTCCCCGTCTCCGCAGGATCAGGCAGAGGGTGAACTTGAGATTAATGATGATGTAGGTGATGCTCCGCCTCTTCCACCCAAGAAGTTGAGGGCGAACTATGGCCTTTTGAATAGGCCTACTACTTCTGGTAAGTCTATGGCTGCTGTTAAAAGCTTGATGCCTTCTAACTTTCAAGATTTGCAATATTTGTTTAAGTTATCTCCCCATGCACCTTCCGTATCTTTTGTTTCAGCATGGGAAGTTGGTATCCGACATGATAATTCCACTAGGCCTTATCTTCGTATTGCCCATCCTACAGAAAGGTTTGTTGTTTCCCACCGACTCTCCACCTTTTGCAAGCTCTCTTGATATTGAGGTTGATACTCTTGCTAGGTCTTCTACTCCGTCAGCGTTAGCTACCACCGGCACCATTGTATCTGCTGCCCGCCCTTCGTTAAGAAAGAAAGGTAAAAAAAGGTGTTTCTGGGTCATTTTCCTTTCCGCGTGCTTTTTCATCTGCTGGGGGTTCCAAGTTCGGTTTTGATGATCAAGCGGATTTGTCTGGGAGTGAATTTTCTTTTGGTCGTATCCGCTCTATCGCTGATGTAGACCGTAATATTTTTGGCGAAGTATACATTCCATAATCGAATGTGCCCTGTGGTTCTCGGTTGGATACTACTGCGGACTGCCGTGAGATGGTTGATGGGTTTGCTCCGCCTGGGTTCTTTTCTGAAATCCACGATATTGAAGATAAAGAATTTTTTGATCAGTTCAATTATTTGACAGCCAACTAGATTTCTTTTTGTGCGGAGATGCGGATGCACACTGAGCGAAATATCACTTTGAAGTGGAAGTTTATGTCTCTCTATGACCGCTTGGCTGACCAGTTGAGGGAAAAGGATGCGGAGATTGAGATGTTGAAGACAGAAGCATCTTGTCTAAATACTAAAGTCCCTTCCTTAAAGTCTTCTGGTAATCCTGGTGCGGCTGAGACATCGGCTTTGATGGATGAAAATTTAAAGTTGAAAGGTGAGCATGATTCACTCAAAGCAGAACTAGCAATGTTGCGTTCGTCCACTTGTGGTCAGGTTACGTCTGTTGAGGCGGAGCGTGCCACGTCTTCATCAAAGCTGACAGAGTTCTTCTCTTCTTGTGAAGGTAAGGGCAGCGATCTTGCAGACTTGGGTGCCGAGGTCGAGGAGCTAAAGCGTCAACACAAGTGGTCTGCAGATCGAGTATCTACATCACCTTTCGTTAGTGATGACGTATAGTCCACAATCGGGTCACGAACTCGATTAATGAACATTACTAACGCCCAAGCCCACCACGCGTGGGCTATCATAATAATGATTTGGGCTACCATCTTAACGGTTTGGGCTCACGAAAGCCCAAACCCAAATATATTATTTATGTCTTGATAAGGATCTTCTATTTATGAGATAAAGATCAAATAGACCAGATAAGCGTGATACGCCGAAGAGTGAGGAGCACGAAATCTACAAGGATTTCGTACCTATATAAAGAATATCACAATTCTCATTGAGGTACGATCCAAAACCCTAACTCTTCAATATAACCTTAAAACCGATTACTTACGCTCACGCCGGAGGATAATCGTGGGAGACAATCCCACGATAAGCCTAACGGTGTTTGTTTGCTTTCTTAGTGCGCAGGTCTCAAGCATTAAGATCTAATTGGTACGAGAACAGGAACCCAAATAAGGAACCCCCAACTTTTGTCTCAACAAGTGGCGCCATCCGTGGGACCCTATACTAAGAACTAGAATGACGAAATATAGAAACTCAAGCCAGCAGACTCCGCAGTTGGAAAAAACACATGGTGAGCCCCAGAGGAGAAAACATCAAGATTCGACCTCTAAGCAGGCCTTTGGAACAGCCAGTGCGCCCAGTCATCAAGAATCAGGCCCAAGTCTGATCCTCCCCACGGTAGAATTACCTATAGGGACTACCCAGGCCACCACGGCGGCCTCTAGCGTAGAAGATCTACAACATACTCTCTTCACCACGCCCCACCAAACGACACCCATTGTGGACACTATTGTGCCGCCATGCGCGCCTAATAGAGACAGGGGACCTAATGTAGAGACATATATCCTCGCGCTGGAGGAGGATGCGCCTGAGTTAACGCTAATGATGCGTGGGAATCGCACCTTGCTTTACCTCTCGAGGGATCTCGAGAAGCTTACAACCCCCACCAGGCAGTGTACCTGATCGTTGTAGTATAGTATAGTGACAAGTACCGGGGGATTGATCGTTCAGCTTAGGAATAGTGTCGCTAGGATTAGAAAACCTAATTAATAGTTCTAGAGGTGAAAGATGATTATTTTTGTATTTTTATATTTTTATGAAAGCAAGTAAAATCTCGGGTTTTGGAAGAGTGGGCGGAATTAGTTGCTATTCAACTAACCCAAAGCTATTATATAATTAAAATAAAATAATGAAAATGAAATTAAACTAAATTATACTAAGGTTGTGAGCAGTGGTTGGAGAAATTGTGTTTACTTAGACTTCATTACTCCCTAGATATCTTTTACATGTTAATTACTTGTTACACTTGTATGAATGACGGATTGTATTCCTTAATACCATTCGTGGGGTGGCATACATAACTCCCCAACTCTATGAGCTCTTATCTCCTCCTACACCATGACCCAGCACAACTATAGGGATTGTAAACAGTGGCTCATGCATTAAATACAACCAATAAAGACCTAGTACGCCTCGGTTCATGTTTCTTAAGACGTTCAAGCATGTTACCATTTGGAGATCTGCCAGTTTTCTTAAGCCTAACATATAAATCATTCATTCAAAACAAGAGTAGACAAGTAATCAACACATAATCAACATCTAGGTTTCATTAGATCTAAGCAAACACAAAAGAGATCTAGCCTAGCATAGTAGAATTGAGACAAGAACAAGATATAAACAACCAACACATAGACATATTGATTGAATTGAAAGTACACTTATCTCAATTACAATGGAAGGTCTCAAGGGTTTGGAACCCTTGAAAAACCTGTAAAAGAGGCACCAAAATCGTCTTTAGGGTTTCACCCAAAACTTCTCCTTTTTTAATGAAAAAAACTAGAAAACTATATATAGGAAAAACAGGCTGACGGCGTCAAGAGTTACTTGTGACGCCGTCACCTCGCCGCCATATACTTCCTCGGACGGCCTTGATCCACTTATGACGGCCTATGTGACGCCGTCACCACCCACGGTATTTTATTCTTGCCACTTTGACGCCGTCATGAATCCTTCTGACGCCGTCACCACCTACGATGTTTAATTCCTCATGTCTGACGCCGTCAAGATGGTGGTCTTGACGCCATCACCTTGTATCTTCAGCATGGAAATTTGGTACTTTGCCGTTTTCTTCACTTTTATGCTCCAAAAACGTCCAGAATGGCTTCTTTTCCAGAATTCACTCTCCAAACACCTAAAATCACAAAAGGAACGATTTAGGGCAATATTTGATCAAATAAAGTCGGATTCGGGCTTAAATGACCCCCTAAAAACGGATCATTTTTCGCCTCATCAGCTAAGTAATTTTGTATCTCAAAATTTTGAAACTTTAACTATCCTCATGCAAGAAGAGGCAAGAAGAAGGTCAAGTCAGAGCCTGCAAGCCCGACTTAACTTTGGCCCAGAATACGAAACATCTCCATCGCGCTATCGGAAGGAGGGGCGCGAAAAAGATAGCCACAGACTTCCAGTATTCGCTAGAGTTGGAAGGACAGCTATACATGGTGAAGCATCTGATTCGCAGTACTCGGAGGAGTATGAAGACAATGAAAGGCGCACCAATGTCCACGCTAGACTTTGTAACCGCGGGATGCAGGATAAACTTGGACGACAACGCTCACCAAGCGAGAGCCCTTCAAGGTCTGGAAGTAGAAGAATTCATGATAGGCTTGGGAGACGGAACTCCCCAAGTGAAAGCCCCCCGAGCTTGGACTCCGAGGAAAAACGGCGCAAGCGCCGCAAAAGGGGCAACTCCTCCTCAAGCGACTCCTCGGACAACGAGGACAAAGAAACAGGACACTGGAAGTCCAGGGGAAGACATCGCGATGAAGTGGACGAAGATATATCTCTTCCTTGGCACCGCCAAAAGGTTGACGCATTCACGTAGCGCATCAGCGATTATTCAGATGATAAGAGAAGGCGCATGCCCGCCAATGTCAAAACATATGATGGAACTGGTGATCCTGATGATCACCTAAAAATTTACGAATCAGCTGCTACTATCGAAAATTGGCCACAACCTGTGTGGTGCCATATGTTTAACTCCACGTTGGTTGGGAACGCGCGAACTTGGTTTAGCAAGCTTCCACGAAGAAGCATAAACGGGTTTGAAGAGTTGCGAAAAGCATTCCGTTTAAACTTTACTCAAAAAAAGAAGTGTGCCAAGAACCCTGTCGAACTTGCCAGAGTGAAACAGCGCCAAGGGGAATCCACAAGCGCCTATGTGGAACGCTATAAGGATGAATGCATACATGTCAAGGCATGCCCGAAGTACTTAAAATCTCAGGGTTCATGAATGGGATCAATAACCCAGAACTTATTAGAAGATTAAACGATAAGGTTCCCCAAACCTTTGATGAACTGATGAAGTGCACCAGGTCCTTTATCCAAGGGGAAGCAGCTGCTGCGGATAGCAAAAAAGGTTACTCAAACTATAGGTCACAAGAACAGCCTAGGAGACAATCCAATGACCAGAGTAGCAGCCGCAGCAAGAACTACCGCAATCAAGGAAGTGGACGGGATAATGACAAATACACTCCACTCATGAAGACTCCAAGGGAGATATTTGCGACAGAAGGAGCAAACTTCCCGAAACCTCCACCAATGCGCACCCCAGAAGACCGGCGCGTAGGAAGCGGATACTGTGAATACCATGGACAAAAGGGTCACACTACCAACGAATGTGTCCAATTGCGCCAACTAATTGACAAATTAGTGAAAGAAGGTAAAATGGATCACCTCATTAAAAACATCAAAGAGGGGAAGGACAAACAGAAGAATGGGGGCAAGAAAGAGGCACCCAAAGACAAGGCCGACACAATCCACATGATACAATCGTGGCAGCGAAAGACGATACAAAAAGTCAGCCAAAACTTTTCCTATAGGAACAAAATCTCTTTCCCCACTCTGACTGCGGACAACACAGTAGTGGAACCGCTCACCAATGAGATACACATGGGGGGTCATGATATCCACCGCATGTATGTTGATGGAGGAGCGTCAGCAGATATCATGTATGAACACTGCTTCAAAAGGTTGCGACCTGATATACGAAGTCAGCTAATTCTGGCCACTACGTCACTGACTGGTTTCACAGGAGAAAATATATGGCCCATGGGGCAATTACGATTACTTATGGTCGTTGGTAATGAGCAACACTCTATGGCAGCCTGGATGAACTTTATGGTAATCAGGTCTCCTTCGCCATACAATGGCATTATTGGAAGACCAAGAATATCAGCCATGCGCGCGGTACCATCCACGGCATATGGGATGCTCAAATTACCAGTAGAAGGAGGCATTGTCACCCTCTACAATGCCACTGCGTCACCTAAAGAACGCAACACAGTGACAAGTGAGACCCCACGCACTCTTGAGCAGCACACAGCTAAAGTGGCAAACCTAAAGAATGCAACATAGTGACAAGTGAGACCCCGCGCACTCCTGAGCAGCACACAGCTAAAGTGGCAAACCTGAAGGATGCAATCCACCCTGACTATCCGGATCAGGAGATATCAATTGGAGGATCGCTGTCTAATAAAGGCAGAGCGGCTGTATGCGCACTCTTGCAAAGAAATCTAGACATTTTTGCATGGGAACCAAAGCACATGACTGGCGTACCGCGATCGATTATAGAGCACAAGCTGGAAATCTGACAAGGATATACTTCAATAAGACAGAAAAAGCGCGGCCAAGCTCGAGAACGCGCAAAAGCCATTCTAGAGGAAGTACACAAATTGGTAGACACATGCATCATGCGAGAGGTCTACTACCATGACTGGCTCTCCAATCCAGTAATGGTAAAAAAGAGTGATGGCAGCTGGAGGATGTGCGTGGATTTCACTGATCTCAACAAAGCATGTCCACAAGACTGCTACCCACCACCGAAGATAGATTGGAAGATAGAATCCTTGTGTGGATATCCCTTTAAATTCTTCCTAGATGCATACAAGGGGTACCACTAAATTCAGATGGCCAAGGAATACAAAGAGAAAACAGCCTTCCACACAAGTCAAGGGGTCTACTGCTACACAAATATGCCCTTTGGCCTAAAGAATGCGGGAGCCAGTTACCAGCGGTTAGTAGACAATGCATTTGAGAAGCAAGTGGGCCGCAACCTGGAGGTTTACATTGATGACCTTGTCATAAAGAGTCATACCGAAGAAGAGTTGGTGCGCGACATTGAAGAAACATTCAAAACACTGGGAAGGATCAATATGAAGTTAAATCCCAAGAAGTGTACTTTTGGCGCTACAGAAGGCATGTTTCTTGGATATTTGATAGAGCCTGATGGCATTAAACCCTGCCCAGAAAAAACACAGGCTGTTGTCCAACTCCCTTCACTACGCACATTGAAAGAGGTCCAGTCATTGAACGGAAAATTAGCTGGGCTAAATCAATTCTTGTCCAAATCAGCGGATAAGTCACTCCCTCTCTTTAAAACACTCACGAAGTGTACAAAAAAGGGAGACTTTCGTTGGACTGCAGAGGCGGAAGAAGCTTTTCAACAGCTTAAGCAACATATAGTAGCGCCTCCCAAACTAGTCGCACCCTGACCAGGGGAAGAATTGATCATGTATTTGTCTGCAACTCATGGAGCGGTCAGCACGGTGCTATTGACAGATAGGAACTCCATACAAACACCAGTATACTTTGTAAGCAAAGCACTCAAAAAGACGGAGGTTAACTATACCGTAATGGAGAAGCTGGTCCTAGCTTTAGTATTTGCAGCAAAAAGATTGCGCAGATACTTTCAAGCACATCCAATAGCAGTGATTACGGATCAACCTATCAAGCAAGTTATCTCAAAACCCGACGCATCGGGGTGGCTACAAAAATGGAGTGTGTTACTAAGTGAGCATAACATCTCTTATAGACCACGCATTACGATCAAGGGGTAGATATTGGCTGACTTCATCATTGAGAAACCAGATACCGACACTCCACCTTCAAAGAGCGAGGTAGCACCACGAGAACCATGGGTTCTATTTACAGACGGATCTTCGTACGTGGATGGGTCAGGCGCAGGCCTTATCCTAACCAGCCCAGAAGGAATAGAATTCACTTACGCACTGCGTTTTGAATTCACATCCACAAATAGGCAGAATATGAAGCCCTAATTGCTGGATTACGCATTGCAACTCAAATGGGTGTATGCAACCTAGAAGCAAATGTCGATTCCCGATTAGTAGCCAATCATGTGTTGGGCGAATACGTGGCTAAAGAGGATAACATGATCCAATACCTCGACAAGACCAAATCTCTAATTCAGAACTTTGACAGGTTCACCATCAAACAAGTTCCTAGAGGGGAAAACAGAAAAGCAGATGCACTACGTAAAATTGCGTCTACAAGCTTTGCGCACCTGTCAAAACAGGTAATGGTGGAGACCTTGAAGAACAAATCCATCTCAGAGATGGAGATATCTACGGTGATAGAAGAACAGGATCCTACCTAGATGACACCTATCACGATTTCATAAGCAAGGAAACATTACCCCAGGAACAAAAGGATGCTTGACGGATACGGCGCACAACGCAGAAGTTTGAACTTCGAGATGGTATCCTTTATCGACGTTCATTCCTACAACCATGGCTTCGGTGCGTTGGACCTCTTCAGGTAGATTACGTACTCCGAGAGATCCACGCTGGTTCATGCAGTATGCACTCAGGACCACGATCCGTTGTGGCACGAGCCTTGCGGTCAGGATACTATTGGCCTACTATGCACCGCGATGTGCGGGACATGATAAAGAAATGTAGCGATTGTCAGGTCCACAGACCCATCCCACGCCGACCACAACAAGAGCTGACACCTATCACCTCACCATGGCCATTCTATAAATGGGGTATTGATATTGCAGGCCCTTTTCCTGTTGCAGCAGGGGGACTCAAATTCCTCATAGAGGCCATAGATTACTTCACTAAGTGGATTGAGGCGAAAGCAGTAGCTACTATCACAGGTAACCAGGTCAAACGCTTTGTTTGGGACAATATCGTATGTCGCTTTGGACTACTTGGAGAAATTATTTCGGACAACGGAAAACAATTCTGTGATAACCCGTTCAAAGACTAGTGCGCGCAGCTGAATATTACACAACACTTTGCGTCAGTTAAACACCCACAAACCAACGGTTTGGTTGAGCGCGCGAACCATAGTCTGGGAGAAGGAATAAAACAGCGTCTTGACAAACACAAAGGAAGATGGGTGGATGAATTGTCGCATGTTTTATGGGCGCACCGCACGACAATCAAAGTCAGCACTTGATGCGTAGGGATTGCACCAGGCTTTACCTCTCGAGGGATCTCGAGAAGCTTACAACCCCCACCAGGCAGTGTACCTGATCGATGTAGTATAGTATAATGACAAGTACCGGGGGATTGATCGTTCAGCTAGGAATAGTGTCACTAGGATTAGAAAACCTAAAGACTAGGTCTAGAGATGAGGGATGATTCTTTTTGTATTTTTTAGTTTTTTATGAAAGCAAATAAAAATCTCGGGTTTGAAGGAGTTTGGCGGAATTAGTTGCTAGTCAACTAACCCAATACTAAGATGCAATCAAAATAAAATACTAAAAATAAAAATAAACTAAATTATACTAGAGTTGTGAGCAATATGTGGGAGAATTGTGTTTACTTAGATTTCACTACTCCCTAGATATCTTTTACATGTTAATTACTTGTTATAGTTGCGTGGATGACGAATTGTATTCCTTAATACCATTCATAGGGTGGTGTACTTACTTCCCCAATCCTATGAGCGCCTACTTCACTCCTATGCCGAGCCGGCTAAGAAGCTCCTAACATGGGATCACTAGAATTTGCTCATGCATTAAATACAACCAATAAAACCTAGTACACATCGGTTCATGTTTCCTAAGACGTTCAAGCATGTTACACAATGGAGATCTGCCAGTTTTCTTAAGCCTAACATTGAAATCATTCATCCAATACAACCACAAACAAGTAATCAACACATAATTAACATCTAGGTTTCATTACATCTAAGCAAACACAAGATAGATCTAGCCTAGCATGTTGAAATCAAGACAAGCATAAGATATATTCAAACAACACATAGACATATTGAATGAATTAAGAGAAGACTTATCTCAATTGAACATGAAAGGATTCAAGGGGTGAAAACCCTTGAAAACACTGTAAAATATGACCTAGGGTTTACAAAGTTCGGCCCTAGTATTCTCCACACAAGTTTCTCTTTTATGAATGAAAAATAGAAAACTATATATAGATTTTGATGGGTGACGGCGTCAAGAACAAATGTCTGAGGCCATCATCTCGCCGCTAAATTGTTTCTCGGACTGCCTAGATCTGGGTCTGACGCCGTCATGTATACACCTTATGCAGGCCGTCACCAAAAATTGTCTTGACGCCCTTGTTGTGACGCCGTCAGGTTTTCACTGGGTCGTCATGGATTTTACTCTTGACGCCGTCATGATTTTCCTCTTGACGCCGTCAGGTACTGTTCTCAGCATGGAAAATTAAGTCTTTGCTGTTTTCTTCACTTTTATGCTCCAAAAACGTCCGAATTGCTTCCTTTTCCAGAATTCACTCCCAAAGTACCTAAAATCACAAAAGGAACGATTTAGGGCAATATTTGATCAAATAAATTCAATTTCGGGCTTAAATAACCCCCAAAAAGTGGTTCATTTTTCACCTCATCATATACCCTTACACTTGAGATTTGCTTGTCCTCAAGCAAATGCGCTTTTATTCTAATCAAAATACAAGTTAGGGGTCATTTAACACTAATATAAATGTAATTACAACAATAATCGTTCCACTAAAGACCAAAGACAAGCACGGAGGTCATATACTAGCACCTCACAAATAGTGTTTAGATACTCATATCTCTCGGGTGTAATAAAGTAATATCACAATATGAAAACGGAAAATATCTCTCACTACCTGTCATAGCAAAATAGATTACCATAGGCTTGGGAAAGGATCAAACCTCCACCACATGGCGTAAGCACCTAGGATAAACTATCAAAGAGGTCTTTTAAAGGGTTGTAACGTTAGGTGTAGGGATATGGAAAACACGGTTTTGTTGGATATAGGCAGTCTTTACTAGTGGCGAGTTAACAATCTTGGTTAATTACATGTACGATGTGGCGTTACTAAGCCAAGACTAGACTCGACTTAAGCTAATAAATCAGAAATAATAAAAACATAAAATGAACATAGAATGAAAAGGGATGGTAGTCCGTATGTTTTTTCTCTTTTTCTTTTTGTATTTTTTTTTCTTGATTTTTCGATTTTTTTTTCTTCACATACACTCTTACCCTACCATCCAAAATAATACATCATAGGGAATTAAAATTCCCCTTACACTTGAATCTTTACATACTTTACAATAAACTAATCTAATGACTCGAATTAAGCAAATCAAAACACTTGGAGTACTTTTAAGATTAACGTAGATATGGGGGTAATAAATGATGTTCTTCCCCATTACTCCATAAAATAAGTACTTTACCCATGAGTCCTAATCGTCCCAAAACAATATGTACAAGGATATGACTCGACTTAGCAACCATGTAATCAATTAGATAATTAACTTAGGGTTTAACACATAACAATAATGCACTAAAGATGAGTGCATACACGGAAGGCTAAGGCGATTTGGGTGTACATTTAAGTGGGGTGAAACAAATTCTTCCTTTAAGTAAGATGCTTAAAGTTAGAAACGAAAAGATAGGCTCGGAGGGGTGTACTAGGGGTTTCGTGTACTAAAAATGAGTACAACGCTAAAGTGTGGGAAAAATTAATTGACTTAACTAGCCAAGTAATATGACTTAAATGGTCAAGTAATTATGATACGGGTTTAACACAAGGGTGATCCTAATGCCTCTTATCATGTAGTAAATCCTACTACACGAATGTAGTCTCACTAGTGGTCTCGGGATGCATCACTAACGCAAGTTCTAGAATCTAAATGCTACCGGTACACTCATAAGCACTAATAATAAATGCTTTTCCTATCAAATCTAAAGGCGAACCTCACATATTTGGGTGGAAAATTTTTCTGAATGATACGGTTATGTGCTAGTCATACAATCTCCTATCCATGAGACGCTTGCTATGGCTAAAGTTTCACTCCTAAATGTTGTAAAAAAAAATTAAATTTGGCGCTAAAATTATACTAACAAGTATTTCTCATAGTTTTATTACACATCTACCATCAAACAAACAAACTCAAGCGAAAGTGTATCTATAAGGTATCATCATTTTACCCTCCCCTTACACTTAGGATAAACATTGTCCCCAATGTTCAAGTAAAGAATGTAAAAGTGAAATAAGTAAAATGAATAAAATCAAATACTCCCCTGATTTGCTCGGTATGGATAATAAGGTGGCCATGTTAGATCTTCCTCCAAGAAAATGAACAATCAAAGCTTCCCTTCCAGAATAATAATCATCTTCTTGTCATACATAACCTGTAAAACCTGAGAAAACAGACAAGGCAACCTCGCATAAAATCGGCGGCAATCTACATATGCTAATAAATCCTAGAAAACAAGATAAGATATAATGCTTGTGGAATGATGTTTGCAGATTTTCTGGAGATTATAAAACTAATAATTCAACAAAAACTTTAAGACTCCGTTAGAAAAACAAAACTGGTAAAATTTCCATATTTTTACACGTGACGCCGTCAAGAGTAAACTCGTGATGCCGTCAGATGTGACCTGCAGAAATTCTTATGTTAAGTTTCCGGAAAATTTCTGGAAAAACTTCGTCCTACTTCCTGGAAAATCTTGCAAAACTTCATTATGACTCGATACAAGCATTTGACTCTAACAAATACGAATATACATGTTCACTTAATATTGTGGAGAATCATGATCGGTTTTGTTTCTTAAAAACATATTTGGGGTTTCCCCTTACACTTATCTTTTGCAAAAAATACCTTTGGATGAAGTTAAGACTAGGCAAACAACAAAATAAAGTATTTTCACTATTTTAGTTTTGACACATGATCTACCAACAATAAAAATAAAACATGCATACGGAAGCAAATAACAAACAAACAAAATAAAAATCACACAAAACATGGGTTGCCTCCCAAGAAGCGCTTTTCTTTATTTACGAGTCTTGTAGCTAGACTCAAGGTCATGGGTTACTACGTGACCTCATCATTGGTTTCACTCTCTAGGTCATCTCCTATACCAGTTTTGTATTCCGGACCTAAGTGCAAGCATTCTTTGTAGAAACCAAGCATCTTATTCATCACATACTCTACTCCTCTACGTCTATCCTCATCATTCCTATAGTAAGCTACTTGTTTGTGTTCCTTTTCTATATTTGACAAGAGGTGGTACTGCTCAATCTTATAAGGCATTTGGTAAGCAACCTCATCATTCTCCTCCTTGAACCTAACTATCCCTAAAGTCGGATCATAACTCATCCTAGTGGCCTCAACAAATGGTTTTCCGAAAACTACTTGGCTTAGGCAATCATCTATTACCGGGCGAATATCTTCTACTATCATAAAATCGATCTCATAAGTGAAATTTCCCACAATCACATGCAACCCTTTCACTCTTCCTACAAAATTACTTATCAAGTTCTTATTGGGCATCATCCTATAACCAAGTTGTTTTTTCATCACCCAATTATAATAAGTCCTAGTCATGATGTTTATCGGAGATCTAAGATCGATATAAGCTTTCCATATATGCATATGCCCGATGTTGCATGGTATGTTGATGTTAGAGGGGTCTCCCATTTTGATAAGGGGTGTGCCAAGGATATATGGTGTCTCGGGGCCATCGAATAAATCCTTATGGTATTCCCGTTCTTCCTTGGTGGGCAACTTATCAAAGTGCTTTTCTATAGTCTCTACTTCCTCTAACTCCTCTCCCTTATTAACCTCAACTTCCCTAATTTCATCCCTAGTCTTGGTTTCTATTTCAACTTCATCTTTGTCACTTTCTTCTATATCCTTATCTTTTGGTTTAATGGTGACAACATTGACAAAGTGGACATGTTTGGATGATGAGGGGTCCTTAATTTGGATTCCGTTATTGGCGTCCCTAGTGTCCTTCCTAGGTGTAGTTAACGCTTGGTTGTTGAAGGCTTTCAACAAGTTGTCTATCTTGTTGGTCATCTCCGTTTGTTGTTGGTTGAATTCGGTTTCAAACTTAGCTATGCGAGCCTCTTGAGATGCCATGAACTTAGACATCAATCCTTCAAGATTGTTGGTACTACCATAGTTGGTAGAAGGATTGTTTTTGAAAGTACGGTTGGAGGGTGGACCGTTTGGTTGATAACGATTAGGCGGATTGGAAGAATTGGCTTGATTTTGTTTCCACCTAAGGTTTGGGTGATTTTTCCAAGAGGGGTTGTAGGAATCACCATATGGGTTTGGCTCTGGTTTGAAAGTGTACCACTTATCTCCCGCTTCGTCGGTACGCGAGGATGCGTAGTCCGCAAAAGCTGTTCCGGGGAGTTCCACACAATCACGAGTGTCATGGGGACCACTACATAATTCGCATGAAGAAGTGATTTTGTTCACTTGGCTTGAAGGCTTAGGAGCTTCGTAAGATTTCATGAGAAACTTGACTTGGTCCTCAAGTTCCATGATCCTACGGTCGGGAGTGCTAGAGTTGTTCGAAGGCAAAGATATTGCCTTGACCGTTTTGTTCAAGTCACGGGGATCATTCCAACTTTCGTTGTCATAGAGAGCAAGATCTTCTATGAGTTCCCATGATTGTTCCGCACTTAGATCACGTAGCTTACCACCGGCCGATTGGTCAATGGCTCGCCTTGTGGAGAGATCGATATGGTCATAGAAGATTTGGACTTGGAGCCAAAGATCTATGCTATGATGAGAGACTTTTTGGAGTAATTCCTTGAAACGAGTCCATGCTTCATAAAGAGTTTCATTTTGACGTTGTTGGAACATCATGATGTCATTTCTAAGCTTGGTAGTTCTTCCCAGTGGGAAAAATTGAGCAAGGAAACGAGTGGTGAGATCATCCCATGAGGTGATGGATCCCGCGGGTAAACGTTCAAGCCATTGACTAGCTTGATCACGTAGAGAGAATTGGAATAGGCGTAATCGGGTTGACTCTCTAGTTGTATCATCAAGGTCTATAGAATCTACGATTTTAAGGAAGTCCTTGAGATGTTGGTTTGGATCTTCGGAACGAAGTCCATGGAATGCACATCCGCTTTGCACCAACCGGATGGTGTCGGATCACAAGGAGGTCACATTGGCTCCTTGGGTGAGCTCAATGGTGTTTCAATAGCCTTGGTGGCTAGGTCGGGAATACTCTCCTAAGGTTCGGGGCCTAAGAGGTTGGTTATCTAGTAGTGGGTTTTGTTGTGGAGGGATGACGGGTTCAAAGATGTTACCATCTTCCATGATGTCGGATGGCAAAGAGTTACGAACAAAAACACGAAGAAATAAGATAGACTAAAGAGAACTTAAAAATAAAAATAAAATCTTACTAGAAAGGAATCTAGCAAGTAGACCTAATAAAAAGAGATTCTAACCTAGACAATAACTATTTCCCAGGCTGCGGCTCCAAAAACTTGATGCGTAGGGATTGCACCAGGCTTTACCTCTCGAGGGATCTCGAGAAGCTTACAACCCCCACCAGGCAGTGTACCTGATCGATGTAGTATAGTATAATGACAAGTACCGGGGGATTGATCGTTCAGCTAGGAATAGTGTCGCTAGGATTAGAAAACCTAAAGACTAGGTCTAGAGATGAGGGATGATTCTTTTTGTATTTTTTAGTTTTTTATGAAAGTAAGTAAAAATCTCGGGTTTGAAGGAGTTTGGCGGAATTAGTTGCTAGTCAACTAACCCAATACTAAGATGCAATCAAAATAAAATACTAAAAATGAAAATATACTAAATTATACTAGAGTTGTGAGCAATATGTGGGAGAATTGTGTTTACTTAGATTTCACTACTCCCTAGATATCTTTTACATGTTAATTACTTGTTATAGTTGCGTGGATGACGGATTGTATTCCTTAATACCATTCATGGGGTGGCGTACTTACTTCCCCAATCCTATGAGCGCCTACTTCACTCCTATGTCGAGCCGGCTAAGAAGCTCCTAACATGGGATCACTAGAATTTGCTCATGCATTAAATACAACCAATAAAACCTAGTACACATCGGTTCATGTTTCCTAAGACGTTCAAGCATGTTACACAATGGAGATCTGCCAGTTTTCTTAAGCCTAACATTGAAATCATTCATCCAATACAACCATAAACAAGTAATCAACACATAATTAACATCTAGGTTTCATTACATCTAAGCAAACACAAGATAGATCTAGCCTAGCATGTTGAAATCAAGACAAGCATAAGATATATTCAAACAACACATAGACATATTGAATGAATTAAGAGAAGACTTATCTCAATTGAACATGAAAGGATTCAAGGGGTGAAAACCCTTGAAAACACTGTAAAATATGACCTAGGGTTTATAAAGTTCGGCCCTAGTATTCTCCACACAAGTTTCTCTTTTATGAATGAAAAATAGAAAACTATATATAGATTTTGATGGGTGACGGCGTCAAGAACAAATGTCTGACGTCGTCATCTCGCCGCCAAATAGTTTCTCGGACTGCCTAGATCTGGGTCTGACGCCGTCATGTATACACCTTATGCAGGCCGTCACCAAAAATTGTCTTGATGCCCTTGTTATGACGCCGTCAGGTTTTCACTGGGTCGTCATGGATTTTACTCTTGACGCCGGCATGATCTTCCTCTTGACGCCGTCAGGTACTGTTCTCAACATGGAAAATTAAGTCTTTGCTGTTTTCTTCACTTTTATGCTCCAAAAACGTCCAAATTGCTTCCTTTTCCAGAATTCACTCCCAAAGTACCTAAAATCACAAAAGGAACGATTTAGGGCAATATTTGATCAAATAAATTAAATTCCGGGCTTAAATGACCCCCTAAAAGTGGTTCATAGCATTGGAGATACACCATTCTCTTTTATCTATGGGACAGAAGCTGTCATACCAGCTGAAATTAGGATGCCAACTATTCGTACGGCGGAAGTCAATGTTACAACCAATGACGACGAGCGGCATATAGACTTGGATCTATTGGAAGAAAGGCGCAAATGTGCAGCTATATGTGAGGCAAGAGCTAAGTCAAAGATAAAGGGATACTATGATGCTAAGGTCAGAAACACTTCATTCAAACCAGGTGACTTTGTATATCGTGCCAATGATGCAACCCACGCAGAAGATACAGGAAAGCTTGGACCAAAGTGGGAAGGACCCTATGAGGTCACAGAAGCGCTAGGCAAAGGCGCATACAAGATGCGTGATATGGATGGCCATGAACTACCACGTACAAGGAACATTTGCAATCTCAAGAGATGCTATCTTTAGGAAAGGCTACGGCCCACGCACAGACACCTCTGCACTTTAGTAAGTGCCTAATAAATGTTCTTGTATTTACATTTTCTTTTGTTTAGGGAATTGTCTTTTATTTTCAAAAACTTGCAAGAATTAATCAAACATCGTGGTTTCTAGCTAACTCCACGACACATTTAACTTTATTGCTTACATATCATTTATGTCTCAATATTGTTACTTTATATTTTTGCCTACATGGCGTGCATGCATTTATTAAGACCCACGATGGCATGGATGAGTAAACCTAATAAATAACTCGTTGAGTAAGAGGGTTGCAAACCCAAAAACATTGGATTACGTATCCTCGTTAAACACCTTATTCTCAAGACGTTGGAGTAAGATCAATGCGCATACCATGACGGATACGCAACAATGCACATTGTGCGCGTTTAACGACTTAGGAGTCAAGACCCTTGGTTCCTTAATATGGTATTTGCAGTACGCTGGAAATTATCCATATACTTATGAATTTTTATTCACATATATTTATTGAGCTATGGACTTAATACAATTTTTTCTAAGTATGTTTTGGTCACGATTTGACTCTTGGAAAAGTCTTTCATGAAAAAGACAAAAAATCTAAGTACAAACAAGATGATACAAACATGCGTACAGAAACCAATCTTATTATTCATGAACTACGAGTTTATACAAGCTATAGATTCAACATACACAACAAAAAAGTTGTTTATAATAACCTAAATACTACGAGTATGTTTATGCCCTGAACTACTAGCAGTAGATGCTACATGCCCAGCTTCCTCATGCATTTTGAGTAGGCTGCTATCCTCCTGCGACACTGTTGGCACGCTGACAGGGATTCCATCCGATCTCGGAAGATGTGCTGCACCAACACCACACAAGATAGATTTCCCTTTCACGCCCTTTTTCCTAGCAAGCCTTGTGATATGGGCTTCCAAAGCTGCCTTTAAAGGTATCTCTTTCTCCAAGGCGAAAGGGTTCAACACAGCACGTGGGCGCGCAAAAACGGGCACCTGTAACTGTGACTCATCTGGCTTCAAAAAGAAGTCAGGCTGTGCCTCCGCGTCCTTCGCTATATGCCTTGCCAGGGTTAACCCCTCCATAATCACACCAATGGGGTAATCCTGGTCACGCTCCAGTTGAGCGATACGGGGGAACTCGAAGATCTTCATCTTCTCCATCGCAGCAACAAGCTCCGCATAGCAATCTCCTTGGTAGCCTGGCACCTCTGCGAGAGGCACCGTCAACAGCTTGCCATTGTGCAACTCCTCCATGGCTTCAGCCTTACCACGCACTAAGGCACACCTCACAACATCCCCAAAAGCATCCACAACTTCTTGGGACTCTAGCGTGCCATTACAGCCAAGCGAAGACCATGACTGATCAGCCACCTACGAATAAAACAACACACGCATCACAAGACAATAATTTCAATGGAATTAAAAGTGAAAAGATGGAAAATAAAATCAAAAGTACATGCGTTCAGCAATAATAGACACCAAGTGAGGGTACAACTCCTCATCGTACTCGATGCTGAGTTTGCGCAGCTTACCCTATTGCGTCTCCAAGGCAGCCTCTACAGCCTTGTGGAAGTCATCCAAGTGAGCAAAGTGCTTGCTCTTATTCTCCTGCAGGTACTTCAACCCCCATAGGCAGGTAGCCTTGTACTGCTCAAAGTCAGCACGCTCATGGCTCATGTCAGCCAGTAGAGACAACCTTTCATCCGCAAGTCTCTTGGAGTACGACGTTGTTGACTCTAAGGCAGCTTGAGCACTCGTCAACTGTGTCTTTAGCAACGCAATCTCCTCATCCTTCTGTGCGCTGCTGCTACCCTCACAAGCGTACTGCGCCTTGAGTTGAGTAACCAATGTGGCCTAGCGCGCAGCAGCCACGCTCAACTCCTCCATCAGTGCCTCAGCAGACATCTCCTCATCAGCCTTAGAAGGCTCTTCCACCTGTGGGTGACTCGCCTTAGGTGGCGACTGCTCAACGTACGCTGCATCACCCTCTGCAGCTTTGTCACTACATATATAGAGCAACAAGTCAAGACATTATATCAATAATGAAAAAGAAAGAAAAAGAGAAGAAAAACCACGACATTATTACTTACATGGTAAAGGAGGTCTCAGTAGTGTCCCGCACAGCCACAGATAGCGATGCCTCCTCATCTGTGGACTCATCCACAGTAATAATGTGGTGCCTGTGCTTGGATGTGCCTTCGCCACCATCACTAGAAGCCTTGCGCTTCACCCCCTGACTCGCCTCCTTAGAGTCAGTATCGACTTTGAAGATCCCAACACCTTCAAAAGACTCAGTTTGCGCAGGCTCAGGGGCCGGCACTTCCTGAGAAGGAATATTCTGCACAGTTAGCTGGCTCCTCTTGCGCATAAGTGCGCCCAGCTGTAGCTTCTAGAATGGGTGCCTCACCTTCCCTCAAAGGACGCACTCCCACCGTTACTTGTGTCGACTTCGACAGCTTTACCACACTGAACAAGTCCATCTCTGCGCAACAAATAACAAACAACAAAAAAAATGGAGTTATTAAAGCTGCAATATAAAAGAATGCTTACACTACAGATGCGAAGGAAAGGAAGGACAAGCACCCACCCCGGCCGCTCGCATCCAGAAACGTTGGCACCTCATCCGCGCTCTGAAAAAAGTTGTGAGTTATTCCCATGTGCACCAAAAACTCCTCGGGGTAGGAGTTGATAGGGATGCGATTAGCATTGATGGTCTCCGCATCATCCATATTGTACGTCCCGGGGTCGGGGCGCTCATCCTTTGGCAGGGTCCCCTGCGTATAGAACTCAAAGAGCCAGGGGAACACCTTATCATCAACCCAGAAGAACTTCTCCCTCCAATTCCTGAGGGCGTCTAACTTCTCAGTGTAACATTGAAGGCGCCCTGCGCACTTTGAAAATGATACCCACCCATTTGACCACGTTGTATGGGAAAACGCACGGAAGAGATTGAGGGTTGGGTTTATGGCAAGTAAACGACAATTTACTTCAAAATTTGTTATCTTCGCTGCACCTATACAGTGCAGCTGAGATATGTGCAGACGATAGAAATTGAGCACATCGCTCAAGAATAGGGATATGGGCACGCGCTGATTCGCCAACTAGAAAAAGCGCGTGTATACCCCTATCTTCCCCTCATGGAAGTCTGCAAGAGATGTGTCCGCCTCCGGTACTTCCAGATGCAACGCGAGGGGTATGAAATAGTCGGAGGTGAACTGACGGAGTTCATCCTCGTCCATCTCGGAGACAAAATCGTTTAATTGGCGAACCATTTTTTATGGTTTGATCAAGGAGCGACCGTAGCGGATACTAGGTTTCTTGATTGGTATTAGATGATTTTAAAAATGGCAGAAATGGCGTTTTTACTGTGATAATCACAATGAAAATGGGGAACCCTTTATATAGGGTTACCCTTAGCCTTGGATGGATGCCACGTGGATCCCACTAACTTAATCGTGTGGCTAGAATACCAACAGGTACAACACTTTTTCACGTTTTTCAAGGGATACATGGGACTTTTTAAGCCTAGATACACCGTATATTCTTTTTGGCAGGAAATACTAGAAGCTTCCCCGCCACGCTTACCGCTATAGTTATTAGTCTAGCATACGCAGCTACGCCCTGCGCATATTAGACTGGGGGGACATGATGACGTATAGTCCACAATCGGGTCACGAACCCGATTAATGAACATTACTAACGCCCAAGCCCACCACGCGTGGGCTATAATAATAATGATTTGGGCTACCATCTTAACGTTTGGGCTCACGAAAGCCCAAACCCAAATATATTATTTATGGTCTTGATAAGAATCTTCTATTTATAGGATAAAGATCAAATAGACCAGATAAGCGTGATACGCCGAAGAGTGAGGAGCACGAAATCTACAAGGATTTCGTGCCTATATAAACAATATCACAATTCTCATTGAGGTACGATCCAAAACCCTAACTCTTCAATATAACCTTAAAACTGATTACTTACTCTCACGCCAGAGGATAATCGTGGGAGACAATCCCACGATAAGCCTAACTCTTCAATATAACCTTAAAACTGCTTTCTTAGTGCGCAGGTCTCAAGCATTAAGATCTAATTGGTATGAGAACAAGAACCCAAATAAGGAACGCCCAAATTTTATATCAATAGTTAGTTTGTATCTTCTGCTCCCTCTTTTCTTTTTTATTTTTTTTCTCTTTGGTTTTCTCACCCGTCTTTTCTTTTTTCTTTATCAAACAGGCTCGTTTGCTTCATAACGTTTTCGGGACACTAGAGGGCCTCTTTGAGTATTAGGATGCTCAACTAAAGAGGCTTACTGATAAGTTGGTCCAGTTGGACGCTCGTTTTGCGGATGTGGCCGTACAGCTTGATGAGGGTTTTTATCCTTGTCTCCTTGCCACTGTCGCTAGCCGCAGGTGGCTACCTAGTAGTGACATGAAATTATTTCTTGCTAAGTGTTTGAATACTTCGGAGTACTGTGCATCGCTGAAGAATTTATTGATTTGTGCTGTCAGGAAGGGGATGCAAAGCGGTTTGGAGGCTGGCGTTGAGCATGGCAGGGAAGGTAGGCAGCTTGCGGATCTTGCTGCCAATGATCCTTCCGCGGGAGTTGACTGTGGAAGGATCTAAACACACGCCTTGTGTTAGATTGATACTTTGATTGTATATTAACTAGCAAGTGGATTTTACTAGTTAACACTTTAGAAGATATTGTATGTGAAATGTATGAGTGTATGTAAAGAACAATGAAAAAGAAACACAGTGTATTCACCACCAAAACAAGCTTCAATAGTATTAAAATAATACGAGTGATCTTTGCTATCACTAGGGTTACAACCTTGAAGCTATAATATGTTCTTCTATATTTTCTTATATCTTTCTCTTAACCTAGAATCTCCTTTTATATAGAACAAGGAGTCTTGTACAAGATAACTATACTAGAACAATATCCGTATCATTCTAAACGTATTAAATATACATGCAATCCTTTCTATAATTATCTTGAACGCGTCTTCACTTTTGATCTTTATCACATAAACATTATTAACTTTCTGAGCTAGCAGTACAAACTAAGTTTGTCTACTAGTGCAATCTTCCAACAGTTTCTTCTTTAAACTTGACAGTTCCAACTGTTAAGTATAATTCCCAACAATCCTCCCCTAAACTTGTGATTCCTCTTCAAGTTCACAAGTTTCTTTCATTATACTTTAACTTATAAGATTAAAGGGAATTCTTTCAAACACTTAACATCTTTTCCTCTTCTTGCTTTGCGTTTCACTGTCGAACTCATCACATATCTTAGTTAGCACTTGCCACTTATACTTAGAATGAGTTTTTGAACATCTTCAGTTTCTTCTTCATATTGAAGCTTTGTAAACATCATTCTAATAAGCACTTCTTTACACAATGGATACTGCAACTCTACAAACATAAATAAATCAACTCCATCTTTTGTTGATAAATGGTGAACATTGCATGAGTCATAGTATTTCCATGAGATAGTTTGATCTTGACTTGGAAAATTCCAATACACATCTGTAGGATCTGGTTCATACATCCTTTTAAGCTCTACCCAAAGTTCTTGCTCTTTCACATCTGTTTTTTTTAGCAATCTTGAGTTTCTGTTGAACCATCTTCCATAAAATATCAAAGTCTTTTCTATTAGAAGACTTCACCAATTCTTCAATGTTCTTGTAATTTGTAGACTTTCCATTTACTCTAGTTACTTTCCAAACTTGACCAAACTCATCTCTGTTGATCTCCCAATTAACAACTTCATTATTTGCTTGAATCAGATCAACATGTAAAGCTTCTTCTTGTGGTTCATCATTCTACTTTATTTTCTCAGCTTCATTCTTCTCTGTCTCAACATTTTCTTTATAAAAACCAGTAGTGCTTTCTTGATCATCAGAGAAACCTGCTTCATATTCTTCAAAATCTTCAAAAACATGCCTTTGCCATTGCCTCCCCTGAATCTGTGACTCCATTTTCCTCCCCTATTTGGAAGAATTCCTCATGGCCACATAAAAATCATCTGAATCTGAGGAAGAAGAAGAATCAATGATATCTTCCTTCTTGGCTTGCAATTGCTTAACTTGATCTTGTAATTCTGCATAAAGCATCTTTGTTTTATTGAGTTCAACTATAAAGTAATACAAATATCCATCAATTCAGGTTGTTGCATACTATCCTTAACACTTCTAGTTGTGTAACCTACTGTGAGAGGTGCATCATGGATATAGACAGAGTTTTATCCCTAGATAGACTAGGTTTTACTCCTGAGCCTTTAGAAACCAAGTTAACCATGATTTAAAGAACAATTAGGTTTTGTATAGAAAAGAGATCGAATGTGATATAGAAGATAATTGGGATGTTATATTAATACTGTTAGGGTTTATAAATTTTTGCTCAAGAAAAAATTGTCTCTGAGAATATAAATTTAGAAACAATATATTCTTCCAAGAAAAACTCTAAAAGTATAGTAACTAAAGATTTTCCCAATTATAATGTCCAAAAATCATTTACTGAGTAAACATTTTTAAGTGTAACATTAACAGTACAAACTATAACTCAGCAGGAGAAACTTTTCAAAGAGCAATATAAAAATTTTGATATGAAGACATGATTGCTCATATATAGTTTTGAGCAAACTATCAGCTATTAACAGATTTGACTTGTCTTTACCAAGAGCCGTTTGCTTTGGACTAGCCAACTCTTCATCATAAGAATATGGTGAGTTGATAACCATATAGCTTTTGGTAAACTATCAACCATGATCGGATTTGAGAAGTCTTTACCAGGAGCCGTTTGCTCTGGACTAGTCAGTTCTTATGTGGATTAGACATGGTGAACTGATTACAATTTGTTATGTGTGAAGAATTACACATTGTAAAGTTAGCAAACTCCAATCCACTGAATAACTCGATGCCATTCATAATGCTTATCTTTCCTGTGAATGTTAGTCCAAAACCAAGAAAAACTCTTCTATTTGACAATTATGAATATTGACCAACATTACAACATAAGCAGTACCAAGAATTCTTTCAACAGTGCAAACTCTAAAAAGCATTTTATTGACAACACAAATAGTACAAATCCAAATTCTTTTGAAAATAATACTTAGACATCAGAGTTTTATGGATTGAGCATTCCAATACCTGCAACCAAGTACTGAAATCTCCCCACATCAAAATCTTTAGTTAATAAGTCATCATAGTTGTCATCAGTATGAATTTTGACAACCTGAACTAAGCTTTTATCATTACAATCCCTTATAAAATGAAGTCTAATTTCAATGTGTTTGGTTTTAGAATATTGAACTGGATTCTTAATTATGCACATTGTACTGTTATTATCATATAAATAATGGTGTTCATAAAATTGTACCCATAATCAAGTAATTGGTTTGGAAGCCACAATACTTGAGCACAACAACTAACAGCAGCCACATACTCTGCTTCAATTGTTAAAGTAGCCACCATTGTTTGCTTTTTGCACTGCCATGAGATAAACCTACATCCAAGAAATTGACATCTACCAGTTGTTGATTTTCTATCCAGACTTGCTCCAGCATAATCACTGTCTGAATAGGATACTAATTCCATTAGGGATTCTCTTGGATACCATAATCCTAACTTAGGATGACCTTTAAGATATCTAAAAATTCTCTTCACTGCAGTCAAGTGTGATATCTTAGGAGTGACTTGAAACCTTGCACAAGCACACACTACAAACATTATGTCTGGTCTTGATGAAGTAAGGTACATTATAGACCATATCATAGATCTATAAGTGTGAACATCAATAGCTTCACCACTATCATCCTTCAACATCAAAGTTGTATCCTTATCTGCAGGAGTGCTTGCTGGTTTTGCATCAGCAAATTGAAATTTTCTCAACATATCAGCCACATACTTGTCTTGGCTAATAAAAAATTCATCTGGTCTTTGCTGTACTTGTAGTCCCAAAAAGAAGGTAAGTTCACCCATATAACTCATCTTGAACTGATCTTTCATTAGCTTTTCAAACTCTCTACACATATCCTTCTTTGTAGACCCAAAGATGATATCATCTACATATACTTGTACTAGCAGAATATCACCCTTGTTCTTCTTGATAAAAATTGTTTGATCAATCTTGCCTCTATGAATCCCATTTGACACCAAATAAGTAGCAAGAGTTTCATACCAAGCTCTTGGAGCTTGATGCAAGTCATACATAGTTTTCACCACCTTGTGCACCTTGTTGGGATGATTGGGATCTTCAAAACCTGAAGGTTGTGCAACATACACTTCTTCTTCAGTTTGACCATAAAGAAATGTACTCTTCGCATCCATTTGGTATACAGTAAAGCCCGTATAAGAAGCATAAGCTAGAAATAGCCTTATTACCTCAATTCTTGCAACTGGTGCAAAAACTTCTTCATAATATATGCCTTCCTCCTATTTTTATCCCTGTGCAACAAGCCTAGCCTTGTTCCTAATTACAATTCCTCTTTCATCTCTCTTATTTTTGAATGCTCAATTAGTTCCAATAACCTTCATGCCATTTGGTAAATCACAAAGCACCCATACTTTCTGAATTTTAACCTGAAGTAATTCTTCTTGCATTGCTTCTACCCAGCTTGAGTCTTCCAATGCTTTGAACACGTTCTCAGGTTCTATTTGCGACATAAAGCACATAAAAAGACATTCATTCTTGTCTTCATGGTCTTTGGAGTTGTGCATTTCACTCACAAAGCCATGATGATCTGGTTCTTGTAACTGCTTTCTTGTTCTCATAGGTGTATTGATATTACCAATGACAATGTCAAGAGGATGATACTTGTTGATTCTTCCATGAGGAATGAGAGGAACCTCATATGTGACAGGCATATTGTGCAGACCTCCTCTAAAGACATCAAAAGAATCATTCTGAGTTGTAGAAGTAGCTGTTGGATCCTGAGAGTTCAAACTAGATCCACCAGTACTAACATTTGCATCATCCGTTTGTACCTTTTTCAGGCATATCCTTATTCTGAGCATTCTGATCATCTGAATTCTTCTCAGCAACATCACCCTCTTTTCTTCCTTCAGTAGAGGATTGTGAATCATTATTCTTTGAAGTATGATCAGCACCCCAAATAGGCATAAGAACATGATCTTGATCTTCTTCATTCTCCATTTGATCCATCTACATCAACAAATTCTTCTGACCCTTGATGAGGCAAAAAATGAACCACTTTTGAGGGGTCATTTAAGCCCGGAATTGAATTTATTTGATCAAATATTGCCCTAAATCGTTCCTTTTGTGATTTTAGGTACTTTGGGAGTGAAATCTGGAAAAGGAAGCAATTCGGACGTTTTTGGAGCATAAAAGTGAAGAAAACGCCAAAGACTTAATTTTCCAAGCTGGGAACAGTGTGTGACGGCGTCAAGAGTAAATTTCATGACGGCCCAGTACAGAAATGAAGGCGTCACAAGGAAGAGCGTCAAGAGTTAAATGTGTGACGGCCTGGAAAAAGTTAATACATGACGACGTCAGATGTAGATCAAGGCAGTCCGAGAATTATTTTGGCGGCGAGATGACGGCGTCACAATGTTGTTCTTGACGCCGTCAGCCTCAATTTTCTATATATAGTTTTCTAAGTTTCATTCATTAAGGGGAACAAGTTTGGAGAAACCCTAAGGCCGAACCATATACGAATTTTACAGGTTTTTCAAGGGTTTTCAGCCCTTGAACCCTTACATGTGCTATTGAGATAAGTGTTCTTTTAATTCAATCAATATGTCTATGTGTTGGTTGTCTATATCTTGTACTTGTCTTTATTCCACCATGCTAGGCTAGATTTATCTTGTGTTTGCTTAGATCTAATGAAACCTAGATGTTGATTATGTGTTGATTACTTGTTTATGGTTGTATTGGATGATTGATTTCAATGTTAGGCTTAAGAAAACTGGCAGATCTCCAAATGGTAACATGCTTGAACGTCTTAGGAAACATGAACCGATGTGTACTAGGTTTTATTGGTTGTATTTAATGCATGAGTAAATTCTAATGATCCCATGTTAGGAGCTTCTTAGCCGGCTCGACATAGGAGTGAAGTAGGCACTCATAGGATTGGGGAGTTAAGTACGCCACCCCATGAATGGTATTAAGGAATACAATCCGTCATCCACGCAACTATAACAAGTAATTAACGTGTAAAAGATATCTAGGGAGTAGTGAAATCTAAGTAAACACATTTCTCCACTTATTGCTCACAACCTTAGTTTAATTTAGTTTATTTTCATTTCTAGTATTTTATTTTGATTGCATCTTAGTATTGGGTTAGTTGACTAGCAACTAATTCCGCCCAAATCCTTCAAACCCGAGATTTTTATTTGCTTTCTAAAAAAATATAAAAATACAAAAATAATCATCCTTCATCTCTAGAACTAGTATTTAGGTTTTCTAATCCTAGCGACACTATTCCTAGCTGAACGATCAATCCCCCGGTACTTGTCACTATACTATACTACAACGATCAGGTACACTGCCTGGTGGGGGTTGTAAGCTTCTCAAGATCCCTTGAGAGGTAAAGCCTGGTGCGATCGCCACGTATCAAGTTTTTGGCGCCGCAGCCCGGGGAATAGTTATTGTCTAGGTTAGAATCTCTTTTTATTAGGTCTACTTGCTAGATTCCTTTCTAGTAAGATTTTATTTTTATTTTTAGGTTTCTTTAGTCTATCTTGTTTCTTTTGTGTTTTTGTTCGTAACTTTTCACCACCCGACATCATGGACGATGGGAACATCTTTGAACCCGTCATCCCACTACAACAAAACCCACCACTAGAACCTCTTAGGCCCCGAACCTTAGGAGAGTATTCCCGACCTAGCCACCAAGGCTACCGAAATACCATTGAGCTCACCGGATCCAATGTGACCCCCTTGCGATCCGACACCATCCGGTTGGTGCAAAGCGGATGTGCATTCCATGGACTTCGCTCCGAAGATCCAAATCAACATCTTAAGGACTTCCTTAAAATCGTAGATTCCATAGACCTAGATGTTGAAACTAGAGAGACAACCCGATTACGCCTATTCCAATGCTCTCTAGGGGATCAAGCTAGTCAATGGCTTGAGCGTTTACCCGCGGGATCCATCACCACATGGGATGATCTCACCACTCGTTTCCTTGCTCAATTTTTCCCACCGGGGAGAACTACTAAGCTTAGAAATGACATCTTGTTGTTCCAACAACGTCAAAATGAATCTCTTTATGAAGCATGGACTTGTTTCAAGGACTTACTCCAAAAAGTCCCTCATCATGGCATAGATCTTTGGCTCCAAGTCCAAATCTTTTATGACCATATCGATCTCTCCACAAGGCGAGCCATTGACCAATCGGCCGGTGGTAAGCTACGTGATCTAAGTGCGGAACAATCATGGGAACTCATAGAAGATCTTGCTCTCTAGACAACGAAAGTTGGAATGATCCCCGTGATTTGAACAAAATGCTCAAGGCAATAACTTTGCCTTCGAACAACTCTAGCACTCCCGACCGTAGGATCATGGAACTTGAGGACCAAGTCAAGTTTCTCATGAAATCCTACGAAGCTCCTAAGCCTTCAAGCCAAGTGAACAAAATCACTTCTTCATGCGAATTATGTAGTGGTCCCCATGACACTCGTGATTGTGTGGAACTCCCCGGAACAGCTTTTGCGGACTACGCATCCACGCGTACCGATGAAGCGGGAGATAAGTGGTACACTTTCAAGCCCGAGCCAAACCCTTACGGTGATTCATACAACCCCGCTTGGAAAAATCACCCAAACCTTAGGTGGAAACAAAATCAACCCAATTCTTCCAATCCGCCTAATCGTTACCAACCAAACGGTCCACCCTCGAATCGTACTTTCAACAACAATCCTTCTAACAACTATGGTAGTACCAACAATCTTGAAGGGTTGATGTCTAAATTCATGGCATCTCAAGATGCTCGCATATCTAAGTTTGAAGCCGATTTCAAACAAAAGCAAAGCGAGATGACCACCAAAATTGACGCATTGTTGAAAGTTCTTAATGACCGAGAAATAGGAGCACTCCCAAGCGACACGGTCAAGAATCCGTAACTAAACGTTAATTCCATATCTTCAGTTTCGTCACCCACTTCGTGTCCACAATACTACTCGGTTAAATCAACGAGCACGTGTTTCAAACAAAACCAAATTCTTCAAAAGGACCAATCAAGTAAAACACCCGATATAAAACTGGTCAAAAGTATAGTTGAAACACCTCCTACGCAAGACCTTGACGATGAATTCAAGGAACTTCACCTTGAATGCCCCGTCATTGATGTCTTACCCTCCTAGAAAAATATGAGAAGTTTAAGCTAGGTAAAAATGGGACCGCCTTCGTTCAAAACAAGTTGCCTAAAAAGCTTGATGATCCGGGTATATTTGTTTTGCCTTACAAGATAGGAAGATCCGAAGCTTTCGACACACTAGTCGATTTAGGGTCAAGCCTCAACTTGATTCCCTTATCTTTATTCACCACTCTTAAGCTAGGAAAGTTAGAGGAAACGGAGGTATTGATAGGTCTAGCGGACGGAAGTATTGCCCACCCGGTTGGAATGATTAAGGATGTAGTTGTTCACGTAGGAAAGTTAACTATCTTAGCGGATTTTCACGTCCTAGACATGGTTAGTGACAATACATGCCCATTATTGGTAGGAAGGGGATTTTTAGCAACCGCTAGCACCATGATAGATTGTAAGGAGTCTAAGATAGCGGTAGGTGAAGGCGATACTTGGTCGGTGTACGATGTTAAGAAGCATAGTTATGATTGTGCTGATGAACCGACACCACATTGGGTAGAGATGAATAGGAGACCATCTAGATATGGACCTTTGATAGAAAGGAACTTTACAGGACCTCAATGCCCATTCTATCTAGAAAAAGATTTCATTGAAAAGACACATTCGGTGGAACAACTCATAGCTAGAGATGAAGAGCTAGATCCTTTTGAGGACCCCTTAGTCTTTAGGAAGATGATTGAGTTCTTGAGTGTAATGCCTATTAATATAGAGATGAATAAGTGGAAAAGAGAGGGAGACAAGTGTAAATGGAGGTGGGACAAGCCAACTAAAGAAGGTGACGGATCATGGCATATGAGGATGACTTTGTATGATCCGGATGGAGAAAAGTTTGAAAGGTCATACCGTACTAAGAAAACCGATAGGAAGTTGAAACCTAAGTTTGATCCCAAAGATGTCCTCAATGAGGAACTCACCCTTATCACATAGTAACCCATGACCTTGAGTCAAGCTACAAGACTCGTAAATAAAGAAAAGCGCTTCTTGGGAGGCAACCCATGCTTTGTGTGTTTTTATTTTTTTATTTTTTTTGTTTGTTATTTGCTTCCGTATGCATGCTTTATTTTTATTGTTGGTAGATCATGTTTCTAAACTAAAATGTGGAAATACTTACTTTGTTGTTTTGGCCTAGTCTTAACTCCACCTAAAAGTATTTTTGCAAAAGATAAGTGTAAGGGGAAACCCCAAATATGTTTTTAAGAAACAAACCGATCATGATTCTCCACAATATTAAATGGACATGTATATTCGTATTTGTTAGAGTCAAATGCTTGTATTGAGTCATAATGAAGTTTTGCAGGATTTTCCAGGAAGTATGACCAAGTTTTTCCAGAAATTTTCCGGAAACTTAACACAAGAATTTCTGCAGGTCACTTCTGACGGCGTCACGAGGTTACTCTTGACGGCGTCACGTGCAAAAACCTGGAAATTTTACCAGTTTTGTTTTTCTAACGGAGTTTTAAAGTTTTTGTCGAATTATTAAGTTTTATAATCTCCAGGAAATCTGCAAACTTCATTCCACAAGCATTATATCTTACTTTGTTTTCTAGGATTTAGTAACTTATGTAGATTGCCGCCGATTTTATGCGAGGTTGCTTTGTTTGTTTTCTTAGGATTTACAAGTTATGTATGACAAGAAGATGATTTATATTCTGGAAGGGAAGCTTTGATTGTTCATTTTCTTGGAGGAAGATCTAACCTGGCCACCTTATTATCCATACCAAGCGAATCAGGGGAGTATTTGATTTCATTCGTTTTACTTATTTCACTTTTACATTCTTTACTTGAACATTGGGGACAATGTTCATCTTAAGTGTAAGGGGAGGGTAAAATGATGATACCTTACAAATACACTTTCGCTTGAGTTTGTTTGTTTAATGGTAGATGTGTAATAAAACTATGAGAAATACTTGTTAGTGCAATTTTAGCGCCAAATTTAAATTTTTTTACAACATTTAGGAGTGAAACTTTAGCCATAGCAAGCGTCTCATGGATAGGAGATTGTATGACTAGCACAAAACCGTATATTCAGAAAAATTTTCCACCCAAATATGTGAGGTTCACCTTTAGATTTGATAGGAAAAGCATTTACTATTAGTGCTTATGAGTGTACCGGTAGCATTTAGATTCTAGAACTTGCGTTAGTGATGCATCCCGAGACCGCTAGTGAGACTACATTCGTGTAGTAGGATTTATTACATGATAAGAGGCATTAGGATCACCCTTGTGTTAAACCCGTATCATAATTACTTGACCATTTTAGTCATATTACTTGGCTAGTAAAGTCAACTAATTTTTCCCACACCTTAGCGTTGTACTCATTTTTAGTACTCGAAACCCCTAGTACACCCCTCCGAGCCTATCTTTTCGTTTCTAACTTTAAGCATTTTACTTAAAGGAAGAATTTGTTACACCCCACTTAAATGTACAACCAAATCGCCTTAGCCTTCCGTGTATGCGCTCATTTTTAGTGCATTATTGTTATTTGTTTAAACCCTAAGTTAATTATCTAATTGATTACATGGTTGCTAAGTCGAGTCATATCCTTGTACATATTATTTTGGGAAGATTGGGACTCATGGGTAAAGTACTTATTTTATGGAGTAATGGGGAAGAACATCATATATTACCCCCATATGTATGTTAATCTTAAAAGTACTCCAAGTGTTTTGATTTTCTTAATTCGAGTCATTAGATTAGTTTATTGTAAAGTATGTAAAAATTCAAGTGTAAGGGAAATGTTCATTCCCTATGATGTATTATTTTGGATGGTAGGGTAAGAGTGTATGAAAAAAAAAATAATAAATAAATAAATAAAAAAAATCAAAAAATTAAGAAAAAGAAAAAAAATAGAGAAAGAAAAGAGAAAAAACATACGGACTACCATCCCGTTTCATTCTATGTTTATTTTATGTTTTTATTATTTTTCATTTATTAGCTTAAGTCGAGTCTAGTCTTGGCTTAGCAACGCCACATTGTACATGTAATTAACCAAGATTGCTAACTCGCCACCAGTAAAGACTGCCTATATCCAACAAAACCGTGTATTTCATATCCCTACACATAACGTTACAAGCCTTTAAAAGACCTCTTTGATAGTTTATCCTAGGTGCTTACGCCATGTGGTGGAGGTTTGATCCTTTCCCAAGCCTATGGTAATCTATTTTGCTATGACAGGTAGTGAGAGATATCTTCCGTTTCCATATTGTAATTTATACTTTATTACACCCGAGAGATGTGAGTATCTAAACACTATTTGTGAGGTGCTAGTGTATGACCTCCGTGCTTGTCTTTGGTCTTTAGTGGAACGATTATTTATTGTAATTACTTTTATATTAGTGTTAAATGACCCCTAACTTATATTTTGAGTAGAATAAAAGCGCATTTGCTTGAGGACAAGAAAATCTCAAGTGTAAGGGTATATGATGAGGCGAAAAATGAACCACTTTTGGGGGGTCATTTAAGCTCGGAATTGAATTTATTTGACCAAATATTGCCCTAAATCGTTCCTTTGGTGATTTTAGGTACTTTGGGAGTGAAATATGGAAAAAGAAGCAATTCGGACGTTTTTGGAGCATAAAAGTGAAGAAAACGCCAAAGACTTAATTTTCCAAGCTGGGAACAGTGTGTAACGGCGTCAAAAGTAATAATTTGACGGCGTCAAGAGTAAATTTCATGACGGCCCAGTACATAAATGAAGGCGTCACAAGGAAGAGCGTCAAGAGTTAAATGTGTGACGGCCTGGAAAAAGTTAATACATGACGGCGTCAGATGTAGATCAAGGCAGTCCGAGAATTCTTTTGGCGGCGAGATGACGGCATCACAATGTTGTTCTTGACGCCGTCAGCCTCAATTTTCTATATATAGTTTTCTAATTTTCATTCATTAAGGGGAACAAGTTTGGACAAACCCTAAGGCCGAACCATATACGAATTTTACAGGTTTTTCAAGGGTTTTCAGCCCTTGAACCCTTACATGTGCTATTGAGATAAGTGTTCTTTTAATTCAATCAATATGTCTATGTGTTGGTTGTCTATATTTTGTGCTTGTCTTTATTCCACCATGCTAGGCTAGATTTATCTTGTGTTTGCTTAGATCTAATGAAACCTAGATGTTGATTATGTGTTGATTACTTGTTTATGGTTGTATTGGATGAATGATTTCAATGTTAGGCTTAAGAAAACTGGCAGATCTCCAAATGGTAACATGCTTGAACGTCTTAGGAAACATGAACCGATGTGTACTAGGTTTTATTGGTTGTATTTAATGCATGAGTAAATTCTAATGATCCCATGTTAGGATCTTCTTAGCCGGCTCGACATAGGAGTGAAGTAGGCACTCATAGGATTGGGGAGTTAAGTACGCCACCCCATGAATGGTATTAAGGAATACAATCCGTCATCCACGCAACTATAACAAGTAATGAACGTGTAAAAGATATCTAGGGAGTAGTGAAATCTAAGTAAACACATTTCTCCACTTATTGCTCACAACCTTAGTTTAATTTAGTTTATTTTCATTTCTAGTATTTTATTTTGATTGCATCTTAGTATTGGGTTAGTTGACTAGCAACTAATTCCGCCCAAATCCTTCAAACCCGAGATTTTTATTTGCTTTCTAAAAAATATAAAAATACAAAAATAACCATCCTTCATCTCTAGAACTAGTATTTAGGTTTTCTAATCCTAGCGACACTATTCCTAGCTGAACGATCAATCCCCCGGTACTTGTCACTATACTATACTACAACGATCAGGTACACTGCCTGGTGGGGGTTGTAAGCTTCTCAAGATCCCTTGAGAGGTAAAGCCTGGTGCGATCCCCACATATCAACCCTGCAAAATCATTAGTGTTTGTACCTGCAGCAACTGGTACATAGTTCATAGATTGGGTCAAAGAATCCATATCATACATCCAACTTGGACATGTACATGCAACATTAGCTTTATTCTCCAAAAAGTTTACATGCATGTTTTCTTCAATATGCTTGGTTCTTAAATTGTATACTCTAAATGCTTTACTAACCATAGAGTATCCAACAAAATAACCCTCATCTGATTACCCATCAAACTTTCCTAAATGGTCTATGGTATTCAAAATGGTAACATGACACCCAAATGGTCTTATAAACTCTAACAAAGGAGTTCTGTTGGGAATTATACTAACAGTTACCACGGCTAGTGAAGATGTTACAACTGCAGAAGATTGTACTTGCAGTGGAAACTCATTGCCACTGCAAAAACAAATATTACCACTGCTTACTTGATAACTGTTAGAGAAACGCGTAGAGATAAATATAGAATAGATCTTGTATATATCTTATTCTATTAGCATTATACTTATCTTGTAGAAGAGGACTCCTTGCTGTATAAAAGGAGATCCTAGGTTATAGTTAGAATATATCTTTCTAATACGTTTTTCCTAGAGCTTCAAGGTGTAACCCTAGTGATATCATAGATCACTCGTATTATTATCATTAATAATATTGGAGCTATTCGTTTGTTACATACATTGTTCTTACATACATACAACTGGTTCATTCACAATCAGTCTTCTAAGCCATTAAGTAGATTCCACATACTTAGTGGTATCACTCAAAGTATCAATATTAACACAAGTTCAAGGTGTTCACGATCCAACAAGTGGTATCAGAGCAAGGCTTTGATATTTTGATTTAGAAGACCCTATGGTAGACTCAAAAGAAACAATGGAGACAGAAACAAGCCAATCAAACATTACTGCAAAGCTTCCTAAGCTTAAGATAAATGACTTTGAGATGTGGAGGCTTATGATAGAACAATTCTTTATGGTTCAAGACTACACATTATGGGAGATCATTATGTGTGGAAATTCATTCAAACCTGGTACAACTGTAGAGCAGGTTGGTGACAAGACAGTAACAAAAGTTAACATTGGTCCTATCACTAATGAGGAAAGAAGTCAACTGAAGAATGATTTGAAGGCTAGAGGTTTGTTATTGATGGCTCTACCCAGAGAACAAGTTCTGGCTTTTAGCAAATACAAGTCTGCAAAGACTCTTTTTGATGAGATCTATGAAGTGTTTGGTGGTAATGATTCCACCAAGAAGACTCAAAAGACTTTACTGAAGCAGACTTATGAAAACTTTGGTTCAACAAGTAATGAATCTCTTGATAGCATCTTCACAAGGCTACAAAAGATTGTTACTCAACTCACTGCTTTTGGAATTGAGGTGGAAAAGGAAGACCTCAATCTTAAATTCCTAAGAAGCCTACCTTCTGAGTTTGACACCAATGTTGCTGTATGGGAAGATAAGCCAGATCTAGAGACCATGAAGCTTAATGATGTGTACAATAACTTCAAAGCTATTGAACAAAGATTAAAGAAAGCTGGCAAATTAAGAACAAGTTCTGCAAGTGTAGCACTCATATCATCATCAATTAATGATAGTTCAGATGAAGAAAGTGATAGTGATGATGACAGTGGTAACATGATTGTTTCCACTGGTAATGGAAGTGTTTCCACTAGGAGCTCAAAGAAACAGGTTGCAGGACTAAGTGATGCTACTTTCTATGCCTTTATATCAAGCCAAGTGGGTGGTTCAATTCTTAATCATGAGGATTTGGATCAAATTAATGAAGATGATATGGAGGAGATGGACATTAAATGGCATGTGGCATTACTAAGCTTAAGATCAAAGAAGTTCTGGAAGAAGACTGGGAGAAAGATAAATATAAGTGGCAATGAGACTGTAGGTTTCGACAAAAAGAAGGTGGAGTGCTATAATTGTCATAAGATGGGGCACTTTGCAAGAGAATGTAGAAAACCAAGGATATCTGATAACAAGTCAACTTGGTACAAGAAGGACAAGAACAAAGAACCTAAAACTGAAGAGCCAAAGGTGCTATTGGCTATTGATGGAGTGAGCTTTGATTGGAGCTTTATGACTCAGGATGGAGAAGATGATTCAGAATCTGAAATGCTTGCTACTGAGCATGCACTCATGGCTTTCTCTGACACTGAGGTACATACTGATAATGCTTGTTCTAAAAACTGTAAGGCCTTAAAAGAGTTAGAGATCTCTAAAACACAATATGATGCACTGATGCTAGATTTACATCATACTAATTATAACTTAGCAAATCATAAAAGAGGTCTAGGTGTTTTAGAAAAACAGTTAGAGCATTATAGGGCAAATGAATCTAAGTTCAGTGATGACATTGCTGTTTTAAAAAGAGACTTAGATTTTTATGTTGAAGTGAATAAAGCTCTTAGGGAAGAGATTGAAAAAGTTAAGAAGGCTAGTGAGAACATTTAGATAACTAATCAAACACTAGACCACCAATCTAAGAGCATTAGCAAAATTTGGGAAGCCCAAGTTGTGAGCAAAGCTAAATCAGGTCTTGGATACAAATCTGTTCCACCACCTCTAAGAGGTGTTCCAACACCTCCTGGCATTGACCTAGCTCACACAGGTTTAGAAGAATTTCAGGATCTACCTATGACCTACGGACCAAAATTTGTTAAACCAGTTGAAACTGAAAAGGTTCAAGTTGAGGTTGAGACTTTTGATAGTGCTAGTGACTCATCTCTTAAAGATGAATGTTTAAATGTTGAGTCTAAATCTAGTATTCCTGAAAATGTTAGAGTAGAGGAAAGAAAAAGTATTCCTGAAGTAGTCAAAGAGAAGCCTAGGACACAGTCAAATTACATTAGGCCTACTACTAGATATGCAGAGATGTACAGGGATAGGTCTAAATCTCCTAGAGGGAACATGAGAAGTTGGAATCATGTTAAAACTAGGCAGTTTGGTAGTGATTTTGTTTTTAACAATAAGGCCTGTCATATTTGTGGTAGCTTTGATCACCTTTCCTATACTTGTAACTACCACATGGGAAGAAGGGAAGTTTTTGGGAATACTAGGGTGAATGGACATATTGCTAACAACTTTACTCACCCAAACCCTCTAAGCAAGATGGTTCCCAGGTCTGTTTTGCTTACCACTGGCATTAAACCTATTTCCACTGCTAGACCAGCAGTTGCCATTGCCAGTAGTAAAAACAGAGTTTATCCTAAGTCCCTTGTCACTACTTTTGTTAGATCTTATCAAACAGGGAAAAAGACTCAATTTGAAAAGAATGTTCACAAGAAACACATGTGGAGACCCAAATTTACTAATCCAGCAGTTTCCACTGCTAGGCCTGCAGTTACCACTGCAAGACCAAATGTTTCCACTGGTGTCTATGTGAATAAGAAAAGGGTAAACATGGGTAATGCTGTTAAGGCCTCAGCTCGTTGGGAATGGAAACCAAAAGGAACAACAACCTCAAACACTCCCAATGGTGTATCAATGACCTTTGATAGATACAATTATATTGATACACGAGGCAGATCCAAGTCATTTGTGGCTTGGGTCCCCAAAAGGAACTAATTCCTTTATGTTGAGTGTAGGAACAATCAAAGACTACTAATGATTATGAATGACTTGATAATACTTTCTGAGTTTTACAGTGACTCACTAATATGTTTGCAAGTTGTTTGGTATATATCTGTTCTGCAAATGTTAAGAGATTGCAAGTAGTGTGTTAAAGTCACCAAGAGCTGTAGCCAAGGGAATGTGGTCAAATAAGCTGAACATGGTTTCTACTGCAAAGATAATAATGTTGAAGGTCTTACAAAATTGATTAATTAAAGAAGATCTTTTCATTCATTCAAAGACACAAGTTACAGCTTACATTCAAAGTTCCAACTGAATTACAAAGACCATTCCTAAACATTTGGCTAATTGAGTACTACTAGCTTCTATCTATTATTACATAATACTTGAGGCTATGACAAGTACAATGAAGAAGCTGAAGATGAAAATGGAAAAAGAAGAGAAGGAAGACTGTGAAGATGCTCAAGTACCAAAGTCAAGAAAATACTCAAGAACTTTGTTCCTTGGCAACATTCCTCAATAATCTACTTCTGCTTCTCCTTTCCCTTACGTATGATCTGAGCCTTCTTGCTCTGTCCAATATGTTCTTGATGCAGAAGACCAGGTTCTGGAGCAGGAAGATCCAACATCAAATTTGGTGATGTTGGGAGAAATGGATCTCTCTTACTTGATCTTGGTTGGGATCTCTCTGGTGTGAAAGGAGGAAGAAAGGTTGGTTCTTCATTTTCTTCTTCTGAAGATTCTTCATCAGAGGTACTGATGAAGGGAGAGACAAGTTCTCTCTCAGCAGGATTAGGAACATGGCTTGATTCACCCTTCCTATGTGCATTCCATTGGCTTTCTTGTACATCCCATCGTTTCTCCATCTCTCTCTCATAGTCAGAATCTTCAAGCCCCCATGGATATGGTGGTACATCTTCTTCTGATGTTGGAGAAGAAGAGTGTTGATCAGAGGTTTCTGGGTTTGATGACATGGTTTTGGAAGAGAATTGGGTTGATTGGGAAATTTGGGTTTGAAAGATTATTTGGGGTAAATTGGTGACTGAGATGTGTTGTTTGGGGGTGATTAAATAAGCCAAGGATAGGTGTTATGCAAATTAATGAAGGTCATTTACTTTTATCTGTTTTGGTTGGTTAAATGAGTAACTCTCTGTTGACTTTTGAGAAGATATTTTTGTAAATAGTAACTTAGTTAAAAAGTTACTTGGGTTAACTAATATTGATTAAGTTTGGTCCTTATTCTTTGAACACAGCCAAACCCAGTATTGATTAAGGTGAATGGAGTTATAAGATGTGTATCTTAAGACACATAACAAATGGTTATTGATTCACCATGTCTTATCAACATAAGAATCAACTAGTCCTGAGCAAACGGCTACAGGTAAAGACACATCAAATCCGTTCATGGTTGATAGTTTACCAAAAACTAGGTTCTCAACTCACCATACATCTTTATGATCAAGAGTTGGCTAGTCCATAGCAAACGGCTCATGGTAAAGACATGTCAAATCCGTTGATAGCTGGTAGTTTGCTAAAAACTATGATAAGAGCAGCTAATTTTAAATGTTTTACTTTCCACTGCTCTTTGAAATTTTGTTGATTTTTACCACTGCAAGTTCACCGTTTCCACTGACAGCGTAAATTTTACCACTGGTGAACTAGCCGTTACAACTGTGTGTCAGTAATCTTATTTTTACTAGCCGTTGCAAATATAACTGTCTTTCCTTATTAATAGGGTAAAATTTTTGGGAATTATCTACTTACCAAACTTTATTTATTCTTTTCTAAAGATAAATCTTTCTATAGATAATTCACCATACGCGTTTTCCTCAAAACCCTATTAGTATAAATTGATCATTATATGGCTTGCTTTTTATTCTCGATTACTAACACTTTTATCTCTCAAATCGCAAAATCATGGTGACTCTCAAGTTTGCAGAAGAACACAACCAAGTGGCTTACCTACAAAAGTCAAACGACAAGAGTGGACCCGTTTTTCATCAGATTGTGGATTTCCTAAACACAACTCATATAAGGTATGCCTTAACTATGAATCCCACAATCTTTGTTTCTCAAATCAAACAGTTTTGGAACTCTGTGGAGTCCATAACACTTGAACAGGGGGACACACATGAATCTGTGGAAGCTCTTAGAGCCACAGTGGATGGGGTAATTATTGATGTTACTGAGTCATCTTTGAGGAGAATTCTCCAATTGGATGATCTCAATGGTATCATCACATTACCTAATTCCGAAATTTTTCAACATATTGCTTCTATGGGGTATGATACATCTGATCAAAAAGTTACTTTTAGAAAAGGATGTTTTTGTCCCCATTGGAGATTTTTGATACATACTCTGTTGCATTGCCTTAGTCCTAAGCAAACTTCTTATGAACAATTTCCATCTACCATGGCTTATCCTTTGGTATGTTTGGCAACTGATAGGACTTTCAATTTTTCAAAGTTTATATTTAATAACATGAAAGGCAATGTAAAGAGTCCATATAAATTTTTAATGTATCCAAGATTTGTGCAAGCAGTGTTAAATGAGTTTCAACTGCAACATCACAATAGAGTTTATGAACCTTCCTGTCTTAAGCCTAAAGTTTTTCAAAACATGAGTAAGGCCTCATATCTTTGGAATGGGGAGGTTCATCCACTTTTTCCTCAAATGCTTGCTAAAATTGTTCAAGTACAGGGTGAAGATGCAACAATCCCAGTTGTATCCCATCACACACCCACTATTTTTGTTCCATAAATTCAACATACCCCTGCTATAACTCACACATATGGGAGGAGGCAAAAACAGCCAACTCCTTCTATGACAACATTGCATGTTGCTGACCCTTATGGTTTAGGAACAAGCAGTGGTGGTTCAAGGCTTCAATCTAGTCCAACTAGAGAAGAGCCTGAATCAATGCCTTATGATTCACCTCTCCCAACAGGTAACACAGTTGGAAGTGTTGAAGGCAGTGTGACACTCACTGAATTGATGGAACTATGTACCAAATTAGTCAAGCAGGTTCAATCTCTGGAGAAAGATCTGACACAGACCAAAGAACATCATGCCACAGAGTTGAATTTATTGAAGACTGAGATTCAAAAGTTACAGAATGAAGTTGAAAATCTCAAGAAGAAAAGACATGTTCAAGCTGTAGTTTCTTCTCCATCGTCACCACATGATGATCTTTCTGCAGGTTCTGGTTATGGTTTGGGAACTTCTTCCAAACAGGGGAGGAAAACAGATGCAGAGATTAAGGGGAGGAGTACTAATTTTGATGATATGTTTGCTGAGCTCAATGATTCTGAAAATGCTCAAGCAAAAGATGATGTAGCTGAGATTGAGGGGAGGAAATTGGATTTTGAAGATATGGTTGTTGATACTGGTTTTAACTCTGAAGATGTTCTTGGAACTGATCAACCAATTGACACTGAAGCAGAACAAGTTACCACTGATCAAATAATTTCCACTATAAGTGAAAAAGTTACCACTGATGTTCCATTAGTTACCTTTGCAGTGGAAGAAGCTGCCAGAAAAAGATCAGTCAAAGGTAAAGCAATTGTGATTGGTTCAGAACAAGAGCATACAAGAATGATTTCCAAGAAAGTTCAAGCTCAAATTGATTTTGATGCAAGATTGGCAGAACAATTTGAAGCTGCAGAGATTGAACATAAGAAAAAGCAAAAGGAGGATGAAGTTGCTGGTTTTATGGAAGCACAGAGGTTAGATAAACTTGAAGCAGTAATGGCACAACCACTCTCAGTGATTCCACCAACTATCTTACATGAGAAACCTCCTATGTTCTCATATGTGCCAACAGATGAAGAGATTGAACATATGATTAAACATGATCCAGTTGTAAAGAAGAAAGCTATTGAGCTTGTTGCTAACAAGACTTTGACAGAAGAACAAAGAACAGCTCAATTGGCTGATTTCATTCAAATGAAGAATCAACAAGCACTGGATGAGGTTATTGGAAAAGTCAGAAAAGGTCAAAAGAAACAGAGACAACCTACAAAGGCACATATCATTCATGAGATGAAAGTATTTTGCTGCCATATTGGAACTTGGAAGATGGCTGATTTCAAAGGTATGTCTCATGAAAGAATTGAAGGTATCTACTACAGAATTAAAAGGCAAGATAGTACCTTCAGACCTATTGATTTTGAAGAAGTTGAAAGATTTAAACAAAGTAAAAGGAAAGCTTCAACAGTTGAAGATCATGTCACAAAAAGAGTGAAAGTTCCTCAAGAGAAAGAATCTCAATCTGAGAAATGTGCAGAAGATCTACAAAATGCAATTATCATTGTTGAAGAAGAAGATTTCTACCCAGATCCTTTACAAACAAAACATCCAATTATTGATTGGGAAGTGTACACAGCAAAGACTTTTGCTTCTACTTGGAAGATTATAAGACTGGGAGGAGAATCTTCATCATTCATTCAGTTTGAAGATCTTCTTAAAGCATGTGATAGAGATGATCTTGATACTCTTTGGAAGCTTGTTAATGAAAGATTCAAGGCTGATACTCTCAAGGATATGAAAGAAATGCAGCTCTGGGTTGACTTAAGAAGACTATATGAACCAGATCTTAATGATAAGTATTGGAAGTTTGATTCATCAAACTTGAATACTACATGGACATATTTTGATAAATGTGAGGTTCATCATGTTTCTACAACAGATAAAGTGGATGTATTTATGTTTGCTGAGAAGGAATATCCACTTAGAGCTACAACTCTTTCTGCAATGTTGAAATCAAAGTTAAGAGTTTATGCAGATAATGAAAAGATTAGAGCTTTGATTCAGAAGATTCAAGATCAATATGCAAGAGCTGATAAAGTGTTGAGAAAAACAAGATAAGTGTTTGGAAGAATTCCCATATCCTCAGGATTATTGTATACTTGAAAAAACTTGTTGATTTACTTATAAATCATAAGTTTAGGGGAGGATTGTTGGGAATTATACTAACAGTTACCACGGCTAGTGAAGATGTTACAACTGCAGAAGATTGTACTTGCAGTGGAAACTCATTACCACTGCAAGAACAAATATTACCACTGCTTACTTGATAACTGTTAGAGAAACGCGTAGAGATAAATATATAATAGATCTTGTGTATATCTTATTCTATTAGCATTATACTTATCTTGTAGAAGAGGACTCCTTGCTGTATAAAAGGAGATCCTAGGTTATAGTTAGAATATATCTTTCTAATACGTTTTTCCTAGAGCTTCAAGGTGTAACCCTAGTGATATTACAGATCACTCGTATTATTATCATTAATAATATTGGAGCTATTCGTTTGTTACATACATTGTTCTTACATACATACAACTGTTTCATTCACAATCAGTCTTCTAAGTATCATCAAGTAGATTCCGCATACTTAGTGGTATCACTCAAAGTATCAATATTAACACAAGTTCAAGGTGTTCACGATCCAACAAGTTCTACCCCTAAAAAGCTCATATGGTGTCTTGTTCATTGATTGCACCACTAAAACCTTATTTTGTACATAACAAGCAGTGCTAACTGCTTCAGCCCAAAAATTCATGGGAAGTTTTGAGTCAGCCAGCATGGTTCTAGCAGCTTCTATCAAAGTCCTATTTCTCCTCTCAGCCACCCCATTTTGCTGAGGAGTTCTAGGAACACTATACTCTCTCTTAATACCTTTGACCTTACAGAAATCATCCATTATTTTATTCTTAAACTCTGCCCCATTATCACATCTGATGATTTTAACCTTCCTATCCACTAGGTTTTCTACCTCAGTAATAAAAGTCTTAAGGATGCCAGTTGTCTCATCCTTAGTGGCCAAAAAGAAAACCCAAGTAAACCTGCTATAGTCATCAGTTATAACAAGACAATACCTTTTGAAGTTTATACTGCTCACAGAAGTTGGACCAAACAAGTCAATATGCAACATGTAAAGTGGGTGAGCAATAGAATTTTGAACTTTGGGCTTACAAGAAGCTCTGTGTTGCTTATCATTAAGACATGCAACACAAGTTTGGTCATTCTTAAATCTTTTCTGGGGCAAACCTCTTACCAAACCATCTTTTACAATCTTATTTATGGTTTTAAAGTTAACATGACCAAGCCTTCTATGCCATAACATGGATTCATCCAAAGTGGCCTTTGCAAGCAAGCAAGTGAGATTCTCTTTGGGAACAATGTTCTTCATATCAATACTGTATAAGTTGCCTTTTCTAGGAATTTTAAGTAGCACTTGACTTTCATCAGGCAACTTATAATCCTTAGAAAGGACAAAGCATTCCTTATCAGTAAAAAGAGCTTTGTTCTTCCTGTCACACATCTGTGAGACACTAAAGAGATTGTACTTAAGCTCTTTTACATAGTACACATCTTCAAAATCCAAATTTCTAGTTTTAATAGTTCCTTTACCAGAAATTTTATCACCAATACCTCATCCAAAACTGACATATTGTCCTTCAAATGGTATGAAGTTTGAAAGATAGGACTTATTGCCAGTCATATGCCTTAAACATCCACTATATAAATACCTTGATTAGGCTTTATAGCACTTGGATGTCACTGCACATAAGATAAAAGAAAAGTTAGTTTCTTTTGGAGACCCAAGCCATGATTGACTTAGATCTGCCCTGTGTATCAATATAATTATATCTATAAAAGGTCATTGATAAACCATTGGGATTGTTAGAGGTATTAGTTCCTTTTGGTCTCCATTCCCAACGTGCTGAGGCCTTCACACCATTTCCCATATTTACCCTGTTGGTGTTCACAACACTACCAGTATTAACTTTTGGCCTAGCAGTAGAAACTGTTGGCTGAGTTGTTTTAGCTTTAGGAACCCATTTCATGTTGTGAACAACCTTTTTCTCATAAAGAGACCTTTTTCCTGTTTGTACTGTTTTAACAAAAGTTGTGATTGGTTTTGCACTTGAAACAGGTTGTCTTGGGTAAAAGTTCTTGGTTGATCTAGCAGTACAAGGTGATTTTATTTGTACTACTCTGGGAGACATATTACTTTGGACATTAGGGTGATTATTTCTTTGAAACATATTTTCATTCACCCTTTGGTTTGTGTTCCCTGAGACCCTGGTTTTCCCAAATATCACTCTTCTTCCCTGATGGTAACCACAATAAGCATGTAAATGATAAGCTTCCACAGATATAACATGCTTTATTGTTCATTACAAAATTACTACCAAGTTGATGAGATTTAAGGTTGTTCCAGTTCCTATAATTACCTCTAGGACTTCTTGACCTAGATGTGGACCTATACATCTCAGCATACTTGATTGGTGACCTAGGTTGTTTAACTTGTTGTTTAGGTGACTTAGTTTCTTTCCTAGCAAGCTTAGGTCCAGAAGTTTCCTCATTAACTTTAACATTTAACAAAACTTCATCTGCTAAGGATTAATCACTAGCACTTTCAAAAACTTCATTCTCAGGCTTAACCTTTTCTTCACCACCACTTTTAACAAATTTAGGGCCATACTCAAAGGTTGGTTCTTGAAACTCTTCTCACCCTGTATGAGCCAAGTCTATACCTGGAGGTGTTGGAACACCTCTTAGTGGTGGAGGAACAGAATTATATCCCACACCTGACTTAGCTTTGTTTACAACCTGTGCTTGCCAAATTTTGTTAATTTCCTCAGACTGATAAGCTAGTGTATCACAAGTTATTTGAATATTTTCATTTGCCTTCTTGAGTTTTTCTAACTCTTCTTTAAGGGCCTTATTAACTGCTATCTTATAGTCTAAATCTCTCTTTAAAACAGCTATATCATCATTATATTTAGACTTATTAGCCCTATAATGTTCTAACTGTGCCTCTAAAACACATAAGCCTCTTTTATGTTTTGACAAATTATAGTTAGCATTATTCAATTATGTTATTTGATTATCATAAAGTTCCCTTAATCTTTCACATTCTTTAGAAGCTTTGCAAGATTTAGAACAACTTTCAAAAGTATTTACCTTAGAGTCTGAGAAGGCCATTAAGGCAAACTCAGTTGCAACCAACCCTGCTTCAAAGGTGCTTCTTCTTCATCTGCCATGAAACTCTAATCATAGCTTACTCCATCAACGGCTATCTGGATTGTACCATGTGGACCTGTTATCTGGCTTCCTTGGTTTTCTGCATTCTCTAGCAAAATGTCCCAACTTGTGACAGTTGAAACATTCTACTTTCTTCTTATCAAATCCTGAAGTTTCATTACCATTTATGGTAATTTGTATTCCAGTCTTTTTCCAGAATTTCTTAGCCATCATGCTAAGAAGAGCAACCTACCACTTTATATCCATTTCTTTCATGTCATCATCATCCACCTGCTCTAAGTCTTCATGAGTTAACGACTTGAGAGGAATGCATAGAATGTAGGATCTCCTAATCCAGCAATCTTCTTCTGTGAACTAGTGGTGACAATATGAACTAACAGTAGAAACTGCCATATTAGCTGTACAATCATCTTCATCATCTGACTTGTTAGCAATGGAAGATGACAAAAGTGCAATGTCCCAGAACTTGTACACAATCCTCCAGACTACTTTAATCTTTGTTCAACAATTTTGAAATTGTTGTAAAGATCGTTTAGCTTCATAGTTTCAATATTTGGCTTGTTTTGCCAGACCACAACATGTGTACCAAACTCTGAAGGTATACTCCTTAAGAACTTTTGATTGAGATCTTCCTTGTCAACTTCAATGCCAAACACAGTCAACTGTGTAACTATCTTCTGCAGCCTTGTAAATATGCTATCAATGGACTCATTACTAGATGCAGAAAGTTTTAATATTTTTGCTTCAATAATGTCTTTTGTGTATTCTTAGTAGCATCATTACCACCAAAAATTGAGCAAATTTCATCAAACAATTGCTTTGCTGAGGTATACTTATGAAAAGCAAGTATTTGATCTTTGGGGAGAGTCATCAGAAGCAAGATTTTGTCCTTCAAATCATTCTTCTATTGAAGCCTTTCATCACTGGTGACTGGACCAGTGTTTTGCTTCTCAACAGCCTTTTCATCAATTGTTTCTGTTGTAGTTCCAGGCTTGAATGAGTCACCATAAAGAATGATTTCCCAGAGAGCATAATCTTGGACAAGGAAGTAATGTTCTATCATAATTCTCCACATATCAAACTCATTAAGTTTGAGTTTTGGAAGTCTTACAACAACATTGGATTGACTGTTCTCCATCTCCATTGGATTAGTGAAAGAGAATGAGCTGTTTCTTTGGATCTTCTAAATTCAAAGTATCAGGAACCTATCTCTGATACCACTTGTGGAAGGATCTAAACATACGCCTTGTGTTAGATTGATACTTTGATTGTATATTAACTAGCAAGCGGAATTCACTAGTTAACACTTTAGAAGATATTATATGTGAAATGTATGAGTATGTATAGAACAATGAGAAAGAAACATAGTGTATTCACCACCAAAACAAGGTTCAATATTATTAAAATAATACGAGTGATCTTTGCTATCACTTGGGTTACAACCTTGAAGCTATACTATGTTCTTCTGTATTTTCTTATAACTTTCTCTTAACCTAGAATCTCCTTTTATATAGAACAAGGAGTCTTGCACAAGATAACTATACTAGAAGAATATTCGTATCATTCTAAACGTATAAAATATACATGCAATGCATTCTATAATTATCTTGAACACGTCTTCACTTTTGATCTTTATCACATAAACAGTACTAACTTTCTGAGCTAGAAGTACAAACTAACTTTGTACTGTTAGTGCAATCTTTCAACAATTTCTTCTTTAAGCTTGACAGTTCCAACTATTAAGTATAATTCCCAACACTGACTATAACTTACTTTATCGGGCTTTTCGTGGCCTTGACTTTCCTTTGTTATCAGACTTGTCCTTGCACAAGGATTCTAGTATCAAAGATATTATGCCCCTTTTCCAACTAGATGCCCAAGTCGCGGAGAATCTTGGGTTAGTTGATCTGCAGCCTAGCCTCAAACAACTTTCCGCTCCTCAGCTTAAGGATAACTTAGTTGTTGGTGAGACTTCTTTGTCTTTGTATCTGAGTTCTGCACGTCAAAGAGTTAAGAAGGTCCGGGAGAATGCTGTTGTAGGTCAGTTTGCCCTGGCAGACATGTTTGCCTTTATGTCTAGCCCTCTCTCCCCTGGATCTTTGTTTGGTCCGGAAACCGTTCCTTCTAGTGGGCCAGTTGCTATAAGTGTTGATGCTACCTCCGTGTTTTTCGATCCTTCTTTGCCAACCGGATCCATTTCTACGGATCACATACCGGTTTCAAATGTTGAGAAGGATGGGAATGTCATCACTTTAGTTATGAATTCTTATGAGGAGGAGCTTGGTGTTGCTTCGGAGCAGGGTCGTGCGGAATGACCTTTGTTGTTATTACATATCGTGTCCGCGTGTGGTCTTTCCTTGAAAGGCCTTTTTGTATCTTGGAAATTGTTTCACTTGATAATGACAAGTTTTTATTTGTAAATTTTACACGGTGTGTTCCGTAAATGTATATGATATTTATGCTTCATGCATCTTCATTTAACGTTCTAGCTTATGGCATGCATGTGTAGCTTTCGTAAACGTGTTTATCTTTTGCGCTAAAGTTATGTCTAACCCTTTTGTGGCTTTTTCTTTGCGCTAAGGTTATGTTTAACCCTTTTGCGTCTTATTCTTTGCGCTAAGGTTATGTTTAACCCTTTTGCGGCTTGTTTCTTGCGTTAAGGTCACGTCTAACCTTTTTACGGCTTGTTTTTGCACTTACATGTTGTGCTCTTGCTATTGATAGAAATACGTACTAATACGTGATTTTATCTTGTAGTCTTATATGGATACTTGTGGGTTATCCTCCTAGTACTGGACTTGCAATCCCTCTTACGTACCTACGGTTTAGTTATGAGGTTCTGCACCCTTTTAGTTATACGGGATAATGTTTTTGGGGCTTGCCCTTTGTGTGCGCGTCTTACTCACATATGTGTGCGTTTGTAAAGTAAGTATTTAGGAACTTATAATTGTAAAATGGTGAAGGTAGCTAAGCTTCACACTTTATTTTATTAAAATCGTCACAGTAATAAAAATAATGAATTATATCTTTACAAACATCTAAAGGTGGGTTCTACCGGGGTGGCCCGTTACGAGTTGTAGCTAAAACACTGATGTTTTATGCTTGCGGATACGGAATTTCGTCTTTGTTTCTTTGCTTTTCATCCGGCAGTATTTGCGTTCCTTTTGCATTTTAGGCTTAGCGAGCACTGGCGCTTGCTCATGTTTTTATATTTGCTCGAATGTATGTGTAGTCCAGAGACTGTTTATAACACCTTCCTTGCTGATCTTGTGTAACTTCTCTTGGTGCTGCATCGTTGGCGGGTGGATTTGGGTTGTGCGGGCGGCTGAAGACCAGCAATGGCTTTGGTAATTGGCAGTTTTACACCATGCTATATGATGCAATGCTTTACTTTTTTCCGCATGGTGTCTTTGCCTATGATCCCGCTTGTGCGCTTGGCTGCAACTAAGGATCGGAAGTACTTTGACTCCTTCCTTGGTTGATTAACGTTGCAGGGTGGGGCTGCTTGATGTCCGGATGTCCATTTTCATGATGGCACGTCCATTTGATGCCTTTCTACCTCTTTTCCTACAGTCGCACATACATCCATCCTCTATCCCTCAAGTCAACGGGTCCCCATAACTTGTTCTTACCCTTTACGCTTATCAGCCCTGTGCACCGATACCTGTGTTTTGCCGCCATTGATCAGGTGTTAAACGGAGGCCTTGGTCAGGAGCCAGGCCGTTGCCGATTGCATGTTCCCAGTTATACCTTTGGGTGTGTGCTCACGGTGTACCTGTTTCATGTCGGCGGCACTCGACCCCTCTTGTTAGTTGACGGTTGGTCGAGCTGATGGGCGTGCACGCATACGGGGGTAGTTGAGACTTCTTCTCTAGGCGGCTGCGGTACAACGGTACCCGCATCGCTCAAATGTTGTGATGGAGAATGAAGTTCAGGGGAACTTGGATGAATGGGATTGGGAGAGTCTGGTGGTTGGATGTTACTAGTCGTCATTTAAGAATGACTGTTTTATTAGTAGTCATTTAAGAACATGATCGGAGTTAGGTGTCCTTCGGGATTCTATGCATCTGTTTTTGCCTTAGACAACCCATTAGGGTGAACCATGAATTGGTAGAGAATCATCGCAACCATGTGACGTTTTGTTGGCGGATTGCGATTGTTGTTCCTGGCAGACCTCTTTGTTTTTTGATGCAGTTTTAACATCTTTGTGGTTGTTTAGCGAGACACCGTTATTTTTGGATCTTTTGGTGTTTTAGTGGCTTTGGGATTGGTGGTTCTTCCCTCTTGATGGCTATTTATAGCGAAAGATTGGGGGGTTTCTAGTGTTTTCTGCGTGAGCAGTTATGACCCCTAGGCACGTGCCTAAGCCTGTGGCTAGGACGCCCTTTCGACTTGTTAGTTCTAACACGGAGTCAACAGGTAGGATATATCGATGCCTCGGGAAGGAGCGTGATTTTGTGTTTCTAGGGACCTTTTTGTTTCTTAGTCCGCGGAGCGGCTGTTAGTTTTCCAGGTGCTGTGTGATTTCCTTCCCGCATGCGGATCACTTGGCTGGTTGGGGGTTTTCATCTGGTGCTTCGAACCATTCTTCCGTACCAAGGGTTGTCTCGGTTTCGTTGTTATGTAACCTTTTCGACTTCTCCTTGCTGGTGGTTGCTATTAGCCATATTGGCTTTGCGATTGTCTTTTTTAGGTTTGCCGTCATAGCCAGAGCTAATATGTCTGATGTTTGGTGGTATTTTTATTTTATTTTTTGTGGGAGCGTTGCGTCTCCTTGTTACATAGCTTCCGTACGTTACCATGTGTGTATCAGTTACGAAGGTGGTCAGTCTTATGGTACGTGCTCGTTGCTTCCGCGGACAGTGTTGCACATTTTGTTATAACCGTGTCTTTGTAAGTGGAGGTCATCTCCACTGCCTCAGGTTCTTGACTGCTTCTTCCCCCTGCAGTAGGCCCTGGTCATCCTTACCATTTCTTCCATAGATTCCGGTATTTCCCTGTTCAGGTACTCTATTAGTACCGGGTCTGATACTTTCTTCATGAAGTTGGTAATTTTTGCGGGCTCTGGCATTTTCTTTGCTTTCCTGCTTTCTGTCAGGAATCTTCTTGTGAAGTCTTCTATTGACTCACTTCTCCCTTCCCTGGCGCAATGGACCTTATTATCTCTTCCTTTGTTTTTTTTCATGCTAAGGAAGGTTTCTAGGAACGCATCCCTCATTTCACGAAATCTGCCTATGGACCCTTGGGGAATGTTTTCAAACCATACCCTGGCGGCACCCATAAGTGAGCGCTCAAACATTGGGCACTGTTGGTCCCGTTTACTAAGTTATAATTAACTAAAGAGTTAATCTAACCTAGTTCCATGACTTTTAACACAAATATAAAGATGATTAACAAGAAAGAAACGTAAAGATAAGAAACAATATTTTTCAACGTTTAATCCTTTATTAGAAGTTAATCAAAAAGAATTATACCCAAGTGTTTGCGGAATAACACTTGGGATTGAAAATGACAAGTTTGGTATGACTCCTCTCTAAACCCAAACAAAGTTTGAGTGACAACTAAAAGGTCCTACTGAGCAATATCAGGGACTATGTTGTTCCTTGGAGGAGTAAAAGAGGTTTGTGAATGTCTAAGCATTAATTGCACAAACTTGTCAACTTTTAATCCTCACTTATGCTATCTATTTATACACAAGTGAATTACCACTTTACAGAAAAAGACAAATTGATGACCTAAGCTAGTAGAGACAAAATGCTCGCGTATTTTGTCTCTGTTACAATAGACTATATTGGGTAAAAGACAATGTGCCTTTCTAGTGCACAGTGATGACACCATCCTGACTTGATGCCTTTCAGGGAAAGTTTGACTTCAGGTCGATAGGGATACCTGTTCAGACATTCAAACTTTTCCCGCTTCATCCGCCCATTCTTCAATCTTTAGTAGTTGTTGAGGAGTCCGGTGGGTTTAGTGAGATATTGTCATCCTCACTGAACCCATCATCTTCTTCTTGGCTTAGATGTCACTCACTGAGTTCCGCCTCACTAACTGGAGGACCTTTCTTCTTAGGCTCGGTCTAAGCATCCTGAAGATGACTCACTAAGCAACTATTCACTCAGTGACTTGAAGGTATTTACGGATATTAAACACTTAGGTTATTTTATGTTCAAATCCTAGAAAGAGGAAGCTTGGGTAATTCAGTAACCTAACAATCTCCCCCTATTTGGATATACAAATAGCCTAAGTGGGTCATGATTCAGTGTGAGTTGTCAGGGGTCGTCATCTCTCACTGAGTGTTAATGTAATTTACTTCGGACACTGATAACTTAAAAAAAACTTCAATGTTCATTAATAACTATTACAGATCATAATAAAATTACAAAATACAAAAGAAGATAGTTGGTGCAGATTCAGATGTTCAGATGGTAACCAAGAGCTTCAAGCTTTGCCTTCTTGGATCTCAATAGATACTTGTTAGGGTGTTCCTCAATCATGGCTTTCAGGTCCAGGCAGAACCTCATATTTTTCAGCACACTTGACGGGGGAAACCAACATGAGGTACATAAGCATCGTTTTAATTCCAGCCCTGTCCATGTCAGACCATCTTTGGAAAGCAGGGTTCCCATATTCATCAGTGAAGCACAGGCCTCTTTCAGGAGCTTCAAGAACCATATTGTTCACAAAGGTGATTCCTTCAGGAAGAGATCTATCACAATCTAGCCCAGGGACCTTGATCTCAGGCTCTAGTTCAACTTGCTTTCTTTTCCTTCTGGAAGCCTTTGGTGGAGCAGTCTCAGTTGATGAAGCAGGAAGAAGATAAGGGATGTCAAGAGCTTCAGGCATTTTCTTCAGTCTGTCGTACCTCTCCTTCAGTGACTTTAGGAGATCAGGGACCACGACATTTTGCTTTTTGGCAATGATGGGTCGAAGCTCATCTAGTTCAATAATGCCAAAATCAGCAAACCTGAATGATTTATGGACATCAATTATTCTTTGATCAGGTCCCCTAAAGATGGTGACAACAGCAGGATTGGTGTTGCGATGAATCTGAATGTCAGTGATGGTTTGAGGTTTGAGTCTTTCTTTCATCACCCACTTATACCTCTCAGTCCTGGTTTTCCTTACCTGAGCGTCCTTCATGAGCTTTTGTTCTCTTTCCTTTTTAAGCGCACTCAATTCTTCTTCCTGAGCCTTTTGAAGACTGCACCAGCTGGCCCACTAACCAGTTCCTTAATGTCCAACCCAATCTTTTCAGCCTCTTCATGCACAACCTTTATAAGGGCAAGCTTGCTCATCCTTCTTCCTCAGCCACCTTCTCCCGTATCTCGTCTCTTTCCATATGGGCTTGAATTTCAGCGTCAGTGAGGTGATACATCACTCCATTGATTTCAAATAGAATTTTGATGGGTTCATCAGGATCATGTCTGACTAAGGTGGAAGCAGGCTTCAACACTATTTCAGGCTCTTGTTTTGTAAGTATTTTTTTTGCCATTGTCCTGCCTGAGTGATGAGGAGACTGTTGCTTCATGAGGCTGATAAGAGGAGATGGGTGTAGCCTCAGTGACATGCTCCCCCTTAATGTGAGAGGGTTGTTCTCTTGAAGCAACATCGGTAGCCATTGGTTTACTGGTTGAGGCTTCTGGGGCTTCAGTGAAGGGAGCATCAGTTGCATTCTCCCCCTTAACTGCTGCTTGAGCTGAGGTGATGGCAAGAGTTGGACTGACTGATGCAGAGGGAGAGGAACCCTTGAAGGCCTGATAGATCTCAGTCATCATAGTCTTGATGTCTGAAGTGTCCTGCTGAATGGTAGACACTTTGGCTTCAAGTGACACCTGAGCATTTTCAGTTACAGTCATTCGCGAACCAAAACTCCAAGCCATAGAGGCTGACTTCTGAGACTGAGCCGCCACTGATTGATCCAAGGCAGCGAGGGAGGATTTGACAGACTCCACTGAGGTACTGAGAGCCTGAAGATTAGAGGACTTCATCAGGTTGAGTAGCTCAGTGAGATGCACAGAGTTCAGCTGATAGGTCTCTGATGCCTGAAGGAGCTTCCTGGTGAGTTCAGGATCATTTTCAAAAATTGGTTAGCCGGCTCCTTTTCATGAGAAGACTAACCTTGGTTTTGGCCAGGTCCTGACCCCTCTAATCCAACAGATTGGGTTTTATCTGCCTGGTCCTTAGAGTCAGTTCCCAAGTTGTGCGCACCTCCATGAGTGGGTTTGGGTTCCATATCAGCGGGTGGTATTTTTCCCTCTAGGTCTTTGTCCCCCGGGATCCCTTCAGACACTGACGGGCATTTTTCAGTGTCATCCTTAGGAATCGTGAATGTTGTGTCCCTATCAGCGGGTTGTATGTTTCCTTTTGAGTCTTTGGGAAGAGTAGTTGTGCTCTCAAACAAAAGCTTGGATTTACAAATGTCCTCATCAGGCACCTGAGTGGTTATGCCCCCTTTCCAACAGGCTTGTGTTGTCCTGTTGAAGGTTTAGGGACGTTGACTCCCTGATGCTTGGGTTGTGATTTACCCGAGCCTTTAGCAGGATGTGAAAGGGTGTGGGTGCCCTTCTCAGTGGAGTAGTCTGCCCAACCGAGGATTTAGGACCCCTTGCTCCCTGAGACTCTGGTTGTGATTTGCTAGAGCCTTTAACAGGATGTGGAGGTTGAGTTGATTCCAACTCCACTGACTTGTTTATGTCAGCAGAGCCTTTGGGAATGGGTTTGCCTGAGGACACTGAGTGTGATGTCTCATTGCCCTCTGTTGGCCTTTGTTTTGGGGTTAGTGACTCGGTTATAACTCTGAGGGTGTCAGCAGTCAAGGTCTGTTGTTGTTGCCCCCTTTTTCCAAGCTTGGGGACAGAGGGTTCAGTGGCGAGTGACTTGGGTTGAGCCACCTTCCTGGCCCCCTATCCCTTCTTCTTCTCTCTCTTAGAGGGAGAAGGAATGGGTGAAATTTTCTCTACGCCCTGAATTGTTTTCAACATGTATGTTGTCAGGGCGACTTCTGTGACCTCAGTAGGGTCTCTTGAGTAGTTTGCCTTGTGTAAGACATCAGGAGCAAAGCCCATGACATCAGGCCTAATATACTCAACGCCCAATAGATCCTGAAGCACACAGGAAATGTACCCAGGATAAGACATAAGTTTTTGCCTAGATTTTCCTGTGGTCAGTTTGGTGATGAGGTCTTTGAAGATGATTTCTCCAAAGTCTATTTTTCTACCCTCCATGAGCCTGAATACCATCATTGCTTGAGTGGCATTCAATTGCTCAGTTGAGGATTTGTTGCCCCCAAGGACCTGAATGACAAATGTCATCAGGATCCTCCATGGGGCAGGGAACCCGGTCTTGACAATTGGGGCCTTCTTTAATAGGGCCGTGGTGACACTTCAGGGTGTTGATTGTCATAAGGCGCAAGTTCCAACAGTATGCCTGTTACTTCTTCAGCCTTGGGTATAGGCACAAAGGTCTCAGTATAATTAAGAGATGTGGCCTTGATGAAGGTTTTGTAGTCAAGGGAGAGGGTTTTCTTCCCATTGAGCACTGAAAACCTGATGGTGGCTTCCTTGGTAACATCAGGTTTTTTAACCCTTGATGTGCACCAGAATTCCCTCAGTAGGTCATGAAATATGACAGAGGGGGATTTGGTAAAGGCTGTGGAGAGGAAGCAATTTTGAAGAAATTTTACTACACCCTTATAGGCAGGAAAGCCTTCAGGGTAAGAAAATTTCCCCACCACATTGTTCTTGGTCATGTTAACACCCTCAACTTGGAATTCCACATTAGGGCGTATGTAATAGCTTTGAAGGAAGCCATGTGTAAAGATCAGTTCTGGTTTTAAAAGAGGTTTTGATTCAAAGATTAAACACACACAGTTTGGAGTAATTTTGTTCTTGAAAAAAGTTGCAAGAGTTTTCTTAATTTTAAAAAGCGTGTGTGTGTTTTTCTTTGTGGGGGTATTTATAAAGGATGGAATTAGGGTTAAAGATGATGCGGATATCAAATAGTTTGAATAAGTTTGAATTGTAATATAAATTTGGTTTGATATCCGCATTAATGACACGTTTCCCATCACCCCTCTTTTTTCGAAACATGATTAGATGAACAGTTGCGCGTCTCTGCAAAAGACACTTTTGCAAAGTGATGTCACCACATATATAATTATGTGAGTGAGAGCATTTAATGCTCAGTTGTATTGGTGAGGAAGATGTGGGGGCCCAAGATATAGATGCCAGTTGTGTAAGTAACATATATTCCTATATTTAATAGGAATCAGTTACCTACTTGGGACATTTACTAACTAAGTACTTAGAGCATTTAGTTAGGTATTCAATGCCATTTGATATCTTGAGCCCCCTGAATGATTTATCATTCAGTGTGTTGATGATCAGTGATGCGGTGTACATCACTGAGAAACGGGTTTATTCAGGGACCTAAGAGAATTTACATCAGGTTAGAACAACTTTAATCAGTTGCCTGATTCAATGTCCAACATGCCCAGCTCAGCTTTCAGTCTGGTGAATGTAGGTTCATCCAAAGGTTTTGTAAAGATATCAGCTAGCTGATATTCAGTGGGGATGAAATGTAATTCAATTTCTCCATTCATGATGTGGTCCCTGATGAAATGGTATCTTATGTCAATGTGTTTGGTTCTTTGATGAAGCACAGGGTTATTGGAGATGGCTATGGCACTGGTGTTGTCACAAAAGATGGGTACCATCTTGTACTGAATGCCATAGTCACTCAGTTGGCTTTTCATCCAAAGTACATTTGCACAACACCCTGCAGCAGCCACATATTCAGCTTCAGCTAATGACATGGCTACCGACTATTGCTTCTTAGTACTCCAACACATAAGTTTACCACTAAGGAATTGACAGGATCCTGAGGTACTCTTTCTGTCCATATTGCAGCCTGCATAGTTTGGGTCAGTGTATCCTTTGACATCAAACCCTAAGCATTTAGGATAGTACAAACCAAGGTTTGGTGTACCCTTCAGGTATCTGATGATTCTTTTGACAGCAGTGAGATGAGACTCTTTTGGATCAGCCTGATATCTAACATATAAGAATTGGATGTCAGGTCTTGAAGCAAGTAAGTACATCAGGGACCCTATCATTCCTCTGTATAGGGTTTGATTCACTGATTTACCAGTGAGGTCTGGACCAAGGTTGTTTGGAGGAACCATAGGAGTTTTTACTAAAGAGCAGTCAGTGAGCTCATACTTCTTCAGTAGGTTCCTCAGGTACTTTTCTTGACAAATGGATATGCCTTTGTCAGTTTGTTTGATTTGAAGCCCAAGAAAGTAAGTGAGTTCACCCATCATGCTCATTTCAAACTTAGTAGTCATCAATTTTTCAAACTGTTTGCAAAGTTTGTAACTTGTTGAGCCAAAGATGATGTCATCAACATATACTTGAACAAGGATGACGTCACTTTTGTTCTATAGATGAACAGGGTGTTGTCAATCCTTCCTCTGACAAACTTATTTTGGATCAGGAAGGCTGAAAGTGTTTCATACCATGCCATGGGTGCTTGTTTAAGTCCATAAAGGGCTTTGTTAAGCTTGCAGACATGGTTAGAAAATTCACTACTTTCAAAGCCAGGAGGTTGTTGCACATAGACATCTTCTTTAATGTTACCATTTAGAAATGCACTTTTAATATCCATTTGGTAAACTTTAAAGTTCATGTATATTGCATAGGCTAGGAAGATCCTGATGGCTTCAATTCTAGCAACTGGTGCAAATGTTTCCTCACAATCAATACCTTCCTGTTGATTATATCCTTTGGAAACAAGTCTAGCTTTGTTTTTGATGTCTGTACCATTCTCATCAGTCTTGTTTTTGTAGACCCACTTCATTCCTATGACTAAAATACCTTGAGGGCATTCAACTAGGGTCATGACATTGTTTCTGTCAAATTGTTCCAATTCATCTCTCATAGCCTGAACCCAACTTTCATATGTCAGGGCTTCTTTGACATTCTTAGGCTCTATGCCAAAGAGAAAGTCTACATAGAGACATACATTGGTTGAGGTTGCCTTGAGTTTAGCAGCCATGCTTCTAGTTAGCATGCCTTCAGTGGGTGATAAGGCGAAAAGTGTACCGCTTTTAAGGGGTCATTTAAGCCCGAATTCATGATTATTTGATCAATTACTGCCCTAAATCGTACCTTTGTCATTTTAGGTACTTTTGAGGAGAAATCTAGAAAAGGAAGCATTTTGGACGTTTTTGGAGCATAAAAGTGAAGAAAACGGCAAAGTCTCAAAATCCTTGCTGGGAACAGTACCTGACGACGTCAAGACTTCACATATGACGGCGTCAAGCTTGGCAAAAGAGGTGGAAGTGGAAAATACACGTGACGACCCAGAACATTTTTAGTGTAATTGACCTGACGGCGCCAAGGCCGTCAGGGTCATTTTGCAAGTGACGGCCCAGAGCTCAATTTCTACATGACAGCATCAAGACTGGATCTAGGCAATACGACCCTTAATTTGGTGGCTAGTTGACGGCGTCAGAAGCTACAACATGACGCTGTCAGGATGTATTCTCTATATATATTTTTCCAATTTTTCATTCATTGTGTGTGGAACATTAGGAGAACTTCGGAGAGCTTAAACCCTAGACGAATTTTCTGTAAAAATAAGGGTTTCAACCCTTGTTCAATCCATGCTTAATTGAAGGTAAGTTTTCCAATAATCATACGATATGTCTATGTGTTGTGTGATTCTATCTTATGCTTGTCTTTATTTTAACATGCTAGGCTAGGTTTTTATTGTGTTTGCTTAGATGTAGTGAAACCTAGATGTTAATTATTGGTTGATGGTTTGTTTATAATTGTTGTGGATGATTGTATTCGATGTTAGGCTTAAGAAAACTGGCAGACTTCCATTGGTAACTTCCTTGAACTTCTTAAGAAACATGATCGGAGGTGTACTACGATTTTTGGTTGTATTTAATGCATAAGTAAATTCTAGTGATCCCATGTTAGGAGCTTTTAGTCGGCTCGACATAGGAGTGAAGTAGGAGCTTATAGAGTTAGAGAATATTGTACACGGCCCTATGTTGGGAATTATATTTATTGATTTGATGATACAAAACAAGAAGAATGAAACATGAAGGGCTTGAAGTGACAAGAAGGAATTCTACAAAAGATGGGAAGGACTTGCTTGCAAAAGAAGTTTTATTTATTAGTCCTTCGTAGTATCTTGTAAACCCTAATCCTTTAGTATATAAAGAGGACATGGGTCATTAGATTAATTAAGTCTTCCATAATGTAGTCGACTAAAAAGGTGTGTGTGTGTAACCTAGGCGTAGGAGATAAACGCCTAGGGATTATTAGTGTTTTAGATTAGATAACATGTTCTATCTTGATCAAAGTAGAACATGTTAATTATATTAGTGTTAGAGATTATAAATGAAAAACCGTGTTTATGATATTGTTCTTATTCCGCTAAGTTATTGATCTTATGAACATTATCATTCCTAGATATAGTTAACATTAGACTTATCAAGTCTAGAGCCCGCAACGATCAAGGAGTCCTGGGTTCCTACATGTGGTATCAGAGCCTGGGGCTCGTGATATCTGGGATGTTACAAGGTTTTGTTGTCGATGAATGCTGCTGTGAAAAAGGTACAATCGTTCTTTTAATAGTTTCGTTATTAATGCTATTGCGATTCTCATTTTTATGTGGCGACAAAACAGCGACAATAAGGTTATTAATTATATATCAGTTGTTTAATGTGGTTATTATACGATTGTCAAGTGGACATAGATCATAAACCTCATACCATTATTTTAATCTATCATGTGGATCGGTTAAAGATTGCATGCGTAAGTTTTCTCAAGGGTTTATTCAACCTAGGATTTTATAATTCTTAATTCCTTTAGTGGGGTCGATATTGTTGGAATAAAGTTACTGGCTACACATGGGAACTTCCTACTGCTACAATTGTTTCTCACATGGGTCGGTTGTGTAAAGATTTTACAATTGTTTACTGGATCGATGGGAGCAGCATCAAGATTAAATGGGTCGGTGTGTTCATAATTGGTGTCGATGGAAAGTTTTTGGTTTGTCATCACGATACTAAGGGTTTCTGTTTGACGATTAGTGCATGTGACGACAAAGTACAATATTTATCTTGTACTAACAAAAGATCGTGGGTCTATTGATTATCAATTATGGGTTTGTCGACTTGCACCTAATGAGCATACTGGTGTTTATTAATGAGGTATTACTGGTATTTGATTTCTAGTCAATTATGGGGTACAAGTTTATTCATGGGTGAGATAATTGGTCGGTGCTTATATTTGAGTCAATCATTATTTCAGAATGATTTGTCGATTTGTGGAATTTTGGGAGTAATGCTGCTGTGCTGCTGCTATGGTAATTAAAGTTCAAAGTGCTGCTACCTATAATAACTCTGCTGCTCAAGTATTTTTCAAAGTACTGCTACCAGGTTTAAGCTGCTGCAACGTACTGCTCCGTTCCATCAAAGTACTACTTCTACAACAAAGTACTGCTCGTAGATATTCAAAGTACTGTTTCAGTGAATGAAGGTACTGCTAGTATTTCAAAGTACTTATGTTCGTTTGAAAGTACTGCTGCGTGTCTCATTGCAAAGTACTGCTACAAGATAATTTATAGAGACAAGTAAAGAGTTTTATGATTCAATACATATACATGATTTACGAGCAGTGAGGGGAAGCCGAGATGGGTTTTTTATGAGATTGGTTCTACTTTGGCTCTCGGTTAATTATGAGCAATTTGTTAGATTACACACATAGGTTATTAGTTTCACACACACAAGATGGTTAGTTGGTTTATATTCTTAAAAGTTTTAACAGGCTCGTATTTGTTCATATTGGAAGAATTGATTACGAAGAAGATTGTTTATCACTTATTCGAAGGTGAAGTGGAGTTTCTTGGATGAGTGTTCTTATCATACCTTATAGTAGGAGGTAACTTGTTTGTGCATTAAAGTTGTGACAAAGACTTGATGAATCTAGCATATTGGTGTATTATCTACAAACTGAAGGTGCTTAATGTCACATTTGCTATCACTTTAAGGAGTTACATTGTAGTGCTCAGTGTCTCATATTAGTTGAGGATTTCGTCAAGAGGTTGCGGTCTACTCATATTATTGGTTCTTGGTATGAGTTTGGAATCACATGGTTAGTACAAGATATAAGAGGCACAGGTTTGGGTTATTCTACTTCTTCATCAAATTTGTTATACTTGATTTTCTTCATCAGTGATCATTACAAGGAGCTTACAGATTTGAAGAATCATGAAGATGGTTAACACATTAATTTCAGGGGAAGTATCTTATGATGTGTTTTAATCATTTGATGTACATGCACCACTCAAGGGGAAGTTTCTATTGCTTATATGTTCTCTATTTGTTGATAACAAAAAGGGGAAGAGATGTTAGAAGAGATTTGGAGTGGCATGGCATGGCTTAAGGGGAAGGCAAAGATTGTTTCATTCATGGCGAGATTTAATTATCTCAACTTTTCTACTTCGTCTAGAGAAGTTCGTACAAGAAGGTGTTTGTTTTGTCATCATCAAATAGGGGAAGATTGTTGGGAATTATATTTATTGATTTGATGATACAAAACAAGAAGAATGAAACATGAAGGGCTTGAAGTGACAAGAAGGAATTCTACAAAAGATGGGAAGGACTTGCTTGCAAAAGAAGTTTTATTTATTAGTCCTTCGTAGTATCTTGTAAACCCTAATCCTTTAGTATATAAAGAGGACATGGGTCATTAGATTAATCAAGTCTTCCATAATGTAGTCGACTAAAAAGGTGTGTGTGTGTGTAACCTAGGCGTAGGAGATAAACGCCTAGGGATTATTAGTGTTTTAGATTAGATAACATGTTCTATCTTGATCAAAGTATAACATGTTAATTATATTAGCGTTAGAGATTATAAATGAAAAACCTTGTTTATGATATTGTTCTTATTCCGCTAAGTTATTGATCTTATGAACATTATCATTCCTAGATATAGTTAACATTAGACTTATCAAGTCTAGAGCCCGCAACGATCAAGGAGTCCTGGGTTCCAACACCCTACAACTAGTATTAAGGAATATAACCCGTCATCCATGCAATTGTAACAAGCTAATCAACCGGTAAAAGATATCTAGGGAGTAATGAAATCTAAGTAAATACATCTTTTCTCATTATTGTTTTCACCACATAATTACACTAGTTTATTTACATTTCTTTTTATTTTATTTTGATTGCATCTGTAGTTAATTGGGTTAGTTGACTAGCAACTAATTCCGCCCACTCCTTCAAAACCCGAGATTTTACTTGCTTTCATAAATATAAAAAAATACAAAAAGAATCATCTCTCACCTCTAGACCTAGTTTAGTAGGCTTTTCAATCCTAGCGAACACTATTCCTGAGTTGAACGATCAATCCTCCGGTACTTGTCACTGTACTATACTACAACGATCAGGTACACTGCCTGGAGGGGATTGCAAGCTTCTCAAGATCCCTTAAGAGGTAAAACCTGTTGCGAGGGCGCAATCCCGCGTATCAGTGGGCTCACCAATGATGTTTACAAGTTCAATTGTTTTAGACCTAGTCCAGCTATCCTGAGGTTTAGGATAGGAATTAGAACTTGTAGAAGCCTGATTTGTTGGAGGAGTGGGTTCAATCATAGGATTCTGAGAGGTTTTAGGATTTAGATCATCAGTGACCTCAAGGTTAACAATTTGATTAGAGGGTTCTTGAACAGTTGGTTCAGTGGGTGTAGTCTTATTTGAGACTTGTTGTGTATCAGTGACTTCACTGATGGTTGGTTGAGGTAAATTGTAAGGAATGATGTAGTATGAAATATCTGCATCAGCTTGGTATTGAGTGGAAGCATTGCTTTCAGGATGATATTCATCAGGAGGGTATCTTGATGAGTCATCAATACCAATTTCCTCAACTGAGGAGTTAGAGAACCTGATGGATTCGGTGCTCTCATCAACAGTGATGTGGTAGGTTTCCTCAGTTTTCTGTCTCCTAGTGTTGAACACCCTGAAGGCTTTGGAGACAAGAGAATATCCCAGGAAGTATCCATCATCAGCTATGGCATCAAATTTACCCAAGTGATCCTTGTGATTATGAATAAACACAGGGCACCCAAATACATGGAAGTAGCTGATGTCAGGGATCCTTCCTTTGAATATCTCATAAGGGGTCTTATTGTGTCTTTTCACTATGATGGACCTATTTTGAGTGTAGCAAGCTATTTTGACTGCCTCAGTCCAAAAGTGTTTTGAAAGGACTGAGCCATTCAACATTGTCCTTGCAGCCTTAATGAGTGTCTTGTTGTTCCTTTCAGCTACTCCATTTTGTTCAGGAGTATAAGGAGAAGAAAAGTTCTGAGATATACCTTTCTCATCACAAAAACACTCAAGGTCCTGGTTTCTGAATTCAGTACCATTGTCAGTTCTTATTTGTTTCACCTTAACATCATTTTGATTTTCAATGTTCGTGACAAAGGATTTGATTGTATCAGTTGCCTGACTCTTTTTGGTCAGGAAGTAAACCCAAGTGTATCTTGAGTATTCATCTACTATGACCAGAGTATACTTCTCATGGTTGATGGACATTGGACTAACAGGTCCAAAGAGATCCATGTGAAGGAGGTGAAGACAGCTTTTGATGGAGAAGGTTTGTTTGGTTTTGAATGATGCCCTGTGGTGCTTTCCATTTTCACAAGCAGAACATGGCTTGTCTTTGGTATACACCATGGATGGAAGGCCAAGAACTTTGTTTTGTTTGGCCAGGTTGTTGATGCTTTTGAAATTGAGATGAGAGAGTCTCCTATGCCAGAGCCAGTTGATTGTCTCACTTGCCTTAGAGAAGAGGCAAGTCCCATTTTGAGTAAGGGATGACATGTCTAGAACATAAACATCATCCCTCCTGGGAGCAATCAACACAACTTCCTTGTTGGTGTTAAAGATGGTTCATCTCTTGTCATCAAACTGGACTATGTATTTTGCATCACATAGTTGACTCACACTCATCAGATTGTATTTGAGACTATTGACATAAGCTATTCTTGTAAAAACTACTAATACCATTGCAGTTTACTAAACCATAATCTTCAGTGGGAGCTGATGAGTTATCACCAAATACTACGGTCCTGATTCTTCTATATATTTGTGCAGATAACTCTTCACACCAATCATACTCCTTGAACATCCACTGTCGAGGTGCCAAGCAGGATCCCTGATGTGTTTCTGCACAAATAGTAAATTGGGTTAGTTTTTCTTGTTAACCCACCTCCTAGTGGGCTTAGTCCTCAGGGACTTTTTGAACTTAGCTAAAGAATCATGATCTGAAGTAGAGTGAACTGAGCTTCCACATGTTTTACACTTTGTGGTAGATGAAGACTCAGTAGACTGAGAAGTGCTGGAAGTGGTGTTTCTTCTGGCTTGAATAACCTTGTCATGTCCTATGTCATCATGAGTGGGGTCTCTACAGATGTTACAACAATTGTTCATCATGCAATCATCAGGTAGATGATCATTGAACCCACAGTGAGGACATGGCAGGAAAGGCTTAGCCTTATGTCTTTGTTTGGAAGATGAGATATACTGATAGCCTTGTGTTTTGTAAAGACCTTGTACTTTTAGAGAAGCAGAGTGAGAGTTGTGATCAGAAGTCCTGTGGTCCTCTTGTTTGCATATCATGCAGAACAGGATTTTGTAGCAATTATCATTCGAGTGGTTTGGATGATTGCAAAGTTCACATCTCACTGAAGGTCTGGATGTGGATTTTGGTTTGGAGGAACTTGAGGAAGTTGCTGGTTGTTTAGACTTTGAGTCAGAGAATTTTTCAGTGGACTCAATCTTTTCACTCAACTTCTTGACAAGTTCAGCTAACTGATCAAACTTAGAATCAGTGCTTTCAGGTTTCACTTCAGTAGATACTGAAGGTGTGTGGGTTTCAGAAGGTACTGAGGTAGGTCTTTTCAGGATAGTTATTCCTGGACTTGTATTCTCCTTTGGAGAATGAGGTTGATAGACTGATGGTACAAGATCAGGACTAGGTGCAGCTCCCTGAAGTTGTTTTAGTGGAGGAAGTGGTGATTGTAAACCAGACTTAGACTCAGTGATGGACTCAGTACTACTGGGTTCATCACTGACTCCTAGCATTTCCTTAATGGCCTGACTTTCAGGCTCCAAAATTCTTCCAGAGTTGAAGTTTGGCATTTTACTGTCAGGATTGACTCTTTCAATCCAATCACTGGATTTTGGTGCAAGTTCTTTGTTAGAGAGTTTGTTAGCTGATAGAAAGGCTGTTGCATGGTTACTCTCCCCAGACACTTCAGTGAGTTGGTCTTCACCCAAAGTAGCCTTTTCGGTACTGGGTGTGAGACTCAGTGTGTCAAAGAGTTTGGGGTTCTTTTGAGTCCATTTCCAAATGACAGCCTTTTCTTTCTTAAGTTCTTCCTAAAGAGCTTGATTTTGTTTTAGAAGTTCAGAATCTTGAATTTGAAGTGTGACATTTTCAAGTTTAGCTTGTTTTAAAGCAAGAAGTTCATCTCTACACTGATTTAATTCAAAACTCAGTTTGTTAAATTTTGAAAACAAGTTTAATCTTTGCTCTTCAACATACTTAAGATCAACATTAATATAATCTAAGTAAGATTTCCAATCAACATCATCATCCATTGAAAGTAAAATGTTTACCTTTCTCATAGTGATGTTCACCCACTCTCCATTCCTTGCATGACTCTTTCCCACAGCAAGTTTGTTGTCCTCAGAGAGAGCCATCAGGGCACTGATATGAACTTCATCCTCAGAGGACACTTCTTCCTCATCCCAACCAAAGTTTTCAGCAACTAGCCCCTTGTTTTTAGCCTGAGCAGGTTTAGGAGCCTGAGGTGTCTAAGTGACTGAGGAGTATGACTCAAGAAGAGCAAGTTTGGCCTTGGCCTTTCTATATTTGGCTTCAAAATCTTTTTGAGGAATTTTTTCAATTTTATTTTGAAAAGACTGACTAAATTGAAGCATTTTTTGTTAAAAATTGCTTGTTCCTGAGAAGGAGTTGTTTCCTAAGAATTTGTAAGATGGCTCAGAGGTTGTTTTTGAGAAACAATCTTTTGCAAAATGACCCTTTTTTCCACATTTAAAACATTCAGTGTTGTCATTTGCTTTTTAGTTAACAAAATTTTTGTTTCTTTTGAAAAATCTTTTTGAGTTAGCAGGAAGTGCCCTTTCATGAAATTCAATTTGCAAATCATTTAGGTACTCCTCACTTGTTCTTTCATCAACCTCATCATCTGATCCATCTTGAAAATCCTGTACAACACCATTGGAATAGAAAGCAGTAGATATGGGTGAGGAGTTCAGGGTCTTTTTAGTCTCTTGAGCTTTGCCAGGGTATCTCCTGGTGATAAGATTGTCTTCATAGACAAACTTCCCATAAATCTCGGGGAGCTCAAGGTTCTGAATATGATTAGCATTTCTAAGACTCTGAGAGAAGTTTAACCACTTCTCAGGGAGACTGTTGACAAAGCTAACATTGATTTCAAGCTTAGACAGGGTGACACCATCATTGGTCAGCTCATTCAGGAGGGTCTTATACCTGGTATGGGTCTCTGAGAGACTTTCAGAGTCTTTGGCCCTAAAAGTATTGTACTCAAGTTTCAGGTCCATGATCCTGTTTTCCTTGGTATCTGAGGGACTTTCATAGCTGTGAACCAAGTCAGTCTGTCTGCTTAACTGATGACTGATTCCATTATATCGTCAGGAAGACAAGATATAATTATGCTTTTCAGGCGTTGGTCTTGATTGACCACCCTCCTCTCATCTTGGGTCTACTGAGCTTCATGTTTGATTAAACCCTGGGCAGTTGTTGGGACATTTGGACCATCATTAATAAGCTTAATGTAATATGGTTCCATCCCAGTCAAGTAGCAAAGCATGCGCTTTTTCCACTTGTTAAATTTTCCAACTTCAAGTCTAGGGGCTAATAAATAAAACTTCTTTTGCAAGCAAGTCCTTCCCATCTTTTGTAGAATTCCTTCTTGTCACTTCAAGCCCTTCATGTTTCATTCTTCTTGTTTTGTATCATCAAATCAATAAATATAATTCCCAACAATCTTCCCCTATTTGATGATGACAAAACAACCACGAATCTTGTACGAACTTCCCTAGACGAAGTAGAGAAATTGAGATAATTAAATCTCGCCATGAATGAAATAATCTTTGTCTTCCCCTTAATCCATGCCATGCCACTCCAATCTCTTCTGACATCTCTTCCCCTTTTTGTTATCAACAAATAGAGAACGTATGCAAATAATGATCTTGACCACCAAGAACCAATACCACACTCCTAATCAAAGCCTTCCAATGTTTCGAATTGCCCTCCATGAACAACACCAAAATGCTTACTAAAAATGAATCCAAAACAATAGAAACTCCAACAAGTAGTAGTAAATACTAATCAACAGTAGTAAGAATCAAACACTTCCCCTCGAGTGGTGCATGAACAATAAATGAATAAACACATCATAAGATACTTCCCCTGAAATTAATGTGTTAACCATCTTCATGATTCTTCAAATCTGTAGGCTCCTTGTAATGATCACTTGTGAAGAAAATCAAGTATAACGAATTTTATAAAGAAGTAGAATAACCCAAACTTGTGCCTTATATCTTGTACTAACCATGTGACTCCAAACTCATACCAAGAACCAAAAATATGAGTAGACCGCAACCTCTTGACGAAATCCTCAACTAATATGAGACACTGAGCACTACAATGTAACTCCTTAAAAGTGATAGCAAATGTGACATTAAGCACCTTCAGTTTGTAGATAATACACCAATTTGCTAGATTTATCAAGTCTTTGTCACAACTTTAACGCACAAACAAGTTACCTCCTACCATAAGGTATGATAAGAACACTCATCCAAGAAACTCCACTTCACCTTTAAATAAGTGATAAACAATCTTCTTCGTAATCAATTATTTCAATACGAACAAATACGAGCCTGTTAAAACTTTTAAGAACATAAACCAACTAACCATCTTGTGTGTGTGAAACTAATAACCTGTGTGTGTAGAACCATCTCTAATCAATCATATGTACTTCCCCTCACTGCTCGTAACATGCAGCAGTACGTTGAATATTCAAGCAGTACTTTGGAAATAGAAGTACTTTGGGGCAGTACTTTGAATTAATACAAACAGTACCTTTGAATAACCAATAACTCCATTCTTGCTAAGGCATACCCACATCCAAATCACAAATCAAGCAGCAGCAGTACTAGAGCAGAGCAGTACATTGAAACTTAATGAAACTTAATATTACACATTAATCCTTATCTAATATTGCATATCAGTCCTTGTTTCCTTTGAAGTACTTTAAACATTCTTCAATAACAGCAGTACTTTAACTTTATTCTTCATGCAGCAATACTTTGACATCCAGAAGTACTTTGATATTTCATATCCCAACAATCCTCCCCTAACTTGAACTCTACTTGCTTGATTTCAAGTTTCTTTGTTATCTTTAATCTTCAAATCTTTAATAATGCATTGAGGTTGTTTCTTTATTCCTTTTCTTCTATCTGTCATCTGTCAAAGTACTCTTCATCAGCATCATATCTTCCATAGCATCTTCTCAGCAACTCAGCAACATTTTGGTACAAAGATCATCAAATCTTAAAAGTTTCATACTATTCTCATCACTTCCAGGTGTATTAACTCCTGTGAGAGGTGAATCATTGAAAATTATGATTTTTAGCAAATCATCAGCTATCAACGGATTTTATATGTCTTTACCATAAGCCGTTTGCTATGGACTAGCCAACTCTTGATCACTTGGATGTATGGTGAGTTGATAACCTAGTTTTTGGTAAACTATCAACCATCAACGGATTTGATTATCACATCAGAGTCGTACCCTCATGATGAGTCAAACTCTTTCTTGTTTGTTAAACATGGTGAGTTGATTACCATTTGTTGTGTAGTATAAATACTAACACCATGTGTTTCTTTTCAAATCCTTTTTCCTTTTTATTTAAACATCAAAAACATTTATTTTTTATTTTAAAGAACTTATACTGGTTTATATCAGCAAGCAGTACTTAGATAAAGTACTGTTTGTTTTTGCAGTACTTTGAAAAATACTTTTATTTTACAAAACAAATCATACCAGTATTATGCAATATTACTCTTCAGACTTGACCCATCTGATAAATAGCTTGATAACATCCAAAGCTACTTCAGATTCATCTTCAAGTTCCATTCCATGATCCAGCATTCTAAGCATTATTTCTCTGATCAATGGATATCTCCTCTCAGCCAACATGTGAATCATGGTACCATCTTCCATCTCTAGTGTATGAACTCCTGATGACTCAAAGAATCTCCATCTTGTTATTTCCCAATTCTCTTGATCATTCCAGAGAGGATCAACACTTGTTTCTTCAGTATCCCAGATGGTAAATAAGTCTCCAAGCAGAACTAATCCCACTTCTGAAGCTTCATTCTCTATATAATAAGTCTGCACTTGCACATATAAGTCATAAAGATCTGCCCTTGTGATACAGTGCAACAAATCCCATAACATACAAAATGTTGTGAAGCTTTCATCTTCTCTGTGGATCATAAAATAATTTCCCTCTTTAGATTCAACCACAGAAAATGAGATTATCTTGGACTTCTTTCCAGAATCATCAATCTTTTTGTTCTCAAAGTCAACAATTCTTAAATAATTTCTGAGTTCATCAACTGTATCTTCATGAATTAACTTCAGCCTTTTTGTTAGTTGATCATCTTCAGCTAATTTCTTTCTTTTCAATCTCCTTTGCTCAGCTTCTTCCTTTCTGATATCTTGTAATTTCTTCTTTCTATCAACTTCCATGGGTACAAAACTTTCTATCTCTCTTCTGATATTTTCTTGTACTTTGTCCCATAAAGCTTTTATTTCTGGATACCTTTGTTTATGTAAATTCTTGTATCCCCTCTTTCTTAAGAATTGCATCATCCAATTCCTTTCTTGAGCTTTGGTCATAGGCTTCTTTGTAATTGGTCTACTAACTTCTTCCAAATACTCAGCATCATATTCAGCTTGTTGCTTTCTAGCAAGCTCTAAATCATCTGCAGTTTCTAATTCTCTAATCTGAGCAATAGAAAATTTCTTCTTCGTCTTCTTAGTATCTTTCTGAACCATTAGTCCTTTCCCTTTATCTTTTGGATCTAGTTTCTCTGATTCAGAAATACTTTCATCATCTTTTTGTGTAGGCTCAGATATATGTATTCCTCCAGTAGGTCTTCTTAAATTCATCATAACCTGAGCAATTGTTGCATCATCACTAGCAGTATGCACTCTTTCTTCTTCTTACTGTATAAAAGTGGAAGGACCAGCTTCATCTTCATGATACTTTGTAGAAGGACCAACAATATCTTGTACATCAGTACCTTGCACAACAGTATTTTCAACAAAAGTACTTTGAGCATTATTTCCTTCTAAATCAATTTCCTCTGTATCCCCACTTTTTACATTCTCATGCTCAACTTCAAGATTAATTTGCTCTGTCTCACCACTTTTTCTTTCAGTACTGTTTTGAGCAACATTCTCATCTTGATCATTCTTGTTCACTGAAAATTGAACCATATCATCAAATCTATCCAAATTATCATCCTGATTCCTCCCCAATTTGATAGATGATGATCTCCTATGCCTCCTCTTAGACTTAGACTTCTTCTTTTTAGATTGTGGCTTCTGAGACTGCTTCTTTTCTTTCACATAAAGCCTAAAATTCTGAACAAGAGGCCAGACAAATTTCTTCAATCTTCTGAACTTCTTTCTTAACCTTTTGATTTCTACAGCTTGAGAAGTAACAGTTGACTTCAGCTTCTCCAATTCCTTAGCCAAATCAGAATTACTCTCAGTACCTTGAATGCCCTCATCTCCTCCAGGTGTTTGAAACCCACCTGTGGAAGTATAATCATTGGGATTAGGTACTGGAGAATCCTCTGAAGCAGTACCTTGAGGATCAGTACTTTGTGGAGAAGTACCTTGAGCAGAAACAGATGTATCCAAAGAGGCTGTAACTGAAGGAGTCCTTTCACCTGAAACAACATTCTGAGGAGAAACAATAGGTGGTGTGGGGGTATGTACTGAAGCAGAATGCTCAGCAGAATCAGATTGAGCATCATTATCAGAATGTGCAGAACCACTATTGTCTTCTTCATCCCTAACAGCTTGAGCTACCTCTAACATATAAGCATTAAGAGGTGTATTCCTACCCGAAAAATTAACTCCCTTATGAGACATAAAAGTGAAAACTTTAGATGGCATCCTAATGGTAGGTACATAATCCTGAGGTTTGGGTATACCATCTAGTGGATTTTCTAAAAGCACTTGAACAAACCTAGGATACATAAGAAACGGTTTGCCAGCCTGAATATGAGTAAGCATACCCTCAAGAATCATGTATGAAAAGTTAAAAGGTTGATTGGTAATTAGACCAACAAAAGCAGAAGCTATAGAATGACTGAATTGATCCCAAGCAGTACTCTTTGGACTCAAACAATGTAGCAAAACATGAATAAGAAATTTCCAATGAGGACTAACCATAGCCTTCTGAAAAGTAAGCTTAGTCAAAGAACCTTCATACCCAATATCTCTGAGTGTATTCCAAACTTCTTGTTTCCCAAATAAAATAGAGCCTCCTTCATCATCAAATAGCAAAACCTCCCTAATTGAAGCTTCTGTAACACGTATAGCTCTCCCAGCAAGTGTAGCAGTAATGATATCCTCTCCATCTTCAACATGTGAGCTAGCTGTATCCCAAAAAGCTTGAATCCAGTGTCCAATAATCTCAGGGTTGACGAGGATGGAGTAACAGATGTTGGTACCAGTGAGAAAATCAATGATTCCATGAAAATCAAGGTTTGCTTGGGTTTTCTCAAGGTTTACAATCATGTTGTGTTTGGTGTTGGTACGTCGATTAGCCATGATGATTAGGGTTAGAGTACGAAAAGTGATGATCGATGCAAATTATGGACGAGTAAGGTGAATAAAAGGAAAAGATATGAGCTTTATATACGGATAAAATTACAAAAAATCACGGGTAATTAATGATTTTACCGTTATTTTTGGAAGTAAATATCCCATATCTTTCGAAAGGTTGTTAGCTGCAAATTTGACCGTTGGAACAATATCTGACACATCAGCGAACCCTTTTAATAACACCAAGCAGTACTTTCCATAAAGAATGGAGAAGTACTTTCCACCATAAGCTCAAACAATAGATTGACCAAAGTACTTTCCCACTAAAAAGCTTGAAGATTGACCATTTGACCAAAATATCTTAGAAAGTCAACACTTCATTAAAGACTAGCACCAAATTAAATTCCAAAACAACCAGGGTAAGTGAACTTCAATACACTTCATTAAATGCCCATTAACCTTCATCTTGCTTATAAAAGCAACTTCACCAATAATTTGCAAACACCAAATTTTCTCTAAACACAAACAAGTAAGCACAATGAGTCACATACCAATTGTGAACATCTCTTCAGACTCAGAAGGTACCACAGACTCAGAGATAAGGTACTACTCTGATTCTGAGTTTGAAGATCCAGGATGGACAGACTATTTTCCTTCTCATGTGCAATGGATGGGACACCAAGAAGCTTCATCAACAATGAGTGCAGCCAATTCTACCATAACCGATGCAGGCAGTGCTACCACCAAAAGACCCAAAAAGAAAGTTGGTTCTGGTTCAACTTTGGCTAAAGAGCTTCCACATGCATTAACTCAGGCCCTGGAAACAGCTATCCAGAATATGAAGTGGCCTGATCCAAGAAAAGAAAGACCTCCCAATCAGGTTCTTGGCCTGGCTTGCCCAAGAAAACAGACTTCTTTTGATGACAAGAGAAGGACTGCTCAAAAGGGAAACTAAAGCTATGATGGCAAGGGTAAAAGGCCTATGGAGTAGGGTGTGAAGCTTGGTAGTAGGTTGATGGAGTCTTGTGTTTTTGTTGTCTTTGTTGTGTCTTTGTCTGGTACTTGAAAACAAGAATGGTGTTGTACTTCTGAATTGGAGTTGTAAGAATCATGAATAAATAAAATCCTTTATGTGGAATGATACATGTAGCCTCCCCTCAAATAATGACTAACTAATAACTACTTAAGCCTCCCCTAAAAAATAGCTTACATATTAATCATGCCAATACTCACAACTAAGAAAGTAAATCTTGAAACATCAAAGCCCTTTGTGAGTAGATCTGCTACATTATCATCAGTATGAACTTTAACCATATTGATAAGCCTTTGTTCATAGAAATCTCTTATGAAGTGATGTCTAATCTGAATGTGCTTGGTCTTGGAATGATAGACTGGATTCTTAACAATACAGATGGTACTCTCATTATCAATGTTGATAGGAGTATTCTTGAAATTGAATCCATAATCCAAAAGTTGATTCGGCAACCAAAGTACTTGTGCACAACAGCTTGCAGCAGCTACATACTCTGCTTCTGTGGAAGAAGTTGCTGCAATTGTTTGCTTCTTACATTGCCATGACACTAATCTGCTTCCAAGGTACTGGCATCCTCCAGTTGTTGACCTTCTGTCATAGTTATCTCCAGCATAATCACTATCTGAGAAGGCATGGAGATGGAAAGGTGAATCCCTAGGATACCATAATCCTAGCTTAGGTTGTTGCCTAAGATACCTGAAAATCCTCTTGACAGCATTTGTAACACCCCAACCCGATAAGGGTAGAAGTATTACATTACAGTGACATATCAGAACAAACACAAGCATATGATTCATACATACAACGAAATTCAGGGTTACAAATGAAAATCTGAAACTACAAGGTTACAAAAAAAAACAAAAAAAACAAATACTATGTCTAATAAAGTGAAACTTCATCTAATCGTCTCTAGTCCAAAGCATAGTCTTCTAAGTCCAGTCACACTATCTTCCCATAACCCAGCTTCCTACTAAAACCTGCCGCAGGAAAAGGAAATGCGGCTGAGCTTAAAAAGCCCAGTGAACAGATACATATACAAGGCAATGAAAATGAAACAGAACTGAAATATAGTGCATTGGGGAAATAGAATAAGGAATAGATAAAAAGAGTGATAGAATAGAAAGAAGCAAGGATAGTCATCTACCACGAGCCCAGAAACATATCATATCATATAAGCCATCAATACCATAATTCTTCATAATCATATAGAGGGGAGTCCTCTTAGATAATCAGATAATATGAGGGGTGTCCTCATTCTTCAAATGGGTGGAGTAGCGAACTCCCAGAAATTGTGAAAGGCATGTATAGCACACAGTACCAGTCACCAGACATATATCATAATCATAATCATAGTTGAATCCACTAAACAGAACAGATCTAGGATGCATCCACACGCCCCCGCAGAAATCATAGTGGCCATAACAAATCATATCATAAAGCACGCATATCATATATCAGAAAGGGGACGGTGTAGCCAAATCACTAGGGCCACACACTAGTCATGCCAGTGGTGCATCACAGACACGCCTATGGTACCTCCATAGGTAGGGAAACAGAAATGGCTCGGGTATCAAACTAAGAGTCAGGTCTCATATCATACAAAAGGTCATATAGCAAGGTGTATCTCAGAACCATATCAAAGGTTCATAATAGTAGTTCATAACAAAGGGTTCATATCAGAAATAGTATTCAAGGTCCAATCAGAGTTTATCAGGTCAAGGTTCATATTCAAAAATCAATTCATGGTTCAGTTCAAAAGTCCGTTTCAAAAGTTTCTATTACAAGTCCAATTTAAATAATCTTTTTAAAACAGTTTTCATAAAAATGGTCTTTCAAAATATAGTGTTCATGAAAGTTAAATAACCTTTCTTTTAAAAAGAAATTTAGCATCATTTATAAACATCTTTTCAAATCAGTTCTTCTCAAAACATTTCCATGGTATCATTAAGAAGGTTTTCATAGCATAGGTTCATAACGGAGGTCGTATCAAGTGGGATCAACAGAGAAGGTTCAAGTAAAGGGGATCATAGCAATGGCATCAATTCGGGAACTAACGGATCAGAATATGAAAGAGATCATGAGAAACCCTTTTGAGAAAGGTCAAAATATCTGTACCTTAAACCGCAAGTGCACACATGACAGAAACATAAAGGTCGAAAGCAAAACTCCTTCTTCAGCGAATCTACACGAATTAATGATCGGCTTATTATTAATAACTTATTCAATTCAGATTTCTCATTTTAGTCGGCTTTCCAGTTTTAGTAACTTTCCATTTAAAGTGGCTTTCCACTTTTAGCAGGTTTCCATAAATAGTAAGTTTCCACTTTTAGAAAGTTTCCACAATTAGAAAGTTGAATCATTATTAATGGAGTCAAAGTATCTTTTAACATATTTACTCATTTGGTCCTTAGGGTTTCATAACTTTACCTTTTACACCCTTATATTTTCAAAATTACACTTTAAACCTTTTAGTATTCAAAGTTACACTTTAAACCCTTAACTTATCCATTTTACATAATGATCCCTTATTTTATCATGTTATACGAATATACCTTCAAGTATTCACAATTTACACTTATCAAAGTTACATATTTAACCCTTTAATTTACAATTTCAACTTTTAATTCTTAATAATTACATATTAAGCCATTAACTTACCAAATTAGCACATAATCCCTTGAATACTTTTAAATACTCAAAACAGCTCCAAGTTTCTGAAAATTTCATTTTTAGTCCCTCTCTTTTAATTATTTTCAAAACAAACCCTAATTAATCATTAAATACATTTTAATCCATTTATATGCAAAATTACACTTAGCACCCTCATCTTATATTTTATTCGAATCTTATACAGCCCGAATTAAGTTCCAGAATTAACCTTTAAGTTTTAAAGTTTACAAAACTCACCCAAACCTTTTAGCCAAATCGTATAAACCAAAAACATAGGTTTTAGAAATCCTAATCCTCCTAATCGATTTTCAATCATCATCTCATCATTAGATATCATTAATTGTCACCTTTTCCAGCCCTAAACCAAAACCCTAGGGCCCTCGACTTATTTTTCTTTCTCCTTTTTATTTACGATTTACACAAAACCAAATAATTCGAAATACCATGATCTAAGCTAAGATAATTCTTCCAACATTTTTACAGATCATATTACATTATAACATATGTAAATAAATTTTATTTAGAATTATTATGGATCGCATGGTGTCTTTTACATTTTAAACATGTTTTTAGGGTTTAATTCACGAATATGATATAGATTGTGCATGGATCGAATGAAACATTTTATTTCGTGTTCATAAGGTGTAAGGGACCTGAGAAAAATACCAAACCAAGACTTGAACGTGTGGAGAGGGCTGTACGATCTATAGCATACGCGTATAGGCCAAACGATCCAAGAATCACCACGACTTCACCAATGATCTTCCAACCTTGAAACCAATTTTCGTGGGTCTTATATGATGTAAGGAACATCACAAAAATAAGAAGTCATTTTTATAGAGGTCGTATGAAGCATAACGAATTTACCTTTGTTTTAGGGCTCAACGCAAAGAAAGCAAGGCCACGATCGGATGGGGCTTCAACAATTCGAATGGGATTTTTCTTGGCTTCTTAGGGTGATGATAACTCACAAAAAAATGCTTAGGAGTGCTGTGTGAGTCGAATGGGGGCTGTGAGAATTTTTGTGTGTGTTTGTTTTGGGTCAGCAATTAGGATTTAGGGGTATAAATGTGTGGATTGACTCTAAAAGGGAATTTCCGTGTGATGAGGGGGGGAGAAGGACCAGGATTTCGGATTTTTAGGTTGGAAAGTATTTTGATGCTTATCTTCCATAAATACATACTATAAATCCTTTTTAAATCAATTTAATTCATATTAAAATTAATATAATCTCATTCGGCCAACTAGGGGTATTTTGGTCATTTTTTAACTTGTGTAAATGTTAAATGAAATTGTTTAAATTATTTGGGATCATAACTTATTCATTGTTAGGAGTTTGGGATTTATTTGGATACTTAATAAGCCTTTAAATAATTTTTAAACTTGTAGGGGTAATTTGGTCTTTTCACGTGCTTTCTGATTTTTAGGTGTTACAACTTCTTCCCCTCTAAAAAGAAAATTTCGTCCTCGAAATTTGAAGTCGTAAAGTTAGACGAAGTCGTAGCAAACCGCAAAAGTCGTCACAACATTCTCACGCCCGGGGAGGTTCTTCCAAAAGATATTCAGACCAACTGGTTTCTCATGACTCGTAATTATTGTCAAAACAGTTTCAGATTTCTCAGAAGGGCATATCATATTGAATTTGAATCAAAAGGATAATGTACTAAACATAACGGATGATAAACGAATTCTCCAGGAAGAGGTATAAAAATACATAGGATTTTCATCGAATTGATTAGGCGAATCAGATGAGAATACATTGAATTGTAGCAAACATGGGGTGATTTAAGGTTTAACTCTTCAGCTTCTCAGATAGTCTCGGCTTTTAGATAACCTTCCAAAGGTATTCTCATAAACAAACAGGTCTCGTTTCCTCAAAGTCCATAATCAGATATTTTACTCATAGCAGATCATAATGAACAACTTCAACGAATGCGAAACGTATACGGACAGAAAGCATATCGTTAGATATCGTCAACGGCAGAAATTTCATAATGGAACCTAAGATCAGCAAAACACGTGTCGAGAGTCCAAACGTATCGAATCGTATAACAAGGACAGCAGATCAAACGTATAGGTAGAATGAACCTAAAGTCTCACTAAACTCAGATGATCTTGATCAGATGCCAGAATTCTAAAGCTTCTAAGGCACTCCTCGAAATATCACATGCCCACCATAAGTGCACGTTATATGATGTAAGTATTATCACGTTGGCCAGGCGTCATAATACTGGCATCATATACATATGCCCTTATGATGGTCATACTTTATCTCAAGTCGTGAACACACAAACTTATCTAAATCCACCTAGTCCACCTATGGTCTCAGAGGTCACCAAAATCAAACAACATAACTAAGAGAACGAGATTACTCGAAGAGTAACGGAGATTCGAGAATGTCATTCAAAATTAAGGTACGTCATCAGTAACGTCAATTCTTTACAGCATCATCTCGTCTAAACACAATGTCCGCTTCAAAATCCGTCCACTCATTTACAAATTTCAAAATTTCTTCCAAGTTGGAGTAGTCTGTTTATTCTTGTCCGTCTTACCTCATGATTAAGAGAATTTAAAATTCGATTCCGGTTCCTCAAGCCTTCAGCAACTCTTCTTGGTACTGTGGCGTCGTAGCGACAGTCTCTGACACGATCACTGTGCATCCCTCCATCCGCAGGTCTGCTTCTGCTCTCAATTCATCTTAGTATAACTAAAATGAATAGAGAAACAAGACTGCGTGTCTTCGACAGGTCTTCTGTCATGGCTCTAGGTTTTAAGGTACATGATGTTGTTGTCGACTCCAGGTTGTGTGTTGAATGGTTCATCTTCTTTGGTCTGGTTGTCTTGGTGCCCAAACTGAAATCTTCACGTGTTGTATGATGTATGATTGAGCACTATCCCAGTTCCTCTCTTCTTCTTATATGCTTCTTCCATGGTAATGCTTGTCGCAACCACCTTCTACTACTCTTCCACCAGTTTTCTAACTCCGATAACGGTCTTCAATCTTGGTCCCTCTTGTGAAAGCTTTGTCTTCACATTATACAGGGTAGTGTTGTCTATTATGCTTTCTGAACGTCAATCAAATTTCTCTTCCAGAACAAAGGGTCGTCTCACCAATAATCTCTATGTTCTTCTTTCGTTTTAGAACACAACACAATGTCATACTATGACAATTTGTCCAAAACACGCGAAAAACATGATTATTCTAGCCAACACCATTGGCATCATTCAAACTCATAAATGTTATAACGAGTGCAAGGCAGCTTCAGAAATCATCTCAGGAAATTTTCACGTCGCCTTCTTTCTTTTCCAAGAACTGAAATACTTCACAAAGGTTACCCTTGGTTAGTTAACCCCCTTCTTAGAAGTTTTTGTGGTTGCTTCTTCAGCCTTCAAATCTAAAATGATGCAATCAAATGCAGGGTTCAAAGGAAAAAAAAACAAATTAATCATTGATACGCGGAAACAGGTAATGGTTGCTGATAGTGGTACGTTTAAGTTCACGATAGTCGATACGTCATCGCATACTTCTCTTGTTCTTCTTCATAAACAAACGAGAGCATCCAAAGAGAATCACAAGGGTTAAAAATCATATTCCATCAGCTCCTTCAATCTCTCAACTTCTATGGCACCATGGTTTCTTCAACTGAGATCAGTTCAATGTCCACTCTAATTCCTAAGCAGGAAGGAGTACCAAAAAGTTCATCAGAGAATACCGGAAAATCTTCGTATGACAAAATATTTCCCAATAGCAGAACTTTCTAAGGGTTGATAATAATGGTTTTCAGGAAAAACTTGATAATCACATGAGTTCGGGTTTGGGGTTTCCATAGTGGTAGGAATTTCAGCAGATGTAGAGAGTCATCATAATGAAATAGAGTGAAGCAGATTTTTAAGGTCACATTTCAGATATGGTAGTCTATGGTATCTTCACGAATAGTCATTCAGTCCAAAAGACCGTACAATCAAACATATCAAAGTCAAAGGATTTCATAGAGTGAATACAGTCGTCAAATCATACAGATAGTTCATATATCAGAGTCAAGTACATGGTTCAACAAAAATGTTGGGATGGATAAACGAACAGTTCAATGTGTGGGAATTTCGTTTAGCTTCTTAGCATAAGCGACAGGTAGGATGTGTATCATTGGTAATACGAACATCGTATAATTGTCAATTGTGAGATGTACAGAATCTCAGTTATCAGCATCATCATGCTTAGTTAACAAATCCATACAGAGATAGTCTTTACATCATCCCTTCCAAAGGAAATGGTTGGCAGGACAAGGTTCGTCATTCAAAGAGAGGAAACAAAACTTCTCATATTCGTGGTTCATAATTACCGGAGTTGTCATAGGGGTAGTAATGGATCATACAGAGTTAAGTAGTATCGGGTGGTACATTCATACCCATCATAAGTAATGAATTTACAGAATGTGTCGAACACATTGTGGTTGAATGACCTACGATGTGGTCGAAAAGGTGTCAAACAGCTTATCAAACAAATCGGAGGCGGAGATCAAAATCTGAAGGTGAAACTTAAATGTGTAAGGTATCCAGGTAGCTTTCCGAGGTATTCCAAACTTACTTGGTTACTAAACTTAAGTTGTAAAACTTCTAACTTCTGAAACAAAGGTCCTTATAAGGCTTATCCAAGAGCAAAGGCACGATCAGAGTGATGCGGAAGCAATTGATACTTACATGAATGTCTTAGTCTACCCATTCCTCGCCGGTAATAACTTGGGTTCCTATGGGGAATCCTAATGTAAAGTTTCAAAGGTTGTCTTATGAGCGCCTACAGGGAAACTTAGGGGTCTAAACTTCACAGGTCAAGGGTAAATGTATTACGAATCGCAGCCTGGGCTCTGATACCATAATTGTAACACCCCAACCCGATAAGGGTAGAAGTATTACATTACAGTGACATATCAGAACAAACACAAGCATATGATTCATACATACAACGAAATTCAGGGTTACAAATGAAAATCTGAAACTACAAGGTTACAAAAAAAACAAAAAAAACAAATACTATGTCTAATAAAGTGAAACTTCATCTAATCGTCTCTAGTCCAAAGCATAGTCTTCTAAGTCCAGTCACACTCTCTTCCCATAACCCAGCTTCCTACTAAAACCTGCCGCAGGAAAAGGAAATGCGGCTGAGCTTAAAAAGCCCAGTGAACAGATACATATACAAGGCAATGAAAATGTAACAGAACTGAAATATAGTGCATTGGGGAAATAGAATAAGGAATAGATAAAAAGAGTGATAGAATAGAAAGAAGCAAGGATAGTCATCTACCACGAGCCCAGAAACATATCATATCATATAAGCCGTCAATACCATAATTCTTCATAATCATATAGAGGGGAGTCCTCTCAGATAATCAAATAATATGAGGGGTGTCCTCATTCTTCAAATGGGTGGAGTAGCGAACTCCCAGAAATTGTGAAAGGCATGTATAGCACACAGTACCAGTCACCAGACATATATCATAATCATAATAATAGTTGAATCCACTAAACAGAACAGATCTAGGATGCATCCATACGCCCCCGCAGAAATCATAGTGGCCATAACAAATCATATCATAAAGCGCGCATATCATATATCAGAAAGGGGACAGTGTAGCCAAATCACTAGGGCCACACACTAGTCATGCCAGTGGTGCATCACAGACACGCCTATGGTACCTCCATAGGTAGGGAAACAGAAATGGCTCGGGTATCAAACTAAGAGTCAGGTCTCATATCATACAAAAGGTCATATAGCAAGGTGTATCTCAGAACCATATCAAAGGTTCATAATAGTAGTTCATAACAAAGGGTTCATATCAGAAATAGAATTCAAGGTCCAATCAGAGTTTATCAGGTCAAGGTTCATATTCAAAAATCAATTCATGGTTCAGTTCAAAAGTCCGTTTCAAAAGTTTCTATTACAAGTCCAATTTAAATAATCTTTTTAAAACAGTTTTCATAAAAATGGTCTTTCAAAATATAGTGTTCATGAAAGTTAAATAACCTTTCTTTTAAAAAGAAATTTAGCATCATTTATAAACATCTTTTCAAATCAGTTCTTCTCAAAACATTTCCATGGTATCATTAAGAAAGTTTTCATAGCATAGGTTCATAACGGAGGTCGTATCAAGTGGGATCAACAGAGAAGGTTCAAGTAAAGGGGATCATAGCAATGGCATCAATTCGGGAACTAACGGATCAGAATATGAAAGAGATCATGAGAAACCCTTTTGAGAAAGGTCAGAATATCTGTACCTTAAACCGCAAGTGCACACATGACAGAAACATAAAGGTCGAAAGCAAAACTCCTTCTTCAGCGAATCTACACGAATTAATGATCGGCTTATTATTAATAACTTATTCAATTCAAATTTCTCATTTTAGTCGGCTTTCCAGTTTTAGTAACTTTCCATTTAAAGTGGCTTTCCACTTTTAGCAGGTTTCCATAAATAGTAAGTTTCCACTTTTAGAAAGTTTCCACAATTAGAAAGTTGAATCATTATTAATGGAGTCAAAGTATCTTTTAACATATTTACTCATTTGGTCCTTAGGGTTTCATAACTTTACCTTTTACACCCTTATATTTTCAAAATTACACTTTAAACCTTTTAGTATTCAAAGTTACACTTTAAACCCTTAACTTATCCATTTTACATAATGATCCCTTATTTTATCATGTTATACGAATATACCTTCAAGTATTCACAATTTACACTTTAAGTCCTTCAAGTTATCAAAGTTACATATTTAACCCTTTAATTTACAATTTCAACTTTTAATTCTTAATAATTACATATTAAGCCATTAACTTACCAAATTAGCACATAATCCCTTGAATACTTTTAAATACTCAAAACAGCTCCAAGTTTCTGAAAATTTCATTTTTAGTCCCTCTCTTTTAATTATTTTCAAAACAAACCCTAATTAATCATTAAATACATTTTAATCCATTTATATGCAAAATTACACTTAGCACCCTCATCTTATATTTTATTCGAATCTTATACAGCCCGAATTAAGTTCCAGAATTAACCTTTAAGTTTTAAAGTTTACAAAACTCACCCAAACCTTTTAGCCAAATCGTATAAACCAAAAACATAGGTTTTAGAAATCCTAATCCTCCTAATCGATTTTCAATCATCATCTCATCATTAGATATCATTAATTGTCACCTTTTCCAGCCCTAAACCAAAACCCTAGGGCCCTCGACTTATTTTTCTTTCTCCTTTTTATTTACGATTTACACAAAACCAAATAATTCGAAATACCATGATCTAAGCCAAGATAATTCTTCCAACATTTTTACAGATCATATTACATTATAACATATGTAAATAAATTTTATTTAGAATTATTATGGATCGCATGGTGTCTTTTACATTTTAAACATGTTTTTAGGGTTTAATTCACGAATATGATATAGATTGTGCATGGATCGAATGAAACATTTTATTTCGTGTTCATAAGGTGTAAGGGACCTGAGAAAAATACCAAACCAAGACTTGAACGTGTGGAGAGGGCTGTATGATCTATAGCATACGCGTATAGGCCAAACGATCCAAGAATCACCACGACTTCACCAATGATCTTCCAACCTTGAAACCAATTTTCGTGGGTCTTATATGATGTAAGGAACATCACAAAAATAAGAAGTCATTTTTATAGAGGTCGTATGAAGCATAACGAATTTACCTTTGTTTTAGGGCTCAACGCAAAGAAAGCAAGGCCACGATCGGATGGGGCTTCAACAATTCGAATGGGATTTTTCTTGGCTTCTTAGGGTGATGATAACTCACAAAAAAATGCTTAGGAGTGCTGTGTGAGTCGAATGGGGGCTGTGAGAATTTTTGTGTGTGTTTGTTTTGGGTCGGCAATTAGGGTTTAGGGGTATAAATGTGTGGATTGACTCTAAAAGGGAATTTCCATGTGATGAGGGGGGGAGAATGACCAGGATTTCGGATTTTTAGGTTGGAAAGTATTTTGATGCTTATCTTCCATAAATACATACTATAAATCCTTTTTAAATCAATTTAATTCATATTAAAATTAATATAATCTCATTCGGCCAACTAGGGGTATTTTGGTCATTTTTTAACTTGTGTAAATGTTAAATGAAATTGTTTAAATTATTTGGGATCATAACTTATTCATTGTTAGGAGTTTGGGATTTATTTGGATACTTAATAAGCCTTTAAATAATTTTTAAACTTGTAGGGGTAATTTGGTCTTTTCACGTGCTTTCTGATTTTTAGGTGTTACAGCATTCAAATGAGATACTTTTGGATTAACCTGATGTCTAGCACATAAGCTCACAGCAAAAGTAATATCAGGTCTTGATGCAGTTAAATACATAAGACAGCCAATCATAGACCTGTATAGTGTGACATCAACATCTTCTCCATCTTCATCTTTTCCCAAAGGTTTGTTAGTATCCACTGGTGTAAATGTAGCCTAACAGTTGTAAAAGTGAATCTCTTAAGAATATCTGCAACATACTTATCTTGACAAATATAAATCCCACTGCTTGACTGTTGCACTTGAAGGCCTAAGAAAAATGTTAATTCTCCCATGGAACTCATCTGAAACTCTTTCTGCATAAGATCTTCAAATTCCTCCACCATAGATTGCTTGGTAGCACCAAAAATAATATCATCTACATATACTTGAACAAGCATAATATCCTTCTTATCTCTCTTGATAAACAAAGTTTTGTCAATAGCTCCTCTTCTATAACCATGTTGCAATAGAAAGTTGGAAAGCCTTTCATACCAAGCTCTTGGAGCTTGATGAAGACCATAAAGAGCTTTTATTACCTTGTAAACTTTGTTTGGGTGTGCAAGATCTTCAAAACCAGGAGGCTGTTTGACATAAACTTCTTCTGTGATTTTGCCATAAAGAAAAGCACTTTTAACATCCATCTGATATACAGGGAATCCCATATAAGATGCAAAAGCCAAAAATAGCCTGATGGCTTCAAGCCTTGCCACAGGAGCAAAAACTTCATCATAGTCTACTCCTTCTTCCTGTCTATATCCTTGAGCCACTAACCTTGCCTTGTTCTTAATAACATTCCCTCTTTCATCTCTTTTTACTCTTAAAACCCATTTAGTTCCAATAAGTTTCTTTCCATCAGGTAAATCACATAATACCCAAACTTCTTGAAGTTTAAACTGTAGAAGTTCTTCTTGCATAGCTTCCACCCAGCTTTCCTTGGCTAATGCTTGTTTGATATTCTTGGGCTCTTCCTGAGATAGAAAACAAGCAAATAAACGCAACTTCTGATCCTTGTGATTCACCCTATTTTGCTTGTAGATAAAACTAAGTAAAGAAGTATGTTGTTGAGACATATTCTTAGCCTTAGTCCTTGTGAGCACCCCTGATGATGAGGGTCCAATAATATTGGTAACAGGATGAGTTTTATGAATAGAGTAGGAGTTGGTGAAACTTCAAGATTATCTTCCAAATTAGTTAAATCAGGATCTTCATTAGAATCTGCCTTCTTGATCCAATTCATCATCAGTGTCTTCTAAAGTAATTGTGTTTGGATCAGCAGTATCTTCTAAGTCAGGCATATTAGGATCATGAACAGCATCAATATTTATCCAATTTGAAGTATTCAAAGGTTGAAAAGTACTTTCAAATGGATTGGCAGTACTTTGGGGTAAAGTACTGGCTGTTTGTTTTGCCTTCTTCTTTTATGCTTCATAAGCTCTCCTTTGTTCATCATCATACAAATTAGCCATTGTTTCTTGAAAAAGCATCCTAGAAAGTTCATCTTGAATGGCTTGATCTTCTGCAGATACTGGTATTTGTGGTGGAACAGTACTTTGAGGATCAACAGTACTGTTAGGTTGAGAAGTACCTTTCTTCTCATCATAGGCATCATCTTTTGGCTCATCTTCAGATCTTAAATTAACATCATGAACAATGTACTGTGCTTCTTCTTCAGTGGGAGCAACTTGATTTTCTTCCCTTACTGGTACATAATTCATTGATGAAGACATTAAATCAAGATCAAACATCCAATCAGGACCTTTACCTTTAGAATTCTCTTGTTCTTCCAAAAAATCAACATGAAGACATTCTTGAACCTTCTTGGTAGCCCTATTGTACACTCTGAATCCTTTGCTATTTGTACAATATCCCAATAAATATCCTTCATCTGACTTCCCATCAAATTTGCCCAAATTATCAGCAGTATTTAAGATGGTTAGGGGACATCCAAAAGGTTTCATAAACTTGATACTTGGCTTCTTTCCCATGAGTAACTCATAAGGTGTCTTCATTTGAGGTTTAGTCATTGATACTCTGTTCAATATATAGCAAGCAGCACTTACAGCTTCAGCCCAGAATGGTACAGGTAGTTGAGAGTCTGCAAGCATTGTCCTTACTGCTTCTATAAGAGTTCTATTCTTTCTTTCTGCAACTCCATTTTGTTGAGGAGTTCTAGCAATATTGAACTCTCTTTTAATTCCTTTCTTGGCACAAAATTCATCCATAAGCTGATTCTTGAACTCAGTCCCATTATCACATCTAATGCCTCTAACCTTGAGTCTTAACTGATTTTCGAGTGCTATAATTAGATCATGAATAGCATCAAAAGTTTCATCTTTAAAGCATAAGAAAAAGACCCAACTAAATCTGCTGCAGTCATCTGTTACAACCAAACAGTACTTCTTCTTGTTCAGACTGACAACTGAAACAGGTCCAAACAAGTCCATGTGCAGCAATTCCAAAGGCTCTCTAATAGTCTTCTCATCAATCTTCTTACAAGAGGCCTTGTGCTGTTTACTCTTCTTACAAGCAAGACATGTGTGATCATTCTTGAATGTCTTAGAAGGTAAACCTCTAACTAAATTACCTCTGACCAGCTTATTGATATTCTTGAAATTAACATGTCCCAGTCTTCTGTGCCATTGATGTGCTTCCTCCATAGATGCTCTTGCAATCAAACATGTTGCTCTTTCAGCAGAATTTACATTCTTCAAGTCTATGCTGTACACATCATTAGTTCTTGGTGCTCTCAGTAACACCAAATTTCTGTCTTCTAACTTGAAATCAGGAGAAAGTATAAGACATTCTGTGTCAAAGAATAACACAGGGTACTTCTTATCACAAATCTGAGAGACTGACAAAAGATTGAATTTGAGCTCCTTCACATATCTAACATCTTCAAAATCAATGTTTCCTGCCTTGATAGTTCCTTTGCCAGTTATTCTTCCTCCATCAAGATCATTCCCAAATGCAATTTTTCCTCCATAATAAGCTTTAAAATCTGACAAGAGCTCCTTTTCTCCTGTCATACTGCCAGAGCAACCACTATCTACAATAAGATGATCTTTAAGCTCCTCCTCTGGGTTGCCCTGCATTTACATGAAAAGGTTAGTTATTTTTAGGAACCCAAGCCATTACTGACTTGTGTTCCCCTTGTGGAGTGACATACTCAAAATTTTTGAGTATGTAATCACCACTGTATTTGAAAGCATGATCAAGAATTAAGGTTTTTGATTCCAAAACTGTTGACTTTTCAAGATCACTTATCCCCTTTTCACCCTTAACTACTGAAAGTACTGGTTTTTCCCCAGCAGTACTTTCTTTCTTAACCCATTTAGTTGTAACTTTAGGAGTTGGGTTCTGTGTCCTAGCATCTGTTCTTGTGTTGTAAGGCTTTCTAGGGTTGTAATGATTGTGCCTCCTAGATCTTACATTTGATCATTTGCTAGAAACATTAGGGAACTTTCTATCAGTACTTTGAGAAGGTACTGAGGGTTTGGAGTATGGCCTTTTCTGATGAGGGTACCTATAGTCTTTTGAGAAATTACTATGGTTGACCCTATTTGTATAGTTCCAAACTGGTTTGTTATCCCTTGGCTTATTCTCCCTATAACTTGGTTGTGCAGTTCTGGTCTTTGGATATTTACTTAAGTAGTCGGAATGATAATCACAGTCTTTAATCAAATGATGAGGACTGTAACAAACATAACAGACCTTTGGACCAATATCCCCAAATCCCCTTCCATAAGTGTTTCTAAAATTAGCAGTATTTTGAAAAAGTTTTCTTTGAGGTACTGCTGAGTGATCAGCAGTACTTCGAAAAGAGTTTGAAGGTACTGCTTGTTTTGAAAACTTGGTCTCTTCTACGTTAGGAGCTTCAACAGATCTTTCTAAAGTTTCAGGATTAAATTTACTTTTAAGCTTTTTCCTAACTCTAGATTATCTACACCATAACAATCAACATCTTTTCTAGGTGGTTGAAAGCTACCTGGGGGGTGAGGGACTGCATTATAACCCTTTTCTTTCTGAAATACAGGAGGTGTTGGACTAAGGGATTCCTCATCACTAGAAGTGTTTTCATCTAGACTTATGAACTCTTCATCACTAGTGGAGGTATCAACTGTAAGATTTAGTTCCTTGCTCTTAAATGGAATACCTTCATTACTGTCATAACCTAGGCCTGTCTTAATATTAGATGTCTTTTGCTTTTCAACAAATTGAACATGTGACACACCTGCCTCATTCCATACAGCAAGTTTTTCTAACAACTTATCCCTTTCAGCAGTCACTTTTTCTAGTTCAGACACCTTGCAACCTAGTTTCCATTCATTCAACTTAACTAGGTAATCCTGTTGTTTATATGTTTCAAGCCATGCTACTTCATTGTTTTCATGTGTAAGAATTTTGGCTTCCATTGACTCTAAAGTTAGTTGATAACCAGTTATCTCAGCCCTAGCTTTTTGAAATTTATCTCTTTCAGCTACATACTCAGTAAGTAATTTTTGATACATATCATTACACTTAGAGCATACCTCAGAGTTAGTGGATGAACTTGGTGAAGCAGCTACCATAGCAAGTTGAACAGGTGCTTCTTTAAACTCCATGCTCCAATCAAAACTTCCTAACTCATCTCTTGACTCCAAAGCAGCATATCCAGGCTCTTCATCAAATGATGTGCTCTAGTCTTCCAATGCAACCATTGAATAGGTTACAGGTTCATCATCAAACTCATTGGACCAATCAATCTCTGACAGATTCTCTTGAGCAACCAAAGCTTTTGGTTTTGGTTCAGTAATTGGAATCTCTTTTCTTTCAGGCTTGGGTGGTTCAATCATCTTGTTTGCTTGATACTTTGCAAACTTGCACTCCCTTGCAAAGTGACCAGTCCTTTGACAGTTGAAACACTCAATCTTGGACTTGTCAAATGTTATTCCTTGTTTAGCTATGAAGTTGATGCCTTTTCCTGTCTTGTTCACATACTTCTTGATCCTTGCAGTGAGCATAGCAACTTGCCATCTGATATCAATTTCTTCCAAGGCATCATCATCTATTTGCAATACATCTTCTTGATAGGTGACTGGCATAGATGCTTGTTGAGCAAAGAATGAACATAGAACATCATCTGAGGTGGGGGTAAGTGATTGTGATGAATTGGTGGTGACCATTGTTGTGCATGGAACCTGTGTTTCAGTCACAGTACTTTGAACAGGGTAAGCAGTACCTTTGTTGGAAGTACTGCTTCTCTTTTCAGGAGAGACAAAAGCAATGTTCTGTTGTGTGTTTGAACCTGTAGTACCATTCATCTCATGCTCATACACCTTCAGATTGTTGTAAAGATCATCAAAGTCCATAGTATCCAGCCCTGATTGTCCTCTGATCATAGTAGCAACTACATGCCATGCTGATGGCAAACTCCTTAGAAACTTTAAATTAGCATCTTCAACTGATGCCTCAGCATCATATAGTTCTAGCATACTCAAAAGATGTTGAAATCTTTCATAAGCAGAATCAAGACCTTCTCTTTCACCAACAGTGAAAGTTTCAAATTGTTGCTTCAGCAAATTCCTATGCATCTTCTTGGAAGCATCATTACCTCCAAACTTCTTCTTTATTGCAGCCCATAATTGTTTGGCATCTTTGGCATCATGAAACTTTAATAGGTGACCATCAGGAATAGCAGAAAGCAGTATGTTGAGAGCTTTGTCTTGATTTCTTTTGGTAGCAGCAGGTACAGTAATTTTTGGTGGTGTTGGTTGTCCAGGTACCTCTACTGGTTCATCAATTTGCATGTTACCATTGACAATCACATCCCACAAAGCATGGTCTGTGATAGCAATGTACTGCCTCATCTTCATAGCCCATAGGTTATATTCTCCCTTCTTAACAATAGGGATTCTAACAGCAGTGATTGAGGGAGCTGGTGCAGCATCTGTCGACATCTTGAAGGGTTTGTAGTGAAATCGGTTTAAAGGTTTGTCTTCTTAATCAGAGTTTCCAACACAAGCTCTGATACCACTTGTTGGATCGATATACTCTGACCAAACTACTTTGTAGCTTGTAAGGGTTTAACAATATTGAGTAAACTCAACACTATTAATATTGAAACACTGTTTGACCTTGTAAAGTATGCGGAATCTACTAACACAAAGCTTAAGAAGAACTTTTATATTAACCAAACTTTGAACCTGCTTTGTTACACAGATTCACTAACAATCCCTAACTATTTAACTTTGATCGACTTCTAAACATATCTAACACTTGTAAAACTTATATCGACCAATACCTCTTAAGGCTCTTTATATAGATAACCTTAAGTCGGTTTACAACATGTAATCCTTGAACGACAAGTAATTATCCCTAACTAATTCTAGAATATTCGTTTAATATTACACATTAATCCTTATCTAATATTGCATATCAGTCCTTGTTTCCTTCGAAGTACTTTAAACATTCTTCAATAACAGCAGTACTTTGACATCCAAAAGTACTCTGATACCAATTGATAAGATCGTTATAGCTCTTAGACGAGGTCTAATATTATATCTAGGAACACATACTAATGAAGGCGGAATATTCAAACATAGAATCAATCATTATTATGAACAAGGTTTTTCATTATCATTCACTTCTCTAACGATGTTTTTGTTATCGCCATCTCTAACAACTAAACTACTTAACATGTTCTACCTTGATCAAGTAGAACACGTTATCTAAACTAAAACATTAAACCCTAGAGGTTTATCTTCTACGCCTAGGTTACACACACCTTTACTAGACGTCTACATTGTGGAAGATTTGAATAATAAAATCCTATACCCTTGATCTCTTTATATAGTAGAGCTTTAGGGTTTACAAATTACTACGAGGGACTAATAAATAAAACTTCTTTTGCAAGCAAGTCCTTCCCATCTTTTGTAGAATTCCTTCTTGTCACTTCAAGCCCTTCATGTTTCATTCTTCTTGTTTTGTATTATCAAATCAATAAATATAATTCCCAATAATTAACAACAAAGAAACGTAAAGATAAGAAACAATATTTTTCAATTTTTAATCCTTTATTAGAAATTAATCAAAAAGAATTATACCCAAGTGTTTGCGGAATAACACTTGGGATTGAAAACGACAAGTGTGGTATGACTCCTCTCTAAACCCAAACAAAGTTTAAGTGACAACTAAAAGGTCCTACTGAGCAATCTCAGGGACTATAGGAGTAAAAGAGGTTTGTGAATGTCTAAGCATTAATTGCACAAACTTGTCAACTTTTACTCCTCATTTATGCTATCTATTTATACACAAGTGAATTACAACTTTACTGAAAAAGACAAATTGATGACCTAAGCTAGTAGAGACAAAATGCTTGCGTATTTTGTCTCTGTTACAATAGACTATATTGGGTAAAGGACAATGTGTCTTTCTAGTGCACAGTGATGACACCATCCTGACTTGATGCCTTTCAGGGAAAGTTTGACTTCAGGTCGATAGGGACACCTGTTCAGACATTCAAACTTTTCCCGCTTCATCCCACCAATTCTTCAGTCTTTTGTAGTTGTTGAGGAGTCCTGGGGTTTAGTGAGTTATTGTCATCCTCACTGAACCCATCATCTTCTTTTTGGCTTAGATGCCACTCATTGAGTTCCGCCTCACTGACTGGAGAACCTTTCTTCTTAGGCTCGGTCTAAGCATCCTGAAGATGACTCACTTAGCAACTATTCACTCAGTGACTTGAAGGTATTTACGGATATTAAACACTTAGGTTATTTTATGTTCAAATCCTAGAAACAGGAAGCTTGGGTAATTCAGTAACCCAACAGGCACTGAGTGGTCATGTCACAGTTGTATACCCGTGCTGCAGCCTGGAATACCCCTACATGGTCTACAGGGTCCTCGTTCCATCATAGAGTTGGACGTTATCTGGCATGCGAGTCTTTTTGGGCAGTTTTGTACTGCGGATATTCTCCGTAAACGGGCTAATTTCCTCAACCACGTACGGTTGCATTTAATCGTCCTCCATCTCGTTATTTGCCTCGACGAGGCATGTATGGGAGAGTAGCGATTTCCCTTCTCGGGGCTCTTTGCTGTAATCCTCGGACCCTGCTACGTTGGCGTGGCGTTGTCTCTTGCGACGTTTTTGCGAAGAGGTGGTTGCGGAGCCCCCTCTTGGGATTGCCTTCCCTCCGCGGCTTTGGTGGTTTGCCTTTTGAGTCTTCGAGTTTTGACTCGTCTTGGGGGTTCCCGACCTTCCTCTTTCTGCTGATGTTTTTTCTTCCTTTGGCCATTTCATGTTTAGCCCTTTGTGGAATGCTATCGAGATCCGGTCGGGCTTGTATCCCCGTGGGCGCTTCTCGAGATGGCTTCATGGGATGAGCTTTCTCACTCCGGTCTGTCAACGGTTGATGATTATGACTGCTGTTAGGCTCCCAGAGAGCCGCGTTAAGCATCAACTTGTTTTGACCTTTATGTTTTCTATCTTTCCCTCTCATTTTCAGCGAGGCGGAGGTGTTATGCAGGGGGGATGTTTGCCGATGTGTTTCGCTCGCGGTAAGTATTTTCCAAGAACGCAGTTATGCACTGGGTCCCATGGATGGCGCCAACTTGTTAGTGCAAAAAGTGTGGCTGGGTTAAGATTGGGCTTAGTCCGTGCTGGGCCGACCTAAGTGGATTCTCCGTTGTATTGCTTATGCACTAATCCAAGTAATAGGTTGAATCCCTGCACAAGTAACAGTAAACCGTTAGCCTTATTGTGGCGACGGACCCCACGATTAAGCTCCGGTGTGAGAGTAAGTACTCATGTCATCAGGGAAATATATGTGTGTTGGGATGAGTGAGAAAGTCATACCTCGAAAGTGTGAGTTGAGGTTACCTTTTATAGGCGGTCGAAATACTAGGGTTCCCTAGTATTTCGCATATTGCTGTAGTGGCTGGTGTGGGACCCTTGTCGGGCAAGGATCCGCAGCTTAATCGATGATTATGGACGTGGATAATTTTTTGGACCGCTGGGCGGTCCGCAAGCGTACTTCGGGAGTGCCGCTTTAAATGATCTGTACATGTCCGGATTGTGCCTTGCTCAGGGCCTGGGCTTTAGTCGTATCAGATTTGTCAGGTTGGGCCGGAGCCTAGTTTGTTTGTAAGGCCGGAGCCCGGTTATGCGTGATGCGGTCCAAGCCCAGTTTGTATGAAATAGTCCAGGCCTGTGTGTATAATACAGTCCAGGCCCAGTAAGCCTGCTATCCGTACTACACATCATTAGTACCAAAATACGAGTATGTCCATATACTTTCTAATTCACTTGAGAAATTCTAATTCTCAAGAACAAAATGTTTTATAGGTGATAATATCTAGTTATGTGATAACCCAAAACCAGTTAGCTTCATGATGTAGGTGATTCGTATGTCATGAGGATATATCAACAGCATCAAGTACATCCACAGCTGGAATTTTAAGTTTCACTAGCTCCGCAAGCACATCCTTTAATTTTTCTGAAGCAACCTTTTGGCGTTGGTTATCATCTGTCATATCATTAGCTATGTTAGCGAAATTTGCATTAAAAACTTTCACAAACATTTGGAAGCTTTGATCAATTCCTTCTAACGTGCCCCGACATCTTGTGATGATGATGATGATGTCTTCATTTTCTTTCCAACCTTGTCTCCATTAGACGTAGTTTTTTGCTTTCCTACCATATTTCTTGCATTGGAAATGTCTGGGGCTGTTGGAATTGTTTGTACATCATCCCTTTCACCATCACTTAACGAAACAATGTATTCACCAATATTCTCACCTTTAGTTTCAACATTTCGTTCATTCTCCATGTTGCGGATAGCATCTCCAAATCCTTCAACAACTCCACCCGTAGCTCTATCTCTTCCATACACCAACTCAAGTTGGTTAAAGAAAGGGAATTTCAAATCCTACATTCCTTTCGCCTCTTTATGCAACTGTTAAAGGTAAAAAATTTAATCATTATAAAGCACAAAGCAAAAACAAAATGAAATATCGTCATATACTCAAAAGATGCATAAGTATATAAATTTTTACCACTCAATAACTATCATACCAATCCCTTTCACATGCAATCTTTTTTTCAACATCATTCGATTGACATCCACTTTGTTTCACCATATCATTGATGATATGATACTTTGCCTTTAACCATTTAACTTTTGACTCAATATGAGGCGAAACTTGTTTAGAAAAAGTTGGCATCTTGATAAGAATCCTTCTATATACCTCACACAAGTAATTGCTTCTAAAACCACCATCGGTCTTCTACAATAGATCATAGGCCATATCTTGAAGAACTTCAAGTAATAGATGTGTCTCAGTTTGTTCCCAATAGACTTTATTCTTTCCCGACCTCGAACTTCTTTCTTCCTAACATAAAACATGGTCAAAAGAAAATAGACAAGCTAAGTTATCACGGCATATATAAATGAAAACCTTCTAATTTATTGCACAAAAAATGATGTTAACAGCTTACGATGCTGTAGTTTGGGTAGACTGAGATACAAGTGAAGATTCTGTCAAATGATCCATCGAGTTCATGGGATCAGCCTAAATACATAAACCATCCATTAACACTTTTCACAACATTAGTATGAGAATATCAAAGCAAGGAAAACTACTGCTATACATCTTTATTTGGGAATATATATCATGTTGTCAAAAATATTTACTCCATGGTTCACTTGTACTCCTCTACTCACATGTTAATTTTTTTACTTAAAACTCGTAATTCAAATATGCTAGACAACTCATGTTTTTAACTAGAATTCATGACAAATGATAAGAAAGAAATGAATACAAAATTGTATTCTAAATGTGGCATTTTGTCAAACAGGATTTTGTGCATACATCAATCAATATTTTTCTTATGAAAACTTCCAGGCTCTAGACTATTAATTGTGATTTCATAAGATATACAACAACATATGAAAGTATTTGCAAAAGTAAGTGTGACATTTTGTCAAACATGTTCTATACATAAGTGTGGCACGAGTATTGTACTCGTTAACTCTTACTGCAAATACTTCTCTTATAGAGTGCTTGTTGTATGAAAGCATATACAACAAAATGAATACAAAATTGCATTATAAGTATGGCATTTTGTTAAACAAGTTCTATACAAAGCAATATAAAGTGGGTTCCCAACTTGGCAAACAATAAATAAAACTTGAAACCATAGTTCTTGAATTATGCAAAAAAAAAAAAAAAAAAAAAAAAAAAAAAAAAAAAAAAAAGTGAGCAGATATGTACCATGAAATTGTGATTCTTTGATTCAAAGAAGAATAGAAAGAACTTCATTTTTTTTAAGAAGAATTTGCACTAATTGAATGAATAAATATTTGAACAATCATTATGTAAGAAAGGAAATGGGTGGGAGGTGTAGGCGGGAAGAGAAATGGTGGAATGAATCTAGTCAAAGGCACCTGATAAGAGTGGAATCGAGTATGACATATATAAATGTTTGAATCCAAAATATGAAAGGCATACATGTATACCAAACAGTTGTAATCAAATTCATTCCGATGACCTCAAACCAAATACACCCTTAAATCTTTAACCAAACAATTGCAACAACTATGAAAGTTCAGGGTGCATTTGGTTTAGGTTTTAAATATAGGAATGATTATCATTCCGTGTTTATAGACAGATAGGTTACCAAACTTTGCAATTTTGTTCACCTAAGTTACCCAACTTTTTTTTATTCAAATGGGCTACTGGACTATCTTTAGCGGGTAAAATAGTTACCCAACAATTTTTTACTTATGATTCTCGGTTGCCTACCACGCTGGCAGCTGACTTTTATTTTTTAATTATCTATACTATCTATAATAGAAAAATGGTCAAAAGTGAAATGTTGAGTTTTCAACAATGGTCAAATGAGAGAGAAAGTGAAATGTAATTAATACTCTTATTAAAACACCCCAATACTTAAAAGTATAATTATTTATTCACATTGTACAACTAAATTAAAACATATCTACCAAATTAAATACAACCAATTCAAACACAAATCAGGTTGACCCGGGACGCTTCAAACCCGGCGGGTTGACCCAGTTTAAATTAACCCGTTTTTTACTCAACCTAGCAAGTTGACCCGGTTTAAATACAACCAATTAAAACACAAATCGGGTTGACCCGGGACGCTTCAAACCCGGCGGGTTGATCCAGTTTAATTTGACCCGTTTTCGACCCAACCTAGCAAGTTGACCCGGTTTAAATCGACCCATTTATCAACCGGATCGGTTCAACCGGTTGAACCACCCGGGTCGAACCGGGTTTCAAAACATTATCCATTACTTAAAAGCACAATGATTTATTCATATTGTACAACCAATTAAAAACATATCTACCAAATTAAATACAACCAATTGAAACACAAACAGGGTTAACCCGGGACGCTTCAAACCCGTTTTTCAACCAGAACGGTTCAACCAGTTAAACCACCCGGGTCGAACCGGGTTTTCAAAACATTATGTTTAATTCCCAAGTCTCCAAACTTTTATTATTTTTTGTTTATAACATATAAACTTTTTTTATCAATAAACTATCTGTCGCTATAAAATCTCGTTGCTGTGCACGGGTACTCGTCTAGTACAAATAAGTTACTGAACTTTGCGAATTTGTTCACCTAAGTTACTAAAGTTTTATTTGTTCAATTCGTTTACTAAACTACGCAATTTTGTTAATTTAGGCTACCCTTATCAGTCACATAAAAAACACTCTCACTCACCAAACACCTCAACGCCACATCATAAATTAAAAATCACATAGATAATTAAAAAAGTAAACGTATTCATTCATTATATATACGTTTTTATATATATTTTTATATACGTTACTACAAAAACGTTTTTATACACACTTTTATATACATTTTTATACACATTATTATATACTTTTTTATGCACGTCTTTATAAACGTTATTATATATGTTTTTAAAAACACGCATACAAAAAGTATATAATAACGTATTTTAAAACATATATAAAAACGTATACAAAAATTTCTATAATAACATATACAAAACGTATAAAAAACTTATATAAAAACATATAAAAAAGGTATATAATAACGTGTATAAAAACGTTTGATAAGAACATTTTTGTACCAACGCGCAGCCGCAACGCGGCGGACCGGCGCCCAGCTCGTTTTGTTAACACAACGCTTGTAGATTTTTCTTGTAAATAAATATATATTATTAACCCAACTAAAAAAAAAGACTTCAGTAACTTAGACGAACAAAATCGCAAAGTTGAGTAACATATTTGTAACTTATTTGAACATAAAGCTGACGTGGACAAAGTAATAACTCCATCTCCCGGTTACCAGTCATCGGGGTTATCTCAATGAACACATTTATGATTTTGAGTAACCTAAATGTCAAACTCGTATAGTCCAGTAACCCATTTGAACAAAAAAAGGTTGGGTAACTTAGGCGAACAAAATTGCAAAGTTTGGTAACCTATCTGTATATAAACCCTTATCATTCCCAACACATGATGTTTAGTTAATGTGTTTAACTAAAAATTGGGTATCAAACGCACAAATATAAGGGCCCGTTTGGTTGGGGGGTATGAGATTTGGATTTGGGTATAGGAGATGATAAATGATGTTTGGTTGTTTAAATAATACTTTGAAACCTGCGGGGCCCACCATTTTTTTCATTCCACTCAAATATAATGGATTTCATGTAAAACCCGTGAGACCCATTATACTCTCTCTCATAACACTTTCTTTTTATTATTATTATTAAAATATTATATTTAAATACAATTTAATTATTATATCAATTAAAATATATTTTCTCTTTTAATTTTCATTACTCACAAATCAAAATCCAAATCCGAATCCAAATCCAAACCCATTTATAAACCAAACGGACCCTTAATATCTTCTAACTCACCAGGTATGGTAGGTATCAAAACCCATTCCCAGTCTCATTACTATAGTGATTCCATTTAACAACCAAACACCCATTGTTTGAATCCCATTACTTTACACCAAACGCACCCTTAGTATTATTAAAAATATGCAAACAAACAAATCCAATTATTATTTCCCCCATTATTATTTTATTTATCTCTACAAGCAACATTCGACTACTGCTACATCAATGGCGAATTAGGGTTTCATTCATATTCAATTTCCCCAATTTAATCTCATAAAATTCACTCAATTCACCTCACACCTTACCACAAAAAACCCTAATTTTGCACCCAATTTCGTTAATTTATAAAAAAATTAGGGCTTCAATGGGTGCACCTGAGAAGATGACTACTTCCAACAGCAGCTCCTTACAGGTTCGTTATTACAGCTTATTGATTGATTAATTTTATTTGTTTTATAAAGTTTATGAATTTATGTGACATTTAGTCCCTCATATGATAAAGTTTAGATGGTGTCGTTGAGTGATATGCATTATTTAGTTAGTTTTAGGGATGAGCACGGTACCAGAATGGTACCAAACACGTACCGAATTGGTGGTACCGATTTTTTCCCGAGCATGAAAGTGGGTACCGGTACCGGACGGGATTCGGGTACCGGATCCTGTATCGGTACTCGGTACCGGGAAATCGGTACCTATACGGTTCTTCCCGTTTTTTGTTAAACCAAATAGGTTTTCAAGAAAATGCAACAAAAAAATAGGAAAAAACATGCATTTTCAATTGATTTCAAACCACGACGTGGCACAAAACGCAAGTACGCAACCAACACTTAAATAAATACATCACCAAGATATTCGTAACATACAAACGTTCAAAAACTTATAAAATAGGGTCGGGTTTAATTTTTGAGAGCGTTTATGAAGGATATATCGTTGCTACAATAAGTTTTTCGAACGTTTGGTTTCTTTTCATATGTTTTACATAATTATTGGTTGACATGGAACGGGCCACATGGGTGTTTGGATACGTTATTTAATTCAAAAATATGACTACTTAATTTTCGGGATTTTTTTCGGTACTTCCCGCTTTGGTACCGGTACCGTATCAGTGGTACCGACTCTTTTTTGGGCTCAAGTCATGGTACCGGTACCGTACCGTGTATTGGGAGTCGGTACCGTTTCGGTACGGTACCGGGATTCGGGTCCAAATGCTCATCCCTAGTTAGTTTGGGCTAAAAAACCTCTTACTTTGTGTTTGGTTATTGACTAGCTAAACCAATAAGGTCTTGGTGCTTGAAGCATCGGGAACAATGACACTAGTTCACACCTGTTGGTGATAGGGGTAGTGGTGCCATGAATGGATACTGGTTCTGATAATTGAGGGGTCTGAGAGTTAATTATTAAAGCTGCTGGAAGTTTAGTGTCTTTATTTAATTAGCTTCCTTTTAATAAGTAATTTCTGGATATGTTTTCTTGCTTATCTAGAATAAGTGAGTTTAAAGATGTGAGGATCATAGTTTTATGGATGGGGGATTTTGGAGTCGATTTAGACTAATTAAAAAGGGTCAGATCTTTAGTTTCATAAGAATTTCTTATTATTTTTTGATTTCTGTCTTCTGAATAGCAATTATCAGTTTAATATGCATCAGTAAGCTAATCTCTGTATTGATAGTTAGCTTTAAATTGTTAGCAATAGGTCCAGTATTCATTTTATCTTCGCTTAAATAAGTTTAGATGGTGTCTGAGCTCAATGACAGACTTGATCCTTGAGATTATCAAGTTTGTTTTGGAGCATGTCAGTTCGTGTGTGGATGTTTCTTATTGCTCTATTCACAAGCTCGTCATTATTTTATACTGTATTTTACCTCTTGGAATTCAGTTCAGTTTGATCATGAGGGGTAGATCCATATTCTTGATTGTCCCAGTTCTTAAGGATATGCGTTAATGTAAATAGACCACTAGGAAAGGTTTACCTGAAGTTTATCTCAGAAAGAACCTTTATTGGACCAATTTGGTGAGAATTTAAGAAAAAATTATGGTAATTGGTCTGTGCAAAAACTTTCAGCCGCAACACCTAGTTTAAATTTTTTGAAGAATACTCTTCTCACGTGGTTAGTGGTGACCATTATGGGTTAAAAGTAGGGGTGAAAACAAGCCGAGCCGAGCCCGAGCCAGCCAGAGCTCGAGCTCGTTTCGAGCCTAATATTTTGAGCTCGAGCTCGGCTTGTGAAAATTTTCACAAGCTCGAGCTTGAGCTCGGGCTCGACTAATTTGTATGATGTTTTAAAGAAAACAAAGTTAAAATGGAGCTCGGCTTGTTAATTACATAAGGCTCGAGCTCGTTTACTACTTTTAAGCTCGTTTATACGTATAGACAATATATATACGTATATATGTCTAGGGCTCGTTTAGGCTCGCGAGCCTACTCGAGCTTTTTGTATAGAGCTCGAGCTCGATTATTAAATGAGCCCAAACTTAGGCTCGGGCTCGGGCTCGAGCTTGTTTAGGCTCGGCTCGTTCGAGCTTTTTACCGATCCGATCCCGAGCTTTTCACGAGCGGCTCGGCTCGTTTCCACCCCTAGTTAAAAGTGGTATGATAGTGGTAGAGAAGCTGATGTGGCAGTAGTCCTATGCAGTGGTTGGTATGACCACTGCAGATCCTGTAATACTTTTTTTTTAGCTTAAGTAACTTGACTATAGACTTAAGCTAACCTAGTATGTAATTTTGTCTTTCCTCATTGCAGTGTTTTGCTATCAATTATGCTATTAGTTTGTCATTCCTTTGTAGTTATTTAGTTCAAATCTATTGTTTCTGATGGATGCTGGTCTGCTTCTACTGTTAGTCTGTTACCGCCATAGATAATTTCAGTGTTCTCTAAGAGTAATTATAAAAAATTTCCATGGTTATGCCTTATGCGCCTCACTCTCACCGTTGATTATTGTAAATGATAGCGTGTCAAGTTAAGAGAATACCGGTTAGACAACGTACATTCTAGCCACATAATCGATTGTTCTTGAAAAGCCAGAACATAAATCAGTCACTATTCACCCATTTTACTATAGTATGCTTTTCCTAAAAACGCCATAATAAAATACTATAATAAATATTAGCCATTGTATTAAAAAAACCCTACTTTAACTAAACAAAAGCCCTATGTATATTTAAAGCCCAACATCTATTTTATTTGTAGGCCCACTTATTTATTTATGTTAAAATTTATGAATATATACTTGAATTTATCAATATACGTGTACTTTCAAAATTTATGTATAAAAGACCAATCCTCTTAGGTGCCCTGCCTAGACCGATAACTAGCTACACCGCTGGCTTAGCGCTTTTTGCAACCATGCAAATTCTATCCAATAAAATGGAAGAATTATAAATCTCCATAATAATAGATAGAAGTACCGTAAATAAAGCCATTGTGACCCCTGGTATTAGCGTATGTGTGTGATGTCGCGCAAGGTAGTCAAAAGCAAGAAAGTGAGCGCGTAAGGGAAGAAGCGAGGCATTTTACATTAAAGCGACTTAATTCCAAAGAAGCGAGGCGTTTCCGTTAAGGACAAAAAGCATTGAGAGGCGACCGAGAAGTGATTGAGAGGCGCTCGCTTTTTTGCTATAACAACTAGGCTTCAAATTTTCAACTATTTAAGTATTATTTTTAAGTTAGGTTAAATAATTGCAAAACTAACCCTTTAATATAATATTATAAATACTAGTGCTTGTTAACAATTAGTACTTACATAATCCGCTCTCGTCCACGTTTCATAGTTCCACTATTATCATTCTCTATTCCTAGCCGGCCCTACCATCCTCACTTGTCCACATCAGGATACAAAAGCGAGCTGATGTAATGAATGAAGGTTACATAGTGGATATGGAAAATAGGAAATAAGAACTTAGACGATCATTCCGGATAAGAATAGTAGACTTTAAGGCTATAAGTATTTGGATAAACTTCTCTTTTTTGGTCTTTTCTTATTAAAATTGAAGATTTAGGATAATTATGTTTTTATTTAATCATTGTTATATTAGACACTATAATATGCACAAAGGGTAAAAAGATCACTCAGGCGCTCGCTTTTTGTGCCTCTCCCTTATGGAAGGCACGTCGCTTTAAGGTCTTTCGCCCTTAACTACCTTGAAGTCGCGTTATGTAAAGCAGTTTGACGTATAAAAGTTGTAGAATTGTAGAGCGATATGCATTATTTTAGTAATAACCAAGTATGTGAAAATGCTTCGTTTTGTGACAGCTTATAAAATAGATAAAATAGTAAGGTCATGCTATTTGAAGAACCTGTTGCGTAGCTTATAACAATGACGACTTGGTGTTAGGGGTGAGAAAGGTAGTGGTGCCAATGAGGATGCTAGTTGTGCTAACTTATGCGGTCAAGCTAGGTTAGCTTATTTCTGTAATGAAAATTAGCTTATGTTCTATGGCGAAACTGGGAAAGAGAATGATTTAGTTTCCACCTTACCTTTGTAGAGTTTAGTCCCGCATTCATGTACGTTTAGATGGCACTTGAGTTCACTGACAGTTTTGGTCTTTGAGATTATTAAATATTGTTTTTGAGTTATGTTACTTCGTGTGGAGGTCTATTATCTATAAGTGGTAGTGGGGATGATGAAACCATTACGGGTTAAACCGGTACGATAGTGTTGAGAAGGAAAGCTGATGTGCTAGCAGTGGTCAACCACTGCAGATGCTGTAATAGTTTTTCCGGCATAACTAGCTTGACTGTAGACTTCAACTAAACTAGTATGGAATTATATATTTTTTCACTGTAGCTTTTGTTTATCAGTTATGTTATTGTTTGTCATTACTTGGTAGTTATTTAGTTCAAATCTATTGTTTCTGATAGATGTGGTTCTGCTTCTACTGTTATCCCCGTAGACATTTTCCGTTTTCTGTAAGATTAATTGTAGATAAATTCCCTGGTTATGCACCTCACCCTCACTGTTGATTATTGTAATGACAGCGTGTCAAGGTTTATCGACTCAGTACTGATGGAAAATGGGATGATCAAGGGACTGGTCATGTCGCCATTGACTATTTGGAGGTCCCTCTTTATCAAATGGCTTTTACATACGTGAATATTTTATATTGTGAAGACTTATTGGACATTCTTAATAGTTAATATCAATCTTTGCAACAGAGATCTGAAGAATTAGGCTTGTTTGTCGTTGATGAAGAAGACAATGAAACACTGCTTGTGCACCGTATTAGTCCAGATGATATATATCGGAAACAAGAAGGTATCTTTTAATTTCAGAAATGCATTCCATTCATCATCCACTCGTCTTTGTGTTTCTTAATTAAACGCCTTAATTTATTAAATTGTTTTTCAGTTCTGTTTTCGTGATTAACTTATTTTGTTTTCCAGATACAATAATATCATGGAGGGATTCAGAGTATACAAGTGAACTAGCTCTTAGCTTTCAAGAAACAACAGGGTGCTCTTACATATGGTACCTTGTAAACCGACACATTCTTTAGTTCTATTTACTTTTACTATGCATATAATATTGTATTAATTGACATTTTGCTCTATTTAGGGACCATATATGCAATGTGCAACGAAATATGCATTTTGATACTCTCCGCAGTAAGTATTCGTGATTTTACTTCCTAAATTTGTTGTAGATATCATCTGTCATAAATGGATTAAACTAGCAAGTTTGGTTCTTTTTCCATATTTAGTCTTCCTTTAGCAATCATTCAGCTGCTTGTTAATACTCCATTTAAAATTGCTGTCTATTATATTTAACTTAAATCTATGTAAATGTTGTATCTACAGATGAGACTTACAATGGGGCTAACAATGAGTTGAGGGAGTTGCCACCGGTTGAGATATCAACACTGCCTTCAATACTTAAGGTTCAGAGTTAAATTGGATGTCTTTAATTTGCGTCAGGAGTTTGAAATTTGTTGGATAATTTATCGTCATTTTTGTAAGTTGGTGTTTTTGCCGGATGCTAATAAAACTGCTGTTAAATGATTGTTGTCTTGCAGGTTGTGGTTGACAGTAGCATTACAGATCAGTTGTGTGTAACAGAGCTGATACTGCATGATGTATGTAATTCTTAGTTTCCCTTCATATTGTAGGTCTAAGCAAATATACACGTATGGAGTTAAGTTTGGAATTTGCAATCCTTGTGTGATTAGGGTATTAATCACATATATAAGCAAATGTATTTGTAGTTTGCGAGGAACAATTAAAGAACAATCAATGTGATAAAAATATGTTAGCTGTCTTCATAAATCTTGGAAGTTGGTAATATATAGTAGGATAGTTCCTTAACCTCAATTACAGCTAATAGATATATTGCTATTCTATTAAAATATTAATACTAATATTTGTGCTCTGCAAGTCTTAGAATTTTCGTAACTCATAAGATTGATTGGACTCACAAAGTCGCATGAATTTATTATGTGAGCAGCAAACCTTTTTCCGGAAGTTGATCGATGTGTTTAGAGTATCCGAAGATATGGAAAACACGGCTGGTCTTCACATGATATACAAAATTGTCAAGGGGATAAGTTAATACTCAAACTTTTGTAGCTGTCATCAGTTTTCATGAATTAGTTTCTTTAATTTTGTCTTCCAACACTCATGACTTTGTGTCTGTCTTCATTGCAGTTCTACTCAACAGTCCTCAGATATTTGAGAAAATATTTGGAGATGAATTAATCATGGATATTATTGGATGTCTCGAATGTAAGTTTTCCTTTGAAGTGCTGAAATCTTGTTTGTTTCTTTTGGAGAATCCAACTCATGATCACTGCCTATTGTGGACCTATAGATAACATGAAGACGCCTCACATCAATCATCGCAACTTCCTTAAAGAACATGTTGTCTTCAAGGAGGTATCTAATATAAATTATGATCTTCTAATATTCTGTAATAAAATCTATAATTTGAATGTTCACTCATGTAGGCTATACCCATTAAAGACCCTCTAGTCTTATCGAAGATACATCAGACATACAGAATTGGTTATTTGAAGGTTATAACTGTAACTTTCCCATTGACTACATGCTACTGTTAGTCTTCATTCTCATGTATGTTCCTTTTTTTAGGATGTTGTGCTCCTTAGGGTATTGGATGATGCTACAGTTGCAAGCCTTAATTCTATGATTCACTCGAATAATGGAATGGTGAGATAATCACATCTTGGTATTTCATGTCTTAAGGTTCCAATTATTATTCTATATTTGACATGTTTCATTGCAGGTTGTCACGTTATTGAAAGATGATAGCACCTTTATTAAGGAGTTGTTTGCGAGGTTAAAGTCTCCTAATACATCTCCTGAATCCAAGAGAAATTTGGTAAATTTATTTTTATGATGCTTTCTATTATTAAAGTTCTTCAGAAGTTGCAAGTGCATTATTGATGGCTAAACTATAAAGATGATTTTGATTATATTATTATGTGATTTCAAGATGCATTAATCATTTTCATTTTTGGATACACAGATTTTTTTATTAATTGATTCAGATTTTCATTTTCCTGCTGGATGTACAACACTTATTGTTTAAGGGTAAAATAAAGTTACATATCATTCCTTCCCTTGACCTATATTGAGACCCTTACTTCCATTTAACAAAACGTTTCACTTTTCACAAAATGTCCTCCTTGATCATTTTATCTAAAATATTCCAAACACCCAAACAGCTTATTATTGCAACTTAAACATTGGAAGCACATCAAAACGCTTCTATTCTACAACTACGTTATTGCAACTGATTATGTGATTATTTATTTAATATCACAAAATCTCTTTAACAAGAGATATCTAAACACACACTTTAGGTTGTCACAGTTGTCTGTTGCTTCCTCAACCATTCCTTTTTCCTTACTATTTGTGCCATTGCTATGAAAAGTAGTGGGTCCTTTCTATGAGGACCAAGTAGTTACTGCTAATAAAGGTTTCCTCATAATTGTACATCTATCTTGTCCATGTGTAGGTATTTTTCTTGCAAGAATTTTGTAGCCTAAGCAAAAGCTTGCAAATGGTCCAGCAACTCCGCCTATTTAGGTTCGTATCTTGAATTCTTTATTGTTTTTATTGTATGAATCCTGAACTCCTAATGAGGGTCTGCTTTTTTAACTCTTGTAGAGATCTAGTGAATGAAGGCATATTTGGTATCATTACTGATATTTTACAGAGTGAAGATAAGAAGCTTGTTTTGACTGGGTAATCAATTCTTATAGATCTCGCTTCACTTCACTTGACGCTCTTTATTTCAAGTGGCACACAGAGTAACTCTTTGGTATATAAATCTTATGGATGCAGGACAGACATTCTCATTTTTTCCGTTAACCAAGATCCAACCTTGTTGCGTTCTTATGTTAGTCGGCAGGAGGGTGTGCCATTACTTGGTCTTCTGGTATGTGAGTCGATATGTGTATGGTAATTCAGTTATTATTGTTAAGACACATGGTTGTTAATATCTGGACATGGTTTTATGTTGCATGACCTGCTTCATTTTAGCAGGTTTTATTAGTGAAATATAGGAACACAGGATACACGTGTTTCTTGTTTTTAATCTGCTTTTGCTAATTTAATGCCATTAAATAACTGAAAAATGAGATGACTTTTCAAGTTTTCATGTTTATGCTTGGCTGGTTACTGGAATACATGGATATTCAGAAGATGACATGGTGGCATGTTGTTTTCAGGTGAAAGGGATGCTTACAGATTTTGGGGATGATATGCATTGCCAGTTTCTTGAAATTCTTCGAAGTCTTCTTGATTCTTTTTCTTCAGCAGGACAGGTGGTAGTTATTGCAATGTTTACGTTGTTTTTTTTGTTTGATCTCAACTCAATTTTGATTTTAATTTACAGAGAGATGCCATTGTTGAGGTATTCTATGAGAGACACTTGGATCAACTTATCAGCGTTATAACATCATCATGCATTCCAATTGATTCGACCCTTGCTGGTCACAAATCCAAGAATTTCAATGGAAGTAATGGAACTCAAGCAAGCACAAAGCCTGAAATACTTTTAAACATATGTGATCTTCTATGCTTCTGCATTCTGCACCATCCTTATAGAATAAAGTACTCCACGATTCACTCTTTCTTGTTTTATATTTGAATTTGACCACACCCCATCATATATAAATGCAATTCCTTTTGTCTTTGCAGGTGCAATTTCTTGCTTAATGGCACATTAGATAAAGTTTTATGTCTGACCCGAAGAAGGGAAAAGTATCTTGTAGTTGCAGCTGTTCGGTTCATGCGAACTCTAATATCACATAATGTAAGTACAAGTTTTCTGCTTATTGAATGTTGATTAACTAATCAATACATTGTAACAATAATATAATTTGCTGATGTTTTACAGGATGAAAATCTTGCGTATTATATTGCCAAAAACAACGTACTTAAACCAATTGTTGATGCTTTTATTTGTAATGGAAGTCGCTATAATTTGTTGAACTCTGCAATTCTGGATCTTTTTGAGCATATTCGTAAGGTATATAAATATTTCGTGATTATGTTGTATGTTTTTTGCAAGGTATATATATTTTCTGATGACACATTGGATTATGCAGGAAAATTTAAAGATACTACTGAAATATTTAGTCGAAACCTTCTGGGATCAGCTGGTGAAATTTGACAGTTTACCTTCCATTCAGGCTCTCAAAGTTAGATATGATCAGGTTCTTTTCTGAATTTTCATCAAAACTGTGAATAATCTTATGCATTTAGATATTTGTTGTCACACAAGGCAAATTTACAGGCCCAGGAGCATGCAGCAAACCAAAATGGTGTAGGTCCCTTGGAGACTAGAAGACGTGTGGACGAGCGAGCCTTGGAGAAGGAAGAGGAGGATTATTTCAATGAGAGGTATCCTATTCATTACATTTCCTAGTTTGAGGTTATTCAAAATATTGAATGGATGGTTGAAATAACATGAGTACACACTAATTGTTGGTGTAAAGTGTTATTTTTTTCAACCCATATAAATCATGACCTGTTTTAACTTGTTATCAGCCATACATTTTGCCACCTCTTAGAGTTTAGTTTCTTGAATGTTTTATTTGGCTAGCTTCCCCTGACCTTGTGATGTTAACAGTGATGAAGAAGATTCTGCATCAGCGTCAGCATCAGCATCAGCATCAGCATCAGCATCAGCATCAGCATCAGCATCAGCATCAGCATCAACGCCTCGTACCACAAGGATACATGCACAGCCTGGTACACCAAAGGGATCTGATGCTAGCTGTCCACCAGTAAGGTATTTGAATATCCTCGAGTTTGACTCTATTAGTTTCTATCTTTCGTGTCACTTGCTCACATATAAAACAACCAATGTGTTATATGGTAACACTTTCGATTTTTTTCGTTCACGGTTTAGAGAAGTGTTTATACATGTTACAAAACTGGTTTCCGATGATGTTATATGATTCAAGAATACTGAGTTTAGTTTTGCAAAAAATAGTAACTGTCCGTTACTACTTGATTTATATGTTAAAAAGGTTATATATAGAATATATGATGGCTATATGATGTTCATTTGAGTTTTCAAACATCAAAAAATTCAATTACTTTTCCGTTTATTCTTAAATGTGAAAATTTCTTTTTGGGTTGATGCAAATGAACGCAAATATTTTGTTTTGGGTGGTTATTTAATCCAACTATTTGCCCTTAAACACCAACTTTAATTTCTAAGTTATTGTTATTGTTATTGTCTACTAAATCAATCACAACAGTATTGTTGAAAAGTCGATATTTTTAACATCAAACAGTGTATATTCTCTTTTGTAACAAAATATTCCAGCCGAATAAGGTTTTATTTTGTCATCGCATGTGAATCACAAAATTGTACATATTATAAAATGACATTTCTTGACTCATTTTCTTGTTAAAGTGAGATCACCAAAGACGTGTTCTGTATGTTGATATATGTTATCTTTGTCCAAGGTCGGGTGGACTAGTTGATTATGCAGATGACGAGGATGATGAAGACTACAAACCACCACCAAGGAAACAATCGGAAAAATCTGAAGACGATGAAGGAACGTTAGAATTTAGATTGAAAAAGAGACTTCTAGCTGCAAAAGAAGAACCTGACCTGGTAAAGAAGCGTCGGTTACTAGGGAAAAACCCCAAGTCAAAAGAAAGCTTATTTGCTACATTATGCTCAACTTTAAGTCATGCGGCGTTACCTTCTAAGAAATCAACTAGTGGCACACATGTCTTAAATAGTAATAACACGAGTGGAATGGATCATAAAGAGAACGGATCCGTAAGCCAATCTGAAAATAGTAATCACACGAGTGAAGCGAGTCGTGAAGAGAATGGATCTATGAGCCCGTCTGAGAATAGTAACAACATAACTGAGGCGAAGCATGAAGAGAACAGATCTGTAAGCCATTCCGAGAATAGTAATGAGGAAAGTGGAGCAGAAAAAGAAGTTAAAAGTCTCTAGAAGCCATTTTGATGGGTCACGTGCTACCCATATGGATCAGCTGCTCGGGTATACTACCAAACACATCAAATGAGATGACTGCGACGATTTCTCGAGTTATAATATACACACTGCATGAGAACAATTCTTAACAAGATTACCGGTCAGTTGCTTATTCTTGATGCTTTCAGCCATTTACGAACCCTCTGTTAATGTTGAACTTCTTACCTCACAGTTTTGCGTAGCTTCTATCTACTATCTTTGTTTTAGCAATCTGAATTGTTTCCGTGTTGGGTGATTATGAGTTTAGGTTAAAAAAAAAAAAAAAAAATTGGCAAGAGTCCTCCCTTTGGGAGATGTAGTTTAACATTGGAGTATATGTTGTACATTTCAGTTCCAGGACACTCAGAAATTTCAAGTAGAGTTGATTATTTATACAAAACCGAACGGATATTGTGGACACTAAATCTACAGTGTTTGATAATCCGGCATTTGTTCCAATATGTTGATGTTCAAGCTGCTTTGCAGAAGTAGATTTGCTGTTTTCTGTTGTGAATATGTGTTCATTTTTTTCTTTATTAATTGGAAATTTGTGAGATTAACCAAATACCTGATGTGGTCTATGATCGAACCTTACCTTCAACTGGCAAGCAGAAGCTCGAATGAGGTTGAAGCCATTTAAAGCCCAGGAACCCCAAAGCAGGATCTAACTATGTAACCTAGTTGAGTTTACATTTCTACCAAAGACTTGATTTTTTTTAGAAGTTCAAAACGAGTTGTACTATTGGTCATAGCTGTATTCAGCATTTAAGCCTAGTTGTTCCCTTGGGGTTTTTGAGTTAGAATCTTTCTTTGTGTCAATTTCGATGTTACACCCTAAATACTCATTGAGCTATCTCAAGTTTAGCTTAGCAGTATCATGTAGAATATGAGCTTTGGTTTGGTTCCATAATCCATACCTTAGCTAGTAAACATTAGCTAGCTTACCTATGAGAATTCACAACTATTTTTTTAGTAGCTAGTGATCAAGCTAAACGTTTCCATATATAATTTCAGAAACTAGTTGGTTTCTCTCAATCTGTATTCGTCCCTTGTTACATATGTAACATGCATTTCAATTTCCGACTATTAGATCATCTACTAGGATTTATTTAATTTCATACATGTTCGAACCGGTCAAGGGTTTATTGGTCACAACATGAACCAAAAAGTTCTCAAAAGCAGACAATTTGCACATCATTTTGTGCCACTAGGTTTCCACTAATTTTCCTAGGTGCACGTACAGCATGAATCAATTTTTTTCAAAAGCTGCAGGCTGCAGACAACTTTTCTTATAAAAATATTTTCTATTATTTTTTAGCTTACTTTCTAGTAAAGCACCTTTTTATAGTATTCGGGATAAGAACAATGTCATAGTTCATCTAACTTGAAATAAATAATATTTAAAACACATTTGACAAAATCAAGCGATGCCAATTAAGACACAATAAATAGTGAACTATTTTATTTTATTTTATTTTTCTTTTTTCTTTTTCTTTTTCTTTTTCTTTTTCTTTTTCTTCTCATCATCATCAAAGGCAATAAAAACTTTTATATAAAGCAACGTTACAACAAGCAAAAAACCCTGCAAAGGAGTAATAGAAAGGTTTTGCTAACCACAACAACTGCTACCATATTTATTTTCTGAAAGTTTACACAATTTGAGCTCTTATCATTATTTTTAAGAATTAATATGATGTTTATAAAGTGTTAATTGCATAAATATAGCCGGTAGAGCTGAGATCAACAAAGAATACTTACAAATGGGTGAATCAGCCATCCATTTTTTCATCAAACATAAAACCTCATTTAGCAGTTTTTTTTTCTAAAGTAACATATTTCTTAAATGATAAATCTTCAAGCTACGAAAAAACCACAATAACGACGAAAATTAGATTATCTTTTTATAGATATGCAATTTATATACTTTGTTTTTTCAAAATTTCCGCCAAGAAATAGCACATGTGATTTGTAAAATCACTTGTGATTTGTTATTTTTTTGATTTGTAAGTGATTTATAATTTTTCACATGTCATATGTGATTTTAAAGTAGTAAATCACATGTAATTTTTCTGGGCGGAAATTATGAAGGTTTTTTTTTTTTTTAGTCAAAGTATATAAAAATCCATATCTATAGAAAGATAATTTAATTCTCATCTATAGTTAATTTCGCATAACGATTAACGGTTTACAAAATATTTTATTTTATTTTATTTTTATAAAAAATGATGAAAGTGAGTTTTTTTATCTGATAGAAAAATGAATTGCAAGGTTTCTTTTTTAAATAAAAACTGTTCCGTATAGAACTTTTGTAATAGCCGGTAAGCATCAATTAGACAACTAAAACCTCCATTATCGTGATCAAAAGCTCAAGTGAGATAATCGAAATATGGGAATGAAGTCTTATAAATAAGGAATATACTTGAATTAGGTTCAATAAGTATCAAAGGACTTGTGGTCTAGTGGGTGGGGCTTAACTTGTTAAGCGAGCCACAAGTGAGAGTAGTACCGGATGGGTGACCATCCGGGAAGTCCTCACTTGTGGTCCACTTGTGGACCATATGTTCCGGAGATATTAGGCAATGAAGAGGAGAACCTGTAAGCCATTAGCTGCGCAGGTTCGAATCCAAGCCGGCCCCGGTTTTCATCCGGCCGTTTCTCCAGCGAGTAATCTCGTGTGGAGGCGGTACGGTTTCCGGGCGAAAGCCGTTTAATCCCCACTGCGCCAGCGTGGGCCCGGTTCAGACAACATAGTCTGGGTATGTGGTGGATGAGGGCCTGCTATTTGGCAGGTGCGACTCTAAACCATATATGAAAAAAGTCACCTTTAAAAAAAAAAAAGGTTCAATAAGTATTTCATAGCTAAAGTCACCTTTTACTTTTGTGATCGAGCTATTCTAACCTAAACTTCAACAAACTCGACAACAACACAAATAGTTATATAAATATCGCAGTTATATCTGATTATGAAAACGTAGGGTTGCCTTTCTATATTTTTAAGTGGAATAACAAGTAAGGATCATCATAGTTACATCCAAATCATACGGCATCGATCAAACATTCTTTTAACTATATATAATTCGAAGTTAATTGTCTATTTTATAAAATTTGTCGCTTATGAGTTAGCTTAATCATCTTGTCAACCTTTATTAAACATTAACTACACGTTGCAAAATCATTTTTTTTTTGAACATATTGCAAAACCATTTGACTTTCCGACTTTAGTACGTAGTATAAGTTTTTCAAAGATGGGCTAACACCATGTGTTATCCTCATTATTTCTTAAATAATACATCATGGAAAAATTGATTGTTTTTTTGCTTAACCTTATCCAAATATATTGAAATTCAAGATGCTATCAAATTTATTCACGTCTTCATAAAAGTCTTCCTTTTCATCCACACACAAAAGACTCTTTGGTCAGAAAACTTGTATCACCCCTTCTAGAAAATCCTATATCTATATAAACCAATGCACGTACTCTCTAAATACATTACACACACACAAAAACACACATATATTAAGGTTTTTGAAAGTTCATTGTAAGTCTATAATGCTCAATCAAGAACAAAGCACATCACAAATTTCCAAAGTGATATGAGTTTTGTCACACCTTTAAGCAAAGTTAAACTTGTTCAATCATTTTCTGTCGTGTTTCTTCATTGGTTTTATTCAGTTTCTTGAACTTTTGTAGTTTTGTGTATACACATTTTAATTCTTTTTCATATATAAAAGCAAGCTAGTTAGTTACTTAGAAGCATGTCATCAAAGGGTTATATAATGGTGGATGAGAAGAAGAAGAAGAGAATGATCTCAAACCGCGAATCAGCAAAGAGGTCTAGAATGAAGAAAGAACAACACATGAAAGATCTCAATGACCAAATCTTTTATTTCACTAGAAAGAGAGATGAAATGGCCATGAAAATTGAAAAAGCCGCGAAAGGATATACTGCAATGGAAAACGAGAACATGGTTCTGAGATCACAGAAGCAAGAGCTGGAGAAAAGATTGGAGTATGCAAATAATGTTTGTGGTTGGTATGAAGGTGATGGTCATGAGTTAAAGTCGTCTTCAATGGGTGTTGTTGTTCAAGAGCCATGGCTAAGGTCTTGGGACCAATATCAGCCGTCTAACACATTCTCTATCATGTCATCTGCTGGAATTTTAACTGATTTTTAGTTGTGTATAGCTATATAGATTTGTTAAAGCTTGCAAATTCTTATAAGCTTGTAAACTTTAACTGATTAGTAGTCGTATTAATCCATTATAAGTATGTTAAGTGTGATTTTTAAGTTTCTATGAATTTTAGATGTAAAACTGTAATTTTCAGGAAACTAGTTGAATACTCGCGCACGACGGCGGCAATAAATATAGTTATATTATATACTTATATATTAAATGAATTGCGAGCTCAACTCTCCTCGCAATTCCTTACCCGCTTAGTGAATTCGTTTCACAACACTCCGAATGTATATATGTGTTAATTGGATGTGTTTGCGTGGGTTTCCCGTAATATCATTATTCTTGCATATAGAATACCCTTGCAATTTCTTACCCATCAAACACTCCCCCTCCCCCCAAAAGTATATGATTTTAACGAATCAAGATTGTATTGATTGAAACAAAGGTTAAAGTTGTAAAAAATTGAATCAAAATAAAATACACCCACTAAAAATGTAAAAACTAAAAACTCATAAAAATATATCAAAATGGATGTTAAATTAAAAAACACAAAATTATAGAAAATATGGTGAAATTAGATTATAAAAAAAAAATAAGTATATAAAAAGATATTTCAATTTAAAAGTAAAGATGATTTTTTAGTTGAAAAGTGACACATATCACTTCATGATTGGAGCCATTTATTTTAATTTTTGATATAATCCACAACTTAAATGTTTTATATAATAATATATATATAGATTAAAGACTCTTTTTGGCTTTGTTAAGTTTAACATTTTTTAATTGAGTTCATTGTTGAGGTGGTAAATTTGGATTCTTTAAGTTGATGATAATAATAGAGACGGATCATATTAACTTTTGAATATTAATAATCATATCCTTCGATCATGTGCAACACCAACATGAACACGTACATCATATTCCCTTATCACACACAAAATTTCACTCGACATGGCCATTTTGACGATTTCTCTTAACCGTTTTTCCCTCGCATTTTTCAAATCAAATCCACCATTAACAAAGCTTCAAATTACCGTTTCATTGAATTTTAACCGTATTGAGGAATATGGGGATAATGAAGGGGTTGAAGGGAGTTTGGAGGAAGAATTTCCATAATTAAATGAGGTATTTCAATCGCTACTCAAAAGATATTTTTTTGACAAGTATTATGCTTTAATTTAGTATTAGCCATAAGGACTATGAGAAACAGGAAGTGCATGATTCCAACTGAAGTTGAGGAGAGAAGGGAAGTAGTAATATTTGGGGAAGAAACACGTACCTCATCTAATATTTTGATGATAGATCACCAATGCTATATTTATATAAATCATACAATTCATATATACTCTCTTGTTCTTGTTATGATAATAATTACCTATTTTAATATTTATATAAATTATTAGAGTGGTGGGTGTAGTGACAACCCTATAACTGTTATAGGGTTTCCACATCAGCACACACCCAATAACATCACTATAACTAAAATACACTCTCCAGTTATAACTATTATAGACGCATGTGAGTTCTAGTTTTCTTCCATTTTAGAACAAACACATTTCATCATATACATGTAAACCGAATTTTATACATTTTACAGACTAAAAATATAAGAAAATAACTTAGGGACTAACAATGTAAACACTTAAAGAACTAACGATGTTAGAAAAACTGTTAAATGAAGTAACAATGCAACACACATAACAAAAAGGTTAAAATGATTAAAAAAAAAAAAAAAAACCCTTATACAAATGTTTGGCACCAAAGCCTGAAAAAAAGAAAAAGAAGCAAAACGTTAGTTTACAAACAAAACACAAAAATGCAAACATAAACACAACACACAAACACAAAATCCACTTAGAAAAAAAAAAAAAGTAAAAAAAAAAAAAAAAAAAAAGCCTGTTAATGGGCTGGCGAAAGGATGAATGGTGGGAGGAATTTCGCAAATAATAGTGCAGTTTGACGATGGTATTAGAAAAAAGAAAAAGAAAAAAAAAAAAAAAAAAAAGTCAATAGCGTGTGATAGTGATACGTCACTGCGGGCACTCTTACTTTACCATTCTTTCAAAGAATACTAATAATTCTTACAAAGTTGAAGATCGAATATTCATGATCGTCAAGCCTATCTAAGATAACTCTATTTTATCCTCGTATATGGATAGCTATAAAAAGGAATGAATTAGAAATATAGCTTACCATTATTGCTTAGATAAAGTTCATGAATTTAGTTCGAGCATGTCACTATCTCACATTCTCACCTAATACAAATCTACAAATCTTTGTTTAAACAGCATAAAATTAATACTAATATAATATTTTCAAACGTAATTTCAGTACACGCAAATTTTTGCACATGTCCAATTATAAAACTTTTGGTGATAACTCGTTACTCGTATATAATAAGTTTGGACTCTGCTAAAAATAATACTACGTAATAATAAGTTTGGATTTGGAGCTAGTAACTATTATCTTATTATATATAATTTTGGACCACTTCCATGTCTCTCTTGTTTTTTTACGTATTATTATTCGACAATATTCAATATATTGTTCCATTTAGTATGATTGCACCTTATCCAAATGGAAAAACCACATGAGGCTTTCAAACTACTCACGTCTCTTTTAACATAAAATCTTCTTAATTTCTTATGCACCAACACAAACAACACTTTTGGTCGCAATGTTCATCCCCTCGATCCATGGTTCCTTATTCTTATTGTATTTACGTTTTCATTACAATATCCCTTTGCGTACTTCTTTATGTTACTGGCCTGGTGGGCATTCATAGATGTATCATACGCGTACTAGATATACTAAAATAGCGATGAGCCAGAGAAGAAAAAACAGAGCACAAAACAGAGTTTAAATGGATATTAAGAAAACAATGTGACTACAATTTTATGATATGTTGATATTCTTACATCGGCCGAAACTCTAAGCCTTCTACAATCAGGCCAGACATTGTTCCTTCATAACTTATAAATTTCAGATTCACATGAACACTATCATTTACAACTTCATCACTTGAGTTAAATTGCCGCACATTAACCTCCATCCATCCATCTTCCCTTTGTTTTGGAATGTATCTGATATCATGTAAATTCCACGTGGTTGGGTATCTAAAATAAATAATTTCAGTCCCTTTGTAATTACGTAGGAGTAGATTCCGTACTTTCACCGGACAATGCAGCCCACGACATTTTTCTGAGAGCTTGAATACCAGGTAGCACATATAAACAGTATCTGGTGATAACATTTGAGTCTCAACTTGGCACTTGATGCGGAACACTTGTTGTGATTGAAGCTCAATCGCCTCTTGAAATCTGCATTTTACAATATATATCATTATATAATGTTGTTACATACTTTTTAACGACATTTAACAAGAGACTTTTTCCATCTATCTACTGAATATGTCTGGTATTTTATGAGACGAGAAAATAATACACTTTGATACAATAAAAATCTAGCTTATTATAAGTAAATTCCAACACTTTAACTAAATGTAACATTGTATGGCAGGTATAGATAATGTAATGAGGTTCATTCAAGGAGCAAAGCAAACCTGGAGAGTTCTGAGGGTTTGTAATGGAAACACTTCACATTAGAAGAGTCGAGCAGAACCTCTTTTGCAGAAACCATATAACATTTCTTTCCGTTCAATTCGCTTCGCCAGAAGCACTGTTCATCAAATGGTAGAGATTAATTGTTAGGAAAAAACAGATGATATATATACTTTAGTTCATATTCCTGAAGAAAATTGTGGCAAAAAAAAAAAAGACCTTTTCACCATCATCAGTAGTTTCATATCCGGTAAATATTTCTGCATTGTTCGAGTTTGATTTCAAGGCTTGTTGAGCTTCCTTCAATTTCTCTATTTGTTCATGTTTTGCCTGTAAAAACATTGACTAACCATGTAATGTAATTCAAACATGGAAATGATGCATGTATTTCACTATCTATGCAAGGAATATGGAATGCCAACAAACGAGTATTTTCAAACTCACATTATCAATGGCTCGAAATTCAATTCCTTCAATATAAATGGCACCATTTCCACAATAGCAACGTTGAAACCTCTCTAATAAAATCTCAAAATCATTATCATCCTTGTGATTCATGAATTGGCACAATTCAATCGTCATCCACCCATCATCTCTCCTTGTTGCAAAATGGGCTTCTAAGCTTTCACTCCCCTTTTTGTACTTTAGATTCACGTACATCCGTTTACAAAAATTATTTCTAGAATCACAAAATATGAATACCAAATGAACCCCATAACTGGCATTCGGATGGAGAAAATGAGTTTTAATCTTAATTTTGCTATTCAGATTAGAAATATCCAGCATCTTCACCACTGTTGGAAACCTGCACATGTAGTGATATATGTGCTTAAACTAATTATAGTTTCGTGACCTCTAACAACACCCAAATACACATTTGGGAAAGATAATATCCGACGTGAAGTGCAGGAACAGTAGTTACCTACACATCCATAAAAACTTATACCCATTCATTTATGTTTGGCTTTAATATTCATTTCATTCTCAAATCAACGAAATAAAAATATTTTCAACTCTGAACTAAATATATACTTGTTTGTGTGTGTGTGTGTGTGTGTGTCACATATTTATCCTTCAAGCTATTTTATTTTGTTATCATCAGGAACATTTAGATATGCAAGGCAAATGATCACCTTTAGACGGCAAAATAATCTTGTAAAATTTAAGCCTACGGCCTAACTATCATCTTATAAAATTTGAGCTCATGGTAAATGATCCCAAACCTTTACACGGCAAAATAATCTTATAAAAATTAAGCCCATGGCCGCAAATGACCTTCCAACCAATTAATCTTATAAAATGCTATTAATCTTATACTCTTACAATTTAAGCCCATGGCCTATCTATAAGTAATGCTGGGAAGCTCGGACTCGGCTAACATCCCCGGTGTACCGGTGTCGACCCGGTGCGACGCGGGTACCGGTGCGGAATACGGACGGGACGCGGGGAGGAGAAAGTGGACGCGGCTGCTAGGATACTCGGAAACGCCGCCGGTATGCCGTATCACGTACCCGAAAGGTCCCGGAAACGGGAAACGCGGGGAAACGCCGAGAAACGCGTGGGAAATGTCCCAGACATCAAACAAATCGAGGGCATTAAATTTCTGGTGTTGTGACTAGGTTTTATTTAGTAAATCAGTTTTATACGTTGCAATTTTCCGGTGAGAAAAAGAAAAGGCATCTTGATGAGAAGGAGAAGTGATAATGAATGATTGGTCCCAATAGTAGAGAGAGAATTGCTTTTAGACTTTTAAGTTTTGTTGTTTTCCTCAAAGTGTCACGTGAGGTGTACTTTGATAAAAAAAAAACTTTTAACTTTTTAAATTTTCAATGCAATTTAATTATTTACTCTTATCACGGAGTACTTGTCCAACTTGAAACACCAAATATTAACTTTTTTTTCAATGCAATCTTAATTATTACTCTTATTACGGAGTACTTGTCAAACTTGAAACACCAAAATATTTACTCTTATTTGAATGAAAGTTTTTATAAGTTTCTGGGTTTTCAAATTTTAATTATTTTTTTATAACATATAATTCTGAATTATAATACCCCGTGTCCCCGAGTCCATATTCAAAATTTGGACTCTTTCAAAACGAGTCCACGAATCCTTGAAATCATATCTTGAAAGGTCCGACCCTTGGACACGTACCCGAGTCCGACACCCGTACCCGAGTCCGAGCATCCCAGAAGTAATGATCCCAACATTTAGACAACAAAATAATTATGAGAAGCTTGAGACCATTTTATGCACAAGGTCTTTTTTAATCAATTTTTTGTTTGTTGTCATTTTTTTTTTTTAATTTTTTTTTCTTTTATCAAAAATTTAAGTTTGTAACCCGGATTTGTCGGCGTGAGTGATCTCTAGAATGTTTCAGTTAATGTTTAAGTTATATGACTTTGTGAGTTTGGGGAAAAAAAAATTGGCCCCTTATTACTAAATTCTTGCTCGGTCCTGCAAAGAGAGAGAAAAAGAACCTTGATTTCTGAATGGATCTCCATTTATATGATCTACGATTGCCAAATAAGAAACATTTTGCTGATATCATTTCAGTCAGTGCTCCATCAGTGCCAAGTGAGAACCACTGTTTTACATACAAACAAATATAGCAAATTGTGTAATTAACAGAACCAATAAATACTTTTTTTTTGTAAAATAATTAATATATGGTTTTAAAAGTAATTAATATAATGTTTAAGTAACCCTTTGTGTTTTCTTTTTCTTTCTCCGCATTAAAAGAACACGAGAACGCAATGAAAAAGTATTAAAAAAATAATAATAATAAAATAAAATAAAAGAGAACGAATTAAGTACCAGTTTGCCTTTTTGAAGAAGAATTCCGTTGGAGAGTCTGTCATACAGATCTATTTTCTTATCAAGTTTGTAGTTCACAGGAATTTCCGACATCTCAAATATTTCTTTGTAGTCTCTAGGTAGTTTGGGCTCCCATATTTCATAATCCTCCTGAATTTAAGGTAAACATACAAGAAATGTAATCAATCAATTCCCGTATGATTTGTGAAAACGTGTTTTTCTTTGAAAAATATTACAAAAATATCCAGCAAAAATATGAACTATAAATGAAATATATGAATAGTTCGTTTGTTATCTTATAAACACGTTTATGTTTAATATTAGGGTATGTTTCGGAAAATGAGCTGGAACTGGAGCTGGAGTTGGAGCTAGATCTAGATCTGGGGCTGGAGCTAAAGCACGAGCTGAAACTTATACTATAAGCTGGAAGTTGAAGTTTATATTTTTATAAAGTTATTTGGCGAATTAATTGGAGTCGAAGCTTGTTAATGTAATATCACATAAAAATACTTCAAATTAAACTCATATATATTTCAAGCTTGTTGCTCGTTTGCCTTCAACCACTATGTAAATTCTATTTTGGTGAAATAAAATCTCTTCAAATTTCAAGCTTTGGTGTATTAATACATTATATTTGAAAGATATTTAAGTAATTTGACTAACTACAAGGATCTATAAACCCATTTCAACAGACTTGGGCTTACGAAGGTTTATGGCCTATAAAAGCTTCTATAAGCTTATGAGACAAACAAACCTTATTTTATTAAAGTCTCGCGCCAAGCACACAATTAATCAATCCACAAGTATTTTCATAATATTAATTAAATAACTTTGATATACATTCCTACATTTTTATCATAAACTCACAACAATATTATATAATTTTCCTCCTATTCTCTATCCGCATCTAAACCGTCAGTTTTGCCAAGTGGCAGGATCCTATAAGTAGGACACTTTGTAGGCTTAAAATGTAGGAATATTTAGCATTTTTCTTAATTAAATATAGTTTCTTAGGATTCTAAACCATATTTCTTGATCTCTTGTGTTTTATCATTTCTTCAACATACTTAAATTTATAATAAAAAATTTACTTCATAAAGAACAGACCTCCATCTTTATACATTCTGAAATCATAGACGTGAAAGCAAAAATAATTGTTGTGTAGAATATATGTTGTGTATAGACCATGGAGTAAAAGATGTGTAGTTGTATAGTGTCCCTGTTGTGGTTGGGTTTCACTATTAAGTATTACTCCTTCCGTCTCAAAAATATTGTCCATATTTCCTTTTTGGGTTGTCTCAAAATTATTGCCCACTTTCTATTTTAAGCAAAAACTAAGGAATATAATAAGGGAATATTCTCTTTTGGTGGTTAAAAATTAAAATGGCCCCACTTTTATTAAACTTAGTAACTCTTGTCTCCTGACAATTATTTTGAGACGGAGTTAGTAATATACGTTAACCTTTTGGGGACAAAGAGGTTTGGTTGGTGTTGTTTAGGGCTGTAAACGAATCGGACGAACACGAACGGAGCCCTGTTCATGTTCGTTCATTTAATTTTAACCGGACAAATAAACGGACACGGACGCTTAAACGGACGAATTTTCTTGTTCATGTTCGTTTATTAAGAAAATAAGTTGTTCATGTTCGTTCATTAAGACACGAAACGAACACTAAACGAACGCTAAACGATCGAATGTAAATGAAAATAGACAAACAAACATAAACTTTATTAAATTCTTCAAAATATAATGTTTTATAAGTGTTGTTTTGTTTAAACAAACCAATTTTTAAAATTATAAAATTAATAGATATAATGTATGAACATAAATAGATAAATAAACATAAGCGAACTTGAACGAACGCATAATCGGACGTTCACGAACATAAATGAACGAACGAGACTTTTGTTCATGTTCGTTCATTTAACTAAACGAACATAAAATATTGTTCATGTTCATTCATTTAATAAACGAACAAACATAAACGAACTTTTTACCGAACGATTCATAAAATGTTCACTGAACGTTCAGTTCGTTTACAACCCTAGTGTTGTTTGTATAACTTAGGGTCCCTTAATCAACACATATATATTACGGAGTACAATTTTGGTATATGGAATGCATTGAACGAAAATGAGCTTTTCTAAAACTAAGATAACTTACTTGAAATTCCAGTGCCACCTCAAGTTGTGCTAAAACTTCTTTTGCCTTTGGCCGTTTTTCTCTATCATTATGTAAGCACATGTAGGCAACCTTCTGAAATATAACCAATGATCCAGGCTCAATTTGATGCTTTAAAGCCGCAAACACCAACTCATCTTGTTTTCCATCTTCAAGCATCAGTCTAATAAAAACTGGTAGAGACTGATCACCCTTACGTCCGTAAACTTCATAAATTGATCTCCCGTACAAGATCTCAAATAAAATCACACCAAATGAATAAATATCGGATTCCAAGGTCAGGAAACCTACTTTTTCGTACACTGGGTCTCTGTAGCCCTGTGTGCCACAGACATGATCGATGATATAGTCTGCTTCCTCATTCAGTCGATTTATCACTGAAAGTCCAAAATCAGAAATTTTTGCTTTCCAATCATCACCAAGTAGAATATTAGCAGATTTGATATCCCTATGTATTACCACCTCCTGTCCTCGAACACCCCTATGAAGGAAAGCCAACCCACTTGCCACATCAATGCATATCTGGAGTCGTTTCCTCCATGTAAGTCCAGCATCATTCAAATACCTATCAAGACTTCCCCTGTATGCATACTCATAAACGACAATTTTTTCCTGTGTTTCAGTGCTATAACCTACTAGACCGATGACATTCTCATGCTTAAACTCCCAAAGAATTTTTAGCTCATTGTAAATTTGTTGTTCCCCTTGACCAAAGTGTAAATCAAACCGCTTTATAGTAACACTACTATATCCCAGACCATGTGCATTTGCAATTTCTCCTTTATAAATCCTCCCAAAACCGCCACCTCCAATGACATTGGCCATACTAAAGTCTTGCGTGGCCAACTTAATGTCTTCAAATAAAATTTTGATGTTATCAAAGCCTCTTTCCTGAAAATTATGAGAACACGAATAAAAGTTTAAAATATGGATCTAGTGTGAATATCATTTAAAATGAAAAGAATAAAAAGTAGTTCAAACCATTAAATCTTCCATTAATGGTCAAAATCAAATTAATGGCACAATAGTAGTATATTATACCCGTGCGTTGCAGGCTGCAGGTATCATGTAACTAAAATTTTCGACAAACAATATATTTTTATAAGATCTTTTCCATGAGACAACTTTATAAAGACAAGAATTTTGGGTTCTAATAACTTCAAACAAAGACAAACTATATTATTTTAACACTAGATAGTAAGAATATAGACATGTCATTTATTTTTTTTAATTGATTTTATTAATTTTATGTCAAGAATGTTTTAGTGTGTTTGAGGAAATTATTTAAAATATAATTTTAATAGCTTGTTTGATTTATCTCAGGTGATTATTGATTGTATTTTTGCACTGAGGATGTTTTAATAATTACATTAATTCAAAATGTTAAATATATTATGTTGATGCCTTAGTTAACTGTATAATGTGTATTTATAGTTGTCTTGCTTCAATTTTAAGTTTATATGTAGTTTATACTTTATATAACAAAAAATTAACCTTATTTAATTAGATAAGTAAGGGTAAAAGCGTAAAAGCAAAATAAGTTTTTCCTTGTCATTCTCATGATCCGTCAAAATTAGAATCTGTCGCAAAGAAACAATTCAACATTTTAAATCCTCTAAGATCATTAAGTGATGCAGGCGTGATTTTTTTTAGAACGACAATCGAAATTATCTCATAACATTCACACTACAAATGTATCTCACGTGTTTTAAGCAGGACTTGAACATATAACCATTTAGTTAGGGAGTTTCTCACACAACATGAGGTACTATTGGGACACAAGCTCTTTGGTTATAAAGAGTTAGCCATAGGCTATGTTTGGCGCAGAGCTATTTGGAGTTTTTTTGAGGCGATGAGCGGCGAACAATGAGCTTTTTGATTTTTAGTGTTCGTTTGGTAAAAGATCGGTGAGCTTTGCTATTTTTTAGGAAAGCTCATTTTTCCAATGCTTTTTTAAGAAGCTATGAACGGTGAGCAGTGAGCTGTGGCTAGAGCTCACAACTCACTACGAAATAGATTAGACGCTTAGAAATTCTGGATGCATATAATAAAATTCAAACTAGAAAGCGTCAATATGCATGACTATATTGATGGAATCTTGATTTCATAGAAATATACTCAATTATGTATGACGCATAATGAGGGTTGTGAAATTTGTAGAGATACACCAATGGCGCATCTGTAAGAAGAAAGAAAGAAGGAAGAAAATGGGACACTCAAACATCTGGAACTGTCACCCTAAGCTCTACGGCCCTGGTTCTCGCACCTGCAGTGTGTGCGGTAACTCATCAGAAAGTACGGGCTTATGTGCTGCAGGTAATGCTTCCACAACAACGCGCGCCAAGGAAATTGGTTTCATCAAGTATCGTTGCTCAAGAATTAGGACTTGTTGGTAATATATATGGACCGTTGAAGATTGCAGATTTCATTTTGGAGTATTATGTCAAGGAACTGTTGGTAATGTCTTGGTAGTGAAAATGTTATGTTGTTAGTTTAAAAGCAAATGCTACGGTACTGTAAACGACTTGGATGATTGGAATTGCACCTTAGTGTCTGATTTTGCATTAAAAAAAGAAAAAGAAAAAATGTATATACTGCCTCAGAAAATTTTAACTTAAATCAACAATGCCATTTAAGTATTATTTTTCAAATACCACTTAAGGACATTATATTGGAATGATCGGTCATAATCTCTTTTGATTATTTTTCTTAAGGACATTATATTAAGCTTTGTACTTACCGTTGCTATATATATTACCTTTTTTATGTAGGTAATTCATGAGGCCAAGCAATGTGATGATGTGAGGCATGTGGTCAAATGGTGTAGTTCATAGATTAGGATAACGAGCTTTTCATCTCAATATCATATTTATCAATTTGGAATGCCTCAAAAGTGTAAATTAATTTATCAAATGTTTTATAGTCAAGTTAATGTATTATTAAGTTTATAGTCAGAAATGGAGTGTTTGGGTTAACACCAGTTCTTTATGAAATTACCGCTTTCGCGCGTTGCAATAATGAAATATGTATTCAGAGATTATGTTATGACAAATAAAGTATGTTTTCAGGATTTGATGGTTTTACGAGCCATAGAATTTCAGTTTTCGGAAAATGAAAAATGCATGTCATGAGCCCTATACGGTGTAGAGGATTTTTTCCTCTACGACGTATATAAGTTATGTAAGAAGAAAAAAAATGGGCGTTTTAAGTTGGTATCATAGCGACGGTTTGAGGGATTTAAGTATCCATCATTAGTAAGGGTACTTAAACTTGAACAATTTCGTGATACTAGCATTAAAAAGTTAAATACATTGCATGATTATATGTTATAAACTAATAAAACTCCTGTATTTGTGTGATTATTAGTAGATTGATATGAATCATGCTTAGTTATTATGATGTGATAGCTATGAAGTTTTATGATTAGTATCCATGTTAGCAATATGTGGAGTTAAGGAGGCGTTTGTTTGATAGGTGTCACACTGTATGATTTGAATGATGGAGAAAACCTGCAGTTTGGTTGAAGGATTAGGGAATCAATTAAATGATTTAACCCAAAAAATTAATTCCACAACATTTTGATAGGTATCAATAAAATCTATGCCAATCTCACTCCATCAATTCTTCTCAACCATAAATATTACTCCGTGTATGCTTTCAATTAAGGGAAAAATATTTAATAATGTACTATACTTGTCACAAAAATTACTTTCGTGTAACATACAAAAAAATAGCTTTTTGATGTACTAAACTTTCATTTTTGTCCTTTTTTATGTATTTTCGTGACAAAAATGTCATTGAATTTTTAATATTTTGAGGGGCAAAAATGTCAATAGTACATAAAAAATGCCAAAAAATAAAAGTTTAGTACATCAAAAAGCTATTTTTTTTGTTCGCTACACGAAAGTAATTTTTGTGACAAGTATGGTACATTATTAAAGATTTTTCCCTTCAATTAAATAATATATTTTCATGTCCTACTTTTATACAAATAATATTTTTAAATTCATTATTAATTTATAAAATAAATATGCTTTATATAATTAAATATTTAATAATGTACTATACTTGTCACAAAAATTACTTTCGTGTAACATACAAAAAAATAGCTTTTTGATGTACTGAACTTTTATTTTTGTCCTTTTTTATGTATTTTCGTGACAAAAATGTCCTTGGATTTTTAATATTTTGAGGGGCAAAAATATCAATAGTACATAAAAAAGGCCAAAAAATAAAAGTTCAGTACATCAAAAAGCTATTTTTTTTGTTCGCTACACGAAAATAATTTTTGTGACAAGTATGGTACATTATTAAAGATTTTTCCCTTCAATTAAATAATATATTTTCATGTCCTACTTTTATACAAATAATATTTTTAAATTCATTATTAATTTATAAAATAAATATGCTTTATATAATTAAATATTTTCTCTCTTCTCAATTTCTTTCAAACCATTCTCAAAACCAAATCCGAATCCAATCCCGTCTACAAACCAAACGTACCTTAAGTGTTATGTTTTAGCTTGTGACTTGCGATAGATTTTGATAGCAATAAAGGCATGCTTATGTGATGCAATTATAAAAATCTATTGAAGCAATAAAGGCATGCTTATTTGATGCAACTATTATGATACTTGATCAACGGAATAATAATTACATGATATAGTATAAATCTATTGAGTCATGAAATGTCTTGGGAAGCTTGCTAAAATGGTATATGTACGTGTTAAATTTAATGTTAATACATCATGAGAATGTGTGCATGGATAGCAAGGTAAAAGATTTAGAATAATTCTACAACCACTCACAATTTACACAAAAAAATCCACTCACTGACGTGTCAGCGAGTTGATTGGTTGGTTTTTTGTGGGCCACAAAAAACCAACCAATCAGCTCGCTGACACGTCAGCGAGTGGGTTTTTTTGTGTAAATTGTGAGTGGGTGTAGCACACCTCAAAGATTTATGCTTACGTGTTTAATTAGTAGACGTAAATGAAAGCATTTGATCTTATGTGCTATAGCGTCTTCGGCATTCGTTAGCATGAAGGAAAGGATTATTCATATCGTAATCAAGACGATAAAAAGGGGATACATCGGGATGGATATAAATTATCCCAACGAATAGGATCTTACGGAAAGAGATGAGAGCAAAATTACAAATTATGTAGTCTTAGTAAATCATGCAAATTCAGATTTATGCAAGTTTAAGAAAAGCCGACCCTTCTAGTATTTACAACAGATGACAATTAGAACTTTACACAAGATTTAAAGATATAGAGAATAAACAAAGAATAGCGGAGCATTTAGCGAGATATTAGATAATGAAATTATAAAGTCACTCATTAATGGTCAAGTTTTCAGTTAATGAGTACAAGTGGTCATATACAGTAGCAAGGATATGAAATGAAGATTAGTTGATTAAAGGAGGTCATCTTATGTCATGAGCTATTAGGATGGGCATACGACAAAAGAGTATATGAATTAATGAGTTAAAGAACATATGACTCGAAATCAGGTACCATTTTATAAACTTGCTTTGATAATCCTGACATGTATATAAAGGAAATGGAAATATTACTACGGTATGATTTGATCTTTATGGATGAATTATCATTTGATGTTAAAGTACAATTATAAGACAAAGAAAAACTTACTTGAAATTCAAGTGCATTTTGAAGCTGTATCACCAGTTCACCTGCCGTTGGCCGTTCTTCTTTCTTGTCAAGTAAGCATTGTATGGCAGTTCTCTGAAATAAAGCCAATGACTGTGTCTCGGTTTGCATCTTTATACCCTTATAAACTATATCACTTAGTTTTCCTTGATTACTGTGACGAACAGCGAAATCACCTAGATAACCATTGTTTCCCATAAATTCTTCTGAGTACGCCAATTTCCCGCACATGATCTCAAACAAAACCACACCGAATGAGTATATGTCAGACTCTTTGGTTAAGAGACCTGTACTCTTGTATGATGGGTCAAGGTAAGCCAGTGTGCCTACATCATTGTTGATGACAGATACTACTTCCTGATTTATTGGACCATATAAGGAAAACCCAAAATGAGCAATTTTTGCTTTCCAGTCAGCATCTAGAAGAACATTTTGGCTCTTAATGTCCCTATGTATCACCATTTCTTGTGTCCCGACATTTCCATGGAGGAAATCCAGCCCACTTGCAATATCGATGCATATCTTAAGTCGTTCCTCCCATCCCAAAATAGGGTTGTCCAGATACTTATCAAGACTTCCCTTAGGCGCATCTTCATGAACAATGATTTTTTCATTCAATTCATCACAATAGCCTACAAGACCGATAACATTCTCATGCTTATGCTCCATAAGAACTCTAAGTTCCGTAGACAATGCGTATTCTGTTTCATAACAACTATTATCCAACCGCTTCACAGCAATGATGGTACTTCCGTTGGCATGTGAAACTTCTGTTGTATATACATTCCACAATTTTCTTCTTTCAACGCAATACTTATCACTGAAGACTTCTGTAACAGATTTTATGTGTTCAACTGAAAGTCGGAAGACGTCTTTGCGGTTTTCCTGTGAATCATAAGATACTCGATCAACGTCACAGTTAGGTGAAATAAAAGAATATACTAATGCATAACTGTGATACTTAAACACTAGATTACTTTTAAAGCAAATCTAATACATGGTATGGTTTCATGATCTTTTAACAATTTGCTAACAAGAAACTAAGTAAACATTTTATACTTGAATAATTTCAAAAGACCGGCAACTTTGAATAACTGTCTAATAATCTTGAATTTAAAATAGCAAGTTCAAGACATCCATAAACCAATGGCTTGAAGGTATGAGTAATAGATTCATGTTCCCTGTGTATATAATACACATAGAATTCAAATTGTGCTAAATTACTACTTGTGAATAATATAAAAGAAACAAAATTTATAAATTTTAGGCATCTGCATACTTGTAAGAGTTGCGCTTTCTCAAGTTCCTTAATCACGACCTCCATTGTTGGACGATTGGATTGTGTTTCTGCCAAACATTGTATTGCTATTTTCAAGAACGTGTCCAAAGAATCTTGATTTGGTCCTTTGATTGACGTGAAGATGGTTTCAGTGGTTTCATCTTTTATTTTATGATCTAGCAATTCCTGTATTGTTCCCTTATTGAAGTGTTGCCGTGCTGTGATTGCAAGCCCCTGGTTATTTTGCGAAGAGAAAATTGGATCGTAGGCTAATCTCCCACACAGGAGCTCGAACATAACTATTCCCAAACTGTAAACATCTAACTCTCTTTTCAAGTAACCTTCCCTCGCATATTGTGGATCCATGTACACTTTCGTGCCTGCAATTTCTCTGCTATGGAGAGTCTTATCATCTTCATTAACAGAGAGGAATTTACAGAGCCCAAAGTCACCGATTTTCGCATTCAAACTCTCGTCCAACAGAATGTTGGCACTCTTGATATCACGGTGTACTATCGCTTGTCTGTCCCCCTCAATGGTGTGCAAATACCTCAATCCCTTTGCCACTTGAAGGCAGATTTTCATACGTTGTGCCCAAGTATCAGTTTCCATGTTACTTTTGTTCTTTAAATAATCAACCAGACTCCCAATGGAAGCATACTCGTAGACGAGGATCATTGCAAAAGCTTCGTCACAAAAACCAAGTAGGGTGAGTATGTTGGAATGCTTACAGCCAGTAAGCATTTCAATTTCTGCATAAAACCCTTGTTCACCCGAATCATCTTTTGTATTAAAGATGCGCTTTATAGCAACTTCGCTACATGTCTTGTGTACTTCACTTTTGTTTTCCCCTTCAATTGCAAAACAATATTGTTTATCAACATGTTCAAGTTCTGCTTTGTACACTGTACCGAATCCCCCTGACACAATGCAATATTTAGACGCGAAAGTCTCAGTGGCCGACTCTATCTCCTTGAGATCGATCCTCATGTGTTCCAACTGCTTCAGCTGCATTTTTATGAGTTAAAATAGAAAATTAGGTACTTTATACTTGCTGTTAAGGTTAGAAGTGAAACTGTGTTGTACATAGTAAAGAAGATTTTACAGTTTATTCGTACATGGCATTCACTGATGTGATGATCATTTTTGTGCTTGTTATAGTTTCCTTTCAGGTAGCTATGGGTATAAATTAGATTAGTTGTAGAATTTTGCTAAATTTCAAGGCAATCGATGTTATCAGCTTAATTTTCTACTGTTGTAATCATCAATTAGTAACAATACAGATTCTAGAACAATGAAGATATGCTATTTACTTTTCTTAATTTGTTGATATAAAAATAAAAAGAACAAACAGGATAGCATATTTGTTGATATCAACGTATACTAATCTCTATCCTACATATAATGTTCATCCTCCATAAACTCTGTATTCAGAGCAATGAAGCCTTGCAGGAGCAAGTTTTTACCACAAAGAAAGGCAACGATCGACATAGTGCATAACAAAGTATTAGACACCTAAGGGCTTGTTTCTTTTTCTTTCTAGATTAAGTGGGTGAGCCCCTTTATGTTAATGAGTCTTGATGGGGAGGAGCACCATTTGATTCCTCTCCTCATATAGACCATTTAACAGAAAAAGAAACATATTATATGTGTGGCCCACCACTATCTCCATATTAAGACCCATTAACAGAAAAAAGAAACACCCCCTAAGTGTCTTTGTGTATTTTGTCTTTGCCATCCAAATTTGTAGGATACCTAAGTGTCTAGGCTTACACCTAAAGTGTCTTTGTGTATTTTTGTCTTTGCCATACAAATTTGTAGGATACCTAAGTGTCTAGGCTTACTACACCTGTGTCTTTATGATACTTTGCCATCCAAATTTGAATTCATTTGACTTTTATGGGTATATCGGCTTTTTGGATGGCAAATGAATCAATAAAATCGCAATCACGGAAAATTATCCTAACAAAACGCAATCACGTTTTTAAAGCACAATTTAATCCGAAATTAAATCAATCTAAAATGTTTTTGAAATTCAGGTACTCTATAGCCGCATTTGTATCTATAAATTTAGTGTCACGGTATGGATGACCATACAATTTGCCATCATAGAATTCAGCTAAACAATTCGCACTACATCACCAAGTTTTTTTTTTTTTTTTTTTTTTTTTTTTTTTTCATCATCCATCATCAAGATTTACATGCCTAACTGTATGTCCAAAATTATATGACACATATGGGGTGTTTCTTTTTTTTCCGTGTAAGGTCCATTTATTTAATATTATTTGTTTTGTAAGTGGGCTCCATTTTTTCCTTGTTTGGTTTATCCCCATATGAGTAGTACTACGTATAAGAGTACATGCAATGGCAAAAATCATTCATAGCTTTTTGCATTTACTTTTTGTACTTGTTGCATTTAATGAATGAGTTTTTAATTATATATTTTGTTTCACAATAAATTTTAGTTTATTTTGGTGCAACAACTTTTCACTTTTGCTGTCAAAAGCTTTCTACTGCAAAAGTCATTCCTAAAAAGTCATGAACCAAGTCTTTGCTCCAATGTTAAAAAACATACTAAAAGCTTTTTTAAATAGTAAAAAGTCTTTTAAAAACCACCCCATTGTAGATGCTCTAAGAGAGACTGTTCGCATTCAAACCCATTAACAGTCATGGGTCCCACATGAGCCTTACGCATCCCTTAGCTAACAGAAAAAATAAACACCCCCTCACTCTTTCACAAACCAGTGAACTAATGTCACATGGATTTAGGCATAAAATATACCACACTTCTAAGTCTCTCCATCATTGTCCATTTCATATATGTAGCTTGTAAGTTGTAACTAAGATACTGTAAATAAAAGAGGTTATTTCTTATATGAACTCTTTTTAAGAGTATTTACGAATATGAACCTCGCCCATATAATTTTCTAAAATGAACTCTTGCATATTATCCGTTAAATCCATCACTTCATTGCATTGTAACCATACACGTGTATAACAACAGTGGTAGTATAACAACAGTGGTAGGCGAGTTGTGGGCGAGGTGAGGTCGTGGATGAGGACTGCGCGAGGTGAGGGGCGAATTATGAGCGAGGTGAGGTTGTGGATGAGGGCTGGGCGAGGTGAGCGGCGAATTCTAGGCTAAGGCATGTTTGTTACGCCATCATGTGTTGTTTCTTATTTTGAATGGGCGAGGTGTATATAACTAGGGCGAATACATGGGCGAGGTGTATACAACTAGGGCGAATACATTGTTAAAAATGTTACCGAATACATGGGCGAGTGTGGGGCGAAGGAAAATGTTACATGCGAATATACAAAGTTACAGGCAAGCGAATACAAAGTTACAGGCGAGTGTGGGGCGAATGAAAATGTTAGAGGCGAATATAGGAGCGAATTAAAGTGTACACAAAAAGTTTCTAGGAAGCAATAAAATAAATGGTCATAATTCATAAGTGTATAGTACAAGAAAAAAAAGGCTGTTTTCTTGTAGCATGACTAAATGAACAGAGATATGAAAAAGGAAATTAAATAAGGATACAGCTCATCCTCATAATAAATCATAGAATCAAAATTTGTGATAGCATCCTTCCCATAGCATTTTATTGTATGTACTTGCATATAAAAACACTTAAACCTCATTGTCAATGTACTTAAATTATGGGCGAGGTGAGGGGCGGAGGGAGGGGCCAATATATTGGCTGGTAGTTGATAGCGACGTATTTTGGTTATTTTGGTAAACTACCTTAAAAAAATTCATTCCCAAAAATTCAATCTCTATAACGTTCAGTCTCGTAATTAGGTTTAAATAAAAAGTAGAAGCCCACATAAAAATAGATGAAACCTACTTTTCTTTATACATCCTATATGTGTAATTTATTATCGTGAAATATCATAATCTGGGAACGAAATAGCTATTTGAGGTTTTCAAGATCAGGATCTTACCTAGGATCATTTTCGTTTTTGCAAGATCGTGATCGTAAGATCGAATCGGGATCATAAGATCCTACTATAATGCTATTTGTAATGATCTTTGTAATATTATTTAAATATATACAAATTATTATATATTATAAACATGAAATTATAAGAATATTTTATGAAAATATTGTTCTAAATTATGAATATGGAATGTTTAAGAAGAATCACATGTTGTTTTTTAAATTATATAAAATCATAAACCATAAATTTGTAGTTTTTTAGTTTGCGGTTCAAGAAAAGTAAGATCGGATCGGAGTAGATCTTAAGATCCTATGGTCAAGATCGGGATCCTATAAGATCTTAAGCTTGTTAAGATCCTACGTAGGATCCGGATCGTTTTTGCTTCGTAGAATTGTAAAATCGTAAGATCCTAAAATCAGAATCAGGATCTTAGCAAGTATGGCTATTTCTTCACGAAAAAACAACTCAAAGAAATAATTACCTTCAACTTCAGGTTGTTGGATGATGGACCTTTACGTACACCTGTCGAGTGTTCCTATAGATATTAAACGCAACAATGAGAAAACTTTTAGGACATAATAAATGATATAAAAAACATCAATAGATGGAATGATGGCCTCACATCATTTTCATATCGCTTTTGAAGTTTTAATGCTCTTTTAAGTCTCGTGAGGACTTGATTCATATTTGCTTTTCGCTCCTTTAAGCAATAACATGCCGTTTCAGAAAAGATGTTAAATGATTGCGCATCCATTTGTTTGAATAGATCTGGATCAACCCGTTCATGTAATTTTCTGCCTTCAAACTGGAAAATGGCCAATGAAGCTTGAAACTTATTACTCTCGGTAAAAGCTTCCGCTCCACACAAGATTTCAAATAACACGATGCCAAAGGAAAACACATCCGACTTGTAGGTCCCAATTCCAAGCTTTTCATATGCTAGATCTAGATGCTCAATTGGAATTGTCATGGAATATTCAAAGCCAGATAATTTGGCTTCCCACTTCTCATCTAATAAGATCGAAGTGCTGTTTACATTATGATGTAGGACACTATAACCTCGTGTAGTGTTATCATGCAAGTAACTTAACGCACTCGCGACACCAACACTTATCTGCAATCTTTTCATCCAGTTAAGTTTGGGGCCTTCTAGATGTCTATTGAGACTTCCATTGGCCACACGCTCGTTTATGATGAGCATCTCACCATTTTCTTCACAAATACCGACAAGCGAGACTAGATTGTCATGCTTAAGACTAGAAAGCATGGTAATCTCCTTGTCAAACGCAATGTCTTGCAGCCAAAAACTGTGATCTACCCTCCGCACCGCAACATCTATTGACTTTCCAGAAAGTGAAAGTTGTCCTTCATAAATTTTTCCGAGCAATCCTTCACCGATGAAATTTGAATCAGCAAAGTTGTTGGTGACCGATTTTATCTCTTTTAATGGGATTTGTAGAGGAGTTGAAGAAGTCATTGTAGGTATTTTTGTTTTACAATCAATGGATTAAGAAATGAGAACTATATATAGATAAGAGATTTGTTAATCAGAGAAGTAACATGATTAATTTATTAAACCAATAGCTGGATCACTAGGAAAAAGCTAAAACAATTTCCTTACACTTAAAATTTGTTCTATCGAAACACTTGATTTTTAAAATACAACTATAGATATTAAATCCCACTTGCAGCAAACATTAATATTCTTTTTTTCTGAATTTTCTTTCATGGCCGGGCACTTTACAAAACAAAATTTAAGTCCATCTAAAGCTTAAACATGACATTTCACTAATAAGAACGTTGCAAAACGGTAAACTGAATTCGGTTTAAAAGAAAGTTCAGAATGCTAATAACTGAAACTACGTTCAAATAAAACCTCTTTTAGATTGGGTGAAATCTGTTTAACTGAAAACATCTCTAAACTAAAGTCATCTACAATTTCATATATCACCCTATTTTCATAATTAATTTCATATATACCTAAAGTACAAGTATTGAATACATAATATATAATGTTCTTAATATATGTTTGGGTATATATATGAAACTGTAAGGGAGATATGAAATTGCCCTACAATTTAAGTATTAGAAGGGTGCCCGCGCAATACCGCGACGGGTACCTAGTGACTATTAAATGTTTTTCATTTTAAACCGTCCTTATTTAACATGTCTCAAATACTTTATAACGTAGTATATATATATGTTTTTCAAAAGTATGATCCCTAAATTATAATAGTATAAATAGTTAGCACTTTTATTTTTCAAATTTTAGCATTAAATTAGTGGTTATAAATTTTGTGAGTTTTTTTAATAAACAATTATATTAAATATATCATTATTGGAGGGGGTCACTATATGGTTTAAATGAGACTTAAATTTTCAAATTTACATTCGTTTTTCTAATTTTTCTTTTATAGTAATGTTTTTTGTAAAAAGTATCTTATAATAAAAAGTGTAAAAAGTGTCTGATGCAATAACTTTATACCTAAGATGCAGTAATTGAATTCTTGTGAAGGTGCACTGCAGTTATAAACATTACTGCATCAAAATTAGTGCATCACAATTATCAAACTGCATCACAAATTATCGAACTGCATCACAGTTATAAAGTTACTGCATCAGACATTTTTTACACTTTTTATTATAAGACACTTTTTAGAATAAACCAAACCCATATATATATATATATATATATATATATATATATATATATATATATATATATATATATATATATATATATATATATATATATATATATATATATATAGTGAGACTTTCTTGCGAGAACCATTTTATCTGCGAGAACTGAGAGAACCACCAAAAACATACATGCACGCCTTCAATAATTGTATTTTTGCACATATATTCTAAAAACAACATACATGTTTAAAAAAAAAAAAAAAAAAAAAAAAAAAAAAAAAAAAAAAAAAAAAAAAACATAGTTGTTCTAAAGAATTTGATAAGAAATTAGAAATACAAAATTTTTCTTGAAGGTGTGCATGTATGTTCTTATAAGGCGTGCAAATACAATATTGCGGCCGTGTGTAAGGTTTTTGTGAAAAAAGATGATGAGTTCATGATGATATTGAAGAACATTGGTGGATACTTACGATTATTGATGATTTGCATGTATTTTTATTTTATTTTGAAAGACGTGCATTTATGTTTTTGGTGGTTCTCTCAGTTTTCGCAGATAAGATGTTTCTCGCAAGAAAGTCTCCCTATGTGTGTGTGTGTGTGTGTGTATATATATATATACGTGTTTTCCAAAAGTATGACGCCTAAATTATAATAGTGTAAATAGTTAGCACTTTTATTTTTCAAATTTTAGTATTAAATTGGTGGTTATAAATTTTGTGAGTTTTTTTTTATAAACAATTATATTAAATATATCATTATCAAAGGGGGTCACTATATGGTTTAAATGAGACTTAAATTTTCAAATTTTACATTCGTTTTTCTAATTTTTTTTTTTATAGTAATGTTTTTTGTCTTAAAATTTTAAGACTTTCTTATATAGAAATTCTCAAATGATTTATAATTTAGTATAAATAACATCAAGTTTAGTCATACATGATTACATTCACTCTTCGTAGTATTACAAACATTACATAACTTGTAAATGTAAATATGTATTGCCTCGTGAGAGCATTGGGTACCGTGGTGCCGTCAGGCTCGTGCCGTGTGAGTTTTTTGCTGCCACGTCAGCAAAAAGCTCCATGGCACCAGAAACCCCACGGCACCACATTTCAAGGGTATTCGTTGGCACCAGAATTTCTGGTGCCGTCAGCCATTTTTTTTTCCTTTTTCATAAAATAAAATATACACAATATAAACTAAATAAACTTCATTAATTAAAAAAAATTAAGAAAAAAAAAGAAAAAAAAAAGTTGCATAAATATATTTAGAAGTATATGGAATGTATAATGAAATACTACAAAATTTAAGCCCAAATTTTATATACAAAGATTAACAAATGGGCCCAAACTCAATACAAACTTAAGCCCAAAATCACTACAGCCAATATATCGTCTTCCTCCATCTCCCCTTCCCCCATCTCAACCTGCAACAAGAAAACGAAAAAAACAAAAATAAAAAAATCAACAAACATAGGCTGGCCACTGAAAAAAGATCAAATATATTGTCTTTCTCCCAAATCACACACAAACCCACTGAAAAAAAAAAAAAAAAAAAAAAAAAAAAAAAAAAAAACCTCAATAGCGCTGAGCCATGGCCACGGCGCCACCACCGGTGCCGTGCGCCGTGGTGTTTTCTCAACTGGTGGTGACGGGCCAAAGAAAACGCCACCATACCATGTGCTCTGATAATTGAGAAAATAGACGAGTGGAAGCACATAAAGCACAATTCAATTCGTAACTATTTGAAATTCTACAAACATTTTATTTATTTATTTATTTTTGTAATTTTCCGACTCGACATTACGAGCAGACTAATCAAACGGCAACTACCCTTTTTGAATAGCCCGCAGTCGGCGCAAGTAAACCTCCGTAAGCCTGATTGTGAATTTGAGTCCATAATTAGAGTTCATGATATGTGTACTCTATATATAGTTTGGCTAATAATATGATACGCCTACAGGAATTCTATAATCAAAAAGTTTGTGTAACTCCTAGCAAACGAAAAAATCTGTTGAACCTAGTCGATCTTTTTTGGATCAGTTTTGAGTTTTTGACTTACTTCCCGATAATTAGCTGAAGTCACTAGTGTTTTATATCTATACTACATATAATGCATTGAGCACTCTCTCTCCAAAATTTTCAGATTTACAAGAAATAATGCATGGTTTACAACACTTTAATGCACTCAATTTTCAGAATTACAACAAAGTAAGCGTATTGTATAACAAAAACAAGCGTGGTGTCATTTTCAGACCAAAATTCTATAAAATAACATTAATGCTATTAAATGGTAGTAATTAAAACACCCCATATATAAAAAATACAAATTATCAAGCATTGTTTACAACTATTTAGAGCACAAAAATAACTAAAAAGGTACTATCCAATACATATAATTAATACTCCCTCCGTCCCATTATAAGTGTCCACTTTGACTTTTTTGAGTCTTTCTTGTTCAACTTTGACCATTAATATTTTTATTTGTGTTATATAATACTTGATGAAAATTATACCAATAGAAAAGACATTTAAAACCTAATCCATTCATATATTTTTCATTAAGTATTATATAAGATCAATAAAAATATTTATGGTCAAAGTTGAATAAGAAAGACTAAAAAAAGTCAAAGTGGACACTTATAATGGGACGGAGGTAGTATACTATTTAACTTGCCCTCTCTCTAAAGTACACAACCATTTTACCGCAATGTACAATCAAATTAAGCTTCCAAAATATTAAACTTCCAAAACATAAATTTAAAATCCAGTAGTCAAAATGAAAAAAAAAATGAAACGAGATTTATACTAAATGATTCAACAGTAAAAAAAAAAAAAAAAAAAAAAAAAAAAAAAAAAAAAAAAAAAAAAAAATCTCTACAACTAAAGTCAACAATAATCTTACAAATCCAAAATTCATAACAGACAATCAATATCCTACGTACTGTCCACATACACCCTTAAGCCATGAAATGAAAATAAAGAAAGAACCACAGTCAACACAACACAATAACTACTCCTTATCAAACAACCGAGACTTGAAAATTACAAAGAAAGAACAATCTCAGTCTTCACTTTAATACTCATAAATTTGTTTGTTAAAACAAGAGTATAAGAGTAAACCATCATAGATCTTAAAAGTAATAAGAGGACAACAAACAAACAACCTACTCAATACCTCTTTAATGAGATTTTGACGAACATAGTGTGCTTCGGTTACGGTTGAAATAAAGAAGGTTTATGTTGCGTTTGTGATAAGGAGATGGAAGAAATGTTATTATGATGCTGCGTTTTTTATACGTAAGAAGATATGGAGATATAAGGGTGGATTTATTTGATGTGTTTTGTTCGTTTGTTAAGGAGTTATAAGCTTGGAAAGATTGAATATGTGTATTATTTTGGAGAAGGAGATATTTGGTGACTGCAAGTTTTTTTTAGATGGAGACCTTGAATGTGCGATGTGTGTTTAGGTTTCCATAATGAAGAACTTATATTCTAAAGTGTGCAGGGTTTGTTGTGGATTTGGGTTGGACATTAGATAATAATTATGGGCTTGCTGGATTTTTTAAAGTTGGGTTGCGAATTTTTAGTTAGTATGGGCTAAATCTAAATTTTTTGTTAAATTAATTGTGAGGTTGGGCTTATCTAACTATATTCATGTAGTATACTTATAATGATAAACACGTATGGTTTTGTTGATTATGGATTGAATGATAATGATGAAGAAACTAGAGAGATGAAGTAGGGAACCTTGAGAGAGAAACTAGTGATATTAGATTAATGCAAATGATAAGGTCCAACCCTCTCCCTTGGTGGGAGAGGGGTATTTATAGTACAATACAAAACGCCCTCTCTCGGGCTATGGATCGGGTATACAGTGGGTAAAGACCCGTCCTTCCTCCACAATGTTACTTAAACTAAACTAATACTAACTAATGATAGTAATGACTATGAGCTAACTTAATGTTATTAGATACTCGGGGTGACCGAGTCTTTTATATGAATATTCGTATTTCTAACAATCTCCCCCTAAGGGAGGTCACCCCGGAATTTACAACTTGAATTCTAGCATTCTAATCTTTGAAGTTAACTTTGTAGCTCGTAGTCTTCGATTCTTCATAGCCACAGATCTTTGTGCTTCAAGCAGTGGACTTTAGATGACTTGTTGCATATCTGGGATGATCTTCGAGAATTCATTGAGATAATCATCCACCTTTCATCTTTAAGTCATCTTTAGCATCATCGTCTCCATGTGAAGTTGTGATTGTTGAATTGGCGTGCTCACACTTTTCTTTGAATCATGTTTTCAGCATCAGAGTAGCAGAAGCTTTGGATGAAGGCCTTTGAGTTCTCATGATTTCTTTGACATAGATGAGAAAGTGTGAGCACGGGGTGACGGATCGACATCTTTTCAGCAATCAGCAGCAATCATCAGATATTCCTGTAAGCAAACAGTTAGCAATAAATCGACTGGTACTTACAGATTTGGAATTAGAGATCGTCAACAACATAGTGTGAAGAATCCTTCTAACCCTTACCAAGTCCATTCCCAATCGGCAACCCCCGAGAGGATTAACACGATCTGCCTAAGTAGATCAACGATTGGGTGAGTCGCCGGAGATCACTCCAGGACTGTAGACCGTTTGTAACCGCCACGACCACTACGCGTAATCCACAAGGAATTACCTAAATGACCTGCTTTCAATCACTGATAATTACATTAGTAATTTCTCTCATGAATGTTCTGGTAGATTGCTAAGATCTACGTAGGACTCTCAAATGTGCAACTGGTGTCCTTGATAATGAATCACCAGTGCAAAATTATCCAGTGTTCCTATTGAGATCTTTTGATGCATCTCGAGGCTCTAGACTCGATAAGTGCATAATTTGGTCGTCGGAGACTTGAGCGGTGTCTCCTGTTTCAATATCAACGTGGCTCATAATGAGCGGTCGATAGAATATGCAGGGTTCCCCGTGAGAATGAAACAAGCTCTTTTGAGAAAACTTGAGTGGTTAGAAGGTTTAGCGCAGTGCGTCACTGGGTCCATGACGTCTTGTCTTCAATACCGGTGTTACCTTAGTAACCACCAGTAGCATATGAATTGAACCCGGTTTCTGCCCTAAGGTTGAATAATTGGAGGGCTATTTCTTTTCACCCTTTCTCATTTCATTTCTTTTTAATTCTTCAACCCCTTCTTTCTCCATTCTCATATTACTCCTTTTTTCATAATCATGCCTACGGACTTTCTAATACTATCTATTCGGTATTGTCCATGGGTAGATCCCTCCGGCTCTGGCGGATCATAGGACGGTTTTCCTAACCTTAGTCACCTTATAAGTTCATGACTATCCTATGTTGCCATACACCAAATCATTGAAAATTCTCTCAACGAGTTTATGATTAAGAAACACATTTTGTTAACACGTTGAGAGTTTTAACATTTTCAAATGCTCCCCTTTTCATGTGCTCACATGTATTGATTTGAAAATTTGCACATGTTGGGAAGAGTTCTCACTTTTTGAATTGATCCACTCTTAGTGACCATGACCGATTCGAGACACGTTTACATCACTAGTTAGACTAGCTTGAAATTATTACCCGACCTGGTCAAGATCACTGAGAGTTTCTCGAAACGGTACACTCTACTCAGACACGTCCTCTTCAAGACACGTTTACATCACTGGTTAGACCAGCTTGAAATTATTACCCGGCCAGGACAAGTCCTTTCGATTAACTGACAGTTTTTGTTTCGTGAATTCATTGGTCAAGTCTGAGACTTGCTCATGTGAGATGTTACGATCCTTTTTCACAAACCATTTGCTTCCCCTCAATATATGCATTGATATACAAAAGAGTTTAGAACATATGGGAGAGCTTACCTTAAAGTCCAAAACATCACATTTTAATCAGGTTTCATATTTAAATCACATTTTCTCCCCCGATCAAAAATTTCAAACCATTTGAGATTTGTGATCCCAAGTGATTTAAATAAGTTCAAAGATTTAGGGAGAAAAATGTGGTCAAATTTAAGAATGACTGATTATGAGATGATACATTTGCTCCCCCTCAATCCTTGAGGGAGCATGTTATGTGTCAGAAATGACGAGTTTTTAAATGATTTAGTGTTTAACGATAAACTCATGAAAAATTCATATTCTAACACATAACAATCACATTTCATACATTGCTTTTTATGTACAAAGATCTTGTTTTGATGATATAGAATTTTTGAAATCGTTCTCCCTCTCAATTGATGACCCATTTTCAATATATCATCTTACTCAAAATATGAATCATTTAGCATCGATTGAGTGACAAATTTTGTACAAAATTTCAACTTTGATTGATTTTCAAAAATCATGGTACCACCAAGTTTGGTACAAATACTTTCCCGAAGAATCATTGAAGGAAAAGTATTCGTGATGTAAAGAAGAATTCTCTTCTTACACGAGAAATGATGCATTGAAACGTAAATCTTTTCGAGGAAATGTGGATGTAAAGTAATCCATGCCCGGGTGAACATCACCCAGTAAAAGGAACTACCGTCTTTTTGGCGACGAGTATTCCTCATTTTGAAGAATGGGTTGCTATCTGAAGTAATAGCAAACCGTTTGAAAGAATATTTTGGGAAACGACGTGTTTTAGAAAAAAAAAAACATTATTTGAAGTTAAAAAAAAAACTCTTGCTCAAGCATATGTAAGTTTCCGTGTCATTATTGAATGACATTTCTAGAAACATACATAATATTGATTACACAAGAGACATGTCGAAAGAAGAATATTTTTGGATTTTAAAGATTTTAAAGATTTTTATAGTTTTTGTAGGTTTTATATTTTTCTATTTTCTTTTTGTTTTAAGCTATATACAAGGATATGTGCGGAGAATCCTTTACTCCTCATTTTCTTCCTCAAGACGCTTAAGAGATTCTGGCGTAAGGCTCTTCATCCCTAGTCGTGGAAGAATAAACTGACACCTTTCTCGCGAAAGAGCCTTAGTAAAGATGCCAGCCAGCTGAAACTCTGTCCTCACGAAGTAAAGTTCCACCACCCCTTTCTCTACTTGTTCCCTGATGAAGTGATGACGGATGTCGATATGCTTGGATCTGGAATGCTGGACATTGTTACAGCATAAAGCAATGGCACTTTTGTTATCACAATACATCGGAACTTTGTTGAAGACAAAGCCGTAGTCCGATAGTTGAGATCACATCCACAAAATTTGAGCACAACATGAGGACATAGCGATGCATTCAGCCTCTGTGGATGATATGGATGTACACATTTGCTTCTTTGATGACTAGCTTACAAGTTTCTCACCCAGAAATTGAGCACCTCCTGACGTACTTTGTCGAGTATCTTGACACCCCGCATGATCAGCATTTGAGTAAGCCGTGAGAGCCATAGCAGTGTCTTTGGGGTACCAGAGACCCATGTGGATGGTCCCTTGGAGATACCTAATTATCCTCTTGACTGCTTCTAAGTGCTTTTTGGTAGGCTTGGATTGATACCGAGCACACATGAATATAGTAAATAGAAGATCTGGCCTGCTTGCAGTGAGATACATGAGAGATCCAATCATGCTTCTGTATTTGGTTTGATCAACTAGTACTCCTGATGAATCATCATCAAGTTTGGATCTCTCAATCATTGGAGTGTCAACTCAGTCACTTCCATCAAAGCCAAATTTCTTCAGGATGTCATTAGCATATTTAGCTTGATTAATGAAGATGCCACTTGGATTTTGTGAGATTTTTAGCCCCAAGAAGAACGACATCTGTCCCATCATCGACATTTGAAACTTGGAACTCATTTCCTTAGAGAATCGATCACATTCGGTGGGATCAGAAGATGCAAATATGATGTCATCTGCATAAATCTGAATGTGAAGTAGATGAATTCCAGTCTTCCTAGTGAACAAGGTAGGATCAACGACACCCTTGGTGAATTGGTTTGCTAGAAGAAACTTGGACAAGGTGTCGTACCAAGCCCTAGGTGCTTGTTTTAGGCTATAGAGAGCTTTCTTCAAATGATACACATGATTTGGCCGTTCCGGATCCGTGAATCCTTCAGGCTGAGTAACGTAGACCACTTTTTTTAAATCTCAATTCAGGAAAGCAGTCTTAACATCCATTTGGTAGACAATCATGTTACTGCTAGCAGCATTGGCGAGAAATACTCTAATGGCCTCAATACGAGCTACAAGTGCAAACGATTCTTCAAAGTCAATTCCCACTTATTGACTGTATCCCTTTGCAACTAACCGTTCCTTGTTTTTCAAAACATCACCATGCTCATCAAGTTTTACTTTAAATATTCACTTGAGAGCAATGATCATTGCGCATTCCGGATGAGGCACCAATTCCCATACATCAAGACGATCGAATTCATGGATCTCTTCTTGCATTGTTATGAACCAACACTCTTTGGACAGAGCTTCCTTGAAATCTTTGGGTTCGGTCTTGGATAGAATGGAGTTAAAGAAGCACCACAAAGCATCGGTGGCTAGTTGTTTTCTTGTAGACACTGTTCGAGAGGGATTCCCTATGATGTTGTCAATAGGGTGATCGTTAGTCCATTTTCTAAGATGTTTGTGAGGTTGAGGGTAGTGAACTGATGTAGCAGAGTTTGATTCTCCTGAGGAGGATGCATCATGAGAGAATTTAGGAGCAAAAATATTTTCAAACGGCTCATCTTCTCGTGGAGCAAAAGGACTAACTTCACATGAATTATCTGCTACCGTTCCTTGATGTTAAGAGGATGATTGTACATTCGATGCATGTTGAGAGTGACTAGATGTCACACCCCCAATTTACCTGACTTGCAGCGGAATGGAAAGCCTGAGGGTGTAACGGTCATAGCACCACAAACAAGGATATATTGAACGACCTAAAGTGTCGTTTAGAAAATACATCGTTTGATTCATTCAAAATATTCAGAGTTATAAAACATAGGTCCCAAAAGTTGGAAAAGGTTTAAGGAAATAATTTAGTACAATCAAACGATAGTTCATAAGTGCATGAAATCCAAAAAGAGACGCGTCATCCTTGATACACAAAGTGACTCCATGCATGCCATGAGAATATGCTTTAGTTACCTGAGAAATACATTGCGAAAACGGTCAACATAAAGTTGGTGAATAATCATATGTTTATAAGTAAATCGTATGTACATAAACCACAAGTATAAAGTAAACCGACAAAAATGTCAAAAATGCTACATTGGCTCTTAAGCTCATGACCCCGAAGCTAGACTTTGTAATGGCCCCACCAGAGTGTTTACCAGACACTCAATTTGTTAAGACATGAAATGCATTCGTCCCGTTGGAGCAACCCAAACACGAATGGAGGCGTCACCCTCGATAGATCTATCCACTCACTCTCGCTTAGCAATATAATTAACGGTCCATGATATATAAGGGGACTTAACTTGGTAGTAAGGCAACTTAAGCAATGTATGGAATTTGTAATACTTGGGCATGTACAAAAATAATTGTGCAATGTATTCTCCCCCGTGGGATTTGAAATCAAATAAGTAATTAAAACGGGGCTATGAGAACTCACCTCTAAAGGATGGTACAAAGATGGTACAATGATGTAAAAGTAGTCGGGACAATGAGGCGCGAACACTAGCCGCAACCTAAATGAATAATCGTGATCTAATTTAGATCAAGCCGTAATGTAATGAATGCACATGCACATGATACCTATACCACTCGTAATTTGGAAATACTAGTTATCGTCATAGTAAAATAGTTTCCATACTTAGGAAAAATAAGTCCAAATATAGAAGTATATAACTTGTCGTATTATCTTGTATGAAAATGTTAGCGTTATATTCCTCGTATCGAAAACCTTAAAATAACGTCGTTAAGTCGTATAAACATTCTCTTGGGTCGTACGTATTCATTTGTCAAGAATATAGTCCTTAGTAACATTTCTAGAAAATATACCATTTAGTGCGTAAGTTATTATTTTTATTTGTGACCAAATATATATATATATAGTTTTGACGATGTTAAAACAGGTATAACTTGGTCGTTTTAATCTCATTTTCCTCGTTCTTTATATCCACGGATTCGTTTTTGTATATACTAATATATTTTTGATAACTCGGCTCCTCTAGGTTACGTTTAACACCTCTTTTTGTCCGTCGAAAACTGCCAAACAGCATGCAGTTTTTATAAAAATAGTTTTCGTCGTTAAATTTGCAAAAATCATATCTCCTTCGTTATAAGCTCGTTTTAATCCGTTCTTTCGCCTAAAGTTTCGTTTTTGAAAGTATTTTCTAAATATTTGGTCAAAAATTAACCATCAACCACTGATTTTCCCACGAAATAAAAATAGGGACAGTAGGTATTTTTATTGTTTCAAAAATCATTTCTAGGGTTCTAATCTAGTTCCATCTTCAATCAAACCACTTTCAATCACCACAAAACTAGTCTAATCCTACCATACACCTTCTTAGGGTGTCATGGGTTCCTAAACATCATAACCAAGTAGATCTAACAAGGATCTAACCAAAAATCATTTCTAGGGCTTGAAAGTTAAATATATACAAAATGGAGTGGTATAAGCCAATATATGCATGAGTTCTTGTAAGAAAAATATATAAACATAGTAATAACTTGTAAAAATTATGAAATGAGTTTTGTTAACTTACTTGGAAGATAAATGAAGTTTGGATGGTGAAAACCTAACAATCCTTGAGTTTTTATCTCAAAACTCCAACAAGGACAACTATATGAACAAGATTTTACTTTGATCTTTGAAAAATGATGTTTTCTTGCTTCTTGAATACCCTAGGCCGAGCACCCTTATGAGAGGAAAAGAGAAGAAAAGTTTTTCTTGGCTAGTTGCAAATGAGATAAAATATCTAATTTTTAGTATATGTATTATTAGTATTATTATTATAATAGAGTTAGTATAAGCTTTAATGAGGTTGGAGTGAGTAAGTATACATTGTAAGAGATTGGCATGGGGGGGGGGGGGGGGGGGCAAGTCAGGGGGGGGGGGGGGAATTTGGTGTAAGACTTTTGGTGTCTTTTGTATTATTTTGTGTTATTTTGTAGTTTTAAGGTGTACCGGGTATCGGGTTAACTAAAAATAAATTTTAACGGAGTTAACGGGGATAAAATAAAGTTATAAAATTTATAAAAATATGTTGGGTACAATTATTTAGTGTTTAGATAATTATTGTTTAATTTTTATGAAAACCGTCGAAATTAAATTAGACGTACGATACGAAATAAATAAATTAATATTATAATTTTTATATTATAACAATGAGTATAAAAATATATTGGGATCATAGTTGGGAGTGTCGGACGTGTTAGTCACATTTATAGTTCGCGTATTAGTGTTTATTTAAAATAAACATACGTAATTCGTTAATTATATTAAAAATATAATTTGAATACCCTACGAGTGGAATAGTATGCAAGTGCCCTAATGATGATATGCAGACTATTTCTAGTCCGTATGAAATGTCCCTGATAATAATGCATGAATTTGCTCCTAAACCAATACGGTTACGCGAATTTGAATACTCGTAAACTAAATTTACGATGACATGAGTAATGCACGTGAATAGTGATTTTCTCTCGGAAATGAATAGTGTCAAGTGAATAGTAAAATTTCTGAATGTTTCTCGGAATGTCAAATTGACCTAAAAAATGATGAATAGTAAAACGATGAATAGTAATCGATGAATAGTAATTTGTGAATAGTAGAATGTCGAAGTTTGGAAGAATGACCTGAAATTGTGGGGTGTGATAGTCGCCCATCCAAAAAGGAATTCAGTCCCTGAATTCAGTTAGTGTTGGTCTCAGAAATTGGCTTGGTGAAAAGTTGTGGATACTTGCGTCGCATTTGGTCTTCTCGTTCCCAAGTAAACTCGGGTCCTCTTCGAGAATTCCAGCGAACCTTCACGATCGGAATTCGACTTTGTTTCAACTGTTTGATCTCGCGGTCCATTATTTCAACTGGTTCTTCCACAAAGTTAAGCTTGTCATCGAGTTGTATTTCTTCTAATGGTATAATGGCAGACTCGTCCGAAAGACATTTCTTGAGGTTCGAAACATGAAACGTGTTATGTACGTTGCTAAGTTCTGATGGAAGTTCAAGCTTGTAAGCAACCGGACCAATCCTCTCCAGGATCTTGAATGGCCCAATGTATCTCGGGTTCAATTTCCCGCGTTTTCCAAATCGTATTACGCCCTTCCAAGGCGAGACTTTCAACATGACTTTGTCTCCGACCTGAAATTCCAATGGTTTGCGTCGAACATCTGCGTAGCTCTTTTGTCGACTTCTAGCAGTTTCGAGTCTCTCTCGAATCTGAATTATCTTTTCTGTTGTTTCTTGAACCATCTCCGGGCCAGTACATTGTACTTCACCGACTTCGGCCCAACAAACTGGAGATCGACACTTACAACCATAAAGTGCCTCGAATGGTGCAGCCTTTATGCTTGAATGGTAGCTGTTGTTATAGGAAAACTCGATCAACGGTAAATGGTTAGCCCAACCATTTCCAAAGTCAATCACACATGCTCTAAGCATGTCCTCAAGTTTCTGAATAGTTCTCTCGCTCTGACCATCGGTCTGAGGATGGTAAGCAGTGCTCATGTCTAACTTGGATCCAAAAGAATCTTGTAATGACCGCCAAAAGTTTGAAGTAAAACGACTATCTCTGTCGGAAATGATGGAAACTGGTGCACCGTGTCTTGAGACTATTTCCTTGACATAAAGTCTAGCAAGCTGTTCCATGGAATAAGTCTCTCTAATGGGTATGAAATGAGCCGATTTGGTGAGACGATCAACAATTACCCAAATAGCATCAAAACCCCCTGACGTCTTTGGAAGTTTTGTGACAAAGTCCATAGTAATACGTTCCCACTTCCATTGTGGAATTTCTGGTTGTTGAAGTAACCCTGACGGTTTCTGGTATTCGGCTTTCACTTGAGCACAAGTAAGACATTTGCTGACATGCGTAGCTATTTCTGCTTTCATGTTCGGCCACCAATAAAGCTTTTTGAGATCCTGATACATCTTATCAGAACCTGGATGAATAGAGTACTTTGACTTGTGTGATTCATGCATAATCAATTCTCGCACTCCACCATAGAGTGGTATCCAACTTCGGTCCTTGAAGCATAACACTCCATCTGATCTCTTTACAAAGCCATTTTCGCTTTCTGGCATACCATAAAGTTTCTCATGTGGTCGATTTTCTTCTTTGAGAGCCTCAATCTGAGCTTCTAGAATTTTTGATGGTAATGGCGAAATGATAGTCATTCCTAATGACCTAACTCTCAAAGGTTTGAGTCGTTCTTCTCGGCTAAGTGCATCTGCTACAACATTTGCTTTTCCTGGGTGATATCGGATTTCACAATCGTAATCACTCAACAATTCTAGCCAACGACGTTGTCTCATGTTGAGTTCCTTCTGATCAAGTATATGCTGTAGGCTCTTGTGGTCGGTAAAAATTACGCACTTGGTACCATAAAGGTAGTGTCTCCAAATCTTGAGTGCAAAAACTACCGCACCCAACTCCAAGTCGTGCGTAGTGTAATTCTTCTCGTGTCTTAAGCTGTCTAGATGCATAAGCTATCACTTTCTTGTTTTGCATTAGCACAGCTCCAAGTCCTTTATGCGAAGCATCGCAATATACCACAAAGTTCTCAATACCTTCTGGTAGTGACAAAATCGGTGCGCTACAAAGCTTTTGTTTCAATAATTGAAATGCAGACTCTTGTTTCTCTCCCCACTCGTACTTTTGATTCTTTTGTGTCAGCTTTGTCAACGACTTCGCTGTCTTAGAAAACCCTTCGATAAACCTTCTGTAATATCCGGCAAGTCCTAGGAATTGACGAATTTCCGTAGGAGACTTGGGCGTAGCCCAATCCTTAACTGCCTCGATCTTTGCTGGGTCGACTTGTAAACCTTGGCTATCAATAACATGGCCAAGAAATTGAACTCTTCGTATCCAAAAATCACACTTAGAAAATTTGGCATACAATTGCTCCTTCCTGAGTAGTTCCAGGATTGTTCTGAGGTGTTCTTCGTGATCTTCCTTACTCTTGGAATAAATCAAGATATCGTCAATGAATACGATCACAAACTTATCAAGATACGGTTTGCACACCCTATTCATGAGATCCATAAATACCGCAGGTGCGTTGGTTAATCCGAACGGCATTACTTGAAATTCATAATGACCATAGCGTGTTCTGAATGCCGTCTTCGGGATATCCTCTTCCCGAACTCTAAGTTGATGATAACCAGATCTTAAATCAATCTTGGAATAAAAATTGGAACCTTGTAACTGGTCGAACAAGTCGTCAATTCTGGGGAGTGGATAACGGTTCTTCACCGTTAACTTGTTCAGCTCACGATAGTCGATGCACATTCTGAAAGTTCCATCCTTTTTCTTCACAAACAAAACCGGCGCTCCCCAAGGCGAGGAACTCGGTCTAATGAATCCTTTGTCCAAAAGTTCTTGTAGTTGATTCGACAATTCTTGCATCTCCGAAGGTGCAAGTCTATACGGTGCTCGCGCAATTGGTGCAGCTCCTGGCACTAATTCAATTTGAAACTCGACTTGGCGGGTAGGCGGAAGTCCTGGCAATTCTTCCGGAAAAACCTCTTGAAATTCCTTAACAATTGGCACATCTTCAAGTCATTTCTCATCCGACTTCTTCTCCGTGATGTGAGCCAAGAATGCATAACAACCCTTCTTTATGTACTTCTCGGTTTTAATGCATGATATAATACTGAGTCTAGTTCCACTTCGCTCTCCACGAACAACCAAAGTTTCACCGTTATAAGGAAGGTGAACAACCTTCTCATCACAAATAATTCTCGCTCGATGTCGGGATAACCAATCCATACCGATAACAACGTCGAAACTTCCAAGTTCTACGGGCATAAGGTCTATATTGAATGGGTGGTTTAGGAAATTTATAGTGCAACCACGAACAATGGTGTTGGTGTTAACTAAAGACCCATCGGCTAATTCAACGGTATAGGAAATGTCTAATGGGGTTGGTTCTATGTTAAGTAAAGGTGCAAATGCAATAGAAACAAAACTTCTATCCACTCCTGAATCAAATAAAATGGATGCATAACGATTATTAACTAGAAACGTACCCGCAACAACATTCGGGTCTTCTTTGACATCTTCTCCTCCCATAACATAAGCTCTTCCTCGAGCCATTCCATTTTGGTTTCCAGTTCCTTGATTCTTCTTCTTTGGGCACTCATTCCTAAAGTGTCCAAGTTCTCCACAGCCAAAGCATGTTACCGGTGGTTTCTGATTGCCACCAAAGTTTGGACTCTTGCAATCTTTGGTGTAGTGACCAGCCTTCTTGCAGTTGCCACATAGATCTGGGCAACGTCCTGGGTTATGATGCTTCTGACACCTTTCACACTTGGGTAGATTACCCTCATATCCTTTCCTTTCAGTCGGTCCTGCAGCATAGGCCCTTGCCACTTCTTGCCTCTTAGGTGGCGGCTGAACAGCGTTCCCACCTTGGTTGTAGTCAAACCTTCTCTTGTTGTTGTTATTGCTTGGGTTGTTGTTTCGGTTATTGGGATAGTTGCGGTTTCGATTGTTGTTATAGTTGTTGTTGTTTCGAGTGTTGTTGTAGTTGGTGTTGTTTGAACGGTTATTGTTGTTGACAGCAGATTTTCCTTTTACCACTTGAACCATGAGTTTCTGAGTTATTCGGATAGCCTTTTCCATTGATTGAGGATCAAAAGAAATCACATCTCCTCGAACACTTTCAGGCAATCCACCAACAAAGTTTTCCATCTTTTTCTCATCATCCGGAACCATAGTTGGACATAGTGCAGCCAACTCCTGAAACCTCCTGAAGTAGGTCTCGATGTCATCACCTTTAGTTACCAGCTCATAAAATTCTGTTTCCAACTTTTGCACCTCAGTACGAGGGCAAAACTTCTTAGACATCAGTTTCTTGAATTCCTCCCAAGTGAGATTGTAAGCATTCTCCATACCAATCGGCTGAGCATACGAATTCCACCAAGACATAGCTTCATCAAGAAGCATACCTGTAGCAAATTTTACCTTGCTGACGTCCGGGCATCCGCACATGAGGAATACATTCTCAGTCTTTTCAAACCAGCGGATCAAAGCAACCGCTCCTTCAGTGCCCTTAAACTTGATAGGATCACTAATCTTGAAATCTTTCCATGTACATTCCCGCTTAGTAGTGGGTGGTTCAACTGTCCCTGTATTAGAAGCAGTCTCAGCAGCCCTAGCAGCAACCTCAGCTCTCTCAATCTCCAGAGCTTCTGCAATACTATCCCTGACCAACTTGCGGATAGCGGCTTGAGTCATAGCGGGTGTTTCTGGTGCAGTCTTACTCTTCCTTGGTGCCATACTTCTGATAAATCACAATGGAAATAACCATGAGAAAAATCATAATAGAAATAGTCATCGTACCAAAGGTATACCCCCACAATATGTATATATATACAACCACAACAAGTATAAATACAACCACGACATGTACGAGTACAACCACAATCTGTCTAGATACAACCACGACATGTATATATACAACCACAACCTGTATAAATACAACCACGACATGTATATATACAACCACAACCTGTATAAATACAACCACGACATGTATATATACAACCACAACTTGCATAAATGGGATAATAATAAAGAGCAACCACGAAACATCATAAATATAATCACAACACATGAATATAATACATGAAAATTTCGGCCTACATGGACCGATATAATATATAGCACAACATTTCCAACATAGTAGAGTCGCACTTGATATATTTGTTTGTACAACAACCAAAAGACTACAAGTTCTTGAACTATGTCCCACACCTCGGGACTAGGAAAATAATAAAAGCTAATATAATACCAGTCTATGTCTAGGCTCCTCCAGGTGCTCTAGATGGTCCAGGCTCTCCCCTCAGGCGGCGAATCTCACGATCCATCGCAACCACGATCTCCTCTAGATGCTGAACTCGTAACTGAAAAGAAGCATCTCTGCGCTCCAATATGACTAACCTCTCTCGAATCAATGTCAACTGGTCTACCTGCTCCCACTGAGTCTCCTGTGTCGCCTGAGCTCTATCTCGAATCTCAGGTAGCTCATCCCTAAGTAGATCAATCTGCTCCTGGTGCCTCAACTGTCGTGCCTCGAGTCCATGGTAAGACACATCAATACTAACTCTGCCCTGAATCAAATCCTCAACCTGCTCCTCGACAGCCTCAAGTCGAGTAGTGATAATCTCATCAACTCTATACCCCAAACTATCAACTTGCTCCTGCTGAGCCCCTAACTGATCCTCTAATGTAACGGCTGTAGGCCCCCTAGCCGCAACCACTCTCGAACTCTCACCTATGTGGTATACTGGTGGTGGTGAAAGGTCAGCAGTCTCGGTAGTAGGTGAATCTGGGGTGGTAAACCTTGCACGCTTCCTGAGCGGCAAGAGTGAGGTAGATATAGGAGTAGTAGTGGGTATGGCTGGTGGTGGTGGTGTAGGCACAGTAGGACTAAGGAGAGTCCTATAAGTAGATGTAGCTGGGCGAACACTCTTCCTAGCAACCTGAATGATCTTACTACTAGGAAACATAAGTCTCGGTTCTGAAGGAGTAGTAGTAGTAGGAGATGGTGTGTCAGTGGGTACACGAGTGACATCAAGTGGTACAATAGGATGGACATGAGGAGTAGGAGCCGTCTCCTCCTCCTCGAAAGGCTCGGTATCATCACCTGATGCCAAAAGTGGCAACTCAGGTGCAGGAGAAACAAGTGGTGAAACAACAGTGGAGGACATAGAGCCCTCATCATCAGAGTCTGATATAGTGTAAAGTATGACAGTGTTTGGATTCGAAGACATGTCTCTGTGATAATCAAGGTGAAATAAAATAAATAACTCGTGTAATGAAATCACCTAAAAATAAGTAAATATGCACTTATGATGAAATGATGAGATGCTATGATGGTGTGGTTATAGTCTAGGGTCCATGATGCATCCTAGTTCTCTATAACCTTGGCTCTGGTACCAATCTGTCACACCCCCAATTTACCTGACTTGCAGCGGAATGGAAAGCCTGAGGGTGTAACGGTCATAGCACCACAAACAAGGATATATTGAACGACCTAAAGTGTCGTTTAGAAAATACATCGTTTGATTCATTCAAAATATTCAGAGTTATAAAACATAGGTCCCAAAAGTTGGAAAAGGTTTAAGGAAATAATTTAGTACAATCAAACGATAGTTCATAAGTGCATGAAATCCAAAAAGAGACGCGTCATCCTTGATACACAAAGTGACTCCATGCATGCCATGAGAATATGCTTTAGTTACCTGAGAAATACATTGCAAAAACGGTCAACATAAAGTTGGTGAATAATCATAGGTTTATAAGTAAATCGTATGTACATAAACCACAAGTATAAAGTAAACCGACAAAAATGTCAAAAATGCTACATTGGCTCTTAAGCTCATGACCCCGAAGCTAGACTTTGTAATGGCCCCACCAGAGTGTTTACCAGACACTCAATTTGTTAAGACATGAAATGCATTCGTCCCGTTGGAGCAACCCAAACACGAATGGAGGCGTCACCCTCGATAGATCTATCCACTCACTCTCGCTTAGCAATATAATTAACGGTCCATGATATATAAGGGGACTTAACTTGGTAGTAAGGCAACTTAAGCAATGTATGGAATTTGTAATACTTGGGCATGTACAAAAATAATTGTGCAATGTATTCTCCCCCGTGGGATTTGAAATCAAATAAGTAATTAAAACGGGGCTATGAGAACTCACCTCGAAAGGATGGTACAAAGATGGTACAATGATGTAAAAGTAGTCGGGACAATGAGGCGCGAACACTAGCCGCAACCTAAATGAATAATCGTGATCTAATTTAGATAAAGCCGTAATGTAATGAATGCACATGCACATGATACCTATACCACTCGTAATTTGGAAATACTAGTTATCGTCATAGTAAAATAGTTTCCATACTTAGGAAAAATAAGTCCAAATATAGAAGTATATAACTTGTCGTATTATCTTGTATGAAAATGTTAACGTTATATTCCTCGTATCGAAAACCTTAAAATAACGTCGTTAAGTCGTATAAACATTCTCTTGGGTCATACGTATTCATTTGTCAAGAATATAGTCCTTAGTAACATTTCTAGAAAATATACCATTTAGTGCGTAAGTTATTATTTTTATTTGTGACCAAATATATATATATAGTTTTGACGATGTTAAAACAGGTATAACTTGGTCGTTTTAATCTCATTTTCCTCGTTCTTTATATCCACGGATTCGTTTTTGTATATACTAATATATTTTTGATAACTCGGCTCCTCTAGGTTACGTTTAACACCTCTTTTTGTCCGTCGAAAACTGCCAAACAGCATGCAGTTTTTATTAAAAATAGTTTTCGTCGTTAAATTTGCAAAAATCATATCTCCTTCGTTATAAGCTCGTTTTAATCCGTTCTTTCGTCTAAAGTTTCATTTTTGAAAGTATTTTCTAAATCTTTGGTCAAAAATTAACCATCAACCACTGATTTTCCCACGAAATAAAAATAGGGACAGTAGGTATTTTTATTGTTTCAAAAATCATTTCTAGGGTTCTAATCTAGTTCCATCTTCAATCAAACCACTTTCAATCACCACAAAACTAGTCTAATCCTACCATACACCTTCTTAGGGTGTCATGGGTTCATAAACATCATAACCAAGTAGATCTAACAAGGATCTAACCAAAAATCATTTCTAGGGCTTGAAAGTTAAATATATACAAAATGGAGTGGTATAAGCCAATATATGCATGAGTTCTTGTAAGAAAAATATATAAACATAGTAATAACTTGTAAAAATTATGAAATGAGTTTTGTTAACTTACTTGGAAGATAAATGAAGTTTGGATGGTGAAAACCTAACAATCCTTGAGTTTTTATCTCAAAACTCCAACAAGGACAACTATATGAACAAGATTTTACTTTGATCTTTGAAAAATGATGTTTTCTTGCTTCTTGAATACCCTAGGCCGAGCACCCTTATGAGAGGAAAAGAGAAGAAAAGTTTTTCTTGGCTAGTTGCAAATGAGATAAAATATCTAATTTTTAGTATATGTATTATTAGTATTATTTTTATAAAAGATTTAGTATAAGCTTTAATGAGGTTGGAGTGAGTAAGTATACATTGTAAGACATTGGCATGGGGGGGGGGGGGGGGGGCAAGTCAAGGGGGGGGGGGGAATTTGGTGTAAGACTTTTGGTGTCTTTTGTATTATTTTGTGTTATTTTGTAGTTTTAAGGTGTACCGGGTATCGGGTTAACTAAAAATAAATTTTAACGGAGTTAACCGGGATAAAATAAAGTTATAAAATTTACAAAAATATGTTGGGTACAATTATTTAGTGTTTAGATAATTATTGTTTAATTTTTATGAAAACCGCCGAAATTAAATTAGACGTACGATACGAAATAAATAAATTAATATTATAATTTTTATATTATAACAATGAGTATAAAAATATATTGGGATCATAGTTGGGAGTGTCGGACGTGTTAGTCACATTTATAGTTCGCGTATTAGTGTTTATTTAAAATAAACATACGTAATTCGTTAATTATATTAAAAATATAATTTGAATACCCTACGAGTGGAATAGTATGCAAGTGCCCTAATGATGATATGTAGACTATTTCTAGTCCGTATGAAATGTCCCTGATAATAATGCATGAATTCGCTCCTGAACCAATACGGTTACGCGAATTTGAATACTCGTAAACTAAATTTACGATGACATGAGTAATGCACGTGAATAGTGATTTTCTCTCGGAAATGAATAGTGTCAAGTGAATAGTAAAATTTCTGAATGTTTCTCGGAATGTCAAATTGACCTAAAAAATGATGAATAGTAAAACGATGAATAGTGATCGATGAATAGTAACTTGTGAATAGTAGAATGTCGAAGTTTGGAAGAATGACCTGAAATTGTGGGGTGTGATACTAGATACTGGAGCATCCTGACCAAGAGAGATGGAAGAGGAAGGTGTTGGCATGAATATTACGATATTTAATCTAAACATTCTCTTCATGTTTTGATGATGACAAAGATGTAAGTTACAACATATAACGTAAAATGCTTAAGTTACTTGTGATCACAATTCATCTTTGCATTCTTACGTCAACAAGCCTCGACATCTCAACGTCTCGAGTTTGCCTCAACAATCACTTAAGGTATGTACAAACAAATGTCTAATACATTTTATTATCAAAGGGATTTTATTTAAACATTACAAAGTTTATAAAATGATATAAACATGTGATGCGTGGGAATCGCAACAGGCTTTACCTCTCGAGGGATCTCGAGAAGCTTACAACCCCCACCAGGCAGTGTACCTGATCGTTGTAGTATAGTATAGTGACAAGTACCGGGGGATTGATCGTTCAGCTTAGGAATAGTGTCGCTAGGATTAGAAAGTCTAATTTACTAGTTCTAAAGGTGAGGGATGATTATTTTTGTATTTTTATGTTTTTATGAAAGCAAGTAAAATCTCGGGTTTTGAAGGAGTGGGCGGAATTAGTTGCTATTCAACTAACCCAAAACTAAGATGCAATCAAAATGAAATAATAAAAATGAAAATAAACTAATTATACTAAGGTTGTGAGCAGTAATTGGAGAAAATGTGTTTACTTAGACTTCACTACTCCCTAGATATCTTTTACACGTTAATTACTTGTTATAATTGCATGGATGACGGATCGTATTCCTTAATACCATTCATGGGGTGGCATACATAACTCCTCAATTCTATGAGCTCTTATCTCCTCCTACACCATGACCCAACACAACTATAGGGATTGTAAACAGTGGCTCATGCATTAAATACAACCAATAAAGACCTAGCACGCCTCGGTTCATGTTTCTTAAGACGTTCAAGCATGTTACCATTTGGAGATCTGCCAGTTTTCTTAAGCCTAACATATAAATCATTCATCCACAACAAGAATAAACAAGTAATCAACACATAATCAATATCTAGGTTTCATTAGATCTAAGCAAACACAAAGGAGATCTAGCCTAGCATAATGGAATTGAGACAAGAACAAGATATAGACAACCAACACATAGACATATTGATTGAATTAGGAGAACACTTATCTCAATTACAATGCAAGGTATCAAGGGTTTGGAACCCTTGAAAAACATGTAAAAGTTGCACCAAATTCGTCTTTAGGGTTTCTCCAAAACTTCTCTCTTTTTAATGAAAAAACTAGAAAACTATATATAGGAAAATTGGGCTGACGGCGTCAAGACAACCATGTGACGCCGTCACCTCGCCGCCAAATACTTCCTCGGACGGCCTTGATCTACTTATGACGGCCAGTGTGACGCCGTCACCACCTACGGTATTTTATTCTTGATACTTTGACGCCGTCAGGATGACTTTTGACGCCGTCACCACCTACGGTATTTTATTCTTGCTGTCTGACGCCGTCAAGGTGTAACTCTTGACGCCGTCACCTAGTGCTTCCAGCATGGAAAATTGATACTTTGCCGTTTTCTTCACTTTTATGCTCCAAAAACGTCCAAAATGGCTTCTTTTCCAGAATTCACTCTCCAAGTACCTAAAATCACAAAAGGAACGATTTAGGGCAATATTTGATCAAATAAAGTCGGATTCGGGCTTAAATGACCCCCTAAAAATGGATCATTTTTCGCCTCATCATATACCCTTACACTTGAGATTTGCTTGTCCTCAAGCAAATGAGCTTTTATTTTACTCAAAAGACAAGTTAGGGGTCATTTAACACTAATATAAAAGTAATTACAACAAATAATCGTTCCACTAAAGACCAATAGACAAGCACGGAGATCATACACAAGCACCTCACAAATAGTGTTTAGATACTCACATCTCTCGGGTGTAATAAAGTAATATAACATTATGGAAATGGAAGATATCTCTCACTACCTGTCATAGCAAAATAGATTACCATAGGCTTGGGAAAGGATCAAACCTCCACCACATGGCGTAAGCACCTAGGATAAACTATCAAAGAGGTCTTTTAAAGGGTTGTAACGTTAGGTATAGGGATATGAATTACACGGTTTTGTTGGATAAAGGAAGTTTTACTGGTGGCGAGCTAACAATCTTAGTTAATTACATGTACAAGATGGCGTTGCTAAGCCAAGACTAGACTTGACTTAAGCTAATAATTGAAAAATAACAAAAACATAAAATGAACATAGAATGAAACGGGATGGTAGTCCGTGTGTTTTTTCTCTTTTTCTTTTTCTATTTTTTTTTTCTTTTTCTTGATTTTTTCGATTTTTTTTTTTTTTTTTTTTTTTTTTTTTTTTTTTTTTTTTTTTTTTTTGCATACATTCTTACCCTACCATCCAAAATAATACATCATAGGGGATGAGAGTTCCCCTTACACTTGAATCTTTACATACTTTACATTTAACTATTCTAATGACTCGAATTAAGAAAATCAAAACACTTGGAGCACTTTTAAGATTAACGTACATATGGGGGTAATAATATTATGTTCTTCACCATTACTCCATAAAATAAGTACTTACCCATGAGTCCCAATCGTCCCAAAACAATATGCACAAGGATATGACTCGACTTAGCAACCATGTAATCAATTAGATAGTTAACTTAGGGTTTAACAAATAACAATAATGCACTAAAAATGAGCGCATACACGGAAGGCTAAGGCGATTTGGGTGTACATTTAAGTGGGTGTAATAAATTCTTCCTTTAAGTAAAATGCTTAAAGTTAGAAACGAAAAGATAGGCTCGGAGGGGTGTACTAGGGGTATCGTGTACTAAAAATGAGTACAACGCTAAGGGTGTGGGAAAAATTAGTTGACTTAACTAGCCAAGTAATATGACTTAAATGGTCAAGTAATTATAATACGGGTTTAACACAAGGGTGATCCTAATGCCTCTTATCATGTAGTAAATCCTACTACACGAATGTAGTCTCACTAGCGGTCTCGGGATGCATCACTAACGCAAGTTCTAGAATCTAAATGCTACCGGTACACTCATAAGCACTAATAATAAATGCTTTTCCTATCAAATCTAAAGGCGAACCTCACATTTTTGGGTGGAAAATTTTTCTGAATATACGGTTATGTGCTAGTCATACAATCTCCTATCCATGAGACGCTTGCTATGGCTAAAGTTTCACTCCTAAATGTTGTAAAAAAATTTAAATTTGGCGCTAAAATTACACTAACAAGTATTTCTCGTAGTTTTATTACACATCTACTATCAAACAAAACAAACTCAAGCTAAAGTGCATATGTAAGGTATCATCTTTTTACCCTCCCCTTACACTTAAGATGAACATTGTCCCCAATGTTCAAGTAAAGAATGTAAAAGTGAAAAAGTAAAGAGAATGAAATCAAATACTCCCCTGATTCGCTCGGTATGGATTATAGGTGGCCAGGTTAAATCTTCTTCCAAGAAAACGAACAATCAAAGCTTCCCTTCCAGAATATAAATCATCTCCTTGTTGAACATAACCTGTGAAACCTGAAAAAAATAGACAAGACAACCTCGCGTAAAATCGGTGGCGTCCTATATAAGTTCCTAAATCCTAGAAAACAAAGTAAGATATAATGCTTGTGGAATGAAGTTTGCAGATTTCTTGGAGATTATAAAACTTAATAATTCACAAAAACCATAAGACTCCGTTAGAAAAACAAAACTGGTAAAATTTCCAGATTTTAACTCCTGACGCCGTCAAGAGTAAACTCTGACGCTGTCAGAATGGATCTGCAGAAATTCTTATGTTAAGTTTCCGGAAAATTTCTGGAAAAACTTGGTCCTACTTCCTGGAAGATCCTGCAAAACTTCATTATGACTCAATACAAGCATTTGACTCTAACAAATACGAATATACTTGTTCATTTAATATTGTGGAGAATCATGATCGGTTTGTTTCTTAAAAACATATTTAGGGTTTCCCCTTACACTTATCTTTTGCAAAAATACTTTTAGGTTGGAGTTTAGACTAGGCCAAACAACATAGTAAAGTATTTCCACATTTTAGTTTAGAAACATGATCAACCAACAATAAAAACAAAGCATGCATACGGAAGCAAATAACAATCAAACAAATAAAATCACACAAAACATGGGTTGCCTCCCAAGAAGCGCTTTTCTTTATTTACGAGTCTTGTAGCTAGACTCAAAGTCATGGGTTAACGTGTATCGCTTATGCTCACGTAACCAAGTGTGAGCCATCTAATAGTCGCCTCCATCTTTCTTATACTCGTCTCCTAACTCTAAGCACCCACGATAGTATCTTTTATTCTTTTCATGCGTGTACTTAAGTCCTTTTCTCTTATCATTCTCACTTAGCATTTCCATAGGCGGATACCTACTACACTTTTCCATGGAGAAATCCTTGAACCTAGGGTGTGTGCGGGGCATTTGATAGACAAATTCTTCATCCCCACCCGAGAATGTAATTAACCCTTCTATGAGTTTTTCATCGAGGTTAGTCAACCGTTTGAAAGGTCTTCCAAACACAACTTGGGTCAATTTATCATCAATAAATTCTCCTAGATTCTCCATAACCATGAACTCAACAAGATAAACCAAACTTCCTACAAACACATGCAATGGTATTGCCCTAGCCACAATGTTTTCTCCTTTGTATTCTAACTCATCTACCATGATTTTATTGTATTCATTACGTGAGATTATGTTCATTGGAAGAGATGAGTTGAGATAGGCGTTAAAGCTCTTAAATCCAATCTTACAAGGAAATTGCATGTTAAATGAACTATCACACTCAATCCTAGTTCTAGGGTCAACATACCTAAGAGGGTTTATTTCCTCTTCCATACTATCCATATTAATCACGTCACCATCATCAAGATCCTCATCGAAGTCTGAATAGTAAAAAGGACTAGCCCTATGGTCATCATCATGATCAGACTCTTCTAACTCAGAATTATTGTCAAAGTGGTGGTTGGGTGAGAGGTTAGGTGGGTTCTCATTTTCTGCTAAAGGAAGTGGGGTGGGCATTTGGAAAATCCTACGACGAAAAACACGAATAATAGGAATCGAGCGATCAATGTTACTGTTATCCATCGAAATAGTTTACGAACAGAGACACAAAGAAATGAGATAGACTAAAGAAGACCTAAAAAATAAAAATAAAATCTTACTAGAAAGGAATCTAGCAAGTAGACCTAATAAAAAGAAATCCTAACCTAGACAATAACTATTCCCCGGGCTGCGGCGCCAAAAACTTGATGCGTGGGAATCGCAACAGGCTTTACCTCTTGAGGGATCTCGAGAAGCTTACAACCCCCACCAGGCAGTGTACCTGATCGTTGTAGTATAGTATAGTGACAAGTACCGGGGGATTGATCGTTCAGCTTAGGAATAGTGTTGCTAGGATTAGAAAGTCTAATTTACTAGTTCTAAAGGTGAGGGATGATTATTTTTGTATTTTTATGTTTTTATGAAAGCAAGTAAAATCTCGGGTTTTGAAGGAGTGGGCGGAATTAGTTGCTATTCAACTAACCCAAAACTAAGATGCAATCAAAATAAAATAATAAAAATGAAAATAAACTAATTATACTAAGGTTGTGAGCAGTAATTGGAGAAAATGTGTTTACTTAGACTTCACTACTCCCTAGATATCTTTTACACGTTAATTACTTGTTATAATTGCATGGATGACGGATCGTATTCCTTAATACCATTCATGGGGTGGCATACATAACTCCCCAATTCTATGAGCTCTTATCTCCTCCTACACCATGACCCAGCACAACTATAGGGATTGTAAACAGTGGCTCATGCATTAAATACAACCAATAAAGACCTAGTACGCCTCGGTTCATGTTTCTTAAGACGTTCAAGCATGTTACCATTTGGAGATCTGCCAGTTTTCTTAAGCCTAACATATAAATCATTCATCCACAACAAGAATAAACAAGTAATCAACACATAATCAATATCTAGGTTTCATTAGATCTAAGCAAACACAAAGGAGATCTAGCCTAGCATAATGGAATTGAGACAAGAACAAGATATAGACAACCAACACATAGACATATTGATTGAATTAGGAGAACACTTATCTCAATTACAATGCAAGGTATCAAGGGTTTGGAACCCTTGAAAAACCTGTAAAAGTTGCACCAAATTCGTCTTTAGGGTTTCTCCAAAACTTCTCTCTTTTTAATGAAAAAACTAGAAAACTATATATAGGAAAACTGGGCTGACGGCGTCAAGACAACCATGTGACGCCGTCACCTCGCCGCCAAATACTTCCTCGGACGGCCTTGATCTACTTATGACGGCCTGTGTGACGCCGTCACCACCTACGGTATTTTATTCTTGATACTTTGACGACGTCAGGATGACTTTTGACGCCGTCACCACCTACGGTATTTTATTCTTGCTGTCTGACGCCATCAAGGTGTAACTCTTGACTCCGTCACCTAGTGCTTCCAGCATGGAAAATTGATACTTTGCCGTTTTCTTCACTTTTATGCTCCAAAAACGTCCAAAATGGCTTCTTTTTCAGAATTCACTCTCCAAGTACCTAAAATCACAAAAGGAACGATTTAGGGCAATATTTGATCAAATAAAGTCGGATTCGGGCTTAAATGACCCCCTAAAAACGGATCATTTTTCGCCTCATCAACATGTTATATATTTTTTGAAAAACAATTTTGGTAATTAAAGGAAAATGTTTAATTCATAACAAATATATGAATTCAAATTTTTAACCAAAATCAGTTAGTTTTTCACCAAATAAACTTTCACCAGAAAAGACAAAGATTTCTGGCCGTTTCAGTAGGGCGGCCCCCTTAATTATGGGCGGCCCCCTTAATAATTAAGGGGACCGGCCATACAATTAAGGGAACCGGCACGCTCCTCTGTCAGAAATCTTCTCCTATAAATACCACCTCAAACCTGGTATTTTTCTGACACTTTTGCACAAATATTTTCAGATCCAATTCTCTCTAAACATCCTTCTAAAACCCTTTGATCATAAGATTATTAATCTTTGTTTCAAGTGATCCAATCTCTCATAACTGAAAGTGCAAGAGAAGAATCCTCCCCATCATAAAGCCGAAGATGTAGTTAGTGCTTATGATAAGTTGTGAGCTTTGTATATGTAATAAGTAGATCAAGATGATCTTACTTAGTAGTGAGTTTATGAGTGAGTAAGAAGTTGTGTGAAGAAGTAGTAGTGTGGAGAAGTTATGTAGGTATGAAGTAATAGATGTGTGAGTATGTAGTGGAGTATAGAAGAAGTTGTGAAGTAGTGAAGAAGTCGTGAAGTTGTGAAGCCATGAAGAAGTCGTGAAGCCTTGAAGAAATAGGTGTGTTGTGAAGAAGAAGTAGTGAAGGTGTGATAAGTAGTGTAGTAGTAGTGTTGTGAAAAAGGTGTGTTGTGGTGTGAGATTGGTTCTAGCTACTATTAGAACTCGACATTTAGCTTAGTGTCGTTAAATGGTGTAAGCAAAAGTTGTGTAAGGTTTTCTCCGCCAAAAGGGAGCTTGTTGAGTAGTGAAGAAAACTCTCGAGTAGGTGACTCGGGGAGTGGAGTATGGCAAGGAAGGTGTCCTTGTAGCCGAACCACTATAAATCATCGTGTCCGGTTTGCATCCTCTTTCTCCTATCTTTTTACTTTCATTCTTGCATTTATCGCGTTATATCTATGCTCGCAAATATGTGTTGATTATTGCTTATATTATCATGATGATTGATTGTGATGTAGTTACAAGTTAATATTATGATAGGATATAAAATTGTATGATATTGTCTAATGGACTTATATATATTATTAACACTTCTCATATCAAGTTTAACTTAATCGATAATTTGATACAAAATGTTTTAAGATTTCAAAAGGAAAACGTATTCACATAAAGATCGACCAAAGCTTTATTCACAAAACTAAGTTTCGAAAACTAATTCATAAGCGTACATATATAACCGATCTTATTAATTATATGTTGTTTTCACACTAAACTCCAATTGAAGGTTTTTCAAACAAACAATTGAATAAATTTGAATCAACATTTTGAAACCAAGTTTTTATAAAATTAAAAAGAGGGGAAAACTATTCAACCCCCCCTTCTAGTTTTCCACAGAAGGATCATTAGTAGCATGTGGAGCATTAACAACCGAATCATTGTGATTTGCCGTAGGTGGTTCAGGCACGTGAGGTTGTTGTGGCTCAAAGTACTCATCAAACATAGGATCAAATAACTTTTTCAATTCCTCACTAGTGGGAGGTACATATGGAATGGCAGGATTGGGATTCTGTACAAGGGTCTAACTAATTGGTCCGGGAGATAAAAGATTTGATGCGGGTCCAGAACTTGTGTGTCCTGAAACCGCATGCTCTGTCAGCTCATCAAACGTGATCTGGATTGTTTCCATGATTTGTCGGGTTCTTTTGTAGTAGATTCGGTACCCCTTTCGATCTGGTGCATAACCAAAAAATACCCCAATATCAGCCTTAGCCTTTAGCTTACCTAAGTCTTCACTATCATTTGTTGGATAACAAAGAGCTCCAAACACACGAAGAAAGGAAAGATCAGGTTTTCTGAGATGCACCAGCTCATAAGGTGTTTTGCTGTGGAGAGGATGTATCAATGATCGATTTTGAGTATAGCAAGCAGTAGCAATAGCCTCAGCCCATAGAAACATTGGAGTTCTAGAAAATATCAGCATAGTACGAGCAACTTCAACTAGAGTACGATTCCATCCTTCAAAAACTCCATTTTGTTGAGGAGGTCGAGGAATACTTGTTTGATGACTGATAACAACACTTTCATATAATTGAGTGAGTTGTTTATTGGCAAACTCTGTTCCATTGTCTGTGCGTATGATTCTAATAGTTTTGTTGAGCCTTACTTGCAGTTGCTTGATAAGTTTAATGATGATCTTTGGAGTTTCATCCATGGATCTCAAAAACTTCACCCATGTAAATCGTGAGTAATCGTCAACAATCACGAGAACGTATCTTTTCCCATTGAAACTCTACACTCTCATAGGTCTGCACAGCTCCATGTGAAGGGTATGGAGAACTTCTGTAATGGAATTGGCCGGCTTGGGTTTGTGAGTGTGTTTCTTGCTTTTTCCCAATTGACATGCTGAACAAAGATGATCCTTTTCATACTTCAATCTGGGCTTGCCTCGAACAAGATCCTTGCGAGTAAGTTCATTAATGGTTCCGAAGTTCAAGTGGTTCAACCGGCGATGCGATAACCATGATTTGTTCTTCGAGGCCTTAGAGAGCAAGCAAATGGGTGAGGACCGCATCATATCTTCGATAGAGATGGTGTAAAGATTTGTGCTACGACTTCCTTAAAGAAGATCAACTCCATCCAATTCTCTAAAAAAGCAAGTGTGCTTTCTGAAGGCCACTTCCAGATCGGAGTCACAGAATTGTCCAACAGAGAATAGATTGTGCCCAAGTCCTTCCACATAGTAAACTCTAGAAATCACACTGTCACCAAACACATAATCACCATAGCCCATAATGGCTCCAAAATGGTCGTTCCCGAATCTGATAGTCCCGATAAACTTTTTCACAAAATTTCTGAGCCGAGAGCGATCCCCAGTCATATGTTTTGAGCAGCCTGAGTCCAAATACCATAGGACAATTTGTACGACCTGCATTTGAAACCAAACAGATATAGATAACTGAAAAATATGGATCCCCAAGTGTATTTGGGATCCAATTGGTTAGCACACACATACTTAGGAGAAACAGGATTAGCATATGCAATGGTTTCCTCAGAGGAAACGATACTAGTGGGTTCTACTGACTTATCATCAAGGCATTGTGTCACTAAAGGGAATTTTCTACCAGTTGCCTTCCATTTCTTAGCCTCTAAATACTAGAATCAACATGATTCTTTTCATTCAAATCAAACTTATTGTTCCTAGGATGGTCTTCTACTTTCTTCCCTTAAACACTCTTAGCTGGCGAAGTCTTATCATTCCTTGTATTGCATCTAAGCTTTGACCCGCTAGCTTTACACTCTGTTCCCGAGTTTATTTTTTGGAGTGAAAAGGAAAGGTTTGGGATGGTAGTAAAAAAAAGTTGTGTTCCTGAGATTTTTTAGGAGGGGAAAGGAAAGTAAAGGATAGTAAATTACATCAAAATTACTCTCCTAATTTACTTCCCAAATTGGGATGAAATGGTGTGAAATTGATTTTAAAGCTCTTTTTTTGTTACTTCCTTCTCTTTTCTTTCCAACTCGGGAACACAAGATAAAAAAATAATTTCTTATTCCTCTCCTTTTTACTTCACTCCTTTTTTCCTCTCCATCTCTTTTCTTTCCGCCTTATACTCGGGAACAGAGTGTTAGTGTCATTGCTTACTCAAAGTGTTCAAAACCCCTTTCATGAAATTGACAAGCAGTTAATGTAGAATCAGTAGCAGTGTAGAATACATCTTGTGCAATACGCTTAGAAATCAAATTGTCATTCATGATAAGGGCATTTTTCCTCGCTATTTCACTATATTGAAGATCTATTGCAATTTGTTTTCCCTCATTTTCCACATTTTTAAACACCTCTTTCATTTCTTTCACTTCAGTTTCAAGGGATTGTTGTAAGCCCTCAAAGTGTTCTTTGATTAGTTTAAAAAATGGGATAACTTCCGTCAAGTAACACTCTTTTGTAAGCTCAAAACCCCTTTCACCCTCAATAATTCCCGTTGGTGTAATTCTCTTTTTACAAGTTTTATCAAAGTCGGCAAACATTTGACATAGTACATATATGCTAATAAGAGTCTTACATTGTGTGGGAAGTGATAGTTGAACTAAGTGCATAGGTGTATTGGGGGGATACACCAGTGGGGCAGCAACCTTAAGAGGGGTTTTGGCCTTAAGTTCTCCAGCTTTCATTTTTTCCACGTCTAGGGACCAAAATACTTGCTCATGTGTTACCTTAGATTGGGGTGCAAAAACAGTCAATCGATTATGTTCATAGTAATTATGTGTTTTGATACTGACACGTTTTTTAATGCACTTTGGATCCTTCATTTTGTTTTCTAACTTCTCCCTATTGACCGATTCTATCTCATCCATCTCTTCATCAGACCAACAATTGGGGGGGGGGGGGGGGTGGCATGATCAGGTTTAAGCATCACATTAGCATCATACAAGGCAGGTTGAGAGGCACTAACGCTCTTAAGGAAGTTCGTTTTAGGCACTCGTAAATCCTTATTACTATGCTTATCCCGCAATTTAATGTGCTTTTGTATCATTTGAGCTATTTGTACAGTTTGGCCTTGGGTGTACAATTTGTTTTCAAGTTTGTTTTTCAACGCCTTAAGATTGGAGAAATCATTTAAGAGTTTAGTTTCTTTTTCTTGAAAATAACCTTTGAGTGCACGTACACTATCCTGAATCTCCTGTTTTTCTTTAACAGCTTGATCATGTTGATTTTGTACAGACTTTATCTCTTGTTTTAATGTTTCTTCCCTTAATTTATATTCAGTTATATATGCACGCATTTGCCAATCCATTTTTCGTTCACGTTCGGTTAGCTCAAATTTTGTACGTTGTTCATAATAAGTCACTTGATCCTTAAGAATATTAATCCTAGTGGTCAAGGTGTAGTGTACTCATCCAATTCACACACATTATCACCAACAGAGAATGCATCACTTGGTACAATAGACTCGACGTTGTGCATTACATATTGTTCATATGGGACAACATTGTTATTTCCCATATTACCAATATCTAATCCCACCACGTTTGCTTGTTGTACTTCGTTAGTAATCCTTTGGTCATGCATATCATCATTATCACACACAATCGAAGATGCTCCACTAGATACATCAGGTTTGTTTTTATTGAGATCCATATGTTGCTCAATTGGATAAACATTGTTGCTTTCCAATTCAAGCTCAGTTGAATCAGCAACATTAATCAGATGTATATCGTTGAGAATCTTCGGTTCATCAACACTTTTACATACATCATACAACTTAAGTACCTCAGATATGATGGATGACTTGGAGGAGTCGGATTGTTGAGGTGATGAGACAGCTGATGATAAATTTTCCATGAAAATGATTTGTGTAGTGGGTTCATCATCAACATCTGAGTCAAAAGAATCACAATCCTCTGCCTGAAAGATGTTTGGATCATTAAGTACTAAGTCCTGAACAGGTTGGTCATCTACATCAGCATCAAAAGTGTTTCATTCATCACCAGCTAGGACTAACAACTGTTCCTCATCCAATGCCGCTCCACTTTCCTGTGCTTGCATCAGCAGCATCTTATCCTTAAAGTAGTCTGAGTTTTGGGGACGCTTAGGTTGAGTGCAATTCCTAGCAATGTGACATAACACACCACAGTTGTAGCATTTGGGTTGTCTTCCTTGTCCCTGATTAGCATTACCAACTCTGTTCTGAGCAAACCCCCGTACTTCATTCCTTTGATTGACATTTTGCCTTCCTTGAACTACAACACGTCCATCTTCCACAACCGCAAGATTACGTGGGTTAGATGATGTTCTGAGTTGGTTGTTAGTCTGAGGAAGTGTCGCTCTGAATTGCTAAACAAGTAGAGACACTTGGTTGGATAGGTTATCAATCATCTTATCAGTGTGAGAGTATCCCGCGAGTCCAGTTGAGTGCACTTGACACTTGGTGATTGCACATATGATTGAACAGTGGATGACTGGTTCTGTGTGGTTGGTACAGGATGGTGAAAGACCTGATCATGAGATGGTTGGTTGAGTGTTTGAACATTGGATATGAATGCAAGAGGATCAGTTGTGGAGGTTGGATTGAGCTTGTCCCTCAATTGACAGTCATACACTGCATGTTTCTCATGTTGTTGTAAGTAAGCATAAAGTTGTTCATAGTTAGTGTTTCTGAGTCCCTTGTTAAGTTTAACTGCCGTGACAAACCGATCTCATTTATGTGACATGTTGTTGACAAACTTTGAGTTGAGTTGTATGTTGGGCATTGCCATTCAGATCATCTTCATGTCATTAACAAGCTTGTGAAATCTGATGTAGTAATCAGTGATGTTTTCACTGGGATTCATCTTGAAATGTTCAAATTCATCATACAGCTGTGATCACGATCTTCTTTGGTAAGTTCTGAGCCAGCAAGAAGCATTTTGACATTGTCCCAAACAGCTTTGGCATCCGTGTTAAAGTTAATGAGCTTGTACACATCCCTGGGTAATCCTTGTATCACAATGATGGAGGCTCGAATATCTGCATCATATCGCTTCTTTTCAACATCGCTAAGATCATTGTAAGTATGTGGCCTGTCAATTCCAAAGGTGACAGTCCCATCATCAGCAGTGGAGATAACATCTCTTGTTATGCCCATCTGAAGAGGCCCTTCGTCAATTGATCGAAGAATGTTCTCACCATTTTCCTTACCCCGGCAATAAAGTCGAGTTCTCTGTGCCCATGATTCATAGTCAGTCCTATCGAGCATAGGAGGTCGGGTATCGGATCCAGCCGCTTGAATGTCATCAGTTGAAGCTGAAGTAGCCATGTCGTAACATTAGACTAAGTATGAGATCTTGGATAAATCACAATTAGTGCTTAGTGTCAAGTCGCGACAAGTCAGGTTACAATAAATCAAATCTTGATAAGTCAAGTTACAAAGGTTAACTTATAACATCAAATCACAGTTAGACTATTAGTAACAACTCACGTCACAACAATTCACAACTCACTAATAAGCAACAAATCTCTAGAAACTCAAACTGAGCAAACCGCTAGTCACCACAACTCGCTAGAATTACCAAATAGCTGAAAATAACCAAATCGCTGAACCTGCAACTCGCTAAGATGACGATTTAACAACACGCTAGAATAAGACAACTAGCTAAACCACCAACTCGCTGGATTAGCCAAACCGCTGAAGTTACAACTCGCTGGAATAGTAACAAATCAACTCGCTAGATTGAGCAAACCGCTAATCACTACAACTCGCTAGAATCGGACAACTAGCTAAACCACCAACACGCTGGATTAACCAACCCGTTGAGAACGCAACTCGCTGGAACAGTAAGACAAAAATGTCGCTATCTAGAGATTTGTCTTTATATCCCAAAATGGCAAACGGATAACCCTCTACTTCCAACTAGCTGAAATATTAATCAAACCGCTACTATGAAGAATGATGAAATCCTCAACTCGCTAGCATGAACAACACTACCAAATGCTTCAAATGTCCACGAAATAGATTAAACAACGTATCCAAGAGCAAACCAAGATACCAACAACACTTCTAGACAAGAAAGTACAAGAAAAATCTACTAAGAAACACCTAACGAGATCAAGCAAGGTTGAAAACTACTCATACAAGTCGAACGACTATTAAACTACAAAACCAAGAAGCAAATCCGAATATTCAAGCCCCTAGGATGAAACCATGGCTCTTGATACAAATTGTAGTATATTATAATGATAAACACGTATGGTTTTGTTGTTTATGGATTGAATGATAATGATGAAGAAACTAGAGAGATGAAGTAGGGAACCTTGAGAGAGAAACTAGTGATATTAGATTAATGCAAATGAGAAGGTCCAACCCTCTCCCTTGGTGGGAGAAGGGTATTTATAGTACAATACAAAACGCCCTCTCTCAGGCTGTGGATCTGGTATACAGTGGGTAAAGATTCGTCCTTCCTCCACGATGTTACTTAAACTTAACTAATACTAACTAATGATAGTAATGACTACGAGCTAACTTAATGCTATTAGATACTCGGGGTGACCGAGTCTTTATATAAATATTTGTATTCCTAACACTTCACAATATTACCGTGTATCGTTTATATATATATATATATATATATATATATATATATATATATATATATATATATATATATATATATATATATATATATATATATATATATATATATATATATATATATAGTGTAACTTTCAAACGAGAATCATTTTAATTGCGAGAACTGATAGAACCACAAAAAACATACATGCACGCCTTCAATAATTGTATTTTTGCACATATGTTTTTAAAACAACACATATGTTTTAAAAAAAACATAGTTGTTCTAAAGAATTTGATAAGAAATTGAAAATACAAAATTTTCTTTGAAGGTGTGCATGTATGTTCTTATAAGACGTGCAACGACAATATTGCGGCCGTGGGTAAGGTTTTTGTGAAAAAGATGATGAGTTTATAATGATATTGAAGAACATAGGTGGGTGCTTACGATTATTGATGATTTGCATGTATTTTATTTTATTTTAAAAGACGTGCATGCATGTTTTTTGTGGTTCTCTCAGTTCTCACAGATAAAATGGTTCTCGTAAGAAAGTCCCTATATATATATATATATATATATATATATATATATATATATATATATATATATATATATATATATAGTGAAGCGTTCAAATGAGAAGCCTAAATTTTGTGAGAATGCGAGAAGCAATCTTATCCACTCATTTTATCCTCCTTTAACTTTAATCTAATAGCTAATATTAGTTAATCAAATTTTTGAAAATTTCTTTAAAAAATTTGAAAAATTTTAAAAAAATTTTCGAAAATTTTCAAAAAAATTTCGAAAAAAAAATTTTTTCGAAAAAAAGTTTTCGAAAATTTTTTTTTTTGAAAAAATTTTTTCGAAAAAATTTTTTGAAATTTTTTTTTTCGAAAAAATTTTTTTTTCGAAAAAAAATTTTTTTGAAAATTTTTTTTTTCGAAAATTTTTTTTTCGAAATTTTTTTTTCCAATTTTTTTTTTCGAAAATAATTTTTTTTCGAAAAAATTAAAAAAAAAAAAAAAAAATCGAAAATTTTTTTTTTAAAATTTTTTTTTTCGAAAAAAAAAAATTCCGAATTTTTTTTTCGAAAAAAAATTTTTCGAAATTTTTTTTTCCGAATTTTTTTTTTCTGAAATTTTTTTTCGTCACATGTGAAAAAAAATTTGAAAATTTTCACGAAATTTTTTGTCACGTGTGAAAAAAAAAATTCGTCACATGTGAAAAAAAAATTCCGTCGCATGTAAAATTTTTTTTCCGTCACATTTGAAAAAACAAAATTCCGTCACATGTGAAAAAAAAATTCGTCACATGTGAAAAAAATTTATAAATTTTCACGAAATTTTTTTTAACACGTGTGAAAAAAAAATTCGTCACATGTGAAAAAAAATTCCGTCACATGTGAAAAAAAATTTCGTCACATGTGACAAAATATTTTGAAATTTTCTCGAAATTTTTTTGTCACGTATGAAAAAAAAATTCGTCACATGTGAAAAAAGAATTTCGTCGCATGTAAATTTTTTTTTTCGTCACATGTGAAAAAAAAAATTTCGTTACATGTGAAAAAAAAAATTCGAAAACTTTTTCAAAAAAATTAACGAAAATTTTTTGAAAATTTTTCAAAAAAAAAAATTTTCAAAAAAATTTTCGAAATCTTTTTGAAATTTTTTTGAAATTTTTTCGAAATTTTTTTGAAATTTTTCAAAAAAAATAGTTAGCAAATAATAGCCATTAGATCAAAGTTTAAGGAGGATAAAATGAGTGGCTAAGATTAGTTCTCACGTTCTCACAAAAATTAGATTTTTTACATGAATGACACTCTATATATATATATATATATATATATATATATATATATATATATATATATATATATATATATATATATATATATATATATATATATATATATATGTTCTTTTTACTTAAAATCTCGCTATTTAAAGTTATTGTCACAAAACTTGCTTGCCAAAATTTTAATTTCAGGGTACCCGCCGCTGTATCGCACGAGTACCCTGCTAGTAAATCTTAAGATAATAGGAATTCAAACATTTTTTTCTTAAAAGAAAATATTTAACAACTTATTGGAAGGTTAGAGCGTAACGTGGAGGTGTCACCTCGAAATGCCTTAACCCCACCATAGCGCACCATTTAGAACCTTAGTTACGGTTACTCTTTAGCCTATTTATGTACTGATCAAGTTGTTTAGATGACTAATAAAATTAAAGTCATCTTGTAGAATAGGTCATTTGATCAATTTGCATCATATACACTAATGATGTCTTTTAACAAACTCCATTACAACCTTGTCTCTAATTTTCTCTCTATTAATTTAGCTTTTTAGTGAATTATTTGAGTTGGCATGCCAGATTTATTCTGAAGAATTGTTCCATGATTTATTTCATATGTAACAAAACATACAACGGTTACGTGTGTTTTCCAGAGAAACACTCCGCGACTGAGGTATGATCAAGGTTATAAATAGCGTGAGGCGTGGCGTGACGGCATGGTCAAGCTTCAAGCCTTAGCGTGAGGCATGGCGGCATGGTGTTTTTAAGGCGTGAATTAAGGTGGCAAAAAGTATTTATAGATTTATAGATTTATATTATATTTCATTAGTATATCATGTTTCATATACATAGAGTTTACAAAAAGTGTTATACATAAGCAATAAAGTCAAAAAACTCTCTTTATATTTGTAATCTTCTTCAAATACTAGTAAACCCCTAAATGCCAAATACCAGTAAACCTCAAGTACGATGCCGAAATTCTAATTACTAGTAAATCCCCTAAACGACTCAAATACCAGTACACCTTATCGCGCCTCATCTCATGCCAAGCCTTAAGACGACGCATTAGTCTATTGTGTGACGTGGAGGTGACGCCTCACGCCTTTGTCAGGCCTTTATGATGCCAAGACGCGCCTTTATGATAGATACCCATCAGCTACCAATGGGCTTGTGGTCCACTGGGCATGTCTTATTCAGTTAAGCGTGCCTAGTGGAGAGTAGTACCGGTTTGGGTGACCAAACCGGGAAGTCCTCTCTTGTGGACCACTGCCCTGTCGGTACGATTTCAAAGTCCTTCAATGAAGGTTTCAACCCACAAGGGTTCGAATCTGGAGAAGGCAGAGTTTACTTCAATTTAAGTGTCGTGCTTTCGGGCGGCTTAAGTTGAAGATTTTCCCCCCATCGGGTTTCAAATTGGACATGAATTTCCCAAAGAAATGAAAGTCAATTTTCAAAAAGAAAGATACCCATCAGCTTGCAATCCAGAAACACGCATATGCGTACATAAACATGAATGATAAGCGTAAGTGTTTTAATTGATTAAAGAAAAACAAACTAACCAATTAATTGCAATTGTTTAATTGGATTACCTGTATGTTCATAATTCTCCAAATTTTTACTTTGTGTTCCTTTTCAATCACCATATATGCCTTATCTTTTTAAACTTCATAGTATACTTTAGGGCTAAGCATGGAAGGTTCAAAACCGAACCGGACTGACAAAAATCGAGTCGACCCGACACACCGTCGGCTCGGTTTTGATTTAGGCTTTTCATGATTTTCGATTTCGGGTCGGGTCGATTCGGCTCAAAATCAACAAAAACACACACAAACACACATAACCGAACCGACGGACACGAAACACAAAACCGAACCGAACCAACCATATTTAGTACGGTTTTGGTTTAGATTTTTTACGATTTTCGATTTTATCGATTCGAGTCGAGTCGGCTTTAGCCCGATTCTCACCCTAGTATATTCTGATTATAAATCTCCTAGTCAACTTGTAGTTCGGTATCCTAGGGCCTAGGCCCACACGTGAGATGTTTTTTTTAGCTTTAAATATTAATTTGTATGGATCGCATATCAACTTGACAATATAAAAAGGTTAGCATTCAAAGGCCTGTGTTAAGCTTCGAAACGCATCGCTCGGCTTCATACTCGCCGAGTCGCCGGCAATTAAGTTACTAAAAAAATGTTAACATGATCGACGACTTCATAAACAACGAAGACTACTGTAAATGATTGATTATTAAGATAATTAATATTTGTTTGAGCAAAGATCATATGAGGATCAAACTTTTTGGATCAAACTTTTTTACATACCAGAGGACTAATCTTCACCCTCCATCTTTATTTGATATAATGGATGAGATTAATCCCAACAATTTAAAAAACCCACTTTCATTATTTTTTTTTCAAATATTAATATCTTTCAAACCGTTAATCATTAAGCAAAAAAAATTATATCGTTACGACGGACATTTAATTATCTTTTTATAGATAGACACTTTGACATTTTTTTGACAATTTCTTTTTTTTTTTATTTTTTTTACGTTTTTTTTTCATTTCCGAAAAAATCATATATGATATTACAAATCATATATGATATGATAGTACATATCATATATGATATTACATATCATATATGATTTTTTTTTCGGCTACGAAAAAAAAACGTGAAAAAAATGATTTTTTTTTTCGAAAGTATATCAAAGTGCCCGTCTATAGAAAGATAATTAAATACCCGTCGCGATTGTGTAATTATTTTCGCTTAACGATTAACGGTTTAAGAGATATTTAAATTATAAAAAATGAGTGAAATATTAAAATACTTTTAATCTCAACCATTGATTTCTTTTTTAGATGGATGGTGGGGATGAGTCCCTTGATATGTTAGAATGTTTGGTTTGTAGAATAACTCGACTCTATTTGTATAGAGCAAATAGTTATAATACATGTGCATGATTATCGATTAAAAAATAAATCACTTAACATATTTTAAAGATGAGAGTTATATTAAATATCAAACTTTTCTTATATATTAATGGACTCATCTCCACCATCCATCTAAAAATAAATCAATGGTTGAGATTAAAAGCATTTTAATGTTTCACCAATTTTTAAAAATTTAAATATCTCTTAAACCGTTAATCGTTAAGCGAAAATAATTACACTATCGCACGAGCATTTAATTATCTTTCTATAGACAGGCACTTTGATATACTTTTGACAAAATTTTTTTTCACGTTTTTTTTCGTGGTCGAAAAAATCATACATGATAAAAAAAAAATATATCAAAGTGCCTATCTATAGAAAGATAATTAAATGCACGTCGTAACGGTATATCTTTTTTCGCTAAACGATTAACGGTTTGAAAATTATTAATATTTGAAAAAAAAGATGAAAGTGGGTTTTTTAAATTGTTGGGATTAATCTCATCCATTAGATCAAATAAAGATGGAGGGTGGAGATTAGTCCCTTGGTATGTAAAAAAGTTTGGTCATCAAATAATCTTAAATCTATTTTAAATGGTTTAACTTGGTGGAATAAAAATAAAAACAACGTGTATATGTGTTATAATCTACCTATTATTTTAGGAGCATGCTTTTGGATTAAAAATAATATTTTATTATTCAAACAAAATTACATGATGACTTGACTTGAATAAGATGTTAGTGATATATGCTTTTAGTTTTGCAAACCCGTGCTATCAATTTACGATGTGTTTTATAATTGTGGTATTTCTTTTACTTATATTTTTGTTAAAATATATAGCATATTTAGATGGCTTTGAAGATTGATTTATTTTCTTGATTATAAGTAACCATCATACCATGTTTATCGATGTACATTTTTGTTTGAAAAATTGTATTTTCATAAGTTTGTGTTATTTACTTCTCAAGTTTAACTATAAAATTACCAAATTAACATAGATGTTTACACTACAGCTTCTTTATTATATAAAGAGAAATATAAAAAGATGTAATGGTAGAATATGTTTCTGTATAATGTATAAGTATAATTTTTCTCTAAGACCGAACTATATAAGGAAATTATTATTACTTGTATAAGTAAATTATAAATGCATGAAAACAATGACAAAGAGTACATTCGGAAGTATTTTAGGATTGTTTGAATCCTTACCGACCTTTCACTTTAGTGCAACTTTCTTCACAATTAGCCTAAATCATCAAGGTTAAAGACACCCATATTTTAGACCGTTGGTTGACACCCATAGTGTTATCAATGACAGGAAACACTTGCTAAGTTTCATTAACTCATTCAAAGACACCTGTTAAGAATTTCTACCATAAAATTCCTCATATAGGCACTAAAACACATCTTTGGTACATTAAAATACATTCATGTATTATTTAAATCAGCAAATCAACTTAATTATACATTCATACCTTGAGAAGGCGTAGAAACTCCTTCCACGATAATCATGTGTTGATACTTAATCCTTCTCTAAAAAACGCACACAACAAATTGCATTACATTTTAGTGTGTGCGACAAGATCATAAAACTGCAAACACTAGTAACATGTTGGATTATAGTGAGGATAACAACAAACTTAGTCATAACATCAAATAAGAAAACTTCATATTAGAACTAAAGGCGTGTTTGGGTTATGCTTAGTAAAGGTGCTTACTGGCTTATTCTACCATAACACAATAAGTTTATGATAATGCTTTAAGCTTTTTTGAGAATCTTAATAAAAAAAACCCCTGAACTCACAACTAATTCTATCATAGCTTAGTGTGTTTATAGTTATTGGGAATTATGCTAACAGTTACCACTGATAAGCTTAGAGGAAGACACTGCTGAAGAATGCACTAGCAGTGTACATCATTACCATTGCTAGTACATACTGTTACCACTGCTTATTAGATAAATGTTATGTAATCGTGTATTAAATAAGTATAGAAAAGATCTTCTGCATATTCTATTTTGTTAGGCTTATACTTATCTTGTAAAGGACTCCTTGTGTCCTATAAAAGGAGGTCATAGGGTTAGGTTTTATATATGTATCAATAGCAAAAGCTTCAAGGTGTAACCTTAGTGATAACTAAGATCACTCGTATTATTATCAATAATATTGAAGCTACAAGTTTGGTTAAACCCTGTGTTCTTATTGTTCTATTCATAAACAACTCATATACAACACTCAAATACATCTTCTAAATACTTTGTGGTTAATTCCGCGTGCTACAAAGTAAATACTCAAAGTATCTATCTAACACAAGGCGTGTGTTTATATCCTCATCAAGTGGTATCAGAGCCAAGTTATGATACTTTGAATTAGAAGATCCAAAGATTTCAACTCACTTTTACAAGTCCAGTGGAGATGGAGAACAATCAGTTAAATATTGCAGCAAGGCTTCCTAAGCTCAAATTCAATGAGTATGAGATGTAGAGGATAATGATAGAGCAGTTCTTTCTTGTACAAGATTATGCTCTATGAGAAATCATCATGTATGGTGATTCATTCAAGCCTGGTACTTCTACAGAAACAATTGATGGCAAAACTGTTCAGACACTTAATCCTGGACCAGTTACTAATGAAGAGAGGCTTTAGAAGAAGAATGACCTGAAGGCAAGAAGTTTACTGCTAATGACCCTTCCTAAGGATCAAATCATAGCCTTCAGCAAATACAAAACTGCTAAGACCTTGTTTGAAGAGATTTGCTTAGTTTTTGGTGGCAATGATGCTACCAAAAAGACTCAGAAAATCTTGTTGAAGTAAAACTATGAAAATTTCTCTTCAACAAATAATGAGTCTATTGATAGTATCTTCACAAAACTCCAGAAGATTGTAACACAACTTACTGTGTTTGGCATTGAGGTAGAAAGGGAAGGCCTCAACTTGAAGTTTTTAAGGAGTTTACCTTTTGAGTTTCACACTAATGTTATAGTCTGGGAAGACAAACCAGAACTTGAAACAATGAAACTCAATGATCTTTAAAATAACTTTAAAGTTATTGAACAAAGATTGAAGGAGGTGATAACGCTCAAAGTTAACATGTTTTTATAAGCGTTATTAGTATTTTTGTGTATGTTATTTGGTTGTTTTTATATGCTTTTGCCACTAAATCGTATCAAAGTATGTTTTTGTAGCATATGTAGCCAAATGTAGGAAAAATGGAGAAAAACTGAAGAAAATGAAGTATATGCGATTACACGAAGATTCCCAAGCTCAAAAGTCCAATCTGTGAAGCATTTCATAAGGAGAACCTAAGTTTTGTCATCTTAAAGTTCCAAGTTCAGAGTTAATCAAGTTTGGATAGTGCATAAAGAACTACACAAGGGAAAGACAAAGTCCGAAGCAACCAGAATCATCCATCCGATCGGTTGGAGTATAACCGATCGGATAGCCATAATGACCACATCCATTCGATCGGTATCAACCCGCAACTGATCGGATGGTCATTTCTTCCTGTTTATACCAACTTTTGTGCACGAATCTTGGTCTTTTGTCCCTGGTTCTAGGCCCTTCTTAGTATCTTATTGTCCAAGTTCCAGCATTTAAGTCCCTATTCATTACTAGGAGTATTGGACAAGCCTATAAGGATTCCAAGAGTACAACAATTGAAGACACCATTCAAGAGACCAATTACTCTCATTTCTACTCTCAATTATTATCATCATCTAGCTTTCAAAGAAGGAAAATTTGTGCAGAAAGAACCAGAAACTTTGCAGAACCAAGGAAGCAACATTTGGAGGCCGAAAATCTCAAGAAATCATCACCAACACTTAGGTTATCAATACCTTGTCATTTGTAATCAATTCCAAAGCATTGTAAGACTTAAAACCATGAATTCTAATGTTAACTATTCTGAGTTTATTTGCATGTTTGCTATGAGTGGATAGTAATCTTTTTACACTTATTTTGATGATGTTTTATGCTTAGTGATAGTTATGATTGTGATAACATGTTTTAATTCAATTTCAAGTCAATCCTAAGAACCAATTGTACCTTAAGTTTCATCGTGACATTTGTTTAGCCAAGGTTAACTAATTGATAATAGTTTCAAGGGTCGAAAGATTTGTTATTATTCAACTAGTTATAATCATTTGTCTATGAATGATTGTTTTTCACCATAATTATTCTTGACTAAACAAAGAAACAAGAAGTATGATTATAATGAGAATGCTTTTATAACATCAAATCGGATTGTTTGTAAACCTTTAGTTGGACGAAAGTTTAGATGTTTATAAACAATTGTAACCTTTTTGTCTATGAATGGGTTACCTTTTGTAATGACCATTTCCTAAGAGTATTTGATTTGTAATAAGAGTTTGTTCTTGTGTTTAAGATATTCACCATACCTTATGAACCTTGGATGGATCTTGAATTGAATGGGTTACACCTAAAGCTTGTTTTTATGAACTAAAATCTTGACGAAGATTTAACTTGTAGAAACAATAGATTAGACCACCATCTAATTATCACAACCAACATGTTATCAAAAGTTATCACAATCATGTGTGTCATTAAGTAGAAAACTAGTCTAAACAAGTGTAGTTTTTAAATTATTGAATTTGCTTATTATCTTATTTGCGTACATTAGAGATTTACTTTTAGACTTATATTTTGATTCACTCACAAATCCCTGCGAACGATCCCGACTTACCATCATATCTTGCTATAACGGACGAGTACACTTGCTCGTATGTGTTGTTTCTAGATTTGGTAATTCACCCTTATAAATTTAAAACTTGCATAATAAAACGCACATCAAGTTTTTGGCGCCGCTGCCGGTGATTTTGATTGTGTTTCTTTTAAGTTTTAAAAGTCCGTTTCTTTTCGTGTTCGTTTTCTAAAAAAAAAATATTTTCAGTGTCATCTATCCGATCAGATAGACTTCCTGCCGATCGGTTTCCCAATTTTTTATTATTTTTTTAATTTTACCGTAGCATCCATCCGATCGGTTTGGCATCCAACCGATTCGGATAGACTTTTCTGTTTTCGAAAATTTTATTTTCTCATTCTTTTGTTTAGATAATTGAATCGATTCTCTTGGTAGTTGTATGAACACTCGTTCTACTACTGAAAAGCTTAGTTCAACTTTATCCGATCCCGAAAGTTTGTTTCGTAAGAAGAGATCTTCATCTATTCTTAATTGGTTTGAGAATCTTTCCGAAGAACATCCGATTTTTGATCTTTTTAAACCAATACCCATGGCTGACGATCAACCCATGTGGGCTGCCAATCGAACCGTAGCACCTACTCCTGGAGCTGCTATTGTTGTCGCCGACCTTGGTGAAAACTTTACCGTTAAAGATCACCATCTTTCTATGATCAAAGACCGTCAATTTGATGGCCGTTCGCGGGCCGATCCGCATAAACACATTGCCGAATTCATTTAAATTTGTGGCATGTTTCGTTATGGAAATACTAATGTCGATGCTATCAAGCTCAAACTTTTTCGATCATCACTCGCCGAAGATGCCAAAGTATGGTATAACGAATTAACCCCAGGAACTATCAATACTTGGGAGGAGATGAGGCAAGCTTTTGTAAGCCGATTATTTCCACCTGCCATGTATGATAGACTAATGGGAGAAATCCGTGCTTTTTCACAAAATCCTAATGAATTTCTTGTTGAAGCTTGGCTTCGCATGAAAGATTTGCTTCGAAGTTGTCATGGTCATAATTTAGGACGAGGAACAATAATCCAAATCTTTTATCATGGTCTTGATGAAGCATCCCAAGCAATCCTTGATGCCGGAGGAATTTTTCTTTACAAAACACCTAACGAGGCATATCAACTTCTCGAAGATCGAGTACTCCTTAAACTCGATTGGTCAAAAGATTCCAAAACCAAACCACTACAGAAAACAGTTGCTTTTGCCGAAAGTTCAGATAATTCGAAACTCATGGACAAAATAGAAGCATTGTCTTCTAAAATCAACTCGCAATACAAAGATATAAAAGGAGAAATGAAAGAAATGCGAGATGGCTGTAATAATTGTGGAGGAAATCACACATCATCCGAGTGTGATGACCAACCTATGAATAGACCCAACGAAGGGGAAGCCAATTATGTCCAAGGAGGATATCGTGGAGGAGGTGTTCGTGGTAATTATTACGGAAGAAGTTCTGAAAATTGGCAGGACCGCCAACAAAGGGATAACAACCGTTATTTTCAACCCCGAACAGACAATCCAAACACACCAAATTCAGATAAAAAGGAAGAATCTGATTTCAAAAAAATGATGCGAGATTTCGTAATTGCTCAAAGAACCACAAATGAGTTTGTAAAAACTCAATTTTTCAATCTCAAAACCAAAGTTGAGCAAGGTCAGAAAAATCATCAAGCTTCTATCCAGGATCTTGAACAAAAATTTGGTAGACTTTCTGATCAATTTTCTTCTCGAATTCCTAGTACATTACCAAGTAACACCCAATCTAATCCAAAACCGTCTGGATCAAACGATAAGAATTATCGTCCACCACAAAACAGAAATGAGCATATCAATGCTGTATTCACTCGAAGTGGTCTCTCATATGATCCACCACCCATTCCTACAGATAATACTATTATTCAAGATGAGGAGGAGGAAGCAGCTGAAGAAAAACCAATCCAAATACCAACCAAAGAAAATACCGTTCCACCAATAAAACCTTATACACCGAAAATACCATATCCACAAGCCCTAAGAGAAGAGAAAAGAGAGGAGCGAAATAAGAAGTTTATAGAAATGATCAAATAAGTTAGAATTAACGTACCCCTCGTTGATGTTCTAGCTAGAATGCCCAATTATGGGAAATTTTTGAAAGAACTTCTTAATAATCGAAACAAGTTGGAACAAATTTCCGCTACCGTTCTCAATGAAGAATGTTCTGCTATCATTCAAAACAAAATTCCACCAAAACTTGGAGATCCCGGAAGTTTCCTTATACCATGTACATTAGGAAACAACATCACATGCGATGCTTTAGCCGATTTAGGTGCAAGTATCAATTTGATGCCTTATTCGTTGTATTCTAAACTTTCCATCAATACATTGAAACCTACTAGGATGAGTATAAGATTAGCCAACCATACATACCAATATCCTGTTGGGGTTGCTGAAAATATGCTTGTTCAAGTTGGTAAATTTGTTTTTCCTGTGGATTTTGCATCTTAGAAATGGAGGAAGATAGTCGAGTACCCTTAATCTTAGGAAGACCTTTCTTAAACACTGCTGACGCCATGATTAAAGTCAAAGGCAGAGAACTCAATCTTGGAGTAGGAGAAGATAGAATCACATTCTTAATTGATAAAGCAATGAAATATCCAAATTCTAGTGATGACACATGCTATAACATCGATGTCATTGATGAAGTCACTGAAGAAGAATTGGATGCATTACTTGACGATTCAAAACCATTCATGTCTACTTCAGAAAAGATCAGTGAAACAGATTCTGATAAAGAATTTGAGGAATTCATGGAAGTAAAATTAGAAGAAGAAGAAAAAGAGAAATTTGAGGATATCACTAAAAAAGATCAAATGAAAATCAAATCATCTCTAGAAGAACCACCCACTGATTTGGAACTCAAACCCCTTCCCAATAATCTCGAATATGCCTACTTAGAAGAAAATTCACTTCTTCCAGTAGTCATATCATCGTTGCTCGAAACAAATCAAAAAGAAAGACTCGTTTATGTTCTTAAGAAGCATAAACGCGCTTTTGCGTGGAAAACTTCTGATATTCCAAGAATTAGTCCATATTTTTGCAAATACAAAATCAATTGTGAAGAAGGTACTAAACCCGTTGTAGAAAGACAACGTCGACTCAACCCAAATATGAAAAAAGTTGTTAAGAAGGAAATCATCAAACTTGTTGATGCAGGAATTATTTATCCCATCGAGGATAGCCCATGGGTGTGTCCAGTTCATTGTGTTCCGAAGAAAAGAGGAATGACTGTAGTGACCAACGAAAGAAATGAATTAGTTCCTACTAGAACTGTCACTGGATGGCGAGTATGTATTGATTACAGAAAACTTAACAAAGCCACCAGGAAAGATCATTTTCCTCTACCATTCATGGATCAGATGCTCGAAAGATTAGCAGGAAACAAATACTTTTGCTTCCTTGATGGTTTTTCGGGATATTTCCAAATTCCTATCGATCCAGCCGATCATGAGAAAACCACATTTACATGTCCTTTTGGAACCTACACTTACTGGCGTATGCCCTTTGGTCTATGTAATGCACTTGCAACTTTTCAAAGGTGTATGATCGCAATATTTCAAGACATGCTTGAGACATCTATGGAAGTTTTCATGGATGACTTTTCAGTTTTTGGTGATTCTTTTGAAACTTGTCTTTCCAATCTCGATAAAATGCTTGAGAGATGTGAAGCTGCACATCTAGTTCTTAATTGGGAGAAATGTCATTTCATGGTAACTGAAGGAATTGTGTTAGGACACAAGATATCAAGTTCAAGAATGGAAGTAGACAAAGCTAAAATAGATGTTATCACCAAATTACCACCACCAACTAACGTTAAAGCCATTAGAAGTTTTCTAGGACATGCGAGTTTTTACCGTCGATTTATCAAAGATTTTTCAAAAATATCACGTCCTATGACTAAACTTTTAGAAAAGGATTCTGTATTTGATTTCAATGCTGACTGCATTAAAGCTTTCAAAACGTTGAAAAGTCAATTGACTAGTGCCCCAATTATGGTTGCACCTAATTGGTCACTACCATTTGAACTCATGTGTGATGCAAGCGATTTCGCTGTTGGAGCTGTTTTAGGACAACATGAAGGAAAACATTTTCGTCCTATATACTTCGCTAGTAAAACACTCAACAATGCTCAACAAAACTATACGGTTACGGAAAAGGAATTATTAGCCGTAGTTTTTGCATTCGACAAATTCAGATCTTATCTCGTGCTTTCAAAAACGATAGTTTTACAGATCATTCCGCACTCAAATATCTGTTTACCAAACAAGATGCAAAACCGCATCTTATCAGATGGATTTTACTACTGCAAGAATTCGATATCGAAATAAAAGACAAGAAAGGAGCAGAAAATCTTGCAGCTGATCATTTGTCACGTCTCGAGAATCCGAATTTGGAAGAATTAAAAGAAAATGAAATTAACGATTATTTTCCAGATGAAACTCTCATGACGATAGATAAAGATGATGATGAGGAAATACCATGGTTTGCAGATTAAGCAATTATCTTGCAGGAGATATTCTTAAAAAAGGGATGAGTCACTACCAACATAGTAAGTTCTTTTCAGAACTAAAACACTATTATTGGGAGAAACCTTACCTTTTTAAAATGTGCAAGGATGGAATGATATGAAGATGTGTTTCGGGTGCCGAAACAAGAAAAATTCTTGATGAATGTCATCATGGCCCAACTGGGGGACATTATGGTCCTTCTACTACAGCTAGAAAAGTTTTTGATGCTGGATTCTATTGGCCTACAATTTTCAAAGAAGCATATACTCTCGTTCAAAACTGCGATGCGTGCCAAAAATCCGGTAACCTTTCTCGAAGAGACGAAATGCCTCAAAAAAGCATTCAAGTCTTCGAAATATTTGACATTTGGGGAATTGATTTTATGGGACCCTTCCCTAAATCACACAAATACGAATATATCCTCGTTGCAATCGATTATGTTTCCAAATGGGTTGAAGCTGAAGCTCTTCCTACTAACGATGCACGAGTTGTTGTCAACTTTCTAAAAAAGCTTTTTGCTCGCTATGGAATTCCTAAAGCTTTAATAAGTGATAGAGGATCCCATTTCTGTAATAAACAAATGGAGAAAGTAATGAAACGATATGGAGTTCATCATCGTTTTGCTACAACTTATCATCCACAAACTAGTGGTCAAGTCGAAAATACCAATAGAGCTATAAAAAGAATACTTGAAAAAACGGTTAAGGACAATCCTTCCGTTTGGTCAAGGAAATTAGACGACGCTCTATGGGCATTTCGTACGGCATATAAAACACCAATTGGTACAACACCATACAGACTCTTGTATGGGAAAACATGTCATTTACCATTCGAACTTGAGCACCGTGCTTACTGGGCGTTAAGAAGCTGTAATCCTGATCTAAAAATAGCTGGAGAAAAGAGATTTTTGCAATTGCATGAACTCGATGAGTTAAGACTTCAAGCTTATGAGAACTCCAAGCTATACAAAGCAAGAACCAAAGCATACCACGATAGAAAGCTGATAATTCGAAAAGAATTCAAAGCTGGAGATAAAGTTATGCTCTTCAATATGAAATACAAGTTTAAAGCTCCGAAACTCAAGCGAAAATGGTTTGGACCATATGTAGTGAAACATGGATTTCCATCAGGTTATGTTGAATTTTATGACAAACATGGTGGAAGTTTCATTGTAAATGGGCACCGAATTAAACTCTATTATGATAAAGAGCAATTAAACGTAATTTCTAATGAAGAAATTTCATCCGAATTTGAATATGAAGCTATCACATTCATGGCTAATGGTCCCTTGGGCACACAATAATGGTTTTATCTATGATGCTCTTCCTAAAGCATGGGAAAATGTTACATTGGAAAACATAGATGAAACAGGGGAGGGAATTGTGATAGGAAATGTGTTGTATATCCCTAAAAGGAAAAGTAACATTACAACTACATAATCTATTCGAAGTTTGAGTCCGGCTGAGGACTCGTTAATAAAACAAGCGCTTCTCGGGAGGCAACCCGTGTGTTTATTTTTGATTTATTTTATTTTTCAGTGTCTACACCCCAAAGTTTTACCACTTGGTCAAACTTAAGTGTGGGGGTGTGCCACTAATTTGAATAAAACTGCAATGCTTTTTGTTTGTTTGTTTTTGTTTCAAATAATGCAGGTGTTGATTGCAAGAAACAGAAGATTGGATAGAAACATAAAACCGGATATCATGGTTTATTTTCTCATTTTCCCTACTTTCATACTTTTAAGTTCGTTTATCACATTGAGGACAATGCTTAACTTAAGTGTGTGTGGGGGGGGGGGGGTGAGTAGGTAAAATAAGAAATTAAGTCTAATATCGATTTAATTTTTAAATTTTGTTTGTCCTTATAATCTAGTTGTTTTCACACTTTTAGGAGTAATTTATTAGAATAACTGGATCTATCCACTTGTAAAATCAGTACTTTTGAAAAATTTGAGATGTGTCCCGATTAATATTGCAATCCATTTTTGGATCGATAACATTTGCTAGCACACATTATAATCCTTTCCACTAAATTGTGAGGATTTTAGCCTGTTCATATCTAACATACAACTTATATGCTCGAATCTTTTGTTATGAGTGTGCCGGTGATTTTATTTATTCTAGAACTTGTACTTGTAAATCATTACGAGATCGTTGTGAGATTGCATTTTTGTAATATAAGTATACATACGTGATAAGAGGCAACCTTAGGATTTTAACCAAATAGCCTTCCTTATTGATTTTTAGCTAGTCACATTGATTAGTTAATTTCCAATTTTTAACCCTTTTGTTAGCGTTCATCTTTAACGCTAGATAACCTTAGTTACACCCTCCGAGCCATCCTTTTCATTTTGTTAAATCCAGAAAAATACAAAAAGATTTTACACTTTAAACCTTAGCCTAACCCTTGTCAAAGTCTAAATGGTGGGTTACTAGTTGCTTAGTATGTTGGATTGTTTTTTATGATTATTAGTTAGCCACACTTCACCAATTATGTGTGTGCCATTCCGACAAAGACGGAGACTGCAGCTTCTTATTTGTATTTTTGTGGTGATGCTTATGCGAAGTGTGGGGGAGATCTGATTAAAAAAAAAAAAAAAAAAGTCATCGCAACTATAAGGTGACAATTATAGCAAATGTGCTATATGAAGATGAAGTTATGTGATATGTTGTTAGTCAATGTGCTAAGAATGAAGAATATTGTTATGGTGAATCAATGTATCGATATTTGAAAGTTTGAAGAGGAGGAAGATAACTATAATCATTTATGGTTTGCGGTTTGTTTGGTAACTAGCAACAATAAGACTTAGACTTGAATTTATTTTTCTTTTAAAACCAATTTCATAAATATTCTCATGCCATATCCATACCCTTACCAAATTACTTTATCTATCCGGATATAGTAATGGCTTTGTGAGAATATCAAGTGCAAGAATATTGTAGTGACCATCCGCTTTTTGAGTAATCAAGAATTCGCGCCAGCAATCTATTATGTTTTTGTATGAGATGTTTGAACATAAGCCTGGTAAAACCCGAAGCCTAAACATTACAACCCGACTAAAAGACCTCTTTGATATGTAGACTTGGTGCTTACGCCATTTCGGTGTAGTTTTGTTTCCTGTACAAGCCTATGGTAATAACTAGATCATGACTGAGCAATGAGTGTGATTTATCATATACACTACCCCATATATGAGTGTTATGAGTGAATTATATCTTATTCTTCTTTCGTGAGGTGTTTTAGAAATGTTAATCAAGCAAGAAAATCATTGGGTATTGTCAAACATCTCGGTTTTTCACCACTAAAGCTTAAAAATGACGAATCTTATCTTGTACTTGTACTAGGTGGATTTGCATCACATTTTCCTAATCATTCTTGGTTACCATGTGGATATTTAGTTTTCTTCTAGATTTGCTTGAGGACAAGCAAAGTTTAAGTGTGGAGGATTTGATAACGCTCAAAGTTAACATGTTTTTATAAGCGTTATTAGTGTCTTAGTGTATGTTATTTGGTTGTTTTTATATGCTTTTGCCACTAAATCGTATCAAAGTATGTTTTTGTAGCATATGTAGCCAAATGTAGGAAAAATGGAGAAAAACTGAAGAAAATGAAGTATATGCAATTACACGAAGATTCCCAAGCTCAAAAGTCCAATCTGTGAAGCATTTCATAAGGAGAACCTAAGTTTTGTCATCTCAAAGTTCCAAGTTCAGAGTTAATCAAGTTTGGATAGTGCATAAAGAACTACACAAGGAAAAGACAAAGTCCAAAGCAACCAGAATCATCCATCCGATCGATTGGAGTATAACCGATCGGATAGCCATAATGACCACATCCATCCGATCGGTATCAACCCGCAACCGATCGGATGGTCATTTCTGCCTGTTTATACCAACTTTTGTTCACGAATCTTGGTCTTTTGTCCCATGGTTCTAGGCCCTTCTTAGTATCTTATTGTCCAAGTTCCAGCATTTAAGTCCCTATTCATTACTAGGAGTATTGGACAAGCCTATAAGGACTCCAAGGATACAACAATTGAAGACACCATTCAAGAGACCAATTACTCTCATTACTACTCTCAATTATTATCATCATCTAGCTCTCAAAGAAGGAAAATTCGTGCAGAAAGAACCAGGAACTTTGGAGAACCAAGGAAGCAACATTTGGAGGCCGAAAATCTCAAGAAATCATCACCAACACTTAGGTTATCAATACCTTGTCATTTGTTATCAATTCCAAAGTATTGTAAGACTTAAAACCATGGATTCTAATGTTAAATATTCTGAGTTTATTTGCATGTTTGCTATGAGTGGATAGTCATCTTTTTACACTTGTTTTGATGATGTTTTATGCTTAGTGATAGTTATGATTGCGATAACATGTTTTAATTCAATTTCAAGTCAATCCTAAGAACCAATTGCACCTTAAGTTTCATCGTGACATTTGTTTAGCCAAGGTTAACTAATTGATAATAGTTTCAAGGGTCGAAGGATTTGTTATTATTCAACTATTTATAATCATTTGTCTATGAATGATTGTTTTTCACCATAATTATTCTTGACTAAACAAAGAAACAAGAAGTATGATTGTAATGAGAATGCTTTTATAACATCAAATCTGATTGTTTGTAAACCTTTAGTTGGACGAAAGTTTAGATGTTTATAAACAATTGTAACCTTTTTGTCTATGAATGGGTTACCTTTTGTAATGACCATTTCCTAAGAGTATTTGATTTGTAATAAGAGTTTGTTCTTGTGTTTAAGATATTCACCATACCTTATGAATCTTGGATGGATCTTGAATTGATTGGTTTACACCTAAAGCTTGTTTTTATGAACTAAAATCTTGACGAAGGTTTAATTTGTAGAAACAATAGATTAGACCACCATCTAATTATCACAACCAACATGTTATCAAAAGTTATCACAATCATGTGTGTCATTAAGTAGAAAACTAGTCTAAACAAGTGTAGTTTTTAAATTATTGAATTTGCTTATTATCTTATTTGCGTACATTAGAGATTTACTTTTAGACTTATATTTTGATTCACTCATAAATCCCTGCGAATGATCCCGACTTACCATCATATCTTGCTATAACGGACGAGTACACTTGCTCGTATGTGTTGTTTCTAGATTTGGTAATTCACCCTTATAAATTTAAAACTTGCATAACAAAACGCACATCAAGTTTTTGGCGCCGCTGCCGGGGATTTTGATTGTGTTTCTTTTAAGTTTTAAAAGTCCGTTTCTTTTCCTGTTCGTTTTCTAAAAAAAAAATATTTTCAGTCTCATCCATCCGATCAGATAGACTTCTAGCCGATCGGTTTCCCAGTTTTTTTTTTTTTTTTTTTTTTTTTTTTTTTTTTTTAATTTTACCGTAGCATCCATCCGATCGGTTTGGCATCCAACCGATTCGGATAGACTTTTCTATTTTCGAAAATTTTATTTTCTTGTTCTTATGTTTAGGTAATTGAATCGATTCTCTTGGTAGTAGTATGAACACTCGTTCTACTACTGAAAAGCTTAGTTCACCTTTATCCGATCCCAAAAGTTTGTTTCGTAAGAAGAGATCTTCATCTATTCTTAATTGGTTTGATAATCTTTCCGAAGAACATCCGATTTCCGATCTTTTTAAACCAATACCCATGGCTGACGATCAACCCATGTGGGCTGCCAATCGAACCGTAGCATCTACTCATGGAGCTGTTATTGTTGTCTCCGACCTTGGTGAAAACTTTACCGTTAAAGGTCGCCATCTTTCTATGATCAAAGACCGTCAATTTGATGGCCGTTCGCGGGCCGATCCGCATAAACACATTGCCGAATTCATTGAAATTTGTGGCATGTTTCGTTATGGAAATACTAATGTCGATGCTATCAAGCTCAAACTTTTTCCATCATCACTCGCCGGAGATGCCAAAGTATGGCATAACGAATTACCCCAGGAACTATCAATACTTGGGAGGAGATGAGGCTAGCTTTTGTAAGCCGATTCTTTCCACCTGCCATGTATGATAGACTAATGGGAGAAATCCGTGCTTTTTCACAAAATCCTAATGAATCTCTTGTTGAAGCTTGGCTTCGCATGAAAGATTTGCTTCGAAGTTGTCATGGTCATAATTTAGGACGAGGAATAATAATCCAAATCTTTTATCATGGTCTTGATGAAGCATCCCAAGCAATATTTGATGCCGGAGGAATTTTTCTTTATAAAACACCTAACGAGGCATATCAACTTCTCGAAGATCGAGTACTCCTTAAACTCGATTGGTCAAAAGATTCCAAAACCAAACCCCTACGGAAAACCGTTGCTTTTGACAAAAGTTCAGATAATTCGAAACTCATGGACAAAATAGAAGCCTTGTCTTCTAAAATTGACTCGCAATACAAAGATATAAAAGGAGAAATGAAAGAAATGCGAGATGGCTGTAATAATTGTGGAGGAAATCACACATCATCCGAGTGTGATGACCAACCTATGAATAGACCCAACGAAGGGGAAGCCAATTATGTCCAAGGAGGATATCGTGGAGGAGGTTTTCGTGGTAATTATTACGGAAGAAGTTCTGGAAATTGGCAAGACTGCCAACAAAGGGATAACAACCGTGATTTTCAACCCCGAACAGACAATCCAAACCCACCAAATTCAGATAAAAAGGAAGAATCTGATTTCGAAAAAATGATGCGAGATTTCGTAATTGCTCAAAGAACCACACATGAGTTTGTAAAAACTCAATTTTTCAATCTCAAAACCAAATTTGAGCAAGGTCAGGTACATTCTAATGATAGTTGCTATAATGGATTTCTCTGATTGGTGGCAACTGAACTAGCTCTCATGGCTTTCTCTGATTTTCAGGTACATTCTAATGATAGTTGCTCTAAATCATGCAAAGCTTTAAAAGAGTGTGATAGACTTAGGGAACTTTTGGAAAAACAGAACACTGAATTAATGGACTCTAATTATACTTTGTCTAATTATAAAAGAGGTTTGTCAGTCTTAGAAACACAAATAGAGCACTTTAGAGCAAATGAGTCTAAGTTTAATGATGACATTGCTGTTTTAAAAAAGGGACTTAGACTATAAGATTGCAGTTAATGAGGCTCTTAGAGAAAAATTAAAAAAACTCAGAAAGGCTAATGAGAATGTTAAGATAACTTGTGACACATTAGCTTATCAATCTAAGAGTATAGATAAAATTTGGGAAGCTCAGGTGGTTAATAAGGCTAAATCAGGTGTAGGTTACAAATCTGTCCCTCCACCATTAAGAGGTGTTCCATCACCTCCAGGTATTGATCTAGCACATATAGGGACAGAAGAGTTTCAAGAACCAATCAGAACTTATGGCCCTAAATTTGTGAAAGATGCTATTGATGAAAAAGTTATGGTAAAGACTGATGCCTTTAAGAGTGCTAGTGATTCATCTCTAGTGGATGAAACTGTTAAGAATAAGGAAGAAACCAGTGTTCCCAAAGTTGTTAAAGCTGGTAAGGAAGTGCCTAGGAAACAAGTTCATCAAACTTGGCCAACTATAAAATATGCTGAGATTTATAGGAACAAGTCACCAGCTCCTAGGGAAACCAGAGGAACTGGAATAATCTTAAGTCTCAACAATTTGGTCATGATTTTGTGATGAATAACAAAGCATGTCATATCTGTGGTAGTTTTGATCACTTACATGCTAATTGTAACTACCATAAAGGAAGAAGGGAAGTTTTGGGGAACACAAGGGTGAATGAAAACAATTTTCAAAAATATACTCACCCTCATTCACACAGTAATATGATTCCCAGAGCAGTTCAATTAAAATCTGGCATTAAACTTTTACAACTGTTGGAAAAGTTAACACTGCTTACCCAAAGTCACCTGTTACAAGTGCACAACCCAATAAAACTTTTGTTAAAACTGCACAAACAGGTAAAAGGACCTTTTATGAGAAAAAGGTTGTTTACAATCAGAAGTGGGCGCCAAAACCTAAAATTTCTAAGCCAGCAGTTGCCACTGCTAGGCCAAAAGTTACCACTGCTGGTCCTGTAAACAAGAACAGGTTAAACTTGGGAAATGCTGTGAAGGCCTCAGCACGTTGGGAATGGAAAGCTAAAGGAATTAACACCTCTAACAATCCCAATGGTGTATCAATGACCTTTGATAGATACAATTATATTGATACACGAGGCAGATCCAAGTCAATTGTGGCTTGGGTCTCCAAAAGGAAATAATCCTTTGATTTATGTGCATGAACATCCAAAGATTAAAGAAGATCAAGGCTACTCAGACAGTGGATGTTCAAGGCACATGACTGGAAATAAGTCCTATCTCACAGATTTCAAACCTTATGATGGTCAATTTGTTAGCTTTAGAGGTGGAGTTGGTGGTAAAGTTTCTGGCAAAGGTACTATTAAAGCTGGAAACTTGGATTTTGAAAATGTGTACTATGTGAAAGAGCTTAAGTATAATCTCTTTAGTGTGTCACAGATGTGTGACAAAAAAAACAGAGTTCTTTTCACTGATAATGAATGTTTTGTCCTATCTAAGGATTATAAGTTACCTGATGAAAGTGAGATTCTACTTAAAATTCCTGGAAAGGTAATATATAAAGTATTGATATGAAGAACATTGTTGCTAAAGATGATCTTACTTGCTTGTTTGCAAAGGCCACATTGGATGAGTCCATGTTGTGGCACAGAAGGCTTGGTCATATAAATTTTAAAACCATTAACAAGATTGTGAAAGATTGTTTAGTCAGAGGATTGCCAGAGAAGAGATTTGAGAGTGACCAAACCTATGTTGCATGTCTTAAAGGCAAGCAACATAGAGCTTCTTGCAAGACCAAGGCCTATAACTCTATTACTCACCCTCTCTATATGTTGCATATGGACTTGTTTGGTCCTACATCTGTGAGTAGCATAAATTTGAAGAAATATTGTCTTGTTGTGACTAATGATTTTAGCAGGTTTACATGGGTTTTCTTTCTTAGGACCAAGGATGAAACAACTGGCATCCTTAAGACCTTTATCACTGAAGTAGAAAACCTAGTTGATAAGAAAATCAAGATTATCAGGTGTGACAATGGGACATAATAGAGTTATGGATGATTTTTGTAGAGAGAAGGGTATTAAGAGAGAATTCATTGTAGCTAGAACTCCTCAACAGAATGGAGTGGCTGAAAGAAGAAACAGAACACTGATAGAGGCTGCTAGAACCATGTTAGCTGATTCTAAGTTACTAGTTACTTTTTGAGCTGAAGCAGTTAACACTGCTTGCTATGTTCAGAACAGGGTTTTAGTGGTAAAAGCAAAGAATAAGACACCTTATGAGTTATTTAGAGGTAGACCTCCTACCTTGAATTTCATGAGACCATTTGGATGTCATGACACAATTCTCAATACCATAAATCATCTGGGTAAATTTGATGGAAAATCATATGAGGGTTTCTTTGTTGGGTACTCTATGGTTAGCAAAGCCTTTAGGGTATATAATCTGAGAATCAAGAAGATTGAAGAGAATTAGCATGTAGAGTTTCTTGAAAATAAACCTAATATTGCAGGTGCAGGTCCAAAATGGCTGTTTGATCTTGAGACTCTAACCAATAATATGAATTATGTACCTATTGTTTCAGGTACAGGGACTAATGATTTTGCAGGTTCATAAGAGTTTGTTGATGAAGATGAACCAAGTAAAGATCCTAAGGATCACATTGTTATAACACTTTGGGACTTTGTAGATGATGACCCTGCTTCAAAGAATGGAGATCCACAACCTTCCAAGGATGCTGAAAAAGAAGGTGATGCACATGTTGTGAATCTAGATGCTCATAACAAAGAAATTCCTGAAAGCAGTGCTAATGAAGTTCCCACTGCTATACCAGAAGTTTCCACTGCTGAACCAAATATGGAAATTCCTACTTCTGCTACTCAGGAATCATAGGCTAATGATGTTAAAATCACAAATATGCCTAGTGCATATGATATTTCACATACTCCCCAAGCAACCATTCACAAGATGCATCCACTTGATAATGTGATTGGAGATATACAATATGGTGTGAAGACCAGAAAACAGACAAAGATGGCTGATATTCATGGTTTTATCAGTGAAGTTTATGAATCCAAGAACCATGAAGACAAGAACGAATGTCTGTTCTTCTATTTCCTATCACAAATGGAACCTAAGAATGTGTACAAGGCGTTAGAAGACTCAAGCTAGATTGAGGCAATGCAAGAGGAGTTGCTTCAGTTCAAGATTTAGAAGGTTTGGGTACTTTGTGATTTGCTTGATGGTATGAAGGTTATTGGTACAAAGTGGGTTTTCAGGAACAAGAAAGATGAAAGAGGCATTGTCATCAGGAACAAGGCTAGGCTAGTTGCTCAAGGATATACTCAAGAGGAGGGTATTGATTATGAAGAAGTTTTTGCCCTAGTTGCAAGGATTGAGGCCATCAGACTTTTTCTAGCCTATGCATCTTTTATGGGATTCACTGTCTATTAGATGGATGTCAAGAGTGCCTTTCTTTATGGGCAAATTGATGAGGAGGTATATGTTTCACAACCTCCAGGCTTTGAAGATCCTGAACATCCCAATAAAGTTTATAAGGTGGTCAAGGCTCTCTATGGTCTACATCAAGCTCCAAGGAAATGGTATGAAACCCTAGCTAGCTGCTTATCTTTTGAATAATGGGTTTTATAAAGGGAAAATTGATCAGACTTTGTCCATTAAAGACAAAGATGATATCTTACTGGTTCAAGTATATGTTAATGATATTATCTTTGGCTCTACAAAGCAAGAGATGTGCAAGAATTTGAGAAACTGATGAAGGATGAGTTTCAGATGAGTTCTATGGGTGAACTCACTATCTTTTTGGGACTTCAAGTACAATAAAGAACAGATGGTATTTTTATCAGTCAAGACAAATATGTGACTGAAATACTAAGGAAGTTCCATTTTACTGATGCAAAGCCTTCAAGCACACCTACTGATAAAGATACTCATCTACTTTTGAAGGATAATAGTGGAGAAGCAGTTGATGTACATACTTATAGATCAATGATTGGCTCTTTGATGTATCTCACTTCATCAAGACCAGACATCATATTTGTAGTATGTGCTTGTGCAAGGTTTCAGGTCACTCCAAAGACATCACATTTGACTGCTCTGAAGAAGATTTTCAGATATCTTAAAGCATATCCTAATTTAGGATTATGGTATCCAAGAGAGTCTCCTATGGAATTGGTTACCTAATAAGACAGTGACTATGCTGGTGCAAGCTTGGATAGTAAATCAACCATAGGAGGATGCCAATTTCTAGGTTGTAGGTTGGTGTCATGGCAGTGCAAGAAACAGACAATGGTGGCAACTTCATCAACTGAACCAGAGTATGTGGCTGCTGCAAGTTGTTGTGCTCAAGTCTTATGGTTACTGGACTATGGGTACAATTTCATGAACACCATTATCTATATTGACAATAGCAGTACCATATGCATAATCAAAAATCCTGTTCAACACACTAAGACTAAACATACTGAAATTAGACATCACTTTGTAAGAGATTGTTATGAGAAAAAGTTAATACAAGTTGTCAAAATACATACTGATGACAACTATGCTGATTTTTAACAAAAGGTCTTGATGTGGGAAGGTTTCAGTACTTGGTAACAGGTATTGGAATGCTTAACCCTTAAAACTTGATGTCTAAAACCTTTTTGGTGTTGAGGGGAGGATTTTTGTACTGCTACTTGTTGTATATGCTTGCATATTACTGTATATTGTATATTTGTTGTCCACTAATACTTTTGCAGAGATCAAAGTCAAACACTCACATGCAGTGACAAATATATGCCAAGTAAAACTTAAAATTTTATTCATTAAAAGATAACTTTCATTACAAAGGAGTGTTTCATTACATCATGACAACAAAGACAACAAAACAAATCCCTAAACCTACTACTCCATAGCCTTTTTACCTTTTCCCTTGTAGCCAGGCATGGTCTTATGAACACCTCCGGCTTTGTTCTGCATTGCATCCAACATCTTTGGACAAGGGAGACCTAGCACTTGTTTGACTGGCTTTTGGCTTGGCAAAATACTCTCAGGTACTGGGATCTTTCTCATTGTTGTCACAGCCTTCTCAAAAGCCCTCTCAAGTTCTCTTGGTAGACTCATTGCTAGGGCAAGTGGCTCTTCATCATCAGAATGAAAGCTTGGAGCATAACTAGGTAATCCTGAAGTGTTGGCAGGTGGAAAAGTATGGAAATCATTAGAAGCAATTGGTTTTTAAACTTTCTTCTTATGTTTCTTGGTTGAAGAAGTTGAGGCACAAGGTGGAAAATAGTTGGCCCATCCTGAGGATGTTGACTCATCAGACGATGAATCAAATGAGATATCAATTATGTCAGGGTTGGAGCTCATTATGTTGCTGCTGATGGAGGTTATTTGAAGATATATTGAGGGTTTGAAAGTTGTTTGATGTGTGGGATTTATGATTCGAGTTCTTTTTATTGGCCAAAGTCAACCCTAGCTTTCTACCCAAAAGAGTAATTGCTATTAACTTCTTAGTTAGTGGGTGGAGTTAAGTTTAGAAGATATTATACTATATCAGGTTGACCATACCAAGATATTTTTAGGAACAGTAACTTTGGTTTCTAATTAATTGACTTTATCGTTGGCTTGAATATTCTTGGTTTTAGACTAACTATTGTAGGTGAATAAGCAAATTTTTTGTAGGAGTTGATCTTATGAAGTGTGTAACTGAGACACACAACAAATGGTAATTGATTCACCATGTCTAATCCACATAAGAATCAACTAGTCCAGAGCAAACAGCTACTGGTAAAGACTCATCAAATCCGTTTATGGTTGATAGTTTACCAAAAACTATATGGTTATCAACTCACCATATTCTTTATGATTAAGATTTGGCTAGTCCATAGCAAATGACTCATGGTAAAGACAAATCAAATCCGTTGATAGTTGGTAGTTTGCTAAAAACTATGATAAGAGCAGTTCACATTAACTCTTTCCACTGCTCTTAGAAATTTTTGTGAAAAGGTTTCCACTGCTAGTTCACAGTTTCCACTGTTAGTGTAAAATTTTCCACTGTTGAAATAACCACTGCAACTGTTGTGTCAGTAACTAATTTTTCAACTAGCCGTTGAGTAAAATCTTTTAACCGTATTTCTAGGGATATATTAATGGGGATTATCTTTTATTTATTTAACGTATTCTTTTTCAAAGATAAATTCTTTCTTGCGTACTAATCTCAAACCCTAGCAATATAATATCCAAATCTCAATTGGCTTGTTGCACTTTCAATTCAAACTCATACGATCATATTTTAGTCATCATCATTCCTGGCTTCTTTAAAGTTTGTTGATGAACACAACCAGGTTGCATTCTTGGAGAAAACAGAGGTCAAAGATGGACCTATTTTTCATGAGATTGTGGATTTTCTCAATGCTACACATATAAGGTATGCTTTAACTTTAAACCCCACAGTCTATGTCTCTTACATCAAAAAGTTTTGGCAAACTGTAACTGTCACAACTATTGAAGATGGAGACACACATGAAACTATTGATGCTTTAAGCGCAACAGTGGATGGGGTATACCGTAACCATTAATGTTACTGAATCATCCTTGCGAAGACTTCTTCAATTGGATGTTCAAGGAGGTATCATTACATTACCTAGTCCAGAAATTCTCCAAAACATCTCTAATATGGGGTATGATACATCCAATAACAAACTCACTTTCAGAAAAGGATGTTTCTCCCCACAATGGAGATTTTTCATACATACTCTTTTACATTGCTTAAGTCCTAAGAAAACCTCTTATGAACAGTTTAGCACTACCATGGCTTATCCTTTGGTGTGTTTGGCAACAAATAGGACTTTTAACTTTTCAGAGTTTTTATTTAATAACATGGTTGGCAATGTAAAGAGTAATTAAAAATTTTTATGTACCCAAGATTTATTCAAACAGTGTTAAATGAATATCAGCTGCTACCTCATAAAAGGATTTACAAAACTCCTTTCCTTAAGCAAAAAGTTTTTCAAAACATGACAAAGGCAACAGAAGGATATAATGGTATAGTCCATGCCCTTTTTCCACAAATGCTTGTTGTTATTGCTCAGGTACAGGGTGAAGGTGTAGCAATCCCAGTTGCACCCCAACACACACCCACAATTACTGTTCCATCTATATCCTATACCCCCCAGTTACTCACACATATGAGAGGAGACAAAGACAGTCAACTCCTCCCATCACAACACTACATGCTCCTGAACCTTTTGGTGAAGGTGCAAGCAGTGGAGGTTTAGGAGTACTTCCTAGTCCAACTAGGGTGGAAACTGAACCATTTCCCCTTGATTCACCTCTCTCAGCAGGTCACACAGCTAGAAGTGATGAGGGCAGTGGGAAACTTAAGGAATTGATGGATACTTGTACCAAATTATCAAAATAAGTTGCTTTATTGGAAAAATAATTGGCACAGACTAAGGAGCAACATGCCAAAGATATTCAAGGTCTACAAGCTGAGATTACATTTCTTAAGGAAGATATGCAACAACTTAATAGGAACAGAACTGCTACATTGTGCTCTCATCTCCATCCTCACCTCATGATCTTGACTCAGAAGATTCCCATGATGACTTGGGTGATTCTCCCAAACAGGGGAGGAAAACAGATGCTTGGACTAAGGGGAGGAAGCTAGACTTTGAAGGAGCTCAAAATTTTGAAGATTTTGAAAGTTTTGAAAATTTGGGTAATGATGAACCTGTGGAAGAAGATCAGGGTACCGAAGAAGTTCCTCGGCAACAATTTGAAAGAGAGGAAGTGGCTAAAGATAATACAACAGAAATTGTAGATTCTCAAAAGGTGCCGGAAGAGCAGTTTCCACTGTTGATCACATTGCAGCTACTACTGAGGAAGAACTTGAAAGAAGAAGAAAAGAAAATGGGAAAGCTCCATTAACTACTGCAGAGGTTTCTCCACCAAAGAAGATCAAGGAAAGAACAGCTGCTCAGATTGCTTATGATGCAGAAGTAGCTCAGAAACTTTATGATGATGAATTGGCCAAGAAAGCTGCACAAGATGAATTAGAAGTGGCAGATTTTATGGAAGCTCAGAGATTGCATAATGCAGAGATAAAGTTGGTATCTAATCCAAAAGAAGATCTCTCAAAATTTTCTTATGTGCCTAGTGAAGAAGAGATTGAACATTTGATCAACACTGATCCAGAGGTGAAGAATAAAGCTATTGAGCTTGTTGCAGATCAAAGCTTAACATCTTAAGAAAGATCAGCTCAACTAGCTGATTTTATTCAAATGATGAATAATAAAGAACTAAGGGAGATGATAGGTTCAATCCAGAAGAGTCAGAAGAAGTCAAGACAACCATCCAAAGTTCAAGTGATTGTTGGTATGAAGAAGTATATATGTAATGTAAGTGGATGGAAAATGTCTCAGCTCAAAGGAAAGTCACATGAAGAAATTGAAGGTCTTTACTATAGGATTTTCAGAAGTGATAAAAATTTCATTCCTATAGATTCACAAAAGGAGACTGAATTTCTCAAAAGACATGGAACTCATATAGAATCAAGTATAGTAAAGAAGTCAAAGGTTGAAGAACTTCAAGCTCAGAAGCTTACTGAAGAACAGCTGGATGCCATGGTAATACTTGAAGAAGAAGACTTTTATCATGAACCACTACAAGTCAGACATCAAATTGTTGATTGGGGAATCTATACAGATGAATTTGCTTCAACATGGAAAATTACAAGACTAGGTTGTGAAACATTCTCCTTCATGCAGTTTGAAGATCTTATCAGATCATGTGATAGAGATGATCTTAATACATTATGGAGAATGGTGAATGACATGCATAATGCTAGAATACTTTAGGATGACAAGGAGAAAGAACTTTGGGTTCACTTCCAGAGATTATATGAACCTGATTCAAGTGATAGATTTTGGTAGTTTCCAGCTTATGATCAGAGAACACTTTGGAAATTCTATGACTCTTGTAACATTCATCATATTTCAACACAAGAAGGAGTTGATGTCTTCATGTTAGTATAAATATAATATCCACTTAGAGCTGGAGTTTTGAAAGTGTTGATTACTACAAGGCTCAGATGTGCAGAAAGAACTAAAGTGGTGAATGATCTGGTTCAAAGAATCTACAACCAGAATAGAAGATAATGTGTTTGGAAGAATCCCCCCATCATCAGAGAAACTTATTGATTTGCACATAAATCATAAGTTTAGGGTAGGATTATTGGGAATTATGCTAACAGTTGCCACTGATAAGCTTGGAGGAAGACACTGCTGAAGAATGCACTAGCAGTGGAAACATCATTACCACTGCTAGTACATATTGTTACCACTGCTTATTAGATAAATATTATGTAATCGTGTATTAGATAAGTATAGAAAATATCTTCTGTATATTCTATTTTGTTAGGCTTATACTTATCTTGTAAAGGACTCCTTGTGTCTTATAAAAGGAGGTCCTAGGGTTAGGTTTGATATACGTATCAATAGCAAAAGCTTCAAGGTGTAACCCTAGTGATAACTAAGATCACTCATATTATTATCAATAATATTGAAGCTACAAGTTTGGTTAAACCCTGTGTTCTTATTATTCTATTCATAAACAACTTATATACATCACTCAAATACATTTTCTAAATTTTTGGTTGTAAATTCCGCGTGCTACAAAGTAAATACTCAAAGTATCTATCTAACTTAAGGCGTGTGTTTAGATCTTCATCAATAGTAAAAACACAAATATTAAATGTAGAAGTTTTCAATAAAACATTAAAAAAATAAGTAACTAAACGTTGGTGTACATAAAAAAAAATAAACCATAAAAAAGGTTACTAAAAACTATCAGCTAGATAAGACATAAGACAAAGTTCAATCGAGTTATCTTTCGGATTCTATTCAGAAGCAAAAAGAGGTTAACACATAAATCATAAGTATAGAAAAATGGTTGTATCTCACATCCATTATTACCAACTCAATAACATTATCGCAATCTAGCAACGTAATAACCCGATTCAAAACTAAATATACTTGCTTAATAATTCTCATGTACATACTTTTAATTTCTTTACAACAGCCAACTATTACATTTTTTTTAATGAAACATCATGTCAATGATTAAAGTTAGGTTATCACCTACGTAGTTTTTCTTTTTTTGATTTAGGAGGTGATTGTTATCAAACAAGGATTGGGTGATGCATTTTTTTTTTTTTTTTTTTTTTTTTTTTTTTTTTTTTTTAATTTAAGCAGAACACCTTCTAAATTAAACAATGACTATCTAACCATTTTTTTCTTTTCTTTTTTTTAATTAGCTTTGTATAACGTATTTAACTGACAGACATTTTGAGGTTGAGGTTGATATTGTTTTTTTAACTTTAACTATTGATATTATGTTGTACAAAATGTGTGAGTTAAGTAGCACGTAATGAGTGTCAATAAAGTTAAAATATGTTCTATAAAGTTTTTAAAATGTTTTTATGGATATCCATATATACATTTCAAATAACAGTTTCATGAGTCGTTGTTATAAGAGAATCGCGTATACTTATTTTCATATCACACTAACTCGTGCTTACCATTTGATATTTATATTCACGTTAAAAATAATGTAGCTATATATAATATTCAAACCCGTGTACGCATAAATTAAACTTTTAAATATAGTAACATGAGTAATTATTTAAAAAAATATTCTAGAAAAGTCTAAAACTAATATTAGTTTAAAAAATATTTAACGTGTATTAAAACTAATTCGCATATTTACCGAATTTTATTATTTTATTGGATGAAAGTCTAAAAACTAATACTAATACTCATGTATTTTAAAGAAAGTTAATATTATAAAGTATAGGGGGTACAAAGTGTAAGGGGTTATTTGCTTTTTTTCTAAAGATATTAAAAAATATGAAAACTTGTAATTTTACACTTAGCTCTATATAATTTATTTAAAATTCAACCACCAAAGTTTTATTAATTATTTTTTATTTTTTATTTATTTATATATATTTTTTTATAATTTAAGGAGAACACTTTCTAAATTAAACAATGACTATCTAACCCTTTTTTCTTTTCTTTTTTTTTTCTTTTTCTTTTTTTTTAATTAGTTTTGTATAACGTATTTAACTGACAGACATTTTGAGGTTGAGGTTGAGGTTGATATTGTATAACGTATTTAACTAAAAATTCAACAAAAACTTTAAGACTCTGTTAGAAAAACAAAACTGGTAAAATTTCCAGAATTTTACACGTGACGCCGTCAGGAATTAATTCCTGACGCCGTCAGAAGTGACCTGCAGAAATTCTTATGTTAAGTTTCCGGAAAATTTCTGAAAAAACTTCGTCCTACTTCCTGGAAAATCCTGCAAAATATCATTATGACTCGATACAAGCATTTGACTCTAACAAATACAAATATACATGTTCACTTAATATTGTGGAGATTCATGATCGAGTTTGTTTCTTTAAAACATATTTGGGGTCTCCCCTTACACTTATCTTTTGCGAAATACCTTTGGATGAAGTTAAGACTAAGCCAAACAACAAAGTAAAGTATTTTCACTATTTTAGTTTTGAAACATGATCTACCAACAATAAAAATAAAGCATGCATACGGAAGCAAATAACAATCAAACAAAATAAAAATCACACAAAACATGGGTTGCCTCCCAAGAAGCGCTTTTCTTTATTTACGAGTCTTGTAGCTAGACTCAAGGTCATAGGTTACTACGTGACCTCATCGTTGGTTTTACTCTCTGATTGTAAATGTTCTTTATAGAAACCAATCACCTTTTTCTCAATCGCTCCTATAATCCTATGGGCAAATTCCTTATCGACTTTATACTTCGGTCCTAGAGTCAAGCAATCTTTGTAGAAGAGACTCTTCTTTTCCCATACGTAATCCATGCCCTTTTTCTTATCCTCTTCATTGATGTCCTCAAAAGCACCAATGTTATCCATGTCAAATCGGGGCACAAAACAAAATTCTTTCATTCTATTAGGCATCCTATAAGTGATCCTATCAGTGTTACTCGCAAATCGGATTGTCCCTTCTATCTCATCATATTCTAACTTGGACTCTTCAACAAACGGTTTACCAAACACAACATTGGATAGGCGACAATCAATAACATTAGCAAGATCTTCCACAACCATAAAGTCAGTGATATAAGTGAAATTCCCAACAAAGACATGTAGACCTTTAATTCTCCCGACAAAGTTACAAACTCCACTAGGGTATTTGGGATCTCTTCTAGGTCCGAGTCTTGTTGTCACTATATCATTATAGACACTTGAGGACATAATGTTGATTGGGGATTTAAAATCAATGTAAGCATTGTCAATATGTCTATACCCAATCATACATGGTATCTTAGCATTCTTGGGATAGCCTATCTTTATCTTAGGTTCGATTCTAGTAAAAGGAGGTCGAGGGTTATCAATAAGATTATTATAGTACGCAATCTCCTCCTTAGTGGGGTATAGATTAAAATAATTATCTAGCTTTGGATCAATCTCCCCTTCTTCAAGTTCCTCAACAACATCCTCAAAATCTTTAGCCCCTAGGTCCTTATTTGAATACAAGGTGGTCGCTAGGTCACTAAATGCATGGTCGAGCTCAACCTTAATCAACCTATTAAGCTCCCTAAGTTCCCTAATCTCACTCTCAATTTATTCACGTAACAAAGCCACTTCTCTAGGGGAAAGGGGTGGATTCGCGTTTTCCATAATGGTCCACAGAATAGTCAATGAATTTATTTTACTAACAGAGGCACGAAGAAAAAGATAGACTAAAGAAAACCTAAAAATAAAAATAAAAATCCTACTAGAAAGGAATCTAGCAAGTAGACCTAATAAAAAGAAATTCTAACCTAGACAATAACTATTCCCCAGGCTGCGGTGCCAAAAACTTGATGCGTGGGAATTGCACCAGGCTTTACCTCACGAGGGATCTCGAGAAGCTTACAACCCCCACCAGGCAGTGTACCTGATCGATGTAGTACAGTATAGTGACAAGTACCGGGGGATTGATCGTTCAACTTAGGAATAGTGTCGCTAGGATTAGAAAACCTAAAGACTAGGTCTAGAGATGAGGGATGTTTCTTTTTGTATTTTTATGTTTTTATGAAAGCAAGTAAAATCTTGGTTTTTAGAGGAGTGGGCAGAATTAGTTGCTAATCAACTAACCCAATAACTAAGATGCAATCAAAATAAAATAACAAAAATGAAAATAAACTAAATTAAGATAGTGGTGTGAGCAATATATGGGAGAATTATGTTTACTTAGATTTCACTACTCCCTAGATATCTTTTACAGGTTAATTACTTATTACAGTCGCGTGGATGACGGATTGTATTCCTTAATACCATTCATGGGGTGGCGTACTTACTTCCCCAATCCTATAAGCTCCTACTTCACTCCTATGTCGAGCCGGCTAAGAAGCTCCTAACATGGGATTACTAGAATTCGCTCATGCATTAAATACAATCATAAAAACCTAGTACACATCGGTTCATGTTTCTTAAGACGTTCAAGCGAGTTACATAATGGAGATCTGCCAGTTTTCTTAAGCCTAACATTGAAATCATTCATCCATTACAACTATAAACAAGCAATCAACCTATAATTAACATCTAGGTTTCATTACATCTAAGCAAACACATGAAAGATCTAGCCTAGCATGTTATAATCAAGACAAGCATAAGATATATTCAAACAACACATAGACATATTGAATGAATTGAAAGAAGACTTATCTTAATTGAACATGAAAGGTTTCAAGGGGTGAAAACCCTTGAAAATACTGTTACAAACGACCTAGGGTTTATTAGGTTCGACCCTAGTATTCTCCACACAAGTTCCTCTTTTAATGAATGAAAAATAGAAAAGTATATATAGATTTTATGAGGTGACGGCGTCAAGAGTAAATTTCTGAAGTCGTCATCTCGCCGCCAATAAAGTCCTCGGACTACCTAGATCTGGGTTTGACGCCGTCACGTGTAATCCTTCTTCAGGCCGTCACAAAAATAACTCTTGACGCCCTTCTTCTGACGCCTTCAGGTTTTCTCTGGGTCGTCATGGATTTTGCTCTTGAAGCCGTCATATTTCCCTTCTTGACGCCGTCAGGTACTGTTCCCAGCATGGAAAATTAAGTCTTTGCCGTTTTCTTCACTTTTATGCTCCAAAAACGTCCAAAATGCTTCCTTTTCCAGAATTCACTCCTAAAGTACCTAAAATCACAAAAGGAACGATTTAGGGCAATATTTGATCAAATAAATTCAATTCCGGGCTTAAATGACCCCCTAAAAACGGTTCATTTTTTGCCTCATCAAATAACATGAGTCATTATTAAAAAAATATTCTAGAAAAGTCTAAAACTAATATTAGTTTAAAAAATATTTAACGTGTATTAAAACTAATTCGCATATTTACCGAATTTTATAATTTTAATGGATGAAAGTCTAAAAATTAATACTAATACTAATACTAATGTAATTTTAAACAAAGTTAATATTATAAAGTATAGGGGGTATAAAGTATAAGGGGTTATTTGGTTTTTTTCTAAATTTAATAAAAAAACGTGGAAACTAGGCTAGGAGAGTTGTCCGGAGCTATTCCTTGTGGGGTGGACAATGGTCGGTGCCAAAAGGCACCGGGGTCAGGGTGTTCTCGCCAATGTACACCTTTTGTGAAAAAAACGTGGAAACTTGTAATTACACTTAGCTTTATATAATTTATTTAAAATTCAACAACCAAAGTTTTATTAATTACTTCCTCTTTTTTTAAGTTTTTGTTTTTATAAATTTGACACCTATATTTTTATGCAATTTTTTCTTAACCAAATTTCTCCAACAAATTTATTAAGTTTGACCAAAATTAATTTAATTTTGACTTTCTATTGACGAATCATATTGCTCGATTTCGCCTACGTGGCAAAATTGAGCTCTCCTGTTGGTATTTTTTTTTTCAATAAGAAGAGATTTGTAAAAACATTCCGAAATAATGTAATTCTTTTATTATATAAAAAGATAACGTATTGTGATTAGTTAATATTGTAATTAAACAAACATCGAAATAGTCAAAAGCCAACTCGCAATTCGGTTTTTTATGCCATGTCTAAGATTTTTTAAACTTTTGTTTTTTAATGAATCGTTCGGTAAAAAGTTCAGTGAACATTTCATTAATCGTTCATTAAAAAGTTCATTTATTTATTTAATAAACGAACATGAACAATATTTTACGATAATGAACGAACATGAACAAAAGTCACGTCGGTTTATCTATGTTCGTGAACGTCCGATTATGCGTTTGTTAACGTTCGTTTATGTCTTATTTATTTATGTTCGTATACCATATGTTTTAATTGTATACTTTTAAAATTAGTGAGTTTAAACAAAACAACACTTATAAAATAATATTAGATGGATAATGTAATAAAGTTTATTTTTGTTTGTTTATGTTTATTTATGTTCGATCGTTTAAGTCTGTTTAGTGTTTGTTTAGTGTCTTAATGAGCGTACATAAACGAACATGAACAACTCATTTTCTTAATAAATGAACATGAATAAGAAAATTCATACGTTTAAGCGTTAGTATTCGTTTATTTGTCCGGTTAAAAATAAATTAACGAACATGAACAAGGCTCCGTTCGTATTCATCCGGTTCGTTTACAGCCCTAATTATAATAGAGGGACGCACTTCCCTCATATTAATTATTTTAAGATTTCCTAAAATAGATTTTAAGCAAATACTACATTATAAACATTATTTACAAGTATCTAAAGCAAACATAAAACCAAAAACACACTACTCATATAATACAATTAATACACTATTAAAAACATCACTTCATCCAAAAATACAACTTTTTAATCACAAAGTACAATATAATTAAGCTTCAACATCAAATCCTTTTAACAAATAGTAAGACAAACTTGATGATTTACAATATTTTAAGAAAAACTCAAACTAAAAAAAGCGCTTTTCATTTACACAACAGAAAAACCAAAACAACGTGTTATCAATGACCTCGATCCCCCGTTTTATTCATAAATCGACCTCAAAGAAACATCATTGGCCACCAAAATAATAATAAAAAACATAAAAGGTGTGAAGACAAGATAACTATTAAGAGTAATCGACCTCAAACCCTTTGTTCGTCTTTCTTGGTCAAACAAAAAGAAAAGAAACGATGATGAAAAGAAAACAGTCAAGAACCATATGTACCATGCCTCAACTATTATTAATCGACACAACCATAACCCTTACAATCACTCCACAACGCCATATACACCTAAACAAAGACTCGAACCAAACCAAAATAAACCAAAAGGATCTCAGAACTTTATAGATCTTGAGTGTGTGAAAATAACCCATCATCGATCTATTAGAAGCTTAGCTCCTCTTTTATATCCGAAAATGATTAAGAAATAACAAAAAAAACTTGTTTATTTCCTTCTTTCTTTGGTTTAAGCAAAAAGCAAAATAACCTTACCCGAGACCCCAATAAGAGATCTTGAAGCATAATACATAAGTCCGTTGTAGGTTGGAAGAATCGAGCAGAAAGGTTTGAAGTATCTTTTGTGGTTCGGTCTGTTAACAGAAAAGAAGTGTTATCTGTGTTTGAGATTCGAGTGTGGTTTAGGATCAAGAAAAGAACTTTTGTTTTGAGAGTAATTGTTTGGGTGGCTGCGTTTGGGGGGGGGGGGGGGGGGGGGCGAGAGGTGTTAACTAAAGTTATTGTTATATGTAAATTAATTGTTAAAAAAAGGTATGGCTATATAACATCACATTGCCAGAAAATATAGTCTCAGGATACCCGCCGCTGTATCGCACGGGTACACTGCTAGTCATAGATAATAACGGCTAGTAAACTATGTAGATAGAAAAAGGGACTCCAAGACCATTTGTGGTATAAGACATTACAAATTCATTTTTTTACTGGTATGAAATAAATATGGTGTCAAATGAATAACATCGAATTATGTACGCGTTGAACTCGAGATTGTGATACTTTAACTACAGGTTAACCACTGCATTATCTATATATATATATATACTACTAAAGTTATTGTTATATGTAAATTAATTGTTAAAAAAAGGTATGGCTATATAACATCACATTGCCAGAAAATATAGTCTCAGGATACCCGCCGCTGTATCGCGCGGGTACACTGCTAGTCATAGATAATAACGGCTAGTAAACTTTATATACTATGTAGATAGAAAAAGGGACTCCAAGACCATTTGTGGTATAAGACATTACAAATTCATTTTTTTACTGGTATGAAATAAATATGGTGTCAAATGAATAACATCGAATTATGTACGCGTTGAACTCGAGATTGTGATACTTTAACTACAGGTTAACCACTGCATTATCTATATATATATATACTACTATATAATGTATTTGGGATTATTCTATAATTAGAAAGGCTTAAAAATTCAGATTTTTACTTATTAATTATGGAAACAACACCCCTAACAATCACCCCAATAATTTATAACCACTTCAACAACCACCCCCAACAATTTATAACCACCTCAACAACCACCCCAACAACCACTTTTCACCGCCCCACCTCCCTCCTCTTTACCCCAACAATCCGTCCTCGCATCGCGCGGGCACCTTTTTAGTATAAAACTAAAGAATCACAGACAAACCATATTAATGGACAGCTTTATAAATTATAATTGCTATATATCATATTAAAAACTAATTTTAAGTTGGCTTTTGGCTATTTTTATGTTTCTTAATTGATACCTAGATCAATCACAGCACGTTATTGCTATAAACAAATTTTGGTCGTCTAATTATTTTATAATGAATTACAGTTGACTTCATTGTTTATTAAGTCGTCGATCATGTTGAATTATTTTACAATTTAGTAGCCAACTCAAACTTGAGCAATGTTTTTTTAAGCTTAATGGATGTGGTAGATAAATGCTAATCTTTGTATATTGTCAAGTTGATATCTTATGACAGAAATGTTTATATTAAAGCGAGGAACATGTAAATGTGGTTCTACTTCCTACGAGTTATAAAATGTTAGTAGCATTAAATTACATATGCGTTTAGCTAGAGATTAGGATCCTGTAAACAAAACTTGCAGACTATTCTGTTTAATATCAGAGTGTACTACTAGATATTAAATATAAAATCAGATTTAGGAGGAAGCAGGCCGTCTCAACCATAAAGCCGCTAAAGCAAGCCCTTTAAGCCGCCTGTTTTATAAGTCCCAAATTCATCTATATATATGTGAATTGCTGGTTAATTGTTAAATACGAAGTAGCCGATAATATAAGTGGATTTTGATACCTCAAAATTGGTTAACTGGGTTTTTAACTACCCTAATCTTTTAATGGTGCGGTGTAGTACCTTAGACTTGTAAACTTGCTTATGATTAGGCCTTGACTCAGTCACATATTGTCATGTGACTAAATATCGTTATTTTTTTAACGAAAGAAGACGAGCTAGCATAAGGTTTTTACCGGGCTTTTTTTCAAGGTAAACATCATACGAGTTAGGTATCATATATATCGATGCATGGTAAATGAGGTTTGATGTTATTCCATTTAATTACTAGTAGATACTCCCTCCGTCCCATAATTATTGTCCACTATTGAATTTTTAAGTCATTAGTTCTCAACTTTGACCTTATATATTTTTATTTGGATTATATATTACATGATGAAAAATATATGGATAGATTATGTTTTAAATGTATTTTCATTTGATATAATTTTCATCAAGTATCGTATACGACAAATAAAAATATCTAAGATCAAACTTGTGAAGTAAAGACTTTGAAAGTCAATACTAGACAATAATTATGGGACGGAGGTAGTATTTGTTTTGTATTCAAACTCATCAAAGCCGTAGAGATTAGATAACAATAAAGGCCAACATATAAAGGTTTTTCTTGACTTAGTGTCTAATTTCAATCTTTTAATGGTTAATCATTGTTGGGAATATACTTTATTAATTCAAGTGTCGGTCATTGAGTTTTGTAATAGATTGCAATATTATGTTAGTACGTTAGTGATTTAATATGTTTTTATTAGTTTTATGCTTAGTTTACATGTTTGGTAAAGGTCTAAGGGCTTATTTTGTAACATTGTCAAAGTTTAGAGAAGCCCTAGCCCTTACCTATAAATACCCATGTATCCCCTCATTTGAGGGTGTTGGTTCTCTAGTAATATTATCTCTTTCATTTCATTTCAAGAGTTCCTTCCACTCTCTCCCTCTAAACTACTTTCTCTCTCTAGAATTCTAAGTGTTTATGTTAAGAAATGGTGACCTAACAAGTAGTATCATTCGCCAAAGGATAATATAGGTTGTTTTATATTAGATTTGGTAATAAAAACAAGGATTTAATCGGTTTTTTAAGAGTCTAACTACTGTTCATCGGCGATTTTGCGAGTTACACTAGTTTTTATCGAGTTAAGACTTTCTATCGAGTTAAGATTGGTTTTTTTTAGTGAGTTAGCTTCTGTTTGTATCGAGTTAAGTTGTTTGGCAAGTTAGCCATTCTTAGCGAGTTAGCTAACCACCTTATCATTTATCGAGTAAGGTTCTTCTTGGTTACTACTTAGGCAAAACTATACTCGTTTCATTTCTTTTTTAGTGAGTTAGTATCAATCTTTTGAGTTAGACTTAGTTTTCAGCGAGTTAGGACTGCCATCTAGCGAGTTAGGACAATTCTCCAGCGAGTTAAGAACATTTCCAGCGAGTTAAGAACATCTCCAGCGAGTTAAGAACATTTCCAGCGAGTTAAGAGTTCTTCCAGCGAGTTAGTAACTTTTTCCAGCGAGTTAAGAGCCTTTTCTTGCGAGTTACATTATACTTCTGCGAGTTACAACTTTTTCTAGCGAGTTAGAGTTTTCTTCTGCGAGTTACAACTTTTTCTAGCGGGTTAGAGTTTTCTTCTGCGAGTTATAAGTATTTTACAAGTTACAAGTTTTGTTAGCGAGTTAGATATTTTATGAAAGGTTCCTGCGAGTTAGAAATTATCAAGTAACGCTTCTACTTTCGCCACAACATCTGATCTTATACTACAACCTTGATTATCCTTCAAAGATCCATCTCATCTTAACAAGTTCTTTTTTCTTATCTTTCTATCTATTTCTTTCAAAAAAAAATCAAATTTTCAGGAGACTAAGCGTTCAATTTTTACGCGAAATTCAAATTTGAGTAAAATTTATTTTTTACAGGAGACTAAACGTTCAATTTTTACGCGAAATTCAAGTTTTGGTATAACGGTGAAAATTTGGGCCAAAAATTCAAATTTTTGTGGTGAAATTTGGCTGCAAAATTTTTGAAACTCAAATTTTTCTTGCAACCTTAAAATTGCATTTCATAGTGATTTTCAAATTTTGGGAGAGAATATTTTCAAAATATTCTTTTGGAGGGAAAATTCGAAATCATTATATCGACCTTGAGTGTGATATTTTTGTTTGATTATTTCGATTACGTCGCAACAATCAAGGGGGAGAGAAATGTCATTTACAATGTCTCAATCACCTTCTTCCAACTACCTTCCTCACCAATATTCTCATCAGCAACAGTCATCAGCAACAGTACCTTCTTCCAACCACCTTCCTCACCAATATTTTCATCAGCAACAGTCATCAGCAACAGTACCTTCTTCCAACTACCTTCCTAACCAATATTCTCATCAGCAACAGTATCATTAACAATAAAGTCACAGCTCCCTCATTCGTCATGTTCTGCTCTTTGGCAATGAATCAAGGCCTCCAATGTTGCTACCAGGAACGTATACTGATTGGAAACGGAGATTTCTACAATGGCTCACAGATCGTCCTGCTTCAGATCTCATGCTTAAATCCATTCAAGATGGTCCATACAAAATGATATTTCTTACTGACTCAACAGGGATTATCAGACTACAATCTGATGAAGATTTGAATGCTACTGAACTTGCTCAGTACGATGCTGACCAACAGGCTGTATGGTTCATAACATTGGCACCTCCCAACTCAATTTACATGAATGTGGACTTTCAAGCCAGTGCTTATGAAATGTGGAAATATCTTAAATCTATGCATCGTACAGAAGAACTTCATCACATAAGAATGAAGCAAATTCTTGAATCTTATTTAAGCATGAATCCACTGAAGACCATTCTCCCCGCTCCACCATCCCAAGCTGTTGACCATGGATCCTTAATTTACACTCCAAATGGTCTCTTCTTCATTCCTCCAAATGCACCTGAGTCAATCTTCATTCCACAATACCATCCTGCAACACTATATGCTCATATGCAATCTCTTCTACAAAATCTAGTGAAGCTTGGACGTGTATCTACTGATAAAGGCAAATTCATGATGACTTAAACTTATGAATGCTTTAACACAATGGAAGATACTAATGATGAAGAAGATCTTATCGAACCAAGCATGGCATTTTTGGCATATACGGAAAGTATTGCAGATGTGGAAGCTCAAGATTATGATTCAACTCCACTCTTTGACGCTAATGTTGAATACGATGCCACACTTAGTCAAATAGAAGTTGAAGGGGGTAATCTCAATGCTGTTTTGCAAAGTTTCATGGGAGATATTCCATCTGATGATGAATATGCAGATTTGGAATCCAATACAGCAGATTTGGAAGCCGATACAGCAGATGTGATGTTAATGGCAGACATGCAGGAATCTAACATGAATAAAACAGGCCCATTTGTTTATAAGGGGTTCTTACAAACTATGAAATCGGCTTCAAATCAATTTGTTCCACATGAAAGCAATGACGCAGTGTACTATTCAAATTACAATGAAGATGACGATAATGATGTCAATATTCTGAATCAAGGACTCTCACTTATTTCTCGTACCTTCAGCAAATTCTCCAACAAGACAAACAACCGTCTTTGTTCTTCTTCTAACACAGGGAATCAAGCTGTTGTGCAAGGTGAAAGAGTTGATAGACAAGGAAGGAATGCTGAAAGGACTGTTGGGAATACTGTAGATGTCGGTAATACAGGCTATCAGGATAAAATTTTGGAAGAGCAAGATGACAGCAGCAGATTGGGGAATGATATAGATGTTGATTCTGCTGATACCAGACACACTTATGACTCAGAGCCCAAATTTAACAAAGAACAGATGGTTGAGGAAGATGTCATACCCATCTATGACACAGAACCTAACTTTGACAAAGAGCAAATGGTTGAGGTACAATCTACTGTTGATCATATTATGCCTGCAAATGAGAAACAACAATCTGAGCAACCTAACTTCAGTAATGAAGGAGAGGTTGACCAGAATGTTGTTCAATGTCCTGACAAATATTCTGAGTCTGAGTCCTTACCTGATAATCTTATAACTGAAACATCAAACCAAACTCTTGAGCTAGAAAACATTCTTCTCAAAAAGACCATTGCCCAGTTTCATAAAGATTTTTCAAAACTGGAGGCACATTGCATCTCACTCGAACTTAAATTGCAAAATGAATCTCTAAATTTGGACAACAATGGTCAATTTTTGAATGAACAAAGGAAATGTATGGATACATTAGTTAAGGAAAATGAGCTTTTAAAAGGTCAAATTCAAGCAAAGGTGTTTGCACATGCTGCATTGCGAAACAAATTAAGAAGATTGTCTGGCCAGAGTGTGGATACTAAGTTTGCAAAACCATCAATCTTGGGGAAACCGCCTCTTCAGACAAACAGAATACAATCAGTGGTTAGACAACCAACTGCATTTAAATCTGAATGATCTAAATTTTCAAAATCTCGGTTTGCCTCCCAAGTTGTTGAGAAAAACAATTTGACAAAACCAGTCACTCCACATTCTTGGCCTAAGGAAAATGCATCTGTGTCTGCTAAATCTCAACACGTGATTATACATGGCTCATCTAGGATTAGTTCGAAAACAGTGTCTAAAACGAGCATTAAAAGTAAAGAGTCTCATGACACATATGACATGTACAAGAACTATGATCTAGAAAAGGCTTGGAAAAAGGCGCTACTTCAAAAGGATGAAATTCTTGGTTCAAAACCTCATGTGATGCCTTCCACTGTAGTACAAAACACTGCTTGTAGTAGCAAACCAAAACCTAAGAGTACTCAACAAAATACTAGGAATTGACTAGCATCTAAGAGTAGTTGCGTAAATAATCATGGTGTCTGTGCTGTAAAATATCTTCAAAAAGGAAATTCACTTGCAAAGGCACAATCGACTAGGACAAACAAACCCGTTGAACCAAAAGACAAGATTCAGAAACCTAAGAAGTGGATTAATATAGGACATAGGTTCTCTCAAAGAAATGATGCTCCCACATTTTATTCTGCTGAATCAAAAAGGGAAACATCTCCTAGATCTAACATTAGGTGGATACCCACGGGCAGAATTTTCAAAACGATTGGTCTTAGGTGGATTCCTACAGGTAAGATTTTAGACATTTGCACCAAAACTAATGTGATCTCCACAACATCTACCTCTGAGACAAGAATGAAAACCATCGGAATTGTATGTTCGAGTGTCAAGAAGATAGTTTACACTACATCTTTATGCTTCTAACACCTGGAACCCAGTTACACTTGGGGATCCATGTTCTCTGTTTTGTGTCTTCTTTCTTTCTCTACAGATTCAACAGGCATGGCTTCGGAATAATTCAGTTTCGGACCCACACTTCAGCAATGGCTTCTGAGCACAACAGCCTAGGACCCGCAATCAACCATTTAAAAGCACTTCAGAAATGGCTTCTGAGCAAAAGAGCTTAGGACCCGCATTCAACCGTCTTAACTTTCCAGAATCTTTGGCTGAACCTTTGTCACTCTCCCGTCAAGAAGTAAAAACATTGTTTGCTCCATTGTTTGATGATACGATTGTCAAACCGTCCCTCTGAGGACTCATCCGCTGCACATCTTGATCACAATCAAGTATCTGATTCACCTCAACAAACAACAACAACTATTGGGAGAGACGGCCCTCCAATTGCATCTCCAACAACAGCAGAACAAACTGTGTCCAACTCACGACAATCAGCTGAAGACTCCATACCTAAATCAGTTCCACAAACCGCAGAGCATGACCAAAAGGCGTTCTTTAAGCGTTCTTTAACCCGTTTGCACCGGCTCAACTCATTCCTGACTTTGCTGAGTCGTCTATACGCAATTTGGATCCTGCTCACATGCGAAATAATTACCAACATCACCCTTCGACACAACATTGGAATTAAATGGATTTGGAAAAACAAGCTGGACACAGAAGGCATAGTGATTCGCAACAAATCTTGTTTAGTTACAAAGGGATATAGTAAATAAAGCAGGATTGTACATCACTGTCATCAACTAAAGCTTAGTATGTAGCCATGTCTGCTTTCTATGCTCACGTCATTTGTATGAGAACTTAGCTCACGGACTACGGCTATGTATTTGACTAGATCTCAATGTACTGCTACTCAAAGTGTGCTTTTGCAATCTCATGCAACACCATTCATCATTCCAAAGCCCAACAAATTGATGTCCGCTACCATTTCATCTAAGAGCATGTTGAGAATGGTATAATTGAATTATATCTTGTGGGTACTGAATACCAGTTGGCAGCAATGTTCTGAAAGGCTCAAGGCGCAAAGGAGGTCAAAGAGCCTCGAGTCGAGGCGCAAACCAAGGCGCGGGATTCATAAATATGAGGCGCACTATACATTTAGGTTTTTTTTATAACATATGTGACAACTTATGCAGCTTAAATAACCTAAAAATATCAATATTCAATGCATAATGTCACTTATAGTTATTACATCTAACAAAGGTTGCATTTAAACCCAAAATATTATGCAAGCAGCATATCAGAATCCATGAACTACCCTAAATTTCTGAATATACATTACAATATATGAGTTTATGACTTATAAAATTTAACAAATTACCATATGTATAAAACTATCAACTATCAACAACAAAAAATCTATAGTTGTTTGGTAACACCTAACACTAAAGAAACAACATTTGTATCTGTTAATAAGCTACTATTCTTAGACACTAGATTACAAAAAAAAAAAAAAAAAAAAAAAAAAAAAAAAAAAAAAAAAAAAAAAAGTTCTTTGTTGATTGTGTGTTTTAGTTATTTTCTAAAATATTAGGGTTATTAGATACTTTATAACTTAAAGGGTCAAATGTGTCTAACATGTAAGCCCAAAATGTATCTTAATATTAAGAAAAAAAGGCCAAAACCCCGTTACATCTTCTAGGCGCACAAATCCCCAAGGCGCTGCGATTTTTACGAGATTCATGCATGTCGTGAGCCTCAATCTAAAAAAATCCCAAAGGCTAGAGCCTCGTGGATTTAGGGAGTAGGCGCGCCTTAGGCGTGATTTTTAAAACATTGGTTGGCAGACTTGTTTTCAAAGGCATTACCTCCATCAAAGTTTGTTGATTTATTTCACCATATTGGTATGCGGTGTTTGACTCCAGATGATTTGCAAAATTTTCTTAAAAACCAAGTGAGTCAAACATCTAACTCTTTTCTTTAAATATTTAAGAATCTTCTTTCTTTGTGTACAAACTTCGAATCTTCAAAACTATGTTCCTCCATTAAAATGGAACATGTTTTGAGGGGGAGAAAACTTTCACAAAATCATGAAGTTTGCACACCTCATCATAATTCTTCAAGGATAAAATGTTTCTTCATCATTCGGATTAAGAACTCATTTTCAAAAAACTCTATGATCTCTCGAATTAAAATGTGCAAAAATGTTTCACAAAATAAATGCTAATTCGAGGGGGAGAAAAGGAATTTTTTTGGCAACGATCCCAATTTAACCTTGTTTAGACTTCAAATGGAAAATTTATTAACCTTTAATGAGTAAAGTTCACAAAAGTCTTAAACTTAGGACCTTGCATGGAAAATAAAACGGGCTCTAATAAATGTTTCCACAAATGTTCTCAAAAGTTTCACATATAATTAAAAACGTCAATGAGTCAGACTAACGATTTTTTTATCCTCGATTTCTTTTCGATTGAAAGTTTCTAATTTCTTTATTGTTGTTGTCTAATCGTTCTCAAAATGTTTCAAGTGTTTTCAACGGTAAAAAGGCATAATCAGAAACTAGGGTTTATGTAATTATTGATATGGGCTTTCATTTTTATGTGTTTTGTCTAATCAACTAGTTTATATAGCTTTTGAGAACACTAAAGAATGCTCGATTGGTATATTTGCTCGATTAGGAATAACATAGGTTTTTAATCATGTGATTTTGGGTTTAAGATGTAGATGTCTTTGCTACTACTAGGGCGTTAGTTTGTACAATATTCTTACATTTTGATGCTAACATGTGTGCAAAGTCTCTGTTCATAACCCTAAACCATGACAATAATTGGAAAATTTCGAGTGAAATAATGAATTAATCTGTGATCTTGTGTGTTAATTTGAGAATTCTAAGCACTTAGGCTGATTTAGAATGAGTTTTTGATTCATCCATATACTTGTTTGTGCCTGATGCATTTTCTTTGTGTGCTAGTACATGTCATCCTATTGAAAGTCAATATTTCAACAATTGTCAAAATGTTTCTTATGTAACATATTTTCAGGATAAAAGGCTAAATGTGTTAAAAGGCTAAACTTTGAAAGGGATTCAAAATGGTGAGAAACAAATTTTTTCCAAACTCTACACTCTCGTTTTACTCCAGTAAAACAAGTGTGGAAACCAAAGCAAAGTCATTCAAAACCTTTCAAATTTTCAAAATCTGGAATGCTTTGGCTACAATAAAAGAATGTCTCTGATCTGAACATCCTTATTATGGGAAGGTTTTAATTCATCACAAAATCAAATCTTCAAAAAGAACCCATGAGATTCAACTCTAAATGGAAATCTTGTTCTTCAGATTTTAAAACTCAAAAGTGAGACTCCGGGTCTCAAACAACTTTCAACAGTAAAAGAGTTTTGAATTTCAAGCATTCTTTGTTGTATAATACTTGATTATGTTTTCTAAAACCTTGAGCAGCATCATCTCTCGAATTTTTCAAAAAGTATTTCTTAAATACGCTTCAAAATTCTGCTCAAGAAGACTATCTCTCGAATAACATTCATTAGTTGAGGGGGAGTATTTTGTTTAAAGAAAACTAATTTTGTATGAAAACAACGACTTGTGCACTCATTTCAGTGTACAACTCGGGTTTCAGAGAAAGGAGAGTGCATTGCTAAACCATTCTTTAAAACCAAACGTGCACTTTTACTTGAAAACCAGAAGAAGTTCTCATGCTAAGCTTAACTAAAACTTCTTAATCTTGAGCAAAATTGATTCAAAATTTTTCAAAAGGTTTTTCTAAACTTTTCAAAATTTTACTCAAGATTTTTCAAATCTTTACTCCCCAATTCGCTCCAAAGTTTAAAATTCTCAAAACATATGCGAGTTTTTGAGGGAGAGTATTTCCAAAACAATATGTTCTGCAAAATCATGTTTAATGGTTTGTGCACATATATCAGTGTACAACCCGTGCTTGTAATGAAAGGACCCTGAGGTACACTTCAGTGCCTCAATCCTAATAAAAGGAGCGAAGGCTTCTTACTTTTGAGTAGAATTAATCAAACATTTTCTGATTTTCATAATTCTGCTCAAAAGACAAGTATTTCACCTCAATGAGTATTCACTTGTTGAGGGGGAGCACTTGAAAACTCATCGTTTTGAAAAACTAAAGTTCTTGTTGATATCCCCCCATAAGACTCAAAAAGCATATTTTAATCAAAAGTTTAACAAAAACAACATCTCATATGCTATTTTTGAGGGGGAGAAAAGTGAAAGTGATTAAAATATGAAAAGTTCAAAGTTGCTTAAAGTCAAATCTCATGCGAGCTAGACTCAGGATTGACCCAAGAATTGACGAAACATAAAAGTTAATAATCAAAAAGACATATCCTCGACGGGTAATAACATCAAGTTAGTTACTAGAGCTAGTTGTCACCTAAAAGCTGACAATGGAACTCTTTAACTAGCCACGTAAGCGTGTCTCGAAAAGGATTTGTCTTAGTAGAAATGTACCGTCTCGAGAAACTTTCTGTGGACTGGACCAGGCCGGGTAAAAACTTCAAGCTAGTCTGACTAGTGATGTAAGCGTGTCTCGAATCAGTCTTGTTCACTGAAAGTGGATCAATTCAAAAAGTGCTTGTTCCTCCCGTATGTGCAAATTTATTAAATACTTATGAGCACATGTGAAGGAGGAGCCCTTCAAAAGTAAAAACAAAACTCTCAAAGTGTTAAACAAAATGTTTGATAATCACAAACACTTTGAGAGATTTTCAATCAAAGGTTTCATGGCAATTTTAGGATAATCATGGAGTTATAAGGTGATTAAGATAGGAAAAACCGTCCTATGATCCGTTAGAGCCGGAGGGATCTACCCAAGGACATCACCAATAGTTAGAAGTAGAAGTCCTTAGGTATGATACGAAAAAAGGAGAAAAGAATGAAAGGGGAAAGAAGGAGTTGAAGAATTAAAAAGAAAAGTAAAGAAAATGGTGAAAACAAATAGCCCTCCATATGTTCAACCTTAGGACAGACACCAGGTTCAATTCATATGCTACTTGTTGTTGCAAAGACAACACCGGTATTGAAGATAAAGTCGTCATGGACCCAGTGATGCAATACACTAAACCTTCTTAACCACTCAAGTTCTCTTAAAAGAGCTTGTTTCATTCTCACGGGGAACCAGTGTAAACTATCGACTTGTCTATTAGAGATGGTTGATATTGAAGCAGGAGACCCCTCCATAGTCTTCGCATAGGAAACCTAAGTGTGCACTTATCGAGTCTAGAGCCATGAGATAAATCAAAGATCTCTTAGGAACACTTAGTATTTCTACAACTGGTGTTCTACATCAATGGACAACAGCTGTAAATTATCGAGTCCTTCGCAGATCTTAGCAATCTACCGAGAAGGTTTATGAGAGAATTACAAATGTATTTCTCAATGATTGAACAGAAATTCCTGCCAGGGTCAACATCAAACAGCCCTGATAGCAGGTCACTTCGGTAACCCTTCATGGGTTACGCTTAGTGTTTGCGGTGGTTCCATAGCGGTCTACAGTCGTGGAGTGATCCCCAGCGACTCACCCAGTCATTGAGCTACTTAGTAGGTCTCGTAAGCTCCTTCGGGGGTATCTGATATGGGAACGGCCTTGATAAGGATTAGAAGGAGTCTTCACAATATGCTGTTGACGAGCTCTAATTTCTTATCTGTAAGTACTGGTTGATTATTGCTAACTGTTTACCTGCAGGTACAAATCTCCTCCATGATGGTAGATTCCAACATGCTCATGCATACATCTTGAAGCCACTGAAAGCTCCCACAAAGATCTAAGCACCACAAAGTTCAAAGAAAGATTCTAAGCAAAAATGAAGAATCTACAAAGTATAAAGACCAAAGATCAAAGTGTATGTAAAGGAACTTCGTGCTTTTGAAAGACAAAGTCTAAAGATGTATGAGCATGTTGGGATGGCGGACAACCACCACAGACATAGAAGTGACGTTCGGCAAACAACTTCATAACATGATCACCATCACATAAACAAAGAACGAAGTACAAAGAACGATGAAAGATTTTGCTAATAATTTTTGAAGACGTCAACAACAAAATCAAAGTTTAGAAGATGACGACGTCGGGAAATCTTTGATGACCAACACTTAGGGGGAGATTGTTGGGAATAGACTTTATTAATTCAAGTGTCGGTCATTGAGTTTTGTAATAGGTTGCAATATTATGTTAGTACGTTAGTGATTTAATATGTTTTTATTAGTTTTATGCTTAGTTTACATGTTTGGTAAAGGTCTAAGGGCTTATTTTGTAATATTGTCAAAGTTTAGAGAAGTCCTAGCCCTTACCTATAAATACCCATGTATCCCCTCATTTGAGGGTGTTGGTTCTCTAGTAATATTATCTCTTTCATTTCATTTCAAGAGTTCTTCCACTCTCTCTCTCTCTAAACTACTTTCTCTCTCTAAAATTCTAATTGTTTATGTTAAGAAATGGTGACCTAACAATCATACTATATTATAAAGCATGAATGCCTACTATTAATAGAAATACTTAAAATTAAGCATTACAACTTTTAAAGTTATAAGTACAACAACCAATGCTACTTATAGAAATTTCCCTCATATTTGATTCTAACATAAAATTAATACTAACATTAAATACAATAAATAAATTATTATGTATATTAAATACAATTAATTAACTGGTCAATCAATATAATTAATTCATTTATTAAAACACCATTTACATAAGAAATACAAATTATCAAGCATATTGTACAACCAACTTAAACACAATTCCTGCATTAAATGTCACTAATACAAATAATAAAGCATATTATACAAATATTCAAGCCCGAACAGGCAATGGGCCAAATGGGCTCGACCCGAACGGGCACGGGTCAAACGGGCTCGAGCACGAACGGACACGAGTTAAACGAAATTTTTGATATCCGTAAATTTATTGTTAAAAAGAACATAATAAACTAAAATATGTTCACATATTGTAAAACCAAGCAAACTACTAAACAAAAAAATAAAATAATACAAACTAAGCAAAATTTTATCAAACTTTTGCCATAAAAACTAATCAGTAAAGCTATTGCCAAAAAACGTACAAATAAAATAAATTATTAGCCGTAAAATTAAAATTACAGGGTGCCCGTAGCTGCATCGCGCGGGGACCCTGCTAGTAGTTATTTTATTGATCTTTGTATCTGCTTGTATCATTCCTTTCGTAAAGATAACAATTAATCTCATGTAAAAGCACTACATCAAATACGCCTATAACATGTTGGAGCTTTCAAAACTAATGTTTTTAATATGCTTGAGAAAAAATAATTTTGTTTCAATTTTAAAGAGCAAGCTTTTATTCTACAAGAATGTACTCATTAACAAAATATTTGAAGTAAAGAGGAATTGTTATTTGCATATTTTATGTATTATTCTGTGTTTTCAAACCATCAAAATATGATCATGTTTTGTTTGGTAAAATGTGTTAAACCATGTTGTCAGTCATTGCATAAATTAAAGCCAAAATAATAAACTTTTTGTTGAATAATATTCATTATATTATTCATTTGAAATCACATATTTATCTTCAAAATGAGCAAGTGGTAAAAAAAAACCCAAATCCCGTTTTTTTTTCGTTAAAACATTAACGATAGTTAGTCATATGACTGCTCAAGGCCTAATGACAAATGAGTTTACAAGTTCAAGGTATTACAACGCACCATTAAAAATTTAAAGTAGTAAAAAACCCGGTTAATCAAATTTGAGGTATCAAAATACACTTTGGCCTTACAAATTCGTTTTTTTACTGGTATGAAATAAATATGGTGTCAAATGAATAACATCGAATAATGTACGCGTTGAACTCGAGATTGTGATACTTTAACTACAGATTAACCACTGCATTATATAAAACTAAAGAATCACAGACAAACAATATTAATGGACAGCTTTATAAATTATAATTGCTATATATCATATTAAAAACTAATTTTAAGTTGGCTTTTGGCTATTTTTATGTTTCTTAATTGATACCTAGATCAATCACAGCACGTTATTGCTATAAACAAATATTGGTCGTCTAATTATTTTATAATGAATTACAGTTGACTTCATTGTTTATTAAGTCGTCGATCATGTTGAATTATTTTACAATTTAGTAGCCAACTCAAACTTGAGCAATGTTTTTTTAAGCTTAATGGATGTGGTAGATAAATGCTAATCTTTGTATATTGTCAAGTTGATATCTTATGACAGAAATGTTTATATTAAAGCGAGGAACATGTAAATGTGGTTCTACTTCCCACGAGTTATAAAATGTTAGTAGCATTAAATTACATATGCGTTTAGCTAGAGATTAGGATCCTGTAAACAAAACTTGCAGACTATTCTGTTTAATATCAGAGTGTACTACTGTACTAGATATTAAAAATAAAATCAGATTTAGGAGGAAGCAGGCCATCTCAACCATAAAGCCGCTAAAGCAAGCCCTTTAAGCCGCCTGTTTTATAAGTCCCAAATCTATATATATGTGAATTGCTGGTTAATTGTTAAATACCAAGTAGCCGATAATATAAAATGTGGAGGTGATTCGCACACCTAACTTTTTTTATTTTTGCACCACACTGAGCGCATTACAGTGTTCTACTGTATACACTCTGTGTATTACAGTGTTGTACAAAATGGTGTGTTTATAAAAAAAATGGTGTGCGAATCAATCACCATAGAAATGGGATAATTGTTTCTAAATATAACGAACATTATAAAAAAAATGGTGTGCGAATCAATCCCTATATAAATGGGATAATTGTTTATAAATATAACGAACTTGCCACTTTTTACTAAGTTATGTATGTATTTTTAATTTTTTTAAACTATGCAAACAAGTTACTAATCATACTATTATATGCATAGTTTAAGGGGGCGTTTGGTTCGGGTGATTTCAATTGATAGGTTTTTAATGTCTTGAAATTTAAAATCTTTCAGAACTTGAAATTGTGAAATTAAAAAATACCATGACTGTTTGTTAATATTCTTGGTATTTAAAATAATGTGATAATAGTAAATGACAAAATCACCATTATCGAGATGGAGAAGCTAAGAATTAAAAGAGATACTTTTGATTAGGGCTGAGCACTGAAGGTTTAAAACCGAACCGGACCGACGAAAACAATCGAATAGACAAAAACCGAACCGGACTGACAGCTCGTCGGTTCGGTTCGGTCCAAACCTGACAAAACATACCAAAATACAACTAGACAGACAAAACCGAACCGAACCGAAGAAAAACCGAACCGACAACATTCGGTTCGATTTTGGTTCGCGTTTTTCATGGTTTTCGGTCCTCGATTTTCTCAGCTCGAGTCGGGTCAGGTCTGTTTATGACCGATGCTCAACCCTACTTTTGAGTTTGGGAGGGGTAGTTTTGACTTTGAGGACCCACCTTCTCGAGGATTTTAATTTCTTCTCCAAACCACATAATTTTAATAGGCCCCATTCATATAATTAAGATTCCCTATTACATTTAAAATTCTCTTCAATTTCTAAACCAAACACAATAAATGGGGGAATTTAAAATTCAAAACCTACAAATATCCCCCAATATCTACCAACCAAACACGACCTAAAATTTTCATTTTTTATTATTATTATTATTTTTTTGCTGAGGTGGCATTGTTGACCCCGTTAGTCCCGGATTGCATAAATCGTCCTTGTGGTTAGGCTAAAATTGCAGCGTTAGTCCCAATTGTCGGGTCACCACGTGTCACCACCTGAGTGGTGCCACGTCGCATCAGGTCGAGCCAAATCAGATCGGATAACGGGTCGGGTCATCAAGTGTCACCACCTGAGTGGTCCACGTGGCATCGGCTATAATAACATCAAAGTTCCCTTTGCCCGGATCGAACTTGGGACCTCTAGGTATGCCCAACGCAGCTGGGCATCACTATCACCTCTAGGTTAGAGGTGATAGTGATGCCCAGCTGCGCTGGGCATACCATCATGTATTATTACGCAACATGTTCCTTATATAGTAATATTGATTTTTGTCCGTTTTTATTAATAAAAATAGATTTTGAACAGTTCATTTTAAGACTTTTAAACCGGTTCAAAAGGATAGGAAAGTATTGTTGGACTCGTTTTTTCGTGCTCTTTCTAGTGAGTGCTCGGGGAATTTTTATGACTTCGTTTGAATCTCGTTAAACGTGAGAACGTCGTCGAAACTCATCCGAAAATCACTGTTTTTGCTTTGTTTTCAAACCCTTGTACCTACAAGACAAAATAACACATAACAAACATATATGCAATATATTTTATGATTATTAGTCCATTTTAGCGTGTTTTCTAGTAGGTACAGGGTTTAAAACAGACTAATAACCATAAAATATATTGCAAATATGTGAAATTATATTGCAAATATGTTTGTTACGTGTTATTATGTCTTGCAGGTACAAGGGTTTGAAAACAAAGCAAAAACGGTGACTTTTGGATGAGTTTCGACGACATTTTCGTGTTTATCGAGATTCAAACGAAGTTGGAAAAATTCCCCAATTACTCCATTGGAAAGAGCACGAAAAAAGGAGTCTGATGGTACTTTCATTTATTTTTGTCCCAATACATAACCCTTTTAAAATGACAAGTCAAAGCTTACTTGAACCTTTTTAAAACGGACAGTTCATAGGGGTTAAATAATAAATTTTGCATATAACATATTGAAGTGTTGCCCAGCCTAGCTAGTAGCAGCCTTCCCTCTCAAGCGAGAGGTCCGGGCTATGGCTGGTCTTTGTTATTAATAGCCGATGCTACGTGGACCACTCAGGTGGTGAAACGTGGCGACCTGACCCGTTATCCAACCAACCCGATCTAACTCGACCCAACTCGATGCCACGTGGCACCACTCAGGTTGTGACACATGGCGACCCGACAATAAGGACTAACACTGCAATTTTGGCCTAACCACAAGGACGTTTATGCAATTTGGGACCAACGGGTCAACGTGGTCAACCATGCTACCTCAACCAAAAAAAAGGAAATCTTAAACTATGCATATAATAGTATGATTAGTAACTTGTTTGCATAGTTTAAAAAAATAAAAGAAACGTACACAACTTAGTAAAAAGTAGCAAGTTCGTTAAATTTAGAAACAATTATCCCAATATAAATACAAGAATACAAATTTTTTGACTCATAACTGCAAATAAAGAGAAAATCGAAGTCTTAACAATAAAGCGACTACTTACTGAAGTATCGAAAAAAATATAAGGCCCTTAATGACGAAATTGCTTTAGGTCTCACATAACTTTGAGACGGCCTTGGGAGGAAGACAGATAAGAAAACTGAGAACTAAAAAAATACAAGGCATTGGATGAACACAACTACAATTAAGTTTGTAGATTAGCAATTTCTTTAAACCATCACGTATCGATAAAATTTACGCATACCATTTATGTTAATGTGCAGGCCACATTTTTCTTTGATTGAATTGTGATTGAATAGACAGAGGGAAGAATAATAATTACGGAGCAAGATAAAGAAAGGTCTTCACAAAGATCTTTTGGTGCAACGGTGAATATATATTATCTCAAAAACAAACTACATGAAAAGCATCCAAATCATTTGCTGGTACAGCAACTGAAATTGGAGCTAAACCAAACAATGAACATGCTACTCAACAACCAACATACAAGCATCAAATACAAACATACAAGAGTGACCAAATCACCAATTCACTACAACATTCATTCTTGAAAATTCCCTATCAAAGGGCACTCAGTTTTCCACTTAGCTTCCCATCCTTCCTTGTAGATCTCAAACATTCTGAGAGGTCATATCTTTGTTTCCTCAATAGTAGGTATCTTTTTATTGTTAACAAGCTTTTCAACAAGAGTTTGCTTCTCTGCCAAAGTAGACTTACATCAGGCCTTCGTTCATACTCTTCAATCAATGCAGCATATTGGTTATGTGAAGTAGGAAGGGGAGGGAATTCAACATTATATTCTTTTCTTATACTTCTTGTACCATCTAAAACTTCATCTGCATTTAAAACTTTTGCAACACCTGAAGTTCCTTCTAGCACATCCTCTATATCCCCATTCAATTCCTCGTCTACTTTGCTCTTATCCAGTTCCTCATTCTCATTTCCCAAACCATTTAGCATATCATACTTGTTGGTAGATTTAACACCAGCTTCCTTCCTTTGATAATGGACATACCTCATTTGTCCCTTAGTACCCTTATTATCTTCCTCCTATTGTTCAACTCTTTCCTAGTTCCATATCCTTCCTTTTTCCTTTTTTCATCATTACTCCTTGCAGCACCATTATTTTTAGCTTCCTAGTAATGATACCTTCCCTTATATCTTCTATTTATTACATCAGTAAACTTATTTTGCTCTGCTATGTTCATTACCCTTTTTACTCAATTCCTCTTTTCTCTTAGTTTTCTCAGCAATTTCTTCAACAGTTTTAGTTCTCTTATTGCATTTACTGAATCCATGCCTAAACACTGCACAATGTTCACATATTTCAGGCTTCCAAGCATATTCAACTTCAACATTCTTAGATCCTTTCTTATTGTTATTCTTGTCCCTATATTGTATTTCAATTTTCTCTTTGAATCCCTTTGATACCTCAAATTCCACCAACACTCTTGCAAAGTCACATTGCCCTTCACCAAATTGACATCTCTTGCCAACTATTATACTATCCATTATCATAGGTTTTCCCAAATTATTTGCCAAGGCACTAATACCCTCATTTGTTGAGGCTTCTAAAGGCGCATTAACTAGATTTACCCACAATGGCACAGTTGTTTGTTCAACTATCTCCATTCCCACAGTTGAATCCCATTTCCTAACCACCAAAGGCTTATTCTTAACAAGCCATGTTCCTGATTCTAGAACCTTATTCATACTTTCTTCATTTTTGAATTTAAACAAACACATCCCATCCCCATTCATATCAATGTCATCAATCTCCCATCTGCTCCACATTCTTCTTATAAGGTACCTTAACTCATGCACATTCATCTTATAGCCCACAAAATATCCCCACACAGTTAACTTCCATTGTGCACTTCCCTTTTGAACCAAATCTTCATAAAAAATAACTACATTCCCATCTTCACTTACTTCAATTGGGACAAAACACAGTTTATTATTCACATTTTTCAAATCCTTAGTAACCATTTTTGCATATGAATCCCCCTGTGCCTTATCCATACTGCTCATATCTTCATTACAGGCTCCCTTCTTTTCCCCATTGTTATCCTGACTAACCTCTTAAGCCTTTTCCTCAACTACATCCTTAGCCACAACATGCACTCTCTCATCCTGTTTTCCAGTATCAAGTGTACCACTTCCATTGCCTACACCAGCTCCTATATCACTTTCCTCACAACATTCCTTATTACACTCACTACTCACACTCTTCTCTATGCCTATTTCACTTTCTCTTTTTCCTTCGTTCAAACACAATGATTCAGCTCTAATTTCAACATAACCACTTTCAATTCTTACTCACAGTACTACTAACATGATCATTAAACCGTACAGGCAGCTTAATTTGCCTTTTAGACGATCTATTTTTATTCGACATAGAAATTGAATCAAGACATAGACGAAATCAATAGAATTAGGGTTTAAACTTGCAATTAAACCTGCTAAACACTGAAATCTACACTACAGACTTGAATATACTAATTGAATTGATCAGAGTTGAAATTTGATTTTTGGCGCCAAAAAATCATCAAAATTGGGGATTTCTTCAATACCTAATGAAAATCTAATCAAAGCTTATCGCCGTATGCGCAACAAAGAGACGAATTGATTGATGAGATCAGAATTGAAATCCGTTAAGATATGATGAAGAAAATAAAGAATTATGATGATATTTGGTGAGAAGGGAAATCTTATTTTTAAGGCCAGATAGAGAGAGAGAGAGTATTTGTCTATCAAGGTTTGTTTAAAGTTCAAGCTCCATTGGTGAGTTCTTTGGCTTTTTTTAGCCAAATCTTGATTGAATTGTTAATCGTTTTTGTGATTTTGACGATTGCATGTAAATTGGTTTGTGGGTTTTGTTTATGAGTGGTTTCTATAGATACCGAGATGAAAAACGTGTCAAGTTGGTAATGAGGATGCGATCGAGAAAGAGCGAGTTCGATTGTTAGCTTTTACCAATTTTGTTACAAGTGTGAGTGGTTGTTGAATTGGTTATGTTGTAATATGTGGTTAATTGTTGTGTGTGTGTGGAATTTATGTGGTTTAGGGCAGTAAAGATGAAATGAATAGGGGGTGTTTGGTTGATATGGCTTAACTGAAAGAACATGGTGGTAAGGTATGCGAAGTTGTAATAATCTTTGATTATTGTGTTTAGTGCCAAACACTCTTGGCTCTTGAACATTGGAGATTTGGTCTGCAAAGATACTATGGATTTGTTTGGCATTGCGTTTTAAAAAAATGGGTGTAGGAGATAGTGTTTGGCCGTGCTTATCCTGTTTTAAGTTTAGATATTAAACTGGCAGATTCTGATTATCTGAGGATTGAGTGTAGAATGACCCCTGACTTCCCTAAATATTGAGTGTTAGTTTTGTTAGAGCTACCTTTAAATGATTATTTGGACTCTCAAATAACCCGATAAATATTGTTTTTCATCTGTGTTTCAGTGAGCGAATTGAAAGACCAGAAGGATGGGTACCAACAGAGGCATCTCCTAAAAAAATGGAAATAATAATGTCTCGCCTCATTTTGATGATGATCGAAATAAAGGGATCGTGGATATATTCTCTATCCATGAAGAAATGAGTCAGGTTACATATCTTTCTGCAATAGCTTTTTCCCTCCCCTTAAAGGTTTAATGCAATCAAACTGAGAATGTGAACATGAACATGTATCGTCGAATGATAAGAATTTTGGTGAAACAGACATGGATGCTTTCATGGTACCTGTTCATTGTAACAATAAGAATAGTAATAAAATTACACACTAATCACTATCTGTTAACAATTTTTTTAAACTTCAATAGTTAAGAAACTCAAACGTGAGAAGAAAATATACGTTTCGGACAGGTTTTGTGGCATTTTGTTGGGGGTAATTTTGTGGAAACTTGCTACTTTGCAGCAACCATGGGGTAATTTAAATCCTTTGCGCACAAGTTTGTCCCACTGACTTTAACTTTTATTGTTGAAAGACAAAGCTTTGCACTTGCATTTTCTTGTTATATAATTGCTATTAGCTAGCAGACACGATTATGGCTTTGATTTGCAGTAAAGGCTGCGGTTACAACCTGTTTACTTATGATATGTGATAAGTGATTCGAATGGATTTTGTTTGTAGACTGTTTGCAATTACGTAAGTTTGATGGGAAACCAGATTATTTATTGCAGCTTTGCTTCGTGCCCATCAAGGTATGTTTTCAGTTCTTCTTTTGTCTTATTTGTTGCCTTCATTTTTTATTACCCGTAGTTCATTTACTTTTTAATATCGGGTTCATGGATCTGTTCGTTTTGTTTTATATTGGTACTGAGCAATGCCCATTTCAGACAAAGGTTTAGGATAAGACATTTCAGACACGGATTTGGTTTTCCAATTTTAGACTCGGGTTCTTTTCTCAAAAATGTGGCTATTGCTCAGTTGTGGTACATATATTTACCAATGTCTTATCTTAATACCATTTTTTACAATACAATCTATATAACTTTATGTGTAACTACATGTTTTACTCTTATAAGTAACTGTTGGTTTTCTCTTTCTATATCATTAGATGCATAACAAATAGGTGGTTAAAAGACTACCCATCCATGTTTTGGACGATGATAAGTCATTGAAATTGGGTGCAACTAACATATTTGAAGGGAAATGGGTTTCAGACAATGAGTCACATCCGCTTGACACAGAAGAAGGTTGTCCACTTTTGGTCAAACAACTGACTTGCCTAAAAAACGGAAGGCCTGATTCATTATATCAGAATTGGAAATGGCAGTCTCATGGATGCAATCTACCGAGGTTAAAGTCAAAAGTCAAAGTTAAACCAATTTTAAATTCGTTGTTTTTGTTGTTTAACGTTTGTGAGTCTCAACTTTTATGTGTTTTACGGTTTTTGTAGGTTTAGTGCGTTGAAATTGTAGGAAATTTTGTGGGACAAGAGGCTTATGTTTGTACGTGATTCATTGCAAAGAAGCATGTTTGACTCAATGGTGTGTTTGGTTCAGTCTATAATTCCGGAAGGCAATAGATCTCTTCAAAAAGTACCTCCTACAAAGATTTCCAGAGCTGCGGTAATTCATAAAAACCCTCTCATCGCTTTCGTTACTGTGTATAAATATGTACATTGGGCAGTCATATAGTGTGTTATGCAATTTCATCAACTAAGTCTTTCAAACTTTGTATCTGTAACTAAATCGACCAGAATTGAATCTTACCTTACGGATCAGTAATGCTCTTCCAAATGGTCATGTGGTATATACCAGTGCAACAAAAAAAATATACAGGTCTTCTAATGTATACGCATGCCAGTATTTAATCAAACATAACCCAATTCTGTCAGTCATTAATAAATATACGTATATCCTACCCTATATGAAACTTGATGAATCTTCTATTTTAAAAATACATTTCATTCTCGAAGAATATCATTCATAATACTTTTGGTTGTGAGTCACAATTATACAATCGAAAATGCATCTTAATTATACTTCTATAGTTCTATTCATACTGTTATCGATGGGGAGTCACAAATTTACAGTTAGTTATCTAAAATTTTAACTAGCATTTTTATAACAGTATGTAAATATTTGTTGTTCAATATCGTGAAACGACAACATATAATGTTAATCAACATGAGTCTTGATTTCCTTATTGAGTCGACGATAGTGAAGGGTTTTTATTAAACATGGTTACCGAAACGACTTATTTAAGATAGTTGCAGATTTATGGCTGGGATTTATCGGGTTTCCTGGTAAATTATTATCAGAGACAGGTCACAATACATATTAATAGGTAATTCAATTGAAGGCATAACACCAAGCCCAGAAACGAATTTCCTAATCCAAACAGCCTCCATAGCAGCTTCTGAAGCAGCAATGTATTCAGCTTCTGTTGCAGACATCGCAATTGTACTCTGCTTCTTGCTCCTCCAGTCTACAGCTCCTCCATTGATAACAAAGACATAACCCGTCTGAGACTTCGAATCATCTTTATTACTTTGAAAGGATGCATCGAAGAAACCTGTAACACAAAGTTCTGCAGCTAGATTTCCACCATATACCAAAAACATATCTTTTTTATTCCTCAAATACTTAAGAATATGCTTAACAGCAATCCAATGTTTATCACCTGGATTCTGTTGAAATTGACTGGTAATATTTTGAGCAAACGCCACATCTGGCCTTGTGCACTTAACCGCATACATAATAGATCCTACAGCCGAAGCATAAGGAACTTTACTCATGCGAGCCACCTCAGCAGGTGTTGAAGTACAAAACTCATTACATAAGCCATGTTTTACTTCCATTGGCAAATATCCTTTCTTGGAATTTTGCATATTGAATCTTTTCAATATTTTGTCAATGTAAGCACTTTGACTTAATCCAATTAACCGCCTTGATCTATCTCTATAGATTTTGATTCCCAGAATGTATGCAGCTTCTCCTAAATCTTTCATAGAAAAGCACTTTCCAAGATATGCCTTTACCTTTTGCAAACTTGGAATGTCTTTTCCCATGATCAATATGTCATCAACATATAGAATTAGGAAAGTTACATTATCACTCTCACTAGCTTTGTGATACACACATGGCTCATCAAGATTTTGAGTGAATCCAAACTTTTTTATTTCAGCATCAAACCTCTTGTTCCATTGTCGTGATGCTTGCTTTAATCCATAAATGGATCTTTTAAGCTTGCATACACGATTTGGAAATTCTGGATTTTCAAACCCTTCTGGTTGTGCCATATAGACGTCTTCATCTAGATGACCAATTAAGAAAGCAGTTTTCACATCCATTTGCCAAATCTCATAGTCATAGTACGCTGCTATAGCTATGAGAATTCTTATAGCTCTTATGTCTGCTACAGGAGAAAACGTCTCCTCGTAATCAATTCCAAAAGTTTGAGTAAAACCTTTAGCAACTAGACGAGCCTTATAAATGTGTGCATATCCATCCATGTCAGTCTTGATTTTGTAAAGCCACTTACTCCCAACTACCTTGGCACCAGGAGGTAAGTCAACTTCTTCCCAGACTTCATTGTCATGCATGGATTGTATTTCCCCATCCATAGCAGCTTTCCATTTAGCTTTTTGAGGACTATTAATGGCAGCTCTATAACTAGTAGGTTCATTAAGATCCCCTAGTGTATGCTCATCAACCTCTACATTAAGACATAGACGGTCAGGAGCTTTCACAGATCTTGAAGATCTGCGAATGGGAATTACTTCAACTTCCGGTGGAGGACCTAGACTTTCTGGTTCTATAGGAAGTGTGCTAGTGTTTTCTGAAGGCAATGCATTATTTAGATCATCTTCTAAATCATATACTCTCCCACTGATTTCTTGAACCACAAAATCACTTTCAAGAAAATCACCATATCTTGCAACAAACACTTTGTTCTCAGGTGGGTAGTAAAAGTAGTAACCCATAGTTTCCTTAGGGTATCCTACGAAAATGCATTTTACAGATCTTTGTTGGAGTTTATCTTGTGAGTCACGTTTAACATACGCCTCACAACCCCAGACCTTTAAATAAGACAAGTTCGGAGCTTTTCCAATCCATATCTCATATGGTGTCTTATCAACCTTCTTGGTGGGAACCATATTCAAAATACAAACAGCTGATTCAAGAGCATAATCCCAAAAAGACAAAGGAAGATTAGTAAGATTATACATTGATCGAACCATGTCCAACAATGTATGATTCCTTCTCTCAGATACACCATTTTGTTGTGGAGTATATGGAGATGTGAGATTCTGGACAATTCCATTCTCAGTTAAGAAATCTTTAAAATCTTGACTAAGGTATTCACCACCTCGATCAGAACGAAGAGCTTTAATCTTCTTTCCCAATTGCAATTCTACTTCTGCTTTGAAAACTTTAAATGTTTCAAACACCTCATGTTTATGTTTAAGTAAATAAACATAACCATAATGGCTGAAATCATCCGTAAAAGTTAAGAAGTAGACAGCACCTCTCCTTGACACATGTCTAAGTGGTCCACATACATCCGTGTGTATTAAACCAAGTAGATCTGAAGCTCTTTCCATATTATTATGAAAAGGTTTCTTCGTCATCTTCCCAGAAATACAAGATTCGAATTTATCAAATGACTCATCATTGATATTATTCAAAAGCCCTTCACGTTACAGCTTTTGCATGCGAGTCTTGCCTATATGGGCAAGTCTACAGTGCCAAAGGTAAGACGAATTCAAGTCATACTTCATTCTCTTACTTATGTTGTACATCGAATTATTATTATTGTTGGAAGTCACACAATTATTCATATCAATTTCAAACACACCATTCACAGCAACAGCATTAAAATAAAATACACCATTTAAAGAAACAGAAATTTTATTGCCATTAATAGTATGAGAAAAACCAAGATCCAACAAACATGAAAAGGAAACAACACCTCTAATTATAGAAGGTGCATAATGACAATTGTTTAAACAAAGTACTAAACCCGAAGGTAAAACTAAATCAAACATTCCTATGGCTTCAACTGCTGCTTGTGCTCCATTTCCCACATGCAGAAATTGCTCCCCATAAGCTAGTCTCATTTCCTCTCTAAACCCCTGCAGTGTATTACAAATATTAATACCACATCCAGTATCATATACCCATGAATTTAATTTATGAGATAAAGTAAATAATTCAATGACAAATAAGTTACCTGAAGTGCTGGCGCCCATGTGCCCAGTCTTCTTAACCTTATTGTTTCGCAAGTCATCGAGATAAAGAGGACAATTCCTCTTCCAGTGGCCCATCACCTTGCAGTAATGGCATCCTTGATCCTTCTTTGGATTATTCTTGACAGGAGGGTTCTTCTTAGGTTGAGGTGGTTGATAAGCCATAACCTGCTTATTCTTATCAGCCTTCTTCTTTCCTTTACCCTTCTTCTTGTTCGCATTTGGCTTGTTAATTCTACCCCCTTGTATAGCAAGAACTTGGGGCGTAGGAGCCTTTGGTGTCAACCCTTTCTTATAATCAATGAACAGTGCGTGCAATTCACTTACCGTCTTCCCCACGCAATGCATATTGAAGTTCCTCACAAAACCATTAAAATCCTTGTTAAGGGACCTATTGATTAAGTTCACAGCCATATCATTGTCATAGGGTTTCTTAAGTGTTTGTAGTTGATCCATGAAACTTTTCATCTTCAACACATGAGCACTCACAGGTTCACCATCACCTTGCTTACAACCATGTAGAGCCTCCATCAAATCGTAAATCTCTACATTTGATGGTTTCTCATAGAGTTTCTTGAGTTCATCAATCATGTTCATGGGGAAATACTCTTCAAACTGCCTTTGAAGAGGTGTGGACATCGCCCCTAACATCATTGCAGCCACATCAATATGTTCCTTACAATCAAGATTCCATTTGGCCTTAGCATCATCAGTAGCTGCCGTGCCTACAGGTTCTTCAGGACAAGGCGTTTTCAAGATTTCAAGTTGACCAGTCACTCGCAGGACAATCCTTAGTGAACAATACCAATCATTGAAATTCTCTAAGCCATTCAATTTTTCTCGTTCAAAATAAGTTTTGAACACAGAACGAAAGTTGGTGTTATCAGTTTGAGCCATTTATACAAATAAAGAAAGTTCAAAACATTAGTATTTTTGATAATACAGATTTTCAAGAAAATTAAAATACCCAAGGAAAATAAATATCCATAGAATAATCTTGAAAACTAGGATCCTCCATAAACATAGTTTCATCACATCAGTTGATCTGCTAGTAATGAAAGTATAATATGAGGTAACTTGTCGTACAAGTAATTGGCATAACATTTGTCCAATTCCTAGATATATGGGATTTACAATCACAAAACATTTGTATTGTAAGCATGTTTAGTCCCCATCTTAATGCCTTGAGTCCAAGATCTCACTTACTACTCAATTTAAGTCTTCTAACTTAAAAACTGCTGATGCGTGGGAATCACAACAGGCTTTACCTCTCGAGGGATCTCGAGAAGCTTACAACCCCCACTAGGCAGTGTACCTGATCGTTGTAGTATAGTATAGTGACAAGTACCGGGGGATTGATCGTTCAGCTTAGGAATAGTGTCGCTAGGATTAGAAAGTCTAATTTACTAGTTCTAAAGGTGAGGGATGATTATTTTTGTATTTTTATGTTTTTATGAAAGCAAGTAAAATCTCGGGTTTTGAAGGAGTGGGCGGAATTAGTTGCTATTCAACTAACCCAAAACTAAGATGCAATCAAAATAAAATAATAAAAATGAAAATAAACTAATTATACTAAGGTTGTGAGCAGTAATTGGAGAAAATTTGTTTACTTAGACTTCACTACTCCCTAGATATCTTTTACATGTTAATTACTTGTTATAATTGCATGGATGACGGATCGTATTACTTAATACCATTCATGGGGTGGCATACATAACTCCCCAATTCTATGAGCTCTTATCTCCTCCTACACCATGACCCAGCACAACTATAGGGATTGTAAACAGTGGCTCATGCATTAAATACAACCAATAAAGACCTAGTACGCCTCGGTTCATGTTTCTTAAGACGTTCAAGCATGTTACCATTTGGAGATCTGCCAGTTTTCTTAAGCCTAACATATAAATCATTCATCCACAACAAGAATAAACAAGTAATCAACACATAATCAATATCTAGGTTTCATTAGATCTAAGCAAACACAAAGGAGATCTAGCCTAGCATAATGGAATTGAGACAAGAACAAGATATAGACAACCAACACATAGACATATTGATTAATTGGGAGAACACTTATCTCAATTACAATGCAAGGTATCAAGGGTTTGGAACCCTTGAAAAACCTGTAAAAGTTGCACCAAATTCGTCTTTAGGGTTTCTCCAAAACTTCTCCTCTTTTAATGTAAAAACTAGAAAACTATATATAGGAAAACTGGGCTGACGGCGTCAAGACAAACATGTGACGCCGTCACCTCGCCGCCAAATACTTCCTCGGACGGCCTTGATCTTCTTATGACGGCCTGTGTGACGCCGTCACCACCTACAGTATTTTATTCTTGGGACTTTGACGCCGTCAGGATGACTTTTGACGTCGTCACCACCTACGGTATTTTATTCTTGCTATCTGACGCCGTCAGGGTGTAACTCTTGACGCCGTCACCTAGTGCTTCCAGCATGGAAAATTGATACTTTGCCGTTTTCTTCACTTTTATGCTCCAAAAACGTCTAAAATGGCTTCTTTTCCAGAATTCACTCTCCAAGTACCTAAAATCACAAAAGGAACGATTTAGGGCAATATTTGATCAAATAAAGTCGGATTCGGGCTTAAATGACCCCCTAAAAACGAATCATTTTTCGCCTCATCATATACCCTTACACTTGAGATTTGCTTGTCCTCAAGCAAATGAGCTTTTATTCTACTCAAAAGACAAGTTAGGGGTCATTTAACACTAATATAAAAGTAATTACAACAAATAATCGTTCCACTAAAGACCAATAGACAAGCACGGAGGTCATACACAAGCACCTCACAAATAGTGTTTAGATACTCACATCTCTCGGGTGTAATAAAGTAATATAACATTATGGAAATGGAAGATATCTCTCACTACCTGTCACAGCAAAATAGATTACCATAGGCTTGGGAAAGGATCAAACCTCCACCACATGGCGTAAGCACCTAGGATAAACTATCAAAGAGGTCTTTTAAAGGGTTGTAACGTTAGGTATAGGGATATGAATTACACGGTTTTGTTGGATAAAGGAAGTTTTACTGGTGGCGAGTTAACAATCTTGGTTAATTACATGTACAAGATGGCGTTGCTAAGTCAAGACTAGACTCGACTTAAGCTAATAAATGAAAAATAACTAAAAACATAAAATGAACATAGAATAAAACGGGATGGTAGTCCGTATGTTTTTTTTTTCTTTTTCTATTTTTTTTTCTTTATTATTTTTTATTTATTTATTTTTTTTTTTTGCATACACTCTTACCCTACCATCCAAAATAATACATCATAGGGGATGAGAATTCCCCTTACACTTGAATCTTTACATACTTTACAATCAACTAATTTAATGACTCGAATTAAGAAAATCAAAACACTTTGAGTACTTTTAAGATTAACGTACATATGGGGGTAATAAATGATGTTCTTCCCCATTACTCCATAAAATAAGTACTTACCCATGAGTCCCAATCGTCCCAAAACAATATGTACAAGGATATGACTCGACTTAGCAACCATGTAATCAATTAGAGAGTTAACTTAGGGTTTAACAAATAACAACAATGCACTAAAAATAAGCGCATACACGGAAGGCTAAGGCGATTTGGTTGTACATTTAAGTGGGGTGTAACAAATTCTTCCTTTAAGTAAAATGCTTAAAGTTAGAAACGAAAAGATAGGCTCGGAGGGGTGTACTAGGGGTTTCGTGTACTAAAAATGAGTACAACGCTAAGAGTGTGGGAAAAATTAGTTGACTTAACTAGCCAAGTAATATGACTTAAACGGTCAAGTAATTGTGATACGGGTTTAACACAAGGGTGATCCTAATGCCTCTTATCATGTAGTAAATCCTACTACACGAATGTAGTCTCACTAGCGGTCTCGGGATGCATCACTAACGCAAGTTCTAGAATCTAAATGCTACCGGTACACTCATAAGCACTAATAGTAAATGCTTTTCCTATCAAATCTAAAGGCGAACCTCACATATTTGGGTGGAAAATTTTTCTGAAAGGTACGGTTTTGTGCTAGTCATACAATCTCCTATCCATGAGACGCTTGCTATGGCTAAAGTTTCACTCCTAAATGTTGTAAAAAATTTTAAATTTGGCGCTAAAATTGCACTAACAAGTATTTCTCATAGTTTTATTACACATCTACCATCAAACAAACAAACTCAAGCGAAAGTGTATCTGTAAGGTATCATCATTTTACCCTCCCCTTACACTTAGGATGAACATTGTCCCCAATGTTAAGTAAAGAATGTAAAAGTGAAATAAGTAAAAAGAATGAAATCAAATACTCCCCTGATTCGCTCGGTATGGATAATAAGGTGGCCAGGTTAGATCTTCCTCCAAGAAAATTAACAATCAAAGCTTACCTTCCAGAATATAAATCATCTTCTTGTCATACATAACCTATAAAACCTGAGAAAACAGACAAGGCAACCTCGCATAAAATTAGTGGCAATCTACATATGCTAATAAATCCTAGAAAACAAAATAAGATATAATGCTTGTGGAATGATGTTTGCAGATTTCCTGGAGATTATAAAACTAATGATTCAACAAAAACTTTAAGACTTCGTTAGAAAAACAAAACTGGTAAAATTTCCAGATTTTTACACGTGACGCCGTCAAGAGGAAACTCATGACGCCGTCAGAAGTGACCTGCATAAATTCTTATGTTAAGTTTCCGAAAAATTTCTGGAAAAACTTGGTCCTACTTCCTGGAAAATCCTGCAAAACATCATTATGACTCGATACAAGCATTTGACTCTAACAAATACGAATATACATGTTCACTTAATATTGTGGAGAATCATGATCGGTTTTGTTTCTTAAAAACATAGTTGGGGTTTCCCCTTACACTTATCTTTTGCAAAAATACCTTTGGATGAAGTTAAGATTAGGCCAAACAACAAAGTAAAGTATTTTCACCATTTAGTTTTGAAACATGATCTACCAACAATAAAAATAAAGCATGCATACGAAAGCAAATAACAAACAAACAAAATAAAAATCATGCAAAACATGGGTTGCCTCCCAAGAAGCGCTTTTCTTTATTTACGAGTCTTGTAGCTAGACTCAAGGTCATGGGTTACTACGTGACCTCATCGTTGCTTCCTCTCTCTAGGTCATCTCCTATTCCAGTTTTGTATTCCGGACCTAGTTGCAAGCATTCTTTGTAGAAACCAAGCATCCTATTCATCACATACTCTACTCCTCTACGTCTAAACTCATCATTCTTATAGTAAGCTGCTTGTTTGTGTTCCTTTTCTATATTAGATAGGAGGCGGTGTTGCTCAATCTTGTAGGGCATTTGGTAGGCAATCTCATCATTCTCCTCCTTGAACCTAACTAATCCTAAAGTTGGATCATAACTCATCTTAGTGGCCTCAACAAATGATTTTCCGAACACTACTTGGCTTAGGCAATCATAAGTGAAATTACCTATAATCACATGCAATCCCTTCACTCTTCCTACAAAATTACTTATCAAATTCTTATTGGGCATCATCCTATAACCAAGCTGTTTCTTCATTACCCAATTATAATAAGTCCTAGTCATGATGTTTATAGGGGATCTAAGATCGATATAAGCTTTTCATATATGCATATGCCCGATGTTGCATGGTATGTTGATGTTAGAGGGGTCTCCCATTTTGATAAGGGGTGTGTCAAGGATATATGGTGTCTCGGGGCCATCGAATAAATCCTTATGATATTCTCGTTCTTCCTTGGTGGGCAACTTATCAAAGTACTCTTCTACGGGTTCTACTTCCTCTAACTCTTCTCCCTTATTAACCTCAACTTCCCTCATTTCAACCCTAGTCTCGGTTTCTACTTCAACTTCATCTTTGTCACTTTCTTCTATATTCTTATCTATTGGCTTAATGGTGACAACATTGACAAAGTGGACGTGTTTGGATGCGGCGCCAAAAACTTGATGCGTGGGAATCGCAACAGGCTTTACCTCTCGAGGGATCTCGAGAAGCTTACAACCCCCACCAGGCAGTGTACCTGATCGTTGTAGTATAGTATAGTGACAAGTACCGGGGGATTGATCGTTCAGCTTAGGAATAGTGTCGCTAGGATTAGAAAGTCTAATTTACTAGTTCTAAAGGTGAGGGATGATTATTTTTGTATTTTTATGTTTTTATGAAAGCAAGTAAAATCTCGGGTTTTGAAGGAGTGGGCGGAATTAGTTGCTATTCAACTAACCCAAAACTAAGATGCAATCAAAATAAAATAATAAAAATGAAAATAAACTAATTATACTAAGGTTGTGAGCAGTAATTGGAGAAAATGTGTTTACTTAGACTTCACTACTCCCTAGATATCTTTTACATGTTAATTACTTGTTATAATTGCATGGATGACGGATCGTATTCCTTAATACCATTCATGGGGTGGCATACATAACTCCCCAATTCTATGAGCTCTTATCTCCTCCTACACCATGACCCAGCACAACTATAGGGATTGTAAACAGTGGCTCATGCATTAAATACAACCAATAAAGACCTAGTACGCCTCGGTTCATGTTTCTTAAGACGTTCAAGCATGTTACCATTTGGAGATCTGCCAGTTTTCTTAAGCCTAACATATAAATCATTCATCCACAACAAGAATAAACAAGTAATCAACACATAATCAATATCTAGGTTTCATTAGATCTAAGCAAACACAAAGGAGATCTAGCCTAGCATAATGGAATTGAGACAAGAACAAGATATAGACAACCAACACATAGACATATTGATTAATTGGGAGAACACTTATCTCAATTACAATGCAAGGTATCAAGGGTTTGGAACCCTTGAAAAACCTGTAAAAAAAGTTGCACCAAATTCGTCTTTAGGGTTTCTCCAAAACTTCTCCTCTTTTAATGTAAAAACTAGAAAACTATATATAGGAAAACTGGGCTGACGGCGTCAAGACAAACATGTGACGCCGTCACCTCGCCGCCAAATACTTCCTCGGACGGCCTTGATCTTCTTATGACGGCCTGTGTGACGCCGTCACCACCTACGTTATTAAATGACGAACTCGATCTTCGCATATCACCTAGTCAATTGATTATTTGGTTTTATTCAATTAATAAGTTAATGCATTTTGGTTACATCAAACGATTTTCATTTTTTTAATTGATTTGGGTTTTTAGTTTTTTTGTCAATTTCAATTAATAGTTGTTAGTGTCAGCTTTAATTTTCTGTGCACATGTATTATACTTGTTTATATGTGTTTCGTGCATATCTCTTTTAACGTTAATAACAAATACAATGGTGCATATTTGTTTTATGATTGGTATAAAATCAATGAAAATTGTGTGCATATGTGTTTTAAGATTTCTATAAAATCAATGAAAGAGTTAAACACATATGTTTTAAATTGTGCATATGTGTTTGGTTCGTTTCCTATTTTTTTGAAGTTTAATTGTTTTTGGTATGTTTCCACCAGATTAATGAAGATGGTGATATGAAGACCTGGAAGTTGATGCACACATAGATACATGATGATAATATGCGACGTTTGAAGAAATAGGATTATTGAAGACGTTCATATATGTTCTTTGAATGCGTGCACATATGTTCTGAAGGCGTGCATGTATGTTTTTAGAAGACGTGCATGTATGTTCTTAGAAGGTGTGCATACATGTTTGAAAGAAACTGATGAGAAACTTCATATACATTGTTTCGTGCACATATGTTCTTGAAATGTGTACATATGTATATGTAGTTTTACTTTTTAGAAATTTGTAATTTTAATTGTATTTCAATCGATATCAAATTTTGTGTTTAACATTTATGTTCTTAGTTTATTATAAATTTACATTTTCAAAAAACAAATATGCACATTACTATTTGAAAAACATATATGGAGAAAAATTTATTTAAAAAACTAAAATCACAAAATTAATTCCTAAAAACATATATGCACCAAATCATTTAAAAAACATACATGCACAAAAAAAAAAAAAAAAAAAAAAAAAAAAATCCGAAAATTAAAGATTTTTCAAAATACGGGATTTATTTAAGAAAATAAAAAATAATATAAAAATGTCTTTTACAATTATACCCTTTTAGATTAAAAGAAAATATTTAATATTTAAAAAAATATGATTGGTCTAAAGAGGTTCTCGTACTTAACAGGGTTCTGAAAACAAATTTAACTCACATGTACTAAACAGGACTTGAATCAATAATCATTTAATTGGAAAACTTCTCACATAACATGAAATACCATTGAAACAAAAACCCTTTTGTTTAGTATTGCATGCGTTCACTGGTTATGTGAATATGATAAGCCATAAATTGCACATAAGATGGCCGCACATTGCAACCTAAATACATAAGCTTTATTGCGAGACAAAAATCTTGATCAATTTCCAGGATCGTTGCGTCATTCGAATCCAATTAAGGATAAAATGCATACACGGAATTTAGACACGAATCCAATTAAGGATAAAATAAGCATTTAAATGAAAATGAAAGTAGAATAATGCGGGTGCACCAAATAAGAACAGTAGATTCAACAAAGCAATTTTGAAGACTTAACATGTCAAAATAAGCATTAATCATGCGACCATATAACAACTGTTTATCCCACTCTTCAAAACTTTTAAAACGGGGGAGAATATAGCATTCTCTTTGGCGAACAAAAGGCTTGCGTTGCTCATGTGTAGTATACAAACTTCCGTTGTGTCAATGGAAATGTAGTTTTTGTATCTATTATTCAACAATTAGTCTGTCAAATATGATTTTCAAAATTCACAATATTTCATTACAACTTATAAATGAAATAATTAGGGAGATTTTTTTCTTCTCATATCTTTACTACATATAATGAAAAAATGGTCAACAATTGAAATGTTGAGTTTTCAAGAAATGTTGAGTTTTCAAATGAGAGAGAAAAGTGAAATGTAATTAATACTCTTATTAAAACACCCCATTACTTAAAAGTACAATGATTTATTCACATTGTACAACCAATTAAAAACATATTTACCAAATTAAATACAACCAATTAAAACACAAACCGGGTTGACCCGGGACGCTTCAGACCCGACGGGTTGACCCGGTTTAAATCGACCTATTTTTCTACCGGAACGGTTCAACCGGTTGAACCACCCGGGTCGAATCGGGTTTCAAAACATTATCCATTACTTAAAAGTACAATGATTTATTTACATTGTACAACCAATTAAAAACAAATCTATCAAATTAAATACAACCAATTAAAACACAAACCGGGTTGACCCGGGACGTTTCAAACCCGGCGGGTTGACCCAGTTTAATTTGACCCGTTTTCGACCCAACCTAGCAAGTTGACCCGGTTTAAATCGACCCATTTTTCACCCGGAACGGTTCAACCTGTTGAACCACCCGGGTCGAACCGGGTTTCAAAACATTATGTTTAATTCCCAAATCTTCAAACTTTTATTATTTTTCGTTTATAACCTATAAACTTTTTTTATCAATAAACTATCTATCGCTATAAAATCCCGTTGCTATGCACGGGTACTCGTCTAGTATGCATTAAAGAGACAATTTCTGTGATGTTTGCCTGTTGGACCCATTTCTTTTTTAGATATGTTTGTCTTGCTCATTGACCCATTATAGTTCCAACTTAACATGACTATGTGCCTATAAATTAAAAGTCAAATTTACTTGTTAAGAAATCATCTACCTGCCTATAGTGTGCGTAACAAACTGGCTTTTGGCGGCAGTCTGTCATGCTCTTCACATGACTATTGTGCACCGCTGAATTCCAACTCTCAATCTTCTCCTCTGATCTCATTCGTCAACCAAAATGACCACATATGATGGTGAAAGAACCATATGATAGAAGGATGAAGCTCGAATTGTTAGTGGATAATTAGGCCCAAGCCCGGATTGTGGGTTTTGGGTATTAGGGTTTCACTATTATATATAGTGATCATTAATAAAGTTATACCTACGGGTTTCTATCATTCTAACATGGTATCAGAGAATAAATATAATGGTATTCTCTAATATTTATTCCAATCATCAATTTCTGAACAACTAAGACTACAAATGAATATTAATAACACAATATGCCCATAGTCTTCTGATATGTTTATTCTTACACTGGCCGAAACTCAAGGCCACATACAATATGTCCTGACATTGTTCCTCCATAACTTTCCAATTTCAAATTCAGAGGAATGCAATCATTTTCAGTTATAATATTCAGTTAACCTCCATCCATCAATCTTCTCGTTGTTCTGGAACCCGAGTAACATAATGTAAATTCCATGGACTAGGGGTTACAAAATAAATAATTTCAGTCTCTTTGTTTTCGTGGTGGAGTAGATCTCGTACTTCCACCGGACAATGCAACCCTTGGCAATTTTCTAAGAGCTCGAACACAAGGTAACACACATATTTTGTGTCTGCTGACAGCATTTGACTTTTAATCCTGCAATTGATACGAAATACTTGCTGTGGCAGAAGCTCAATCACCTCTTGGAATCTGTATATATGACACAACATGTGATTGCATACTTAGAGATACCAGAAAAACTAATTAAGACATGAAAATAAACATTCAAGAAGTGAAACTTTTATACGTTCACTGTTTTGTTAGAATTCAAACAAATATTAGTGATTTTCTCAAAATATGGTTCATCATCAATAAGCTCGACACATAGTGCACGAACTTCTATTATGAGTATAAATGATAAATGTACAAGGAAAAAAAATTAATCGTTGGAATGAGAAGCTGTATAGAATGATTAGAATCCATTGCAAAAAGCAAACCTGGACTCAGTTGATGGTTTTGAACTAAAATTCTTCAAATCAGAAAAGTTACAGAGAGCTGCCTTGGCAGAAAGCATTAGTTGTTTCTTTTTGTTTACTTGGCTTACTGAGTAGAGCTGTTCATCATGCAAATAATATATGTTAAGAACCACACAGGATTTATTAATTACCCTATAGATAAATTTTCTACCTTTTCAACATCGTTAAAGTTTTGCGATCTTTCAAATATTACTTCACTTTTAGGTGGCAATTGTTGCACCAGATCCACCTTGGAGTTTACCCTAGGCTCTTGTTGGTCTTCATTGGACTTGTTGGTTTCATCATGCTCCACCTATATAAAATTCAAAAGACCATGTTATAAAAATTAGAACACATGATGTTTTCCATTCACCAACCTCCAATACAATATTTAAAGAAAATAATCAAGAATGGAGACAAATAATATATCAAAACTTGCATTGTTTATGGCTCGAAACTCAACGCCTTCGACATATATCGCATCATCTCCAAAGTAGTGTGTTGAAAGACTCTCTAGTAGAAACTCGAAAACGACATCTTCCTTCTCATTTAAGAATCGGCACAGCTCAATCATCATCCACTCTTTGTCTCTCCATGTTGCAAAATATGAATGTAACATTTCACTCCCCATTTTGTGCTTCAGGTTAACATACATCAGCTGTTTGCTTGAAAATTTACTTGAATCACAAAATTTGAAGACTAAGTAGACACCATAAACCGCATTTGGAGATAAAAACTGAGATTTTGTGTTGATCTTGATCATCAAATCTGAAATATCTAACATCTCCGCCACTTTATGAAACCTGCACATATTAACATATATATTGAAATATCAGTTAGTACATCATAATCACTATTTCCCTTCTACCTGTATATTTAGTATTTCTTATGAATTGAGGGTGTAATTGAAGGATATTTAGTATTTCTTTCTACCCATAATAAATTCATTTTTGGAAAATAGTTAAAATTCAAAATAACAAGTTGCTGTATCAGTTCACAGTTGTATGGTAACAACAATGCTTTTTCTACAATTATTTGGTGATCGAGTACATTTTTAATACTGTGTAGTTGTCAACGAATTAAATGTCACTAGGATATGCTACCATTAGTTTGATATCACAGAATAGCTAATCAATAGTGAGTTATTTGAGTCAATACTTAAACTCTCTGGAGTCTGGTCTCCTATTCATTTTCCATTTTGGCCTTTAAGACCAAACGCTGAAGTCCTCAGACTTTATAAAGCAAGTAAAGCTAGGACTTAAGGCCCTCAATTTTTGAAAAACTCCGATTTTTGAAGACTTTGTATATACATATAAAGTCATTCTCATGTTTTTCTGGCCGTCATCCTAAGAGATCCGATTATTTAAGGCCCAAACTCTCGGATAAATGTTAAATAAACGAAATTTTGAGCCTCTTGTTTCTACCGTAAGAAAGTTGTAAAATTATTTAAGTCTGATATATTGAGTACTAGCTAAAAGACCCGTGAAATTCACGGGTATTTTAAAGAAACGTTGAAAAAAAAAATGAATGACATCGCTTATTATGAACTTAGAAGGTAGAGGAAACCACATTTAGATAAGCAAAGGTAAAGTATAAAGTATGTAATATTGAAACACAACAGTCAATTAACCAAAAAAACATAACCATCTTCAATCCTTGTTTTATACTAATGTGAGATACAGATACATGAAGTTGTGACCCTAAACTATGTAGCACTTTTTTGTAGACCATGTTGGTTGAGTTATTCGTGAGGTTTCGGTCTTGGCCACAAATAACCATCTTTAATCATTTTTTGCTCCTAATGCGAGAGTCGGGCTGCATATAGCTCGCCATGTGTAAAAACAAAGCAACATACAATATTTTATTTTATATGCATCTTAAATAACCCATTTAAAAGATGGGAAATTTGGTATTGAAACTTGTGTATATATTTTCTTCAATCTTCTCAATGCTCTTGCTTTTGAAACTGATTACATGGAAATACCAATATCTCAAAGACATGAGAGTACATTAAGTATTTTTATTTATATTTGACACTATACCTTCAAAAATTGAATAAATCTCATGTTTCAATTAATATTTTTTGGGCAAAACTAACTCGAACATGACTCAACCTTGTTTATATTAATCATAGTTCTCATAAATACTTTTTAGCTATTTGCTAGTTTTTATCGAGCAAAGTCTTGATAGACATGTTTGAGCTCTTTATCTTCCTCATCGTAGATCAACTGGAATAATCTAACTATTGGATCCAGTTCAAGCTCAGCCTAGGGGGTATTTGGATTAGCTTGTTTAGGAAGCTTAATGGTTTGTTTCTGTTTCTAAACACAATACACTCATAGGCTTTTCGAGACTACTCAAGCTCTTTTTAATAAGCCAATTGAAACATTCCATAAATTGCAGCCCTGACACATTTAAATTTACTTCTTCTACAACATAACATAATCAATTACGTTATACAATAACCTGGTCCTATAAAAATGCGTACATTTACTGTTGTACTTTTGTAAAAGTCACTCAATTTGAGGTAATTTTGCATTTATAAATCCACTGTTTATACAACAAACAAATAAAACATAACACAAAAACACATTTTTCAGTCACATGTTAAATAATAAAGTAAAAGGGTGTTTGGCATTGCCTTTTGAAAGTGGTAAAAGAATCTTTAGCAAGATAAAGTGACATCCTAGCCTTCGCTCGTGACATGATTATAAAACTTCCTTCTTATACAATAAGGCATTATTCATATTATCCTGACAACCAATAGAGTACAACTTTATTTATCGCAGACGGAAAATTTTATATAACATGTTTATATACAAACGAATGTCCTAACACAAAAAAAAGTGTGCATTATTAGATACTCGTAAATGGCTATAAAATTCTTGACAATATAAAATAAGCATACATACAAAAATTTAAATAAATGGTAGAACTATATGAAAAATAGACATACGTACCTTGATCTAAAAAAAAATAAAAAATAAATAATAATCTATTAAACATTTGTGGTTAAATGATTTATCAATCACAAAGGTTAATTGATATTGAAATTTGAATGCAAAATAGGAAACTATTGAATCGGGTGTAAGACACTTCCAAAGGTTAAACATATTAAATAGTTGCCTAACAGGACTCTTTGTAGAATTTTAAACATGTTGTACAACATGTATATTCAAAATTCACATTCAGAGTTATCGGGAATTAAAATGGCTAGGACATGCCCTGTGATTTCACATGTTTTCTTCGCTGATGACTCTTTATTTTTTCTTAAAGCAAACGTGCATGAATGTAAGATTCTGGTGGATATCTTGGATCGGTATTGCAAGGCATCGGGTCAAAGTATAAATTTCACAAAGTCTGCCGCTCTTTTCTCGCTGAATAGCCCAAGGCATCTCCAAGAACAAATATGTGGTCTATTGAATGTTGAATGTATGGATCCGAAGGCTCGTTACCTTGGCTTACATTCTATATACGGTCGAATAAAAGGTGATTTATTCTCTTTTATTTTGGAAAAGGTCCTTAAAAAAGTTCAAGGGTGGAAGCAAAAATTTCTCTCGCAAGCGGGGCGTGAAATTCTCATCAAATCAGTTATCCAGGCAATTCCATCTTATGCAATGCAATGCTATTTGCTACCAAATGGTTTTCTTGATAAGCTTCTATGTCATATCCGAAGGTTTTTCTGGAGCGGTGAGATTGATCAGAGATATATTCATTGGATGAGTTGGGATCGCCTTTCTAAACCTAATGAGGCGGGTGGTCTTGGTTTTAGAGATTGCGGTGTTTCAATTTGGCTTTGTTAGCAAAACAAGGTTGGCGCCTCTTAATTAACCATGACTCTTTTTGGGCTCGGGTTCTTAAAGGTCTATATTATCCTAATGGTCATTTTTTAACAGCTCGCAACGGTTCTCGCCCCTCTTGGTTATGGCAAAGCATTCTACAAGGTCGCGATCTTTTTCTTCAAGGAGTTAGATGGCAGGTTGCAAATGGTGAGAGTATATCTTTTTGGAACCAAAAGTGGGTCCCATACGAGGAAGACTTTTACATCCGCCATCCACGTGGTCCATTTATAGATTCTATGAAAGTTTCTGATTTTATAACTCACGGACAATGGGATGTGAATAAATTGCAGGCTCATCTATTCCCTATTGAAGCAGACTTTATCTCTCGCATTCCGATCTCTAGTACAGGGGCACAAGATAAGCTTGTTTGGCATTATGATTCCAAAGGAGTTTATACTGTTCGATCCGGATATCGTCAAGCACTTTTTTGGAAAAAGAATGAAACTAATTATGCATCTTCATCTGGAAGTCCGACTAGTGAGTTTTGGAAACAAATTTGGCGCTTAAAAACAGTTCCAAAAATTAAGAACTTTTGGTGGAGGGCTTGTTCAAACGCTCTTGCCACGCGTGAAGCTTTATTTCGACGAAACTGTGCAACCTCCCCGACATACCTCATATGCCATTCCTCCCCTGAGACCGTAGAACACTTGTTGTTCGAATGCGAATGGACAAAACCTGTTTGGTTTGGCTCGATCTTGGGCCTTCGTTTAGATGGTTTATCAGGTACTATTACTTCTCGTGTTATGTCTTTGTTACAGCCTTTCCAATCCAAAATCGATTCTACAAAGTTCTTGTCTTATTTTTCCACTCATGCATGGTCTATTTGGAAAGCAAGAAATCGCTACATATTTGATCATCTCAAAATTTTTCTTGCTAGTGTTATTTTGGAAGCTCAGACAAATGATGATGCTTTTCAATCAGCTGTTTCTTCTGAATCCATTTCTATGTCGGCGACTAATGGCATCTCACATGAATGTTCACATAAGTGGATCCCCCCCCCCCCCCTTCAAATCTCATGAAGCTTAACTGCGATGCTTCTTTTAAGGATTCATCTGCCGCTATTGGGATTGTTGCTCGTAATTGTAATGGCTCTTTGCTTCAATGTTTAGGTGAAAAGTGTCGTAGTGAATCAGTTCTTGCTGCTGAGTTAAGTGCCATTCGGTCAGCTTGCATCCTTGCTGCTATAAACGGATGGAATTATGCTATTATTGAATCTGACTCTCAATCGGCGATTTCACTTGCTTCTACGAAGAATGTGCCTCCCTGGGCTTTAGCGGCTTTGGTTTCTGATATTCAATATTGTAAATCTCAAATGAATTTTCAATTGTGTTGGGCTTCTCGAGAATGTAACTTTGCAGCTCATCATGTTGCTAAAGTTGCTTACTTTTCTGATGTAAACTTCATTTGGCTCGATAACTTTCCTTCTGAAATTACCTCCATAGCGAGGAGTGATGCTTTGTAGTGTTTTGGCTTCGGCTTTGTTTTATATAATCTGATGTTCAAAACAAATGCATTATATAAAAAGCCCATTTCTGCATACAAAAAGCAGAAATTGGATTAACAAGCTTATTTAAAAATATCAATAACAACCAAAGGGTTTGGCACCCCATTTGTATGAGAAGCTCCTCAACCAAATGGTTATGGGTTCAAGTCCTGCTTATGACATGTGAGATAGATTTGTGGTGTAAATATTGTGATATAGTTAGAAAAAAATTGCCGTTCCATAAAAAAAATAATAAAATAAAAAATTTAACCGCTTTTGCATCAGTGAATTTGACGTTTAGTTTTCCGCAACGATAGTTTCACTCTGTGACTTTCTTTCATCTCGTCATGAATCATTCTTCAATCAAAGTTGATTTCAAGACTTAGAGTTTCCAAAACTAAAGTTAATTAATCTATTTAAGATCGATGCAACGGTTCTTACAAGCGACGGTACCCCGTGGACCCTTCCTGACGACGGTTTAAATTCCTGATTTTCCGATCGTTCGGGGCATTCTGGGGCTGTTTTGGCTATTGGTTGCTTGTTTGGTCTTGAGCCGAACGGGTGGCTTCTAGCCTGGTGGCTTCGGGGATGTTGACCGTAAAGATGGATGAGTGGTGTTTGGTTTGTCACGTGTGGTTGGCTGCGGCGTTTGCAACAACTTCCATGCTTTCAGACCTCTTCAGTTGTGCAGCAAGGCTTGTATCGCCTTGCCGTATTGTGGGTTTTCTGTGTTGAATACCTAATCAATGGTATCGGTTGGATTGATCAATGTTTCATTTCGTCTGTCGTCACTTGCTTACGTATATCCACGTAAAAGAAACCGATCCCTCATGTTGCTCGCGCAACAAAGACCAAACAAATCCATAGCTATGCCATAGATCAAAAGCAAGGCTCAATCTACGCATGTACGCAATAGACCTAAAGCAAAGCTTAATCTATGCACGGTAACATCATCGTCAGATCAAGTCACCTAAAGAAACGAGTCCATTCACCTTAACAACCGCGTACGAGTGAGTCAAACCAGCAGACGCAAGCAACAAATTGTCACGTTTGCAAAGTGATGGATTCAAATCACTAACGAGGCATGAGAGACCGGTCCGGACATGCGCATATCGGTAAGCAATTACAGGATTTTGAATTCCATTCAGCAACGTTTCCCACAAGCGACGATACCCATCACGAGCTTGGTAACCAAGCAAGCCCGATTGACGACGATCCAGGAAGATAATCCCTGAAACCATCATCACGGGCTTGAGATTATCGAAAGATAATCTACTCCCGGGTTGGAGGGACGAATACGCGACCAACTCTTGCCGACACTCTCGCCTAACTCTTTCATGATTTGGGTCTCTTCGGGTCATCGTCGCTTTCTCGTTAGGGTACAGCGTCAAGGCTTGAATTTCTATCAAGCCCCACCGGTGCGTGCAAGCCCACACTGATTAAGAGGGCGTATTTGCCTTCGACGTAATGCACGGAGCACACAACGATGGTTCCATAGGCCGACCGGTGCCCGAAAATGTTATAAATAGATTTGTTCATTTGTTGATTGAATATGAAATATCATACCATATTGATTTTAAAAACTTAATCAAATCAAAAAAATGCTAAACAGGTAAATTCTATAGAAACGATTTTTCAGCAAATAATTTTGATTAAAAAATCTCCGTTTTGAAGTTTCGCTTTATACTTCACGAGGTTGAGCCACTCTAATACTAGTATATAACAAGAAAGTCATTTGGTTGCAAAATTAAAGCCTTTTAGAATGTATCAAAAAGATTCTTCCTTTGTTTGAAAACTTTAATTGAAAATAGTACTCGTATGAAAATAAAATAGTCTGGCAAGATGCTCGTAAAATTTACATTTCATGTCCTTGAGAACACAGTAACCAAAACAAGGGCAATCCTTAACCAATACCTATTGAATAAATAATTAAGTCGTGTACACCAAACAACTGATTAACTATCAGAATAACATCTAGACATAAAAAAGATATATAACACAACATAACTAGCAAAGGAAAACCAATATCTTTATTTCAGAATCTACTATCTTTAGAACTGGTGTATGAGCCTGATTAGCATAATATCAATTAGGTCCACTTGAGTTATTTAGTAAGACTTGTTGGATGGGTAAAGACCATAAAATAACAACTTACTTTCTCCATTTCACCGAGATGAAACACTTACTTTTTTATTAACATTTAAGCCAACGAAACTTTCAAATATTGTTATGAGGTCAACAAAAAACTAATTATATTAAAAATAATACTTGAAATGACTATATTACCCTTGTCTTCTTAAACTATACCCCTCATCTTCTTCCTTCCAGCTTTTCTTCCAGCTTTCTACTTCACACTTTAGTCCACCAACACCCTCTCTCTTTTTTCTCCTACAATGGAGAATCATCACCATCGTCCTTCAACCACCGTCAACCACCAATCGCCACCACTAAATCCGATCACCATCAACGACCCAAACAATTCTTGCAACCTAACAACCTTCATTCAAAACCGACCCATCTTCCTTCAAACAAGTAGTTCAGCTCCTAACCGGAAAACAACATACCCTATTTGACTATAACCACATGGACACTCTTTTCACAACAAAATCCTATTACGAAAGTGGCATTGCAAATACAGGATTTCAAACACAATGCTTCTCAAAGTGTAAACACCAATACAAACACAACAACACCCTATGTGGGTTTCGCGACTGACCGACGTAAAAACTAACAATGGACACACCCTTGGTTCCATGTTCTCACCGAGACAAACTAACACCAACAAACCTAATCGAGTCCCTCAAGGTGCTATATGCACCGTGGGTACACAGTAAGCACAACCCACTTTGTGGGTGTATCTTTATTTTTAGAAACAAACCAAGGACCATTTTTGTGGTTGTCGTACTCCAAACTGCCAAACAAAAAACCTCAACGGGGTTATTACTTAAGCCAAAGTGTACCTCAGAAAAACAACATTACTACAATGACAAGCAAGCAAAACACACCACAGATTCTTTTCTATGGCTTCATTTCAGCAAGCTCAGGTGCTTTTAAATATTTCATCTTTTTTATATTTTTTTGGTTTTTTTATATGATCTGATTTGTGGGTTTTAAGTTTTAAGTAATGGGTTTTTGGAATTTGTTAAAAAGATTAAAAAGGGGGGGGGGGGGGTTTGGATTGGGTTTAAGAAGACAAGGGTGTTTCGGGCGCGTGTGGTGGTTAAACAAACAAATGGAGTCACAAGGTGAGTGTTGGTGGCGGCGGTGTGGTGTTACGGTGGGCGGTGGTGGTGTTCGTAGGTGGCCGGAGGTGGGTAAGAGGGTGGCGACGACTAAGAGGAAGGAGGAGACAGCAATGAACCCTAGAATTCTATCAAGTGGTTTATGTTTAAGAAGACAAGGGTAATATAGTCATTTCAACTATTATTTATAATATAATACAACTTTTTGTTGATATCGGAACAATACTTGATAGTTTCATTGGCTTAAATGCTAATAAAAAAGTAAGTGTTTCATCTCGGTAAATTGGAGAAAGTACGTTGTTATTTTATAATCTTAACCCTTGTTGGATTGTAAACTTGATTGGGTCTGATAAAGATCGGACTATCTATAAAAGCCCAACCCCATATGGAAGAAAATTCTAGAAAGTCATAGAATTGCCATAGAAAAACATCTATAGATGTTTAGAAGATTGTAGTAGATGATATCTACTAAAAGTATCTAGTTAGTTACGGTAGAATTATATAGTAAAAATATCTTGTAGAAATATCTAGAGATCTATGGATCTACAATCTTTTGTGGACAAGTATAATTATGTGATGTAGTGGAGCATTTGTAAGCAATAAAGCAAAGTATAAGTAAACATAACATTGTAAAATTTCTCTTATGTGTTCTTCTTTTCATAAGCCTAAAAGGCCATAGTGTTTCCAATAAATTTGTATCAAAGCTTGAAGATCAAGATATCAAGCATGATGAACTTGTTCCAATTTCATCGTCTTATTAAAGACAACTATGGTAGTTGGTGCATTCGAATGAATGCATTACTAGGTTCACATAGTGTGTGGAAGATAGTCGAGAAAGGTGTTGCGAAAGCTGATGATGAAAGTTCCTTAAGTGCCGCCCAAAGGGGGGAATTGCTAAAAGTAAGAAAGAATGATCAAAGTGCTCTTACACTCATCTATCAATATCTTGATGATGCGATGTTTGAGAAAGTTGCAAATGCAATCACTTCTAACGAACCGTGGGATATCCTTCAAAATGCTTTCAAAGTAATTGATAAGGTAAAAAAGGTATGCCTTCAAACTCTGAGGAGAGTTCGAAAAACTCTAAATGAACGACGATAAATAAAAAAGTTCAAATAAACCCTAATTTGTAACTAAAAAGTGTAGTACTTAAAATACTAAAGTAGTTAAAGGGTCATTACGCTTTGGTTAAAATAAGCGATTGTGAAATTATAAAGCATGTGGTCGGTTTGTACCATATCAAATAAAAGATAATCACATTAGTTAGCAGCTTATAATTTGTATCATATGCTTTATTAGTTGTATTTTTCATGTATAAGGTGTTTTATTAGTTACATTAATCGCATGTGTTGAATATATATATTAATTGTACATAAGGCTTCAATATATGTATTTGTTTAAAATTTATATTAGCAAATCTTAAAAAATTGTAGGAAAATGTTTAACCACCATTATATGTAGCGCAATAGTTATCAAACTATATCTCTAAACCGAATGATTTAGTTCTAGAAAAATCATAATTCAAGTTTAAATAAAGAGCTAGGTAGGCCGTTAACTATTTCTATCTACCTGCAAACACTTGTCATGCTTAGAACGGTTACATAATAGCTAAGTTTGACATTCAAAGAAAACGTGGCAATAAAAATAGCTAACGCCTTTGACCTAGTGCATGTGAGTGTGTCCACTAACCATGAATTTGTGGATTCATCTCATTAGTGGATTGAGTGTTTGAAAGTTTTGTGTTTCAAAAAAACTACATGGCAATCAAAAATATACTTACAGCAATGCATGTGTAGAGCAATATACAAACACGGGAATAGAGAAAGAGAGAGAAGATGAAACCTTGATTCTGGTAGACATTGCCAATTATATGGACAACTATTTATGTATGAAAATGCTGTTGCTGATATCAGTTCATTTCTTTCTCCGCAACCGTCAAATGAAAGCAACTGTTATAGAACAAAAAAGATAAATCAAACTTACTCTATATCTCTCTCTCTCTCCAAATTTTAAGACGTATAAGAAAAGAAACATATTGTACAACACTTTAATGCACATAATTTTCAGACGTACAAAACAAGAAGCATAGTGTACACCACTTTAATGCAAATATTCAAAAAACAAAACACCACATTAATGCTATTTAATGAGTCAATAAATACAGTTATTAAAACGCCCTTTACATAAGAAATACAAATTATCAAGCATATTGTACAACGAAATTAAACACAATTCCTGAATTAAATGTCACTAATACAAATAATAAAGCACATTATACAAATATTCAAGCCCGAACGGGCAACGGGCCAAATGGGCTTGAGCCCGAACGGGCGCGTGCCAAACGGACTCGAGCCTCAACAGTCACGGCCAACGGGCTCGAGCCCGAACGGGCTATACGAAATTCTTGATATTCGTAAATTTATTGTCAAAAAAAAACATAATAAAATAAAATACATGATTTACCGAAAAAATTTATTTCAAGGTACCCGCCGCCGCAACGCGCGGGTACCCTGCTAGTTTCTATGATGTGTTAAGGCTAGAGTGATTTTAAACTATCCCTCCCGGAAATTGGTTCATCTCTTAAGTTATATCAGATCCATTTATATCGTAAAAATTGACTAAACTAATAAATAAGTGAAGATTAATTTTTGTATGAGCACAACTTCTAGTTTATAATGGTTAGCAGCAGAGATCTATCTTGAGCCAGAGTACTACAGTTCTGTATTGATTTTAGGGTTATTAGATGAACCACAATTTGCTTATGTATTGATTATTATAAAGCAAAAGATACACAAATGCTGAGATATGAGGATGAATTGATTACCACTCTGTCCTCTTGAACTAGAATTCCTCTTTAAAATATGTTGTAAAGATCCTCTTTCTTTTTGGTTGAATATATTTCAGGTGATATTGACATTTGGATTATTTCTTTATAGTCTTTAGGCAATTTAGGCTCCCATATTTCATGATCCTCCTGTATATATTAGACAATCAAAAGTCACATGTGAATGCATATTTCACACTTTATGCATGTCTTTATTCTCAATTTTATATTTAATATGCATATTTTCTTTGAAAATAAAGTATATAGTAAGTAACAAATGAAATTATCCTTGAGATTATACCTTTTAATTTTGCCTATTTTACGTTTTACTGTAGCAAAGAGAGTAATAAGATATGAAAATCATACTTGGAATTCCAATGCTTTCTTAAGCTGTATTACCACCTCTGGTGCTGTTGGTCGCTCTGTTCGGTCGCGATGTAAGAATTGATAGGCAGTCTCTGCAAATATAGCTAGTGATTGTGGCAGAATTTGTTCCTTTATACCCTCAAACACCAGCTCGTCAACTTTTCCTTCTTTATATTGGCGTTTATGCATTGCGATATTAACTTGAATATGGCCATCGGTATCTTCATGATATATCAACTTGCCACTCAAGAGCTCACATAAAACGGCACCAAAGGAATATATATCAGATTCTTTGGATAAAATGCCTACTTCCAAATACAGCGGGTCACAATAGCCTAGTGTGCCAACAACAAAATCAATGACATAGTCCACATCCTGATTTATTGTACTTATTGAGCAAAGCTGAAAACCACTACTTTTAGCTTGCCAATCCTCAGTTAGTAGGATGTTGGCGCTTTTCACGTCCCTATGTATCACCACCTGTTCACCTCCATGAAGGAATTCCAACCCACTCGCAACATCAATGCATATCTGAAGTCGTTTCACCCATGTAAGACTTTCGTTATTCAACCACCTATCGAGACTTCCTCTTGCGGCATATTCATATGCAATTATCTTTTCATCCCCTTCAGCACAATAGCCTACAAGACCAATGAAATTCTCATGTTTATACTCCAAAAGAATTTCAAGTTCTCTAAGAAAATCAGGTTCTCCTTTGCGGTAATGACTTTATGTCCATTGGCATGTATAACTTCTCCTTTGTATACCGTTCCAAAACCTCCTACCCCAATGACCTTAGAAGCATCGAACTCTTGTGTGGCTAATTTAATGTCCGCAAGTGAAATTTGGAGGTTGTCTTTTCTTCTAATCTGTGAATCAATAGACCCTCCATTAACATAATAATTACGATAACTAAATTAAAATTCTCATCCAAAATTCAATTGAATTAATATCTTGAACTTGAGGCTATCCATAAGAATAATTTTTTTAGTAGATTTCATAGCCACAAGTTTCCACATTCTATAAGATTCCTAAATATTGATAACAGAGCACACTAGCTGTCACTACAAGAATCAGGACATTTAGCCACAGAAATCATTTTGCCACGATCAGATTCGTGGCTAAAAGTGCACAAAACGACAAAATAGTCGGTTTTAGCCATTTACCTTAGAGAATTACTTTTAGTCACGCCAATGTCGTGGCTAAAAGTTATAAAAACTTGACTTTGACTCTCAACGTGGAGGAATTGGTCAAAGAAATGTGCTTAAACCTTTAGTCACGACTCAAGTCGTCACTATAAGTTTATTTCTATTCTTTATGTATTTGTTTAACTTGAGAAGGTACTTTTAGTCACGGATGGGTCGTGACTAAAAGTTTTTACCAAGACTTTACTTTTCAACGAGTAGAATTTGGTCAAAATAATACACTTTCATATTTAGTCACGCCTAAAGTCGTTACTATAAGTCTTTACTATATTTTAATTATTTTCAGTATTTATCTAAATATTAATAAATATTAATTAAAAAGTATTTGTGACTTTTAGCCACGATTTGGGTCGTGACTAAAAGTTATAACATTATTTTATAAAAAACGATTTAATTCTGAAAAGTTTTAAAAATATTAAAAACTTTTAGCCACGATATGGTCGTGACTAAAAGATTTGGGGAAATTTAAGTTTGCCTCTAAAATTTTGGGACAAAAAAAAAATTGTTCCCGCGCAACCTTTTGTGACGATGTGTCGTGGCTAAAAGGTTGATATTGTAATTATGTTCTATTTATATATAAAGTTGTGTTAGAAAATCGAGCTAAATTCGCCTAATGTTGATGCACTACGTTACGCAATGTTAAATAAACAATGGAGTAAAACACAAAAATTACCTTACCAATCGGTAAACGTTTAAACATTAAAACATACGAATTAGATTACAAATCGATAAACGTTCAAATATTAAAACATACGAATTACTTTAAAAATCAATAAAAGTTTAAACATTAAAGTATACGAAATATATTTCAAATGCTAAATTGGTTTGGCTCAATGAAAAACTACTCCAAACCAAATTTTGAGTCATTATAAAGCTCGTGAAGTAGTGCAGCTGAATCACGTGGCTGGTTATCGGGATGCATTTCCATTTCTAGTGTTGCCTCGAGTAACTTTATCTTTCTAGTAAAGAACTTGCAATTCGTGCACTCTGCATTCCCAAGACTCAGTGTTGAAGGTCCTACAATAACTTAGAGATGTTAAAGGTCCTGCAGAATAACTTGGAGGCGTTGTAGCTCATGTATAACGATATTATCTCGACTCATACGTTTATCATCTCATGTATAACGATATAATCTTGACTCATCCATTTAACATCTCATGTATAACGATATCATCTCGACTCGTCCGTTTAACAAGGTATGTATATCTATATCATATCAACTCATCTGTTTAACATGTTATGTATATCCATATCATCTCGGCTCATAAGTTTAACATCTCATGTATAACGTTATCATCTCGACTCATCCGTTGTATAACGATATCATCTCGACTCGTTCGTTTAACATCTCATGTATAACGATATCATATCTACTTGTCCGCTTAACATCTCATGTATAATGATATCATCTCGACTCCTCCATTTAATATCTCATGTATAACGATTCCTCCATTTAGCATCCCATGTATAACCATACCATCTTGAATCCTCCGTTTAGCATCCCATGTATAACGATATAATCTTGACTCATCCGTTTAACATCTCATGTATAACGATATAATCTTGACTCATCCGTTTACCATCTCATGTATAACGATATCATCTCGACTTATACGTTTAACATCTCATGTATAACGATACCATCTCGACACATCAGTTTAACATCTCATGTATAACGATATCATCTCAACTCATCCGTTGTATAACGATATCATCTCGACTCATCCGTTGTATAACGATATCACCTCGACTCGTCCGTTTAACATCTTATGTATAATGATATCATCTCGACTCATCCGTTTAACATCTTATGTATAATGATATCATCTCGACTCATCCGTTTAGCATCCCATGTATAACTTTGGTCTAATGCATAAGAAAAAGAAAACCAGTGCCTACGTGAACGAGGCTGCTGCTGCCAAGCACGTAAGTTACAACACATTATTTATATTTTTTTATGTGAACAAGGGTGTTTGGCTATTGTTTTAGTAGTCACCAAACACCCTTTCTGCTGCAACACTCCCTTTTTGGTGCATGAACTTTGTAGCGTACTTTTTGGTGCATGACTTTCTTGTCACAACAGCCAAAACACACCCTTTCTGAGCAGCAGCCAAACACGCCTGTTGCAGCAAAAAGGGTGTGTTTTAGCTGCTGTAATTTGATGATTTTTGGTTGCTTTGTTGGTTAGTATTGTGCTGAAACTAAAAAAGTATTCTGCTGTAATATTTTTTTTGTTAGAGTTTCTATGGTCTATATTTGCTAGTCCTTGTGTTTTTGCCTATACTTATACCTACTCGTTATCATGTCTTTAAGCATCCACATGCGTATATTCTTTTGTACTTGATCTTTATTCTTTATCTTTTGTAACTACATAGAAAGAACTCGAAGACGCCAAAAAGAGCACCAAAGAGAGCGGGGAGAATTTGCCCGAAATAGAACTATTGGCAAAGGTTTTAGGAACACGAAGTGGGCACACTCGTTCAGTGGGGCGAAAGCTTAAAGGGGTTTCAAGTACCTCTTTGGATACATCTTCGTCTTCAAGCTACTATAGTGCTTCAAAGACATATACACAAGAGGAAGTGGATAAGCTATTCGCTGAGGAACGTAAGCTATTCGCCGAGGAACGTAAAAGTATTAAGAAAACTATTCGTAAACAAGTTGCAACCTCCTTTAACAAGAAACTTGAAAACATGATGACACAATTGGCCAGGAAAGGTATAAATTTGGATAAAGACACTGTTGTTGGCGAAGAGGATGAAGAATATGAAGAGAGTGAAGATGAAGGAATGGAGGATGCAGATGGGATGGAGAGTGAAGATGAAGGAATTGATGAGAGCGATCATGATGAGTAGGTGTTGTGTTTTCGCAAAACAATTTAGGTTATAACTATCGTGTTTTGGTATTAGGATTTTATGAATCATGTTGAAACGAATTAGGATTGTATGAATCATGTTGAAACTAATTAGGATTTGCTGAGACTCTTTATGGTAATATGAATTATGTTGATATTTGGGATTGTTTGTATGTTACGGATCAAGAAAAACATCTGGGAAAAAGCTGGAAATATGCAGGTTTGCTACTAAAACAGCAGATGTAATGCAAAAACAGGTTTGCTTTTAGTCACGACAATACCGTGTCTAAAGGCTTGTAATTCAAAGATCATTATACTTTTAGTCACGGCGGCTCGTGACAAAAGAAATATAAATATTTTAATATTAACTAGTTTTTACCACGAAAAGGGCGTGGCTAAAGATCCCACATTAAAATATGAATATACTTTAGACACGATAAGGTCGTGGCTAAATGATTTAATAATATTTTAATTGATTTTTTTGCCATATCTTTTCAAACTTTAGTGTGACGCATGGTCGTGTCTAAAAGATGTTGACTTTCGTCACAAAAAACGTTCGTGACTAAAAGTTTGAACTTGTCGTGATAATAGGTCTTTAGGCACGGGGCTTTAGCCACGCAGATTTAGCAACGTTTTTTCGTGACAAAAGATTTATAGCCACGATATCTTGACTTTTAGCCACGAATTTGGGTCGTGACTAAATGCGTCGATTCTTGTAGTGTGTTATGAGGGGTCAAACATATAATGATAAACAAGGTTTGTGCTAGCTAAAACAATAACTTACCTGAATTTCTAATGCTTTGTTAAGTTCATTAATGACATCTTCCATTTTTGGGCGTTGGGCTTGAGTTTCTTCAAGATATTGGTACGCGATTTTTGAAAATGTTTGCAAAGAATTTTTATCTGGTCCTGCACTTAGAGAAAAATTTTTCTCATCAGTTTCTTCCATTAACTTAGGATCCACCATTTTCGTTATTGTTCCCTTGACAAAATGTTGTCGCTCAATGGGTGCAAGCCCCAATTCATTTTCTCTGGTGAACGACGGATCATAGGCCAACTTCCCGGACAAAATCTCAAATAGAACTACTCCAAAAGAGTAAATATCTGCTTCTTTTTTTAATTTACCTGTCTTTTCATATTCTGGATCTCTATAGAATGGTGTTCCTGCGTTATTATTTGTGATCAGAGTGCTTGCCTTTTGATTATCAGGGTGGAATTTGGAGAGTCCAAAATCAGCAATCTTAGCGACCCAATTTGTGTCCAATAGGATATTGGCACTTTTAATGTCACGATGGATTATCTTTTGTTTATTTTCTAAGGTGGTATGGAGGTAATTTAGTCCACATGCAACATCAATGCATATTTGTATACGCTGCACCCATGTAAGATTAGAGGGAAAGCAGTGGTAACACCAATTAACACCAACACCACTATCACGTCAGCGCCACATCACTTTAACACCAAATAACATAACATCAAAAATACCAGGAAATCATAACACTAAATAACACCATTTTCAGGGACCCACCTTTTTTTAAAATAACAATTTACAAATTCTACCTTCAACAATTTTATTCATTAAACATTCAAACACTTCATTTATAAAATTAAACATTACAATATGAAATAAAAAAACATTACATTAAACAAAACGACATAAAAGAAATTACGAAATAAAATACGAAATGAAAAATACGATAAGTAAATAACTAAAACTATTCGTCATCTACTTCCATAAACTCCTCACGTTCATTCCAAATATGCTCCATAAGCTGCTGTTGGAGATTAAGATGAACATCTTTGTCACGTAATTCCTTATTCCTTCGACGACGCACATCACATCTGTCAATCCATCTGTCTTGCATGTTTCTAGCCGGATTCCTAAACAATGCTCTGTACTCACTTAGAGCATACTTTTGGTCTTTTAAAATTATGTTATGCAATATGATGCAAGAATACATGATTCTACGTATCTTGGAAACCTCGTAAGCTTGTGCTGGTTGTTGTATTATTCCCCATCGTCCTTGGAGAACACCGAAAGCACGTTCAACATCCTTTCTTGCACTTTCTTGTCGCTTTTTAAAGAAACTGTGTTTCTCGTCTGAAACTGTTGTGAACGATTTGACGAAAGTAGCCCATTGTGGGTAAATCCCATCGGCTAAGTAATAACCCTTATCAAACACAACTCCATTTACCGCAAACGGAGCTACAGGGGCTTCATCTTTAAGCAGGTCATAGAACAATGGTGAATTATCTAAAACATTGATGTCATTATTCGCTCCCGCTATACCAAAAAAAGCATGCCAAATCCACAAATCATGTGACGAAACAGCTTCAAGCAATATAGTAGGGTATTTTTTATGACCACTAACATATTGACCTTGCCATGACACCGGATAATTTTTCCATTGCCAATGCATACAGTCGATGCTACCAAGCATTACCGGAAAACCATGTTCCTTTTCATGTTTTGCATATAGGTTTTCAATGTCATGCATAGTTGGTTTTCTTAAAAACTCAGGTTTAAACAAATCAATAACGCACATATTGAAATTATCCAGACATTCACACCCTGTACGTGCACTCATTTGCAAATACTCGTCGAACGCATCCGATGTGTTGCTGTATGCCAATTGGCGAATGGCCATAGTGCATTTCATGAGAACACTAATACCCATTCGACCTGTACAATCGGGTTCTTGGCTAAAGTATGCAAAATGAGCAGGAAGAGGATCGGAAGTATATGATTCAATACCGGAAACTATTTCTAGAAATAGTTTCCGGCTCATACGAAATCTATGACGAAAGTCTCTATCTGGATACTTACAATGTACATTAAAATTGTCGGCCTTCAAACGCTCTTCTGCAACCTCACGCTCACGGTGAATTAGGTTAAATGGAAAGATGATTCGGATTCTTCTTCTTGTATTCGTTGGTACTCATAGGCGGCCATACTTGCTAAAGCATCGACTTCATCTTCGATATCGGAAAGGGTTACATGTGCGGCATAAGTTGGATTTTGATTCATGGTGAAATAATTATTTTTGGGATATAAGATGGTTATATTTTGTTTTTGCAAATGGGTTAGAATACCCAATCTATTTATAACATTTAAAAAAAAATTTGCAAAACTTTTTAAAAAAATATAGCTGTTGTTAAACGGCAGTTTTTTTTTTTTTTTTTTTTTTTTTTTTTTTTAATTCAAATATAGCCGTTTGTTGGAGGGGGTGTTTATTTATTTTTTTATTATTATTTTTTTTAATATATGGTTCATGCTAGTAACGCACGTTACTATGATAACGTAGGAAGCAACGCAGCAGCAACGCAAGCCATCAGGGAGTGGTGATAACGCAGAAACGGCGTTAATGAGGTGCCACATAGGCTATAACGCCACTCAGGCGTTATTACTCCCTCCCCTCTTAGTCATCTTACCTTTGCCCTCTAGATAATCTTCAAGGCTCCCATTAGGAACATATTCATACACAAGGAACATATGAGGATATTCATAACAAAATCCAAGAAGAGAAACTATATTGGGATGCTTACACATAGTAAGTGTTTCAACTTCGGTAACGAACCCTTGTTCTCCTTTTGTGTATTCCCTGATGTGTTTTATAGCAACAATGCTACGTCTCTTAGGGAGTTCATATTCCAATTCGCCTTTCATTGCTGAGGAATCAAAGTGCTCAAGTTCTGCTTTGTACACCGTACCAAATCCGCCTCTCCCGATGAAATATTTTTTAGCAAAATCATCGGTGGCTAATTTTATAGCATCAAATCCAATCTTCAAGAGTCCCATATCTTTCCCCTGCAAATTATGTGTTCAGGGGAATGTTGATCAGTGCAAGAGCACCTACATGAGTGTTAATTCAAGTGCGCATAAAAAAGAAAACTGAAAGGCTATTACATTGTTTTTGTAACACCCTGACCCGCGAAGGGCTAAAGTGTAACATTATGGAGTCAATTCAGAACACAAGCCAAACGGAGATACATATCTATACAAAGCTTACAAGGGAATAACTAAACAAAATACAAAATGCAAAAGAACAACAATAATGAACTAAGCCCAAGATCAAAACTTCTAATCAACTCTAAGTCCATCCAATAGCTAATCAGGGTGAAGTCTTCTAAGCCCACAATAAGATCTCTCCGTCCATAACCCAGTTTCTACTAAACCTGCCGCATCAGAAAAGAAATGCGGCTGAGCTTACAAAGCCCAGTGAACAGATATAACAACGAAGTAATAATGAAACAGAAAATGAATACTGAATAAGGTATGAGGGAAAATAACAGCAATGAAATCAAAGGTAAGTGTGAAATAGTAGTAAAAGGTAAGGTAAAGGTTAGTCATCAACCACGAGCCCAGAAACAGATATAATAATGCCTTCATAAATGCCTTCATCATAATCATAATCATAGTCATAATGAAGGGAGACCTCAAAATATCAGATGTAAACAGAGGGGTGACCTCAATGGGTTGTGAAGGACGTGTATTGCACACACAGCCACATTCACCAGATAACAGATAACAGATAATAGAAACAGATCTAGGATGCATCCATACACCCCCACAGAAATCAGATTGGCCATAGTAAATCACATCATAAAGTGCGCATATCATATAACAGAAAAGGGGACGTGGCAGAACATCACTCCACTGCCCTGGAATCATGCCAGAGGTGGATCTCTGACACGGACATGGAACCCCCATGCCTAGTGAAATAAATTTGGCTCAGGTGTCAAACTAGAATAGGTCAAACAGAATAGGTCAACAGTATGTCATAAATGACACAGATCATAAGTCATCATAATCAGATCATATCAAAAATCCATATCATAGGTCATATCAAAAGGTCCAAATTAGAAGGTTCAAATCAGAAGGTTCAGATAGCAAAGGTTCATGTCAAGGTTTACAAATGACAAGGTTCATATTCAGAGCTCAAATCAAAGGTTCAGTATCAAAGGTCAATGTTCCAAGCTCCAAAGTCCCATAGTTAATGATTAAAGGGTCATAATGAGAGTTTAAAACAAACGTTCATTTTAGCAGGTTCCCATCACTTGTTTTAAAAAAAAAATCATAGTACAACCCCATTCAAAAAGGTTTATAACAAAGGTTTATTTAACAAGGATCTTCCAAAAGATAAAATTTATAAAAGTGATCTTTAATAAAGGTTGTCATGAGGTGTTCTTTAAAAGTGGTCTTTATGAATTTATAGGAAATCCCATATAGAAATGACCTTAAGTCATATTAAAGTGTCTTTATTAATAATTTCTCCTTTAAAAAGGTTCTATATCACATTTAAGAAAAGAACTTTTACCTCCCGTTATATTATCCCAAAAGAACATTCCAAGTGTCACAAGGGTCTCACCTTTCGTTACAATATCCCAAAGAGTACCCAAAGTCTCACAAAGGTTCAAAGGTTAAGGTCACAAAAGGTTATCGAACGGATCATAAGAGTTCAAACGGAATCAAAATATGATAGCAAATCGAAGACAAAGTCGAGAGAGAAGAGGTGTGCACTCTTACTGAAAGAGTACGGAATAGCTGTACCTTATTCCAAAGCAAATCAGACCAAAGCAAGAACCACAGAAAATAGAGGGTCACTCCTTCTTCACACCTAAAGGAGTAGAAGATGGAATTACAAAGGATTCCAATTCAGATTATTACTTTTAGTTTACCTTTCCATTTTAAGTAATCTTTCTATTTTTAGTAACTTTTCCGATTTAGTAACTTTCCATAATTAGCGGGTTTCCAGAATTAACAGATATTATCATTTCAAATTAAATTAAGTCCTTACTCAGAGATTATAATGGAATAAAGGTATATTTTAACAAGTTACAGAAGTCTAAGGTTAATTATGACAAGTTCACAAAGTTCAGGGTTTTAATTGTAATTTCATCAATTTCAAAGGTATCAAGTGAAAATACTTCAAGTTACTGATTTAATACTCATCTTATTCAGAATGACATCATAATCCCTTTTGTTTCATAATTTTACAGTTTATACCCCTCTAGTTATAATATTTACAAAACAAACCTTATATTTACAAAATTCATGATTTAATCCCTCTAATGTCCATATTTACCAAACAAGCATATTATTTACTAAATTTCAGAATGTCACATCAGAGTTTACATATAGTACTATTCAGCCCCTCAGATTTCAGAATTTACACAATTAGTCCCTTAAGTTTACAAAACTTATTAATTAAATCATAATTCCATAATAATTACACATTAGGCCCATAAATACTCAAAATTACACAAAACACTTTTAATATTATTATTTGCTCAAAATGGCTTCAAGTTTCCAGATTTTACATTTTTAATCCTTACATTTAATATCCTTTAATTATACATTTTGCACATAAAATCCAATTAATTATCAAATATACATTATTAGCCCTCCAGTAACTTTAACATACAGTAACCACCACAAAAATATCATATTTACAGAATTAGTCCCTTATTTAATATTTATTTAAAACCGTATAATTAAATAATTAATAATTACAATTTAAGCCCTTTTATTTATGAAAGACATTCAAACAGCCCATGCACTATTTTTACATGATTTTCCCATCAGTTTATAAGTCTTCCAAAACAGCCCCATAAGTTTTAGAATTTTCAAAATGACCCTTAACATTTTTAAAATCCATTCAGTGCTAAATAATTCCACAAACCCTAAACCTATTTTTCCCCAAATCATTTAGCAATTATTACATCATCATGAGACATTAATTAACATGTAGAAATACTAAAAATTCAAACCCTAGCTCATTACATGCATTTTCTCTTTTCTTTTTTTCTTTTTTTTTAGTAATCGGTAACATAAAATAATTATCAAAACATCACGTTAAGCCTTCAAACAATATGAGGACCATCTTTACACTGTTCTACCATTATACTAACATGTTCTAAAAATAAGTAGGTACCTCAGAAAATTGGTTTTCACTTAGTTTTAATTAAAAACCGAAATTAGGGTTTCTATTGCAAATAAATTAAAACGAGCCTATAAATTTGCATGACTTGGTTTTTATATTTTTTTATAATGTTATGGAGTATAAGGAGTGATACAAAAATACCCAGAATATTTATGGATGAATGGAATGATCAAAAACGATTTTCACTTACTTGGCTGAAATAACGAACCAAAATAAATCACCCCGACCAACTCGATCACTCCTGGAGTATCACGTTATTTTTATCATGTTCACAAGCCTTCAATTTAGCTGGGAAAAATGATGGGATGGCTGGAAAAATTGAGGCCGTATGAAATTTTGGAGTGTTTTAGGGTTTGATTTTTGGTAAATATTTAGATATACGGTTTATAGAGAACAAATAGGGGTTTTGGTAACTGATTTGGCCGAGTTTTATGGCCCATAATGAGATATTAAACAGATTTTAATGGTTTCCATATTTACTTGATATATATCTTTAATTATTTTCATTTAATTCCATAATATGTATACATAAAATAAATAATTTAGACCCATTAGAATCCTTAAGCGCCATTTATATAATTTGTACTTATTTTATGATATAAAAAAATGCTAACAAAATTATTTGTGGTCATATAATACTTTGTGTTATTTATTTAGGTTTTATTTGGTATTTTAATTGTAGTTTATAAATTTTTAAACTAGTAAGGGCAATTTGGTAATTTTATAGAGTTTTAGATTTTTAGGTATTACAGTTTTTCCTTTGGTAAAACAATTAATAGAGATACTTAACTAGTGATAATATCAACTTTAAAAAATTAAAAATGTTATCTTATCTTATCTTAATTTTAGCTTAACTATATAATGCACAAAGCCGTTTTTGATCATTAATTACACTAAGATAGTGAAAATTATAGAATACAATTTTTCATGTGATGTGTACAAAATCAACTGATGTATCAACACATGAGGTGAGATCTATGCAAAACAAGTATTACTTAAAAAACAAATAAGACAATCTCAACCATCCATCCACCTTTCATCTAATGGGTAAGATCAAATTAAAAAATAACAAAAGGAGGACAAAATTGGTATTTTAACTCATTTAATATAAAAACCCACTTTCCACCTTTTTTTTTTAAATAATATATCTTGCAAACGGTAAATCTTTAAGCTACGAAAAATATACCATCGCGACGAGAAAAAAATTATCTTTCTATAGATATGCATTGTTATATACTTTCGACGAACTTTTTTTTTCAAAATTCAGTCCAGAAAAATCCCACGGGATTCGTAAAAAATCCCATGGGAATCGTAAAAAGACGATTTTTTTTTCAAAATTTTCGTCCAGAAAAATCCCACGGGATTCGTAAAAATCCCATGGGATTCGTAAAAGATGATTTATTTTATTTTATTTTATTTTTTTCAAAATTTTCGTCTAGAAAAATCCCATGGGATTCGTAAAGAAATCCCACAGGATTCGTAAAAAGACGATAAATCACAAAGAATTCAGTATGAATCCCATGGGATTTTTTAGTGCATCCCATGGGATTCATTGTGAATCCCATGTGATTCTGTATGAATCCCATGGGATTCTTTGGTGCATTCCATGGGATTCATTGTGAATCCCATTCGATTCTTTGGTGCATCCCATGGGATCATTGTGAATCCCATAGGATTCAGTATGAATCTAAAGGTTTCATTGTGAATCCCATGAGATTCTTTAGTGCATCACATGAGATTTTTTAAATGACTAAAATGAGAAATATAATATTTAGTGATTGACATCATTTTCATAAAATAATTACGAGTACTTTTTTCATGTGTGTTAAATATTCAGTTTTTCTATCATTTTGTAAAGAAATCCCACGGGATTCGTAATATTTTTTTTTTTCAAAATTTCCATCCTGAAAAATCCCACGGCATTCCTAAAGAAATCCCACGGGATTCGTAATATTTTTTTTTTCAAAATTTACGTCCAGAAAAATCCCACGGGATTCGTAAAAAATCCAACAGGATTCTGTATGATTTATCTTACCGATAAATCACAAAGAATTCAGTATAAATCCCATGGGATTCTTTGGTGCATCCCATGGGATTCATTGTGAATCCCATGGGATTCTGTATGAAATCACAAGGGATTCTTTGGTGCATCCTATGAGATTCATTGTGAATCCTATGGGATTCAGTATGAATCCTAAGGAATTCTTTGTGAATCCCATGGGATTCACAATGAATCCCAAAAGATTCATTGTGCATCTCATGCGATTTTTTTGTGTGCATCACATATGATTTTTTTAGTAATTACAAGTAAAAAAAGTTCAATATGATTATTAGTGTAGTAACCAGAATGGTTCGTAACTTCATATCATCAAATTATAAATATTCCTATCTCATTTTAAAACTCATTTTTTATTTGCAAACATACAAGATCTTAAAAATGTAACTTTTCCAAATATATCAAATATAACAAAACTAAAACAAAATAAAAAGTTCATCTCGAACTCTTTTAACCAAAACTAAAACAAAATAAAATTTCCGCCCAGGAAAATCCCATGGGATTCTTAAAAAAATCCCACGGGATTCGTCGAAAGACAATTTTTTTTTTCAAAATTTTCGTCCAGGAAAATTCCACGGGATTCCTAAAAAAATCCCCCGGGATCTTAAAAAAATCTTACGGGATTCTTAAAAAAATCCCACGGGATTCGTAAAAAGACGATTTTTTTTTTTTCAAAATTTCTGTTCAGGAAAATCTCTCGGTATTCTTAGAAAAATCCCACGGGATTTTTTCAAAATTTTCGTCCAGGAAAATCCCACGGGATTCGTAAAAAATCATATAGGATTCTGTATGATTTATCTTGTCGATAAATCACAAAGGATTCTGTGTGAAATTACATGTAATTACTATGAATCCCATGGGATTCTGTATGATTTATCTTGTCGATAAATCACAAGGGCATGGATACACCTACCCACTGGGTAGTTTACCCAGATGAGGTGGCACTGAGTCATTGGAAGAGAAGAAACAATACTCTCCTCTTTCCTCCAACAAAGCATTAATTGTCTTTTAATTGTATTTTTATTCACAATGGGTAGACTACCTAGTGGGTAGCTTAAGTTTTCTCCAAATCACAAAGGATTCTGTGTGAAATTACATGTGATTACTATGAATCCCATGGGATTCTTTGGTGAATCCCATGGGTTTCATTGTGAATCCCATGAGATTCTGTATAAAATCACAAGGGATTCATTGTGAATCCCATGGGATTCAGTATGAATCTCAAGGGATTTATTATGAATCCCATGGGATTCTTTGGTACATCACATAAGATTTTTTTTAGTATTTTAGTATATGATAAATTGTCCAAAAAAAACATACACAACATTATAAAAAAAAAAAAAAAAAAAAAAAAAAAAAAAAAAAAAAAAAAAAACTAAACAAATATTTTCACTACTCACACTCCTCTTTATAACCCCCTTTTCCCATCCCATATTCTCTTTGATCACATGGGTTGATTGACTCCAAACGGTCAACCTAATTGACCAGGTGATGGTCAACAAAGTCAAACTGCCTAGAGTCAATGCTCCGCGGAATATAGTGTTTCCCCGGGTCGTTATGTCCCGACGAGGTGTGAATTGTTATCAAACAGGTTTGTGATCGGGTGAATTTGGACAGAAAAGGGATTGTGATTGATCTGAACTATGGAATCTACAAGGAAATAGCTTAAATAAGCTATATGAACAAGACTGGAAAGTTGGAAAAATCAGAAACGTTTAAAACCTAAAAACGCGTACGTTTAGTTTCAATAACGTAAACGTACAAAATAAAAAGTGAAAAGTGAAATCTGAAAACCCTCAGGGGGTGAAAATGACTTTTTTACAAACCTAAAGATAAAAGAAAATTTTTAGAGAATTAAAATTAATTTTTACACTAATTACTTATTTAATATTAATTAAATACTATTTAATACTAATTATTAATATTTAAATAACTTAAACAATATAATATCAATTTAATACTAGAAAAATGAAAATTAAATTTCTAAAATTATAAAATAACTAAAAACAAATTTTAAAATTAAAAATATGCTTTTTTTTCTTTTTGTGATTTTTATATTAATTAATTACTAATTTAATATTAATTACCTAATTAAACTAATTTAAATTATTAAAAATACTAAAAAGACTTAGAAAATTAAGAAAAAAATCATAAACCTAATTAACCATTACAGGAATCCTAAAAAATTATAAAAAGTTTGTAAAAATTTTATTTAGACTATTTTACTAATTATTATATTAAATATTAATTAATTACTAATTAAACTATTTAAATTATAAAAACTAGAAGATGAATAGTAGAAATTCTAGAAAAATTCCTAAAATTATATTATATTATATAAAAGCTAGGAAAAATATAAAAACTAGGGTTTACTTTATAAAAACTAATTATGCTATTTAAAACTTAATTATAAATTAATAATTAGTTAAACTAATATTAAAACTAATAAATACTATATGACCATATAAAAATCTAAAAAAAATTACTGAAAGTACTTAAAGATAAAAGGAAATTAAGAAAAATATAAAAATACAAAGTGCTTAATAAAAATCTAAAAAGGAAAATTAAAAAATTAAATTACATTAAATAGAAACTATCACTTATAATTAAATTTGATTTTTGTGGATTTTTCTTTTTCTAAGCTGTTAAACTACTGAGAATAAACAACTTTAACCAAGATAGAAAATTTAGGACTAAGGAATAAGCAAATTGAGAGCTTATGAGCTTATCAGCTTGGGCTTTTGACTCAAATTGATGTTTCAAGCTCAAATAAGCTATCCATAAGCCACTAAACTAAAACAAAAGGAATAATAAGATGAACATAAGTTAGAGGTACAGTAATTAAGCTAAAAGAACAAGAAAGAAGCACTGATAAGCCTGGGATAAGCAAATAGGCAATTCCATCAAACTGATGCACAAGTACCCCCTGCAGTCAACTTTAGGCTCACATTCAGCTTATACAATAAGGTGAAAAATCCATTCCAGGTACTGAGAAAGCAAGCTGAGCTGGTGGGCTTTCCAAAAAGCCAAATCTCATTGAGTGGGGCCCACATATGTGCTTATGGAGGGCTTATGAAATATGGCTTGTGAAACAGCACACTGTGGTACAGAGCAAGTTTGGGTGAGGCCTTGGGCTTATAAATAAGCTAGCATATTATAGGCTGATGACACAAAAAGATAACTCACTTAAAGACAAGCCACCACAGATCATGTAACAACAAGTTCAGCAAAAATTGAGCTTGTGTGGAGCTTATAAAGGGCTGCTAGGGGACTTGCAAAAATATGCAAGCATGCTGATGTGCAGGGCTGCTAGGGAACTTGCAGGCATAAAAAGCCAATCAATAAGCCATGAAAAACTGAACTGGGGGGAAACATGCAAAAGGTAAACTAGGGGATCTTAAATAAGCTACAAGGTAAAGCAAATAAGCAATCATGAAAGCCTAAAAGCACTAAATAAGCTATAAAAAGGGGGCTACAGTAAAAGAAATGGGACAGAGGGGTATGTAAAGCTAAGTCAGTCACACATAAATGCACAAACAAACTAATCTACTAGGGAAACAGGCAAAGGCATCTAAGGAGAGATCTAAAATAAGCTAGAAGTAGCAATAAAAGCAGTTGAGACACCTAAATGAGCATAGTAAGCTAAAATTTGCCTGAGGGCTGCAAGTTCATTAACAGGTTGGAGGGCTACTTAGAGGGCTGAGTAAGCTAAAAAAAAGAAATCATAAAAATACAATAAAAATATGTTCATACCAACCAGCTGGGGAGTAAGCTAGGGACAAATTTTCAAGTCAAGTAGGCAAGTGATGAACAATTTAAAAATTCTTGACCAATGGGGTGTGGAGACAGGGCTGCTATAGTGGGTATGCAAAATGGGCAAAAACTAGCTCAACTGATTGACTCATAAGCTGACAATAAGCTACAACAGACCTAGATAAGCTAAAACTGATAAAAGCTATACTACCCATTAACAATAAAAACTTAAATCCAATTCTAAATCTAACTTAGTTACAGTAACTATGAAGGTAAAAAGGAAGCTGATCGACAGGTTTCAAGGATTGGGTCAAAATGGTACAAACAAGTTTATTACCTAAAAGGCTAAAACTAATGAACTAGAAATGGAGACATGTATAGAACACTGATTTGAGCTAAATGAAAACAATTAAACAAGCTTAACCTCCACTGATTCAATATAAGTTGTGAGCTCTAGTTTATAATACTTAACCACAGATAGTCACTACAAAGGCTAAAAACTAATCAATAAAGCTAAAAGGCAATCAAATACTTATCAACCACATTAAACAAAGCTAGACCAAGGTACTTAGTAGAACAGATCTTACCCAATCCACAAAATACTAGTTAAGCCAAACACTCTTGCATGGAGTGTCAGTTTTCATTTTGTTGAAGAAAATGTTATTTTACCCAACAAGAACTTGTACTGTCTGATTGATTAAGTAACAATAAGTTAAATTAAGCATTAATAAACTTCTAAATAGGCATTTGAAATAAGTAATTCACAATAAACAGATGCTACAGTAAAGAAAATTTAGACTTTCAGTGATTTTTAAAAGAGTACAACCTGAAATTAGGAACTAAAAGACTTAATAAAAATTACACTAAGACTAATTTTACTCTAAATTCCTACTGCCTCTTCAAGGCTTACATATTTTTCTATTTATACTAAAACTGAAATTAAGGTTTCCATCTTGTCTCCTGTTCTTCCTGTGACTTCCCACTTTAATTTGGGACCTTTGGATTGCTTGGAGATAATCTGAGCCGTTTGCTCCATTTTGGCGGGAAATGATAGATAAGCAACTTTGGAGATATAACGTGTGACAGGGGTGTAGGTTTGGATTGTTGTGGAGGAAAGGTAGTGTAGGGTGTGAATGGCAGGGGTAGGGGTGGTGATGATGGTGGTGGCAAGCTATGGTAGCAGGGGTAGGGGTGAGGTGGAGGATGAGGGTCAAACCAAGTTTGACTTGGGTGTTTTATTCAAAAACGGGGAGAAGTATTATTTTGGAGTGGGCTGGGATTGAAGTTGGGCCAAGGAAATAAATAAAGGGTATGGTGGGCTATTGTAGGTGTTGGGTAATTTGGATTTTTGGGTTAATAACATAAGGGTCCGGTTGGTTTGTTATTTAAACAAGGACCAATTGTGTAATTTAAGCAAAGTGGAGGGGGTGAATTTGTATTGATCCATATTAATTCAAAAGACCACTCTTGCCAAATGTAAACAATATAAGGACCATAAATGTAATTTTCCACTTTTGAAAATCCCGAGGACTAAACTTGCCAAAATTCAAAGTTGAGGGGTTAAAAGTGAAATTTTACCAAAGTTATCAAAAAGGGCCAATCTTGTCAAAGTTGAATAGTACAAAGGGTATTTTTGATATTTTTCCAATTTTAAAACACAGGGACCATTTTTGACATTTTTCAAACGTGAGGGACCAAAGTTGCCATTTTGCAATTTTTGACTTTAAAGGATTTCTTTTGACAACTTGTGAATCCCAAAGGATCTTTGGTGATATTTTACATGTTTTGGATTACCAGGGGCTAGATTTGCCAAATTATGAAAGTTGAGGGACTGAAACTGCCAATTATGCAAACTTCGTTCGTTTTTCATTTGTTTTTAAACATTTTGCATCTAAAACATATAAAACACAATTCCTGGAATAATTTATGTATTTTGATGCATTTCTGAGTGTTTTTGGATGTTTTGGCAGTTCAGATACGATAAAAATGATGAGTATTTACACACTTATCAATCCCCCACACTAAACTATTGCTAGTCCCTAGCAATCTTTTGAGAAAAACTTAATGTATTTGAATCTCTTTACCAAAAGCCATCACTTCTGGAGTAGCCAAATGTATCAGTTCAAGTAAGAACTATGGTCCACCTGATAACCATGTGATTTTGAGCAAACCACCAGCTGTCAACGAATTTGATTTGTCTTTACCAAAAGCCGTTTGCTTCTAGACTAGCCAACTCTTGATGGACAAAGTCAACATCTTGGTGAGCTGATTACCAATTATGGTTTTTCAATTGCCTTTACCACAAGCCATAATCTTGCGGGCTAGCCAACTCTTTCACTTTTTAGGATATGGCGAGTTGAGATACCATACAATTTTGGGCAAATTGTAAGCCATAAACGAATTTCATATATCTTTACCAAGAGCCGTTTGCTCCTGGATTAGCCAATCCTTTTGTCGTTTAGACATGGCGGACTGATAACCACAAAAAATTTTGAAGCACAAGTGAAAAATTTTTAAAAGTTTTGGTCAAAAACGGGGGTACTAGATGGTAAAATGTGATAAAATTCGCTAGAATTCCCCCCCCCCCCCAACACTTAGAATTGAATATTGTCCTCAATATTCAAAGTCCCGGCTATTATGCCGACTCTTTGAACGTAAAAGGGAAACATTACAAGCTAAATGTGGAAACAACATTTTTTTTTCACTTTATTTGTAACCACTGCATGGGTAACTCCCCCACACTTAGGGTGAAAACCCTATATGCATGCTACTGTTTTTGTTTACCGAGTCGCTAGCTTGACTCGACCCCGAATTCATTGGTTCTTGTGGAAGCATGATATGGAAAAGACAATTGATGAGGCGAAAAATGAACCACTTTCAGGGAGTCATTTAAGCCCGGAATTGAATTTATTTGATCAAATATTGCCCTAAATCGTTTCCTTTTGTGATTTTAGGTACTTTGGGAGTGAATTCTGGAAAAGGAAGCAATTTGGACGTTTTTGGAGCATAAAAGTGAAGAAAACGGCAAAGACTTAATTTTCCATGCTGAGAACAGTACCTGACGGCGTCAAGAAGAAAATGCTGACGGCGTCAAGAGTAAAATCCGTGACGACCCAGTGAAAACCTGAAGGCGTCACAAGAAGGGCGTCAAGAGTTAATGTTGTGACAGCCTACAATTAGAATACACATGACGGCGTCAAACCCAGATCTAGGCAGTCCGAGAAATTATTTGGCGGCGAGATGACGGCGTCAGAAGTTTGTTCTTGACGCCGTCACCTATCAGAATCTATATATAGTTTCTATTTTTCATTCATTAAAAGAGGAACTTGTGTGGAGAATACTAGGGCCGAACTTTGTAAACCCTAGGTCGTATTTTACAGTATTTTCAAGGGTTTTCACCCCTTGAATCCTTTCATGTTCAATTGAGATAAGTCTTCTTTCAATTCAATCAATATGTCTATGTGTTGTTTGAATATATCTTATGTTTGTCTTGATTTCAACATGCTAGGCTAGATCTATCATGTGTTTGCTTAGATGTAATGAAACCTAGATGTTAATTATATGTTGATTACTTGTTTATAGTTGTATTGGATGAATGGTTTCAATGTTAGGCTTAAGAAAACTGGCAGATCTCCATTGTGTAACATGCTTGAACGTCTTAGGAAACATGAACCGATGTGTACTAGGTTTTATTAGTTGTATTTAATGCAACTGTAACAAGTAATTAACATGTAAAAGACATCTAGGGAGTAGTGAAATCTAAGTAAACACAATTCTCCCATATATTGCTCACAACTTTAGTATAATTTAGTTTTATTTTCATTTTAGTATTTTATTTTCATTGCATCTTAGTAATTGGGTTAGTTGACTAGCAACTAATTCCGCCCAACTCCTTCAAACCCGAGATTTTTAATTGCTTTCATAAAAATATAAAAATACAAAAAGAATCATCCCTCATCTCTAGACCTAGTATTTAGGTTTTCTAATCCTAGCGACACTATTCCTAGCTGAACGATCAATCCCCCGGTACTTGTCATTATATTATACTACATCGATCATGTACACTGCCTGGTGGGGGTTGTAAGCTTCTCGAGATCCCTCGAGAGGTAAAGCCTGGTACAATCCCTACGCATCAAGTTTTTGGCGCCGCAGCCTGGGGAATAGTTATTGTCTAGGTTAGAATCTCTTTTTATTAGGTCTACTTGCTAGATTCCTTTCTAGTAAGATTTTATTTTTATTTTTAGGTTCTCTTTAGTCTATCTTATTTCTTCGTGTTTTTGTTCGTAACTCTTCGCCATCCGACATCATGGACGATGGTAACATCTTTGAACCCATCATCCCACCACAACAAAACCTACCACTAGATAACCAACCTCTTAGGCCCCGAACCCTAGGAGAGTATTCCCGACCTAGCCACCAAGGCTACCGAAACACCATTGAGCTCACCCAAGGAGCCAATGTGACCCCCTTGCGATCCGACACCATCCGATTGGTGCAAAGCGGATGTGCATTCCATGGACTTCGTTCCGAAGATCCAAATCAACATCTCAAGGACTTCCTTAAAATCGTAGATTCTATAGACCTTGATGTTACAACTAGAGAGTCAACCCGATTACGCCTATTCCAATTCTCTCTACGTGATCAAGCTAGTCAATGGCTTGAGCGTTTACCCACGGGATCCATTACCTCATGGGATGATCTCACCACTCGTTTCCTTGCTCAATTTTTCCTACCGGGGAAAACTACCAAGCTTAGAAATGATATCTTGATGTTCCAACAACGTCAAGGTGAAACTCTATATGAAGCATGGACTCGATTCAAGGACTTACTCCAAAAAGTCCCTCATCATGGCATAGATCTTTGGCTCCAAGTCCAAATCTTCTATGACAATATCGATCTCTCCACAAGGCGAGCCATTGACCAATCGGCCGGTGGTAAGCTACGTGATCTAAGTGCGGAATAATCATGGGAACTCATAGAAGATCTTGCTCTCTATGACAACGAAAGTTGGAATGATCCCCGTGATTTGAACAAAACGGTCAAGGCAATATCTTTGCCTTCGAACAATTCTAGCACTCCCGACCGTAGGATCATGGAACTTGAGGACCAAGTCAAGTTTCTTATGAAATTTTACGAAGCTCCTAAGCCTTCAAGCCAAGTGAACAAAATCACTTCTTCATGCGAATTATGTAGTGGTCCCCATGACACTCGTGATTGTGTGGAACTCCCCGGAACAGCTTTTGCGGACTACGCATCCTCGCGTACCGACGAAGCGGGAGATAAGTGGTACACTTTCAAACCAGAGCCAAACCCTTATGGTGATTCCTACAACCCCTCTTGGAAAAATCACCCAAACCTTAGGTGGAAACAAAACCAAGCCAATTCTTCCCATCCGCCTAATCGTTACCAACCAAACGGTCCACCCTCCAACCATACTTTCAACAACAACCCTTCTAACAACTATGGTAGTACCAACAATATTGAAGGATTGATGTCTAAGTTTATGGCATCTCAAGAAGCTCGCATATCTAGGTTTGAAACCGAATTCAACCAACAACAAACGGAGATTACCAACAAGATAGACAACTTGTTGAAAGCCCTCAACAACCAAGCGTTGACTACACCTAGGAAGGACACTAGGGAAGCCAATACCGGAATCCAAACTAAGGACCCCTCGTCATCCAAACACGTCCACTTTGTCAATGTTGTCACCATTAAGCCAATAGATAAGAATATAGAAGAAAGTGACAAAGATGAAGTTGAAGTAGAAACCGAGACTAGGGTTGAAATGAGGGAAGTTGAGGTTAATAAGGGAGAAGAGTTAGAGGAAGTAGAAACCGTAGAAGAGTACTTTGATAAGTTGCCCACCAAGGAAGAACGAGAATATCATAAGGATTTATTCGATGGCCCCGAGACACCATATATCCTTGACACACCCCTTATCAAAATGGGAGACCCCTCTAACATCAACATACCATGCAACATCGGGCATATGCATATATGAAAAGCTTATATCGATCTTAGATCCCCTATAAACATCATGACTAGGACTTATTATAATTGGGTAATGAAGAAACAGCTTGGTTATAGGATGATGCCCAATAAGAATTTGATAAGTAATTTTGTAGGAAGAGTGAAGGGATTGCATGTGATTATAGGTAATTTCACTTATGATTGCCTAAGCCAAGTAGTGTTCGGAAAATCATTTGTTGAGGCCACTAAGATGAGTTATGATCCAACTTTAGGATTAGTTAGGTTCAAGGAGGAGAATGATGAGATTGCCTACCAAATGCCCTACAAGATTGAGCAACACCGCCTCCTATCTAATATAGAAAAGGAACACAAACAAGCAGCTTACTATAAGAATGATGAGTTTAGACGTAGATGAGTAGAGTATGTGATGAATAGGATGCTTGGTTTCTACAAAGAATGCTTGCAACTAGGTCCGGAATACAAAACTGGAATAGGAGATGACCTAGAGAGAGGAAGCAACGATGAGGTCACGTAGTAACCCATGACCTTGAGTCTAGCTACAAGACTCGTAAATAAAGAAAAGCGCTTCTTGGGAGGCAACCCATGTTTTGCGTGATTTTTATTTTGTTTGTTTGTTATTTGCTTTCGTATGCATGCTTTATTTTTATTGTTGGTAGATCATGTTTCAAAACTAAATGGTGAAAATACTTTACTTTGTTGTTTGGCCTAATCTTAACTTCATCCAAAGGTATTTTTGCAAAAGATAAGTGTAAGGGGAAACCCCAACTATGTTTTTAAGAAACAAAACCGATCATGATTCTCCACAATATTAAGTGAACATGTATATTCGTATTTGTTAGAGTCAAATGCTTGTATCGAGTCATAATGATGTTTTGCAGGATTTTCCAGGAAGTAGGACCAAGTTTTTCCAGAAATTTTTCGGAAACTTAACATAAGAATTTATGCAGGTCACTTCTGACGGCGTCATGAGTTTCCTCTTGACGGCGTCACGTGTAAAAATCTGGAAATTTTACCAGTTTTGTTTTTCTAACGAAGTCTTAAAGTTTTTGTTGAATCATTAGTTTTATAATCTCCAGAAAATCTGCAAACATCATTCCACAAGCATTATATCTTATTTTGTTTTCTAGGATTTATTAGCATATGTAGATTGCCACTAATTTTATGCGAGGTTGCCTTGTCTGTTTTCTCAGGTTTTATAGGTTATGTATGACAAGAAGATGATTTATATTCTGGAAGGTAAGCTTTGATTGTTCATTTTCTTGGAGGAAGATCTAACCTGGCCACCTTATTATCCATACCGAGCGAATCAGGGGAGTATTTGATTTCATTCTTTTTACTTATTTCACTTTTACATTCTTTACTTGAACATTGGGGACAATGTTCATCCTAAGTGTAAGGGGAGGGTAAAATGATGATACCTTACAGATACACTTTCGCTTGAGTTTGTTTGTTTGATGGTAGATGTGTAATAAAACTATGAGAAATACTTGTTAGTGCAATTTTAGCGCCAAATTTAAAATTTTTTACAACATTTAGGAGTGAAACTTTAGCCATAGCAAGCGTCTCATGGATAGGAGATTGTATGACTAGCACAAAACGGTACCATTCAGAAAAATTTTCCACCCAAATATGTGAGGTTCGCCTTTAGATTTGATAGGAAAAGCATTTACTATTAGTGCTTATGAGTGTACCGGTAGCATTTAGATTCTAGAACTTACGTTAGTGATGCATCCCGAGACCGCTAGTGAGACTACATTCGTGTAGTAGGATTTACTACATGATAAGAGGCATTAGGATCACCCTTGTGTTAAACCCGTATCATAATTACTTGACCATTTAATTTGGCTAGTTAAGTCAACTAATTTTTCCCACACCCTTAGCGTTGTACTCATTTTTAGTACACGAAACCCCTAGTACACCCCTCCGAGCCTATCTTTTCCTTTCTAAATTTAAGCATTTTACTTAAAGGAAGAATTTGTTACACCCCACTTAAATGTACAACCGAATCGCCTTTGCCTTCCGTGTATGCACTCATCTTTAGTGCATTACTGTTATTTGTTAAACCCTAAGTTAATTATCTAATTGATTACATGGTTGCTAAGTCGAGTCATATCTTTGTACATATTGTTTTGGGACGATTGGGACTCATGGGTAAAGTACTTATTTTATGGAGTAATGGGGAAGAACATCATTTATCACCCCCATATGTACGTTAATCTTAAAAGTACTCCAAGTGTTTTGATTATCTTGATTCGAGTCATTAGAATAGTTATTTGTAAAGTATGTAAAAATTCAAGTGTAAGGGGAATTTACATTCCCTACGATGTATTATTTTGGATGGTAGGGTAAGAGTGTATGCAAAAAAAAAAAAAAAAAAAAAAAAAAAAAAAAAAAAAAATCGAAAAAATTAAGAAAAAGAAAAAAAAAATAGAAAAAAAGAAAAGAGAAAAAAACATACGGACTACCATCCCGTTTCATTCTATGTTTATTTTATGTTTTTGTTATTTTTCATTTATTAGCTTAAGTCGAGTCTAGTCTTGGCTTAGCAACGCCATATTGTACATGTAATTAACCAAGATTGTTAACTCGCCACCAGTAAAGACTGCCTATATTCAACAAAACCGTGTATTCCATATCCCTACACCTAACGTTACAACCCTTTGAAAGACCTCTTTGATAGTTTATCCTAGGTGCTTACGCCATTTGGTGGAGGTTTGATCCTTTCCCAAGCCTATGGTAATCTATTTTGCTATGACAGGTAGTGAGAGATGTTTTCCATTTCCATATTGTGATATTATTTTATTACACCCGAGAGATGTGAGTATCTAAACACTATTTGTGAGGTGCTAGTGTATGACCTCCGTGCTTGTCTTTGGTCTTTAGTGGAATGATTATTTGTTGTAATTACTTTTATATTAGTATTAAATGACCCCAAACTTGTATTTTGACTAGAATAAAAGCACATTTGCTTGAGGACAAGCAAATCTCAAGTGTAAGGGTATATGATGAGGTGAAAAATGAATCAATTTTAGGGGGTCATTTAAGCCCGGAATTGAATTTATTTGATCAAATATTGCCCTCAATCATTCCTTTTGTGATTTTAGGAGTGAATTCTGGAAAAGGAAGCAATTTAGACATTTTTGGAGCATAAAAGTGAAGAAAACGGCAAAGACTTAATTTTTCATGCTGAGAACAGTACCTGACGGCGTCAAGAAGAAAATCCTGACGGCGTCAAGAGTAAAATCCGTTACGACCGAGTGAAAACCTGAAGGCGTCACAAGAAGGGCGTTAAGAGTTAATGTTGTGACGGCCTACAATTAGAATACACATGACGACATCAAACCCAGATCTAGGCAGTCCGAGAAATTATTTGGCGGCGAGATGACGGCGTCAGAAGTTTGTTCTTGACGTCGTCACCTATCAGAATCTATATATAGTTTTCTATTTTTCATTCATTAAAAGAGGAACTTGTGTGGAGAATACTAGGGCCGAACTTTGTAAACCCTAGGTCGTATTTTACAGTATTTTCAAGGGTTATCACCCCTTAAATCCTTTCATGTTCAATTGAGATAAGTCTTCTTTCAATTCAATCAATATGTCTATGTGTTGTTTGAATATATCTTATGCTTGTCTTGATTTCAACATGCTAGGCTAGATCTATCATGTGTTTGCTTAGATGTAATGAAACCTAGATGTTAATTATATGTTGATTACTTGTTTATAGTTGTATTGGATGAATGATTTCAATGTTAGGCTTAAGAAAACTGGCAGATCTCCATTGTGTAACATGCTTGAACGTCTTAGGAAACATGAACCGATGTGTACTAGGTTTTATTGGTTATATTTAATGCATGAGCAAATTCTAGTGATCCCATGTTAGGAGCTTCTTAGCCGGCTCGACATAGGAGTGAAGTAGGCGCTCATAGGATTGGGGAAGTAAGTATGCCACCCCATGAATGGTATTATGGAATACAATTCGTCATCTACGCAACTGTAACAAGTAATTAACATGTAAAAGATATCTAGGGAGTAGTGAAATCTAAGTAAACACAATTCTCCCATATATTGCTCACAACTTTAGTATAATTTAGTTTTATTTTCATTTTAGTATTTTATTTTGATTGCATCTTAGTAATTGGGTTAGCTGACTAGCAACTAATTCCGCCCAACTCCTTCAAACCCGAGATTTTTAATTGCTTTCATAAAAATATAAAAATACAAAAAGAATCATCCCTCATCTCTAGACCTAGTCTTTAGGTTTTCTAATCCTAGCGACACTATTCCTAGCTGAACAATCAATCCCCCGGTACTTGTCATTATACTATACTACATCGATCAGGTACACTGCCTGGTGGGGGTTGTAAGCTTCTCGAGATCCCTCGAGAGGTAAAGCCTGGTGCAATCCCTACGCATCAACAATCTCCATCGGACTTTCATTCAAGATGTTTGGACAAACATTTGAAGCACGTGAAAGTTCCATTCCGATGAGATATAATCCCGACTCAAGATAATGATACTTGAAAATGCCGGGGTCAAAGATAATGTCTTCATTCCCAAAGGAGTGAAGAACAGGAGAGGTCACCCTGTAGGTGAAGAAAAGGAAGAAAACCATGATGAAAATCATGATAGGATCTTCTTCCTCGAGAGCAGGCTCATTAGCCTGAATTTGGATTTCAAGGGTTAAGCTTAAAAACATCCCGGGAGGGTGGGTGGGAATTTGCAAATCCTCATGATTGAGTGCATTTCCCCCCGGGCTATCAAACTCCGGAGGAGTCATGATATGATGAGTGAGTTCACCGGAGAACTCCTCATGAAGAGAATCATTCACAAGATTTGAATCTGTGAACTCATGTTCCGGAATAGACTCATCACAATCCTCATTCCGAATACCAAAGATTGGATTATCAGAAATCAAAGTGAATTCAGATTCGAATTCAAATAAAGGATTGGTGAGAGTAGTATTAAATGTTTCGGGAACAAGGTGATCAATATTCTCTATTGGACTGTTAGGATCAGAACTGAGTGGTGGATCATGATATAGGAGACTTTCAATTTCTCCCAGATCAGCTTCGAAATCGAGGAGACCATCATCACTTTCTGATGAAAGTGGATTGATGTGAGTAAGTTCATCGGCGAACTCCTCAAGAAGAGGATCAGCATCAGACTGTGGGAGTGATGCCTCAATATACTCAATGTCTCCATGAGATGTACAATCATCATTAAAATCTGAGAAAGTCTCAAAATGATCATTTGAACACTCAAGAGGGGAAGGAAGATCACACATATGCTCAAGAATTCCCTGTGACTCTCTTGGGATTGGGACAAGGTTCTCAACACTAGACTTTATGAATTCGTCCGATTCCTTTTTAGGAACAGTGTCAAGATGCTCGTCCCCCATGCTCAGAGAGTGAGTGGGAACCTCGGGTGTGATAGCAGTTGTTTGAGATGGAATCTCAACTGCTGGGATATCAACTGATGAACTTGATGAAGTTTTGTAAAATTGAAGGATATCAAGTGTATCTTCATCATCAGTGTCATCAGGAATAAAACGGAACTGAGAGCTAGATCTGGCTGCTTTTTCTTTTGTAATTGATTCCCTAACAGATTTTTCATAGGCATCTTGGGAATTTATTCTAGCAGCCTGCTCTTCAGCTATCAATTCTTCCATGAATTTTTGATGAGTGTCTTTTTGGGCAAAGTCTTTAACTAAACCCTTAAGCTCATCAAGTATTTCCAGTACATTTTGAATTTCTGGAAGAATTGCTTGATTCATTTGGTACTGTGGAGGTTGGTCATAATAAGGTGTGTCAAAATTGTCACAAGGATATGGATTCCCCGTTTGACAATTTGAGCTGAAGTGTGGACCTCCATAGTAATCACAACAGTAAAACTGTTGAGTCTGGCTTGGTGAATCGTATGGATATTGGTCATAACCAAAGTTCTGATTGTCTCCCGAAAACTGTTCATAGACAAACGTGTTTCCAGCTTGACACTCAAATCCTTGGTGAGGACCTCCACAAAACTCACACAGATATGTCTGTATCTCATGATGTGGTGGCTGGTAGGATGAATCAGATGTGTCATGGTAAGGATAGGGAGCTTGGTTATAGATAGACCCATATCCAGATTCTACCATGCTACAACCGGGACAATTCCCACCATTATGAGGACCACCACACCATTGGTAACCAAAATGGTGTGGATACGACATAGAAAGAATCAAAGGTTTACAGAGGGGTAGGGATGAAGAATCAAAGATGTGAGAGGGTAAAGGTGAATATTTTTGGATTTTTGAATAAACATTTTGTACAAATAAGAAAGAAAATATTTTTGGGCTTTTTGTGTTCATTGAAAACTGATTTAAAATGTTTTCGTGAATAGTTTTGTTTTTATAAGATAAGAAAATATGAATAAGGATGGTAAATATACAAAGGATTGAATTCCAAAAGCACTAATCAGCAAACCGTTTTTAGAAAAAACGCGCACAACCTCCCCGGCAACGGCGCCAAAATTTTGATTGACTCCAAACGGTCAACCTAATTGACCAGGTGATGGTCAACAAAGTCAAACTGCCTAGAGTCAATGCTCCGCAGAATATAGTGTTTCCCCGGGTCGTTATGTCCCGACGAGGTGTGAATTGTTATCAAACAGGTTTGTGTTCGGGTGAGTTTGGACAGAAAAGGGCTTGTGATTGATCTGAACTAAGGAATCTACAAGGAAATGGCTTAAATAAGCAATATGAACAAGACTGAAAAGTTGGAAAAACCAGAAACGTTTAAAACCTAAAAACGCGTACGTTTAGTTTAAATAACGTAAACGTACAAAATAAAAAGTGAAAAGTGAAATCTGAAAACCCTCAGGGGGTGAAAATGACAATTTTACAAACCTAAAGATAAAAGAAAATTTTTAGAAAATTAAAATTAATTTTTACACTAATTACTTATTTAATATTAATTAAATACTATTTAATACTAATTATTAATATTTAAATAACTTAAATACAATATAATATCAATTTAATACTAGAAAAATGAAAATTAAATTTCTAAAATTATAAAATAACTAAAAACAAATTTTAAAATTAAAAATATGCTTTTTTGTTTTTTTGTGATTTTTATATTAATTAATTACTAATTTAATATTAATTACCTATTTAAACTAATTTAAATTATTAAAAATACTAAAAAGACTTAGAAAATTAAGAAAATTTTTGTAAACCTAATTAACCATTACAGGAATCCTAAAAAATTATAAAAAGTTTGTAAAAATTATATTTAAACTATTTTACTAATTATTATATTTAATATTAATTAATTACTAATTAAACTATTTAAATTATAAAAACTAGAATATGAACAGTAGAAATTCTAGAAAAATTCCTTAAATTATATTATATTATATAAAAGCTAGGAAAAATATAAAAACTAGGGTTTAATTTATAAAAACTAATTATGCTATTTAAAACTTAATTATTAATTAATAATTAATTAAACTAATATTAAAACTAATAAATACTATATGACCATATAAAAATCTAAAAAAAATTATTGAAAGTACTTAAAGATAAAAGGAAATTAAGAAAAATATAAAAATACAAAGTGCTTAATAAAAATCTAAAAAGGAAAATTAAAAAATTAAATTACATTAAATAGAAACTATCACTTATAATTAAATTTGATTTTTGTGGATTTTTCTTTTTCTAAGCTATTAAACTACTGAGAATAAACAACTTTAACAAAGATAGAAAATTTAGGACTAAGGAATAAGCAAATTGAGAGCTTATGAGCTTATCAGCTTGGGCTTTTGACTCAAATTGATGTTTCAAGCTCAAATAAGCTATCCATAAGCCACTAAACTAAAACAAAAGGAATAATAAGATGAACATAAGTTAGAGGTACAGTAATTAAGCTAAAAGAACAAGAAAGAAGCACTGATAAGCCTGGGATAAGCAAATAGGCAATTCCATCAAACTGATGCACAAGTACCCCCTGCAGTCAACTTTAGGGTCACATTCAGCTTATACAATAAGGTGAAAAATCCAATTCAGGTACTAAGAAAGCAAGCTGAGTTGGTGGGATTTCCAAAAAGCCAAAGCTCATTGAGTGGGGCCCACAGATGTGCTTATGGAGGGCTTGTGAAACAGCACACTGTGGTACAGAGCAAGTTTGGGTGAGGCTTTGGGCTTATAAATAAGCTAGCATATTATAGGCTGATGACACAAAAAGATAACTCACTTAAAGACAAGCCACCACAGATCATGTAACAGCAAGTTCAGCAAAAATTGAGCTTGTGTGGAGCTTATAAAGGGCTGCTAGGGGACTTGCAAAAATATGCAAGCATGCTGATGTGCAGGGCTGCTAGGGAACTTGCAGGCATAAAAAGCCAATCAATAAGCCATGAAAAACTGAACTGGGGGAAACATGCAAAAGGTAAACTAGGGGATCTTAAATAAGCTACAAGTTAAAGCAAATAAGCAATCATGAAAGCCTAAAAGCACTAAATAAGCTATAAAAAGGGGGCTGCAGTAAAAGAAATGGGACATAGGGGTATGTAAAGATAAGTCAGTCACACATAAATGCACAAACAAACTAATCTACTAGGGAAACAGGCAAAGGCATCTAAGGAGAGATCTAAAATAAGCTAGAAGTAGCAATAAAAAGCAGTTGAGACACCTAAATGAGCATAGTAAGCTAAAAATTGCCTGAGGGCTGCAAGTTCATTAACAGGTTGGAGGGCTACTTAGAGGGCTGAGTAAGCTAAAAAAAAGAAATCATAAAAATACAATAAAAATATGTTCATACCAACCAGCTGGGGAGTAAGCTAGGGACAAATTTTCAAGTCAAGTAGGCAAGTGATGAACAATTTAAAAATTCTTGACCAATGGGGTGTGGAGACAGGGCTGTTATAGTGGGTATGCAAAATGGGCAAAAACTAGCTCAACTGATAGACTCATAAGCTGACAATAAGCTACAACAGACCTAGATAAGCTAAAACTGATTAAAGCTATACTACCCATTAACAATAAAAACTTAAATCCAATTCTGAATCTAACTTAGGTACAGTAACTATGAAGATAAAAAGGAAGCTGATTGACAGGTTTCAAGGATTGGGTCAAAATGGTACAAACAAGTTTATTACCTAAAACTAATGAACTAGAAATGGAGATATTTATAGAACACTGATTTGAGCTAAATGAAAATAATTAAACAAGCTTAAACTCCACTGATTCAATATAAGTTGTGAGCTCTAGTTTATAATACTTAACCACAGATAATCACTACAAAGGCTAAAAACTAATCAATAAAGCTAAAAGGCAATCAAATACTTATCAACCACATTAAACAAAGCTAGACCAAGGTACTTAGTAGAACAGATCTTACCCAGTCCACAAAATACTAGTTAAGCCAAACACTCCTGCATGGAGTGTCAGTTTTGATTTTGTTGAAGAAAATGTGATTTTACCCAACAAGAACTTGTACTGTCTGATTGATTAAGTAACAATAAGTTAAATTAAGCATTAATGAAGTTCTAAATAGGCATTTGAAATAAGTAATTCACAATAAACAGATGCTACGGTAAAGAAAATTTAGACTTTCATTGATTTTTAAAAGAGTACAACCTGAAATTAGGAACTAAAAGACTTAATAAAAATTACACTAAGACTAATTTTACACTAAATTCCTAGTGCCTCTTCAAGGCTTACATATTTTTCTATTTATACTAAAACTGAAATTAGGGTTTCTATCTTGTCTCATGTTCTTCCTGTGACTTCCCACTTTAATTTGGGACCTTTGGATTGCTTGGAGATAATCTGAGCCGTTTGCTCCATTTTGGCGGGAAATGATAAATAAGCAACTTTGGAGATATAACATGTGGCAGGGGTGTAGGTTTGGATTGTTGTGGAGGAAAGGTAGTGTAGGGTGTGAATGGCAGGGGTAGGGGTGGTGATGATGGTGGTGGCAGGCTATGGTAGCAGGGGTAGGGGTGAGGTGGAGGATGAGGGTCAAACCAAGTTTGACTTGGGTGTTTTATTCAAAAACGGGGAGAAGTATTATTTTGGAGTGGGCTGGGATTGAAGTTGGGCCAAGGAGATAAATAAAGGGTATGGTGGGCTATTGTAGGTGTTGGGTAATTTGGATTTTTGGGTTAATAACATAAGGGTCCGGTTGGTTTGTTATTTAAACAAGGACCAATTGTGTAATTTAAGCAAAGTGGAGGGGGTGAATTTGTATTGATCCAAATTAATTCAAAGGACCACTCTTGCCAAATGTAAACAATATAAGGACCATAAATGTAATTTTCCACTTTTGAAAATCCCGGGGACTAAACTTGCCAAAATTCAAAGTTGAGGGGTTAAAAGTGAAATTTTACCAAAGTTATCAAAAAGGGCCAATCTTGTCAAAGTTGAATAGTACAAAGGGTATTTTTGATATTTTTCCAATTTTAAAACCCAGGGACCATTTTTGACATTTTTCAAACTTGAGGGACCAAAGTTGCCATTTTGCAATTTTTGACTTTAAAGGATTTCTTTTGACAACTTGTGAATCCCAAAGGACCTTTGGTGATATTTTACATGTTTTGGATTACCAGGGACTAGATTTGCCAAATTATGAAAGTTGAGGGACTGAAACTGCCAATTATGCAAATTTGTTCGTTTTTCATTTGTTTTTAAACATTTTGCATCTAAAACATATAAAACACAATTCCTGGAATAATTTCTGTATTTTTATTCATTTCTGAGTGTTTTTTGATGTTTTGGCAGTTCGGATACGATAAAAATGATGAGTATTTACACACTCATCATGGGTAATCTGTGTAAATCCCATGCGATTCGGTATAAATCTCATGGGATTCATTGTGAATCCCATGAGATTCAATATGAACCCAGGGATTCATTGTGAATCTCATGGGATTCAGTATGAATTTCAAGAGATTCATTGTGAATCCCATTGTGAATCAAAAGCATTAATAAATAGTTTATGATACATTTTTTTCAATATTACTAAAAGAGTCTTTAAAACTTTATAATAGATGGACAATAAAACAATCAACCACTCCTAAGTCCTAACTACATTATAAAAAATATGTATAAATCCCATGTGCAAGTCATACGACGGGATTCGTAAAAAAGTCCCACGGGATTCTAAAAAAAATCACTTGTGATTTGTTGTTTTTAAAAAAAAATATACACAACATTAAAAAAAACTAAACAAATATTACTCTATGTAGCTCTTGTGGATATACAAGATTGTTGTAACATATAACTTGATTCATGACTTGTAAGTTGTAACATATAACCAATGCAGGCGTTCGTCTTCTGGACAGTATTAGTGTTTAGAAGTTCAAATTATAAACTTAGAAGGGAAATAACAAGTATCTTACAAGGTATAACTATTTACTTAGCATATGATTGGTAATTCTGAAAAATATCTGCAACAATACGATAGACATTTGCGAAAACGAATGTTGAACCTTCGAGTGTATTAGTAAGTTCTTGTAGCAAGCCTTTCAATTGAGAATTATAAAGTTGAGCTAAGTGATTCGGCAAAGCTACAGAGTCGCCTCCTGAAGACGGATTTACATCCCTTTGGTACGGTATGCATCCAATAGGTCCCACATTAGGGACGACGATCTTTCTAGCACCCATATTATAGTCTCTGCATATAAATAAACCCAAGAGAAGTTATATTTCACTATTTTAGTCTTTACAACTAACTTTACTTTGAAGTGTTGTATGCAAGTATGTATCATACATTACATTAGTTTTACCCACTTGACACGTTTGGGATAAAATGCAACCAGCAATAGTTACTTTTCGTATAAACAGCTCAAAATTGACCTTCTAGATTTTTATCTTTAGGCTACAATCTTTCTAGCACCCGTTTGAGAGAGTGTATGTGTTTAAAACCATTATAAATAAAATATGTTGGCAAAATCTTTTCGATACTATCTTACCAGCACTCATATAAGAAAAGACTTTTTTGCAAGTTCTTTTAGATATAAGCTTTCCAGCAAAGCTACAAGATAATAGCTGATATAAGTATGAATATAAATAAGTGAACATTTAATCTTTATAATAGAGATTTAACTTTTAATCTATAATTCCATACTATAATAGAGACTAGTACAATATTTATCAAAATAAGTGAAGTTCCAAATGCTTTTATAAAACAAACATTTACTTGCTTGCAGCTACGACTATTAGTATCATCAAACATAGCCAAAATGTAGTTCAAGCATACAATCAGAAAAGCTAAAAGCTCCAAAATGCTCCTAAAAGCTCCTTACTAAACATAGCCTTAAAGAAGATCGAGCTGCCAAATCAAAAGCTTCAAGTAGCTTTTCAAAATAAGCTACGACTAGTTTTGCGCGCACATACCCTAGATAAAACTAAGTTACATTGTAATTGTCGCCGCTACTGCTAAGCTAGTTTTGCCAAACATACAATGTATCTCTAATTATAAAGTGTAAAATGATGTATAAAATAAACGCTAATGCTAAACGCTTCTTTTTATCAGTGTTCCAAATATGAGTGTTCAAACAAAATCCAAACGCTAAATGTTTGTTCACAGAGCCTCGAAGTTTAGATTGCTACAAATGCGAGAGTGCCACCTTAACTTCAAAAAAAAATGCAGACTACATTAACTACGACAGGATAACACACACTAAACTAAACCCTTAGCTAGTATTACAACAGCATTCGTCTCTTATACTTATTCCTAACCACTTCCAACAATCAACGATTCCGAAATCACGTTCAACGCCCACACTTACCAGCATTCTACATTTTAAAAAATACAACTAATTTTTATATGATGGCTAAACTTTTTTTGCACCTTTTCTACTCTTAGATTAATTCAAGTAGACCCTGACTACACAGCACTTTTCTAGTACCTTTTCTACTCTTAGATTAATTCCTAACCAACACCTTCAACGCGCTTCACAAACACACAACAAAAAAAAGGTCATACATGATATCTACCTGCATTTTCAGCAAAACATTTGGTACATCATGAACTTGCAAATGAGGCATGTACTTGAGAACCGCTCCTAAAGCATGTGCACAAGTTTCACGTACTGGAGCAACAACCTGATCAGACACAGTCTCCAAAGCTGCAAATAATGGCAATTTAATATCCTGGAGAAGTTCTGAGTTTTTGACTTAATTCCTAGCCCTTTTAATCAAGTTAACAAGCTCACTATTTTGGGGAAGACCATCCAATATATCTACTTTCTCCACCAAATCTTTATTATCGCAATGATTTGCTGCCTGTGATGTGTCAGCAGCTTCAGTCGATGGGTAACTGTCCACACTTGAGTGAGGCTCAACTTTTACAGAGCTTACGACTATTTCACCATTTATCTGTTCAACAGACATACTGTTTTAAAAACTCGAATTTTCATCAAAGGAAAGCTAAGCTAACGATCAATCAATCAATCAACCAATCATTTATATAACTAATTTTATAAAAAACTAATCAATTCAATAATCTATTAATCCACCTGTTTCTGTAATATATTACCAGTGATCATCTAACGTAGACGGAGCACGATTGTGTAACAGATCAATGACGTCATCAATACAACCGGACTGTAACAACCGCCTGATTTTAATTGAATAATTTTTCACAATTAGGGTTTCGCGGTCGTTTGGGGATCTGAGAGAGATGAGAGAGACGAGTGTGAGTGAGTGTGTGTACACGGGGTGTGTTTAGGGGTCAGGTATAATGTATAGAATGACTAAAATGCCCTTAGTATATTTGTTCATTTTAATCTGAAAGAAGAATGAATGGTTGAGATCTTTTTATTTGTTCTTTGGATAAATGTTATTTCGTATTGAACTTTTCTCATTTCCTAATATTTTCACCATCATATCTTTCCCCTAGATGCTTCATCCCACTAAAAATAGCAAAAATGCCAATCAACACGGCTAATCTTCCAACATATGTATATGTATATATTCCCAAACGAGTCGTTGAGGCAATGGGCCTTCATCAATATTAGTTCTTTTTGGTCTTAAATATGCGTTAATTGGTTGTATGCAACCCATGATTAATGTCAAGAATCCAATTTTAACATGTAATAAGTGAATATTTAAACCCCTAAGCTCAGCAACAGCAAAAAGAATCCCCAAAAAAGTAATTGACAAACCCGACCATTGTGAATAAACATGAATCTTGAACCATACACCCCCATTTAAATGTTTCATGTATCGAGCAGCGACTATCCCAAATGGAAAAAACATACCCCATGCAAGGAACATCATAAATCCATGTACCGCCAAAACAGGTCGTAAATCTTCCTCTGCCTCAGCTGAGCCACGAATAAGTGAAATCCGAACTGGTTTAGTACTTGTTCTTGAATGCATATTGTTCTGAGTCAAGTGGTTCGAGGACCATTTAGTCGCCATTGTCCATATGACATTAAGAGGAGAAGTAGGCTCCACAATGTTTTTACATTCAATCTGTTTATGTTTATCACAATTTAAATCCAACGGTCGTGTGAATACAAGAGTGATGACACCATGTTCGAATTTGCATCTTACATGCGTTAAGTTTTCATTTGTGGGATGTAAACTTTGAGCATTCATACCATCAATCCAGTAAGTACTAACATGACCCGTGCCATTAGCATCGACCCAACCCACATATGCAAAACTATTCACCATTTTTGACCCGAACCCAATTGCAAGATACCCACTTTTCTTTTCACCTCGAGCTGCAATAGATATTGACTTTTTTGAAAAGTGTCCAAAAGAATGTAACTTGTTGATCATCTAATAACACACTATTATTATACATATCAGTAAGACCTCCATCAACAACTTGAACCTTCCACCCCATTTTTTTGGCATAAAAAGACTGATAGTAGACTTCATTAGGAGTGTTTCGGCTGGGAGCCCATTTTACTTCCTTAGGCCTGGAATCCACCCCGTGGGCCTCGGGCCCGCCTGCGTAAATCGTTTCCAACAGATTTCTTGATGTTGCATTTCCACCAATTGGGTCAGATGTGATATAGAAAGCCACATTATGACCCGCTTGTATTGAAAATTTAACTCGTACCCCTCTTTCGACCCGTAAAAGAGGAGATTCTTTTTTGTTTATATACAAAACTTTTGAAGGGTTTGAAGGATTCGGGTAATGTAAAGCTGGTCCGGAGGTAACAACAAGTGGTTCTTTCTTATCAGCAATTACAAGGTCTTGATCTTGTTTATTTTCGGCATCAAGTGGGCCCACACAGTCATTTACGCGCTTTGAAACATTAATATGAACATGCACGGATGGAGCCAGAAAGAAATATGACCAGGTGCATAAATTTTTTTTAACCGTAATATAATAGAGTTAAAAAGTGGATGAAAACGAAGATTACATTAAAACGATAAATAAATGAACATATTATTATATATACTAAAACCCATTGGGATGAATAGTAAAAGCACTGTTTTGCACTGTTCATTGCCCAATTTTCACTTTTAGACCCTGTGGTTATAGATCTATTGCAAAGTTAGTCCTTAAAACCCGTTAATATTGTATAGAAAAAGCCCCTCAGGTTAACTTTTAATTTCAAAGTTAGTCAACATACCGACAATCTCAGGCCGTAAAAAATCATATTATTTTCGTAAACACTTTTTGAAAATAGTACTTGCGTTTATCAACCTTTTGCATATATAGTCCCAATGTTGCAAAAATCGTGAATCGGTACTGAGGCGGTCCGGGGCCGATTAGCGATTTTTTACCGATTAATCGGCCGATTTTCTTGACTAGCCCGATTAATCGGCCGATTTCCGTGGAATTCTCTCCAAGGTCCTGGGCCGATTACCGATTAATCGCCGATTAATCGGCCGATTTGGCCGATTTTTGCAACACTGTATAGTCCTTAATAACAAAAATAATTTTTTTACAACCGTTTCATTAAGAGTTTGGATTAAACAAAACATTCCCGCAGCAATGCGCGGGTGCCCCACTCGTTACCTTCTAATTAGTGATTCTACTATCTCCATAGCAAAAAAACACTTACGTGCACCCTCATTTTTAATATTAATAAGTTCTTCTTTCTCTATTACACAAGTTAAAGTGCCGTTAAAATAATCATCACTCATCCAATTACGCAAATCAGTTTTTATGAGCTTCATTTTAGAAAAACATCTTTCAACCGTAGCAGTAGCAATAGAAAAGACTAAAACCAACTTCATTTAAGCACTACTTTTCATATATATTGTAAATACGACAACAATAAAAATGCCCCATGATAACACAATTGGGGTACTATTCATATTCTAATATATTGTTGACAACAATAAAAATGCCCCATGACAACACAATTGGGGTACTATTCATATTCTAATATATTGTTGACTATCACTTAAACTTGTTATCCCTATTTGTTTTAATACAAATTGCATAGTTATTCACTTATTCTTATTGCCCTAAGCCCTTTTTGATGAAGATAGACTATACGAAACCAACAAATTAGTCAAGATTTCATACAACCAATCAAAACATGAAAACTTTAAAAGACATAATAAACAAATGAAAGATATATGTTACGACTTATGAACCTTTTTCATCTTTGTGGTGTTGGTTCAATTTTGGATTTTATAAATTGTTAGGATGATGAATAAACTTGTTCCATTAAAAAAACAATTTCATGGGCTTTTGTGCTTTAATTTATTAAACTTGTTTCATCTTTGGGCTTTTACAAAATTTTATATTTATTTTTTATTTGTAAGTATACGAACTAAATAATACTAGAGACACATTTTAATGCACCGGGTGCATTTAAGATACATTTAAGAAAAATCGATAAGTTTTTCAAAAATTAACACTATATCGAAAAAATCCATGGGGTGCACGTGCACCCGCGGGCACCCCTTGGCTCCGTCCCTATGAACATGACCATAAGTCTTACCATGGTTTTCAGGAATGTAATAAGGAATGATTGAGTCAGGTGATTTTATCGAACCTAAAGCCCATATACAGGTCATGTTCTTTTTATCATCCACATTCTAATCATACTTTTTGTCAATAGATTTCAGCGGTCTTTGATATCTAACAAACGATACACCATCTTTTCTATGTCCATAAACCAACATCGTATTGTTAACCTTATCACGATTACCATCTGACTCAACGTACACTGTGTCCGGACACACACCTTCAGCTTTACCATTCGTATTTTTAGCACACTCACTATACTTAGTAATATGATAATCATCCACAAAAGGCATCCCCTTTTCAGTGAAACTCGTCACTGCCACATCAGCACCAAGCATATGATCATGCTCCTTAAACGGATCCGCCCACCCAAAAGCCATATACTTTTGCATATCAATAGCACCCTCTAAGCCGATATCAATCACATTATCTTCTGATCTTAAAGTCCATCTTAACATATACGTATCCAACAAACCTTACAATTATCAAACATAGTAGGCTCTCCATCAATATCAACGACCGTACTCCCCGTAAAATTAACATTACTAGACGGGGCCGGGGCAGGGGTTGGAGCTTCACTCCTTTCTTTCAACACAACATGCCCGAAATCAGAAGCAGTTGATGCCTTCCAAATGGAAACAACCTTAATATCATCCCACGTAACATTACTCATTAAACCAACAGTAAGACTTTCATTTTTATAAGTTTTGGCTTTATATTTATAATCTAATATAACAAATCCTGACGTTAGATTATCATAATTATCACCAACAGCACCCCACCAATGAACATCAGGGCCACCTGAGAGCATATCAAAACCTTGAACCTTAAAAGAACAATCATTGATTATAGTAAAATATCCTTTTAGCTGATGTTGACACATAACAAATTGGCTTCTGTAATTGAGTAAAGAAGTGTTGGTTTTCAAACACATAAGGTTTCCATAAATGCATGATGTGATGTAAGTCTTATGGAGAGTCAAACACATAAGCTTTCCATAAATGCATGATGTGATGTATATTATATTAAGAAATAAAAACAATGTTATGTTAAAAGAGAAATGTAAAATCTAGTTATACAAGACTTAAAACTAAAGTGATGTTTTTACTATAAACAAAGGTTCATACTTTGTCATTAACAAAACTTAGCAAAGATCGTAAAATATAAATAACATTTTTAGGCGATATTTGTATTAACAAAGTTTATGTTAAAGTTTCTTTTTTGTTTTATTGTGTAGATCTAACAAGGTGTTAAACCTGCGCGTTGTCGCGGGGTGTTTTGCTAGAGAAGCCGTGTCCATTGTGTTTAGTAATATAAACCTTCGAAAACCAACAATAAATCTAATAATAAAATCGTATTCATTATCGTGTAAGACTCGTTCACACTCACTCAGTAATAACAAAGTGTACACTCAGACATATTATAACTCCAAATCCACACAAAAGAATTCGAAAACTAAAAAAAACATCTATTGAGTAAAACCATTAAGGCACATCTATGTTTACAAACATACTTGGCTAAATTCTGAGGAAGAAAAATCCATGTGGAGAAAACCTTCCTGCTACTGATGTCCAACAAATTCATCCATTTTCACAACACACAAAAACAAAAAAGTTGTTTATGGCATAATTACATAACAAAAAGTAAGTAATGTATCACCTGGTGAAATTCAGGGTAGTGCTTTGCAAGTCATTTCCTCAACATTCTTTCCTGTGCTATCGAGATTGGATAAAATTAGTTGCATTTCATATTTACGTATTTTGGTGAACTTGAGCCAAGATACCTGTGTAAAAGTGTCATTGCATTTGACATCTCCAACAAATATTTACATTGCTGGTGTGAGTAAAATTTTCATCTGATCAATTTAACGAAGACCCCAAACTGTAGCAGGTAGATGTGTCAATTGCAACATCATCAACAACAACAACAATCAGCACCATGCATGGCCTGTTTGTTTATTTCAAATGGTCAAAACTAATGCTGCATCCTCCTTCTAAAAAATGGTTATTGACCACCACACAGATTTTGTGGAATCTGCCTAATGCTAACACACAACTAAAAAGCCATAAACTTATTTTGTCAGAAATTATGCTGTGAGTTCACACGTTGGTTCAAAACTTCTCTTATTAGTCGTTAAAGTCAATACAAAATTGTATATGGTATATCTACTCAAAATGGCCATTATCCATACTAACACAAACTCTCATGTATACGACTTGCATATTAATTGAAACAGGGGAAACCCATCACAATTTCCCATATACATGTACTTCGTTGGCATTCCTATACGATTAGCCGGAAAATGAGAACAAATAGTCTAGGAAAAAAGGGAACACAATTTTATATAGTATTCTTTTTTGCAACAATGCATTGCCTCAGATATACAAATTCACCACAGCACAAAACTCCCGCCATGGTTGCAGCCACATCTGTAGCGTGACTGCCAAGCCAAGATACGGGGTTAAGTCAGTGATAATCATCATTGCCTTAATTTTTCTATCCAAAATTCCTGTTTCCACAGTTTGTAGCACCACTTATAATTGAGTGTGTGGGGGCGCATCGGGAAAGCAAACAGCATTCACATTCACATAACTATTTGTGGTCAACAGAAAGTGGGCTTAGATCTGCCATGGTTGTAACGCTGCCATGCCAAGTTATAGTTCAGATTAGAATCATCATAGCCATTTTTGCAATCGTAAGCACATAAGTGACAGAACTGAAAGTCAGTGTTATCGTTACACACCTATCCCATTGTCACAGTTTTATATAGTATTCTTTTTTTGCAGCACTGCATTGGCTCAGATATATAAATTTACCACAGCACAAAAATCCTGCCATGGCTGCAGCCACATCTTTGGCGCAACTGCCAAGCCAAGATACAGGGTTCAGTCAAATGTGATGATCATCATTGCCTAATGGTCATATTTAAAAAATCCGCATCAGTCAGCGGAAAAAACTGAGGCAGGGGTTGCCCCCCACCCCCAATTTTCTATCCAAAATTCCTACTTCCACACTTTTTAGCAACATCTATAGTTGCCTTTGTGGGGGTGCACAGGAAAAGCAATAGTGAATTGCTTCCCCCCAATCTTCTTGAGGCACACAAAAAAACACACCACAACCACAACGACACAAAGACAAATCAGATAACACGATTCTCCTACACACAACAACCCCAAAAGATCTATACTAATCTTTGTGAGTTTAGAATCGTTCATGTGCTGAGACCCACCAACCAAATGAGGATCAAAACTGCAATGAATAAGGCTCAGAGGTGCCATGGTTGCAACCATAATTCATGAGTGGTTACCTTGCCAAGATATAATGCGGATCATGCTCATCATCGCTTTAATAGATAAATATAGTGTTCATCGCACAAACCCATCCCATTTTCACACGCCTTGGGTAGCAACAACAAAAGGATTGATGGCATCGAAGAAGCATAAGCAAAAAGCTCAATAACATCATCAAAGGCTCATATTATATCAATATACTAAGCGTTGGGCTGCCTCCCCCAATTGCTACTTCCACACTTTGTGGGAGGCCTTTCTCTACACAATATGTCAGTTAAGCCTAGGTTTTTCTACCTGACCATCATGAACGGTTTGTCAAGACGGGCATTTCAAGTAGCTGCAATGGGTCATCACAGTTTTGGATTAAAACATGTCATTTTGTAATGCCAACCCTTGTTTGATCCACAAACAATTTTACAGTTGCCCATTTAAAAAAAGACTGCTAATGCCTTACAAACAAAACATGTAGGCGAGTATAATAAAGTCTGAATTAAATAAATTGTGAGAGTTGCAATGACAGTACCTGCAGGTTGGGTATACAGGTCGCTTTCTAGCTGTCACTTTTCTGTCTCGTCTTCAACAACCTGATTTAAAAATAAATAAATAAATAAATAGAAAATAAAAAAAATAAAAAAAAAAAGAAAAAAAGACGTGCATTTAGATAAATAGGACCTGTGTAGGATCTAGGCGTCATAAGCCTGATCATTTTTTGCAATTTGTTATCTGTATTGTTTGATGTGATAATAACAAAGCATTAGTATACAATTATAGGTTTTCGTCCTGGTCCACGCGTCATGGTCTATTAGCAGGTTGTAAAATGTAAATGTTTACTTATCAGCTAAAAACTTATGGCCTACCTGTAGTGACCAAAGGCAGCCTCTTAAATCTACAGCTACAGTAAATAAACAGTTGCAAATTTGGTTTGGTACATATGAGATGCATCCAATTATTACCGTGCTTAGCATTAACACATAAATACAAAAACTGATAACCTGCCGCTCTTGTCCATCATTGATGAGGCGAAAAATGATCCGTTTTTAGGGGGTCATTTAAGCCGGAATTTGAATTTATTTGATCAAATAATGCCCTAAATCGTTCCTTTTGTGATTTTAGGTACTTTTGGAGTGAATTCTGGAAAAGGAAGTATTTTGGACGTTTTTGGAGCATAAAAGTGAAGAAAACGGCAAAGTCTTAATTTTCCTTGCTGGGAACAGTACCTGACGGCGTCAAGAGCATTTTGATGACGGCGTCAAGAGCAAAAGTGGTGATGGCCCAGTAGAAATGTGACGGCGTCAAAGCATGGCCATCAAGAGTAAAAGTGGTGACGGCCCAGAACAACATTACACATGGCGGCGTCAGATCTGGATCTAGGCAATCCGATTTTATTATGGGCGGCGGGTTGACGGCGTCAGAATTTTCTTCTTGACGCCGTCACCTTGGAAAATCTATATATACTTTTGTAATTTTCATTCATAAAGAGGAGGGCAATATTAGGGACAACTTGAATAAACCATAGCTCGACTTTTACAGTATTTTCAAGGGTTTTCACCCCTTGAAACCCTTCGTGTTCAATTAAGATAAGTATCCTTTCAATTCATTCAATATGTCTATGTGTTGTTTGAATATATCTTACGCTTGTATTGATTTTAACATGCTAGGCTAGATCTATTGTATGTTTGCTTAGATGTAATGAAACCTAGATGTTGATTATAGGTTGATTGCTTGTTTATAGTTGTAATGGATGAATGATTTCGATGTTAGGCTTAAGAAAACTGGCAGACTTCCATAGTGTAACTTGCTTGAACGTCTTAAGAAACATGAACCAATGCGTACTAAGGTTTTTATGGTTTTATTTAATGCATGAGCGAATTCTAGTGATCCCATTTTAGGAGCTTCTTGCAGGCTCGACATAGGAGTGAAGTAGGAGCTTATAGAGATGGGGAAGTACGTACGCCACCCCACGAATGGTATTAAGGAATATAACCCGTCATCCACGCAACTGTAGCAAACTATCAACCTGTAAAAGATATCTAAGGAGTAATGAAATCTAAGTAAACACATCTTTCCCATTTATTGTTCACTCCACATTAGTAATTAGTTTTATTTTCATTTTTGTTATTTTATTTTGATTGCATCTTAGTTATTGGGTTAGTTGACTAGCAACTAATTCCGCCCACTCCTCTAAAACCCGAGATTTTTACTTGCTTTTATAAAAATAAAAAAATACAAAAAGAATCGTCCCTCACCTCTAGACCTAGTCTTTAGGATTTCTAATCCTAGCGACACTATTCCTGAGTTGAACGATCAATCCCCCGTACAACGATCAGGTACACTGCCTGGTGGGGGTTGTAAGCTTCTTGAGATCCCTCGAGAGGTAAAGCCTGGTGCAATTCCCACGCATCAAGTTTTTGGCGCCACAGCTCGGGGAATAGTTATTGTCTAGGTTAGAATTTCTTTTTATTAGGTCTACTTGCTAGATTCCTTTCTAGTAAGATTTTATTTTTATTTTTAGGCTTCTTTAGTCTATCTTTTTCTTTGTGTCTTTGTTCGTAACCTTTACCATCCGACATCATAGAAGGTGGTAACATCTTTGAACCCATCAACCCACCACAACAAGACCACCCACAAAACCCACAACTAGCAAACCAACCTCTTAGGCTCCGAACCTTAGGAGAGTATTCCCGACCTAGCCACCAAGGTTATCGAAACACTATTGAGCTCACCCAAGGAGCCAATGTGTCTCCCTTGTGACCCAACACCATCCGGTTGGTGCAAAGCGGATGTGCATTCCATGGACTTCGTTCCGAAGATCCTAATCAACATCTCAAGGACTTCCTTAAAATCGTAGATTCTATAGATCTTGATGTTACAACTAGAGAGTCGACCCAATTACGCCTATTCCAATTCTCTCTACGTGATCAAGCTAGTCAATGGCTTGAGCGTTTACCCGCGGGATCCATCACCTCATGCGATGATCTCACCACTCGTTTCCTTGCTCATTTTTTTCCCACTAGGGAGAACTACCAAGCTTAGGAATGATATCTTGATGTTCCAACAACGTCAAGGTGAAACTCTATATGAAGCATGGACTCGTTTCAAGGACTTACTCCAAAAAGTCCCTCATCATGGCATAGATCTTTGGCTCCAAGTCCATATCTTCTATGACCATATCGATCTCTCCACAAGGCGAACCATCGACCAATCGGCTGGTGGTAAGCTATGTGATCTAAGTGCGGAAGAATCATTGGAACTCATAGAAGATCTTGCTCTCTATGACAACGAAAGTTGGAATGATCCCCGTGATTTGAACAAAACGGTCAAGGCAATATCTTTGCCTTCGAACAATTCTAGCACTCCCGACCGTAGGATCATGGAACTTGAGGACCAAGTCAAGTTTCTCATGAAATTTTACGAAGCTCCTAAGCCTTCAAGCCAAGTGAACAAAATCTCTTCTTCATGCGAATTATGTAGTGGTCCCCATGACACTCGTGATTGCATGGAACTCCCTGGAACAGCTATTGCGGACTACGCATCTTCGCGTACCGACGAAGCGGGAGATAAGTGGTACACTTTCAAACCCGAGCCAAACCCTTACGGTGATTCCTACAACCCTTTTTGGAAAAATCACCCGAACCTTAGGTGGAAACAAAACCAAAACAATTCTTCCAATCCGCCTAATCGTTACCAACCAAACGGTCCACCCTCCAACCGTACTTTCAACAAAAATCCTTCTAATAACTATGGTAGTACCAACAATCTTGAAGGATTGATGTCCAAGTTTATGGCATCTCAAGAAGCTCGCATAGCTAAGTTTGAAACCAAATTCAATCAACAACAAACGAAGATGACCAATAAGATAGACAACTTGTTGAAAGCCCTCAACAACCAAGCGTTAACTACACCTAGGAAGGACACTAGTGACGCCAATAGCGGAATCCAAATTAAGGACCCCTCGTCATCCAAACACGTCCACTTTGTCAATGTTGTCACCATTAAGCCAATGGATAAGGATATAGAAGAAAGTGACAAGGATGAAGTTGGAGTAGAGACCGAGACTAGGGATGAAATTAAGGAAGTTGAGGTTAATAAGGGAGAAAAGTTAGAGGAAGTAGAAAACGTAAAAGAATACTATGATAAGTTGCCCACCAAGGAAGAACGGGAATATCACAAGGATTTATTCGATGATCCCGAGACACCATATATCCTTGGTTCACCCCTTATTAAAGTAGGTGACCCCTCTAACATCAACATACCATGCAACATTGGGCATATATATGTATGGAAAGCTTATATCGATCCTAGGTCTCCTATAAACATCATGACTAGGACTTATTATAATTGGGTAACGAAGAAGCTACTTGGTTATAGGATGATGCCCAGTAAGAATTTGATAAGTAATTTTGTAGGTAGATTGAAAGGATTGCATGTGATTGTTGGAAATTTCACTTATGAGACCGACTTTGTGATAGTGGAGGATACTCGTCCGGTAATAGATGATTGCCTAAGTCAAGTAGTGTTCGGAAAACCGTTCGTTGAGGCTTCTAAGATGAGTTATGATCCGACTCTAGGCATAGTTAGATTCAAGGAAGAGAATGATGAGATTGCTTACCAAATGCCCTATAAGATTGAACAATACCGCCTCCTATAGAACATAGAAAAGGAACACAAACAAGTGGTTTACTATAGGAATGATGAGGATAGACGTAGAGGAGTAGAGTATGTTATGAATAAAATACTTGGTTTCTACAAAAAATGCTTGCAACTAGGTCCGGAATACAAAACTAATATAGGAGATGACCTAGAAAGTGAAACCAACGATGAGGTCATGTAATAGCCCATGACCTTGAGTCTAGCTACAAGACTCGTAAATAAAGAAAAGCGCTTCTTGGGAGGCAACCCATGATTTGTTTGATTTTTATTTTGTTTGATTGTTGTTTTTTTCCGTATGCATGCATTATTTTTATTGTTGGTAGATCATGTTTCAAAACTAAAATGGTGAAAATACTTTATTTTGTCGTTTGGCTTAGTCTTAACTTCATTCAAAGTTATTTCGCAAAAGATAAGTGTAAGGGGAAACCCCAAATATGTTTTTAAGAAACAAAATTGATCATGATTCTCCACAATATTAAATGAACATGTATATTCGTATTTGTTAAAGTCAAATGCTTGTATCGAGTCATAATGATGTTTTGCAGGATTTTCCAGGAAGTAAGACATAAGTTTTCCAAAAATTTTCCGGAAACTTAACGTGAGGATTTCTACAGGTCACTTCTGACGGCGTCATGTGTAAAATTCTGGAAATTTTGCTAGTTTTGTTTTTCTAACGGAGTCTCAAAGTTTTTATTGGATTTTCAGTTTTATAAACTCCAGGAAATCTGCAAACATCATTCCACAAGCATTATATCCCTTTAATTCCTAGAAAGCAATTTAAGATATATATGTTATTTTTCTAGGATTTATTAGTATATATAGATTGCCGCCGATTTTACGCGAGGTTGCCTTGTTTGTTTTCTCAGGTTTAACAGGTTATGTATGATAAGAAGATGATTTATATTCTAGAAGGGAAGCTTTGATTGTTCATTTTCTTGAAGGAATATCTAACCTTGTTACCACACTATCCACACGGAACGAATCAGGGGAGTATTTGATTTCATTCTTTTACCTATTTCACTTTTACATTCTTTAATTGAACATTGGGGACAATGTTCATCCTAAGTGTAAGGGGAGGGTAAATGATGATACCTTATAGTATACACTTTCACTTGAGTTTGTTTGTTTGATGGTAGATATGTAATAATACTATGAGAAATACTTGTTAGTGTAATTTTAGCGCCAAATTTAAATTTTTTACAACATTTAGGAGTGAAACTTTAGCCATAGCAAGCGTCTCATGGATAGGAGTCGTATGACTAGCACAAAACCGTACTATTCAGAAAAATTTTCCACCCAAATATGTGAGGTTCGCCTTTAGATTTGATAGGAAAAGCATTTACTATTAGTGCTTATGAGTGTACCAGTAGCATTTAGATTCTAGAACTTGCGTTAGTGATGCATCCCGAGACCGCTAGTGAGACTACATTCGTGTAGTAGGATTTACTACATGATAAGAGGCATTAGGATCACCCTTGTGTTAAACCCGTATCATAATTACTTGACCATTTAAGTCATATTACTTGGCTAGTTAAGTCAATTAATTTTTCCCACACCCTTAGCGTTGTACTCATTTTTAGTACATGAAACCCCTAGTACACCCCGCCGAGCCTATCTTTTCGTTTCTACCTTTAAGTATCTTACTTAAAGGAAGAATTTGTTACACCCCACTTAAATGTACACCCAAATCGCCTTAGCCTTCCGTGTATGCACTCATCTTTAGTGCATTATTGTTATATGTTTAAGCCCTTAGTTAATTATCTAATTGATTACATGGTTACTAAGTCGAGTCATATCCTTGTACATATTGTTTTGGGACGATTGGGACTCATGGGTAAAGTACTGATGTTATGGAGTAATGGGGAAGAACATCATATTATTACCCACATATGTGCGTTAATCTTAAAAGTACTCCAAGTGTTATGATTATCTTAATTCGAGTCATTAGATTAGTTTATTGTGAAGTATGTAAAAGTTCAAGTGTAAGGGGAATGTTCATTCCCTATGATGTATTATTTTGGATGGTAGGGTAAGAGTGTATGCAAAAAAAAAAAAAAAAAAAAAAAAAAAAAAAAAAAAAAAAGAGAAAAAACATACGGACTACCATCCCTTTTCATTCTATGTTTATTTTATGTTTTTGTTATTTCTGATTTATTAGCTTAAGTCGAGTCTAGTCTTGGCTTAGCAACGCCATATTGTACATGTAATTAACCAAGATGATTAACACGCCACCAGTAAAGATTGCCTATATCCAACAAAATCGTGTATTCCGTATCCCTACACCTAACGTTATAACCCTTTAAAAGACCTCTTTGATAGTTTATCCTAGGTGCTTACGCCATGTGGTGGAGGTTTGATCCTTTCCCAAGCCTATAGTAATCTATTTTGCTATGACAGGTAGTGAGAGATATTTTCCATTTCCATATTGTGATATATACTTTATTACACCCGAGAGATGTGAGTATCTAAATACTATTTGTGAGGTGCTATAGTATAACCTCCGTGCTTGTCTTTGGTCTTTAGTGGAACGATTATTTGTTGTAATTACTTTTATATTAGTGTTAAATGACCCCTAACTTGTATTTTGATTAGAATAAAAGCGCATTTGCTTGAGGACAAGCAAATCTCAAGTGTAAGGGTATATGATGAGGCGAAAAATGATCCGTTTTTAGGGGGTCATTTAAGCCGAAATTTGAATTTATTTGATCAAATAATGCCCTAAATCGTTCGTTTTGTGATTTTAGGTACTTTTGGTGTGAATTGTGGAAAAGGAAGTATTTTGGATGTTTTTGGAGTATAAAAGTGAAGAAAACGGCAAAGTCTTAATTTTTCTTGCTGGGAACAGTACCTGACGGCATCAAGAGCATTTTGATGACGGCGTCAAGAGCAAAAGTGGTGATGGCCCAGTAGAAATGTGAGGACGTCAAAGCATGGCCGTCAAGAGTAAAAGTGGTGACAGCCCAGAACAACATTACACATGACAGTGTCAGATCTGGATCTAGGCAATCAAATTTTATTATGGGCGGCGGGTTGAGGCGTCAGAATTTTCTTCTTGACGCCGTCACCTTGGAAAATCTATGTATACTTTTGTAATTTTCATTCATAAAGAGGATGACAATATTAGGGACGACTTTAATAAACCCTAGCTCGACTTTTACAGTATTTTCAAGGGTTTTCACCATTTGAAACCCTTCATGTTCAATTAAGATAAGTATCCTTTCAATTCATTCAATATGTCTATGTGTTGTTTGAATATATCTTACGCTTGTCTTGATTTTAACATGCTAGGCTAGATCTATTGTGTGTTTGCTTAGATGTAATGAAACCTGGATGTTGATTATAGGTTGATTGCTTGTTTATAGTTGTAATAGATGATTGATTTCGATGTTAGGCTTAAGAAAACTGGCAGACTTCCATAGTGTAACTTGCTTGAACGTCTTAAGAAACATGAACCAATGCGTACTAAGGTTTTAATGGTTGTATTTAATGCTTGAGCGAAATCTAGTGATCCCATGTTAGGAGCTTCTTGCAGGCTCGACATAGGAGTGAAGTAGGAGCTTATAGAGATGGGAAAGTACGCACGCCACCCCACGAATGGTATTAAGGAATATAACCCGTCATCCGCGCAACTGTAAAAAACTATCAACCTGTAAAAGATATCTAGGGAGTAATGAAATCTAAGTAAACACATCTTTCCCATTTATTGTTCACTCCACATTAGTAATTAGTTTTATTTTCATTTTTGTTATTTTATTTTGATTGCATCTTAGTTATTGGGTTAGTTGACTAGCAACTAATTCCGCCCACTCCTCTAAAACCCGAGATTTTCACTTGCTTTTACAAAAATATAAAAATACAAAAAGAATCATCCCTCACCTCTAGACCTGGTTTTTAGGCTTTCTAATCCTAGCGACACTATTCCTGAGTTGAACGATCAATCCCCCGGTACTTGTCACTATACTATACTACAACGATCATGTACACTGCCTGGTGGGAGTTGTAAGCTTCTCGAGATCCCTCGAGAGGTAAAGCCTGGTGCAATTCTCACGCATCAATCATACTTCTTTCATATATGCAAAGCTAAAATAACAACTAAGATAAACATATCAACGACAAAAGCATGATGAAAATGAAAATATGCAACAATTTCATGCCTTCACAAATTGTCTTGACTAATTTTATCCAATTGGCCCATTATTTGTTTTTTTCAAGGGGGAAATAGCATAATCCTAATTTCATGATACACATTTTCGTGCCAAATTCTAACCAAAATTTCCCAGACGGATGAGAGTAACACAATTTTCTCTAATACTAAAAGTATAATAGCCCAAATTCAAATCACCACCTATTTCAGTGGTCCAAAACAATAAAAGTAGTACCAACATATAGCCTATATTTATTAACCTTTGACGAAAAAAGTATCTCACAACGGAGAATCTTTAACAGATCCTAAGCTTTTGCAGCCTCAATGACAGCTGGAGGTGCAGCACCACCTGTGGTTGGCCTGTACATGACAGATGGTTAAAAAAACGCTTTGAGTTACAGGAGAAAAAAGATTGTGATATTATACAAATGTAAGACTTACAGCCCAACGAACACTTTGAAAGCATCATAAATTCCCCATTGAGCTCCAGTGAGTGTTCCAATCATGACAATACAAAGGGGAAGCCCACAGGTGAAGAGACCCCAGAGTCCAAGCTTCTTCACAGCCTAAAAAACAAATAACAAATTTAAACTTTTAAAGGCATATTTGTGATTTCAACAAAGAATCTTTGAAGAGCTTATGCAATTTAACAAAATTATTGTTAAATTAAAACGTAAAAAACATGTATACAATGATTAAAAAAAAATATCACAAGCTGGGAGTTTAAGATTAAACCTAACAAACCCAGGCATGAAGAAAACAACAAAGATGTCAACATGCTTTGTTGCAAACATGATCAGCCCAAAAGAAATCAACAAAACCCCCAAATCAACAGAGCCATAATAATAATAATAATAATAATAATAATAATAAACCACTATCAATTCCAATTTAATTAACCCCAATTTTAATATCCAGGTTTTAATTTATTTGAAATTAAAAAAAAAAAAATGATAATAATTGAGATGGAAGGTACCAGGTTTATTGATCCTCTTGTTTCGATTTGCTGGAAGGTGGTATGTTTGTGTTTGGGAAGCTGGTATGTATACTGATCTATAACCAATCATAGTTGGTTTTTATTGACCCGTTGTATAATGTATACTTATATACTAATATGGGGCCTAATTTTATAAAACACATGTGACAAGTTACCAATTATCAAAACCTCAAGTGAATAAACCCAGATGAAAAATCCAAAAATGTTATCAGAACACTTGGATTCATAGAGTATATATCTTAAATGATAAATAATTCAAACAAATGAGAATAAGTTAGAACAAACAATACATTATGCCATTATTTTAGCTAAATAAACCATTTAGAATATCTCTTTAGAACCATCAACTCTTAACACATTATTATTTAGTAGTAACTCAAACATTTTTTTTTTCTTTTCATATTTACTCTAATTCTTATTACATATGATTTCATAAACATGTAACCAAAACATTACGTTATTCTTTTATACCTCCTTTATATTACCCGTTGCAAAGTGTGTGCATACTGCTATAATTAATGTATATTGAATCTTAAATTGATTTTTACGATTTTAATCAGCTTTTAAGAAAGCCGTCCATCGGACGGGAAGAGACCTAGTATACCACTGAATCACTAAATATGGTATTTCATTTCTAGAAAATTTACATCATACCGAAATTTTAAAAAATATTTGCATCTTGTTAATAAATAATGTTCTTAAAATTTCTTCTATCTATCTATCTATCGATTATTTATTTATTTATTATTTTTTTTAGTATTATAAAACCTTGTATATATTGTACTCATCACATATAGGTGAGATATATAAAATAAAAAAATGCTTATAAACACACAAAACTCCAACGTTTTAGAAAATTATATAGATTACTTAACTATGAAACGAATAATTAGTATTATACAGATATGTATAACATAATACATATTTTTTGGCGGTCTATTTTAATGGAAAATTATAAGGGCATCCACTATAATAGTTTTATCAAAAGGTCTAAAACTTGTATAAAGTTTTATCTTTCATTTTAACCATACTGATTATTTGTTTCATATACATGTGGCAAGAAGAGGTTCATATTCTTGAACATATTCATAAGTTAATGCATGTGTTATTATGAATCATTTGAAGAGTTGTAAAACGTTTATGCATAGTGAACATAGGTTTATAACATCAACAAGTTTATAAATTAATGATTGTGAACATATATAAAGCTTCACCATTATTGATGCTCTAAGAGGTTTCTTGTTGGTAAGAGTAATTGTAGATATTTAATAGGGAAAATCACCTAAAATGTAGTAAATTTATCGATTTCTTAGTTGTGTGTAGTTTTTTTTTTTTTTTTTTTCTTTTTTTTTTCCCTAAACTTTTTGATTTCGAATAATAACCATTTTGCCCTTTACTGTCAATAAAGTTGTTACAAAAATTTAAGGATGATATGGTCATTTTACATACGTAAATACACACAAAAGTCAAAAGTCGAAATTCAAAAGTTTGACGATTTAATAATAAAAGAATGGCTTGCACAGCTAAAAAAGAAATGAATAAGTTTACTATATTTTTATGTGATTTTCTCGATTTAATAATATTTATCCCGAGTTTGAAATTATCCTATATTCTAAAAAAGAAACATGATGTGACACAAATTATTTTTCATAAATATAATTTGACCATTTAAACTTTCTTTCTATTGGTTCTCAATTGTCATTACTTTGTTGATTAGGAAAATTTAGTGGCCCAACAGTGGAGGGCCTTGGCCTTGGCAACATCCCATTGGCTAGCAAACTTCTTGAGTTATACTGTGCATGTATTAGCGATGCTAATACTTTTGCTAATGCACCAAACGTCCCATTTTTTCCAAGCCCACGTGGGTCATCGACCTAATGCATTGTACTACCTGTTGAGAAGTTTCAAGAATTTCTATTCTCCGGTATACTAATATACATACACACATTATAATAGTAACTTGCACCGCCTCAATCATCTCCACCCTCTCCATCTTCTTTTTCAACCTTCTTCCAACCAAACCACTGAGAAAATAGATAAACCCTTTTGTCAAAAACGCAACCTTTTTCAGATCTTTTATTTGAAGATGAAGATATGATTCGAGCAAACAAAAACTGATATAAAAAAGAATGGAGGAGTTAGTTTAATATGCAAAAGTATCATCAAAATGGGTTGTGGATCAGATGGCGAATAAAGAGGTTGTGCTTCTTGAGAAGGATGGCGATAATGACTGGTGAAACAAAAGGAAGGGGATGAAGAAGAGCAAGTGATTATATAAGAGGTAAATTTTATGTCTTTTTAGGGTTAATTAAATTGGGTTATGATTATTTCAGTTTATTGTTGAATTTGATGGTTTTCATCCTCTTTATTATGTCATCTTTTTTTAACCTGCTAATAATTAATTCATTTTTGAATTGCAGATTGGATTTCGATTCTCATTATTATACCAACAGTTCGATGCACTGATTCGTGAACCAGGTTTGAGAAAATAAAATTTTGTTTATTTATTTATTGATTTATTTACTTTTTTTAATTTATGGGTTTTTTGTGTGGATGTGTGTGGTGTGGATGCAATACCAAATAAGCAAGACATGCTTATTTGGTAGTTATATGAAATGGGTTCAAGTAATTCGATGAATTTATGTTGCCAACGGAAGGTGCTTACTGCGTTAAAATGATGAAATGGGATAGTGAAATGTAAAGATATCAAATTAATAGCATAAGTTATTAATGAAATGGGTTCAAGTAATAAGTTGTTTCAAGTAGCTTACTGAATACAGATTGTTGACATAAATAATCAGCTTCACATTTCTAATTAGCAATGTTCATGGTATTTCGTAATCCTTCACTGACTGTAATTGTTTATTTGAATCAGTTCACTACGTCGGATGACAAGCGGAATAGTCCTGTCGAGTTGGAGGTTGGTGAGGGTGAGGATGATGATAAAGAGGAGGTTGAGGATGGGGATGGTCCGAACGACAAGGATTAGGAAGGGTTTAAGACGATGGCCAAGTCGATTTTGGAGGTATACTATTAACTATTTAACTATATTACTTTAGAACAGCGTATGATTTATTTTTCTAAAGCTTCACACTACGGTATAGTATGGTGGATCGGATTTGAATTTGTTGTTGCAACCACTGCAGGTTCTGTTGGAGTCGCTAAGCCAAGTGGCTGTGACAAATTACAAGTGATCGTCAATGATGTTAAATGAAAAAATGTCGCTTGAAGCTGTTTCCAAGGTTAATGATGAGGAAGTATGTTTGAATCTTATGGATACATAATTATAAGGTTTATGTAGGGGAGTTGATGGTTTGGGTAAAAGTGTCAGTGCTATTGCGTATTGGAAGATGTTGTCGTGTTTGCTGCTGTCGTGGTTTTTGGTGCTGCTACCAAAATTATTACTGCACCTACGGATAGGATGTAACTCATTATGCAGGTTAAGTTTTTTTTCATAGTTTAGTTGCATTGAATTATTGCGGTTGTTGTGTATAAAAGAGTTTTTTGACATGGTGCTTTGGATTGTTAGTCTGTTTTAGAAAATGCTGCTAACCATATAACCTCTTAAACTAGGCAACTTCAAACACCCTATATTATATAAAAGATAAACAAATCTGAACACCGTTGGAAGCTGCTTATGTGCTTATTTGAGTAGAAATAGCTACTTAAAAATAGCAAGGTCTCGTACTTGCTTATAGCTACCAATCCTGAACATGATTATCTGCTTATTTTGATTATACCAAAAGACATGTTTTAACACTTGCATATATACAGGTCATCAAGCTCAGTTTGAGCAGATGCAAAATCAAATGAGTTCGCTGGCTCAGTTTCTTTCACAGCTGGCGTATCACCAAACAAGAACACGCTGTGATGAGTCTGAGTGAATTCGATAAAGCTAAGATTGTCTACATCTTGGCATGTCAACTTATTATGCGCCTTCTTTGGGTGAGGATCATTGGATATGCATTTTTTGGAACTCATCTTCTTCGTATTACTTTCCGAATTTGTTTATACATTTCGTTTTTGTTTTTCATTTGCTTGGCATGAGTTATTTTCAAAAAATTATTTAGCCTCAGTACACTTTTTATAAATTTGTAGTAAAACAGAAACTAATACGCATATTGGAACTTTCAGGTACGCGCAGCCTGTCGTCAGAATATGAAAATATGAACAAGTTATTCCAATGGAATGAATTATATAGTCAAGAGAATCCAGAAAGAAAAAATATTTGAATCTTCAGGATACACTTTTTGGCGAAAGCACGACAAACGGTAATGCAACATTTATACAGACTTTTTTTGTACTGTCAATTAGTAAACGCAATATGTATTTTTAAATAGGTGTTACCAAAAGTTTTCTAAATAAGGTCTGCCAAACATTTAGAAAAAAGGTGCGTGTTTTACAAAAAAGGTGAGTCTAAATGTTTTACAAAAAAAAAAAAAAAAAAAAAAAAAAAAAAAGAAAAAAAGAAAAAAAAAATTATAAAATATCATATAACGGGTTTCAATGGTGTTCAAACAATGTTTAAGTAATACTATCAATTTTGAAAACAGAGAAAACGTTTGTTCGATGCTGCTGTCAAATAGCAGCAATAAAAGGGTAAACTGGGTTATTTTTAACGGATGTTTAGATGCCTTTTAGTAGGATTTTGGGTGATTTTTGGGCCTGCCACAAAACAACAATTGGTGTTGAATTGGAGGCTGAAATGGGCCATGAAATGGGGGCATCCGGATACTAAAATGGGGACTGAAGTAAGTGCATTTGACTATTAAAATAGCGCGCTTAGGTGATGAAATGGGACAGAGATGGATGTGTTTCAAGCCTGTAGTGTGGGATGAAATGGTAAGTTATATTTTTCACAAATTAGAATTAAAAAGTAGGCTTCTAAAACTGTTTATGGGTTCATGTTTGTGTTGAAGATTTTAAGAATCACTCATGGCGAGACAAAAAGGTACTTAACAGTTGGTTCATGTTTTGTAGCAGGCCAAAAAATCACCCAAAATCATGTTTAGATTTCAAGAATATCATGGTAAAAATGCAAATAGAAAGAAGTTATATTGGTATTTCAAATGCATATCATGAAAATAAAATCTTTAATCTTAGACTGTAGACGCAACTACAAGAGTGAAGATCATGGGGGTTCGCTATTAAAGGATGGTGAATAGTCAAGCTTGCAACGGGTATTTTTTATTATTAGTATTATTTTTAAATATTCCTTTAGATCTGCTATGTGCCATACGATACTATAATACGTATATCCAACATTCAGCGTCGTAAGTCATTTATATCATTCTTTGGTGTCTTTGTAGTTATTAGCCCACTTGCCTAAATAAGAGTATTGACCTTGCATAACTAGATAACTTTATAATGCCCCTGTTATCCAGTAGCCCTGCATGAATGGATGGTGACTGTGATGGTATGATTTCCCTCCAACACGAGCTTAAGCTGTTATTGGATCTAGATTAAATGTATCAGAGCCTTGAACGACAACCTTGGTGTTGACTGACCAGCAATGGCTGATGTGTCTACAACAGTTCTGCAAACTGTCACCTCTAATTGATTATTTGATATCATTAATAAGGAATATTAATAAAAAAAAATGGTATGTTGTGTTTAATAATGATGGTACCCTTGCGGAGCTTAAAGGTTTTGAGATTAAGAGGAAGTAATATTCTTATCTGATAAAATATTTTTACTTATAGCTTTCTCAGTATCTTTTATACTCCCGCCTATTTTTCTTCTAACTTTTGCTATACATCTGTTTTCAGGCAGAGCTCTTTGACAAAATACTACACAGGTCTACATTAGAGGAATGCTATTCTGTTGTTGCTTCTGTCGTAAACCGTTGGCTTGACCTTCTTGATGTATGTAAATTAAATGTCTCATTTGTTATTGTTATGTTTCGTTATTCCTTATAATCAACAGATAAGTTAACATTTCAGAATCAAGGAAAGGATATTGCAGACTGTGAATTGTTTGATTACATATCAGAATCAAGCACTATGAGCAAGTCTTTAGCAGAATATGGCAAACAAAAATCATGTGCAGTAACAACAGCTAGACGTGTTACTCATTTTCTTGGTGATACTATGGTCAAAGATAAAGGGTTTACGTTGCCAATATGTCATTGCATGTGAACCATCGATTAGTATCAAACTTGGCTAAAAATTCTTAATAAATTATGATGTGCTTATACTATTGGCATCATATTGCAATCGAAAAGCTTACCATTGATTAATTGTTAATCTTCATGAGAACAGGGGACCCCGATGAGCGAAAGGGCTATTCCTGTTGCTATATTTGAAACTCATCCAGGTAAAACTTTATACCTTTATACTTATAAACTTTAAAATTTAAAACTACACGAGCCTGACATGTTTCATTTACAAAAATTATGAAGTTTTATATGAAAAAGTGGTGCAAAGTCTCATCAGATAGCATTAGATCCACTATTGACTGGTCATATTACAAACAACGGCTTAGCTCTGCTATTCAGAAAATCATTACTATTCCTGCTGCAATGCAAAAAGGTGCGTATTATTATAAAAACTTAGTATTTTAATCTTCATATAAAGTAGTAGACATTTATGCAAAAAAGAGTGTCTAATAGTAGTAGCATATCAAATCTGACTACATGCCACGGGCCTTACAGTTGCTGTGAATATTTGTCTCATTTTGTAATCATCTATAGTTAGGTTCTTTGGGTTTTATAATGTATGCTTATTTATTATAATAGTTTTGTTGGGTCGGAATAATGAAAAATAGTCGGGTTACTACAGGTCACGGGGCATACAGTTTCTGTGAAGAAGATTCATCGGGATGAGGATGATTTGAGTTGACGACTGACCTTACAAAGCAAATAACATGCGACTGTAATGGATATGTTTCGGGCCTGAAGAAGGAGATAAAATGAACCTGTTTTGGAGCTGAAATAGAAGTGGGATTAGATCCTCAAAGATTGTTGTTTAGATCCACGATGCAGTAAATTTGAGGTTCGAAATAGATGTACACACTTATGTATTCAAACACGTTCTCTCAAGACAATAAATAATATTACAATGCATTAATAATTGTTATCCTTTACTACTCACTTTAAAGTTTAAACCACTGATTCAATTATGGTATAAGAATGTGTTGAGTATTGATAGCTTTGCATGACTAACTGAAAATATTGTGGTTCGGCTTAGTAGCCATCAGTTGCGAATGTGGTGGTTCGGCTTAGTAGTCTTTGCAGATGTGGTGATTTGGAATACACTTTCTTACAAAAACAGTTATAAATAACTATAATTGAATATCAATCTCAAAAAACATACATAACAAACTATCAACGTATACATAAACATAGCAATGAAATGGCCGCACCGCAGCATCGCGCGGGCTAATTTGCTCGTTAAATATACATTTTACAACTATATTGACCTTTTTTAATTTGTTTTTTACTGACACTAACAATTGTGGTAATACAATAAATTTAGGGTGAAGATCATTAAATACTACAAAAGTCACAAAAGTCACTCTAACTTTATTTTAATTTAGTCACTCTAACTTTATTATGATTACAAAAGTCACTCAAAGTTTCAATAATGTTCTATTCTTTTCAAATTTTCCTGTTACATTGGCCTAAACAGATCATTTCTTAAACTTGGTTATTATTTCGTAGTTATTTCTTAAATTTGGTTATTATTTCGTGGTTATTTTCTATGTTTAGTCATGCATTAACTGGTCGTACATAAATTTGGTTGGAAGTAGTTATATTTAGGGGTGGGTATTTGTTAGTATTAACGTACAACATGATAATAATGCATATATGAATACTTTAATCAAGCCAATTTTAAACAATTTCACAAGAATTGAACATTTTTGATACTTTGATAGTTTTATAATAGATATAAAGTCGATGACTAAATTGGAATACTCATAAAACTTGATTACTATTAGGTGAAATATTCCCTACATTATACTCTATATTAAAATGTTGTAGAAAAGAATCACACCATGAATTTTGTATGGAAAGCTAGCAGACTTGCTAGGAGTGTTTTTGAGAAGCTGATTTTTTTTTTTTTTTTTTTTTTTTTTTTTTTTTAATAATTAAGTGATTATAACTTAAATAATAAGTTAAATCACTTATCATGCAAACAAAAGAAACATTTTAAACCATTTTATATTAGATAGGTAAAACGCTTTAAAGATAATAACACAACATAATTTTTAATGTTTAAAATTCTTTTTTGAATTAATCAAAAAAATTGACAAGGATTACTTGTGGAATAGTAATCCTAATTGAATGACGATTGTGGTGATCTCTTCTATGACTAAAACACAAGACCCTAGTTTTTGTTTAAGTATGAGCTAACACTTACTCGCTGAAGGTTCGGCGGACTAGTTCAATTCGAGGAGTAAATGCTCTTGAATATCACATTAATTGCAAGATATACATTTACTCCATGACAAACATTCCCTTTTATAGTAGGGAGTTATAATTATAATGGGGTTCCTATTTTACACGTGTTGAGCATCTACTGGGTAGTTGAGATTATATTAAATGAGCCGAACAAGTACAAGATAAAGTCTTACTTTAGGGGACAGTTGAGTACATTGTTTGTATTTTCATACCAATGTTGAAAGATAGTCATTCCCAAGAAGATTTACTTTATCTTTTTGTATAAAGTAAATCTTTTTCGAGCCTTTGAGATCCTAGAAGCTAAAGATTCTTTTGCTCAGCTTCTTTGTAAATGAAAAGATCAAACATTGTTCAATGTGGCATTGGCAACCACATTGAACTAAACTTCTTTTGGATTTTGCGCATTATTCACTCAACGATCAATACTGAAGTGAAGACTCTTTGTCTTCAAAAACTCTGAAGGGGTGGACTAAAGATTTCTTCAGTGTCTTCTTTTATACTTATGCTATTTAATGTCCAAATCTTATTCAAATATTGTGGGCACTGAACCGACCCAACAGTTATGATTAAGGAAATGAATCAACAATATAAAACTAGATCGTAGAAAAGATTTACACTGCCGTTTTTGCTGGTAGTTATGGATTTCGATATGCATGTGAACATAGATGCATGATGAGTGCTTATTCACACATCATTTTTAGACCTTAAATCAGACCAAATACACCAAATACTAACCAAATATGCCAAGAGAATGCGTGTTTTTGTATTTGTGTATGTGCAGGTACGGATATGTGAAAAATGAACAAAAACAAAGCCAAAACCGACAAAAACGAGCACGAGAATGGAAAAAGGTCAAAAGCCGGAGCCGGGGAAGCAAAATGATCAAAGAAAGCTCAAATCATCATAAGAAGTCCTCAGAGATTCACAAAATTACAAAATTAGTCCCTGGTCAAAGTTTGAAGAATTGGCGAGTCCAGTCCCTGTACTTTCAGAAAATGACAAAATTGGTCCTTTCAAGAAATATGTGAAGACCCTCCATAATTTAGAGATAGTCAAAATAAGCCCTTGAAAGATACTTTTGATAAATACCAGATTTGGTCCCTGAGTTTTGAAGTTTTACAACATTGGTCCTTTTCAAAAAATAATACTACTTCTAAAAAACCTGATACAACAATATTACTAATCCAAACCCTCCCAAGCCCAACCATAACAAAGCCCACTACCCCTAAAATATTATCACCAGCCCACCACTTTACCCATCTTACCCGGTCCACTCCTTTTACCCAGGTCAACCCTTGACCAAACCCGGTCAATACCCAAAATAAATAAAAACATCCCAACTCAAAATTATCACCCCCCAGTTCATTTTCCAACCCAGAAGAGTTACTGTTCAAGGAACCCTAAATCACCACTCATAAAATTACCTCACCTAAGTCATAATTAACCCAATGATTGGGACGTTCTAGAAGGACTGACACATGAGGAAAGCATGTCAGTCCCACGGATTGCGCAGGTGGACGTTTAGAGTTTTTCTATTGGAGGATACACCCTGGCACTCAATCCAAGGGCTGTGGTAATACATTGCGTGTTGGGAATTGATCCAAGGGTGATAAGCATAACAGAAGAAGCACACATGAGTTGAGGATCGATGACATGGACATCTAGAGTCTTCCCCAGCTCAGCTATATATACCCCCTCCTCACTCCTTTGTAGGTGTCCAATTTTTCATGTTTTTAGAAAGATTTTGATCAATTTAATTTTCTTGTCATTTAAATTTTAGCACTTAATTTCAGTATTGTTGTAATTTTCATTTCAAAAGCCTTGTACTGAATTTCCTCTTATTAATATAATTCAAAGTTTATTGTTCAGCTTATTGTTCTAATTTTTAGATTAATCTCTTTTTACTTCATTAAGTTTGTTTTAATTTCAGATTTAAGTTTCTGTTTTGTTTTTCACTTACATTAAAAATCAATATATATATATATATATATATATATATATATATATATATATATATATATATATATATATATATATATATATATATATATATATATATATATATATATATATATTATTTGAATTCACTTATTTAAGCTTCAAATTAGATTTGTTAGTTTATATAAGATCATATTAAGCTTTTGTGAGTTAAATTTCTGTCAAAAATTCTCAAAAACAAATTGGCCAAAGTTAGTCAACTGTGAGCTTATTTACAATAAGCTGAGCTTATTAGGAGATCAAGGCAGCCTTAAGGTGTCCAAAGGCCTGTCTTAAAGACAGGCTAGCTGTGAAACCCCCTCTGTTTTGCTGAGGGGGTATTGGCGTTGTAAGTTTCGTCTATTTCAAATCCATTCTGGATAAGTAGCTTCTTAGTAGTTCATCTCTTTTTATATTGCTTATTTCTGTCTATTTCATCTATATTGAGTTTGTTCTAGTTTTATTTCATCATTCTACATTAGTTTATTGTGATTTTAGTAGTTCATTGTTTGAATAATCTGTCTTAGCAATAGACCTGAGTTACTGTTTGTGTTTGTCCTTGAGATTGAGTTTTCTGTGTTTCATTGTTTCATTGTGATTAGGCATCTAGTAGAATCAGTAGCTTAGGTAGTTTAAGCTTTTAAATCAGTTACTTAGTCACCACTGCCAATTTTGATAGATACTGCATAAGAGTTCTTGTTGTGTTTTGTTGCAATTTTGTTATTCATTAAGCTACAAATTAGTTTGAGTATCTGTTTTAATAATTAGATCAGAAGGTTAAGCCTAAAATCCATAGTTGCAGTGCATCTCAGTCATATTATATGGTGTTTGGTTCAGGTGGTTTCTATATGATCATGCTTTTTGTTTGAAGTTAGGTCTGCATAAAGTAGTTGCACTAGGGTAGTTTAGGTTATTCATAACATTATATCAGTAGGAATTAGAGCAAAAGTCAAAGACGGCTTGTAAGTGATAAATCTGTTTGCATCAGTTCAATATTGAACCTGCCTTAGCTCGATTTCACTGCGTATTGTGTTTTTCTAGGTGAATTTTATGTTCAAACATCCATATTATACATCTAATAGTATTTTTGATCGTTGGAATCTTACTTTAGTCAAACTTCATTTGCCATCAAAAAGTCAAAATCCATAGGCCTGCAGGTTCACAAGCTGCTGATCTCAGGCCTAATTAGGGGTCCATTTAGGTTTCTAATCTAGAGCTTTTTGTTTATTTAGGTTCTAAGTAGTGCAATCTATGCTTTTCCCCCTTACTTCCCAATCATTTGCTTATTAGGTGCCTTGAATTTAAGCTGCAAGTAGGGTGTCTAAGCATAGTGTCTGATTTTAGATTTAGGCTGCTATTAAGTTTAGTTGATCCATATTCTGAGAATTGTGGCTCATTTGAGTTTATTTGTGCTTGTGGTTGTTGCTTACATTGAATTTTGGCTTATTGCTTATCTATCGGCTTATTTGCTTATTTCTATTGGCTTATTTGACCTGTTTGTGCTCTCACCTGTGTTTCTGAGTTCATTTAGTCCTTAGACTGTTCATTTAAGCTTCTTTGAGTCAAAAAGTCAATAAGTCAAAGTTTGGTCAAACTTAGTCAAGGAGTGCTTATAAATAAGCACTCCAAATAAGCTGTTTCAAGCTTATAAGCACTTTTCTGGCTTATTTTAGTTTCAAAATTTTTTCACAAGCTCTTTTTAATATTTTAGATTTTCTATAATTTTTTCAAATTTTTCTGAGTCCATTTACTATTTTTCCTATTTAATTTTCATTTTTAATCAATTTTAAATACTTTTTAATTACTAAAAAAATCCAAAAAAATCTGAAAAAGCCAAGAAAAATCCAAAAATATTTTTTAAATTTATTTTCATTTATTTTAGAATTTTAGAAATTTATTTTGCATTTTTCCTATTTATTTTGAATTTAATTTGAATTTTAAATTAGATTTAATAGTTTTTAATTCCCAAAAATTATACAAAAAACCAAAAAAATTTGTTTTTAGTTTTAAAATTTCTATTTAGTTATTTTATAATTTTCAAAATTTATTTTTCATTTTTCTCACCTTATTTGCATTTTCTTTTAATTTTTAATTAGATAAATAGTTTTTAATTCATAAAAAATAAATAAAAAGTCAAAAACATATTTTTCTTTTTCTCAAAATTTTCTTTTATCATTTTTAACTTTTCAAAATTATTTTCAAGTCCGTAGGAGTAGTGTAGCTTAAAATTCGCTTTTTATTTCGTACGTTTACGTTTATTTCACGTTTTAGCTTACGGTTTTCGATTCTACGTTACGTTTTTGGTTTAATTTCTTGAAATACGTGCTTAAGTGATTATTTGTGTTTCATTTACTATTTCATTAGTGTAATCTCATAAAAATCACTTTTTACCACTTTCACGACACGTTTCACGGTTCGGGAATTCGAAATTCCATTCACACCTTCGCTGGGACACGACCCGGGGAAATACTTTCCTAAGCATTTCTTCGGAAAAACAATCACTATACTAAAACGACTACATCAATGCATAGGTGGCGGCTGATGCGACGGACTTTCCCTCGTTAAAGGAGACACTGTTATCACAATGAACCAATTCGACGTTTCTTGTTTGAACTCGTTCGTCAACACGAGATTGATGAATTAATCCCGTAAGGTCTAATTTGTTACTTACAAATTCACAAAAAGAAAAAAGGCAGTTGCAATAAACAACACTACAAAAAAACAGGATTTTAGTGACATGTTTAGTGACGTCGTTAGCGTCACATTTGACCACAGCGACGCATTAAGTGACATAGTAAAAAGAGTCGCTGTAAATGAGTCGCAGAATTTTGTGACATCAAAGATATGTCGCTATATGTAGAGACACATGTAGCGATTTTTTTCACTTGTCGCTATAATAACTAGCGACATCTCTTTATGTGTCCTTAATTGGGTCGTTATTTGTAAGGACACCTGTAGCGACTTCTCTTCACCTGACGCCAGATTAACTAGCGACTTCTTTTCATATGTCATTAGTTAGGTCGCTATTTGTGTCACAAGTCGCAATTTGGGTCATTACCCGAGTCGCTATCGATTCATTGCCTAGGTCGCTGTCAATATCGCTACCCAAGTTGCTATAATTAGCAACATCACATCGCTATTTAGGTCGCTAATTTTAGCTTTAATTAGCAACATCACATCGCTATTTGGGTCGCTAATTTTAGCTTTAATTAGCAACATCACATCGCTATTTGGGTCGCTAATTTTAGCTTATGCTCACCTGCTACGATACGCCTATGCTCACCTGCTATTGTTATTACATGTGTTATTTAGTTGTCTCTCAAAACTAAACAATATAACAACAGCATTGAATATACAGAATATGATTTACCATATCACATAGAACATCAATATACTATTTAGTTCTCATATAGAAGTATGAAATGTTACCATCTAAAGTATACTAAAAAGCTCAAACATAAAGCATATCAACTATTTATCATGTTAAGTAGAACACCTAATTCAAGAGAGTTTTAAAAGTCTACCAAACATTTATAACGGACGTTTTCGAAGGGCTTCTAGAAGTTGGCGATTAGACTTTGCAATTTCTTGAGCAAAAATCTTTCCCACATCTTGAGCAACTGCCTTTGACACTTCTTGAGTAACAAATTTTTTCAGGTTCCGCTCGTATGATGCTTGAGATTCTAGAAGCTCATCTATTTTTCTTGATTGTGCTTCTTGTGCACTTTTTAAGCTGTCCAACTCATCTCTCATGGTACTTTGATCAGCATCGTGTTGCTCTACCATTTCTTGAACGCGAACAAAGTCCTCATTATGTGCAGTATTGAAGTCCTCTTCATCATTATCACCTTGGAGCATGAATCCATCAACCCCAGATCCAAAACCATAATAACTCCCATTCTTCGAGCCAACATGATCTGCCCATCTTCGATATGTGTTGGACATGTTACCAGACTGAGCATCAAGTGCATCATCTACTCCATATTTCTGATTATATCCTTCCTACATAGAACACATAACCAAACACAACTTAGTCTAAATACAACTGCACAAAACCAGGAATAGCTACCCAATAAGTTACAAAAAATATGCAGTTTCGTTTACCCAAAATAAATGTGCAGATGTGCGCGCGCGCACACACATACACACACTGCTTCTACAAGTTAGTGCAAAGAATAGGTACTCAGTAAGTTATAGAAAATAAAATAAAAAGTACCAGGCAAGAAAAAGTAAACAGTCGGTGATAAAAACTTACCCATGTTTTCCTAGCTTCATCATTAACAAAAGTTTTGTTCTTCCTCTTATAGGTTCTCTCAAAGAGTTGAGCAGCACTCGGGTCACGTTTCAGTTCCTTTTTCTATACAAGATGAAACATTTTTTACATATAAGTCCATCGCCAATATAACTAAGTAGCAGATGAAGCAATTGATTTTTATACCAGTCTCTTTGTGTGCTCAACGTTCGAGACCGAACCACCAGTATGCAATTTCTTATTAGCTTGATGAGCAACTACCCCTCTCTTAGATTTTGCAATAAATTCTGGCAACTTCCAACTTTTACAGAGTGTTTGCCAATGACTGATATGCATAAACTCTGGTTTCTCTGTTTGGTTCTGCCTTGCCTTAGACATAAAGTTCCGCAAGCTCTTTGCTCCAACTATTTTGAACACACGCCGAACATCATCTTCATGCCTTGGGTCCCACTTGTATTTAGCCTGTTAAAAAAGAAAACAAAAATGTAATCATGACACATATGAAGAACCCATGTGCAGTGTATCTATCGGCTATCACACACTTCATTCCTAGTATTAGGTTATGTTATCCAAACAGGTTAATTGTGGTAAAATCATACATATATAGAAATATGGACCATCTCAACTGGCATAAATTGTTTTTATTGGTTCTAACTCGAATCATTACAGTGCATTCACTTATAAGCTGCAATGATCAATTAAGTTGGCCATCATTCATGAGACTAAACTCCACAATAGGGATGTGCAAAATTTTAATACCTTGAAAGAGTCGAACCAAACATTTCTATCATCTTTTGGAACACTAGTCCACGTATCCCATCCTCCTGTGAACCGCGCTTTCCAAATGCTTGTGATGCTACGTGTCACGATATGAGAAGGAATAAAGCTACAAAAAAATGAAGGATTAATCGTAAGTCATATGCACGAAAATACATTAAAAAAATTTAAGCATTTTAAACTTACGTTTTTCCCTGAACTCTTATGGTGATACGTCTATCTTCATTGCTCGACTGCTCATCACCCTCCTACATATTAGTGTCATCTATCTCTTCAACAGCAGCCATCTGAATACTTCAAACGTCAATATCAGTTTATTACACAAATACATCTGTCAACAGTTACAAATCATTCAAATTACCCATTTGGTACTATATATCAATGTTCCCTTCTTATTTGCCTACTTGCTAATTTGCTATTTACTTGAATATTATCAGTTGTTTGTTGCTGTCATGTTATCGGAGTTTACAAGCACATTGGCTATTCTTTGTTTTTTCCTTGCCAGTGTCTTAATATTATCCCTTACTTTCAAGTGATGCTTTACTTTTTTCACTTATTCAAAGTACTGATCAAGTCGTAAATGTATTTACTTTTGATCCAATAAACGTATTTATGTTTCCAATCCGATCAACTAAAATCATCTTTCTCTGTATTCATTAGAAACACATCTTATTCTTACTACTTTCTATCGTAGGATTAAACATGTGGTTCTTAGCAACCATATTCCCTTAAGTCTTTGTTTTGGCCATAGTTATTAGATGACCTGTTAATGTTACTACTCATTACTTACTACTTCGGGATATACTGTAACTAAAGGAAATACTGTAAAACAATAAATATGTTATACGGATTGCTTATTGAGCTAATCCTAGTTATAAATACAGATGTGATGTATAGACTTGTAGTACATCATTTCACAATCGTCAATATCAGTTTATCACAATCGACATATCTTATTTAAACTCCACATTTCACCAAAACACGTGGATTATGCTATTTAAACAGTCAGTATCTTCAATATCAGTTTATCACAATCGACACGAAGTTCTGCATAAACTATCCTTTCCGTCAAAAGCACAAATGCAACCTCCTCAAATAATCGTCTACATTTCTAACACAAAATCCTCTGTTAAGAGTTAGACATCATTTAATTTCATCATTTCACCAAAACACATGCATCCGTCAATAGCTATCTCACACATAATCACTGGATAATCATCCAAAATACGAACCAGCTAAAACGACTCACGTCATCACATAAAATAAAGCTATCTCACACTCCGATTCACTTCATCACAAATAACGCACAATTATAGCTACAAATAAACAATAGTTCATCTAATCGCCAAAACGACTCACGTCATCACATACGCAAAATTAAAACTAATAGTTCATCTAATCGCCAGTTCGTCACGATAATAACGCACAATTATAACTAATTTAATCAAATTTATTCAAAATAAACAGTAAAATTGAGTTGTTCGTCACAATGACACAATAATTCATCTAATTAGCTGTTCATCGCTAGAATCACTAATTTAATCTAATTATTTCGATCAAATTGACGGTAAAACTGTTTTTGAAGTGCAATAATTCATCTAAATAGTAAACTGAAGTGTCACTATCCTCATCTTTATCAATCTTGCTATTCTTATCATCATTAAAGTGAGTATCCGCATCATCATCGTCCCCTTCATCTTCGTCTTCAATGACATTATCTTCTTCTTCACTTGATTCATATTCCAGTTGTCCTTCAAAACTAGTCAACTCTTGTATTTCCACCTCTTCCATATCGCCTACCTCGTCATGTAATTGTTGAGCTTCATCGTGCTCTGTGACAATGAAAGGAACTGAAATGCTATTTTCTTGGTACGCCGAGTCTATTGATTGACTTGGAGCTACAATAGTACTTCTAGCTTTGGTTCTACACACTGCCCACCAATCAGCCTTATGTCTTCGTAGACTAGGATATTGAATAAAGTATACTTGATGTGCTTGAAATGCCATAATAAATGGATCATACTTGTGCAGTTTCTTCTTGTGGTTGATATCTACTAGCCCTAGTTCATTATGGATTCTCCAACCCTGATTTTTAACCGGATTAAACCACTCACACCCGAACAACACAACTTTATTCACAATATACTCTAGTTCGATAATATCGATTAAGCGACCATAGTATTCTCCTTCTTCACCAAGAACACAAACATCTGTGTTTGTTGTTCTCCGACCAAAATTGTGATATATTGTGTGAAAGTCAAACCCATTCACGTAATACGTATGCCATGATCGTACATCTCGACTTGGACCAATAGCTATACTTTTGATTTGATCACTAACAAGATGATGATTATGTGGATTGTGGGCCTGAAGGTTTAAAAAGTAGTTAAGAATCATAGCTAGGAATTCATATAGAAATGACAATTTGAAATAAAGATATTTAGATTCTTACATAATCCTTTAGCCAACTCCCAAACCTTTCTTGTGTAACATCCCTCGAATGATCGTTTGTTATATTTGGGATTTGCACTTTCATCTCTGCTTCAAAAATCCTAAGAAATATGTTATGATATTAAAGTTTCTTTCCTAGATATAAACTTTAAATACAAGCAACTGAAAAGAATGAACATACTTGAAAAATGGTTGGATTTCCTCACAATTTTGAAGGACATAAAAGATCGCGGAATCATACTCTTCATCCTTTAAGTAACGTCGTTTAGAATTTCCAGAAGGCCGTCCTGAGTGCTTGAATATTGACAAGGTATCTGCCGCTCTATTCACATTGCCCCCATCATCATTTCTAGCAAATCTCGTTCTATTTGTTTGAACATGTGATTCAAAATAGTGTGAGCAAAAATTTGAGATTTCTTCCATAATGTAAGCTTCACAAATTGAACTCTCGACTCGAGCCTTATTTTTGACCTTTTTCTTTAGGTGATACAAATATCTACAATGATCAAACATATTGTGATTAATTAAAGTCTTGGATAATCATAATAGAAAAAAATGAATAGTAAGAAGTATAAAAGTAGTACCTTTCAAAAGGATACATCCAGCGGTATTGCACAGGACCACCAACTCTTGCTTCGTATGGCAAGTGAACTAGTAAATGTTCCATGTGATCAAAGAATCCCGGGGGAAGTATCTTCTCGAGTTTGCACAATGTTACCACAATATTCTTCTCCATTTTCTCTAAGTGTTCCACTTGTAATGTAGTTGAACATAAATCTCGAAAAAAAAGGCTCACTTGAGTCATTGCCTTCCATATAGGTTCGGGTAACATTTCTCTAAATGCAATTGGTAACAACCTCTCCATGAATACATGACAGTCATGACTTTTCATTCCCCACATCTTGCATTTCTCTAAATCCGCACACCTAGACATATTGGAAGCATATCCATCTAGAAACTTCAACTCTTTAACCCATTGCAAGACGACCAACTTTTGCTCCTTAGTTAATGAGTATGTTGCTTTCGGCTTTGAGATCTTTCCATTAGCTTGTACAACCAGCTCCAATTCACGACGTTTACAATACTCTTTCACATCTTGTCTGGCCTTTCCGTTATCTTTAGTCTTATCCTTATCATCCATCACCGTGTTAAAGATGTTGTCAAATACATTCTTTTCCACATGCATGAAATCAAGATTGTGTCGGATAAGATTAGTTTCCATGAAGGTAAATCCCAAAATATACTTCTTTTAGTCCAATTGTGATAAACCCCAAACCCCGTTAACTTTTTTCCCTCCTTATAATGTTGATCAGTTACCTTTGGGTATTGGCGAACTAACTTCCGAATTTCCTTACCAGATAACCTAGGTGGAGGTTCATCCCCCTTGACTCGTCCATTGATAAAATCACATCTGTTTCTTCTAAATGGATGGTTTTTTGGCAGAAACTGGCGGTGACAGTCAAAGAAAGAAGTCTTCCTCCCGTACTTAAGAGTAAAAGCCTTACTTCTTTCCATACAATATGGGCAAGAAAGCCTCCCATGTGTGCTCCATCCAGACAACATGCCATATGCAGGAAAGTCATTGATTGTCCACATAAGTATAGCTTTTAGATTGAAGTTTTGCTTCCTGAATGCATCATATGTGTCTTCACCAAAGTACCACAAATGAACTAACTCATCTATTAGAGGTTGTAAGTACACATCAATATTCTTTTTTGGACAATGAGGGCCTGGAATAATTAATGTCAAAAACATGAACGGAATCTTCATACACATCCAAGGAGGTAGGTTATATGGAGTCACGATCACAGGCTAACAAGAATAAGTGGTAGAAGACATCCCAAAAGGTGTGAAACCATCAGCACAAAGGCCCAGCCTAACATTCCTCGGCTCCGCTGCAAAAGGGGGATGGGTTCGGTCAAACTGTTTCCATGCCTCTCCATCATACGGGTGTGACAATACACCAGGTTCTCTTCGATATTCATGATGCCATGTCATGTGTTTAGATAATTAGATGTATCCTTAGACATATACAGTCTTTGCAACCTTGGAGTAATTGGCAAATAATGCATATACTTGTAAGATATATCTGTCCCTTTCTCAGTACCTTGTTTCACAGGTTTATATCGAGGATGATCACATTTGTAACACTTCCGCCTACCTTCATCCTTCCCATAATAAAGTATGCAACCATTTGGACAACAATCTATCTTTTTGTACCCGAGACCCAACTGTGAAACCATCCTCTTAAACACATAAAAACTTGAGCTTAATGTGGAATTTGGAATAAACTCTCTAAAAGTCTGCACAATACGGTCATAGCAATTTTGGCTTATGTTTAAATCTGACTTGATGCTTAACAATCTAGACATTGCAGACAATGTAGAGTGTTTTTCACACCCTTTATGCAAGGGCTGGTCTGCCTTAGACAACAATTCGTAAAACCTTTTAGCTTTAGGATTTGGAGCTTCATCATGTTGTATTTCGAGAACTAAATCTTGAACATCAGGGAATTGAAACTCTGGTCCAACAGCGTCCATTACCATGTTACGAATTAAATTTACAGCTTCACTACGAAGGGGTACTTGTTGAGAGGTCCCAACTTCACTACGACGGGGTACTTGTTGAGAGGTCCCTTGAGGATATTTCTCCCCGTGTGCACTCCAAACATAATATTCAGGAACAAACCCATATCTATACAAATCATACTTAGCTTCTTCATTTTTTTTCCACACCTTATGATTGCACCTTGTACATGGACAATTTATAGTACCATCACTTATTCCTCTAGTCCGTATAAAAGAATCTGCATGCTTGATGAACTCATCAATTCCATCATAAAATGCTTGGGTGTCTATTTTATACATCCAATCACGAGCAGAACTTGAAGTCATCGGTTTTGCTTCGGTCGATTAAGCAACAACTAAATTGAGTAATCTGACTAATCTCTTAATTGCATACTATGAACAGTAGTTATACATACACTATCCATTAGTCTTACTGAAAAATCAAATCAATTGTATCATAGATTGTCAAAGTATGCCCTACTGAAAAATCAAATCAATTGTATCATAGGTTGCCGAAGTATGTCCAACTTAGTTTTTTTGGCAAGAGCTAACCTCATCAATACACCAATTCACAACAAAATCAATTGTACCTTTGTGTTTTTAAGTTTCTGTTGGCAGGCTGTAAATGGAGATATCCTCAACCATATAATGTATCAGATATGAATAAGTACTAACAAGAAAATGGTTTTTAAAAGTAAATGGAGATTACCTGTTTTGCTAATTGGTGATCGATACAAAATATTAGTGAGATTAATTGTGCTAACGAGTTTCTGGCGTTTGATCTTAAGAGGTGTTTAGGCATTTGATCAGCGGTTTAGAAACTTTTGTTGAATTAAGTGAAAGTTTACACAGATACACAACTTAAGTCAAAATGTTAAAAAAAATTATTGATGTTCTGAGTTGGGCCAATATGTTTAGTGAGCCTAACAATAGTATTTTTTACTCACAATGAACATTGTTTTTTTAAATTTGATTCAAGTGTTTCACAAGTTCTATTCACATCTGCTTTAGTTAACTACTGTCTAGCAATTTCATAAAGTTTTATGCTAAAATAGCATGCCGTAGTCTCAATGTAACTGTGCTAAACACAATATTGTTTCATCTAAATTTGATTCAAGTGTTTCACAACTTAAGTCAATTTTTTTTTTTTTTTTTTTTTTTTTTTTTTTTTTTTTTAAATTATTGATGTTCTGAGTTGGGCCAATATACGAACTATCTTATACAATGACTAAGGGAGTGTTTGAACTTTGAATGTGGATAGAAAAACTTTCATATTATCTGATAATTCAGGCTAAAATAAAGTTACATATTCACCCTAACATATCCAAATCACAAAATTAAAATACAAAACAAACTATGGCGGAGATAAAAAATGTATACCTGAGATAAAAAATAAAAAAAAAAACCGGTGATGATGGCGGAGTAACTATGGCGGAGATGAAGATGATGGCGGAGTAACTGTGATGCAGAGATGATGGTGGAGTGGGTTTACATATTTTGTATTAAAAAGTTTACATACTACAGTATTCATCTACAGAAAAAATGGACGAAAACGTAAAAAAGGGCGAAAACGTAAAAAAACAGACAAAAACATAAAAAAAGGAGAATAACGTAAAAAATGGATGAAACGTAAAAAAAACGGGTGAAAAAGTAAAAAACAACATATCGTAATTAACGATGTTAATAGCGCCTTGCTTGAGGGAGTCGCAAAATTAGAGACATGGTTATTGACATGTTGCAAGCAGTCATAATTATGCGTCATTAGTAGCGATGGGTTTTTAGAATGTCATAAGCTAGCGGCACGTTTAGCGACTTCTTTAAAGGCGTCACGAAATTAGAGACATAGTTAACAACATGTTGCAAGAAGTCGCAATTGTTGCGACACTATTGGCGATGTACTTTTTATATGTCGCAAACTAACGGCACGTTTAGTGACTTCTTCAAAGGCGTCACGAAATTAGAGACATAGTTAACAACATGTTGCAAGAAGTCACAACTGTTGCGACACTAGTGGCGATGTACTTTTTATATGTCACAAACTAGCGACACGTTCAACGACTTGAATGGTGACATCGTATTTTTAGCGACTTTTTTGTTGACTTAGAAGACGTGTAAGTCACTAAACATGCCACTACTAGGGTCGCAAATTTGCGACATAATTTCTCGAGTCGCTAAACATATCACCAAATGGCTTATTTCTTGTAGTGATAAATGGATTTTCTTTATATTCTGTAAACGGCAAACTTACATGTACCATATACTATAGTACTATACCTAGCTTTGTGACTTTGTCTTAAGTAAGACGTGATCTCTTAACCGCTTAACCCCACCGTAACTTTGTTTAACTTTTTTATAACTAAAAAGGCGAAATGTAAGAAAATATAATCAAATTGCTATTTTTTGTATAGTCATTTTTAGTTTTGCTATTGTAATCGCAGTTTTGAATTCCGTTTATTATATCTATTTTGTGACAATTTCACCCTTTTACTTTATCATCACTTCTATTAACATGTAAGAGCAAAATGATTATAACTAAAATACAAACAATAAATAAAATTTGACGCATACAATAAGAAAAACAAAAGATGACAACAAAGCACACTACAAGAATCACGAGAACAGGCGACAAGCATATTCTCGTCGACACAATTTCGACGACAATATGCACAAAACGACAAAAAACAAGCTTGACCGAGCCTAGCTGCGTTGAATTTTTCGGATTAATACGTTCCCGTCGACACCATATTGGTCAAACCTTCACACCTCTATTATTGCCATAAGTTGGGCGCGAAATTATCCCGCCACTCCATTCCCGTCAACATGTCGACGGGAACATATTAACAACGAAACAAATAGTAATTAACGAGTGATTAACGTTAATTACTGTTTTTCATTTAACTATCCCGTCGACATGTCGACGGGAGAATTTTATTTAATTATTAAAACAAAATACTGGCCAATAAAATGGCGGGGATTTTTCCCCGTCGACATGTCGACGGGATTATGCCCCCATATTTTTTTCTTATAAGTATTCTCACAAAAATCATTCTCACAAAATCATTCCCGTCTTATTTTACACATACATTCTTGATTCTCACAAAACCCGATTGTCAATTTTCACAAATCACAAACAACAATGGATTCTTTACCGCCGGAACAGGAGTGGTCAAAGGCTTTATCACACGAGCTCCTGTATAATGAAATTATAAATCATTGGGGCTATGAAATTTTTGATGAATATGGTTCTTATGCGAACTGTGCACCGTGGCAGAGAGACCGGATTCTGGTATGGTTGAGGAAAAAGTCATACTATAGAGAGTATTTGAAAGAGCTAGATGCTGCTGAAGCTCAAGCTGCTGCTGTTGTAGGTGAGGATGAAGCTGAAAGCACGTTTGATGAAGCTGCTGCTGTTGATAAACTAAATTTAATTATAATATTTATGTTACCGTCGACGGTAAAATAACACACCCTTGACCTGCATGTTGACTTTGACGAATACATACCGTCGACATGTCGACGGGAATTAGTAAAATAATTAACGAATTATAATTAATAAAATAATTAACTTTATTATCCCGTCGACATGTCGACGGGATTTTAACGTCGGACAACCATAATGACTGAAAAACCATGTGGGACCCACCTTGTCGACGGGCATTGTCAAAGGGATAGTCGTTCCCGAAAAAGTTTTCACGACAAACAGTTGTCGTCGACATGTCGACGGGAGCGTCTCATACCGTCGACATGTCGACGGTAGAAGGTTAAAAATGTCGACGGGAGTGACGTCGATTGTACTAGTGGCAAAAAATAACTACACAACAAACTAAAAATGACAAATTAATTACATTTTCATGTGTTATTATGAATCATTTGAATTGTTGTAAAATGTTTATGCATAGTGAACATAGGTTTATAACATCAAAAGGTTTATAAATTAATTTTTATGAACTTATATAAAACTTCACTATTGTGGATGCTCTTAGACCTAACTAAAATACCCAAATGAGAATATTAATGAGTTCATCTTTGGAGTTGATGATTATTAATTAATATGTATAGGATTTTGGATTATAATCTATACTACATATAATATAGAGGGATGACTCTCTCTTCAAAATTTTCAAACTTACAAGAAATTAAGCATGTTTTACAACACTTTAATGCACACAGTTTTCAGACTTACAACAAAATAAGCATAGTGTATAACAAAATAAGCATGGTGTAATTTTTAGACTTACAACATTAATGTTATTAAAGTGGTCAATTAATACACAATTTAATTTACCCCTTCACCAAAATCTACAATTACTAGCTTATAGACCCGTGAAATTCACGGGTTTTTAAAGAAATAATTCATTAAGAAGTTAAGTGTGTGAATAAAGTAATAAACAACAACGAAAGGTATAAGTTCTATTTTTTTTAACAAATAATAAATAATAAGTCAACGATCCTATAAACAATTATAGACCCGTGAAATCACGGGACATTTAAAGCAATTATTAATTAAGGAGTTATGTGAGCGAATAAATTAACAAAAAACAACAATCACAAATAGGTTCCATTATTTTATGAAGAGAATAATAAGTAATATGTGAATGATAAGATAAACAATTATAACTATTAGAATAGTAAACATGCATGTATCGTCATATTTAATTGGTAGACAGTCTTTGAGAGGCAAGGTACAGTATGTGGTCAATGTCAAACATTCTAGTAGGCCATGTCGATAAGAGTATTATGTAATTTATATAGTTATACATACTTGTTGATTACTAATTTGTATACAAAATTTGTAATACTTTTCAAGATATTACCATCTTTATCACAGGTAACCTTCAACCCTCTTTTACTTTTAACCCATGGAATCACGAATATCTTGAAAAGATATATTCATTAAGGAGTTATGTTGGGATCAAAGTTTTACTATTTTATCAAGTCTCGGTCATTTGTAATAATATTAGGTTGCTTAGTTATTATTTACTTTCATATATGTTATGTATTAAGTTTCCTAGGCTTAAGTAAAGTAATCCATGGGCCTCCTAGCCCACGTTTTCATGAAAGGAAGGAGAGGGTGTGTTGCCCTAGCTCCTTCCCTATAAATAGGATGCTTAGGTCTCTTGTAAACTTGTTGGTTAATTCATAATTCTAAGAAAACTCTTTCATTTCTATTTCTCATATTGTCTTAATCAACCATCTCTCACTCTCATCTCTTTTCTATCATTCTTATACTTGTGTTTACATAAAGTGTGACCTAACAAGTGGTATCATTCGCTAGAAGAAGGTGTAGTTATTGTTTTTCATTGATTTTTTTTATCTTAAACTTGTTTTAAATCGAATTTTTAGTTAAAATTTTTGTACTTTCTTGCTTGTTTCTTGGTTTTTATCACATATTTGCTTACAAACTTGTGCTACAAATCAAAACAAACAAAAAAGTTCCAAACTTTTATCCAAAAATACGATTTGGGTTTTTGTACTTATTTTCGAAATCTTTTGTAGTTTTTGGAAAATTTATAAAGTTTTCAACTTTCTTAAAGATCTCATCATTTTATTACTAAAAGTACAAGAATCTTGAAATAAAAACGAGTTTTTGGTTAACTTTCTTAGAAAACAATTTCTGCCAAATTTTCGAAATCTTTTTCATACACAGTTTCGAAATCTCTTGTTAAGTGTTCTACATCGACTTCGGTTTGTGGACTCAGTATTTTCTTTCTTGTACAAGAAAGAAAGTTACTTCGACTTTTGGATAAGTTTCGAAATTGTATAATTTTGAAACTTCGTCTTTTTTAGATTGTGTTCTCGAAATTTCTCATATTTTCGAAATCACATTTTTTTCGCAAACACTCTCTAGTTTCGCGAAAATCCCCAAAATCTCATTTTTTTTCGAAATCTCACTTTTTTCGAAATCAATTTTTTCGAAATCTCACTTTTTCGAAATCATTTTTTTCGAAATCTCATTTTTTCGAAATCAATTTTTCGAAATCTCACTTTTTCGAAATCACTATTTTCGAAATCTCACTTTTTCAAAATCACTGTTTTTTCGAAACTTTAACAGTTTCGAAATCATCACTATTTCGAAATCACCACTTAATTTCGCAATCCCAAATTTCGCAATCACTTAATTGACAATTTTCGCAATTACAAGTTTTGCAAGTTTTCGAGATTTGGCTACATCTATACCTTCTACAAGATCCATCTATAACACAAGTTTCTTTCTAAAATCTCTCCTTACTATCTTCTTAAATTTAAAAAAAAAATAAATAAATAAAATAAAAAAAAATTGAATTTGAGTAAAATTTAATTTTTACAGGAGATTAAACGTTCAATTTTTACGCGAAATTCAAATTTTGGTTTAACAGTGAAAATTTTGGCCCAAAATTCAAATTTTTAGGCCAAAATTCAAATTTTTTGGTGAAATTTGGCGGCAAAATTTTTTAAACTCAAATTTTTCCTGTGACATTTGAATAGCATTTTACAGTGATTTTCAAAATTTTGGAACAGAGAATTTTTCAAATTATTTTTGGAGGGAAAATCTGAAATCACTATTTCGACCTTGAGTGTGACATTTTGGTTTGATTATTTCAATTACGTTGCAACAATCAAGGGGGAGAGAAATGTCATTCACAATGTCTCAAGTACCATCTTCCAACTACCTTCCTCACCAATATTCTCATCAGCAACAGCATCATCAACAACAAAGTCACAGCTCCCTCATTCATCAGATTCTGCTCTTCGGCAATGTATCAAGGCCTCCAATGTTGCTACCAGGAACGTATACTTATTGGAAACGGAGATTTCTTCAATGGCTCACTTATCGTCCTGCTGCAGATCTCATGCTTAAATCCATTAGAGAAGGTCCATACAAAATGATATTTCTTGCTGAATCAACTGGGATTATGAGGTTACAAACTACTGCAGATTTGAATGCTTCAGAACTTGCTCAGTATGATGCTGACCAACAGGCTGTATGGTTTATAACATTGGCACTTCCCAACTCAATTTACATGAATATGGACTTTCAAGCCAGTGCTTATGAAATGTGGAAATATCTTGAAGCTCTGCATCATACCGAAGAACTTCATCACATCAGAATGAAGCAAATTCTTGAATCTTGTTTAAGCATGAATCCACTGAAGACCATTCTCCCTGCTCCACCATCTCCAGATGTTGATCATGGATCACTAATCTACACTCCAAATGGTCTCTTCTTCAATCCTCCGAATGCACCTGAGCCTTTCTTCATTCCTCAGTACCATCCTGCTACACTACATAATAATGTGCAATCTCTTCTGCAAAATCTAGTGAAGCTTAGTCAAGTATCTACAGAGAAAGGCAAAGGCGTAATGACATCTAGTTCTGAATGGTTAAACACAATGGAAGATACTAATGATGAAGAAGATCTTATCGAACCAAGCATGGCATTTTTGGCATATACTGAAAATATTGCAAATGTGGAAGATCAAGATTATGATGCAACTCCACTCTTTGACGATTATGTTGAATACAATGCCACACTTAGTCAAATGGAAGTTGAAGGGAGTAATCTCAATGCTGTTTTGCAAAGCGTCATGAGAGATATTCCATCTGATGATGAATATGCAGATTTGGAATCCAATACAGCAGATTTGGAAGCCGATATAGCAGATCTGGTGTTAATGGCAGACATGCAGGAATCTCACATGAATGATACAGGCGCAATTGGTTATAAGGGGTTCTTACAAACTATGAGTCAGAATTTATCTAAAATCCAAAATCTCCGAAATCAATCTCTCACTCTAGGTGAAAGAATTGGGATACAAGGAAGTAATGCTCAAAGGTTGGTTGGGAATGGTGAGAATACTGCAGATGTCGTTAATGTAGGCAATGAGGTTAAAATATTCGAAGATAATTTGGGTGTCATGGATGATACAGACCCTGTATATGACACAAATGCTTCTGATGACTCTAAAGACCCATTTGAGAGAAAGATGACTGAAGCTGAGAAAAGAGCCATCAATTCTACAGAAAAATGTTTAACACATTTTGAATCGGTTAAGATTCAATGCAAGATTCTCTCAGATCATTGGTTTCCTTCCTCGAGAACTTTTTCTGCATTCTTCGGAACTGAAATGAACCAAATAACCTTCCAAAGGAAACTCCAAGAAAACATCGTTCAACTAGAAAAGCTAATTGAACAGGGAAGTGATTGCATGGTAGTATTTAGAGCGCTCAAGACACAATTCAAATGGTTCGTGACCATCATTTTTAAAACTCTCATACACTATAAATATGTAAGCAATGAATGGAGAGAGAATATCACTAGTGTGGAGGTTGAAGATTTTAGAGATCAACTTGTTTCACGATTGAGCTGCTTAGAATATGTGCTCAATGAAAGATCACTTCATTTGAGTGTTGTCAAAGAACTGGAGATGCAAAAACGAGGAAGAGAATTGAATGTACAGGAGAATGGAAGTATAAAGCAGATTCAAGAAGAGTAAATTCATAAAGATGATTCATTGAAAGCAAATGTGGTTGTCATGGAAAGCAAAGGGACAGAATCAGAAGTGCAGGATGACAACAACAGATTGGGGAATGATAAAGATGCAGATTGTGCAGAGATCATACCCTTCTATGACTCAGAGCCCAACCTTGACAAAGGACAGATGGATGAGGAAGATTTCATACCCATCTATGACAAAGAACCGAACTTTGACAAAGAGCAAATGGTTGAGGTACAATCTACTGTTGATCATATTATGCCTGCATATGAGAAACAACAATCTGAGCAACCTTACTTCAGTAATGAAGGAGAGGTTGACCAGAATGTTGTTCAATGTCAAGACAAACATTCTGAGTCTGAGTCTTTACATGATAATCTAATGACTGAAACATCAAATCAAACTCTTGAGTCTGAAAACCTTCTTCTCAAAAAGACCATTGCCCAGTGTCATAAAGATTTTTCAAAACTAGAGGCACATTGCATCTCACTTGAACTCCAAATGCAAAACGAATCTCTAAATTCGGGCAACAGTGGTCAATCTTTGAATGAACTAAGGAAACGTGTGGATACATTAGTTAAAGAAAACGAGTTTTTAAAAGGTCAAATTCAAGTAAAGGTGTTTGCACATGCTGCATTGCAAAACAAATTAAGAAGACTGACTGGCCAGAGTGTGGATACTAAGTTTGCAAAACCATCAATCTTGGGGAAACCGCCTTCTCAAACAAACAGAAAACAATCAGTGGTTAGACAACCTACTGCATTTAAATCTGAAAGACTTAAATTTTCAAAATCTCGGTTTGCCTCCCAAGTTGTTGAGAATAACAATTTGACAAAACCAGTCACTCCACATTCTTGGCCAAAGGAAAATGCATCTGTGTCTGCTAAATCTCAACACGTGATTATGCCTGGCGCATCTAGGATTAGTTCAAAAACAGTGTCTAAAAGAAGCATTAAAAGTAAAGAGTCTTATGACACATATGACATGTACAAGAACTATGATCTAGAAAAGGCTAGGAAACCTCATGCGATGCCTTCCACTATAGTACAAAACACTGCTAGTAGTAGCAAACCAAAACCTAGGAGTTCTCAACAAACTAATAGGAATTGGCTAGCTTCTAAGAGTAGTTGCGTAAATAATCATGTTGTTGGTGCTGTAAAATATCTTCAAAAAGGAAATTCACTTGAAAAGGCTCAATCGACTAAGACAAACAAACCCGATGAACCAAAAGTCATAAGTCAGAAACCTAAGAAGTGGATCAATATAGGACGTAGTTTTTCTCAATGAAGTGATGCTCCCACATTTCATTCCACTGCATCTAAAAGGAAAACATCTCCTAGATCTAACATTAGGTGGGTACCCAAGGGTAGAATTTTCAAATCAATTGGTCTTAGGTGGATTCCTACAGGAAAGATTTTAGACATTTGCACCAAAACTAATGTAATCTCCACAACATCTACCTCTGAGACAAGAATGAAATCCATCGGAATTATGTGTTCGAGTGTCAAGAAGATAATTGACACTACTTCTTTATGCTTCTAACATCTGGAACCCAGTTACTCTTGGGGGTCCATGTTCTCTGTTTTGTCTATTCTTTCTTTTCAGATATAACAGGAATGGCTTCGAAACAAATCAGTTTTGAACCCGAGCTTAATGGAATGGCTTCTGAGCACAACAGCTTAGGACCCGCAGCCAACCATTTTAAAAGCACTTCAGCAATGGCTTCTGAGCACAACAGCTTAGGACCCGCAACCAACCGTTTAAAAGCACATCTACAATGGCTTTTGAGCACAACAGCTTAGGACCCGCAGCCAACCGTTTTAAAAGCACTTCAGCAATGGCTTCTAAGCAAAACAGCTTAGGACCCGCAATCAACCGTCTAAAATTTCCGGATACTTCGGATGAAACATTGTCACTCTCTCGCAAGGAATTGGAAACCCTGTTTGCTCAACTGTTTGATGATTCAGTTGAAAACCGTCTTCAAGAAGTCTCACCAATTTCCGCTGCACACCCTGAGAATATTCAACAACCACTGTTGAGAAAGACGGTCCTCCAATTGCATCTCCAACAACAGTAGGACAAACCGCTTCCAACTCCAGACAGTCAGCTGAAAATCCATTACAATAATCAGTACCACAACCTGCAGATTATGATGGAAATACTTTCTTCAATCCATTTGCACCAACTCCAACCGTTCCTGATATAATAGAGTCGTCTTCTCGCAATTTGGATCTGTCTGATATGCATACATTCTGCCAACATCACCCTTCGACACATCATTGGACTTAAAATGGATTTGGAAAACAAGCTGGACGCAGAAGGCACAGTGATTCGCAACAAAACTTGTTTAGTTACAAAGGGATATAGTCAATGAAGCAGGATTGTACATCACTGTCATCAACAAAAGCTTAATCTCAATGTACTGCGACTCATAGTGTGCTTTTGCCATCTCGTGCAACACCATTCATCATTCCAAGGCCATACAAATTGCTCTCCGCTACCATTTCATCAAGGAGCATGTTGAGAAGGGTACAATTGAATTAGAGTTTGTGGTAACTGAATACCAATTGGCGGACTTGTTTACAAAGGCATTACCTCCATCAAGGTTTGTTGATTTAGTTCACCATATTGGTATGCGGTGTTTGACTCCAGATGATTTGCAAAACTTTCTTAAAAACTAAGAGAGTCAAACATCAAACTCTTTTTGTAAATATTCTATCATAAAGAAAATACAAAAACTGCAAAAAGAATCTTCTTTCTCTGTGTACAAACTTCTAATCTTCAAAACTATGTTCCTACATTAAAACATATTTTGCTTTACATTGTCAAAATGGAACATGTTTTGAAGGGGAGAAATTTTTTCACAAAATCATGAAGTTTGCACACCTAATCATTATTCTTCAAGGATAAAATGTTTCTTCATCATTCGGATTAAAAATTCATTTTTTCGGCAAGGATTCCAATTTAACCATGTTTAGACTTCAAATGGAAAAGTAGTTAACCTTTAATGAGTAAAGTTCACAAAAGTCTTAAACTTAGGTAAAAGGACATTGCATGAAAAAAATAAAACAGGCTCGCATCAATGTTTTCACAAATGTTCTCAAAAGTTTCATACATAATCAGACTAACAATTTTTTATCCTCGATTTCTTTTCGATTGTGAGTTTCTAATTTCTTCATTGTTGTTATCTAATCGTTCCCTAAATGTTTCAAATGTTTTCAACAGTCAAAAAGGCATAATCAGAAACCAGGGTTCAAGTATTTATTGATCGGGGCATTTTCTTTTATGTGTTTAGTCTAATTAATCATTTCATATAGCTTTAGAGAACACTAAAGAATGCTCGATTGGTGTGTTTGCTCGATTAGAAACAACATAGGTTTGTAGTCATGTGATTTAGGGTTTAAGATGTCGATGTCTTTGCAGCTACTACTAGGGCGTTTATTTTTACAATATTCTTGCATCATGATGCTAACATGTGTGCAAAGTCTCAAATCATAACCCCAAACCATGATAATAATTGGAAATTTCGAGTGAAAGAATGAATTAATCTGTGATCTTGTGTATTCTGAGCACTTAGGACGATTTAGAATGAGTTTATGATTCATCCGCATACTTGTTTGTGCCTGATGCATTTTCTCTGTGTGCAAGTACATGTCATCCCATTGAAAGTCAAAACTTCAACAATTGTCAAAATGTTTCTCACGGAACATACTTTAGAGATGTTGAACATATGGAGTGTTTTCTCACTTATGAGATGTTGTTTAGGAAAGTGCCTTGCTAAACCATTTCTTAAAACCAAACGTGCACTTATCCTAAAAACAATAAGCAAGATTTTTCAAACCTTTACTCCCCAATTCACTTCAAAAGTTTAAAATTCTCAAAATATATGAGTTCTTGAGGGGGAGTATTACCAAAACAAAATGTTTTGTTAAAATCATGCTCAATGGCTTGTGCACACATAACAGTGTACAACCCGTTCTTGTAAAAGAAAGGACACTGAGGTACGCATCAGTGCCTCAATCCTCTTATAAGGAGCGAAGGCTTCTTACTTTTGAGTAGAGTTAATCAAACATTTTCTGATTTTCATAACTTTGCTCAAAAGACAAGTATTTCACCTCAATGAGTATTCACTTGTTGAGGGGGAGCACTTGAAAAACTCATCGTTTGAAATACAAAAGTTCTTGTTGATATCTCCCCATAAGACTCAAAAAGCATATTTTAATCAAAAGTTTATCAAAAACAACATCTCATATGCTATTTTTGAGGGGGAGAAAACTAAAAGTGAATGTGATTAAAATATGAAAGTTCTAAGTTGCTTTAAGTCAAATCTCATGCGAGCTAGACTCAGAATTGACCCAGGAATTGACGAAACATAAATGTTAGTAATCTCGAAAAGACTTATCCTCGACGGGTAATAACATCAAGTTAGTTACTAGAGCTAGTTGTCACCTAAAAGCTGACAATGGAACTCTTTAACTAGCCACGTAAGCGTGTCTCGAAAAGGATTTGTCTTAGTAGAAATGTACCGTTTCGAGAAACTTTCTGTGGATTTGACCAGGCCGGGTAATAATTTCAAGCTAGTCTAACTAGTGATGTAAGCGTGTCTCGAATCGGTCAGGTTCACTGAAAGTGGATCAATTCAAAAAGTGCTTGTTCCTCCCGCATGTGCAAATTTATTTAAACACTTATGAGCACATGTGAAGGGGGAGCCCTTCAAAAGTAAACACAAAACTCTCAAAGTGTTAAACAAAATGTTTGATAATCACAAACACTTTAAGAGATTTTCAATCAAAGGTTTCTTGGCTATTGTCGGATAATCATGGAGTTATAAGGTGATTAAGATAGGAAATTCAGTCCTATGATCCACCAGAGCCGGAGGGATCTACCCAAGGACATCACCAATAGTTAGTATTAGAAGTCCTTAGGTATGATACGATAAAAGGAGAAAAGAATGAAAGGGAAAGAAGGAGTTGAAGAATTAAAAAGAAAAGTAAAGAAAAGGGTGAAAAGAAATAGCCCTCCATATGTTCAACCTTAGGGCAGACACCAGGTTCAATTCGTATGCTACTGGTTGTTGCTAAGGCGACGCCGATATTGAAGATAAAGTCGTCATGGACCCAGTGACGCAATGTACTAAACCTTCTTAACCACTCAAGTTCTCTTAAAAGAGCTTGTTTCATTCTCACGGGGAACCGGTGTAATCTATCGACTTATCTCTTAGAGATGGTTGATATTGAAGCAGGAGACCCCTCCCTAGTCTCCGCATAGGAAACCTAAGTGTGCACTTTTCGAGTCTAGAGCCATGAGATACATCAAAGATCTCTTAGGAACACTTAGTATCTCTACAACTGGTGTTCTACATCAATGGGCACCAGCTATAAATTATTGAGTCCTTAGCAGATCTTAGCAATCTGCCGAGAACGTTTATGAGAGAATTTACATAAGTATTTCTCAATGATTGAACGGAAATCCTGCCAGGGTCAACATCAAACAGCCCTGACAGCAGGTCACTTCGGTAACTCCTCGTGGGTTACGCTTAGTGTTTGCGGTGGTTTCTTAGCGGTCTATAGTCGTGGAGTGATCCCCAGTGACTCACCCAGTCATTGAGCTACTTAGTAGGTCTTGTAAGCTCCTTCGGGGGTATCTGATATGGGAACGGCCTTGATAAGGATTAGAATGAGTCTTCACAATATGCTGTTGACGATCTCTAATTCTTATCTGTAAGTACCGAATGTTTTATTGCTAACTGTTTACATGCAGGGTTACATCATCTCCATGGCGACAGATTCCACATGCTCATACATGCATCTTGAAGTCATCAAAAGCTCCCTCGAAGATCAAAGCAACACAAAGTTCAAAGAAAGATTCTACGCCAAAAAGAATAATCTACAAAATATAAAGACTAAAGATCTTAAGTGAAAGAAAGGGATTATGTGCATGTATAAGTCAGAATTCAAAGATGTATGAGCATGTTGGAATGGCCGACGACCACCACAGACACAGAAGTGACGCATGGCAGATAACTTCATAAGATGATCACTACCTCATCAACCAAGATCAAAGAACAATGAACGATTTTGAAGACGTCTAAAGCCTTGAAAGTCAAAGATTAAGATGAAGACGTCAAGCAAACGTGATGACCGACCCTTAGGGGGAGATTGTTGGGATCATACTTTTATACTTAGTCAAGTCTCGGCCATTACATTTTGTAATAAGATGATCACAACTACATCAACTAAGAACAAAGAACGATGAATGATTTAGAAGACATCTAGAGCTTTGAAAGTCAAAGATCAAGACGAAGACGTCAAGCAACCTTGATGACCGACCCTTAGGGGGAGATTGTTGGGATCAAAGTTTTACTATTTTATCAAGTCTCGGTCATTTGTAATAATATTAGGTTGCTTAGTTATTATTTACTTTCATATATGTTATGTATTAAGTTTACTAGGCTTAAGTAAAGTAATCCATAGGCCTCCTAGCCCACGTTTTCATGAAAGGAAGGAGAGGGTGTGTTGCCCTAGCTCCTTCCCTATAAATAGGATGCTTAGGTCTCTTGTAAACTTGTTGGTTAATTCATAATTCTAAGAAAACTCTTTCATTTCTATTTCTCATATTGTTTTAATCAACCATCTCTCACTCTCATCTCTTTTCTATCATTCTTATACTTGTGTTTACATAAAGTGTAACCTAACAAGTTACGTGAAATTAATAATCAACAAAGAACGTAAATAGGTTATATTATTTTTTAAGGAAATAACAAACGTTGTGTCAATGATATGTAAACAACTTCGTGTGTAACTATTAAGAAAAGAAATGTGCACGTGTCGTCTTCTCTAGTTGATAGATAGTCTTACAAAGCAAAAATATGCGGTCAACATCAAATACTTGAGTAGTCTGTTCATTGTGCGATTTTCAAACTTCAAGCAAGTTGTTTGAAGCTCCTTTTAGTGTGGATCAAAATGAGGTGAAGGAGTTTAGTGGGCGTGCAAACACTAATTTTCTAAAATATTATTACATCAACAAAGTAAATGATAATAGATAGCAATTGAGAGCTTGTATGCATCAAAATATAGATCCGTGTCATTTTTCGACTCACATAACGCATTTGACATGTTTCATGTTTAGCTGAACTTTGTGATGTGGCCTACTTGAGATATAAGTATTATCGAAAATCAACCCATTACAAATCGTAAGTATATGAGATATCTCCACACAAATGACACACATTTTTATAGTAAAGGCAAAATATATGTTTAAAAGTACGGTGGTTAAATCAAGGAGTGAGATTTATAAGCATACCAACACTACTTCCATTCCATCGTTACATGTGTTTACTTGCAAAAATACTAAAATACTGAACCAGGAATCCATGTCGTTAGAACTACATTTTTAAAGTTGTTTTGAATCAAATAAACAGTTGTGATACTAAATAATCTTATATACTAAAAGCTTAAGTTGTCTTATAAATGCAAAGTGCTCCCCATAAATGTTTCTTGAATTGATTGTGAAATGTGGAGGCTTCATGTGTTAGTACATTGATTTAATAGTCATGCATAAGGGTAAGTACATAGAAATCGTGCACAAAAGTTTTTACGGTACAACATGTTTCAAGCCATCTCTAAACCAATAAATGTTTCATGAATTAAAAGTGAAATGTGGAGGCTTCATATGTTAGTACATTGATTTAATAATCATGCACAAGGGTAACTACATAGAAATCGTGCACAAAAGTTTGTACGGTACAACATGTTTCAAGCCATCTCTAGACCTCAAAGAATACAAACCAAAAATGCCATGAATGCATAAATTTAACACACCAATTAATGGTTAGTCTTTTTACCTTCCTGTCCATGAGTTACAAATATTTTATCAACTATATAATGTGTCAAAAATCACACACAACAAATCACAACTTCCTCCACACCGCGTGCACATTTGGGCTACAACTTATTATGATGTTAATGTAAGCATCATATCATCTTACTTATTTAGCATATTGATTTATATTATTTTATAAAAATTTCACGTGTATTTTCTGTGTGTAACAATGTAGGACATAAAGATGGTGCTTAGGAGCTTTGGTAGTAACATCATCTTCTCTAATGGTTTAAGAGATCCTACACATCGTTTTCTTATCAACTAAGTGGAATATGCACGAACATTTTTACTTTGATAGAAAATGCGATATATTGATTAACTGTATTTAAGTTACTAACGATCAACTATATCTAATTTTTTTTGTAGCGAGTCAAGAAGCATTAAAGAAAGAGATCGAGAAGTCACAAAAATTGTATCAAGAACAAAAAATGCAAAAGGCCAATGAACAACAACGACAAAGACAACAACAACAAGAACAAAGCCACGGCCACCGGTGGGATGAATATTTAGCATTCATATTAATAGTACGTTACAAATTAAACATGCCATATTTTACTTCATGTAATACCGATAAATGGGCTAATACTATTGATTCGTTAGCAAGTAAGTTTATTAAAAATAATGTAACGAGCATTCAATTTTTAGTCAATAATTATTACTACACTTTGTTTGTGCATTTTAATATTTTTGCTCTTAATGTAGTTTTTTTGTCTTTTGTTGTGTTAATATCACTTTCTTAATTAAACGTCTTGGAATATTGCGTGACTTGATATGACTGTGTAATTATGTCAATGTTACATATTGAAAATGGTAGTATATAATAAAAATATTTTCACACTATTATCATAAAAATGAGAATCTTCTAAACCGAAGAAGTATGTAAAAGAGAAGAAAATTGTATTTGAAATGTTGTCCTACACCTATCACGAGGTAAGCATTATTCATTTGAGTTTGAGATCATGTGATTCATGTCGTCATACTGTAAATACTTAGAATGAGTTACTAATGAATGCTCCAAATTCGATATTATAGTTTATGGAAAAATGTTGTAATAATGCATTAATTAAAAAATAATTTATGTAACTTACTCATATTAAAAATTACATATGAAAAGTCTCATTTAAATATAACATTTTACAAAAAAACCTCTTCACATTAAAGAAAGAGATCGAGAAGTCACGAAAATTGCATTAAGAACAAAACATGCAAAATGCCAATGAACAACAACGACAAAGACAACAACAAGAACAACGCCACGGCCACCGGTGTCAATATAGATGAATACTTAGCATTCATATTAATAGTACGTTACAAATTAAACATGCAATATTTTACTATACGAATTATAATTTATTATACGAATTATAATTTATAATCTTTAATATACTAATTACTTTAATATTTTATGTTTTTATAGTTTTGTTAAAAAGGAAATTTGTTTTATAGTTCGCTTTTTATAATGTAATTTGTTTGAACAACGAAGTCCGTCTTTCACAAAAAAATGAGAGTTTCAAACATGAACCGAAAATTAGTCCCGAACATTACGAAAACAACAATTAGATCCAACCTGTGTGCATCGCATGGGTCCTGGGGCAGTCCAAACCTGTTTGCATTGCACGGGGATGAATATAAAAGATCTTCAACATTAATGTCATCGCTTCATATTTAAAATAATTTATGTAACTTATACATATTAAAAATTTACATGTGAAGAGACTCTTTTCAATATAATATCTTGAAAAAAAATCTCTTCACATATACTCTTTTAATGTCAATAAACTATTTTAAATGTATGTCATGCTTAGAAATGTGATACCATCACAACTTAGATATATAATGACGAAAATAAGTTCTGAAGATTACGATATAAAAACTTATACACATCCTATGTGCAACTCATATACAACTAAATAAATACTTTATTCTTATAAACCTTTGAAAATGAGTAATAATATGACAACTTTTATACAACATACGTACCAAATATTAAGATATAAAAACTAATATACAACCCTTAAGCAACAAAGAAAAGTCTACTAAAAACGTTTAAAGGTTAACACATTTGTGATACCATGACAATTAAAATCTAAAACGACAAACATAAACCCAAAAAACTATACTTTGACAGCTTCTACAAAACCCGTGTGCATCGCACGGGCTATCCCGGATACATCCATTTTAAAATATATATATAAAAAGCTTAGAAAATGTGAGATACCATGACAACTTAAATATAAAATACCGAAAATAAAAGCCAACTACTACACTCTCACAATTTCTATACAACATACGTCCCAAATATTACGCAATAAAAACTTATATACAAACCATATGCAACTCAATAAAGTATTTTAAATACGTATAAAGGTAACAAAATTTATGATACCATCACAACTTAAATATAAAATGACGCAAAAAATACAAAAAATTACACTTTAACAACTTTTATTAAGCCCGTGTGCGATTCTGCCTATCATAAGAAATAGTTATAACTTAGCCCGATGTATTAATATTAGTTAGTTCAAATAAAAAACGATAGAGTCAATACCAAAATAAATATACAAAAAATATTACGTGAAAAAATATATCTTAAAAGATTATATGTCAATAAACTATTTTACATACGTATCATGCTTACAAAATGTATGTTACCATGAAAATTTATATATATAATGACAAAAATATGTCCAAAATATAAAATGACGAAAATAAATGACGGATATTAGACTTTCAAAATTTCTATACAGCCCATGTGTATTGCACGGGCTTTCATGACTATTCATGTTTGTAAGTGTATTCAAATAATGAAATGACATGATCCCGCAATGAATACATGACGAAAATTAGTGAACATTACGTTATGAACACTTAGATACAGCCCGTGTGCAACGCACGAGTCTGGTTGCCTAGTTAGAATAAGATAATTCATGACATTAAATGGACCCAAGATTTTGTACTTGCAACATGTGCTTCAATAAGGGTCTTTAGCTGCATCTGCCCCACGGGTGCAATCAAATCATTTTGATGTATGCAAAGTAAGTCCAAATAGCTGACCTCTGGTTACTCCGTATAAGCATGTGTTTCCTACAATTGCAGCTTCCTTGGGGATAAACTCGGTATTTTCATCTGTTTTTTAAGTCAATTAACCAACGGCCATACCGTGACATGAGAATTGACAATATGAGAATTTATTGATCTTCCCAGAATACTAAAGTTGGCAAATATGAATTGATGACTTTGGAATTACTTTGACCTCTAATGGATCAAATGGGTGAATCAAAACATTTAGGAAAAACTAAATATGTTGTTTGGCACCCAAAGTGTATTGCTGTAACACCTCTTGAATTGTTTTCATTTATAAATAAATACATAAAATAAAATAAAATAAAAATAAGTAAATAAATGAATAAATATAAATAAATAAAACTAATATTTAGTTGGTATAGAGTATAGAACTTTCCAACATATTCATTGGCTTCTCCTCATAATTGCACGTTGATTCCAGGTGTTAGGAAATGGTAAAATGATTGTCCAGGGTTCCTTTCATAATTTTCAAATGCTCGTCCATCAAAAGCGATTTCACAACTTCAAGCAACATAAGCACACCACTTTGCGTTATACCTGAACATATGATTCTGCGCGTAATACCTATCAATTCATGCATCTAAACAACCCCTAAATCATAATAGCTTCTAGAATAGATTTGGCTTACGGGTGACCAAATGCATTATTATAAGTGCTGTGTCGATGGGTTAGTATGATCCAGTCTGACCCATGATCTTTTTTATCAAACAAAACATAATTTTCCCTTTACTTAATGGATCATGGTGTGACCCGTGTCCCATAACTAAACTAATCCAAGGGGATGTTATGGATTGCGTAGCTTTAAGTTCTTATCTGCTTAAAAGTAAGATGATTATCACTTAATAAGAAACCCCAAACACCTTCTAAATAGATGGATCATGGTATGTGCCAGTCATAGCTTATTGGGGGCAGCATATCAGTTTTTTTTATAGTTGGATCATATAAGGCTAATAACATTTAGACTGAATAGTTTTAGTTGAAAGCATCAGTGATTACCAGTGATCACATGTAAAGTTACTCACTAATTACATGTAAAGTTACTACCCATAGACAATGACTAAAATGACACTAAAAAGTTTTGGTTTAACTTACCCATGTAGCTATCCAAGTTTTTGGTTGAATTCAACCATGGACCCTGAAAAGAATCATAACAGGGCTTGTAATAGCAGTAGTTATTAGCTTGTTCCCTCCTCACTATCAATTCATCAAGAGACTTATTCATCGCCTTGATTTTATCAAAATTAATGTATACATAGTATTAGAAAAGAGTTCGAAACATCATATACTTGCAAAATGGAGTTTCTTACATTAGAAACATGTTGATAATCTTTGCGAAATTTGCGGGCCTCCAAGGCACATTGTTGCACCGGAATCTTTCCAAAATACGAATATGGTGAAAGACCAGAAGCTCGTTTAAGCTTAAATGGGATATTCCTAGTTTCCGAGCAATTTTCCAATTTAGTTGTTATGAAACAATTCAATTTTTCTAATGCATCAATTTCCCCTATTTCACACCACTTGATTTCAGGACTTAAACACCTCAACGTCATTAGCACACGTGCAGTGCCATTAAAACCGGATTGTCGCGTCTCTTTTGGCTCCCGTTTCATCTGCAAATTCATAGACAAAGAAGCATCAATTTCATTCACCAAGAACACTGCATTAAGTACAATTGACATTGCATAACTTCAGTTCACATGTTGATGATTTTAAGCGACTTTCAAGTCATAAACTTCGACTTAAAATAATTATGAGATAAAAAAAATATACCGTAACTCTTATAGCAGGGCACAATGACAACTTTATTATTCCTTAAAATGCAGATTCCATGAATTATATGATGTAATTCTGTTTTTCTTGTGCAAACTACAAATTGACAATAACTGCACACATGCAGTAGCAAACCCACAGACACAAATCTATTGACCCCTTTAACATGATAAAGCTTTTAGAAATGAAAGTGATTGATCCTAATAAAAGACATTAATGATCATAATAGCAGTGATGAGATCGATAATACTCACAGGACAAATGGCGTTTAGCAAAAATGTTATGAATTAGTATAAATTTAGAGGCGGTGAGATTGGCCTGTAGGGCGCCATAATGTCTAACATTTACAGTGAAAGTGAACGCTTTCAAGTTCTTGCCCAAAAACACCTCCCAACATTGTTCCTGCTCCAATACAAAGTGCAGCACCCGCAGTTGTAACATGGTACAAAAAAAGGAACCAACAAAAAAAGAAAGCATGCTTTAGAAAGATGACATATTTAGACTATTCCATTATTCCATATGAATAGACACGATATAAAGTAGCTTGGTGGAAAATAGTACCCTGTATTACCTAAAGTTGGAGATCTTATTCAGATGAGCAGCAACCTGTGTGCAAATAGTAAAACAATAATTATAACATAAAAAGACGGACTTAACGAAAAGAATAAAGCTTGAATGAGTCAAGAGGAAGAGTACATAAGACGTTTTTAGTAATGGAGAACAATAGTATGGATTGGTAATTGATTTTGTTTGAATCAATAACATAAATATAAAACCGTATGTTATTTTTGGATGTTTATTTGAATTGGACAGAATTAATTGTATTAATGTAAAGATGTAACTGATTGAATGGTATTGAATGAGTTCGAAAATTTTGAGTATTGAAGAAGCTTTTGTGTGGATGTAAGCGTATGTTATTTTTGGATGTATTTAAATTGGACGGAATTAATTGTGTTAATATATGTTCAATATGAAAAAAGTTATGATTTATTTATTTTTATGTTCTACTATTTGAAAAGTGATGCATTGAAGGTGTTGTACGCATTAAATCACCGGCCAATCACAAGCAAGACACATCATCGCATTGATTGCATGGGCTGCTTCAAAGAGTTGTAAATTATTTTGGTTTATTAGTATAGATAGATTTAACCACAATGTATAATCTAATTACAAAACAAACAACAACAAAACACACCGCCTAACGCACTCCACACCACCACCACCACTATAGATTCCGCCTCCTCAGCCCTCGACCAATTGTGTAATCCACAAAATGCTAAAAAATGTACCATTTGATAATTTAACCCAAATCAAACAACACCAAATCCATAACTAACCTAAACCCGATTACCATCTCACGAACACAGTCAACAAACCCACATCGAGACACAACTAAAATGAGAACAAACCATACGACTCTACCTGAGACCTTATAATAAGATCTTGAAGCCGTGTTCTTGTTTGCTTTGAGTAAACAAACCAAAGGAAGTTTTAGTAGAGGTAGAAACAAACCGAAGGAATCATAAGGGATGAACTTTTTTTAGTATAGTTTTTGGTTGAGCAACTATGGGACTAATTATTGTATAAGGTTTGATAAAGGAAGAGTGTGTTTGTAGCTGCAAGTGTTTTAGATAGAGTAAATTAGGGTTGTATGAGAAAACAAGTACTAGTACTATACATAAAAATATAAAATTAGGGTGAGAGTTGTTGGTTCGGGTATATTGGATAGGAGTTGGGTTATTTTTTATGTTTATACTTGGGCTGGTCAAACAAAGGGGACACATTTTTTGTTAAATTATAATATAATTTTGATTTTATTTTGGCTATTAAATTGTTGTTGGTTTTACTTGGACTCTCAATTCACAACTCACAAGGAACGAAATTGTGTTTAACTTGGGCTTTAATTTTTACAATCAAGATGTTGTACTCATTCATTGTTTTGACTTGAAGGCTGAAGCACTCTACTCCTAAAAAAAGCCCTAGGATATGAAGGTCTTGGCAATCGAAACGAACAAGATGGATCCGGTTGACGTGCCTATCGTGTGAGGTGGAAGAAAAATGAATCCATGCCTTGTATTATTCCCAAGACTAATTTACTTTTATTTTTACGTCTAATTTTTATTTTACGTACTTTTTTATTTAGTGTACTATTTTAATTTGATGTCCCTTTTTTTATTTTATGTAATTTTGTTGATTGGTTAATGCTTAATTATAGCTGAAATTGTTTTGAGGTTAATGGGTACGTCTGGGCTTCGTAATGACAAAACGACTAATTTTGGGGGTTATGTTTTATTGAGGAGATCGGTATTAATCCATTATCAAGATTCACTTGACCGATAAGAAATGTTACCGTTTGTGTGTTGAGAAATTGAAAGTAGTATGTATTGAAGATAAAAATGTAGGCGATTCATATAGTGTAAAATGAAAAACAATTGCTCGTCACATAAATAGTCACCGGGTACCCGCCGCCGCATTACGTGAGTACCCTTCTAGTACTACATAAAACATAATGGCAAACATGGACACATCATCCGTATAGTTCAAACTGATATATAACCAACATTGTACTTAAGGTAAATTGCAAATTTCGTCTCTTTCCAAAAATTGCAAGAAAACCATCGTTTTTTTTATTTTTTTTATTTATTTTTATTTTTTTAAATTTATCCCTGAAGCTGATGTGGCACTCAATTTAGCCATCGAGAGCCAATGGTCATTAGCACCCCTCATTAAGTGACCTCACCCGACTAAGGACCTGGGGGTATTATTGTCATTACACGTTTCTCGCCAATTAACTCACCTGGCAAACTTCAATTCCCAATGTTAGACTTTCTTTTAAAGACTAAATTTGCAATCTACAACTTAACTTCACATAAATTCATTGAATAAACATTTAAAACAACAATAAATCCCAAACCAACCCAGTTACCCCATAACACAAAAAAAATTTGGTAAAATTGGTGAACATATATTATTTCAAAACAATAATCCACAATACAAAGCATCCAAAGTACAAAATTAAACAAAACCAACACAACCCTAATATTCATTCGCTACACACATCCAAAACAACTATTGTAAATAATGATAAGGGAAAAGCTTTGTTCACTGGGGCCGAGCATTCGTCAGAAAAGACGTGGGCAAAAGTTTTATTAAATGATGAAATCTTTGAGGAAGTTCTTGCTACATTTGGTGATGAAGTTATTGCCAAATATGGTTCGTAAAACAACATAAGGAAGGAGATGATAGAAGTTATTCTTGAATAGCTGTGGAAAATAACTTACAATGAAGTTCCTATGGGTGGTAGTTGTGCGATATCTATTCCTACCCCTGAAAGTGGAAGAAGAACCGCAAATGATGGGGAAGGCCTAGAAAAAAGGTAAGCTTTTGGCACAAATACATAATCCGAGTACAATGACACCAAAAAGGAAGAGGGGAAGGACTAGGGAGGGAAGCAATAGCCTGCAGATGTTGGTATGTTAATATATTATAGTTCATTTATGTGTCATTTGAATTTGCTTAAATTGGATGGTATAATCTATTTGATAGAGTATTATATGCTGATAGTGAGCGACATGATTGAGTGTCATGATTGGTGGGTTTAAGGTAAACATAGTATGATGGTTCTAAGTAGGTCTTTACAATAGGAAATGTAGTCAATTCAATAGAGTTTTAGTGACAATGAGGGCTGTACATAATGGGGCTGAAATATGTTCTTAACTGGAATGGTTTGAAGTGTCATTATGGTGATGGGAAATGTAGTTGTCACTAGTGAATAATGTCACTATGGTGTTTGAAGTTGGGCACCACAATATGTACATGATAAAGCTGAAAAGTGATGGTGTATGACAGTTCCAAACACTACCAAATCACATCATAAAAATAGAAAATACATCTTATTTCACACCAGTCTATCACCTAAACATAGCATTTTAACTAAGAATACTAAATCACCTATATCATCACAGCAACTAAGGATATCCTATACTATGACTATATTTCCCTTACTATGTAAAGTGGATACAAATGCTAACCCAAACAATCCTTACTGAAATGGCAAGTGTGCAGAGTGTTTATAGAAATTCCAAGTATTAGTTGTATAAGTTAAATTAGTTGATTAGCTCCCATTTGAGTGTTCTTAGTTTGACTAGTTCTTGTATAAATAGTTCATCATGTAATTAGTTCCCATTTGAGTGTCATGATATGGAAGAATGTTTATCTATGCACCACAATTATACATATACTAGTGTGTCCCTCTATTGATTTCATTTTGTCTATCTTTATAGATGACAAGAGAAAGAGAAAGGTGAGTGTAGATGAGAGTGTACAAAAATAGGGATGTAAGAAGATCACAGGTAAAAATCTGGATGTCATTTGTGATGATTTAGATGGCAGGATAACAAATCTTGAAGAGTTATTTAAACGGGAAATAAAGGAAAGGGCAGGCGAAAAGGGTTAAAAAAATACTCAAGCTCTTATGATGTAAATACTATTTTTGGAGTTTGTGTTACAGTTTTAGGGTCTTGATGTTTGAATGTAAATTGTGGCAGTTGTTATGGCTTATCAGTACGAAGTTGTTTTCAACATGCACAATAGGACAAAGTTCAACTCCTTTTATGACTAGACATAAAAGGAAGAGAGGTATACCCTTGAAAAGAAAGGATGTGGGTGAGGGTAAGGTTGAATTAGGAAAGAAGCAAAAGGTGGTAAAGAGGGCTGTGGAAAAGGGAAAAACAATCATGGTTGATGATGATGAGGATGTTAACAAGAAAAAAAACAGGCTCTACAAAGGCCTACTGGTATTGTCATTAGAGAGGGTGTTTCTATGAACAAGAAAACAGGTGTAGGTTCTGTGAATGTGGGAGCAAGGGCTGTGGGGTTTTTAACACCTTCAACAAGTGTTAGGAAACCAAGAAGTAATATTAAAATCACTAATTGCGTACTGGGTCTAAGAGCACCAAGATTTGTGGGAAACTAAGTGGCTTTTTTTTTTTGACTAGGTGAGTTTAATGAATTGTTTTGCATATTTTGTTAATACATTGCATTGCATATTACACTAACTGCATTGCATTGCATGTTTTGATTTTCCAGGTATAGTGATCACTTGTTGGTTCATTAAGATGAAAGTTTAATGTTGAAGTGGTTCATCCAGTACAAGCTTTTGAAGTTTTAGAAATGGGTTCATCTTTTGGGATAATATATTGTGTATAAACAAAAACAATTTTAATTTGGTTGTATATTACCTCTGTAATTTGGCTACTAGAAAACTTTGTAATTTAGCTACAATAGAAGCTATTATCTTTGTAACTTGAAATATATTACCTCTGTATATGAACAAGAATATACTATCTTTCTTATTTTCATTGATTACTGGTACTGGATATTGCAGCAAAACAGTATGAGATAGGTACCATTTAGGAGGCCAATTCCCGTTATTTCTAGTGATGCAATTTGCCACTATATCATCATAGTCTCCAAAGGATGGTTCACTACTATCACTACTCTGTTTTTTCATCCCCTATCATATACTTCATATGTTTTCTGACATCATCCCTTAGATCCAACAAATTCTTAGCAACAATGTTCCACAAATGCTTAAACTAAGAGAGCATTATTACATTGTTCTAGAGGCTTAAGTCCAAATCCACCATTATGTTTAGATTGACATACATCCTTCCAAGACACTTTGGCTTTCCCTCTTTGAAGATCTCTTTTGTTCCATAGAAAACGTTTGCAAAGCCTTTCAATACCTTAATGTCATTTTCATGTTGTAGTTTTTTTTTACGGTTGGATTAATGTCATTTTCATGTTTATGTTTGTAATACGACTCAAAGACTCTAAAATGGTAAAACCATATTTGAACACATTCTACAGTGAAAATCAAGATAAAAAAATGACCCGTTTCATTCATTAACCATATTTGTACAATTTTAAGATAGGGTAAACTACAACCCCTATCTACATCTACATCCATCAACCTAAACTAAGGGAAATAACAACAAAATAACCCCAAGTCCTAACCCCTACCTACATTCATCATAAACTAGGAGAAACCATAACAAAATAACCCCTACCCCTATCTACATTCATCATAAACAACAAAAAGAGACCAATCCCAACCTCCATTAACCAAGCCCCTTACATCACCCTCTGCCTAACAGCAAACTTAAATCTTATCAACAATCTTGTCTGTGGAAAATTAGAAGGGGGGTTGAATAGTTTTCCGTTTAAAAACTTTAAACTTGTTGTATCAAATGTCCATTTTTAGCTTCTTCTAATATGAAAGATGTTCCTTGTAGTTTATGACTAACATAACTTAAAACATGTTATCACACAAGTACAATCAACAAGTCACAACACAAACAATCACATAATGCAAACATTAAAGTAAAGCAATAAGTAAAAGGAAAGTACAAACCGAACACGAGGGTTTATAGTGGTTCGGTCACGGATCTCCTCTCCGCCCTACTCCACTCCTCGAGTACCCAACTCGAGAGTTACTTCGCTAGATCAACAACCTCCCTTCTCGGCAGAGAAAACCTTACAATCGTCGCTTACACTTTATCCGGTACAAAGCTAGATACCGAGTTCTTTTACAAGGTACAACCACTCCTATCATCGCTTATACAATATTTCTGACACTAAGCTAGATGTCGAGTTCTTTACCAAGGGTACAACCACTCCCGCTATGTTTTGTGGCCCAACATAAAAACCTTGTGTTTTATGGCACAAACACATAAACCATCTAATATATATTATGATGATACAATGATGATCCATGACATAAAAGTCTAATGGATATGCATGCCTAATCTACATGAACTTCTTGAATAAGAAGTCTTCAATCATTGAGGATGTCAAGTGCCCTTGAATCTTCATATGTTGGAATGCTTTAATGAATGATGACTTCAAGATCTTGTAACCTTCTTGGTGGATCATGAAGTATGATATGCTTACAACAAAGATGAATATTAGAAGCATTATGATCATTATTGAAAGGGTGACTCATGTGTGTTTATACATTGTTTGCTACTGATTTATATATGTGTTTTATGATAGAGAGAATTTATGTTCAAAGTCATCAACCTAATGAGAAGACCATGGGCTGCTATTTATAGCCAAAGGCTTCAGCAGACCCACGGATCAGGCGGAACCCTTTTGAGGGTTCCGTCCGTTATGCCCGAAGGTTCCGCCGGAACAGACAGACTACTATTTACAATAACTTTCCATATCAAACAATGTCACATCAAGTTACTTCTAGTCAAACACACAATAAATAAAGTTGAAATCCTTCCAAAATGTGCAAGAGGTCTTATGGAAAGTCAAACACTCAACCTTTCCATAAATGCACATGATGTGATGTGTATATATATTTGTATTTTAAGATTAAGAAATATATATGAAAGTAAACTTATAAAATGTATATATTACCTAAGTAATGTTGTTATAGTAAGTTAATGGGTTACTAAAAATGTTTGATTCCTAATGTCATCACATTTTTATCTTTTGTAAAACTTACTAATATTACTTTAACACCTAAAGTGGCACTTATTCTATTTGACACCTAAAGTGCACTTTGACACCTAAAATACTTAAAGACCCTAAAAGTATTTTAGTCATTCAAAATGGTTGGTCAAGGAGTTTGATCATAATGCTACATAACAAACATGTACGAACCTGTGTTGTAGCATACGATAACTCGAGACGTTGAGAGGTGTTGAATGTATGTTGAGACAAACTATGATTACAAGTAACTTGTACATTTTACGTTATGTATCAAGTTATACTTTTGTCATCAATTAAAAAAACAAGACTGTATAGATTAAATATCGTAATATTTGAACTAACAATCTCCCCCTTTTTGATGATGACAAAATATGTAAACGTGATAGAACGCAAATTGTAAAAAGTTACTTGTGTCCGTATAACTTACTTGTATCCGCAACACCTTCTACATTTCCTTCTCCGTTTACACTCTTCTCCCCCTTTTGTCGAAACAAAAAGGGGTGTGTCCTTGGAGTTAACTTAATTTCTCCCCGAAATGGCGAGCTTGCATCATCCCTAGTGAAGTTAATTCTTCAACTCCAATTTCCTAAGGTTGTTGCGTCCCTTAGGTTGTTAGCGGATCCATGGATCAAATTAAGTTCCTTCACCTACATCAAGGTTAGTGTTGTGCAACATAAAAATTATACGAAAAATGCATGATGAATAAAATGCATGTTGGACTATGTTGACTTATCTCCTTCTTTTTGTCGAAACACGAAAGTGTGTCGAAGAATGAGAATAAAGATAAATGCGTGCATGCTTCCCCTAGATTGTAGCTCCCCCTTGATCAATACTCCCCATTGCTAGTGTCCCAATGTATATGACACAAGAAATAAGAAAGCTACAAAAACAAAGGTTAGTGCATGATTAGCTCCCCCTTGATCAATACTCCCCGTTGCTAGGGTACCAACTGTTAGGATTAAGAAAAAGGTTCGGTCACCCCATGTATTTGCATACTTAGCATAGCTCTTAGTTTTGTATTTATTAGATTAGATATTATAGTAATAGTTTAGATATTAGTCACACCGTGGAGGACGGACGGGTCTTTACCCACTGTACACCCGATCCACAGCCCGTAGGAGGGCGTATACTTGTAATTGTATATATACCCTCTTCCCACCAAGGGAGAGGGTTGGTTGATTTCATAATACACACACACAAGTGTGAAGTTCTCTCTCAAAGAAATTGTTATAACCATGAAACACCTTCGGGAGATCGAGGTTGATGGAAAAACATGATTATTCTAGAGAGAGAAAGTAGAGAGAGAAAGGTGGAGAAACAATGTGTTTTATAAATAAGAAATAAAGTGAAGCTTACACACTTTTCCAACTCCCCTCATGGAGAGTCATGAGGGGTATTTATAGGCTCATTACCCTACATGTTTGCCTATTCTACATAAGTAGTCCTTGTAGTTACTAATCTAGTTCAATTCACTTGTGTGACGTTATGTTTATAAAAGAGCGAGGCTAACAATCTCCCTCCAAGATATCGTCACACGTGAATGGTTACAATGAGACCTATAAATACATTAACAATGTAAAATTACAACAATAGTAAACTATGTTGATGTTGTTGAAGCGCAGAGTCTCTATAGTCTAGATACAGAGGCAGACTTGAAGTTCTCTCTTCCGATGATCTCGGCGTATGATCTTTGACACTGACGGCAAAGGTCTAAGTAGCTCTGAACTTCAACTGTAATGGTCTAGTTAGGTTATTACTCCCTCCTAACTAGTGAGCCTTTATTCTTTTTCCTGCTCCCTCCTGAACCGACAACTCTTCTTTCATCTCGCAGCGGATAAAGTAGATTCAAAAGTGTAGGGACATGGTTGTCGTTCGGGTAGCAGCATAACAACATAACTCACATAACATTGCATAGAAGGTTGGTAATAAGCTCTGATGAACACATACTTGGTACCTCATGGTACTTCTCTGGTATTTAGCACAGTTCCCTCGATCAACCAACGTACTGAAGATGAAACACTACTTCTTTTGGCATGTTCTTCTCCCTCCTGATGGTTGCGAGTCATCGGAATCATCATATTCTTGTGTATATGCCATACAATTACCTGTACTTTACACTTCTAATGCAATTTAGAAGCCATAACAACTTTTTGGAGCACATTCTGTGAGTATATGTCGCTAAGATATGACTCTCGTTATCTACAATCTCCTCTCTTCTCTTCAACCTATAAGCGACCTCTTCAAATTCCAACCAGCTAGTAAATAACCTCTGACTAGAGAAACAACCCAATATAACAAATCTGAAAATAAAGTAAACATCCCGTAGATATGTGACTTAATCTTGTACTATGGTGTGACAAAGAACGGTGTAGAGAGTTCGTACACCATCGAATCTCTGAGTACTCTATACTCTTCAACCAACCAACCATCAAGTATAAGACGTACATCACCTCTTGATTATCCACAACTTCGTGTGACACTGAGCACTACAACGTAACTCCTTTAAGTGATAGTTATCTAGGTCTTCGTCCATCCACCCCTTGACCTATGAAAACTAGATAATCCAAGTCTTCGTCACTATCAATATTAGTGAATGCACAAACAAGTATCTTTGAAAGTCATGCATCCATCCACCCCTAGACTTTGAGATAAATAAGTCCACATGCCCTTGAAATGAACTTTAAACCCAGAAAAGTGATAAAGAATTATCCCCATAATCACAAAATCCGATACTAGCCGTTGTCATTTGATTGTGATTCTTGATCAGGATAGTTTTAAGCAAAACGTGGTGTGTTTTTGGTGAAGCTAGAAATTCCATCTCGGTTGATTCGTAGTGATTCCGTATATTCCTTCCAAAAATATAATTAGAAAAATTTCTCGCCCATAATTTGGAAATCACTATGAATTGCAATTCTAAGGTTACCAGAAAAATTTGAGTTTTGAAAATTTTTACGCCAAATTTCACCAAAAAAATTTGAATTTTGGCCTAAAAATTTGAATTTCGGGCCAAAATTTTCAACGTTATACCAAATTTTGAATTTCGCATAAAAATTGAACATTTAGTCTCCTCTCAAAAATAAATTTTACTTAAATTTTCCCGCCAAAATACTTTTTTTTTTTTTGGCTAACTCGATAAGATTGGTAACTCGGTAAAGCTAGAGAAATTTTGGCAGAGTTTCGTTTAGAGTTGTCCAAAAGAAATCCTTACTCGATAAACGATAAGGTTGGACCAGCCTAACTCGGTAAACTATTCAAACTCGGTAAGATTTGACCAAACTCGGTAATTTGCATCTAACTCGGTAAAATCTGACCAAACTCGGTAACCTTTGAAGCTTATAACCCTAACTCGCAAACTTTTCAAACTCGGTGAAAGATCCAAACTCGCAAGAATTTTCAAACTCTAACTCGATAGGAAAAATTCTAACTCGATAGAAATTTTTTTCAAACTCGCAAGAATTTTTCAAACTCGGTAAAAAATCCAAACTCGGTATAAAAATTTCAAACTCGGTAAGAAATTCTCTAACTCGATAAAATTTTCTAACTCGATAAGAAAAATCCTAACTCGATAAGATCGTAAAAATTCCGAGAAAAAACGCCAAAAAACACGTTTTTTCACCCAAAAACACCACGATTCGCCCCCGGTTAGCTCTGATACCACTTGTTATGACCAAGAAACACCTTCGGGAGGTCGAGGTTGATGGAAAAACATGATTATTCTAGAGAGAGAAAGTAGAGAGAGAAAGGTGGAGAAACAATGTGTTTTATAAATAAGAAATAAAGTGAAGCTTACACACTTTTCCAACTCCCCTCATGGAGAGTCATGAGGGGTATTTATAGGCTCATTACCCACATGTTTGCCTATTCTACATAAGTAGTCCTTGTAGTTACTAATCTAGTTCAATTCACTTGTGTGACATTATCTTTATAAAAGAGCGAGGCTAACAGAAATCCTCCCACCTCTCTACTCTCTTTATCTCTCTAACACTAACAATGTTTATCATCTACTTCCACAACCCAAGACCACCAAATTCACCACAAGAATCAACAATTATCGATCCTACAATTGGCATCAGAGCTTGGTTGAGTTATTTGGTTGATTTTTTGTGGCTCGTACTTGTTTAGAAGCTGTTTTTCCGTCAATATTCTTTAGTATGCTGGAATTTTTTTTGTTTTTTCTTCCTACTCTTCTGCTAAAACAGTTTGCATTCAAGATAAATAGTATCAAACATGGTCAAAACAATAAGTCATGGATTTCACTTATAGTTTTACACCTGTTTTTGTGCCATCCTTATGTCCAAACAGTCTTTTTGTGTACATCATCTTTTGTGATTTTTTTGGCACCAATTAAAGTGAATATGTGGTCTCAAAAATACATGGTCTCAAAAGTGAATCTGGCAAGCCTTGATGTTGGAGTGAATCTGTGGTCTCAAAAGTGAATATGGTCGTTTGGTATCTTAATTCTGGGTTGCATTTTGATTATGAGGTGTGATTCTTGGTAGCGAGTTGATGTAAGAGAATATCAAGTTCCAGTTTTTATGAAAAAGACAAAATTGGTGAAAGCGACCTGATAAATGCCAGCGAGTTGCCACTGCAATTGACTAGCGATTTGCCTCATGAATATTATTTTTTATTGCCAAACAGAAACAAGATGCTGCCAAAATCATGACTGAAGTAGCGATTTGTCCATAAAACAAAAAGAAAGATGAAGTAAGCAAATGAAAACAAGTAACAACAGCCTTCAACAAGATCCAAGACATCAACCTCAGACTTATCTTAGTCATCATCGGTAAACAAAATAAACCAACTAGATTCGAATCCAACAAGATCAATGGTAAAACCATCACCTATCCTAAACTCAACATCTACTGTCAACAACAAATCAAGAAATGTTATAAATGATTTTAGATCTCTATTTTTTTCTCTCGCTGTGTGATCCAAGACACGCAAATAGACATGAGCCACTAGAGAAAAATAATCATCACCGATCTGTTTTGAGCCTTATAGACTCGTCCATCTATCCAAACACAGAAAAGCTGGATATATAAAAAGTGTATTATAACCCACTTTGGTTCGTTCAATGGTTGAAAAACACAAAAACCTAATGAACCTTACCCGAGACCTGCCGTTCTTGTCAAGATAAACAAAAGGGTATGTTCGATTTGTGTTTGAGTAGTTGTTCGAACAATCTAACTAAGATGTTTAAGACTTGTGTGCAGATATGGCAGAAAAGTATGAAGGTTGTAGTTGTTTGAGATTCGATTTTTTGTGTTTGAAGTGAGAAATGGGATTTGTTTGTGCGTTTGTTTATCTTGGAGCAATAAGGGAAGATTAGATCTGTTTTGGAGTAAGTGGGGGCGGATTTATGTGAGATTAGGGTTAGTGATAAGTGTAAAATGTGTTATTAATACCTGAATGATTAGGGTTGGTGTTGGATTTGGATCAGTATTATCAGTTTTTCTTTGGGCCCGAGTTGTATCTTTTATTAATGGACTTTGATTTACTCGTTAAGAGTGAATAATGGGTTTAGATTGGATTTGAATTTACAACTAAACCGGGCCTCAAATAATGTTAATCGGACTTCAATGTAGTAAACATGCAATGGGCTTACACGTTATACTATTGGACTGGGCTGCTGATATTAGTCAATCCGATATTATTATTGCGTTGGGCTGATGGATCTCACGAATGGACTATCAAAAGTTATTGTCTACAATTTTATTGTTGGATATAACTTTTTGATAATATTTGGTAAATGAGTGGTATCTTGGTTTTATAAATTTTCACGGTTGATACAATTTTATTGACATGAACGGAAAACTCAACATACAAAACCCTTGTTTGCGATCCGCGGAACAGGGGGTATCTTAAGAATTAGGGCGTATTGTGTACAAGATGGCTGAGAATTTGGACTTGGAATGTCAAAGTGATTACGGAGTTTATCGGGTATCACTCATTTGAGATTGAAGTTGACTTTCACAAAGGCGTGATCTTATTTTATCTTGAAGTCGGGGTTGGTCGGATGCATGACTTTCAATGATAACTTGCTCGTGCTTAAGATTTAAGTTGAAGACTTGGTTTATCTAGTTACCAGTAGTCGGGGTGGATGGTTGAAGACCTGGTTAACTATCACTTAAAGGAGTTACGTTATTGTACTCAGTGTCACACGCAGAAGACGTTGTGGATAATCGCAAGAGGTGATGAAAGTCTCATACTTTGTCGGGATAGTATTGAGCACTTAGAGATTTGCATGGTGCACAAATTCTCTACACCGTTCTTCCAACAACAGTGCAAGCTTAAGTAACAAATTTGGGGAATTCTACTTCATTTTCAAGTTGGGTATATCCGGTTTACTTCGCCAAGTGGTCATAGCAATAGCCGACAGAATACAAGGTTGGGTTGTTTGCCAAGGAGTTCAAAGGTTGAGATGTGATCAGCAATTCTCATGGAATATTCGGCACTACAGCACGTCAAAGATACTTCACAGTCTAAGCAAAATATTTCTAGATCCTTCAATGTCATTCACGATTTTCTTCAAGATGTTTGCTTAAGACAAGAACTTCTCGTGTATATGGTCGTACACGTCAATGATGCTTCCGAAAGTTCAAAACCATCATGGGGGAGAAACGTGTACTTTGATGATATAAGGTCAACCTCCAGGGGGAAGTAGTTTATACTACTTTACTTAGTATGGTTCGTGAAGTATTCTACAAATGTGAGAAGAATTGTTGTTGATCTCTTGCATGCTCCCACAAACAGATATTCACCAAAACCAGATTTGTCATAACACATTCAATTTATCATTGTCTTACGGTTTCTTCCTGGTTTTGTAAAATCCCGCGAAAGAATCTATTTCTCGGTTTAAATCATAGATTTGTAAAATCCCGTGATGATGAAACTGTCCTGGAGAAAGAAAAGTGCATTTTCGGATCTTAGTTGACTCTAGTGCTACGGCATCAACTTCGAAGAAGGGACAATGTATGTACTTCATGTATTGGATGAGTTTGACATACTTCATGGCATTTTGGTTATAACGTGTTTTATGGGGTTATGTGTGTTTGACAAGATCGGGATAAAACCATTATCAAAGTTCATTCAAAACATCCAAGAGGCTAGATTTGGGCAGTTAAACCACAAGATGTGACTACGCGCGTCAATTCATTATTATTTATTTGAGGTTGAAGTGCAATTTCACGGGTGCGTGTACTTAGTATCTGAAGATATCGGGGTGGTTGGATGAAGATTCTTCGAGATCCTTGTTTGAGCTTTTAACCTTTACAATGATGAAGACTTGGATATCTAGTTATTTTTTGGATTCTTCCTTTCTATTACCACAAAATAACTATCATTTTAAGGAGTTACGTTGTAGTGCTCAGTGTCACACGAAGTTGTGGATATTCAAGAGGTGATGTACGTCTTACACTTGATGGTTGGTTGGTTGAAGAGTATAGAGTACTTAGGGATTCGATGTTGCACGAACTCTCTACACCGCTCTTTGTCACACATTAGTGCAAGCTTAAGTCACAAGTTCGGGTTATTTTACTTCAGTCTCAAGTTCATCATATTGGGGTTTTCTCCATCAGTAGTCACGACATATAGCCGACAGAATGATAATGGGGTTCGTAACGAGTTAGCAGAGAGAATAAGAAAAGAGAGAGATGACGTCTGTTCACATCAGTTCAGGCCTCGTTCGTCAACATTATGGTGTCTGCAGATAACACTTCAGGCCCCATTCCTCAAAGAAAAGAAAGGTGTACGGTTCAGTGCGCCTTATCTTCAAAAGAAGATAAATCTTCTTATTTATGACCATTCTCATCAACATGATTCATACTTTTTCCATGTTCATTCAATCATCAAGTGAATCAGCGTACATTGGATTATATTTTTTATACTTCACTTATTCAATCAAAAATTGCAACAAGCATATGCAATTTTTTAGGGGGGGGGGGGGAAGGGAAAGGTTGAATATACTACATGTTGGATGATGTTTCTAAAATGGTCATTCGGCTCTTGCAAGCACATATTTACTCCCTCTAAGGTTTAACACAATTCAATAAGTGGTTTTGGCATAGTACAAGCTTCATTGAACTCTTTAGTCGCTAAGCCATTGATGAGGAAACAAAAGAGGGGCTGCTTCAAGAATGTTTTAATCATCATCTTCTTCGCAGTAGTTTTTGGTGCTACACACACATTTATGCTGCATCTGATAAATTTCAACCATCACGGAATCTCAACTATGGCAAAAATGTCATTGCATGCCATTTTTGAGGGGGAGAATAAGCGTATGTTCTTCTCATTTCGACTGTGGCAAAAATGTCATTAGTATGCCACTTTTGAGGGGGAGAATAGGCGTGTGTTCTTTCTCTTCTTTCGTGGAAGGAGAAATGTGTATGTTGGGGTTATAACTCACGAAGGGATCGAGCTTAATTATTCATGTCGGGGAGATTGGTGTCTTTCACTCCGACATATTCCGTGGTTTGTTACTCTGTTCGAGTTCTATAGTCACTTCTAGGATTTGAACTTGATGCTATCATGTAGTACTCTAGTTGATTGATTGATTCAGACAAAGAAGAAGATGGTTAATATCAAGACCCTCAAACATGATCATGACGTTAAAGTGTTGAATCTATAAAAGGGAATGGTCAGTTTGAGTGGGAGCCGATTCTGAAACTTCACAAGTTTTGAAGAGGATCTTTACGTACGATGGCCTAATTGAGGGGGGAGCAAACTCAATTAGTCATCATCTCATGACTCCTGAATACTTCAGTTCAGGACTCGTGAGGGTTTATCAACATCCTCTCATGGGCTGATATTATTATTGATAAAGGGCTTCCAGTTATTTGATAAAGGGCTTCCAGTTAATGCTTCATGTACACATCATTGTGATGATTTCGATTAATCGCAACCATCAGGGGAGAGGAATGTGTACGCCAAGGATGCACAACAAGTTCAAGTGATCGGGCTTAATCACTTTTTTTGGGATTGATAACCGCAGAGATGATCAGTGGTTCTGTTATTACCAAGAAACACGTTCGGGAGGTCGCGGTTGATGGAAATACATGATTATTCTAGAGAGAGAAAGTAGAGAGAGAAAGGTGGAGAAAAGGGTTTATATTAAAAGAGAATAAATGAAACAACACACACACTTTCCCACACCCCTCATGGAGAGTCATGAGGGGTATTTATAGGCTCATTACATCACATGTTTGCCTGTATTACAATAATAGTCCCTAAAGTACTATTTGTATGATATCTAGTCCATTTCTTTTTGTGTGACGTTATCTTTTATAAAATAGCAAGGCTAACAATCTCCCTCCAAGATATCGTCACACATGAATGGATACAATAAGACCTATAAACACATAAACATGTAAATTACAACAATAGTAAACTATGTTGACGTTGTTGAAGCGCAGAGTCTCTGTAGTCTAGATATTGAGGCAGACTTGAAGTTCTCTCTTCCGACGATCTCGGCGTATGATCTTTGACACTGACGGCAAAGGTCTTTGTAGCTCTGAACTTCAACTGTAATGGTCTAGTTAGGTTATTACTCCCTCCTAACTAGTGAGCCTTTATTCTTTTTCTTCTGCTCCCTCCTGAACTGACAACTCTCTTCTCATCTCGCAGCGGATAAGGTAGATACTAATGAGTTTGCACCATGGTTGTCATTCTAGGAGCATCATAGCATAACTCATATAGTATTGCACAGAAGGTTGGTAATACGCTCCGATGTACACATCATTAGTACTTCTTCGGTTCTAGTGTAAGCACAATTCCCTCGATCAACCAACGTACTAGAGATGAAACACTACTTCTTTTGGCATGTTCTTCTCCCTCCTGATGGTTGCGATGTATCGAAATCATCATACTATTGTGTGTACATGCCAAAATTACCCGTACTTTACACTTCTGATGCAGTATAGATAGACCATGAAAGCATAATTTGTGAGAATATGCTGATAGGATATGACTCTCTTGATTCTACAATCTCTTCTCTTCTCTTCAACCTTAAGCGACCTCTTCAAATTCTAACCAGCTAGTAAATGACCACTGTATGGAGAGAACCCAATATAACCAATCTGAGAATGAAGTAAACATCTCATAGATATGTGACTTAATCTTGTACGAAGGTGTGACTAAGAACCTATACTGAGCACTACAATGTAACTCCTTTAAGCATAGGTAGTACCATATACCCAAACCAACAAAAAGTATATGAAATATCCACCTCTTGGAATCTCCACAACTTCATGTGACACTGAGTACTACAACGTAACTCCTTAAAGTGATAGCTATAACCCGTGAGTACTACAATGTAACTCCTTACATCGGGTATAACTAGATAATCCAAGTCTTAATCACTATCTCTACCAGTGTTTGCCCAAACAAGTATCTCCGAAAGTCATGCATCCATCCACCCCTAGACTTTGAGATAAATAAGTACACATGCCCGTGAAATGAACTTTAAACCCAAATAAGCAATATCATACAAAAACTCCGTAGTCACAAAAATCTGATACTAGCCGTTGTCATTTGAATGTGATTCTTGATCAGGATCGTTTAAGCAATCCGTGGTGTGTTTTGGTGAAGCTTGAAATTTTATTTCGGGTGATTCGTAGTGATTTCGTATTTTCCCTCCCAAAATAAAATTGGAAAATTTTCTCGGCCATAATATGGAAATCACTATGAAATGCAATTCTAAGGTTACCAGAAAATTTTGAGTTTTGAAAATTTTTACGCAAAAATTCACCGAAAAAATTTGAATTTTGGCCTAAAAATTTGAATTTCGGGTCAAAATTTTCAACGTTATACCAAACTTTGAATTTCGCGTAAAAATTGAACGTTTAGTCTCCTCTCAAAAATAAATTTTACTCAAATTTTCCCGCCAAATAACCTTGTAACTCGGTAAAGCTAGAGAAATTTTGGCAGAGTTTCGTTTAGTGTTAACCAAATAAAAAACCTTACTCGATAAACGATAAGGTGAATGCCTAACTCGGCAGAAATGGCTAACTTGCAAGAAGTCTAACTCGCCAAAATCCAAACTCGCAAGAATCCTAACTCACAAGAATCCAAACTCACAAGAATCCAAACTCGCAAGAATCCAAACTCGCAAGAATCCTAACTCGCAAGAATCCAAACTCGCAAGGATCCTAACTCGCAAGAATCCAAACTCGCAAGGAACCCTAACTATCCAGAAATTTTCTAACTCGCTAGATTCCAATGCAAACTCGATAAAAATTTTCTAACTCGAAAAATATCAACCCAAACTCGCTGAAATTATCTTAACTCGATAAGAAATTTCATAACTCGATAAAAATCAAATCCAAACTCGATAACACGCCGATGAACAGTACCAGACCCAATTTTTTCACCAAAAAACACGATTTTTTCACCCAAAAACACCACGATTCGCCCCCGGTTAGCTCTGATGCCACTTGTTATTACCAAGAAACACGTTCGGGAGGTCGCGGTTGATGGAAATACATGATTATTCTAGAGAGAGAAAGTAGAGAGAGAAAGGTGGAGAAAAGGGTTTATATTAAAAGAGAATAAATGAAACAACACACACACTTTCCCACACCCCTCATGGAGAGTCATGAGGGGTATTTATAGGCTCATTACCCTACATGTTTGCCTATACTACATAAGTAGTCCTTGTAGTTTCTAATCTAGTCCAATTCACTTGTGTGACGTTATCTTTATAAAAGAGCGAGGCTAACAATCTCCCTCCAAGATATCGTCACACGTGAATGGTTACAATGAGACCTATAAATACATTAACAATGTAAAATTACAACAATAGTAAACTATGTTGACGTTGTTGAAGCGCAGAGTCTCTGTAGTCTAGATACTGAGGCAGACTTGAAGTTCTCTCTTTCGACGAACTCGGCGTATGATCTTTGACACTGACGGCAAAGGTCTTAGTAGCTCTGAACTTCAACTGTAATGGTCTAGTTAGGTTATTACTCCCTCCTAACTAGTGAGCCTTTATTCTTTTTCCTGCTCCCTCCTGAACCGACAACTCTCTTTTCATCTCGCAGCGGATAAAGTAGATTGTAAAGTGTTTGTACCATGGTTGTCATTCGGGTAGCAGCATAACAACATAACTCACATAACATTGCATTCAAGTTGGTGATAAGCCCTTATGTGCACACACTACTTCTCGATTCACGATGTTAAGCACTATTCTCTCGGTCAATCCAATCACTGAAGACGAAACAATACTTCTTTTGGCATGTTCTTCTTCCTCCTGATGGTTGCGAGGTATTGGAATCATCATAATGTTGTGTACATGCCGTAGAATCACCTTGTACTTGATGCAATTTAGAAGCCATAACAGCTTTTTGAAGCACATTTGTGAGTATATGTCGCTAAGATATGACTCTCTATATCTACAAAAACACACATTTTTGAGGTTCAACCTGTTACTTTGGTGTTATCGGTTTGACTTGTGTTGGGTACATGTGTGCATTATGGGCTAATTTGGTCAATGTAATCTAACTGGAATGCATTTGGTGAGATGAAGATGTTGATATTCTATTCCCAAATGAACAACCTTGAAGAAGGTCGAGTCTACAGCCTGTTCTACATTTTCTTCTGTGTGTTAGAAGACTAAAGACGATATGCATTTAATTATAAAAAGACTTCTTCATATTCAAGGCATTCATCAGAAAGGTTGTCAGTTTGGAGGAGAGCACTAATTAGGGGAGAGTGAAAAGTCTGATTTAATCCCTAATTAGATGTGCTCACATTGCTCTTCAGCAAGTTGATTCTCACATAATACATTTGAGCTTATTGTGTTCTTCTCACAAGATTTCAAGTATATGGGCGTAAGATGTGTTGCTGATTCTGAGGTATCAAAACCAGCAAGGGGGAAGGAGACATACATCGGAATGCACAACGAGTACACGTGATGAGCTTTATACTTCGTCTCGATTGAAGTTATTCCAGGAAGACAAATGTCATAACCGCAGAGAAGATCAGTGTTTTAACTCGTTTCTCTTGATGTATTATTCCAACTACGTGGGGGAAGTGATGTAAGAAACAGTTTCTGATGATAAAAGAGGTGCACAATTGATTGTGTGTGTACTTTAGGTTTTTGAGCTTCATATAATGAGACTGATTACATCATTTCAACTACTTGGGGGAAGTGGTCTCTGGATACTTTTTGGTACGCATTACTTCAGCCTTCAGCAGGAAGAAAGATGAGAAGAACTATTCAAGCGTGAGATGATATGTTGCTGGTCTATCCAAGCTTCACAGTGAGAAGGCTCAACATCAGAAGATTATTCAGGAGCATCGAAAGCTTTAATGGTGGAAGTTTAAGAGATGTTGACTACTAACTTCTACAACGTGCTGAAAAATATCCTTATTTCGATACTCTTTTCAACATTCTCTTAAAATAAATAATATACTTTGTACATATTTTAAAACCAAAAAGAAAATAGAAAAATATAAAACCGGAAAAAAAACATAAAAATTTGCAAAATATAAAAACTCAAAAAATACTCTTCTCGCGACATGTCTCTCGTATAATCAATATTATGTACGTTTCTTGAAATGTCATTCAATAATGGCACTGATTCATACATATGCTTGAGCGAGAGTTTTTCTATCTTTTAAAATAATGTTTTCTAAAACATGTCGTTTCTCAAAAAAATATTCTTTCAAAATGGCTTGCAGTCATTTCAGGTTGTAACCCGGGCTTAAAACATTAGCTTGCTATTACTTCAGATAGCAACCCGTTTTTCAAAATAAGGAAAACACGTCGCCAAAAAGACGGTTGTTCCTTTTACCGGGTGAAGTTCACCTGGGCATGGATTACTTTATATCCATGTTTCCTCGATCTTATGTACGCTTCAGTGCATTATTTCTTGATAAAGAAGAGAAGTCTTCTTTACATTACGAATTCTTTTCCTTCAATGATTCTTCAGGGAAGTATTTGTTCTAAAACTTGGTGGTACCATGATTTTTGAAAATCAATCAAACTTGCAATTTTTTATAAAACTTGCCTCTCAATCGATGCCAAAATGATTAACCTTTTGAAGTAAAGTGTTAAATTGAAAATGGGTCATCGATTGAGGGGGAGAATGATTTCAAAAATTCTATATCATCAAAACATGATCTTTGTGCATAAAAAGCAGTGAATGTAATTGTTATGTGTGAGAACATGTATTTTTCATGAGTTTATTGTAAAACTCTAAATCATTTAAAAACTTGTCATTTCTGACACACAACATGCTCCCTCAAGGATTGAGGGGGAGCAAACCTATCGTCTAATAATAAGTCATTCTTAAATCTAACCACACTTTTCTCCTAAAATCTTTAAACGTATTTAAATCACTTGGGATCACAAATCTCAATTGGTTTGAAATTTTTGATCGGGGGAGAAAATGTGATTTAAATAGGAAATCTGATTAAAATGTGATGTCTTGGACTTAAATGTAAGCTCTCCCATATGTGCTAAACTCTTTTGTATATCAATGCACATATTGAGGGGGAGCAAATGGTTTGTGGTGATAAAAAGGGCTTTGCACCTCATGTGAGTGCATCTCAGGCTTAACCAATGAATTGATGAAACAGATACTGTCATGAATCGAAAGGACTAGTCCTGGACGGGTAATACCTGGTTTAACCAGTGATGTAAGCGTGTCTCGAAGAGGACTTGTCTAAGTAGAGTGTACCATTTCGAGAAACCTTCTATGGACTTGATCAAGCCGGGTAATAACTTCAAGCTAGTCCAACTAGTGATGTAAGCGTGTCTCGAATGCCTGCTCATGTTCACTGAAGGTGGATCAATTTAAAAGTGCAACTCTTTCCGACATGTGCAAATTTATAATTAAAACATCTAAGCACATGTTAAGGGGGAGCATTTGAAAATGGTAAAAGTCTCAACGTGTTAACAAAATGTGTTTCTTAATCATAAACACGTTGAGAAGAATTTTCAATGATTTGGTGTATGGCAACATAGGATAGTCATGAAGATATAAGGTTGCTAAGGTTAGGAAAACCGTCCTATGATCCGCCAGAGCCGGAGGGATCTACCCATGGACAATACCCAATAGATAGTATTAGAAAGTCCGTAGGTATGATTATGAAAAAAAATGAGAAATGTGAGAATGGAGAAAGAAAGGGTTGAAGAATTAAAAAGAAATGAAATGAGAAAGGGTGAAAAGAAATGAAATGAGAAAGGGTGAAAAGAAATAGCCCTCCAATTATTCAACCTTAGGGCAGAAACCGGGTTCAATTCATATGCTACTGGTGGTTACCAAGGTAACACCGGTATTGAAGAAAAGACATCATGGACCCAGTGACGCACTACACTAAACCTTCTAGCCACTCAAATTCTCTTAAAAGGACTTGTTTCATTCTCATGGGGAACCGGTGTAATCTATCAACTTATCTCTTAGAGATGGTTGATATTGAAGCAGGAGACCTCTCCCTAGTCTCCGCATAAGAAAACCAAATTATGCACTTATCGAGTCTAGAGCCACAAGATGCATCAAAAGATCTCAATAGGAACACTAAATACTTTTGCACTGGTGGTTCATTATCAAGGACACCAGTTGCACATTTGAGAGTCCTACGTAGATCTTAGCAATCTACCAGAACATTCATGAGAAATTACTGATGTGATTTTCAGTGATTGAATGGAAATTCCTGCCAGGGTCAACATCAAACAGCCCTGAAAGTAGGTCACTTTGGTAATTCCTTGTAGATTACGCTTAGTGGTCGCGGCGGTTACCAATGGTCTACAGTCGTGGAGTGAACTCCAGCGACTCACCTAGTCGTTGATTTACTTAGGTAGATCGTGTAAATCCTCTCGGGGGTTGCCGATTGGGAACGGTCTTGGTAAGGGTTAGAAGGAGTCTTCACACTATGTTGTAGATGATCTCTAATTCCAAACCTGTAAGTATCGGATCATTTGTTGCTAACTATTTGCTTGCGGGAATTTCTGACGGTTGCAGTAGATTGCTGAAAAAGATGCTGATCCATCACCCCATGCTCACACTTCGACATCTTAATCAAGAAATCATGATCATTTAATGGGCTTCATCTATGCTTCCACAGCTTTGATGCTGAAGATCATGATCCTGAAAAGTGTGAGCATGCCATTACAAAGATGTCTAAGTCACATGGAGACGATATTGTACAAAGATGACTTGGAGACAAACATTTGGATGATAAACTCAGAGAATCGTCAAGGAACATCCAAGATTTAAAACAAGTCATCAAAAGTCCATTGCTGAAAGCACAAAGAGTAATGACTTTGAAGAAACAACGGATACAAGCTAGAGCTAAAGATCAATTTATAGAATGCTAAGATTCAATTAATTTTTTCTGGGGTGACCTCCCTTAGGGGGAGATTGTTAGGATTAAGAAAAAGGTTCAGTCACCCCATGTATTTGCATACTTAGCATAGCTCTTAGTTTTGTATTTATTAGATTAGATATTATAGTAATAGTTTAGATATTAGTCACACCGTGGAGGATGGACGGGTCTTTACCCACTGTACACCTGATCCACAGCCCATAGGAGGGCGTATACTTGTAATTGTATATATACCCTCTTCCCACCAAGGGAGAGGGTTGGTTGATTTCATAATACACACACACAAGGGTGAAGTTCTCTCTCAAAGAAATCCTCCCACCTCTCTCTACTCTCTTTCTCTCTCTAACACTAACAATGTTTATCATCTACTTCTACAACCCAAGACCACCAAATTCACCACAAGAATCACCAATTATCGATCCTACACCAACGTATATGATGCAAGGATAAGAAAGCTACAAAAGAAACAAAGGTTAGTGTATGATCGACTCCCCCTTGATCAATACTCCCCGTTGCTAGGGTACCGACGTATATGATGCATGGATGAAGAATCCTACAAAATAAAGGTTAGTATAAGACAATAATTTTCCTATGCTTGACAGAAGCTCCCCTTGTTTTAGGGCGTCAATATGAACCTATAAAACAAAAGTTAGTATAGTGGAAGTTTTATCTTTAGACAAGCATGTCCTCTACAACAATGTGTATAGAAGATGCAATATGAGTGCTTGATGGATATTCCACCTACGTCAAGAAGAACCTATAATGAAAGAAGGAAAATATTCGATGCAAACATAATCCTTAGATGATAATGCTATATACGATCGAGCGTATATAATGGTGAACCTACAATGAAAGAGTTAGTGCAATATATTTCATCTCAAAGAAAAGTAAGATGTAAATATATAAATGATATAAGCGAATCAAAGTAGAGAACCATGAAACCAAAAAATCTCATGAGGTGTATGCTTCTAAAAAGAAATGTAATCATAAGAAAAACGTGAATATAATATGATAGGAACCTACTAAGCAAAGCCTAGAAGGAAGACATGAGGTTGAAATGCTTAAAGAGGATGGTGCTAATGGTGGTGATGGGTAGACAACTATTTAAAGAATTAGAAGCTCGTGTGTATAGCAAATGTTCTAACGAAAGATAAAGATAGAACATATCGACTCATGCAATCCTAAAATTCACAACTCGAGGGATAAACAACGAATATGACTTTATCATCTACCAAAGATGATGTATCTTGCCATAATACATGGTTGAATGGAATTGAAAGGAAGTGATGACAATAAGCACCTAGGAACAAGAATTCCATATGAAAAAGAGTAAAAAAAATGCTAAATACCTATATGAGGATGAGAATGACAGCATATGATGCGAGAGTGTTGGTTAGACCAAGAGATGTGTTTGTGTGTGATAATGGAATATGTTAAGAACGTTCTCAAGAAAGCTCTTTGGAACAAGAATCTAAGTGAAATTACTAAATTTAATAGATCTTGTGTGTGCTATAGAGATGAGTAGAATAGGCATAGGGTTTGAATTGGGTTATGAGCAAGATTTGGTTATGATGAACGCTTGAAAGGAAATAGACACATATGGTGTCTTTCAATAAGTAGGGTTATCACGTGGAATAAAGTCACCATGCTTATGAAAACAAGAATGACGAGATGATGACGAGGCTCTAGATCCTAGAACTTGCAGATGTTGATTTGAGGTTTGATGAGACATATGCAGAAGTTAAAAGTATTGCTAATACTTTGATAACTTGTGAAAGTGATACTACTTAAACCTAGTGTAATTGAATGTGTGCTTCATGCTCATTTGATGGTGAAGGTTCTAATCCTATAGGTGGTAATGTATGGTTGACGACCGAGAGTGGATATGTGAAATGAGGTGGTGATTTCTTGAAAACACTTGAAGCTTGGATATCTTCTTTGTGTTCTTCACTTGCTAGAAAGTAGAAAAGACGCATTTCATAATGAAATTCACTTGACTTTTGACGACATAGACAAATATGTTAATGAGTGTATGGATATGACAATTGCCCTTTGTTTCAAAGAGCGACACAAGGGTGAACATAGGTTTATGTATCATGAAAGGTGGTTTAATCTTAATGGGTTAGGTTGTAGTGGGGATGACACACTTGTTTGGTTACATTGTGGAATCTTCTTGTGAAGATGACTAGGTGGAGTTATTGGTGAAGATGATATTTACTCTTGGTTTCTTTGAGGGCATGGAAATGGTGGATGACTCGATATTGATAGGACAAAGGATAACTCGGTTTCTCATTTCACATTGGTTGTTTGAGTGATGAAAGGTTACGAGGAAGATGCTTGAAGTTTTGCTCATGTTTGTGAAGCTTATGGGCTGAGATATATCACAAGGTGAATGTGATGAGATGATGGTGAAAGAACAAGTGAACTTAAGTGCTAAATGTTTAAGGATGAAAACCTATTGACATTTGTTTTTGTTCCTATTGATTGGGAGAGTACTATAATAAGTGTTCTAGTTGTGATGAGTGTTTTAACAAACATTGTTAAACTACTTGGGTGTTGAATTTCGGATATGACTTTTAATGACTATGGTAGTAAGTCAAGTTTACTTGAATATTTCGAACGAAATACTTAAGTTGTCAATCCTACTTAGTTGAGATTGGATAGCATAAAAGGATAGCAAGACTTGATAATACATCTATAACTTAAGAGTAAGTTATGACTCGATGTAAATCCTTATCGTCTTGAAGGATGACACATTATTTTCATGTTAACCAAGTGAGGTAACATATGTAGATACAAGACAATATCTATAGTCATAAGTTGGACTTGTGATTTCGATATTGTATGTAATCTTTGCAAATAACGAGTCCGGATTGGTTAGGAAGTTGTCAATTTACAAATCAAGCTAATGAATGAGTAAAGGACAAAAGAATGCAGTGAGTGTGTGTAGTGATCACAAATACTCAATGGTTCGAGGATTGCAAGGAACAAGTTTCCGGATTCCTTCCTCTAAGAAGAAAGGTATCTTGGATTATTCTTGTGAAGTTTGAAAGTATTATTATAGAAGATTATCTTATAGGTGCAGGTGAGATGTCCTAATCCTAATATGAGTGAACATTAGTGATAAGAATCCTAGTGATGAAAGTGAGTGATCTTGAGTGAGGGATTTAAATGAAAATTTAAAAAGGAGTCTGCAGGACTGGCGGAACCATCAGAATACACAGGTGGAACCCAGTTTTTGGTTCCGCCTGGTCCGTTGGGCCAAATTCTGGAGTACCCAGAAATTAAACTGGCGGAACCCTATATTTGGTTCCGCCAGTTCCGCCAGACAGTCCAGATTTTCGGGGGTCGAGACGATTTCCAATTTTTCCGAAAACTCCTAAAACATAAAATTTATACCATATCTCATTAGGAAATGCAAAGATTGGATATAGAAACACTCTAACCGTTAGACTTTGACCGGGGGCTAGCGAATTTCACTATACTTAGTGAAATATCCATAAACTTGAAAATTTGACAACATCTCAAATGTTGTCTACCTGCATATCCGTTAGTACAAGACAATGTACAAAGATAACAAAAGATCCTAGAAGTACATATATCCATGAAACACATTGTTTAATTACCAAATTGTTCAAATTTCAAGTAATGCCAAACACTCCTTAACAATGGGCATTTATTAACTCCCGAAACCCGTTCAAGTATCCTAACAATACTTGGAACATATGCACCTAATTAGATGTGATAGATTAAAACCAAAAACACATATTCTAACACGTGTTAGCATATAGATCAAGCCGAGGATTATGAGCTTACCATAAATGGAAATTAAGCTAAGCATTGAAAATTGATATCAACAAAGTGTTATCGTCCAAACATGATATGGTTAGTTTGCATGATCAATCTAAGATGAGTTTTTATCTTATAGTACAACACATTAATTAAACATCATTGTAGAAGCATGTATACCAAACATCATTTTACAAGAATACTACGTGTTTAAAAATGTAGTGACTCATTTAGACGCGTGACCATATTCCAAGATATTTAATTAGTATTACTTAATTCTCATTCCTAAGTGAATTATGCAAAATAATCACATAAATGCAAGGAAGAATATCTAAATCAATAAGCAATACAAACACAAATTTTTAACTTAGTACACACAATCTAGCAAATATCCTATTGTGTATAAACATGAATTCGACAAACAAGCAAATGAATATCATGACAAGATAGACACTCATGAATCACAAATAAACAAATGCAATCACAACTTTCAATAAGCAAATACCATATATGCATACAACTAAAACAAGTAGTCATTTAGCATATAAAAAGAAATATACTTTTCGTCACTTTGCGTTTAAATATGACGATGTATGCCAAGCTTGATTAGTTTCCTTTGCATATATGAATATCAAAAAATTCTTTAGTTTCAAAGAAAATAATGTCAATGTTCAAAGGATACTAACTTATATTGCCTAACTTAAAAGTTTGAGTTTCTACGTCAAAATGAAACTTGATATTTTTAACACATTGAAGTATTTGGTTTAATCTTTTGACTTCAGGTTATATTTAGGTCATAACATCATTTTTAAAAGAAAGTAAACACAATTCCTTTCAAATTGATAGGTGACGCGACTCCTACGGACTTACGGTTAATTAATTATGAATTTTTGAAGTTTACAAAAAATTTTGACTGTGCAGCCAAGGAACCCTCGTCCAAAGTGCAAGGAACCCTTCTAAGGGTTCCGCGGGGTCTGCTGTAACAAATTTTCACAAAATGCTAAAAACATGTATTTCGCATAGCGAAAATATGTAGGACTTACTAGATTTGTTAGTAAACATATAATACACCTATTTTAACATTATTTCTTCTTATGTGACTTATCTAATCATTTACGGAGGTGATTATTCAACTAAATTTTTGGTTATCCCAAACACTCCTTTTAAAACCGTATTTTACGTACATTAGCTCTAACCACATAATTTGATTCTTACACATTATAAGAAATGTTTTCTTTCATTTTTCAAGGACACCTTCAAGCTTATATACAAAGTAACATTTAACAACAAAATTTCTAAGTATAGTTAGCGAAACATTTTTCATATTATATTCCGCTTCAATGGTAATTTGATACATGGATTGTACTCCATTTTAAAAACCATTTGTTTTGAAAATAAGAGCTACTAGGCTCTGGAGCTACTAGGCTCTGGTACCAATTGTGGAAAACTAGAAGGGGGTTGAATAGTTTACCGTTTAAAAACTTTAAACTTGTTGTATCAAATGTCCATTTTTAGCTTGTTCTAATATGAAAGATGTTACTTGTAGTTTATAACTAACATAACTTAAAACATGTTATCACACAAGTACAATCAACAAGTCACAACACAAACAATCACATAATGCAAACATTAAAGTAAAGCAATAAGTAAAAGGAAAGTGCAAACCAAACACGAGGGTTTATAGTGGTTCGGTCACGGATCTCCTCTCCGCCCTACTCCACTCCTCGAGTACCCAACTCGAGAGTTACTTCACTAGATCAACAACCTCCCTTCTCGGTGGAGAAAACCTTACAATCATCGCTTACACTTTATCCGGTACAAAGCTAGATACCGAGTTCTTTTACAAGGTACAACCACTCCTATCGTCGCTTATACAATATTTCCGACACTAAGCTAGATGTCGAGTTCTTTACCAAGGGTACAACCACTCCCGCTATTTTTTGTGGCCTAACATAAAAACCTTGTGTTTTATGGCACAAACACATAAACCATCTAATCTATATTGTGATGATACAATGATGATCCATGACATAAAAGTCTAATGGATATGCATGCCTAATCTACATGAACTTCTTGAATAAGAAGTTTTCAATCATTGAGGACGTCAAGTGCCCTTGAATCTTCATATGTTGGAATGCTTTAATGAATGATGACTTCAATATCTTGTAACCTTCTTGGTGGATCATGAAGTATGATATGCTTACAACAAAGATGAATGTTAGAAGCATTATGATCATTATTGAAAGGGTGACTCATATGTGTTTCTACATTGTTTGCTACTGATCTAGATATGTGTTTTATGATAGAGAGAATGTATGTTCAAAGTCATCAACCTAATGAGAAGACCATGGGCTGCTATTTATAGCCAAAGGCTTCAGCAGACCCACTGATTAGGTGGAACCCTTTTGAGGGTTCCGTCCGTTATGCCCGAAGGTTCCGCCGGAACAGACAGACTACTATTTACAATAACTTTCCATATCTAACAATGTCACATCAAGTTACTTCTAGTCAAACACACAATAAATAAATTTGGAATCCTTCCAAAATGTGTAAGAGGTCTTATGGAAAGTCAAACACTCAACCTTTCTATAAATGCACATGATGTGATGTATGTATGTATATATATATATATATATATATATATATATATATATATATATATATATATATATATATATATATATATATATATATATTAATATTAAAAAATATATATGAAAGTAAACTTGTAAAATGTATATATTACCTAAGTAATGTTGTTATAGTAAGTTAATGGGTTACTAAAAATGTTTGATTTCTATTGTCATCACATTTTTATCATTTGTAAAACTTACTAATATTACTTTAACACCTAAAGTGGCACTTATTCTATTTGACACCTAAAGTGCACTTTGACACCTAAAATACTTAAAGACCCTAAAAGTATTTTAGTCATTCAAAATGGTTGGTCAAGGAGTTTGATCATAATGCTACATAACAAACATGTACGAACCTGTGTTGTAGCATACGATGACTCGAGACGTTGAGAGGTGTTGTATGTATGTTGAGACAAACTATGATTACATTTAACTTGTACACTTTACGTTATGTATCAAGTTATAAGTTTGTCATCAATCAAAACAAACGAGACTGTATATTAAATATCGTAATATTTGCACTAACATTGTCGTTAGTTTCCGTAACCATACTCATCAACACCCTCACCTTCCGCATATCAGCATTCTGAAGTTTCCTAAGCTTGGTTACATTGGACCTTGCAACTCTCGAAACTCTTAAGTTTTGGAGCTCAACAGTTAGCTCCCCATACTACCGACCTTATCAGTAAGCTTTTGGCACATATTGATCAAATCATGTGCCTGCTGCATGTCTTGCACAATCTCTCTCTGGTAATTGGAAAGCATTATTTCCAATATCACAAATGAGTTACAGGAAACCACGAGGTCAAGACACCGAGACATGTTAATGGTTTAAGGAAATGGGGAATTTGTTCTTAAGTGTGTGTGTTTATGTTTGTGTGAGTGTGTGTAATGATAACTGCGTATGACTAAATATGAGGTGTATTTGAGAAGTTAAGTTGTAGATTGCAAATTTACCAATTGAAAGAAAGTCTAGCATTGGAAACCAAAGTTTGTCAGATGAGTTAATTTGTGGGAATAGTGAAATGACAATTATGCCCTCCGAGTGAGGCCACTTAACGAGGGGTACTAACGATCGTTAGCTCTCGGTGGCTAAATTGAGTGCCACATCATCTTCATGGACAAATTTGAAATTTTTTTCGGTAATTTTCTTGCAAATTTTAAAATATTAGGGACAAAATTTGCAATTTACCCTTACTATTGGTACCCCTAACATCAAAATACCACCAATACCCTCTTTAATACTCGATGTATTGACACGAAAAAACAAGTTTTTATGTTTTTTTGTTATGTATTTTTTGCATTTTACAACTTTTGACTTGTAAAACTTTATAGTTTTTGTTCTGCATTTTTTCTCGACAGTTTTACCAACTTTACTAACAGGAAAAGGCACTTTCCTGCTTCGTATTTTTTATGTTTTATTACTTTTGATTTATCAAACGTTATATTTTCTGTTCCCTTTTTATAATAGAAACGAAATAATAATAATAATAATAATAATAATAATAATAATAAAGTTTAAGAGTCGAGTTATTTAAAAAATCAAACATTTCTCACATACCAAGTGACTCATTTAAAAAAAGATGGAGGGAAGATGGATAGTGAAGATTAGTCTCTTGGTATGTAAAAAAAGTTTGGTCCATCTTTTACCAAAGTTTAAAAGGGGTATTAGTATTACTTTTGGGAGGTGTACCAATAACAAACCTCTTTTATAGAATTCTTGAAAACTTCGACAACCCGAAGATATGATATATGATCATCAAGACATTTAGCCCATACCTATAGCTATCTATTACTCCCTCTGTCCCAAAATATAAGTCCAGATTGACTTTTTTAATTGAATTTTGACCTTAAATATTCTTAGTTGTATTATATAATATTTGATGCAAAATATATAGATGGATAGTGTTTTATATGTATTTTCATTTGATATAATTTTCATCAAGTGATATATAATATAAACAAAAATAATTAAGGTCAAAGTTTGATACAAAAAGTCTAACTGGACTTATATTTTAAAACGGAGGTAGTATTTGCTTAGATAGTTAGATATCAAAGTTCATGAACCATGTCAAAAGTATTTGCTTAGATAGTTAGATATCAAAGTTCATGAACCATGTCAAAATATTCTTTATTCCCCAACAGATACAAAAGCATCTAACCAATTTTTTATTTCTTCGTGTGTATCTCATTATCACAACGTAATAAAAGAAAAAAGAAAAAAAGCATCATGGAGAAAATGATTGTTATACATTTCAACCTTATCTAAACCGAAATCTTAAAGGAGGCTATCAAACTACTCACGTCTCCTTTCAGCAAGTCTTCTTATGCACGAACACATGCAAATAAGACGTACTTTTGATCAGAATATGTATAAAGGTCTAGAATCAAAAAGAAAAACACTTGAAGGATCGGAATGTCCATCAGCCCATGTCTCTTTTACTACATGAAAGATTTATTCTAGTAACATATGATCTACTAGTAAAAGTAAAAAAATTTAAATGTCATAAAAGTAAAAATTAGGCACAGATCTTAAAAGGTCATTAAAGCTCAATTACTTTACACAATGAGCCACCACACCTGTCACTAAATGACACTTTCCTTGCAAGCCCGCTTGCAAAATTTGAAATACTCACAAAGGGACGTTGCAATGGAAACAAAAAGCTTGGTTTTGAGATCGCGAAGTGATAGAGTATGCAAAGAATGTTAATGGGATGGAAGTTACAAAAAGTGAAAAACTTAATACAACAGTTTCTCTCTCCTTCTTTCTCCCCTAACAACTTTCTCACCATTTTTCACCATTAAAAAACCTTGAAATCACTCAATTACACTGCATCTGTTCATCAAATTCAAAATTAAAACCGTGTAATCGATTCACCTCTCAATTCTGCATCTAGTAGTATAATTTTCCCCAATTTTTAAATAGAGACTTTTACAAAAATAGAGACTTTTACAAAAATAGCGACTTAATTAGCGACTTAAATAGAGACTTTTACAAAAATAGCGTCGCGTTAAGCGACTTAGATGGCAACATCTCTTTGAAACAGCGATGCAAATAGCGACAAGAAATACTGAAGTCGTAAATTTATAGCGACTTATTTTATGAAGTCGTTATACTAGTCGCTCTTTTTAGCGACACATGTCACGAGTCGCAAAAAATTTGCGACTCTTTTACAGCGACCCATCACCTAAAGTCGCAATCATAAAATACGTCGCTAAGAAAGTCGCTAAAGGGCTTTTTTCTTGTAGTGTAAGGGACTAATTGTGAATTTTATAAGCAGTGACATGTCAACCAGAGGTAGAAATTCAAAACGGAATATCAAAGTACCAAACAAGTATAAGGACACTGTTTGTGAACTTGCTAAGAATAAGAATAGTGGTAATAGCACAAAGGAGGTTGAAAATGTGGGGTTACTGAGTAAAGATGGTACAGGAAAAGAAGGTGAGGATATGATTAACAAGGATGCAAATGGTAACATTGTGGAAAGGGTTGAGTTGAATGATAATAATTTTCCTACGTTGGGTGAGGCTATGGGGAAGAAAGTGAACACTGAACAGGTTAGCAAAGTCTGTTCTCTTGGTGCAAGCTCTGTAAGTCAATCTCCAAACACTCAATCCCCTGTAAATGTTGAAACTATTAGTGTTAAAGAGGTGACGCACACTGAAGTATGTACTAATAATGATGTTAGTAGTGATGTGAATATGACTGCTAAAGATAAGACTTTTGCTGATACTGTTAAATCGTCTAAAACTAATGTGATGAATAAGCTTAGTTGGATACCTACTATATTTGACGAGGGTAGAGAAGTTGTGTTGTTTGATGATGAGTTAGTACAGGAAGGAAGTATGAAGTGGATGCTTACACTATGTGGACATTTTGTGGGTTGTAAGATGTTATATTATGAACTAAAGTACAATCTAATGAGAATGTGGAGTAAATTTGGCCTCAAGGATATTGTAGCTCAGAATGGATTGTATTTGTTCAAGTTTAGAGAGATGGATGGTATGTCTCATGTGCTGGAGAGTGGCCCTTGGTTAGTTAACAATAAGCCTTTAATGGTACAAAAATGGGACCCTAATATAATTGTTGACAGAAGTGAACCTGTTAGCTTGCCTTATTGGATTAAACTTCATGATGTTCCAGTTGAGGCATGGACTGTCAAGGGTATAAGTGCTATTGCTAGTAGCTTAGGTACACCAATAATGATGGACAAAGCTACTGCTAGAATGTGTGATGAGGGGACTGGTAATATTGGGTATGCTAGAGTACTTGTTGAGATAAAGGCTGCACAAGAATTTAAGGAAAAGGTTGAGCTGTGTTACAAGAGTAAAGAGCAAATGGCAACATTTTCAAAGTTTGTGAAAGTTGAGTATAGTTGGAAACTACCAAGATGTTGTTTGTGCAAAGTATTTGGGCATAATGATCATAATTGTGGTTTAAATAAGCAAGGTGAGAACATTAACAATAATGAGAAGGGCAATACTGAGAAGAATGATGGAAAGGGTGATAATAAAAAGCAAAATGCAGGTATGGGTAACATAGGGGGATACAAGAATCAGAGAAATAGACAAGAGTTTAGGCCTGTGAACAAACAAAGCATGAATATACCAGCCCAAACAAATAACACTAATGTTACTGGAATTTCAACCCAAAAAACACCTAAACCATTGAGTCCTAAAAGCCCATGGAAGGTAAGTCAGAACACTGTGGAAGAGCTTAAAAGAAGTGCAAATATGTATGCTATACTAGAAGAAATGGGTGAAACTGAATGCCCTGTTGAACTAAGGAGGAATAAAGAGGAAATTGTGAACAAGTTTGTTAATACTCAAAGACAACCAAGTTTGGAAGATAATGTGATATGGAATGAAAGAATGTACCAATACTTCAGAGAACAACGGAAGAAGAAATAGAAGGAAGACAGTCCTGATATAGAAGATGTTTTTGATGAGATGAATGGGATTGCCCAAAGTATGAATGATAACATACTAGCTGGAGAAGCTAGTGAAATGTTGTATTAGGCATCTAGTTAGTTTTGTTTATCAATGGGTACAATGAATATTGATCTTAAGATTGTTGTATGGAATGTGAGAGGTATGTGCAATAAGGAGATGCAAAAGGATGTGAAAAGATTTATTATGGATGAGAAACTTAGCATTTGTCCAGTGATTGAAACACACATCAAGGAAAAGCATATTAAGAAGATTTGTGATTTTGTTTATGGTGATTGGGTATGGTGTTCAAATATGAAGGAAAGTACTAAAGGCTGCAGAATTATAATTGGTTGGAACCAGGATGATGTCAATGTTATGTTGCTACACTCTAGTCATCAAGTTATACTGAGTGTGGTAGAAATCAAAGAAAGTGTGAGCAAGTTTTTTTGTTGTTTTGTGTATGCAGCCAATACAGGCAAGGAAAGGGAAATTTTATGGAACAATTTGAATAGATACATAAGTATTGTTAATAATAGCCCTTGGGTACTTATGGGTGAATGGAATGTTAGTTTGCATAATGAAGATCACTCTGAAGGTGGATCATACAAAACTAATGACATGGTGGACTTTCAAGACTGTTTGAATAACATAGAAGTTGAAGATCTGAATTGTACTGGAGTTCATTTTACTTGGATTCAGAGTAGAAATGATCCTAGCAATGGGATATTGAAGAAGATTGATAGAGTTTTGGGTAATACAGAGTTTATGAGCATGTTTACTACCTCATATGCCTACTTCATGCCTCATTTAACATCTGATCACAGCCCAGCTCTTCTCATATTACGAAAGATGATGAGGAAAAAGAATAAAGCTTTTAGATTCTCTAATTTCATTACTGACAAACCTGAATTTCTTAAAATTGTGCAGGAAGAATGGCATATCCAGGTTCATGGCTGCCATATGTTTAAACTGGTGAAGAAAATTAAAGCCTTAAAGATTCATATTAAAAATTTGAGCTGGAAGTATGGTAATCTACATGATAAAGTAGTAGAATGGAGGGGCAAATTGACTGATATTCAAGCAAGAGTTGACAAGGATCCTCACAATAAAGTTCTCAAACATGAAGAGATTGTCATCTTGCAGGAATACAAAACGGCTATTCAAGATGAAGAAAAGTTTCTAATGCAAAAAGCTAAGATTGATTCGCTGAGTCATGGAGATAAAAACTCTAAGTTCTTTCATACAGTTCTTAAAGGAAGGGCTCACAAGAGCAGAATTGAAGCAGTCAACAATGAAAGTGGTATGAGATTTGAAGGCTAACAAGTTGCAGATCAATTTGTACAACATTTTCAAACCTTCCTTGGAGTTGCAATACATGTTTAGACAATGGAACTTGAAAGCCTGAATCCTAATACTGTTTCTAATGATGATGCTGACAAGATGATATGTGAAGTGACTGATATGGAGATTAAAGATGCTCTCTTTGATATAGATGACAACAAAGCCCCTGGCCCTGATGGATACACTGCAAGATTTTATAAGAAAGCCTGGAGCATTGTAGGAAGAGATGTATGTGATGCAATAAAGGAATTTTTCAGAAATGGTAAATTGCTTGGGGAAGTTAATGCAACTTTAATCACTTTAGTTCCTAAAAGCAAGACTCCACAAAAGGTATCCGACTACAGACCCATTGCTTGTTGCAATGTGTTGTATAAAATAATAAGCAAAATCCTCACCAACAGAATGAAAAAGACCCTGGGTAAACTTGTAAGTCAAAACCAAAGTGCATTCATACCTGGAAGACAAATCACAGACAACATACTTTTGACTCAAGAACTTCTCAAGGGGTACAATTGGAAGAATGGTGCAAGAAGAGTAGCATTGAAGATAGACATACAAAAAGCCTATGATACTATTAATTGGGAGTTTTTGGAGAGCATTCTGAATTTGTTCAAGTTTCCTAGACAGATGGTCAACTGGATTATGGTTTGTGTCAGAAGTGCTACTTTCACAATTAATGTTAATAACGAGAGGTGCGGGTATTTCAAAGCTGGTAGGGGTCTAAGACAAGGGGATCCAATGTCACCCTATATCTTCACCCTTGTGATGGAAATTTTCACCCTTTTGCTTCAAAAACAGATTGAGGGTAATAGCAAATTTAGATACCACTGGGGTTGCAAAGAGCTCAAGATTTCACATATCTGTTTTGCTGATGATTTATTAGTTCTTTATCATGGGGATCTCAATTCTATTAAGGTTGTGAAGTCAGCATTGGAGAAATTCAGCAGTATTTCTTGTTTAAAGCCTAACATAAGCAAAAGCATTGTTTTTTTTGGCAATGTCTAGGATAATGTCAAGCAAGATATTCTAGCGACTCTGCCTTTCAAAGTTGGGAGACTGCTAGTTACATACTTGGGTGTACCACTGGTCACTAAACAACTCAGTTTCACTGACTGTAAAGGACTAATTGATAAGGTAAAAGATAAAGTGTGCAATTGGAAAAGTAAGTTGTTATCCTATGCTGGGAGATTGCAATTGATTGCCTCTATACTGTCTTCAATGCATGTATTTTGGGCCTCAGTATTCATTCTTCCAAAGGCAGTTATAAAAGATATTGATAAGCTCTTAAAAGGTTTCCTATGGTGTCAAGGAGAGTTATCCAAAGGGAAAGCTAAAGTTGTTTGGAAACAAATTTGTAAGCCTAAAAGTGAAGGAGGTTTAGGCATTAAAAATCTTGAACAGTGGAATGAAATTTTGATGGCCAAACACATCTGGAATGTTGTTTGCAGAAAAGACTCAATTTGGGTTAAGTGGATTTATGAATCAAAACTAAAAGGGGATAGTATATAGGTGGTCAAGTGTGATCAAAATTTTAGTCATAACTGGAAAAAGATACTTAATCTTAGAAGCAAGCTCAGAAGTCATATTATGTGTTATGTGGGCAATGGGGAGAGCATTTTCTTGTGGCATGATAGGTGGTGGGGTCCTGGTCCATTAAGTAATGTCATTCCTATGGATACTATTGAGCAAGCAGGACTGAGTCAAATGAAAGTGAAAGATATGATCTGCAATGAGCAATGGTCCTGGCCAACTAATTGGATTCATGAATTTCCTACTTTGCTTACTATTCCTATTCCATCATTATATACAAGCTCTAATGATAAATATATGTGGATTACTAATGAAGGAAGTTGTATTAACTATGCTACCAACAAATTATGGAATGATTTAAGAACACATGATGATAAGGTGGAGTGGTATGACTTGGTATGGTTTTCAAACTGTACACCCAAACACTCCTTTATAGTATGGATGTCAGTTCAAGGGAGGTTATCTACTCAAGAAAGAATGCAGAAGTGGTACCCTGATAAAGTTATGAAATGTTCTCTTTGTGGAAACTGCTTAGATTCTCTCAATCACCTATTTTTTGAATGCCAATACTCCAATGAAGTCTGGTCTATAATGAAAGATAAAGCTGCAGTTAGTTCCCTTCCAGATAAATGGGATGATATAGTGAATAGTATGAAGAGTATGAGACATAATAGATCTATAAGAAGTATTTTGAACAGGATTCTTTTAGCTGCAAGTGTCTATTTCATATGGAATGAAAGAAACAAAAGGTTGTTTACAGATGAAAAGAAAGGCAACAAGGAATTGGCTATGAATATAATTAACCATATGAGACTTAAGCTGTCTAACTTAACTGTAAGAAAGACAAATAAGGTAATGGAAGTCTGCAAAGAATGGGAAGTTATTATGAACCAAAGATAGGGGAAAGGAGTATTTGGAACTTGATGGGTGAATACAGTGAACTAATATGAATGATTGTATGGTTGTTTCTATCTCCCCTGCTGATAAAGGGGTGTTTGGATACTTGGTTAACAGATGCATAATCTGTTTTTTCAGTACAGACAATTGAGTTCATGTTACGTCTGTTACTTGATGGTTATTACACCAACATCTCTAGTTTCTTTACATTAACTGAGATTTTACAACTCACTAACAATTGATGGCCTTGTAACTTGGATTTCTAAAGCTGATTATCTATTGAGTTTCAATGGCAGTTCTCAATAGGCCTTTGTTAGGTAATTGTGATCTAAATTGAAATGCTCTCTAGACAAACAGTCTTTTGAAAGTCATAAAGTAGGTTTCCAATTGTTGAAGGGTAAGTGAGTTTGGAGGGCAGTGTATGAAGATAAGAATAGTGAGGAGTGAAAGATGAACCTACTTGGTGTTATCTATACACTGTCAAGGGGGATTGGATGATACTCCCCTCAAGGTGTGTGTTTCCAAAATCATGAAGCCTTTTGTAAAGAGGGAAATGTAGGGATTTTGGAAGAGCCCTTGACTGGGAATGATGGGTACCTAGTGAAGCCTTTTGTCTTGCCTACTTTGATTGCTGTGGATGATGGATGAGTGATCTTGGTGGGAGGGCAAAAGAAAATGTAGCTAGATGGTATTGGTGCTAGAGAGGTGAATGAAGATTCTGTGAAGTGTTTGGATAATGAGATGATGTTGTGTATCTGTAGTTGTATTAGAGGTCTAGTATTATCTGAGATAGCTTTGTCAAATAGGATACTAGTGTTTTGTTTACCTTCTGTTAACTGATTAGGGGATGTCCTATATCAGGTGTATTTTTCTTAAGTTGTAACAATTGATTGGAGTATAATATTAATTTTCACCTTTGCACAAAAAAAAAAAAGAATGTTAATGGTTGGTATGAAGGTGATCGATGATGGTCATAGTGTCATCAACAGCCGCTGTACGTTTGAGAACCATAGCGGAATAATCGCTCTGTTAGCCTGCAAACCAGAGTTCTTGTTGCCTGGATTACACTTGGAGACCAGCTACCCTCCTCGATTTATCATAGGCAACAATGCGGAGTAATCGCTCTGTTAGACAAAACCTATAACCAAATACGGAAGGTTGAAGCCAGCAGACCTGCTTATTTCAAATTAGTTATCACTAAAAACATCCATTAATAAAATCAAAAGTTTAGTCTCACACATTCCACAGTTAACACTTTCCTATAAAGAAGCACATATACAACTTTGCCAAAGCTTATAGCTAGTTACTAAAAATGAACATTATGGAAGACAACGTGACTTTCAGATATGTTTATTTTGGACGAAACTCGAGGCCTTCTACAATAAGGCCAGACATCGTTCCTTCAAAACAAATAAGTTTCAAATTCACAGGAAAATGCTCATTTTTAAGGTCCTCATTTGTGTTGATTAGACACAAAGAGACCTCCATCCATCCATCTTCCCTCTGTTTTGGAACACGTTTGGTCGAAAGTGAATTCCATGGGGCTGGGGATCTAAAATAACAATGTTCATACAGTTTGCCATTTTTGTCGAGTATATCTCGTATTTTCACAGGACAATGCAGCCCACGACATTTCTCTGAAAGCTTAAATACCAGGTAACATGCATAAATTGTATTTGGTGACAACTTTTGTTTTTCAATCTTGTACTTGATACCCGAGACTTGTTGTGATAGAAGCTCAATCACCTTTCGAAATCTGCCGGCATGAAATAACATGCGATTAGTTAACTGCATATACCTCTGTATGAAGCTTTCCCATCTGTCTGTTGTTAGTTTGATACCTCTTTGGTATTTTATTAGTCGATAACGTCGCATAACAATGATTTGAAGTTATGAAATCTAGTTTATATATCATGCAAAAATGTACAAAGAAAAATATAGCAGCCAGAACAATACGACAAAGTTCCTTTAAAAAACAAACCTTGACTGTTCCGAGGGTTTTAAATCATATAGCTTCCTGTTAGAGGAGTCATACAGAACTTCCTTTGCACAAAGCATATAATGCATCTTTCCGTTTACTTCACTTAGCTCGAACAACTATTCATCAAAAGGTTGAGAGAATTATAGCGAAAACCAAAAGGAATATTGTTTTACAGATAGATATGAAATAGAAAAGGACCTTATCACCCTCATCATGATTTTTGGATCTCCCAATTATGTCTTCATTGTTGGTTGACAATTCCCGCAACTTGCCCATGCTCGAGTTTGATCTTAACACTTGCTGGACTTCCTTTAACTTTTCATGTTCTTCAAGTTTCACCTGTAATGAATTTATAAGACTATGTTATAACCTTGTATCGTAGAACATTAGAAATGTTGCCCATACATCCGCCCCTTGTATTCCAAAAGTACTAAGAAAAAGAATATAGAATGAAAATTATGTCAAACTTGCATTTTCAATGGCCCTAAGAGCAATGGCATCAATGTAGACAGCACCACTTCCGCAATAGTATCGTGAAAAGCTTTCTAGCAAAACCTCAAATTCATTATCTTCCTTTTCATTCAAGAACTGGTACAAGTTAATGAGCATCCACCCGTCTTCTAGCAAACTTGCAAAATATGCATGCAAAGTTTCATTCCCCTTTTTGTATTTTAAATTGACATACATGAGATGATCTTGAGTTTTTTTTTTATCACCAAATTTGAGGACCAAATTAACCTTATACATGACACCTGGAGATAAAAGTTGAGCTTTCATCTGAATTTTGATCCTTAAATTTGAAACATCCAGCATCATTGCCGTTCTTTTAAAGCTGCACATAATACGAGATATTAAAGTCTATGAAATGAGTTATACGTCTAGAGCCATCTCCAATGCAAGCTTTTCTGCCTAGTACTTTTTACTATTTGAAAAAGACGCACGTAAATGTTTTTGGCTAACTAAAATCAGAGATACATACATAAATTGAGTCCACTACATGATTTACCAATCACAAAAGGGTAAAGTTTAAATACATGAGCTCAGAAGTAATGAAGTATCACTGAAAAACAAAGCCATTTGGTGTATAACAAAAATTGAGTCCATTTGGTCATATTTGGAACACAAGAAAATTAACGATTCTTTTTGTTTTGCTCTATTTCTTGCCTTATCCCAACCCAAGCAAATAGCACGGAAATACTTTATTTGGAATATGGATTATACACATGTGAGTCAATTATATATAGGGATAAACATTTCGACCCGAATCCTGAAACCGAACCAGAACCGTACCGGTACCGTTCCTGATATACGGTACGGTACCGGGACTACGAAGTAAGGTGAAAAAAAAATCGGGACCACTAATTCGGTACGGGACCGGTACCAAATCGGGAAATTCCCGAATAAAAACGGGAAAAACCCGATTTCCCGGTACCGGTACCGGTATCCGAATCTCATTCGGTACGGTACTAGTACCACTATTTATGCTCGGGAAAAAATCGGTACTACTAATTCGGTACGGAATCGGTACGGGACCAGTACCGTGCTCATCCCTAATTATATATCTAAGATTATCATCACGCCCTAACTCCAATTTCTAACAATAATGAAGAGAAAATGTAATTTCTAACAATTTGTAACCAATGTTATGTTCCGGAAAGCCTAACTATAAAAGAATTAAGAATGTGAACCATGATTTCTTAAGCTGTCTCCACTTCAGTGATCCCTTGTTTTCATATGAAAATAGTGTTGCTGATATGGATTTATTTCTTCTTTCATTCTTGTCAAACCAAAGCACCTGTACACAACACAAAACAGATTATATATACACACTTTCTATCTTGTCGTATTCATGATTTTAGACCATCATTTTCAAGCACCATGTAATTATTTATCAATTTTTATATGAATATTAGAATATATTCAAAGAAATAGAATATGATATGGACTACTATTATTGAATTTTGTAAAAGCATGTATCATAACTCATAAGCCTGAGCTGAGTTGCTGCAGCATTTTTAAAGTTTGAGTTTTGAAAGTTTTAGTAACATAAACATATTTAAAAAAAAATAAAAATAAATAAATAAATAAATAAATAAACAAATTTGGTTTTGAGATTGTGCGTTTAGTTGGGGAAAACACCTTTGTTTTCTACAAAATGCTTTGTGGAAAACAAGAAAAACAGAGATTGCGTTCACATCAACGTTTTCCAATAAAATATTTTGCAAAATACAAAATCCCCTATTTCCTAACTTAAGAAGGAAAACTACAAAACAAATTTTAGTTGTTTTCCTTTGTAACCCACAACCTTCATTCCTCTTCTTCAAAATAGAAAATACAAACATCAACTAAATGCGTTTTTTATATTTTCAAGTATTTTGTGAAGATAAATTTTCTTTCTAAATTTTTACAAAACTAGAGATAGAAAACAAAAGAATTTTTTCTTCAACTAAACGCATTTTAATGTTTTTCACTGAACAAAACAGGGGATAATAAAGAGTACAAAATAACCGAGGTCGAAGTCAGAGAAACAGCTAAATACCATTTTTTCTTCTTTTTCTTCTTCATCTATATATATCATTGCTCTAGAGAAAAAGTCGAAGAGTTCCCTTTTCTTCATGTTATTGTATTCCTCGGGGGTTATTTTTCTTTTTATTGAACCAGTTGACTTACTAATTATATATTTGTAATCACTAGGCAGTTTGGGCTCCCACTTTTCACAATCCTCCTGCACATTTATTCAACATTTCAAAATAATATTAATAAAATAGTTTACATTTGGGTTGTGTTAAATTTTCAACTTTGTAAATTCAATTAAAAAATAAAACTTTTAATATATATTACTAAAATATAATTAAAGTTCCATTTTTCAGGAAAGAAAAATTTCATCCAGAAATTATGCATTTTTTTTTCTCGTTTATCTAGTGTTTTATTAACCGATACTTTAGTTTTGACATACATGCACCATGGAAGCATTGTGTAGTAACACGATTCATGGAAACTTACCTGCGATTCCAAAGCTTGCTCAAGTTGTATCATCACTTCACATGCAGTCGGTCGTTCTTCTCTATTATCATGCAAGCATTGATAGGCAACTTTTGCAAAAGTATTCAATGATTCCGGTAAAATCTGTTTCCTTATGCCCTCAAAAACCATCTCATCAAGTTTTCCTTCATCATAGTGGTTTCTATCCAAAGGGGCTAAACCTAAATTGTTATCAGAGCTGTATTCCACTGTCAATCTCCCGCACAAGATCTCAAATAAAACGACACCCAGTGAGTATATATCGGATTCTTTAGTTAAAAAACCCATGCTCACGTACTGTGGGTCACGATAGCCCAGTGTGCCTACAGCATTGTCTGACTCCAATGGTTGATTTACTGGACTTACAGAGGAGAGACCAAACAGAGCAATTTTCGCTTTCCAATCCCGACTCAGTAGAATGTTGCTACTTCTAATGTCCTTGTGTATCACCACCTCTTGTTTTCCAACACCTCCATGAAGAAAATTCAAGCCGCTTGCAATATCAATGCATACGCTAAGGCGTTTAACCCAAGAAAAACTATTGTCGTTCAACCATCTATCAAGACTTCCCTTAGATTGATACTCGTAAACTATAATTTTTACACCCATTTCATCACAAGAGCCTTCTAAACCGGTGACATTCTTATGTCTAAACTCAGCAAGAATTTCGAGCTCTTTGTAAAATTCACGCGTTCCATCCATCTGTTTTGCAGCAATGATTTTCTGCCCATCAGAATGTGGAAGTTGTCCGATATATACCTTTCCAGATCCTCCACTTCCAAGGCACTTCTCATCACTGAAGTTATCTGTGGCAAGCTTTATATCTTCAAATGAAATTCTGACTATCTCCATGCTTTTTTCCTATGAATCATTAGAGACTTGATCAACATGATGTCAACACAAAAATTAGATCTAGCGTCTTCAGGTTTTGCACTTTAAATTCTTAATCATCTAACCTTTTTTTATTGTAAAATTAAAGGGCAAATTATAAAAAAAAAGTATTATACTTGCCACTGTTTCTTCTGGGTAGCGAACAAATTTTTTTTTTATTTTGAGGGTAATTTTCTTTCAAATTCATCATCTTTAGGCTATTTTGCGAAATTTTTGGACATTTTTGCCTCTCTTAACTAATACAAATTTTTTTTTCCCGAAGAGCAAAAATGTCACATATTATCCTAAAGATGATGAATTTGAAAAAAAATTATCCTCAAAAGGAAAAAAAAATTGTTCGCTACCTAAAAGATAAAACAGTGGCTAGTATAATGTTTTTTTTAATAATTTGCCCAAAATTAAATTAACTGTTGAACTGATGTCTAAAATCTATATTACTGTGAAAAGCAAATAAAAGCTACTTTTTGAGTTTCATCAATTGTTAACCGTGAATTGATTTTTTTTAAATGCAAATTATCCACACACATAAAACACCTACATACTTTTTTTTGAAAGGTGACTTTTTCCATATATGGTTTAGAGTCGCACCTGCCAAATAGCAGGCCCTCATCCACCACATATCCAGACTATGTTGTCTGAACCGGGCCCACGCTGGCGCAGTGGGGATTTAAACGGCTTTCGCCTGGAAACCGTACCGCCTCCACACGAGATTACTCGCTGGAGAAACGGCCGGATGAAAACCGGGGCCGGCTTGGATTCGAACCTGCGTAGCTAATGGCTTACAGGTTCTCCTCACCTAATAACTCACCTACATACTATCTCACCTAATAACTCACCCGGAAACACCTACATACTATCTCACCTAATAACTCACCCATGTTTCGATCAAAGACTTGAACCTACATATTCTTGGCATATACACAAGTTCTTGATGCACACAACAAAGGGTTTTTTATTTATTTTTTATTTTATTTTGGTAAAGGTGAATTAATATTATTACTTCCAAAATATAGTACATCCTAAGCATAACAAGGCTGATTGGACAAGCCCTAATCAGATACAAGGAAAAACACTACATCCAATATCTGATAAGAAACAGAATTTATAAGACAATACTGATCTCAGACATATATTCATAGCAGTCCAGTACTCACACTGCACAAACCAATCCATACCAAACTGAATTCACCTTTTGTAAAACACTTTACCATCTAACTACATTTCCATATCAAGACCATTCAACCAACTGCACACAACAAAGTTCTCATGCACAAATATGAAATTCTGATGCACGTAGTTTTAATGCACAAAAGTTTTAACAATAACAAAAACATATTAAATGATGAAATTTTAGTGCCAAAAGCGAACTTTTAAATACTTAATTACTGCTATAATTTAAACCACTGACTTTTTTCGCTCTCACACATTTCACACCAATATATACATAAGAAAATTTCACGCACAAATTAACGCTACTATACACTGTCGCCACTATACATGGTATATATTAGAGTCATGATTGATATACCACACTGAATATATTTATCAAGGACCATAATCCTTCGCACAGTTCTTGAACAAAAGTTTTTTTTAAGTCATTCCGGTAATAGTTTTATGTGATGATTTATTTTAAAGACTATATAAAACATGGAGATCGAGAGAATAATCATAACCATTCATTTTTAATTAAAACAAAACACTCCATTTCATCCCTTCTCGCCCTTCTTTTTCAATTAAATCTCACTTTCACCCTTCTTTCTTTGAAAATAATATATCTCCAAACCGTTAATCATTAAACGAAACAAGTTACACAATTACGACAAGCATTTAATTATCCTTCAATAAAGGGATACTTACATATACTTTCGACAAAATTTTTTTTAGGGTTTTTTCGATACAGGAGTTTGCATGACATATCACATGTGATATAACACTAAATCTGTAATTTTGACCACTCATGTTGTCGTAAAATAGGCATAAATTTTTGTGTACATCTCCGAATTATTCACCATTTTTTGCATTTAAAAATGTAAATTCTTAGCTTTCCGACCATATATCACGAATAGTTTTTGAACTTTTTGATCATTAGAGCTTATTCATAGAAGTTGGAGAAAATATATGAGTTTTTTGATATTCAAACTCGCTTGATATCTCACATGTGATATAACACTAATTCGTAGATTCGAAGTTTGAACATGATGTCATAAAATGGACATAACTATTATTTTCGGTGCAAAAGGGTGAGTTTTTTGGAGTTGTATACAAATACTGTTGCCCATTATGTGTAATATATGGTTAAAAAGCTAAGGATGTGTATTTTTTAAAGCAAAAATGGTGAATCTTATACATATACTTATGCTCATTTTACGACAACATGTTAAGTGTTCGAGCGTATAGATTAGTGTTACATCACATGTGACACATCAAGCGAGTTTGACTATAAAAATAAAATAATTCTATTTTCTTCAAATTCTTCGAAGAAACTGTATTGATTTTGAGGTTCAAAAATTATATGTGGTATATGCTGGAAAGCTAAGGATGTATATTTTTTAATACCAAAAACGATGAATTGTTTTGAGTTCTACAGTTATACTTATGCCATTTACGACAACATATTGAGTGCTTCAACTTATAAATTAGTGTTAAATCGCATGTGATATATCAAGCAAAATATTGTACTGAAAAAAAAAAAAAAAGAAAAAGAAAAAAAAAAAAGTGGGAAGAAGGAATTGTCGAATGTATTTGAAAGTGCCCACTCTATTAAAAGCTAATTAAATGTTCGTCATGGTAGTGTAATTTATGTTGGTTAATGATTTACAGTTCTTGAGAAAAAAAATAGAGTAGCAAGTGGGTTTTAATTAAAAATATTAATTAATTCACTCGTTTTTCGTTTTTATAAAATGAGTAACTTAGATTTATCTCTCTAGAAAATATTAGTCGGTAGATAAATTTTTCTTTATAATTTATTGATTATAATCACATGTAGATTAAAATAATGAGATTCTCTAACGGGTGCCCTAAGGTTTAACATCATTATAAATGAAACTTTAAGTTTATAGAATTAAAAATCAGATAATTATGATAGTTTACGAGTTTATTTAATGTGCATTAAATACGATTTGTACTTTAAAAGGAAAGTTTATATTTAATGAATGTGGGTTAATCGGTGCCTTGAAGGCACATGTTAGATAAATCCCGAAACAATATATGAAATCGACTTTTGTATGAAAATTAAAAATTATTATAATCTCTTATCTTATATTAAAATGAAATTGTCTGAATTTTTTATTTTTTTTATTTTTTTTTATTATTATTTTTTAAATAAATTGACTGAATTGCCTTAGTTTGTAATTGATTGTCTGAAAACACTTACCTGAATTTCTAGAGCCTTCTTAAGTAGCATTACCACTTCACCAGCAGTTGGTCGCTCTTCTCTTTTGTCATGTAAGCATTGGATGACAATCCTTTGAAATGCAGCCAATGATTTCGGTGCAATCTGTTCTTTTGTTTTTTTAAACACCATCTCATCAAGTTTTTCTTCCACATGCCAGCGTCTAACCAAAGGGCCTAGAGCAACGTTGTATTCAAGAATTTCGTCTGAGTATACCAAGTTTCCACTCATGATCTCAAATAAAACCACACCCATTGAGTATATATCGCATTCTTTGCTTAACAAGCCCTTTTTCTCATACTGCGGGTCCCTGTAGTATTTAGTGCCCTTAATGATACTGGTATAGAAAACCATCTCCTGATTTAGTGAATGCGTTACCGAAAACCCAAAATCAACTATTTTTGCTTTAAAATCACCATCTAGTTGGATATTCTCACTTTTAATGTTCCTATGTATCACTACCTCTTTTGTTGAGACACCTCCATGAAGGAAATCCAAACCACTTGCGATGCCAACGCATATCTTTAGACGATTCCTCCACGTAAGATCAACATTGTCCAAATACTTATCAAGATATCCAAGAGACCCATGCTTATAAACAATGATTTTCTCATCTGATTCGTCACAATAGCCGACTAAACCAATGAGATTCTCATGTTTGTGCTCCATAAGAACTTTAAGCTCAGCTAAAAAATCATCTACCTTGGCTTCATATCTGGGATTCAACCGCTTTACGTCAATTATGGTATGCCCATTAGTATGTAATACTTCTCCCTTATAGATCGTATAAGGTCCATCCTCAATAATTATATTATTATCATTAAAGTTTTGTGTGGCGGTTCTGATGTCCTCAAGTGAAATCAGGAGGTTGGCCTTCTTGTTTTTCTGTAAATAATGAAACAGTGAATCATTAAAATATTATTATTGGTCCTAGTAATTGTTCAAACCCTAACAAATATAATTGAAATATTCTTATTGGTCGAAGTAATTGTTCAAACTCGTACGCACACATGCATTAAAACTAGTATAGTAAAATGTCAAACAAATTACTGGTGAGGTTTTTAATGTCTATATATGGAACAAATTTTGATAATTCAGGTCATCCATAAAGCAATGTTTTGCAGGTGTGTATGAATTGTAAATTCGTGTTCAATGTGTAATATGGGACACATATAAAAGTTATAATGTGCAGATATTGACTTACTTGAAAACGTAGTGCTTCCTCAAGATCCTTTATAACAATTTCCATGCTTGGACGTCTGTCTTGTGTTCCAGACAAACATTGATATGCGATTTTCGTGAACATACCCACGGAATTTTGATCTCGCCATTTATAAAAAGGTAAATTAGGTTCAGTAATTCCTTCTTTTATTCTAGGATCTACTATTTCCTTTACCGTTCCCTTCTCGAAGTGCCATCTTGCTGTGAGTGCAAGCCCCTGTTTATTGTGGGAAGTGTAAATTTGGTCGAAGGCTACCTTCCCACACAGGATCTCAAACATAACCACTCCGAAACTGTATATATCCAATTCTTTTTTCAATTTGCCTTCCCTTGCATATTGTGGATCTATGTACACTTCGGTGCCAGCAACTTCTCTGGAATATTCAGTTTTATGATCTTCATTCACAGCTAGGAATTTACAAAGCCCAAAGTCACCAATCTTGGCATCCAGATTCTCGTCCAACAGAATGTTGGCACTCTTGATGTCGCGGTGCACTATTTCTTGTCTATCCCCTTCACTGGTGTGCAGATAATTCAGTCCCTTCGCAACTTGAAGGCATATTTTTATACGTTGGGCCCAACTGTCATTAGTCATGTTGCTGTTGTTTTGTAAACAATCAGCAAGACTCCCATTGGAAGCATACTCGTAGACCAGGATCATTGCAGAACCTTCATCACAAAAGCCAAGTAGAGTGAGTATGTTGGAATGCTTACAACTAGTAAGTATTTCAATTTCTGTATAAAATCCTTGTTCCCCCGAATCATCTTCTGTGTCGAAGATACGTTTTACAGCAACTTTGCTGCGTCTCTTGGGTACTTCATGTTCATTCTTTTCTTGATCTATTGCATAACAATATTTTCTATCAACATGGTCAAGTACTGCAAAGTACACCATACCAAATCCCCCTGACACAAGGCAATATTTGGAGGCAAAATTTTCTGTGGCTGATAATATATCCTTGAGTTGAATCCTCATGTGTTCCAAGTGCTTCAGCTGCATCATTAAATGTCAAGAGAAAATTAGGTACTTTGTTGCAGCTAATATAGTTACTAGTAGGGTTTGAAAGTGAAACTGTTATTTACAAATGAGCAATGCTAGAACCACATAAGAATCCACAAAAAATATCCACACGCTGACGTGTAGTACATGGCCTTAACTGATGTGATGTTTGTTTTTTATAGTTTCCTTTCATGAAGATTAATTCATTGTATAGTTCATAAATTAGATTAGTTTTTTTTTTTTTTTTGAACGGTTACTTTCTTTCAAAGGAAATCCATGTCCAATTTGAAACCCGATGGGGGGAAACCTTCAACTTAAGCCGCCTGAAGGCACGACACTTAAATTGAAGTAAACCCTGCCTTCTCCAGATTCGAACCCTGGTGGGTTGAAACCTTCATTGAAGGACTTTGAAATCGTACCGACAGGGCAGTGATCCACAAGTGAGGACTTCCCGGTTTGGTCACCCAAACCGGTACTACTCTCCACTAGGCACACTTAACTGAATAAGACATGCCCAGTGGACCACAAGCCCATTGGTATAAATTAGATTAGTTGTATAGTTTTGAAAATGACATGGTAATTAATGCTGGTTACAGGTTACAAGTCGATTTTTTTGTTTCTCTTGTAATCAGTTAGAAACGTACAGTTCAATGTAACAAAAATCTGCTACTTTTTCGTTCATTTTATTTAACTGTTGTTACGAAAGCTCCAGAAACAATCTACAACGATATAATTTCTGTAATGTTTGTTTCACATTGTAAAACAGCACATGCAAAAAAAAAATACGAGTAATAAACGGTATATCATATGAATCTCCGATGGTTACACTAAGGTGATTTCCTAGCCTCTTCCAATTTCAGGAGAACATCACTCGAGGCAAAGCGAAAAAAGAAATAAAAACTCGGTATTCTTTTCCCTCATAATCGTCTTATTGAAAGTACTTGGTCCTGGTTAAATTAATTATGCGCTATACATCATTACGAGCCTCATCATCACAAGATATCATAAAATTTAATTAAACTTTCTTTTTATAATAAAAAATGCATTTGATAAACTTATAATTTACCATAATTAAACTTTCCATATATTTACACCTTATAAGCTGCCCAGCGGGCACCCGTTAGCAAATCCCATCAATCCAATTAGGTCACAAGTTCATGTCTGAGTGTGAATAAACCACTATCATATCTATAATTGGAACTTGTTTGTGCGCCTGTTAACTATAGAAATGTTGTAAACCATAATGTATTGCCATCAGCCCATCACGTTTTAGTTGATTTTAGAAGAGAAATTTGCATTTTTATGACTCAAGATGCCACATAATTTTAATGTATTGTTGTATTTATTCAGGAAATTTGTAAATGCAAAACTACTTTTATCTCACATACATAAATTCGCAGTACACACCTAGACATCGTAAACCAAAAAAAAAAAAAAAAAAGTCACTTCATTTGCAGATTTTAAAAGATATCAATTTGTATAATTTACAAAACATAACTTTTACAAATACTTATTTTTCAACCAAAACCCAATAAGGAAGAAGCTTATTTTCTTAATATCGTTATGTTTACATAATGCATACATTAGTTCATAGATGAAAGAAGTATACGTGATTGAACATCATTAGATTTTAAAATTCTTTAAGAAAAAAAATATATGTGTTTACAAAATTACATAAGTTATGATAAGATCAAATCATAAAAAATAGATTGGAAGGTTAATAGAAAGTTTAATTATGGTAAATTATAAGTTTACATAAGTTATGGTAAATTATAAGTTTACATAAGCATTACGTAAGTTATAAGCATTACATAAGTTATGATAAGATCAAATCATAAAAAAAATATATGTGTTTACAAAATTACATAAGTTATAATTAAACTTTCTGCAAAAATGGATCAAATCATAAAAAATATATGGAGGTGAAATAATTAAATCATGGCAACAAGAAGAAGGTTAATAGATTGGAAGAAGGAGTTGATAAAGAATGATGAAAAGTTGTCAGTTTAAGGAGGAAGGAGAATGGAAGGAGAATGGGACGAGGAAGAAAGTTTGATAGAAGAAGGGTTTAATTTTAATAAGAGGGTTCGCATCTCAAAGCTTCACAAATAGGTTCGTAAAGTGGTTGAGATGAGAGAGAAGATTGGAATAATGGAATGCGTTTGCGCGAGGAAGGAACTAGGAGGGTCATAGAAGGATCGAGGGGGTTCTCGGAAGATGAGGTTCATTAAAGTTAAAAGTCAACTTTAAACACATTTAATTTTCCATTACAAATACATTCAAATATATTGCGAATTTTACCTTCTTTTTTTTTTTTTTTTTTTAATAATAAATATACAAAAATACATCATTATTCCAAAAGGTAATTCACAAATCCATGTTTATACACTTGAGTTGCACACGAGGGTAACTTAATCATTTCATATTCTTGTCTTTTTATGTCTTCATCTTTTACCTCTGCATTATTCTTGATCGTTTATTTTTTATTAAAAAATATATCAAAGTCCATATCAAATTAGGAAAAAAAAAAAAAGAAAAAGAAAAAAAAAGTTAAACTCTAAACGTTTTGCAAAACACTTGTCACTCTTTGATTACTTCATATCTTTTTAATGTCAAGCCCTTTTCTAATAAGGGTGATACATACACCACTTATTTTGATGCATACACTAAAATTTATGCATTATAGTATTGTACGGTGTGTTATATAGCTTGTACAAGATGGTGTATTTATCAAATAAAATTATGTATATATCAATTCCCTTTTCTAATATAGCCTCACTTGCAATAAATATGTAAATGTATAATATTTTAGATACACTTGGGTTTTAGTATATATTAATATTTATACTAGCTTATAACTTTCTCCGTACAACGGAATTCGTTATAAAATTTAATTTAAATCCAATGTATACATTTTGGTATTTGTGAACCCGTCGAAATATTGTTAAGTATTACGATCAACTTGATTTAAGTGTTAATAAAAAGTAACATTTCAATAAAGTTTGAAGCGAAAAAAAAAAAAAAAAAATGATTTACATGTTTATAGAGAATAATGATAACTAAAAATTTTACACATAACTCTAAGACATTAAATTTGGATTAGCTTATTATTAATTTTCTTCTTTTATGTTTTGGACATAACTATAATTTCTGTTGACAAGTTAAAATATAATGTTTGGTTTGACCAAATTTCAATCAGAGTATCCTTTTGTCTCGAAAGTGAGAGTTGATAGACAGTACTTGTGAGGAACTTCGGGTAGCAAATACCGATGTTTTAAAACTCGGTTTTTTAATTTACCGGTCAAGTTGCCGGTTCATCGGATTATGGGTTCAACTGTCGGGTCAAATCGGTCCTATACATATGTATAAATTTCATAACATCTATGATATGTATTTGTCCAATTTCGATCTTACATTCAATGCAACCTATAAAATTGAGATGACTATATTGGGTTTTATTCTTTAATTTCCATATCTGTGTTACTAAAAATTTGCAAAAATAATCAATTTATAGTTCTAGTTTATACCAGATTTATAGTTCTAGTTATAAGAATGAGATGACTCAATTGTGTTATTATAATCTTACTTCTGTTAATGAACTTTTTAAATCAAGCGAATATACTACCAACATGAGGTTATAACTATAATTCGTTGTTTCATCAAAATTAACCACATCAACCACCATCATTTTAACATTTCGATTTAACTATAAACTTTCCAAATCATAATATATTTGTCCATACAAATATAAAACTTAGCCTAACACAAATTTGGGTTTAGCAAAAATAAAATGACAAAGGGTTTTTTATTTTTTATTTTTTATTTATTTATTTTTTTTTTAAGGAAAGAACCATGCAGGGTTATCAAACTGAGTCGACCCGGGTCAATGAAAAACCGTCGTTTCAATCCGGTTCTCAAATAGGAAAAAATCCGACCACATCTAGCCTGGTCTCCTAACCGGTTCCTAGTTCAACCGGTTGAACCGGCTAAGTCCGACTAAGTCGACCAGGGTTCTATAACATTTGCAGATACAATCATTGTCTGGACTAAAATGCCTAAATTACATTTTTTCCCTATTCTAATATTCTTTGAGTTTTCTAACTTAGCAGATACAATCATTATCTGGACTAAAATGACTAAAGTATCCTTTTCTTTTTCCTATTCTTAAAATGAACACAATTACAAATGTGTAAAAACATTAGCAAATACAATTACGAACGTGTAAAAACATTGTCTGGACTAAAATGATTTAAGTGCCCTATTCTTTTTCCTATTCTAAAAATACTCAGGCTGAACCGGCTAAATCGACCCGGGTTCTAAAACATTAGCATATACAATCATTGTCTGGACTGAAATTACTAAAGTACCCTATTCTTTTTCCTATTCTAAAAATGAACACAATTACAAACGTGTAAAAACATAATTTTATCCACCGTTATAAGCGTGTAAAAAACTTACACACTGATAAGTGTGTATAGTGTGGAGTAACAAACTTACACACTTTCAAGCGTGTAAAGTTTATCCACAAAGAAAATGTGAAAGAGAAATAGAGAGGGAGTGTGTAGTAACAAACTTACACATTTCCAAGTGTGTAAAATTTATCCATAAAAAAGGTGAAAGAGAAATAGAGAGCGAATGTGGAATAACAAACTTACACACTTTCAAGCATGTAAAATATATCCATAAAAAAAGGGGTGAAAGAAATAGAGGAAATGTGTAGAAACAAACTTACACACTTCCAAGTGTGTAAATTTATTTATAAGAAAAAGGTGAAAGAGAAATAGAGAGGGACCATATTTTGTCAACATAAACTTTTGGCAATATGATTTCTACATGCTTGTAAATGTGAATTTATGTTATTATGATTTCTACACACTTCTAGTTATAGATTTATTTTTTATGATTTCTATACGCTTGTAGGTAAGTCTGAGCATCGATCCCGGATCGGACTGGACTGATCAAGACCGAGACCGAATTAGCCTAAAAGCCGAGACCGAGGACCGGACCGAATGTGGTCGGTCCGGTCCGGTCTAGGTCGGTCCGTCAGTTGGTTCGGTCCAACAAGGCAAAATAGTCGGTTTGTGGTCCGGACTGGACCGGACCGACCAAGAACTAGACCGAATTAGCCCAAAATCCGAGACTGAGGACCGGACCCAATGTGTTCGGTCCGGTCGGTCCGATCCATTCGGGTGGTTTACTCAGCCGTACTTGTAGGTATTGATTTATTTATTATGAATTTTACATGCTTGTAGGTGTCGATTTCTTTATTATGAATTCTAAACGCTTGTGAGTGTGGATACATTTATATTATTTTTTCACACTTATATATGTGCAGGGCTGAGCAAACCACACGAATGGACCGGACTGACCGAGACCGGACAGAACACATTCGGTCCGGTCCTTGGTCTCGGCTTTTGGGCTAATTCGATCTCGGTCTTGGTCAGTTCGGTCTAGACCGGACCACAAACTGACTATTTTGCCTTGTTGGACCGATCGAGACCGGACCGACCACATTCGGTCCGATCCTCGGTCTCGAATTTTGGGCTAATTCGGTCTCGGTCTTGGTCGGTCCGGGACCGATGTTAAGCCCTATACATGTGTACTTTAGATTTTTTGTCCACACTTTTTCACGTTGAGATATTATTCACCAACATTTTTTACACACAAGTAAGCGTGAAATTTTATATTTTAAACATTTAAAAGTGTGTATTATTTAGCTAAAAAATGTGTAAATTTTGATAATTTGTTGTAATGTGATTTTTTTTCCTTAGATCTAAGGGTTTTTTCGTAAATCCAATATCTTTTTTAGGTGGCGGTGAACAGTGACACAACAGCCGGTGGCCGTGAATGGCAACAGCTAGTAGTGGGTTACTGGAGTTGTAAGTGGTGGGTCACCGGAGTTGAAGATTTTTTTTTTTTTTTTTCTTTTTTTTTTTTTTTTTGTGTAGTGGGTTACTGGAGTTGTAAGCGGTGGGTCACTGGAGATGAAGATTTTTTTGATTTTTTTTTTCTTTCTGTTGTTGTTGGGTTTTAACAAAGGGGTTCACATCACTGCTGTAACAGCAGGTATAATAGCAGCAGTAAAGGGTATTTTTTTTTTTCATTTTTACACTTTCACCCTCCAAGATTTTAAGTTATACATGATACACCCCTGAGCTATAAAACACAGTAGAAAACTTCCCTGCTGTTTTACAGCAGGGATGATTTTCCCTTTAACAAAACACTTCTTTCTTGTTTATTTATGCAATTACACGTATTCATAGATCTATGGTTTTTCATTGCTTGATTTTGTTGGTTTCATTATTTGGAAAGATTTTCAAAACATCCAACACCTTAGGTCTAGTGATATGTGAGTTACTCGCTAATCAAGTGGTTGTGGAGACACTTGTAAGAATTATTGTGAGATAGTGATATATTGTGCGAGAAAATTGCACTTTAGTAAAAAAGGGGTTTTCAATACAATTTTTTTTTGAGTTTTTATATAGGGGAACTACATATACACCTGATAAAACTTCAAAAATTACATATTTTCTCAAAACACATGTTTTCAACGCATTATGTACAATGCTAATAAAACATGCTTTAAGAAAATGTTTAAATATTGAAGTTTGTTAGGGATATATGTAAATGAAACTTTAATCACAAAAACATGGCTATACAATTGAATATACTGTCTATGTACTTTCGAAATGATAAGAATCGCATCCGCAATTTGGCCAAATCCATAAGGACGTTTTTTGCAATCTACTCTATGATATTACACTACAGTTAAGTTCAAAAGAAAAGAAAGCTCCCAAATAGCTGCATATATTTTTCTTTTCTTTAAAAATCATTCTGATACGTATTGCCAAGTATTTGTTTAATCTGACATTTATTGATTAAGGAGGTGTTTCTTTTTTTTTTTTTTAGCTAAGGGTGTATGTGAGTTCTACTACTATATAAGCATCTTAATGGATAGGAGTTGATAAATTAAGTCTTGTGGATATAGATGGAACAAGGGAATTTATGGGCCTCATAAAAAATGTAATAATTTTAAATTGCATCCCTTAGATAAGGGGAAAAAAGAAACACCCCCAGCATGCGCCACATGACAAAATTAAGGATGCGTTTGGTTTGTAGGTGGAATTGGAATAGGATTTGAATTAGGTATGGTTTAAAAAAAATTAAGAGAGAAAATAAATGATTATTTTAAATATATATTGGCTTATTACACACAGTGGCGGCGATTAGCATGTGCAAGTGGTGCAACCGCACCGGGCCCCTCTTTGTAAGAGGCCCCCAATTGAGTATACATTCATTAATATTTATAGTTTTATATATAAACGTTTTGAATTTTTAGTGTCTTTGTTAAATATTATCAAAGTTAAACCGGGCCATATACAAAAAATAGAAGACAAATTTTGGGCCACATACAAAAAGAGTGAAAGACTTGGATTATGGGGGCCTCATTTGTGATTTCGCACCGGGCCCCCCAAATCGATGAGACGGCCCTGATTACACATAAATTGAATATTAAATATTAAATAAAAATAATTAAATAATATTATTTTATATTATAATATGATGAGAGATAACACTCAAATAAATATGAGCCTCACACCTTTCAATGAATCCACAAGTTTTAGGGTGGTATGAGGGACCTTACATATTTTGGAATTAATCTATGATTTTGAAACTAAAGCATGAAACAAACAATAGATTCAATCTTGATTCCTCCAATCCCATTCAAAAACCATCAAACAAACGGGCCCTTAGACATATGATCGATTCAACTTTCGGCATTTCTTTTTCTGAAATCGCGATGTGTGCATGTATGTGTGTATAATAATAATATGATAACCTATATATATCATCATTAAATAAGTTATACTTTGGTTCAAAGCGTTTGGTGTTTTGAGTAAAGGGTATTTTCCCTGGTAAAGTAATAGTTCAAAATGATTTTACTACTTATGATGTCTTTTATCAAAAAGATTATTTCTCGATTAGATTTATAGTTTAGTGAGAACTTTACAGTTCATTTATAAACAGGTACACGAGTTTAGTGGTAACTTTACAGTTCATTTATAAATAGGTATACGGAAAAACAAATGAGTTTTTCCTTGTATAGGTTCTTGAGAGACCATTTTGACTCAAATGTATGAGGCCTAATCAATTTAATATATAGCTAATCATGGAGATGAGATCAAATCAATTATCAATCAATCATCACAAAGTGATGAGACCAAATCGGATGACATAAATGTGCTTCTAACAATCGGGAAATCTCGTGACCATTTTCCTCTCTTCTTTTGCCGCCCTTAGATGTGTAATTACTGAAAATTGATTTCTTGACCTTTTGTAAGAAAGTCAAGTACCTTACCTTTAAGCCATTTGATGGTGGTTTCATAGTTCATTTTTACTATGAAGATATTTCTTTGTCGATTGTTTTTACTGTGAGATAAATGTCTTTACGGTTCATTTTTACACTTATATAAATGTCTTTACGTTTTCTTTTCAACAGTTTTACTTTTAAGTACCTTTAGTTATAGCCAATCTTTATCATTTTTTTAAATTATCAATTTTTTATATGAAAACTTCACAATTTAATTTGATGTTAAGATTATGTTTTTTCTCAAAGAAAATTTAGGGTGCGTTTGGTATGCTGCGAGGAATGATAATGGGAATGAGTTTGATAGTAGTGGTGGGTCCCTCAACTATGAAAGAATCCATTCTCCTCTCTCTAGCCATATATGGAGTATGAAAAATATGTGACTTTCATAGTCATAGTGATGGGCCCAACAGTTTTAAACAAACACTTACAATGACTATCAAAGTCATTGTTTCATTCCCTTAGTAACATATCAAACGTGCCCTTAGCCATATTACTTTTTTCAACATCTGTTTTTTAATATATTTTTAACTTTTTGGACTAACTTCACAGTTCAACGATAAGTTCTTGTTTCATTTTTATTGTAAAGATAAATTATTATTTTTGGAATATTTTAGGCAATTTAACTTTTTGTAACCTTCCCTGGTTAAAGAAATTAGCTGTGAATTCATGGTCTAAAATGAAAGTTTTCAAAAAAATATGAAAAGATACTAGAAGTTAAAAGAGGAAAAATCAATGAAAAAAAATTAAAAATAATTTTGAGCTAGTTTTTGCTATGAATTTATCCGCACCAGTTTTCACATAATAAATTATATCAGCACCAGTCCGCACCAGAACTAGGGGTGGAAACGAGCCAAGCTGCTCGTGAAAAACTCGGGATCGGATCGGTAAAAAGCTCGAACGAGCCGAGCCTAAACAAGCTCGAGCCCGAGCTCGAGCCTAAGTTGCAGCTCGTTTATTAATCGAGCTCGAGCCCGAGCTTTACATACAAAGCTCGTTTGGGCTTGCGAGCCTAAACGAGCCTATGATATTTTAAGTATAAAGCATATATACGAGCCGAGATCGAGCTTATTAACGAGCTCAATAAAGATATATTACGAGCCGAGCTCGAGCTCGAGCCAAGCTTTAACTTTTCATGGCCAAATTGTATAAACGAGCCGAGCCCGAGCCTATATAATATATCACGAGTCGAGCTCGAGCTTAAAGTTTAAGGCTCGAAACGAGCCGAGCTCGAGCTCTAGCAGGCTCGGGCTCGGCTCGGCTCGTTTCCACCCCTAACCAGAACGTACTTAAACTCTTAGTTTATAGTATATTTATGTATTTAATATCGTGAAATACCCTCCTTTTTTTTAACAATTAGAGTATCTAACTATCTATAATGCATCAAGTCTTAAAGACTTGAAGCATTTAATGCTTAATACATTTATTGACTAAAAAAAAAAAAAAAAACTTGAGGTTTACCAAAATGTTTTGAAAAAACTTTTGATGCAATGCAAAAAATTCTTGCAAAAAGCTTTTTAGGATAATGAAAAGTTTTTAACAACTTGACCCATTATGGATGCTATCGTTCTACCAAAAACAGCTGAAACCAAGGAAATAATTACCTTCAACTTCAAGTTTTTGGACAATGGACCTTTACGAACAACTTTCGAGTGTTCTTCCTGAAAATATCAAACGCAAAAATGAGAAAGCTAGTATGACACAATGACATAAATTAAAAAAATAAAATAAAAACAACAATAGAGTATATGATGGTCACACCTTATTTTCGTGTTTCTCTTGAAGTTTCAATGCTCTTTCAAGTCTTGTGAGGACTTCATTCATATTTAGTGGTGCTTGTTTTTTCAAGCAGTTGTATGCTGTTTCTGAAAAGATATGGAATGATTGTGGATCCATTTGTTTGAATAGATCCTTGTCAACCATTTCATGTAATTTTCCGCCTTCAAAATGGAATATGGCTGATTGAGCTTGAAACTTGTTATTCTTGTTTGAGATAAAGGCTTTCGTTCCACAGAGGATTTCAAATAACACGATGCCAAAGGAAAACACATCCGACTTGTAGGTCCCAATTCCAAGCTTTTCATATGCTAGATCTAGATGCTCAATTGGAATTGTCATGGAATATTCAAAGCCAGATAATTTGGCTTCCCACTTCTCATCTAATAAGATCGAAGTGCTGTTTACATTATGATGTAGGACACTATAACCTCGTGTAGTGTTATCATGCAAGTAACTTAACGCACTCGCGACACCAACACTTATCTGCAATCTTTTCATCCAGTTAAGTTTGGGGCCTTCTAGATGTCTATTGAGACTTCCATTGGCCACACGCTCGTTTATGATGAGCATCTCACCATTTTCTTCACAAATACCGACAAGCGAGACTAGATTGTCATGCTTAAGACTAGAAAGCATGGTAATCTCCTTGTCAAACGCAATGTCTTGCAGCCAAAAACTGTGATCTACCCTCCGCACCGCAACATCTATTGACTTTCCAGAAAGTGAAAGTTGTCCTTCATAAATTTTTCCGAGCAATCCTTCACCGATGAAATTTGAATCAGCAAAGTTGTTGGTGACCGATTTTATCTCTTTTAATGGGATTTGTAGAGGAGTTGAAGAAGTCATTGTAGGTATTTTTGTTTTACAATCAATGGATTAAGAAATGAGAACTATATATAGATAAGAGATTTGTTAATCAGAGAAGTAACATGATTAATTTATTAAACCAATAGCTGGATCACTAGGAAAAAGCTAAAGAGTTGCGATCCCCTAAAAAGGGGATCAAAATTAAAAAGTCTAAAAAGGTTTTTGGCCACTAAGTTAGTGTCATGTGTCCCCCATCCACTCCCTCCCTTTTTTCTTTAATATTTTCGGTTAGAGGGCATTTTGGTCATTTGACCCATTTTTTTAATTCCACTTTAAATTTCAAATGCAAATAACTTTCAAACGACAAACTTTTAGAAAAAACCGATTTCACCATAATTTTTAAAATTTAATCCTCTTTAATTTGGTATAATTTTTTTTTTTTTTAATTTTTTCAAAACTTTTTTTTTGACATATTCATTAGGTCATGATTTTTTTGAAAATTTTAGCATTTTCGGCTCTAATTTTGTCTAGTTTAAAGGCCGAATTTTGCAAAACTTAAAACACGAAAGTTGTAACTTCTTGGCCATTCTTTACTTAGAAATTTGAATCACTCAAATCCAATATGATATGAGTGAGATATCGTATGTTAAAGATGACGTTTTATTCATATTTGTTGCACACAACGTGTTTGATGAAATATTTAGCTTAGATTTTTAGTCTTAAAATCGAGTTAAATGCACTAATTTTTATACAACAATGCACCTTTAATTATTTTATTAATGTAAGATTCAAAAAGTTTTGTTTTTTCTTGTTTTTTTGTTGTTTTTTTTAACTGATGAACCTTATTAACTGATTTTTTAAAAAAACATTTTGTTCATCAGTTACTTTGGTTGAACTATATTAACTGATGAACCTTATTAACTGATTTTTAAAAAAGACATATCGCGCGTTAAAGAGCCTTATTAACTGATGAACTTATTAAATCAGTTAATAAGGTTCATCAGCCTTATTAACTGGTTGAACTATATTAACTGATGAACTTATTAACTGATGAACTTATTAAATCAGTTAATAAGGTTCATCAGTTAAAGAGCCTTATTAGCTGATGAACTTATTAAATCAGTTAATAAGGTTCATCAGCCTTATTAACTGGTTGAACTATATTAACTGATGAATTTATTAACTGATGAACTAATTAAATCAGTTAATAAGGTTCATCAGTTAAAAAAAAAAAAAAAAAAAAAAAAAAAAAAAAAAAAAACTTTTTGACTCTTAGGGTGTGTTTGTTTTTAAAAAAAATGTCTTACTAGCCCTCTTACTCCCTCTTACTCTTACTAGTAAGAGGTGGGCAGACGTTTTGCTTGTTTGTTTTTTTCTTTTGAGTCAGACCCAATTAGACATATAACATCTTACTCAGTAAGAGGTGGGAGACTTGTCTTACTGCCTCTTACTCGATAAGAGAGATTGAAGACTCGTGTTAATATAATATATTTGATGGTTTATTAATTGTGTTATATTTATAATAAAAAGACTTATTTCATATTTACACAAGTTACTTAAATAAATTGCAGAAACGAGCACTTAAAATCATTCGGACAATTATACAAAAACAAACAACATTATTTTGTTTATATTTAGACGTTCTAGCCACCTCTTACTAGTAAGATGTGGTAGTCAGATTCAGACCTAAAACATCTAAATGAAACAAACACACCCTTACATTAATAAAATGACTAAAGGTGCATTGTTATACAAAAATTCGTGAATTTAACTCGATTTTAAGACTAAAAATCTAAGTTAAACATTTCATCAAACATGTTGTGTGCAACAAATATGAGTGAAACGTCATCTTTAACATACGATATCTCACTCAAATCATATTGGATTTGAGTGATTCAAATTTCTGGGTAAAGAATGGTCAAGAAGCTACGACTTTCATGTTTTAAATTTTTCACGATTCGGCATTTATGATAGTACAAAATAAGATGGAAAATGCTTAAAAAATCAAGAAAATTAACACCCATTCGTATGTAAAAAAAGTTTCGAAATTTTTAACAAAATTTATACCAAATTAAAGAGGATTAAATTTTAAAAATTATGGTGAAATCGGTTTTTTCTAAAAGTTTGTCGTTTAAGAGATATGTGCGTTTGAAATTTGAGGTGGAAAAAGAAAAAACGAGTAATTTTACTATTTTGCCTCTATCCAGATTTTTTAAATAAAATAAAGAAGGACACATGGCAGCACTAAATTTCTTTTTAGGCTTTGCAATGTTTTGGTACTTTGCAAGGGATCCGGAATCAAAAGCTAAAACAATTTCCTTACACTTAAAATTTGTTCTATCGAAACATATGGCTCTTGATTTTTAAAATACAACTATAGATATTAAATCCCACTTGCAGCAAACGTTAATATTCTTTTTTTCTGAATTTTCTTTCACTAATAAGAACGTTGCAAAACGGTTAAAACTGAATTCTGTTAAAAAGAAAGTTCAAAATGCTAATAACTGAAACTACGTTCAAATAAAACCTCTTTTAGATTGGGTAAAATCTGTTAAACTGAAAACATCTCTAAACTAAAGTCATCCACAATTTCATATATCACCCTATTTTCATAATTAATTTCATATATACCTAAAGTACAATTATTGAATACATAATATATAATGTTCTTAATATATGTTTGGGTATATATGAAATTGTAGGGGAGATATGAAATTGCCCTACAATTTAAGTATTAGAAGGGTGCGCGCGTAATACCGCGGCGGGTACCTAGTGACTATTAAATGTTTTTCATTTTAAACCGTCGTTATTTAACATGTCTCAAATACATTATAACGTAGTATATATATATGTTTTTCAAAAGTATGACCCCTAAATTATAATATTATAAATAGTTAGCACTTTTATTTTTCAAATTTTAGCATTAAATTAGTGGTTATAAATTTTGTGAGTTTTTTTTATAAACAATTATATTAAATATATCATTATTGGAGGGGGTCATTATATGGTTTAAATGAGAATTAAATTTTTAAATTTTACATTCATTTTTCTAATTTTTCTTTTATAGTAATGTTTTTTGTTTTAAAATTATATATATATATATATATATATATATATATATATATATATATATATATATATATATATATATATCAATGTTGCAAAAATCATGAATCGGTCCCGAGGCGGTCGAGGGCCGTGTAGCGATTTTTGGCCGATTAATCGCCGATTCCAAGGTCCAAGGCCGATTAATCGGCCGATTACCTTGTAATTCGCTCCAAGGTCCAAGGCTGTTCAGCTTGTAATCACCGATTAATCGGCCTTGTAGGCCGATTTTTGCAACACTGATATGTATATATATATATATATATATATATATATATATATATATATATATATATATATATATATATATATATAAGTGTAAAAAGTGTCTGATGCAATAACTTTATAGCTAAGATGCAGTAATTGAAGTCTTGTGAAGGTGCATTGCAGTTATAAACATTACTGCATCAAAATTAGTGCATCACAATTATCAAACTGCATCACAAATTATCGAACTACATCACAGTTATAAAGTTACTACATTAGACATTTTTTACACTTTTTATTATAAGATACTTTTTAGAATAACCCAAACTCATATATATATATATATATATATATATATATATATATATATATATATATATATATATATATATATATATATATATATATATATATATATATATATGTAGTGAGATTTTCTTGCGAGAATCATTTTATCTGCGAGAACTGAGAGAACCACCAAAAACATACATGCACGCCTTCAATAATTGTATTTTTGCACATATGTTCTAAAATCAACATACATGTTTTAAAAAAAAACATAGTTGTTCTAAAGAATTTGATAAGAAATTGGAAATACAAAATTTTTCTTGAAGGTGTGCATGTATGTTCTTATAAGGCGTGCAAAGACAATATTGCGGCCGTGTGTAAGGTTTTTGTGAAAAAAGATGATGATTTCATGATGATATTGAAGAACATTGGTGGATACTTACGATTATTGATGATTTGCATGTATTTTTATTTTATTTTAAAATGCGTGCATTTATGTTTTTTGTGGTTCTCTCAGTTCTCGCAGATAAAATGTTTCTCGCAAGAAAGTCTCCCTTTATGTGTGTGTGTGTGCGTGTGTGTATATATATATATATATATATATATATATATATATATATATATATATATATATATATATATATATATATATATATATATATATATATAGGGGAGAGTTAAAATAAAAAGAGGAGTTTTGGTAAAAAGAATAAGAAGAGTTTTAGACCATTGGATTTAAAATCAATGGATGAGATCACACTATATACTTAATTAAAGCTGGAAGGGTAATATCGTCATTTAAAAAAATCTTTCACACGGTTATATAAAATAACCTTACACTCTCATTTAACACACAATATTCTCTCTCATAAAAAATACACGTTCATCTCTTTTCTCTCTCCATTATTTCCGAGCATCTCTTTTAATTTCCGATCATCTTCTTCATAAAATCGTCTACAAAATGGTGTCGAAAAGCATAGGTAATTAAACTAAATCTGATTTTGTTCATTTTATGCTTAAATAGCCCGATTTTAATGCATTTTTTTTTGTAAAAATTACCAGCAAAAAAACGGAAATCAAGAACTGGAAGGAAAGTATCAATAACTATATCTATTTCGGATAATGAAGAATCAAATGCTAATAAACGGAGGAAGATTTTGCACGATCGTCCCGCAAAAACTTCAAAATCTAAAGGTATTGATGTATTTAAGTGTATTTTTATATAAGTTATTTGTTCATTAAAATAAAGGTTTAGAACTAGTTTTGATTGTTTTGTGCAATAAAATAAGGTTTAGAATGGGCTTTGATTGTTTTGTGCACAAAAATTAGGTTTAGAAGGGGCTTTGATTGTTTTGTGCACTAAAATAAGGTTTAGAAGGTGTTTTAATTGTTTTGTGCATTAAAATAAGGTTTAGAAGGGGTTTTGATTGTTTTGTCCACTAAAATAAGGTCTAGAAGGCGTTTTGGTTGTTTTGTGCATTAAAATAAGGTTTAGAAGGGGTTTTGATTGTTTTGTCCACTAAAATAAGGTCTAGAAGGTGTTTAGATTGTTTTGTGCATTAAATTGTTAGTGTTTTTGGATACGGTTTGTTACTGTGTATGAGTGTACGTGTGTTTGATGTTGCAGTTTCGAAGGTTAGTTAGGAGTGTTTGTAGTGATTTGTGCATTAAAATTAAGTTTAGAAGGCATTTTGATTGATTTGTGCATTAAAATAAGGTTTTGAAGGGGATTTGTTTGTTTTGTGCATAAAATTAAGTTAAAATGCATTAAAATAAGGTTTTGAAGGGGATTTGTTTGTTTGTTAGGTTTAGAAGGCATTTTGATTGATTTGTGCATTAATCATGTTTATTATACATCTAGGACTAGCAATTGGCCATTTAATAGATGTTATATATATATATGAAATCCGTTTATATATGTATATCCGTGCTTTATGAGTCGACTTCGAGCCTGATAATGATGGCTCGTCAAGCTAGCAAGCCAAACTTGAGCTGAGTCTAACGTGGAAATCTGTCATTAGTAACTTCAAATTTTGGATACGGTTTGTTACTGTGTATGAGAGTACGTGTGTTTGATGTTGCAGTTTCGAAGGTTAGTTAGGAGTGTTTGTAGTGATTTGTGCATTAAAATTAAGTTTAGAAGGCATTTTGATTGATTTGTGCATTAAAATAAGGTTTTGAAGGGGATTTGTTTGTTTTGTGCATAAAATTAAGGTAAAATGCATTAAAATAAGGTTTTGAAGGGGATTTGTTTGTTTGTTAGGTTTAGAAGGCATTTTGATTGATTTGTGCATTAATCATGTTTATTATACATCTAGGACTAGCAATTGGCCATTTAATAGATGTTATATATATATGAAATCCGTTTATATATGTATATTCGTGCTTTATGAGTCGACTTCGAGCCTGATAATGATGGCTCGTCAAGCTAGCAAGCCAAACTTGAGCTGAGTCTAACGTGGAAATCTGTCATTAGTAACTTCAAATTCTGGCATGTTCGCAAGTTATATATACTTTCGTATATCCAATTTGAAAAATAAAATGTGATTGAAGAATCTTTGATCAGTGGAAGAAGGTAACTTTGAACACAATCTGTGTTTTCTAAGAATAATTTGATTGATCAAAGTGTGTGTTCTGTAGCGAACAAGTACATGCTCCTGTTTTGGTGTTTTCAGTAGGCATGTGGGTTTAAATTGTCAAAACCTTTAGATTAGGCTTGTGTGTATGTGTCTAAACGTGTGTATGAATCTGAATGGTGGATGAAAAGTGCCCCATGAGCTCGACTCGTTCCTTTAGATAGGTCAACCTTAAGTCCTCTACTGCTACTTGTGAGCTGTTTCAACATAGAGGCTTTTACGCCTAATTTCTAGCTTATATACTTAATCAAAAGTCCTCTAAATAGTTTTTTTCTAAATCTCTAGTTGCTTGTTTTCAGTAGTACATAGCCTTTAAACATTAGTTTTATCTTTTAGTAGCTTAAAACTTTGCTTAAAATAGCCCTTAGGACTGCTGCTGTTGCAGCATTGTTCTGTCCCAAAACTCTTTTTTCTTAGCTTAATTTCTCTTTCATTTCAGCTTATTAGGACTAGATATTAGGTTTATAACAAGTTTGTAGGACCAGCTTCTTTAGTTTTCATTTTGGTAGGTTGGCAATAGCTTTTGAGTAGCTTTTATAGTAGCTTAATACTAGCTAGAAACCTACCTTTAGGCTGTTTATGCTTGCACTTCCATCGCTGCCCAACTGTCACTTTTCATCTTTAGATAAGCTTAAGTTAGAACTAGGTTTTGATTTTTGTTATATGAGCATTTAGTAGATTAGCCTTTAGTTTTTATAGCTTACATTTCATTTCCAAACTCATTTGGTGGCTCAAAATTTGGGCTGCAAACAGTTGTTCATCAACCCTGCACCATCAGTTATTGCCTTGCACCAGTTAACAGTTGACTCTAGCATTTTCATGGTCTTGTATTAGCTTAGTTAGTTACATAATTGAGTTGATGTATGGTTTTAGTTGAAGCTTAGTATACTGTTTCTACATGTCTGCTAAGACTTACAATCTTTTGTTCATTAAAAACGTGATGATTAATGAATTGGTGAACTATTCAGATTATTACAATCGAGAAGAAGAAAGTGAATCTGAAGACGAAAGTGGGGACAGTGAAGATGAGAGCTTAGAAAGTAGTGAAAAAGAAAGTAGTGAAAAAGAAAGCAGAGATGACAAAGAATGGATTGATGAGATGATTTATGAACCAAAAAAGTATGTAGATGAGAATTTGAGATTACGTATAAGGAATCCAGCAAATGTTATGAAGTTGTTGACTGATGCGCAGAAAAAAAGTTTGAAAGATATGGGGTTTAAGTCATTCCTCGGTTATAAAGTAGGCAGAGTACCAACATCATTAGCTCGATGGCTTTTGTTGAACTATAATCCAATTACATCTGTATTACATGCTGGAAATGTAAACATCAAAATTACCAGCAAAACAGTTCATGATATCTTTGGATTACCATTCGGGGGGGGGGGGGGGGGGGGAATAGTGGAGCTAAACCAAGCTAAAAAGACCGATGAAGTTATAGATGAGTGGAGGGGGCAATTTTTTGGTAGCAATGACGCAATCACCCCAAGCTGCGTGGCGAAAAAAATTCTTGAAAACAAGAATGATGCAGGAAGAATCTTCAAACTTAATTTTTTGGTTTTGTTTGTTACTCTAATGATGGAGTCAACAACAACCGGAACAGTGAATCAGAAATTTCTCACGTGCTTAAAAAACGACACTGATTATAAGAAGTTTGATTGGTGTGAATATCTTCTAAGGTGTTTGAAAGAAACTAGGAAAGCATGGAAGGGTGGTTCCTTTAATGGTCCTTCAATTTTCTTAACAGTAAGTATATTATTTTATGATTAAATATTTAACGGTAATTATATAATTTTATGCATCTTATTTTCTGTATATATTGGATTGCAGGTATTGTATGCTCAGAGACTTACTCCAATTGTTGTTAAGATACCAAGATCAGCAATAATCACAAGATGGACATTTAGGAAATTGACATTGTTACAGAAAGATATAATTGCTTCACATAAAACTCTTCAGAAAGATGAAGTTAACACCACACCTTTAAAAGATAGGTTGACGAGGAAAAAGATTCATAATGCTAAATTTGGTGGAACAGTTCTTAAGCCTGCTGAGACTCTTGGGATTGAAAACAATAAGCAGGATGATGCTGAGGTAAAAGATTTTCTAAAGATAGTATATATTCACAAATTGATTTTGCACTTCACTTATTACGATTGAAATTTTTATAAACCTTGTACTTAATTTGTAGTTTAGGATGTGTATCAGTTTGCTTGGTTTTAATAGTTTGCTAGGATGTTTATCTGTTTTATGCATTAAAAATGGTTTTATATAACAATTTTTTCTGCATTAAAAATTGTTTTATATAACACTGTTTTGTGCGTTAAAAATGGTTTGATATAACTCTGTTTTTTGCATTAAAAATGGTTTGATACACTTTTATTGCTTTATTGATTCAATTTGGCATAAACCTTATATTTGTGCACTAAAATATTTTTTGATATAAGACTGTTTTGTGCACTAAAATATGGTTTGAGATAACAATTGTTTGATTACAGTAATTTGGTATAAACCTTAGATTTCAAATGAAAATGATCAATAGTAGCATTTAATTTTTTTATAAACCTTGTTCTTGATTGATAATTTAGGATGTGTATCTGTTTGCTTGGTTATAAGAGTTTGCTAGTATCTTTAATTTTTTTTTGTTCTGTGCCTTTAGAACAGGAGATTATCTCTGGTTTAACAAAGAAAATAATGTTGTTTGATGATTATGTGAATAGAATTGATTGTGAGCTTGAAAAAGGAATTCAACAACATCCCGACAATAAAGAAATTGAGAATATAATGTTGCTTTGGAAACAAAAGTTTGTTAAAAAAGCAAGTGAAATGAATGAAAAAGAACAAGACTGAGCTTATGAAGAAGTTGCAGTTGATTTTGTATCTTAAATACTAAAATAGTATCAGTTTGCTTAATATGTACTTAATATGTAGTTTAGGATTTGTATCAGTTTGCTTAATATGTACTTAATATGTAGTTTAGGATTTGTATCAGTTTGCTTGGTTATAATAGTTTGGTAGGATGTTTATCTGTTTTATGCATTAAGAATGGTTTTATATAACAATTTTTTGTGCATTAAAAATTGTTTGATATAACACTGTTTTGTGCGTTAAAAATGGTTTGATATAACTCTGTTTTTTGCATTAATAATGTTTTGTGCCTTTTGAACAGGAGATTATCTCTGGTTTAACAAAGAAAATTATGTTGTTTGATGAATATGTGAACGGAATTGATTGTGAGCTTGAAAAAGGAATTCAACAACATCCCGGAAATAAAGAAATTGAGAATATAATGTTGCTTTGGAAACAAAAGTTTGTTAAAAAAGAAAGTGAAATGATTGAAAAAGAACAAGACCGAGCTCGTGAAGAAGTTGCAGTTGATTGTGGGACGGAAATTGTAGTGCGTGGGACACGTAAAGAAAGAGAAGAGGGCAAAGAAACAGAAGTGTTAAAAGATAAGGAATTGCAAAAGAACAGCGAATGCACAGACTGGGAAAAACATTCCAAAATCTCAGCATTAACGCCCATCACGCTCTCTTCTTTTGATGCACAATTGGTTCCTGAAAGAGAACCATTATCAGAGTTGGTTACATATGATGGTCCAAGTTTTGATATAGGTCTCAAACCTACTCCTCAAGGTATGTCTACAATCTTTAAGTAGAAAACCAAATTGCATCCTAAAACATTAAGTTTAGAAGAACTAGTATTAAATATATGAAATAAAATATTAACATTTAATATCATATTTCCTCAAAATTGCCAATGACTGAACCTAAATTAGTTGAATTTGTAGAACCAATGCTGGAAAATGAACCTTTGACGTTTAGAAGAATAAGCATGAAGCTCAGGTTACCTAGAAAGATGGAGAAGGAGCAGGAACCAGTTAAAGATGCATCTACTGAGAAAGAAACCTCATCAGTTATTCTTAAAAACGATGCATGTAGTTTTGATATTCCAAGTTTTGATTTGGGTCTCACACCTACTCATGCAGATGTAAATATTGATGCAAAAACACAAAATGTTTCGATTCAAGGTATGTATAATATGATACTTTCTTAAAACTATTCTATTACCTCAAACATTATCAATAACTGATAAAGTATCAGCTGAAGTTGTAGATCCAATGCTGGAAAAATCAAATGAGCAAAATGAGAATTCGAAGTTACTAGCAGAAAAAGCAAATGAGCAAGAACCGACCAACACAACAAGCCCAGTTGCTGTTTTGCCAGTATCTTTTGTCAAGCCAAATGCAAGAAAAAGAAAGGATGTTGAAAAGGAAAATATGCCAAAGAACACTTGTGAAATAGAGCCAGTGAGAAGTAAACGAGTAGTAAAACTGACTCAAAGTATGAAATCTCCTTTTAAAGATAGGTTTGTGAAATTGGGAGTCAAGTGTTCACAAGATGAAGAACTATTGTTTGATTGCATCTTTTCTTCATCAAAAGAACCTTGGTAAGGATTTTTGATATTAGACTGTTTTGTGCATTAAAATGGTTTGGTATAACACTGTTTTGAGCATTAAAAATTGTTTGATAAAGACTGTTTTGTGCACTAAAATATGGTTTGAGATAACAAGGTTTTGTGCATTAAAAATGGTTTGATATACATTTAATGATTCATTGATTCACTTTGGTATTCTTCAAACTGAAAAAATGATGCAATAATAACTAATATTATTTTATTTCCATGATACAACGATTTTGTATTTGTGACAGAAAAAGGATTTGCACTAATCAAAGGCGTAACTGAAAGCTTGTATCCAGGGATCACAATTCATGTTGAAGTTATAAACGCATGGTCACAAATTTGCAACTTTGATGAAAGGTTGAGAAACCCAATTTCGATGCGTCGGCTTTTCTGTCAAACAAGAATGATGGTAAGTTCAATATTAAATTAACGGTTGGATAAAGTGTGCACTTGTTGCTTAAATTTCATATTACTCTGCTAAATATGCATAAGTTTTCATTGTTTGGATAAGCTATCTAACCCTGCTTTATTGATTCACTTTCGTATGTTTCAGAATGAAGAAATGTTGAACAAAAAACTCACGTTGGAATTGCTGGTAGAATTTAATGATAACATGGACAATGTTTTGAAGAGTGCAAATGTGGAAAAGCTATCTAACGTTGATCTGGTATAAAAATATATAAATTTTTTATTATTTAGGTTTTTAAATCATATATGTTTCTGTTTTAACCAAACATATAATCAAACAGGTATTCTTCCCTGTTCTCTTGGAAAAATCTCACTTTTATCTCGTTGTCTTCAATTTGAAAACTCCAAAGATCGAAGTAATAGACAACAGTAAAAATGGAAGTGAAGCTGAAATGATGGAAAGATATGGAAATAGCTTAAAAAACCTGGTATGAATTACAACAACATATTTATACACAATATATAGATCACTATGTGCATTAATATTTTTATTGAAGTTCAATTATGTTCTTTTGCAAATAAAATATTTCCTCAAATACTTGGTGGTTATAAGTTTTCCAAAACAGGAATTGATGAAAAAGGCTGGTGCTGAAAGATTATTAATGAGTTGGAGAACAGAAGAAAACAGTATAGATTGTGGTATTTTTTTGATGCGCCATATGGAGACATATATGGGATATACTTCGGCAAAGAATTGGAGATGTGGATTAAAGGATGAGGGTCCAGAACAGCAGGCTCAGATTAATGAATTGAGGAAGAAGTATCTTTCGAAAATACTCAGAACAGACGTAAACATTAACAGAAGCCTTGTGTTAGATGAATTGGATGAATATCGCAGACTACCAAGTGATGTTAAAGAGAATCTCATGAAGAACAGGTTTTTGCGTATCCAAGACCGTCTTAAAAACTTTTCTCAAATTGATCTCAAAGGTATGTCTTCTATGAATCGAATAAATTTTGATGCACAATTGTAAAAATCAAATCAGTTTTTAATCAAGTATGACATTGTATCACCCATGGTGGTAAAAGAGATTCTGAATTTTTTTTGCAGAAAAAACAAATGAGCAAGAACCGACTACCACAACAATTCCAGTTGTTCTGCCATTATCTTTTGCCATGCCAAGTGCGTCAGTAATCACCCCTGCTATAGAAAGAAATCAAAATGACGTTGAGAAGGAAAACATGAGAAAGAAACAAAATGAAGAAGATCAAATCAAAAGTAAACGAATAGTAAAATCGTCAGAAAATATTGTTTCTGACGAGGAGCTATTGTTTGATTGCATGTTTTTAGCGACAAAAAATCCAGGGTTAGGATATTTATATATTATTAAAAACGTTGAGTATGACAATTTTTATGCATAATATGTATATGATCAACAGAAAAGCTAATTTTTTTTTACATGATACAGTGATTTTGTATTTGAGACAAAAAACGGATTCTATGTTATGAGAGGCGAAATAGAAAGCTTGTATCCAGGGATCACACTTCGTACTGGAGTTATCAACGGATGGTCACATGTTTGCAACTATGAGGAAATATTGAGAAGATCTGATCCGATGCGTAGACTTTTCTGTCAAGCAGAAATGATAGTAAGTTCAGTATTAAATTATTCATATTATATACATCTTGTAGTAAAAGGTTTAGGAAATTAGGAATTAATGTTTTGAAATAAAAATGTTTTGGGCATCAGTTTCCGTGGTTTGAAATAACACTGTTTTGTGCATGAAAAGTCTCTTATCCATGTTTTGAAATAACACTGGTGCATAAATTTCATATTACTCGGCTAAATTTGCAGTAAAAAGTCTAGGAAATTAGGAATTAATGTTTTGAAATAAAAATGTTTTGGGCATCAGTTTCCGTGGTTTGAAATAACACTGTTTTGTGCATGAAAAGTCTCTTATCCATGTTTTGAAATAACACTGGTGCATAAATTTCATATTACTCGGCTGAATTTGCATAAGTTTTTGTTGTTTGAAATAGTATGTTTAATATACATTTATTGCTTTTTCAGAGTAAAAGAATGTTGGATGAAACAAACATAGAGAAAGCTCAAACAGAATTTAATGGAAATATGGAGATTGTGATGAAGAATGCAAATGTGATAAGATATCTGACATTGATATGGTACAAAAATATATACAATTTTTATATCTAACATTGATATCATAAATGATTTTGTTGTAACCAAAAGTATAATAATACAGGTATTCTTCCCTATTCTCTTAGAAAAATCGCACTACTATCTCATTGTGTTCAATTTGAAAACTCCAAAGATGGAATTATTAGACAACATTAAAAGTGGAAGTGACGTTGCTTTGGAGGAAAGATATGGAGAAAGCTTCAAGATGACGGTATGAATTGCAAAACATATTTACACACTGTATATGCTAAAAATGAATCACTATGTGCATTAAAATATTTTTTGAACTTCAATTATTTTCTTTGCAGAGACGACTTTTCCTCGGATACTTGGCGTTTGTAAAACATCAAAAACTTAACTCGTTAAAGAACGTAATCTGTAAAAGATTAGAAATGAGTTGGAAAACTGAAGATAACTGTATAGATAGCGGTGTCTTTTTGATGCGCCATATGGAGACATATATGGGATCTGGGTTGAAGAATTGGAAATGTGGATTCAAGAATGAGGTTTCAGATCAGCAGAAGCAGATTTATGAGTTGAGGAAGAACTACACTTCGAAAATTCTTGATTGACGCTAAACCACCTAACTTATATTGACCAAGTAATGGTCAATAACGTCAAATAGCCTAAGTCAATGCTCCGGGTAATATAAGGTATCACCAGGTCGTTAAGTCCCGTTGAAGTGTGAATTGTAACTTTAGCGTATTCGTGATCGGGTGTTTATTCACAGAAAAGGGTTATGATCAGAATTATTTGGAAATTATTAAAAAATATAGCTTAGGAAAGCTATGTGATTGATTACGGGAATTTGGATTACGAAGACTTGAGCTAAAACCTAAAAACGTACGTTTTAATTAAAAAACGTACACAGACAAACAAAACGAAAAATACAACTGATGGACTGAAAGGGTTAAAAGTGTAAAATTGGTATTTTTACAATCCTATTAATTAAAGAAAATTTTAAGAAAATTAAAAACTATTTTTACACTATTTATTATTAATTAATTACTAATTATCTATTTATTACTAATTAAATTAATTAGAATTACTAAAAATACTAAAAAGGCTTAGAAAATTAAGAAAAATTTTATAAATCTAATTAACCATCATAGGAATCCTAAAAAATTATAAAAAGTTTATTTTATGTATTTTTAAGCTAATTAACTAATTATTAATCTAATTACCTATTAATTTCTAATTATACTAATTATATTATAAAAAATAGAAAATGAACACTAAAAATTCTAGAAAAATTTATAAAAATGTTTTAACTAAAATAAAAGCTAGAAAAATTATAAAAACTATGTTATACTATATAAAATCTAATTATGCTATCTAATTGATTAATATTAATTAAAACTAAATTAAACTAAAATTAATTAGAAAAACCACTAAAAGACAAAAATAAAAATCTGGAAAAATTTGTAAAATTATTTTAACCTAAAATATAATTTCTAAAAATTTAAAAGTGATATATTACTTAGAAATAAATTAAAAAGAAAAATAAATTGATAAATCCTATTAAATAGAAGCTATCACTAATATTAAAGTTGGTTTTTTGGTTTTTTTCTTTTTCTAAACTGATTATAAACTAAAAATAAGAACTTTTAACAAAAACACTTTTAATACAACCCCAAGAAATAAGCACTTGAAGTGCTTATTAATCCCACAGTTGACTTTTGTTGACTGTGGATGATTTTAAGCTCAAATGGAAGATGTGGGGTCCACAATGACAACTATTGGTTTCTCTGAGTTTGTTACACTAGAATAAGCAAGAATAAGCCAAACTTGTGGCTTCAATAAGCCAAAAAGCACAAATAAGCTGTTTGCTCAACTTGTGTCTGAGACAGTTATGGGACAAACTTTTGGGGTCAAACAAAGTGGGGTCCACTGGTCTTAAGGTCACACAAATGGTCAACCCTTAATCCTGGGTAGGAGGGGGGTTGTGTGGAACCAAGAATGAGGTGTGGGACCCACTGGGTCAGTCACAAAGTACCACCAAAGTTGGGTGGATGGTTTGGGTCTGCTGAGACAGGGCAAGAGCTTGCCCTGCAGCTCACTTTGAGCTTATACACAAGCTGCAAGAAAAATCACAAAAATAAAGTACCCATAGGATCTTAATCTTCTACTGACAAACTATTACCTCAACAAATTTCATAGATTAATATCAAACACAAAAATCTAGAAAATTCATTGCATTTTTGGTTTTTCTGAGGTGATGAACTTTTGACTTTTAACAAAACTTTGAGATTTTGACTTTTATGAAACTTAGATCACTTTTATTGCTTGAATCTGTTATAATAAGCTATATAATGACTAATTTAAGTGAAAACTCAAACTTGTGAATGGATATGATGGGTTTTGGAATTGAAAATCCCACACAGTTACTGTGTGGGTGAGATTGCTTATAATTTTGACTTTGGCGCTATATTTTTTACCAAGAAAATGGTTGTTTTGGTCTGTTGTGACTATGATTGAGTTATATGAACCAAAATGAAACCATGCAACCCACTGAAACACTTAATACAGTCTCAACCAAACACCCCTTTAACAGATGCTTATGAAGAAATCTTGGTTCAAACAAACATGAAATACAACCAAATGATTACTACTGCTAGATTAAACAATAATTTAGTAGATTAAACAACAACAAGCACCTAAACTACTGAGGGAGTAAAAATTAAAGAGAAGGCTTACATAAGCCTTCCAAGCAACTGATAAGGATCAAAGAACCAAGTAAACCAATCCTAATGCCCTACCATGAGGTACCTAACCCACAGCCATCCACAATATACTGTGCTCCTTGCTCATTCACCCATTGCCTTTCATTTTTTATTTTATTTTTATTTTTCTTGATTAATTTGATAATTTTCTAAAACTTGGCTTTTGATTGATATAGAAGCTCACTGAGCTTCTACAAGCTTTCTGTATGAGCTTATAAGAGTTTACAAACAACCAATGATCATTAACACACCTTGAATTATAACTTGAAAATTTTATGAAACTTGGAATTTGAGAATTAAGAGATAAACTTAGAACTGCATTTTCATTAATTGAAAACAGATTACATTACATAAAATAAACATGAAAAAGACTAATTTAAAGTTATACATGCCTCATATGGCTTCTGTCCCTAACTACTTATACTTCGACATTAAAACAAGTCCTCCTAGCATCCATGTGCATCCCAGCTCTCTTTTTAGAGTTCCACGTGTCTCCTTGTTGACCAAGGACCAAATCCCCATCGTCCAATTATGCTAAGATGACTTTGAGCCCTAGATTGCCATTTTCCCGCCCAAATTTATACGGGGTAATTTTCAGTGGTATTGGTGGGTGTTGGTGAGAACATTTATGGTGGTGGGTTTATTAGGTGAGGGCTATTAATTGTGGGGGGTTGAGTTGGTGAAAAGGTGAGGAGGGGGGGGGATGTATGCCCTGGTTTTGCGCGGTCTTGTTGGGAAGAAGAAAGAGTTGACCGGGGTTTGACCCGGTTGACTGGGTATTAGCAAAAAGGGACTGGGCCTAGGTTGGGCTTTTGGGTGGACTGGGTTGATGGGTGGGGTGGATAAGGGTTTGGTTTTGGGTTTATTATTAACAAAAGGCCTGGTTGGTTAGTTTAAGTGCACAAGGACCATTTTTGTAAATGCTTCAAAGTTGAGGGGCTGAAGTGTAACTTATCCAAGGTAACCATAAGGACCAATGTTGCCAATAACCATAACTCCAAGAATCATTTTTGTATTTTTCCAATTTTTTAAAATTCCAAACTTCCTAGGGACCACTTTTGCCATTTTTGGATTTTTCAGGGACTAAATATGTAATTTTGGAAAACTTGCAACCCAAATGTAATATTTTGTGAATTTGACTTTCAAAACTTTGGGTTGACTTTTTCTCTCAAAATAAATGCTTAGGGACTAAATTTGACAAGTTTTAAAACTTGGGGGACTGAAACTGCCAATACTGTAAACTTTGTACGTTTTTTCTTTGTTTTTGCACATTTTGCTTTTAAAACACATAAAACACAATCCCTGGGATAATTTAAGTATTTTGATATCTTTTTGATTGTTTTTATGCGTTTTGGCAGTTTAAATATATCAAAAACGATGAGTGTTTGAGCACTCATCAATCCCCCACACTGAACTATTGCTAGTCCCTAGCAATCTTTTTAGAAAACTTGATGGATTTTAAACTCTTTACCAAAAGCCATCACTTCTGGAGTAGCCAGGTGTAAGAACTGTGGCACACCTGATAGCCGTGTGATTTTGAGCAAACCACCAGCTTCCAACGGATTTGTTAAGTCTTTACCAAGAGCCGTTTGCTCCTGGACTAGCCAGCATCTTGATGGACCTAGTCAACATCTTGGTGAGCTGATTACCAATTATGGATTTTCCACGGCCTTTACCACAAGCCATAATCTTGCGGGCTAGCCAACTCATTTGTTTTCGGGGAGTTGAGGAACCATACAATTTTGGGCAAATTGCCAGCCGTCAACGGATTTGATTTATCTTTACCAAGAGCCGTTTGCTCCTGGATTAGCCAATCCCTTTTGTCGTTTAGACAAGGCGGACTGATTACCACAAAAATTTTGAAATAAAGTGAAAAAAAATTTTGAAATTTTTGGCCAAAAACGGGGGTACTTGAAAGATATTTTGATAAGATTCGCTAGAATTTCCCCCCCCCCCCCCCCCCACACTTAGAAATGAATATTGTCCTCAATATTCAAAGTCCCGGCTATAATGCCGAAGCTATGAACGTAAAAAGCCAAGATTCGAATCTAACTGCGGAAATACCAATTTTCACTTTATTTCTATATATATACAACAACTTTTTTTTTTCAAACTTTATATACATATATACATTTTTTCTCAAACAGCGGGGGTTGGCCATTCCCCCACACTTGGTGGTAGAAAGTAGAAAGAATCAGAGATACGGGTGAAAACCCGTATTGTTGCTAATTTTTGGTCATCGAGTCGCTAGCTTGACTCTATCCCCGAATTCACTTGTCCTTGGGGAAAGTTTGGAGATCTGGGACGACCATGGATGGTACGTCCTCTCCAAAGTAATGTTTCAACCGATGTCCATTCACTTTGAAATTTGGACCGTCATTTTGAGATAATTCGACGGTACCATAAGGATAAACTTTTGCGATAGTGAATGGACCAGTCCATCGGGTTTTGAGCTTTCCCGAGAAGATCTTGAGTCTAGAGTTGAAAAGAAGGACTCGATCACCAACGTTAAAAACGCGGTTTTTGATTTTTGAGTCATGAATCTTCTTTGTCTTTTCTTTATAGATCAAAGAGTTCTCGTAAGCTTGATCACGAAGTTCGTTTAATTCATTTAGTTGAATTTTTCTATGATCACCCGCCGTTTTGAGGTCGAAATTGGCATGCTTGAGAGCCCAATAGGCTTTGTGTTCAAGCTCGATCGGAAGATGGCACGCTTTCCCGTACACAAGTTTATAAGGCGTACACCCAATGGGTGTTTTGTAAGCCGTACGGAAAGCCCAAAGTGCATCATCTAATTTGTCCGACCACGATGCACAATTTTCACCTACAGTTCTTTCCAATATTCTTTTAATGCCCCGATTGGAAACTTCGACTTGTCCACTCGTTTGAGGGTGGTACGCAGTGGAAAGACGGTGAGTTACACCGTACTTTTGCATGACTTTGTCGAATTTGTCATTACGGAAGTGCGTACCACGATCACTAATAATAGCACGTGGAGTTCCAAATCGGGCAAAAAGAGCTTTCAAGAATTTCACCACAACTCGGGCATCATTTATGGGTAAAGCTTTTGCTTCAACCCATTTTGACAAGTAGTCAACTGCCACAAGTATGTATTTGTTTCCGTGAGAGGATGGAAATGGCCCCATAAAGTCGATGCCCCAGATATCAAAAATTTCACAAACTTGAATTGCATTTTGAGGCATTTCATTCCTTTGTGAAATATTCCCGTGACGCTGACAAGCGTCACAGGACTTGACCAATTCTTGGGCATCCTTGTAGATCGAGGGCCAATAAAAGCCGGAATCAAACACCTTTTTGGCGGTGTAGTTGGGATTGTGGTGGCCCCCCGTGGGACCAGCATGGCAAGCCTTTAAGATTTCAGCGGCTTCCTGACCATACACACACCGCCGAATGACTTGATCCGCGCATATTTTGAACAAGTAGGGGTCGTCCCAAAAGTAATGTTTTACGTCTTTGAAAAATTTATTTTTTTGTTGGGACGACATCCCTTTCACAATGAAGTTACCCGCAAGATAGTTTGCAAAATCGGCAAACCATGGGGTAATCGAGTCTCCACGAAATGAAACCACATTGAGGTTTTCGAGAGGAAATGTTTCATTTATTTCCTTTTTCTCGAAAGCATTTTGGTGAGGGTTTTCAAGACGGGAGAGATGATCAGCAGCTAGGTTCTCAGCTCCTTTTTTATCACGAATAATGATATCAAATTCCTGAAGGAGGAGAACCCATCGGAGGAGTCTTGGCTTTGCATCTTGTTTTGCAAATAGATACTTCAAAGCCGAATGATCCGTATACACTATGCTTTTAGTCAGAATCAAGTATGGCCGGAATTTTTCAAAAGCATACACCACAGCTAATAATTCTTTTTCAGTGGTGGTGTAATGACTTTGAGCCTCGGTCATAGTCTTGCTGGCATAGTGTATAGGCTGAAAATGTTTTGTTTTTCGTTGCCCCAAGACTGCCCCTATAGCATAATCACTAGCATCACACATGAGCTCAAAGGGCAAGTCCCAATCGGGGGCAACAAGAATCGGTGCCTCGGTAAGCTTTTTCTTTAATGTTTCAAAGGCTTCGATGCACTCAGGGGAGAAGATAAAAGGAGCATCCTTCTCGAGGAGATGGGTCATAGGCCGGGCGATTTTAGAAAAATCTTGAATAAACCTACGATAGAAACCGGCGTGACCCAAAAAGCTCCTAACACCTTTCACAGTTGTGGGATGAGGCAATTTTGCAATGACGTCCACTTTGGCACGGTCAACCTCAATCCCGTTTTTTGAAATTTTATGGCCGGGGACAATGCCCTCTTTGACTATAAAGTGACTCTTCTCCCAATTTAGACATAACTTTGTGTCTTCACAACGCTTTAGCATGCTGTCTAAATGGGAGAGACATGATTGGAACGAATCTCCAATGACCGAAAAATCGTCCATAAAGACCTCCATAGTTTTTCCGATCATGTCGGAAAAAATGGCCATCATACATCTTTGAAACGTGCCTGGAGCGTTACATAAGCCAAATGGCATACGTTTATATGCGAAGGTTCCATAGGGGCACGTAAAAGTGGTCTTTTCTTGGTCTTGCGGGTCAATGGGAATCTGAAAGTAACCCGAGAAACCATCGAGGAAGCAATAATACTCATTCCCCGCTAATCTCTCGAGCATCTGATCCATAAAGGGCAGAGGAAAATGATCCTTACGAGTGGCGTCATTCAATTTACGATAATCAATGCAGACGCGCCAACCCGTAACCAAACGAGTTGGAATTAACTCATTTTCCTCGTTTGTGACAACAATAATGCCACCCTTTTTTGGAACGCAATGAACTGGGCTGACCCAAGGACTGTCCGAGATAGGGTAAATCAATCCGGCATCAAGAAGTTTTAAAACCTCTTGTTTGATAACCTCGTGAATTTTTGGATTCACCCTTCTTTGTTGTTGGATTGCAGGTTTGAAGTCGTCCTCCATTAAAATCTTATGAGTACAAAACTCAGGGTCAATACCCTTGATATCTGAGAGACACCAAGCAATTGCTTGTTTATGAGACTTCAAAACCTTGATAAGAGCAGCCTTTTCCTCATCACTTAAGTCTTTGGCAATTATGACGGGTAATTTATCATCACCCTCCAGAAATGCATATTCAAGATGAGGCGGCAAGTCCTTAAGTTCAACCTCGAGGAATTCATCAGTTTTCTCAACATTTTTTACCTCCTCTTTATGAAGTTGTTGTGGTAGAACAGGAAGAGGAGAGGGATCTTCGTTTAACAATTTTTCAAGTATGAGAATATCCCTCTCGAGGTCGATCTCTTGGTTATCGACTCCATCGGGAATCGAGTCACTTTTGAGAAATGCCTCCATTTCTTCTAAGATGAAGTCACTTCCCTCAAACGGAGTGAGGGAAGGAGAAGAATTGGCTATGATGGGATGAGAAGATTAAGTGAGGTTTTCACTCGAAGAATCATCAATGAAACCTAAAATCTCTTGAGCATACTCCTCAGCAGCAACATCGATGACATCTATTTTGTTCACCGATTCACAATCATAATTGGAGGAGTATCTCGATGTTTGATTTAGATTGAAGGTAATAGCTTCCGTCCCAACACGTAATATGATCTCATGCTCAAATACATCGATAAGAGCGCGCCCAGTTCTGAGGAATCCCCGCCCAAGAATGAGAGGGACCCTAGAATCGGCATCAAAGTCAACAATCACAAAATCTGCCGGAAAATGGAACTTTCCCACTCTAACAAATACGTCCTCGGCAATGCCAATGGGACGAGAAATCGAACGATCGACAAGCTCTAAAGTCATGCACGTGGGAGTGAGTTCGGGAAGAGAAAGTTTCTTCCACACAGAATATGGCATCAGGTTGATGCTAGCACCTAGATCGGCCAAGGCGAAGCAATCAACCATACCCGGGAAAGTACAAGGAATGAGGAATTTCCCGGGATCTCCAAGCTTTTCAGGAAGCTTTTTCAAAAGAACCGCAGAGCAGTTCTCATTCAGAGGAGTTCTTGCCATCTCAAATAATTTTTCTTTATTACTCAACAAATTTTTGATTGTCGATGCAAACTTGGGCATCAAGAGAATAGCATCCGCAAAGCTGATATCAAAATGCAAATCTTGGACGATTTAGAAAAACTTATCCATTTGGTGATTAGCTTTTTCGCGGAGCTTTTGTTCACTGAGACGTGATGGATAGGGAATAGAAGTTTTGGATTTTGGGTTGTCCATTGGAGTTTCTGGTGGTTCAAAGACAACTCCAGGTTTACATCTGGTTTCAGGATTAACCTGAGGTTGGACATGTGCTGTACTTTGTGGGCTAGGGATTTACACCTTGTCCTTTGTCACCTCAGGCTCACGATTCACTACCTTTGGAGGAGAGGAAGAAGAGGTAGGAATCGCGGGTTCATCATATGAAGCACCACTTCGTGTTGTGATCGCCTTAGCATCGCCCCTCGGGTTAGCGATCGTGTTGCTCGGTAAAATCGTACCTGAGCCCGAGTGTCGATCATTTAAAGACTTCTTAATGTCAGAAATCTGGCTGACCAGCAACTTGTTCAACTCTTCTTGGGACTTCATGAATTGCTTCAACAATTCATCGGATGAAGGCCCGGTTGGAACAATGGCTTGATTCGGATTAGGAATATTTGGAGCTCGATTGTTCGGGTTGGGGCCTTGATTGAAATTTCCTTGGTTTTGATGATGGAAATTCCCTTGATTCTGGTGATTGTTTCCATGAAAGTTCCCGGGGTTGAAATTACCCTGACCTTGGTTCCGGTTAAAGTTTCCTTGATGTTGGAAACCTTGATTTTGAAAACCTTGGTTTTGATTTTGAAAACCGTGACCCTGATTGAAGTTACTTTGGTTTTGATAACCTTGGTTTACTCTATTTTGGTTTTGGCCACGGTTTTGGACATTTTGGTTTTGATTAAAACCGGGAGGTCCAGGATAATGGTGAGGACGATAGTTCGGGTCCATAGGAGGACGGTATTGATTTCCTCCTTGATTTTGGGACTCGACAACAGCATTAGCTTCATATGGAGTACCATCAGTGGCTGTGCAATTGTAGTAGGCATGCGGCCCACCACAAGTCACACAGACTTCCACTTTTTTAACCTCAGCAGGGGGAGGATGTTGTGGAAATGAGACTTTCTTTGTTTGGGCGAGAACCAAAGCTTGGATCGCTTCAGTGAGCTTGTCAAGCTTAGCATCCGTGCTAGATTGACCCACAGAAGATGAAGTAGAAGGACCCGCATTGATTTGAGAAACAATCGGTTTGCTTCGTATAGAGCGGACCTTGGACTTGTTTTCTATGATTTGCAAAGCTTCTTTTGTGGTTCTACTCAAAAAATTTCCTCCCGCGGAGGCATTGAGAGAATCCTGATCAGCTTGGCTCACGCCATTGTAAAAAGTATCGAGTTGCATCAACTCAGAGAAACCATGATGTGGACACTTGCGAAGTAATTCTTTGAAACGATCCCACGCTTCACCGAAAGATTCATCGTATTTTTGAGTGAACTTGGTGATTTCGTTTTTAAGACTCGTGGTCTTGGAAGGTGGGAAGAATTCATTCACAAACTTTTTGACAAGATCTTCCCAAGTCTCAATAGATCGTGGAGGTTGTTTTTCAAGCCAAATCCGGGCTTGTCCCTCCAGGGAGAATGGGAAGAGAAGGAGTTTGATTGCTTCACACGGGACATTTTTGTACTTGATGGTTGATGTGATTTTATTGAACCATCGAATATGAGCATGAGGATCGTCCCTCTCAAAACCGTAGAATTGGCTTGAGGTTACAAGATTGAGTAACCCGGTTTTGAGCTCAAAATTATCAGCCACAATGGCTGGGACAACAATGGCATCTCTGTAACCCTCGATGGGTGCTTGGAGAAGTTCACACATGGGACGGTCTTCCGCCATGGTGACAGTGGGTGTGGCAACAGTACGGATCTCAGATCCGACTGTTGGTGCTGAACGTCTACGAGGTCTTCTAGGTTTTCGCACAAGCTCACGTAATGGGCTAGTAGACCTAGAAGAACGAGTGCGCATGCACTAAGGACAAAAATCAATCAAAACAAAGTCGAGACAAAACCACAGTGAACTTAAACCAATAATCACAAGTGAGTGGCTTCTTTAGAAAAGGTACACCACTCACAAGGATACAAAGGCAAGTTTTAATCTTTTTGGTTTGGGAACTTATTTGTTCACACCCCCAGTTGGCAGGTGTTCTGTCTTGGTTTTCGACGGTTTATTTTTATGTAATTTATTATTCACAAGAAAAGACGAATGTTTTTGTGTTTTGTGTATGGGTTTAAAAACTTTTGGAAATTAATTTTGGTGTCGTCTCGTTTACCAAAATCGTTTCTCTTTAAGAATCACCTTAAAAGAAAACCGAATCAGAAAACGTTACGATCTGTTTTGTTGTTTTTAATTTTTTTGGTGTTTTAACACTTTAGGAAAAGTGTTAATGACTTTTTTGTGTTTTGATTATGAAAATATACACAAGTGGTGGTATTTGTACAGTGAATGAAGTGAGATAACACTAATCTCAAATAACGCTAAAGAAACGCGCACACTTCCCCGGCAGCAGCGCCAAAAGTTGATTGACGCTAAACCACCTAACTTATATTGACCAAGTAATGGTCAATAACGTCAAATAGCCTAAGTCAATGCTCCGGGTAATATAAGGTATCACCAGGTCGTTAAGTCCCGTTGAAGTGTGAATTGTAACTTTAGCGTATTCGTGATCGGGTGTTTATTCACAGAAAAGGGTTATGATCAGAATTATTTGGAAACTATTAACAAATATAGCTTAGGAAAGCTATGTGATTGATTACGGGAATTTGGATTACGAAGACTTGAGCTAAAACCTAAAAACGTACGTTTTAATTAAAAAACGTACACAGACAAACAAAACGAAAAATACAACTGATGGACTGAAAGGGTTAAAAGTGTAAAATTGGTATTTTTACAATCCTATTAATTAAATAAAATTTTAAGAAAATTAAAAACTATTTTTACACTATTTAATTATTTATTATTAATTAATTACTAATTATCTATTTATTACTAATTAAATTAATTAGAATTACTAAAAATACTAAAAAGGCTTAGAAAATTAAGAAAATTTTTATAAATCTAATTAACCATCATAGGAATCCTAAAAAATTATAAAAAGTTTATTTTATGTATTTTTAAGCTAATTAACTAATTATTAATCTAATTACCTATTAATTTCTAATTATACTAATTATATTATAAAAAATAGAAAATGAACACTAAAATTTCTAGAAAAATTTATAAAAATGTTTTAACTAAAATAAAAGCTAGAAAAATTATAAAAACTATGTTATACTATATAAAATCTAATTATGCTATTTAATTGATTAATATTAATTAAAACTAAATTAAATTAAAATTAATTAGAAAAACCACTAAAAGACAAAAATAAAAATCTGGAAAAATTTGTAAAATTATTATAACCTAAAATATAATTTCTAAAAATTTAAAAGTGATATATTACTTAGAAATAAATTAAAAAGAAAAATAAATTGATAAATCCTATTAAATAGAAGCTATCACTAATATTAAAGTTGGTTTTTTGGTTTTTTTCTTTTTCTAAACTGATTATAAACTAAAAATAAGAACTTTTAACAAAAATACTTTTAATACAACCCCAAGAAATAAGCACTTGAAGTGCTTATTAATCCCACAGGTGACTTTTGTTGACTGTGAATGATTTTAAGCTCAAATGGAAGATGTGGGGTCCACAATGACAACTATTGGTTTCTCTGAGTTTGTTACACTAGAATAAGCAAGAATAAGCCAAACTTGTGGCTTCAATAAGCCAAGAAGCACATATAAGCTGTTTGCTCAACTTGTTTCTGAGACAGTTATGGGACAAACTTTAGGGGTCAAACAAAGTGGGGTCCACTGGTCTTAAGGTCACACAAATGGTCAACCCTTAATCCTGGGTAGGAGGGGGGTTGTATGGAACCAAGAATAAGGTGTGGGACCCACTGGGTCAGTCACAAAGTACCACCAAAGTTGGGTGGATGGTTTGGGTCTGCTGAGACAGGGCAAGAGCTTGCCCTGCAGCTCACTTTGAGCTTATACACAAGCTGCAAGAAAAATCACAAAAATAAAGTACCCATAGGATCTTAAACTTCTACTGACAAACTATTACCTCAACAAATTTCATAGATTAATATCAAACACAAAAATCTAGAAAATTCATTGCATTTTTGGTTTTTCTGAGGTGATGAACTTTTGACTTTTAACAAAACTTTGAGATTTTGACTTTTATGAAACTTAGATCACTTTTATTGCTTGAATCTGTTATAATAAGCTATATAATGACTAATTTAAGTGAAAACTCAAACTTGTGAATGGATATGATGGGTTTTGGAATTGAAAATCCCACACAGTTACTGTGTGGGTGAGATTGCTTATAATTTTGATTTTGGCGCTATATTTTTTTACCAAGAAAATGGTTGTTTTGGTCTGTTGTGACTATGATTGAGTTATATGAACCAAAATGAAACCATGCAACCCACTGAAACACTTAATACAGTCTCAACCAAGCACCCCTTTAACAGATGCTTATGAAGAAATCTTGGTTCAAACAAACATGAAATACAACCAAATGATTACTACTGCTAGATTAAACAATAATTTAGTAGATTAAACAGCAACAAGCACCTAAACTACTGAGGGAGTAAAAATTAAAGAGAAGGCTTACATAAGCCTTCCAAGCAACTGATAAGGATCAAAGAACCAAGTAAACCAATCCTAATGCCCTCCCATGAGGTACCTAACCCACAGCCATCCACAATATACTGTGCTCCTTGCTCATTCACCCATTGCCTTTCATTTTTTTATTTTATTTTTATTTTTCTTGATTAATTTGATAATTTTCTAAAACTTGGCTTTTGATTGATATAGAAGCTCACTGAGCTTCTACAAGCTTTCTGTATGAGCTTATAAGAGTTTACAAACAACCAATGATCATTAACACACCTTGAATTATAACTTGAAAATTTTATGAAACTTGGAATTTGAGAATTAAGAGATAAACTTAGAACTGCATTTTCATTAATTGAAAACAGATTACATTACATAAAATAAACATGAAAAAGACTAATTTAAAGTTATACATGCCTCATATGGCTTCTATCCCTAACTACTTATACTTCGACATTAAAACAAGTCCTCCTAGCATCCATGTGCATCCCAGCTCTCTTTTTAGAGTTCCACGTGTCTCCTTGTTGACCAAGGACCAAATCCCCATCGTCCAATTATGCTAAGATGACTTTGAGCCCTAGATTGCCATTTTCCCGCCCAAATTTATACGGGGTAATTTTCAGTGGTATTGGTGGGTGTTGGTGAGAACATTTATGGTGGTGGGTTTATTAGGTGAGGGCTATTAATTGTGGGGGGTTGAGTTGGTGAAAAGGTGAGGAGGGGGGGGGATGTATGCCCTGGTTTTGCGCGGTCTAGTTGGGAAGAAGAAAGAGTTGACCGGGGTTTGACCCGGTTGACTGGGTATTAGCAAAAAGGGACTGGGCCTAGGTTGGGCTTTTTGGGTGGACTGGGTTGATGGGTGGGGTGGATAAGGGTTTGGTTTTGGGTTTATTATTAACAAAAGGTCCGGTTGGTTAGTTTAAGTGCACAAGGACCATTTTTGTAAATCCTTCAAAGTTGAGGGGCTGAAGTGTAACTTATCCAAGGTAACCATAAGGACCAATGTTGCCAATAACCATAACTCCAAGAATCATTTTTGTATTTTTCCAATTTTTTAAAATTCCAAACTTCCCAGGGACCACTTTTGCCATTTTTGGATTTTTCAGGGACTAAATATGTAATTTTGGAAAACTTGCAACCCAAATGTAATATTTTGTGAATTTGACTTTCAAAACTTTGGGTTGACTTTTTCTCTCAAAATAAATGCTTAGGGACTAAATTTGACAAGTTTTGAAGCTTGGGGGACTGAAACTGCCAATACTGCAAACTTTGTACGTTTTTTCTTTGTTTTTGCACATTTTGCTTTTAAAACACATAAAACACAATCCCTGGGATAATTTAAGTATTTTGATATCTTTTTGATTGTTTTTGTGCGTTTTGGCAGTTTAAATATATCAAAAACGATGAGTGTTTGAGCACTCATCAATTCTCAAATCAGATATAAACATTAATAAAAAATCCGTGCTGTATGAAGTTGAGGAATATCGCTACAAGCCAAATGACGCTAATAAAGAAAAGCTCTTGAAGAACAGGTTTATGCGTATCGAAAAACGTGTTAAGATGATGCATTAGTTTTACTGTGTTTTGTTTAGAAATCTAATGCATATCCAAGACAAGTGTTAAAATGATGAAATTGATGTCTATGGAATTTTTTGAACTATATTAGGTTTGCGATTGTATTTGGAAAATGGGATCCCTTATGGTATTAAATGCAGTTTTATATATCTTTCATCTGATTTTATATTTTTTATTATTATTTTTTTTTAATATATAGTTTTGATTGCTTAATAAGTTTGTTTCTTTGATTGGCCTGATGTGTTTAACATAAAGTGACTTGTTACTATATATAAGTGTTTTATTTAAAATAAAACAAAACTCCTTATAGTTTTGCATTGGTTAATATATTTGAATCTCTTTGTCAGATTTGATTAAAATAAAACTGTTTTGTGAATGAAAATTAAGCTAAAAGTGCATCAATATTAATATGATGTACAACAGTGCCAAACGCCCATAAACATCAGCAAATAGAGCAGACCCACTCAATTACATAAAATAAGTCAAAAGGAACAGCAAATAGAGCAGACTCACCATTTATACACAATTTTACAAAACAAAACTAAATATGAATGAAAATTAAGGTAAATGTGCATTAAAATTCCAAAGATAGTAAAATGGTTTTTGATACATGATTTTCTATTGTAAAAATTGTATTCAGATATGAAAATTCAAAATAAAATCTGTAATTTCAAACTATGACAAGTAAAATAGTATTGTGTAACTAAACTAAGCATCAGGCATGTTCCTTTTTTTTGTTGAAATTTTGGACAGTTACGAGAATCATGGTCTGCGTTTTTTTCCCCACATTTCTTACATTGTCTCCCTTTCTTTGCACCATCAGTCATTGCACGCTCTTTAGGAGGAATTATCCTAGCATTAGATCGATCTCCTTTTCTCTTACCTTGAAGTGGATTCCGAACACGAAGTTTTGAAGGTTTTGAAACACCTAATGCAGAAGATATGACTTCATGATCGGTCATTGGGCGTTGATTTGGCAACTCAGCATCAATTTTTGTCTTTAGATCCTTAAGACGGTCTCTGAAAATTGCTAGCTCTTTAATGCTTGAAGCCAGTTTGTCCACGCAATATTCTACAGAACAAATAATTTCCTTGACAATTTCATCTCTAACACTTCCATCACTCAACTTGTTTCTTGGATCAAATACAACTCGTTTAACAGGTGTAACAGCATCTCTTGTCCAACGTTTTAACACATACTTCTGTGGAAATTCATCAACACCACAAATCCTGAGTACATAAAAACTATGTCGACACAACAACCCATATCTCTCAAACCGCTTACAACTACACGACAACGTAACATCAGAAGGAGTGAAAAGAACCTACAATTGAGAAAAAAGGAAACATAATTAGATGATAACAGTAACAACTAAAATATATATAGTAAAATATAACACTAGTTAGTGCATCAAAATTTTACTAAAAAAAAAAAATAAAAAAAAAAAAAAATAAAACTTTGAAAAAATTACACAAATATCACAAATTTGTGCATCAAAATTCCACTCACAATAAATGTTTGATCAAATCACTTATAATGCGAATTTATTAACTGTAACAAATTTAAAACTAATTTGTGCATCAAATTACTATAAAATATAAATATTTAATTATATAAAAATGAATAGTACTATATGTCAAATGTGTTTGAATATGTAAATAAGCAATTATATGTTAAGTGAATTGAATCTAACTAGAATAGTACCTCAAATAAACCGTGAGAAGAAACAACTGGTCCTATCTCCTTAATGAAGAATTTCTGCGAACCATCAACAGCCATCACATTCATCGACATGCAATCAGTGATTGATGCACAAATCTCATCTTGAATATCATAGAAAATTGCCCGAGTGTAGATTTCACGTGCCTGCTTTTCAAGAACAAAGTCTGTAAATAGATCAGGTGTAGTATATCGAGTTTTGTGTTGGTTTGTTCGATAAGTATATCTCTGAACATCCATTGCAGTCTCGAAGTGGCTGACAAATTCAACAAGAGTCAGTGTGGTACTAGTCAACTGGCCAAAAAAGTGATTCTCGCTCTCAGACCAAGACGTCGTGCGCATTAAACCGGACAATGGCTCATCCCTGTAATATGCTGGTATCCAATTAAACCTTAGTGCAAACATGTCTCTCAACCAGTTATTGGATTGAAGCTCAAAATCATTAATTATTGAATCCCATTCTCGTTCAAACTCAGATGGCTCAATGGTATCGGTCCATACAATATTACATATACGCCTTTTGAACGTCTCATCTTTACAAAGCTCTGGTCCTACCTGTTACATCGCTCAGACGTGTAAATAAGTGAAAATAAAATTTATTTTTATGAGGCAACTACTAAAATTTGCGCCTGCATATCAAGAAACAAACAGCCTACAAACCAATTTTAATAGACACAACAGTCTAATATCAAACAATTTTTAATGCAAAAAACAGTGTTATATCAAACAATTCTGCATATCAAGCAACAACAGCCTACAAACCAATTTTAATGGACAAAACAGTCTAATATCAAACAATTTTTCATGCACAAAACAGACTTATATCAAACAATATATTCATGCAAAAAACAAGTGAACAAACCTTAGTAGATAGTTTTTCCATTATATGCCACATACACAAACGATGTCTTGAATTGCTTAACTCCTGCTCAATAGCTATCTTCATTGCGGGATCCTGATCTGTAACCACAACCTTAGGTTCACTACCGAAAGCCTTCTTAAAAGCCCTTAATAACCATGCATACGATTCTGATGTTTCTTTTGACAGCAAGGCGGCAGCAAAAGTTACACTACGATGATGATTATCTATTCCAGTAAATGGAACAAACACCATCTTATACCTACAAAAACCATATTGCACATAAATTAAGTTGCTTTACTATTTTATATGTGCTCAAATATTTACTCAGTATAAAAACTACCTTGTTAGAGCGAAATGTTGCATCAAATGAGATGACATCACCAAAACAAAGGTAATTATTCTTTGCAACCTCATCCGCCCAAAACAAACCCGCAAGAGCACCCTCCTCATTGGTGAAATAATCGCATGAAAACCCAGGTATATACTCCTGCTTATTCATCAACAGTTCAACAACCATTTCAGCATCAAACTCACCTATGAACAAATTGATACCCCGTTTAAAATTCTTACAGTCAACTGATGTTGCACCGATTTCATCAAACCCGCCAAACAACTCTTTCATCATCTTGAAAGCTTTCATTGGACCTATGTTGTTATTTGAAACTCGGAATAAAAGTTGCTTTTTGGAGAATGTCAATTTCCTTGAAGACTTTAAAAGTGGGATATCATCCTCATCAACAAACAGGTGATTATGCTCTTCATCAAACTCATAAACTACATAGTTATTCTCATTTGTGATCTCAAAAATGCACTTTGCTAAACATCCACACCTACATGAAGGCCTTTTTCGTTTTTGCTTAGGCATCTTAATTTCTTGATTATCAATCTTATCAACCAATGTGTCCATAGGTGCAATTGGCTTAAATCCTTCTCTACTACAAACCATATATTTCTGCTTCAATTTACCATCTTTTGTATTATACTGAGTAGCTTTTCGAACCTCAAACCACTAAGCTTCGCATATGTTTTGTAGAATTCTATACCATTCTCTAATGTCTTAAACACTTTACCCTTTACTAGTTTAACGTCATCTGAAACATCGGGTTTGTAAAACTTTTTACCATCTTCTGCTACACGAACAATACCCAATGTTTTTCTTATCCGTAGGTTATCCATAACTATAGGATCACAAGCATCAACTATGAAAAGAAAAAAGGAAACATAATTAGATGATAACAATAACAACTAAAATATAACACTAGTTTAAAAAAATTACGCGAATAACACAATTTTGTGCATCAAAATTCCACACAGAATAAATGTTTGATCAAATCACACTATAATATACATTTAAATAAAAAAACACTAATAGAAAAAAATTTGTGTTAGAAATACACTAATTTATGCATGAAATTCTAGTACAAATACAAAAATTCATAGAAATAAACTAATAACACTAATTTATATACCAAATTAAACTAAAAGCAGTAATTTGTGAATCAGACACTGAAAAATTCAAAAAAAAATCAGAAATACACTAATTTATGCATGAAATTCTAGTACAAATACAAAAATTCAAAAAACTAAACTAATAACACTAATTTATATATCAAATTAAACTAAAAGCAATAATTTTTGCATCAGACACTGAAAAATTCACAAAAAAATCAGAAATACACTAATTTATGCATGAAATTCTAGTACAAATACAAAAATTCAAAAAACTAAACTAATAACACTAATTTATATATCAAATTAAACTAAAAGCAATAATTTTTGCATCAGACACTGAAAAATTCACAAAAAAAATCAGAAATACACAAATTTATGCATGAAATTCACAAAAAAAATCTAAAATTGCAAAAACTTACAAAAACATAAATAAATAAATAAATTATACCTTGATTAACACTATGAATAGCTTCCATTCTGGAAAATTGAGATTATGAATCGGAAAAGCCCTAATTTGATTGAAGATTGAATAACGGATTGAAAAACCCCCAATTGTTATTATGAATCGCTTCCATTCTTGAATAATTCGAATAAACCCTAATTTGATTGAAGATTGAATAACAGATTGAAAAAACCCTAAATTTATAGGTTTTTATAGGAGAACGGATTGAAAGAATGGATGGAACAAGCATCTAAATTTGAAGAAGAAAAAAAAATGAGATTTGTATGGATTATTTACAGTATTTACAGATTGTGAATTTGCAGAAGAAAGAAAAAAAATGGAAGTGTTAGTTTAGGTGTGGAGGGAGGAAGAAAGAATGAAATTAATTAAATAGGTTGTTACAATAATAGAATTGTAAAATTACTTTTAAGCCCTTAGTAGTTAGTATTAAATTGGTGGTTATAAATTTTGTGAGTTTTTTTTTATAAACAATTATATTAAATATATCATTATCGGAGGGGGTCACTATATGGTTTAAATAAGACTTAAATTTTCAAATTTTACATTCGTTTTTCTAATTTTTTTTTATAGTAATGTTTTTTGTCTTAAAATTTTAAGACTTGCTTTTATAGAAAGTCTCAATTGATTTATAATTTAGTATAAATAACATCAAGTTTAGTCATACATGATTTCATTCACTCTTCGTAGTATTTCAAACATTGCATAACTTGTAAATGTAAATATGTATTGTCTCCTGAGAGCATTGGGTACCGTGGTGCCGTCAGACTCGTGCCGTGTGAGTTTTTTGCTGCCACGTCAGCAAAAAGCTCCATGGCACCAGAAATCCCACAGCACCACATTTTAAAGGTATCCGTTGGCACCAGAATTTCTGGTGCCATCAGCCATTTTTTTTTTCCTTTTTCATAAAATAAAATATACAGAATATAAACTAAAATAAACTTCATTAATTAAAAAAAAATTAAGAAAAAAAAAGAAAAAAAAGCTGCATAAATATATTTAGAAGTATATGGAACGTATAATGAAATACTACAAAATTTAAGCCCAAATTTTATACACAAAGATTAATAAATGGGCCCAAACTCAATACAAACTTAAGCCCAAAATCACTACAGCCATTATATCGTCTTCCTCCATCTCCCCTTCCTCCATCTCAACCTGCAACAAGAAAACGAAAAAAAAAAAAAAAAAAAAATTAAAAAAATCAACAAACATAGGCTGGCCACTGAAAAAAGATCAAATATATTGTCTTCCTCCCAAATCACACACAAACCCGCCGAAAGTTTTTTTTTTTTAAAAAAAAAAAAAAAAAAAAAAAAAAAACCTCAATAGCGCTGAGCCATGGCCACGGTGCCACCACCGGTACCGTGCGCCGTGGTGTTTTCTCAGCTGGTGGTGACGGCGCCAACGAAAACGCCACCATACCATGTGCTCTGATAATTGAGAAAATAGACGAGTGGAAGCACATAAAGCACAATTCAATTCGTAACTATTTGAAATTCTACAAACATTTTATTTATTTATTTATTTTTGTAATTTTCCGACTCGACATTACGAGCAGACTAATCAAACGGCAACTACCCTTTTTGGATAGCCCGCAGTCGGCGCAAGTGAACCTCCGTAAGCCTGATTGTGAATTTGAGTCCATAATTAGAGTTCATGATATGTGTACTCTATATATAGTTTGGCTAATAATATGATACGCTTACAGGAATTCTATAATCAAAAAGTTTGTATAACTCCTAGCAAAAGAAAAAATCTGTTGAACCTAGTCGATCTTTTTTGGATCAGTTTCGAGTTTTTGACTTACTTCCCAATAATTAGCTGAAGTCACTAGTGTTTTATATCTATACTACATATAATACACGGAGCACTCTCTCTCCAAAATTTTCAGATTTACAAGAAATAATGTATGGTTTACATCACTTTAATGCACTCAATTTTCAGAATTACAACAAAGTAAGCGTATTGTATAACAAAACCAAGCGTGGTGTCATTTTCAGACCAAAATTCTATCAAATAACATTAATGCTATTAAATGGTAGTAATTAAAACACCCCATATATAAAAAATATAAATTATCAAGCATTGTTTACAACTATTTAGAGCACAAAAATAACTAAAAAAGTATTATCCAATACATATAATTAATACACTATTTAACTTGCCCTCTCTCTAAAGTACACAACCATTTTACCGCAATATACAATCAAATTAAGCTTCCAAAATATTAAACTTCCAAAACATAAATCTAAAATCCAGTAGTCAAAATGAAAAAAAAAAAAAAATGAAACGAGATTTATACTAAATGATTCAACAGTAAAAAAATCTCTACAACTAAAGTCAACAATAATCTTACAAATCCAAAATTCATAACAGACAATCAACATCCTACGTACTATCCACATACACCCTTAAGCCATGAAATGAAAATAAAGAAAGAACCACAGTCAACACAGCACAATAACTACTCCTTATCAAACAACCGAGACTTGAAAATTACAAAGAAAGAACAATCTCAGTCTTCACTTTAATACTCATAAATTTGTTTGTTAAAACAAGAGTATAAGAGTAAACCATCATAGATCTTAAAAGTAATAAGAGGACAACAAACAAACAACCTACTCAATACCTCTTTAATGAGATTTTGACGAACATAGTGTGCTTCGGTTACGGTTGAAATAAAGAAGGTTTGTTAGGTGCCCATATTGATATCACACAAGTAAAGAATGAGATAGATATAAGGATTGGTTGATTACAAGATATGAGAGAATTATAAAAGCAAGAGTTTCATTAGAATATCAAAATAACCAACAAAGTTTAAGGCATCATAAGCCTTGTATTTATAGGAGAATGAGCTAGGGCAACACACCCTTCTCCCTTTCTTTTCTAACGTTGGCTTTTCTAAAGACTTTTGGGCCTTAAGGCCTTACATGTATTCATAGACATAATAAAATAACTAACAAAGCAACCTATTACAAAATGTAATGACCGAGACTTGACTAAATACTAAAGTATGTTCCCAACAATCTCCCCCTAAGGGTCGGTCATCACGGTTGCTGGACGTCTTCATCTTTGTCTTTAACTTGTGACATGTAATACTTTTGACGTCTTAAAAAATGTGTAAAATGAATGTACTTTGCTCTAAGTCTTTGTTCTTTGGTGATGATGTAGTGATTGTGTTATGAGGTAGTCTGCTGTTCGTCACTCCTGCGTCTGTGGTGGTTGTCCGCCATTCCAACATGCTCATACATCTTTTAGACTCTGTCTTTCAAGTGCACGAAGTTCCTTATCATTCATATTGATCTTTGTCTTTAAACTTTGTAGATTCTTCTTATTGTTGTAGAATCTGTCTTTGAACTTTGTGGTGCTTAGATCTTTGGGGGAGCTTTCTTTGACTTCAAGATGTATGCATGAGCATGCTAGAATCTACCATCATGGAGGTGATTTGTACCTGCAGGTAAACAGTTAGCAATAATCAACCGGTACTTACAGATAAGGAATTAGAGCTCGTCAACAGCATATTGTGAAGACTCCTTCTAATCCTTATCCAGGCCGTTCCCATATCAGATACTCCTGTAGGAGCTTACGAGACCTACTAAGTAGCTCAATGACTGGGTGAGTCGCTGGGGATCACTCCACGACTGTAGACCGCTATGGAACCACCGCGAACACTAAGCGTAACCCTTGTGGGGTTACCGAAGTGACCTGCTGTCAGGGCTGTTTGATGTTGTCCCTGGCAGGAATTTTTGTTCAATCATCGAGAAATACATATGTAATTCTCTCATAAACGTTCTCGGCAGATTGCTAAGATCTGCGAAGGATTCGATAATTTACAGCTGGTGTCCATTGATGTAGAACACCAGTTGTAGAAATACTAAGTGTTCCTAAGAGATCTTTGATGTATCTCATGGCTCTAGACTCAATAAGTGCACACTTAGGTTTCCTATGCGGAGACTAGGGAGGGGTCTCCTGCTTCAATATCAACCATCTCTAAGAGATGAGTCGATAGTTTACACTGGTTCCCCGTGAGAATGAAACAAGCTCTTTTAAGAGAACTTGAGTGGTTAAGAAGGTTTAGTGCATTGCGTCACTGGGTCCATGACGACTTTATCTTCAATACCGGTGTTGCCTTAGCAACAACCAGTAGCATACGAGTTGAACCCGGTGTCTGCCCTAAGGTTGAACATATGGAGGGCTATTTCTTTTCACCCTTTTCTTTACCTTTTTCTTTTTAATTCTTCAACTCCTTCTTTCCCTTTCATTCTTTTCTCCTTTTTTTCGTATCATACCTAAGGACATCTAATTCTCACTATTGGTGATGTCCTTGGGTAGATCCCTCCGGCTCTGGCGGATCATAGGACGGTTTTTCCTATCTTAATCACCTTATAACTCCATGATTATCCTACAATTGTCATGAAACCTTTGATTGAAACTCTCTCAAAGTGTTTGTGATAGTCAAATATTTTGGTTAACACTTTGAGAGTTTTGTGTACACTTTTGAAGGGCTCCCCCTTCACATGTGCTCATAAGTATTTAATAAATTTGCACATGCGGGAGGAGCAAGCACTTTTTGAATTGATCCACTTTCTGTGAACAAGACCGATTCGAGACACGCTTACATCACTAGTTAGACTAGCTTGAAGTTATTACCCGGCATGGTCAAGTCCACAGAAAGTTTCTCGAGAGGGTACATTTCTACTAGGACAAATCCTTTTCGAGACACGCTTACGTGGTTAGTTAAAGAGATCCATTGTCAGCTTTTAGGTGACAACTAGCTCTAGTAACTAACTTGATGTTATTACCCGTCGAGGATAAGTCTTTTCGAGATTACTAACTTTTATTGTTTCGTCAATTCCTGGGTCAATTCTGAGTCTAGCTCGCACAAGATACAACTTTTAGCTTTTTGACCACTTATATTTTAATCACTTTTCCATTTTCTCCCCCTCAAAAATAGCATATAAAATGATGTTTTTGATAATTTTTTAGATTAAAATATGCCTTTTTGAGTCTTATGGGGAGATTCACCAAGAACTTTTGATTTTAGAACAAAGTATTTTAGTTTTGACAAGTGCTCCCCCTCAACAAGTGATTAGGTCTTATTGAGGTGAAATACTTGTCCTTTTGAGCAGAATTATGAAAATCATAAAATATTTGATTAATTCTACTCAAAAGTAAGAAGCCTTCGCTCCTTATATTAGGATTGAGGCACTGATGCGTACCTCAGGGTCCTTTCTTTTACAAGTTCGGGTTGTACACTGTAATGCGTGCACAAGCCATAATGAATAATAGTATTGACAAATCAAATCAAGATCTTACAACACTTATACCATTCCGGTCTCTGAAACGTCAACACTGGAAATCCTGGTCTGCCTCCCACATAGCTTTCCAATCTCCTTATCTGATCCCTACGCTTTAACCGGTTCTCAATCCTTGTAATGAATCTGCGAGCTTGTCTGGCCTCATCGGTATTCCACCTTTTGGTTTTGTACAGTGCAACATCATCTAATCTGCCTTTGATTCCATCTCTGACGAACTTAAGGGTTTCATCACAGAACTAGTGGATCTCATCATAAGCCATGAAGCAGTTTCGACGGTTGACACTACGGTATGTGAACCCAAATGCCGGATGCTTCATCAAGGTGTATTGAGATTCGTGTTGAAGGTTGGGGATGTTGTAAAGATTAGGTTTTGTGAGATTCAGCTACTTCTGGTAACTTTCCACTCCAAGTTGAAGATCTTCTACTCGCTCTCTGATGACTATTTGTCGTATGAAAATTTGTAGAGCTGTGATAAAGGCAAGCTGCATTTGCTTGGGTAAATTGCAAAGCTTTCCTTGGACTTTGAGCATATACATATCTTCTATGTCATTGAGGAGTAATCGTGGAAAGTCTGACTCGGAAATCACGTACTCTTGTTCATCAAGTCTTTTGAGTACGATTTTGTTGAGAAAGGAGTACCCAAAGTGAGTGACTGTCGAAATAAACTGAATGGAGACAATCTTTAACTCACTCGTCACATTACCCATAGTCTGATTGAGTCTGCTACTTCGATAATACTGTGCCCGGTTTTCTGGCCAATGGTGTATTCCATAGAGTGCGTTCCGGTCATAGTCAACAACTTTGTCGATGATTAAGTCGGAGGCTTCTTCTTCGATGGCGTTGTTGAGGTATCTTGCTGCAGGGATTGAGAAGGTAAGTGATGTGGCGTACTTCGTTTCTATCTTGCTACCGTGTTGTAGGAATTCCAAGTCATTGTTGAAGAAGAATTTGTAGGGGATTTTCTCCTGCTTAGGCTTTCCAACCAATGGTAGAGGTTTGGTCCAGTCGGTGTAGTAAGGCCCTTTCTTCTTTGAGTAGTAATCAATGTTGGACTCGGGATTTAGCCAGTCGATGTCGTTAGACATTGCTCGGGCTATGTTTTCCAGGTGATACTCGAGTTCAACAGAGTTGGCCGAGCGGTCTTTCAACAGGTTGAATGCAGCATTCTTTACCCTTCTCAGCTCTTTCTTGCTCATGTTCTTTAAACCATAGTCCCTCTGCAGAAGTTGTGCATATTCCATTGTGTGGCCATCTTGTGGTGATTGATTTTCTGCAAGAGGTGGTTGGGCTTTAACCATTTCATCAAAGCAAGAGTACTCACCCGTTTTGTCTTCGTCCAGCCACTTGAGTATCTTTTTCGGTTTCTTAGGTTCGGTGCTTTTCGAAGAGGTTTCCGGTTTGTGCTGATGGTGTTTTCTTTTCCTTTCTTTCTTCTTTGTTGATGAAGGTTCTGGTATTTCATCTGGCTAAGGGAAATCGTCTCCGCCAGTGTACTCAAAATGATCATGGGCTTTAGGACCTGAACCTGATGCCTTTAGTTGTTGAGTAGATGTTGTGGTAGTTGGAGGTATAACAGGTTGTTTGTGTTGAGATGATGGTCCTTCGGCTTGCTTTTATTTCTTAGCCTGTGAGTTAGGATCTTTGTCTTCATCATCTCTCTAACGTTTCAGTTTATCGGCCTCGGTGCTGCAAGACTCTTTAGACATCTTGGCTTGTAAAGCTTCCCACACTTTAATATCTTCAGGTGTCATGGTGGTTTTACTTGCCAATATGTTGAAGAGCTGAGCCTCTAACTCATTTTCTGTCATTTCTTGTTGTGGTAGAGGTGTCTTGTCAGCTCGGAGAGTGAAAGAAGTAGTTCTGATCACTTTCTTTACGGCTTGTTCAGCAATTTTAGTAAGTTCATCCTACATTGGTTTAAGCAATTCTTTCAACTCTGTAACCAAGTGTTGTTCCATGTACTGAGTTGCTTGAACAGCCAATGTAGCTTCCATATCTTCTTGTACATCTTTGGCTAAGAAGGCATCAACTTTTTCATGCATTTCCTGAACATTCGTCATTTGCTTTGTCAATTCAGCAACTTGACTTGCCAGTGATTCAACTTGACTTTCTAACTTGCTCTTCTTCTTTTCACGAACTCTCTTTACTGCCCTCTTAATCAACTTAGATGCAGCTGTGGCTTCAATTCTAGATGGTTTCTTGATTGATTCGTCATGTGTTGGTTGTGATGCAGGAGGTGATGATTGTGTAGATTCAATGTTGGTGGTAGTGTCTTTATCATCTCTTCCTGGTGATTCGGGTTTATCCTTGGGCTCTTCTTCCTTTTCTGCAATATTAGCTGCTTCAGCCCTTAATCTCTGCTCATCTGCCAATAGGTCAGCTTCTGCCTTTTGTCTTAATTCTTCTGCTATTCTAGCTTCTGCTTCTTTTCTTTTCTTTGTTTCCTCTTGAAGCTTTAATTCATCGGCAAGTTTAGCTGCCTCTTCAGCTTTCCTACTTTCTTCCATTCTAATGGCTTCTTCCAGTTTAGCCTGTTCTATAGCCTCAAGCCTTGCCTCTTCAGCTTCTTCTTTTCTTTTGAGCTCTTCCTCTTGAGCCTTCTCTCTAGCCTCCATCTCTTCCAAAGACATAAGATGTGGAATATCTGTGTCCATATGGTCTTCCACATCATCGTCTCCTCTTTCTGAAGCATTCTGCATCTCTACGTCTTCAGGTGTAACCGTGGGAGATTCGTAGACTATCATATCAGCAGTGGTTCCCGTTTCCTGAGTTTGATCAACTGGAGTGGACTCAGGGATATTGCTAGACCCGCTAGCTTCAGGAATGCTACTAGATCCTCCAGCCTCGGTTGTTTGAGAAAACAGAGGTGGCGGAGGTAGATCATCTTGGAAGAAGTCGATTCTGCTATGGATGAGACCTAACTTGAATGCTCGTTCATTTTCTTCATCCACAGATAGACCAATGTTTGTGTGAGCCTCTTCTTGTTGTTCCTGTTTGGCAGTCATCGGTTCCTTCAACTTTTCACCCCTTAACCGTTCTTCTTCCAACTTAGCATCCTCTTCAGTTAAAGGTCTTTGAATTGTTTCTTTTTCAATTTGATCAACAAATTCATCAATGTTTTTGTCCCAATCTTCTAGAGACATGTCCACATCGTCAAGATTATCATCCGGTTTGTTATAAGCTTCGCTGTAAACTGGACCACTATCAGATTCGGTCTCTGAGTCGGATGGTTTTGGAGAAGATGGTGGTGTGGGTTCAGGAACTGGTTCAGGGATTGGTTTCTTGAACGGTAATCTGATCTTGAGAGTTCTCTTGTGAGGCTTTTTGGTAGTCTTTGTAGAGCTTTTGGAGCTGCCAGACTTACTACCTTTCTTTCCCTTTTTCTGCATGAACGACGGTAGAGGGATTTCGTCCAAGAACCCAACTTTCTCTTCTTTGAGAGCTTGGACATAGTACTTGTAGTTCGAGCATTTCTTTACCTTATCATTCAGGAGGCACTCGGGAAGTATCTTTCCTTGCTTACGTATACTAGTATCAAGTATCTTTCCTACGCATAACATTTCTTATGCGTAAGAGTTTATATTATGCGTAAGCCAATAATCTACGCTTAACTTATATCTTACACGTAAGCTTAAACTTTTGCGTAGGTCGCATCTTATGCGTAGAATAAATTCTTTTGCGTAAGATTTTAACTTAAGCAAAGGTTTGAACCTTATGCGTAAAATATAACTCATGCGTAAGTTTTGACTTATGCGTAAGATAAATCTTATGCGTAAGAAAGAAACTTATGCTTAAGAAATAAAGTTCTGCGTAAACATTGTCTTATCCAAGACAAGTTTATCAAACGGTCGAATCTTACGCGTAAGATGAGTTCATCTTTTGCGTTAGATCGCCTAAAAAAATCACCTTCGAAAATTTTTTGTATCTTTTGATTCCTGAAAGTTTTTAAACAACACCACTGATCAAAACTTTATCCAAAATCATCCCAAAACATTTAAATACACATTTTATATGCACAAATTCAATATTATGCGTAAGAACGCATGAACCACAAATCACAAACCAATACAAACATGATCCTGGGTTGAAATGGAAGTAAGGCGAGTGATAAATACATACTCAGGAATACATAGACCAATTTATAACAAATACTAACCACAAAATCTAATGATCAAAGCTGCTAGTGCGCAAGAACCCTAGATCAACGATTCATGAACCATGCATGTTTATGACCCAATTAATTCATTACAACATGTTCCTAACCTCAAACAAACACCATCCCAAGTATTTAATTGCAACTAAACATCAGAAATCAAAAACGCTCATTTCCTACGATGAACCCTAATTTAGATTATCATTAATAGATGTTTCTGGGCATGATTGGAGTTTAGAAACATGTTAAGCATCATCTAACAATTGAATCCCACCACAAAATATAAACACAAACACTTTTAATCACTTAATCCAATTATACGCAAAACCCTAAATATATTTTGAACGATTTTAATAGTTTGGGCCGTTGGATTTCATTAAAATTAGAAACCATTGCATAAAATCATGATCAAAACACGTTTATACTTACAGATTTGGTGAAAAATGATTAGATTTGCAGGATTAATATGAGCCGTTGATGATGGTTGGTGAGTAGTAAATGTGAAACAGAACTTTTGCAGTGGTGAGTAGTAAATGCAAAGGTCAAATGTGTTTTGACTAAGGGTTAATTCCTGTTTTGCTAATTGTCACAAATGGTCCCTTAACCTCAAAGTATATATCAAACATAATGCCTAACTAACTCATATTATAACAATACTTAACTCCACCAAGCGTTATAAAAGAAGAACTTTGGATAAATTTACTCCCCCTTGACCTTAGACCGATGTCCTTTTAAATTTGAAAATATTGGTTTCTCTTAGTCAAGGAGAGTATCCTGAAAAGCCTTTTTAAGCATCACTTTTACTAAAACAAATAGAAAATATTTTTGGTAAAATGCAAGTACGAAGTAAACATTTTGAAAATTTTTAAAATACTTTCCCTCCCCCTCAACACTTGTTTTTGATAATAATTTTAGACATTTTATAAAAATAGTGTTGAAAAGAGTGGTGTGTACTTGCATTTTTTTTAATAAAAGTAGAAAAAATAAAATCTTTTTGTGTTTTTGTTGGTTTTATATTTTTGTATTTTTGTTTTTGGAAAAATATTTACAGTCATAGTTTTGATGTTTGACGATCATTTATGTTTTAAAAACTTTTCCAGATCTTCTGGAGTCAAACATCGCATACCAATTTGGTGGACTAAATCAACAAACCTTGTTGGAGGTAATGCTTTAGTAAGTAAGTCTGCCAACTGGTACTCAATTCCTACAAAATATAATTCAATTTTACCCTTTTCGACATGCTCCTTGATGAAATGATAGCGGAGATCAATGTGTTTGGATTTGCAATGATGAACGGTGTTGCAGGAAATGGCAATGGCATTTTTGGAGTCACAGTAGATCGGAATCTTATTGAATAGGTAGCCATAGTCCTTAAGTTGTGATCTCATCCAAATGACTTGAGCACAACAAGCAGACATAGCTACATATTCAGATTCTGTTGACGACAGTGACGTGCAGTCCTGCTTCTTAGATTGCCAAGACACAAGTTTATCTCCGAGAAACTGTAATCCACCAGATGTACTTTTGCATGTGTCTAAGCATCCTGCATGGTCAGCGTCTGAAAAAGCAATTAGTTCAAAACTAGAATCCTTCGGATACCAGATTCCCAAGTTAATGGTTCCCTTTATGTATCGAAGGATTCTTTTTGCCTCATTGAGGTGCCTTTCAGTCGGTTTAGACTGATAACAAGAACACATAAAGACAGCAAATACTATATCAGGTCTACTAGCTGTGAGATACATGAGGGACCCAATAATATTTCGGTATTTTGTAGGGTCAACTGGAGTCCCATGTATATCAGCATCTAGTTTTGTGCCAAAAGCCATTGGTGTATTGTAAGTATCACAGCTCATCATTCCATGTTTCTTTAAAATTTCCAAAGCATATTTGGATTGATTTAGAAAAATTTCACGGGGTGATTGATGAACTTGTAGTCCTAAAAAGAACGAAAGTTCACCCATCATTGACATTTCAAAATTATCTTTCATTAAGTTTGCAAAATCATTGGAGTAACTTCTGTTTGTTGAAGCAAAAATAATGTCATCGACATATATTTGAACAATTAGCAAGTCCACCCCGTATGTTTTTGTAAATAGTGTTGGATCCACTGAGCCTTTAGAAAATTTATTGGCCAGCAAGAAAGCAGATAGTTTGTCATACCACGCCCTTGGGGCTTGCTTGAGTCCGTAAAGAGCCTTTTTGAGTCGATAAACATGATTGGGACGCTCAGGATCAACGAAGCCTTCTGGTTGGCAGACATAGACCACTTCACGGAGTTCACCATTTAGAAATGCTGTTTTGACATCCATTTGATAAACATGTTAGGAATACAAATATTCCTATTGAAGACTCGGTCACCACAAGAATGTAATAGCATTGAGATAGCTCGTAGTTATATTAACATTAGTTTGATATTAGTTTAATAGTTAGTTAATATGTATATAGTATTCGTAGAATGAGTCGGGTCTTCACCCACTGTACTCGCTCTACAGCCTGTTTCATGAGGCACTATACTTGTAATTGTATATATAGCCTTTCTACCCCATTTGGAAAGGTTGGTTGTTTCATTCAATACACACACCTCATTAGGTGTTTCTCTCACTAGAAATTTCCCCTCTCTAGTTTACTCTCTCTCTCTCTCTCTAACTCCAACCATGAGATTCATCTTCTTCCATAATCCAAGACCTCCCAATCCACATAATCAACAATAGTATCGATCCTACAATTGGTACCAGAGCCAGGTTGTTTAGTTTGTTGATTTTTGTGCATTCGTAGCATTTCTTGAAACTGTTTTAGATAAAATTTTGCATACGGAAATTGTGTTTTCCCTATTTTTTTGTTTTAACTGTTTCATTGCATTTTTTTGTATACCCATGCAAGTTGTCACATGCCTTTATCATTTCTTTAAACTGTTTAACAGTTTCAAAACAGTTTCGTAGTATTACTTGTATCCTTATGGTTTATATCACTTTTGAGATTTTTTTGTACCTAAACCTGTGATTAAATTGTCAAAAAGTGGTATGAATTATTTCTTGGTGGCGATTTGTGTTAAAACGGGAAGGTGTAAGCTACTTTTGGTCCTTCGATTTGGCTCAAAACTGGAATGGGAAAAAGACAACCTGGTGGATAGTGACAGTTCTGTCCGATTGCAGCAGTGATTTGGCGATTTGGTGTAGCGGTTTGTCTGTGATAATAAATTTTATTTGCAAAATACAAAGGTTATGCTGCCAAAATTTCATTATGTCTAGCGATTTGTCACAAAGAAAAGTAGAAGATGAAAATGACCAGTCGACCACAAACCAAATACTGTTAACCTCAGTTGCTATCCAGGTCCAAGATAAATAAACAAAAAGAAATGAAGTGAAGAAGAAAAATCACAGCCTTCCAAAACCAAAAACCAACAATCCAACAACATAACCAAATCCTACATCTATTCACAACAAAACCCTCACTCACCACACCCCAACACTCATAATCAAGACTCATACTCTAAAAGAGAAAGTATTAAATAATCTCAGATTGTTTGTTTGGCCATTATAACCGCAAGACCATCGAGGGTCCTTCGCACGAGAAAACAACATCATTGATTCTTTTTGAGACTAAACTTCAATATATTTTCTGAATCTAAAATCGTTCATTCATGAACCTCAAACATAATGGAAAGTACAAACAGCCTCAATTGATCTCAGTGACATTTTATAAGATCTTTACAGATCTTTAACATAAGAAAACGAGCCCATCATTGATCATTTTGGAAAAAAAAAACGAAGAAGAAAAAAAAAACAAAAGGATGTAAGATCTCCGTTTTTTTCATGATTCGTGTAAGCATAATAACTTCAGATCTTCAAAGATCATAACACGAAATGAATATAACATCACCGATCTGTGAGAAAGTTCAACTTCCTTTAAATATATGAAACTTAAAAGATAGAATTAAACAAGATTGTTTAATCTCGTCTTTGTTTCGATCTTAAATGAACAACCAAACGAAAATGAAACACATAATACCCTACCTGTCACCTTGAAGCCAAGTATGATGTTGTTTATTCGTGATGGGTTAAACGGATGTGTGAGATTCATTAATTTGATTCGAGCATCAGTATTCAAGAAAGGAAGAGACTTTTGATTTAATTTGATGAGATTTGGTTAGATCTAAGTTGGCAACTGCTTTTGTTTTTAGAGAGAATATTTTTAGAAGTGGGGGCGGATTAATGTTGAGATTAGGGTTATGTAATAGAGTTACATTAGGGTTAAGTGGGTTATATAACATAATGACTGGACCGGGTTTTTGTATTGGTTGGATGGGCTGTGTTTTTGGTTAATGAATTTGAATTGGGCCTTGTATACCAATGATTTTAGATCAGGTTAGTTTTGTTGGATTGGATTATGGCTTTACACGGAAAATTTTTAGATTTGGCTATCGGGCTAGACTTTTGATTGATGACTCAAATGAGATGCAATGTTACTAACGACTAAATACCAATGTTTTATTAAAATATGTTAATACTAATTTTGATAATTATTGGTATTATATGAGTGGTATTTTGGATTATTTACTTTCACGAGATATACAAATTGTTCATGATCGGGAAAATCCATTATCAAGATTCACTAAAATGTCTCACCGGCTGAGAATTTGGACTTGTAATGTCAAGAGATTACGAAGTTGATCGGGTATCACTTATTTGAGATTGAAGTGGCTTTCACGAAGGCTCATACTTATTTTATCTTGAAGTCGGGGTTGGTTGGATGCATGACTCTCAATGATAACTTGCTCGTGCTTGAGATTTGAGTTGAAGACTTGGTTTATCTAGTTACCAGCAGTCGGGGTGGATGGTTGAAGACATGGTTAACTATCACTTAAAGGAGTTACATTATAGTACTCAGTGTCACACCCAAAAGACGATGTGGATAATCGCAAGAGGTGATCAAAGTCTTATACTATGTCAGGATAGTATTGAGTACTTAGAGATTTTCATGGTGCATAAATTCTCTACACCGTTCTTCCAATAATAGTGCAAGATTAAGTAACAAATTTGGGGAATTCTACTTCAAGTTCAAGTCTGGTATATCGGGTCTACTTCACCAAGTGGTCATAGCAATAGCCACAGTGTTCAAAAGTTGAGATGTGATCAACAATTCTCATGGGATATTTGATGCTACATAATGTCAATGATACTTCACAAGAGCTTCTCGGGTATATGGTCGTACACGTCAAATGATGCTTCCGAAAGCTCGAAACCATCATTGGGGGAGAGACGTGTACTTTGATGATATAAGGTCAACCTCCAGGGGGAAGTAGTTTATACTACTTTACTTAGCATGGTTTGTGAAGAATTCTACATATGTGAGAAGAATTGTTGTTGATCTCCTGCATGTTCCCTCAAATAGTTATTCACCAGAACCAAAGTTGTCATAAAACATTCAGTTTATCACTGTCTCACGGTTTCTTCTTGGTTTTGTAAAATCCCGCGAAAGAATCTATTTCTCGGTTTAAATCATAGATCTGTAAAATCCCGTGATGATGGAACTATCCTTAAGAAAGAAAAGGTGCACTTCCAGATCTTAATTGATTCTGGTGCTTCGGGTTTAACATCGAAGAAGGGATAAAATGTGTGCTTCATGTATTGGATGTTTTTCTTGATATACTTCATGGCATTATGGTTATAACAAAGTTTTACGGGGATATGCACATTTGACAAAGATCGGGATTAAACCATTATCAAAGTTCACTCAAAACATCAAAAACGGCTAGAATTGGGCATTTAAACCTCAACATGTGACTACAGCATTCATTCATTATTATTTATTTGAGGTTGAAGTGAAATTTCACGGGTGTGTGTACTTAGTATCTGAAGTTATTGGGGTAGGTTGGATGAAGATGCTTCGAGATCCTTGTTCGAGCTTTTAACCTTTACAATGACGAAGACTTGGATATCTAGTTATTTTTGGGATTCTTCCTTTCTACTACCACAAAATAACTATCATTTTAAGGAGTTACGTTGAAGTGCTCAGTGTCACACGAAGTTGTGGATATTCAAGAGGTGATGTACGTCTTATACTTGATGGTTGGTTGGCTGAAGAGTATAGAGTACTTAGGGATTCGATGTTGCACGAACACTTTACACCGCTCTTTGTCACACATTAGTGCAAGCTTAAGTCACATGTTCGGGTTATTTTACTTCAGTCTCAAATTCATCATATTGGGTTTTTCTCCATCAGTAGTCACAACATATAGCCGACAGAATGATAATGGGGTTGGTAACGAGTTAGCAGAGAGAAAAAGAAAAGAGAGAGATGACGTTTGGACACAATGGTTCAAGCCTCGTTCTTCAACATTATGGCGTCTGCGGATAACACTTCAGGCCCCATTCCTCAAAGAAAAGAAAGGTGTACGTGTTAGTGTGCCTTATCTTAGAAAGAAGAGAAATCTTCTTGTTTATGACCATTCTCATCAACAATCTTCATGCTTTTCCCATGTTCGTACAGTCATCAAGTGGATCGACATACATTGGATTATATTTTTGTGCTTCACTTATTCAATCAAAAATTGCAAACAGGCATATGCAATTTTTGAGGGGGAGAAGGGAAAGGATGAAGATACTACATGTTGATGATATTTGAAGAATGGTCATTCGGTTCTTGTACGCAGATATTTTCTCCCTCTAAGGTTTAACACATTTAAACAAGTGGTTTAGGCGTATTACAAGCTTCATGGAACTCTTCATTTGCTAAACCATTGATGAGGAAACAAAAGAGGGGCTGCTTCAAGAGTGTTTTAATCATCTTCTTCTTCGCAGTAGTTTATGGTGCTACACACATATTTATGCTGCATCTGATAAATTTCAACCATCACAGAATCTCAACTATGGCAAAAATGTCATTGCATGCCATTTTTGAGGGGGAGAATAAGTGTATGTCCTTCTCCTTTCGACTATGGCAAAAATGTCATTAGCATGCCACTTTTGAGGGGGAGAATAGGCGTGTGTTCTTTCTCTTCTTTCATGGGAGGAGTAATGTGTATGCTGGGGTTATAAACCATGAAGGGATCGTGCTTAATTATTCGTGTCGGGGTGATTGGTGTCTACCTCTCCGATATATTCCGTGGTTTGTTTCTCTGTTCAAGTTCTATAGTCATTGCGGGGATTCGAACTTGGTGTTATCATTTAGTATTCCAGTTGATTGATTGATCCAGATAAAGAAGAAGATGGTTAATATCAAGACCTTCAAACGTGATCATGACGTTAAAGTGTTGAATCTATAAAAGAGGATGGGCAGTTTGAGGGGGAGCCGATTCAACAACTTCACAAGTTTTTGAAGAGGCTCTTCACATACGATGGCATAATTGAGGGGGAGCAAACTCAATTAGTCATCATCTCATGACTCCTGAATACTTTAGTTCAGGACTCATGAGGTTTATCGACATCTTCTCACGGGCTGATATTATTATTGATAAAGGGCTTCCAGTTATTGATAAAGGGCTTCAAGTTAATGCTTCATGTACACATCATTATGATGATTACGATTAATCGCAACCATCATGGGAGAGGAATGTGTACACCAAGGATGCACAACGAGTTCACGTGATCGGGCTTAATGTCTTATGAAACAAATTAAAGATGATCATTGGTTCAACTTGTTACTTTGGTATTATCACTTCATGTGCACGTCACGGGCTGATTAATCGCAACCATTAGGGGAGAGAGAAATGTGTACATCAGGGATGCACAACAGGTTCACATGATCGAGCTTAATCATTTATTCCGGAGTTGATATCCGCACAGATGATCAGTGCTTTAACCTGTTACTTTGGTGTTATCGTTTCGACTTGTGTTGGGTACATGTGTGCATTATGGGCTTATTTGGTCGATGTAATCTAACTGGAAAGCATTTGGTGAGATGAAGATGTTGATACTCTATTCCCAAATGAACAACCTTGAAGAAGGTCGAGTCTACAGTCCGTTCTACATTTTCTTCTGCGTGTTAGAAGACTAAAGAAGATATGCATTTAATTATCAAAAGACTTCTTCATATTCATGGCATTCATTAAGAATGGTTGTCAGTTTAGGGGAGAGCACTAATTAAGGGAGAGTGAAAAGTATGTGTTAAAATCCCTAATTAGATGTGCTCACATTGCTCTTCAGCAAGTTGATTCTCACAGGATACATTTGAGCTTATTTTGTTCTTCTCACAAGATTTCAAGTATATGGGCGTAAAATGTGTTGCTGATTCTGAGGTATCAAAACCAGCAAGGGGGAAGGAGACATACATCAGAACGCACAATGAGTATACGTGATGAGCTTTACACTTCTACTTTAGTGAAGTTATTCCGGGAAGACAAATGTCATAACCGCAGAGAAGATCAGTGTTTTAACTCGTTCTTTTGGTGTATTATTCCAACTACGTGGGGGAAGAGATGTAAGAAATAGTTTCTGATGACAAAGACGTACACAATTGATTGTGTGTGTACTTCGGGTTTCTGAGCTTCATATAATGAGACTAATTGCATCATTTCAACTACTTGGGGGGAAGTGGTCTCTGGATACTTTTTGGTACGCATTACTTCAGCCTTCAGCGGGAAGAAAGATGAGAAGTATTATTCAAGTGTGAGATGATACGTTGCTGAGCTATCAAAGCTTCACATTGAGAAGGCTCAAGTTCTAACGACTATTCAGGAGCCTCGAACGCTTTGGTGGTGAAAGTTTAAGAGATGTTGACTACTGACTTCTACTACGTACAGACCGATATCCTCTTTTCGGTACTCATGTCAACATCCTCTTAAACTGCATAATATCCTTTGTACATAGCTTAAAACAAAAAGAAATTAGAAAAATATAAAACCTATAAAAACCATAAAAATCTGAAAAACTACAAAAAAAAAAAAAAAAAAAAAAAAAAAAAAAAAAAAAAAAAATCCTCTCACGACATGTCTCTTGTGTAATCAATATTATGTACGTTTCTAGAAATGTCATTCAATAATGACATGGAATCATACATATGCTTGAGCAAGAGTTTTTCTTTTTCAAATAATGTTTTTCTAAAACATGTCGTTTCTCAAAACATTCTTAAAAATATGGCTTGCAGTTATTTTAGACTGTAACCCGGATTTAAACTTATGGCTTACAGTCATTTCAGGCTGTAACCCGAACTTCAAAATTTTGGTTTGCTATTACTTCAGATAGCAACCCGGTCTTAATATTGGGGAAAGTTCGTCGCCAAAAAGACGACTGTTCCTAACAAAGGCATGAATTAATTTATATTCGTGCCTTTCCGATCTGATGTACGCTTAAGTGCATCATTTCTGGTAAAAGAAGAGAAGTCTTCTTTGCATATCAAATATTTTTCCTTCAATGATTCTTCGGGAAAATATTTGCTCCAAACTTGGTGGTACCATGAGATTTTGATCTTAAATCAAATTGAACTCAAAATTTTGATAAAATTTTTCACTCAATCAATGACATCATTTATTTAAGCGTTCACATCCGTCATTGATTGAGGGGGAGAGTGATTTTTCAAAATTTTATGTATCATCAAACTCTCCACACTTTGTACAGAAAAACCTTGCAATAAAACAATTTGTGATGGTTATGTGTCAGAAGGAGAAAATTTTCAAAGAGTTTTCGCTATAACTTCAAATCTTTTGTAAACTCTTCAAATCTGACACATAACAACTTCCCTCACTGATTGAGGGGGAGCAAGAAAAAGGTTCCTTTTATCAGAAAATATTAAAACTAACCGCATTTCTCTCCTAAACGTTTTCTACCTTATTTAAATCAATTGAGATCAAAAATCTCGAAAGATTTGATATTTTGATCGGGGGAGAGAATGTGATTTAAATAAGAAATCTGATAATCAAATTTGATCTTTTCGACTCAATAATAGGCTCCCACATATGTGCTAAACACTTTCAAATATCGATGCACATATTGAGGGGGAGCGAAAGGCGTTTGTGAAAGTAATACCTAAGACCGACCATTTACTTTAATGCACGGAGTTATAAGGATGGTTAAGGTTAGGTATGAGTTCCCATGATCCACCAGAACCGGAAGGATCTTCCCAGGGACAATCCTCTAGATAGATTAGAAGTCCTTAGGAATGATTGAAAAAAGGAGAAAAGTGAGAAAGGGAAGAGTGCGGACTGAGATAGAGCTAGGACTGGAACAAACCCAACAAGGTTCTATTGATGAAGTCTCGGTAAGCACTGAAGGGGTTGAAGAATGAAAAAGAAATGAAATGTGAAAAGGGTGAAAAGAAATATCCCTACATATATTCAACCTTAGGGCAGAAACCGGGTTCAATTCATAAGCTACTGGCGGTTACTAAGGTAACACCGGTATTGAAGACAAGACGTCATGGACCCAGTGATGCACTGCACTAAACTTCCCAACCACTCAAGTTCTCTTAAAAGAGCTTGTTTCATTCTCACGGGGAACCCTGTGCAATGTATCGACCGCTCATTGCGAGCTATGCTGATATCTAAAACAGGAGACGCCTGCCCAGTCTCCAAGAGCGGATCAAAACGCACTATTGAGTCTAGAGCCACGAGATCATCCATAAATCTCACTAGGACACATTCCTAATATGCTTATTGTTTCACACGTTGTGGAAAGTAAGATAAAATATTTAGAGTCCTACGCATTATCCTTGTGGTATTGCCAGAACATCCGAGTGATATGAAAATATTCATGATGAAGATGGAAATCCTTCTAGAGTGAACATCACTCAAGCTCTTGGTAGGTAACATGTGAGATCCTGCAAGGATCAAGCTTGTGACAACTGGAAAGCAACAATGGGGCGGTTCAACATTGAATCAACCTTGTTCCAGGATATGGATTGACGGATACTTTTGCAAAAACCTTTCAATGTGCTCACAAAATAATTTTCGAGCACATTGATTGTGTATAATCTTTCAAACAAAAGTATTTTGGATGGAAATGTGAATCTGAGCATAAAACACTCGTCGTGTCTCAAAAATGTTTATTATATGACACGCGAGTGATTTCTATAAATCAATTTCTCATCAATCAGTGAATATCAATTCACCGATTCACTCTATCGTGCTGTCTGCTTTGAGACGTTCCGGTATGAGAACATGCTTAGTATGATGATTCCAAAGTGGATTCTTTGGTTGATTTATTACTACAAGCTAGAAATTCCTATCAAGGAGAATCCTCTTTAAAGAAGACTCTACCTGATCACAGGTCGATCCTCACGGATTCGAAGGTTAAATCCAACCACCTAGAGCGAGTGACAAAGCCATACTTGCTCTCCAACTTTATTGCTAACTGTTTTATTTCAGGGACACATATAAAGATGGCGTTGGTGGTTCCTAATTCCGGTTGAATCGGGTCAATCCATACCTCATGCTCACACTTCCTACACACTTCAATGATGATCATGAATGATGAGAGACTCACTACAATGAAAGTTGAGAGACTACCAACAACGTTTCCGCAACTCTGATGAAAAGTCTCCTAATACAGAAGGGTGTGAGCTTGATGGTCCCAAAGTCACAACCACATGAAGGCAATACGACTAAGGATGAGCTTGGAGATTTACTGTGGCTGATGATCTCAAAGAAAGCTCAAAGATCACTCACCTCAAAGGAACTCAAATCACAATATCATTGCATGAAGTACAAAGTGTGCTGAACATGAAGAATCAATACTACGAGCTACATGATCACAAGAATGCTTGATGACAAAGATCTTAATCCTCAAAGGTGACCTCGCTTAGGGGGAGATTGTTAGGAATACAAATATTCCTATTGAAGACTCGGTCACCACAAGAATGTAATAGCATTGAGATAGCTCGTAGTTATATTAACATTAGTTTGATATTAGTTTAATAGTTAGTTAATATGTATATAGTATTCGTAGAATGAGTCGGGTCTTCACCCACTGTACTCGCTCTACAGCCTGTTTCATGAGGCACTATACTTGTAATTGTATATATAGCCTTTCCACCCCATTTGGAAAGGTTGGTTGTTTCATTCAATATACACACCTCATTAGGTGTTTCTCTCACTAGAAACTTCCCATCTCTAGTTTACTCTCTCTCTCTCTCTAACTCCAACCATGAGATTCATCTTCTTCCATAATCCAAGACCTCCCAATCCACATAATCAACAATAGTATCGATCCTACAAAACAACCATATTCCTATGTGCAGCATATGCCAGAAAGATCCGAACAGCTTCAAGTCTAGCAACTGGAGCAAAAGATTCCTCAAAATCAATTCCTTTTTCTTGGAAGTATCCTTTAGCTACCAAGCGTGATTTATTACGTATGATAGTGCCATCTGCATCCAGTTTGTTTTTCCAAATCCATTTTAGCCCAATGACAAAGACTCCGTCAGATCTTTCAACTAATTCCCAGACTTCTAATCTTTTGAATTGCTGAAATTCCTCTTGCATAGATTCAATCCAGTTGTCATAGATACAAGTTTCACCATCAGTGTGAAGTCGTTGTCTTGTCATGATTGGTGCATCTGGATGGCCAATAATTTGAACTAGTGGATGATCTCGAGTCCATTTGTGTGTCGAAGGGTGTAGTTGATAGATATCTCTCATGTTAGCAGGATCCAAATTTCGTGTGGACGATTCAGCTACTTTAGGAAATGTTGAAGCCAGTGCAAACGGGTTAAAGAATGCATTTGGATCATACTCTGCGGGTTGTGGAACTGATTGTGGTGTAGGATCTTCAGCTAATTGTCGTGAGTTGGAAGCGGTTTGTTCTGCTGTTATGGGAGATGCAATTGGAGGACTGTCTTTCTTAACAGTTGTAGTAGTTTGTTGAGGTGAGTCAGGTACTTGAATATTTTCAGGTTGTGCAGCGGAAATTGGTGAGACCTTAGAAGAACGGTATTCAATTGTATCATCAAACAGTGGAGCAAACAGAGTTTCCAATGTTTTGCGGTTTAGAGGTAATGTTTCAGCCGAAGAGTCCGGAAAGTTAAGACGGTTTGTTTCGGGTCCTAAGCTATTTTGCTCAGAAGCCATTTGAGTGAGTTCATCAAAATTAGCATGAATAGTTTCTTGAATTTCTCTTGTTTGACGATTCCATATCCGAAATCCTTTGGAATTTTCACAATATCCTTCGAACACTCCGATGTCAGCCTTTGCTTTAAGTTTACCTAAATCATCACGATCATTTTTCGGATAACAAAGTGCTCCAAATACATGAAAGTAATCGATATTTGGTTTTCTTTTGTGAACAAGTTGATAGGGTGTTTTTCGATGGCGTTTTGTGATCATAGAACGGTTTTGGGTGTAACATGCAGTTGAAACAGCTTCCGCCCATAAGTAATCTGGTAATTGAGCATTAATCAACATGGTTCTTGCAGCTTCCACTAACGTCCTGTTGCGTCTTTCGACAACTCCATTCTGTTCTGGACTTCTTGCAATAGATGTTTGATGTTCAATTCCCACTTTCTCAAAATATGACCTAAGTGTCTGATTCTTAAATTCTGTTCCATTGTCAGTTCTTACCATTCGTACCGTGTTACGTAACTGAACTTGAATTTTAGTGAGAAAGGTGATGATCATTGAAGGAGCTTGATCTTTACTTCGAAGAAAATAAACCCAAGTCCATCTGGAGTAGTCATCAACAATTACGAGTATGTAGCATTTACCGTTGATACTTTGAACACGCATCGGGCCATACAAATCCATATGAAGCAATTATAAGACATGATTTGTACTGTGCTAAGTTTTAGAAAGGAAATGAGCTCGAGTACTTTTTCCTTGTTCATAGGCCGAACATAAGTGATCTTTGGTAAATCGGAATCTTGGAAAACCATCAACAAGTTTATGACGAGCAAGTTCAGTCATAGTTTTGAAATTCAAGTGCGAAAGGCGTTTATGCCATAACCAAGATTTAGTTGATTCTGCTTTGGAGAGAAGACATATCGGAGATGTTGCAATCATGTCAGACATCGATATTGTATAAAGATTTGAACCACGTGAGCCAGACATTAGATCATTTCCTTGTAAGTCACGAACGAAACAAGTTTTCTCACGAAATGCTACTTCTAAATCCCCATCACAGAATTGACCGACTGAAAAGAGGTTGTGACCTAAGCCTTCCACATAATAAACACGACTGATTTTGATGTTCCCACTAACATAGTCACCGTATCCCATGATTAAAGCGTAATGATCATTCCCGAATCTGACAGTTCCGATAAACTTTGAAACAAAGTTGACTAACAGTTTGAGGTTGCTTGTCATATGTCGGGTGCATCCGCTATCAACAATCCAAAGAACAATCTGTACCACCTGCATCACAAGAAGACGACGAGGATGGAACAGAAGTAAGGGTGGAACCCAAAGAAAGTGCGGGTTCCTGTTGGTTAGTAGCACACGTATTCAATAATTTAGAAATCCATTTAAATTCAGGTTTATATTGTAACCAACGTTGCCAATTCCAACTAGTTCTCGCTTTCTTTTTTTTGAATTCACTAGTTTTGGGCTTGTTCCTAGATTTGTTCTTATCAACTATGGGGGTGACTGCAATATCATTAGAAGCCGTAGATGGCGGTTTTCCTAAGATAGACTTTGAGGCAATAATGGGCCTAAAAGGAATGCCTGTCTTACGTTTCTTATGACGATTTAAGAGAGAGTTAGCTACACATTTTGCATGATCACCAGATGATACACTTTTATGACAAAACACACAAGATGCATTAATATTCAAAATATTCAAAGGTTCATCATTCGTTACATTGAGATTTTGATTACAATTTGCCAGATTAGAATCTAAATCAGATGCAACATGAGTTTTATTCGAATTCCTAAGTTGATCTTCTACTTCTTGAGCTTCTAGTGTTCCTCTTTTACGTTGGAAGATCCTATTCTTATTACTTTTTCGCTTGGGTCTGCTAACGCTGTTAGTGGAGACTAGTCCTGTTGAAGTGGAAGGGTCAACATTAGTGTTTTGAATATCATTTCCCTTATCAGTTTTGTCTACTTGGTTCAATTCTGGTACTATCACAGTGGTGTCAACAAACTTTCCTTTTTGAAGTAGCTTAATTTTCTCTTTTAAGTCAATGATGATGTGATTTTTATCCTGAATTTCAAACTCAAGTTTCACGTTGCAGTAATTAATGTCATCGCGATTTTGTTGCCATTCAGTGTTTTCAATTTTTAATTCCGCAATTTCCTTCTCATATTTGAGACACGGACTTTTAAAAGACTCAGTATTTTTGCAACTTTGACACGACTTTGAAACATTTTCATTCTGAAGTTGCAATTCTGTTTCAAGACTTTGAGCTTGACACCATTCAAGTCGTTGTTTGAGTTGAAAATTTTCTTTTGTTAAATGTTTTGTCACATCATCATTGTTTTTCCTCAGTATATCATTATCTTGTTTTAATGTCTCAATTTCGGTATTCAGCAAATCATTATCAGCACAGTGATCTTTCACAAGTATAGAAGTACCAGATTTATAGAGATCATTCATGATAATAGACATAATATCAGCATTGAGAACTTGTTCTAAGAGTCGATCAGCATCATTTTTCAAAACTCTGTTTCTATGCTTTTGAACCAAAATTGCATTTTCATTTGATTTGAAAACATCTATCATTGATTTAACTTCTTTTTGCAGATGCTATTCCCAACTTGTAGCACAAAGATGGAGGTGTTGAACAGTTGGCAACAATTGTTTTTGAAAAATATCTCTCTTTTCATGCTCGTAAGCGGATTGAAAAGTTTCAATTTTTATTTCTGAATTACGTTCAATTGTTTCCTCCAAAATTTCGATGTCCTCCATAAAAGTTTTGAAATAGTTTAAAACACGAGAACTTTTTGGTAAAGGTGTTACTTCACCAGAAGATGGTAAAGGACCATTTACTTGTGCTACAGTTTAGACCGGAGCCACATTAGAAGATGAAACATATGACTCAGTGACAAACCAAGATTTTTCAGGTATTTCCTTTTGAGGAACAAAAGATTCAGAAATGTGAGGAGCTTTTGAATAATCATATGGTGTTCAATATTCAACTTGACTCATTTTGGATCGACTCTCTTCTTCAAGTTCTTCCTCTTCCTCAGTATCATAAACAATAGTACGCACAATCATGTCATCACGCATACATTCCATACTGTAAATTTTAGGATTTTGTTTGAACGCTTTGTGAAGAAACATTGATTTGTAATCACCAATTGCAAAACCTTTATCGAGTCTCGGTTTTAAAGTAAACTTCTGAATTGTTGTTACAGAGCCCCCAGTTTTGTAAACAATATTACGAAACTCTTTGAATTGTTTTTCAAGATCAACAATATCACCGAGTAAATTATCTATATATTTCCTTTTTCGTATCTTATGTTCACTAAAATCCTTTTTGCAAATTGACAACTCTGTTTCTGTTTTTGAAAGTTCCTTTTTAAGTTGTTCAACTTGTTTTTGAAGTTCACACTTGTCACTTTCAAGTTCTGAAACCAACTTTCCATTTGACTCAATTTAAAGCTTGCATTTTGTGTTGAAGATCTTGTTCTTTATTGTAATGTTCTTGAAAATCTTTTTCAAAACTTTTTTCCTGTTTAACCTTGGGTTCCAGATTTGAAAGTTGTATTTTGTAACACTCAATGTCTCTGGTAAGTGACTTATTTGTCTCTTTTAAAGCTTTATTTATCTCATTGCATTTCATTATTTGCAATTGTTGAGCGTTCAATTGTTTAGACAACAATATAAGGTCAGGGTCTGGATCATACAATGGTTCATGTTGTTCTAGAGAATCATGTTTATCATTCTCAATAGGATCATCCAATGAAACAACTGTGTCATCATCAAATGTAACAACTGTGTTCATTTGTTCATCTTCTTGAGATGATAAAGATGAGTCAGATGGAATAACTTGCGCCTTATTTGATTCAGAAGCAGATGGTGATGCTATTTCATGTATGAGGCATGTATTAAGATCATGTACCTGAGACAAGCCATCAGTGTCATACACTGGGCCTGAATCATTCATTTGAAGTTCCTGCATGTTGGCCATAAGCATCACAGCTGCATTTGCGTCCAGATCTTCCATGTCATCATCATTGTACGCATTTGCCATGAAGCTGTTCTCCTGCTCAGTGAAATTTCCTTCCTTTTCATCTTTGAGAGCCATGAGTAATGCCTGCTTATGAAACTTACTGCCTCGAGTTCTCGGTTTTGGACATGCAGTTGCAATATGACCTTTCTCATTGCAGTTGTAGCACCATACTGCATTCCCTGAGTTAGAGTTCCCAGTTGCAACATTTTCATTCCTTTGCTGTGTAACACCAGAGTTGTTTCTGAACCCTCCATTGTTGTTGAACCTTTGTTCATTTCCAGAATTTCCTGAATAACCACCTGTTCATCCATAATATCGATTCTGTATCTCAACCCTTCCGTCTTGAATGACAGCTTGAATCCTAGTGTTTGATGAAGAACGAAGACGGTTGTTAGTCTTGTTTGAGAATTTGTTGAAGGCATGAGCAATGAGAGCAAGTCCTTGATTCAATGTATTGAATTCATCATCTTCATCGTCATTAGAGTTAGAGTAGTACATCGACTCACTGTTTTCATAGGGAACTGGTTGATTAAATTGCTGAGCAGAATCATATGGGATCATCTGATTTGGAGTTGTAGGTTGTGGGTAGCTGAAGTAATTCTGTTCTTGAACATAAGCATGATTTGACATTGGAGGTGGAGTGTACTGAGATTGAGCTATGAGTGCCAAAGAATTAGATGTTGGTGGTGGTATGTAACCTCCTCGAAGAGCACGATCTTTCTCCACTTCAGGTTCATGGTGTTTCAGAAAATCATACAACAAGCCATACGGTGCATCATGAAGATTTTTGGTTTGATGAACGAATGTCACATACTTTTGCCAATCCGGACCAAGACTACCAACAAATTTGGAGTTCACTGCGATCCTTGATACAGTAATTTTGTGTCTTTCCAAATCATTTACCACATTAGTGAAACGATGATAGTAGGATTCAAGTGACTCCCCTGGTTCAATTGAGATGTTAGTGTATTCCATGTAGAGTTTGGATTCTATATCATCTTTGTTCAACTGAGTGCCTTCCATTAGGTAATCCCACATTGCTTTAGCCGTTTTCTGTGCATCAACACTTCGATAAATTGGATTAGGTATTCCTTGAAGCATGTAGGCCATGGCATATACATAGCTTCACGATGTAGTTTCTGCTCTTCAGTTAGTAGAGATTCTGGAAGTGGTTTCTCTACTGGAGCCCGAGGAGGATCAGCAGATGGATCTCCTCCTTAAAGTCTACTTGGCCACTCAAATGGTCCTTCAAGTATCACTTGTTTCAAGAATTTCCCATGGGGTTTCTTAAGTTCAAGGAATCGTAAGAATCGACTTGACCACTGAACATAGTTCCCAGGTGTTAGCATTGGAGGTGTTTCAAGTGATCCTGCCTCGTATCTGGATTGTTGAGTTGTAATAACTTCACACATTCTATCAAACCAATGAGGTTGTCTGGACAAATTCTGAGTTGGTTGTTGTGACATTTGATATGGTTGTTGTTGAGGAATGATTTGATGTTGTTGCATCATGAGATATTGTTGTTTTGGCTGAAACGGTTGTTGCTGAAAATGTGACTGTGATTGTTGTGGATACGGTTGTTGCTGATGGTACTGCTGTGGCTGATACTGCTGATGTTGTTGTTTCTGAGGATGAGAGAAGTAGTAATTTGGTGGTTGAGACATCTTAGAACACTTGTGTAATGTTGGATCTTGTAGAAGATTGAAATGTACGTTTCTTTGGTTAAGTTTAAGAATCCTTGGGCAAAGTTGAAATCTTACGCGTAACAACAACTTATGCGTAGACTTAAAGTTATGCGTAGAAAGGTGATGTTATGCGTAAACACAAGGTTTATGCGTAAGATTACTCTTTTTACGCGTAAGATTAAATCTTTTGCGTAAAGCAAGTTTTGTGTAAGGTAAAAACCAAACAAATCTTTCAAACTTGTCCAAGCTTGAAAGATATCCTTAGTCGAAGTATTCCACTAACTTGTCCAAGCTAGGGAAGTACTGAGTCACCTTTGCTAGAAGAGAAGACCTTTGAAGAAACTTTTGCGTAGATTTCAGTAACTTACGCGTAAGAAAATCTTATTCGTAAGATATGACTTCTGCGTAGATCTTTGGTGTTGAAAATAGCTTCAGCGTAGAACTTAGGCGTAGAATCCTCTCTTACGCGTAGAAATGGGGTTTTTCACCAAAACTAATGCGTAAACAGTAAACTTCTGCGTAGGGAGACCAAATAGTACTGTTGACAGCTTTCAGATTGTACTGTTCCACTAACTTATGCGTAGAGTGACCAGAAACAAGTAAAAATCAGTACTTTTTGAAGAAAATTGCTTAGAAATGAGTTTCTTTTGATCAAATAACTTCCCCAACACTTAGAAAACACTAAATATGAAAGTTTTAGGTACCAAAGACTAGTTTTCTAATATCAAAGAAGCTACAAAACTTAAGAAACAAAGACAAAAGTACTAAAAACTATAAAAGATCAAAACTTTATGCAAAATCTAAGCTTCTAATCACTATATCAACCTTGAAACTTGTCCAAGCTTCAAGATTAAGTGAAAGAAACAAAGAAAAAGCAAAAATATAAAGAAAAACACACCTAAACCCCATGTTAACCAAATAAACAACACTTCAATCTCTATTAGGCGAATGATACCACTTGTTAGGTGCCCATAATGATATCATACAAGTAAAGAATGAGATAGATATAAGGATTGGTTGATTACAAGATATGAGAGAATTATAAAAGCAAGAGTTTCATTAGAATATCAAAATAATCAATAAAGTTTAAGGCATCATAAGCCTTGTATTTATAGGAGAATGAACTAGGGCAACACACCCTTCTCCCTTTCTTTTCTAACGTGGGCTTTACTAAAGCCTTTTGGGCCTTAAGGCCTTACATGTATTCATAGACATAATAAAATAACTAACAAAGCAACCTATTACAAAATGTAATGACCGAGACTTGACTAAATACTAAAGTATGTTCCCAACAAGGTTTATGTTGCGTTTGTGATAAGGAGATGGAAGAAATGTTATTATGATGTTGCGCTTTTTTATACGTAGGAAGACATGGAGATATAAGGGTGGATTTATTTGATGTGTTGTGTTCGTTTGTTAAGGAGTTATAAGGTTGGAAAGATTGAATATGTGTATTATTTTGGAGAAGGAGATATTTGGTGACTGCAAGTTTTTTTTAGATGGAGAGAAGGTTGGATGGAGACCTTGAATGTGCGATGTGTGTTTAGGTTTCCATAATGAAAAACTTATATTCTAAAGTGTGCAGGGTTTGTTGTGGATTTGGCTTGGACATTAGATAATAATTATGGGCTTGCTGGATTTTTTAAAGTTGGGTTGCGAATTTTTAGTTAGTATGGGCTAAATCTAAAATTTTTATTAAATTAATTGTGAGGTTGGGCTTATCTAACTATCTTCATGTAGTATACTTATAATGATAAACACGTATGGTTTTGTTGATTATGGATTGAATGATAATGATGAAGAAACTAGAGAGATGAAGTAGGGAACCTTGAGAGAGAAACTAGTGATATTAGATTAATGCAAATGATAAGGTCCAACCCTCTCCCTTGGTGGGAAAGGGGTATTTATAGTACAATACAAAACGCCCTCTCTCGGGCTGTGGATCGGGTAGACAGTGGGTAAAGACCCGTCCTTCCTCCACGATGTTACTTAGACTAAACTAATACTAACTAATGATAGTAATGACTACGAGCTAACTTAATGCTATTAGATACTCGGGGTGACCGAGTCTTTTATATGAATATTCGTATTTCTAACAATCTCCCCCTAAGGGAGGTCACCCCGAAATTTACAACTTGAATTCTAGCATTCTAATCTTTGAAGTTAACTTTGTAGCTCGTAGTCTTCGATTCTTCATAGCCATAGATCTTTGTGCTTCAAGCAGTGGACTTTAGATGACTTGTTGCATATCTGGGATGATCTTCGAGAATTCATTGAGATAATCATCCACCTTTCATCTTCAAGTCATCTTTAGCATCATCGTCTCCATGTGAAGTTGTGATTGTTGAATTGGCGTGCTCACACTTTTCTTTGAATCATGTTTTCAGCATCAGAGTAGCAGAAGCTTTGGATGAAGGCCTTTGAGTTCTCATGATTTCTTTGACATAGATGAGAAAGTGTGAGCACGGGGTGACGGATCGACATCTTTTCAGCAATCATCAGATATTCCTGTAAGCAAACAGTTAGCAATAAATCGACTGGTACTTACAGATTTGGAATTATAGATCATCAACAACATAGTGTGAAGACTCCTTCTAACCCTTACCAAGTCCATTCCCAATCAGCAACCCCCGAGAGGATTAACACGATCTACCTAAGTAGATCAACGATTGGGTGAGTCGCCGGAGATCACTCCAGGACTGTAGACCGTTTGTAACCGCCACGACCACTACGCGTAATCCACAAGGAATTACCTAAGTGACCTACTTTCAATCACTGATAATTACATTAGTAATTTCTCTCATGAATGTTCTGGTAGATTGCTAAGATCTACGCAGGACTCTCAAATGTGCAACTGGTGTCCTTGATAATGAATCACCAGTGCAAAATTATCCAGTGTTCCTATTGAGATCTTTTGATGCATCTCGAGGCTCTAGACTCGATAAGTGCATAATTTGGTCGTCGGAGACTTGAGTGGTGTCTCCTGTTTCAATATCAACATGGCTTGTAATGAGCGGTCGATAGAATATGCAGGGTTCCCCATGAGAATGAAACAAGCTCTTTTGAGAGAACTTTAGTGGTTAGAAGGTTTAGTGTAGTGCGTCACTGGGTCCATGATGTCTTGTCTTCAATACCGGTGTTACCTTAGTAACCACGAGTAGCATATGAATTGAACCCGGTTTCCGCCCTAAGGTTGAATAATTGGAGGGCTATTTCTTTTCACCCTTTCTCATTTCATTTCTTTTTAATTCTTCAACCCCTTCTTTCTCCATTCTCATATTACTCCTTTTTTCATAATCATGCCTACGGACTTTCTAATACTATCTATTCGGTATTGTCCATGGGTAGATCCCTCCGGCTCTGGTTGATCATAGGATGGTTTTCCTAACCTTAGTCACCTTATAACTTCATGACTATCCTATGTTGCCATACACCAAATCATTGAAAATTCTCTCAACGAGTTTATGATTAAGAAACACATTTTGTTAACACGTTGAGAGTTCTAACATTTTCAAATGCTCCCCCTTTTCATGTGCTCACATGTATTGATTTGAAAATTTGCACATGTTGGGAAGAGTTCTCACTTTTTGAATTGATCCACTCTTAGTGACCATGACCGATTCGAGACACGTTTACATCACTAGTTAGACTAGCTTGAAATTATTACCCGGCCTGGTCAAGATCACTGAGAGTTTCTCGAAACGGTACACTCTACTCAGACACGTCCTCTTCGAGACACGTTTACATCACTGGTTAGACCAGCTTGAAATTATTACCCGGCCAGGACAAGTCCTTTCGATTAACTGACAGTTTTTGTTTCGTGAATTCATTGGTCTAGTCTAAGACTTGCTCATGTGAGATGTTACGATCCTTTTTCACAAACCATTTGCTCCCCCTCAATATATGCATTGATATACAAAAGAGTTTAGAACATATGGGAGAGCTTACCTTAAAGTCCAAAACATCACATTTTAATCAGGTTTCATATTTAAATCACATTTTCTCCCTCGATCAAAAATTTCAAACCATTTGAGATTTGTGATCCTAAGTGATTTAAATAAGTTCAAAGATTTAGGGAGAAAAATGTGGTCAGATTTAAGAATGACTGATTATGAGATGATACATTTGCTCCCCCTCAATCCTTGAGGGAGCATGTTATGTGTCAGAAATGATGAGTTTTTAAATGATTTAGTGTTTAACGATAAACTCATGAAAAATTCATATTCTAACACATAACAATCACATTTCATACACTGCTTTTTATGTACAATGATCTTGTTTTGATGATATAGAATTTTTGAAATCGTTCTCCCCCTCAATTGATGACTCATTTTCAATATATCATCTTACTCAAAATATTAATCATTTAGCATCGATTGAGTGACAAATTTTGTACAAAATTTCAAGTTTGATTGATTTTCAAAAATCATGGTACCACCAAGTTTGGTACAAATACTTTCCCGAAGAATCATTGAAGGAAAAATATTCGTGATATAAAGAAGAATTCTCTTCTTACACGAGAAATGATGCACTGAAACGTAAATCTTTTCGAGGAAACGTGGATATAAAGTAATCCATGCCCGAGTGAACATCACCCAATAAAAGTAACTACCGTCTTTTTGGCGACGAGTATTCCTCATTTTGAAGAATGGGTTGCTATCTGAAGTAATAGCAAACCGTTTGAAAGAATATTTTGGGAAACGACGTGTTTTAGAAAAAAAAACATTATTTGAAGTTAAAAGAAAAACTCTTGCTCAAGCATATGTAAGTTTCCGTGTCATTATTGAATGACATTTCTAGAAACATACATAATATTGATTACACAAGAGACATGTCGAAAGAAGAATATTTTTTTGGATTTTAAAGATTTTTCAGATTTTTATAGTTTTTGTAGGTTTTATATTTTTCTATTTTCTTTTTGTTTTAAGCTATATACAAGGATATGTGCGGAGAATCCTTTACTCCTCATTTTCTTCCTCAAGACGCTTAAGAGATTCTGGCGTAAGGCTCTTCATCCCTAGTCGTGGAAGAATAAACTGAAACCTTTCTCGCGGAAGAGCCTTAGTAAAGATGCCAGCCAGCTGAAACTCTGTCTTCACGAAGTAAAGTTCCGCCACCCCTTTCTCTACTTGTTCCCTGATGAAGTGATGACGGATGTCGATATGCTTGGATCTGGAATGCTGGACATTGTTACAGCATAAAGCAATGGCACTTTTGTTATCACAATACATCGGAACTTTGTTGAAGACAAAGCCGTAGTCCGATAGTTGAGATCGCATCCACAAAATTTGAGCACAACATGAGGACATAGCGATGTATTCAGCCTCTGTGGATGATATGGATGTACACATTTGCTTCTTTGATGACCAGCTTACAAGTTTCTCACCCAGAAATTGAGCACCTCCTGACGTACTTTGTCGAGTATCTTGACACCCCGCATGATCAGCATTTGAGTAAGCCGTGAGAGCCATAGCAGTGTCTTTGGGGTACCAGAGACCCATGTGGATGGTCCCTTGGAGATACCTAATTATCCTCTTGACTGCTTCTAAGTGCTTTTTGGTAGGCTTGGATTGATACCGAGCACACATGCATATAGTAAATAGAAGATCTGGCCTGCTTGCAGTGAGATACATGAGAGATCCAATCGTGCTTCTGTATTTGGTTTGATCAACTTGTACTCCTGATGAGTCATCATCAAGTTTGGATCTCTCAACCATTGGAGTGTCAACTGAGTCGCTTGCATCAAAGCCAAATTTCTTCAGGATGTCATTAGCATATTTAGCTTGATTAATGAAGATGCCACTTGGATTTTGTGAGATTTGTAGCCCCAAGAAGAACGACATCTGTCCCATCATCGACATTTGAAACTTGGAACTCATTTCCTTAGAGAATCGATCACATTCGGTGAGATCAGAAGATGCAAATATGATGTCATCTACATAAATCTGAATGTGAAGTAGATGAATTCCAGTCTTCCTAGTGAACAAGGTAGGATCAACGACACCCTTGGTGAATTGGTTTGCTAGAAGAAACTTGGACAAGGTGTCGTACCAAGCCCTAGGTGCTTGTTTTAGGCTATAGAGAGCTTTCTTCAAATGATACACATGATTTGGCCGTTCCGGATCCGTGAATCCTTCAGGCTGAGTAACGTAGACCACTTTTTTTAAATCTCCATTCAGGAAAGTAGTCTTAACATCCATTTGGTAGACAATCATGTTACTGCTAGCAGCATTGGCGAGAAATACTCTAATGGCCTCAATACGAGCTACAGGTGCAAACGATTCTTCAAAGTCAATTCCCTCTTATTGACTGTATCCCTTTGCAACTAACCGTTCCTTGTTTTTCAAAACATCGCCATGCTCATCAAGTTTTACTTTAAATATTCACTTGAGAGCAATGATCATTGCGCATTCCGGAGGAGGCACCAATTCCCATACATCAAGACGATCGAATTCATGGATCTCTTCTTGCATTGCTGTGAACCAGCACTCTTTGGACAGAGCTTCCTTGAAATCGTTGGGTTCGGTCTTGGATAGAATGGAGTTAAAGAAGCACCACAAGGCATCAGTGGCTAGTTGTTTTCTTGTAGACACTGTTCGAGAGGGATTCCCTATGATGTTGTCAATAGGGTGATCGTTAGTCCATTTTCTGAGATGTTCGTGAGGTTGACGGTAGTGAACTGATGTAGCAGAGTTTGATTCTCCTGAGGAGGATGCATCATGAGAGAATTCAGGAGCAAAAATATTTTCAAACGGCTCATCTTCTCGTGGAGCAAAAGGATTAACTTCACATGAATTATCTGCTACCGTTCCTTGATGTTAAGAGGATGATTGTACATTCGATGCATGTTAAGAGTGACTAGATACTGGAGCATCCTGACCAAGAGAGATGGAAGAGGAAGGATCATTAGTAGCATGTGGAGCATTAACAACCGAATCATTGTGATTTGCCATAGGTGGTTCAGGCACGTGAGGTTGTTGTGGCTCAAAGTACTCATCAAACATAGGATCAAATAACTTTTTCAATTCCTCACTAGTGGGAGGTACATATGGAATGGCAGGATTGGGATTCTGTATAAGGGTCGAACTAATTGGTCCAGGAGATAAAAGATTTGGTGCGGGTCCAGAACTTGTGTGTCCTGAAACCGTATGCTCTGTCAGCTCATCAAACGTGACATGGATTGTTTCCATGATTTGTCGGGTTCTCTTGTTGTAGATTCGGTACCCCTTTCGATTTGGTGCATAACCAACAAATACCCCAATATCAGCCGTAGCCTTTAGCTTACCTAAGTCTTCACTATCGTTTGTTGGATAACAAAGAGCTCCAAACACATGAAGAAAGGAAAGATCAGGTTTTCTGAGATGCACCAGCTCATAAGGTGTTTTGCTGTGGAGAGGATGTATCAATGATCGATTTTGAGTATAGCAAGCAGTAGCAATAGCCTCAGCCCATAGAAACATTGGAGTTCTAGAAAATATCATCATAGTACGAGCAGCTTCAACTAGAGTACGATTCCGTCTTTCAACAACTCCATTTTGTTGAGGAGGTCGAGGAATACTTGTTTGATGACTGATACCAACACTTTCATATAATTGAGTGAGTTGTTTATTGGCAAACTCTGTTCCATTGTCTGTGCGTATGATTCTAACAGTTTTGTTGAGCCTTACTTGCAGTTGCTTGATAAGTTTAATGATGATCTTTGGAGTTTTATCCTTGGATCTCAAAAACTTCACCCATGTAAATTGTGAGTAATCGTCAACAATCATGAGAATGTATCTTTTCCCATTGAAACTCTACACTCTCATTGGTCCGCACAGCTCCATGTGAAGGGTATGGAGAACTTCTGTAATGGAGTTGGCCGGCTTGGGTTTGTAAGTGTGTTTCTTGCTTTTTCCCAATTGACATGCTGAACAAAGATGATCCTTTTCATACTTGAATCTGGGCTTGCCTCGAACAAGATCCTTGCGAGTAAGTTCATTAATGGTTCCGAAGTTCAAGTGGTTCAACCGGCGATGCCATAACCATGATTTGTTCTTCGAGGCCTTAGAGAGCAAGCAAATGGGTGAGGACCGCATCATATCTTCGATAGAGATGGTGTAAAGATTTGTGCTACGACTTCCTTAAAGAAGATCAACTCCATCCAATTCTATAAAAAAGCAAGTGTGCTTTCTGAAGGCCACTTCCAGATCGGAGTCACAGAATTATCCAACAGAGAATAGATTGTGCCCAAGTTCTTCCACATAGTAAACTCTAGAAATCACACTGTCACCAAACACATAATCACCATAGCCCATAATGGCTCCAAAATGGTCGTTCCCGAATCTGATAGTCCCGGGAACTTTTTCACAAAATTTTTGAGCCGAGAGCGATCCCCAGTCATATGTTTTGAGCAGCCTGAGTCCAAATACCACAGGACGATTTGTACGACCTGCATTTGAAACCAAAAAGATATAGATAACTGAAAAATATGGATCCCCAAGTGTATTTGGGATCCAATTGGTTAGCACACACATACTTAGGAGAAACAGGATTAGCATATGCAATGGTTTCCTCAGAGGAAACGATACTAGTGGGTGCTACTGACTTATCATCAAGGCATTGTGTCACTAAAGGGAATTTTCTTCCAGTTGCCTTCCATTTCTTAGCCTCTAAAGACTTGGGATTGGTCATTTTTGTTAATGGGCATTTCTTTGCCTCTAAATACTAGAATCAACACGATTCTTTTCATTCAAATCAAACTTATTGTTCCTAGGATGGTCTTCTACTTTCTTCCCTTGAACACTCTTAGCTGGTGAAGTCTTATCATTCCTTGTATTGCATCTATGCTTTGACCCGCTAGCTTTAGTGTCATTGCTTACTCAAAGTGTTCAAAACCCCTTTCATGAAATTAACAAGCAGTTAATGTAGAATCAGTAGCAGTGTAGAATACATCTTGTGCAATACACTTAGCAATCAAATTGTCATTCATGATAAGGGCATTTTTCCTCGCTATTTCACTATATTGAAGATCTATTGCAATTTGTTTTCCCTCATTTTCCACATTTTTAAACACCTATTTCATTTCTTTCACTTCAGTTTCAAGGGATTGTTGTAAGCCCTCAAAGTGTTCTTTGATTAGTTTAAAAAATGGGATAACTTCCGTCAAGTAACACTCTTTTGTAAGCTCAAAACCCCTTTCACCCTCAATAATTCCCGTTGGTGTAATTCTCATTTTACAAGTTTTATCAAAGTCGGCAAACATTTGACATAGTACATATATGCTAATAAGAGTCTTACATTGTGTGGAAAGTGATAATTGAACTAAGTGCATAGGTGTATTGGGGGGATACACCAGTGGGGCAGCAACCTTAAGAGGGGTTTTGGCCTTAAGTTCTTCAGCTTTCATTTTTTCCACGTCTAGGGACCAAAATACTTGCTCAGGTGTTACCTTAGATTGGGGTGCAAAAACAGTCAATCGATTTTGTTCATAGTAATTATGTGTTTTGATACTGACACGTTTTTTTAATGCACTTTGGATCCTTCATTTTGTTTTCTAACTTCTCCCTATTGACCGATTCTATCTCATCCATCTCTTCATCAGACCAACAATTGGGGGGGGGGGGGGCATGATTAGGTTTAAACATCACATTAGCATCATACAAGGCAGGTTGAGAGGCACTAACGCTCTTAAGGAAGTTCGTTTTAGGCACTCCTAAATCCTTATTACTATGCTTATCCCGCAATTTAATGTGCTTTTGTATCATTTGAGCTATTTGTACGGTTTGGACTTGGGTGTACAATTTGTTTTCAAGTTAGTTTTTCAATGCCTTAAGATTAGAGAAATCATTTAAGAGTTTAGTTTCTTTTTCTTGAAAATCACCTTTTAGTGCACTTACACTATCCTGAATCTCCTGTTTTTCTTTAACAGCTTGATCATGTTGATTTTGTACAGACTTTATCTCTTGTTTTAATGTTTCTTCCCTTAATTTATATTCAGTTATATATGCACGCATTTGCCAATCCATTTTTTGTTCACGTTCGGTTAGCTCAAATTTTGTACGTTGTTCATAATAAGTCACTTGATCCTTAAGAATACTAATCCTAGTGGTCAAGGTGTAGTGTACTCATCCAATTCACACACATTATCACCAACAGAGAATGCATCACTTGGTACAATAGACTCAACATTGTGCATTACATATTGTTCATATGGGACAACATTTTTATTTCCCATATTACCAATATCTAATCCCACCACGTTTGCTTGTTGTACTTCGTTAGTAATCCTTTGGTCATGCATATCATCATTATCACACACAATCGAAGATGCTCCACTAGATACATCAGATTTTTTTATTGAGATCCATATGTTGCTCAATTGGATAAACATTGTTGCTTTCTAATTCAAGGTCATTTGAATCAGCAACATTAATCAGATGTATATCGTTGAGAATCTTCGATTCATCAACACTTTTACATACATCATACAACTTAAGTACCTCAGATATAATGGATGACTTGGAGGAGCCGGATTGTTGAGGTGATGAGACAGCTGATGATAAATTTTCCATGAAAATGATTTGTGCAGTGGGTTCATCATCAACATCTGAGTCAAAAGCATCACAATCCTCTGCCTGAAAGATGTTTGGATCATTAAGTGCTAAGTCCTGAACAGGTTGGTCATCTACATCAGCATCAAAAGTGTTTCCTTCATCACCAGCTAGGAATAACAGCTGCTCCTCATCCAATGCCGCTACACTTTCCTGTGCTTGCATCAGCAGCATCTTATCCTTAAAGTAGTCTGAGTTTTGGGGACGCTTAGGTTGAGTGCAATTCCTAGCAATGTGACATAACACACCACAGTCGTAGCATTTGGGTTGTCTTCCTTGTCCCTGATTAGCATTACCAACTCTGTTCCGAGCAAACCCCTGTACTCCATTCCTTTGATTGACATTTTGCCTTCCTTGAACCATAACACGTCCATCTTCCACAATCGCAAGATTACGTGGGTTAGATGATGTTCTGAGTTGGTTGTTAGTCTGAGGAAGTGTCGCTCTGAATTGCTAAACAAGTAGAGACACTTGGTTGGATAGGTTATCAATCATCTTATCAGTGTGAGAGTATCCCGAGTCCAGTTGGGTGCTCTTGACACTTGGTGATTGCACATATGATTGAACAGTGGATGACTGGTTCTGTGTGGTTGGTACAGGATGGTGAAAGACCTGATCATGAGATGGTTGGTTGAGTGTTTGAACATTGGATATGAATGCAAGGGGATCAGTTGTGGAGGTTGGATTGAGCTTGTCCCTCAATTGACGGTCATACACTGCATGCTTCTCATGTTGTTGTAAGTAAGCATAGAGTTGTTCATAGTTAGTATTTCTGAGTCCCTTGTTAAGTTTAACTGCCGTGACAAACCGATCCCATTCATGTGACATATTGTTGACAAACTTTGAGTTGAGTTGTATGTTGGGCATTGTCATTCGGATCATCTTCATGTCATTAACAAGCTTGTGAAATCTGATGTAGTAATCAGTGATGTTTTCACCAGGATTCATCTTGAAATGTTCAAATTCATCATACAGATGTGATCACGATCTTCTTTGGTAAGTTCTGAGCCAGCAAGAAGCATTTTGACATTGTCCCAAACAGCTTTGGCATCCGTGTTAAAGTTAATGAGCTTGTACACATTCCTGGGTAATCCTTGTATCACAATGATGGAGGCTCGAATATCTGCATCATATCACTTCTTTTCAACATCGCTAAGATCATTGTAAGTACGTGGCCTGTCAATTCCAAAGGTGACAGTCCCATCATCAGCAGTGGAGATAACATCTCTTGTTGTGCCCATCTGAAGAGGCCCTTCGTCAATTGATCGAAGAATGTTCTCACCATTTTCCTTACCCCGGCAATAAAGTCGAGTTCTCTGTGCCCATGATTCATAGTCAGTCCTATCGAGCATAGGAGGTCGGGTATCGGATCCATCCGCTTGAATGTCATCAGTTGAAGCTGAAGTAGCCATGTCGTAACATTAGACTAAGTATGAGATCTTGGATAAATCACAATTAGTGCTTAGTGTCAAGTCGCGACAAGTCAGGTTACAATAAATCAAATCGTGATAAGTCAAGTTACAAGGGTTAACTTATAACATCAAATCACAGTTAGACTATTAGTAACAACTCACGTCACAACAATTCACAACTCACTAATAAGCAACAAATCTCTAGAAACTCAAACTGAGCAAACCGCTAGTCACCACAACTCGCTAGAATTACCAAATAGCTGAAAATAACCAAACCGCTGAACCTGCAACTCGCTAAGATGACAATTTAACAACACGCTAGAATAAGGCAACTAGCTAAACCACCAACTCGCTGGATTAGCCAAACCGCTGAAGTTACAACTCGCTGGAATAGTAACAAATCAACTCGCTAGATTGAGCAAACCGTTAATCACTACAACTCGCTAGAATCAGACAACTAACTAAACCACCAACACGCTGGATTAACCAACCCGTTGAGAACGCAACTCGCTGGAACAGTAAGACAAAAATGTCGCTATCTAGCGATTTGTCTTTATATCCCAAAATGGCAAACGGATAACCCTTTACTTCCAACTAGCTGAAATATTAATCAAACCGCTACTATGAAGAATGATGAAATCCTCAACTCGCTAGAATGAACAACACTACGAAATGCTTCAAATGTCCACGAAATAGATTAAACAACGTATCCAAGAGCAAACCAAGATACCAACAACACTTCTAGACAAGAAAGTACAAGAAAAATCTACAAAGAAACACCTAACGAGATCAAACAAGGTTGAAAACTACTCACACAAGTTGAACGACTATTAAACCACAAAACCAAGAAGCAAATCCGAATATTCAAGCCCCTAGGATGAAACTATGGCTCTTGATACAAATTGTAGTATACTTATAATGATAAACACGTATGGTTTTGTTGTTTATGGATTGAATGATAATGATGAAGAAACTAGAGAGATGAAGTAGGGAACCTTGAGAGAGAAACTAGTGATATTAGATTAATGCAAATGAGAAGGTTTAACCCTCTCCCTTGGTGGGAGAACGGTATTTATAGTACAATACAAAACGCCCTCTCTCAGGCTGTGGATCTGGTATACAGTGGGTAAAGACCCGTCCTTCCTCCACGATGTTACTTAAACTAAACTAATACTAACTAATGATAGTAATGACTACGAGCTAACTTAATGCTATTAGATACTCGGGGTGACCGTGTCTTTATATAAATATTCGTATTCCTAACACTTCACAATATTACCGTGTATCGTTTTTATATTTTTAAAAATATCACATGTGCACCCTACAACTTTTGTATGAAATATATATATATATATATATATATATATATATATATATATATATATATATATATATATATATATATATATTCTTTTTACTTAAAATCTCGCTATTTAAAGTTATTGTCACAAAACGCATATATCTAGAAAACGTTGCTCGCCAAAATTTTAATTTTAGGGTACCCGCCGCCGTATCGCACGAGTACCCTGCTAGTATCTCTTAAGATAATAGGAATTCAACATTTTTTCTTAAAAGAAAATATTTAACAACTTATCGGAAGGTTAGAGCGTAACGTGGAGGTGACACCTCGGGATGCCTTAGCTCCACCATAGCGCACCTTTTAGAACCTTAGTACGGTTACTCTTTAGTCTATTTATGTACTGATCAAGTTGTTTAGATGACTAATAAAATTAAAGTCATCTTGTAGAATAGGTCATTTGATCAATTCGCATCATATACACTAATGATGTCTTTTAACAAACTCCATTACAACCTTGTCTGTAATTTTCTCTCTATTAATTTAGCTTTTTAGTGAATTATTTGAGTTGGCATGCCAGATTTATTCTGAAGAATTGTTCCATGATTTATTTCATATGTAACAAAACATACAACGGTTACGTGTGTTTTCCAGAGAAACACTCCGCGACTGAGGTATGATCAAGGGTATAAATAGCGTGAGGAGTGGCGTGGCGGCATGGTCAAGCTTCAAGCCTTAGCGTGAGGCATGACGGCATGGCATTTTTAAGGCGTGAATTAAGGTGGCAAAAAGTATTTATAGATTTATAGATTTATATTATATTTTATTGGTATATCATGTTTCATATACATAGAGTTTACAAAAAGTGTTATACATAAGCAATAAAGTCAAGAAACTCTTTTTATATTTGTAATCTTCTTCAAATACTAGTAAACCCCTAAACGCCAAATACCAGTAAACCTCAAATACGATGCCGAAATTTCAATTACTAGTAAATCCCTAAACGCCTCAAATACCAATACACATTATCGCGCCTCATCTCATGCCAAGCCTTAAGACGACGCCTTGATCTATTGCGTGACGTGGAGGTGACGCCTCATGTCTTTGCCAGGCCTTTGCGGCGCCAAAGCGCGCCTTTTAAAACACTGGGTATGATAGATACCCATCAGCTTGCAATCCAGAAACACGCATATGCGTGCATAAACATGAATGATAGGTGTAAGTGTTTTAATTGATTAAAGAAAAACAAACTAACCAATTAATTGCAATTGTTTAATTGGATTACCTGTATGTTCATAATTCTCCTAATTTTTACTTTGTGTTCCTTTTCAATCACCATATATGTCTTATCTTTTTAAACTTCATAGTATACTTTAGGGCTGAGCATGGAAGGTTTAAAACCGAATCGGACCGACAAAACCGACAAAAATCAAGTCGACCCGACAAACCGTCGGTTCGGTTTTGATTTAGGCTTTTCATGATTTTCGGTTTCGGGTCGGGTCGATTCGGCTCAAAATCAACAAAAACACACACAAACACACATAACCGAACCGACAGACACGAAACACAAAACCGAACCGAACCAACCATATTTAGTTCGGTTTTGGTTTAGATTTTTTACGATTTTCGGTTTTATCGGTTCGGGTCGAGCCGGCTTTAGCCCGATTCTCACCCTAGTATATTCTGATTATAAAATCTCCTAGTCAACTTGTAGTTCGGTATCCTAGGGCCTAGGCCCACACGTGAGATGTTTTTTTAGCTTTAAATATTAATTTGTATGATCGCATATCAACTTGACAATATAAAAAGATTAGCATTCAAAGGCCTGTGTTAAGCTTCGAAACGCATCGCTCGGCTTCATACTCGCCGGCAATTAAGTTACTAAAAAAATGTTAACATATCGACGACTTTATAAACAATGAAGACTGATATTTAATATTTGTATGAGCAAAGATCATTTGAGGACCAAATTTTTTTTACATACTAAGGGACTAATCCCCACCCTTCATTTTTATTTGATCTAATTGATGAGATTAATCCCAATAATTTAAAAAACCCACTTTCAACTTTTTTTTTTCAAATATTAATATCTTTCAAACCGTTAATCATTAAGCGAAAAAAATTATACCGTTACGACGAGCATTTAATTATCTTTCTATAGATAGGCACTTTGACATTTTTTTGTTTTTTTCACGTTTTTTTTTCGTGTCCGAAAAAATCATATATGATATTAAATATCATATATGATATGATAGTACATATCATATATGATATGATATGTAATATCATATATGATTTTTTTTCGGTCACGAAAAAAAAAAGGTGAAAAAAATGATTTTTTTTCTTTTTTTCGAAAGTATATCAAAGTGTTCGTCTATAGAAAGATAATTAAATGGCCTTCGCGATGGTGTAATTATTTTCGTTTAACGATTAACGGTTTAAGAGATATTTAAATTATAAAAAAATTGGTGAAATATTAAAATGCTTTTAATCTCAACCATTGATTTCCTTTTTAGATGGATGGTGGGGATGAGTCCCTTGGTATGTGAGGAATATTTGGTTTGTAGAATAACTCGACTCTATTTGTATAGAGCAAATAGTTATAATACATGTGCATGATTATCGATTAAAAAATAAATCAGTTAACATATTTTAAAGAGGAGAGTTATATTAAATATCAAACTTTTCTTATATATTAAGGGACACATCTCCACCATCCATATAAAAATAAATCAATGGTTGAGATTAAAAACATTTTAATATTTCACCAATTTTTAAAAATTTAAATATCTCTTAAACCGTTAATCGTTAAGCGAAAATTATCATCGCTACGAGCATTTAATTATCTTTCTATAGACAGGCACTTTGATATACTTTCGACAAAATTTTTTTTCACGTTTTTTTTTGTGGCCGAAAAAATCATATATAATATATGATATATCATATATGATTTTTTCGGCCACGAAAAAAAGTGAAAAAAAAATGAAAAAAAAATCAAAAATATATCAAAGTGCCTATCTATAGAAAGATAATTAAATGCACGTCGTAACGGTATATCTTTTTTCGCTAAACGATTAACAGTTTGAAAATTATTAATATTTGAAAAAAAAAATGAAAGTGGGTTTTTTAAATTGTTGGGATTAATCTCATCCATTAGATCAAATAAAGATGGAGGGTGGAGATTAGTCTCTTGGTATGTAAAAAAGTTTGGTCATCAAATAATCTTAAATCTATTTTAAATGGTTTAACTTGGTGGAATAAAAATAAAAACCACGTGTATATGTGTTATAATCTACCTATTATTTTAGTAGAATGCTTTTGGATTAAAAATAATATTTTATTATTCAAACAAAATCACATGATGACTTGACTTGAATAAGATGTTAGTGATATATGCTTTTAGTTTTGCAAACCCGTGCTATCAATTTACGATGTGTTTTATAATTGTGGTATTTCTTTTACTTATATTTTTGTTAAAATATATAGCATATTTAGATAGCTTTGAAGATTGATTTATTTTCTTGATTATAAGTAACCATCATACCATGTTTATCGATGTACATTTTTGTTTGAAAATTGTATTTTCATAAGTTTGTGTTATTTACTTCTCAAGTTTAACTATAAAATTACCAAATTAACATAGATGTTTACACTATAGCTTCTTTATTATATAAAGAGAAATAAAAAAAGATGTAATGGTAGAATATGTTTCCGTATAATGTATAAGTATAATTTTTCTCTAAGACCGAACTATATAAGAAAATTATTATTACTTGCATAAGTAAATTATAAATGCATGAAAACAATGACAAAGAGTACATTCAGAAGTATTTTAGGATTGTTTGAATCCTTACCGACCTTTCACTTTAGTGCAACTTTTTTCACAATTGGCCTAAATCATCAAGGTTAAAGACACCCATATTTTAGACCGTTGCTTGACACCCATAGTGTTATCAATGATAGGAAACACTTGCTAAGTTTCATTAACTCATTCAAAGACACCTGTTAAGAATTTCTACCATAAAATTCCTCATATAGGCACTAAAACACATCTTTGGTACATTAAAATACATTCATGTATTATCTAAATCAGCAACTCAACTTAATTATACATTCATACCTTGAGAAGGCGTAGAAACTCCTTTCACGACAATCATGTGTTGATACTTAATCCTCCTCTAAAAAACGCACACAACAAATTGCATTACATTTTAGTGTGTGCGATAAGATCATAAAACTGCAAACACTAGTAACATGTTGGATTATAGTGAGGATAACAACAAAGTTAGTCATAACATCAAATAAGAAAACTTCAGATTAGAACTAAAGGCGTGTTTGGGTTATGCTTAGTAAAGGTGCTTACTGACTTATTCTACCATAACACAATAAGTTTATGATAATGCTTTAAGCTTTTTTGAGAATCTTAATAAAAAAACACCTGAACTCACAACTAATTCTATCATATCTTAGTGTGTTTATAGTTGTTGGGAATTATGCTAACAGTTACCACTGATAAGCTTGGAGGAAGACACTGCTGAAGAATGCACTAGCAGTGGACATCATTACCACTGCTAGTACATATTGTTACCACTGCTTATTAGATAAATGTTATGTAATCGTGTATTAGATAAGTATAGAAAAGATCTTCTGCATATTCTATTTTGTTAGGCTTATACTTATCTTGTAAAGGACTCCTTGTGTCCTATAAAAGGAGGTCATAGGGTTAGGTTTTATATACGTATCAATAGCAAAAGCTTCAAGGTGTAACCTTAGTGATAACTAAGATCACTCGTATTATTATCAATACTATTGAAGCTACAAGTTTGGTTAAACCCTGTGTTCTTATTGTTCTATTCATAAACAACTCATATACAACACTCAAATACATCTTCTAAATACTTTGTGGTAAATTCCGCGTGCTACAAAGTAAATACTCAAAGTATCTATCTAACACAAGGCGTGTGTTTAGATCCTCATCAAGTGGTATCAGAGCCAGGTTCTGATACTTTGAATTAGAAGATCCAAAGATTTCAACTCACTTTTGCAAGTCCAATGGAGATGGAGAACAATCAGTCAAATATTGCAGCAAGGCTTCCTAAGCTCAAATTCAATGAGTATGAGATGTAGAGGATAATGATAGAGCAGTTCTTTCTTGTACAAGATTATGCTCTATGGGAAATCATCATGTATGGTGATTCATTAAAGCCTGGTACTTCTACAGAAACAATTGATGGCAAAACTGTTCAGACACTTAATACTGGACCAGTTAATAATGAAGAGAGGCTTCAGAAGAAGAATGACCTGAAGGCAAGAAGTTTACTGCTAATGACTCTTCCTAAGGATCAAATCATAGCCTTCAGCAAATACAAAACTGCTAAGACCTTGTTTGAAGAGATTTGCTTAGTTTTTGGTGGCAATGATGCTACCAAAAAGGCTCAGAAAACCTTGTTGAAGTAAAACTATGAAAACTTCTCTTCAACAAATAATGAGTCTATTGATAGTATCTTCACAAAACTCCACAAGATTGTAACACAACTTACTATCTTTGGCATTGAGGTAGATAGGGAAGGCCTCAACTTGAAGTTTTTAAGGAGTTTACCTTTTGAGTTTCACACTAATGTTATTGTCTGGGAAGACAAACCAGAACTTGAAATAATGAAACTCAATGATCTTTAAAATAACTTTAAAGTTATTGAACAAAGATTGAAGAAGGCAGGGAAGCTAAGTACAACTTCTGGGAACTTAGTTCTTATATCATCATCTGTAGATGACAGTTCTGATGATGAAAGTGATGAAGATGAACATGCTGCTCATATTGCAGTTTCCACTAGCAGTGCAAGTGTTACCACTGCTAGCACTAAAAAGAAGATTGTTGGACTTGGAGACCCTACCTTCTATGCTTTTCTCTCAAGCCAAGTCAGTGGTTCACTTCTAACTCATGAAGATCTGGAGCTAGTGGATGATGATGATTTGGAAGAGATTGGTATCAAGTGGCAGGTTGCACTGCTAAGTATGAAGGCAAAGAAATTCTGGCAAAGGACAGGAAGGAAAATTATCATTAATGGTAATGAAACTGCGGGCTTTGACAAGAAAAAGGTGGAAATTTTCAATTGTCACAAGTTAGGACACTTTGCTCGGGAGTGCAGAAAACCAAGAAAGCCAGACAACAGATCCACTTGGTACAAGCAAGAGAAGAAGAAGGAGCCTACTGTGGAAGAACCAAAAGCAATGTTAGCCATTGATGGTGTCAACTATGACTGGAGTTACATGGCTGATGAGGAAGAAGCACCTTCAAAATTTGCATTGGTGGCAACTGAACTAGCTCTCATGGCTTTCTCTGATTTTCAGGTACATTCTAATGATAGTTGCTCTAAATCATGCAAAGCTTTAAAAGAGTGTGATAGACTTAGGGAACTTTTGGAAAAACAGAACACTGAATTAATGGACTCTAACTATACTTTGTCTAATTATAAAAGAGGTTTGTCAGTCTTAGAAACACAAATAGAGCACTTTAGAGCAAATGAGTCTAAGTTTAATGATGACATTATTGTATTAAAAAGGGACTTAGACTATAAGATTGCAGTTAATGAGGCTCTTAGAGAAAAATTAGAAAAGCTCAAAAAGGCTAATGAGAATGTTAAGATAACTTGTGACACATTAGCTTATCAATCTAAGAGTATAGATAAAATTTGGGAAGCTCAGGTGGTTAATAAGGCTAAATCAGGTGTAGGTTACAAATCTGTTCCTCCACCATTAAGAGGTGTTCCATCACCTCCAGGTATAGATCTAGCACATATACGGATAAAAGAGCTTCAAGAACCAATCAGAACTTATGGCCCTAAATTTGTGAAAGATGCTATTGATAAAAAAGTTAAGGTAGAGACTGATGCCTTTGAGAGTGCTAGTGATTCATCTCTAGTAGATGAAACTGTTAAGAATAAGGAAGAAACCAGTATTCCCAAAGTTGTTAAAGCTGGTAAGGAAGTACCTAGGAAACAAGTTCATCAAACTTGGCCAACTATAAAATATGCTGAGATTTATAGGAACAAGTCACCAGCTCCTAGGGAAACCAGAGGGACTGGAATAATCTTAAGTCTCAACAATTTGGTAGTGATTTTGTAATGAATAACAAAGCATGTCATATCTGTGGTAGTTTTGATCACTTACATGCTAATTGTAACTACCATAAAGGAAGAAGGGAAGTTTTTGGGAACACAAGGGTGAATGAAAACAATTTTCAAAAATATACTCACCCTCATTCACATAGTAATATGATTCCTAGAGTAGTTCAATTAAAATCTGGCATTAAACTTTTACAACTGTTGGAAAAGTTAACACTACTTACCCAAAGGCACCTGTTACAAGTGCACAACCCAATAAAACTTTTGTTAAATCTGCACAAACAGGTAAAAGGACCTTTTATGAGAAAAATGTTGTTTACAATTAGAAGTGGGCACCAAAACCTAAAATTTCTAAGCCAGCAGTTGCCACTGCTAGGCCAAAAGTTACCACTGTTGGTCCTGTAAACAAGAACAGGTTAAACTTGGGAAATGCTGTGAAGGCCTCAGCACGTTGGGGATGGAAAGCTAAAGGAAATAACACCTCTAACAATCCCAATGGTGTATCAATGACCTTTGATAGATACAATTATATTGATACACGAGGCAGATCCAAGTCAATTGTGGCTTGGGTCTCCAAAAGGAACTAATCATTTGATTTATGTGCAGGAACATCCAAAGATTAAAGAAGATCAAGGCTACTCAGACAGTGGATGTTCAAGGCACATGACTGGAAATAAGTCCTATCTCACAGATTTCAAACCTTATGATGGACAATTTGTTAGCTTTAGAGGTGGAGTTGGTGGTAAAGTTTCTAGCAAAGGTACTATTAAATCTGGAAACTTGGATTTTGAAAATGTGTACTATGTGAAAGAGCTTAAGTATAATCTCTTTAGTGTGTCACAGATGCGTAACAAAAAAAACAGAGTTCTTTTCACTGATAATGAATGTTTTGTCCTATCTAAGGATTATAAGTTACCTGATAAAAGTGAGGTTCTACTTAAAATTCCTGGAAAGGTAATATATAAAGTATTGATATGAAGAACATTGTTGCTAAAGATGATCTTACTTGCTTGCTTGCAAAGGCCACATTGGATGAGTCCATGTTGTGGCACAGAAGGCTTGGTCATATAAATTTTAAAACCATTAACAAGATTGTTTAGTCAGAGGATTGCCAGAGAAGAGATTTGAGAATGACCAAACCTATGTTGCATGTCTTAAAGGCAAGCAACATAGAGCTTCTTGCAAGACCAAGGCCTATAACTCTATTACTCACCCTCTCTATATGTTGCATATGGACTTTTTTGGTCCTACATCTGTGAGTAGCATAAATTTGAAGAAATATTGTCTTGTTGTGACTGATGATTTTAGCAGGTTTACATGGGTTTTCTTTCTTAGGACCAAGGATGAAACAACTGGCATCCTTAAGACCTTTATCATTGAAGTAGAGAACCTAGTTGATAAGAAAATCAAGATTATCAGGTGTGACAATGGGACAGAATAGAGTTACGGATGATTTTTGTAGAGAGAAGGGTATTAAGAGAGAATTCAGTGTAGCTAGAACTCCTCAGCAGAATGGAGTGGCTGAAAGAAGAAACAGAACACTGATAGAGGCTGCTAGAACCATGTTAGCTGATTCTAAGTTACTAGTTACCTTTTGAGCTGAAGCAGTTAACACTGCTTGCTATGTTCAGAACAGGGTTTTAGTGGTGAAAGCAAAGAATAAGACACCTTATGAGTTATTTAGAGGTAGACCTCCTACCTTGAATTTCATAAGACCATTTGGATGTCATGACATAATTCTCAATACCATAGATCATCTGGGTAAATTTGATGGAAAATCATATGAGGGTTTCTTTGTTGGGTACTCTATGGTTAGCAAAGCCTTTAGGGTATATAATCTGAGAACCAAGAAGATTGAAGAGAATTAGCATGTAGAGTTTCTTGAAAATAAACCTAATATTGCAGGTGCAGGTCCAAAATGGCTGTTTGCAGGTGAATAAGCAAATTTTTGGTAGGAGTTGATCTTATGAAGTGTGTAACTGAGACACACAACAAATGGTAATTGATTCACCATGTCTAATCCACATAAGAATCAACTAGTCCAGAGCAAACAGCTACTGGTAAAGACTCATCAAATCCGTTTATGGTTGATAGTTTACCAAAAACTATATGGTTATCAACTCACGACATTCTTTATGATTAAGATTTGGCTAGTCCATAGCAAATGACTCATGGTAAAGACAAATCAAATCCATTGATAGTTGGTAGTTTGTTAAAAACTATGATAAGAGCAATTCACATTAACTCTTTCCACTGCTCTTAGAAATTTTTGTGAAAAAGTTTCCACTGCTAGTTCACAGTTTCCACTGTTAGTGTAAAATTTTCCACTGTTGAAATAACCACTGCAACTGTTGTGTCAGTAACTAATTTTTCAACTAGCCGTTGAGTAAAATCTTTTAACCGTATTTCTAGGGATATATTAATGGGGATTATCTTTTATTTATTTAACTTATTCTTTTTCAAAGATAAATATTTACTTAAGATAAATTCTTTCTTGTGTACTAATCTCAAACCCTAGCAATATAATATCCAAATCTCAATTGGCTTGTTACACTTTCAATTCAAACTCATACGATCATATTTTAGTCATCATCATTCCTGGCTTCTTTAAAGTTTGTTGATGAACACAACCAGGTTGCATTCTTGGAGAAAATAGAGGTCAAAGATGGACCTATTTTTCATGAGATTGTGGATTTTCTCAGTGCTACACATATAAGGTATGCTTTAACTTTAAACCCCACAGTCTATGTCTCTCACATCAAAAAGTTTTGGCAAACTGTAACTGTCACAACTATTGAAGATGGAGACACACATGAAACTATTGATGCTTTAAGTGCAACAGTGGATGGGGTATACCGTAACTATTAATGTTACTGAATCATCCTTGCGAAGACTTCTTCAATTGGATGTTCAAGGAGGTATCATTACATTACCTAATCCAGAAATTCTCCAAAACATCTCTAATATGGGGTATGATACATCCAATAACAAACTCACTTTCAAAAAAGGATGTTTCTCCCCACAATGGAGATTTTTCATACATACTCTTTTACATTGCTTAAGTCCTAAGAAAACCTCTTATGAACAGTTTAGCACTACCATGGCTTATCCTTTGGTGTGTTTGGCAACAAATAGGACTTTTAACTTTTCAAAGTTTTTATTTAACAACATGGTTGGCAATGTAAAGAGTAATTAAAAAATTTTATGTACCAAAGATTTATTCAAACAGTGTTAAATGAATATCAGCTGCTACCTCATAAAAGGATTTACAAAACTCCTTGCCTTAAGCAAAAAGTTTTTCAAAACATGGCAAAGGCAACAGAAGGATATAATGGGATAGTCCATGCCCTTTTTCCACAAATGCTTGTTGTTATTGCTCAGGTGCAGGGTGAAGGTGTAGTGATGAGGCGAAAAATGATCCGTTTTTAGGGGGTCATTTAAGCCCGAATCCGACTTTATTTGATCAAATATTGCCCTAAATCGTTCCTTTTGTGATTTTAGGTGTTTGGAGAGTGAATTCTGGAAAAGAAGCTATTTTGGACGTTTTTGGAGCATAAAAGTGAAGAAAACGGCTAAGTACCATATTTGCATGCTGAAAATACAAGGTGACGGCGTCAAGACCAACATCTTGACGGCGTCAGACATGAAGAATTAAACTCCGAAGGTGGTGACGGCGTCAGAAGGACTCGTGACGGCGTCAAAGTGGCAAAATTAATATACCGTGGGTGGTGACGGCGTCACATAGGCCGTCATAAGCGGATCAAGGCCGTCCGAGGAAGTATATGGCGGTGAGGTGACGGCGTCAGAAGTTACTCTTGACGCCGTCAGACTGTTTTTCCTATATATAGTTTTCTAGTTTTTTCATTAAAAAAAGGGAGAAGTTTTGGTGAAACCCTAAAGACGATTTTGGTGCCTCTTTTACAGGTTTTTCAAGGGTTCCAAACCCTTGAGACCTTGCATTGTAATTGAGATAAGTGTACTTTCAATTCAATCAATATGTCTATGTGTTGGTTGTTTATCTCTTGTTCTTGTCTCAATTCAACTATGCTAGGCTAGATCTCTCTTGTGTTTGCTTAGATCTAATGAAACCTAGATGTTGATTATGTGTTGATTACTTGTCTATTCTTGTTTTGAATGAATGATTTATATGTTAGGCTTAAGAAAACTGGCAGATCTCCAAATGGTAACATGCTTGAACGTCTTAAGAAACATGAACCGATGCGTACTAGGTCTTTATTGGTTGTATTTAATGCATGAGCCACTATTTACAATCCCTATAGTTGTGCTGGGTCATGGTGTAGGAGGAGATAAGAGCTCATAGAGTTGGGGAGTTATGTATGCCACCCCACGAATGGTATTAAGGAATACAATCCGTCATTCATACAAGTGTAACAAGTAATTAACATGTAAAAGATATCTAGGGAGTAGTGAAGTCTAAGTAAACACAATTTCTCCAATTACTGCTCACAACCTTAGTTTAATTAGTTTAATTTCATTTTTATTATTTTACTTTGATTGCATCTTAGCTTTGGGTTAGTTGAATAGCAACTAATTCCGCCCACTCCTTCAAAACCCGAGATTTTAATTGCTTTCATAAAAATATAAAAATACAAAAATAATCATCTCTCACCTCTAGAACTATTAATTAGGTTTTCTAATCCTAGCGACACTATTCCTAAGCTGAACGATCAATCCCCCGGTACTTGTCACTATACTATACTACAACGATCAGGTACACTGCCTGGTGGGGGTTGTAAGCTTCTCGAGATCCCTCGAGAGGAAAAGCAAGGTGCGATTCCCACGCATCAAGTTTTTGGCGCCGCTGCCGGGGAATAGTTATTGTCTAGGTTAGGATTTCTTTTTATTAGGTCTACTTGCTAGAGTCCTTTCTAGTAAGATTTTTATTTTTATTTTTAGGTCTTCTTTAGTCTATCTTATTTCTTCGTGCCTTTGTTTGTAACTCTTCACCATTCACCATCATGGCAACCAACGAATTCTCCAACCTTAGGATCACTAGAAGTCGTAGCACCACTAAAGACCTCGTCTTGCCTTATGCAGAACCCGAAAGAGAAATGTGTAGGTTAAGACGAACTCACTCAACACCTGAACCATCCAGCATTGCTATCGACTTTGATGCACCTCTCTCTGAAGAAAATTCAGAAAATCACATCACAACCCCGAGCTCCCACAATGAGACGAATACTCCTATAATACCTCCTCCTAAGCGTCTCAAGGATTACTCTTCCCCAACTCCTCGTGGGTTTTCCAATGCCATTGTTTATCCGAACGAACATGCCAACGAGATCTTGCATGCAAATGATATTTGGCTTGTCAAAAGTGTGTGTAAGTTCCACGGACTTGATGAGGAAAATCCAATCCAACACATCAAGGATTTCCTAAAAATAGTGGATACCATCCATACGGGTGGGACTACTAGAAACACATCCCGACTGCGATTCTTCCCTTTCACCTTATACGAAAAAGCCCAAGAATGGTATAACAAACTTCCTTCCGAATCTATTTTCACATGGGAGCAACTCATATCCAAGTTCTATGAGAAGTTCTTTCCACCTGGAAAAACCTCAGCATTTAGAGATAGGATCCTTCGTTTCCGAAAGGGGAAGGATGAACCCTTCCATAAAGCGTGGACTAGATTCAAAGATTTGATAAGACAAGTTCCACATCATGGCATTGAACTTTGGCTCTTGGTCCAAATCTTTTACGAAAATATCTCCTCTAATGACCGGAACGGAATCAACCAATCTAGGAAAGGAAGATTGGCCAATCTTAGTGCCGAGGAAGGATGGGACAGGATTGAAGAATATGCCCAAGACCTGGATGACACTTGGGATGAACCTGAGTCGACTATCGGCATTTCTGAAACCACCTCGGATCGATTGAGCAAAGTTCACAAAAGAATGGATTGCCTAGCTGGATCACAACCACCTAAAATGCTGTCAAATCCTTACTTGATCTGCGGTTACTGTGGAGGTCCGCATGAGGTGGAGGAATGCGGAGGAGCAGCCACAACTGAACATGCGTGCTTGTCAGGAGGAGACATTTATGCTGATCCCTCCCTTTTGCCTTTCTACCAAAATGATGATTATACCCTTTGGGGAAATCTGGTGAGGAAAAGAGAAGGGGAGGGAGGCCCTGAATTCAAGATCAGGAGCAATTTCGAAGATGACCTTGGTCACTTCACTCAAGAAAAAGACTTGCAAATGAAAGGGCTTAATGAGCTTTTCGACGAATAGCAGGAGGATGTCGGAGAATTTTTCAGCAAGCTTAACTCAGCCCTAGATAACCTCCAACCACCGTCAGAAAGAGGAAAAGATCCCATGCTCGCGATAACCACACGGGCCGGAACGACAACCAAGGACCCTCCTTACCCAAATTCGTCCCCCGTCACACTCGATTCAGACAAACCTGGGGAGGAGGAGCAGGATGTCGGCATTGGCACCCCGGACCAACCACCCGTGACAACCCCCTCCCCATCAGCCCTTCCTAACCCACCTGTGAGAATTCCATACCCATCCCGACTAAGGAACCAGAAAACGGAGAATGATAACAAGAGGTTCTTGTCATACCTAAAAGACTCGGTTGTCACCATACCTCTCCTGGATGCTTGCTATCACATGCCAAAGTATAGCACATACTTCAAAAAACTGCTCGCTAACAGGAAGAAGCTCGAGGGTCTTGTAACCTTAGGGGAAGAATGCTCAGTGGTGACCCATAAAGGGCTACCAAAGAAGGTAGACGATCCGGGCAGCTTCACCTTGCCATGCTCTATAGGACCTCTATCAATCAAGAATGCTCTTGCCGATTTGGGAGCAAGTATCAACCTCATGCCTCTCTCTATGTTCCGTAAACTAGGATATTCCGGATTGAAGCCTACCCGTATGAACATCCAACTAGCCGATAGATCAGTCAAATACCCCGAAGGGATATGTGAGAACGTGCTAGTCAAGGTTGGGAAATTCAAATTCCCTGTCGACCTCGTAATCCTGGATATGGAGGAGGACGACGTGGTACCTATCATTTTAGGTAGACCATTTCTTGCTACCGCTCGTGCAATCATCGATGTCTACGATGGCAAATTGACCTTACGAGTAGGAGACGATAGCACAACCTTCGACATTAAGGATTCTATGGACCTCTCCCTCGAAGCATCCAACCGGCTCTACTTTATTGGGGAAGTAGATGAGCTCACAGATATCATTGATGACTGCATCGATGAAGGCTGGCTACGGGACGAGAGTTTTCTGCCTTTGCTAGAGGTGGAAAAGACGGAGGAAGTTAATACAGTCTCCTTCTACCCCAGACAAGAGGCAATGGAGCATCTCGAGCTCCGAAAGCCCGAGAACAAGCTCAAACCTTCTATTATCGAGCCCCCTGACGTTGATCTTAAAGAGCTCCCTAATCATTTGGAGTATGCCTTTCTTCAGGGAGAAAACCAACTCTCGGTAATCATAAATTCTTCCTTGGAAAAGGAACAAAAAGTTAAACTCTTAGAGGTCCTGAAGAAATACAAGGGGGTACTCGCATGGAGTGTGGCCGACATTAAGGGGATTAACTCCACTTTTTGCACACATAAGATTCTTATGGAGGAAGATTATAAACCCACTGTGCAACCCCAGAGGCGAGTGAACCCTAACATTAAGGAGGTAGTGAAGAAGGAAGTTATCAAACTTTTGGATGCAGGATTGATTTACCCGATCTCGGATAGCCCATGGGTTAGTCCTGTGCAGGTTGTACCTAAAAAGGGTGGAATGACTGTAGTAAAAAATGACAAGGGTGAGATGGTGCCACAGAGAACTGTCACTGGATGGCGGGTATGCATTGACTATCGAAAGCTCAACGATGCCACGAGGAAAGATCACTTTCCCTTACCATTCATTGATCAGATGTTAGAAAGATTATCTGGACACGAGTACTATTGCTTCTTAGATGGATTCTCTGGATATTTTCAAATCCCCATAGCACCTGAGGACCAAGAAAAGACCACGTTTACTTGCCCCTATGGAACGTTTGCCTACAAAAGGATGCCTTTTGGGCTATGTAATGCCCCCGCCACTTTCCAACGTTGCATGACCGCAATCTTTCACGAACTCATGGAAGACAGCATGGAAGTATTCATGGATGACTTTTCAGTCTTCGGAAACTCCTTCGACCACTGTCTTGCTAATTTAGAAAAGATGCTTAAACGTTGCGAGGAAACCAACTTGGTGTTGAACTGGGAAAAGTGTCATTTCATGGTAAAGGAAGGGATTGTGTTGGGCCATAAGATTTCAGGGAACGGGATAGAGGTGGACCAAGCTAAGGTTGAAGCTATATCTAAGTTACCATACCCCACAACTGTTAAGGCAATACGCAGCTTTTTGGGGCACGCCGGATTTTATCGGAGATTCATCAAAGACTTCTCCAAAATTGCCCGGCCAATGACTCAATTGCTTGTGAAGGATGCTCCATTCGATTTTTCCCAAGGATGCAAAGATGCTTTCGACCTCCTAAAAAGGGAACTCACTCAAGCTCCAATCATGATCACACCCAACTGGGAGTTACCATTTGAAATAATGTGTGACGCTAGCGACTTCGCTGTCGGGGCTGTATTAGGTCAGCGACGTGACAAGCTTTTCCAACCTATTTACTACGCTAGCAAAACCATGAATCCCGCCCAAGAGAACTACTCCACCACCGAAAAAGAATTATTAGCCGTAGTGTTTGCATTCGACAAATTCCGACAATATCTTGTCCTTTCAAAGACAGTCGTCTTCACTGACCACTCAGCTCTTAGATATCTGTTTGCGAAACAGGACGCCAAGCCACGACTGATTCGGTGGATCTTGTTGCTACAAGAATTTGATGTTGAGATTCGCGATAAGAGGGGGGCAGAGAATCTAGCCACCGATCATCTATCTCACCTGGAAAACCCCTTGGATAAACACGATAGAAGTGAAATTAAGGATTCGTTTCCCGACGAACAACTGATGTCTATCCTTGATTCGGAACCATGGTACGCCGACTTCGCCAATTACTTCGCAAGTAGATGTAGACTTGTTCCTGAACACCTGACTAAATATGAAAGGAAGAGGTTCTTTTCCCAGCTGAAATATTACTTCTGGGATGAACCATTTTTATTCCGAAGGTGTCCTGACCACATTATAAAGCGTTGTGTTTCGGAGAATGAGGCAGTGAAAATCATGAGGGAATGTCACTCCGGTCCCTCTGGAGGGCATCATGGGATAAATGTTACTGCTCGAAAGATTCTCGATGCAGGATTTTATTGGCCCACAATTTTCCGTGATGTAAAAGATATGGTACAAGCGTGTGATGCATGTCAACGGGCTGGAAATATATCACATAGGGATGAGGCACCTCAGAACTTTATACAAGTTTGTGAGGTATTCGATGTTTGGGGGATTGACTTTATGGGACCCTTTCCATCCTCAGGGGGAAATGAGTACATCTTGGTCGCCATTGACTATGTTTCAAAATCGGTTGAAGCACAAGCCCTTAGGACTAATGATGCTAGAGTGGTCATTCATTTCCTGAAAAAGCTTTTCGCAAGATTCGGGATTCCGAAGGCTCTCATCAGTGATAGGGGGACACATTTTTGCAACGCGCAAATGGAAAAGGTCATGAAGAGGTATGGAGTACCCCACCGATTCTCCACCGCCTATCATCCACAGACCAATGGCCAAGTCAAAAACACCAATAGAGCTATTAAAAGAATACTTGAAAAAACGGTTAGTCAAAACAGAAAGGACTGGTCATTCAAACTCGACGAAGCCTTATGGGCATTCCGAACTGCTTACAAAACACCTATTGGAACGACCCCGTTCCGCATGGTGTATGGTAAGGCATGTCACTTACCGGTAGAATTAGAACACAAGGCTTATTGGGCACTTAAGGCATGCAACTTAGATTACACAACTGCGGGGAACAATAGGTTTTTGCAATTACACGAGCTTGATGAGCTTAGATTAGAAGCCTACGAATCCTCCATCACATATAAAGAGAGAGCTAAAAGATGGCATGATCAAAGAATTAAGAAACCCAAAGAATTTTCAGAAGGAGACAAGGTCCTATTATACAATTCTCGGTTGCGATTATTTCCGGGAAAACTTAAGTCTAGATGGTATGGGCCGTTCACGGTGAAGAATTCCTCTAAATTTGGAGCTGTAGTGTTAGTTGATGATGAGGGTAGGGAATTCACGGTTAACATACAACGTGTAAAACATTACCAAGAAAATAATAATGAAATGATTAATGAGGAGGATGTGATGTTTGATGATGAGATCACGTAGTAACCCACGACTTTGAGTCTAGCTACAAGACTCGTAAATAAAGAAAAGCGCTTCTTGGGAGGCAACCCATGTTTTGTGTGATTTTATTTGTTTGATTGTTATTTGCTTCCGTATGCATGTTTTATTTTTTATTGTTGGTTGATCATGTTTCTCTACTAAAATATGGAAATACTTTATTATGTTGTTTAGCCTAGTCTTAACTTCAACCTAAAGGTATTTTTGCAAAAGATAAGTGTAAGGGGAAACCCCAAATATGTTTTTAAGAAACAAACCGATCATGATTCTCCACAATATTAAATGAACATGTATATTCGTATTTGTTAGAGTCAAATGCTTGTATTGAGTCATAATGAAGTTTTGCAGGATTCTCCAGGAAGTAGGACAAAGTTTTTCCAGAAATTTTCCGGAAACTTAACATAAGAATTTCTGCAGGTCCATTCTGACGGCGTCAGAGTTTACTCTTGACGGCGTCAGGAGTTAAAATCTGGAAATTTTACCGGTTTTGTTTTTCTAACGAAGTCTTATGGTTTTTGTGAATTATTAAGTTTTATAATCTCCAGGAAATCTGCAAACTTCATTCCACAAGCATTATATCTTACTTTGTTTTCTAGGATTTAGTAACTTATATAGGATGCCGCCGATTTTACGCGAGGTTACCTTGTCTACTTTTGTCAGGATTTACAGGTTATTTATGACAAGAAGATGATTTATATTCTGGAAGGGAAGCTTTGATTGTTCGTTTTCTTGGAGGAAGATTTAACCTGGCCAACCTAAAATCCATACCGAGCGAATCAGGGGAGTATTTGATTTCATTCTCTTTACTTTTTTAACTTTTACATTCTTTACTTGAACATTGGGGACAATGTTCATCTTAAGTGTAAGGGGAGGGTAAAAAGATGATACCTTACATATGCACTTTCGCTTGAGTTTGTTTTGTTTGATAGTAGATGAGTAATAAAACTATGAGAAATACTTGTTAGTGTAATTTTAGCGCCAAATTTAAAATTTTTTACAACATTTAGGAGTGAAACTTTAGCCATAGCAAGCGTCTCATGGATAGGAGGTTGTATGACTAGCACATAACCGTATATTCAGAAAAAATTTTCCACCCAAAAATGTGAGGTTCGCCTTTAGATTTGATAGGAAAAGCATTTATTATTGGTGCTTATGAGTGTACCGGTAGCATTTAGATTCTAGAACTTGCGTTAGTGATGCATCCCGAGACCGCTAGTGAGACTACATTCGTGTAGTAGGATTTACTACATGATAAGAGGCATTAGGATCACCCTTGTGTTAAACCCGTATCATAATTACTTGACCATTTAAGTCATATTACTTGGCTAGTTAAGTCAACTAATTTTTCCCATACCCTTAGCGTTGTACTCATTTTTAGTACACGAAAACCCTAGTACACCCCTCCGAGCCTATCTTTTCGTTTCTAACTTTAAGCATCTTACTTAAAGGAAGAATTTGTTACACCCCACTTAAATGTACAACCAAATCGCCTTAGTCTTCCGTGTATGCGCTCATTTTTAGTGCATTATTGTTATTTGTTAAACCCTAAGTTAACTTTCTAATTGATTACATGGTTGCTAAGTCGAGTCATATCCTTGTACATATTGTTTTGGGACGATTGGGACTCATGGGTAAGTACTTATTTTATGGAGTAATGGGGAAGAATATCATATTATTACCCCCATATGTACGTTAATCTTAAAAGTGCTCAAAGTGTTTTGATTTTCTTAATTCGAGTCATTAGAATAGTTTAATGTAAAGTATGTAAAAATTCAAGTGTAAGGGGAATACTCAAACCCCTATGATGTATTATTTTGGATGGTAGGGTAAGAGTGTATGAAAAAAAAAAAGAAAAAAAAAAAAAAAAAAAAAAAAAAAAAAAAAAACATACGGACTACCATCCCGTTTCATTCTATGTTTATTTTATGTTTTTGTTATTTTTCATTTATTAGCTTAAGTCGAGTCTAGTCTTGGCTTAGCAACGCCAACTTGTACATGTAATTAACTAAGATTGTTAACTCGCCACCAGTAAAACTTCCTTTATCCAACAAAACCGTGTAATACATATCCCTACACCTAACGTTATAACCCTTTAAAAGACCTCTTTGATAGTTTATCCTAGGTGCTTACGCCATGTGGTGGAGGTTTGATCCTTTCCCAAGCCTATGGTAATCTATTTTGCTATGACAGGTAGTGAGAGATATCTTCCATTTCCATAATGTTATATTACTTTATTACACCCGAGAGATGTGAGTATCTAAACACTATTTGTGAGGTGCTTGTGTATGACCTCCGTGCTTGTCTATTGGTCTTTAGTGGAACGATTATTTGTTGTAATTACTTTTATATTAGTGTTAAATGACCCCTAACTTGTCTTTTGAGTAGAATAAAAGCTCATTTGCTTGAGGACAAGCAAATCTCAAGTGTAAGGGTATATGATGAGGCGAAAAATGATCCATTTTTAGGGGGTCATTTAAGCCCGAATCCGACTTTATTTGATCAAATATTGCCCTAAATCGTTCCTTTTGTGATTTTAGGTGTTTGGAGAGTGAATTCTGGAAAAGAAGCTATTTTGGACGTTTTTGGAGCATAAAAGTGAAGAAAACGGCTAAGTACCAGATTTGCATGCTGAAAATACAAGGTGACGGCGTCAAGACCAACATCTTGACGGCGTCAGACATGAAGAATTAAACTCCGAAGGTGGTGACGGCGTCAGAAGGACTCGTGACGGCGTCAAAGTGGCAAAATTAATATACCGTGGGTGGTGACGGCGTCACATAGGCCGTCATAAGCGGATCAAGGCCATCCGAGGAAGTATATGGCGGCGAGGTGACGGCGTCAGAAGTTACTCTTGACGCCGTCAGACTGTTTTTCCTATATATAGTTTTCTAGTTTTTTCATTAAAAAAAGGGAGAAGTTTTGGTGAAACCCTAAAGACGATTTTGGTGCCTCTTTTACAGGTTTTTCAAGGGTTCCAAACCCTTGAGACCTTGCATTGTAATTGAGATAAGTGTACTTTCAATTCAATCAATATGTCTATGTGTTGGTTGTTTATCTCTTGTTCTTGTCTCAATTCTACTATGCTAGGCTAGATCTCTCTTGTGTTTGCTTAGATCTAATGAAACCTAGATGTTGATTATGTGTTGATTACTTGTCTATTCTTGTTTTGAATGAATGATTTATATGTTAGGCTTAAGAAAACTGGCAGATCTCCAAATGGTAACATGCTTGAACGTCTTAAGAAACATGAACCGAGGCGTACTAGGTCTTTATTGGTTGTATTTAATGCATGAGCCACTGTTTACAATCCCTATAGTTGTGTTGGGTCATGGTGTAGGAGGAGATAAGAGCTCATAGAGTTGGGGAGTTATGTATGCCACCCCACGAATGGTATTAAGGAATACAATCCGTCATTCATACAAGTGTAACAAGTAATTAACATGTAAAAGATATCTAGGGAGTAGTGAAGTCTAAGTAAACACAATTTCTCCAATTACTGCTCACAACCTTAGTTTAATTAGTTTAATTTCATTTTTATTATTTTACTTTGATTGCATCTTAGCTTTGGGTTAGTTGAATAACAACTAATTCCGCCCACTCCTTCAAAACCCGAGATTTTAATTGCTTTCATAAAAATATAAAAATACAAAAATAATCATCTCTCACCTCTAGAACTATTAATTAGGTTTTCTAATCCTAGCGACACTATTCCTAAGCTGAACGATCAATCCCCCGGTACTTGTCACTATACTATACTACAACGATCAGGTACACTGCCTGGTGGGGGTTGTAAGCTTCTCGAGATCCCTCGAGAGGTAAAGCAAGGTGCGATTCCCACGCATCATGTTGCAATCCCAGTTGCACCCCAACACACACCCACAATTACTATTCCATCTATATCCTATACCCCCCAGTTACTCACACATATGAGAGGAGACAAAGACAGTCAACTCCTCCCATCACAACACTACATGCTCCTGAACCTTTTGGTGAAGGTGCAAGCAGTGGAGGTTTAGGAGTACTTCCTAGTCAAACTAGGGTCGAAACTGAACCATTTCCCCTTGATTCACCTCTCTCAGCAGGTCACACAGCTAGAAATGATGAGGGCAGTGGGAAACTTAAGGAATTGATGGATACTTGTACCAAATTATCAAAATAAGTTGCTTTATTGGAAAAATAATTGGCACAGACTAAGGTGCAACATGCCAAAGATTTTCAAGGTCTACAAGCTGAGATCACATCTCTTAAGGAATATATGCAACAACTTAATAGGAATAGAACTGCTAACATTGTGCTCTCATCTCCATCCTCACCTCATGATCTTGACTCAGAAGATTCCCATGATGACTTGGGTGATTCTCCCAAACAGGGGAGTAAAACAGATGCTTGGACTAAGGGGAGGAAGCTAGACTTTGAAGGAGCTCAAAATTTTGAAGATTTTGAAAGTTTTGAAAATTTGGGTAATGATGAACCTGTGGAAGAAGATCAGGGTACAGAAGAAGTTCCTCAGCAACAATTTGAAAGAGAGGAAGTGGCTAAAGATAATACAACAGAAATTGTAGATTCTCAAAAGGTGCCGAAAGAGCAGTTTCCACTGTTGATCACATTGCAGCCACTACTGAGGAAGAACTTGAAAGAAGAAGAAAAGAAAATGGGAAAGCTCCATTAACTACTGCAGAGGTTTCTCCACCAAAGAAGATCAAGGCAAGAACAGCTGCTCAGAATGCTTATGATGCAGAAGTAGCTCAGAAACTTTATGATGATGAATTGGCCAAGAAAGCTGCACAAGATGAATTAGAAGTGGCAGATTTTATGGAAGCTTGGAGATTGCATAATGCAGAGATAAAGTTGGTATCTAATCCAAAAGAAGATCTCTCAAATTTTTCTTATGTGCCTAGTGAAGAAGAGATTGAACATTTGATCAACACTGATCCAGAGGTGAATAATAAAGCTATTGAGCTTGTTGCAGATCAAAGCTTAACATCTTAAGAAAGATCAGCTCAACTAGCTGATTTTATTCAAATGAAGAATAATAAAGAACTAAGGGAGATGATAGGTTCAATCCAGAAGAGTCAGAAGAAGTCAAGACAACCATCCAAAGTTCAAGTGATTGCTGGTATGAAGAAGTATATATGTAATGTAGGTGGATGGAAAATGTCTCAGCTCAAAGGAAAGTCACATGAAGAAATTGAAGGTCTTTACTACAGGATTTTCAGAAGTGATAAAAATTTCATTCCTATAGATTCACAAAAGGAGACTGAATTTCTCAAAAGACATGGAACTCATATAGAATCAAGTAAAGTAAAGAAGTCAAAGGTTGAAGAACTTCAAGCTCAGAAGCTTACTGAAGAACAGCTGGATGCCATGGTAATACTTGAAGAAGAAGACTTTTATCATGAACCACTACAAGTCAGACATCAAATTGTTGATTGGGAAATCTATACAGATGAATTTGCTTCAACATGGAAAATTACAAGACTAGGTTGTGAAACATTCTCCTTCATGCAGTTTGAAGATCTTATCAGATCATGTGATAGAGATGATCTTAATACATTATGGAGAATGGTGAATGACATGCATAATGCTAGAAAACTTCAGGATGACAAGGAGAAAGAACTTTGGGTTCACTTCCAGAGATTATATGAACCTAATTCAAGTGATAGATTTTGGAAGTTTCCAGCTTATGATCAGAGAACACTTTGGAAATTCTATGACTCTTGTAACATTCATCATATTTCAACACAAGAAGGAGTTGATGTCTTCATGTTAGTAGAAATAGAATATCCACTTAGAGCTGGAGTTTTGAAAGTGTTGATTACTACAAGGCTCAGATGTGCAGAAAGAATTGAAGTGGTGAATGATCTGGTTCAAAGAATCTACAACCAGAATAGGAGATAATGTGTTTGGAAGAATCCTCCCATCATCAGAGAAACTTATTGATTTGCACATAAATCATAAGTTTAGGGGAGGATTATTAGGAATTATGCTAACAGTTGCCACTGATAAGCTTGGAGGAAGACACTGCTGAAGAATGCACTAGCAGTGGAAACATCATTACCACTGCTAGCACATATTGTTACCACTGCTTATTAGATAAATATTATGTAATCGTGTATTAGATAAGTATAGAAAAGATCTTCTATATATTCTATTTTGTTAGGCTTATACTTATCTTGTAAAGGACTCCTTGTGTCCTATAAAAGGAGGTCCTAGGGTTAGGTTTGATATACGTATCAATAGCAAAAGCTTCAAGGTGTAACCCTAGTGATAACTAAGATCACTCATATTATTATCAATAATATTGAAGCTACAAGTTTAGTTAAACCCTGTGTCCTTATTATTCTATTCATAAACAACTCATATACATCACTCAAATACATTTTCTAAATATTTTATTGTAAATTCCGCGTGCTACAAAGTAAATACTCAAAGTATCTATCTAACTCAAGTTGTGTGTTTAGATCTTCATCAATAGTAAAAACACAAATATTAAATGTAGAAGTTTTCAATAAAACATTAAAAAAATAAGTAACTAAACGTTGGTGTACATAAAAAAAATAAACCATAAAAAAAGGTTACTAAAAACTATCAACTAGATAAGGCATAAGACAAAGTTCAATCGAGTTATCTTTCGGATTCTATTCAGAAGCAAAAAGAGGTTAACACATAAATCATAAGTATAGAAAAATGGTTGTATCTCACATCCATGATTCCCAACTCAATAACATTATCGCAGTCTAATAACGTAATAACCCGATTCAAAACTAAATATACTTGCTTAATAATTCTCATATACATACTTTTAATTTCTTTACAACAGCCAACTATTACATTTTTTTTAATGAAACATCATGTCAATGATTAAAGTAAGGTTATCACCTACGTAGTTTTTCTGTTTTTGATTTAGGAGGTGATTGTTATTAAATAGGGATTGGGTGATGCGGTTTTTTTTTTTTTTTTTTTTTTTTTTTTTTTTTTTTTTTTTTTAATAATTTAAGGAGAACACCTTCTAAATTAAACAATGACTATCTAACCCTTTTTTTCTTTTCTTTTTTTAATTAGCTTTGTATATTTAACTGACAGACATTTTGAGGTTGAGGTTGATATTGTTTTTTAACTTTAACTATTGATATTATGTTGTACAAAATGTGCGAGTTTAGTAGCACGTAATGAGCATCAATAAAGTTAAAATATGTTCTATAAAGTTTTTAAAATGTTTTTATGGATATCCATATATACATTTCAAATAACAGTTTCATAAGTCGTTGTTATAAGAGAATCGTGTATATTTATTTTCATATCACACTAACTCGTGCTTACCATTTGATATTTATATTCACGTTAAAAATAATTTAGCTATATATAATATTCAAACCCGTGTACGCATAAATTAAACTTTTAAATATAGTAACATGAGTAATTATTTAAAAAAATATTCTAGAAAAGTCTAAAACTAACATTAGTTTAAAAAATATTTAACGTGTATTAAAACTAATTCGCATATTTACCGAATTTTATTATTTTATTGGATGAAAGTCTAAAAACTAATACTAATACTCATGTATTTTAAAGAAAGTTAATATTATAAAGTATAGGGGGTACAAAGTGTAAGGGGTTATTTGCTTTTTTTCTAAAGATACTAAAAAACATAGAAACTTGTAATTTTACACTTAGCTCTATATAATTTATTTAAAATTCAACCACCAAAGTTTTATTAATTATTTTTTATTTTTTATTTATTTTTATATATATTTTTTATAATTTAAGGAGAACACCTTCTAAATTAAACAATGACTATCTAACCCTTTTTTCTTTTCTTTTTTTTCTATTTCTTTTTTTTTTTAATTAGTTTTGTATAACATATTTAACTGACAGACATTTTGAGGTTGAGGTTGATATTGTTTTTTAACTTTAACTATTGATATTATGTTGTACAAAATGTGCGAGTTTAGTAGCACGTAATGAGCGTTGATAAAGTTAAAATATGCTCTATAAAGTTTTTAAAATGTTTTTATGGATATCCATATATAAATTTCAAATAACAATTTCATGTGGCGTTGTTATAATAGAATCGCGTATATTTATTTTCATATCACACTAACTCATGCTTACCATTTGATATTTATATTCACGTTAAAAATAATTTAGCTGTATATAATATTCAAACCAGTGTACGCATAAATTAAAATTTTAAATAGAATAACATGAGTCATTATTAAAAAAATATTCTAGAAAAGTCTAAAACTAATATTAGTTTAAAAAATATTTAACGTGTATTAAAACTAATTCGCATATTTACCGAATTTTATAATTTTAATGGATGAAAGTCTAAAAATTAATACTAATACAAATACTAATACTAATGTAATTTTAAACAAAGTTAATATTATAAAGTATAGGGGGTATAAAGTATAAGAGGTTATTTGGTTTTTTTCTAAATTTATTAAAAAAAATGTGGAAACTAGGCTAGGAGAGTTGTCCGGAGCTATTCCTTGTGAGGTGGATAATGGCCGGTGCCAAAAGGCACTCGGGGTCAGGGTGTTCCCGCCAATGTACACCTTTTGTGGAAAAAACGTGGAAACTTGTAATTACACTTAGCTTTATATAATTAATTTAAAATTCAACAACCAAAGTTTTATTAATTACTTCCTCTTTTTTTAAGTTTTTGTTTTTATTAATTTGACGCCTATATTTTTATGCAATTTTTTTCTTAACCAAATTTCTCTAACAAATTTATTAAGTTTGACCAAAATCAATTTAATTTTGACTTTTTATTGACGAATCATATTGTTCGATTTCACTTACGTGGCAAAATCGAGCTCTCCTGTTGGTATATTTTTTTTTCAATAAGAAGATATTTGTAAAAACATTCTGAAATGATGTAATTTTTTTATTATATAAAAAGATAACGTATTGTGATTAGTTAATATTGTAATTAAACAAACATCGAAATAGTCAAAAGCCAACTCGCAATTCGTTTTTTTATGCCATGTCTAAGATTTTTTAAACTTTTGTTTTTTAATGAATCGTTCGATAAAAAGTTCAGTGAACATTTCATTAATCGTTCAGTAAAAAGTTCGTTTATTTATTTAATAAACGAACATGAACAATATTTTACGATAATGAACGAACATGAACAAAAGTCACGTCGGTTTATCTATGTTCGTGAACGTCCGATTATGCGTTTGTTAACGTTCGTTTATGTCTTATTTATTTATGTTCGTATATCATATGTTTTAATTGTATAATTTTAAAATTAGTGAGTTTAAACAAAACAACACTTATAAAATAATATTAGATGGATAATGTAATAAAGTTTATCTTTGTTTGTTTATGTTTATTTATGTTCGATCGTTTATGTCTGTTTAGTGTTTGTTTAGTGTCTTAATGAACGAACATAAACGAACATGAACAACTCATTTTCTTAATAAATGAACATGAATAAGAAAATTCATACGTTTAAGCGTTAGTATTCGTTTATTTTTCCGGTTAAAAATAAATTAACGAACATGAACAAGGCTCCGTTCGTATTCGTCCGGTTCGTTTACAGCCCTAATTATAATAGAGGGATGCACTTCCTTCATATTAATTATTTTAAGATTTCCTAAAATAGATTTTAAGCAAATACTACATTATAAGCATTATTTACAAGTATCTAAAGCAAACACAAAACCAAAAACACACTACTCATATAATACAATTAATACGCTATTAAAAACATCCCTTCATCCAAAAATACAACTTTTTAATCACAAAGTACAATATAATTAAACTTCAACATCAAATCCTTTTAACAAATAGTAAGACAAACTTGATGATTTACAATATTTTAAGAAAAACTCAAACTAAAAAAAGCGCTTTTCATTTACACAATAGAAAAACCAAAACAACGTGTTATCAATGACCTCGATCCCCCGTTTTATTCATAAATCGACCTCAAAGAAACATCATTGGCCACCAAAATAATAATAAAAAACATAAAAGGTGTGAAGACAAGATAACAATTAAGAGTAATCGACCTCAAACTCTTTGTTGGTCTTCCATGGTCAAACAAAAAGAAAAGAAACGATGATGAAAAGAAAACAATCAAGAACCCTATGTACCATGCCTCAACTGTTATTAATCGACACAACCATAACCCTTACAATCACTCCACAACGCCATATACACCTAAACAAAGACTCGAACCAAACCAAAATAAACCAAAAGGATCTCAGAACTTTATAGATCTTGAGTGTGTGAAAATAACCCATCATTGATCTATTAGAAGCTTAGCTCCTCTTTTATATCCGAAAATGATTAAGAAAGAACAAAAACAAACTTGTTTATTTCCTTCTTTCTTTGGTTTAAGCAAAAAGCAAAATAGCAAACCTTACCCGAGACCCCAATAAGAGATCTTGAAGCATAATACATAAGTCCGTTGTAGGTTGGAAGAATCGAGCAGAAAGGTTTGAAGTATCTTTTGTGGTTCGGTCTGTTAACAGAAAAGAAGTGTTATCTGTGTTTGAGATTCGAGTGTGGTTTAGGATCAAGAAAAGAACTTTTGTTTTGAGAGTAATTGTTTGGGTGGTTGAGAGAGAGAGAGAGAGAGAGAGAGAGAGAGAGAGAGAGAGGTGTTAACTAAAGTTATTGTTATATGTAAATTAATTGTTAAAAAAAGGTATGGCTATATAATATCACATTGCCAGAAAATATAGTCTCAGGATACCCGCCGCTGTATCGCACGGGTACCCTGCTAGTCATAGATAATGACGGCTAGTAAACTTTATATACTATGTAGATAGAAAAAGGGACTCCAAGACCATTTGTGGTATAAGACATTACAAATTTGTTTTTTTACTGGTATGAAATAAATATGGTGTCAAATGAATAACATCGAATTATGTACGCGTTGAACTCGAGATTGTCATACTTTAACTACAGGTTAACCACTGCATTATATAAAACTAAATTAAAGAATCATAGACAAACAATATTAATGGACAGCTTTATAAATTATAAATAAAAACTAATTTTAAGTTGGCTTTTGGCTATTTTTATGTTTCTTAATTGATACCTAGATCAATCACAGCACGTTATTGCTATAAACAAATATTGGTCGTCTAATTATTTTATAATGAATTACAGATTTACAGTTGACTTCATTGTTTATTAAGTCGTCGATCATGTTGAATTATTTTACAATTTAGTAGCCAACTCAAACTTGAGCAATGTTTTTTTAAGCTTAATGGATGTGGTAGATAAATGCTAATCTTTGTATATTGTCAAGTTGATATCTTATGACAGAAATGTTTATATTAAAGCGAGGAACATGTAAATGTGGTTCTACTTCCTACGAGTTATAAAATGTTAGTAGCATTAAATTACATATGCGTTTAGCTAGAGATTAGGATCCTGTAAAAAAAAAACTTGCAGACTATTCTGTTTAATATCAGAGTGTACTACTAGATATTAAAAATAAAATCAGATTTAGGAGGAAGCAGGCCGTCTCAACCATAAAGCCGCTAAAGCAAGCCCTTTAAGCCGCCTGTTTTATAAGTGGATCTTGATTTTTTTGATTTTTACATATAAAGTGGATCTTGATTTTTTTGATTTTTTTGTCATTTTCGGCCTTATTTTTTACACTCATAAATGTCGAATCGTTAAAAACTTAAAACATAAAAGTTATAGATTTTTGTTCACTCTTTACACAGGTTTTCAAATCACTCAAATCCGATCTCATATGAGTAAGATAACATACGTTAAAGATGGTGTTTAACTCATATTTGTTGCACACAATGTGTTTGATGAAATGTCTAGCTTATATATTTTGTGTTAAAATTGAGCTAAATGCACTAATTCTTGTTTCTCAATGCATTATTAATCATTTTATTAATGTAAGACTCAAAAAGTAAAGTTCTTTGATTATTATATTTTTAAAATATACATTTAATTCATCAGTTAGGTTATTAGGTTCATCAGTTTTTATGGCAACATTTTTGACTAATTGATGAACCTAAACACATAACGCATGACAAATAATTATAAGTTCATCAATTAGTCAATAAATGATAAACAAACTGATGAACCTAAAATTAATGAACCTAACTGATGAACGTATAATTATAGGTTCATCAGTTAGTCAATAACTGATAAACTAACTAATGAACCTATAATTAATTAACCAAAAAATCAATGAACCTAACTGATGAATCTATAATTAGTCAATAACTGATGAACCTATAATTATAGGTTCATCAGCTAGTCAATAACTGATGAACCCAAACATTTGATCAAATTTGATGAACCTGAAATTGATGAATCTGAAAAAATTGATGAACCAAAGTAACTGATGAACAAAATGTCTAACTGATGAACCTATAACCTATAACTTAACTTATGAACAAAACATAACCTAACTGATGAACCTAATAACCTAACTGATGAACTAAATGTATATTTTAAAAATATAATGATTAAAAAAATCACTTTTTGAATGTTGCATTAATAAAATTATTAATAATGCGTCGTGGGACAAAAATAAATGCATTTAACTCGATTTTAAGACAAAAAATCTAAGCTAAACATTTCATCAAACACGTTGTGTGCAACAAATATGACTAAAACGTCATCTTTAACGTGCGATATCTCAAGCATATCATATCGGATTTGAGTGATTGAAATTTCTGGGTAAAGAGTGAATCAAAATCTACAACTTTCGTGTTAAGTATATTATGATTCGGCAATTTTTAAGGTAAAAAATAGGGTCGAAAATAGCAAAAACATCAAGAAAATCATGACCCAATGAATATGTCAAAAAAAATGTTTCGAAAAAATTAAAAAGATTTATACCAAATTAAAGAGAATCAAATTTTAAAAATTATGGTGAAATCGGTTTTTTCTAAAAGTTTGTCGTTTAAGAGATATATGCGTTTGAAAATTGAGGTGGAAAAGAAAAAACGGGTCAAAAGACCAAATTACTCCTGGGCGGATTTTATGTATAATTTAGAGTGGGGGACACGTGTCATACTATGAATGGCTTTGTACACTTTGTAATTTTTCTCACTTTGCAAGGGATCCGTATTCATCTATATATATGTGAATTGCTGGTTAATTGTTAAATACGAAGTAGCCGATAATATAAGTGTATTTTGATACCTCAAAATTGGTTAACTGGGTTTTTTACTACCCTAATCTTTAATGGTGCGGTGTAGTACCTTGGACTTGTAAACTTGCTTATGATTAGGCCTTGACTCAGTCACTTATTGTCATGTGACTAAATATCGTTATTTTTTTAACGAAAGAAGACGAGCTAGCATAAGGTTTTTACCGCACTTTTTTTCAAGGTAAACATCATACCAGTTAGGTATAATATATATCAATGCATGGTAAATGAGGTTTGATGTTATTCCATTTAATTACTAGTAGATATTTGTTTTGTGATCAAACTCATCAAAGCCGTAGAGATTAGATAACAATAAAGGCCAACATATAAAGGTTTTTCTTGACTTAGTGTCTAATTTCAATCTTTTAATGGTTAATCATTGTTGGGAATAGACTTTATTAATTCAAGTGTCGGTCATTGAGTTTTGTAATAGGTTATAATATTATGTTAGTACGTTAGTGATTTAATATGTTTTTATTAGTTTTATGCTTAGTTACATGTTTGGTAAAGGTCTAAGGGCTTATTTTGTAATATTGTCAAAGTTTAGAGAAGCCCTAGCCTTTACCTATAAATACCCATGTATCCCCTCATTTGAGGGTGCTGGTTCTCTAGTAATATTATCTCTTTCATTTCATTTCAAGAGTTCCTTCCACTCTCTCTCTCTAAACTACTTTCTCTCCCTAGAATTCTAAGTGTTTATGTTAAGAAATGGTGACCTAACAAGTGGTATCATTCGCCAAAAGATAATATAGGTTGTTTTAGATTAGATTTGGTAATAAAAACAAGGAATTAATCGGTTTTTTAAGAGTCTGACTACTGTTCATCGGCGATTTTGCGAGTTACACTAGTTTTTATCGAGTTAAGATTGGTTTTTTTTAGCGAGTTAGCTTCTGTTTGTATCGAGTTAAGTTGTTTGGCGAGTTAGCCATTCTTAGCGAGTTAACTAACCACCTTATCGTTTATCGAGTAAGGTTCTTCTTGGTTACTACTTAGGCAAAACTATACTCGTTTCATTTCTTTTTTAGCGAGTTAGTATCAATCTTTTGAGTTAGACTTAGTTTTCAGCGAGTTAGGACTGCCATCTAGCGAGTTAGGACAATTCTCCAGCGAGTTAAGAACATTTCCAGCGAGTTAAGAACATCTCCAGCGAGTTAAGAACATTTCCAGCGAGTTAGTAACTTTTTCCAGTGAGTTAAGAGCCTTTTCTTGCGAGTTACATTATACTTCTGCGAGTTACAACTTTTTCTAGCGAGTTAGAGTTTTCTTCTACGAGTTATAAGTATTTTGCAAGTTACAAGTTTTGTTAGCGAGTTAGATATTTTATGAAAGGTTCCTGCGAGTTAGAAATTATCAAGTAACGCTTCTACTTTCGCCACAACATCTGATCTTCTACTACAACCTTGATTATCCTTCAAAGATCCATCTCATCTTAACAATTTCTTCTTTCTTATCTTTCTATCTATTTCTTTCAAAAAAAAAAAAAAAAAAAAAAAAAAAAAAAAAAAACAAAAAAACAAAAAACAAATTTTCAGGAGACTAAATGTTCAATTTTTACGCGAAATTCAAATTTGAGTAAAATTTATTTTTACAGGAGACTAAACGTTCAATTTTTACGCGAAATTCAAATTTTGGTATAACGGTGAAAATTTGGGCCAAAAATTCAAATTTTTGCGGTGAAATTTGGCGGCAAAATTTTTGAAACTCAAATTTTTCTTGCAACCTTAAAATTGCATTTCATAGTGATTTTCAAATTTTGGAAGAGAAAATTTTCAAAATATTCTTTTGGAGGGAAAATTTGAAATCATTATATCGACCTTGAGTGTGATATTTTTGTTTGATTATTTCGATTACGTTGCAACAATCAAGGGGGAGAGAAATGTCATTTACAATGTCTCAATCACCTTCTTCCAACTACCTTCCTCACCAATATTCTCATCAGCAACAGTCATCAGCAACAGTACCTTCTTCCAACTACCTTCCTCACCAATATTTTCATCAGCAACAGTACCTTCTTCCAACTACCTTCCTCACCAATATTCTCATCAGCAACAGTATCATTAACAACAAAGTCACAGCTCCCTCATTCGTCATGTTCTGCTCTTTGGCAATGAATCAAGGCCTCCAATGTTGCTACCAGAAACATATACTGATTAGAAACGGAGATTTCTACAATGGCTCACAGATCGTCCTGCTGCAGATCTCATGCTTAAATCCATTCAAGATGGTCCATACAAAATGATATTTCTTGCTGACTCAACAGGGATTATCATACTACAATCTGATGAAGATTTGAATGCTACTGAACTTGCTCAGTACGATGCTGACCAACAGGCTGTATGGTTCATAACATTGGCACTTCCCAACTCAATTTACATGAATGTGGACTTTCAAGCCAGTGCTTATGAAATGTGGAAATATCTTAAAGCTATGCATCGTACAGAAGAACTTCATCACATAAGAATGAAGCAAATTCTTGAATGTTGTTTAAGCATGAATCCACTGAAGACCATTCTCCCCGCTCCACCATCCCAAGCTGTTGACCATGGATCCTTAATTTACACTCCAAATGGTCTCTTCTTCATTCCTCCAAATGCACCTGAGTCGATCTTCATTCCACAATACCATCCTGCAACACTATATGCTCATATACAATCTCTTCTACAAAATCTAGTGAAGCTTGGACGTGTATCTACTGATAAAGGCAAATTCATGATGACTTCAACTTATGAATGCTTTAACACAATGGAAGATACTAATGATGAAGAAGATCTTATCGAACCAAGCATGGCATTTTTGGCATATACGGAAAGTATTGCAGATGGGGAAGCTCAAGATTGTGATTCAACTCCACTCTTTGACGCTAATGTTGAATACGATGCCACACTTAGTCAAATAGAAGTTGAAGGGGGTAATCTCAATGCTGTTTTGCAAAGTTTCATGGGAGATATTTCATCTGATGATGAATATGCAGATTTGGAATCCAATACAGCAGATTTGGAAGCCGATACAGCAGATGTGATGTTAATGCAGACATGCAGGAATCTCACATGAATAATACAGGCCCATTTGTTTATAAGGGGTTCTTACAAACTATGAAATCGGCTTCAAATCAACTTGTTCCACATGAAAGCAGTGACGCAGTGTACTATTCAAATTACAATGAAGATGACGATGATGATGTCAATATTCTGAATCAAGGACTTTCACTTATTTCTCGTACCTTAAGCAAATTCTCCAATAAGACAAACAACCGTCTTCGTTCTTCTTCTAACACAAGGAATCAAGTTGTTGTGCAAGGTGAAAGAGTTGATAGACAAGGAAGGAATGCTGAAAGGACTGTTGGGAATACTGCCGATGTCGGTAATACAGGCTATCAGGATAAAATTTTGGAAGAGCAAGATGACAACAACAAATTGGGGAATGATACAGATGTTAATTCTGCTGATATCAGACACACTTATGACTCAGAGCCCAACTTTAACAAAGAACAGATGGTTGAGGAAGATGTCATACCCATCTATGACACAGAACCTAACTTTGACAAAGAGAAAATGGTTGAGGTACAATCTACTGTTGATCATATTATGCCTGCAAATGAGAAACAACAATCTGAGCAACCTAACTTCAGTAATGAAGGAGAGGTTGACCAGAATGTTGTTCAATGTCCTAACAAATATTCTGAGTCTGAGTCCTTACCTGATAATCTTATAACTGAAACATCAAACCAAACTCTTGAGTCAGAAAACATTCTTCTCAAAAAGACCATTGCCCAGTTTCATAAAGATTTTTCAAAACTGGAGGCACATTGCATCTCACTGGAACTTAAATTGCAAAACGAATCTCTTAATTCGGGCAACAATGGTCAATTTTTGAATGAACAAAGGAAACGTATAGATACATTAGTTAAGGAAAATGAGCTTTTAAAAGGTCAAATTCAAGCAAAGGTGTTTGCACATGCTGCATTGCAAAACAAATTAAGAAGATTGTCTGGCCAGAGTGTGGATACTAAGTTTGCAAAACCATCAATCTTGGGGAAACCGCCTCTTCAAACAAACAGAATACAATCAGTGGTTAGACAACCAACTGCATTTAAATCTGAACGATCTAAATTTTCAAAATCTCGGTTTGCCTCCCAAGTTGTTGAGAAAAATAATTTGACAAAACCAGTCACTCCACATTCTTGGCCTAAGGAAAATGCATCTGTGTCTGCTAAATCTCAACACGTGATTATACCTGGCTCATCTCGGATTAGTTCAAAAACAGTGTCTAAAACGAGCATTAAAAGTAAAGAGTCTCATGACACATATGACATGTACAAGAACTATGATCTAGAAAAGGCTACAAAAAAGGCGCTACTTCAAAAGGATGGAATTCTAGGTTCAAAACCTCATGTGATGCCTTCCACTGTAGTACAAAACACTGCTTGTAGTAGCAAACCAAAACCTAAGAGTACTCAACAAACTAATAGGAATTGGCTAGCATCTAAGAGTAGTTGCGTAAATAATCATGTTGTCTGTGCTGTAAAATATCTTCAAAAAGGAAATTCACTTGCAAAGGCACAATCGACTAGGACAAACAAATCCGTTGAACCAAAAGACAAGATTCAGAAACCTAAGAAGTAGATTAATATAGGACATAGGTTCTCTCAAAGAAATGATGCTCCCATATTTCATTCTGTTGCATCAAAAAGGGAAACATCTCCTAGATCTAACATTAGGTGGATACCCACGGGCAGAATTTTCAAAACGATTGGTCTTAGGTGGATTCCTACAGGAAAGATTTTAGACATTTGCACCAAAACTAATGTGATCTCCACAACATCTACCTCTGAGACAAGAATGAAAACCATCAGAATTGTGTGTTCGAGTGTCAAGAAGATAGTTTACACTACATCTTTATGCTTCTAACACCTGGAACCCAGTTACACTTGGGGCTTGATGAGGCGAAAAATGATCCGTTTTTAGGGGGTCATTTAAGCCCGAATCCGACTTTATTTGATCAAATATTGCCCTAAATCGTTCCTTTTGTGATTTTAGGTGTTTGGAGAGTGAATTCTGGAAAAGAAGCCATTTTGGACGTTTTTGGAGCATAAAAGTGAAGAAAACGGCAAAGTACCAAATTTCCATGCTGAAGATACAAGGTGACGGCGTCAAGACCACCATCTTGACAGCGTCAGACATGAGGAATTAAACATCGTAGGTGGTGACGGCGTCAGAAGGCTTCATGACGGCGTCAAAGTGGCAAGAATAAAATACCGTGGGTGGTGACGGCGTCACATAGGCCGTCATAAGTGGATCAAGGCCGTCCGAGGAAGTATATGGCGGCGAGGTGACGGCGTCACAAGTAACTCTTGACGCCGTCAGCCTGTTTTTCCTATATATAGTTTTCTAGTTTTTTTTCATAAAAAAGAGAAGTTTTTGGTGAAACCCTAAAGACGATTTTGGTGCCTCTTTTACAGGTTTTTCAAGGGTTCCAAACCCTTGAGACCTTGCATTGTAATTGAGATAAGTGTACTTTCAATTCAATCAATATGTCTATGTGTTGGTTGTTTATATCCTGTTCTTGTCTCAATTCTATTATGCTAGGCTAGATCTCTTTTGTGTTTGCTTAGATCTAATGAAACCTATATGTTGATTATGTGTTGATTACTTGTCTATTCTTGTTTTGAATGAATGATTTATATGTTAGGCTTAAGAAAACTGGCAGATCTCCAAATGGTAACATGCTTGAACGTCTTAAGAAACATGAACCGAGATGTACTAGGTCTTTATTGGTTGTATTTAATGCATGAGCCACTGTTTACAATCCCTATAGTTGTGCTGGGTCATGGTGTAGGAGGAGATAAGAGCTCATAGAGTTGGGGAGTTATGTATGCCACCCCACGAATGGTATCAAGGAATACAATCCGTCATTCATACAAGTGTAACAAGTAATTAACATGTAAAAGATATCTAGGGAGTAATGAAGTCTAAGTAAACACAATTTCTCCAATTACTGCTCACAACCTTAGTATAATTTTGTTTAATTTCATTTTCATTATTTTATTTTAATTATATAATAGCTTTGGGTTAGTTGAATAGCAACTAATTCCGCCCACTCTTCCAAAACCCGAGATTTTATTTGCTTTCATAAAAATATAAAAATACAAAAATAATCATCTTTCACCTCTAGAACTATTAATTAGGTTTTCTAATCCTAGCGACACTATTCCTAAGCTGAACGATCAATCCCCCGGTACTTGTCACTATACTATACTACAACGATCAGGTACACTGCCTGGTGGGGGTTGTAAGCTTCTCGAGATCCCTCGAGAGGTAAAGCAAGGTGCGATTCCCACGCATCAAGTTTTTGGCGCCGCAGCCCGGGGAATAGTTATTGTCTAGGTTAGGATTTCTTTTTATTAGGTCTACTTGCTAGATTCCTTTCTAGTAAGATTTTTATTTTTATTTTTAGGTCTTCTTTAGTCTATCTTATTTCTTCGTGCCTTTGTTCGTAACTCTTTACCATCCGACATCATGGAAGGTGGTAACATCTTTGAACCCATCATCCCACCACAACAAAACCCACCATTAGAACCCCTTAGGCCCCGAACCTTAGGAGAGTATTCCCGACCTAGCCACCAAGGCTACCGAAACACCATTGAGCTCACCGGAGACAATGTGACCCCCTTGCGATCCGACACCATCCGGTTGGTGCAAAGCGGATGTGCATTCCATGGACTTCGTTCCGAAGATCCAAACCAACACCTTAAGGACTTCCTCAAAATCGTAGATTCCATAGACCTAGGTGTTGAAACTAGAGAGACTACCCGTTTACGCCTATTCCAATTCTCTCTACGGGATCAAGCTAGTCAATGGCTTGAGCGTTTACCCGCGGGATCCATCACCACATGGGATGATCTCACCACTCGTTTCCTTGCTCAATTTTTCCCACCGGGGAGAACTACTAAACTTAGGAATGACATCTTGATGTTCCAACAACGTCAAAATGAATCTCTTTATGAAGCATGGACTCGTTTCAAGGACTTACTCCAAAAAGTCCCTCATCATGGCATAGATCTTTGGCTCCAAGTCCAAATCTTCTATGACCATATCGACATCTCCACGAGGCGAACCATTGACCAATCGGTCGGTGGTAAGCTACGTGATCTTAGTGCGGAACAATCATGGGAACTCATAGAAGATCTTGCTCTCTATGACAACGAAAGTTGGAATGATCCCCGTGATTTGAACAAAACGGTCAAGGCAATATCTTTGCCTTCGAATAATTTAAGCACTCCCGACCGTAGGATCATGGAACTTGAAGGTCGAGTCAAGTCTCTTATGAAACCTTACGAAGCTCATAAGCCTTCAAGCCAAGTAAGCAGAATCGCTTCTACATGCAAACTGTGCAATGGCCCTCATGAGACCTACAACTGCATGGAACTTCCAAAACGTGCTTATAACGAATTCACATCATCACACGTAGGGCAGGGTCCTCGAACTTCTGCCGAAGCATATGAGGCATGGAAGGATAAACCTAATTTTAGAGGGTACCAAACACGAAGTGTATCATTCAATGACTCCTCACCACTCACTTGGTCCGAACATTTTCCGTCGCAAAGTACCCCCAGGCAAAGCTGTGAAGATGATTTAAAAAAATTCATTCTATCTCAAGAACTACAGCTCAATACGCTCGAGACGAAATTCAAACAACAGCAGGCTGACGTGAACAACAAGATTTGTAATCTGTTGACCGCTATCAAAGAACATATTGATAATAAGCCCATTCACGTTAATGAGGTTAAGTCTGCTACCGTCATGAGTCCACCAGTCTCCCCTGTAAAAATAAAAAGTCCTAGCAAGTTATTCAAACATCTATCTCCTAACGGAAAAGGACCTGTCAACCCCCCTGGACCAATCCACTTCGTGAACACCATCACTACAATATCTGCTGCAGCATCTAACCTAGCCCAACAACAAACTGACAAATTCAGCCAGACAGCGAAGGATGAGACCTCAAAGGTTGACCATGCTTCGGCAAGGAAACCTACCAAATCACCCGAGCAGTGCACCGCGCAGAAATCCGACAAACCGGATGAAAGGAACGAGAAATCGGAAGAGCATGAGAAAGATCCAACCATTTTGGGTGAATCTATTATAGAAAAATCCGAGAGAAAAATGGAGGATGTTGTTAGTATGGGTAGCAATCAGACTAAGGAAAGTAACCCTAAGGTTTTCAAGATCCCCTGTACCATTAAGGAAAAGCTCTTAACCGATAGTCATATAGATCCTAGCTTCCCAGTCAACATAATCCCCCTTTCCCTATATCACAAAACCTTCCCAGAGCACAATGCGCGCGAGAGAGTGATAGAAAATCTATCAATTAGGATTGGAGAGCTTGTTTACAATACCGACCTCACCGTGGTTGATAACACGGACCCTCTCACCAATCAAACGTTAACCCACCTTGTCCTTGGGATGCCATTCATCAATGAATCGGGAGCAATCCTTGACGAGAAAGATGGTAGTGTATTACTCACCAATGGTGTTAGAACGGTAATTTTTCGTAGGGATGGTGAGGAGGTTTATGAGTATCGTCCCTCCCTTGAGAGGAATCTATATGGGTCAAAGGATGGAGAGTTGAGAAAGATCAAACGACGTGATCCGAATAACCTAAAAATCCCTTGCATGATCGGTCACAAGTACTTCGAAAACATATACATTAATGTATTCCTGCCAAAGAATTTCATGTCATTGTTTCATTATAACAATATCTGCAGATGGGGGATGATTTACAAGGGTGAGAAAGTGGTTGGTAAGGATCATGAAATCCAAGTGTTCGTAGGAAATATGGCATTCCCTATGGAGTTCACGATTGTGGACAACATAGAGGACTTTGTTGACCCTAGGCTATCGCAAGTCGTCTTTGGAGCACCCTTTTGTGAAATCACTAAGTTGATAGTGGATGACTTGAACGGAATCATGACTTTCACTGACGGGATTAGGAGGATTTCATACCAAACGCCATACAAAAGAAGAGACCTTAGGGAGATAGATTGCGACGGGCTCGATGTGATAAGCTCCCAACTTGTCTTGTGTGATGACGATGTTAGGAGAGGGTGTAGAAATATTTCTGATTTATCTTGTGGGTTCTTTAAGGATGTTAGTAAGCTTGGCTCTAAGTATCGACGGGATGTTTTCGAATTCGAAGATCCGAAGTACTTACACTATGAAAGCGATACTAGTTTAGAAGATGACCTAGAGAGTGGAACCAATGATGAGATCACGTAGTACCCCACGACTTTGAGTCTAGCTACAAGACTCGTAAATAAAGAAAAGCGCTTCTTGGGAGGCAACCCATGTTTTGTGTGATTTTATTTGTTTGATTGTTATTTGCTTCCGTATGCATGTTTTATTTTTATTGTTGGTTGATCATGTTTCTCTACTAAAACGTGAAAATACTTTACTATGTTGTTTAGCCTAGTCTTAACTTCAACCTAAAGGTATTTTTGCAAAAGATAAGTATAAGGGGAAACCCCAAATATGTTTTTAAGAAACAAACCGATCATGATTCTCCACAATATTAAATGAACATGTATATTCGTATTTGTTAGAGTCAAATGCTTGTATTGAGTCATAATGAAGTTTTGCAGGATTTTCCAGGAAGTAGGACGAAGTTTTTCCAGAAATTTTCCGGAAACTTAACATAAGAATTTCTGCAGGTCCATTCTGACGGCGTCAGGGTATTGCTCTTGACGGCGTCAGGAGTTAAAATCTGGAAATTTTTATCGGTTTTGTTTTTCTAACGGAGTCTTATGGTTTTTGTGAATTATTAAGTTTTATAATCTCCAGGAAATCTGCAAACTTCATTCCACAAGCATTATATCTTACTTTGTTTTCTAGAATTTAGTAACTTATATAGGATGCCGCCGATTTTACGCGAGGTTGCCTTGTCTATTGTTGTCAGGATTTACAGGTTATTTGTGACAAGAAGATGATTTATATTCTGGAAGGGAAGCTTTGATTGTTCATTTTCTTGGAGGAAGATCTAACCTGGCCAACCTAAAATCCATACCGAGCGAATCAGGGGAGTATTTGATTTCATTCTCTTTACTTTTTCACTTTTACATTCTTTACTTGAACATTGGGGACAATGTTCATCTTAAGTGTAAGGGGAGGGTAAAAAGATGATACCTTACATATGCACTTTCGCTTGAGTTTGTTTTGTTTGATAGTAGATGAGTAATAAAACTATGAGAAATACTTGTTAGTGTAATTTTAGCGCCAAATTTAAATTTTTTTACAACATTTAGGAGTGAAACTTTAGCCATAACAAGCGTCTCATGGATAGGAGGTTGTATGACTAGCACATAACCGTATATTCTAAAAAATTTTCCACCCAAAAATGTGAGGTTCGCCTTTAGTTTTGATAGGAAAAGCATTTATTATTGGTGCTTATGAGTGTACCGGTAGCATTTAGATTCTAGAACTTGCGTTAGTGATGCATCCCGAGACCGCTAGTGAGACTACATTCGTGTGGTAGGATTTACTACATGATAAGAGGCATTAGGATCACCCTTGTGTTAAACCCGTATTACAATTACTTGACCATTTAAGTCATATTACTTGGCTAGTTAAGTCAACTAATTTTTTCCACACCCTTAGCGTTGTACTCATTTTTAGTACACGAAACCCCTAGTACACCCCTCCGAGCCTATCTTTTCGTTTCTAAATTTAAGCATCTTACTTAAAGGAAGAATTTGTTACACCCCACTTAAATGTACAACCAAATCGCCTTAGCCTTCCGTGTATGCGCTCATTTTTAGTGCATTATTGTTATTTGTTAAACCCTAAGTTAACTTTCTAATTGATTACATGGTTGCTAAGTCGAGTCATATCCTTGTACATATTGTTTTGGGACGATTGGGACTCATGGGTAAGTACTTATTTTATGGAGTAATGGGGAAGAACATAATATTATTACCCCCGTATGAACATTAATCTTAAAAGTGCTCCAAGTGTTTTGATTTTCTTGATTCGAGTCATTAGTTTAGTTTATTGTAAAGTATGTAAAGATTCAAGTGTAAGGGGATTGCTCAAACCCCTATGATGTATTATTTTGGATGGTAGGGTAAGAGTGTATGCAAAAAAAAAAAAAAAAAAAAAAAAAAAAAAAAAAAAAATCGAAAAAATCAAGAAAATGAAAAAAAAAAATAGAAAAGAAAAAGAGAAAAAACATACGGACTACCATCCCGTTTTCATTCTATGTTCATTTTATGTTTTTGTTAATTTTCATTTATTAGCTTAAGTCGAGTCTAGTCTTGACTTAGCAACGCCATCTTGTACATGTAATTAACCAAGATTGTTAACTCGCCACCAGTAAAACTTCCTTTATCCAACAAAACCGTGTAATTCATATCCCTACACCTAACGTTATAACCCTTTAAAAGACCTCTTTGATAGTTTATCTTAGGTGCTTACGCCATGTGGTGGAGGTTTGATCCTTTCCCAAGCCTATGGTAATCTATTTTGCTATGACAGGTAGTGAGAGATATCTTCCATTTCCATAATGTTATATTACTTTATTACACCCGAGAGATGTGAGTATCTAAACACTATTTGTGAGGTGCTTGTGTATGACCTCCGTGCTTGTCTATTGGTCTTTAGTGGAACGATTATTTGTTGTAATTACTTTTATATTAGTGTTAAATGACCCCTAACTTGTCTTTTGAGTAGAATAAAAGCTCATTTGCTTGAGGACAAGCAAATCTCAAGTGTAAGGGTATATGATGAGGCGAAAAATGATCCGTTTTTAGGGGGTCATTTAAGCCCGAATCCGACTTTATTTGATCAAATATTGCCCTAAATCGTTCCTTTTGTGATTTTAGGTGTTTGGAGAGTGAATTCTGGAAAAGAAGCCATTTTGGACGTTTTTGGAGCATAAAAGTGAAGAAAACGGCAAAGTACCAAATTTCCATGCTGAAGATATAAGGTGACGGCGTCAAGACCACCATCTTGACGGCGTCAAACATGAGGAATTAAACATCGTAGGTGGTGACGGCGTCAGAAGGCTTCATGACGGCGTCAAAGTGGCAAGAATAAAATACCGTGGGTGGTGACGGCGTCACATAGGCCGTCATAAGTGGATCAAGGCCGTCCGAGGAAGTATATGGCGGCGAGGTGACGGCGTCACAAGTAACTCTTGACGCCGTCAGCCTGTTTTTCCTATATATAGTTTTCTAGTTTTTTTTCATAAAAAAGAGAAGTTTTTGGTGAAACCCTAAAGACGATTTTGGTGCCTCTTTTACAGGTTTTTCAAGGGTTCCAAACCCTTGAGACCTTGCATTGTAATTGAGATAAGTGTACTTTCAATTCAATCAATATGTCTATGTGTTGGTTATTTATATCCTGTTCTTGTCTCAATTCTATTATGCTAGGCTAGATCTCTTTTGTGTTTGCTTAGATCTAATGAAACCTAGATGTTGATTATGTGTTGATTACTTGTCTATTCTTGTTTTGAATGAATGATTTATATGTTAGGCTTAAGAAAACTGGCAGATCTCCAAATGGTAACATGCTTGAACGTCTTAAGAAACATGAACCGAGGCGTACTAGGTCTTTATTGGTTGTATTTAATGCATGAGCCACTGTTTACAATCCCTATAGTTGTGCTGGGTCATAGTGTAGGAGGAGATAAGAGCTCATAGAGTTGGGGAGTTATGTATGCCACCCCACGAATGGTATTAAGGAATACAATCCGTCATTCATACAAGTGTAACAAGTAATTAACATGTAAAAGATATCTAGGGAGTAATGAAGTCTAAGTAAACACAATTTCTCCAATTACTGCTCACAACCTTAGTATAATTTAGTTTAATTTCATTTTCATTATTTTATTTTAATTATATAATAGCTTTGGGTTAGTTGAATAGCAACTAATTCCGCCCACTCTTCCAAAACCCGAGATTTTACTTGCTTTCATAAAAATATAAAAATACAAAAATAATCATCTTTCACCTCTAGAACTATTAGGTTTTCTAATCCTAGCGACACTATTCCTAAGCTGAACGATCAATCCCCCGGTACTTGTCACTATACTATACTACAACGATCAGGTACACTGCCTGGTGGGGGTTGTAAGCTTCTCGAGATCCCTCAAGAGGTAAAGCAAGGTGCGATTCCCACGCATCAGGGCTCCATGTTCTCTGTTTTGTGTCTTCTTTCTTTCTCTACAGATTCAACAGGCATGGCTTCAGAATAATTCAGTTTCGGACCCACACTTCAGCAATGGCTTCTGAGCACAACAGCCTAGGACCCGCAATCAACCGTTTAAAAGCATTTCAGAAATGGCTTCTAAGCAAAACAGCTTAGGACACGCATTCAACCGTCTTAACTTTCCGGAATCTTCGGTTGAACCTTTGTCACTCTCCCATCAAGAAGTAAAAACATTGTTTGCTCCATTGTTTGATGATACGATTGTCAAACCGTCCCTCTGAGGACTCACCAATTTCGCTGCACATCTTGATCACAATCAAGTATCTGATTCACCTCAACAAACAACAACAACTATTGGGAGAGACGGCCCTCCAATTGCATCTCCAACAACAGCAGAACAAACTGTGTCCAACTCACGACAATCAGCTGAAGACTCCATACCTAAATCAGTTCCACAAACCGCAGAGCATGACCAAGAGGCGTTCTTTAACCCATTTGCACCGGCTCAATTCATTCCTGACTTTGGTGAGTCGTCTACACGCAATTTGGATCCTGCTCACATGCGAGATAATTACCAACATCACCCTTCGATACAACATTGGAATTAAATGGATTTGGAAAAACAAGCTGGACGCAGAAGGCACAGTGATTCGCAACAAATCTTGTTTAGTTACAAAGGGATACAGTAAATGAAGCAGGATTGTACATCACTGTCATCAACTAAAGCTTAGTATGTAGCCATGTCTGCTTTCTATGCTCACGTCATTTGTATGAGAACTTAGCTCACGGACTATGGCTATGTATTTGACTAGATCTCAATGTACTGCGACTCAAAGTGTGCTTTTGCAATCTCATGCAACACCATTCATTATTCCAAAGCCCAACAAATTGCTCTCCGCTACCATTTCATCTAAGAGCATGTCGAGAAGGGTATAATTGAATTATATCTTGTGGGTACTGAATACCAGTTGGCAGCAATGTTCTGAAAGGCTCAAGGTGCACTAAGGCGCAAAGGAGGTCAAAGAGCCTCGAGTCGAGGCGCAAACCAAGGCGCGAGATTCATAAATATGAGGCGCACTATACATTTAGGTTTTTTTTATAACATATGTGACAAATTATGCAGCTTAAATAACCCAAAAATATCAATATTCAATGCATAATGTCACTTAATAGTTATTACATCTAACAAAGGTTGCATTTAAACCCAAAATATTATGCAAGCAGCATATCAGAATCCATAAGCTACCCTAAATTTCTGAATATACATTACAATATATGAGTTTATGACTTATAAAATTTAACAAATTACCATGTATAAAACTATCAACTATCAACAACAAAAAATCTATAGTTGTTTGGTAACACTTAACACTAAAGAAACAACATTTGTATCTGTTAATAAGCTACTATTCTTAGACACTAGATTACAAAAAAAAAAAAAAAAAAAAAAAAAAAAAAAAAAAGGAAAAAGAAAAAAAGAAAGAAAGAAAGAAAGAAAAACATAATTATTTGTTGATTGTGTGTTTTAGTTATTTTCTAAAATATTAGGGTTATTAGATACTTTATAACTTAAAGGGTCAAATGTATCTAACATGTAAGCCCAAAATGTATCTTAATATTAAGAAAAAAAGGCCAAAACCCCGTTACATCTTCTAGGCGCACAAATCCCCAAGGCGCTAAAGCGCAAAAATCCGCAAGGCGCTGCGATTTTTATGAGATTCATGCATGTCGTGAGCCTCAATCTAAAAAAAATCCCAAAGGCTAGAGCCTCATGGATTTAGGGAGTAGGCGCGCGTTAGGCGCGATTTTTAAAACATTGGTTGGCAGTCTTGTTTACAAAGGCATTACCTCCATCAAGGCTTGTTGATTTATTTCACCATATTGGTATGCGGTGTTTGACTCCAGATGATTTGCAAAGTTTTCTTAAAAACCAAGTGAGTCAAACATCTAACTCTTTTCTTTAAATATTTAAGAATCTTCTTTCTTTGTGTACAAACTTTGAATCTTCAAAACTGTGTTCCTCCATTAAAATGGAACATGTTTTGAGGGGGAGAAAACTTTCACAAAATCATGAAGTTTGCACACCTTATCATAATTCTTCAATGATAAAATATTTCTTCATCATTCGGATTAAGAACTCATTTTCAAAAAGCTCTATGATCTCTCGAATTAAAATGTGCAAAAAGGTTTCACAAAATAAATGCTAATTCGAGGGGGAGAAAAGGAATTTTTTCTGCAACGATCCCAAGTTAACCTTGTTTAGACTTCAAATGGAAAAGTTATTAACCTTTAATGAGTAAAGTTCACAAAAGTCTTAAACTTAGGACCTTGCACGGAAAATAAAACGGGCTCTAATAAATGTTTCCACAAATGTTCTCAAAAGTTTCACACATAATTAAAAACGTCAATGAGTCAGACTAACGATTTTTTTATCCTCGATTTCTTTTCGATTGAAAGTTTCTAATTTCTTTATTGTTGTTGTCTAATCGTTCCCTAAATGTTTCAAGTGTTTTCAACGGTAAAAAGGCATAATCAGAAACTAGGGTTTATGTAATTATTGATCTGGGCTTTCATTTTTATGTGTTTTGTCTAATCAACTAGTTTATATAGCTTTAGATAACACTAAAGAATGCTCGATTGGTGTATTTGCTCGATTAGGAACAACATAGGTTTAGAATCATGTGATTTTGGGTTTAAGATGTAGATGTCTTTGCTACTACTAGGGCGTTTGTTTGTACAATATTCTTGCATTTTGATGCTAACATGCGTGTAAAGTCTCTGTTCATAACCCTAAACCATGACAATAATTGGAAAATTTCGAGTGAAAGAATGAATTAATCTGTGATCTTGTGTGTTAATTTAAGAATTCTGAGCACTTAGGCTGATTTAGAATGAGTTTTTGATTCATCCATATACTTGTTTGTGCCTGATGCATTTTCTCTGTGTGCTAGTACATGTCATCCCATTGAAAGTCAATATTTCAACAATTGTCAAAATGTTTCTTATGTAACATATTTTGAGGATAAAGGGCTAAATGTGTTAAAAGGCTAAACTTTGAAAGGGATTCAAAATGGTGAGAAACAAATTTTTTCCAAACTCTACACTCTCGTTTTACTCCGGTAAAACAAGTGTGGAAACCAAAGCAAAGTCGTTCAAAATCTTTCAAATTTTCAAAATCTGGAATGCTTTGGCTACAATAAAAGAATGTCTCCGATATGAACATCCTTATTACGGGAAGGTTTTAATTCATCACAAAATCAAATCTTCAAAAAGAACCCATGAGGTTCAACTCTAAATGGAAATCTTGTTCTTCAGATTTTAAAACTCAAAAGTGAGACTCCGGGTCTCAAACAACTTTCAACAGTAAAAGAGTTTTGAATTTCAAGCATTCTTTGTTGTATAATACTTGATTATGTTTTCTAAAACCTTGAGCAGCATCATCTCTCGAATTTTTTAAAAAGTATTTCTTAAATACGTTTCAAAATTCTGCTCAAGAAGACTATCTCTCGAATAACATTCATTAGTTGAGGGGGAGTATTTTGTTTAAAGAAAACTAATTTTGTATGAAAACAACGACTTGTGCACTCATTTCAGTGTACAACTCGGGTTTCAGAGAAAGGAGAGTGCTGATGAGGCGAAAAATGAACCACTTTTAGGTGGTTATTTAAGCCCGAATTCGAATTTATTTGATCAAATAGTACCCTAAATCGTTCCTTTTGTGATTTTAGGTACTTTGGGAGAGAAATCTGGAAAAGGAAGCAATTCGGACGTTTTTAGAGCATAAAAGTGAATAAAATGCCAAAGTCTTAATTTTCCTTGCTGGGAACAGTAGGTGACGGCGTCAAGAAGAAAATCTTGACGGCGTCAAGAGTAATTTCCATGACGGTCCAGTACAGAATTGACGGCGTTACAAGGTAGGGCGTCAAGAGGAAAATGCATGACGGCCTGGAAACACATAACACTTGACGGCGTCAGATCTGGATCAAGGCAGTCCGAGGAGTATTTTGGCGGCGAGATGACGGCGTCACAAATTTGTTCTTGACGCCGTCAGACCCTATTTCTTATATATAGTTTTCTAATTTTCACATTAAAAGGAGAGAAGTTTTGGAGAAACCCTAAGTACGAACTTGGTACGAATTTTACAGGTTTTTCAAGGGTTCTTAGCCCTTGATCCCTTTCATGTGTAATTGAGATAAGTATTCTTTTAATTCAATCAATATGTCTATGTGTTGGTTGTCTATATCTTGTTCTTGTCTTAATTCCATCATGCTAGGCTAGATCTATCTTGTGTTTGCTTGGATCTAATGAAACCTAGATGTTAATTATGTGTTGATTACTTGTTTATGGTTGTATTGGATGAATGATTTCGATGTTAGGCTTAAGAAAACTGGCAGATCTCCAAATGGTAACATGCTTGAACGTCTTAGGAAACATGAACTGACGTGCACTAGGTTTTATTAGTTGTATTTAATGCATGAGTAAATTCTAATGATCCCATGTTAGGAGCTTCTTAGCCGGCTCGACATAGGAGTGAAGTAGGCACTCATAGGATTGGGGAATTAAGTGCGCCACTCCATGAATGGTATTAAGGAATACAATCCGTCATCCACGCAACTATAACAAGTAATTAACGTGTAAAAGATATCTAGGGAGTAGTGAAATCTAAGTAAACACAACTTCTCCACTTGTTGCTTACAACCTTAGTATAATTTAGCTTATTTTTATTTTTAGTATTTTATTTTGATTGCATCTTTAGCATTGGGTTAGTTGACTAGCAACTAATTCCGCCCAAATCCTTCAAACCCCGAGATCTTTACTTGCTTTCTAAAAAATATAAAAATACAAAAATAATCATCCTTCATCTTTAGAACTAGTATTTAGGCTTTCTAACCCTAGCGACACTATTCCTAGCTGAACGATCAATCCCCCGGTACTTGTCACTATACTATACTACAACGATCAGGTACACTGCCTGGTGGGGGTTGTAAGCTTCTCAAGATCCCTTGAGAGGTAAAGCCTGGTGCGATTCCCACGTATCAAGTGCCTTGCTAAACCATTCTTTAAAACCAAACGTGCACTTTTCCTTGAAAACCAGAAGAAGTTCTCATGCTAAGCTTAACTAAAACTTCTTAATCTTGAGCAAAATTGATTCAAAATTTTTCAAAAGGTTTTTCTAAACTTTTCAAAATTTTACTCAAGATTTTTCAAATCTTTACTCCCCAATTCGCTCCAAAGTTTAAAATTCTCAAAACATATGCGAGTTTTTGAGGGGGAGTATTTCCAAAACAATATGTTCTGTCAAAATCATGTTTAATGGTTTGTGCACATATATCAGTGTACAACCCGTGCTTGTAATGAAAGGACCCTGAGGTACGCTTCAGCGCCTCAATCCTAATAAAAGTAGCGAAGGCTTCTTACTTTTGAGTAGAATTAATCAAAGATTTTCTGATTTTCATAATTCTGCTCAAAAGACAAGTATTTCACCTCAATGAGTATTCACTTGTTGAGGGGAAGCACTTGAAAACTCATCGTTTTGAAAAACTAAAGTTCTTGTTGATATCTCCCCATAAGACTCAAAAAGCATATTTTAATCAAAAGTTTAACAAAAACAACATCTCATATGCTATTTTTGAGGGGGAGAAAAGTGAAAGTGATTAAAATATGAAAAGTTCAAAGTTGCTTAAAGTCAAATCTCATGCGAGCTAGACTCAGGATTGACCCAAGAATTGACGAAACATAAAAGTTAATAATCAAAATGACTTATCCTCGACGGGTAATAACATCAAGTTAGTTACTAGAGCTAGTTGTCACCTAAAAGCTGACAATGGAACTCTTTAACTAGCCACGTAAGCGTGTCTCGAAAAGGATTTGTCTTAGTAGAAATGTACCGTCTCGAGAAACTTTCTGTGGACTGGACCAGGCCAGGTAATAACTTCAAGCTAGTCTGACTAGTGATGTAAGCGTGTCTCGAATCGGTCTTGTTCACTGAAAGTGGATCAATTCAAAAAGTGCTTGCTCTTCCCGCATGTGCAAATTTATTAAATACTTATGAGCACATGTGAAGGAGGAGCCCTTCAAAAGTAAAAACAAAACTCTCAAAGTGTTAAACAAAATGTTTGATAATCACAAACACTTTGAGAGATTTTCAATCAAAGGTTTCATGGCAATTGTAGGATAATCATGGAGTTATAAGGTGATTAAGATAGGAAAAACCGTCCTATGATCCGCCAGAGCTGGAGGGATCTACCCAAGGACATCACCAATAGTTAGAAGTAGAAGTCCTTAGGTATGATACAAAAAAAGGAGAAAAGAATGAAAGGGGAAAGAAGGAGTTGAAGAATTAAAAAGAAAAGGGTGAAAAGAAATAGCCCTCCATATGTTCAACCTTAGGGCAGACACCAGGTTCAATTCATATGCTACTTGTTGTTGCAAAGACAACACCAGTATTGAAGATAAAGTCGTCATGGACCTAGTGACGCAATACACTAAAACTTCTTAACCACTCAAGTTCTCTTAAAAGAGCTTGTTTCATTCTCACGAGGAACCGGTGTAAACTATCGACTTGTTTATTAGAGATGGTTGATATTGAAGCAGGAGACCCCTTCCTAGTCTCTGCATAGGAAACCTAAGTGTGCACTTATCGAGTCTAGAGCCATGTGATAAATCAAAGATCTCTTAGGAACACTTAGTATTTCTACAACTAGTGTTCTACATTAATGGACACCAGCTGTAAATTATCGAGTCCTTCGCAGATCTTATCAATCTGCCGAGAACGTTTATGAGAGAATTACAAATGTATTTCTCAATGATTGAACGGAAATTCCTTCCAGGGTCAACATCAAACAGCCCTGACAGCAGGTCACTTCGGTAACCCTTCACGGGTTACGCTTAGTGTTCGCGGTGGTTCTATAGTGGTCTACAGTCGTGGAGTGATCCCCAGCGACTCACCCAGTCATTGAGCTACTTAGTAGGTCTCGTAAGCTCCTTCGGGGGTATCTGATATGGGAATGGCCTTGATAAGGATTAGAAGGAGGCTTCACAATATGCTGTTGACGAGCTCTAATTTCTTATCTGCAAGTACCGGTTGATTATTGCTAACTGTTTACCTGCAGGTACAAATCTCCTCCATGATGGTAGACTCCAGCATGCTCATGCATACATCTTGAAGCCACTGAAAGCTCCCACAAAGATCTAAGCACCACAAAGTTCAAAGAAAGATTATAAGCAAAAAAGAAGAATCTACAAAGTAAAAAGACCAAAGATCAAAGTGTATGTAAAGGAACTTCGTGCTTTTGAAAGACAAAGTCCAAAGATGTATGAGCATGTTGGGATGGCGGACAACCACCACAGACACAGAAGTGACGAACGGCAAACAACTTCATAACATGATCACCATCACATCAACAAAGAACGAAGCACAAAGAACGATGAAAGATTTTGCTAACAATTTTTGAAGACGTCAACAACAAAATCAAAGTTTAGAAGATGACGACGTCGGACAACCTTTGATGACCAACACTTAGGGGGAGATTGTTGGGAATAGACTTTATTAATTCAAGTGTCGGTCATTGAGTTTTATAATAGGTTGCAATATTATGTTAGTACGTTAGTGATTTAATATGTTTTTATTAGTTTTATGCTTAGTTTACATGTTTGGTAAAGGTCTAAGGGCTTATTTTGTAATATTGTCAAAGTTTAGAGAAGCCCTAGCCCTAGCCCTTACCTATAAATACCCATGTATCCCCTCATTTGAGGGTGTTGGTTCTCTAGTAATATTATCTCTTTCATTTCATTTCAAGAGTTCCTTCCACTCTGTCTCTCTAAACTACTTTCTCTCTCTAGAATTCTAATTGTTTATGTTAAGAAATGGTGACCTAACAATCATACTATATTATAAAGCATGAAGGCCTACTATTAATAGAAATACTTAATATTAAGCATTACAACTTCTAAAGTTATAAGTACAACAACTAATGCTATTTATAGAAATTTCCCTCATATTTAATTCTAACATAAAATTAATTCTAACATTAAATACAATAAATAAATTATTATGTATATTAAATACAATAAATTAACTGGTCAATAAATATAATTAATTCATTTATTAAAACACCCTTTACATGAGAAATACAAATTATCAAGCATATTGTACAACCAACTTAAACGCAATTCCTGCATTAAATGTCACTAATACAAATAATAAAGCATATTATACAAATATTCAAGCCCGAACAGGCAATGGGCCAAATGGGCTCGAGCTCGAACGGGCACGGGTCAAACGGGCTCGAGCACGAACGGACACGAGTTAAACGAAATTTTTGATATCCGTAAATTTATTGTTAAAAAGAACATAATAAACTAAAATATGTTCACATATTGTAAAACCAAGCAAACTACTAAACAAAAAAATAAAATAAAATAAAATAATACAAACTAAGCAAAATTTTATCAAACTTTTGCCATAAAAAACTAATCAGTAAAGCTATTGCCAAAAAACGTACAAATAAAATAAATTATTAGCCGTAAAATTAAAATTACAGGGTGCCCGCATCTGCATCGCGCGGGAAGTTATTTTATTGATCTTTGTATCTGCTTGTATCATTCCTTTCGTAAAGATAACAATTAATCTCATGTAAAAGCACTACATCAAATACGCCTATAACATGTTGGAGCTTTCAAAACTAATGTTTTTAATATGCTTGAGAAAAAATAATTTTGTTTCAATTTTAAAGAGCAAGCTTTTATTCAACAAGAATGTACTCATTAACAAAATATTTGAAGTAAAGAGGCATTGTTATTTGCATATTTTATGTATTATTCTGTGTTTTCAAACCATCAAAATATGATCATGTTTTGTTTGGTAAAATTTGTTAAACCATGTTGTCAGTCATTGCATAAATTAAAGCCAAAATAATAAACTTTTTGTTGAATAATATTCATTATATTATTCATTTGAAATCACATATTTATCTTCAGAATGAGCAAGTGGTAAAAAAACCCAAATCCCGTTTTTTTTTGTTAAAACATTAACGATAGTTAGTCATATGACTGCTCAAGGCCTAATGACAAATGAGTTTACAAGTTCAATGTATTACAACGTACCATTAAAAATTTAAAGTAGTAAAAAACCCGGTTAACCAAATTTGAGGTATCAAAATACACTTTGGCCTTACAAATTCGTTTTTTTACTGGTATGAAATAAATATGGTGTCAAATGAATAACATCGAATTATGTACGCGTTGAACTCGAGATTGTGATACTTTAACTACAGGTTAACCACTGCATTATATAAAACTAAAGAATCACAGACAAACAATATTAATGGACAGCTTTATAAATTATAATTGCTATATATCATATTAAAAACTAATTTTAAGTTGGCTTTTGGCTATTTTTATGTTTCTTAATTGATACCTAGATCAATCACAGCACGTTATTGCTATAAACAAATATTGGTCGTCTAATTATTTTATAATGAATTACAGTTGACTTCATTGTTTATTAAGTCGTCGATCATGTTGAATTATTTTACAATTTAGTAGCCAACTCAAACTTGAGCAATGTTTTTTTAAGCTTAATGGATGTGGTCGATAAATGCTAATCTTTGTATATTGTCAAGTTGATATCTTATGACAGAAATGTTTATATTAAAGCGAGGAACATGTAAATGTGGTTCTACTTCCTACGAGTTATAAAATGTTAGTAGCATTAAATTACATATGCGTTTAGCTAGAGATTAGGATCCTGTAAACAAAACTTGCAGACTATTCTGTTTAATATCAGAGTGTACTACTAGATATTAAAAATAGGGGGCAGTTATAAGGACGGGGGTTGATTTTTTATTCTAACGGGGGTATGCTTTTTTTGGCGTTTTGTGACGTTTTTTTTTTTTTTTTTTTTTTTTTTTTTTTAATTTTTTTTTTTTTTATAATTTTGTTTATATCAAAAAGCTATAAACCTGAAAGTGCGGAACAGAAAATATAAAGTTTAATAAGTCAAACTGTTAAAACTGTCAGAAATACGGAACAGAAACTGGGCTGCGCTGAGAAAAAAGGGGACAAAAGTGGGGGACAAGTGGGCAGGGCTAGGGGTAGACCCCGTTAATATAGGGGTCCCCTAAAAATAAAAGAGAAAATTACCAAAATAGGCCAAAAATATTCGGGCATTTCATGGTTTGGTCATGATTTGACCCAATTTCTCAATTTGGTCATGCTCAACTGCTCGACTGCTCAACTGGCCTCATTGCTCGACACGTGTCATGAGTTAGGTGAGATGTCCCTTTCAAGTACAAGTGGTAGGTGGGAATATTTTATTAATTTTTATAAAATTACAAAAATACCCTCATATATTAATTTGATTATTTACCCCACCTAACTCCATCTACCTACCCCACCTAACTCCACCCACCAGCCTTACTAGTCCACCACCACCACCACCCCTCATTGCTCGACCACCACTGCTTAACTGCTCAACCACCACTGCTCAACCGATTAATCGCTCAACCACCACTGCTCAACCACTACTGCTCAACAACCACTGGTCAACCACCACTACTCGAATGGTCAACCATCATTTAAAAAATAAAAAATAAAAAAAAAATAATATATATATATATATAACCCATTATTTCCACAAGAACTGTATAAGAAGTCATCTCAAATGTAGTACGAGATATCTTGCACATGGCGACAAAGCCCTTTTTAATATCAACTGATGATATACGAAGTCATCTAAAAAAAAAAATCAACTGACCCATGATATCTTGTATAACTATTAAACCTTCATGACTTCAATAAAGAATTACTGAACAGTACGAAGTTAATAAACCCGTCAATCACGAACTCGCCGGAATCATGAACTCGCCGGAATCTGCTGGTGTTTCACTGGTCAACCATCGCCGGAATCTGCTGTTGTTCTCGTCATTGTTACAAAACCTTCAAAACCCGTGGGTTGAACCCACCTTCTTCTTTGGTTATCAAGAAACGCGAAAAGGGACGAGCAAGTATGTAGGATTCGAGGATAAAACGCGAATGAAAATGGTGTTATTGGTGGTTTCACGGCGCGTGGCCTAGCTCAAAAGAAAGAGAATAAAAAATAATGATGAATGGTGGTGGAGGTGTATTATGACTCGCGACGGTGATGGAGATATGGCCGGAATAGTGATCGGATAAGAAAGGGTGTACCTGTGTGGTGTGTTTGTCAGTGAGGAAGAGAGTAGAAAATGAAAACTTAATTTTTTTATAAATGGGTATTTATATGAGGCTATTGTTGTAATTTCATAATAATCAATAAAATATTCCCACCTACCACTTGTACTTGAAAGGGACATCTCACCTAACTCATGACACGTGTCGAGCAATGAGGCCAGTTGAGCAGTCGAGCAGTTGAGCATGACCAAATTGAGAAATGGTGTCAAATCATGACCAAACCATGAAATGCCCGAATGTTTTTGGCCTATTTTGGTAATTTTCTCAAAATAAAATCAGATTTAGGAGGAAGCAGGCCGTCTCAACCATAAAGCCGCTAAAGCAAGCCCTTTAAGCCGCCTGTTTTATAAGTCCCAAATCTATATATATGTGAATTGCTGGTTAATTGTTAAATACCAAGTAGCCGATAATATAAAATGTGGAGGTGATTTGCACACCAACTTTTTTTATTTTTGCACCACACTGAGTGCATTACAGTGTTGTACAAAATGGTGTGTTTATAAAAAAAATTGTGTGCGAATCAACCCCATATAAATAGGATTATTGTTTCTAAATATAACGAACATTATAAAAAAAATGGTGTGCGAATCAATCCCCATATAAATGGGATAATTGTTTATAAATATAATGAACTTGCCACTTTTTACTAAGTTATGTATGTATCTTTAATTTTTTTAAACTATGCAAACAAGTTACTAATCATACTATTATATGCATAGTTTAAGGGGGCATTTGGTTCAGGTGATTTCAATTGATAGGTTTTTAATGTCTTGAAATTTAAAATCTTTCAGAACTTGAAATTGTGAAATTAAAAAATATCATGACTGTGTTAATATTCTTGGTATTTAAAATAATGTGATAATAGTAAATGACAAAAATTATCGAGATGGAGAAGATAAGAATGAAAAGAGATACTTTTGATTAGGGCTGAGCACTGAAGGTTTAAAATCGAACCGGACCGACGAAAACAATCGAATAGACAAAAACCGAACCGGACTGACAGCTCGTCGGTTCGGTTCGGTCCAAAACCGACAAAAACATACCAAAATACAACTAGACAGACAAAACCGAACCGAACCGAAGAAAAACCGAACCGAACCGACAACATTCGGTTCGATTTTGGTTCGCGTTTTTCATGGTTTTCGGTCCTCGATTTTCTCAGTTCGGGTCGGGTCGGGTCTGTTTATGACCGATGCTCAGCCCTACTTTTGACTTTGGGAGGGGTAGTTTTGACTTTGAGGACCCACCTCCTCGAGAATTTTAATTTCTTCTCCAAACCACAGAATTTTAATAGGCCCCATTCATATAATTAAGATTCCCTATTACATTTAAAATTCTCCTCAATTTCTAAACCAAACACAATAAATGGGGGAATTTAAAATTCAAAACCTACAAATATCCCCCAATATCTACCAACCAAACACGACCTAAAATTTTCATTTTTTTTATTATTATTTTTTTGCTGAGGTGGCATTGTTGATCACGTTGACCCCGTTAGTCCCGGATTGCATAAATCGTCCTTGTGGTTAGGCTAAAATTGCAGTGTTAGTCCCAATTGTCGGGTCACCACGTGTCACCACCTGAGTGGTGTCACGTCGCATCAGGTCGAGCCAAATCAGATCGGATAATGGGTCGGGTCACCAAGTGTCACCACCTGAGTGGTCCACGTGGCATCGGCTATAATAACATCAAAGTGCCCTTCGCCCGGATCGAACTTGGGACCTCTAGGTTAGAGGTGATAGTGATGCCCAGCTGCGCTGGGCATACCATCATGTATTATTACGCAACATGTTCCTTATATAGTACTCCCTCCGTCCCATTTTATAAGTCCATTTTGTCAATTTGTGTTGTCCCAAATTATATGTCCACTTTTTGTTTCAACCAATGAGAATGCTTGTAAGTGGGTGTGAATGAATTTTTATTGGTTAGTATTGTAAGGGCCCCACTTTTCTTAAACTTTGTGAAATATAAAAGTGGACTTATAATTTGGGACGGAGGGAGTAATATTGATTTTTGTCCGTTTTTATTAATAAAAATAGATTTTGAACAGTTCATTTTAAGACTTTTAGACCGGTTCAAAAGGAGAGGAAAGTATCGTTGGACTCGTGTTTTCGTGCTCTTTCTAGTGAGTGCTCGGGGAATTTTTATGACTTCGTTTGAATCTCGTTAAACGTGAGAACGTCGTCGAAACTCATCCGAAAATCACCGTTTTTGCTTTGTTTTCAAACCCTTGTACCTACAAGACAAAATAACACATAACAAACATATTTGCAATATATTTTATGGTTATTAGTCCGTTTTAGCGTGTTTTCTAGTAGGTACAGGGTTTAAAACAGACTAATAACCATAAAATATATTGCAAATATGTGAAATTATATTGCAAATATGTTTGTTATGTGTTATTATGTTTTGCAGGTACAAGAGTTTGAAAACAAAGCAAAAACGGTGACTTTTGGATGAGTTTCGACGACATTTTCGCGTTTATTGAGATTCAAACGAAGTTGGAAAAATTCCCCGATTACTCCATTGGAAAGAGAACGAAAAAAGGAGTCTGATGGTACTTTCATTTATTTTTGTCCCAATACATAACCCTTTTAAAATGACAGGTCAAAGCTTACTTGAACCTTTTTAAAACGGACAGTTCATAGGGGTTAAATAATAAATTTTGCATATAACATATTGAAGTGCTGCCCAGCCTAGCTAGTAGCTGCCTTCCCTCTCAAGCGAGAGGTCCGGGCTATGGCTGGTCTTGGTTATTAATAGCCGATGCTACGTGGACTACTCAGGTGGTGAAATGTGGTGACCTGACCCATTATCTGACCCTACTTGACCCGTTATCCAACCCGATCTGACTTGACCCAACTCGATGCCACATGGCACCACTCAGGTTGTGACACATGGCGACCCGACAATAAGGACTAACACTGCAATTTTGGCCTAACCACAAGGACGGTTTATGCAATTTGGGACCAACGGGTCAACGTGGTCAACCATGCTACCTCAAACAAAAAAAAGGAAATCTTAAACTATGCATATAATAGTATGATTAGTAACTTGTTTGCATAGTTTAAAAAATTAAAAGAAACGTACACAACTTAGTAAAAAGTAGCAAGTTCGTTAAATTTAGAAACAATTATCCCAATATAAATACAAGAATACAAATTTGTTGACTCGTAACTGCAAATAAAGAGAAAATCGAAGTCTTAACAATAAAGCGACTACTTACTGAAGTATCGAAAAAAAATATAAGGCCCTTAATGACGAAATTGCTTTAGGTCTCACATAACTTTGAGACGGCCTTGGGAGGAAGACAGATAAGAAAACTGAAAACTAAAAAAATACAAGGCATTGGATGAACACAACTACAATTAAGTTTGTAGATTAGCAATTTCTTTAAACCATCACGTATCGATAAAATATACGCATACCATTTATGTTAATGTGCAGGCCACATTTTTCTTTGATTGAATTGTGATTGAACAGATGGAGGGAAGAATAATAATTATGGAGCAAGATAAAGAAAGGTCTTCACAAAGATCTTTTGGTGCAACGGTGAATATATATTATCTCAAAAACAAACTACATGAAAAGCATCCAAATCATTTGCTGGTACAGCAACTGAAATTGGAGCTAAACCAAACAATGAACATGCAAGCAACATACAAGCATCAAATACAAACATACAAGAGTGACCAAATCACCAATTCACTACAACATTCATTCTTGAAAATTCCCTATCAAAGGGCACTCAGTTTTCCACTTAGCTTCCCATCCTTCCTTGTAGATCTCAAACATTCTGAGAGGTCATATCTTTGTTTCCTCAATAGTAGGTATCTTTTTATTGTTAACAAGCTTTTCAACAAGAGTTTGCTTCTCTGCCAAAGTAGACTTACATCGGCCTTCGTTCATACTCTTCAATCAATGCAGCATATTGGTTATGTGAAGTAGGAAGGGGAGGGAATTCAACATTATATTCTTCTCTTATACTTCTTGTACCATCTAAAACTTCATCTGCATTTAAAACTTTTGCAACACCTGAAGTTCCTTCTAGCACATCCTCTATATCCCCATTCAATTCCTCATCTACTTTGCTCTTATCCAGTTCCTCATTCTCATTTCCCAAACCATTTAGCATATCATACTTGTTGGTAGATTTAACACCAGCTTCCTTCCTTTGATAATGGACATACCTCCTTTGTCCCTCAGTACCCTTATTATCTTCCTCCTATTGTTCAACTCTTTCCTAGTTCCATATTCTTCCTTTTTCCCTTTTTCATCATTACTCTTTGCAGCACCATTATTTTTAGCTTCCTAGTAATGATACCTTCCCTTATATCTTCTATTTATTACATCAGTAAACTTATTTTGCTCTGCTATGTTCATTACCCTTTTTACTCAATTCCTCTTTTCTCTTAGTTTTCTCAGCAATTTCTTCCACAGTTTTAGTTCTCTTATTGCATTTATTGAATCCATGCCTAAACACTGCACAATGTTCACATATTTCAGGCTTCCAAGCATATTCCACTTTAAAATTCTTAGATCCTTTCTTATTGTTATTCTTGTCCCTATATTGTATTTCAATTTTCTCTTTGAATCCCTTTGATACCTCAAATTCCACCAACACTCTTGCAAAGTCACATTACCCTTCACCAAATTGACATCTCTTGCTAACTATTATACTATCCATTATCATAGGTTTTCCCGAATTACTTGCCAAGGCACTAATACCGTCATTTGTTGAGGCTTCTAAAGGCACATTAACTAGATTTACTCACAATCGCACAGTTGTTTGTTCAACCATCTCCATTCCCACACCTTGATCCCATTTCCTAACCACCAAAGGCTTATTATTAACAAGCTATGTTCCTGATTCTAGAACCTTATTCATACTTTCTTCATTTTTGAATTTAAACAAACACATCCCATCCCCATTCATATCAATGTCATTAATCTCCCATCTGCTCCACATTCTTCTTATAAGGTACCTTAACTCATGCACATTCATCTTATAGCCAACAAAATATCCCCACACAGTTACGCTCCATTCTCAAGTTCGTTTTTAGTAGGAAAAGAAAGGAAATGATAAGAAACTGAAATTTTATTGTGTTCTTGAGTTTTTCTCTGACGGAAAGTAACAGAAACACAAAAGAAATGACTGGAAAATTCCTATCGCTTTCCTATATTAATTTTCCGCCCAAATATGGGCGGAATTAGACGGAAACAATTCTACACCTGCACTATTTAGTATATAATGACCAATATAACTTTTAATATTTACTCATATTCGACTCTTATGATAAAATGAACAAAACATTATTTCTTTTCCTTTCATTTCATTTCAACTCGAGAACATGAAATATAAAATCAACTTTCTTTCCTTTCCTTTTCCTTTCTTTTCTATTCTTTACACATAATTTCTATCCCCACCTAGAAAAACTCGAGAACGCGGCATTAACTTCCATTGTGCACTTCCCTTTTGAACCAAATCTTCATAAAAAATAACAACTACACTCCCATCTTCACTTACTTCAATTGGGACAAAACACAGTTTATTATTCACATTTTTCAAATCCTTAGTAACCATTTTTGCATATGAATCCCCCTGTGCCTTATCCATACTGCTCATATCTTCATTACAGGCTCCCTTCTTTTCCCCATTGTTATCCTGACTAACCTCTTAAGCCTTTTCCTCAACTACATCCTTAGCCACAACATGCACTCTCTCATCCTATTTTCCAGTATCAAGTGTACCACTTCCATTGCCTACATCGGCTCCTACATCACTTTCCTCACAACAATCCTTATTACACTCACTAGTCACACTCTTCTCTATGCCTCTTTCACTTTCTCCTTCGTTCAAACACAATGATTCAGCCCTAATTTCAACATCACCACTTTCAATGATTTCCTTCTCTTTTTTCTTACTCACAGTACTACTAACATGATCCTTAAACCGTACAGGCGGCTTAATTTGCCTTTTAGACGATCTATTTTTATTTGACATAGAAATTGAATCAAGACATAGACGAAATCAATAGAATTAGGGTTTAAACTTGCAATTAAACCTACTAAACACTGAAATCTACACTACAGACTTGAATATACTAATTGAATTGATCAGAGTTGAAATTTGATTTTGGCGCCAAAAAATAATCAAAATTGGGGATTTCTTCAATAACTAACGAAAATCTAATCAAAGCTCATCGTTGTGTGCGAAACAAAGAGACGAATTGATTGATGAAATCAGAATTGAAATCCATTAAGATATGATGAAGAAAATGAAGAATTATGATGATATTTGGTGAGAAGGGAAATCTTCTTTTTAAGGCCAGATAGAGAGAGAGAGAGTATTTGTCTATCAAGGTTTGTTTAAAGTTCAAGCTGCATTGGTGAGTTCTTTGGCTTTATTTAGTCAAATCTTGATTGAATTGGTAATCGTTTTTGTGATTTTGACGATTGCGTGTAAATTGGTTTGTGGGTTTTGTTTATGAGTGGTTTCTATAGATACCGAGATGAAAAACGTGTCAAGTTGGTAATGAGGATGCGATCGAGAAAGAGCGAGTTCGACTGTTAGTTTTTACAGATTTTGTTACAAGTGTGAGTGGTTGTTGAGTTGGTTATGTTATAAGGTATGGTTAATTATTGTGTGTGTGTGGAATTTATGTAGTTTAGGGCAGTAAAGATGAAATGAATAGGGGGTGTTTGGTTGATATGGCTGAACTGAAAGAACATGGTGGTAAGGTATGCAAAGTTGTAATAATATTTGATTATTGTGTTTAGTGCCAATCACTCTTGGCTCTTGAACATTGGAGATTTGGTCTGCAAAGTTATTATGGATTTGTTTGGCATTGCGTTTTAAAAAAAATGGGTGTAGGAGATAGTGTTTGGCCGTGCTTATCCTGTTTTAAGTTTAGATATTAAGCTGGCAGATTCTGATTATTTGAGGATTTGAGTGTAGAATGACCCCTGACGTCCCTAAATATTGAGGGTTAGTTTTGTTAGAGCTACCTTTAAATGATTATTTGGACTCTCAAATAACCCGATAAATATTGTTTTTCATCTGTGTTTCAGTGAGCGAATTGAAAGACCAGAAGGATAGGTACCAACAGAGGCATCTCCTAAAAAAATGGAAATAATAATGTCTCGCCTCATTTTGATGATGATCGAAATAAAGGGATCGTGGATATATTCTCTATCCATGAAGACATGAGTCAGGTTACATGTCTTTCTGCAATAGCTTTTTCCCTCTCCTTAAAGGTTTAATGCAATCAAACTGAGAATGTGAACATGAACATGTATTGTCGAATGATAAGAATTTTGGTGAAACAGACATGGATGCTTTCATGGTACCTGTTCATTGTAACAATAAGAATAGTAATAAAATTACACACTAATCACTATCTGTTAACAATTTTTTTAAACTTCAATAGTTAAGAAACTCAAACCTGAGAAGAAAATATACGTTTCGGACGGGTTTTGTGGCATTTTGTTGGGGGTAATTTTGTGGAAACGTGCTACTTTGCAGCAACCATGGGGTAATTTAAATCCTTTGCGCACAAGTTTGTCCCACTGACTTTAACTTTTATTGTTGAAAGACAAAGCTTTGCACTTGCATTTTCTTGGTATATAATTGCTATTAGCTAGCAGACACGATTATGGCTTTGATTTGCAGTAAAGGCTGCGGTTACAACCTGTTTACTTGTGATAAGTGATTCGAATTGATTTTGTTTGTAGACTGTTTGCAATTACAGAAGTTTGATGGGAAACCAGATTATTTATTGCAGCTTTGCTTCGTGCCCATCAAGGTATGTTTTCAGTTCTTCTTTTGTCTTATTTGTTGCCTTCATTTTTTATTACCCGTAGTTCATTTACTTTTTAATATCGGGTTCATGGATCTGTTCGTTTTGTTTTATATTGGTACTGAGCAATGCCCATTTCAGACAAAGGTTTAGGAGAAGACATTTCAAACTCGGATTTGGTTTTCCAATTTTAGACTCGGGTTCTTTTCTAAAAAATGTGGCTATTGCTCAGCTGTGGTACATATATTTACCAATGTCTTATCTTAATACCATTTTTTACAATACAATCTATATAACTTTATGTATAACTACATGTTTTACTCTTATAAGTAACTGTTGGTTTTCTCTTTCTATATCATTAGATGCATAACAAATAGGTGGTTAAAAGACTACCCATCCATGTTTTGGATGATGAAGTCATTGAAACTGGGTGCAACATATTTTAAGGGAAATGGGTTTCAGACAATGAGTCACATCCGCTTGACACAGAAGAAGGTTGTCCACTTTCTGCCAAACAACTGACTTGCCTAAAAAACAGAAGGCCTGATTCATCATATCAGAATTGGAAATGGCAGTCTCATGGATGCAATCTACCAAGGTTAAAGTCAACTTTTCTGGTGTGTTTGGTTCAGTCTGTAATTCTGGAAGGCAATAGATCTCTTCAAAAATTGTAGGTTTAGTGAGTTGAAATTGTAGGAAATTTTGCGGGACAAGAGGCTTAGTGAGTTGAAATTGTAGGAAATTTTGTAGGACAAGAGGCTTATGTTTGTACGTGATTCATTGCAAAGAAGCATGTTTGACTCAATGGTGTGTTTGGTTCAGTCTGTAATTCCAGAAGGCAATAGATCTCTTCAAAAAGTAACTCCTACAAAGATTTTCAGAGCTGCGGTAATTCACAGAAACTTTCTCATCGCTTTCGTTACTCTGTATAAATATGTATCTTAGGCAGTCATATAGTGTGTTATGCAATTTCATCAACTAAGTCTTTTAGAACTTTGTATCCGTAACTAAATTGACTAGAACTGAATCTTACCTTACGGATCAGTAATGCTCATCCAAATGGTCATGTGGTATATACCAATGCAACAAAAAAAATATACAGGTCTTCTAATGTATACGCATGCCAGTTTTTAAACAAACATAACCCAATTCTGTCAGTCATTAATAAATATACGTGTATCCTACCCTATATGAAACTAGATGAATCTTCTATTTTAAAAATACATTTCGTGCTTGAAGAATATCATTCATAATACTTTTGGTTGTGAGTCACAATTATACAATCGAAAATGCATCTTAATTATACTTCTAATCATACTGTTATTGATGGGGAGTCACAAATTTTCAGTTAGTTATCCAAAATTTTAACTAGCATTTCTATAACAGTATGTAAATATTTGTTGTTTAATATCGTGAAACGACAACATATAATGTTAATCAACAAGAGTCTTGATTTCCTTATTGAGTCGACGATAGTGAAGGGTTTATTAAACATGGTTACAGGTTACCGAAACAAATCATTTAAGATAGTTGCAGATTTATGGCCGGGATTTCTCGAGATTCCAGGTAAATACTATTTTTGTTGCTAAAGTGTCACATCTTTGGCTTCTTTTACTCTTGCTTAATACCAGTTGGACACCAAAAAAAAAACCTTTTTAGTGAACCTAACCCCCTATTCAAACCATTTTGACCCGTATTAAAAATCGGTTATATGACATTACCTATATCATTTATGAATGGTTGTACAGGGTTATGTTTGTTTCAAAAGTGTCATCATACATTTTCAGATCTGATGGCTTAGTTTTTTACGACGCCATTTTGAGTAAACAGTCTATATCTTTGTGTCTTGCTAATTTGTGCTTCACTCTTGCAGATTCCTTATTCGAGTTTCGTCCTACTATCATATGGTTCTTTCACCGTCATATGTGGTCATTTTGGTTGACGAATGAGATCAAAGGGGAAGATTGAGAGTTGGAATTCAGGGGTGCACAATAGTTATGTGAAGAGCATGACAGCTGCTGCTAAAAGCCAATTTGTTACGCACACCATAGGTAGGTAAATGAATTCTGACCTGTACAAAAACTACATTTCCTTTGACACAACATAAGTTTGTATACTACACATGAGCAACGCAAATTTAATACTGAGGGTTTTGTTCGCCAAAGAGAATGCTATATTTTCCCCCGTTTTAAAAGTTTTGAAAGTAGGACGATAAACAGTTTGTAACATGGTTGCATGATTAATGCTTATTTTGAGATGTTAACTCTTCAAAATCGCTTTGTTGAATCTACTGATCTTATTTTGGCGCACCCACATTAATCTACTTGCATAGTTTCATTTTCATTTAAATGCTTATTTCATCCTAAATTGGATTCGTGTCTAAATTCCATGTATGCATTTTTAATCCTCTTTTGAATAAATTTATGACAATGGAGTGAGATGGAGATGTGCTATGTTGCAAGTTGTATAGTGGTCGGACTTGATATTTAGCCATTTTAGTATTTTTTTTTTGTTGTAAAACTAATAACAAAGAAGAGAACTAGGAACAAGAATAAAGATCAAAACATGGAAGAATTGTATTATTCATCTCTCTTTGGAGGCATGTATATATAGTTACAAGGTGGAGTATTCCACAAGATACAATACACTAATTAAGGTAACTACTACCAGTAAAAGATATGGACATCCATTCCATATTTATCCATAACACTCCCCCTTGGATGTCAATTTGAGGATTATGCCTCGTTAAAACCTTACTAGATAAAACCCAGTGGGACAAAACTCTAGTGAAGGAAAAGAGTACATAATTCCTTTATACGCTCGGGGATGTTGTCTCATTAAAAACCTTGCCGGAAAACCCTGTGGGGACAAAACTGTGGTCAAGGGAAAAAGAGTGCAACGCATATCTTCTCTCCCCTTGATGATCACATCACTTAAGCTCATTGAATCATAGAATAACATGAATAAGTATTCTCTACATGTTGTTCACATATCCAATTTAAGGATTAAGATACATCATACATCTCATTCAAGTACATCGTCGTACTTCACAAGTTATTCATTGCAAACACAATTAATTCAAATGATATATTATATCATGTATGACCATTGGCGAGAATTATAAATGTTTCATACATATTTTAGTATGACACTTTAAATCGATATTGTGACCATCATCTTTATAAATCAAGGGGTCTTTCTTCATCATGTAACCTCATAAACATGAGCGTCATTTATACATATAAAGACATGTAGCATCTTTCTTTAGCTTTCATGATGCACAATGATTTCATCTTTAAGATGTTCAAATCATAAGCTAACACAACTATTTCTTTGGTTTCAAATTCAACTTCTATGCATTCAATTGCCTTTATAATCATAAATCAAACTGCATGAAACTTAAACAATATTCAAATCTAGATCTCTTTATAAAGTTTCATAGGCAAACATAATTCTTTATTTGGCACAATACTATACACTAAGGAAATTATCAAATGTATGCAAAAAACATGATTTATTCAATACAATCAAATAGTGTTCTCGAGAACTTTTCTTATATACTTTAAGCATTAAAAATCACTAGCATGCTTTATGCATTTTATATCCTATAATAAAATCTCGTACGAGCTCTATTCATTTATCATTTAGACGCATATCAATTACTTATTATATTGCCAGACTTACTAAATAAATTATTGGATCCACCACATATGAACATACAATGTATGTGCATTATCATTTACAAGTATTTGAGAAAATATACGTGTGCCATTACTTGTACCTTATTCATAATTTAATTTAATTTTCTCATAAAGACTGATGGATATCCAATAAGTTTACATATTCATATGTACGGACTTCAAGTCCTAGTAACCATGTCTCATCACAAGAGACTTCAATCTTTCATTAGTTCTTTGCGTCTTTACATCTTTTGGCCATTCATTTATACATATGCACTTCCTGCATGTATGTATTCATGATCCTCACCATGATTCTAGCTCTATCTTATTTATTTTCATAATTATTACCATGCCCATTATCATATACAATAGTACTATCGACGTCGATTCATTACTTTTCGATTCCACACTTTACTAGACATTATATATCATTTATTGAGATCTCATAGTTTTTCATGTACCCGAAGTTTTTCAATAACATTCATGTCTAGTGTCTCTTGACTATTATGGGGTCTTATTACCTCGATTTGACCATCTTGATTTTCTTGCTCCATTTCATTTATTCATTCCAGGATTTTTACTTGGAATCAATTAGTCTATCATGCTGCAGCCATGCAATAAACTTACTACCATTCATTGGTTGTACTTTTGGGACACACATTTTAATTGGAGCATTAGCAGCATTTATAATATCTAGTCCCTTATTTTAGGTCACAAACATGCTGGCAATTACTAGATCTGTAATATAAATTATCCCTTTAAAGTTCATATTCATTACTGTGAGGATCAACATTTATATCATAATTCATTCTATATCCCTTGCTGCTCATTCTCCCCCAAAATGAATTATCCATTTCAACATCCCATTATTGTGCGTTGTGGTGGATTTACAAGAAACATATACCGCACATTTACAAAATTCCTATATGGGAAACATATGGTTCGTGACCAAAACCATTCTAATGGGGAGTAGTCATTATAAATTGTTGGCAAGATGCGAATTTATATGTTATATCATACCCCATAATCTAAAAATTTGTTCTCATAATATTATTGGCTTTGCAATCAACTGAAGATGTTTTATAAATGTTTCAACAAAAGCAATTCGCGTATGAACATGAGCTACTTTTATGTTCACACTTATTCCAATAATCATCCAATACTTGAAAGTATTCACCACCATTCTCAATAATTAAATATGGAAAATCATGCTCGCAATTTTATAAGACGAGTCATTAATCACGCTAACCTTTAGTTGCGTCTTTGATGATCATTTTGACGATGCATCGTTTTTAAAACTCAAAATGATCCACATGGCGGATGTATAAGACTACATACATCCCCTTTATGTTATTTTCCAAAACTTTATAGAACAAAATCCTTACTTTAATTTGGTGGTGACAGATGAACAATTAACTTCAAATGAAAACAATCAAATCTATCTTTGAAGAAACTGATGGTTCTTCTATACATTCGCATCATCATTGTCCCGAGATGGTCTAACCGGTCATGCCACTCAATAAAATAATCTTGGCTCATAAACTATGGTTTATGACCACATGTGCTTCATATGCACTTCAGTTATATCTAAAAGTAGAACGATGTGGAGAAACAAATACATCATCACATTTATACTTTGTTTCTCAAATCAAATTTTTATAAATACTTTCATGTCATTCACATAGTTTAATGTAATTGCACATTAGCTTATAGCATTATTAAAGAATAAAATATGCTCTCAACAAAGTGAAATTGTACTATTTGTGAAAGAGATATATGTATTTAATCAACAAATAAAATGCATCACGAGCAAATTAAATTAACCCACAATAAACAAATCACATATATACGGTAATCGAAACGACACAATATGATAAATACGTCACATATACGAGACAACTCCATGGCAGTCAATAAGAACATCTTATTCTTGTATTTAATATACGGAGTATTAATTACTTTTGACAACCTTCACAAATATGTGCTCTTTTGCTCATGAGGAGTAGTTAACATGCTTTAACGTTATACGAAAATGTTTTCTCATACTTATAACAATAATGTATATTTTCTTTGACACTTTTAGTTTGCATATTTTTATCGCATGCTTTCACGATATATTACCACCTCTAGTAGCTCATCATGTCCTTATTACAATTTTCATTATATGTACTTAAGAATATATGAAATAGGTTCAAGCAAGTAGATTCTTTTAGCAGTTCTTATGCGTTATCCCAATTATGGTAAACTATCATTAATTAAGTTATAAGACAACTTATATTCATAATATGATTGGGATAAAATGAAATAGTAATTAATCACTCTACCATCCATCTATATGTACCAAGGTTTAACATATAAGTTCTGTTATGATCTATCATCATTAAATTCTATAGGCCTCATTCGTAAAATTTGATTGCGATACTAAATATGCATTGGCTCCTTAATCATGACCTTAAAACCTCCAGTAACTAAAAGCACATTTTGAAATTAAGATTCATGCCAAAGAATATAGAGACCAAATACTATACTCTTACATTGAATGAGACTACAAAGATATAGTTATCTTTATTTCTAGAAACCAATATGTAATAAATCATGCTTCGCACACTTCATATACTAGTTCTATTCCTTTATTAAATATCAGTTACCGAGTTAGAGTGAACCGAATTAATAGAGCAAAACATGTTCAAATTCATAACCAAATTACCCACAAATAAAGCATTAATGTGCATAAACATCAATCTTTCAACATATGGACACACAATGAACAAACCCATAAAACTTATGCATAATAATAACTCTAACGATTTAAATTCAAAACACATATAGAGCGTTATGAAAACTATTTTGTATCTATTAATTTAGCATCCAAAGGAATCACATAAGTGCGTTATGAACCAGGAAGTCAAATCATGTAAACTATTTAATTTATATCTCAAAGGATATTTATTATGTAAAATTATAAAAGTTCAAATTTAACGTCTAAATGTAGAGTGTTTGAACCCCTTAAAACAACGATCCAAAACCTCATAGTTTTATTAAAACAAGAGATCGGTCATAAATCATAGTTTATGTAAAGCATGTCTAAGATAAAGTCACATAGATACCTATAGCAGTGTTCACAGGATAAACTCATATAAGAGTAAATTGTATAAATCGTCCCTAAACTTAGGCCAGATTGCAAGTTTCGTCCCAACCATTTCGAAAGTGCAGAAATCGTCCCTATAGAAAACCTTTGAGTAAATTTTCGTCCCTGATTGGGACGAAACATGCAATTTGGTTGGGACGAAATATGCAATCTTGCCAAAGTTTAGGGACGAAAATTTGCTCAAAGGTTTTTCACAGGGACAATTTCTGCATTTTCGTAATGGTTGGGACGAAACATGCAATCTGGCCAAAGTTTAGGGACGATTTATGCAATTTACTCCTCATATAATGCAAAAATGGTCACCACACAAATGTATGCCCTACATAGTGATATTAGTGAACTATATACAACAGAATATATAAACTCAAATATATGTCATGCTTTTATGATAATTACAATATTACGTAGTATAATGTGGAAGAGGCATACTCTATGTTCCTCCACACAATAATAAGATTATTCTATATAGTTAAATAATCAAACTATGATTATGAAACCAATAATACATGCAATGCAAAACTTCCACATAAACATATAGTAATAATATAAGTCATGTATATAACGTTGAACATATATAAATTACAGAGCGAACTTTTAATAGCATATTTTGAAAAGTTTTTAGTTAACGTTGCCAATAAAGGTTACTTTATCTCGCTATAATTGAATCAACAAAGTGTAAAACTATGTTGCCATTTGATAGTAACATGATAATTAAGATGATAATAGTGATCACATAATTTTTTTTTTTACTTTAATTTACTTAATTAGTGTCTAGTATTATAGCCTTGCTTATCAAAATACTAACGTACATGACTCATCCGACTAAATGTTATAGCCCTTTTACCATTTAAAATTATTTAACCATATAGATAATAATAGCATGAAACTGATTTTATTTATTCCTCAATAAACACTCCAAGCAAGATTAAAACACATGTCCTTTATTCTTCTAAGCAAAACAATGAGTCAACAAAACTAACATTATAGCAACATAATATGTTTAGAATGGCTATAAGGCATGATATCAATATTCTATCGTGACTATCGAATTATAAATTATTAGTGATGATGGATTATTATGTTTAATAACCACAGAGCTAAATCTCAATGAATACTGTATTGCAACAAACTATTTGTTGGGAATAGACTTTATTAATTCAAGTGTCGGTCATTAAATTTTGTAATAGGTTGCATTATTAAGTTAGTACGTTAGTGATTTAATATGTTTTTTTATTAAGTTTTATGCTTAGTTTGTTTGGTAAAGGTCTAAGGGCTTATTTTGTAATATTATCAAAGTTTAGTGAAGCCCTAGGCCTCACCTATAAATAGACATGTAACCTCTCATTTGAGGGTGTTGGTTCTCTAGTAATAACATCTCTTTCATTTCATTTCAAGAGTTCCTTCCACTCTCTCTCTCTAAACTACTTTCTCTCTTTTGAATTCTATGTGTTTATGTTAAGAAATGGTGTCCTAACAAGTGGTATCATTCGCTAAGGGATAATATAGGTTGTTTTAGGTTTGATTTGGTAGGAAAAACTAGGTATTGAAGTGAAATTTTGGAATCCGAGTACTGTTCATCAGCGTTTCTTTCGAGTTAGCCAGATTTGTCGAGTTAAGTTTGCGAGTTAGAATCTGTTGGTTATCGAGTTAGGAATTTCCATCGAGTTACGATTGCTTCTATCGAGTTAAGTTACTATTTGGCGAGTTAGCCATTTCCTTATCGTTTATCGAGTAAGATTCTTAGTACTTCATACCTAGAGGAAACTATACTTCATCTAATTCAATTTACCGAGTTAGAAGAATATCTTACCGAGTTAAACATTTCAGAGTCTACCGAGTTAGCAGACTAGTTCTACCGAATTACTTACCAAAATTGTTACCGAGTTAAGTCTTGTGTTACCGAGTTAAGTACTAAAGGAATTGTTACCGAGTTAAGTTCACAGTTAACTTTTACCGAGTTAAGTTTTTTCATAAAGCTATACCAAGTTAAGAGTTAGTTATATCAAGTTTGCAAGTGTGAAAGACCTAAACCTCAAACCTTTATTTATCCTTAACGATCCAAGTTTAACATAATCACTAAAGATGTCTCAACCACCACATTACTTCTTTTCTCATCCTCCGCAACAACAATATCCACAGTATCAGTAGCAGTAATACCATCAGCAACAATCGTATCAACAACCATCACAATCAAACTTTCATCAACAACCGTTCCGTCCACAACAACAATATCTCATGATGCAACAACATCAAATCATTCCTCAACAACAACCATATCCAATGTCACAACAACCAATTCAGTATTCGTCCAAACAACCTCACTGGTTTGATCGAATGTGTGAAGTTATTACAACTCAACAATCCAGACATGAGGCAGGATCACTTGATACACCCCCAATGCTTACACCTGGGAACTATGTTCAGTGGGCAAGTCGATTCTTACGATTTATTGAACTTAGGAAACCCCATGGGAAATTCTTAAAACAAGTGATACTTGAAGGACCATTTCAGTGGCCAACCAGACTTGAAGGTGGTGACCCATCTGCTGATCCTCCACGTGCTCCAGTAGAGAAACCTCTTCCAGAATCTTTACTCACAGAAGAACAGAAACTACACCGTGAAGCTGATGAGTATGCCATGATCTATATACTTCAAGGATTCCAAATCCAATCTATCGTAGTGTGGATGCTCAGAAAATGGCTAAAGCTATGTGGGAACATGTTCATCTCCTAATGGAAGGCACTCAATTGAACAAAGATGATATGGAATCAAAACTCTACATGGAATACACTAATATCACAATTGAACCAGGGGAGTCACTTGAATCCTATTATCACCGTTTCACTAATGTGGTAAATGATTTGGAATGACACAAAATTACAGTACCAAGGATTGCAGTGAACTCCAAATTCATCGGTAGTCTTGGTCTGGATTGGCAAAAGTATGTGACATTTGTTCGTCAAACCAAAAATCTTCATGATGCACCATATGGCTTGTTGTATGATTTTCTGAAACACCATGAACCTGAAGTGGAAAAAGATCGAGCTCTTCGAGGAGGTTACTCACCACCATCAACACTAAATTCTTTGGAACTCGTAGCTCAATCATTCTATGCTCCACCTCCAATGTCAAATCATGCTTATGTTCAAGAACAAAATTACTTCAGTTATCCACAACCTTCTACCTCAAACCAAATGGTTTCTTATGATTCATCTCCGCAGCATACTTCAACTCAACTTGTTCCATACACCAACAGTGATGCAGTGTACTACTCGAACTCCAATGAAGATAACGATGAGGATTTTAACACGTTGAATCAGGGACTTGCTCTCATTGCTCGTGCTTTCAACAAATTCTTCAGCAAGACGAACAACCGTCAACGTTCTTCTTCTAACACAAGGAATCAAGCTGTTGTGCAAGATGGAAGGGTTGAAATACAGAATCGTAACTATGGTCGATCAGGTTCAGGAGGTTCTTCAGGAAATTTTGGGAATGGTTAGAGGTTTAACAACAATGGAGGGTTCAGGAACAATTCAGGTACTCCTCAGCAAAGATCTGAAACAGTTGAAACTGGGAACTCAAACTCTGGGAATGCAGTGTGGTTTTACAACTGTAATGAGAAAGGTCATATTGCAACAGCATGTCCAAAACCGAGAACTCGGGGCAGTAAGTTTCACAAGCAAGCATTACTTATGGCTCTCAAAGATGAAAAGGACGGACATTTCACTGAGCAGGAGAACAGTTTCATGGCAAATGCGTACAATGATGATGACATGGAAGATCTGGAAGCTAATGCAGCTGTGATGCTTATGGCCAATATGCAGGAACTTCATATGGATGATTCAGGCCCAATGTATGACACTAATGGTTTGTCTTAGGTACATGATCTTAATGCTTGCCTAATACATGAAATAGCATCACCCTCTGCTTCTGAATCAGATAAGGCGCAAGTTGTTCTATCTGACTAATTGATGCGTGGGAATCGCACCTTGCTTTACCTCTCGAGGGATCTCGCGAGGCTTACAACCCCCACCAGGCAGTGTACCTGATCGTTGTAGTATAGTATAGTGACAAGTACCGGGGGATTGATCGTTCAGCTTAGGAATAGTGTCGCTAGGATTAGAAAGCCTAATTAATAGTTCTAGAGATGGAAGATGATTATTTTTGTGTTTTTATATTTTATTAAAGCAATTAAAATCTCGGGTTTTGAAGGAGTGGGCGGAATTAGTTGCTAATCAACTAACCCAAAAACTACTTTATAACTAATTAACTAATGAAAATGAAATTAAACTAATATTAAACTAAGGTTGTGAGCAGTGGTTGGAGAAATTGTGTTTACTTAGACTTCATTACTCCCTAGATATCTTTTACATGTTAATTACTTGTTACACTTGTATGAATGACGGGTTGTATTCCTTAATACCATTCGTGGAGTGGCATACATAACTCCCCAACTCTATGAGCTCTTATCTCCTCCTACACCATGACCCAGCACAACTATAGGGATTGTAAACAGTGGCTCATGCATTAAATACAACCAATAAAGACCTAGTACGCCTCGGTTCATGTTTCTTAAGACGTTCAAGCATGTTACCATTTGGAGATCTGCCAGTTTTCTTAAGCCTAACATATAATATCATTCATTCAAAACAAGAATAGACAAGTAATCAACACATAATCAACATCTAGGTTTCATTAGATCTAAGCAAACACAAAGGAAATTTAGCCTAGCATAGTAGAATTAAGATAAGAACAAAAGATAGACAACCAACACATAGACATATTGATTGAATTAAGAGTATACTTATCTCAATTACAATGCAAGGTCTCAAGGGTTTGGAACCCTTGAAAAACCTGTAAAAGAGGCACCAAAATCGTCTTTAGGGTTTCACCAAAACTTCTCTCTTTTCAATGAAAAAACTAGAAAACTATATATAGGAAAATCGTCCTGACGGCGTCAAGAGTTAAATCTGACGCCGTCAACTCGCCGCCATATACTTCCTCGGACGCCCTAGATAAAATCGTGACGGCCTATGTGACGCCGTCACCACCCACGGTAAATTATTCTTGGCCACTTTGACGCCGTCATAACTCCATCTGACGCCGTCACCAGCTACGGTAATTTATTCTTCATGTCTGACGCCGTCAAGAGCAAACCCTTGACGCCGTCACCTTGTATTTCCAGCTTGGATTTTTGGTACTTTGTTGTTTTCTTCACTTTATGCTCCAAAAACGTCCAAAATAGCCTCTTTTCCAGAATTCGCTCTCCAAACACCTAAAATCACAAAAGGAACGATTTAGGGAAATATTTGATCAAATAAATTCGGATTCGGGCTTAAATGACCCCCTAAAAATGGATCATTTTTCGCCTCATCATATACCCTTACACTTGAGATTTGCTTGTCCTCAAGCAAATGAGCTTTTATTCTACTCAAAAGACAAGTTAGGGGTCATTTAACACTAATATAAAAGTAATTACAACAAATAATCGTTCCACTAAAGACCAATAGACAAGCACGGAGATCATACACAAGCACCTCACAAATAGTGTTTAGATACTCACATCTCTCGGGTGTAATAAAGTAATATAACATTATGGAAATGGAAGATATCTCTCACTACCTGTCATAGCAAAATAGATTACCATAGGCTTGGGAAAGGATCAAACCTCCACCACATGGCGTAAGCACCTAGGATAAACTATCAAAGAGGTCTTTTAAAGGGTTATAACGTTAGGTGTAGGGATATGAATTACACGGTTTTGTTGGATAAAGGGGATTTTTCTGGTGGCGAGTTAACAATCTTAGTTAATTACATGTACAAGATGGCGTTGCTAAGCCAAGACTAGACTCGACTTAAGCTAATAAATGAAAAATAACTAAAAACATAAAATGAACATAGAATGAAAACGGGATGGTAGTCCGTATGTTTTTTCTCTCTTTCTTTTCTATTATTTTTTTTTTTTTCTTTTTCCATTTTTTTTTCTTTTTTCTTGATTTTTTCGATTTTTTTTTTTTTTTTTTTTTTTTTTTTTTTTTTTTTTTTTTTTTTTTTCATACACTCTTACCCTACCATCCAAAATAATACATCATAGGGGATGAGAATTCCCCTTACACTTGAATCTTTACATACTTTACATTAAACTGTTCTAATGACTCGAATTAAGAAAATTAAAACACTTGGAGCACTTTTAAGATTAACGTACATATGGGGGTAATAAATGATGTTCTTCCCCATTACTCCATAAAATAAGTACTTACCCATGAGTCCCAATCGTCCCAAAACAATATGTACAAGGATATGACTCGACTTAGCAACCATGTAATCAATTAGAAAGTTAACTTAGGGTTTAACAAATAACAATAATGCACTAAAAATGAGCGCATACACGGAAGGCTAAGGCGATTTGGGTGTACATTTAAGTGGGGTGTAACAAATTCTTCCTTTAAGTAAAATGCTTAAAGTTAGAAACGAAAAGATAGGCTCGGAGGGGTGTACTAGGGGTATCGTGTACTAAAAATGAGTACAACGCTAAAGGTGTGGGAAAAATTATTTGACTTAACTAGCCAAGTAATATGACTTAAATGGTCAAGTAATTATAATACGGGTTTAACACAAGGGTGATCCTAATGCCTCTTATCATGTAGTAAATCCTACTACACGAATGTAGTCTCACTAGCGGTCTCGGGATGCATCACTAACGCAAGTTCTAGAATCTAAATGCTACCGGTACACTCATAAGCACTAATAATAAATGCTTTTCCTATCAAATCTAAAGGTGAACCTCACAATTTTGGGTGGAAAATTTTTCTGAATATACGGTTATGTGCTAGTCATACAACCTCCTATCCATGAGACGCTTGCTATGGCTAAAGTTTCACTCCTAAATGTTGTAAAAAATTTTAAATTTGGCGCTAAAATTACACTAACAAGTATTTCTCATAGTTTTATTACTCATCTACTATCAAACAAAACAAACTCAAGCGAAAGTGCATATGTAAGGTATCATCTTTTTACCCTCCCCTTACACTTAAGATGAACATTGTCCCCAATGTTCAAGTAAAGAATGTAAAAGTTAAAAGTAAAGAGAATGAATTCAAATACTCCCCTGATTCGCTCGGTATGTATTTTAGGTTGGCCAGGTTAAATCTTCCTCCAAGAAAACGAACATTCAAAGCTTCCCTTCCAGAATATAAATCATCTTCTTGTCTCAAATAACCTGTAAATCCTGACAAAAGTAGACAAGGCAACCTCGCGTAAAATCGGCGGCATCCTATATAAGTTACTAAATCCTAGAAAACAAAGTAAGATATAATGCTTGTGGAATGAAGTTTGCAGATTTCCTGGAGATTATAAAACTTAATAATTCACAAAAACTCATAAGACTCCGTTAGAAAAACAAAACTGGTAAAATTTCCGGATTTTTGACTCCTGACGCCGTCAAGAGCAATTGCCTGACGCCGTCAGAATGAACCTGCAGAAATTTTTATGTTAAGTTTCCGGAAAATTTCTGGAAAAACTTTGTCCTACTTCCTGGAAAATCCTGCAAAACTACATCATGACTCAATACAAGCATTTGACTCTAACAATACGAATACACATGTTCATTAAATATTGTGGAGAATCATGATCGGTTTGTTTCTTAAAAAAAAACATATTTGGGGTTTCCCCTTACACTTATCTTTTGCAAAAATACCTTTAGGTTGAAGTTAAGACTAGGCTAAACAACATAATAAAGTATTTCCACATTTTAATTGAGAAACATGATCAACCAACAATAAAAATAAAGCATGCATACGGAAGCAAATAACAATCAAACAATTAAAATCACACAAAACATGGGTTGCCTCCCAAGAAGCGCTTTTCTTTATTTACGAGTCTTGTAGCTAGACTCAAAGTTGTGGGTTAACGCGTATCGCTTATGCTCACGTAACCAAGTGTGAGCCATCTAATAGTCGCCTCATCTTTCTTGTATTCGTCTCCTAACTCTAAGCACCCGCGATAATATCTTTTATTCTTTTCATATGTGTACTTAAGTCCCTTCCTCTTATCATTCTCACTTAGCATTTCCATAGGCGGATACCTACTACACTTTTCCATGGAGAAATCCTTGAACCTAGGGTGTGTGCGGGGCATTTGATAGACAAATTCTTCATCCCCATCCGAGAATGTAATTAACCCTTCTATGAGTTTTTCATCGAGGTTGGTCAATCGTTTGAAAGATCTTCCAAACACAACTTGGGTCAATTTATCATCAATAAATTCTCCTAGATTCTCCATAACCATGAATTCAACGAGATAAACCAAACTTCCTACAAACACATGTAATGGTATTGCCATAGCCACAATGTTTTCTCCTTTATATTCTAACTCATCTACAATGATTTTATTGTATTCATTACGTGAGATTATATTCATGGGAAGAGATGAGTTGAGATAGGTGTTAAAGCTCTTAAATCCAATCTTACAAGGGAATTGCATGTTAAATGAACTATCGCACTCAATCCTAGTTCTAGGGTCCACATACCTAAGAGGGTTTATTTCCTCTTCCATTCTATCCTCATTGACTACGTCACCATCATCGAGATCCTCATCGGAGTCTGAATAGTAAAAAGGACTAGCCCTACGGTCATCATCATGATCAGACTCTTCTAGTTCAGAATTATTGTCAAAGTGGTGGTTGGGTGAGAGGTTAGGTGGGTTCTCATTTTCTGCTAAAGGAAGTGGGGCGGGCAATTGGAACATCCTATGACGAAAAACACGAATAACAGGAATCAGCCGATCAATGTTATTGTGATCCATCAAAATAGTTTGCGAACAAAGACACGAAGAATTACGAACAAAAGCACGAAGAAATAAGATAGACTAAAGAAGACCTAAAAATAAAAATAAAATCTTACTAGAAAGGAATCTAGCAAGTAGACCTAATAAAAAGAAATCCTAACCTAGACAATAACTATTCCCCGGCAGCGGCGCCAAAAACTTGATGCGTGGGAATCGCACCTTGCTTTACCTCTCGAGGGATCTCGCGAGGCTTACAACCCCCACCAGGCAGTGTACCTGATCGTTGTAGTATAGTATAGTGACAAGTACCGGGGGATTGATCGTTCAGCTTAGGAATAGTGTCGCTAGGATTAGAAAGCCTAATTAATAGTTCTAGAGATGGAAGATGATTATTTTTGTGTTTTTATATTTTATTAAAGCAATTAAAATCTCGGGTTTTGAAGGAGTGGGCGGAATTAGTTGCTAATCAACTAACCCAAAAACTACTTTATAACTAATTAACTAATGAAAATGAAATTAAACTAATATTAAACTAAGGTTGTGAGCAGTGGTTGGAGAAATTGTGTTTACTTAGACTTCATTACTCCCTAGATATCTTTTACATGTTAATTACTTGTTACACTTGTATGAATGACGGGTTGTATTCCTTAATACCATTCGTGGAGTGGCATACATAACTCCCCAACTCTATGAGCTCTTATCTCCTCCTACACCATGACCCAGCACAACTATAGGGATTGTAAACAGTGGCTCATGCATTAAATACAACCAATAAAGACCTAGTACGCCTCGGTTCATGTTTCTTAAGACGTTCAAGCATGTTACCATTTGGAGATCTGCCAGTTTTCTTAAGCCTAACATATAATATCATTCATTCAAAACAAGAATAGACAAGTAATCAACACATAATCAACATCTAGGTTTCATTAGATCTAAGCAAACACAAAGGAAATTTAGCCTAGCATAGTAGAATTAAGATAAGAACAAAAGATAGACAACCAACACATAGACATATTGATTGAATTAAGAGTATACTTATCTCAATTACAATGCAAGGTCTCAAGGGTTTGGAACCCTTGAAAAACCTGTAAAAGAGGCACCAAAATCGTCTTTAGGGTTTCACCAAAACTTCTCTCTTTTCAATGAAAAAACTAGAAAACTATATATAGGAAAATCGTCCTGACGGCGTCAAGAGTTAAATCTGACGCCGTCAACTCGCCGCCATATACTTCCTCGGACGCCCTAGATAAAATCGTGACGGCCTATGTGACGCCGTCACCACCCACGGTAAATTATTCTTGGCCACTTTGACGCCGTCATAACTCCATCTGACGCCGTCACCAGCTACGGTAATTTATTCTTCATGTCTGACGCCGTCAAGAGCAAACCCTTGACGCCGTCACCTTGTATTTCCAGCTTGGATTTTTGGTACTTTGTTGTTTTCTTCACTTTATGCTCCAAAAACGTCCAAAATAGCCTCTTTTCCAGAATTCGCTCTCCAAACACCTAAAATCACAAAAGGAACGATTTAGGGCAATATTTGATCAAATAAATTCGGATTCGGGCTTAAATGACCCCCTAAAAACGGATCATTTTTCGCCTCATCACTAATCTTTATCTTCTCAAGAAGATGAACAAATGAACACAGTTGTTATATTTGATGATGACACAGCTGTTTAATTTGATGATCCTATTGAGAATGATAAATATGATCATGTAGAACAACATGAACCATTGTTTGATCCAGACCCTGACCTTATATTGTTGTCCAAACAACTGAACGCTCAAAAATTGCAACTCATGAAATGCAATGAGAAAAATAAAGCTTTAAAAGAAACAAATGCTTCACTTACAAGAGATATTGAGTGTTATAAAATACAACTTTCAAATCTGGAACACAAGGTTAAACATGAAAAAAGTTTTGAAAAAGCTTTTCAAGAATATTACAATAAAGAACAAGATCTTCAACATAAAATGCAAGATTTAATTGAGTCAAACGGAAAGTTGGTTTCAAAACTAGAAAATGAAAAGTGTGAACTTCAAAAACAAGTTGAACAACTTCAAAAAGAGCTTTCAAAAACACAAACAGAGTTGTCAATTTGCAAAAAGGATTTTTGTGAACATAAAGTGCGAAAAAGGAAAAGTGAAGAGAAATTAATCGGTGACATTGTTGATCTTGAACGCCAACTAAAAAAATTTCGTAATGTTGTTTACAAAACCGGGGGTTCTGTCACAACAATTCAGAAATTGACATTAAAACCGAGACCCGATAAAGGTTTTGCAACTGGTGATTTCAAATCAATGTTTCTTCACAAAGCACTCAAAGCAAATCCTAAAATTTACAGTATGGAACAAATGCTTGATGATACGATTGTGCGTACTATTGTTTATGATACTGAAGAAGAGGAAGAACTCGAAGAAGAGAGTCGATAAAAAATAAGTCAAGTCAAATATTGGAAACCATATGATTATTCAAAAGCTCCTCATATTTCTAAATCTTTTGTTCCTAAAAAAGAAATACCTGAGAAATCTTGGTATGTCACTGAGTCATATGTTTCATCTTCTAATGCAGCTCCTGTCCAAACTGTGGCACAAATAAACTGTCCTTTACCATCTACTGGTGACGTTACACCTTTACCAAAAAGTTGTCGTGTCTTAAATTATTTCAAAACTTTTATGGACGACATCGAAATTTTGGAAGAAACAATTGAACGTAATTCAGAGATAAAAATTGAAACTTTTCAATCCGCTTACGAGCGAGAAAAGAGAGATATTTTTCAAAAACAAATGTTGCCAATCGTTCAACACCTACGTCACTGTGCAACATGTTGGGAACAGGAACTTCAAAAAGAAGTCAAATCAATGATAAACATTTTCAACTCAAATGAAAATGCAATTTTGGTTCAAAAGCAAAGAAACAGTGTTTTAAAAAATGATGCTGATCGAATCTTGGAAAAAGTTCTCAATGCTGATATTTTGTCTGTTATCATGAATGCTCTTTATGAATCTGGTACTTCTATGCTTGTGGAAGATCATTGTGCTGATAATGGTTTGCTGAACACTGAAATAGAGGCATTAAAACATGATAATGAAATGATGAGGAAAAACAATGATGATGTGAAAAAACAATTTTCAAAAGAAATTTGTCAACTCAAGCAAAGGCTTGAATGGTGTCAAGCGCAAAGTCTTGAACTGGAATTGCAGCTTCAAAGTCAAAATGTTTCAAAATCTTGTCAGCCTTGCAAAAACAATGAGTCTTTAAAAAGTCTGTGTTTCAAATACGAGAAGGAAATTGCGGATTTAAAAATTAAAAACGCTGAATGGCAACAAAATTGTGATGACATTGCTCATTGCAACGGGAAACTTGAGTCTGATATTCAGGATAAAAATCACATCATCATTGACTTAAAAGAGAAAATTAAGCTACTTGAGAAAGGAAAGTTTGTTGACACCACTGTGATAGCATCAGGATTGTATCAAATAGACAAAACAGACAAGAATAATTCTGTTCAATACACTAATGTTGACCCTTCCACTTCTACAGGACTAGTCTCCACTAATAGCGTTAGTAGACCAAAGCGAAAAAGTAATAAGAAGAATAGGATCTTGCAACGTAAAAGAGGAACACTAGAAGCTCAAGAAGTAGAAGATCAACTTAGGAATTTGAATAAAAATCATGTTGCATCTGATTTAGATTCTAATCTGGAAAATAGTAATCAAAATCTCAATGTAACGAATGATGAACCTTTGAATGTTTTGAATATTAATGCATCTTGTGTGTTTTGTCGTAAAAATGTATCAATTGGTGATCATGCAAAATGTGTAGCCAATTCTCAATTAAATCGTCATAAAAAACGTAGGACAGGAATTCCTTCTAGGCCCACCACTGCCTCTAAGTCTATTGGTATGTGTAGGGATTGCACCAGGCTTTACCTCCCGAGGGATCTCGAGAAGCTTACAACCCCCACCAGGCAGTGTACCTGATCGATGTAGTATAGTATAATGACAAGTACCGGGGGATTGATCGTTCAGCTAGGAATAGTGTCGCTAGGATTAGAAAACCTAAAGACTAGGTCTAGAGATGAGGGATGATTCTTTTTGTATTTTTATATTTTTTTTATAAAAGCAAATAAAAATCTCGGTTTTGAAGGAGTTGGGCGGAATTAGTTGCTAGTCAACTAACCCAATAACTAAAGATGCAATCAAAATAAAATACTTAAAATGAAAATAATCTAAATTAAACTAGAGGTGTGAGCAATATATGGGAGAATTGTGTTTACTTAGGTTTCACTACTCCCTAGATATCTTTTACAGGTTAATTACTCGTTACAGTTGCGTGGATGACGGATTGTATTCCTTAATACCATTCATGGGGTGGCGTACTTACTTCCCCAATCCTATAAGCGCCTACTTCACTCCTATGTCAAGCCGGCTAAGAAGCTCCTAACATGGGATCATTAGAATTTGCTCATGCATTAAATACAACCAATAAAACCTAGTACACATCGGTTCATATTTCTTAAGACGTTCAAGCATGTTACACAATGGAGATCTGCCAGTTTTCTTAAGCCTAACATTGAAATCATTCATCCAATACAACTATAAACAAGCAATCAACCTATAATTAACATCTAGGTTTTATTACATCTAAGCAAACACATGATAGATCTAGCCTAGCATGTTGAAATCAAGACAAGCATAAGATATATTCAAAAAACACATAGACATATTGAATTAATTGAAAGAAAACTTATCTCAATTGAACATGAAAGGATTCAAGGGGTGAAAACCCTTGAAAATACTGTTAAAAATGACCTAGGGTTTACAAAGTTCTACCCTAGTATTCTCCACACAGGTTCCTCTCTTAATGAATGAAAAATAGAAAAGTATATATAGATTCTGATAGGTGACGGCGTCAAGAACAAATTGCTGACGCCGTCATCTCGCCGCTAAATAATTTCTCGGACTGCCTAGATCTGGGTTTGACGCCGTCATGTGTACTCCTTATGCAGGCCGTCACCATATTAACTCTTGACGCTTTTCTCTTGACGCCTTCAGGTTTTCACTGGGTCGTCACGGATTTTACTCTTGACGCCGTCAGGTTTTTCTTCTTGACGTCGTCAGGTACTGTTCTCAGCATGGAAAATTAAGTCTTTGCCGTTTTCTTCACTTTTATGCTCCAAAAACGTCCAAAATGCTTCCTTTTCCAGAATTCACTCCCAAAGTACCTAAAATCACAAAAGGAACGATTTAGGTCAATATTTGATCAAATAAATTCAATTCCAGGCTTAAATGACCCCCTAAAAGTGGTTCATTTTTCGCCTCATCATATACCCTTACACTTGAGATTTGCTTGTCCTCAAGCAAATGCGCTTTTATTCTAGTCAAAATACAAGTTAGGGGTCATTTAACACTAATATAAAAGTAATTACAACAAATAATCGTTCCACTAAAGACCAAAGACAAGTACGGAGGTCATACAGTAGCACCTCACAAATAGTGTTTAGATACTCACATCTCTCGGGTGTAATAAAGTATATATCACAATATGGAAGTGGAAAACATCTCTCACTACCTGTCATAACAAAATAGATTACCATAGGCTTGGGAAAGGATCAAACCTCCACCACATGGCGTAAGCACCTAGGATAAACTATCAAAGAGGTCTTTTAAAGGGTTGTAACGTTAGGTGTAGGGATATGGAATACACGGTTTTGTTGGATATAGGCAGTCTTTACTGGTAGCAAGTTAACAATCTTGGTTGATTACATGTACAATATGGCGTTGCTATGCCAAGACTAGACTCGACTTAAGCTAATAAATGAAAAATAACAAAAAACATAAAACAAACATAGAATGAAAAGGGATGGTAGTCCGTATGTTTTTTTTTTTCTTTTTTCTTTTTCTCTCTCTCTCTCTCTATATATATATATATATATATATATATATATATATATATATATATATATATATATATATATATATATATATATATATATATATATATATATATATATTTTTTTTTTTTTTTTGCTGCATACACTCTTACCCTACCATCCGAAATAATACATCATAGGGAATGAAAATTCCCCTTACACTTGAATTTTTACATACTTTACAATCAACTTTCTAATGACTCGAATCAAGATAATCAAAACACTTGTAGTACTTTTAAGATTAACGTACATATGGGGGTAATAATATGATGTTCTTCCCCATTACTCCATAAAATAAGTACTTTACTCATGAGTCCCAATCATCCCAAAACAATATGTACAAGGATATGACTCGACTTAGCAACCATATAATCAATTAGATAATTAACTTAAGGTTTAACAAATAACAATAATCCACTAAAAATGAGTGCATACACGGAAGGCTAAGGCGATTTGGGTGTACATTTAAGTGGGGTGTAACAAATTCTTCCTTTAAGTAAGATGCTTAAAGTTAGAAACGAAAAGATAGGCTCGGAGGGGTGTACTAGGGGTTTCGTGTACTAAAAATGAGTACAACGCTAAGGGTGAGGGAAAAATTAGTTGACTTAACTAGCCAAGTAATATAACTTAAATGGTCAAGTAATTATGATACGGGTTTAAGACAAGGGTGATCCTAATGCCTCTTATCATGTAGTAAATCCTACTACATGAATGTAGTCTCACTAGCGGTCTCGGGATGCATCACTAACGCAAGTTCTAGAATCTAAATGCTACCGGTACACTCATAAGCACTAATAGTAAATGCTTTTCCTATCAAATCTAAAGGCGAACCTCACATATTTGGGTGGAAAATTTTTCTGAATGGTACGGTTTTGTGCTAGTCATAGAATCTCCTATCCATGAGACGCTTGCTATGGCTAAAGTTTCACCCCTAAATGTTGTAAAAAATTTTAAATTTGGCGCTAAAATTGCACATACAAGTATTTCTCATAGTTTTATTACACATCTACTATTGAACAAACAAACTCAAGCGAAAGTGTATCTGTAAGGTATCATCATTTTACCCTCTCCTTACACTTAGGATGAACATTGTCCCTGATTGAGGCAAAAGCAGTCAACTAAAGTGAACCACGGATGTGGTCAACAAAGTCAAACTCCTTAGGCTCAATGCTCCGCGGAATATAGTGTTTCCCCGGGTCGTTATGTCCCGACGAGGTGTGAATGGTTATCAAACGGGTTTGTGATCGGGTGAATTTGGACAGAAAGGGGTTTGTGATTGATTACACTAAGGAATCTACAAGGAAATAGCTTAAATAAGCTATATGAACAAGACTGGAATTTTAGAAAAATAAAAAACGTGTACGTTCAATTTAAATTTACGCGAACGTACGAAATAAAAAGTGAAAACTGAAATCTGAAAACCCCCAGGGGGTGAAAATGACTTTTTTACAAACTAAAAGATAAAAGAAAATTTTTAGAAAAAGAAAATAATTTTTTTACACTAATTACTTATTTATTTTTAATTAAATACTAATTATTAATTACTTAACTAATTTTAATTAAATTAAATTATTAAAAATAACAAACTAACTTAGAAAATTAAGAAAATTTTTACAAATCTAATTAACCATCACAGGAATCCTAAAAAATTATAAAAAATTTGTTTCATAAGTTTTTACACTATTTTACTAATTATTATATTTAATATTAATTAATTACTAGTTAAACTATTTAAATTATAAAAAATAGAAAATGAATAGTAAAAAATTCTAGAAAAATTCCTAAAAATGTTTTATAACATATAAAAGCTAGGAAAAATATAAAAACTAGGTGTTGCTTTATAAAAACTAATTATGCTATTTAATACTTAATTATTAATTAATTATTAATAAAACTAGTATTAAATCTGATAAATACCAAATGACAAAATAAAAATCTGAGAAAATTACTAAAATTACTTTAATATAAAAGAAATTTAAGAAAATTATAAAAATACAAAGTGCTTAACAAAAATCTAAAAAGGAAAATTAAAAATTTAAATTACATTAAATAGAAACTATGACTTAAAATTAATTTTTGATTTTCTGGATTTTTCTTTTACAAACCTATTTTATACCTAAAAACAAACAACTTTTATGAAAACAACTTTTTTAGAAATAGAAAATAAGCTATTTGAGGGATTATGAGCTTGACAGTTGACTTTGGTCAACTGTCAAAGCTAAAAGCTTTGAAATAAGCTTAAACCTGAGACCAGGGGTGGAAGTAAGCTAAAGCTAATGCTATAAGCTTAGAATAAGCTGAAAATACAAGAAAGATACAATGGATAAGCTGATAAGACAGAAATAAGCAATCCAAACTCCACAAATCCAAACAGGAATGGGATAAGGTTGAGGGGCATAGCAGCCCTAGTAAATGAGGTGCAAAACCCAAATTAAACCCAGGGACTTGAAGAGGGGTAGGAGGGGGGGTTGAATGGACCAAAAATGAGGTAGTGGGTCCCACTGTGGTGGCCAAAAAAGCCCACCAAAGGTGGTGGTGTGGGTGGTGTCTGCTGATGCAGGGGAGACTACTCCCCCTGCAGGTAACTTTGGGGATGTGTGGACCCCACAAGAAAAATAACAAAAATGAAATGAGAGTGGGAAATTGGAGATGAGCTGGGATATTACAAGTCCTAAAAAGCACAAAGTCTAAAACCTCTCACAAAATTCCAAACAATTCATGCCAATTTGTCACAACTCACCATTTCAGGTCATTTCCCAAACTTTGGAAAAACACTATTCATCAAAACACTATTCATCAGTTTACTATTCATCATTTTTGGTGTCAGTTTGACATTCCGAGAAGTATTCAGAAATTTTACTATTCACTGAACACTATTCATTGCCGCAAAAGTTTTCACTATTCACTTGCATTACTCATTTCATTGTAAATTTAGTTTACGGGTATTAAAATTCGCGTAACCGTATTGGTTTAGGTGCGAATTCATTTCATTATCAGTAAGGACACTGCATACGGACTAGAGACAGTCTGCATATCATCATAACAGCATTTTCATGTTATACCACTCTTAGGATTTTCAAATTTATATATTTGATACATTTAACGTTTTCCTTATAATTATTTATAAATAAACGTTAACACCCGGTTAATAAACACGACGAATATATCTAAATATTCCCACAATGGTCCCGACATATTTTTATATCCATTATATCATCATAAAAGTTATAATATTCATTTACCCAGTATTTTGGAAATTTATTTTATTTATAACATAAGTTTATAAATATTACGACAGTTTTCGTGAAAACTAAACAATAATCACCCGAACACTCAGTACTTGTACCCAACATATTTTTAACATTTTCATGCCTTTATTAGGTCCCGGTTAACTTCGTTAATATTTATTTCTAGCAAACCCGGTACCCGATTATAACTAATACTTACACTAAACTACAACTAATATTACATTACATTTCCTAAGTTACCAAAACCGACTTTGCTACTCTTTTATACATTGAAAACCGTCCATGAGCACATCCCTAGACACATGACTTATATTTCTTAACCTCTAGCATTATGTACCATTATTATACAATATAAACTTTACTAAATATCCCAAAAACCTCAAAAACATAATCATACATAATTTTTAGAATCAAAAAGCAAAAATCTCATCTCTTCCATCTCCTACCCCACGACTTCACCCAAAATCCAAGATCAAGTGAGTATTTTTCAAGAGTTAAAGCTACAAAGTTGTTCCATTTGTCATCCTAATCAAGAATCTTGTAAGGAATTATTGAAGATACTACTGACAGATACTGCTGATAGGTTCCTGCGGAAGGCTTAGTGACTTTCTGCTGATGACTAGTTCCTGCGGACATATAGAGATCCTACGGATAGAGTTTAACCGTGGATATAACTTATGTATTTTAGGACAAGATATGTAGAATATCTTTTATTGGTTTATTATTATTCGTTTCTTGTAAGAAAGGTTAGGGTTTCCACTAGTATATAAGGAACCCTATATCATTGTAATAGGTACAAGTTTCTAGTACGAAGTTTCATTAATATTATTAGTTTATCGATCCATAGAGAATCAAGTTTAGTATACGTTTGTTTTTATATTCCGCATAATTACAAGCTCACAGAGATTATCTAACTTAGTCTAGCTAGTGATTACATTAGTTGGCTAACGATCTATTGGCTCGTGATCTATCAAGGTATAGATCCCTACAAGTGGTATCAGAGCCACTAGATACTCTCTGTAACCTCAACACAATCACATAACTATTCATTAAGTACCAATGGGAGACAAACCAGGCGGTGATGTTGCTCTGTCTGAAGCAGGCTCTCTTACTCAACAACTACAACAGGTGGCCTTCTCCAACAGCAATGCAAAACTTCCTTTTCTTAGGAAGGCTGAGTATGAGATCTGGGCCATGAAGATGTAGAACTGGATTGCAAGTGTTGATAATAACCTCTGGAATGTTATACTCAATGGCTGTCGTCCTAAAAAGCAAAGTGTTGATGCTAATGGCAAAGTTACAATTTTGGAACCTGTTTCTGCTGAAGAAATTCTTGCTATTCAAAGGGAGAATAAAGCAAGAACCATATTGCTGCAGGCAATCCCTGATGACCACATGGGAGATTTTCATTCCATGACTGATCCAAGAGAAATCTGGTGGGCCATAAAAACTAGATTTGGAGGGAATGAAGAATCAAAGAGGATGAGAAAGAGTATGTTGAAGATGGAGTTCCAAGAATTCAAGATTACTGAAAAGGAAGGTCTCCACAAAGGTTATGACAGGTTTCAGAAGATTCTGAGTCACTTGAACCAACTTCTAGCCAGACCTGATAATGAAGAGATGAATTCTAGGTTTTTAAGAGCCTTACCTCCCTCATGGTCTCAAGTGAGTATATCACTGAAAACCAAAGGTGGCTTGGACTACCTCAGCTTTGATGACTTGTACAACAAACTCAGAGCTTTGGAAGGTGACATAAAGGGATTCTCTCCATATGCAGCAACTCCTTCACAATCTGCATTTGTTAGTTCTAACTCAAACTACATGCCACATACCTATGCAAGTCCATCCCCAACACCACAGGTTTACTCAAGTCCATCCACACCAAGCCAAAGTCTTCCAATGACCGCATTGTCTTTTTCAAGTGCTAATCCAATAACTCATCCAAAGATTAGCAATGTGATGGAAGATGCACTCCATTCATTTGTTACTCAAGTTGATAAACAGCAACAAATAGCTTATGAAGATTTTGAGCAGATTGATGAACTTGCTTTAGAAGAGTTGGACTTAAAGTGGCAAATGGCTATGCTATCTCTTAAGGTTAGAAGATTTGAGCAAAAGGTTGGTAAAAAGCTCAATGTTGAAGGAAGAGATGCAGCTAGGTTTGATAGAAGGAAGGTGAAGTGTTATGCTTGTGGAGAAATTGGTCACTTTGCAAGAGAATGCACAGCCAAGAAGGGTGAAGCCAGTACCAGGTATTCAGCATACAAGAAGAAAGAAGTGGAAGCTGGAGAATCAAAGGCCTTGATCACTGCTATTGATACTAGTGTGGACTGGAATGAGCATGATGATGATACAAGCAGCTCTCCTCAAATCTCCTGCATGGCTAGTTGTGATGATAGCTTTGGTCTCATGGGAATCTCTCCTCAGGTATCTACTTGTGTTTGTGATTGTGATTCTAAATATACAACTCTAAAAGAAGCTTATGATGATATGAAACCAAAATATAATGCTTGTTTTATTGAAGCTGCAACTTATAAAGAAGCTTTTAAAACCTTAGAACAACAAAAGGTGTGGTTTCAACAGAATCAATTGGCTTATGAAGAAAAGATTAGAGTTTTAAGTAGAGATTTAGAATGTGCTAGCAATGAATTAAAGTTTTCTGAAAAAGAAAAAGCTAGAATTGAGTCTGAGAAAAGTGTTTTGCAAATGAAACTGGATAAAGAAGTAGCTAGGCATAAAGAATGGCTAGTTTCAGGTGATAAATTATCTAGGTTACTCTACAGCAGTAAGTCTGTTACTTCTGAGATAGGTCTAGGGTTTAAGAAGTATGTAGGTCCAGAAGCTAATCACTATTTAGATAAGAAGAATCATAACTATTCTATTCCTATAAATTATCTAAAAGAGGGTGAGATGCATGCTGTACCAGGACCTATCAGAGGTGTATTTATGCCTACCACCAAAACTTCTGACTTTGATGGTTCACACCATCTCTTTGGCAAAAAAGTCTAAAGACTTGCCAAATAAGTCTAAAGACTGTCCAACCATAGGAACTCCTAAACCCACATCCCATAAGTTTAACTCACAAGAATCAAAGCAAACCACTGGCATTAGGATCAATGACTCCCCTGACACTAGAAGTATGTCTAGTAATGATTCTAAAAATTATGTCTCTTGTTCTTTCAGGGACAAGACCTCAGAGACCTCTAGTTATGCCAGCTGTGATTCCATGACCAAGTCAGACTCACCCAAGTCCTCAATAAAGATTTCTGAAAAGTCATCTTACAAGTCTGTGGACACTGAAGTTGCTGCTGATGAAGTTCTTTATCAACTAGCCTCTTCTGAAGACTTGTTATTTACTTCTTATGAAAACAATTCTTTTCAGTGTTTACAAAACAATTCTGTTTCTGATGTTTGTTTGAATAATTCTATGTTTAATAAGACATCTTTTGGATTTAATAAATCTTATAAGAAAAATAAGTGTTTTGTTTGTGGTAGCAAGTTGCATTTAATTAAGGATTGTGATTTTCATGAAAAGAGGATGGGTGTTTCTGTTGTTAACAATAGACCTAGACAAAAGTGGACTAATACTTGTACCAAACCCTCAGTAGCTCCACAGGCTAAGTATCATGTCAGCAGAATGTGTTCCACTCCTGCTGATTGGCCTGTTTATTCTAATAGGTCTGTTTTTAATAATAGATATATGAATACCAATAGGAATAGATATGGGTCACAACCATTTAATGGTGTTAATCATTGGTATGAATATACTGACCAAATGTGTAAGGGAAGGGGTCATTGGGATTCTGCTGAAAAGTCCTAAGCAAATTGTTCTTGGATATATAAAAGACCATTTAACTACAGGGAATCCATGAACAATTGTGGATCTAACTCATCATCTTGGGTTCATCAGAATGATCCACAAGGCAGGCTCAAGTCTTTCATGACTTAAGTCTCTTATCATATGTTGTTGTTGTATATTAACTTTCTTTGTTGTAGGAACATCCTCTTCTTAATAAAGACTTAGGTATTGTTGATAGTGGCTGTTCAAGAGACATGTCTGGTAATGAAGAGAAGCTGCATGACTTTGTGCCTTTTAATGGAGGCATTGTGAGGTTTGAAAGTGGAGTAGGAAGGATTACTGGCAAAGGAACCATTAGAACTCCAAAGGTGGATTTTGAGAATGTCTACTTTGTGAAGGAGCTACAAGGATTCAATTTGTTCTCAGTCTCACAAATTTGTGACAAAAAGCTTCCTGTGCTTTTCACTGAAGATGGTTGTTTCATTCTTTCACCTGAATTCCAAATGCCTGATGACAATCATGTGTTACTTAAGGCTCCAAGAAACCATAATCTTTATACCTTTGACTTGAATGATGTCAAGCCAGAAGGTGATCTTACATGCTTGGTGGCTAAAGCATCCTTGGATGAATCTACAAAATGGCATAGGAGGATGGCACATGTCAATTTTAAAGTCATCAACAAACTTGCTAAAGATGGACTTGTTCATGGACTTCCTTCCAAGATCTTCACCAATGAGCATAATTGTGTGGCTTGTAACAAGGGAAAGCAACACAAAGCTTCTTATAAGGCCATTACTACTGTGAGCACAATCTCAGAACCATTGCAGCTGCTTCACATGGATCTTTTTGGTCCTACATCCATCAGGAGTATTGATCATAAGTACTTCTGTTTGGTGATCACTGATGCTTTCAGCAGATTTAGTTGGACATTTTTCTTAGTGACTAAAGATCAAACCTTTCAGGCACTCAAAGAATTTATGGCTCTAGCTGAAAATCAACTTAACAAGAAGATTAAAGGTATAAGGTGTGACAATGGGACAGAGTTCAAAAATGCCAATCTCATTGAACTTTGTGGTTTAAAGGGTATTAAAAGAGATTATAGCACTCCTAGGACTCCACAACAGAATGGAGTTGCTGAAAGGAAGAATAGGACCCTTATAGAGGCTGCAAGATCTATGCTTGCTGACTCTAAGCTTCCCACTATGTTTTGGACTGAGGCAGTTGGTACTGCCTGTTATGTATTGAATAGGGTGTTGATCACTAGACCTCACAATAAGACACCCTATGAACTATTGACAGGGAAGAAGCCTACCATTGAACACTTGAAACCTTTTGGTTGTCAGGTGACCATTCTGAATACAAGTGATCACCTAGGCAAATTTGAAGCAAAAGCTGCTGAAGGATATATTGTTGGTTATTCAGCTCATAGCAAGGCTTATAGGGTATATAATTTAGCTGCAAAGAAGATAGAAGAGACACTCAATCTGAAATTTCTGGAGGATAATGTAAATGTTCAGGGCAAGGGTCATGAATGGTATTTTGACCTTGGTTACCTTACTGATTATTTGGGGTATGCTAGACACACATCTAACCTATCTGCAGGTATACAAGTGTCATCTTCTAACAATGCAGATACTCTAAAGGATGATTCAGACAGTGATTCAGAATGTGATGAACCCACTATTGTTGTAACAACTCTACCACTCAAGATAGCAGATCCTCCTACCAAAGAAGCCTCTGATGCCAAATCTACTGATGATGTGGAAAACTCAACTTATGCAGAAGATCTTGCTAGACTTAAAAAGCAAGAACATGCAGCTGCTGAGGAAGCTAAAAGACTTGGTCTTGAATTTGCTCAAGACACTGAAGCCCTATTAAAACAAGCTGCTGTTGAAGAAAGCAGAAAACCTAATTCTGCTGATGCATCAGCTGATGCAGCTGTTGATTCTGCTGATGGAGATTCTGCTGAAGGCAATTCTGCTGCAGTTCCTGTTTCCACTGAAGTATCCACAAGTTTAGATGAACCTTATGGCAGGTTTCCAACTCCCTCAGATCTTGCTAATGTTGAGCAAAGTGATGGTATTTTTCAATCAGCTTCTTATGATGAAGACTTTGCTCCTACTTTAACCAATCTTGATACCTCTATTGATGTTAATCATGTTGCAACTAAAAGGATTAACACCATTCATCCACAAGATAATATACTTGGTGATCCAAATGCCATAGTACTCACCAGGAGTGCCATTAAGAATACCAAGTTTGGGCAATGTGCTTTTTTGACCTATGTATCCACTCAGAAGAGAGACAACCACACAGATCAGAAGCATTGTCTATTTGCTTGTTTCTTGTCTCAAGTTGAACCCACAAGCATTAAACAGGCTTTGAGTAAGCCTAGCTGGGTTGAAGCTATGCAGGAAGAGATGCAACAATTCAAGAATCAAGATGTTTGGGTACTTGTTGATCTGCCTGCAGGAAAATTTGCAATTGGGACCAAGTGGATCTTAAAATGCAAGAGGGATGCCAGAGGTATTGTGGTCAGAAATAAAGCAAGATTGGTGGCACAAGGTTTTAGACAAGAAGAAGGAATTGACTACACTGAGGTCTTTGCACCTGTTGCTAGGGTTGAGGCCATTAGACTGTTTTTAGCCTTTGCCTCTTATATGGGGTTTAAGGTCTATCAGATAGATGTCAAGAGTGCCTTTCTCTATGGCAAAATAGAAGAGGAAGTGTATGTTACTCAACCACAGGGCTTTGAAGACCCCCATCATCCTAAAAAGGTTTACAAAGTTGTCAAGGCTCTTTATGGACTTCATCAAGCACCAAGAGCATGGTATGCTAGATTGTCTACATTTCTTTTGGAGCATGGATACAGAAGAGGAGCTATTGATAAGACTCTCTTTATCAAGAAAAACTCCAGGGATATCATTCTAGTACAGGTCTATGTGGATGACATCATCTTTGGGTCTACAAAGGAAGCATGGTGCAGGGAATTTGAAGATTTGATGAAAGGTGAATTTCAAATGAGTGCAATGGGGGAGTTAACCTTCTTCTTATGGCTGCAAGTCAAACAACATCCTGAAGGGATCTTTATTCATCAGGAGAAGTATGTTAAAGATATTTTGAAAAAGTTTGACTTTGAACTTTTGAGGACTGCTACCACTCCATATGAACCACCCAAGCTTAAGAATCCAAATGAGCAAGATGAGGCTATGAATGTTCATCTTTATAGGTCCATGATTGGATCACTCATGTATCTCACAGCTTCTAGGCCTGACATTACCTTTGCTGTAAGTGCTTGTTCAAGGCATCAAGTCACTCCACTGACTTCCCATCTAAATGCTGTGAAGAAAATCTTCAAGTACATAAAGGGCCAACCCAAACTTGGCCTTTGGTACCCAAGGGATTCACCATTTGTGTTGGAAGCTTACGGTGATAGTGATTATGCTGGAGCTAATTTGGATAGGAAATCCACAACAGGAGGTTGTCAATTTCTTGGAAGAAGACTCATCTCTTGGCAGTGCAAGAAACAAACCATTGTGGCTACTTCTACTACTGAAGCAGAATATGTGGCTGCTGCCAATTGCTGTGGTCAGGTACTTTGGATTCAAAATCAGATGTTGGATTATGGGTTTAACTTTATGAACACTAAAATCTACATTGACAATCAAAGTACTATTTCTATTGTTAAAAATCCTATTTTTCATTAGAGAACTAAACACATAGAAATTAGGCACCATTTTATAAGAGATACAAATGAGAAGCATCTAATTCAAGTGCTTAAAATTCACACTGATGATAATGTGGCTAATTTGTAAGCTTTTGATGGACCTAGGTTTAATCACCTAGTTGTCAACATTGGGATGGTTAACCCTTGAATGCTATGTTTGAGGGGAGGCATAAGCCTCAAGGGAGGCATATGCCTCAGGGGAGGATTGTACATGTTGTATTTATGTAGATTATTATGTTTTCTAAAATTATGTTTACTAACTTTGTTTTGCAGGTTATTACTAATCTTGTATATTATTCTGCTTTGTTGTGTTTTTGTGTTTTGTGTGAATGTCTGGTTTCAGGTCATGTTTCTGCTGATGTTCAATGATCTACATTCAGTGGAATAAGATGTAAAGACATAAAAGTAAATTTTATTCATCAGTGGCAAGCTTGGTACATCAAGATCAGTCATCAGAAGAAACACAAAATACATAAAACATCAACAATATAACCACCACCACATCCCTAAACCTTAACTCCCTACTCCATTTTCCTCTTCCCTTTACCCAAGTCCTTTGGGTCTGGCATCTTCTTGTGGATTCCTCTGGATTGCATGTCCTTGTTCCAGAGTTTAGGAGCTGCAAGACCAAGCACCACCTTCAATGGACCTTTCTTTCTACTTGAGGACTGTGGCTCTTCAGGGACAGAGATTCTTCTCATATCTGCACAGACTCTTTCCATTTCACTAGTTAAGAATGCAGTGACAGGAGTGAAGTCAGGGACAACCATAGCTAGAGGAGCTGGTGTTTCCTCAGCTTCAGTGTTTTCTTCTGATGAGGTTGGAGATGGACATAACTCTGAAGGACCTTCATTTAAGTAGTAGTATGATCTTTGGATCTGAGGTATGTCAAAGGTAGAGTCTGATGAATCAGAAGAGATTTCAATGACATTGGGGGATGGCTTCATTTTTTGAATTTTGTGAAGAATCAGGGATGTTCTATGTTTGGGTCAGGCTGGACTCAAAAGAGGGTCTAGGGATTTTTAGATAAGCAGCTGACCTACTACTATGACAAGATTATTTCCAATCTTCATTCTTCTGGTATACATGTCCAAGATGTGTTGGAGTTTAGAGGAAGACTTTTGGATGAGCCTCAAGCTAAGAAAGCTAAGCTTCATGATACTGCTAGTCAACTTGCTGAGTCTATTGGGTCTGTTCATGGTGGTCAGGAGAATGTACAACTTCCTTCAGTTTTGTCTCAGAAGAATGATACTCCTGATGCTCAGAAGAATGATATTCCTGATGCTCAGATGGCTGATACTCTTGCTGCTTCTCATCATGATACTGCTGAATCTCATCATGATACCACTGAAGCTCCACATGATGTTACCAATGATGCTTCAGAAGCTACTCCAATTGAAGTACCTGATGATGATGATTCTGCAGATGTTCCTGCTGATACTTTCAATCAAGTGCCTAAATAAGAACCTGATGATGGTCCTTCTATTCCTGTTACTACTGGCACTAGGAGAAAGACTAAAGCTATCAAGAGGAAGGCTCCAAAAGATATTCCTTTAGAGGATAGTACTACTTTTCTTGATTATGCTTCTGATGATGGTCAAGACCCTGTAGTATGGGAGAAAATTGTGAAGTGGGAACTTGTTGACTCTGAGCTTGGTCAAGGAAAAGTGAATGTCATAACTAGACAAGATGGATCTACCAAGACATTCTTGTTTCTAAGCCAGATCTTACATATGGTGGACAAACAAGATCTTCTCTCACTTTATGATTGGGTTATCAAGTACTATCAAACTCATTCCCCTGATGACATTGGAATGTATTTGATGGGTGATTTGCAGATTCTGTGTGATTCTTATAAAGGTAATTCTGGTGTAAGGTTTCAAGTATGGAAAGGTCAAAAGACATGGGTGGTTGACTATTGGAAGTTCTTTCCACTACCTAATGTTCATATGATTGTCACAACCACTGGTAAGACCTTATATTGCTGGGCTGATGTTCTTTATCCAATCACAAAGGAAGTCATGAATCTTATGCTGGAGACAAAGCTATCTGTTCCTTTGGATATGACTGCAAATGATCTTCATCTTGCTGAACAATTGGTAAGGTTCATAAGAAGAAGTATCTTGACTAAGAAGGAACTGGCAACCAAGCATGGCATTCAAATGGATTCATATCTGCAATGAGCTGATCTTGGTATTGTATTTTGTTGTATATATATATTTTTTTTATTTTCTTTCAGTTTAGTATATAAAAAAAAAAAAAAAACATTAACATATTTGTATAGTTTTGTGTATGTTGTATGCAGGTTTGGTGTTGATTCTTATCACACTCTTTCTGGTCATCAACTTGCCTGATATTGACTATTCCATCAAAAAGTTGGCTAGTCCAAAGGGTACAGCTTTGGTAAAGACTCATCAAATCTGTTGATAGCTGTAATGGTTTGCTCAAAATCATAGGGTTTTCAACTCACCCATGCTTTGTTGCTGAGTAGTTGAAATGGTTGTCAATTGACCATGGATTTTTTCTTTATGGATTCCAAATAATTGGCTAGCCCACATGTATATGGCTTGTGGTAAAGGCTGTGGAAAACCATATTTGGTATTCAATTGACCAAGATGATAATTCATCAATAATTGACTAGTCCTGAGCAAACGGCTACAGGTAAAGACATATCAAATCCGTTTATAGCTGATGATTTGCTAAAAATTATGTGGTTCTCAGTGTACCTTTGAACACTTGGCTACTCCAGTAGTGATGGCTATTGGTAAAGAGACATCAAATCCATTATTTTCAATGATTCACCTCTCACAGGAGTTAACACACCTGGATGTGATGAGAATAGTATGAAACTTATATGTTTTGATGTACATTTAGTCTTGTGTTGCTGCAAAGAATGGTGCTTTTCAAATGTTTGCTGATCATAGAGATTTTGCTTCTGAAGATTCTTTCTTGCTGATGTTCTGTTTCAATCCTCTGGTTTCTGCTATTGGCGATCTATCAAGAAATCTTGAACTTAACTGTGTCAAATTCAAGATTAGGGGAGGATTGTAAGGAATTATTGAAGATACTACTAACAGATACTGCTGATAGGTTCCTGCGGAAGGCTTAGTGACTTTCTGCTGATGACTAGTTCCTGCGGACATATAGAGATCTTACGGATAGAGTTTAACCGTGGATATAACTTATGTATTTTAGGACAAGATATGTAGAATATCTTTTATTGGTCTATTATTATTCGTTTCTTGTAAGAAAGGTTAGGGTTTCCACTAGTATATAAGGAACCCTATATCATTGTAATAGGTACAAGTTTCTAGTATGAAGTTTCATTAATATTATTAGTTTATCGATCCATAGAGAATCAAGTTTAGTATACGTTTGTTTTTATATTCCGTATAATTACAAGCTCACAGAGATTATCTAACTTAGTCTAGCTAGTGATTACATTAGTTGGCTAACGATCTATTGGCTCGTGATCTATCAAGGTATAGATCCCTACAAATCTTACAACAAAAACACAAGTAACACAAGGTTTCTCATCATCTAATCACCTATTATTTGAAAGTGAGTTATCAAATTTATTTTCATGATTTCATCTAATTAACACTTGTATCTTATGGTTTTCATGCTTAATTTCATGTACAAGTTAGCTATACCACATTATTTTTGTTAACTTTTTGATCATACAAACCCTAGATTTTGATTTAGGTGTTCCTTTATTAAATTAACATGATTAGTAGTGGTTAGGAACCCATGGCACCCTAAGAAGGTGTATGGTAGGATTAGTATAGCTTTGTGGTGTTTGCAAGAGATTTGGTTGAAGTAGAAACTAGTTTTGAACATGAAAAATGGATTTGTAACAAGTATATAAACCTACTGTCCCATTTTGGTAAATCCAGTAAAATCAGTAAACATAAAGTAAACTTTGGCAAAATTTTTAGAAAATACTTTCAAAAACGAATCCGTAGGCGAAAGAACGGATTAAAAAGAGTTTATAACGAAGAAGTTATGATTTTTGCAAGTTTATTGATGAAAAGTATATTTTCTGAAAATACATGCTGTTGGACGTTTTTCGTCGGACAAAACGAGACTTTAGACGTAACCCGGAGGAGCCAAGCTTTCCAAAATATATTACTACATACTAAGAGTTAACCGTGGATATAAAGAACAAGTAAAACGGACTTATAACGACAAAGATATTCACGTTTCAGTATCGGCAAAACTTATATTGTTTTGACAGCTTTTGGTAAAATAATAACACTAAAACTACGTAGTAACTCTAGATTTCTAGAAATAATACCAAGTACCCAAATTCATAACTAATGAAGTATTAGTGATTATAAGTATATTTTTATCACTACAAGGCGTTATATCAAGGATTTCAAACCGAGGATTTCAACACTAACATTGATATATATATATATATATATATATATATATATATATATATATATATATATATATATATATATATATATATATATATATATATATATATATACATTTCAACTAGTTTTATTTTTCTAGTTGCCATATTTTCCTAAGTCTTGGAAAATGTATATTTTTGATAACAACAAGTATTTTCCAAAGAGTAGAGTGGTATAGGAAACATGTGCATGGACATTCATAACATCATTTTGTGATCTAAAGTAGATCGTTCATCATTCATATTAGGTTGCGGCAGCTAACCGTTCATTGTTGTTGTTCATTTCACTTCATCACAGTATCATCAGTTTAAGGTGAGTTTTCATAGCCTCGTTTTCAATACAATATTTTGATTTCAAATCCCATGGGGGAATACATTGCATCAACCATTTTAGTACGAGCCCAAGTACCAAAACATATGTACATTGCTTAAGTTGCCTTACCAACCTGTTAAAGTCCCCTATTTATTATCATGGACCGTTAATTTGCCGGTAAGCGAGAGTGAGTGGATAGATCTATCGAGGGTGACGCCTCCATCCATGGTAGTTATTACCAACAGTAAGCGGATGCATTTCATGTCTACATTTTGGGAGTGTTCTGGTAAAACATTCGGGAGGGGCATATAAATTCCATCAGTCATAGCTTCGGGGTCATGAGCTTAAGGTCTATTGTACTATTTTACTTGATTTTTATCTTGCACTTATACTTGTGGTGGCCGTACAACATTACATTTTACAAACCTATGGAATTCACCAACATTCGTGTTGACGTTTTAGCAATGTATTTCAGGTTATTAAGGTAGCTCATATGACATGCATTTAGACCTTCATGGAGTCGCGGAGTCGACGCGTCTCACCATTAATTCATGCTCTTATGTAAACGTTTGATCTAGTATGACTTGTTTTTCATAAACTTGCAACACCTTTTGGGGACCTCATTTTGTAAACTCTGAATTATTTCAATGATCAAACGAAGTATTTTCCAAACGACACTTTAGGTCGTTCAATGTAACTGTAACTGTGATGCTATGACAGACACCCCCAGGCATTCCATTCCGCTGCAAGTCAGGTAAATTGGGGGTGTGACAGATTGGTATCAGAGCTAGGTTATAGCGAACTAGGATATATCTTGGACCCTAGACTATAACCGCATCATCATAGCATCTCATCATTTCATCATAAGTGCATAATCATGATACATGTTGTTTCATGCATACCCTGTGCGAGTTATTTATACTTATATATATATATATATATATATATATATATATATATATATATATATATATATATATATATATATATATATATATATATATATATATATATATATATATATATATATATATATCATTTTATTGACCTGGTTCACAAGTGACATGCCTTCATATACTCATCCTGTCATCCTTTTATCGGATTCCGACATTGAAGATGCCTTGTCATCTTCCACTACCATTATACCACCAGTTGCACTTATACCACCATTAACACTATTGATTTTCCATAGGAACAGGGTTTTCCTATCATTCAGCCCATACATAGAATGCCTTTTGGTAGAGTATTCAGACTTAATCTTAATGGACTTATTAGGATGTTTATTGCAAGGAAGATAGTATGTTTCTTTCCATCACTAGTAGAGCACCCACTACTCAGGTACTATCACCACCGTCAGCTACTTATTACACTATTGGTCGTCCCACAATGCGTACTTTAGTTTTACCTCTTAGATGTCGCGAGGTAGCGCGAAAGAGGGTAGTATTCCATTCACTAGTACCATCATTGTCATTTTCCTTTTCCATTCCCACTTGCCATGAACTAGATAACACCAAGTAGATAATACCAATATCACGGACTCAACAGAAACATCCGCAGATTCTTCAGGAATGGTTCAGAACCTACATTATCTAAGATTTGATCGATGCACAACTTCAGACACCACTTCAGGACTATCTCGACCTTATGATGCCACAAACCTGATTTCACACAGAGGGACACCAGGAAGTCTCTAGACCAGACTTATATCCTCACTAGCTTTTACTATTATCCTAGCCACAGAAAGTGGAGGACATAGTCTAAAGAACTTGTTGTCTTTTGATTGTTGTACAAACAAATATATCAAGTGTGACTCTACTATGTAAGAAATGGTTGTGCTATTTGTGATATCGGTTCACGTAGACCGAAATTTTCATGTATTATATTCATGTGTTGTGAATATGATGACTTTGATTGACTATATCCTCATGGTCTCTTATGATTTGATGAAGAGAGATTTAAGCAAACCACTCCAAGCATGACGCAAGCTACTGTTGGACAAGTCATTGCCAAGAACATAGTCACCGCCCTCACTAAGGAACTTACTCATGTGGAATTTATGGGGTGCAATCCTCCCTCCTTTAGCGGAACTAGAGACACAAAGGAATTTCTCAAATGGTTCGAAGAAATAGAAACAATATTTCAATGTGGCGACTGTCGTAAGGAAGACAAGGTTAAGTTCGCCACATGCACTTTTCAGGATCATGCCCAGGAATGGTGGACCAAACATATTAAGATGGTGGGAGTTGATGCTGCTTACTCACACTCTTGGGAGAAACTAAGAAGGATGATGAGTATAACATTTTGTGTAGGAAATGAACTACGAGCAAAGGAACAGGAAACACTAGACTTTACCATGGTAGGAAATGATGTTGACGAGTACACTACTCATTTTTATGAATTAACACGACTAGGTTCTGCAATGGATGAACCGGAAAGCAAGAAACTTGAAAGGTACATTGGGGGACTCTCAAATGGAATTCGTATGTTGGTCATCGCATGGGAACCCGATACCATGTCTGAAGCTATCAAAATGGCGATCGAAGCAAAGGAACTCATAGTTCACGCCGAGACATCAGGAAACAATAGTGACAATAAAAGGAAGTGGAACAACAATCTAGGTTGCAATGCTGCTCAACAATCACCCAAAGGACAAGAAGTGAATAGAGCCTTTGCTGCAGAACCGCACACAAAGAGAAGGTATATTGGAAAGTTACCTTACTGCAACCTGTGTAATCAACATCACCGAGGTCATTGCAGTAAAACGTGTGGAGTGTGCAAGAAGCAGGGTCATCGGACTGAAGACTGTAGGAAACTCACAAATCAGAAGACCCCAGGGAGTGCTTCAAATGTGGAAACTTAGGGCATTTCAAGAATGACTGCCCGGAGCTAAGGAACAAGGAAAATCAGGAACTTGGAATCAAGACTGAATCGCTCGAGGAATAGCGTGAGCTGTTGAAAGAGAACCGTCAGGATATTAGCAACATCAAGGATAACAACAATGCTTCAGCAGGAGGAGCCTTGTTTCAATATATAAACCGTAGTTCGAGCCCTTTAGGGTTGTATCTTTCCTTTTGTACTTACCGTTGGTACGATGACATAACCTAGTTGTATTAAGCACTTTTATATCCAATGTAGTATCTATCTTTGTTACCTAGGTGATAATCATAACCTTCGTTTACTCCATTTTCTATCCCAATTGCTCAGACTTCAATCGTTTTGCAACATTTTAGCATTGTCTTATCAGGGATTAGGTTGATTTCGTATTTGACGAATTAGTAGACTATTACCATTCGAAAAGATTCACCCACGTATCCAATACACCATTCAAGCTATTTTACTATCATATGGGGAAATTGTTTTACAGAAAAATTTCTGAAGTAAGCTATTTTATTACCATCCTATAAATTGATTTTTCTGTCATTACACCAAGTATTTACTATTATTACGCGAGGCAATTTTCATGTTACTTGAAATAAAACATCAGGATACCATTTTAATAACAATGCGTTGAACACCATCTAAAACTTTTGAGAAAAGTTATGATATTTTGACAAAATCTAACATCGCATCATTAGTCCTCAATTGTACATAGCCTGATCACCTATATAAAATTCAGGAAGGATTATGCCATGAAGGAAATAATTACCTTTTCAAAGGATTGTTAATAACAATCTTCATTTAAAAGTTTTGTAAACAAAGGAACTCTTCCATAAACATCCCTTTTGCCGAACTATCCCTGGATACTTACCCTACCTGTCACCCACTTAGCCATTAAGTTGGATTTTCCCATTGACTTCCCTAAGAGAGACTTTCCATATCAATTACATGCAGGATTCCTCTATACAATAAAAGCAACGAAAGGATTACAGAACTACTAACCAGGACAAGAAGTATATAGTGAGAGAATTCATAACTCAACAACAAATTCTAAGATACTGCGAGACCATCCGAATCATCATCTCTGACTTAGTTGTCAAATTCTATCATTGAAAGGTACTAGCTAGACTGAGCTACAGGATTGAACTCAATATAAATGTCCGCAGGACAACACAATAGAAATAAACCAAGCTTCTAATTGAGACTGTAGAGCATTTCATTTAAACATGGCCTCATCCATACATAAACTTTCCTGCAGTAAGTTTTCACAAAGGACAATTGTTTGAATCAAGAATATCGATGTAGATTCCTCTAAGGCATTATGTCTCTAGAAATTTCAGATAACCTCACCTTCATACCAAGAAAGGGATCAAACCGGAACATATCTCCTCATCTACATGGGAAAACAGAATAGACATTCATCAACACAACATCAAGTAATACCTTCGTCTTGCCAATTACAACGATAAAATATTTCAGGACTTAAGTTAGTCTAAATACCTATGCTTGTAGTTATACCTGATAACCACCAATAGGCATTATCCAACCTCAGGAACTAAATGTTAGACATCTATGCATTTAAGCGAACATTTCCTATTCTACCATTGTATCCTTGTTAGTGTTTTAACTTTTAAATAAAGTTGATGCGTTTACATAAATCACATACCTTGTGGAAAAATGATTTCTGAAATTCCTATTTTGAACAAGTACGATCCTTTTTGGTCAATCTTTAGCAACACTATTGTACAATGAGAAATATACATAGACATCAAACTTTGGTAAGCGGTCTTAATCACAACATGTTTGAAAATATTTTTCTATTTCATAACTACTGAAATTTTGAATCATCAGGAAAAATATTACTTAGTAAATCATTTGCTCCATTTTCAAAATTCGTTTATTCAGAAAAAGATTTCAACCAAAACTCACAATCGCGAGACAAATTTCCAGAACCAATTTTCCTACAACATCGCTTATGCATTTAGGATTTGTGACTTGTCAATAAAGAATATTTGGAATATGTGATGAAGGAATTAGGAAGGACATCACAAATTAATCACGAACTTCAGTAGTGGAGACCAAGCCTAATAGGCAAAGAAAAACATATGTCTTATCATCCGTTGGAACAAAACACAAGGAATCAAATTGTTACCTATATTTTATCCCTTTCAAATAATGCCAAGTTCGAAGGACCGAACGTTGTGGAATTAGTCACAAAGGTTTATTGTACCCATTTCAGTTATTCCTGTTAAGGAAACCGATTCACCTTGGACTTCAAGCAATCATTTCAGGATTTCCTTCAGAAACCCATTTAGATGTGAACATCACCTATCATCCTCAGACAGATGGTCAAGGCGAGAGAACAATTCAAACATAGGAAAGTAAGCTCAGAGCATGAGTGATTGACCCTAGAAATGGTTGGACTAATCATTTAACATAAATCAAACTCATCTACAACAATAGTTATCACACCAACAGCGAGAAACTGGCAGAAGTTAGGTTGGTACATAACACACATCATCTGGATTGGGTATCCTGAACAACAAACCATCCAGATTCAAGTGGGAGAACAAATTAAGTTAAAAGCATTGCCTTGGATTGGCATGATACAAGTTGGATAACAAGAGAGGTTGAACCTTTAGCATATTGGACCATTTAAGATTCATTTTAGAATCGACCAACTAGCATACAAACTTGAGTTCTGGCAGAATTCAGCAGTATATATTACCAGTATCACATTTAAAACATTAAGAAGCGCAGACCATCTATTGATGGGCCAAACTCAGAAAAAGCTCAACTCACTAGTCTAGTAGGCATTCATGAGATAACCAAAAATTTCCTACAAGTCAAGAATCAGTTACAAGTTCAATAAGTTGTAAACCATTAAAACTTCAAGTTGGTAGGCAGAGTTATGTTGAAAGTTCTGCCTAGGAAAGGCATGATATCATTCAGAAAACTTGGAAAGTTAAACCCTATATACACTGGACCATGTAATATTTCAGACAGAATAGGCCTAGTGGCCGTCAGACTTGAGCCTTGGTAGAGAACAACAGCAACAGGATTACACAACCACGTATTATCAGCTTTTCAGATTAGTCACTCATAATCCCATTTGGAAAGGAATCCAACCCAAAGTCAAACATAAACCTTGTAGGAGAACAAGTAGAAATCATGGACAGTTAGGTCGAACAGTTGAAGCAGAGTCGAATTCCTATCGTGAGAGTTCGCTGGAATTCTCGAATATCATCACCTTTTCACCAATACATCCTCAGATACCAACATAAACTGAACTTCGGGACGAAGTTCCTTTTAGAGGGGAAGACTGTCACAACTCACCATTTCAGGTCATTTCCCAAACTTTGGAAAAACACTATTCATCAAAACACTATTCATTAGTTTACTATTCATCATTTTTGGTGTCAGTTTGACATTCCGAGAAGCATTCAAAAATTTTACTATTCACTGAACACTATTTATTGCCAGAAAAGTTTTCACTATTCACTTGCATTACTCATTTCATTGTAAATTTAGTTTACGGGTATTAAAATTCGCGTAACCGTATTGGTTTAGGTGCGAATTCATTTCATTATCAGTAAGGACACTGCATACGGACTAGAGACAGTCTGCATATCATCATAATAGCATTTTCATGTTATACCACTCTTAGGATTTTCAAATTTATATATTTGATACATTTAACATTTTCCTTATAATTATTTATAAATAAACGTTAACACCCGGTTAATAAGCACGATGAATATATCTAAATATTCCCACAATGGTCCCGACATATTTTTATGTCCATTATATCATCATAAAAGTTATAATATTCGTTTACCCAGTATTTTGAAAATTTATTTTATTTATAACGTAAGTTTATAAATATTACGACAGTTTTCGTGAAAACTAAACAATAATCACCCGAACACTCAATACTTGTACCCAACATATTTTTAACATTTTCATGACTTTATTAAGTCCCGGTTAACTTCGTTAATATTTATTTCTAGCAAACCCGGTACCCGATTATAACTAATACTTATACTAAACTACAACTAATATTACATTACATTTCCTAAGTTACCAAAACCGACTTTGCTACTCTTTTATACATTGAAACCGGCCATGAGCACATCCCTAGATACATGACTTATATTTCTTAACCTCTAGCATTATGTACCATTATTATACAATATAAACTTTACTAAATATCCCAAAAACCTCAAAAACATAATCATACATAATTTTTAGAATCAAAAAGCAAAAATTTCATATCTTCCATCTCCTACCCCACGACTTCACCCAAAATCCAAGATCAAGTGAGTATTTTTCAAGAGTTAAAGCTACAAAGTTGTTCCATTTGTCATCCTAATCAAGAATCTTACAACAAAAACACAAGTAACACAAGGTTTCTCATCATCTAATCACCTATTATTTCAAAGTGAGTTATCAAATTTATTTTCATGATTTCATCTAATTAACACTTGTATCTTATGGTTTTCATGCTTAATTTCATGTACAAGTTAGCTATACCACATTATTTTTGTTAACTTTTTGATCATACAAACCCTAGATTTTGATTTACGTGTTCCTTTGTTAAATTAACATGATTAGTAGTGATTAGGAACCCATGGCACCCTAAGAAGGTGTATGGTAGGATTAGTATAGCTTTGTGGTGTTTGCAAGAGATTTGGTTGAAGTAGAAACTAGTTTTGCACATGAAAAATCGATTTGTAACAAGTATATAAACCTACTGTCCCATTTTGGTAAATCTAGGAAAATCAGTAAACATAAAGTAAACTTTGGCAAAATTTTTAGAAAATACTTTCAAAAACGAATCCGTAGGCGAAAGAACGGATTAAAAAGAGTTTATAACGAAGAAGTTATGATTTTTGCAAGTTTATTGACGAAAAGTATATTTTCTGAAAATACATGCTGTTGGACGTTTTTCGTCGGACAAAACGAGACTTTAGATGTAACCCGGAGGACCCAAGCTTTCCAAAATATATTACTACATACTAAGACGTAACCGTGGATATAAAGAATAAGTAAAACGGACTTATAACGACAAAGATATTCACGTTTCAATATCGGAAAAACTTATATTGTTTTGACAGCTTTTGGTAAAATAATAACACTAAAACTACGTAGTAACTCTAGATTTCTAGAAATAATACCAAGTACCCAAATTCATAACTAATGAAGTATTAGTGATTACAAGTATATTTTTATCATTACAAGGCGTTATATCAAGGATTTCAAACCGAGGATTTCAACACTAACATTGATATATATATATATATATATATATATATATATATATATATATATATACATTTCAACTAGTTTTATTTTTCTAGTTGCCATATTTTTCTAAGTCTTGGAAAATGTATATTTTTGATAACAACAAGTATTTTCCAAAGAGTAGAGTGGTATAGGAAACATGTGCATGGACATTCATAACATCATTTTGTGATCTAAAGTAGATCGTTCATCATTCATATTAAGTTGCGGCAGCTAACCGTTCATTGTTGTTGTTCATTTCACTTCATCACAATATCATCAGTTTAAGGTGAGTTTTCATAGCCCCGTTTTCAATACAATATTTTTATTTCAAATCCCACGGGGGAATACATTGCATCAACCATTTTAGTACGAGCCCAAGTACCAAAACATATGTACATTGCTTAAGTTGCCTTGCCAACATGTTAAAGTTGTAACAATTCGCATTTTCAGATTAATTACTATTCCCGGCAGGTCACCCAAGCCTGTACTACTCTCGCATGAGCACGCTTAACCGTATGGGCGATTAACCGTTAGACCACAAAACGCGTTTCTAAGACAATTTGAGTTTTCAACTTATTAGAAAAAGTCAACATATTTTTCCCTCCTCCTTTGACCAAAAATCATTCTTTGATTTTATAAGTCATTACTTGATTTTTAGGCTTGCGGTTTTAGGTCTAAAAGACATTTAACACCAACCGACACTAGACTGAGCCCAGCCTAGACATTATAAGTCATTTTAAGTCATTATTATCCTATTAGAAAAGTTACATTTTACTTTTCTCAATTTTACGCAACTTTCGTACGTTTTACGTATTACGCGTTTTAGACCCGTGTTTCCAGTTTTTAGCAGGGTTTTCGCACCCGATAGAACCTACCACTCATTTTATATTTTATTATGGACTATATTGACATGTTTAACCATATTTATAAGTTTCATATTTTTAGGATACCCGGTTTTACGTTTTGAGGCTTAATCATTTACGATTAGCGATTTACGGAGTCAAAACTAGCTACATACTTAGGATAATACCATCAAAAGTCCACACCTTGTTCTCCAAGTTCTTGAACCGCCACTAGGGGGGGGGGGCTTTCACACTTGTGGCATCATCTCATGACTTTAGCCATTAGATCATTTTTAATTACAACTTTGTCTCCAAGTTTATGTAGTTTCCTAGCCACCTTCCTAACCTCCTCATTCTTAGTATAAATAGCAAGCTAATCTCTTCCATTCTTCATCAACAAAAACGCCACAACATAAGTACCTAGCACCATGATCCTTTGATCTTCAATATACAAGTTACACTACAAAGTTCAAGGTCTTAGTATTCTCTACCTAGTTCTTAAGTTTGTTTGGTGATTCCATGGTTGAATTAGGAGCTACACAAGGTTACTAGGGCTGAAGTTAATGGGTTTTCACAAGGTCTATATCAAGTCTATCAATGGTTACAAGAGTTATGGTGAAGGGTTTACAAGCTTAGGTTTAGTGTCCTAGTTCTATACTTGACTTCCTTTCTTTAGAAAGCCAAAAGTTGTAAGCAAACCCTTATACACTTTCTTGCTCAATATCATTTCATGCTTATTATATTTCTTTCATGCTATATATGGTCTTTGTATTGTGTTCATGATGTTTAAAAATGGATAAAACGAGTATTGGTATACATATGTTAACTTATGACAAGCAAACAAGCAAACTAGTGATTTTTATGGAAAACCACGACCACAATAGTATAACTTTGATATTTGACACTTACTTACTGTTAAAGATGACTTAACAAGGAAAACATAGCAATTTGAATCACCCAAAACGAGTATACGAGTCAAAAGTTATGACCATTTGAAGTTAGCGAAACCAAAACGGCAAATCTGCCTAAATTGCATTCTGATCAAATTATGATTTTGAAAGTCCCACTTCTGGTCCGATTCATCAAAAAGTTAAAACACGAAAGTTGTCCGGAACGACGTTTTCGTTCAGGAACAAAGAAGCTCGAGACCTGAAAATGCTTTCTGAGTGATAAATTTCTTCAAATTCCTAACAGCCCATTTTTAGACCAAAGTCACTATATAATAGTTATGTTTTACTAAGACCAAGAGGTCTAATGACCTAAAGCCAAGACCACAACCATGGCTAAAGCCAAGGTTGAGTCTTAAGACTATGGTAACAATGACCAAGGTCACGGCTAAAGACCATATAACTATTAAAGATCAAAAAGCTTATATATATGTTATCAAATACTACAATAGTAGGGAGCCGCATGTGAGGAGTTCATTGAGTAAGCCGTCGAGATGAGTTGTGGATTTACGAGTTAAAGTGTCCTGGCTCCTCGAACGTTTACTCCATGACTTCTGAATTATGTCAGCCCGAACGGTAGTAAGAGATTTACAACCTATACATGTTTCATAGACCATTTATATTCAAAGACTTACACTATATACTAAAGTACTACATCATGAACATTATGCAAGACATATATTAGCAATTCGTCGTACTCTTAGACGTTACTCCAAACCTAAGTCGCAACGTTCTATTATAGGCTGCTCTTAGAGACTTTCGCGATTCGACTACCACTTTCATTTCTCATTACATAGACTTAAGGTGAGTCATAGCCCCTACTCTTTTCGTACTTGTTTTAAACTCTTGGGGGGGATACATGCTCAACTACTTGTTTACTTGTACAAATACTCAAAACGTCTATACTTGACTGTGTTATACTTGATTGCTTACATACATGACTGCGTTATACTTAATTGCGTTATTCTATTTATTGACTAGTAGTTGTCTTTGGGAATTGACTCCCAGTTGTCTTTGGGAAGTGGCTCCCAGTTGTCTTTGGGAATTGACTCCCAGTTGTCTTTGATACATCCTAACATTTGCGAATGTTGGATAAATCATAAAAGTGAGGTCTTCGGAGATGAAGTAGAGACTCACTACTAATTGCTTAATTGTCTTGATGAACTTATACATGTCTTATTCATACTATATATGTTAGCAGTGGGTTGTGAACACACAGGTTACAAGTCTCTTATGGCGGGACTTGTAACTGAGTGGATTCACGATGCCTTTGCTGTGTGATCATTCTTTAAGGCTTTTTCAACTGTTTTAAGACAAACTCTATGAACTCACCAACCATTGTGTTGACACTTTAGCATGTTTATCTCAGGTTAGTAAGGCGATAGCTAGTGCGTGGAACTTAGAGTCAAGCTGCATATTCTGAAGACTTACGCTTTTATCATTTACCATTCAAAACATTTTGTATACATTTATGTATCATACTTTGGAATCTCATGTTTGTAACTTTGAATTCATTAATCGAATGGTAACTTTTCAAAACGTCTCATTTAGAGTTCGTTTTCTATAACTTGTACTTTGTATTATGAAGTAGCACCCCTGTGACACAGTCTTCCGCTGCGGTATTTTGGGGGTGTTACAGATTGGTATCAGAGCCTTGGTTATAGAGAACTAGGTTGCATTTAGTGCCTAGACTATAACTGCTATATACGTTGGGACCTTCCTCTTTATTTGCCTTACACACAATACATACACATGTGCTTTTTGGTTAGACGTTTGCTTAGTTCCACGCTGTTAGATGATGTGACTTTAGTATTATAAGGAGCCCCAGAGATTCGTCAAGTCATTAAAAACATGGAGCTCAGTAATAACTAATTAGTTAACTTGATCTTGTGACAGTTCTTGTTTGATGAGACACAAGATTTGAGTTAAATAATATTATTACTTAGCTTTAGGGATTTGATGACTGGATTATCTTACCATCTGCCTCAGAAGGCGGATTTTGTGTCGGAAATTCTTAAGTAGGATGATTTAGAATCTCCTTATTTAAATGGATTGGGACGCCTCTTCAGTTAAATAAAGAAATTGTAAATCACCGAACCATAAGTTTATGAGACCTTACTTGCATAAATTTGGACGCTTCTTTATGTAAGTAATGTGTTATAAATAAGTGGGCTTATTCACATCCGATACAACTCCTTAACCAGAATCTTAGACGAATCAGAGTGAACACCACTATATTAGAGATCCCGAATTCTCTTAGACACACCATATGTAGTTAACATCAACTAAACTTCGGGACGAAGTTTCCTGAAGGGGTAGAGACTGTAACAATTCGCATTTTCAGATTAATTACTATTCCCGGCAGGTCACCCAAGCCTGTACTACTCTCGCATGAGCACGCTTAACCGTATGGGCGATTAACCGTTAGACCACAAAACGCGTTTCTAAGACAATTTGAGTTTTCAACTTATTAGAAAAAGTCAACATATTTTTCCCTCCTCCTTTGACCAAAAATCATTCTTTGATTTTATAAGTCATTACTTGATTTTTAGGCTTGCGGTTTTAGGTCTAAAAGACATTTAACACCAACCGACACTAGACTGAGCCCAGCCTAGACATTATAAGTCATTTTAAGTCATTATTATCCTATTAGAAAAGTTACATTTTACTTTTCTCAATTTTACGCAACTTTCGTACGTTTTACGTATTACGCGTTTTAGACCCGTGTTTCCAGTTTTTAGCAGGGTTTTCGCACCCGATAGAACCTACCACTCATTTTATATTTTATTATGGACTATATTGACATGTTTAACCATATTTATAAGTTTCATATTTTTAGGATACCCGGTTTTACGTTTTGAGGCTTAATCATTTACGATTAGCGATTTACGGAGTCAAAACTAGCTACATACTTAGGATAATACCATCAAAAGTCCACACCTTGTTCTCCAAGTTCTTGAACCGCCACTAGGGGGGGGGGGGCTTTCACACTTGTGGCATCATCTCATGACTTTAGCCATTAGATCATTTTTAATTACAACTTTGTCTCCAAGTTTATGTAGTTTCCTAGCCACCTTCCTAACCTCCTCATTCTTAGTATAAATAGCAAGCTAATCTCTTCCATTCTTCATCAACAAAAACGCCACAACATAAGTACCTAGCACCATGATCCTTTGATCTTCAATATACAAGTTACACTACAAAGTTCAAGGTCTTAGTATTCTCTACCTAGTTCTTAAGTTTGTTTGGTGATTCCATGGTTGAATTAGGAGCTACACAAGGTTACTAGGGCTGAAGTTAATGGGTTTTCACAAGGTCTATATCAAGTCTATCAATGGTTACAAGAGTTATGGTGAAGGGTTTACAAGCTTAGGTTTAGTGTCCTAGTTCTATACTTGACTTCCTTTCTTTAGAAAGCCAAAAGTTGTAAGCAAACCCTTATACACTTTCTTGCTCAATATCATTTCATGCTTATTATATTTCTTTCATGCTATATATGGTCTTTGTATTGTGTTCATGATGTTTAAAAATGGATAAAACGAGTATTGGTATACATATGTTAACTTATGACAAGCAAACAAGCAAACTAGTGATTTTTATGGAAAACCACGACCACAATAGTATAACTTTGATATTTGACACTTACTTACTGTTAAAGATGACTTAACAAGGAAAACATAGCAATTTGAATCACCCAAAACGAGTATACGAGTCAAAAGTTATGACCATTTGAAGTTAGCGAAACCAAAACGGCAAATCTGCCTAAATTGCATTCTGATCAAATTATGATTTTGAAAGTCCCACTTCTGGTCCGATTCATCAAAAAGTTAAAACACGAAAGTTGTCCGGAACGACGTTTTCGTTCAGGAACAAAGAAGCTCGAGACCTGAAAATGCTTTCTGAGTGATAAATTTCTTCAAATTCCTAACAGCCCATTTTTAGACCAAAGTCACTATATAATAGTTATGTTTTACTAAGACCAAGAGGTCTAATGACCTAAAGCCAAGACCACAACCATGGCTAAAGCCAAGGTTGAGTCTTAAGACTATGGTAACAATGACCAAGGTCACGGCAAAGCCACGGCTAAAGACCATATAACTATTAAAGATCAAAAAGCTTATATATATGTTATCAAATACTACAATAGTAGGGAGCCGCATGTGAGGAGTTCATTGAGTAAGCCGTCGAGATGAGTTGTGGATTTACGAGTTAAAGTGTCCTGGCTCCTCGAACGTTTACTCCATGACTTCTGAATTATGTCAGCCCGAACGGTAGTAAGAGATTTACAACCTATACATGTTTCATAGACCATTTATATTCAAAGACTTACACTATATACTAAAGTACTACATCATGAACATTATGCAAGACATATATTAGCAATTCGTCGTACTCTTAGACGTTACTCCAAACCTAAGTCGCAACGTTCTATTATAGGCTGCTCTTAGAGACTTTCGCGATTCGACTACCACTTTCATTTCTCATTACATAGACTTAAGGTGAGTCATAGCCCCTACTCTTTTCGTACTTGTTTTAAACTCTTGGGGGGGATACATGCTCAACTACTTGTTTACTTGTACAAATACTCAAAACGTCTATACTTGACTGTGTTATACTTGATTGCTTACATACATGACTGCGTTATACTTAATTGCGTTATTCTATTTATTGACTAGTAGTTGTCTTTGGGAATTGACTCCCAGTTGTCTTTGGGAAGTGGCTCCCAGTTGTCTTTGGGAATTGACTCCCAGTTGTCTTTGATACATCCTAACATTTGCGAATGTTGGATAAATCATAAAAGTGAGGTCTTCGGAGATGAAGTAGAGACTCACTACTAATTGCTTAATTGTCTTGATGAACTTATACATGTCTTATTCATACTATATATGTTAGCAGTGGGTTGTGAACACACAGGTTACAAGTCTCTTATGGCGGGACTTGTAACTGAGTGGATTCACGATGCCTTTGCTGTGTGATCATTCTTTAAGGCTTTTTCAACTGTTTTAAGACAAACTCTATGAACTCACCAACCATTGTGTTGACACTTTAGCATGTTTATCTCAGGTTAGTAAGGCGATAGCTAGTGCGTGGAACTTAGAGTCAAGCTGCATATTCTGAAGACTTACGCTTTTATCATTTACCATTCAAAACATTTTGTATACATTTATGTATCATACTTTGGAATCTCATGTTTGTAACTTTGAATTCATTAATCGAATGGTAACTTTTCAAAACGTCTCATTTAGAGTTCGTTTTCTATAACTTGTACTTTGTATTATGAAGTAGCACCCCTGTGACACAGTCTTCCGCTGCGGTATTTTGGGGGTGTTACAGATTGGTATCAGAGCCTTGGTTATAGAGAACTAGGTTGCATTTAGTGCCTAGACTATAACTGCTATATACGTTGGGACCTTCCTCTTTATTTGCCTTACACACAATACATACACATGTGCTTTTTGGTTAGACGTTTGCTTAGTTCCACGCTGTTAGATGATGTGACTTTAGTATTATAAGGAGCCCCAGAGATTCGTCAAGTCATTAAAAACATGGAGCTCAGTAATAACTAATTAGTTAACTTGATCTTGTGACAGTTCTTGTTTGATGAGACACAAGATTTGAGTTAAATAATATTATTACTTAGCTTTAGGGATTTGATGACTGGATTATCTTACCATCTGCCTCAGAAGGCGGATTTTGTGTCGGAAATTCTTAAGTAGGATGATTTAGAATCTCCTTATTTAAATGGATTGGGACGCCTCTTCAGTTAAATAAAGAAATTGTAAATCACCGAACCATAAGTTTATGAGACCTTACTTGCATAAATTTGGACGCTTCTTTATGTAAGTAATGTGTTATAAATAAGTGGGCTTATTCACATCCGATACAACTCCTTAACCAGAATCTTAGACGAATCAGAGTGAACACCACTATATTAGAGATCCCGAATTCTCTTAGACACACCATATGTAGTTAACATCAACTAAACTTCGGGACGAAGTTTCCTGAAGGGGTAGAGACTGTAACAATTCGCATTTTCAGATTAATTACTATTCCCGGCAGGTCACCCAAGCCTGTACTACTCTCGCATGAGCACGCTTAACCGTATGGGCGATTAACCGTTAGACCACAAAACGCGTTTCTAAGACAATTTGAGTTTTCAACTTATTAGAAAAAGTCAACATATTTTTCCCTCCTCCTTTGACCAAAAATCATTCTTTGATTTTATAAGTCATTACTTGATTTTTAGGCTTGCGGTTTTAGGTCTAAAAGACATTTAACACCAACCGACACTAGACTGAGCCCAGCCTAGACATTATAAGTCATTTTAAGTCATTATTATCCTATTAGAAAAGTTACATTTTACTTTTCTCAATTTTACGCAACTTTCGTACGTTTTACGTATTACGCGTTTTAGACCCGTGTTTCCAGTTTTTAGCAGGGTTTTCGCACCCGATAGAACCTACCACTCATTTTATATTTTATTATGGACTATATTGACATGTTTAACCATATTTATAAGTTTCATATTTTTAGGATACCCGGTTTTACGTTTTGAGGCTTAATCATTTACGATTAGCGATTTACGGAGTCAAAACTAGCTACATACTTAGGATAATACCATCAAAAGTCCACACCTTGTTCTCCAAGTTCTTGAACCGCCACTAGGGGGGGGGGGCTTTCACACTTGTGGCATCATCTCATGACTTTAGCCATTAGATCATTTTTAATTACAACTTTGTCTCCAAGTTTATGTAGTTTCCTAGCCACCTTCCTAACCTCCTCATTCTTAGTATAAATAGCAAGCTAATCTCTTCCATTCTTCATCAACAAAAACGCCACAACATAAGTACCTAGCACCATGATCCTTTGATCTTCAATATACAAGTTACACTACAAAGTTCAAGGTCTTAGTATTCTCTACCTAGTTCTTAAGTTTGTTTGGTGATTCCATGGTTGAATTAGGAGCTACACAAGGTTACTAGGGCTGAAGTTAATGGGTTTTCACAAGGTCTATATCAAGTCTATCAATGGTTACAAGAGTTATGGTGAAGGGTTTACAAGCTTAGGTTTAGTGTCCTAGTTCTATACTTGACTTCCTTTCTTTAGAAAGCCAAAAGTTGTAAGCAAACCCTTATACACTTTCTTGCTCAATATCATTTCATGCTTATTATATTTCTTTCATGCTATATATGGTCTTTGTATTGTGTTCATGATGTTTAAAAATGGATAAAACGAGTATTGGTATACATATGTTAACTTATGACAAGCAAACAAGCAAACTAGTGATTTTTATGGAAAACCACGACCACAATAGTATAACTTTGATATTTGACACTTACTTACTGTTAAAGATGACTTAACAAGGAAAACATAGCAATTTGAATCACCCAAAACGAGTATACGAGTCAAAAGTTATGACCATTTGAAGTTAGCGAAACCAAAACGGCAAATCTGCCTAAATTGCATTCTGATCAAATTATGATTTTGAAAGTCCCACTTCTGGTCCGATTCATCAAAAAGTTAAAACACGAAAGTTGTCCGGAACGACGTTTTCGTTCAGGAACAAAGAAGCTCGAGACCTGAAAATGCTTTCTGAGTGATAAATTTCTTCAAATTCCTAACAGCCCATTTTTAGACCAAAGTCACTATATAATAGTTATGTTTTACTAAGACCAAGAGGTCTAATGACCTAAAGCCAAGACCACAACCATGGCTAAAGCCAAGGTTGAGTCTTAAGACTATGGTAACAATGACCAAGGTCACGGCAAAGCCACGGCTAAAGACCATATAACTATTAAAGATCAAAAAGCTTATATATATGTTATCAAATACTACAATAGTAGGGAGCCTCATGTGAGGAGTTCATTGAGTAAGCCGTTGAGATGAGTTGTGGATTTACGAGTTAAAGTGTCCTGGCTCCTCGAACGTTTACTCCATGACTTCTGAATTATGTCGGCCCGAACGGTAGTAAGAGATTTACAACCTATACATGTTTCATAGACCATTTATATTCAAAGACTTACACTATATACTAAAGTACTACATCATGAACATTATGCAAGACATATATTAGCAATTCGTCGTACTCTTAGACGTTACTCCAAACCTAAGTCGCAACGTTCTATTATAGGCTGCTCTTAGAGACTTTTGCGATTCGACTACCACTTTCATTTCTCATTACATAGACTTAAGGTGAGTCATAGCCCCTACTCTTTTCGTACTTGTTTTAAACTCTTGGGGGGGATACATGCTCAACTACTTGTTTACTTGTACAAATACTCAAAACGTCTATACTTGACTGTGTTATACTTGATTGCTTACATACATGACTGCGTTATACTTAATTGCGTTATTCTATTTATTGACTAGTAGTTGTCTTTGGGAATTGACTCCCAGTTGTCTTTGGGAAGTGGCTCCCAGTTGTCTTTGGGAATTGACTCCCAGTTGTCTTTGATACATCCTAACATTTGCGAATGTTGGATAAATCATAAAAGTGAGGTCTTTGGAGATGAAGTAGAGACTCACTACTAATTGCTTAATTGTCTTGATGAACTTATACATGTCTTATTCATACTATATATGTTAGCAGTGGGTTGTGAACACACAGGTTACAAGTCTCTTATGGCGGGACTTGTAACTGAGTGGATTCACGATGCCTTTGCTGTGTGATCATTCTTTAAGGCTTTTTCAACTATTTTAAGACAAACTCTATGAACTCACCAACCATTGTGTTGACACTTTAGCATGTTTATCTCAGGTTAGTAAGGCGATAGCTAGTGCGTGGAACTTAGAGTCAAGCTGCATATTCTGAAGACTTACGCTTTTATCATTTACCATTCAAAACATTTTGTATACATTTATGTATCATACTTTGGAATCTCATGTTTGTAACTTTGAATTCATTAATCGAATGGTAACTTTTCAAAACGTCTCATTTAGAGTTCGTTTTCTATAACTTGTACTTTGTATTATGAAGTAGCACCCCTGTGACACAGTCTTCCGCTGCGGTATTTTGGGGGTGTTACAAAAGTCCCCTATTTATTATCATGGACTGTTAATTTGCCGGTAAGCGAGAGTGAGTGGATAGATCTATCGGGGGTGATGCCTCCATCCGTGGTAGTTATTACCAACAGTAAGCGGATGTATTTCATGTCTAAATTTTGAGAGTGTTCTGGTAAAACATTCGGGAGGGGCATTTAAATTCCATCAGTCATAGCTTCGGGGTCATGAGCTTAAGGTCTATTGTACTATTTTACTTGATTTTTATCTTGCACTTATACTTGTGGTGGCCGTACAACATTACATTTTACAAACCTATGGAATTCACCAACATTCGTGTTGACGTTTTAGCAATGTATTTCAGGTTATTAAGGTAGCTCATATGACATGCATTTGGACCTTCATGGAGTCGCGGAGTCGACGTGTCTCACCATTAATTCATGCACTTATGTAAACGTTTGATCTAGTATGACTTGTTTTTCATAAACTTGCAACACCTTTTGGGGACCTCATTTTGTAAACTCTGAATTATTTCAATGATCAAACGAAGTATTTTCCAAACGACACTTTAGGTCGTTCAATGTAACTGTAACTGTGATGCTATGACAGACACCCCCAGGCATTCCATTCCGCTGCAAGTCAGGTAAATTGGGGGTGTGACACAATTTAAGATTTTCTACACAAGAAATTTTTGACTTTTGAATGAAAACTTGGTTAGTTGACTTTTATTAACTTTTGATGATCCTAACTTACTGAAAATGATGTAATAAGGTCTAATTATACTGAATTAAGCTACATTAAACCCTACTACACTTATGTGAATGGTTATGGATTCCTAAATGTCCAACAGTTAACAGTCAAGCAAGATTTGTGGTGAGTTTGACTTTTTTATGTTTAGGGTGCTAGTTTTACAATGCCTAAAGCCTAACTAAACCTAATGTGAGCTAGTGAAACAAAGGTCAAGGCCAAACATCCACTAGAAACCTGAGCACTCAACTAAACCAAACACCCCTTAATGATGCAACTGTTTTTAGTTTGATTATGTTTTTAGATGAATTGAACTAATCTAATGGTACAGACTCATGATATAAGCTACTTGTGCTGAATGAGAGCTAAAACACTGAAAATTAAGCTCTGTCTTAAGCTAAAACTAATTAAGCCAAGATATACTCACATATGAATAAATGAGAAAACACAGAAAATGCCAATTATCAAGGAAAACTAAAGCAACTAGTGACAAATTTAAACTCAACTAGCAGGAACAACTTCAATAAGTACAATGATAAGCAGTGATTAAGCTAATACCTATTTAATGAAAATTAAGCTGAAAACTCACAATGGTCCAAAGTTTAAGCATGACATGGAGGAATGGGTTGCTAGGACTTATGAATAAGCACTAACAGGTCCTAAGGTCTTCATTTCCTTCAAATAAGCTCAACTGCTTATTGAGGTATCCCAGTTGACTTTCATTGATTGCTATAATGGCTTAATGGAATTATGAGCTTATAGCTATTGATATAAGCTCACTGCAAGCATAGAGAAGCTTGTGTGGGCTTATAGGAAGGGTAATACTAGCCTGCAGAAGCTTATGAAAAGGTTTCAAACAACAAAAAGCTTTGAACAAGAATTGAACTAAAAACTTTGAAATTTCATTAACACTGAAAATGATACAAGACTTAAATTTGAAGATTGAAAAATTATATTAACCTAAAAATAACATATTACAAGCTATAATTATGACTAAAAATACAAGATTACATTAATTTAACATTAGATAAACCTAAACTATACTACTGCTATATTAATACTTCTTTCTTCTTTTTGTATGACTTTTATAGACCCTGGAGATCCTCAGAGGCTTTCCCACTTCCCTCTTGACCGTTGGATAGCTTCAATTTGACCTCAACCCTTGAATTACTTGTTGGCGGGAAATTTAGATTTGGCAGTTTTAGTGGAGTTGTTGAGGTAATAAATGAGGAGGGGGTGGTTTGGTTTTGGCAGGTAAGGGATATTAATGAGGTGGTGAAGTTGGTGAGAAAAAGTGGGAGGAGGGGGGAGACAAGGAAACAGGTTTCATGGAGGGGAAAGGTGGGGGAGATGGTGTTTGACCTGGGTGTTGACCAGGGAAGTATATAAACGGGGGGGGGGGGGGGCTTTTGGTTGGGCTTGGGGTGGATCAGGGGTGTACATGGACCAGGTTGTGGATTTGGTTTGGGTTTATATTAGTTAAGGGTCCATTTGTTTTGTAACTTAGAAACACCACAAGGACCAAAAATGCAATACAACCAAACATGAGGGGCTGATCATGTAATTTCCTGAAAATAGCCACAAGGGTTAAACATGACATAAATGAATAGTACAAGGTCCTTTATTGTTTATTTTCCATAATGAAATACCCGGGGACCAATTATGCCAAAATCCAAACATGAGGGACCAAACTATAAATTTATCAAAACTTCACACCAAGGACTAAAAATGACTTTTGTAACTTCCCAAGGACCCAAAATGATTTTTCTTTCAAAAATATCCCACCAGGGACCAATTCTGCCAAAATTTAAAACTCCAGGGACTAAATTGCAAATTTCCAAAACTTTTGAGATTTTTCACCAAAGGACTAAATATGACAACTTATGATTTCAAAAGGACCATTGGTGATAATTTTCCATATTTTGAATGACCAGGGACTAGTTTTGACATTTTATGAAAGTTGGGGGACTGAAACTGCCAATTTTGCAAACTTTGTACATTTTTCATCTGTTTTTGCTCATTTTGCATCTAAAACATATAAAACACGATTTTGAAATATTTTCAGTATTTTGATGCATTTCTGAGTGTTTTTGTATGTTTTGCAGTTCTGATTTGACAAAAAATGATGAGTGTTTGAGCACTCATCAATCCTCCACACTAAACTATTGCTAGTCCCTAGCAATAAACTGTTTTGAAAACTTAATGGATTTTAAACTCTTTACCAAAAGCCATCACTTCTGGAGTAGCCAGATGTATCGATTCAAGTAAGAACTATGGTCCACCTGATAACCATGTGATTTTGAGCAAACCACCAGCTATCAACGGATTTGATTAGTCTTTACCAAAAGCCATTTGCTTCTGGACTAGCCAACTCTTGATGGACAAAGTCAACATCTTGGTGAGCTGATTACCAATTATGGTTTTTCCACTGCCTTTACCACAAGCCATAATCTTACGGGCTAGCCAACTCATTCGCTTTTTAGGATATGGCGAGTTGAGGTACCATACAATTTTGGGCAAATTGCAAGCCGTAAACGGATTTGATGTATCTTTACCAAGAGCCGTTTGCTCCTGGATTAGCCAATCCTTTTGTCATTTAGACATGGCGGACTGATAACCACAAAAATTTTGAAACTTTAGTGAAATTTTTTTTAAAATTTTTGGCAAAAACGGGGGTATTAGATAGTAAAATGTGATAAAATTCGCTAGAATAGCGAAATACCCCCCACATTTAGAATGAATATTGTCCTCAATATTCAAAGTCCCGGCTATAATGCCGACTCTTAGAACGTAAAAGGGTAACATTACAAGCTAAATGTGGAAACACCAATTTGTATTTTCACTTTTTTGGTAACCACAGTAGGGGTAACTCCCCCACACTTAGGGTGAAAACCCTATAAGTATGCTACTGTTTTTGTTTACCGAGTCGCTAGCTTGACTCGACCCCGAATTCATTTGTCCTTGGGGAAGCATGATGTGGAAAAAGCAATCTCCATCGGACTTTCATTCAAGATGTTTGGACAAACATTTGAAGCACGTGAAAGTTCCACACCGATGAGATATAATCCCGGCTCAAGATAATGGTAACTGAAAATGCCGGGATCAAAGATAGTATCTTCATTCCCGTAGGAGTGAAGAAGAGAGGAAGGCACCGAGAAGGTCATGAGAATAATCATGAAAGGATGCTCATCCTCAAGATCAGGTTTAGTTTCCTGAATTTAGAGTTTGTCGGGTAAGCTCTTAGGGCTAGAAAACATCCCGGGAGGGAGGGTGGGATAATTTGTCATAGAAATACAAATTCTCATGATTGAGAATCTTTCCTCCCGATCATGATGTTTCTTGCTATCATACTCCGGAGGAGTCATGATAAGGTGATCAATGATGGGCTCAGAAGGTATTTCATCAACATCACTGATGTCTCCATAAGATAAAGGATTTTCATCAGTGTTTGAATCACTAAGCCCGGTGTTGAGATAAGAATTGAGTGATGTATCATCATTCAATAAGCTTTCAAGGAAAAGAATATCCCTCTCAGAATCGAGATAGTTATCATCAACTTCATACAAAGTTGAACTATCTAGAGCAAGGAATGCTTCGACTTCTTCTAGATCATCTTTGAGGTCAAAGAGATCATCATCACATCCCGATGGAAGTGGATTGGTGTGAGTGAGTTCATCGGCGAACTCCTCGAGAAGAAAGTCAACATTAGAGTGGGGAGAGGATGCATCAACATACTCAATGTCTCCATAAGATAAACAATCATCACTGGAATCAGAGACAATCTCAATTTGATCATTTGGATTATCAGGGGGAGAAGGAATATCACACACTTGATCAAAAGTTCCCTGTGACTCTCTCGGGATTGGGACAAGGATCTCAACACTAGACTTTATTAATTCGTCCGATTCCTTATTAGGAACAGTGCTAAGATGCTCATCCCCCATGTTTAGAGAGTGAGTGTGAACTTCGGGTATGATACCAACAGACTGAGGGAGATGAGAGGAGCTAGCATTCATGGATTGTACAAGTTCCATTTGATCTTCTGCTAGTAATTTCTCCGTCACATTATTTTCTCCCTGATTTTCAATGGGAGGAATCACAAATGATGAATCCGACGAACCCTTATAAAATTGAAGGATATCAAGGGTGTCTTCATTATCACTATCATCATCACAGTCGAGAAGAGCAGCTTTACAAAATTTGGCACGTGTTATAGCTGCTTGTTCTAAGACTAGCAATTCTTCCATGCTCAATTCGTTTCTAGCATCTCGTTCTTTAGCAAGTAATTCTGCCATAGATTTCTCACGAGAGTCTCGAAACGATGTAGTAACCAACTCCTCCTTAAGTTCTTTCAATATATCAAGAGCCTTTAGTAAAAGGTCTTGCTCAGTATCATGAGGAGTTGTGTGAATCATTTGGTACTGTGGAGGTGGGTCTGAAAACGAATAGTCGTAATTGTTACAAGGAAATGGATTCCTTGTTTGACAATCTGAGCTAGAGTGTGGACCTCCACAGTAATCACAATAGTGAAACTGATGTGGCTGTGGGTTGTATGTGTTTGAGTCATAATTGTTATCAGGAAACTGCTCATAGACAAGCGTGTTTCCCGATTGACAATCAGAACTGTAATGTGAACCACCACAGTACTCACAACAGTAAAACTGCTGAGTCTCATGGTGTGGTAACTGATGGAATGAATCAGTCGTGTCATGGTAGGAATAGGGATTCTGGTTATAGACATACCCGTTTCCTGACTCTACCATGCCACAAATGGGGCAATTGCCACCATTATAAGGATTACCACACAAATGGCAAGTAAGAAGGTGTGGAAGAGACATAGAAAGAATCAAAAGGTTTGGGAGGGGTAGGGATGAAGAATCAAAGATGTGAGAGGGTAAAGGAGAATGTTTTTGGATTTTTGGATAAACATTTTATATACAAATAAGAAAGAAAATCTTTTTGGGTTTTTTGTGTTCGTTGAAAACTGATTTTAAAATGTTTTCGGGAACCGTTTTGTTTTTATATGAAAATCAGAAGATAATATGAACAAGGGTGGTAAATATACAATGGATGTATATCCCGATTCACTAATACGCAAAACCGTTTAGAATAGCGCGCACACCTCCCCGGCAGCGGCGCCAAATTTTGATTGAGGCAAAAGCAGTCAACTAAAGTCAACCACGGATGTGGTCAACAAAGTCAAACTCTTTAGGCTCAATGCTTCGCGGAATATAGTGTTTCCCCGGGTCGTTATGTCCCGACGAGGTGTGAATGGTTATCAAACGGGTTTGTGATAGGGTGAATTTGGACAGAAAGGGGTTTGTGATTGATTACACTAAGGAATCTACAAGGAAATAGCTTAAATAAGCTATATGAACAAGACTGGAATTTTAGAAAAACCAGAAACGTGTAAAACCTAAAAACGTGTACGTTCAATTAAAATTTACGCGAACGTACGAAATAAAAAGTGAAAACTGAAATCTGAAAACCCCTAGGGGGTGAGAATGACTTTTTTACAAACTAAAAGATAAAAGAAAATTTTTAGAAAAAGAAAATAATTTTTTTACACTAATTACTTATTTATTATTAATTAAATACTAATTATTAATTACTTAACTAATTTTAATTAATTTAAATTATAAAAAATAACAAACTAACTTAGAAAATTAAGAAAATTTTTACAAATCTAATTAACCATAACAGGAATCCAAAAAAATTATAAAAAATTTGTTTCATAAGTTTTTACACTATTTTACTAATTATTATATTTAATATTAATTAATTACTAGTTAAACTATTTAAATTATAAAAAATAGAAAATGAATAGTAAAAAATTCTAGAAAAATTCCTAAATTTTTTTTATAACATATAAAAGCTAGGAAAAATATAAAAACTAGGTGTTGCTTTATAAAAACTAATTATGCTATTTAATACTTAATTATTAATTAATTATTAATAAAACTAATATTAAATCTGATAAATACCAAATGACAAAATAAAAATCTGAGAAAATTACCAAAATTACTTTAATATAAAATAAATTTAAGAAAATTATAAAAATACAAAGTGCTTAACAAAAATCTAAAAAGGAAAATTAAAAATTTAAATTACATTAAATAGAAACTATCACTTAAAATTAATTTTTGATTTTCTGGATTTTTCTTTTACAAACCTATTTTATACCTAAAAATAAACAACTTTTATGAAAAAAACTTTTTTAGAAATAGAAAATAAGCTATTTGAGGGCTTATGAGCTTGACAGTTGACTTTGGTCAACTGTCAAAGCTAAAAGCTTTGAAATAAGCTTAAACTTGAGACCAGGGGTGGAAGTAAGCTAAAGCTAATGCTATAAGCTTAGAATAAGCTGAAAATACAAGAAAGATACAATGAATAAGCTGATAAGACAGAAATAAGCAATCCAAACTCCACAAATCCAAACTCCACAAATCCAAACAGGAATGGGACAAGGTTGAGGGGCATAGCAGCCCTAGTAAATGAGGTGCAAAACCCAAATTAAACCCAGGGACTTGAAGAGGGGTTGAATGGACCAAAAATGAGGTAGTGGGTCCCACTGTGGTGGTGTGGTGGTGTCTGCTGATGCAGGGGAGACTACTCCCCCTGCAGGTAACTTTGGGGATGTGTGGACCCTACAAGAAAAATCACAAAAATGAAATGAGAGCGGGAAATTGGAGATGAGCTGGGATATTACAAGTCCTAAAAAGCACAAAGTCTAAAACCTCTCACAAAATTCCAAACAATTCATGCCAATTTAAGATTTTCTACACAAGAAATTTTTGACTTTTGAATGAAAACTTGGTTAGTTGACTTTTATGAACTTTTGATGATCCTAACTTACTGAAAATGATGTAATAAGGTCTAATTATACTGAATTAAGCTACATTAAACCCTACTACACTTATGTGAATGGTTATGGATTCCTAAATGTCCAACAGTTAACAGTCAAGCAAGATTTGTGGTGAGTTTGACTTTTTTATGTTTAGGGTGCCAGTTTTACAATGCCTAAAGCCTAACTAAACCTAATGTGAGCTAGTGAAACAAAGGTCAAGGCCAAACATCCACTAGAAACCTCAGCACTCAACTAAACCAAACACCCCTTAATGATGCAACTGTTTTTAGTTTGATTATGTTTTTAGATGAATTGAACTAACCTAATGGTACAGACTCATGATATAAGCTACTTGTGCTGAATGAGAGCTAAAACACTGAAAATTAAGCTCTGTCTTAAGCTAAAACTAATTAAGCCAATATATACTCACATATGAATAAATGAGAAAACACAGAAAATGCCAATTATCAAGGAAAACTAAAGCAACTAGTGACAAATTTAAACTCAACTAGCAGGAACAACTTCAATAAGTACAATGATAAGCAGTGATTAAGCTAATACCTATTTAATGAAAATTAAGCTGAAAACTCACAATGGTCCAAAGTTTAAGCATGAAATGGAGGAATGGGTTGCTAGGACTTATGAATAAGCACTAACAGGTCCTAAGGTCTTCATTTCCTTCAAATAAGCTCAACTGCTTATTGAGGTATCCCAGTTGACTTTCATTGATTGCTATAATGGCTTAATGGAATTATGAGCTTATAGCTATTGATATATGCTCACTGCAAGCATAGAGAAGCTTGTGTGGGCTTATAGGAAGGGTAATACTAGCCTGCAGAAGCTTGTGAAAAGGTTTCAAACAACAAAAAGCTTTGAACAAGAATTGAACTAAAAACTTTGAAATTTCATTAACACTGAAAATGATACAAGACTTAAATTTAAAGATTGAAAAATTATATTAACCTAAAAATAACAGATTACAAGCTATAATTATGACTAAAAATACAAGATTACATTAATTTAACATTAGATAAACCTAAACTATACTACTGCTATATTAATACTTCTTTCTTCTTTTTGTATGACTTTTATAGACCCTGGAGATCCTCAGAAGCTTTCCCACTTCCCTCTTGACCGTTGGATAGCTTCAATTTGATCTCAACCCTTGAATTACTTGTTGGCGGGAAATTGAGATTTGGCAGTTTTAGTGGAGTTGTTGAGGTAATAAATGAGGAGGGGGTGGTTTGGTTTTGGCAGGTAAGGGATATTAATGAGGTGGTGAAGTTGGTGAGAAAAACTGGAGGAGGGGGGAGACAAGGAAGCAGGTTTCATGGAGGGGAAAGGTGGGGGAGATGGTGTTTGACCTGGGTGTTGACCAGGGAAGTATATAAACAGGGGGTGGGCTTTTGGTTGGGCTTGGGGTGGATCAGGGGTGTACATGGACCAGGTTGTGGATTTGGTTTGGGTTTATATTAGTTAAGGGTCCATTTGTTTTGTAACTTAGAAATACCACAAGGACCAAAAATGCAATACAACCAAACATGAGGGGCTGATCATGTAATTTCCTGAAAATAGCCACAAGGGTTAAACATGACATAAATGAATAGTACAACGTCCTTTAATGTTTATTTTCCATAATGAAATACCCGGGGACCAATTATGCCAAAATCCAAACATGAGGGACCAAAATGTAAATTTCTCAAAACTTCACACCAAGGACTAAAAATGACTTTTGTAACTTCCCAAGGACCCAAAATGATTTTTCTTTCAAAAATATCCCACCAGGGACCAATTCTGCCAAAATTTGAAACTCTAGGGACTAAATTGCAAATTTCCAAAACTTTTGAGATTTTTCACCAAAGGACTAAATATGACAACTTATGATTTCAAAAGGACCTTTGGTGATAATTTTCCATATTTTGAATGACCAGGGACTAGTTTTGACATTTTGTGAAAGTTGAGGGACTGAAACTGCCAATTTTGCAAACTTTGTACGTTTTTCATCTGTTTTTGCTCATTTTGCATCTAAAACATCTAAAACACGATTTTGAAATATTTTCAGTATTTTGATGCATTTCTGAGTGTTTTTGTATGTTTTGCAGTTCAGATTTGACCAAAAATGATGAGTGTTTGAGCGAGCACTCATCAGTCCCCAATGTTCAAGTAAAGAATGTAAAAGTGAAATAAGTAAAACAAATGAAATCAAATACTCCCCTGATTCGCTCGGTATGGATAATAAGGTGGCCAGGTTAGATCTTCCTCCAAGAAAATGAACAATCAAAGCTTCCCTTCCAGAATATAAATCATCTTCTTGTCATACATAACCTGTAAAACCTGAGAAAACAGACAAGGCAACCTCGCATAAAATCGGCGGAAATCTATATATGCTAATAAAACCTAGAAAACAAAATAAGATATAATGCTTGTGGAATGATGTTTGCAGATTTCCTGGAGATTATAAAACTAATAATTCAACAAAAACTTTAAGATTCCGTTAGAAAAACAAAACTGGTAAAATTTCCAGATTTTTACACGTGACGCCGTCAAGAGTAAAACTCGTGACGCCATCAGAATTGACCTGCAGAAGTTCTTATGTTAAGTTTCCAGAAAATTTCTGGAAAAACTTCGTCCTACTTCCTGGAAAATCCTGCAAAACATCATTATGACTCGATACAAGCATTTGACTCTAACAAATACGAATATACATGTTCACTTAATATTGTGGAGAATCATGGTCGGTTTTGTTTCTTAAAAATATATTTGGGGTTTCCCCTTACACTTATCTTTTGCAAAAATACCTTGGGATGAAGTTAAGACTAGGCCAAACAACAAGGTAAAGTATTTTCACTATTTTAGTTTTGAAACATGATCTACCAACAATAAAAATAAAGCATGCATACGGAAGCAAATAACAAACAAACAAAAATAAAAATCACACAAAACATGGGTTGCCTCCCAAGAAGCGCTTTTCTTTATTTACGAGTCTTGTAGCTAGACTCAAGGTCATGGGTTACTACGTGACCTCATCATCAAACGTTACATCCTCCTCACTAATCATTTCATTATTATTTTCTTGATAATGTTTTACACGTTGTATGTTGACAGTAAATTCTCTACCTTCATCGTCTAATAACACAACGGCTCCAGTTTTAGAGGAACTTTTCACCGTAAATGGTCCATACCATCTAGACTTGAGTTTTCCTAGAAATAACCTTAACCGAGAGTTGTACAATAGGACTTTGTCCCCTTCTGAAAATTCCTTGGGTTTCTTAATTCTTTGGTCATGCCATCTTTTTGCCCTCTCTTTATATGTAATGGAGGACTCATAGGCTTCTAATCTAAGCTCATCAAGCTCGTGTAATTGCAAGAACCTATTGGTTCCGGAAATTGTATAATCTAAATTACATGCCTTAAGTGCCCAATAAGCCTTATGTTCTAATTCTACTAGCAAGTGACATGCCTTACCATACACCATGCGAAACGGGGTCGTTCCAATAGGTGTCTTGTAGGCGGTTCGGAATGCCCAGAAGGCCTCGTCGAGTTTAAATGACCAGTCTTTTCTATTCTGACTAACCGTTTTTTCTAGTATTCTTTTAGTAGCCCTGTTTGTGTTTTCGACCTGGCCATTGGTTTGTGGATGATAGGCGGTGGAAAATCGATGGGACACCCCATACCTCCTCATGACCTTTTCCATTTGCGCATTGCAAAAGTGGGTTCCCCTATCACTGATGAGGGCTTTAGGAATCCCGAATCTAGCGAAAAGCTTTTTCAGGAAATGAATAACCACCCTGGCTTCGTTGGTCCTAATGGCTTGTGCCTCTACCCATTTTGAAACATAATCGATGGCAACTAAAATGTATTCATTCCCTCCTGAAGATGGAAAGGGTCCCATGAAGTCAATTCCCCAGACATCGAAAACCTCACATACTTGTATAAAATTCTGAGGTGCTTCATCCCTATGTGATATGTTCCCGGCTCGTTGACATGCATCGCATGCTTGTACCATTTATTTGACATCAAGGAAAATTGTGGGCCAATAGAATCCCGCGTCGAAAATCTGTCGGGCGGTGGTGCTTATCCCATGATGCCCTCCAGAGGGACCAGAGTGACATTCCCTCATAATCTTTACTGCCTCACTCTCCGAAACACAACGTCTTATTATTTGGTCAGGACACCTTCGGAATAAAAATGGTTCATCCCAGAAGTAGTATTTTAACTGAGAAAAGAACCTTTTCCTTTCGTACCTAGTCAGGTGTTCTGGAACGAGTCTGCTTGCGAGATAGTTGGCAAAATCGGCGTACCAAAGCTCCGAATCAGTTATTTACATGAGTTGTTCATCAGGAAATGAATCCCGAATCTCACTTCTATCGTCCTCATCCAAGGGATTTTCAAGACGAGATAGATGATCTGCGGCCAGATTTTCTACCCCCCTCTTATCACGAATCACAACATCAAATTCTTGTAACAACAAGATCCACCGAATTAGTCGTGGCTTAGCATCTTGCTTGGCAAAAAGATATCGAAGAGCCGAGTGATTAGTGAAAATGACTGTCTTTGAAAGGACAAGATATTGCCGGAATTTGTCGAATGCGAACACCACGGCTAACAATTCTTTTTCGATGGTAGAGTAATTCTCTTGAGCGGGATTCATGGTTTTGCTAGCGTAGTAAATAGGTTGAAATAGCTTGTCACGCCGTTGGCCTAATACAGCCCCTACAGCGAAATCGCTAGCGTCGCACATGATTTCAAACGGTAACTCCCAGTTGGGTGTAATCATGATTGGAGCGTGTGTGAGCTCCTTTTTTAAGAGATCGAATGCATCCTTGCATTCTTGGGAGAAATCGAAAGGAGCATCCTTCATTAGCAATTGAGTCATTGGCCGAGCTATTTTGGAGAAGTCTTTGATGAATCTCCGATAAAACCCGGCGTGCCCCAAGAAGCTGCGTATTGCTTTAACAGTCGTGGTATATGGTAACTTAGATATAGCTTCAACTTTAGCTTGGTCCACCTCTATCCCATTACCAGAGATCTTATGTCCTAACACAATTCCTTCTTTCACCATGAAATGACACATTTCCCAGTTTAACACCAAGTTGGTTTCCTCACAGCGTGTAAGCATTTTTTCTAGGTTAGCAAGACAGCGGTCGAAAGAGTTCCCGAAGATCGAAAAGTCATCCATGAAAACTTCCATGTTGTCTTCCATAAGTTCGTGAAAGATTGCGGTCATGCATCGCTGAAAAGTGGCGGGGGCGTTACACAGCCCAAAAGGCATTCTTTTGTAGGCGAACGTTCCATAAGGGCAAGTAAACGTGGTCTTTTCTTGGTCCTCAGGTGCTATGGGAATTTGAAAATACCCTGAGAATCCATCCAAGAAACAATAGTACTCGTGCCCAGACAATCTCTCTAACATTTGGTCAATGAATGGTAAGGGAAAGTGATCTTTCCTCGTGGCATCATTGAGCTTTCTATAATCGATGCATACCCGCCATCAAGTAACCGTTCTTTGGGGTACCATCTCACCCTTGTCGTTCTTAACTACAGTCATTCCACCCTTCTTAGGTACAACCTGTACAGGACTAACCCACGGGCTATCCGAGATCGGGTAGATTAATCCTGCATCCAGAAGTTTGATGACTTCCTTCTTTACCACTTCCTTAATGTTGGGGTTCGCCTGCCTCTGGGGTTGTACGGTAGGTTTATAATCTTCTTCCATGAGAATCTTATGAGTGCAAAAAGTTGAGTCAATCCCCTTAATGTCGGCTACACTCCATGCAAGCACTCCCTTATATTTCTTTAGGACCTCTAAGAGTTTACCTTTTTGTTCATGTTCGAGGGAAGAGTTTATGATTACTGGCAGTTGGTCCTCTCCCTGAAGGAAGGCGTACTCTAAATGGTTAGGAAGTTCCTTAAGATCTAGCTCAGGGGGTTCGATAATAGAAGGCTTAAGCTTGTTTTCGGGATTTCAGAGCTCGAGATGCCCAGTGGCCTCTTGTCTAGGGTAGAAGGAGACTGCACCAACATCCTCCATCTTTTCCACCTCCAACAAGGGGAGAAAACTCTCATCCCGTAACCAGCCTTCCTCGATCTGTTCATCAACACAGTCATCAATGACGTCCGTGAGTTCATCGACCTCTCCAATGAAATAGAGCCGGTTAGCTGCTTCGAGAGAGAGATCCATAGTGTCCTTAATGTCGAAGGTTAAGCTATTGGTTCCTACTCGTAAGGTTAACTTGCCGTCATGAACATCAATGACTGCACGAGCGGTAGCAAGAAATGGTCTCCCTAAGATGATGGGTACCAAGTCATCCTCCTCCATCTCTAAGATTACGAAGTCGACCGGGAATTTGAATTTCCCAACCTTGACTAGCACATTCTCGCATATCCCTACGGGGTATTTGACTGATCTATCGGCTAGTTGGATGTTCATATGGGTAGGCTTTAATCCAGAGTATCCTAGTTTAAGGAACATAGAGTGAGGCATGAGGTTGATACTCGCCCCTAAATCGGCAAGAGCATTCTTAATTGATAGAGATCCTATGGAGCAAGGCAAGGTGAAGCTGCCTGGATCGTCTACCTTCTTTGGTAGCCCTCGATGGGTCACCACCGAACATTCTTCCCCAGGGTTACAAGACCCTCGAGTTTCTTTCGGTTAGCGAGTAATTTTTTAAAGTATGCGCTATACTTCAGCATGTGATAACAACCATCAAGGAGGGGTATGGTGACTACTGAGTCTTTTAGATATGACAGGAATCTTTTATTATCATTCTCAGTTTTCTGGTTTTTTAATCGGGATGGGAATGGGATTCTCACAGGTTGGTTAGGTGGGGTTGATGGGGAAGGGGTCGCCAAGGGAGGTTGGTTGGGAGCTTCGCTGCTCACATCATCCTCCTCTTCACGAGGCTTGTTTGGATCGGGAGTGATGGGGGCGAGCTCGGGTAAGGGGGGGTCCTTGGTTGTCGTTCCAGCTCGAGTGGTTATCGCGAGCATGGGGTCTTTTTGGCTTACTGACGGCATTTCAAGGTTATCGAGGGTAGAGTTAAGCTTGTTGAACCATTCTCCAATGTCATCCTGCTGCTCATCGACAAGTTCATTAAGACCTTTTATTTGTAAGACTTTTTCTTGAGTGAAGTGACCAAGGTCATCTTCAAAAGTGCTCCTGATTTCGAATTCAGGACCTTCCTCTCCCTCTTTTCTTTTTACCAGGTTTCCCCAGAGGGTGTAATCGTTGTTTTGGTAAAAAGGCAAAAGGGAGGGATCAGCATAGATGTCACCTCCTGACAAGCATGCATGTTCAGTCGTGGTTTCTCCTCCGCATTCCTCTACCTCATGCGGGCCCCCACAGTAGTCGCAGATGAAGTAAGGATTTGAAAGTTGTTTAGGTAACTGCGACCCAGCTAGGTATTCCATTCTTTTGTGAATTTTTCTTAACCGATCTGAAGATGTTGAAGTGACTTCAGACATGCTGATAGTTGACTCAGGTTCATCCCAAGTGTTATCCTGGTCTTGAGCATATTCTTCAATCCTATCCCATCCTTCCTCGGCACTAAGATTGGCTAATCTCCCTTTTCTAGAATTGTTGATTCTGTTCCGATCATTTGAGGAGACATTGTCGTAGAAGATTTGGACCAAAAGCCAAAGTTCGATGCCATGATGGGGAACTTGTCTTATTAAATCCTTGAATCTAATCCACGATTTATGGAAGGGTTCTCCTTCCCTTTTCGGAAGCGGAGGATCCTATCTCTAAACGCTGAAGTTTTCCCAGGTGGAAAAAACTTCTCATAGAACTTGGATATGAGTTGTTCCCATGTGAAAATAGATTCAGAAGGAAGTTTATCATACCACTCTTGGGCTTTTTCATAGAGGGTGAAAGGGAAGAATCGTAATCGGGACGTGTCTCTAGTAGCCCCATCTGTATGGAGGGTGTCTACTATTTTCAAGAAGTCCTTAATGTGTTGAATCGGGTCATCATTATCTAATCCACAAAACTTGCACATACTTTGGACAAGCCAAACATCGGTCGCATGCAAGACCTCATTGGTGTGTTCGTTTGGGTAGACAATGGCATTTGAGAAGCCACGAGGGTTTGGGAGGAGTAGTCCTTAAGGCGCTTAGGAGTGGGAGTTGCGGGGGTACTCATCTCGTTGTTGGATTGGGAGCTAGGGGTTGTAAGGTGATTTTCCAAATTTTCTTCAGAAAGGGGTGCATCAAAATTGATGGCTATGCTAGATGGTTCAGGTGTTGAGTGAGATCGTCTTAGCCTACGCATTTCTCTATCGGGTTCTGCATAAGGCAAGACAAGGTCTCTAGCGGAACTACGACTCCTAGTGATCCTAAGGTTAGAGAATTCATCGGTTGCCATAATGGCGGATGGTAAAAGTTACGAACAAAAACACGAAGAAATAAGATAGACTAAAGAGAACCTAAAAAATAAAAATAAAATCTTACTAGAAAGGAATCTAGTAAGTAAGTCTAATAAAAAGAGATTCTAACCTAGACAATAACTATTCCCCGGCAGCGGCGCCAAAAACTTGGTATGCGTAGGGATTGCACCAGGCTTTACCTCCCGAGGGATCTCGAGAAGCTTACAACCCCCACCAGGCAGTGTACCTGATCGATGTAGTATAGTATAATGACAAGTACCGGGGGATTGATCGTTCAGCTAGGAATAGTGTCGCTAGGATTAGAAAACCTAAAGACTAGGTCTAGAGATGAGGGATGATTCTTTTTGTATTTTTATATTTTTTATAAAAGCAAGTAAAAATCTCGGTTTTGAAGGAGTTGGGCGGCATTAGTTGCTAGTCAACTAACCCAATAACTAAAGATGCAATCAAAATAAAATACTAAAAATGAAAATAATCTAAATTAAACTAGAGGTGTGAGCAATATATGGGAGAATTGTGTATACTTAGGTTTCACTACTCCCTAGATATCTTTTTACAGGTTAATTACTCATTACAGTTACGTGGATGACGGATTGTATTCCTTAATACCATTCATGGGGTGGCGTACTTATTTCCCCAATCCTATAAGCGCCTACTTCACTCCTATGTCGATCCGGCTAAGAAGCTCCTAACATGGGATCATTAGAATTTGCTCATGCATTAAATACAACTAATAAAACCTAGTACACATCGGTTCATGTTTCTTAAGACGTTCAAGCATGTTACACAATGGAGATCTGCCAGTTTTCTTAAGCCTAACATTGAAATCATTCATCCAATACAACTATAAACAAGCAATCAACCTATAATTAACATCTAGGTTTCATTACATCTAAGCAAACACATGATAGATCTAGCCTAGCATGTTGAAATCAAGACAAGCATAAGATATATTCAAACAACACATAGACATATTGAATGAATTGAAAGAAGACTTATCTCAATTGAACATGAAAGGATTCAAGGGGTGAAAACCCTTGAAAATACTGTTAAAAATGACCTAGGGTTTACAAAGTTCGACCCTATTATTCTCCACACAAGTTCCTCTCTTAATGAATGAAAAATAGAAAAGTATATATAGATTCTGATAGGTAACGGCGTCAAGAACAAATTGCTGACGCCATCATCTCGCCGCCAAATAATTTCTCAGACTGCCTAGATCTGGGTTTGACGCCGTCATGTGTACTCCTTATGCAGGCCGTCACCATATTAACTCTTGACGCCTTCAGGTTTTCACTGGGTCGTCACGGATTTTACTCTTGACGCCGTCAGGTTTTTCTTCTTGACGCCATCAAGTAATGTTCTCAGCATGGAAAATTAAGTCTTTGCCGTTTTCTTCACTTTTATGCTCCAAAAACGTCCAAAATGCTTCCTTTTCCAGAATTCACTCCCAAAGTACCTAAAATCACAAAAGGAATGATTTAGGGCAATATTTGATCAAATAAATTCAATTCTGGGCTTAAATGACCCCCTAAAAGTGGTTCATTTTTTGCCTCATCATCTATATTAGGAAAACTGCCATCTACGGTTTCTAATAAGGTTGCAGTTACCCCCATAGTTAGGAACAAATCTAGGAACAAGCCCAAAGCTAGTGAATTCACCAAAAAGAAAGCGAGAACTAGTTGGAATTGGCAACGTTGGTTACAATATAAACTAAACTTTAAATGGATTCCTAAAATATTGAATACGTGTGCTTCTAACCAACAGGAACCCGCACTTTCTTTGGGTTCCACCCTTACTTCTATTCCATCCTCGTCATCTTCTTGTGATGCAGGTGGTTCAGATTGTTCTCTGGATTGTCAATAGCGGATGCACCCGACATATGACAGGTAATCTCTAACTGTTAGTCAACTTTGTTTCAAAGTTTATCGGAACTGTCAGATTCGGGAATGATCATTACGCTCTAATCATGGGATACGGTGACTATGTAAGTGGGAACATTGAAATCAGTCGTGTATATTATGTGGAAGGCTTAGGTCACAACCTATTTTCAGTTGGTCAATTTTGTGATGGGAATTTAGAAGTGGCATTTCGTGAGAAAACTTGTTTCGTTCGTGACTTACAAGGAAATGATCTAATGTCCGGCTCACGTGGTTCAAATCTTTATACAATATCGATGTCTGATATGATTTCTTCATCTCCGATATGTCTTCTCTCCAAAGCAGAATCGACTAAATCTTGGTTATGGCATAAACGTCTTTCGCATTTGAATTTCAAAACTATGACTGGACTTGCTCGTCATAAACTTGTTGATGGTTTTCCAAGATTCCGTTTTACCAAATATCACTTATGTTCGGCCTGTGAACAAGGAAAAAGTACTCGAGCTCATTTTCCTTCAAAAACCGAGCATAGTACGAATCATGTTTTACAATTGCTTCATATGGATTTGTGTGGCCTGATACGTGTTCAAAGTATCAACGGTCAACGCTACATACTTGTAATTATTGATGATTACTCCAGATGGACTTTGGTTTATTTTCTACGAAGTAAAGATCAAGCTCCTTCAATGATCATCACCTTTCTCACTAAAATTCAAGTTCAGTTACGCAACACGGTCCGAATGGTCAGAACTGACAATGGTACAGAATTTAAGAATCAGACACTTCCGTCATATTTTGAGAAAGTAGGAATTGAACATCAAACATCTATTGCAAGAAGCCCAGAACACAATGGAGTAACTGAAAGACGCAACAGGACGTTAGTGGAAGCTGCAAGAACCATGTTGATCAATGCTTAATTACCAGATTACTTATGGGCGGAAGCTGTTTCAATTGCATGTTACATCCTAAACCGTTGCATGATCACAAAACGCCATCGCAAAACACCTTATCAGATTGTACACAAAAGAAAACCAAACATCGATTACTTTCATGTATTTGGAGCACTTTGTTATCCAAAAAATGATCGTGATGATTTAGGTAAACTTAAAGCAAAGGCTGACATCGGAGTGTTCGTTGGATATTGAAAAAATTCCAAAGGCTTGCGGATATGGAATCATCGTACAAATGAAATTCAAGAAACAATTCATGCTAATTTCGATGAACTCACACAAATGGCTTCTGAGGAAAACAGCTTAGGACCCGAATCCAACCGTCTTAACTTTCTGGATTCTTCGACTGAACCATTGTCTCTCAACCGCAAAGAATTGGAAACCCTGTTTGCTCCACTGTTTGATGATACAATTGAAAACCGTCCTTCTGAGGTCTCACCAATTTCCGTTGCACAATCTGAAAATATTCAAGTACCTGACTCACCTCAACAAACTACAACAACTGTTGAGAAAGACGGCCCTCCAATTGCATCTCCAATAACAGCAGAACAAACCGCATCTAACTAACGACAATCGGCTGAAGATCCTACACCACAATCAGTTCCACAACCCACAGAGTATGATCCAAATGCGTTCTTTAACCTGTTTGCATCGGTTCCAACATTTCCTGAAATAGCTGAGTCATCCACACGCAATTTGGATCCTGCTAACATGCGAGATACCTATCAACTTCACCCTTTGACACACAAATGGACTCGAGATCATCCCTTAGTTTAAATTATTGGCCATCCAGATGCACCAATCATGATGAGACAATGACTTCACACTGATGGGGAAACTTGCATCTATGCACTCACAGTTTGTCAAGATGAACCTAAGAACATTAAAGAAGCAATGACTTATGAAAACTGGATTGAATCTATGCAAGAGGAATTTCAGCAATTCAAAAGATTAGAAATCTGGGAATTAGTTGAAAGACCTGACGGAGTCTTTGTCATTGGGCTCAAATGGATTTGGAAAAATAAACTGGATGCAGAAGGCACTGTCATACGTAACAAATCACACTTGGTAGCTAAAGGATACTTCCAAGAAGAAGGAATTGATTTTGAAGAATCTTTTGCTCCAGTGGCTAGACTTGAAGCTGTTCGGATCTTTCTGGCATATGCTGCTCATCGGAACATGGTTGTTTATCAAATGGATTTGAAAACGGCTTTTCTCAATGGTGAACTCCGTGAAGAAGTTTATGTCAGCCAACCAGAAAGGCTTCGTTGATCCTGAACGTCCCAATCACGTTTACTGACTCAAAAAGGCTCTCTACGAACTCAATCAAGCCCCAAGGGCGTGGTATGATAAACTATCTGCTTTCTTGCTGGCCAATAAATTTTTTAAAGGTTCGGTGGATCCAACGCTATTTACAAAAACATACGAGGTGGACTTACTAATTGTTCAAATATATGTCGATGACATTATTTTTGCTTCAACAAACAGAAGTTACTCAAATGATTTTGCAAATTTAATGAAAGAAAATTTTGAAATGTCCATGATGGGTGAACTTTCATTCTTTCTAGGACTACAAGTTCATCAATCACCCCGTGGAATTTTTCTAAATCAATCCATATATGCTTTGGAAATTTTAAAGAAACATGGAATGATGAGCTGTGATACTTATAATACACCAATTTCCTATACCACAAAACTAGATGCTGACGTACATGGGACTCCTGTTGACCCTACCAAATACCGTAGTATTATTGGGTCACTCATGTATCTCACAGCTAGTAGACCTGATATAGTATTTACTGTCTACATGTGTTCTCGTTATCAGTCCAAACCAACTGAAAGGCACCTCAATGAGGCTAAAAGAATCCTTCGATACATAACGGGAACCATTAACTTGGGAATCTAGTATCCGAAGGATTCTGGTTTTGAACTAATTGCTTTTTCAGACGCTGACCATGCAGGATGCTTAGACACGCGAAAAAGTACATCAGGTGGATTACAATTTCTCGGAGATAAACTGGTGTATTAGCAATCTAAGAAGCAGGACTGCACATCACTGTCATCAACCGAATCTGAGTACGTAGCTATGTCTGCTTGTTGTTCTCAAGTCATTTGGATGTGATCACAACTTAAGGACTATGGCTACCTATTCAACAAGATTCCGATCTACTGTGACTCCAAAAGTGCCATTGCCATTTCTTGCAACACCGTTCATCACTGCAAGTCCAAACACATCGATCTCCGCTATCATTTCATCAAGGAGCATGTCGAAAAGGGTACAATTGAATTATATTTTGTGGGAACTGAATACCAATTGGCAGACTTACTCACTAAAGCATTACCTCCAACAAGGTTTGCTGATCTAGTCCACCAAATTGGTATGCGATGTTTGACTCCAGAAGATCTGGAAAAGTTTTTAAAACACAAGTGATTGTCAAACATCAAAACTATCTTTTGTAAATATTTTTCAAAAACCAAATACAAAAATATAAAACCTACAAAACCACAAAAAGATTTTCCATTTCTCCTTCATTTCATTTAAAAAAAAAATAGTTTCCTTCTTCAAGATATGTTGTTCAAAACTATTTTCTCAACTTTATAACATACATATCTTGAGGGGGAGACATAAAACTTTTTCTACATCTTCATTTCAAAGCTTTTCTCATCACGAAAATCTTTTTCTCGTTACCTCTTTAACCATTTGTTATTAAGATTTTCAAATTAATATCTCGTGGTTGGTTCAAGAAGGTGTAACATCCAAAATACTCGAAGAGTTTATTGCTCGGTCTCACACTTTTTAAGTTCCAAAAACTTGAGGGGCTTAATGTGCATAATTGATTAATACTTTGAATGGTAAACAAGAAAGAGGACCAGATGTGTCAATATACCATAGTCACATATATAAATCCATGGTTCAATATCTGTTTTTATCCATTCACACAAACAAATGCACCCATGCTGCTAATTTTTTCAAAAAATCAAGATTCTCAAGTGTTATATGTTTCTGTGATTGTAAGTGTTTATTTTAATCATCTTCTTGCTCCAATCTCTCACCCTAATTCTCTTTACATGTTTTGTGGTTAGGTTGTCTCTAATCGAATATTAGGGTTTATGTATATTGAATTTGGGTGTTTCTTAGATTGGATGTTTTAGGAAAATTAATGTAGATATGTAGTTGCGGTATGTCCCAATGTGTTAGATTCCACCCCTGCTTTGATTCATACTTCATCTGTCATGCGTATTTTAGGTGTTTAGGGTTTAAATGAGCTCTTTTCTTTGATGGCACCTTCTGGATTGAAGTTTGTTTGGTATAAATGTTGTTTGTGACTTATTTGTGCACTCTCATCATGTCCCTTAAGTCTTGATACATAATAATAATAATATCTGCTTATGGTTCTGTATACCTCATCAAGTGTTTGATCTTTTGTGAATGAGTTTTTAGGCTTATTTTTAGTTTAAGATTGGATTATGTATTGAGATGCATATTGTCACCAAACTATTGCAGACCCTCGGCCCAATTCTTTTAATTTTATTTTGGTCTATCGAGTTATATCATGAACTTAGCGAGTTAACTAATGAACTTGTTGAGTTATATGGTGTAATTGTCGAGTTTGATACTTGTGAGTGTTTATGCATGTACTTATCGAGTTAGGACCTACATGTTATCGAGTTATAATTTTTGTCGAGTTATGTATGCTTATCGAGTTATATGCAAGTTAGGATCATATTCTATTTATCGAGTTTGGATGATTATCGAGTTACATTCTCCCTCTTGGTTTATCGAGTTATCCTCTGACTCTTCAGTATCAAGTTTGATGACTGAGTTTTATCGAGTTCGGTGGTTTATCGAGTTAAATATTTTTCTGAACTTATCAAGTTAAGTCATAGTTTTTTTTCGAGTTTGAAATTTTGGTAACTTATCGAGTTATCAATTTTTTCCTTTAACTGATCTTGCACATAAGTTTTTCCAATCCGAGTTAGGAGTTTTAAATGGAACCATCGAGTATGGGTTCTAGTTTTACAACCTTCATGAAAGGAAATGCTACCCAAATTTTTCTAAATTTATCGAGTTAAAGATGTTTGTCGAGTTAGGTTATGAGTTACAATTTTATTGAGTTATGTGATAAGTTTTGTCGAGTTATGTGACTTTTCATGTGATGTAGTACTCAGTTTGGTTTCATCATGTGATGATTATGTGATTATTCCATTGTCTTATGTGATTGATTTTTACCATTATGGATGTCATATTGGTCTTTTGTTATACAACTAACAAGTATATCACCACATTGCTTGTGTTGGTTTCATGACATATTTCAGGTCCAACCATGTCAAAGGCATCCACACCTAGACACGAATTGATTCAAGGAGAAGAAAGAACAATCGCAAAGACAAACCAGAAAGTTAATCTTGAGACAATCACGTGTCATCCAACATGTGCTATCATCTTAGAGATACTTAAAGAACACTTTATTTATAATCTTCTCACCATCACAAGCACAGTACCAGAAGTCTACTTAACTCAGTTCTGGGATCTCTTGAAGTTAGCAGAAATAACAAGTCATTAGGTGTTCGTCTTGATCACAAAGATATTGTGTTAGATGTGAAAACTCTCCGCACTGTTCTTGGTTTGCCTGCAAACCTCAAGAAATTCACTCCTTTGCCTTCATTGTCAGAAATTATCAGACTTCTTCGAGAACTGAGTACTGATTGGCTCTAAACAGTCAACTAAAGTCAACCACAGATGTGGTCAATAAAGTCAAACCACCTAGAGTCAATGCTTCCGGGTAATATAGGGTATCACCAGGTCGTTATGTCCCGACGAGGTGTGAATTGTATTCAAAACGGGTTTGTGATCGGGTGAATTTGGACAGGAAAGGGTTGTGATTGATTACACTACTTGAATTTATAAGGAAATAGCTTAAATAAGCTATATTAACAAATACGTGAAATTAGAAAACCCAGAAACGTTTAAACCTAAAAACGCGTACGTCTGATTTAAATTTACGTAGACGTACGAAATAAAACGCGAGTTTTAGAGAAATAAAATACCTACGGATATGAAAATGATATTTTTCCAATCCTAATGATAAAAGAAAATTTTTGGAAAAAGAAAATTAATTTTTACACTATTTAATTAATTATTATTAATTAATTACTAATTACTTACTAATTAACTAATTAAACTAATTTATATTACTAAAAATACTAAAATGACTTAGATAAGTATGAAATTTTTTATAAAACTAATTAACCATCATAGAAATCCTAGAAAATTATAAAAAGTTTATTTTATATGTTTTTAAACTATTTTACTAATTATTAAACTAAAAATTAATTAATTACTAATTAAACTAATTAAATTATAAAAAATAGAAGATGAACAGTAAAAATTCTAGAAAAATTCCTAAAATTATTTTATAACATATAAAAGCTAGGAAATTTATAAAAACTAGGGTGTGGTTAATAAAAACTAATTATACTATTTAATACTTAAATATTAATTAATAATTACTTAAACTATATTTAATTCTAATAAATACTAAATGACAAGAGAAAAATCTGGAAAAATTCCTAAAAATACTTTAATATAAAAGAAAATTAAGAAAAATATAAAAATGCAAATTACTTAAGAAAAAGCTAAGAAGGAAAATTAAAAAGATAATTAATATTAAATAGAAGCTATCACTTGAATTTAAAATTTGATTTTTGTTATTTTTCTTTTACCAACCTTTTTAACTACTGAAAAGTAGAAACTTTTGTAAAAAAATTAAGCTAGAGCTGAAAATTAAGCAAAATTGTACTCAAAGATTTGGACAGTTGACTTTGGTCAACTGTCATGGGCAAGGGCTAATATAAGCAGCTAGGGGGGCCACAAAGGTGAAATAAGCTGCAAATAAGTGATTTGTTCTTGAAATAAGCAAATACAATAGTAGGAGCACAAGGGATAAGTTAAACAATATGGAATAAGCAAATCCAATCCTGACCCCAAACAGCCCAACTGGTCTGACTTGCAGGCCAATTTTAGGAGGGGGCAAGGGCACCTTGGCTCAAAACACTTCTTGATCTGCCTAGCCAGCTGGTAGAGCTAGTCAAGGGAACCAAGAACACCTAGTGGGGCCCACTAAGGGGCCCTGTGGGGCCACTGCAAGTTGAGACAGTTGGGGGGTCTGCTGGTGCAACAAGGGAGAACACTCTCCCTGCAGGTGTGTTTGGGAGGGTGTAGGGCCCACACAAAAAATCATAAAAACAAATTAAGACCTGATTCCTAAAGCTAAGCTGGGGGACTACCACTTCTGAAAGTTTCAAGGCCTAACTCTAAGTACAAAAATGACAACAATTCATGCCATATTTGGATTTTTCTACACAAGACACAATTTGACTTTTTCTAACGAACACTAATGGTTGACTTTAATGAGTTTCTACCAGTCCTAAATGATTTATTATGTTGTTTTAATGTACAATGAGATGAATTTAAGGTTAATAAACTAAAAATGTGATGAAATGATGAGATTTCAAATCTTAAAGCCTAATAATGGACAGATTTAATGGATCAAGAGGTCATTTTGACTATTGGTCACTTGAGGCCTGAATTTTATGGCTTGCTTACACTATAATAACCTGATGCAATCTATAATTGCCAAAACAACACCAAAACAACAACAAGAGCATAGCTCACTAGCTTATTCCAAACACCTCTTAGTTGAACTATTTTAGAGATTTTCAAAGTAAGTGCTAGTTTTGACTAATGAAATCCTCAAATAAGCTACTATGCAGATGTAGTAGAGCTGATTAAGCATAGATACATAGAAATAATCCACAAGACAAAGGTCCACTTATGAAAGGGTAATTTGACTGTTTTGACTTAGTGAATGCAATAATGTGGGCTTAACCAGTAAACAACATTATAGAAGCATCAACCCAAATCAAGCACAACTACTAAACTGAAAAACATAAAAGTAACACCAAATTAATCATATCTACAGTAACTAGCAAAATATGAAAAAAGGACTTACAAATGCTTTTAATGAGCAAAATAGCGAACCAAAGGCTAATTCTTATCCTAACTCCTCCCCTGATGTAATACCACAACCCGACAAGGGTAAAAATGACACAAATTATAGTGTTCAATCAGAACAAACAGACATATCAAAAGCAGAAAACTTACTTCAAATAACCATGGTCAAATTCTTCACTCAGTTCTACAATCAAACCCAGAAAGCTATCCCAAAAGCTATCTTGAATACCTGCCGCGGAGAAAAAAATGCGGCTGAGCTACGAAAGCTCAGTGAACGGATATAACAACAGTAAACTGAAATAAATGCTGAAGAACAGATATATAGTTTGGGAAAAACATATTTAGGTAGAACAGATAATACGAAAATATGATGTATAGGTTAAGTAAGGAATCTATACAGTCACCTGTATAAACAGAATCAGAATATACCATGAGCTCAGAAACATGTCATTATCATATCACCATCAAATCATAAATTGTACAAGGAGTAGCTAGCTCCAATGTACCGGAAGTGAAAGGAGTACATTGCACATACAACCAGTCACTAAACATAATCATATCATATTATAACAGGAAACAGATCTAGGATGCATCCATACGCCTCTGAAAACTAGTGCACATTCATATATAACGGAAGGGATGTGGCAGAACATCACTCTACTGCCCTAGAGTCATGCCATAGGTGCATCTATGACACGGACATGGAACCCCCATGCCTAGTGAAGCTCAGGTAACAAAAGGGTCAAACAAATGGTTCAGATAACAAAGGTTCATGTCAAAGGTTCATAGCAAAGGTTTATCATAGTAAAGGTTCAAACAGAAATTTCATATCAAAGGTTCATATCACAAAGGAAACCTTAAGAATAAGGTCAGAATATCCGTACCTTTAACAATAGCAAAGTTGACAGATCAAATAACGGAACAGTACTCTTCTTCATAAATCTACATACGATATATTACTCATTAATATCTTATTCGATTATTCACTTATTCATATTCTGTATTAATTCTTCTTTCCATTTTAGCAGATTTTCAAATTAGTTCCTTAACTTTCACCTTTTACGAATTAATCCTTATATTTTAGTAACTTACAAGTTAAACCCTTAAGTTATATAAATTACAAATAAATCCATTAAATTATCAAAATTACACCTTTAGCCCCTCATATAACTTATAAACTTATTAACCTTCTGATTTTCAGCTTATACAAAACTAACCCTCTATTTTATTTAATTTAATTTAGATTACTTAATTATATATATAATTACATAATTAACCTTTTAAACCTTTTAATTGTGAATTTAACACATGACACCATCATATTATATTTTCCTCAACTCACCACTGATCTAATACAGATTATAAAAATATCCCACAAGTTTTTGAATTTACAAAACACCCCCTTATAGTTTTAAATACAAATCGGTTTATAAATAAAAACACCAAACCCTAACCCTAATTTCTTCCAATCATTACTCATTAATTGCAACCTTAAAACACATTTATTAAACCAGATTCCATATCAAAACCCTAACCCTAACCCTTATTCAAATTCTTTTCTTTTATTTTCTTTTCTATTATATTAGCCGATTACAAAATAAAATCCAAACCAAGTTTATAAGCTTTGAAAATTATAAGGATTATTTTACTGATGTTATATAACATGTAGAGGACCAGAATAAATTATATACCAAGCTCACAAAAATCGCATGAACTGTTTCCTTATTTTCTTGTTCGATTTAGGGTTTAAGGTTATAAAAATTCGTTTGATCATATTAACATTAATGGATCAATTTTATTATTTTATACTGATTATATATGATATATAGGATGTTATAAAATACCAATAAGAGAAATCAAACTTGAAAACAATAAGAGTTTAATCATACCTCTCGGCAAAGTAAACCGAGCAAAGAAAAATCCAAACGATTGATTCGGGCCTACACCAATTAGAACACTATTTTTCCCAACTTTTATGGATTAAAACTCGACCAGGAAAAATACCTTGAAGTCTTAGAAACTTGAAGTTGACTTGTGAGGGTTTTTAGGGAGTCGGTTTAGGGATAAAAGTTGACTATAGGATTTATAAATTATATAAACGTTTTTTTCTATATTTATAGGAACTAGAATAATTATCTTGGGATGCAATATATTGGATAATGTCAAAATAAAATATCTTATAAGTTTCCTTTTGTATTTAGGATTTATTTACTTAATATATATATATATATATATATATATATATATATATATATATATATATATATATATATATATATAAAATTATAAATTGACTTAAATAATTTTTATACAAGAAATAATTTTAATTTTACACAAGTGACAAATTTTAATCATACTTAATTTATTATAATCATATGTTGCCAAGTTCCAAATTCTAGGGTTTGTTTGGTATTATTTAAGTGTTAATACGAATTTTAAAACATGAGGGCATTTTGGTCATTTTTCTTGTTTTTGAATTTGAGGTATTACAACTTCTTCCCCTCTAAAAATAAATTTTCGTCCTCGGAAATTGGATAGGCAGAAAAGGCAAAAATGAACCGGATTGCAAAAATTGCAAGAACGGAATAAACACAGAATCTTTCGATTACAGAAATAATCTCAATTCAGAAAACTTCCCAACAGATTTCAAACAAACAGACATATCTTTCTTATCGGACTTTCATAACTTCATATCTTATTCAAAACAGTTCAGAAATCGATTCAACGATTACATACTTGTAGCAGATAACTAAAGTACTTCTCACAAGTACTAGCAGAAAACGGATTGAGTACGGAACTTCAAACGATAGAAGACTCTATAATGAGTTCTGAAATTCTTAACGAATGATCAACGATCAACAAACATACAATGAGAATTTGTACATATCCAGATATCTAACGACAAAGGCAGAACCTACATATAGGTCGAATGAATCCTAAAAGTCTCACTAATCGCGAATAATCTAACTGACAGAAATCTGATGCTTCCCAAACACTTCCCGAAATATCCTATGCTCACAATGAGGGTACGTCATATGATGTAAGTATTATCACGTTGATCAGGCGACATAATACCAGCATCACATGAGTATACCATCATGATGACCATACTTTATCTCAAGTCGTGAATAAGCAACCTAATAGCAGCCTAACAATTCTTCTATTTTTTTCCAGAATTTAGCAGAATCAATCATCATCAATGAGGTTGAACGAAAAATGAAACTTATCAGAAAGCAACGGAAATCTAACAGACCAATCAGAATAGAGTACTAAAACAATCACTCCAATACTTTCCTAAAATTCGGCAAAATTCTCATAACCATAAACTTAACGAACATACGCAGAATTGTCATAAAATGAAACTCCCAAAAGAAAAACTTAATAGTCAAAAGATTCGGTCACACCATTGTCAATCTTCCCCATTATCATGTGATGTCCTAATCATTTTTTAACAGAAAGAACTTAGAGAAATCAATCCATACCCTGATTATTGTCAGAATTATAACCTTCCAAAGGAAATCTTGTTAAACATAATTTCATTACCATAATGAAGTGGACAATTTCCTATACTCGTGACTAATAACCTTCAGATCTCTCATAGAAATAGAAAAGGTTTATGGAAAATCAAATAGTGGCAAAGAAATACTTATTATACCTAGCATGAGCAGAAGAATTCACAGAATATGTCAAACAATTAGGGTTGTAAAAATCTTTCGAAAGATCAAACTGATTATCAGAGATGGGGACCAGAATGAGAAAATGAAACTTAAATGGAGTAAAGCATAATCATGTAGTTCTCAAGACATTTTAAACTTACTTGGTTACTGGACTCTATGATGTGTATAACTTCCTAATCTCGGAAAGAATGATCTTATCAAGCTTAACTAAAGACAGAAACACGAATCAGAGTGATGCAGAAACGATGCTACTTAAATCAATATCCTAATCTACCCAATCCTCACCGGTAATAACTTAAGGTTCATATAGGGAAATCCTAAAATAAATCCTCAAAGATTGTTTCATAATCCCTATGGTGCAAAGATTTAGGGCCTAATACTCACAGGTCATAGCCTAAGCTCTACGGGTTGTGAATCCGCCGATCAAACCTGGGTCTGATACCATAAATTGTAACACCCCAACCCAACAAGGGTAAAAATGTCACAAATTATAGTGTTAAATCAGAACAAACAGACAGATCAAAAGCAGAAAACTTACTTCAAATAACTATGGTCAAATTCTTCACTCAGTTCTACAATCAAACCCAGAAAGCTATCCCAAAAGCTATCTTGAATACCTGCCGCGGAGAAAAGAAATGTGGCTGAGCTACGAAAGCTCAGTGAACGGATATAACAAAAGTAAACTGAAATAAATGCTGAAGAATAGATATATAGTTTGGGAAAAACATATTTAGGTAGAACAGATAATACGAAAATATGATGTATAGGTTAAGTAAGGAATCTATACAGTCACCTGTATAAACAGAATCAGAATATACCATGAGCTCAAAAACATGTCATTATCATATCACCATCAAATCATAAATTGTACAAGGAGTAGCTAGCTCCAATGTTCCGGAAGTGAAAGGAGTACATTGCACATTGATGAGGCGAAAAATGATCCGTTTTTAGGGGGTCATTTAAGCCCGAATCCGACTTTATTTGATCAAATATTGCCCTAAATCGTTCCTTTTGTGATTCTAGGTGTTTGGAGAGTGAATTCTGGAAAAGAAGCTATTTTGGACGTTTTTGGAGCATAAAAGTGAAGAAAACGACAAAGTACCAAAAATCCATGCTGAAGATACAAGGTGACGGCGTCAAGACCAACATCTTGACGTCGTCAGACATGAAGAATTAAACACCGTAGGTGGTGACGGCGTCAGAAGGCTTTATGACGGCATCAAAGTGGCAAGAATAAAATACCGTAGGTGGTGACGGCGTCACATAGGCCGTCACAAGTGGATCAAGGCCGTCCGAGGAAGTATATGGCGGCGAGGTGACGGCGTCAGAAGTTACTCTTGACGCCGTCAGACTGTTTTTCCTATATATAGTTTTCTAGTTTTTTCATTAAAAGAGGGAGAAGTTTTGGTGAAACCCTAAAGACGATTTTGGTGCCTCTTTTACAGGTTTTTCAAGGGTTCCAAACCCTTGAGACCTTGCATTGTAATTGAGATAAGTATACTTTCAATTCAATCAATATGTCTATGTGTTGGTTGTTTATCTCTTGTTCTTATCTTAATTCTACTATGCTAGGCTAGATCTCCTTTGTGTTTGCTTAGATCTAATGAAACCTAGATGTTGATTATGTGTTGATTACTTATCTATTCTTGTTTTGGATGAATGATATTATATGTTAGGCTTAAGAAAACTGGCAGATCTCCAATGGTAACATGCTTGAACGTCTTAAGAAACATGAATCGAGGCGTACTAGGTCTTTATTGGTTGTATTTAATGCATGAGCCACTGTTTACAATCCCTATAGTTGTGCTGGGTCATGGTGTAGGAGGAGATAAGAGCTCATAGAGTTGGGGAGTTATGTATCCCACCCCACGAATGGTATTAAGGAATACAATCCGTCATCCATACAAGTGTAACAAGTAATTAACATGTAAAAGATATCTGGGGAGTAATGAAGTCTAAGTAAACACAATTTCTCCAACCACTGCTCACAACTTAGTTTAAATTAGTTTAATTTCATTTTCATTAGTTTATTTTAATTATATCATAGTTTTGGGTTAGTTGAATAGCAACTAATTCCGCCCTATCTTCCAAAACGCGAGATTTTAATTGCTTTCATAAAAATATAAAAATACAAAAAATAATCATCTTTCACCTCTAGAACTATTAATTAGGTTTTCTAATCCTAGCGACACTATTCCTAAGCTGAACGATCAATCCCCCGGTACTTGTCACTATACTATACTACAACGATCAGGTACACTGCCTGGTGGGGGTTGTAAGCTTCTCGAGATCCCTCGAGAGGTAAAGCAAGGTGCGATTCCCACGCATCAAGTTTTTGGCGCCGCAGCCTGGGGAATAGTTATTGTCTAGGTTAGGATTTCTTTTTATTAGGTCTACTTGCTAGATTCCTTTCTAGTAAGATTTTTATTTTTATTTTTAGGTCTTCTTTAGTCTATCTTATTTCTTTGTGCCTTTGTTCGTAACTCTTTACCATCCGACATCATGGAAGGTGGTAACATCTTTGAACCCGTCATCCCACCACAACAAAACCCACCATTAGAACCCCTTAGGCCCCGAACCTTAGGAGAGTATTCCCGACCTAGCCACCAAGGCTACCGAAACACAATTGAGCTCACCGGAGACAATGTGACCCCCTTGCGATCCGACACCATCCGGTTGGTGCAAAGCGGATGTGCATTCCATGGACTTCATTCCGAAGATCCAAACCAACACCTTAAGGATTTCCTCAAAATCGTAGATTCCATAGACCTAGGTGTTGAAACTAGAGAGACTACCCGTTTACGCCTATTCCAGTTCTCTCTACGGGATCAAGCTAGTCAATGGCTTGAGCGTTTACCCGCGGGATCCATCACCACATGGGATGATCTCACCACTCGTTTCCTTGCTCAATTTTTCCCACCGGGGAGAACTACTAAGCTTAGGAATGACATTTTGATGTTCCAACAACGTCAAAATGAATCTCTTTATGAAGCATGGACTCGTTTCAAGGACTTACTCCAAAAAGTCCCTCATCATGGCATAGATCTTTGGCTCCAAGTCCAAATTTTTTATGACCATATCGACATCTCCACGAGGTGAACCATTGACCAATCGGCCGGTGGTAAGCTACGTGATCTTAGTGCGGAACAATCATGGGAACTCATAGAAGATCTTGCTCTCTATGACAACGAAAGTTGGAATGATCCCCGTGATTTGAACAAAACGGTTAAGGCAATATCTTTGCCTTCGAACAATTCATGCACTCCCGACCGTAGGATCATGGAACTTGAAGGTCGAGTCAAGTCTCTCATGAAATCTTACGAAGCTCATAAGCCTTCAAGCCAAGTAAGCAGAATCGCTTCTACATGCAAACTGTGCAATGGCCCTCATGAGACCTACAACTGCATGGAACTTCCAAAACGTGCTTATAACGAATTCACATCATCATGCGTAGGGCAGGGTCCTCGAACTTCTGCCGAAGCATATGAGGCATGGAAGGATAAACCTAATTTTAGAAGGTACCAAACACGAAGTGTATCATTCAATGACTCCTCACCACTCACTTGGTCCGAACATTTTCCGTCGCAAAGTACCCCTAGGCGGAGCTGTGAAGATGATTTAAAAAAATTCATTCTTTCTCAAGAACTGCAGCTCACTACACTCGAGACAAAATTCAAACAACAGCAGGCTGACGTGAACAACAAGATTTGTAATCTGTTGACTGCTATCAAAGAGCATATTGATAATAAGCCCATTCACGTTGATGAGGTTAAGTCTGCTACCGTCATGAGTCCACCAGCCTCCCCTGTAAAAATAAAAAGTCCTAGCAAGCTATTCAAACATCTGTATCCTAACGGAAAAGAACCTGTCAACCCCCCTGGACCAATCCACTTTGTAAACACTATCACCACGATATCCGCTTCAACCCCCAACCCAACCCAACAACAACCTAACAAATTCAGTCAGACAGCGAAAGATGAGACCTCAAGGGTTGACCATGATTTGGCAAGAAAACCTACCGACTCACCCGAGCAATACACCGTGCAAGAATCCGACAAACCGGATGAAAGGAAAGAGAAATCGGAAGAGCACGAGAAAGATCCAACCATTTTGGGTAAATCTATTATAGAAAAACCCGAGAAAAAAATGGAGAATGTTATTAGTGTGGGTAGCAATCGGACTAAGGTAAGTAACCCTAAAGTTTTCAAGATCCCCTGTACCATTAAGGAAAAACTCTTAACCGATAGTCATATAGATCCTAGCTTCCCAGTCAACGTAATCCCCCTCTCCCTATACCACAAAACCTTCCCAGAGCACGTTGCGAGCAAGAAAGTAATAGAGAATGTATGAATTAGGATTAGAGAGCTTGATTACAATACTGACCTCACCATGGTTGATGACGTGGAGCCTCTCGCCAATCAAACATTAACCAACCTTGTCCTTGGGATGCCATTCATCAATGAATCGGGAGCAATCCTTGACGAGAAAGATGGTAGTGTATTACTCACCAATGGTGTTAGAACGGTAATTTTTCGTAGGGATGGTGAGGAGGTTTATGAGTATCGTCCCTCCCTTGAGGGGAATCTATACGGGTCAAAGGATGGAGAGTTGAGAAAGATCAAACGACGTGATCCGAATAACCTAAAAATCCCTTGCATGATCGATCATAAGTACTTCGAAAACATATACATTAATGTATTCCTGCCAAAGAATTTCATGTCATTGTTTCATTATAACAATATCTGCAGATGGGGGATGATTTACAAGGGAGAGAAAGTGGTTGGTAAGGATCATGAAATCCAAGTGTTTGTAGGAAATATGGCATTCCCTATGGAGTTCACGATTGTGGACAACATAGAGGACTTTGTTGACCCTAGGCTATCGCAAGTTGTCTTTGGAGCACCCTTTTGTGATATCACTAAGTTGATAATGGATGACTTGAACGGAATCATGACTTTCACTGACGGGATTAGGAGGATTTCATACCAAACGCCATACAAAAGAAGAGACCTTAGGGAGATAGATTGCGACGGGCTCGATGTGATGAGCTCCCAACTTGTCTTGTGTGATGACGATGTTAGGAGAGGGTGTAGAAATATTTCTGATTTATCTTGTGGGTTCTCTAAGGATGTTAGTAAGCTTGGCTCTAAGTATCGACGGGATGTTTTCGAATTCGATGATCCGAAGTACTTACACTATGAAAGCGATACTAGTTTAGAAGACGACCTAGAGAGTGGAACCAATGATGAGATCACGTTGTAACCCACGACTTTGAGTCTAGCTACAAGACTCGTAAATAAAGAAAAGCGCTTCTTGGGAGGCAACCCATGTTTTGTGTGATTTTAATTGTTTAATTGTTATTTGCTTCCGTATGCATGTTTTATTTTTATTGTTGGTTGATCATGATTCTCAATTAAAATGTGGAAATACTTTATTATGTTGTTTGGCCTAGTCTTAACTTCAACCTAAAGGTATTTTTGCAAAAGATAAGTGTAAGGGGAAACCCCAAATATGTTTTTAAGAAACAAACCGATCATGATTCTCCACAATATTTAATGAACATGTATATTCGTATTTGTTAGAGTCAAATGCTTGTATTGAGTCATAATGAAGTTTTGCAGGATTTTCCAGGAAGTAGGACAAAGTTTTTCCAGAAATTTTCCGGAAACTTAACATAAGAATTTCTGCAGGTCCATTCTGACGGCGTCAGGGTATTGCTCTTGACGGCGTCAGGAGTCAAAAATCTGGAAATTTTACCGGTTTTGTTTTTCTAACGGAGTCTTATGGTTTTTGTGAATTATTAAGTTTTATAATCTCCAGGAAATCTGCAAACTTCATTCCACAAGCATTATATCTTACTTTGTTTTCTAGGATTTAGTAACTTATATAGGATGCCGCCGATTTTACGCGAGGTTGCCTTGTCTACTTTTGTCAGGATTTACAGGTTATTTATGACAAGAAGATGATTTATATTCTGGAAGGGAAGCTTTGATTGTTCATTTTCTTGGAGGAAGATTTAACCTGGCCAACCTATAATCCATACCGAGCGAATCAGGGGAGTATTTGATTTCATTCTCTTTACTTTTTCACTTTTACATTCGTTACTTGAACATTGGGGACAATGTTCATCCTAAGTGTAAGGGGAGGGTAAAAAGATGATACCTTACATATGCACTTTCGCTTGAGTTTGTTTTGTTTAATAGTAGATGTGTAATAAAACTATGAGAAATACTTGTTAGTGTAATTTTAGCGCCAAATTTAAATTTTTTTACAACATTTAGGAGTGAAACTTTAGCCATAGCAAGCGTCTCATGGATAGGAGATTGTATGACTAGCACATAACCGTATATTCAGAAAAATTTTCCACCCAAAAATGTGAGGTTCGCCTTTAGTTTTGATAGGAAAAGCATTTATTATTGGTGCTTATGAGTATACCGGTAGCATTTAGATTCTAGAACTTGCGTTAGTGATGCATTCCGAGACCGCTAGTGAGACTACATTCGTGTAGTAGGATTTACTACATGATAAGAGGCATTAGGATCACCCTTGTGTTAAACCCGTATTATAATTACTTGACCATTTATGTCATATTACTTGGCTAGTTAAGTCAACTAATTTTTCTCACACCCTTAGCGTTGTACTCATTTTTAGTACACGAAACCCCTAGTACACCCCTCCGAGCCTATCTTTTCGTTTCTAACTTTAAGCATTTTACTTAAAGGAAGAATTTGTTACACCCCACTTAAATGTACACCCAAATCGCCTTAGCCTTCCGTGTATGCGCTCATTTTTAGTGCATTATTGTTATTTGTTAAACCCTAAGTTAACTTTCTAATTGATTACATGGTTGCTAAGTCGAGTCATATCCTTGTACATATTGTTTTGGGACGATTGGGACTCATGGGTAAGTACTTATTTTATGGAGTAATGGGGAAGAACATCATATTATTACCCCCATATGTACGTTAATCTTAAAAGTGCTCAAAGTGTTTTGATTTTCTTAATTCGAGTCATTAGATTAGTTTAATGTAAAGTATGTAAAGATTCAAGTGTAAGGGGATTGCTCAAACCCCTATGATGTATTATTTTGGATGGTAGGGTAAGAGTGTATGCAAAAAAAAAAAAAAAAAAAAAAAAAAAAAAAAAAATTAAGAAAAAAAAATAGAAAAGAAAAAAAATAAAAAATAAAGAAAGAAAAAAACATACGGACTACCATCCCGTTTTTATTCTATGTTCATTTTATGTTTTTGTTATTTTTCATTTATTAGCTTAAGTCGAGTCTAGTCTTGGCTTAGCAACGCCATCTTGTACATGTAATTAACCAAGATTGTTAACTCGCCACCAGTAAAACTTCCTTTATCCAACAAAACCGTGTAATTTATATCCCTACACCTAACGTTATAACCCTTTAAAAGACCTCTTTGATAGTTTATCCTAGGTGCTTACGCCATGTGGTGGAGGTTTGATCCTTTCCCAAGCCTATAGTAATCTATTTTGCTATGACAGGTAGTGAGAGATATCTTCCATTTCCATAATGTTTTATTACTTTATTACACCCGAGAGATGTGAGTATCTAAACACTATTTGTGAGGTGCTTGTGTATGACCTCCGTGCTTGTCTATTGGTCTTTTGTGGAACGATTATTTGTTGTAATTACTTTTATATTAGTGTTAAATGACCCCTAACTTGTCTTTTGAGTAGAATAAAAGCTCATTTGCTTGAGGACAAGCAAATCTCAAGTGTAAGGGTATATGATGAGGCGAAAAATGATCCGTTTTTAGGGGGTCATTTAAGCCCGAATCCGACTTTATTTGATCAAATATTGCCCTAAATCGTTCCTTTTGTGATTTTAGGTGTTTGCAGAGTGAATTCTGGAAAAGAAGCTATTTTGGACGTTTTTGGAGCATAAAAGTGAAGAAAATGACAAAGTACCAAAAATCCATGCTGAAGATACAAGGTGACGGCGTCAAGACCAACATCTTGACGGCGTCAGACATGAAGAATTAAACACCGTAAGTGGTGACGGCGTCAGAAGGCTTTATGACGGCGTCAAAGTGGCAAGAATAAAATACCGTAGGTGGTGACGGCGTCACATAGGCCGTCACAAGTGGATCAAGGCCGTTCGAGGAAGTATATGGCGGCGAGGTGACGGCGTCAGAAGTTACTCTTGACGCCGTCAGACTGTTTTTCCTATATATAGTTTTCTAGTTTTTTCATTAAAAGAGGGAGAAGTTTTGGTGAAACCCTAAAGACGATTTTGGTGCCTCTTTTACAGGTTTTTCAAGGGTTCCAAACCCTTGAGACCTTGCATTGTAATTGAGATAAGTATACTTTCAATTCAATCAATATGTCTATGTGTTGGTTGTTTATCTCTTGTTCTTATCTTAATTCTACTATGCTAGGCTAGATCTCCTTTGTGTTTGCTTAGATCTAATTAAACCTAGATGTTGATTATGTGTTGATTACTTGTCTATTCTTGTTTTGGATGAATGATATTATATGTTAGGCTTAAGAAAACTGGCAGATCTCCAATGGTAACATGCTTGAACGTCTTAAGAAACATGAACCGAGGCGTACTAGGTCTTTATTGGTTGTATTTAATGCATGAGCCACTGTTTACAATCCCTATAGTTGTGCTGGGTCATGGTGTAGGAGGAGATAAGAGCTCATAGAGTTGGGGAGTTATGTATGCTACCCCACGAATGGTATTAAGGAATACAATCCGTCATCCATACAAGTGTAACAAGTAATTAACATGTAAAAGATATCTGGGGAGTAATGAAGTCTAAGTAAACACAATTTCTCCAACCACTGCTCACAACTTAGTTTAAATTAGTTTAATTTCATTTTCATTAGTTTATTTTAATTATATCATAGTTTTGGGTTAGTTGAATAGCAACTAATTCCGCCCTATCTTCCAAAACCCGAGATTTTAATTGCTTTCATAAAAATATAAAAATACAAAAAATAATCATCTTTCACCTCTAGAACTATTAATTAGGTTTTCTAATCCTAGCGACACTATTCCTAAGCTGAACGATCAATCCCCCGGTACTTGTCACTATACTATACTACAACGATCAGGTACACTGCCTGGTGGGGGTTGTAAGCTTCCCGAGATCCCTCGAGAGGTAAAGCAAGGTGCGATTCCCACGCATCACACATACAACCAGTCACTAAACATAATCATATCATATTATAACAGAAAACAGATCTAGGATGCATCCATACGCCCCTGAAAACTAGTGCACATTCATATATAACGGAAGGGACGTGGCAGAACATCACTCTACTGCCCTAGAGTCATGCCATAGGTGCATCTATGACACGGACATGGAACCCCCATGCCTAGTGAAGCTCAGGTAACAAAAGGGTCAAACAAATGGTTCAGATAACAAAGGTTCATAGCAAAGGTTTATCATAGTAAAGGTTCAAACAGAAAGTTCATATCAAAGGTTCATATCACAAAGGAAACCTTAAGAATAAGGTCAGAATATCCGTACCTTTAACAATAGCAAAGTTGACAGAAGTTGACAGACCAAATAACGGAACAGTACTCTTCTTCAGAAATCTACATACGATATATTACTCATTAATATCTTATTCGATTATTTACTTATTCATATTCTGTATTAATTCTTCTTTCCATTTTAGCAGATTTTTAAATTAGTTCCTTAACTTTCACCTTTTACAAATTAATCCTTATATTTTAGTAACTTACAAGTTAAACCCTTAAGTTATATAAATTACAAATAAATCCATTAAATTATCAAAATTACACCTTTAGCCCCTCATATAACTTATAAACTTATTAACCTTCTGATTTTCAGCTTATACAAAACTAACCCTCTATTTTATTTAATTTAATTTAGATTACTTAATTATATATATAATTACATAATTAACCTTTTAAACCTTTTAATTGCAAATTTAACACATGACACCATCATATTATATTTTCCTCAACTCACCACTGATCTAATACAGATTATAAAAATATCCCACAAGTTTTTGAATTTACAAAACACCCCCTTATAGTTTTAAATACAAATCAGTTTATAAATAAAAACACCAAACCCTAACCCTAATTTCTTCCAATCATTACTCATTAATTGAAACCTTAAAACACATTTATTAAACCAGATTCCATATCAAAAACCTAACCCTAACCCTTATTCAAATTCTTTTCTTTTATTTTCTTTTCTATTATATTAGCCTATTACAAAATAAAATCCAAACCAAGTTTATAAGCTCCGAAAATTATAAGGATTATTTTATTGATGTTATATAACATGTAGAGGACCAGAATAAATTATATACCAAGCTCACAAAAATCGCATGAACTATTTCCTTATTTTCTTGTTCGATTTAGGGTTTAAGGTTATAAAAATTCGTTTGATCATATTAACATTAATGGATCAATTTTATTATTTTATACTGATTATATATGATATATAGGATGTTATAAAAATACCAATAAGAGAAATCAAACTTGAAAACAATAAGAGTTTAATCATACCTCTCGGCAAAGTAAACCGAGCAAAGAAAAATCCAAACGATTGATTCGAGCCTACACCAATTAGAACACTATTTTTCCCAACTTTTATGGATTAAAAATCGACCAGGAAAAATACCTTGAAGTCTCAGAAACTTGAAGTCGACTTGTGATGGTTTTTAGGGAATCGGTTTAGGGATAAAAGTCGACTATAGGATTTATAAATTATATAAACGTTTTTTTCTATATTTATAGGAACTAGAATAATTATCTTGGGCTGCAATATATTGGATAATGTCAAAATAAAATATCTTATAAGTTTCCTTTTGTATTTAGGATTTATTTACTTAATATATATATATATATATATATATATATATATATATATATATATATATATATATATATATAATTATAAATTGACTTAAATAATTTTTATACAAGAAATAATTTTAATTTTACACAAGTGACAAATTTTAATCATATTTAATTTATTATAATCATATGTTACCAAGTTCCAAATTCTAGGGTTTGTTTGGTATTATTTAAGTGTTAATACGAATTTTAAAACATGAGGGCATTTTGGTCATTTTGCTTGTTTTTGAATTTGAGGTATTACTTGGTCACTTGAGTCCTGAATTTTATGGCTTACTTACACTATAATAACCTGATGCAATCTATAATTGCCAAAACAACACCAAAACAACAACAAGAGCATAGCTCACTAGCTTATTCCAAACACCCCTTAGTTGAACTATTTTAGAGATTTTCAAAGTAAGTGCTAGTTTTGACTAATGAAATCCTCAAATAAGCTACTGTGCAGATGTAGTAGAGCTGATTAAGCATAGATACACAGAAATAATCCACAAAACAAAGGTCCATTTATGAAAGGGTAATTTGACTGTTTTCACTTAGTGAATGCAATAATGTTGGCTTAACTAGTAAACAACATTATAAAAGCATCAACCCAAATCAAGCACAACTACTAAACTGAAAAACATAAAAGTAACACCAAATTAATCATATCTACAGTAACTAGCAAAATATGAAAAAAGGACTTACAAATGCTTTTAATGAGCAAAACAGTGAACCAAAGGCTAATTCGTATCCTAACTCCTCCCCTGAGGTATTAATACCATATCCATCAAAATTATACCATATTCCAAGCATTCTTCTTCATTCTTTCTGGATTTTTGAATTATGAACTAGTTTTCCTATATTTTTGAACATTTAAATTAGAGCAAGTATTAAAGTTTTCTGAGCTTTCCAAACCCTCTAAGTACCTTACATGTAACTTATGAAATAGCAAAACACAAGTTTTCACAGGATTAACTTGAAAAGAAAATTTCACATAAAAATGCAAAAATTTGAACTTGAATAAGGGAACTTGAAATTAAGGTTTAAACAAGGTTCTAATACATTAGAGAGATTGATTACAAGCTATTGAAACTGAGAAGTACAATGAAACTCTAAAATTACACTAAGTCGACATGATAACTACACTACTTAACTATTATACACTAAACTAAAAAATCTCTTTCCTTCATTCTTCACTTTTATAGACTAGGAGGTGTTTCTTTGAATTTCCCACTCTATTGTGAGCCGTTGGATGGCTTCAGTTGATCCCCACTAGAGCTGGAAAACCGTGTCTTAACAGGTCTTAACAGGTTTTGAGCGCGCGAATAACATAAGTTTCGAACATGAAAACGACTCGTTTAACACTTGGTTTTGGTGGTTTGAGTATGACAGATATACGTTTTATGTATCAAAAACATTAAATATTGAACCCTATAATACAAAAAACAATTATTTAAAAAAATAAAAAAAATTGCATAGTACATTTTTTCCCTTAACAGGTCTTAATAGGTCCTAACAGGTACCCAATTTGCCAGCTCTAATCCCCACCTTTCAAATGGGTTTTGGCGAGAAAACAGGGAATAACAATTTGGGTGGGGTTTGGTGAGTCAGATTGGTGCCATAAACGAGGAGGGGGTTGTAGGGATAATAGTGGGGGAAGGTGAGAAAATTGATGGTGAAGTCATGGAGGAGGGGACATGGTAGCAGGTTTTGGGGGAAGAGGGTGGAGGTGAACAGTGCGTTTGGTGAGGGTGTTTGACCTGGGGTTTGACCCCTTTGACCGTTTGACTCAGGGGTGGAAGTATTAAAAAGGTTTTGAAGTTGGGCTGGGGTAATGGGCTTAGGGTGGTGAAGTGTTGGGTTGGATTTTTGGATTTGTAAAAGGATTATTATTAGTTTAGGTTTAGGAATAAATGACAAGGGCTAACTTTGTAATTCTTGAAACTTGAGGGCTGATTTTGTCATTTTTCCAAAGTTGAGTCCAGGGTCTTTTCCTGCCATATATGAATAGTCCAACGATTTTAAGTGTAATTTTTCACTTTTGGTCTTTCGGGGACTAAAAATGTCAAATGTTGAAAGTTGAAGGACCAAAATGTAATTTTCTTCAAACTTTCATTCCAAGGACCAAAATTGACACTTGTGACTTTCCAGGGACCAAAAATGACTTTTCTTCCAAAAATATTCCACCAGGGACCAAATCTGCCAAAATTGAAACTCCATGGACCAAAATTGTAAATTTCCAAAACTTTTTACCCAAGGATCATTTTTGATAATATTTGACTTTTAAAGGACTTGGGTTGACTTATCTTTCAAAATAAATGCTCAGGGACTAATTTTGTCAATATTTGAAAGTTGGGGGACTGAAACTGCCAATTATGCAAACTTTGTTCGTTTTTCATCTGTTTTTACTCATTTTGCATCTGAAACATATAAAACACAATTTTGGAATATTTTCAGTATTTTGATGCATTTTTGAGTGTTTTTAAATGTTTTGCAGCTCAGATTTGACAAAAAATGATGAGTGTTTGAGCACTCATCAAGTATGATGAATCACAAGTCACACTCAACAAAATATCTACTATTGACAGAAAATTCATTCCACAACCATGGTTCACACTTTACTCAATCCTCACCAATAGTTTAACTAGCAAAGAAACTGGGCACGAACACCCTTATCTAGAAATCATGCAGATTTTCTGGGGGGTTGTCAAACAAGCAAATATTGACTATGCTCAACTGATATGGGAGGATATGGTTTATCATGGAAGACAGTTTAAGAAAGCCTCGAACTCAAGAATTCCATTCTACAGATTCACTAAGTGTCTCATTGCTCATTTCATGAATATACACCCAGATATTGATCGCAGATTGGAAGATAAGAAACACACAACTGCAATGGATCATATGTATACGAGAACCTGAATTCAAAAGACAAATACTTTGAAACAAGGAATGAGAATCCCTGCAAGTTTGTTACCTGAAGCTATCCTTGGTACTGAAGCATATAAAGTATATGATGAAGCTCAAAGAAATGACCAAGTTGGTTTGACTCAACCGAAGAAAGGGAAATTTTCTAAAGCTGCAGCTAAAATCAAAACAATTCCCAAATCCAGAACAAAGAAAGTCACTCTACAACCTAAGAAGAAAGTGACAACGCTTCGTGATGAACCAACTGATGATGAAGGAGATGCTCAGCAGGAGACAGAGACTGAAAAGCTTACACTGACTAAGAAGAAAAAGGCAGATAAGGGAAAAGCAAAAGAAACTCAAGAAGAATCAGTCACCTCACCAATGTCCGAATCCGAAGAAGATGAACAACTGCAACTAACCTTAAGAAAAAGCAAACAAACGGAAAAGGAAAGAATTGCAAGACTAACAAAGAAAGGTGAAGGTTCTGGTACTCAGGATGTGGAAATGACGACTCCAGATTCAAAAAGAGATGATCAATTATCAGAAGAAACACGTTCTCAAACAATGTCATCTTCTGATCAAGATGGTGATGATTCCGATAATGAAGCTCAATCATCCAGTTCTGAACCAAAAGACTCTCTCGATAAACTAGCTGAAAGTGAAGAAGAAGAAGCTTCGAAAAGCAAAGATGATGATGCATCCGAGAATGAAGAAAGTAATGATGAGGAAAATAAGTCTGAAAGTGAAGAAGCTAAGAAAACAGATGATGATGATGATGAAGATGAGAATGATGAAAGTGATGATGAATCTGATGGTGATGGTAATGATGAGCAGCTTGATACTAGTAAAGACACCACTATCGACATTGTTGGTGTTGATGATGAACCGTCGACAGTTCAACCACAACAACAACCTTCATCACCTAAACAAGGTCATCCTCAAAAAACCCATGAACTTCCAACAACAATTCACCCAAGCTTGCTGAGATCATTACATGAACAACTCAAGACGCTCCAGAAACAAGTTGACGACCAAAAGAGTGATGTTGAAGCGTTCAAAGTGTATAACATTGATGCAGCAGTTAAACACCAGGTGAAAGAGAGACTACCAGGAGAGGTTCGCAAGTATATTCGTGAGAAACTTCCTTCTACTGTGGAACACTACGTCAGAGATAATCTTGAAGGGATTGTTTCTCAGAGGTTTCAAACTACACCTATCACCATTCAAACTCTACCTCCAAACCCTTCTGTAAGTGATCTCAAAGGTAAACTGTTGGAAGCAATTGTGAATGATCCTAATGAGAATGATCTACGCAAGGCACTAATTAAGTCAATCAAAAGAGCTGAAAAGAAAGACGAAGCTTGTAAAAAGACGAAGGCTACCAAGCGTCGTTATGATGATTTAGACCCAGATGATCAGCCACAACAAGGAAAAAGGAAGAAAGTATCTGGTTCCACCTCCAGACCTCCAACTAAAACCACAACTATCAACATTCCAGCTGATCCAAACCCTACACATTCAACCGAGGAAGCAGGTGTAGACATGGATGACATCCCACCACAAATCACCAAAAACATCGATGAACTACCTAAGGAAGCTCAATTAATTCCAGCTCCTGAGTGGATTAATCTCGATGCACCTTCGTTTAATTGGTTTGATGACATGGTCGATGCTCACCCTGATGTCCCTGAAGCTGAAGAAATGACTGAAGGATCGATTGTGAACTTCGCGAAACGGATCAAGAAAGTGATGCAAACACAAAAACTTCAGCTTTCTGACTTGGTTAAGATTCGTGCGGCAGGGTTCACAGAATTCAAAACATGCACCACATCTGAACTTGAGTTTGAATATAACGTTGATGAAGTTGCAAGAGCTCTATCGGAGAATATTACTTGGGAAAAGAGGCCATCTTGGGACAGAATCTACCCCGGCACGGATCCTGATGACTTCAAGTTTCAAGATTTTTCTCAACCATTACCCCTCATTGGTCCTCCAAGTGATCCAAAAATTCCTAAGCAATACTTCTTCAACAACGATCTCCAATATCTTATCCATGGGAACATTGATCCAGAACACCGTTATGCTACATCTCTCACCAAATTCAAAGCAGCTTCATATCCTCTGGAAGAACTTGACGATCAAATGAGAGGATTGTACTCCACGACTGTCAGCAAGTACAATGTTGAAGCAGCTTTATGCACCCTTCACTGGCCAGAGATGCACAAATGGTTCTATAAGTATAAGCTGACATTCCGATCTAAACACAAAGTCTTCTCTCAACAACGAATTATTTCCATCACAGAAGTTCCAGTAACTGAGAAAAGATTCGGGTGTAATTTTCTTGACGAAATTGTGGTCCGTCGAATCGATGACAAGTTGTATAAATTCAGTGAAGCAGACTATCATCGGTTGAACCTCAATGACATAGAAGATATGTATTTACTCAAGGTTCAAGGCAAACTTCAGCATCTGCCCGACAGCCTTCATTATGACATCATCAACTCTATTCTGCTCTTCATGCGCCAAACTATCATCAAAGCAAGAGTAGAAGATGCACAATTAGGAGTCGAAAGCTATCAAACGTCACTCAACTTTACTGCTCCACAAAAACAAATTCCTGGCATCCCGTATTTAAGACCTTTCATCTTCAACAACAAACCCTTTGGAGTTGTTTATCCGTATAGGGATGGATACAGATTCATGAGATACAAAGAGGTTCATAAGTTCGGGGATCAGACTCTCAAGTATGTCAGAATTAAGCTGAATGAAAAACTCAAAGAACATGAAAGTGGGATTAACGTGGGATGGAAAAGTAAAGATTTGAGGGAAGCACTTAAGTTCATGGATAGGATTGATCAAAAGTTAAAGTTCAGGGAGCACATACGTAGATTGGAGAGCTTGATTGGAGCAAGGGAACCGATTCTGAATCTTCTCACTTACCGCCGTCCGGATACTCCTCCTGTCTGATCAGTTTAGTACAACATTATCGTTATTTCATCATAATTTTCTTCATCTATGACTTTGGTTTGTTCACATATAACAGTGTACAACCCGTGCTTGTAATGAAAGGACCCTGAGGTACGCTTCAGTGCCTCAATCCTAATATAAGGAGCGAAGGCTTCTTACTTTTGAGTAGAATTAATCAAACATTTTCTTATTTTCATAATTCTGCTCAAAAGACAAGTATTTCACCTCAATAAGTATTCACTTGATGAGGGGGAGCACTTGAAAACTCATCGTTTTGAAAAACAAAAGTTCTTGTTGATATCTCCCCATAAGACTCTAAAAGCATATTTAATCAAAAGTTTATCAAAAACAACATCTCATATGCTATTTTTGAGGGGGAGAAAAGTGAATGTGATTAAAATATGAAAGTTCAAAGTTACTTAAAGTCAAATCTCATGCGAGCTAGACTCAGGATTGACCCAAGAATTGACGAAACATAAAAGTTAATAATCGAAAAGACTCATCCTCGATGGGTAATAACATCAAGTTAGTTGCTAGAGCTAGTTGTTACCTAAAAACTGACAATGGAACTCTTTAACTAGCCACGTAAGCGTGTCTCGAAAAGGATATGTCTTAGTAGAAATGTACCGTTTCGAGAAACTTTCTATGGACTTGACCAGGTCGGGTAATAACTTCAAGCTAGTTTAACTAGTGATGTAAGCGTGTCTCAAATCGGTCTTGTTCACTGAAAGTGGATCAATTCAAAAAGTGCTTGCTCCTCCCGCATGTTCAAATTTATTAAATACTTATGAGCACATGTGAAGGGGGGGGGGGCCTTCAAAAGTAAATACAAAACTCCCAAAGTGTTAAACAAAATGTTTGATAATCACAAACACTTTGGGAGATTTTCAATCAAAGGTTTTATGTCAATTGTATAATAATCATGGAGTTATAAGGTGATTAAGATAGGATAAACCGTCCTATGATCGCCAGAGTCGGAGGGATCTACCCAAGGACATCACCAATAGTTAGAATTAGAAGTCCTTAGGTATGATACGAAAAAAAAGGAGAAAAGAATGAAAGGGAAAGAATGAGTTGAAGAACTAAAAAGAAAAGTAAAGAAAAGGGTGAAAAGAAATAGCCCTCCATATGTTCAACCTTAGGGCAGACACCGGGTTCAATTCGTATGCTACTGGTTGTTGCTAAGGTAACATTGGTATTGAAGATAAAGTTGTCATGGACCCAGTGACGCAATGCACTAAACCTTCTTAACCACTCAAGTTCTCTTAAAAGAGCTTGTTTCATTCTCACGGGGACCCGGTGTAATCTATCGACTTATCTCTTAGAGATGGTTGATATTGAAGCAGGAGACCCCTCCCTAGTCTCCGCATAGGAAACCTAAGTGTGCACTTATCGAGTCTGGATCCATGAGATACATCAAAGATCTTTTAGGAACACTTAGTATTTCTACAACTGGTGTTCTACATCAATGGACACCAGCTGTAAATTATCGAGTCCATCGTAGATCTTAGCAATCTGCCGAGAACGTTTATGAGAGAATTACAAATGTATTTCTCAATGATTGAACGGAAATTCCTGCCAGGGTCAACATCAAACAGCCTTGACAGCAGGTCACTTCGGTAACCCTTCACGGGTTACGCTTAGTGTTCGCGGTGGTTCCATAGCGGTCTACAGTCATGGAGTGATCCCCAGCAACTCACCCAGTCATTGAGCTACTTAGTAGGTCTTGTAAGCTCCTTCGAGGGTATCTGACATGGGAACGGCCATGATAAGGATTAGAAGGAGTCTTCACACTATGCTGTTGACGAGCTCTAATTCCTTATCTGTAAGTACCGGTTGATTATTGCTAACTGTTTACCTGCAGGTACAAATCACCTCCATGATGGTAGATTCCAGCATGCTCATGCATACATCTTGAAGCCAATGAAAGCTCCCCCAAAGATCTAAGCACCACAAAGTTCAAAGAAAGATTCTACGCCAAAAAGTAGAATCTACAAAGTATAAAGACCAAAGATCAATGTGTATGTATAGGAACTTCGTGCTTTTGAAAGTCAAAGTCCAAAGATGTATGAGCATGTTGGAATGACGGACAACCACAACAGACACAGAAGTGACGAATGGTAGACAACTTCATAACATGATCACCATCACATCAACAAAGAACAAAGTACAAAGAACGATGAAAGATTTTGCTTACAATTTTTGAAGACATCAGCAACAAAGTCAAAGTTTAGAAGATGACGACGTCGGGCAACCTTTGATGACCAACACTTAGGGGGAGATTGTTGGGAATAGACTTTATTAATTCAAGTGTCGGTCATTGAATTTTGTAATAGGTTGCATTATTAAGTTAGTACGTTAGTGATTTAATATGTTTTTATTAAGTTTTATGCTTATTTTATATGTTTGGTAAAGGTCTAAGGGCTTATTTTGTAATATTATCAAAGTTTAGTGAAGCTCTAGTCCTCATCTATAAATAGACATGTAACCCCTCATTTGAGGGTGTTGGTTCTCCATTAATAACATCTCTTTCATTTCATTTCAAGAGTTCCTTCCACTCTCTCTCTCTAAACTACTTTCTCTCTCTAGAATTCTATGTGTTTATGTTAAAAAATGATGACCTAACACTATTGTCTTAGATAACAATTCAACAACTATGCATGCAAAAGCCCTAAACAATATCAAGCGCACATACATTAGAGCTAGCGCAATATTAAAAAGTTAAGATATTATATCATAATAATTGGTAGACAACTAAAATCCCTTTTCTTTTATATATTCGTAGAGTTCCAGATTAAATTTCAAATTCGGCAAATTCTATGGTAGTGTTACAAGCACACGAGTCACATTCTTAAAATTTTATGATATTCGGCAATCTATATACCCTCAATATCAATTTATATCCCATGGGCGGAGCCATAATTTTTTTTATCAAGAGGCACAAACTACACTATAAATTGATACATAAGGGGGCAAATTACGAAAAAAAGCCAAATATTTTCGAAAATTTACACTCTATTTTTTTTTCGCTAGGGGGGCACCTGCCCCTTGTGCCCCCCTTGTATCTCCGCCCATGTTATATCCTATCATGCAACATGATAGTACACTGGTAAAACATATCATAATGTACTCTAAATCATTATTAAACAGGTAACGAAAATTTACCTCAACCATCATTGGAAGTGTTAATTGTTGAAAACCAAAACTGGGTCCGTCCCGATACAAGATTTGTTTTCTTAGTTAAACCTTTAGCAATTAAAAATCGGTTTAGAACGTGCTGATAACGTGTTGTAAAACTAATAACAAAGAAGAGAACAAGGAACAAGAATAAAGATCAAAACATGGAAGAATTGTATTATTCATCTCTCTTTGGAGGTATGTATATATAGTTACGAGGTGAGTTATTTTACATACTAAGTTTTTGTTACAAACTAAGGGACAAATCCCCACCATCCATCTAGTTTGATCTAATGGTGGGATTTGTCTATCTTATTTATTCATTTTTTTTTCCTTTTTTCTTTTCTTTCTTTTTTTATTCTTTTTTTTTTCTTTTTTCACGTTTTTTCTATAATTCAATTTTTTTTTGTTTTTTTTTTTTGTTTTTTGTTTTTTTTTTTTTTTTTTACGTTTTTTTCGTTTTTCATACATATTCGTCGGTTTTTTACGTTTTCGTCAGTTTTCTTACGTTTTCGTTCGTTTTCATACATTTTCGTCCGTTTTCATACGTTTTCGTCTGTTTTCTTACGTTTTCGCTCGTTTTCATACGTTTTCGTCTATTTTCTTACGTTTTCACCCGTTTTCATACGTTTCGTCCATTTTAATACGTTTTCGTCCGTTTTTATACGTTTTCGTCCGTTTTCATCTGTTTTCGAATTTTTTTCATACGTTTTCGTCTGTTTTCTTACGTTTTCGCCCGTTTTCATACGTTTTCGTTGGTTTTCGTATATGTATATTCGTCCATTTTCTTACGTTTTCATCTGTTTTTGAATTTTTTTCATACGTTTTCGCCCGTTTTCATACGTTTTCGTCCGTTTTCATATATATTCGTCTGTTTACTTACGTTTTTGTCTATTTTTATACGTTTTTGTCCGTTTTCATATGTTTTCGTCCGTTTTCATACGTTTTCATCCATTTTTATACGTTTTCGTCCATTTTTATACGTTTTCATATGGTTTCAATCTGTTTTCATTCATTTTCGTCCGTTTTTATACGTTTTCGTCCGTTTTCATTCATTTTAGTTCGTTTTTAAATGTTTTCAAACGTTTTCATACCTTTCTGAATATCACAAGTGATATACTGTGATTATCAGAATTATCAGAATATCACTTGTGATATTCAGAATATCGTGAGTGATATTGAATATTACTCGCGATATTCTGAATATCACAAGTGATTTTTAAAATTTTGTAACATGAAAATCACAAGTGATATTCAGAATATCGCAAGTGATATTCAAAATATTGCAAGTGATATCTGAATATCGCAAGTGATATTCAACAAATGTTCTGTGACATGAAAATCGCAAGTGATATTCAGAATATCGCAAGTGATATTCTGAATATCAAAAGTGATATTCTGAATATAAATCACAAGTGATATTCAGAATATTACAAGTGATTTCACGCTTTTTTTAATTCACGTTTTTTCAAAAGTGATATTTTGAATATCACTCTGAATATCACAAGTGATATTCTGAATATCACAAGTGATTTTCAACAATTGTTCTGTAACATGAAATTCACAAGTGATATTCAGAAAATCACAAGTGATATTCTAAATATTACAAGTGATATTCCGAATATCACAAGTGATTTTCAACTAATATTTTGTAACATGAAAATCACAAGTGATTTTCAACTAACGTTTTGTAACATGAATATCACTTGTAATTTTCTGAATATCACTTGTGATATTCAGATTATCACTTGTGATTTTCATGTTACAAAACATTAGTTGAAAATCACTTGTGATATTCAGAAAATCACAAGTGATATTCAGAAAATCACAAGTGATATTTAGAAAATCACAAGTGATATTCCGAATATCACAAGTGATGTTCAACTAATGTTTTGTAACATAAAAATCACAAGTGATATTCTGAATATCAAAAGTGATATTCAGATAATTACAAGTGTTATTCAGAATATTATAAGTGATTTTCACATTTTTTTAATTCACGTTTTTTTCACTTTCTTACGTTTTCTTCTGTTTTTGTTCGTTTTCATACGTTTTCTTTCGTTTTCATACGTTTCTGAATATCACAGTTGATATTATTAATATCACAAGTGATATTTTGAATATCAAAGAAAATCACTTGTGATATTAAGAATATCAATTATGATATTCAGAAACGTATGAAAAAGGACGAAAACATATGAAAACGAACGAATACGTATGAAATCGTAAAAACACGCCTGGAAAGGGACAAAAACGTATAAAAAATTGATGAAAACGGACGAAAACGTATAAAAACTGCTGAAAAGTATGAAAACAGACGAAAGCGTCTGAAAACAGACAAAAATACATAAAAACGGACGAAAATGTTTATAAACTTATGAAAACAGATAAAAATGGATGAAAGCATATAAAAACAGACGAAAACGTCTGAAAACAGACGATAATGTAAAAAATTGATGAAAACGTTTGAAAGCAGATAAAAACGTCTGAAAACGTTTAAATACTGCCGAAACGTATGAAAATAGACGAAAATGTTTGAAAACAGACAAAAATGTACAAAAATGGATGAAAATAGACAAAACGTATGAGTATCACCGAATATCACTTGTGATATTCAGAAACGTATGAAAACGTCTAAAATTGGCCAAAAAAATTTGAAAAACGGACGAAAACCTATGAAAATGAACGATAATGTAAGAAAACAGACGAATATGTAGGAAAAAGGACGAAAATGTCTAAAAACAGACGAAAACATAAAATAATAGAGGAAAACGTATGAAATCAGACGGAAACATGTGTAAACATATGAAACCGGACGAAAACGTATAAAAACGGATGAAATCGTGTAAAAATGGATGAAAACATATGAAAACAGACGAAAACGTATATAAACGTATGAAAACGGACAAAAACGGACAAAAACGTCTGAAAACGGACAAAAATGTATAAAAACGGATGAAAACGTATGAAAATGGACAAAAATGTCTGCAAACATATAAAAACTGACGAAAACGGATAAAAACGTCTGAAAACAGACGAAAACGTAAAAAAACGGACGAAAACGTATAATAACGAACAAAAACGTCTGAAACAGACGAAAACGTAAATAAACGGACGAAAACATATAAAAACGGTAAAAAAACGTCTGAAAACGGACAAAAACGTCTGAAAACGTATATAATCATGTGAAAACAGACAAAAACGGATGAAAACGTAATAAAATGAGAAAAAATCGTGAATTTATTTAAAAAAGAAAAGCTTGACTTATTTTAAAAAAAAAGAAAAAAAAAACGTGAATTGAAAAAAAAAAAAAAAGTGTAACGTTAATTGGAAAAATGAGCCAAAAAAAAAAGAAAAAAATAAATAAAGAAAGTGAAAAATAAAAAAGACAAAGAAAAAGGAAAGAAAAAGACATGGACTTAGGTTTCCATGTTTAATCTTAGGTTAATCCCCACCATTAGATCAAACTAAATGGATGGTGGGGATTTGTCCCTTGGTATGTACAAAAAAACTAGTCCCTAAATGAACTTTTCTCATATAGTTACAAGGTGGAGTATTCCACAAGATACAATACACTAATTAAGGTAACTAATAAAATTAAAAGATATGAACATCCATTCCATATTTATCCATAACATTTTTTTATTTTTTTTTAATTTTTTTTGGTACTTGGTGATCTAAAAATAATAATGCACATCGAATGTATGTATTTAGGTTGCAATTGTGGCCATCTTATGTGCAATTTATGGATTATCATATTCACATAACTAGTGAACGTGTGCAATACTAAAACAAAAGGGTTTTTGTTCCAATGGTACCCATGTTATGTGAGAAATTTCTCAATTAAATGATTGTGGGTTCAAGCCTTACTTAGGAAATGTGATATAGATTTGTGTTATAAATATTGCGAGATAGTTAAAATTGCCGTTAAAAAAAAAATACTTGTATACAAACACTCTGCCGCAACGCACGGGTTAATCCTCGTTGAAATCATTTTAGGGGGTATGGATATCATATCTTTTGATAGCCGATATTTGCGTATTTTAGGGGGAAAAAAATATATTTTTTTAATAAAAAGCTAAAACTTAAAGAAGTAAAATACAAAATTCCACAAAACTCATTAGCTAAAACAATACTCCGTATGAAATGAGGCGAAGACCGGAAGACTAGTGTATAGTATGACGTGGAATGATGCCAACAGATCTCTCATAATCGCTTCCTCATCTAAATTTGTACTGTAGTAGTCTGAATTAGGTTGCAGACTTACGTACAGTACGTTAATATTAGCAAATGTCATCATTTGTAGCTAATGTTAATTGCTACAAGTTACATATCATGACGAACGTGTGATACTTCTAGTAACATATGTAGCCATGGAATGTAAAAATGACAATTGGATATACGAAAATGTTGAAACTCAAATTTGCATGTTATATGGCCTTTAAACATCTAGATTGATCAGAGTCACAACTTTTCTATACAACAATCACAAGCAACTAGAAATTTTGGGCTTTCTGAACAAGTATTTATTCCAATCATCAATTTCTGAACAAGTACGTACTAAGAGTTCAAATGAATATTAATGACACAATATGCCCATAGTGTTCTGATATGCTTATTCTTACACTGGCCGAAACTCAAGGCCACATACAATAAGCCCTGACATTGTTCCTCCATAACTTTCTAATTTCAAATTCAGAGGAATGCAATCATTTTCAATTTTATTATTTGTGTTGAATTTCCACACATTAACCTCCATCCATCCATCTTCTCGTTGTTCTGGAACCCGAGTAACAGAATGTAAATTCCATGGACTAGGGGTTACAAAATAAATAATTTCAGTCTATTTGTTTTCGCGGTGGAGTAGATCTCGTACTTGCACTGGCACTACTACACAAACTATATTTTATAACGCTTAATTTAAAGTGGTTTCGATATATAACCGTTTTAAATCATTGAAAAGTATTATTTGGCACGGTTATTTAGTAAAACGTTTTATTAAATGGATTTTATAAAACGGTTCATTTGAAAATCAGACTATTATAGATTATATATCACGGTTACTTAATAGTCGCTTTATAAAAGTGGGTTTTCAATATTTTCACTTCTTTTGAGCGGGATTTTTCCCTCCTAAATGATTCTTTTCTTTGCTATTATTATTATTAATATTTTATCTTTTCACTTCTCATAGTTACACAAACACAACAAACACCCAAATACCTCTCTTATCTTTCTTTCTCTTTTTTCTCTTCACAAACTTTTATCAACAATACCCTTGAATTAAACACAAACTCTTATCACAAACTCTTTTTTCTCTTCACAAACTCTTATTAAATGGATTTTATAAAACGGTTCATTTGAAAATCAGACTATTATAGATTATATATCACGGTAATTGGTCTTTATTTGAATCTTACTATCTTCACCAACGGTTCCATGAACATGGTAATTAATTTTTATTTTTGAATCTTACTTGTTTAATTTATTTGCCATATTAAATAACACTACATGTTATCTAGATGTCATATTTTCTATTCATTTTTACGATTGGTGATCTACAGATGAGTTTTTTTGAAGATCTTGAAGATGCCATATTTTTTTTTCATTTTCACTATACTTACCAGGTTTGCTAAATTATCTTTCTTTCTTATGTTTTAAAATTTTATAATCTCATGATGTTATATTGATCTAATTTTTGTGATATGATGGCCAGATGCTTAATTGGTGAACTACTCAAAAGATAAAGTTGGAATTTGCACTGAAAATACTCAAAAGGAGAAAAAGGAATAACTAATGAATTGTACTAGAATAAGGAAGCGGTGAATAATATATATTTTTTTAATTCTATATGGCTTTTCAGAACGGTTGTTAAATACCGTAGTAAAATATGCATTTTTTAAAACGGTCCAAAAGCGCAATAAAAAATCACCTCTATCTTTTGAAATGCTCTATTATATAACGGTTCAATACCGCTCTAAATAATCTATTTTAACCGTTTCAAAAAATTGTATTTGTACTAGTGCGGACAATGCAACCCTTGGCAATTTTCTAAGAGCTTGAACACAAGGTAACACGCATATTTTGTGTCTGCTGACAGCATTTGACTTTTAATCCTGCAATTGATACGAAATACTTGTTGTGGCAGAAGCTCAATCACCTCTTGGAATCTGTATATATGACACAATATGTGATTACATACTTTTTAGATATACCAGAAAAACTTAAGACACGAAAATAAACATTCAAGAAGTGAAACTTTTATACGTTCTCTATTTTGTTAGATTATTCAAACAATTATTATTGATTTTCTCAAATATGGTTCATAATCAACAATCTCGACACATAGTGCACGAACTTCTATTATGAGTATAAATGATAAATATACAAGGAAAAAAAATTAATCGTTGGAATGAGAAGCTGTATAGAATGATTAGAATCCATTTCAAAAAGCAAACCTGGACTCAGTTGATGGTTTTGAACTAAAATTCTTCAAATCAGAAAAGTTGCAGAGAGCTGCCTTCGCAGAAAGCATTAGTTGTTTCTTTTTGTTTACTTGGCTTACTGAGTACAGCTGTTCATCATGCAAATAATATATGTTAAGAACCACACAGGATTTATTAATTACCCTATAGATAAATTTTCTACCTTTTCAACATCGTTAAAGTTTTGCGATCTTTCAAATATTACTTCACGTTTAGGTGGCAATTGTTGCACCAGAATACCAGATCCACCTTGGAGTTTACCCTAGGCTCTTGTTGGTCTTCGTTGGACTTGTTGGTTTCATCATGCTCCACCTATAAAAAATTCAAAAGCCCGTGTTATAAAAATTAGAACATATGATGTTTTCCATTCACCAACCTCCAATACAAAGATTAAATAAATAAATAATAAATAAATAAATAAATAATCAAGAATGGAGACAAATAATATATCAAAACTTGCATTGTTTATGGCTCGAAACTCAATGCCTTCGACATATATCACATCATCTCCAAAGTAGTGTGTTGAAATACACTAGTAGAAACTCGAAAACGACATCTCCCTTCTCATTCAAGAATCGGCACAACTCAATCATCTTCCACTCTTTGTCTCTCCATGTTGCAAAATATGAATGTAGCGTTTCACTCCCCATTTTGTGCTTCAGGTTAACATACATCAGCTGTTTGCTTGAAAATTTGCTTGAATCACAAAATTTGAAGACTAAGTAGATGCCATAAACCGCATTTGGAGATAAAAACTGGGGTTTTGTGTTGATCTTGATCATCAAATCTGAAATGTCTAACATCTCCACCACTTTATGAAACCTGCACATATTAATATACATATTGAAATATCAGTTAGTACATCATAATCTCTATTTCCCTTCTACCTGTATATTTAGTATTTCTTTCTACCCATAATAAATTCATTTTTGGGAAAGAGTTAAATTTCAAAATAACAAGTTACTGTATCAGTTCACAGTTGTATGGTAACAACAATGCGTTTTCTACAATTATTTGGTGATCGAGTACATTTTTAATACGGGATACACTAACCGAACCCTCCCTATGGGAGGCAAGTACGAAACGCTCCCATAGGGTAGGGTACTATGTGTGTATATATATAGTAGTGTATTGACCAACTTTTTTTTTTTTTTTTTTTTTTTTTTTTTTTTTTTTTTGTCCTTTTGTATCCTTTTGTCCTTTGTTGTCATAGTTTTGTCCAACACAGTAACACAAGCAAAATCACAAGTCCAGGTTGTGTCCAAGTCCAGGTTTTTCCAAGCAACACAAGCAAACACAAGTCCAGGTTTGTCCAAGTCCAGGTTTTCCCAAGCAACACAAGTAACACAAGTAACAAAAGTCCCAAGTCCAGGTTATGACACAATCAACACAAGTAACACAAGCAAAAAGTCCAAGTGCAGGTTTTTGTCCAAGCAAAACAAGTAACACAAGCAAAAAAACACAAACACAAAAAAAGTCCAAGTGCAGGTTTTCGTCATCGCCGAAAAAGGCTCGGATTTGAAAACATAATTTAAAAAAAAATAGGTTTAGTAAGGCTCGGATTCGAAGGTCGCAAACGTAATTGTTTGCCATCCATTCGGGGTTGAAAAACCCATTCGTCATCGCCTTTTGCACACAAGGTCCAAGTTTTGACCAAAGCAACACAATAAACACAAGCAAGCAGATTCTCACAAGCTCAGATTCAACAAATTCTCAACAAAAGCCAACACAAGTACCATAAGATTCTCACAAGCTCAGCAACACAAGAAACACAAGCAACCAAAGCTCAAATTCAACAAATTCCCAACAAAAGCCAACACAAGTACCATAATATTCTCACAAGCTCAGATTTCACAACCAGATTCTCACAAGTTCACATTCAACAAAAGCCAACAAAAGCCTGTTAAATCATCACAAGCTCAACAGTATCACGCACATGTTACACAAGTGAAATAAGTTTCACAAGAGGGTTAGTATATCAGAATAGGGAGGGTTAGTATATATCATCCACCACAAGGGATACACCTCACAAGCAGCACAAGTAACACAAGCAAAGAAAGTCACAAGTGCAGGTTTTTTTCACCCAAGCATCAAGGGAGCTGTTAACCGAACCCATACCACATGTTTACAAGTCCAGGTTTTGTCACAAGCAGCATAGGTAACACAAGCAAAGAAAGTCCAAGACAACAAATGTCGAACTCACCATTTAACGCATAACAGGTAAAGGCTTAGATTCATATATATATTGCTCATCATGTTTGACTGCAACTTCAAAGGTTGCAAATTAATAGTTTATTTGCCTGTCCATTTGGAAATGCCATGCCAAAATATAGTTTTTTTTTTTAATAAAATCATCATTGCCTTTTCTGTTATTTAAAAAAAAAAAAACAGTTTCATCACAAGTATGTGGGGAATGGGGTAGGCCAGAGCAGGTATTCATACCACTCTATGGTGGCAGATCAAGGTGTTAAGCTACCCACATAATCACCACAGAACAACCATAGGGGGTAGGATATACTAACCATCCCTACTTAGTATCACATATCACATATCACAAAAACCTGCACCGATGAACCACCAAAGCAGTCACATATCACATATAATCCACCACAGAACCACCAACAATATCAAACAAATGATTTTGTTGGTGATGAAATTACCAACATCACCATATAATAACAGAATACACCAATTTTTCAAAAACTCCTAACTTTTTCTCAAACCCTAATTTTTCCAAACCCATAATACACAACAGAATCAGCATATAATCACAGAAATACATCACAGAACCACCAGACCAAACCCTAATTCTAAAATATTAGGCGTTTAATTAATTAAACATATATCTATTAAAATTAACCACAAATATGTCAATTAACAAACGTTAATTGAAATAAATCTTGCACTTTTTCAAAAACCCTCAACTTTTTCTCAAACCCTAATTTTTCCAAACCATAATACACAACAGAATCAATATATAATCACAGAAATACACCACAGAACCACCAAACCAAACCCTAATTTTAAAAAATTAGGCGTTTAATTAATTAAACATAGATCTGTTAAAATTAACCACAAATATGTCAATTAACAAACATTAATTGAAATAAATCTTGCACTTTTTCAAAAACCCCCAACTTTTTCTCAAACCCTAATTTTTCCAAACCCATAATACACAACAGAATCAGCATATAATCACAGAAATACACCACAGAACCACCAAACCAAACCCCAATTTTAAAAAATTAGGCATTAAATTAATTAAACATAGATCTATTAAAATTAACCACAAATATGTCAATTAATAAACATTAATTGAAATAAATCTTGCACTTTTTCAAAAACTCCTAACTTTTTCTCAAACCCTAATTTTTCCAAACCCATAATACACAACAGAATCAGCATATAATCACAGAAATACACCACAGAACTACCAAACCAAACCCTAATTTTAAAAAATTAGGCGTTTAATTAATTAAACATAGATGTGTTAAAATTAACCACAAATATGTCAATTAACAAACGTTAATTGAAATAAATCTTGCACTTTTTCAAAAACCCCCAACTTTTTCTCAAAACCCTAATTTTTAAATATTAGGCATTTCATTAAATTAATATAGATCTGTGTTAATTAACCATAAATATTTCAATTAACAAACATTAATTGAAATAAATCACTCACTTTTTCAAAAAACCCCAAATAAACATCACCAAAACCACCCATAAAAAGTATATCAATGTACCTCAGTCACACATAACGCTCTTATCACACACACTCACATCATAAACATCACCAAAACCACCAATTTTAGATCTAAAACCATGTTTTAGATCTAAAAAATGAGACAGAGTTAATAGAGAGAGAGAGAGAAGAGAGAGGATATGAGAGGAGTGTGTGTGAGATAAGAGCGTTATGTGAGTGAGTATGTGGTGAGTGTGTGTGAGATAAGAGCTGTGTGTGTGGGGACGCGTAAAACGCGTTTTCGTTTTATTTTTTTTGTATTTTTTTTAAATGTAATTTTTAAAAATGTATTTGTAAAAATGTATTTGTAAAATGTTATTTGTAAAAATGTATTTGTAAAATGTTATTTCTAAAATGTATTTTCTAAAATGTAAAAAGTTATTTATAAAATGTATTTTGTAAAAAGTTAATAATTTTTTTTTGTATATTGTAAAAAGTTAAAAAGTTTTTTTATATATTGTAAAAAGTTAAAAAATGTAATTTTGTAAAAGTTATTTGTAAAAAGTTAAAAATGTAATTTTGTAAAAGTTATTTGTAATTGTATATTTTATTAGTAAAAACGTAATTTTTGTCATGTTTGTAAAAGTTTTTTGTATTGTTAAAAATGTACTTTTAGGCGTTCGGTTCTCACGAGCAATTAACTAAGTGGGTGCAAAGTATAGCCCGTGGGCTCGATTTTGTCATTGTTAAAAATAGAACCAAAGCAGAAAAGGGTTATCTGTACGAAATAAATTATAGGTGTTCAAAGGGTGGAAAATATACACCTGAAGGTAGTGGAAAACGGCAAACCAGTACCTTTAAAACGGGTTGTCCATTCAAATTAGTGGCGAAATATCATCTAACGGGTGATTTGGCAGAGTCGTTGCATGGTTTACCATATGCAATGCGATTAAAGGAGGATGAGTTCGGTTTGGTCGAAGAATTGGCAGGTTATAACGTACGACCACGTAATATACTTTTGACAATACAGGGTTGTAATCCGGATAACGTGTCTAGCGTTAGAACTATATATAACGCACAAGGTAAGATCCGGAAAATCAACGAAGGTGGTCGAACTCCAATTCAAGTCCTCTACTCACATTTGGACGGCACACAGTCCAACTTAGACAGGTTGTTGAGTGCGGTTGATAAAATTCTCATTGCGCAAGAAACTGCGATAAAAGAGAGTTTTAATAGAAGCATGAACGAGAAATTCAATAAATGTGACAAACCAATATTTTCAGAATTGTGGTACGAAGTTTCAAAAATGCTTTCAACCACATGCATAAAGAACTTAACCTGGATATTGCCGTAGAAAAATGTAGCCATAAGTTGCGGACATTTTATAGACTACCATGCTTCCGCAAATTTGAATTTTATCGAATTCATGGTAAGTATGTTCATTTTATGACTATCAACTTATTTTTCCGCATTAATATCAGTAACTTATATAAGTCACTTTTAACTCATGCAGAACGGCCCATTCCATTGGATGCAATTGATGTTTATTGGAGAACCCTATCCGTCCCGTGGCCTGTTATCAATAAGCCACCGCTTAAACATGGTCCATCTGAAGATGGTCCTTCTAGTGACCATGAAGATGATATTGCTTTTGAAGAGAACATGTGAGAAATCAAAAATGTTTTTAGCAAAACGACTTCGTTTGTCAAGAAAAGCATGTTAACGAAGGTGAGAGGGATATTCCAACCAGAATCTGTGGACATACGTCAACCTGCTGTTCAGAAAAATACCCGTGGACGTCCGAGTGCAAAGGACAAAAAGTCGCAGGCTACAAAAGTTTCGGACTTGAATGAAGTCCCGGACTTGAATGACTTGAATGACTTGAATAATGTGCCAACCATGAATCACCGAAGAAGCACAAAGTCAAGATCTACGAAAGTCCCGAAACGCGCCAAAGAACCTACAAGACATAGTTCGTACATGGGTCAAAAAATAAGACACAAATTTTACGTTGAAGATAAGGATAGCGAGGATTTTATTGATCGCATTCCAGAGATTTTCCGTTCACTGGTAATAAGTATACATAATGTGCTAGGTGACGGAAATTGTGGGTTTCGGTGCATTGCCCACAATATTCTGCAAGACCAAAATAGGTGGGCCGATGTTAGATACATGTTAATGCAAGAGTTACAAGCACATAGTATAACTTACGTGACCATGTGGTTAGTATCATAGTTAGTATCTTGATAGTAGTTTGCCTTAGTATGTCTTTATTTTCAATATGTATGTTATTTGACAAACCTTTGAACTCTAACTGCTTATTTATGTAATTCGAATGATTTTTTTTTTATTATTGCAGAAAATTACTTTGTTTAAATTAGTAATAACATTATTGATTGATGATGTAAATTATTATGCAAATTCTTTGGTCAGATGAGCCGAAGAAATCATTTCTGGTGTCGATGTGATAGAGGATTTATTATAAAACGGACATCCTGGCAAGAAGGTAGTCGTGGGCGACAGTTTTATGCATGCCCTCTTTCAGTGGTAAATAATCATACGTTTGCTTAGTTATGTAAATAATTTGTTTGTTAAAAATACATTTCTTATTATTTTCTTAACATGTAACAGCCAGGTACAAAAGACTATGGGTGTCGATATTTCAAGTGGAAAGATGAATTTGAAGAAGAGCACTTTAATCAAGCCTCTTCTTCAACGCATTGCTCAAACTGCGTTGCTAAAGATAATGAGAACAAGTTGTTGAAGGCAAGAATAAAGGTGCTGGAGATGGAGTTAGAAATGGCAAGGAATCCTGAGGATCACGCTTATCAGTAAAGTGCCCGGCTCCATGATCTTTTAAATGAGATGAATAATCTTCATATGTCGTAGATGTTGTAGCTTTAAATAATATGTTAACGATGTTGTTTAATTAAATAATAACAGTTGTTGTTGTAATTATTTAATGTGGTAATTTTTAACGTGACGCTGTTGTTGTTGTTACTTAAATAAAATACATTACACGTCAATTATATAAACATAATAAATAAACATTATACAAAATACATTATATATAATACATGATACACCCTAAAATATATTTTACAAAATATTTCAAAAAAAACAAAAAACACACACAAAAGTACAAAAAGTACAAAAAAAAATGTACATTGTACCTCCCTACCTAAGTAGGGAGGGTTAGTATATCCATTTATAGAGGGTTAGTATATCCTACCCCGAGAACTAAATGCTGAAGTCAGGAAAATAAAGTTGCGTTGGTGAGGTAATTAATTGTCGATTGGTCTTGGCGAAACCATGGTACAATCAAATAGTGTGTTGTCTGGAACATCTTTGAAAGACCAATAAAAGTTAATCTGAGCTAGTGCAATTTTAGTGTAAGAAGTTAGGAAAATAAAGTGTGTGCAATGGTGAGGTAATTAATTGCCAATTAGACTTGGCGAAACGAAGGTACTGCTCCCTTATTCTCAAAATTATTATTAATGAGACAATAATCAAACAATATAATAAAAATAAGACTACTATAATTTTCAACTATTCAAATAAAATAAATATTCATATACTAAATTATTTTTTTTTAACTTAAAATGAACAATAAATAATTATTTTGAAACATCCCGAAATAAAATATGGACAATAATTTTGAAACAAATGCGGTATTAGACTAATAGTAATGAAATTTGCTACACTCACATAAAAAAAAAAAAAAAAAAAAAAAAAAAAAACAATCTACTCGCTCAGCGGGTGATTGGTTTTTTGTGGGATGTGAACCAATCACCCGCTTACACCTTATCGAGTAAATTGTTTTTGTAGATACTTTTATGTGGATGTATCATTGCTCAATAGTAATAAGGGGTGAGGATTCTCGCAAGTAGTATACAGTTTGATTAATCAAGTTGTATAGTCAAAGGTCTAGATTAAAAAAATACAAACTACTTTGATTTAATTTAGACTTTTAATTTGATTTAACATTTGATCCAACAGCCGGTAACTATACAACCTTGATCAATCAAGTTGTATACTATGCTACTTGAGAAGATCATCACCCATTAATAAGACCAAACCAAAATCACCTCCCACACTGCCACATCAGCTTTCTATCTCCTCAGACCAAACATAAACCCAACACTCGTAGTAAGGAGAGCAAACATTTTTTTTTATTAAAATTTCATTTAACTAAAAATATTACATTAATATTTCAAATAAAATTAAAAACATTACAATAAAATTAGTGTGCATTTGTTCGATGCCAAATGTGTTCGACTAAATCTTCTTTAAGATTTAGATGAGTTTGTTTGCTGTGTATTTCCCTGATAACTTGTAAGCTAGATTTTCTCGATCGTACAAACTCATCTTCACAATGTTGTTCCTCCGGTTAAAAGTTAAGAGATATTGCATTCTTTTTATCTTTCCGTATCATATTATGTAATATGATGTAAGTGTACATCAAATGTGTAATTTTCTGAAGACTTCATAACCGTGCGGGCATTTTTACTATAGCCTACTTTTGCAATAGCCAGTAAGCATCAATTAAACAACTAAAACTTCCATTATCGTGATCAAAAGCTCAAGTGAGATAATCAAAATATGGGAATGAAGTCTTATAAATAAGGAATATACTTGAATTTGGTTCAATAAGTATTTCATAGCTAAAATCACCATTTACTTTTATGATCGGGCAATTAGTGGATAATTAGGCCCAAGACCGGTCAGATTTCATGTTAAACATTGTAAACTAATGCGTGGGAATTGCACCAGGCTTTACCTCTCGAGGGATCTCGAGAAGCTTACAACCCCCACCAGGCAGTGTACCTGATCGTTGTAGTATAGTATAGTGACAAGTACCGGGGGGATTGATTGTTCAACTCAGGAATAGTGTCGCTAGGATTAGAAAACCTAAAAACTAGGTCTAGAGGTGAGGGATGATTCTTTTTATATTTTTATATTTTATGAAAGCAATTAAAATATCGGTTTTTAGAGAAATGGGCGGAATTAGTTGCTAGTCAACTAACCCAATAACTACAGATGCAATCAAAATAAAATGACAAAAATGAAAATAAACTAAATTAAACTAGTGGTGTGAACAATATATGGGAGAATTATGTTTACTTAGATTTCACTACTCCCTAGATATCTTTTACATGTTAATTACTTGTTACAGTTGCGTGGATGACGGGTTATATTCCTTAATATCAATCATGGGGTGGCGTACTTACTTCCCCAATTCTATAAGCTCCTACTTCACTCCTATGTCGAGCCTGCAAGAAACTCCTAACATGGGATCACTAGAATTCGCTCATGCATTAAATACAACCATAAAAACCTAGTACACATCAGTTCATGTTTCTTAAGACGTTCAAGCAAGTTACACAATGGAGATCTGCCAATTTTCTTAAGCCTAACATTGAAATCATTCATCCATTACAACTATAAACAAGCAATCAACCTATAATCAACATCTAGGTTTCATTACATCTAAGCTAACACACAAAAGATCTAGCCTAGCATGTTAAAATCAAGACAAGCATAAGATATATTCAAACAACACATAGACATATTGAATGAATTGAAGGAAAATTTATCTTAATTGAATATGAAGGGTTTCAAGGGGTGAAAACCATTGAAAATACTGTTACAAACGAGCTAGGGTTTATAAAGTTTGACCCTAAAATTCTCCACACAAGTTCCTCTCTAATGAATGAAAATTAGAAAAGTATATATAGATTTTATGAGGTGACGGCGTCAAGAGTAAAATTCTGACGCCGTCATCTCGCCGCCAAAAATCTTCTCGGATTGCCTAGATCCAGATCTGACGCCGTCATGTGTAATCTTGTTCCAGGCCGTCACCAAATTTACTCTTGACGCCCTTGTTCTGACGCCGTCACGTTTTCTCTGGGCCGTCATCCATTTTGCTCTTGACGCCATCATCTTTTCCTTCTTGACACCGTCATATACTGTTCCCAGCAAGGAAAATTAAGACTTTGCCATTTTCTTCACTTTTATGCTCCAAAAACGTCCAAAATGCTTTCTTTTCCAGAATTCACTCCCAAAGTACCTAAAATCACAAAAGGAACGATTTAGAGCAATATTTGATCAAATAAATTTCAATTCCGGCTTAAATGACCCCCTAAAAACGAATCATTTTTCGCCTCATCATATACCCTTACACTTGAGATTTGTTTGTCCTCAAGCAAATGCGCTTTTATTCTAGTCAAAATACAAGTTAGGGGTCATTTAACACTAATATAAAAGTAATTACAACAAATAATCGTTCCACTAAAGACCAAAGACAAGCACGGAGGTCATACACTAGCACCTCACAAATAGTGTTTAGATACTCACATCTCTCGGGTGTAATAAAGTATATATCACAATATGAAAATGGAAAACATCTCTCACTACCTGTCATAGCAAAATAGATTACCCTAGGCTTGGGAAAGGATCAAACCTCCACCACATGGCGTAAGCACCTAGGATAAACTATCAAAGAGGTCTTTTAAAGGGTTGTAATGTTAGGTGTAGGGATATGGAATACACGGTTTTGTTGGATATAGGCAATCTTTACTAGTGGCGAGTTAATCATCTTGGTTGATTACATGTACAATATGGCGTTGCTATGCCAAGACTAGACTCGACTTAAGCTAATAAATGAAAAATAACAAAAACATAAAATAAACAAGGAATGAAACGGGATGGTAGTCCGTATGTTTTTTCTCTTTCTCTTTCTCTTTTTCCACTTTTTTTTTTTTTTTTTTTTTTTTTTTTTTTTTTTTTTTGCATACACTCTTACCTTACCATCCAAAATAATACATCATAGGGAATGAACATTCCCCTTACACTTGAATTTTTACATACTTTACAAAAAAACTAATCTAATGACTCGAATCAAGAAAATCAAAACACTTGGAGTACTTTTAAGATTAACGCACAAGTACTTTACCCATGAGTCCCAATCGTCCCAAAACAATATGTACAAGGATATGACTCGACTTAGCAACCATGTAATCAATTAGATAATTAACTAAGGGTTTAAACAAATAACAATAATGCACTAAAGATGAGTGCATACACGGAAGGCTAAGACGATTTGGTTGTACATTTAAGTGGGGTGTAACAAATTCTTCCTTTAAGTAAGATGCTTAAAGTTAGAAACGAAAAGATAGGCTCAGAGGGGTGTACTAGGGGTTTCGTGTACTAAAAATGAGTACAACGCTAAGGGTGTGGGAAAAATTAGTTGACTTTACTAGCCAAGTAATATGACTTAATTGGTCAAGAAATTATGATACGGGTTTAACACAAGGGTGATCCTAATGCCACTTATCATGTAGTAAATTCTACTACATGAATGTAGTCTCACTAGCGGTCTCGGGATGCATCACTAACGCAAGTTCTAGAATCTAAATGCTACCGGTACACTCATAAGCACTAATAGTAAATGCTTTTCCTGTCAAATCTAAAGGCGAACCACACATATTTGGGTGGAAAATTTTTCTGAATAGTACGGTTTCGTGCTAGTCATACAATCTCCTATCCATGAGACGCTTGCTATGGCTAAAGTTTCACTCCTATATATTGTAAAAAATTTTAAATTTGGCGCTAAAATTACACTAACAAGTATTTCTCATAGTTTTATTACACATCTACCCTCAAACAAACAAACTCAAGCGAAAGTGTATCCTATGAGGTATCATCATTTTACCCTCCCCTTACACTTAGGATGAACATTGTCCCCAATATTCAATTAAAAAATGTAAAAGTGAAATAGGTAAAAGAATGAAATCAAATACTCCCCTGATTCGCTCAGTATGGATAATATGGTAACCAGGTTAGATCTTCCTCCAAGAAAATGAACAATCAAAGCTTCCCTTCCAGAATATAAATCATCTTCTTGTCAAACATAACCTATTAAACCTGAGAAAACAAACAAGGAAACCTCGCGTAAAATCGGCGGCAATCTATATATGCTAACAAATCCTAGAAAACAATGTAAGATATAATGCTTGTGGAATGATGTTTGCAGATTCCCTGGAGATTATAAAACTAAAGATTCAACAAAAACTTTAAGACTCCGTTAGAAAAACAAAACTGGTAAAATTTCCTGATTTTTACACGTGAAGCCGTCAGGAATTTCTTCCTGACCCCTTCAGAAGTGACCTGCAGAAATCTTTATGTTAAGTTTCCGGAAAATTTCTGGAAAAACTTTGTCCTACTTCCTGGAAAATCCTGCAAAACATCATTATGACTCGATACAAGCATTTGACTCTAACAAATACGAATATACATGTTCACTTAATATTCTGGAGAATCATGATCAATTTTGTTTCTTAAAAACATATTTGGGGTTTCCCCTTACACTTATCTTTTGCGAAATACCTTTGGATGAAGTTAAGACAAAGCCAAACAACAAAATAAAGTATTTTCACCATTTTAGTTGAAACATGATCTACCAACAATAAAAATAAAGCATGCATATGGAAACAAATAACAATCAAACAAAATAAAAATCACACAAAGCATGGGTTGCCTCCCAAGAAGCGCTTTTCTTTATTTACGAGTCTTGTAGCTAGACTCAAGGTCATGGGTTACTATGTGACCTCATTGTTGGTTTCACTCTCTAGGTCATCTCCTATGTTAGTTTTGTATTCCGGACCTAGTTGCAAGCATTCTTTGTAGAAACCAAGCATCCTATTTATCACATACTCTACTCCTCTACGTCTATCCTCATCATTCCTATAGTAAGCCGCTTGTTTGTGTTCCTTTTCTATGTTCGATAGGAGGTGGTATTGTTAAATCTTATAGGGCATTTGGTAGGCAATCTCATCATTCTCCTCCTTGAACCTAACTATCCCTAGAGTCGGATCATAACTCATCTTAGTGGTCTCAACAAACGGTTTTCCGAACACTACTTGACTTAGGCAAGCATCAATCACCGGATGAGTATCCTCTACTATCATAAAATCGATCTCGTAAGTGAAATTTCTGACAATCACATGCAATCCTTTCACTCTACCTACAAAATTACTTATCAAATTCTTGTTGGGCATCATCCTATAACCAAGTTGTTTCTTCATTACCCAATTATAATAAGTCCTAGTCATGATGTTTATAGGAGACCTAGGATCGATATAAGCTTTCCATACATGCATATGCCCAATGTTGCATGGTATGTTGATGTTAGAGGGATCTCCCATTTTAATGAGGGGTGAACCAAGGATATATGGTGTCTCGGGATCACTGAATAAATCCTTGTGATATTCCCGTTCTTCCTTGGTGGGCAACTTATCAAAGTACTCTTCTATGTTTTCTACTTCCTCTAACTTCTCTCCCTTATCAACCTCAACTTCCTTAATTTCATCCCTAGTCTCGGTGTCTACTCCAACTTCATCCTTGTCACTTTCTTCTATCTCCTTATCAATTGGTTTAACGGTGACAACATTGACAAAGTGGACGTGTTTGGATGATGAGGGGTCCTTAGTTTCGATTCCGCTATTGGCGTCCCTAGTGTCCTTCCTAGGTGCAGTTAACGCTTGGTTGTTGAGGGCTTTCAACAAGTTGTCAATCTTATTGGTCATCTTCGTTTGTTGTTAGTTGAATTCGGTTTCAAACTTAGCTATGCGAGCTTCTTGAGATGCCATAAACTTAGACATCAATCCTTCAAGATTGTTGGTACTACCATAGTTGTTAGAAGGATTGTTGTTGAAAGTACGGTTGGAGGGTGGACCGTTTGGTTGGTAACGATGAGGCGGATTGGAAGAATTGTTTTGATTTTGCTTCCACCTAAGGTTTGGGTGATTTTTCCAAGAAGGGTTGTAGGAATCACCGTAAGGGTTTGGCTCGGGTTTGAAAGTGTACCACTTATCTCCCGCTTCGTTAGTACGCGAGGATGCGTAGTCCGCAAAAGCTGTTCAAAGGAGTTCTACGCAATCACGAGTGTCATGGGGACCACTACATAATTCGCATGAAGAAGTGATTTTGTTCACTTGGCTTGAAGGATTAGGAGCTTCGTAAGATTTCATGAGAAACTTGAATTGGTCCTCAAGTTCCATGATCCTACAGTCGGGAGTGCTAGAATTGTTCGAAGGTAAAGATATTGCCTTGACCGTTTTGTTCAAATCACGGGGATCATTCCAACTTTCGTTGTCATAGAGAGCAAGATCTTCTATGAGTTCCCATGATTCTTCCGCACTAAGATCACGTAGCTTGCCACCGGCCGATTGGTCAATGGTTCACCTTGTGGAGAGATCGATATGGTCATAAAAGATTTGGACTTGGAGCCAAAGATCTATGTCATGATGAGGGACTTTTTGGAGTAAGTCCTTGAAACGAGTCCATGCTTCATATAGAGTTTCACCTTGACGTTGTTGGAACATCAAGATATCATTTCTAAGCTTGGTAGTTCTCCCCGGTGGGAAAAATTGGGCAAGGAAACAAGTGGTGAGATCATCCCATGAGGTGATGGATCCCGCGGGTAAACGTTCAAGCCATTGACTAGCTTGATCACGTTGAAAGAATTGGAATAGGCGTAATCGGGTCGTCTCTCTAGTTGCAACATCTAGGTCTATGGAATCTACGATTTTAAGGAAGTCCTTGAGATGTTGATTAGGATCTTCGGAATGAAGTCCATGGAATGCACATCCGCTTTGCACCAACCGGATGGTGTCGGATCGCAAGGGAGACACATTGGCTCCTTGGGTGAGCTCAATGGTATTTCGATAGCCTTGGTGGCTAGGTCGGGAGTACTCTCCAAGGGTTCGGGGCCTAAGAGGTTGGTTTGCTAGTGGTGGGTTTTGTGGGTGGTCTTGTTGTGGTGGGTTGATGGGTTCAAAGATGTTACCACCTTCCATGATGTCGGATGGTAAAGAGTTACAAACAAAAACACGAAGTAATAAGATAGACTAAGGAGAACCTAAAAATAAAATCTTACTAGAAAGGAATCTAGCAAGTAGACCTAATAAAAAGAAATTCTAACCTAGACAATAACTATTCTCCGGCAACGGCGCCAAAAACTTGATGCGTGGGAATTGCACCAGGCTTTACCTCTCGAGGGATCTCGAGAAGCTTACAACCCCCACCAGGCAGTGTACCTGATCGTTGTAGTATAGTATAGTGACAAGTACCGGGGGATTGATCGTTCAACTCAGGAATAGTGTCGCTAGGATTAGAAAACCTAAAAACTAGGTCTAGAGGTGAGGGATGATTCTTTTTGTATTTTTATATTTTATGAAAGCAATTAAAATCTCGGTTTTTAGAGGAATGAGCGGAATTAGTTGCTAGTCAACTAACCAAATAACTACAGATGCAATCAAAATAAAATGACAAAAATGAAAATAAACTAAATTAAACTAGTGGTGTGAACAATATATGGGAGAATTGTGTTTACTTAGATTTCACTACTCCCCAGATATCTTTTACAGGTTAATTACTTGCTACAGTTGCGTGGATGACGGGTTATATTCCTTAATACCAATCATGGGGTGGCGTACTTACTTCCCGAATTCTATAAGCTCCTACTTCACTCCTATGTCGAGCCTGCAAGAAGCTCCTAACATGGGACCACTAGAATTCGCTCATGCATTAAATACAACCATAAAAACCTAGTGCACATCGGTTCATGTTTCTTAAGACGTTCAAGCAAGTTACACAATGGAGATCTGCCAGTTTTCTTAAGCTTAACATTGAAATCATTCATCAATTACAATTATAAACAAGTAATCAACCTATAATCAACATCTAGGTTTCATTACATTTAAGCAAACACACAAAAGATCTAGCCTAGCATGTTAAAATCAGGACAAACATAAGATATATTCAAACAACACATAGACATATTGAATGAATTGAAGGAAAACTTATCTAAATTGAACATGAAGGGTTTCAAGGGGTGAAAACCCTTGAAAATACTGTTACAAACGAGCTAGGGTTTATAAAGTTTGACCCTAAAATTCTCCACACAAGTTCCTCTCTAATGAATGAAAATTAGAGAAGTATATATAGAATTTATGAGGTGACGGCGTCAAGAGTAAAATTCTGGCGCCATCATCTCGCCGCCAAAAATCTTCTCGGATTGCCTAGATCCAGATCTGACGCCGTCATGTGTAATCTTGTTCCAGGCCGTCACCAAATTTACTCTTGACGCCCTTGTTCTAACGCCGTCACGTTTTCTCTGGGCCGTCATCTATTTTGCTCTTGACGCCGTCATCTTTTCCTTCTTGACGCCATCATATACTGTTCCCAGCAAGGAAAATTAAGACTTTGCCGTTTTCTTGACTTTTATGCTCCAAAAACGTCCAAAATGCTTCCTTTTCCGGAATTCACTCCCAAAGTACCTAAAATCACAAAAAGAACGATTTAGGGCAATATTTGATCAAATAAATTCCAATTCTGGCTTAAATGACCCCTTAAAAACGGATCATTTTTCGCCTCATCATAAACCTAATATGTATTACTTTATTGATAACAATTATTTATAATGGTAAAACCCTAATTCTCAAAACCCACAAACCGGTCTTGGGCCTAATTGTCACTAATACGGGCTAACCTAAACTTCAACAAAATCGACAACAACACAAATAGTTATACGAAAATCGCAGTTATATCTGATTGTGAAAACATAGAGTTGCCTTTCTATATTTTTAAGTGGAATAACAAGCAAGGATAATCATATTTACATCCAAATTATACGATATCAAATATTCTTTTAGTCAAGGCTGTCAAGATCACGTGTAAACTCGTAGGATCGTACGAGTTTACGTGTTCACTTGCTAAAACCGTGTAGGATCGTGGTAGGATCATAAATAAGATCGTAGGAACGAACGTAAGATTATCACGCAATCCGAGTTTTTTTTTTTTTTTAGGTCCATATCACTTGCTTAGGCAAAATAAATAAATAAATAAATAAATAAATGTGTTTTACAGATTTCTAATAAGTAAACCAATGTTGTTTCATTTTCTAAATAGATTATAGTTTATACCTAGTTAGATTATAGTCTAAAAATGTTTAATAATTCAATTTACTTTACTTAATTGTGATTAAACTAATCAATGGGTATTGATGAGTGTGTAAATACTCATCATTTTTGGTCAAATATGAACTGCAAAATATTTAAAAACACTCAGAAATGTATCAAAAATACAAAAAATATCCTAGGATTGTGTTTTATATGTTTTAGATGCAAAATGATTAAAAACAGATGATAAACGAACAAAGTTTGCATAATTGGCAGTTTTAGTCCCTCAACTTTCAAAACTTGTCAAAATTAGTCCCTGAGCATTTGTTTTAAAAAAAAGTCAACCCAAGTCCTTTAAAAGTCAAACATTATCAAAAGTGATATTTAGATAAAAAGTTTCAAAAGTTTGCAAGATTGGTCTTTGAAGTTTCATAATTGGCAGAAAAGGTCACTGGGAATGTTTAAAAAATGGAAAAAGTTAATTATGGTACTTGGAATAATAAGCTTAGCATGATTGGCCCTTATGGATACTTTGGGAAGATTACATTTCAGGCCCTTGAAATTTTCATAAATTACAATAATGGTCCTTGTGTTTCGCTACTTAACCAATCGGACACTTTATTTATTATTACCCAAAAACAAAAACCAATTTCAAAAATAAAATCACAAAATCATTTTCTTTTTTTTTTGTCAAAACCATTTTATTTTATTTTGTTAAAACCTTTTTAATTTACATTTAAATTATTATTATTATTATTATTATTATTATTATTATTATTATTATTATTATTATTATTATTATTATTATTATTATTATTATTATTATTATATAAAAAAGTGAAAAATCTGTTTTTATAAAAATAAACCTAAACTTACAACACCACACCCTAACACCCACAGCCCACTTCAACTCTAGCCCACTCCATCTCACTCACACAAGCATAACCTAGTCCAACACTCACCCTTGACCCAAAGCCCACCTCCTAAACAAAACTCACACATAAACCTGAAACAATAATATCTGAACCCTACCCTTGTTTTATCCGTTTGACATGCTCAGTCAACACCTCCTTCCTCCCATCCTTTTACCCGCCAAAACACACCCTGTACATTCCCAACATCCCTGTCCCCACCACAGTCCCCCAACAACCTACCCAGCCACCCTACCACCCCCAAGTCAATAAACCCATGTGATGCTCCCTCCTCCAAGCTGGCAATCCAAAAGAACAAAAGAATGATCAAACGGCCAAGATTCAAAGAAGTAGTGACCAAGCTTCATCCAAGAGCTGAAATTTAACAAAGAAAGCACAAAGTTAGACTTTTACTCACTCCTTTCAAAAAAAAAAAAAAAAAAAAAAAAAAAAAAAGAAAAAAGAAAAAGGAAGTGGACAAAGAATAGGAACCCATAGCAGCTTAGTATATAAATGAACCTTGTAGCCGCTTGTTTGGCAGTAGGTAGTTTTAGTTTTTAGTTTTTTTTACATTATTTTTCTTTCTAAGCTTCTAGTAGTTATTATAAATTTCCTTGTACTGCTTTTTAATTAATGAAAATCATTTAGGTAACTTCTAGTCTTTCACAACTTTCTTTAGTGCACATCTAAATTATTATTATTATTATTTTTTGTTTTTGCAAAACATGTTATGCTACTACTTTAGGCGAGACCCATGGCTTATTCTTGCTTATTATCTCTTACATTAACTTACTTCATCATTTACTCACAGTTTAGGTTTTAAAAATCATTTTGTAAGCTTCAAGAAATCCAAACTGACCCCATAAACGGATGTTTGGCACAGGCTTGTATTTTAGCCTCAAATTGTTTTCGTTCACTTTTCCAGTTTAGACTAGCTTTAGTCTATTGTTAATAGCTATTTTCAAATCAAATCTATTAGTTCCAAGTAGTTTAATAGAATTTTAGCAAGTTTCTAGTTTTGTTAGTTCATAAATGTTGTAGCTTAGTAGTTAGGCTCAGATTTAGATTAAAGTCTTTTTAGCCGTTAGTTTTGCTTCCCTTCAGTTACATATAGGATAGTGCACTTAGTTAACATCCGGTACTTTAGTTTTGTGGGTCAAAAGTTCATTTTTGACCCATTTGACAAAAATTCTGCACTAGTCGAAAAAACCGCCCAAACAACCTTTTAGTTTTTGATTTTTCATTTCTTCGTTATAAGCCCGTTTTACCTGAAATTTGGTATGCATGCAAATGGGTTGATTTCCTAGCTACCTTTGATTTTTATGAATTTTTTAAGAGCTTTAAGATAGCATAAACACCTCGACAAACAGCAGACCTGCAGATTTCATTTTTTTTTTGTCCAAAACAGATTTTGATTTTGATTCTTAATTTCTTTGTTTTTAATCCAAATGACCCAAAATTTGGTACAGAGCTTCTTGGGTGGCTAGTCTAGTTCACCATATTTTTATTTTATCATTTAAAATTTTCTTTTACAGCTTTTTGGGTAGCGAAAGTAGCCCCAAAAGCCATTTTTTCTGCAGCCCCTTACGTGTAAGTTGCTTATTTGTGCTTTTTAGGCTTCATTAAGTGCTTTTATCTATTCCTTACTGCTTATTATTGTTCCCTTAGTTTCCTGTAGCTTAAATCTACCTAGGTTCAGCTTAAGTTAGCTTTTTAGATAAACTTTTAGACTTTATAATACTCCTTTATAAGCCTTTTTAGTTAACTATTAGTTGCTTAATTTATTTATGTGCTTATTAGTTTATGAGCATTGCTTATTATTCTGTCCCCCCTAGTGCTTTTTTGGTTCCCCCTGAGTTGCCCTTTTGCTCATTTCCCTTAGTACTATATTAGATTTTAAGTAGGATTGATCGCTCATTAACCTGCCTTGCACAAGCTTTATTCATTTTGACCCGTTTTTCCTTAGACCATAACTTGGTCAATTATTGACCATATTGCTTGATTTTTGTCGATTTGAGAAGCCCACAGCTTTGGCTAGTTGAACGTACCATTTGTTTACACTCCATAGCCCTTTTAGTTGCTTACGTTTGCCCATTTTTGCCCATTTTTAGGGCCCGTTCTGCTGTATACACCAGCAGCCCCCACTGAGCCTTGTTGAATCTCTTTTGCTACTTAAATTCCAGCTTATTGAATTGTTGTTAGATGTTTGTTTGAATTTGAGTTTGTTTATGTTGGGCTGGATTTCGCTTATAAGCTTGTTTGGTCGATTGTCTTGCTCCATTTTTGAGCTCACTTTGGCTTATAAACATCAATCATCATTACTGTTGGTTTTAAACACTTGTACAAGCTTATTAACAGCTCTTCAGTAAAATCTTTTTCACAAAAGTTGGTTATTTTTGTTGTTTAGATAAGTTGCAAAAAGAAATATCGAAAAAAAAAAATTGCAAAAAGGGGGGTTGTGTAGAATCGAGCCTGGTACCTCCCACTCACAACAGAACACACAGCATACCCTAACCATCTCTGCTACTCGTATTTTTTGCAATAGACTTGCATTGTTGATTATTTAAAGTAGCTTTGTTCACTTTAGTTTATTCGAACCTATTTGCTTAATTTCTGCTTATTCAGGACTGCTTATTTCATTTTATTTTATTTTATTTTTCTTAGATTAGTTTTAAGATTATTTAGTAACCAAAATTTTTTTTCAGAAATTTCCTATAAGTTTTACTCCCTCCGTCCCAAATTATAAGTCCATTTTCTAACTTTTGAATGTCCCAAAATATTTGTCCATTTTTCTTTTCAACCAATCACAAGACACTTTAGTGGAGAGAGAAGTTATTTGATTGGTGAATAGATTAGTTAGTGGAAATTTATTAAACTTTGTGCAAATGAAAAATGAACTTATAATTTGGGACGGAGGGAGTAGTATTTTCTATACTTTAATTTAGTTTTAATTGTCATTAAATCATTATAAAAAAAATTAAAAAGCAAAAAAAAAAAAAAAATTTCTTTTTCCAAAAATTTTCTTTTATTATTAGAATCGTTGAAAAATAATTTTCATACCCGTAGGATTTGTATTGCTCTTGTTTCACTTTTTATTTTACGCACTTATTTTTGACTTAAATGTACCTTTTTAAGTTTTAATACGTTTTAGGGTAATTTGATTTCACGTTGTTATTAATATTAGTTTGTTTAACTTGTTTTCACTTGTATTTTCTTAGCGTAATCATTCAAACCCCTACTACCCCTTTCCTGTCCAAATTCACCCGATCACAAATACGTTTTTGAATACCATTCACACCTCGCTGGGACATAACGACCTGGGGAAACACTGTACTCCTTGGTGAATTGGCACAAGCTGTTTGACCATCTTGACCACATCTAGGGTAATTTGGTTTTACGTATTCGTTATTATTGTTCGTTTTTGTCATTTTCACTTATATTTCCTTAGTTTAATCACATATACCCTTTCCCATTCAAATTCACCCGATCACAATCCTGTTTTTAATACCATCACACCTCGTCGGGACATAACGACCCGGGAAACCCTATATTACCTGGAAGCATTGGCCCTAAGCTGTTTGACCTTGTTGACCAGTTACTTGGTCAATATAGGTTGACCGTTTGGAGCCAATCAAATTTTGGCGCCGCTGCCGGGGAGGTTATACGCGTTATTATAAACGGTTTGCAGATCAGTGAATCTGGATATACACTCATTATATATTTACCCATCCTTGTTCATATTTTCTTTTTATTATCATACAAAATCAAAACTGTTCCCGAAAACATTTTAAAATCAGTTTTCAACGAACACAAAAAACACAAAAAGATTTTTTCTTATAAAATGTTTCTCAAAATGCCCAAAAATATCCATCTTTACCCTCATACCTTTTTGATTCTTCATTTCTTACCCTCCAAAACCATTTGATTCTTTCTATGTCTCATCCACACCTTCTTATTTGCCAATGGTGTGGTAGTCCTTATAATGGTGGTAATTGCCACAGTTGTGGCATGGTAGAGTCAGGAAACGGGTCTGTCTATAACCAGAATCCCTATTCCTACCATGACTCGACTGATTCATTCCATCAGCTACCACACCATGAGACTCAACAGTCTTACTGTTGTGAGTACTGTGGTGGTTCATACTACAGTTTTGATTGTCAATCAGGAAACACGCTTGTCTAAGAGCAGGTTCCTGATAACAATTATGACTACAGCACATACGACTCACAGCCACATCAGTTTAGTTGTTGTGAGTATTGTGGAGGTCCTCACTTTAGCTCGGATTGTCAAACAGGGATTCCATTTACTTGTAACAATTACGACTATCCATATCATGACCCACCTCCACAGTACCAAATTATCCAAGCAACTCCTCAAATTCAGCAATACCTTTGTCTTGAAGCTATTGAAATATTGAAAGAATTTAAGGAGGAGTTGGCTAACATATCGTTTCAAAGCTCTCGTGAGAAATCTATGGCAGAATTACTTGCGGAAGAACGAGAGGCTAGAAACAAAAAGAGTATGGAGGAATTACTTGTCGAAGAACAAGCAACTATAACACGTGCCAAATTTCGTAAAGCTGCTCTTTTCGACTATGATGATGATAGTGATAATGAAGACACCCTTGATATCCTTCAATTTTATAAGGGTTCGTCAGATTCATCAGTTGAGATTCCTTCCATGGAAAATCAGGGAGAAAATAATGTGACAGAGAAATTACTAGCAGAAGATCAAATGGAACTTGTAAAATCCATGAATGCTAGCTCCTCTCAACTCCCTCAGTCTATTGATATCACACCCAAAGTTCACACTCACTCTCTGAACATGGGGGATGAGCATCTTAGCACCTTTCCTGCAAAGGAATCGGATGAATTCATAAAGTCTAGTGTTGAGAACCTTGTCCCAATCCCAAGAGAGTCACTGGGAACTTTTGATCATATGTGTGATTTACCTTCCCCTCTTGAGTGTCCAAAAGATCAATTTGAGACTTTCTCCGATTGTAGCGAAGATTGTGCATCTTATGGAGACATCGAGTATGTTGAGGCATCAGTTCCACATTCTGATGCTGATCATCTTCTTGAGGAGTTCGCCGATGAACTCACTCACATCAATCCACTTCCAACGGGAAGTGACGATGATCTCTTTGACTTTGAAGCCGATCTAGGAGAAATTCAAAGTCTCTTATATCATAATCCGTCACTCAGTTCTGATCCCAACAGTCCAATAGAGAATGTTAATCACTTTGTTCTCGAAGCATTCAAAACTACTATCACCAATACTCTGTTTGAATTCGAATCTGAATTCACTTTGATTTCTGATAATCCAATCTTTGGTATTCAGAATGAGGATAGTGATGAGTCCACAATGGAACAAGAGTTCACAGATTCACACCATATGAATGATTCTCTTCAAGAGGTGTTCGCCGGTAAACTCACTCATATCATATCTCCACCGGAGTATGATAACTTCCACTTTGATCCAGACACACCCGGGATATGTCTTGATCATACGAGCTTAAATGATGAGGTTCATAATCTAGAAATTATGGATTCTCCCGTGGGTGATGACGAGTTAGTCATGATTTTCATCATGATTTACTTCCTTTTCTTCACCTATCCTGTGACGTCCTCTCTTCTTCACTCCTTTGGGAATGAAGACACTATATTTGACCCCGACATTTTCATGTATCATTCTCTTGAGCCACGGTCTCTCTCAGTATATCTCATCGGTGTCGAACTTTCACGTACTTCAAATGTTTGTCCAAACATCTTGAATGAAAGTCCGATGGAGATTGTCTCATCCACATGTTGCTTCCCCAAGAACAAATGAATTTGGGGTCGAGTCAAGCTAGCGACTCGATGAACAAAAATAGTAGCATGCATATGGGGTTTTCACCCTAGGTGTGGGGGAGTTACCCCTGCTGATATTACCATATATATATATATATATATATATATATATATATATATATATATATATATATATATATATTAAAAAAAATGTATGTATAGAAATAATGTGAAAAATGGTGTTTCCACATTTAGCTTGTAATATTGCCTTTTTACGTTCAAAGAGTCGGCATAATAGCCGGGACTTTGAATATTGAGGACAATGTTCAATTCTAAGTGTGGGGGGAAATTCTAGCGAATTTGATCACATTTTACCTTCTAGTACCCCCGTTTTTGGCCAAAAATTTTAAATTTTTTTTCACTTTATTTCAAAATTTTTATGGTTATCAGTCCACCATGTCTAAACCACAAAAAGACTGGCTAATCCAGGAGCAAACGGCTCTTGGTAAAGATATCTCAAATCCGTTTATGGCTGACAATTTGCCGAAAGTTGTATGGTATTTAACTCACCATATCCTAAAAAGTAAAAGAGTTGGCTAGCCCGCAAGGTTATGGCTTGTGGTAAAGGCAGTGGAAAACCGTAATTGGTAATCAACTCACCAAGATGATAATTTTATCAAAGAGTTGGCTAGTCCAGAAGCAAACGGCTTCTGGTAAAGACAAATCAAAATCGTTGACAGCTTATGGTTTGCTCAAAATCATATGGTTATCAGTGTACCATAGTTCTTACTTGAACTGAAACATTTGGCTACTCCAGAAGTAATGGCTTTTAGTAATCCATTAAATTTTCATAAAAGATTGCTAGGGACTAGCAATAGTTTAGTGTAGGGGATTGATGAGTGTGTAAATACTCATCATTTTTGGTCAAATCTGAACTGCAAAACATTTAAAAACACTCAGAAATGCATCAAAAATACAGAAAATATCCCAGGATTGTGTTTTATATGTTTCAGATGCAAAATGATTAAAAACAGATGAAAAACGAACAAAGTTTGTATAATTGGCAGTTTCAGTCCCCCAACTTTCAAAACTTGTCAAAATTAGTCCCTGAGCATTTGTTTTAAAAGAAAAGTCAACCCAAGTCCTTTAAAAGTCAAACATTATCAAAAGTGATCTTTGGGTAAAAAGTTTCAAAAGTTTGCAAGATTGGTCCCTAAAGTTTTATAATTGGCAGAAAAGGTCACTGGGAATTTTAAAAGAATGGAAAAAGTTAATTTTGGTCCTTGGAATAATAAGCTTAGCATGCTTGGCCCTTATGGATACTTTGGGAAGATTATATTTCAGGCCCTTAAAATTTTCAGAAATTACAATAATGGTCCTTGTGTTTCGCTACTTAACCAATCGGACCCTTTATTTATTATTACCCAAAAACCAAAACCAATTTCAAAACTAAAATCACAAAATCATTTTCTTTTTTTTTGTGAAAACCTTTTTATTTTATTTTGTTAAAACCTTTTTAATTTACATTTAAATTATTATTATTATTATTATATAAAAAAAAGAAGTGAAAAATCCATTTTTATAAAAATAAACCTTAAAAAAAGAAGTTAAAAACCTTGTACTGCTTTTTAATTAATGAAAATCATTTAGTTAACTTCTAGTCTTTCATAACTTTCTTTAGTGCACATCTAAATTATTATTATTATTATTTTTTGTTTTTGCAAAACCTGTTATGCTACTGCTTATAGGCGAGACCCATGGCTTATTCTTGCTTATTATCTCTTACATTAACTTACTTCATCATTTACTCATAGTTTAGGTTTTAAAAATCATTTTGTAAGCTTCAAGAAATCCAAACTGACCCCATAAACGGATGTTTGGCACAGGCTTGTATTTTAGCCTCAAATTGTTTTCGTTCACTTTTCCAGTTTAGACTAGCTTTAGTCTATTGTTAATAGCTATTTTCAAATTAAATCTATTAGTTCCAAGTAGTTTAATAGAATTTTAGCTAGTTTCTAGTTTTGTTAGTTCATAAATGTTGTAACTTAGTAGTTAGGCTCGGATTTAGATTAAGGTCTTTTTAGCTGTTAGTTTTGCTTCCCTTCAGTTACATATAGGATAGTGCACTTAGTTAACATCCGGTACCTTAGTTTTGTGGGTCAAAAGTTCATTTTTGACCCATTTGACAAAAATTCTGCACTAGTCGAAAAAACCGCCCAAACAGCCTTTTAGTTTTTGATTTTTCATTTCTACGTTATAAGCCCGTTTTACCTGAAATTTGGTATGCATGTAAATTGGTTGATTTCCTAGTTACCTTTTATTTTTATGAATTTTTTTTAAGAGCTTTAAGATAGCATAAACACCTCCACAAACAGCATACCTGCAGATTTTGTTTTTTTTTTCTTCTCCAAAACAGATTTTGATTTTGATTTTTAATTTCTTTGTTTTTAATCCAAATGAGCCAAAATTTGGTACAGAGCTTCTTGGGTGGCTAGTCTAGTTCACCATATTTTTGTTTTATTTTTTAAAATTTTCTTTTACAACTTTTTGGGTTGCCAAAGTAGCCCCAGAAGCCATTTTTTCTGCAGCCCCTTACGTGTAAGTTGCTTATTTGTGCTTTTTAGGCTTCGTTAAGTGCTTTTATCTATTCCTTACGGCTTATTATTGTTCCCTTAGTTTCCTGTAGCTTAAATCTACCTAGGTTCAGCTTAAGTTAGCTTTTTAGATAAGCCTTTAGACTTTATAATACTCCTTTATAAGCCTTTTTAGTTAACTATTAGTTCCTTAATTTATTTATGTGCTTATTAGTTTATGAGCATTGCTTATTATTCTTTCCCCCTAGTGCTTTTTTGGTTCCCCCTGAGTTGCCCTTTTGCTCATTTCCCTTAGTACTATATTAGCGTTTATGCAGGATTGATCGCTCATTAACCTGCCTTGCACAAGCTTTATTCATTTTGATCCGTTTTTCCTTAGACCATAACTTGGTCAATTATTGACCATATTGCTTGATTTTTGTCGATTTGAGAAGCCCACAACTTTGGCTAGTTGAACGTACCATTTGTTTACACTCCAGAGCCCTTTTACTTGCTTACGTTTGCTCATTTTTGGGGCCTGTTCTGCTGTATGCACCAGCAGCCGCCACTGAGCCTTGCTGTATCTCTTTTGCTACTTAAATTCCAGCTTATTGAATTGTTGTTAGATGTTTGTTTGAAGTTGAGTTTGTTTATGTTGGGCAGTTTTTCGCTTATAAGCTTGTTCGGTCGATTGTCTTGCTCCATTTTTTTAGCTCACTTTGGCTTATAAACATCAATCATCATTACTGTTGGTTTTAAACACTTGTACAAGCTTATTAACAGCTCTCCAGTAAAATCTTTTTCACAAAAGTTGGTTATTTTTATTGTTTAGATAAGTTGCAAAAAGAAATATTGAAAAAAAAATAATTGCAAAAAGGGGGGTTGTGTAGAATCGAGCCTAGTTCCTCCCACTCACAACAGAACACACATCATACCCTAACCATCTCTGCTACTTGTATTTTTTGTAATAGACTTGCATTGTTGATTATTTAAAGTAGCTTTGTTCACTTTAGTTTATTAGAACCTATTTGCTTAATTTCTGCTTATTCAGGACTGCTTATTTCATTTTTTTTTCTTAGATTAGTTTTAAGATTATTTAGTTACCAAAAAAATTTTCAGAAATTTCCTATAAGTTTTAGTATTTTTTATAATTTAATTTAGTTTTAATTGTCATTAAATCATTATAAAAAAAATTAAAAAGCAAAAAAAAAATATTTTTCTTTTTCCAAAAATTTTCTTTTATTATTAGAATCGTTGAAAAACAATTTTCATACCTGTAGGATTGGTACTGCTCTTGTTTCACTTTTTATTTTACGCACTCGCGTTATTTTTAACTTAAATGTATGTTTTTAAGTTTTAATACGTTTTAGGGTAATTTGATTTCACGTTATTATTTATATTAGTTTGTTTAACTTGTATTTCCTTAGCGTAATCATTCAAACCCCTACTACCCTTTCCTGTCCAAATTCACCCGATCACAAATACGTTTTTGAATACCATTCACACCTCGCTGGGCATAACGACCCGGGGAAATACTGTACTCCTTGGTGAATTGGCACATGCTGTTTGACCATCTTGACCACATCTAGGGTAATTTGGTTTTACGTATTCGTTATTATTGTTCGTTTTTGTCATTTTCACTTATATTTTCTTAGTTTAATCACATATACCCTTTCCCATTCAAATTCACCCGATCACAATCCCGTTTTTAATACCATCACACCTCGTCAGGACATAACAACCCGTGGAAACCCTATATTACCCGGAAGCATTGGCCCTAAGCTGTTTGACCTTGTTGACCAATTACTTGGTCAATTTAGGTTGGCCGTTTGGAGCGAATCAGGTATGTTTTGGAATGCCACTAGTGAAACGTTTGTTTCCTTGAAATCATGTAGATGGCTCGTATGTTTTGAGATATTTAGGACGTATGTTATGTAATATTATTTCGCTAAATCGTTAATGTAACGATTGAAACTTGATTTTTTTGGTTTTACTATTACTTTGGTGTTTGAAATTTGAACTTTGTCATTTTCAAGAGGATATTATATGAATTTATCTTTGACGTTAAGTAGAAATGTAAACTAGTTTGACTCGTTTATCATTTGTTTACAAACTATGACAAATTGGTAGGATCGTAAGATCACGATCCGATCCTACAATCTCGATCTGGCAAAGACAAAAACGATCCAACGCGAGATCACGATCTTGACAACCTTGCTTTTAACTATATATTTTGAAATTTATCGCTTATGAGTTTGCTTAAGCATCTTATTAACCTTTATTCAACATTAACTTACTACACGTTGCAAAATCATTTCACTTTCCAACTTTAGTATAATTTTTTCAAAGATGGTTTAACACCATGTGTTTGTGTTATCCTCATTATTTCTTAAATAATACGTCATGGAAAAATTGATTGTTTTATTTGCTTAACCTTATCCAAATTGAAATTCAAGATGCTATCAAATTTATTTACGTCTTCGCAAAATTCTTCTTTTTCATACACACACACAAAAGAGACTTGGTTAGAAAACTTGTCTCACCCCTTCTAGAAAATCCTATATCTATATAAACCAATGCACGTACTCTCTAAATACATTCTTTACACACAAAAAACCACACATAATAAGGTTTTTGAAAGTTCATTGTAAGTCTATAATGCTCAATCAAGAACAAAGCCCATCACACATTTCCAAAGTGATATGAGTTTTGTCACACTTCTAAGCAAAGTTAAACTTGTTCAATCATTTTCTGTCGTGTTTCTTCATTGGTTTTATTCAGTTTCTTGAACTTTTATGTATATACATTTTAATTCTCTTTCATATATAAAAGCAAGCTAGCTAGTGTTGGAAAATTTAGTGCACTTGAGGGATTAATTCACACCTGGTAATGGGTTTGGAGGTATGAAGTGTACGCTCATTTGGTCACTGAATCCCCTGACTCAATAGTGGTTATGCTAGTGTGAATCTGTTTCTGCTGATATGATTCTGCTGCTAGTATGGATTTTGCTGATGGTGGATTCTGCTGCTAGTAGAATTCTGCTAATAGTGGAATTCTGCTGCTAGTAGATTCTACTGATAGAATGATTCTGCTGATGGCATCAGTTTATTCTGCTGCTCGTTTTTAACCACTGATTCCTACTATTATGGAAAGTATTATGATATAATTAATGGGCCGTTAATTATACATAATTCCATGGGCTAGGGTTTGAGTATTCTCTATTATAAATAGGTCATAACACATCTGCATGGATACTATTATCAACACAAACCCTAAACACTTGAATACGTTTCTGTTCTTGATTTATGCCTAAAACAAGAACATCACTTGGTCTTATCCCATAGAGATATTCGTGTAACCCAGGCGTAGGGTCGAATAGTTTCTATTGGAAAGTGATAACATGATTTCAAGTGAATATCCAGTACTCATTGATTATCTTAACCCTAAACTGGGAGCACTCATACAAATAATATCCAACAATCAATAGAAACTATTAGTGATAATCAATGGCTGCTGCTGTGAGACAAATGGCTGCTAACTTTTCCAAGTTGGAAAAGTTTGAAGGTGTTGATTTTAGAAGATGGCAAAAGAAGATGCACTTCTTGTTGTCAAGTATGAATGTTGTTTATGTTCTGACTACTGAGATTCTATAAGATTACGGAGAAGATGCTACTATGGAACAGATAAGGGCAAGAAGCAAATGGGAGAATGATGATTATGTCTGCAGGGGTTTAATTCTCAATGGTATGTCTGATTCTTTATTTGATATTTATCAGAATGTTGAAACTTCTCAAGAACTATGGGATTCCTTGGAAGCCAAATATATGGCTGAGGATGCATCAAGTAAGAAGTTCCTTGTAAGTAATTTTAACAATTACAAAATGGTTGATTCTAGACCCGTCATGGAACAATACAATGAACTTCTTAGTATACTTGGACGATTCACACAACACATGATGAACATGGATGAGGCTATTTCAGTCTCTTGTATCATTGATAAATTACCTCCTTCTTGGAAAGATTTTAAGCATATGCTGAAACATAAGAAGCAGGAATTAACTCTTGTTGAGTTGGGCAGTCACTTGCGTATTGAGGATTCACTCAAAGCACAAGATATTGACAAGCCAAAGAGTAGCAATGCTACTGGTCCATCAGTTGTCAATATGGTGGAGCATAACAACTCCTCCAAGTACAATGACAACAAGGGCAAGCGTAAGCATCAGGATAACACCAAATCTGATCTTAACAAGAAACCAAAAGTGACTTGTTGGAGGTGTGGTAAAACTGGACACTTCAGGAAGGAATGTAAAGGTATTAAGATTGGCAATAAAGCCAATGGATCAGGCACAAGTGGAGGGAATGGTAACACCAATTCTCTGAAAGGTCAGAATATATTTAATAAGTCTTTAGAGATTTATTATGTTACATATATAGCTGAAATATTTTTTATGCAGGATGATGATGTTGCTTGGTGGGTTGACTCTGGTGCAACAATTCATGTGTGTAAAGATAGAAGCTGGTTCAAGACTTATGAGTCAATGAATGATGGTTCTATTCTTCATATGGGAAATGAGTCAACTGCCCTGGTGCATGGAAAAGGATGTGTTGATTTGAAGTTTAGTTCTGGAAAGATTGTTTCTTTGTTTAATGTTTTACATGTTCCTGATATTAGAAAGAATTTGATTTCTAGTAGTGTTTGAATAATTGTGGTTATAAACAAGTGATTGAATCTAATAAGTTTGTTTTATCTAAACATGGTGTGTTTATTGGTTTTGGATATTGTGTAATCAAATGTTCAGACTTAATATTGTTTATAATAATGTTAATTCTGCTTTTATATCAACCTCTAAATTTAATGATTCAACCATATGGCATGCAAGACTTGGCCATGTACATTTTAAAAGAATGCGAGATATGTCTAAGGATGGATTAATTCCAGCCTTTGATATGGACACTGAAAAGTGTAAAACTTGCATGATGACCAAAATAACTAAGAAACCATTTCAAAGTGTAAAATGTGAAACTAAAGTTTTGGAGTTGATTCATAGTGACCTATGTGATCTTCATGCCACTCCTTCTTTGGGGAATGTTGATACAAAAGTTGGGCTTACCTTGTTTGGACTCCTGCTCTCGTACCAATTAGAACTTTAGTGCTTGTGAAACCTGCGCACTAAGAAAGCAAACAACACCGTTAGGCTTATCGTGGGATTGTCTCCCACGATTAGACTCCGGCGTGAGAGTAAGTAATCGGTTTAGGGTTTAGTTGAAGAGTTAGGGATTGTGTAAATCGTACCTTTTCATGAGAATATATCATTCTATATATAGGGCGTAGAAACCGTGTAGGTATCTTGCTCCTTACTCTTCGCACTCGTGGTGCTTATCCGGGGTAAGGATACCTATTCCTTAAATTGAAGATCCTTATCTTATAACCGTGCATTTTGGTTGGGCTTTGGGCTTCATGAGCCCAAGCCGTTGGTAATTATGGCCCAAGTCATTTGTCATGATAGCCCACTCGTGGTGGGTTTGGGCTTAGTAATGTCTATAATTTGGGCCTGTGGCCCAACTATAGGCTATACGTCATCATGTCCCCCCAGTCTAGTGTGCGTGGCTCGTAGCCGCGGATACTAGACTAATGAGACTAGCGGTAAGCGTGGCGGGAAGAAATTAAATACTTCCCGTCCAAAAAATTGGAACAATGTATCAAGTCCCAAAATATCACAAAGGGTGCTTCGAAAAACGGGGAGGTTGTCCACGTGTGCCTCGAGAAAAGGGGAAAAGTGTTTGTACCGTTCATCTCCCAGCCACACGTTTTGTTAGTGGGATCCACGTGGCATCCCATTTAGGGTTTCTTGGTAGCCTATATAAATCACCGCCCCCATTTCACTGTGATTCACACAGTCAAAACGTTTTTCACCTTTTGCAAACTTTTGAAGCTTTTTCTCTCTTCGATCTTCTGTTTTCATTAGGTAACTGCGCGTGCGCAATATTTAGTACACCGTATTTATACAATGGTTGCTCAGTTACACGAGTTCCGCTCTAGGTTGGATGACGATGACGTACTTCAGTTTTCTTCTGACTACTTCATTCCTCTCGACATCCATCCTGAAGCACCAGATGTGGATGCATGTATTGCCGATTTCCCCGTTGGGAAGATTGGTTTATATACACGCTTTTTTGATTACGCGAATTATCGCGTACCCATTTCTGTATTTTTGAGCAACGTGCTCAATCATTACCAACTCCATATCTCACAGCAGCATTGTATAGGTGCGACTAAGATATCAAATTTTGAAATAAATTGTCGGTTACTTGCTATCAATCCGACAGTTGACCTATTTCGTGCGTTTTACCACACAACGTGGTCGCATGGATGGGTTTCTTTTGCAAAACGCGCAGGGCACCTCCAATGTTACACCGAGAAAGTAGATTCTTTAAGGCATTGGAGAGAGTACTTTTTCTGGGTAGATGATGTTGTATTTCCATCGCGCTTTGAGTTCTATACTCATGGGCCGTTGCCGAGGGATGAGCGTCCTATCCCTGGTTCTTATAGCGCCACGGATGCGGACATAATCGATGGTAACCGCATTCCCATTAACTCCTATCCTGAGGATTTATTGGTGCATATGGGGCTGAGTAGTAATTATTTTGATGGTGCGGACGAGGTTCCAACCTTCATCGATGAGAACAGCCAGGGTGGGTGCTCATCCTTTATTGCCTCTATAATGTAAGTATTTTGTTTATTTTTCTTGAATAACTAAGTCGTTCTTGTTATTTGTCTTTTGTTTGTCGCAGATATGGATTTGTTCGCTGTCGTGAAGCTGAAAGAGCCCAAGCGTGTGACGGTGGGGGTGCGTCCCCTGAGGGAGGGTGAGCAGCCCATTTTACAGGCAACGGAGGGGCACCTAACAGTTTTTGGGCCTGCTGAGCGCGAGGACTCTCCCCCTGCGGCTGTGCTTGTTGCGCCAGTGCAGGTTGTCCCTCCCACTGAAGAGAAGTCTCCCGTGGAGGAAGAAACGCATGTGGAGTCATCCAACAGCGTGGAGATCTTGGAGCCTGCGGAGGTTCGTAGAGAGAAGCGCAAGGAAGCGTCTTCTGGTGGTTATGTTGCTGGTACCTCCAAAAGGAGGCGCCACCTGATTGCTGATGAGGAATCAGCTGCGCCAGATGAGATGTCTGCTACTAGCGCGGACAAGAATCAGGCCAAGTCTCCACCACTTGTGTAAGTATCTATAACTGCAATCTTCTTTACTTGCCGTATCCGCATACTAATTACACCTTCTTCATTTTGTAGGGACCATGCTGCAGATGGTGATGCGGCTTTTGCTGATCGTGCCGCATCGCCACAGACTGCTAATGTGGAGGAGCCTTTGAAGGCGGTGGTGCAGATGTCTGCGCAGGAGTTGGTGGAGGAGCTGGCTGGTGTTGCTGCTTGCCAGGCTGAGTTGGTCACTTAGCTAAAGGCGCGGGCCGTTGTGGAGGGAGGTAGCCTTGCTCAGAAGGATGAACAAATCGCTCAGCTCAAGGCGCAAGTGGATGAGGCGCAGGCAGCTGTGTTGGCTGCAGATGACCGGGCCAAGAAGGCCACTGAGGAGAAGCTAACTGTGATGGATGAGCTGCAGCGCGAACGTGGAGAGTCGCAGCAGTACAAGGCCGACCTCGCCTGGGGGGTTAAGTATTTGGAAGAGAGGAAGACGGAGTTGTGCAATCAGCTTATCGCCTTTGGCAAGAAGGTAGAAGACTCCGTAGAGGCGCAGGAAGAGAAGCTGCACAGACTGAGCATAGAGTATGATGAGGAGTTGTATCCTCATCTTATGTCCACTATTGCGGAGCGCAGGTACTTGTTGTACATTCCTCTTTAATTATTGTATCTTTTTTGTTTTTATAATGCATGAGTTGCTGTTTGTGCTGGTGGTTGATCAGCCATGGCTTGCGCCTGGCTGCCATGAGTACATTGGAGTCCCCAGAGGTCGTGGGTGCCTTTAGGAAGGTGGTGGAGTGCGCCGTTGCTCGTGGCAAGGTGAAGGCTGTGGAAGAGTTGGCTGAGGCGCAACTGCTGAAGGTTTCCCCCTCTGAGGTTCCTGACTATAATGTTGGTGCCTTTGACGAACTTGTGCAGGCGATGGAAGGAATGAGGCTCTTTGAGCTTCCACACATTGCGCAGCTGGAGCGCGACCAAGATTATCCTATCCGTTTGATCATGCAGGGATTAACTCTTGGGAGGCACATAGCAGAGAACGCAGAGGCTGAAGCTGACTTTTTCTTGAAGCCTGATGAGTCTCAACTGCAGGTTCTGGTGTTCGCGCAACCGCGTGACATCCTTAACCCCTTCGCTCTTCAGACGGAGGTGCCTCTGAAGGAAGTGTTGGAGCGTCATGTAGAGAGGGCGGCCAAGAAGAAGGCCACTCTCTGCGGTGTGGGTGCTGCACATCTTCCTAGGTCGGATGGTATTGCAGTTAGTGTGGCGACCGTGTCACCAAAAGATGCGCTGTTGTTGAAGAAGCTACAGGAGGCGGGGAGTTCTGCTGCGCCAGAGCATTCCCCCGAGCGTATCCATAGTGTATAACTAGTAGTTGTAGCTTTGTAAAAACTCGTAGTTTTTTTGGTAAATGGAATTATGGGACTCTTTTGTACACATATATTGTTTTATATTTAGATCTTTTGTCTTTATTATGTGAAAGACTTATCCAGAGATACAATGTGCATATAATATCTTGTATTGAGCCCAGAATTTGTGCATTAAGTCCGTAACTTAAGAACATTTTCGGCCCATGACCTTAACAAACGTGTGTAGCGTGCTACGTTTATCATTTTTAGTAACCAAGTGTCTTGGTTTATCAGTTTGTTTTAAAGTTGTTGTTGTGCATTAATTGTGAGATGCGTACTAAAGTCATAAGTTAGTATGAAGTTAGTGTACAAATTTAGGAGTCAGTTGTTTTGAATCCATGTGGTGGAGTGCAGCGTACTGCAAATTCCACTATGTAGGAGTGAATTGTCTTGAGTCCATGTTTTGTTAAACGTGCACAGTGTGCGATAAAGTGCATCCATCGTGGGATGTACTTGTTAACTTACTCCAACGTCTTGGTAGTAAGGTGTTTAACAGGGATACGTGACCCGATGTTGATGGGTTTGCAACCCTCTTACTCAACAAGTACTTTAGTAGGTTTACTCATCCTGTCTGCCCTCGTGTGGTCTTAATATGTGCATGCACGCCATGTAGGCAATAATATAAACAGAATTGAAACATAAATGAATAATGTAAGCAATAATGTTGAAATGTGTTGTGGAGTTAGCTAGAAACCACAGCGTTTTATTAATTGTTGCAAGTGCAAAACGACAATTTCCTAAGAAAGAAAAAAAAAGTAAACACACCAACATTTATTGAGCGCTTACTAAAGTGTAGAGGTGTCAGTGTGTGGGCCGTGGCCTAAAGGTAGCATCTCTTGAGATTGCAAATGTTCCAGGTGCATGGTAGCTCGTGGCCTTTCATGTCGCGCACTCTGTACGCTCCGTCGCCTAATGCCTCTGTGACCTCGTAAGGTCCTTCCCACTTGGGTCCGAGCTTGCCCGTGTCTTCTGCGTGGCTTGCATCATTGGCGCGGTATACAAAGTCCCCTGGTTTGAAAGAAGTGTTTTTGACTCGTGCATCATAATACTTCTTCATCTTTGATTTAGCTTTTGCTTCGCGGATAGCCGCCCTTTCGCGTCGTTCTTCCAACAGATCTAAGTCAATACTTCGTTCATCATCGTTTGTTGTGACGTTAACTTCCGATGTACGGATTGTTGGCATTCCAATTTCTGCTGGTATAACAGCTTCTGTCCCGTAGACAAGAGAAAAAGGTGTATCGCCGTTGCTGACTTTGATTTCTGTGCGGTGGGCCCACATAACATGCGATAATTCGTCCACCCATCTTCCTTTATGTCTGTCTAGGCGCGCTTTAATTCCTTCACCCAGACTACGATTCGCTCGTTCTATTAATCCATTTGTTTGTAGATGTTTAACTGACGCGAAGTGTTGTGTGATGTTTAACTGCGCGCACCAATCTTTGAATGGGTTATCATAGAATTGTTTTCCGTTGTCCGAAATAATTTCTCCAGGTAGGCCAAAGCGGCATACAATGTTATCCCAAACGAATCGTTTGACCTGGTTGCCTGTGATACTTGCCACTGCTTTTGCCTCGATCCATTTGGTGAAGTAGTCAATGGCGACAATGAGGAACTTGAGTCCTCCTGGCGCGACTGGAAAGGGTCCTGCAATATCAATTCCCCATTTATGGAATGGCCATGGTGAGGTGATGGGTGTTAGCTCATGTTATGGTCGACGCGGAATGGGTCTGTGGACTTGGCAGTCGTTGCATCTTCTAATCATGTCTCGCGCGTCGCGGTGCATGGTAGGCCAATAGTACCCGGATCGCAAAGCGCGCGCTACAATAGACCGTGGTCCTAAGTGCATGCTGCATGAGCCAGCGTGGATTTCCCGGAGTACGTAATCTGCCTGAAGAGGTCCGACGCACCTGAGCCATGGTTGTAGGAATGAACGCCGATATAGGATACCATCTCGAAGTTCGAACCTCTGCGCTGTGTGCCGTATCTGTCGAGCGTCCTTTTGTTCCTGGGGGAGTGTTCCCTTGCTAATAAAATCCATGATGGGTGTCATCCATGTGGGATTTTCTTCTTCTATCACTATGGATACTTCCATCTCGGAGATGGATTTGTTCTTCAAGGTTTCCACCAATACCTATTTTGACAGGTGTGCGAAGCTTGTGGATGCGATTTTACTTAGCGCATCTGCTTTTTTGTTTTCTCCTCGTGGGATTTGTTTGATGGAGAACTTGTCAAAATTCTTGATCAAGGATTTGGCTTTATCGAGGTATTGGATCATGTGTTCCTCTTGGGCTACATACTCGCCTAACACGTGGTTAGCTACTAATCGTGAATCCACATTAGCTTCTAGGTTGCGTATGCCCATTTGATTTGCTATGCGGAGTCCAGCCAGTAATGCTTCATATTCCGCCTCATTGTTTGTGGCTATGAATTCGAAACGCAGTGCGTAAGTATGTTTTGTGCCATCTGGGCTGGTAAGGATAAGGCCTGCGCCTGACCCCTCTGCGCATGAGGATCCGTCTGTAAATAGAACCCACGGCTCTTGTAGTGGTGCGTCAACCGTTGGTGATGGAGTATCAGCATCTGGCTTCTCGATAATGAAATCAGCCAATATCTGTCCCTTGATCGCCGTGCGAGGTCTGTAAGAAATGTTATGCTCACTTAATAACACGCTCCACTTTTGTAGCCGCCCTGATGCATCAGGTTTAGAGATAACCTGCTTGATGGGTTGGTCTGTAATAACGGCTATTGGATGCGCTTGGAAGTACCTGCGCAGTCTCTTAGCCGCAAATACTAAAGCCAGGACCAGTTTCTCCATAGCGGTGTAGTTAGTCTCTGTCTTCTTGAGGGCTTTGCTTACGAAGTATATAGGTGTTGGAACAGAGTTTTTGTCTGTCAGTAGCACCGCACTGACTGCTCCATGGATCGCTGAAAGATGCATGATCAGTTCTTCCCCTTGTCGGGGTGCGACAAGCTTTGGTAGCTCTGCTAGGTTTTGTTTTAGCTGCTGGAAAGCTTCTTCCGCTTCTAGAGTCCATCGAAAATCTCCCTTCTTTGTACACTTCGTGAGTGTTTTAAAGAGAGGAAGTGATTTGTCCGCTGATTTGGACAAGAATTGATTTAGCCCGGCTAATTTGCCGTTTAGTGACTGGACTTCTTTTAGTGTGCGCGGTGAAGGTAGTTCGATGACCGCTCTTGTTTTTTCTGGGCACGGTTTAATACCATCGGGTTCTATTAGGTATCCAAGAAACATGCCTTCTGTTGCTCCAAAAGTGCACTTCTTTGGATTAAACTTCATGTTTATTCTTCCCAATGTCTTAAACGTATCCTCTATGTCACGCACCAATTCTTCTTCGGTATGGCTTTTTATGACTAGGTCATCAACATAGACCTCCAAGTTGCGGCCCACTTGCTTCTCGAATGCGTTATCCACTAACCGTTGGTATGTGGCTCCTGCATTTTTTAAGCCAAAGGGCATTTTTGTATTGCAATACACCCCTTGACTCGTGTGGAAGGCTGTTTTTTCTTCATCCTCCTTGGCCATTTGAATTTGATGGTATCCTTCATATGCGTCTAGGAAGCATTTGAAGGGATACCCGCACAAGGATTCTACTTTCCAATCGATTTGGTAGCGGATAGCAGTCTTGTGGACATGCTTTGTTGAGATCGGTGAAGTCCACTCACATTCTCCAGCTACCATCGCTTTTCTTTACCATTACTGGGTTGGAAAGCCAATCGTGGTAATAGACTTCTCGCATGATCCCTGCGTCTACGAGCTTATGCATTTCCTCTAGGATAGCTTTTGAACGTTCTGGAGCTTGGCCACGTTTTTTCTGCCGTATTGGAGGATATCCTTGTCGGATTTCGAGCTTGTGTTCAGTAATGGCTCTTGGCACTCCGGTCATGTGTTTGGGTTCCCATGCAAAGATGTTTAGGTTCTTTTGCAATAATGCGCACACAGCTGCTCTGCCCTTGTCGGACAGTGATCCCCCAATTGATATCTCTTGGTCAGGATAATCTGGGTGGATTGCAACTTTCAGGTTTGTCACCTTGGTCGTGTGCTGTTCTGGAGCGCGCAGAACTTCATCTGCCACTATGTTGCATTCTCTTGGAGATGCGGTAGTGTTGTAGAGGGTGACGATTCCCCCTTCCACTGGGAACTTGAGCATCCCATGTGCTGTGGATGGAACCGCACGCATGGCTGATATCCCTGGTCTCCCAATGATGCCATTGTATGATGAGGGAGACCTGATCACTATGAAGTTCATCCAAGCTGTTGTAGAATGGTATTCATTACCGATGACCACAAGTATGCGTAATTGTCCTATGGGCCAAATTTTTTCACCTGTGAATCCAGTCAACGACGTCGTGGCCGGAATTAACTGGTTTTGTATCTCAGGTTTTAGCCTTCTGAAGCAGTGTTCATACATGATGTCCACAGATGCTCCCCCATCGACGTACATGCGGTGGATGTCGTGACCCCCTGCTTGTATCTCGATGGTGAGTGGTTTGACCACTGCGTTGTCCGCAGTGAGAGTGGGGAAGGAGATTTGGTTTCCCTTGGAAAATCTTTGGCTGACTTTTTGTTTCGTGTTTCGCTGCCATGATTGTATCATGTATATCGTATTAGCCTTATTTTTTGGTATCTCCTTTTTAGCCCCATTCTTTTGTCTATCTTTCCCCTCTTTGATGTTTTTAACGAGGTGGTCCATCTTCCCTTCTCTTACTAATTTATCAATTAGCTGACGTAGTTGGACGCACTCGTTAGTGGTGTGACCCTTCTGACCATGGTATTCGTAGTATCCTCCTCCTATGCGCTTCTCTTCTGGAGTGCTCATAGGTGGAGGTTTTGGAAAATTTGCTCCTTCTGTCGCGAATATTTCCTTAGGGGTTTTTGTGAGTGGGACATACTTGTCGTTATCCCTTCCACTACCTCGGTTGCGGTAATTCCTATTGCGATTGCCACTTTGGTCATTGGATTATCTCCTAGACTGTTCTTGTGGTTTAAAGGTTGAGTAACCGTTTTTGCTGTCTGCCGCCGCCGCTTCCCCTTGGATGAAAGATCTGGTGTGCTTTGTTAGCTCATCAAAGCTTTGGGGTACTTTATCGTTTAGCTTCCGTATCAGCTCTGGGTTATTGATCCCGTTCATGAACCCTGAGATTTTTAGTACCTCGGGGCATGCCTTGACTTGCATGCATTCATCCTTGAAGCGCTCCATGTAAGCGCTTGTGGATTCCCCTTGGCGCTGTTTCACTCTGACTAGTTCCACAGGGTTCTTTGCGCACTTCTTTTGTTGTGTGAAATTTAGGCGGAATTCTTTCCGCAACTCTTCAAACCCATTTATGCTTCGTCGTGGAAGCTTGCTGAACCATGTTTGCGCATTCCCTACTAAGGTAGAGTTGAACATATGGCACCACACAGGTTGTGGCCAATTTTCAATAGCAGCCGCTGACTCGAAAATTTTTAGGTGATCATCAGGATCACCTGTTCCATTATATGTTTTAACATTGGTAGGCATGCGCCTTCTTTTGTCATCTGAGAAATCGCTTATGCGTCGTGTGAACGCATCAACCTTCTGACGATGCCAGGGAAGGGAAATATCTTCATCCTCCTTGTACCGGCGTCGGTTTTTAGATTTCCAATGTCCCGTCTCCTTATCCTCTTTGTCCGAGGAACTGCTAGAAGAGGAGTTGTTCCTTCTGTGGCGCTTGCGCCGTTTTTCCTCGGAGTCCGAGTTTGAAGGACTTTCACTTGGTGAGTGGTGTTTCCCAAGCCTATCTTGGATTCTTCTGCTTCCTGACCTTGAGACGCTTACACTTGGTGAACGTTGTCGTCCAAGTCTATCTTGTATCCTGCGGCTACCAAGCCTAGCGTGGACATTAGTAGGCCGCACGTTGTCTTCGTAATCCTCCGAGTATTGAGAGTTAGATGCTGTACCAAGTCTATCGTGAACATTGGTGCGCCTCTCATTGTTTCTGTGCTCATAGTGGCGCGGTGGAGATTTTTCTTGGTTAAAGTTCAGCCGGTTTTGTAGATCGCGGCTTGACCTTATTCTTGCTTCCTCTTGCATGAGACTAGTTAAAGTCTCATAATGTTGGGACACGTAATCGTTTAATGTCACCTCAGGTGCATCCTCTTCTACTGCGAGGATGTCCGTCTCCGCATGAGGTTCCCTCTCTCTATTAGGTGCTCCTGGTGGCACAGTGTTGTCCACTATGGATGCCGCCTGGTGGGGAGTGGTAAAGAGAGTGCGCTGAATGTCCTCAGCGCTTGAGACTACGGTAGTAGTTCGGGTTGTCCCCAAAGGCAATTCTACCGCGGCAGGGATTGGAGTTACATTCGACTCACGATGACTAGGCGCACTGGTTGTTCTAGAGGTCGGCTTAGGAGTCGAATCTTGATGCTTCTTCCTATGTGAATCATCACGTGTTTTCTCCGGCTGCGGAGTCCGCTGGCCTGAGTTCTTGTTTTTCGGCATTCTGGTCTTGAGTTCTTAGTGTAGGGTCCCACGGATGGCGCCACTTGTTGATACAAAAGTTGGGCTTACCTTGTTTGGACTCCTGCTCTCGTACCAATTAGAACTTTAGTGCTTGTGAAACCTGCGCACTAAGAAAGCAAACAACACCGTTAGGCTTATCGTGGGATTGTCTCCCACGATTAGACTCCGGTGTGAGAGTAAGTAATTGGTTTAGGGTTTACTTGAAGAGTTAGGGATTGTGTAAATCGTACCTTTTCGTGAGAATATATCATTCTATATATAGGGCGTAGAAACCGTGTAGGTATCTTGCTCCTTACTCTTCGCACTCGTGGTGCTTATTCGGGGTAAGGATATCTATTCCGTAAATAGAAGATCCTTATCTTTTAACCGTGCATTTTGGTTGGGCTTTGGGCTTCGTGAGCCCAAGTCGTTGGTAATTATGGCCCAAGTCATTTGTCATGATAGCCCACTCGTGGCGGGTTTGGGCTTATTAATGTCTATAATTTGGGCCTGTGGCCAAACTATAGGCTATACGTCATCAGGGAACAAGAAGTACTTTGTGACATTTATTGATGATGCTTCTAAGTTTTGTTATGTCTATTTGTTACATACCAAGGATGAAGCATTAGATAAATTCAAGGTGTTTAAAACTGAAGTTGAATTGCAACTTGGGTTCCTAATCAAAAGATTCAGGATTGATAGGGGAGGTGAGTACATGGATACTATGTATTTTCAGTCTGTTGGTGTAATCTATGAAAGGACTGCCCCTTATACTCCTCAGCAAAATGGTATTTTTGAAAGGAAAAACAGGGTGCTGAAGGAGATGGTTAATTCCATGTTTTCCTATTCAGGGCTAAGTCAAGGATTCTAGGGTGAAGCTATGTTAACAGCTTGCTATTTACTAAATAGGGTTCCTAATAAAAGGAACAAGGTTCCCCCTTATGAACTCTGGACTAAAAAGAAACCCAACCTGAATTATCTCAGGGCCGATCCAAAGCAGAAAACTTTAGGTGAAAGAGGCATTGAATGCATCTTTGCTGGATATGCTGAGCATTCCAAGGCTTATAGGTTCTATGTTATTGAACCTAATGAATCTGTTTCAATTAACTCAATAATTGAATCAAGAGATGTACTATTTGATGAGAATAGATTCTCATCAGTCCCTAGACCAAGTCAAAGGATTCCAAATGGAACTGATGACATTGGTGTATCAGAGGTCCCTGATGAATTATCATCTCAGGCCCCTGATGAGGCTGTAGAACAACAACCTGAACCTGAGCTCAGAAGGAGTATTAGGGTCAGGACTCCAAAGTCATTTGGACCTGAGTTTCAATTATATTTAATTGAAGGTACAAGGAGTGAGGTCTCTGACCAATACTCCTATTACTTCATTGTTGAGGATGATCCAAAATCATTTGAAGAAGCAATGAAGTCCCAAGATGCTGCTTTCTGGAAAGAAGTAATTAATGATGAGATGGACTCCATCATGGGAAATAACACTTATGTGTTGACTGATCAACCACCTCGTTGTAAACCTCTAGGTAGTAAATGGATTTTCAAAAAGAAAATGAATGTAAATGGAACTGGTGAAAAGTTCAAGGCAAGACTAGTTATTCAGGGCTTTAGACAAAAGTCAGGAATAGACTATTTTGATACTTATGCTCCTGTGGCTCATATCAGTACCATAAGATTGTTGATTGCTTTGGCATCAATTCATAATCTGATTATTCATCAGATGGATGTGAAGACAGCTTTCTTGAATGGTGACTTAGATAAGGAGGTTTACATGAACCAACCTCAGGGCTTCATCATGCCTGGCAATGAAAACAAGGTGTGTAAACTGATTAAGTCTCTTTATGGACTAAAATAGGCACCTAAGCAATGGCATCAAAAGTTTGATGAAGTGGTTTTGTCAAGTGGTTATTTACTTAACCAGGCTGACAAATGTGATATAGCAAATTTGATGAATCTGGTAAAGGAGTCATTATTTGTCTATATGTTGATGACAAGTTGATCTTTGGCACTGACCAAAATCAAGTTAACCTTACAAAGGCATTTCTGTCATCGAAGTTCTCCATGAAGGATATGGGGGAGGCTGATGTTATCCTTGGTATAAGGATGAAATATGAAAGTAACAAAATTTCTATATCTCAGTCTCATTACATTGAGAAGGTGTTGAAGAAATTTAATTACTTTGAATGTACTCCAGTGAGTACTCCTATGGATACAAGTGAGAAGCTAATGCCTAATACTGGCAAAGCTGAATCTCAACTTGAGTATTCTAGGGTGATTGGCTGCTTGATGTATGCCATGACTTGTACAAGACCTGATATTGCTTTTGCAGTGGGTAAACTGAGCAGGTATACTAGTAATCCTAGTGCTCATCACTGACAAGAAATTCAGAGGGTTTTTAAGTATTTGAAGAAAACTATGGATTATAGTCTCTCATATACTGGTTATCCTTCAGTATTAGAAGGATACACTGATGCAAGTTGGATTAGTAGCACTAAAGACAATTCGTCTACTAGTGGCTGGGTATTCCTACTTGGTGGAGGTGCAATTTCTTGGGCATCCAAGAAACAAACTTGCATTACCAGTTCAACCATGGAATTTGAATTTGTGGCTTTAGCAGCTGCTGGTAAAGAAGCTGAATGGTTGAAAACCTTGCTTCTTGAGATTCCATTGTGGCCTAAACCTATAGCACCTATTTCTATCCGTTGTGATAGTGCTGCTACATTGGCAAAGGCTTATAGCCAGATGTACAATGGGAAGTCTAGACACTTAGGTTTTAGGCATAGCATGATTCGTGAGCTTATCATGAATGGGGTGATATCTATAGAGTTTGTTAGATCTCAACATAATTTAGCTGATCACTTGACGAAGGGTTTGGCTAGAGACTTGGCTTTAAAGTCTGCTAAGGGGATGGGTTTGAAGTCCAACTTAGTCACTGAATGCTAAGACACCCAACTCCCTCTCGATGAAACTTGGGAGCTGAGTTCAATGTGGAAAGCTGAACATTTAGTGGACTGGATCACATGTTTTATATTACATCCCAAGGTTGTGTTCAGAACCTGCTGAAAAAGGAGGATGAAGTCTTTACTTTGCAATGGTTATTTTCTTTGAAAAAGTGCTAAGCAGGAGCATGAATAAAAAGGAACCACCTATGTAAATGTTGAATTTTTGCCGCTTCAGGAAGCTTTGGACTTTTAGCTTTTACAACATTTATGAATTGGATATGGACACATGGCTTGTATAGTGTCAGGATTATTTAAGTGTTTGAAAATGTATGTGTATTTTATCTTCAGGTATTCAAATGGGTTGAAGGGTTCAATTCTTAGAACACCCCGTGATTCTTGAATATTTGAACGTGTAATGTACTAAGATAAGAATTCAATCTTCAAGATATTTTCATTTATGCATATGTTTTGTTTTGTGTTTAATTTTTCATGCAAAGGAAGTGAACTAAATTTGGGGAGGATTGTTGGAAAATTTAGTGCACTTGAGGGATTAATTCGCATCTGGTAATGGGTTTGGAGGTATGGTGTATAAAACAATTTGGTCACTGAATCCCCTGCCTCAATAGTGGTTATGCTAGTGTGAATCTGTTTCTGCTGCTAGTATGGATTCTGCTGATGGTGGATTCTGCTGCTAATAGAATTCTGCTGCTAGTGGAATTCTGCTGCTAGTAGATTCTGCTGCTAGAATGATTCTGCTGATGGCATCAATTTATTCTGCTGCTCATTTTTAACCACTGATTCCTACTATTATGGAAAGTATTATGATATAATTAATGGGCCGTTAATTATACATAATTCCATGGGCTAGGGTTTGAGTATTCTCTATTATAAATAGAGGTCATAACACATCTGCATGGATACTATTATCAACACAAATCCTAAACACTTGAATATGTTTCTGTTCTTGATTTGTGCCTAAAACAAGAACATCACTTGGTCTTGTCCCATAGAGATATTCGTGTAACCCAGAAATAGGGTCGAATAGTTTCTATTGGAACGATTTCAAGTGAATATCCAGTACTCATTGATTATCTTAACCCTAATCTGGGAACACTCAAACACATAATATCCAACAGCTAGTTACTTAGAAACATGCCGTCAAAGGGTTATATAATGGTGGATGAGAAGAAGAAGAAGAGAAATGACTCAAACCGCGAATCAGCGAAGAGGTCTAGGATGAAGAAAGAGAAACATATGAAGGATCTCAATGACCAAATATTTTATTTCACTAGAAAGAGAGATGAAATGGTCATGAAAATTGAAAAAGCCGCAAAAGGATATGCTGCGATGGAGAATGAGAACATGGTTTTGAGAACACAGAAGCAAGAGTTGGAGAAGAGATTGGAGTATGCAAATAATGTTTGTGGTTCGTATGAAGGTGATGGTCATGAGTTAAAGTCATCTTCAATGGGTGTTGTTCAAGAGCCATGGCTAAGGTCTTGGGACCAATATCAGCCGTCTAACACATTCTCTATCATGTCATTTGCTGGAATTTTAACTGATTTTTAGTTGTGTATATCTATATAGATTTGTTAAAGCTTGCAAATTCTTATAAGCTTGTAAACTTTAACTGATTAGTGGTCGTATTAATCCATTATAAGTATGTTAAGTGTGATTTTTAAGTTTCTATGAATTTTAGATGTAAAACTATAATTTTCAGGAGATTAAAGACTGTCTAGCTTTGTTAAGTTTTAATGAGAGAGAACTACAAAATATGTTGAGGGAAGATGATCAAGATCTCCTTATGTTTTAATGATGACAAATAAACCATCAAAACACATAAAATAACAAACGTTAGCTCAAAATCGCCGGAGCTAATGTCTACTCCTGGCGCGCTGCCCGCCCGTCAACGCGAGGGTGACGCGCCAGGAGTCTATATGGTTCCGGGCGAATTTTGAAAGTCGGCTTTCCCCTTACCCGACAAATGTGGATCTTTCAATACAGGTATGAATATGTTGTGTGCTTAATTGAGAACAGTCGAAACGAGTTTTGAGACTTGAGAGATCCAACTTTTAAAGCATCCATTTACGGGAAAAAGCCAACTCATGTTTTCTAGCTATCGCCTCTAGCCAAGGCTTTTCTAAACTTAGGGAGCTTATATATTTCACGTAACATTGTGTTGAAGCATCCGTATGCTCATATCCCGTGCTTATGTCTTCTCTAATTACGTAACGGGTTTACTCCCTTATTGGTCAAACTAGGTCAAAGGTCACTTTGCGTAAACGCATCCTTTCCTACTTGGGTTATGCTTTACATCAAGGCAAAGCACTTAACTTGTTTGAACCAAGGTATTAGTTGAGAACGTCGAGTCGTGGAAAGTCACGAGATATGAAACTATGGATTCTCGACATTGTGTTATTTGAACTTATAAGTAACTTATGATTTTCTCAACTTATAATCTTAATTGTCTAAACCTTTTCTTCTTAATGACAATTAGATTATGCCTTAATCCTTTCTTAATCCCATTTATACAAAAGACAAAACCAATCATATCCAAATCAAATATTCTCTTACACAATCTCTTACACCCTTACATATTCCCTTACACACCACATCCTAACCATCCATTCCCTTACAACACATCTCAACCCTTCATATTAAACACATGCCAATTGTTGGAAACCCTAATATGGCTCCTCTCATCCTAGCCATTGATTTCAAATTACAACACATCACAACCATCCATCCAACCTCTCATCTCTATATCATCACATGGGTTTGATCTCAACCATTAAATTCAAACTAAACTCATCTCAACCATCCATCCAATCTCTCCTATCCATGCCACCACATGTGATTAATCTTAGCCATTGAATTCAAACCAAAACAATCCCAACCATTGATCCACACTTACTCCCCAAGCAAAGGAGGCTCCCTTTGATCTCGTCCATCCATTTCAAACAAACTCATTTCAACCCTCCGTTTCTCCTTTCCCCCAAGCAAAGCATATTCCTTGGAATATCCTTCTCAACCCTAACCTAAGCATGTTTGATCTTAACCATTCATTTCAAATGAGATCATCTCATCCATCCAAATTCTCCACATGCAAAATTGTTCGAAAACCAAGGGAGGCTCCCTTTGATCCTAGCCATCCAATTCAAACCATTTCATCTCAACCCTCCATCTCATTCTTCCCCCCAAGCATTGGAATATTCCTTGGCATATTCTTTCTCTCTTTTCTATGCCATGTGAGGAGATACACTTCTACCCCTTCCAAATTACCCTATCTACACTTTAAACCCTTGGTAATTTGGTTTCTCTTTAAACACTTCACAAATGATTTTCCAAATTGGCTATTTGAGTTGGTAAACCTTAGAATGATTAATGTAAAGGTTTAGTGTGAAGTACAATTGGGGGTTTAGCAAGGTAAGGTATTTATAATGCCAAACACCCAAAGCCTCGGGAATATTTTTCCTGGGTGTCTGGCGCGCCTCCCACGCGTCAACGCGTGGATGACGCACCGGCCTCGGTAATATATTCCCAAGTTGGGTCTTTGCCTATAAATACCATGCCTTACCTCTTGTATTCCTCACCCCTTGCCATTATTCTTTCTCTCTAAATTCTTTCTCTCTAAACACTCTCAAATCTCTCAATCTCTCTATCTCTAATCTTGTGTTCTTGATTTTCACACTAACATCTTTGGAAGAACACATATCTTTGCAAGGGAAGTATCACAAGAACCTAATCCACTCTTGTGATTGTGTCGAGGGTCTTCTTTTTTATACCCTTTCTATTACAATTGAGTCTCTAGGTTAGGTTAGAACTTGATTGAACAAACATTCATTCATTCATTCAATTGTTTGTAAGGGAAGTCTTGTGTCTTGGTGACCAAGCCTAGATCATTAGGGATCTAGTTAGGGTTTGACACTTTCGGGTGGAAGTCTTGGTAGTGATCTTTGTGATCCTTAGGTAAAGTTGAATCGTGAGATTCTTTGGGTGGTTTTCGAGGGCGGAATACTGTTGGTGAGTAACTCCTTCTTTGTGGGCATCGATATTGGTGAATATTGGTGGAGTGAATTGTAACGGTTTGTAGTCCACCAAAAGGATTATACTAGTGAATAGTACAGGAGTCGCGGATTCACAACTGGATGTACGGATGGTATAAACCCCCCATCCCGAACCAGTATATATCGTGGTGTCTTTCTTTTCTCGCTTTATATACTTTGTTTGTATTTGTGGTTGTTTGGATTGATTTATAACCACTTGGTGTTCTCTTTGGCTAAAAGTTTTTTCAAACATCTAAAAAGCCTAAGAAACCGTATTCACCCCCCCCCCCCCCTTTACGGTTCTACAATTGGTATCTGAGCGGTATACTCAAGTTTTTGAGCGTTAAAGCCTTCCCGAGAAGTCGTTTTAAGTCAAAAACTTTTTTCCCAAAAATCTAAAATCCTAACTAAGGTTTTTGGAAAAGTGGAGTATTGACCCATGGCTCAAGAGAACTATGTTGAGGGGTGTTCTATGCAAAGACCACCTTCGCTAGAAACCGATGGGTTTTGCTTTTGGAAAACCCGATTCAAAATCTATGTTAGGTCTAAAGACCTTGATTTGTGGGAAATCATCCAAAATGGAAACTTTGAGTTTATGGTGGAAGACTCGGAGACAAAGTTGTTGGTGAAAAAGCTACACTTGGATCTTAATGATGAAGCCAAGACGTTGATCTACAATGCTCTACCTCGAAGGGAGTTCGAGAGAGTTCATGTTTTCAAGACCGCCAAGGAAATTTGGCACTCTCTCATCATCACTCATCAAAGCAACTCTCAAGTGAAAGATTGCAAGATCGATTTACTCATACAACAATATGAGAAGTTCTAGATCTCGGATGAAGAAACCATTGATAATGGGTACACAAGGTTCAATGCTATAATCACTAGCCTCACGCTCTTGATCCTAGCTTCTATAACAAGAACCATGTGAGAACGTTTCTTCGAGCACTTCCAGTGAAGTGGAGGCCAAAGGTGACGGCCATAGAAGAAGCCAAGAATTTGGCGGAACTACCTCTTGAAGAGCTCATTGGAAATCTCAAAGTCTATGAGATGATTCTTGAGAACGACAAGGCGAGTACCAAAGACAAGAAGGAGATGGTTAAGTCTTTGGCTCTTAAAGCTAAAGTTACTAGTACCCAAACTAGTAATGATAGTGATGGTCAAGAGGATAGCAATGAAGAAGATGATATGGATGACGAAGAGTATAATCTTATGGCTAAGAACTTTCCGAGGTTCTTTAGGAAAGGTGGTAACATTGGTAGAAGAAATTGGTTTGGAAACCGAGATAATGGTGGAAGGAACAACTTTGGGGGAAACTGAAGTGGTGACAACAAGGTTGGTGAAAGCTCAAGACGCACACAAGGTTGCTACAATTGTAGAGAAAAGGGTCATTTCATCAATGAATGCCCTAAGCCAAGGGTGAACAAGGCATTCGTTGGAGGAGCATGGAGTGATAGTGAAGATGAAGATCAACCAACAAATGACGCTACGTGTCTTATGGCTCAAGAAAAATTTGAGGTATATCTAAACCCTTCCTCTTCTAATAACTTAGATATTATTAATTTGCAAAAGGAGAATGAGGAACTAGTTAAGTTTAATGATAATTTTAGAAAAACCCTTGATAAAGCTCTCAAAGAAAAATGTCTTCTTGAATTAGAAAATGTTAAATCTAAAGAAAGGGTTTGTGAACTCGAAAGTAAAGTGAAAACACTAGAACATTGCAAAGGGGTGATTGAACCTTGTAAAAATTGTGAAGTACTCACTCTTGAGGTTAACTCTTTGAATGAAAAAGTGTTGGAACTTCAAAAAGAATCACTTAGCTTTTCAAAATATAAAAAGAGCACAAATGGTTTAAAAGAACTAATAAGTCGGCAAAAGGTGTCTCAAGATAAGGGAGGTCTTGGATTTTTTAAACAAGGTACAACCACTCCTATAAGCCTAACAAAACCTATAACATTTGTAAAGGCTAAAGAAAACGAGGTTCCAAAAATCCCCGAGGCTGACGCGTCAACGCGCCATCAACGCGCCAGGCCTCTGAGGAAAATTGGATCTCCGATAAATAAAGTCATTAAACCAATTACTCCTCAAGCTCCTCTTGTAAGTACTCGAGGTAATCAAGCTCCCATTGCAAGAAGAGAAAATCCAAAACAATTTTGTAACTCAAGCTCTCGCAATGGACTTGGATACTCACAACCTCGAGTAAATCATAGACCACTTTTGCCTACACCTAATATGAGATCTTCTACCTCATACAACCAAAGACCATCTTTTCAAAATAACCAAAGAAGAAATTTTTCTAACTATGGTCGAAGATCTTCTCAATACCAATACAACAATTACCAAAGGAGAGACAACTCCCATTCAAACCGAAACTTCTTTAGACCTCAAACATATCATAACTATAGACCAAGTTATCAAACTCAAAATGACTATCAAAACAATCCTTGGTCCGCCTTCTCTAAATTTGGTATTGAGATATTATGTGTCTTGCTTCAAGACCTAAGAATGTTTAACTTGGGCACTTTAAATGCTAACCAAAATGGACCCAAGAAACAATGGGTACCAAAGGCATGAGTTATACTTTTGTTGTAGGTTTGCCTAAAAAGTGATCTACAACCGGATGAGTGGGTAGTGGATAGTGGTTGCACTAAACACATGACAGGGAATAGAAGATTGTTCACATCATACACGGCGTATAATGGCAATCAAGTAATTTTTGGAAGCAAACTTAACGGCAAAATTGTCGGCAAAGGTAATGTCCTTCATGACTGTCACACCCCCAATTTACCTGACTTGCAGCGGAATGGAATGCCTGGGAGTGTAACTGTCATAGCACCATAACAAGGAAATATTGAACGACCTAAAGTGTCGTTTGGAAAATACATATCGTTTGATTTATTTAAAAGCATCCAGTGCTACAAAACATAGGTCCCCAAAGGTTGAAATGTTTACAGAAAACAAGTTCAGGAAATGTCAAACGATAATTTACACAAGTGCATGAAAAATCCAAAATGTAGTGCGTCATCCCTGGCACACCCTAATGTGACTCCATGCATGTAATATGATAATGCCTTAGTTACCTGAAAATACATTGCGAAAACGGTCAACACGAATGTTGGTGAATAATCATAGGTTTGTAAGTTAAATCGTATGTACATAAGCCACAAGTATAAAGTAAACCGACAAAAATGTCAAAAATGCTACATTGTCTCTTAAGCTCATGACCCCGAAGCTAGACGTACTAAATCCTGCCCCAAATGAGTGTTTACCAGACACTCAATAAATTAGAAATGAAATGCATTCGTAATTCCGTTGGAGCAACCCAAACACGAATGGAGGAGTCACCCTCAATAGATCTATTCACTCACTCTCGCTCGTACTGTAATTAACGGTCCATGAAATAAAGGGGACTTGTCGTGTCGTGGTAGCAAGGCAACTTAAGCAATGTAAGGAATTTGTAATACTTGGGCATGTACGAAAGTAATTGATGCAATGTATTCTCCCCCGTGGGATTTGAAATCAAATAAGTAATTGAAAACGGGGCCATGAAAACTCACCTTAAGTGTTGATACTGATGATAATATGAAGTGAACAACAATGCACGGTTAGCTGCCGCAACCTAATATGAATGATGAACGATCTCATTTAGATCACCAAATGATGTTATGAATGTCCATGCACATGTTCATATACCACTTTACTCTTTGAAAAAAAAAACACTTGTGTTATCAAAAATATATAATCCAAGAATTTGGAAAAATATTGCTATTAGAAAATATAATAAGCTAGTTGTAATATATATATACTTATATATATATCGTATGTTTCCATGTCAGTGTTGAAATACTCGGGTCGTAATCCTTGAAATACCGCCTTGAAATGATGAAAATATACTTGTAATAACTAATACTACATTAGTTATAAAACTTGGTACTTAATATTATTTCTAGCTTATAAAAGTACTTCGTAGTTTTAGTGCCAATTTTTATTAAAAGCTGTCAAATAAAAATGGGTTTAGCCGATATTCAAACGTGAATATCTTTGTCGTTACTTGTCCGTTTTACTTGTTCTTTATATCCACGGTTACGTCTTAGTATGTAGTAATATATTTTGGAAAGCTCGGCTCCTCCGGGTTACGTCTAAAGTCTCTTTTTGTCCAATGAAAAACGTCCAACAGCAAACATTTTTCAGAAAAATACTTTTCGTCAACAATCTTGCAAAAATCATAACTTCTTCGTTATATACTCTTTTTAATCCGTTCTTTCGCCTACGGATTCGTTTTTGAAAGTATTTTCTAAAAATTTTGCCAAAGTTCCCTTGGTGTTTACTATTTTCCAGGTTTTCACAAAATGGGACAGCATGCCAAAAACATGTTCCAAATCAAGTTTTCAAGGTTTATAACTAATTTCTACCATCACCAAACCTCTTGTAATCACCACATAGCTAATCTAATCCTACCATACACCTTCTTAGGGTGCCATGGACTCCTAACCAAGTTATTATAGCAAGGGGATTCATAAATAAAAAGTTAGGGTTTGTATGTTCCATTTTTGACAAAATAAATGGTGGTATAGCTAGTTGTTCATGGTTTTTAGCATGGAACTCATGCAATACAAGTAAATATAAGATGATTCATGTAAAAATAAAGTTGATAACTTACTTGATAAAATGAGATGATTAGATGATTAGTATGCTTGGATTACTTGTGTTTTTCTTGATTGATTCTTGATTAGGCAAGTATAATGAACAAGTTTGGTGTTTTAGCTTTTGAAAAACCTTCACTTGATCTTGTGATTATTGTTGGGTCGTGGGTTTGCAAGAGAGGAAGAAGAGATGAGATGAATTTCTTTCTTATCTAAAAAATGAAGATATGATTCTAGGTTTTTGGTTAAGTATAAGTTTTAGAGGTTTATTAGTATTCTAATAAGAAGTTAATGCATGGGGTTAAAGGGGTGTTCAAGTGGCCGGTTATGGTGAGCCAAGGGGGGGGGGGGGGGTAGGGGTACTTGGTATTTAATTAGGAATCTAGTGTAACGTTAAGTGTTATTACGTGTTATTCGTTAAAATCGGGTACCGGGTTTAATAGCAATAAACGTTCACGAAGTTAACCGGGATGAAATAATGTTATAATAATGATAAAAACATATTAAAAATATGTTGGGTACATTTACTGAGTGATCGGGTGATTATTGTTTAGTTTACACGAAAACCGTCGTTATATTCATACGCGTACGTTATAAATAAAATAAATTTCCAAAATACAGGGTAACTGAATGTTATAACTTTTATGATGTTAAAATGGATATAAAAATATGTCGGGACCATTGTGGGAATATTTAGATATATTCGTCGTGTATAAACCGGGTGTTAACGTTTACTATAAATACTTATACGAAAAAAACGTTAAATGTATCAAATATATAAATTTGAAAATCCTGAGAGTGGTATAACATGAAAATGCTGTTATGATGATATGCAGACTATCTCCAGTCCGTATGCAGTGTCCTTAGCACTAATGAAATGAATTCGCACCTAAACCAATCCGGTTACGCGAATTTGAATACCCGTAAACTAAATTTACGATGAAATGAGTAATGCAAGTGAATAGTGAAAACTTTTCCGGAAATGAATAGTGTTCAGTGAATAGTAAATTTCCCAAAAGTTTCTCAGAATATCAAATTGACCTCAAAAACGATGAATAGTAAAACGATGAATAGTGTTTTGATGAATAGTGATTTATGAATAGTAAAAAGTCGAAGTTTGTGAAGATGACCTGAAACGGTAAATGACCTGAAATGGTGAGTTGTGACATCCGCCCACCCAAATAGGAATTCAGTCCCTGAATTCAGCTAGTGTTGGTCTCGGTAATAGGTTTGGTGAAAAGGTGTGGATACTTGCATTGCATTTGGTCCTCTCGTTCCTAAGTAAACTCGGTTCCTCTTCGAGAATTCCAGCGAACCTTAACGATCGGAATTCTACTCTGCTTTAACTGTTTGACCTCTCGGTCCATGGTTTCAACTGGTTCCTCCACAAAGTTAAGTTTGTCATTTAGCTGAATCTCTTCTAATGGTATAACGGATGACTCATCTGAAAGGCATTTCTTAAGGTTTGAGACAACTAATCCATACCGATAACAACGTTAAAACTTCCAAGTTCTACGGGCATAAGGTCTATATTGTATGGGTGATTTAGGAAATTGATGGTGCAACCACGGATAACGGTGTTGGTGTTAACTAAAGACCTATCGGCTAATTCAACAATATAGGGAATGTCTAAAGTAGTTGGTTCTATGTTAAGTAAAGGTGCAAATGTAATAGATATAAAACTTCTATCCACTCCTGAATCAAATAAAATGGATGCATAACGATTATTAACGAGGAACGTACCCGTAACAACATTCGGGTCCTCACGGGCATCTTCTCCTCCCATAACATAAGCCCTTCCTCGAGCTACTCCTCCTTGATTTCCAGCTCCTTGATTCTTCCTCTTTGGGCACTCACCCCTAAAGTGTCCAATTTCTCCGCAGCCATAACATGTTACTGGTGGTTTCTGATTGTCACCCAAGTTTGGAATCCTGCAATCTTTGGTGTGGTGGCCAACCTTCTTACAGTTGCCACATGTATCTGGGCAACGACCTGGGTTATGGTGTTTCTGACACTTATCACACTTGGGTAGAATTCCAGCATACCCTCTCCCTTCAGTAGGTCCTGCAGCATAGGCCCTTGCCACTTCCTGCCTCTTAGGTGGTGGCTGAATAGCATTTCCACCTTGGTTACCGTCAAACCTCCTTTTGTTGTTGTTATTGTTGTTTGGGTTGTTGTTTCGGTTGTTGTTGTTGTTGTTTGCAGCAGATTTTCCTTTCAACACTTGGACCATAAGTTTCTGAGTTATACGAATGGCCTCTTCCATTGATTGTGGGTCAAAAGACATCACATCCCCTCGGATGCTTTCGGGTAGTCCTCAAGTAAAATTCTCCATCTTTTTCTCATCATCCGGAACCATAGTTGGACATAGTGTAGCCAACTCCTGAAACTTCCTGATATAAGTCTCAATGTCATCACCCTTTGTTATCAGCTCATAGAATTCGGTTTCCAACTTTTGCACCTCAGTACGAGGGCAAAACTTCTTAGTCATCAGCTTTTTGAATTCAGCCCAAGTGAGTTTGTAGGCATTCTCCATACCAATAGGCTGAGCATACGAATTCCACCAAGACATGGCTTCATCCAGCAGCATTCCTGTAGCAAACTTTACCTTGTTAACCTCCTGACAACCACACATGAGAAAAACGTTCTCAGTCTTCTCAAACCAGCGGATTAAAGCAACCGCTCCCTCAGTGCCCTTATACTTGATAGGATCACTAATCTTGAAATCCTTCCAAGTACATTCACGCCTAGTAGTGGGTTGAACCACTTCAGTAGTAGGTGGAACCTCAGCAGCCCTAGCAGCAACTTCAGCTCTTTCAGTCTCCAGAGCTTCTGCTATACTATCCCTGACCAACTTGCGGATAGCTGCTTGTGTCATAGCGGGTGTTTCTGATGTAGCCTTTGCTTTCTTTGGCGCCATACTTCTGATAAATAATAATCGACAACAACCATGAGAAAATTATAATAGAAATATTCATCGTACAAAAATATACGCCCACAACATGTATATATACAACCAAAACAAGTATAAATACAACCACGACATGTACAAGTACAACCACAACCTGTAATAAATACGTTAACCATAAAGAGCAACCATGAAACATCATAAATATAATCACAACACATGAATATAATACATGAAAATTTCGGCCTACATGGACCGATATATATATAGCACAACATTTCCAACATAGTAGAGTCGCACTTGATATATTTGTTTGTACAACAACCAAAAGACTACAAGTTCTTGAACTACGTCCCACACCTCGGGACTAGGAAATAGTAAAAGCTAATATAATACCAGTCTATGCCTAGGCTCCTCCAGGTGCTCTAGATGGTCCAGGCTCTCCCCTCAAGCGGCGAATCTCACGATCCATCGCAACCACGATCTCCTCCAGATGCTGAACTCGTAACTGAGAAGAAACATCCCTGCCCTCCAAAATGACCAACCTCTCTCGAAGCAATGCCAACTGATCTACCTGCTCCCACTGAGTCTCCTGTGTCGCCTGAGCTCTATCTCTAATCTCAGGTAACTCATCCCTAAGTAGCTCAATCTCCTCCTGGTGCCTCAACTGTCGTGCCTCGAGTCCATGGTATGTCACATCAATACCAACCCTGCCCTGAACCAAATCCTCAACCTGCTCCTCGACAGTCTCAAGTCGAGTAGTAATGATCTCATCAACTCTATACCCCAACCTATCTACTTGCTCCTGCTGAGCACCCATCTGATCCTCTAATGTGACAGCTGTAGGGCTCCTAGCCGCAGCCGCTCTAGAACTCTCACCTATGTGGTATACTGGTGGTGGTTCTGCTGATTCTGACTCTGTAGGGGTAGGTGAATCTGGAGTGGTAAACCTAACACGCTTCCTAAGCGGCAAAAGTGAGGTGGATATAGGGGTAGCAGTGGGTATGGCTGGTGGTGGTGGTGTAGGCACAGTAGGACTAGGGAGGGTCCTATAAGTAGATGTAGCATAACGAACTCTCTTCCTAGCAGTCTGGATAGTCTTATCCCTAGGAAACATAAGTCTCGGCTCAGACTGGATAGTAGTAGTAGGAGATGGTGTGTCTGTGGGTACACGGGTGAGGATGTCATCAAGTGGTGCAGTAGGATGGACATGAGGAGTAGGAGCTGTCTCCTCCTCCTCGAAAGGCTCTGTGTCATCACCTGATGCCAAAAGTGGCAACTCAGGTACAATAGGACTAGGTGGTGGTGAACGGGCTGTAGAAGACATAGAGTCTTCAATATCGGAGTCTGTGATGGTGTACAGTATAACAACATTTGGGTTTGCAGACATGGTTCTGTGATAATCAAGGTGAAATAAAATAAATAACTCATAATGAAATCACCATAAACAATGAACATGCACTTATGATGAATGATGAGATGCTATGATAATGTGGTTATAGTCTAGGGTCAATGATACATCCTAGTTCTCTATAACCTTAGCTCTGATACCAATCTGTCACACCCCCAATTTACCTGACTTGCAGCGGAATGGAATGCCTGGGAGTGTAACTGTCATAGCACCATAACAAGGAAATATTGAACGACCTAAAGTGTCATTTGGAAAATACATATCGTTTGATTTATTTAAAAGCATCCAGTGCTACAAAACATAGGTCCCCAAAGGTTGAAATGTTTACAGAAAACAAGTTCAGGAAATGTCAAACGATAATTTACACAAGTGCATGAAAAATCCAAAATGTAGTGCGTCATCCCTGGCACACCCTAATGTGACTCCATGCATGTAATATGATAATGCCTTAGTTACCTGAAAATACATTGCGAAAACGGTCAACACGAATGTTGATGAATAATCATAGGTTTGTAAGTTAAATCGTATGTACATAAGCCACAAGTATAAAGTAAACCGACAAAAATGTCAAAAATGCTACATTGTCTCTTAAGCTCATGACCCCGAAGCTAGACGTACTAAATCCTGCCCCAAATGAGTGTTTACCAGACACTCAATAAATTAGAAATGAAATGCATTCGTAATTCCGTTAGAGCAACCCAAACACGAATGGAGGAGTCACCCTCAATAGATCTATTCACTCACTCTCGCTCGTACTGTAATTAACGGTCCATGAAATAAAGGGGACTTGTCGTGTCGTGGTAGCAAGGCAACTTAAGCAATGTAAGGAATTTGTAATACTTGGGCATGTACGAAAGTAATTGATGCAATGTATTCTCCCCCGTGGGATTTGAAATCAAATAAGTAATTGAAAACGGGGCCATGAAAACTCACCTTAAGTGTTGATACTGATGATAATATGAAGTGAACAACAATGCACGGTTAGCTGCCGCAACCTAATATGAATGATGAACGATCTCATTTAGATCACCAAATGATGTTATGAATGTCCATGCACATGTTCATATACCACTCTACTCTTTGAAAAAAAAAACACTTGTGTTATCAAAAATATATAATCCAAGAATTTGGAAAAATATTGCTATTAGAAAATATAATAAGCTAGTTGTAATATATATATACTTATATATATATCGTATGTTTCCATGTTAGTGTTGAAATACTCGGGTCGTAATCCTTGAAATACCGCCTTGAAATGATGAAAATATACTTGTAATAACTAATACTACATTAGTTATAAAACTTGGTACTTAATATTATTTCTAGCTTATAAAAGTACTTCGTAGTTTTAGTGCCAATTTTTATTAAAAGCTGTCAAATAAAAATGGGTTTAGCCGATATTCAAACGTGAATATCTTTGTCGTTACTTGTCCGTTTTACTTGTTCTTTATATCCACGGTTACGTCTTAGTATGTAGTAATATATTTTGGAAAGCTCGGCTCCTCCGGGTTACATCTAAAGTCTCTTTTTGTCCAATGAAAAACGTCCAACAGCAAACATTTTTCAGAAAAATACTTTTCGTCAACAATCTTGCAAAAATCATAACTTCTTCGTTATATACTCTTTTTAATCCGTTCTTTCGCCTACGGATTCGTTTTTGAAAGTATTTTCTAAAAATTTTGCCAAAGTTCCCTTGGTGTTTACTGATTTTCCAGGTTTTCACAAAATGGGACAGCATGCCAAAAACATGTTCCAAATCAAGTTTTCAAGGTTTATAACTAATTTCTACCATCACCAAACCTCTTGTAATCACCACATAGCTAATCTAATCCTACCATACACCTTCTTAGGGTGCCATGGACTCCTAACCAAGTTATTATAGCAAGGGGATTCATAAATAAAAAGTTAGGGTTTGTATGTTCCATTTTTGACAAAATAAATGGTGGTATAGCTAGTTGTCCATGGTTTTTAGCATGGAACTCATGCAATACAAGTAAATATAAGATGATTCATGTAAAAATAAAGTTGATAACTTACTTGATAAAATGAGATGATTAGATGATGAGTATGCTTGGATTACTTGTGTTTTTCTTGATTGATTCTTGATTAGGCAAGTATAATGAACAAGTTTGGTGTTTTAGCTTTTGAAAAACCTTCACTTGATCTTGTGATTATTGTTGGGTCGTGGGTTTGCAAGAGAGGAAGAAGAGATGAGATGAATTTCTTTCTTATCTAAAAAATGAAGATATGATTCTAGGTTTTTGGTTAAGTATAAGTTTTAGAGGTTTATTAGTATTCTAATAAGAAGTTAATGCATGGGGTTAAAGGGGTGTTCAAGTGGCCGGTTATGGTGAGCCAGGGGGAGGGGGGAGGGGTAGGGGTACTTGGTATTTAATTAGGAATCTAGTGTAACGTTACGTGTTATTCGTTAAAATCGGGTACCGGGTTTAATAGCAATAAACGTTCACGAAGTTAACCGGGATGAAATAATGTTATAATAATGATAAAAACATATTAAAAATATGTTGGGTACATTTACTGAGTGATCGGGTGATTATTGTTTAGTTTACACGAAAACCGTCGTTATATTCATACGCGTACGTTATAAATAAAATAAATTTTCAAAATACTGGGTAACTGAATGTTATAACTTTTATGATGTTAAAATGGATATAAAAATATGTCGGGACCATTGTGGGAATATTTAGATATATTCGTCGTGCATAAACCGGGTGTTAACGTTTACTATAAATACTTATACGAAAAAAACGTTAAATGTATCAAATATATAAATTTGAAAATCCTGAGAGTGGTATAACATGAAAATGCTGTTATGATGATATGCAGACTATCTCCAGTCCCTATGCAGTGTCCTTAGCACTAATGAAATGAATTCGCACCTAAACCAATCCGGTTACGCGAATTTGAATACCCGTAAACTAAATTTACGATGAAATGAGTAATGCAAGTGAATAGTGAAAACTTTTCCGGAAATGAATAGTGTTCAGTGAATAGTAAATTTCCCAAAAGTTTCTCTGAATATCAAATTGACCTCGAAAACGATGAATAGTAAAATGATGAATAGTGTTTTGATGAATAGTGATTTATGAATAGTAAAAAGTCGAAGTTTGTGAAAATGACCTGAAACGGTAAATGACCTGAAATGGTGAGTTGTGACAATGACTCCATAGAAATTTCCAATGTTGAGCATGTTAGGGGTCTAAGTTTTAATTTGATTAGTATAAGTCAATTATGTGATGATGATTGTGAGGTCAAATTTACTAAGATAGATTGCACTATTAGTAAAAATGGTGTTATGTTAGCAAAGGGTCATAGAAGAAATAACTTATATACATGCGAGTTGGGTGATAACTCTAAGCAACACATATGCCTTACGTCCATGGTGGACAACTCAACGCTTTGGCATAGGAGGTTAGGTCACGCCAATACGAGGTTAGTCCAAAATTTAGCTTCTAACGAGCTAGTACGGAATTTACCAAAGTTGAGCTTTGAAAGGCATTATTGTGATACATGTCTAGGGAGTCAAGGACAAACCAATAATAGGAATATAAAGGAAGTGTCAACTAGTAAGATCTTAGAATTAATTCATTTGGATTTGTATGGTCCATCTCCGATCCAAAGTTATGGAGGAAACTTCTATACTTTAATGATCATATATGATTATTCAAATTACACTTGGATATTGTTCTTAGAAAACAAGGATGGTGTCTTGAATAAATTCAACATTTTAAGAAAGAAACTTGAAAACCTACTTGATTGTTCAATTGTATCAATTAAAACAAATCATAGTAGCAAATTTGTTAAAATGCAATTTGGAACCTTTTGTGAACAACATGGAATATCTTATAACTTATCGGGCCCGTTCACTTCTTAATCGCATGATATTGTTGAAAGAACACATCGTAAGTTAAGAAAGATGAGTCGTGCAATGCTTGACGAGCAATCCATTCCACAAAAGTTTTGGTGTCATGCCCTAGATACCGCTTGCTACATTTTTAATAGAGTCTACATAAGAAAGGTAATTAATAAAACACCTTATGAAATACTTAGGAATAGAAAACTAACCCTAGAAGATTTTAGAGTATTTGGTTGCAAAGTATTTATACTTAACACCAAAGAATATCTCACCAAATTCGACCCAAAGTTGTATGAAGGTGTGTTCCTAGGATACTCTCAAACTAGTAAAGCATACATAGTGCTTAACAAGGAAACAATGAGGATTGAGGAATCTCTCAATGTGACCTTTGATGAGAGCATGCCCGAGCCTAAATCATCTCCTTCGGTAGAAGATGATGTGATCAACAAACCTTTAGTTCAAGATCAAGAAAGGTCGCCAACATTACAAGTTAATGATTCGGATGAAGGCAATCCTAAAGAATTAAGAGAAGCGAGAGGTCATCCTATACAACAAGTCATTGGTGACTTGAATAAAAGGACACTTAGGTCACAAAACAAACAAGTCTAAGTTTTGGCATGACATTTTTCAAAAGTCCAAATTGCTTTGGGATAGGTTTTGATGCTAAAACATGCATCTTAGGAGAACAATCTTTAGGTGCTATTAGAGCTTATGTGATTAAGGCTTATGTGGAGGCATGGATGGAAGATCAATCAAATGACTTCCAAGAGGAAATATATGTATCAATTCATTATTCAAACTATGACTCATAAATATCCAAGATTCTACATGTCTATACTATGTGCTTGAACAAGAAAACTTGACACAAAATTATCTTGATTCATCTTGAAAATTTTATCTTTGATATGACAATTCTTCACAACTCACACTTGTGTTCAAGATGTTGTATCCAATTCATCTTGTTCTCCTTATATGATAAACTACATGCTACATACCCAAATTTAAATGAATAATGCCTCATAGCTTAAAATTTGATGCATAGCTTAATGATTTATGATGCATTCTTAATGGTAGGTAGCATATGTATTTTGTCCACATATCACAACTTAATCATCAACTAGATCACTCATTCCTCTTTGAATAACTTTTCTCATGATCATGTGATCCATGCACATTTACCTTTCCTATATATTCTCTTCTTCTGGATCTTCACAATTTGTACACCTAATGAGGAATCTTGGTACTAACTGCCTTAATACCCGTTGGATAATAAGTGTCATCACTCATATTTAAATCCCACTTTACTATTATTTAAGGATTAGAGATCTTGACTAGCATTACATCTTAAATCTCAATCTAAGTCAAAAATGTATAATCAACCACTTTCTCCAAACAATGTTCTTGACAATTTCATCCTCCCAAGTAATGACACTAATTCCTTGAGTGGAAACAATGGAAGTGAAGAAATTGCTAACAACAATGTTGTCCCTCAAACTACAACCAAGAATGATGGGATAGGAAATGGGTGGTTTATGCTAAACAATCAACAACAATATCCTAGGATCAACCTTGAAAAACTTTTGCAAGATGATGCTTGGAGCAATCCACAAAATGTTCAAGCCACATCACCCCTAACTAAGGGAATTGGTGATGAAGAAGTTTGGGAAAAGATAAGGAAGCCCTTAAGCCCAAAACTTCATGAAGGCAATCATGCAATTTGTTGCGAAAACACAATTGACATGCTTAATGCTATTAAGGATCATAGAGAAGAAACCCGTAAGATGCTCAAATCTCTTCATGACAGTGTTAAAATGCTTCAAGCATTAGCCTCAAACATGACATGCATTGTGCATCAAGATAGGGGTGTTGACACATGTGAGGACAATCTTGTAGATCACAAGAAATAGTCTCCTTATAACATGTATTGTCTTAGTGTGTTTGTTAGATGCATTTTGTGTATTTTGTGTTTCTTTGATCTCTTGGTACTACGATCTTGTTGTAACTTTAGCTCTCATGCTTTATTATAATAACAAATGCACTTCTCTCAACCTTGTCATGCTCAACTATTGGTTATTTGAGTCATATGGGACAAATACACACAAACACACACACACACACACACACACACACACACACACACACACACACACACACACACACACACATATATATATATATATATATATATATATATATATATATATATATATATATATATATATATATATATATATATATATAAATATATATATATATATAAAATATTGTGGACTAACCCATGTTGCAAGTCTCCAAATGGTAACCTAACCCATTTTGAAAACTTTCACATGTGAGGATTTCTTTGTTTGTTGCATGTTGTGATTTCTATGTGTAGCGAGGCCACCGCAAAGGTGAGGCTCTTGACCCATGGATCCCCACCTTGAAACAAGGGGGAGCAACGATCTAGGGGGAGCTATGTTCAAAGGAGAGCACATTTGATAGGCCCACCTGGGAGAGAAAAGTCAAGTGTTTAAAGTCTGTGGAAGTACAGGGAAATCCCCGGGTCGTTAAGTCCCAACGAGATTGAAATTGTATCTTAAACGTTTATGGGAATGAGTGGCAGTGAGGACAGTAACCAAAGATGATTTGGAATTGATTATGCTACTGATTACTTGGTATTTGAACAATTGAAACAGTATTAACAATAATAGAAACACATATATGATTACACAAACAAAAATCAGAAATCAGAATTGATTACAGACTGAAGAAAAGGTGAGTTTTAAACAATTTAAAACTACAGGGGGTGCAAATGAAAATTTTACAAACTTAATTATAAAAGAAAATGAAATTAAAAAGAAAATTATTTTTTTGAGTATTTTATTATTTAATATTAATTATTTAATTAAAAACTATTTAACTATTTAATTTAAACTATTTAAAATATGCTAAAATGATTTATACTACAAATTTAAACTAGAAAATTGCAAAATTAATTCCTAAAAATATAAAATAACTTAAAATAAATTTAAAAACTAAAAAATACCTATTTTTGTCTTTTTGTGGATTTTCTATTAATTAAATACTAATAATATTAATTAAACTATTTAAACTATTTTAAATTACTAATAATACTAAAAATGAATTAGAAAATTATAGAAAAATTTATAAATCTAATTAACCATCACAGGAGTCCTAAAAAATCATAAAAAACTTATGAAAATTAATTTTAGACTATTTTACTAATTATTTACTTATATATTAATTAATATCTAATTTAACTAAATTAATTAAGAAAATTAGAAAATTAACAGTAGAAATTAATAAACTATTTTCTAAAAATATCTAATGATTTATAAAACTTAGGAAAAATTTGAAAAGGTACTGTTGTTAACAAAAACTTTATAAAAGTATTTAATTACTAATATTACTTAATTATTTAATCACACTAAAATTAATTCTAATAATTATTAAATTAAAAGAGAAAAATCTAGGAAAATTACTGAAAATACGTTAAGATGAAAGAAAATTAAGAAAAATATAAAAATGATGAAGTGCTTATTAATAAGCTGAAAAAAAATTAAAAGATAAATCCTATTAAATAGAAGCTATCACTATTTTTAAATTTGGTTTTATTGGTTTTTCTTATTGACAGATGATTATAAGCTAAAAATAGAAAACTTTTATGAAGACACTTTTGATATAGCTTATTAATAAGCTGTGTGCACCCCCTTAGTTTTTAACAGTTGACTTAATAGTTTATTAGGACTTGTGATTTTTAAAAAAGCTAGGAAATGAACAAATAAGCCACAACAGATGAATATTAACTTGAAATAGGACAAAAGGCACAAATAAGCACTATGGATAAGCTGTTTATGAACCAATAAGCACTTAACAAAACACTAGGCCAAAACAGGCCTCAAACAGGGACTTTTGGACCTCTGTGGAGTCCACAGAAGTCAAGGGGGTCCAAAGTAAGGATTGACCTACCAAAGTGAACTGGTCAACTTTCAAATAAGCCAATAAGCTGGGATTATTGCTTATTTTTTAGCACTGGGTGAAGCTTGGATTATGGGCTCAAACACTGAGTCACTCAGTGTACTTAGAGAAATGGACAACCTAAAAGCTACTTGCAGCCCTATCAAATATGCTTGAAATGGTGAAATAAGCCCTGAAGTGTCAAGATGGGCTGCTTGGCTTTCCAAAAAGCCAATAAGATAAGGGTGGGGCCCAGTAATGAATCAGCTATGGTCTTGGGAATATTGGTCAATTTTCTGTGCATAGGGCATGTACTTGCCCTGCAGGTCACTTTAAGAAAGTGTAGGGCCCACAAAAAAAATGTGGAGTTTGTTAGACTCCTTGGACCGTTTTGAGCACTAGGGTTAAACAATAACAATGACAATAACATGCAGCGGAATAAGAACAAATCAAAGTTATTGACAACAAGGTTTTTCCCAATCACCTCCAATTATTATTTGATTAGAATAATAACATGTTACCTAATGTAAGAGGGATCTAAGACACCTCAGACCTTAGAGGATTTGAACTAACACTAACTAGTTCTAGGCGTTTATAGTTTGCACGCCCTAGAACACACACACACACACACACTTTTCTGATATTTACATTGTGGAAGACGTATGAAAACCTATACCCTATGTCTCTTTATATAGAGAGATATTAGGGTTTACAAATAGATAAGGATAAAACTAAATATAGAATATTATCAAAATCGTTTCTTCATAATAGAATATTTCCTGTATCTTTATTCTTTGTAGCTTTCTCTCTTTGTCATCTTTAGCCCTTCTTGTTTCATTCTTTTATTTATTTTGTCACATCAAATCTAGAATCCCAACAAAAAATCACAAAAATAAGCCAACAACAGATTATTGTAGATAAGTTGAGGGACTCATATCTGTGAAAAGCTTAGGGTCTAGTTTTCAGTCTAAAAATCAGGAAAATTCCTACAAATTTTGGATTTCTGTAAAGAGGTCTAATTTGACTTTTTGAAATATTAAGCTAAGTTGACTTTTATGAAACTCTACCTAGATTTAAGCACTGATTAGGTTATGTTAAGCTATGATAATACTAAAGTAAGCTAGAACAACTACTTGTGAAAGGATTTGATGAGATTTGGACTCAAAATGATTTACAGATAACAAATCAGGTGAGATCAAAAGGTATTTTGACTTTTTTATGAAAGACCAATGGTTTTTATGATTGAACTAAGTCATTAGAACCTAAAGTGACATATCTGAGCTCAAAACAACAACTAGAACACCCTTGATCACACAGAACCTAACTGAGCCAAACACTCCTTACACTGATTCAACACATGATTTTCAAAAGGATTTGGAGATTTAGACCACTAAACTGACTTATAAGCACTTATATTGATTAATTAAGCTGAAATGAACAAATAGAAACAGCAATTAACAAGTAATACTACAAATGACCAATTATACTAATTTAACTGTGTAACTTGGATTTTTAGAAACTACAAATTTTAATGAACAAGCTCTCTATTTTAAGCTACAATATGACTAAATAACACCAAATAAGCACAAACAAACCAAATAAGCAGTGAAATAAGCAATGCTACAGTAGAAACAAAGAAATGAGATTATGAGCTAACAAGGTGCAATCCTGCCAAAATTATGAACCAAGTACCAAAGAATCACTTCCTATAAGCCTTCCACAAGGAAACTAACCCAGGGCAATCCACAATTCACCTTGCTCCAGCTTGAATCTCCTTTATACCTCAACTTTGACTTTTGTTGACTGCTTTTTGTATTTTTGATTTATTATAGCTAGATTGTTTTTTAAGGTTTCTAAAAGCTTTGTTAAGCTTTCTGGGAGCCTAAGTGAGCTTAAGAGTCCATATGATCAACAGCAACAACAATAAAGCTTAATAATAATTTTGAAATAAAAGAGAAATTGGCATAAACTGAGATAGAGATTAAAACTTGAAATTGATTAATGAAACAGTTGAGATTACACTTGATTTCACTAGTACAATGCTTAAAAGCTTGATTTTTAACAGAAAATGGAAACTACAAATTAAACAAAAGGATTAAAACTAAATTATACTACACACTTGCTCTTCTGCCTTCTCCTTCTTTATATAGGCTTCAATTAGGGTTTATGCACCCCTCTGAGCATTTCCCAGCAACCTCTAGCCATTAGATTGGCTTCATTTGATCTCAAACATTAAATTGGTTTTTGGCGGGAAATGTTGTTTTGGCATATTATCTGTGTTTGCGTGTAATATGGGGGGCATTTATTGTGGAGGTGATGTTAGGTGAGGGTGGTGGGGTGGTGATGATGTTTTTGCAAGTGGTGATGGAGAGGGGAGGTGGTTTTGCAGAGGTGGTGGACGGTTTTGTGGGGGAAGGGTGGTTTGGTCAAACGGGTTTGACCGTTTGATTTTTTAAAACGGTTTTAGGAAGTTGGGCTCAGGGGTTGGCTTTGGAAGGGTGTTGGGCTGGGTGGTGTTAGTTGTTTGGATTGGATTTGGTTTTGGGGCTTATATAATAAAAAGGGTCCGGTTGGTTTATTTATTATCACAAGGACCAATTTTTTAATTTACCGAAAGTTTAGGGGTTTGGTTTGGCATTCTTCCAAAGTTATCACAAGGATGTATCTTGCCAATCTTGAATAGTATGAGGACCATATGTAGATTTTTTCACTTTTACCCTTCAGGGACTATTCCTGCCAAACTTGAAACTTCAGGGACCAAACATGTAGTTTCACCAAACTTTCCAACTAAGGACCATTCCTGCCAAAGATGAGTAGTACAAGGACAAAAATTGATTTTCTCAAAGTTTTTACATCCCAGGGACCATTTTTGTCAATTTTGCAAAGTTGAGGGACTAAACTTGTAATTTTGTGAAACTTTGCACCAAAGGACTAATTATGTTATTTGTGATTCAAAAAGGACCTTTGGTGACTTTTTCATGTTTTTAGAATAACCAGGGACTAGTTTTGACAAGTTTTGAAAGTTGAGGGACTGAAACTGCCAATTATGCAAACTTTGTTCATATTTCATCTGTTTTTGATCATTTTGCATCTGAAACATATAAAACACACTTCTGGGATAATTTCAGTATTTTGATGCATATTGGAGTGTTTTTGGATGTTTTGGCAGCTCAGATTAGGTAAAAATGATGAGTATTTACACACTCATCAATCCCCCACACTAAAATATTGCTAGTCCCTAGCAATCTTTTGAGAAAAATTAATGGATTTGAAGTCTCTTTACCAAAAGCCATTACTTCTGGAGTAGCCAAATGTTTCAGCTCAAGTAAGAACTATGGTACACTGATAACCATATGATTTTGAGCAAATCATCAACTGTCAACGGATTTGATTTGTCTTTACCAAAAGCCGTTTGCTTCTGGACTAGCCAACTCTTTGATGGAAATAAAGTCATCATCTTGGTGAGCTGATTACCAAGTATGGTTTTTCCACTGCCTTTACCACAAGCCATAACCTTGTGGGCTAGCCAACTTTTCACGATTAAAGATATGGTGAGTTGAATCCCATACAATTTTGGGCAAATTGTCAGCCATCAACGGTTTTGAGATATCTTTACCAAGAGTCGTTTGCTCCTGGATTAACAAGTCCTTTTGTGGCTTAGACAAGGCGGACTGATAACCATATAAATTTTGAAATAAAGTGAAAATTTTTTAAAATTTTGGCTAAAAACAGGGGTACTAGAAGATATAATGTGATAAAATTTGCTAGAATTTCCCCCCCCCCCCCCACACTTAGAGTTGAATATTGTTCTCAATATTCAAAGTCCCGGCTATCATGCTGACTCTTTGAACGGAAAGGGATAATATTACAAGCTAAATGTGGAAATAACAATTTTCACTTTATTTATATAGATATATACACACATTTTTTTAGATATATACATGGTGAACCATAGCAGGGGTAACTTCCCCCACACTTAGGGTGAAAACCCCTTATACATGCTACTGTTTCTGTTTATCGAGTCGCTAGCTTAACTCGATCCCCGAATTCATTGGTTCGTGGGGAAAGTTTGGAGATCCGGGACAACCATTGGTGGTATGTCCCCTCCAAAGTAGTGCTTTAACCGATGGCCATTCACTTTGAAGTTGGAACCGTCAGGTTGAGATAACTCAACAGTTCCATATGGAAACACTTTTGTTACAGTGAATGGCCCAGACCAGCGAGTTTTAAGCTTTCCTGAGAATATCTTCAATCGTGAATTGAAGAGAAGGACTTTGTCACCGATGTTGAAAACACTTTTTTTTAATTTTGGAGTCATGTATCTTCTTGGTTTTTTCCTTGTAAATCAAAGAATTCTCATAAGCTTGATCACGAAGTTCGTTTAATTCGTTTAGTTGAACCTTGCGGTGATCACCCGCTGTGTGAAGGTCGAAATTTGCATGTTTTAAGGCCTAGTAGGCCTTATGTTCTAATTCGATCGGAAGATGACATGCTTTCCCGTACAGTAGCTTATAAGGGGTACATCCGATGGGTGTTTTGTAAGCTGTGCGGAAAGCCCATAGTGCATCATCCAGCTTATCCGACCAAGAGGCACGGTTTTCTCCCACTGTCCTCTCCAAAATTCTCTTAATACCCCGATTCGAGACCTCCACCTGCCCACTTGTTTGTGGGTGGTATGCAGTAGAAAGACGGTGAGTTACACCGTATTTCAACATCACTATTGCAAATTGTTCATTGCAGAAGTGTGTGCCACGATCACTGATAACGGCACGAGGAGTCCCGAATCTGGCAAAGAGAGACTTCAAAAATTTAACGACTACTCGGGCATCATTGGTGGGTAAAGCTTTTGCTTCAACCCATTTTGACAGATAGTCGACAACCACGAGTATGTATTTATTCCCTCGTGAAGACGGGAACGGCCCCATAAAATCAATGCCCCACATATCAAATATTTCACAGACTTGGATGGCATTTTGCGGCATCTCATTCTTTTTGGAAATATTCCCGTGACGCTGGCAAGCCTCACATGTTTTGATAAGTTCATGGGCGTATTTGTAGATTGTGGGCCAAAAGAATCCCAAATCAAACACCTTTTTGGCGGTGTAGTTTGGGTTATGATGTCCCCCCGTGGGTCCATCATGCCTGCTTTAAGAATTTCCATGGCTTCTTGGCCATGGACACACCATCGGATGACTTGATCTGCAAAGATTTTGAATAAGTAGGGGTCGTCCCAGAAGTAATGTTTTACATCTTTAAAGAATTTTCTTTTCTATTGGGACGACATCCCTTTCACAACGAAATTACCCGCATGGTAATTTGCAAAATCGGAAAACCATGGGGTAGTGGTATCATCCTGGGTAGAGATTAGGTTGAGAGTCTCAAGAGGAAAGGATTCCCTAACCGGGATAAGTGATCAGCTGCAAGGTTTTCTACTCCTTTTTTGTCTCGTATGATTATATCGAATTCCTGAAGGAGCAGGACCCAACGGAGCAGTCTTGGCTTTGCGTCCTGTTTAGTAAACAGGTATTTCAAAGCCGAGTGGTCCGTATACACCACACATCTTGGTTAGGATTAAGTAAGGCCTAAATTTCTCAAAGGCATATACCACAGCTAATAATTCTTTTTCTGTGATGGTATAGTGCGTTTGAGCTTCAATCATGGTCTTACTTGCGTAGTGTATTGGCTGAAAATGTTTTGTTTTGCGTTGCTTCAGAACTGCACCAATAGCGAAGTCGCTAGCATCGCATATAAGTTCGAAGGGTAAGTCCCAGTCGGGGGCAACAAGGATCGGTGCCTCGGTGAGCCTTTTCTTTAAAGTAGAAAAAGCTTCGACGCACTCGGGGGAAAAGATGAAAGGAGCTTCCTTTTCAAGAAGATGAGTCATGGGCCGAGCTATTTTGGAGAAATCTTGAATGAATCTCCGATAAAACCTGGCATGGCCGAGGAATCTCCTTATGCCTTTAACAGTAGTGGGATGAGGTAGCTTAGCAATAACATCAATTTTAGCCTTATCGACCTCAATCCCACTTTTTGAAATTTTATGGCCGAGGACAATGCCCTCCTTGACCATAAAATGGCTCTTCTCCCAGTTTAGACAAAGATTCGTGTCTTCACAACGTTGAAGCATCTTTTCTAAATAGGAGAGGCATGAGTCGAAAGAATTCCCGATGACTGAGAAGTCATCCATGAATACCTCCATGGTTTTCCCAATCATGTCGTGGAAAATAGCCATCATGCACCTCTGGAAAGTGCCCGGAGCGTTGCATAACCCAATAGGCATGCGACGATAGGCAAATGTCCCGTAAAGGCATGTGAAGGTAGTCTTCTCTTGATCCTGTGGATCAATGGGAATCTGGAACCCGAGAAGCCGTCGAGGAAGCAATAATACTCATTCCCCGCTAGTCTCTCGAGCATTTGGTCCATAAAGGGCAGAAGAAAATGGTCCTTGCGGGTGGCTTCGTTAAGTTTTCTGTAATCGATACATACTCGCCACCCAGTAACCAACCGAGTTTGTATCAACTCGTTATCCTCATTTGTGACAACCGTAATGCCACCTTTTTTTGGAACACAATGTATGGGACTCACCCAAGGACTGTCTGATATAGGGTAAATCAAACCAGCTTCGAAAAGTTTGATAACTTCTTGTTTGATAACTTCGTGGATTTTTGGATTTACCCGTCTTTGATGCTGCACGCCAGGCTTAAAGTCATCCTCCATTAGGATTTTGTGTGTACAAAAATCTGGGTTAATACCCTTTATGTCAGAGAGCTTCCAAGCAATTGCTTGTTTGTGGGACTTTAAAACCTTAAGCAACATAGTTTTCTCCTCATCCTTTAAATCTTTCGCAATAATGACTGGTAATTTATCGTTACCTTCCAAGAATGCATATTCTAGATGAGGAGGCAGGTCCTTAAGTTCGACCTCGGGGAAATCATCATTTTTCTCAACATATTTGATTTCCGCGTTATGAAGTTGTTGAGGTAGAACAGGAAGAGGAGAGGGATCTTTGTTCAATAATTGCTCAAGGAGAAAGATATCCCCCTCCGGGTCAATCTCTTGGTAATCAATTCCTTCAGGAATCGATTCACTTTTGAGAAAGGCCTCTATTTCCTCAAGGATGAAATCACTTCCCTCAAACGGAGTGAGGGAAGGAGAAGAATTAGCGATTATGGGGTGAGAAGAGGGAGTGGGATTGCCACTCGGAGAACTATCAGCGAATCCAAGGATTTCCTGAGCATACTCCTCAGATGCAATGTCAATGACATCAATTTGGTTGACCGATTCAGCATCATAATTCGAGGAGTATCTCGAGGTTTGATCATGGTTGAACGTTATCGCTTCAGTGCCAACTCGTAACGTGATTTCCTCATCGAAAACATCGATCAATGCACGACCCGTCCTTAAGAATCCCCTCCCAAGAATGAGAGGAACTCTTGGATCCGCATCGAAATCAACTACGACAAAGTCTGCCGGAAAACGGAACTTTCCCACTCTTACAAATACGTCCTCAGCAATACTGAGGGGACGTGATATTGAATGGTCTGCAAGCTCTAGAGTCATGCATGTGGGAGTGAGTTCCCGAAGAGAGAGCTTTTTCCAAACTGAGTGGGGCATTAAGTTGATGCTTGCACCAAGATCGGCCAAGGCAAAGCACTTAACCATCCCTAGGAAAATACATGGTATTAGAAATTTCCCGGGGTCTCCTAGCTTCTCGGGAAGCTGTTTCAATAGAACTGCAAAGCAATTTTCATTGAGTGGAGTTCGTGCCATCTCAAATAGTTTCTCTTTATTGCTCAATAGGTTTTTGATTGTCGATGCGAATTTGGGCATTAAAAGGAGAGCATCCGCAAAACTAATATCAAAGTGTAGATCTTGAAAAATTTGGAAAATTTTTTCCATCTGATGATTAGCTTTTTCACGGAGCTACTGGTCTTGCAATCGTGAGGGATATGGAATCGATGGTTTTGGGTTGGCTTGTGGATTTTCAACAGGAACTTCGGGAGTTTCAAACACGACTCTTTTAGGGGGAGTCGGGACCTGGACAACTGGAGGAGGGATGTCATTGGTACCTACGTTATTAGTAGGAAGTACCGTATCCGTAGTATCCTCAGTATCACATTCCTCTACCTGGACAGGAGAAGTGGTAGACGGAGCTGTGGGTTCTTTATAAAAAACTCCACTTCTTGTGGTGATCGCCTTTACATCGCCCCTCGGATTAGCGATCATGTTGCTAGGTAAAGTACCTGAGCCCGAGGGTCGATCATTTAAAGACTTCTTCAATTCAGAGATCTGACTGACCAAAATTTTGTTCAATTCATCTTGGGATTTCATAAACTGTTTTAATAACTCATCAGATGATGGTCCAGTTGGAACAATGGCTTGATTTTGATTAGGAAAATTTTGAGCCCGATTGTTCTGGAAATTCCCATGTTGCTAGTTGTTATTACCCTGGAAGTGATTTTGTTGTTGAAAATTACCCTGATGGTAATTGTTCTGACCTTGATTACGGTTATAATTCCCTTGGTTTTGATTTTGTTGAACCTGGTTTTGACCAGAGTTAAAATTCCCTTGGTTGTTAAAACCTTTGTTCATTCGGTTCTGGTTCTGATTCTGGTTAAAGTCCTGGTTTCTGTTCTTACCATTTTGGTTCTGGGACTTATTAAATCCTGGTGGTCCAATGTAGTTATTGGAGCGATAGCTCAACAGATTTCGGTCCCCTTGCGGTTGGTAAGAATTACCTCCCGTATTGTAAGAACCTTGGGCTGCGAATACGTTCTCTTGAGTGAAGCCACCGGAGGCTGGGCACTCGTGGTACGGGTGTGGACCACCATAGGTTTCACAACTGACAGTTTTGATCTGCTGATTGTGATTTGTCTGGTGAATTCGGTGAACCGCAGCAGACAAATCATCAAACTTTTTGGTAAGTGCAGCTATTTCATTATTTGCCGGAGTGACTGACTTACATGAGTCATTCCTCTCTGCAGAGGAGTCCCAAAAATTGTGATGGGCAGTCATGTTTTCAATTAGGTCATAACACTCTTCAGGGGTCCTTTTCATAAAGGTGCCCCCAGCAGCAGCATTGATGGTGTCACGATGACGAAGTGTCAAACCATTGTAAAAGGTATCAATAATGGTGACAAGAACCATGCTATGATTGGGATAGCAAGTTTGTAGCATTCCCATGCCTCAAATAAGGACTCTTCGGGAAGCTGTCTGAAGTTACTATTATCGTTTCTTAGATTTGTAACCATGGATGGTGGAAAGTATTTAGCCAAGAACTTAGTAACCATCTCATCAAAGGTATGGATCGAATTCTTAGGAAGTAGATCGAACCAAGCAGTCGCATGATGAGTGAGAGAATATGGGAACAGGTATAAACGCATGCCATCTTCGGTGCCGCCATTTTGTTTCATGCTCTGGGTGACGGTTAAATATTTATCGAGATGCTTGTTAGCATCGTCACCCGGCAAACCGTGGAACTGACACGAATTCTGGACCTGTTGTATCATGTTGTGTTTTAGTCCAAAATCCGAGGCTCCAATTGTAAGTGGTGCAATGGGTCCACCTCTCCCGTGCATGGTAGGTTGACATAGTTCCTCCATTGTTTGGGTGTCAGGAACTATCTCCTCCTTGGGAGGGTTTGGGGGCTCGTCATCCATTTTTATCGTGTGTTCTTCTTCAATGGTACGTAACTCGATTACATTTCTATGACGATTACGTCGTGATTGTGAACGAGTGTGCATGCACTAAAAACAATTTTTCAAAACAAGATCGACGCAAAACCACAGTGAACTTAAATCAATAATCACAAGTGAATGACTTCTTTATAAATGGTACACCACTCACTGATGCGTGGGAATTGCACCAGGCTTTACCTCTCGAGGGATCTCGAGAAGCTTACAACTCCCACCAGGCAGTGTACCTGATTGTTGTAGTATAGTATAGTGACAAGTACCGGGGGATTGATCGTTCAACTTAGGAATAGTGTCGCTAGGATTAGAAAACTTAAGAACTAGATCTAGAGGTGAGGGATGATTCTTTTTGTATTTTTTATATTTTATAAAAGCAAATAAAAATCTCGGGTATTGGAAGAGTGGGCTGAATTAGTTGCTAGTCAACTAACCCAATAACTAAGATGCAATCAAAATAAAATAACAAAAATGAAAATAAACTAAATTAACTAGTGGTGTGAGCAATATATGGGAGAATTGTGTTTACTTAGATTTCACTACTCCCTAGATATCTTTTACAGGTTAATTACTTGTTACAGTTGCGTGGATGACGGATTGTATTCCTTAATACCATTCATGGGGTGGCGTACTTACTTCCCCAATCCTATAAGCTCCTACTTCACTCCTATGTCGAGCCGGCTAAGAAGCTCCTAACATGGGATCACTAGAATTCGCTCATGCATTAAATACAATCATAAAAACCTTGTACACATCGGTTCATATTTCTTAAGACGTTCAAGCAAGTTACACAATGGAGATCTGCCAGTTTTCTTAAGCCTAACATTGAAATCATTCATCCATTACAACTATAAACAAGCAATCAACATATAATCAACATCTAGGTTTCATTACATCTAAGCAAACACATGAAAGATCTAGCCTAGCATGTTATAATCAAGACAAGCATAAGATATATTCAAACAACACATAGACATATTGAATGAATTGAAAGAAGACTTATCTTAATTGAACATGAAAGGTTTCAATGGGTGAAAACCCTTGAAAATACTGTTACAAACGACCTAGGGTTTATTAGGTTCGACCCTAGTATTCTCCACACAAGTTCCTCTTTTAATGATTGAAAAATGGAAAAGTATATATAGATTTCGTGAGGTGACGGCGTCAAGAGTAAATGTCTGACGCCGTCATCTCGCCGCCAATAAAGTTCTCGGACTGCCTAGATCTAGGTTTGACGCCGTCACGTGTAATCCTTCTTCAGGCCGTCATCAAAATAAATCTTGACGCCCTTCTTCTGACGCCTTCAGGTTTTCTCTGGGTCGTCATGGATTTTACTCCTGATGCCGTCACATTTTCCTTCTTGACGCCGTCAGGTACTGTTCCCAGCATGGAAAATTAAGTCTTTGCCGTTTTCTTCACTTTTATGCTCCAAAAACATCCAAAATGCTTCCTTTTCCAGAATTCACTCCCAAAGTACCTAAAATCACAAAAGGAACGATTTAGGGCAATATTTGATCAAATAAATTCAATTTCGGGCTTAAATGACCCCCTAAAAACGGTTCATTTTTCGCCTCATCATATACCCTTACACTTGAGATTTGCTTGTCCTCAAGCAAATGCGCTTTTATTCTAATCAAAATACAAGTTAGGGGTCATTTAACACTAATATAAAAGTAATTACAACAAATAATAGTTCCACTAAAGACCAAAGACAAGCACGGAGGTCATATACTAGCACCTCACAAATAGTGTTTAGATACTCACATCTCTCGGGTGTAATAAAGTATTATCACAATATGGAAATGGAAAACATTTCTCACTACCTGTCATAGCAGAATAGATTACCATAGGCTTGGGAAAGGATCAAACCTCCACCACATGGCGTAAGCACCTAGGATAATCTATCAAAGAGGTCTTTTAAAGGGTTGTAACGTTAGGTGTAGGGATATGGAATACATGGTTTTGTTGGATATAGGCAGTCTTTACTGGTGGCGAGTTAATCATCTTGGTTAATTACACGTACAATATGGCGTTGCTAAGCCAAGACTAGACTCGACTTAAGCTAATAAATGAAAAAATAACAAAAACATAAAATGAATATAGAATGAAACGGGATGGTAGTCCGTATGTTTTTTCTCTTTTCTTTTTCTTTTTTTTTTTTTTTTTTTTTTTTTTTTTTTAATTTTTCGATTTCTTTTTTTTTTTATTTATTTATTTTTTTTTATTTATTTTTGCATACACTTTTACCCTACCATCCAAAATAATACATCATAGAGAATGAACATTCCCCTTACACTTGAATTTTTACATACTTTACATTAAACTAATCTAATGACTCGAATTAAGATAATCAAAACGCTTGGAGTACTTTTAAGATTAACGTACATATGGGGGTAATATATGATGTTCTTCCCCATTACTCCATAACAAAAGTACTTTACCCATGAGTCCCAATCGTCTAAAACAATATGTACAAGGATATGACTCGACTTAGCAACCATGTAATCAATTAGATAATTAACTAATTGTTTAAATAAATAACAATAATGCACTAAAGATGAGTGCATACACGGAAGGCTAAGGCGAATTGGTTGTACATTTAAGTGGGGTGTAACAAATTCTTCCTTTAAGTAAGATGCTTAAAGTTAGAAACGAAAAGATAGGCTCGGAGAGGTGTACTAGGGGTTTCGTGTACTAAAAATGAGTACTACGCTAAGGTGTGAGAAAAATTAGTTGACTTAAGTAGCCAAGTAATATGACTTAAATGGTCAAGTAATTATGATACGGGTTTAACACAAGGGTGATCCTAATGCCTCTTATCATGTAGTAAAGCCTACTACACGAATGTAGTCTCACTAGCGGTCTCGGGATGCATCACTAACGCAAATTCTAGAATCTAAATGCTACCGGTACACTCATAAGCACTAATAGTAAATGCTTTTCCTATCAAATCTAAAGGCGGACCTCACATATTTGGGTGGAAAATTTTTCTGAATGGTACGGTTTTGTGCTAGTCATACAATCTCTTATCCATGAGACGCTTGCTATGGCTAAAGTTTCACTCCTAAATGTTGTAAAAATTTTTAAATTTGGCGCTAAAATAACACTAACAATTATTTCTCTTAGTTTTATTACACATCTACTATCAAACAAACAAACTCAAGTGCAAGTGTATCCTATAAGGTATCATCATTTACCCTCCCCTTACACTTAGGATGAACATTGTCCCCAATGTTCAATTAAAGAATGTAAAAGTAAAACAGGTAAAAGAATGAAAGCAAATACTCCCCTGATTCGTTCGGTGTGGATAGTGCGGTAACAAGGTTAGATCTTCCTCCAAGAAAATGAACAATCACAGCTTCCCTTCCAGAAAAATAAATCATCTTCTTGTCATATATAACCTGTTAAACGTGAGAAAACAACATGGCAACCTCACGTAAAATCGGCGGCAATCTTTATATACTAACAAATCCTAGAAAACAATGTAAGATATAATGCTTGTGGAATGAATGTTTGCAGATTTCCTGGAGTTTATAAAACTAAAGAATTAACAAAAACTTTAAGACTCCGTTAGAAAAACAAAACTAGCAAAATTTCCAGAATTTTACACATGACGCCGTCAGGAGCTAACTCATGACGCCGTCAGAAGTGATCTGCAGAAATCTTTACGTTAAGTTTCTGGAAAATTTCTGGAAAAACTTATGTCTTACTTCCTGGAAAATCCTGCAAAACATCATTATGACTCGATACAAGCATTTGACTCAAACAATTACTAATACACATGTTCATTTAATATTGTTGTGGTTCATGCTCAATTTCGTTCTTATAAACAAATTTGGATCTCCCTTACACTTATCCTTTGCAAAATACCTTTATATGCAATTTAGACGAAGTTAAAAACAAAATAAAGCATTTTCACAATTTACTTTGAAACATGAGCCACAAACAACAAAAATAAAACATGCATACTGAAACAAATAAAATAAAACAAACAAACAAACAAACAAACAAACAAACAAATAAATAAAGCTTGGGTTGCCTCCTAATAAGCGCTTGTTTTTGTTCGAGTCACGAGCCTGACTCTACCCTTATTTAACGGAAATAAGAGAAGTTTTCCCTACACTTAGGATTAAGAGCGGGTGACAGTAGCGATACATACCTTCTCGGTGGAAGTATGCCACGTGAGGAAAGAGTGGTGGATGAATTATATGCTCAAAGGGGTGTGCTCCTATCATCATAACCTTACCAAATTCAATCGGGTTAATGGGTGGATTAAGATTTTCTCCTAGAAAGGGGTCATTTTCTATCAACTTCAAGAGACTACTAGTTGGGGATCCATCTTGACCTAATAAACCCGGTTTAAACCCATAATGTTTCTTGTGATCAATCATAAATGGGTGATGTAAGCGTGTAAGGTCATTTTACACTCCTATATTGGCTTCCTCTCTACAAGGCTTAGAGTCCACTACCTTTATCCTAAGACTACCCGGACTACATGGGTTGATGGGTGGGTCGGCTCCTCTTTTGTATCCTAGATGTATATCTAAGGATGGAAACTTGTGTGAAGATTGAGGTTCCGGTTCATCAACACTAGGTAATTCCCTAGAACTAAGAGCAAGGTTATCACTACAAGTATTCAAACCTATATCCTCTAGTGGTGTTTGGTACAAGGGTTCTACCTCTATTGGGGCTCCTATAGTCTCTTCTACTTCTTCCGGGTAAGTCACGGGTGGTGTGTATTCCTTAAGTGATGGTGGGAGTTGTAGGGTACTTTGTAGGTTTGTGTTATTTACCTCATCCTTCCTTTTCTCAACATCACCTATATCCTCATCACGCGTTTTAGTAGAATCTAACCTAAACATGTTCCTAAGTATCTCAAATCCTTCTATAGCCATTTCAAGTTCTAAGTCTGATTCATAAGAACCTTCCTTAATAACTTGATTACAATGTTCAATTTGCCTAAAGGATTCATCTTTTTGCTCAATATGATCATGTTCGGCTAAATACTCCTTAATTGCTTCCTCAAGTTGTGATGTATACAAACCTATCAATTCATTGAACTCATGGTTTACGGTTAGGAGGCTTTCCTCAAATTTTTTCCAAAGGGTCTTACTAAAAGGAATTGATCCTAACAATGATTGTTTAATATAGGCCACACATTCGCATAACTCATCAAACCTATCAAACTTTACACCCATCTCCTCTTGTATATAGTTAAGATCACTTAAAAATTCATTGGAACAACAGGAAGCAAATCTATCCGAGTAAACTAATTGTTCCTCTATTGTTAACGATCTAAATGGAATCTCATCCGCCATGAAGACAAATGAAAATGGTTTTACAAACAAAGGGCACAAAGAAAAAGATAGACTAAAGGAATCCTATAAAAATAAAAATAAAAATCTCACTAGAAAGGATTCTAGTAAGTAGACATAATAAAAAGAAATTCTAACCTAGACAATAACTATTCCCCAACAACGGCGCCAAAAACTTGATGCGTGGGAATTGCACCAGGCTTTACCTCTCGAGGGATCTCGAGAAGCTTACAACCCCCACCAGGCTGTGTACCTGATCGTTGTAGTATAGTATAGTGACAAGTACCAGGGGATTGATCGTTCAAGTTAGGAATAGTGTCGCTAGGATTAGAAAACTTAAGAACTAGATCTAGAGGTGAGGGATGATTCTTTTTGTATTTTTTTATATTTTATAAAATCAAATAAAAATCTCGGGTATTGGAAGAGTAGGCGGAATTAGTTGCTAGTCAACTAACCCAATAACTAAGATGCAATCAAAATAAAATAACAAAAATGAAAATAAACTAAATTAACTAGTGGTGTGAGCAATATATGGGAGAATTGTGTTTACTTAGATTTCACTACTCCCTAGATATCTTTTACAGGTTAATTACTTGTTACAGTTGCGTGGATGACGGATTGTATTCCTTAATACCATTCATGGGGTGGCGTACTTACTTCCCCAATCCTATAAGCTCCTACTTCACTCCTATGTCGAGCCGGCTAAGAAGCTCCTAACATGGGATCACTAGAATTTGCTCATGCATTAAATACAATCATAAAAACCTAGTACACATCGGTTCATGTTTCTTAAGACGTTCAAGCAAGTTACACAATGGAGATCTACCAGTTTTCTTAAGCCTAACATTGAAATCATTCATCCATTACAACTATAAACAAGCAATCAACATATAATCAACATCTAGTTTTCATTACATCTAAGCAAACACATGAAAGATCTAGCCTAGCATGTTATAATCAAGACAAGCATAAGATATATTCAAACAACACATAGACATATTGAATGAATTGAAAGAAGACTTATCTTAATTGAACATGAAAGGTTTCAAGGGGTGAAAACCCTTGAAAATACTGTTACAAACGACCTAGGGTTTATTAGGTTCGACCCTAGTATTCTCCACACAAGTTCCTCTTTTAATGAATGAAAAATGGAAAAGTATTTATAGATTTTGTGAGGTGACGGAGTCAAGAGTAAATGTCTGACGCCGTCATCTCGCCGCCAATAAAGTTCTCGGACTGCCTAGATCTGGGTTTGACGCCGTCACGTGTAATCCTTCTTCAGGCCGTCACCAAAATAACTCTTGACGCCCTTCTTCTGACGCCTTCAGGTTTTCTCTGGGTCGTCATGGATTTTACTCCTGACGCCGTCACATTTTCCTTCTTGACGCCGTCAGGTACTGTTCCCAGCATGGAAAATTAAGTCTTTGCCGTTTTCTTCACTTTTATGCTCCAAAAACGTCCAAAATGCTTCCTTTTCCAGAACTTACTCCTAAAGTACCTAAAATCACAAAAGGAATGATTTAGGGCAATATTTGATCAAATAAATTCAATTTCGGGCTTAAATGACCCCCTAAAAACGGGTCATTTTTCGCCTCATCACTCACAGGGATTCAATGGCAAATTTTTATCTTATGTTTGGGAACTTATTATGTTTACACCCCCAATTGGTAGGTGTTCTGCCATGGTTTGCGGTGGTAATCTTTTATGTAATTTATTCACAGTAAATTGTTTTTGGCTTTTCGTGTATGGGTGAAAAAACTTGGACAATATTTTTGGTACTGATTCGTTAACCAAAATCGTTCCTTTAAGATTACTCGCTGGGTGGCGGGAGAGATAAATGGACTCTCTTCAGTTCGCAATTTAATGTCAGAACTTCCGTATTCCACCTATGTAGGTTGTAATCTTAAAGTAAACGAAGTAATTTAACTTCACAGTTTGTTTTGTTGTTTATGATTTTTTTGGTGTTTTTAACACTTCAGGAAAATTGTTAATGAACTTTTTCAGTTATGATTTTGATTTTCACAAAAATTTACAAAGTGATGGTATTTGTACAGGAGGGGTTTTGAAAACCACTAAAACCTAAAACATTTTGAAATACGCAACAACCTCCCCGGCAGCGGCGCCAAATTTTGACTCCTCCCAAACCAACCAGTCAACCGGGTGCAGTTGATAGGCCCACATGGGAGAGAAAAGTCAAGTGTTTAAAGTCCGTGGAAGTATAGGGAAATCCCCGGGTCGTTAAGTCCCAACGAGATTGAAATTGTATCTAAAACATTTATGGGAATGAGTGGTGTTAGCATTAAAAATATATATATAGAAGTGATGGTCATTCTCATATTGCAACTTTGTGTCGTTTGTTAAGATTAGTAATAGTTTAGTCATTGGGCCTTGGACTTGGCAAGCTAATATGTTATGTGCTATGTTTCATAAGCCTAGTTATCCAATCATGTAACTAAGTCCAAGCCCAAGCCCAAGCCCATTAGAAAGCCCATGAGGCCTTTCTCTCTAACTATATAAGACACTTACCTAGTCATTTGTAAGTGTGCTTGTGTGTGTATTTGTGTGTGTTTCTCTTTGAATAAAAGCTCTCATTTCCATCTCTCTCTCTCTCTAATACACGATTTACATATATACATATCAAGTCACCATCTTTCAATCTCTACTTCATCTTTGCTTCTATATTGGTGTGATAAAGTTGTGAAATCTAATGTCCTACAAGTGGTATCAATCTCCTAACAATGATTTAGGAGTGTTGGGAGTTTGTTTGGTTCGTATTTTGCAAGCTTTATTCACGAGTTTTTTTATAAAAAGTTCTTTACTTTTCTTGTTTTTCTTGGTTTTTAACACTTTTTTTTATTAGAAACTAGTGTTATAAACCTTTTCTAGCAAGAAAGTTTCAATCTTTTTTAAGATTTATAGCTTAAAAATTCGAATTTTGATTTTGTACTTGTTTTTCTAGAACACAAAAAACTTTCATAAAAATCATCAAGTTTGCAACTTTCTTTAAGTTTTAGTGTTTTTATAACTAGAAGTACAAGAATCTTGAAATACAAACTTCATTTGGATGAGCTTTTGACAAAATCAAAATTCTAGCAAAATTTCTAGAACACAAAAAATTTTCATAAAAATCATCAAGTTTGCAACTTTCTTTAAGTTTTGGTGTTTTTATAACTAGAAGTACAAGAATCTTGGAATACAAACTTCATTTAGGTGAGCTTTTTGCAAAATCAAAATTCTAGCAAACTTTCTAGAACACACTTGTACCATCTTTCTAAATCACAAAGTTTCGAGAACACACTTGCTCCCGTTGCTTACTCGGTGTTTCCCTTGCTTGTATAAGTGAGAAAACACTTCGACTCGTGGTATACTCTCTAAATTGTATAATTTAGAAAGTTTCGGTGAAAAGTTTCTAGAACACTGAAAAGTATCTAAAACACTGAAAAGTTTCTAGAACACTGAAAAGTTTCTAAAACACTGAAAATTTTCGAGAACACTGAAAAGTTTCTAAAACACTGAAAAGTTTCTAGAACACTGAAAAGTTTCTAAAACACTGAAAAGTTTCAAGAACACTGAAAAGTTTCTAAAACACTGAAAAGTTTCTAGAACACTGAAAAGTTTCTAAATCACTGAAAATTTTTCTAGAACACCTTTTAGAAAATCTTTTTTAGAACACTTTTAGAAATTTTTTTTTCTAGAACTCTTTTAGAAAATCTTTTGGTGGACAAAGTTTCAAAAATTGTTGGTGGATTTAAAGTTCGTTGACCAAGGAAAGTAACCTTCACCAAACCCAACTCCTATTTCGCTGGAACGATCCAAGAATCAACTTTATCCATCTACAAATCATCAATGGCAACTCAGCAAGACATTCATGCAGCCGGTGCCGAAAACCGACCTCCCATGTTGTCAAAGGGTGGATACTCACAGTGGGCTAGTCGTATGATGCGCTATCTTAAGAGCAAAACAAATGGAAATCTTCTCATCAAATCCATTGTGGATGGACCCTTCAAACCAACACAAGTACTAGACCCTGGTGATCCAATTGGTACCCCCCCCCCCCCCCAATACAACCATACTACAGAGAACATAATGAGACTGAATACACTGTGGAAGATAGAAAACAGATTGAAGCTGATGATCAGGCATTTCATTTCGTCATTCTTGGTTTACCTGAAACCATCTATGCTACTGTTGACAGTGAAGTAAGTGCTCATGCAGTCTGGAAAAGAGTCAAGAGGTTAATGTATGGGACAGACATCGGGAAACAGGAAATGGAAACACAATTGCTTAAGGAACTTCGCAAGTTTACTTCAATTCCCGGTGAATCCATAGAGACGTACTACCACAGATTCTGTAAGATCATGAATGATTTATCAAGACACAACCTCAGTCAGACAAATATTGCTAACAACACCATTTTTCTGAATGAGTTACAACCAGAATGGGGAAGATATGTCACTATTGTTTATCAGACAACGAATTTGCATGAAGTGACTTATGATCGGGTGTACGACTTCTTGAAGCAAAATCAAGATGAAGCTAATGAAGTAAGAGCTGAATCACTAGCTAAAAAGCATGATCCTCTAGCATTAATGGCTGATGCACCAACACCTATACCAGTGAACACACAACAACAACCATCATCATCTTTCAACCACAACTACATGCAACCATCCTACATTCAACAACCAACACCGGTCTACCAACAACAGTTCTACCTACAGCAACAACAACATCTTATTCCACAACAGCAATACCCACAATTCCAAGAACCAGAATTCACTGAAAATGATGAAACTACTACAGCATTGACACAAGCGTTTGTTTTCTGTCAAAGGCATTCCAAGGACGCTATTCTACACCAACAAACAACAACCAAAGGATTTCATCGAACACTCGCAATAGGCAAATCGCTCAGCCGAGTTTCAATATGGGCAACGGAGGCCAAATGGTTGGAGTTTATGGGAATCAGCAAGGATATGCTACTGGATTTAACATGGGTAATCAGAATATGCAGAATCAGAATGCAGGTCAGTATGCAGGGAATCAGTATGGTCAGTATGCAGGGAATCAATTAGGTCAGTTTGTTGGAAATCAGAAGGGTCAGAATGTTGGTAATCAGGCAATGGGTGATCAGAATAGGAATATTGCAGCTCCAGTTGTTGGGAATAATGGAAATGTGAATCAGGGTAATCCGGTAATGTAAAACAAAGATTTTCTGAACGCATAAAATACCCAAAATACCCTTCAATTTAAAACTTTTGGAGTACGAATGATAATTATACCCTAAGTATTAAAATGATGATACTTGAACTTTTCGCGATGTTTGGAACCCACAAACTTAAATAAAAGTATACACTATGCTATCTATGTCACATTATATATATTGTATATGAGCCGAAAATTTCCTTTGTGTACATACGAATCATGATAAACTTAAAAGAGATTTGAAAATCAATCACCTCCCCATATCACGTTTGTTTCCATCCAAGTCTCACCATAATTTCGGCTAGTTTACCATATATATCTCCCCCAATCTTGTTTACATAAACCGATTATCACATCAAGAGAAATATAAGCAGAAAACAAAGAAAACTCTAAAGACATAAACAAGAGTGGTGGCGTATGGCTCCTCTCCCCATTTTCTTGAACCGACTATCACAACACTCTCGTACATTAAACACTAGATGAATTCTAGTGACATCATACACATTTTCTTCTTCTTTCGATCACAAAGGAAGCGTACGAGGACAGCAGAAAGGGTGGAGTTTGGTCGTGGTCTGCTGTTTCCTAGGAGGTGGTATTGGCGTGGTGAATTCTGGTTCAAGGGTGTTAATGCTGCTCGAAGGGGGACAGTGATCGTGGTGAATTTCTGCTCGGCTAGGATTCAAACTAGTGTGGTGTTTTCTCCTTGTGCGCAACTTGGGTAACTCTTCTCGACTTTATACCTCTTTGAATGTCCTTTTTCTGTCGTGATAATACATGCTTGATCGGCTTTCTGTTCGAATATAACATCACAAAAAAAAAAACGACCTGGACACCTTAAATATTCAATTTATATATGGCTCGTGATTACGTATGAATAATAATATGTATGCACGTTTCATCAACCTATCCAACCTGATTTGTTTTGAGATAAAATAAGAGTACTTGCATGCTTTTAGATTCGACATAAAATAATGCGCATGAATTAATGAAATAACAATTGTGAAACCTTTAACCGATCGACTCGACATTAAAATAATGTGAATTCATAACCTCTTTGAGCTGGATAAAAAAAGGGGTCGCATGCATGGGTTTTTTTTTTTTTTTTTTTTTTTTTTTCAGTTTCGAATCGGAAATAAATAATATAAAAGGGTGTCGTGTGTATGTGAATGAATTGAACCGATGTCAGGTTATAAGCAAATCTTATACAATTTTATAAAATCTTGGGTCATCGCGGCATAAATATTAAGATTGTGGGTACGTTAATAAATTATGACGGGGTCCAAAATTATTATCTTAATATTTATTTATTAAAATAAACTTTAAAATAATTTTATTTTGACATTTTATATTTAATTTTGATAATTTATATTTTAGACCCCAAACTTATAATATTGATATTTTAAGACCCAAACTATTATATTGGTCATTCTAACCCTAAATATTATAGATTGTCCATTATAACCTTAAGGTATTACAATTTTGGGAACTTATCAAATATGGAAACTTATTAATTCGGGAAACCTACTAAAAATAGAAAGGCACTTGAAATGGCTAAGTTACTTGAAGTGGAAACTTACTATAAATGGAAAGTTACAAAAAATGAAAAGCCGACTAAAATGAGTAATCTGATTTAAAACAAGTTAATAATAAGACGATCATTAATCTGTGTAGATTCGCTGAAGAAGGATTAACTTTCGATCCGTATGTTTCTGTTATGGTCTCATTTGCGGTTTAAGGTACAGATATCCCACCCTTTCTCAGTAAGGGTTCCGATCTCATGATTTTCGATCCTTTGACTTTGCTTCATTTTCAATGATATGATTCAGTTGATATAAGCTTTTGCTACGATCCCTTTTGATATGATTCATTGATGTGATTCGTTTGATATTATCCTTTGATTGGATTCTGTTTGCTATCCATTCTGTTATGATGATCTGATTACTATCTCACTGATATGAGATTCTGTTGATATATTCTGATTGATATGCTATGATTGCTTTGTTTATGGATAGCCTTACTTGTTGTTCTGATATGTTCTGTTCTGATGCCCGAGTTTTTAGTCTACTCATGGAGGTACCATGGGCGTGTCATTGAGGCACCAATGGCATGACACTATCTGGGGCGGTGTGATTAGTCCCCGGCGTCCCCGTCTGATTATGATATGATATGAGATCTCTTGGCCACTTTGTATATGATTTGTTTGTGGGGGGCGTATGGATGCATCCTAGGATTTGTTCTGATATGATATGATACGATTTGGTTTGGTGACTGGCTGTACGTGCCTTGTACCCCTTTCACGCCTGGTACATTGGAGTTAGCTACTCTATGTACACACTATGAATTGATGGATATGTGATTACGTGATTTTGAGACCTATTCGAGTATCTCGTTAGGTCGGCTCGTGGCTTTCCTATGTTTCTTATGTCTATTCGAGTATCTCGTTAGACGCGCCTTTGTTGATACGTGCTCTTGATTCTCTTATGATTTGTTTATGCTTGATATATCTATGATGCTTCATTTCATTTGACTTATGATATTCGTTCAGTTATTCGTTGATCTCTTATGCATTTGACAGATGATATTCTTTTCAGCAGAAGCTTACGATGTCTTGTTTCTCATACTTATATACGTTTCGTTTATCCGTTTGCTTTGTTATATCTGTTCACTGGGCTTTTTAAGCTCAGCCGCATTTCCTTTCCTGCGGCAGGTTTTAGGTTGGAAGCTGGGTTTGGGTGAAGAGAGAGCATAGGAGCTTTAGTGGACTACCCCATGGACTAGAAGCCCATTACATCTGGACTAGTTTTGGACTTTGATTCGATTAGATTTTGTTTAGTTTGTATTTTCTTTTCTTTTATAGTTTTAGTATTTCTTTTGTACTTTTAGATTTTTCCCTTGAAATCTTTTGTTTTAAGTCTTCCGCTTGCGTTGTATGCTTTGTATGCTTTGATATGTCACCATACTGTAGCGCTCCGGACCCATGTCGGGTTGGGGTGTTACAATTATGGTATCAGAGCTCAGGCTGCGACTTGTAGTACATAAGTTATGGCCTGTGAGTTTTGGACCCTTAGGTTTGCACCTTAGAAGCTTTAGGAATAACTTTGGAAGGTTTTGCCTTAATTATTCTTCCCTTATGAGCTTTATTATGACCGGTGAGGATTGGGTAGATATATGATTAGACGTTGGTTTTCTTGCTTCCGTTTTACTCTAATTTATGCCTTTGCTTTTCATTAAACTCTTACTAGATCATTCGTTTTGGAGACTTAGAAGACTTATCAGGATATGCAACATGTGTTTAGGATGCCTTTAGACTTCGTAGTGTGCCTTATAGGTTCTTTCTCTAGAGTTATCCTTTTGAACTTCGATTCTTGATTCGTTTGACATTCGTTTAGATGCCTTCTGCTCGTTCGGAGATTCGTGTATGTATGAATCCTACATGTTCGGCACATTCTATGATTTCTCCTTACTTTTAATTCTTTCTTCATTGTTGATTTTACCTTACCTATTCCACCCCTATGAACGTTTTGTGATTTTTCATCGTGTATATTCGATTGTCCGATGCATTCTAGAGATATTTGGAGACGATTTTGTTGTGCTAATCTGTTTACATTGGAGATGTTCGATTCGATGTTATTTTGGATTTTGATATGTTACCTGAGTATTATGATGATGACGACTGTCATTTTATGTTTGTCACCTTTGACGTTCTGTTTAGTTCATATTCTACACCATGATTCTTAACCTGATAATCGTTTATGACCACCTTGTTCTAAAACTCGTGCGTAGATTTCCCACTGCTGTGAAGATACTTCTCTGATGAAACTAGACTCGAGAGTTATTCGATTTGTTTGGAACGTTCGATGTGTATCTTTGATGTGCTTCTGTTTTATTCGGGAAGAAGAACGATGATAGCATGAAGTTGTAGATTGATTTCTGGAAGCTAAATCGTATCATGTTTTGTGTGAAGGAGCGAGATATTCCTAGAATTGTTTTCCGTATTCGTTATGATCTCTATTAGCGTTGTCATGCCAATTGTATTGGTTACTACTCCGACTATTCCTATGGATTTGATAAATCGTGTCTTTCATGAATACTTGGACAAATTTTCATAGTATGAAAAATTAGTGTGTTCAGAGATGAAAGAGAAACACGAGAATCATCTTCGTTTTTGGTGTTGAATTTCTACGATGGAAGGAAGCAGTTTGAAGTGAAGCACACAATTCTATCAACTCTATTCATCTTAGTTGTACTAATATGTATAGAGTCTCGAAGCAGGACCTGGACGGGATGGTATGAGGATGGTGGTGACGACATCGGTGATTTCCATACACAGGAGGAACGACAAACAAGTGAAGTTACAGTGGAGCATTGACTCGGATGGTGTGCTTGGAAGATCGATAGAGATTCCTTTCGGTAGAAAATGATCATGACAGAGAATCGCATTTCGGTTCACACTTTCAGAAGAGGTGTAGAAGAGTTTGACGTTTTGACATTTGAAGAAGTTTTAGTTCGCGACACGTTAGATTTTGATTTCATTTCTATCCGTACGATTATTTTATCTCTTCGGTTATACCTTTGATACGTTTTGATACTCTGATTTGTGGTTTTGATCATCAGTACAAATTTATTACCCATCTCTTGATGAGAATTCTGGATACGTTTGATGATTTGAATTGTTCCTTCGACTTTGGTAAGTTCATTTGTTCGCTCATAATTCGGTAGGAGTTGATGAAGATTTATCGTTTAGCACTATCTCCGTTTTTACCTTGTAGGAATTTGTGTTTCGTGTATCTCCTTGTAGGATCACAACTATCATCTGTCATCTGTCATCTAATATGCATTGTTTTGCATTCATTGGATTTGATTTGTTAGGATTGGAGAGCCTGGGGCTATCCAAGTGTGTCAGGATCGAGTCATGAGAAACTATTTCGTTGTCAAGATTCTCTTGGAAGAACCTCCTCGAGTGTGAGGATATTTGCGATGACATTTTGTGATTTGCTATGTCTTCGTTTGACTTTGGTGACTTCAATTTCGCGGATGAAATTTTCTTTTTAGAGGGGAAGAATTGTAAAACCCAGATTTTCTGAACGCATAAAATACCCAAAATACCCTTCAATTTAAAACTTTTGGAGTACGAATGATAATTATACCCTAAGTATTAAAATGATGATACTTGAACTTTTCGCGATGTTTGGAACCCACAAACTTAAATAAAAGTATACACTATGCTATCTATGTCACATTATATATATTGTATATGAGCCGAAAATTTCCTTTGTGTACATACGAATCATGATAAACTTAAAAGAGATTTGAAAATCAATCACCTCCCCATATCACGTTTGTTTCCATCCAAGTCTCACCATAATTTCGGCTAGTTTACCATATATATCTCCCCTAATCTTGTTTACATAAACCGATTATCACATCAAGAGAAATATAAGCAGAAAACAAAGAAAACTCTAAAGACATAAACAAGAGTGGTGGCGTATGGCTCCTCTCCCCATTTTCTTGAACCGACTATCACAACACTCTCGCACATTAAACACTAGATGAATTCTAGTGACATCATACACATTTTCTTCTTCTTTCGATCACAAAGGAAGCGTACGAGGACAGCAGAAAGGGTGGAGTTTGGTCGTGGTCTGCTGTTTCCTAGGAGGTGGTATTGGCGTGGTGAATTCTGGTTCGAGGGTGTTAATGCTGCTCGAAGGGGGACAGTGATCGTGGTGAATTTCTGCTCGGCTAGGATTCAAACTAGTGTGGTGTTTTCTCGTTGTGCGCAACTTGGGTAACTCTTCTCGACTTTATACCTCTTTGAATGTCCTTTTTCTGTCGTGATAATACATGCTTGATCGGCTTTCTGTTCGAATATAACATCACAAAAAAAAAATAAACGACCTGGACACCTTAAATATTCAATTTATATATGGCTCATGATTACGTATGAATAATAATATGTATGCACGTTTCATCAACCTATCCGACCTGATTTGTTTTGAGATAAAATAAGAGTACTTGCATGCTTTTAGATTCGACATAAAATAATGCGCATGAATTAATGAAATAACAATTGTGAAACCTTTAACCGATCGACTCGACATTAAAATAATGTGAATTCATAACCTCTTTGAGCTGGATAAAAAAAGGGGTCGCATGCATGGGTTTTTTTTTTTTTTTTTTTTTTTTCAGTTTCGAATCGGAAATAAATAATATAAAAGGGTGTCGTGTGTATGTGAATGAATTGAACCGATGTCAGGTCATAAGCAAATCTTATACAATTTTATAAAATCTTGGGTCGTCGCGGCATAAATATTAAGATTGTGGGTACGTTAATAAATTATGACGGGGTCCAAAATTATTATCTAAATATTTATTTATTAAAATAAACTTTAAAATAATTTTATTTTGACATTTTATATTTAATTTTGATAATTTATATTTTAGACCCCAAACTTATAATATTGATATTTTAAGACCCAAACTATTATATTGGTCATTCTAACCCTAAATATTATAGATTGTCCATTATAACCTTAAGGTATTAAATTACAATTTTGGGAACTTATCAAATATGGAAACTTACTAATTCGGGAAACCTACTAAAAATAGAAAGGCACTTGAAATGGCTAAGTTACTTGAAGTGGAAACTTACTATAAATGGAAAGTTACAAAAAATGAAAAGCCGACTAAAATGAGTAATCTGATTTAAAACAAGTTAATAATAAGACGATCATTAATCTGTGTAGATTCGCTGAAGAAGGATTAACTTTCGATCCGTATGTTTCTGTTATGGTCTCATTTGCGGTTTAAGGTACATATATCCCACCCTTTCTCAGTAAGGGTTCCGATCTCATGATTTTCGATCATTTGACTTTGCTTCATTTTCAATGATATGATTCAGTTGATATAAGCCTTTGCTATGATCCCTTTTGATATGATTCATTGATGTGATTCGTTTGATATTATCCTTTGATTGGATTCTGTTTGCTATCCATTCTGTTATGATGATCTGATTACTATCTCACTGATATGAGATTCTGTTGATATATTCTGATTGATATGCTATGATTGCTTTGTTTATGGATAGCCTTACTTGTTGTTCTGATATGTTCTGTTCTGATGCCCGAGTTTTTAGTCTACTCATGGAGGTACCATGGGCGTGTCATTGAGGCACCAATGGCATGACACTATCTGGGGCGGTGTGATTAGTCCCCGGCGTCCCCGTCTGATTATGATATGATATGAGATCTCTTGGCCACTTTGTATATGATTTGTTTGTGGGGGGCGTATGGATGCATCCTAGGATTTGTTCTGATATGATATGATACGATTTGGTTTGGTGACTGGCTGTACGTGCCTTGTACCCCTTTCACGTCTGGTACATTGGAGTTAGCTACTCTATGTACACACTATGAATTGACGGATATGTGATTACGTGATTTTGAGACCTATTCGAGTATCTCGTTAGGTCGGCTCGTGGCTTTCCTATGTTTCTTATGTCTATTCGAGTATCTCGTTAGACGCGCCTTTGTTGATACGTGCTCTTGATTCTCTTATGATTTGTTTATGCTTGATATATCTATGATGCTTCATTTCATTTGACTTATGATATTCGTTCAGTTATTCGTTGATCTCTTATGCATTTGACAGATGATATTCTTTTCAGCAGAAGCTTACGATGTCTTGTTTCTCATACTTATATACGTTTCGTTTATCCGTTTGCTTTGTTATATCTGTTCACTGGGCTTTTTAAGCTCAGCCGCATTTCCTTTCCTGCGGCAGGTTTTAGGTTGGAAGCTGGGTTTGGGTGAAGAGAGAGCATAGGAGCTTTAGTGGACTACCCCATGGACTAGAAGCCCATTACATCTGGACTAGTTTTGGACTTTGATTCGATTAGATTTTGTTTAGTTTGTATTTTCTTTTCTTTTATAGTTTTAGTATTTCTTTTGTACTTTTAGATTTTTCCCTTGAAATCTTTTGTTTTAAGTCTTCCGCTTGCGTTGTATGCTTTGTATGCTTTGATATGTCACCATACTGTAGCGCTCCGGACCCATGTCGGGTTGGGGTGTTACAGGTAAAGTGTTTCAACTGCCAGGGTGTAGGTCATATGGCAAGGAACTGTCCTACTAAGCCGAACAAGAAAGATCTAGAGTACTTGCAGAAAGCAGTGATGTTGGCACAAAAGGCAAAGGCAGGATTTCAGTTGAATGCAGAGGAGAATGATTTTATGGCTCTCATGGATGACATGGAAGATAGAGAGGATATCGATGCGAACTGCATATTCATGGCGAATCTTCAGGAAGCTAAGTATGACACGGATTCTGACACACTTCCTGTTTATGACACCAATGCACCATCTGAGGTATCAAACTTCAACACATGTCACAATAATGATATATTTGATATGTCTCCTCATGAGAAACAACATTCTGAGAAGCTAGCACCCACTTATGATACATACCTGGACACACCAAGTAGTAGCAATACTTCTTCAGCAACTCCAGATATGAATCATAATGGAGGCTTCATTTCACAGCATGCTGAGAATGATGAGGAAACACGTGCTTTATTTGAATCATTATTAAATAATTGTGGTATTGTAATCGAGAAAGTGAAAAAGGTCAATCGCGATGTTAAGGCCGCGAATGAGAAATTGACCACTGAGCTTGAGAGATACAAGGAAAATGCAAAAAGTTTTCAAATTTACAAAGAACGTGAGTCAGAATTTGAAATTGGTTATAAGAGGTTACTTGTTAAAGATAGGGAATGGAAAAACAAGTTTGTTAATCTTGAAATAAGTTCAACAAAAACCATTAACTCTTTAAAACAAGAAATTTCTGAATTAACAAACCAACTTTCAAAACAAAAAACAGCTTATACCAATCTTGAAAAATAACGGGATGAGTTGAAAAAGGACTTTGCAATGAAAGAAGATAAACTTTTGGAAGAAATCGTAGAGTCAGAACACAAGATTGCACATCTAGAAGAATTAGTGGTTAAGTCAGGTCAGTCAAGTCAAACAATGAAAATGATTTCAAACCAAACTAATCAAACGATAGAACATGTCGAAGAGAGCATTATTAAAATGAAACAAAAGGATTTGAAACCCATTGATTACAACAAATTGAACAAACTTTCGGGTATTACTTTTGTTCCACAAAAAGAACCATCTGTGTTTTCCATAAAACGACCATTCTCAAAAATGTTTTCTAAGAAAGTAGTTGCTTCCAAATCGCTTTCAAACATGAAACAGATGTCTTCAAACAACACTTTTAACACAAGTGCTGCCAGAGGATATCTTGATGATCTCAAAACAAGAGTTGGGCAACTTAAAATGACTTTAGAATCTAAAACGAGACTTAATGAGATTAACTGGAATTCCACGGTTCATTTACAGCTTAAAAAGATTCTTGAAAGTGAATTTTCTCCTCAAATTAATAACATTCATGCTCGTGTAATTCACTTTGAACAAGCATTTTTGAAAGAAACAGCTGACTTCGTCACGGATCACAAATCCCTGATAAAGAAGGCTAATGAATCTTTTGAGAAAATCAATGTTTTGGAAAACCTAAATGATTCTCTCTTCGAAGCTGTTATGACTATTGATATTATGTCCATCATTTTACAAACATATTCTGTTCAAGACAATGAAAGACTGAGAGCTGAGACCTCCGACATTGTTTCTAAATATGAAAATGCTCTTATAAAGCTTGAAAAAGAAAATGTTTCATATTTTAAACAACTTGATCGAAAAAAGGAAGAATGCAAGTATGACAAATTGTCGTATGAGCATGCCTTAAAGAACATGAAAGAGCAAAATGATCTTTTGAGGGCTCAGCTTGAAAGTCAAAAAGGAAAGGGTGAGGAAACTAAGTTTGCAAAACCATTGACTTTGGAGAAACCAAATGTTTCAAACACGGTTAAAAAACCTAAAATGTCAATTTCACGGTTTGCTCCAAAAGTCGATGAGAAAAAGGATTTGACAAAATCAGTCACTCCAACACCCTTGCCCAAGATAAGTGAAAATGAAAAGATTGTTGATAAAGGAAAAGTGGTTGTTGAAAGAAACACAAATGTGAGTGCACCTGGCTCTTCTAGGAATAGTACACCAAATGTGACTACAAAAACTGTTAAAGAGTCTGTTGGTTCTAACGACATTGTCCAAAATCACCATCTAGAGGAAGCTAGGAAAAAGGCACAACTTCGAAAAGATGGAATTTTAGGTGCAAAACCTAGTGTGATGAATTCTACAAGATTCCAAAGCACTGCTAGCAGTAGTAAACCATTACCTAGGAACAATCTACAAAATACTAGGGATTGGCTTGCATCTAAGAGTATTGGCACGAAAGAGAATGCTAGGAACATAGATTGCATCACAAAGAATTCCAAAGTCTCATCGAACGACAAACAATTTCCAAAAGACTGTAGTGACAAAATTAAAATTGTTGTGTTGAACAAGAATGTTGAATTTGTCTGTCCTACATGTCAAAAATGTGTTTTTTCAGCTAATCACGATGCATGTATTGCACAATTTATCAAGAAAAGAAAGTCATGTGTCAAGACACAATCCACTAAGACACCAAATCGATACAAATCCGTTGATAAGAAGCATGAGGTTAAGAAACCTAATAGGTGGATACCTAAGGGATGTAGTTTTTCCAAGACTGAGACTTCCGCTGCATCTGATAAGAAAACTACGTCTAGATCTTACCTTAGGTGGATTCCTACGGGAAAAGTCTTTAAAACAGTTGGTCTTAGATGGATTCCCACAGGGAAGATTTTTGATAGTTGCACCAAGACAAATAATAGTGATAATCATCAGGATAAGGAAGTAGCAACCATTACAACTGTCGATAGTCAACACCCACAGAGTGATTATTCATGTACTTCTAACACTGTTATTTGTGAAACCTCTTCGTCTTCGGTTGCAGGTGCTTCAACTATCTCAGAACCCAGTTCATCAGAGGGCTCAAATTCTATAAATTCTATAAAATCATTCTTTCAATATTCTATTTTTGATTTTCCATTTTCTTTTCTAAAAACAAAAACAAAATACAAAATTTGAAAAACAAACAAAAACAAAATACAAAAATAGAAATTAAAAAAAAATACAAAAACAATATAAAATCCAAAAATCCAAAAATATTCTTCTCACGACATGTCTCTCGTATAAATCAATATTCTGTACGTTTCTAGAAATGTCATTCAACAATGATACGGACATGTACAGATGCTTGAGCGGGAGTTCTTTTTAATGTTTTTCTAAAACATGTCGTTCCTCAAAATTTTCTTCACTATGGCTTTCGTATACATCAGTACGAAACCCGTACTTAAACAATGAATTATGATTATTTTCAAATCAAGGACTCGTACGTTCAATGACGAACTCTTTTTCAAAAAGTTCGAGTCTAAACAAACGAAAAAGATTTCAAGCATAAACTCGTTTTCAAACAAAATCCTTGAGCACTTTTTCAAGATTGTTCAAAAGATTTCTCAAAATCTCTCAAAATTAGTGCTCAAGAAAACTCCCTCTAAACCCTTAAAATTGATTTTAAATGAGCTATCATTAAGGAGGAGTATAAACAACTAAAATGTTCTGATTTCATGCAAAAACAAATCTGTCTTTCTCTCCAAAAGCTTTTTCTTAATGGGTTGATATCAAAAATATCACGATATGCTATTTTTGAGGGGGAGAAGACATGATTAAAATGTGATCAAAGATGTTTAAACTTTGTGACTGAATCTTAGAAGAGCTCGACTCAGTAAGTACCAATGAATTGACGAAGCTTAAAATGTCAGTAATCGAAAAGACTTGTCCTGGACGGGTAATAATTTCAAGCTAGTCTATCTAGTGATGTAAGCGTGTCTCGAATAGGACTTGTCTGAGTAGAATGTACCATATCGAGAGACTTTCTTTGGACTTGACCAGGACGGGTAATAACTTCAAGCTAGTCTAACTAGTGATGTAAGCGTGTCTCGAATCGGTCATGTTCACTGAAAGTGGATCAATTCAAAAAGTGCAAACTCCTCTCGCATGTGCAAATTTCTTAAATATTCATGAGCACATGTCAAGGGGGAGTCCTTCAAAAGGAATGCAAAACTCTCGAAGTGTCAACAATGTGTTTTATATTCATAAACACTTTGAGAGATTTTCAATAAATGGTTTGATGGCAACAATAGGATAGTCATGGAGTTATAAGGTGACTAAGGTTAGGAAAAACCGTCCTATGATCCACCAGAGCCGGAGGGATCTACCCAAGGACAAATCCAATAGATTAGAATTAGAAGTCCTTAGGTATGATTGAAAAAAAGGAGAAAATGAGAAAGGAGAAAGAAGGGGTTGAAGAATTAAAAAGAAAAGTTATGAAAAAGGGTGAAAAGAAATAGCCCTCCAAATATTCAACCTTAGGGCAGACACCGGGTACAATTCGTATTCTACTGGTTGTTACTAAGGTGACACCGGTATTGAAGACAAAGACGTCATGGACCCAGTGACGCACTGCACTAAACCTTCTTAACCACTCAAGTTCTCTTAAAAGAGCTTGTTTCATTCTCACGGGGAACCGATGTAATCTATCGACCTGTCTCTTAGAGATGGTTGATATTGAAGCAGGAGACCTCTCCCTAATCTCCGCATAGGAAACCAAATGTGCACTTATCGAGTCTAGAGCCTCGAGATTCATCAAAAGATCTTATAGGAATACATGATATTTCTACACTGGTTGTTCAACATTAAGGACGCCAGATGTAAACTTAAAAGTCCTACGCAGATCTTAGCAATCTGCCAGAACATTTATGAGAGGATTCACATTTGTGATTCTCAATGATTGAATGGAAATTCCTACCAGGGTCAACATCAAACAGCCCTGACAGCAGGTCACTTCGGTAATTCTTTATGGGTTACGCTTAGTGTTCGCGGTTGTTTCAAACGGTCTACAGTCGTGGAGTGATCCCCAGCGACTCACCCAGTCATTGAACTACTAAGTAGGTCTTGTAAGCTCTCGAGAGTATCTGACATGGGAACGGCCTTGGTAAGGGTTAGAAGGAGTCTTCACACTATGCTGTTGACAATCTCTAATTCGAACCTGTAAGTACCGGTTGTTTTATTGCTAACTGTTTACCTGTAGCTATACATCATCTCCATGGCGAAGGATTCCACATGCTCATACATGCATCACAAAGTCAAAGGAAAGTTCTCACAAAGATCTAAGCAAAGTAAGGATCAAAGAAAGATTCTACGCAATGTGAAAGAATCTAAAGAAGTAAAGTGACAAAGATCTGTGTGAAAGAACGGGAACTACAAATGCATGTATCACAAAGACTGAAGATGTATGAGCATGTTGGAATGGCAAACAACCACCACAGACGCAGAAGTGACGAAAGGCAGATAACTCCACATCACAAAGAACGATGAAAAATCAGTTATCAAAGATCACAAAGCATGAAGGAACAAAGACTAAAGACTATTCTACAACAACACACAAAGTTAAAGACAAAGAACACGGAAGACCTAATCACGTGGAGCATCATTCGAATGACCACCCCTTAGGGGGAGATTGTTAGCATTAAAAATATATATATAGAAGTGATGGTCATTCTCATATTGTAACTTTGTGTCGTTTGTTAAGATTAGTAATAGTTTAGTCATTGGGCCTTGGACTTGGCAAGCTAATATGTTATGTGCTATGTTTCATAAGCCTGGTTATCCAATCATGTAACCAAGTCCAAGCCCAAATCCATTAGAAAGCCCATGAGGCCTTTCTCTCTAACTATATAAGGCACATACCTAGTCATTTGTAAGTGTGCTTGTGTGTGTAAGTGTGTGTGTTTCTCTAATAATATTCTCTCTTCTTTCTTTCTCTACATTCTCTACTTTCTCTCTCTAACATACTTCACATATCAAGTCACCAAGGCTATTGTGGGTGATAAAGTTGATAGATTTATGTTCTTACAAGTGGCACTGAGGACAGTAACCAAAGATGATTTGGAATTGATTATGCTACTGATTACTTAGTATTTGAACAATTGAAACAGTATTAACAATAACAGAAACACATATATGATTACACAGACACAAATTAGAAATCAGAATTTATTAGAGACTGAAGAAAAGGTGAGTTTTAAACAATTTAAAACTACAGGGGGTGCAAATGAAAATTTTACAAACTTAATTATAAAAGAAAATGAAATTAAAAAGAAAATTATTTTTTTGATTATTTTATTATTTAATATTAATTATTTAATTAAAAACTATTTGATTATTTAATTTAAACTATTTAAATTATGCTAAAAAGATTTATACTAAAAATTTTAACTAGAAAATTGCAAAATTAATTCCTAAAAATATAAAATAACTTAAAATAAATTTAAAAACTAAAAAATACCTATTTTTGTCTTTTTGCGGATTTTCTATTAATTAAATACAAATAATATTAATTAAACTATTTTAAATTACTAATAATACTAAAAATGACTTAGAAAATTATAGAAAAATTTATAAATCTAATTAATCACAGGAGTCCTAAAAAATCATAAAAAACTTATAAAAATTATTTTTAGACTATTTTACTAATTATTTACTTATATATTAATTAATATCTAATTTAACTAAATTAATTAAGAAAATTAGAAAATGAATAGTAGAAATTAAGAAACTATTTTCTAAAAATATCTAATGATTTATAAAACTTAGGAAAAATGTGAAAAGGTACTGTTGTTAACTAAAATTTATAAAACTATTTAATTACTAATATTACTTAATTATTTAATTAAATTAAAATTAATTCTAGTAATTATTAAATTAAAAAAGAAAAATCTAGGAAAATTACTGAAAATACTTTAAGATGAAAGAAAATTAAGAAAAATAAAAAAATTATGAAGTGCTTATTAATAAGCTGAAAAGAAAAATTAAAAATATAAATCCTATTAAATAAAAGCTATCACTATTTTTAAATTTGGTTTTTGTTGGTTTTTCTTATTGACAGATGATTATAAGCTAAATATAGAAAACTTTTATGAAGACACTTTTGATATAGCTTATTAATAAGCTGTGTGCACCCCCTTGGTTCTTAACAGTTGACTTAGTAGCTTATTTGGACTTGTGATTTTTGAAAAAAGCTAGGAAATGAACAAATAAGCCACAATAGATGAATATTAGCTTGAAATAGGACAAAAGGCACAAATAAGCACTATGGATAAGCTGCTTATGAACCAATAAGCACTTAACAAAACGCTAGGCCAAAACAGGCCTCAAACAGGGACTTTTGGACCTCTATGGAGTCCACAGAAGTCAAGGGGGTCCAAAGTAAGGATTGACCTACCAAAGTGAACTGGTCAACTTTTAAATAAGCCAATAAGCTTGGCTTATTGCTTATTTTTTAGCACTGGGTGAAGCTTGTATTATGCGCTCATACACTTAGTCACTCTGTGTACTCAGAGAAATGGACAACCTAAAAGCTACTTGCAGCCCCATCAAATAAGCTTGAAATGGTGAAATAAGCCCTGAACTGTCAAGATGGGCTGCTTGGCTTTCCAAAAATCCAATAAGCTAAGGGTGGGGCCCACTAGTGAATCAGCTATGGTCTTGGAATTATTGGTCAATTTCCTGTGCACAGGGCATGTACTTGCCCTGCAGGTCACTGTGAGCAAGTGTAGGGTCCACACAAAAAATCACAAAAATAAGCCAACAACAGATTATTGTAGATAAGCTGAGGGACTTATATCTGTGAAAAGCTCAGGGTCTAGTTTGCAGTCTAAAATCAAGAAAATTCCTACAAATTTTGGATTTCTGCAAAGAGGTCTAATTTGACTTTTTGAAGTATTAAGCTAAGTTGACTTTTATGAAACTCTACCTAGATTTAAGCACTGATTAGGTTATGTTAAGCTATGATAAGACTAAAGTAAGCTAGAACAACTACTTCTGAAAGGATTTGATGAGATTTGGACTCAAAATGCTTAACAGATAACAAATCAGGTGAGATCAAAAGGTATTTTGACTTTTTTATGAAAGACCAATGGTTTTTATGATTAAACTAAGTCATCAGAACCTAAAGTGACATGTCTGAGCTGAAAACAACAACTACAACACCCTTGATCACACAGAACCTAATTGAGCCAAACACTTCTTACACAGATTCAACACTTGATTTTCAAAAGGATTTGGAAATTTAGACCACTAAACTGACTTATAAGCACTTATATTGATTAATTAAGCTGAAATGAACAAATAGAAACAACAATTAACAAGTAGTACTACACACGACCAATTATACTAATTTAACTGTGTAACTTGGATTTTTAGCAACTATAAATTTTAATGAACAAGCTCTCTATTTTAAGCTACAATATGACTAAATAACACCAAATAAGCACAAACAAACCAAATAAGCAGTGAAATAAGCTATGCTACAGTAGAAACAAAGAAATGAGATTATGAGCTTACAACGTGCAATCCTGCCAAAATTATGAACCAAGGACCAAAGAATCACTTCCTATAAGCCTTCCACAAGGCATCTAACCCAGGGCAATCCACAATTCACCCTGCTCCAGCTTGAATCTCCATTAAACCTGAACTTTGACTTTTGTTGACAAATTTTTGTATTTTTGATTTTTTTATAGCTAGATTGTGTTTTAAGGTTTCTAAAAGCTTTGTTAAGCTTTCTGGGAGCCTAAGTGAGCTTAAGAGTCGATATGATCAAACAGCAACAGCAATAAAGCTTAATAATAATTTTGAAATAAAAGAGAAATTGGCATAAACTGAGATAGAGATTAAAACTTGAAATTGATTAATGAAACAGTTGAGATTACACTTGATTACACTAGTACAATGCTTAAAAGCTTGATTTTTAACTGAAAATGAAAACTACAAATTAAACGAAAGGATTAAAACTAAATTATACTACACACTTGCTCTTCTACCTTCTCCTTCTTTATATAGGCTTCAACTAGGGTTTATGCACCCCTCTGAGCATTTCCCAGCAATCTCTAGCCATTGGATTGGCCTAATTTGATCTCAACCATTAAATTGGTTTTTGGCGGGAAATGTTGTTTTGGCATATTATCTGTGTTTGCGTGTAATATGGGGGGCATTTATTGTGGAGGTGATGTTAGGTGAGGGTGGTGGGGTGGTGATGATGTTTTTGCAAGTGGTGATGGAGAGGGGAGGTGGTTTTGCAAAGGTGGTGGACGGTTTTGGGGGGGAAGGGTGGTTTGGTCAAACGGGTTTGACTATTTGATTTTTTAAAACGGTTTTAGGCAGTTGGGCTCAGGGGTGGGCTTTGGAAGGGTGTTGGGCTGGGTGGTGTTATTTGTTTGGATTGGATTTGGTTTTGGGGCTTATATAATAAAAAGGGTCCGGTTGGTTTGTTTATTATCACAAGGACCAATTTTGTAATTTACCGAAAGTTTAGGGGTTTGGTTTGGAATTCTTCCAAAGTTATCACAAGGATGTATCTTGCCAATCTTAGATGGTATGATGACCATATGTAGATTTTTTCACTTTTACCCTTCAGGGACTATTCCTGCCAAACTTGAAACTTCAGGGACCAAACATGTAATTTCACCAAACTTTCCAACCAAGGACCATTCCTGCCAAAGATGAGTAGTACAAGGACAAGAATTGATTTCTCAAAGTTTTTACATCCTAAGGACCATTTTTGTCAATTTTGCAAAGTTGAGGGACTAAACTTGTAATTTTGTGAAACTTTGCACAAGAGGACTAATTATGTTATTTTTGATTCAAAAAGTACCTTTGGTGACTTTTTCATGTTTTTAGAATAACCAGGGACTAGTTTTGACAAGTTTTGAAAGTTGAGGGACTGAAACTGCCAATTATGCAAATTTTGTTCATATTTCATTTGTTTTTGATCATTTTGCATCTGAGACATATAAAACACACTTCTGGGATAATTTCAGTATTTTGATGCATATTTGAGTGTTTTTGGATGTTTTGGCAGCTCAGATTAGGTAAAAATGATGAGTATTTACACACTCATCAAGCGTGAAGACCATTCAAGAAAAGTTAAAGGCTTCACCAATTACAAGACAAAGGTCAAGACGCAAGCTACACCAAAGGCACGCTTTGTCTTCGCTAAGTTTGGTAATTTTATTTGCTTTCGGTTTTTGTTTGTCATCATCAAAAAGGGGGAGATTGTTGAGGCAACATGATGAAGATCTCCTTATGTTTTAATGATGACAAATAAACCATCGAAACACATAAAATAACAAACGTTAGCTCAAAATCGCCGGAGCTAATGTCTGCTACTGGCGCGCTGCCCGCGCGTCAACGCGCGGGGGGACGCGCCAGGAGTCTGTATGGTTCCGGGCGAATTTTAAAAGTCGGCTTTCCCCTTACCCGACAAATGTGGATCTTTCAATACAGGTATGAATATGTTGTGTGCTTAATTGAGAACACTCGAAACGAGTTTTGAGACTTGAGAGATCCAACTTTTAAAGCACCCATTTACAGGAAAACGCCAACTCATGTTTTCTATCTATCACCTCTAGCCAAGGCTTTTCTAAACTTAGGGAGCTTATATATTTCACGTAGCATTGTGTTGAAGCATCCATATGCTCATATCCCGTGCTTACGTCTTCTCTAATTACGTAACGGGTTTACTCCCTTATTTGTCAAACTAAGTCAAAGGTCACTTTGCGTAAACGCATCATTTCCCACTTGGGTTATGCTTTACATCAAGGCAAAGCACTTGTTTGAACCAAGGTATTAGTTGAGAGCGTCGAGTCATGGAAAGTCACGAGATATGAAACTATGGATTCTCGACATTGTGTTATTTGAATTTATAAGTAACTTATGATTTTCTCAACTTATAATCTTAATTGTCTAAACCTTTTCTTCTTAATGATAATTAGATTATGCCTTAATCCTCTCTTAATCCCATTTATACAAAAGACAAAACCAATCATATCCAATCATATCTAAATCAAATATTCTCTTACACAATCCCTTACACAGTCTCTTACACCCTTACATATTCCCTTACACACTACATCCTAACCATCCATTCCCTTACAACACATCTCAACCCTTCATATTAAACACATGCCAATTGTTGGAAACCCTAATATGGCTCTTCTCATCCTAGCCATTGATTTCAAATTACAACACATCACAACCATCCATCCAACCTCTCACCTCTATATCATCACATGGGTTAGATCTCAACCATTGAATTCAAACTAAACTCATCTCAACCATCCATCCAATCTCTCCTATCCATGCCACCACATGTGATTAATCTTAGCCATTGAATTCAAACCAAAACAATCCCAACCATTGATCCACACTTACTCCCCAAGCAAAGGAGGCTCCTTTTGATCTCATCCATCCATTTCAAACAAACTCATCTCAACCCTCTATTTCTCATTTCCCCCTAAGCAAAGCATATTCCTTGGAATATCCTTCTCAACCCTAACCTAAGCCTGTTTGATCTTAACCATTCATTTCAAATGAGATCATCTCATCCATCCATATTCCCCACATGCAAAATTGTTTGAAAACCAAGAGAGGCTCCCTTTGACACTATAATCACTCGATTACTTTGAAAAATCTATTTTGCTTCACTAGTTGTTTTACTCTAAATTCCAAAAACTATTTTTGTTGAATTTGTTTAGACACAACTATGACCTATAAATCAAGTTTTATATCTTATGTCAATTTTACTTGATTCAATGTTTGACTCAAGGTGTTAAGATGTTATTTTGTACCTTTATCCTTAATGTTTTACACAACATACTTGTCTTGTCATCATTGGACTTTCGACTAAGTCATCATCTATCAAAGATGATATCTTAGAAGGAGGTGATCTCTCGTTAAATGTTTTATTTAACGACTCCTCGACTCTTTGGGTTTCTTTACTTAAGACACTATGAACTTTATTTGTTTTAGAAAAAGTCCAAGAGGTACAACATCATAAGACTAAGTGTCACATTTGATGTGTAAATCCTAGATGTTGAAGACTCATTTTCTTCCACACATTCTAATGTATGCTAATGTGATTTATTTCACCTTGTGTGTTTTTATGTGAAATTATCATAAAGGAGTGGTTGAAATAAAACAAAATTTAAGATCCAAAGTATGGTGTTTAAGAATGTTGTTTTACAAAGGTTTATTTTGCAAGCATCACAGAAGTGTTAGATATTTTAACACTTAGGAAATTCTTAGTTAGCTCACTTGTAAACAAGAGTTGAGTGAGACTCACTCAAGAGTTTCTCGTGTTTATCTCTTGACAGTTAAAGAACCGAAACACCTTATATCTCCTACTAATACTAATGACGAAATTCCTAGTCTTAGAGAATCTAATCATTGTTATTACTAATAGCAGGTAAACACTTTAGAATACTACTAATAATACATACTACAACACATAATGTTAGAAACAAGAGACAATCAAAATCAAGTTGAAGTAATGCGTACCTTTTAAATTGCATAGAGATGCTATCAAGAGAATAAACACAAAGCGAAAAATCTTGGTTTGACGACACGCTTGGAAACTCAATTGCTCATGTATCCAAGAAGGTTAGATAATTATATAAAAGCATAGAGCATGATAATCCTAATCCTTTTATCATGAATTTCTATTAGAGATTGAATAATCTCTAACTCTCTTTTCTAGGTTTAACAAATTTTACTTGCTTTGTTTTACTAGTTGATGATGCTTTTGAGTTAAATCCCAATCCGATTTTATCTCTAAACAACCTTTGACTCCTAAACAATCTTTCAAGAGATTTTGAGCTTTCATCAAATTTAGCTAACATTTTTCCTTTCTCATTTTGCTATTTAATGTCTTGTTTGTAATCTAGGCATAATTTACATTCAAGATCAATTTCAACATTACTCTCAAGTCTAGACATTTTATCTTCTAACAAGATTTCCTTTTCAAAGTTATTCACAAAAGATTTTGAAGACTCATTGTAAAAGATAGTTTTTATGTTCATGTTACCTAAAAGTTTAGACTCATTTTCTAATTTAGAAAATTCTAAGATAAATGTGTCAAAGCAAAACTGTTTGGTTTCAAAGTGTACCTTGCTTGTTGTTTCAATAGATTGACAATCACCCACCGGATCATTGTCTTTGTCTACATCCGTTTCATTCCATGATTCGCAAGCAAGTTCATCAAGACACACGTACTCATCTTCACTTGTACCTTCATTTAAAACATTTAAACTAGTAGTACATGTATTAACTTCTACTAAGCGTCTATCAATTAGTTTTTGCAAAACTTCTAGTTCATATGTAAGATCAAATTGATCATCTTTGACTTGACATATTCCTTGATGAAAGTTGATTATATTTTTCCAAATATCATTAGCCCTTTGACAAAAATATATTCTTTCATATTTGGTACTTGATAAAGCTTTATAAAATATTATCTTAGCTTTAGTATTTCTATCAAGTTTAGGATAGTTATCTTGGTTTTCAAAACTTGTTTTCTTTGGTTTGAAATCACCATAAGAAATAATATGCCAAAGATCTTGATCAATTGATTTCACATAGTTTTCAAAATTACTTTTCCATTCAAGGAAGTTTTCTTTTTCAAATAGCGGTGAGTTTTGAATAGGTTGCCCTTCTTTGAGATTTTCAAAATCCATGGATCGATCCAAGTTTTAAAATACACTATATTTTAAAGATCTTGAGTAACGTAGCTCCTAATGCCAATTGTGGGAAACTAGAAGGGGGGTTGAATAGTTTACCGCTTTTTAACTTGATTATCTTTTTAAAACTTTACGTTTGTTCAAAGATGCAAGTACAACATTGCATGTTTAATTCTTTGAAAAGCTTTACATGTGAATAACAATTGTAACTTTACTTGTTTCATTCTTTGAAAAGCTTTACGTGTGATTAACAATCCTAACTTTGCTTGTTTAGTTCTTTGAAAAGCTTTACGTGTGTTTAAAGATATAAACACAACTTTACTTGTTTAATTCTTCGAAAAGCTTTATGTGTGATTAGCAATTCTAACTAAAGACAATATGTAATAAGCAAAGGTAAAGAAAGAAACGATCAAACCACTACACGATTGTTTATCGTGCTTCGGCTACAAGGACTCTTTTTCCTTGCCCTACATCCACGCCCTGAGTTTCCAACTCGAGAGTTATAAGCACTAATCAACAAGCTCCTTTCCCGGTGGAGAAACTTTTACAACGTCGCTTACACTTTTACCGACACTAAGCTAGATGTCGAGTTCTTTTACACGGGCACAACCACTCCCATCGCCGCTTACACTTTTACCGACACTAAGCTAGATGTCGAGTTCTTTACCAAGGGTACAACCACTCCCGTTAGTTCTTTTACAAGGGTACAACAACTCCCGACACACTATGTATTTTGAGGCCTAAAATACTAACTGATCACTTCTATACAAGATACACATGAAGTATAAACTACCAAAGTCTATACATAACAAAGCTAACAAGTCTTGCAACTTAGAGTTGAAACTTGTAACTTCTTAGATGAATATGTGAACTCCTTTGCTACATAAGAGAATCACACAAGTTAGTAGCTACTGAGTATAATGAGAGAATATGTGTAAAATGTGACTCTAAGTGATAACTCAAAACTAACAAATGGTTTGGTATTTATAGCAAAACATTCTGCAGGTCTGGCGGATACGGCGGAACCCTCAGATGGGTTCCACCCGTGTACCCCCAGGGTTCCGTCAGGGCTGCAGTTGGTTTTGCAATAAATCTTCCAAACCAAAAAAGGTCACATCACATGAATACTAGTCAAACACAAACTTGCACAAGAAAACTTATGGTTAGTCAAACACACTTTCTTTTCATAAATGTATAATGACAAACTTACCATAAATGTGATGTGATATTTCTATTTAAATAAATAAATGTGATGTGACAAGACACTTTCTAATTTAAGAAATAAAAACAATGTTTTGTTTAAAAGGAAATGTAAACCTTAGTTAAACAAGACTTAAACACTTAAAGTGATGATTTACTCTTAGCTAAAGTTCATACTTTGTCATTAACAAAACTTAGCAAAGATCGTAAAATATAAATAACGTTTTTAGGCGATATTTGTATTAACAATCTCCCCCTTTTTGTTGATGACAAAACATAAACTTTATTTATAAGTAAGTCACTAGTTTTAGTGTTAAGTCTTATAAAGTTGGTATAAAAACTTGTTTTTGCTTAAGATGATGTGATATGCAAAAAAAATTTTTTTGAAACAAGTTTATATATAAATTCTCCCCCTTTTTGTCGAAACAAAAAGAAGAGTAGCGAAGCGGAAGTATGCACTTGCTCCCCATTGGACGATACTCCCCCTAAAATGGAGTGTCAAGAGAGGAGACATGGATTTTGACCCTACAAAACAAAATGTTAGTTGCCACACAAGTCAAGTCATGAAAGCATTTCATGTCTAGAACACAACTAAGAGTTGTGAAGTGGAATAATGCAACACTCATGCTCCCCTTTGAATATTACTCCCCTAAATGGAGTATCAAGGAAGGAAAACATGGGTAATGATCCTACAAAAAGAAATGTTAGTTTGTAAAACACAAGATATATGTATGCTACCATAGCAAGGTATAGTTCACTCATTATACCTAAATGGTCAACAAACAATGCAAACCTTGTAGAAGAATGAAATTCATTACATGTAAAATTTTGACTCTTAAAAAGTCAAAGACAAGAAATTAGGACGACATTATCCTACTTCTTAAAAGTAAAGAAAAACTATAAATAAACTAAGAACATAAAATGCTACAAGGAAATCATCATTTCCCTTAATGAGAACATTTTCCAAAAACAAGGCTAAGGTTGTTTAAGGATGAAAATGTGTGTTGGAGGGTGTAGCGGATTTTGTTTTGAATGTTGTGGAGATGACACGGTTTTGGTTTGTTGGTTTAAATGGTGAAACATTTTCCAAAAGAAACGGTTTTGTTTTATTTTGGAGACTCTAAACATGAGGTGGTGTTGGTGCTCTAAACTTGGTTTGTTGGTTTTAGTGAGAAACATTTTCCAAAAGAAACCGTTTTGTTTCATTTTGGAGACTCTAAACATGAGACGATCCAAAATGTGGTTTAGGATAAACCTCATTTCATTGGTTAGAGGACCATGGATGTCTTTGTGGATAAGGTGAAACACCAATGGTTTTGGGTGGTGATACTCTTGTTGTGGTAGTTGGTTGTGGTCAAAAGACTCATTTTGGTCAAACAATGACCTTGTTTTTCATTTGTGAAAGGTGGTGGTTTTGTTGGTCTTGGTGGAGGATCATTGAGATGCTTCTATTTTTTTATACGAAGAAAATAGAGATTCAAAGTGTTGGGAAGGTTCTTGTGGTGGTGGTAGTTATTGTTGTTGTGATGGTTGTTGTTTGATCAAAATGGTGTAAGCTTGGTTCTTTGTAAATGGGGTGAAACACAAATGATTGTAGGTGTGTAAAACCTTGATCATTTGGAAAAATAGAGAATCTAGCATAACGGTAAGCCAACCGTTCTACCAATGATGGTTGATGGGGTTGATCATCTAATTGCTCACTTGGTTGTTGTTGGGTTTCCATTTGAGCAATGGTGTCAAAGAGTGACAAAGATGGAAGGCTTGATAATTTAGGTGATAGGTCTTCTAAAGTTTCCAAATAGGGTAGTGGTGATGTATGGAAAAGTTCCTTTGGTGTAAATGTTGGTGATCGATGGTTGAAAAAGTTTTTGATGGTTGAAAAGTGTATATGTTTGTATTGCCATGTTTGGGAGAGGATGTTGGAGTAGCAAGATTGAGAAAATCTTGAATAGTGGTCATGTTGATGTTGCAAGGTATTGAATATGGTGTTGAGGTAGTAAGGTTAAGGAAGTCTTGGATAGGTGAAGAAATGTCAAGTGATGAGCTTGATTTGATGGTTTTGTTGAAGCAACAAGGTTTAACACTAATCCTAGTGGTTTTAGCTTGATGATTCGGATGAGGTGTTGATTAAGTCATCTCAAATCTTTGATTTGTAAGAGTTTTGAGATTGAGAGAAGTAATGGTGTTGGTGTGAGTTTTGGGGTATTCTAAAGTGATCAAACTTAAAAAGAATTGTGGGAAAGAGTGTTTGGATTTGATGTGTTCCATACAAAGATTGAGGTTTCAAATGATTTGATGTCAATCCAATGGAATAAGGTGGAGTGAAAGACCAACATATGCACTCAATGCTTTGTGATCATGGGATGTGATTTGGTTGAAAATGTTCCAATGGTTTGAAGGATCCTTTAAAAGGGTTCCTTGGGTTAGTTATGTTTGAATTTGAATTTTTGGAGGGAAGTGACTTCCTACTTGTTTTAGTGAGTGAGAGTTGTTCTAATATGGTTATTGGAGTTAACGGAAGATGTTTCTCACTTAGGATAATGGTTTGACACTTTACAAGTTTTGAACTTAAGAAAAATGACAAAAATTTTCTGCAGGTGACTCGCGGAACCCTCGAGATACACAGGCGGAACCCTATTTTGGGTTCCGTCTGGTCCGTTGGGCCATTTCTGGGTTGCCCTGAAATTTCACTAGCGGAACCCAATCTAGGGTGCTGCCAGATCCGCCAGACCTGAAAAAGTACACAGTCCGCGATTTTGTCCCGCGAGACGATTTTCAAATTTTTCGAAAACTCCTAAAATCAAAAAGATAATGCATATATGGTTAGGCAATGCAAAAATTGGACATGTAAACACACATATCATAGGACTTTGATCGGGGGGTCGCGAATATTCACTAAACTTAGTGAAATTTACCATAAGCATAAAAATTGACAAACACCTCAAATATTGTCATTATGCATAAAAGCTCATACAAACATAATCCGACAAACGTAATAAAACATCAACGTGAAAAACAATACAAATCACATAGTTTAACACATAAAAGGTTCTAAAACCTTCATAAGCCAAACACTCCTTAATCACGCTTCTCACAACCGGTCTATCTTCTTATTGAGCTTGCTTAGGTACCTTCCAAAGCACTTGAAAATTCCTTTGGTTTGCTTGAACTCTTCGGATGCATTGTCAATGATGGGGAGTTCTTGAAGGTAGTCTAAAGGAGGTAACTTAGAGTTAGGAAGTTTATCGTCCTCGCTCATGTCGGATGATGATGATGATGGTGTAGGTGAGCGAGTACGTTTGCCCTTACCTTTGAAAACTCGTTTATCACTTAGAGGAACGAAGATGTGAGGAACGAGAGAATAGTCAAGGCACATTCCATTATCGTTAGGAGGAATGGGTGAGATTGCTCTAAAGAGGCGAGTAAGAAGCATTCCATAAGGAAGAGCGGTTGTTCCAACTAAGGGTATGTCGGCCATTCTATTGGCTAGGTAGTAGGCTAAGTTAAAGGGTTGACCGGTGGAAATGCTATAGAGCATGTAGCAAAGGCATGTGTTGACATGATCTCTATTTCCTATGGTACTTATGACGTTGGCTCTAAGGAGTTCTTCCCATTCCTTGAATTGGGGCTTGAGTTCATTGAATTCCATTCCATATGTGTCCTTCAAGACCTCATTTCCGGTTCTAGTTCTCCTAGTGTTGGTGGTCCTAATGAAGAGGTGGTCATGAAGTTCATCTTTGGACACAAGAGAGGTATCATAGGGATAGATGCGGTCAAAGGGTGTGTCAAGAGTTGAGAGGGAGTGCAAGTCGGAGTAGATGCAAGTACCATGGTTTCGGATACCTAGGATTTGAGCAAACTCCTCTAGAGTGAAGGAGTATTGATGACTACTAGCCCTAAAGTTAATAGACATGCGACCATACTCATCCTTGGAGAGGGTGACGGATGCATAGAATTCTAAAATGAACCTAGAACAAATAGGCTCGTCGATTTCTAAGAGACACTCAAAGTTGATTGTGGCAAATTCCGTGTAGAGGTTTGTACCTTCTAAGAAGGATGGATCAATGGTTCTACCCATATGGACATATCGTTTTTCTAAGGCTTTGAAAACAACGATTTGAGTTTGAGTAAGACCTTTGGTTTTGTAGTGTTTTGGGTAGGTACTTGATGGTGTCCTTGTGGTCGTAGTGAGTTAGAGGAGGCATGATGATTCCTAGAAAATCAAAATTTCACATTTTAGTCTAAGTAAACGACTATTGTAATGTGTATGTTCTAGTGTGTGCCTATATGAAAACAATGTGGAGGTGCGGTTAACTTAACTCATTTTGATGCTTAAAAACGTTTTATAATACAAGTGATGTTTCAATGACGTTTTTCATTTGTTTTAACAATGTGGTGAACGGTGGTAAAGTATGGTTGACGACCGAGAGTGGATATGTGAAATGAGGTGGTGATTGCTTGACAACACTTGAAGCTTGGATATCTTCTTTGTGTTCTTCACTTGCTAGAAAGTGGAAGAGACGCATTTCATAATGAAATTCACTTGACTTTTGATGACATAGACAAATATGTTAATGAGAGTATGGATATGACAATTGCCATTTGTTTCAAAGAACGACAAAAGGGTGAACATAGTATCATGATTTAACACCCCCATTTTAGGAACGCAGCGGAAAGGGACATGGGATGTTATATACTAGTCACATTGAACAAATATAGTAGACAACATTAAAACAAAGTCGTTTTTAAAACTTCACATTCGATAATTTATCAGAGTTAACAAAGGTCCCAAAAGTTTTTAACATAATCTAAAGTTACATAAGTTTAAAAGTTTGAAACATTATCGAATGAGAAATTTTATTAAACATGAGCCATCAAGTAGATATCCATTTCTTCGCGCCACCCATCCATGCTTAAGCCACTTACGGACCTGAGATAAAACATGCTAAAAGTCAACACAAAGGTTGAGTGAATTCATAGAGTTTAATAAGTAATAAGTTGAATACAAGCATTATTTATCAATAGACATATAACAAATATATGTCGGGTAATCAGATTATAGTATTGAGAATTATGAAACCGAAACCTTAACCATGATTTTGTGCCCCGAGGTAAAAATTGCCAGTTTACCCCAAACTCTCAAGATTATGTGACCGTACCCAGTCAAAGCCGGCCAATCCTAATATGCATATCCATAATAATAGCGTTTCCCTACGGAATTAACGGTTTCATGGTGGGGACTTAATTAGCAAGAAGCATTCAATCACTATAATCATATAATCGGGTCCAGCATACCAAAAACTACTTGTATTCAGTTTGTAAAAACTAGCATGTATCCCCCTCGCGAGGTTTATAAAACATTAAAATTAGTAAAGGCGAGGCTATGAACTCACCGTGAACAAAGAGGAATAATCACAATCAAGCAAGCGAAGAAAGATAGCCGCGAAGCTCTACGAAGAACCTAAACATATATACGTTGTCTTAGGTTTTGAAAATAAATATTTATGCCATATGGCTATATGTTACATAAATTATGATCTTAATTGTGCTTGGTACACATATACTAAATACATATATAACAAGTTTTAGTTTGACACTAAAGAGTTATTTATAAATATGAATTTATATTCTTTATAAAAGTCAAGTGTCAAATTTATATTTGTTTCTGAGTCCAAAATATGTTATGAAAGTCCAATGATGAGTCTAAGGTTCAAATTTAGTCCAAGGGTCCTATTTTTAATCAAAAAGATTCAAATTAATCCTAAGAGTTCAAAATATAGGAGGTGGTTCAATATATATTTAAAGTCCAAAAGTTTTATAAAATGTAAACATTTTTATACTTTTTATTCCAATGCTGATGGAAATTTTTATAACTTGCTCATCTTAGAAATTCCGTTACTTGTAAACCGTAAGTCAAAAATTTACGTTCTTTATATCCCCGGAAAGGTATATGTCTGTACTAACAAACTTTGTGGGTCCCACTATGTCAAAAATTTGATTACATTAGTCAAACTATTTATTTACCCATACTAATCAGTCCATCAGTTTTCAAATTTACAACTGTCCCGCGAAAAGTGCGATATATAGAGTTTTACTAACCCGATTAATTCCCCGCTTTCGGCCACGTTTAAGTTAAGATGTTTTCTAAAACTTTTATGTTATGAGTAACAGTGGGTTATTCACAAAAAAAATGACTTATACACGTTTCAAATCTGTTACTTAGAATATGACATGTTTCATGAAAATAATTCTAGTTTAATCATCGTAATGAGTTATTCGATGAAATACCCGTCAAAATGACCACAATACATAGGGCTATAACTATATATTTTTAGTTTAGGTCCAATGTTTACTGATTAAATCAGTTTATTCCGTTTTTACCCCTGAACCAGATTCACAGTTTGCATGTCTAGTCCTTTAGGGTTTTTAGTGTTTCCTAACTATGTACGAAGCCTAATTAAGCATAATAATTTATATAATATACAAATACATCAAGATATATAACTTTTACATAAGTGAATATAGAAATAAAATGAAAAGAGAGTGTTGAGTTTCCTTACAAAAGTGATGAACAAGAAAATCAAGAACAATGGACCACAAAACCTATGATTTTACCAATAACCCTTGCACCATTTTCTTTCAATCTTTTACCCAACTTTTTATACCCTTTTTAACTTTGAAACTACTCTAATATACCAGCCCTTAAACCATCTTGATCAACACTTGAAACAACTTCCCAAAGAAACCAAGAAATGATGAGATTTGATGATGTTTTGAGTGTAATAAACCAAGAACAAGACTAGGGCTTCAAGATCTTTAATATATGATCAATAATTTAGTGAAAAATTAGATGAAATAGGTCTTGAGGACCTGTTCTTGGTCGTTCATAGAGAGAGAAGAAGTAAGATATGGTTGTTTTGATCTTGTTTGCATGTTATCAAATGACTAGTAATGGTATAAGGCCATGGTGGGGAACACATGCAAACCAAAAGGGACACATGTCTTTGTTGTTATATCACCAAGACATATATCTTGGTGAGACACTTAAAAACCAGCCACATAAGGGTGTGAGTGGGTTTTGGTGATTTATTTTGTATAAAACTTGAGCTATGATGTGTAGTTTGATCCCGGTAATTAAAAATGTGGAGTTTTAAAGATGCGTAATGTAAAACCGGGTAGTAATAAAATGTAAAACATATAAAAATGTTAAAACTTATTATCATAACTTATTTGAGTAATTTGGATGAGTGGTGAGTTCATCAGAGGGATTAAACATCATTAAAACTGAAATCGTGAGTTGAAAACGCGTTTGGTGACACCGGTTCTTGATAAAAGTGACGTAAATTATAAAAATGAAACGACAAGTATAAAACTTACTTGTAAACATGAAAATAGGTTAAAATGCATAAAATATATAAAATCATCATAGTCTAGGGTTGGTTCATATTGTTAAAACCATAAAACGTAAATTTAAATCGCGCAAAACTTAAAAGGTGCAAGGTTTACGTATAAATGGAAAAAGTGAAAATTGACTTTTAAAATAGGATTGTAAGGAAACAATGGTGCATAAAAGTGTAGAATGGACATAGTCTAGTTGCGGTTGAATAAATTGAACGTGTTATGACGTACATGGATAACTTCCAACGAAGTTAATTATTTAAAAATAGAATAGTTAAATAATATTAAGATTAATGACATGAAATTTTAGAAATATCACAGCACGTACCCCTTAAGAGAGCGCCGTCCCGGAGCTCAACTCGTCTTAATCACTGAATGGTTCACTTGCAAAAAGATGAGGATACTCGTAAGGAATGAATTCTAGAATAACTAACGACGCGGTTCGATTCTCGTTGTCTAGAAAATACGGTGTAGAGTAAGGTTAACTATATGTGATAAAGATAGAGAGGATTTGGTTAGTTGTTTTGCTCGATCGTATGAATACCGCCGAATTGTTATACTTACATAAAAATTTTGTGATTCCCGAAGATCAAGTAGAAGATCAATTAGACATAACCCATATATAACTATTCCTAGTATTTGAAAAATCTAAGTCGAACATAGGTAGTCAGACTATGTTCCACTGTCCCAAGGTTAAATATAGGTGACTAGACTATATTTAATCGAGGTTCGATAAAATTTTCAAATACTTAACTTAGTTATACTCGTGATATGTCCATTGTTGGACAAGTATGGAGTTTGCATAAGTATCTTATATACAAAGAGTGATATAAGTTTGTACATACGTAAGAATCAATAATAAGTTAGTATGAGTATGTAACACAAGCGAATAATGAAAATGCACGCAGAAAAGGAAGTTTTAAGCAGTTCTAAATCAGTCCACATCGGGCCAGAATCACGGACCTTTAACAATGAAGGATTCAAAAGAGAACTTGATGAATGTAGAGAAAGTTACTGAACTTCAGCTTTTGTATGATGAATCCGTTTATAAGAATTATTGGAGAATGACGAACAATAAAATAATAAGAAAATAGTTCACGAGGCAATAATAAATCAATGGTTTTAGTTAATAAAACAAGGTCGAGCAATTCATAAGATAATAATAAAATTGTTTATAAGGTGGTGAAAAGTTTGGTAACGATTTCTAAGATAACAAAATAGTTTATTCAAAACTAGTCCAAATAGTTTATTTAATAGTAGTACATCAGTGGATAAGTTTACAAAATGGTGGTAAAGTAGTTTGTAAGAGAGTGGCAAGGAGTGTATTAATATTGTAGTGAAAATGGTTTAGAAGATAGAAGTAAACTAGTTTTACAAGGTAATTGACCGAATGATTTGTAGAGAGGTGACAAAAAGTAAATTTTGAACTAGTTAGAGTAGTTTATAAAATAGTAGTGAATAAGGTTATTAGTTTATAAGGTAATAATGGGATAATTCTTTGGGGAATAGTAAATCCATTTGTAATATAATGAAAGATAGTTTATATGACAATAAAGGAGTCGTTTATAAAATGGTAGTGAATTTCTAAGGTAAATAAATAGAATGTGACGGGTTTCAGATAAAATACCATTGTGTAAGGTCATGAAAAGATTTTTAAAGATCATAGCATTACTCACGATTTTTTTTAGAAAATAAATGAGACCACTGTGTCACCCACAATGTATGAGAAGGTTTTAGGGGATCATCAAAATGAATAAATACGTATTTAATTGTTTAGTAATTTGGTGAAACATATATAATTAGGAGAGGTAGGGTTTGAGATGATGCTTTGGAGGCTGAGTGTAAAGAATCGGATAAAAAGTTTATAATAAATACCTTTATAAAAATAAGAAGTAACACTATGGTAAATAGATGTAAGTAGTCGAGAGAAAATCGGGTAAATATAAATAGTCTTTAGATAAATATTATCAATAGCGGTGCTTAAGAAAATAAGCAAGAAATGCTTAGAAAATATGAGTTCACGGGGAGTAAGACAACCAATAGAAATTGATAAATTATAACAGGTTTCGATGTTATATGAAATGATATAACATACAGTTATGAAAGAGTTTAGAAACCATTGTAATCACATACAATGGTTGATAAATAAGAGAGACCATTGTAATCACATGCAATGTCTGATAAATAAGATAGACCATTGTAATCACATACAATGTCTAAGAGAGACCACCGTGTAACTCACAATGGTTAGAAGAGTTTAGTATTCATGTGAGAACTTTATATAGGAAATATATCGATATTTCAGGAAAAGCAGGATAGTCGAGAAATATTACAAGTGCATATGGTAATATATATTATACGTATGTGCATAACAACGGTGCACTTGAAGATGTGTATAAATTTCCGGATGGAAATTCACAATGCTCATGAATAGCATAAAATACACCAAGGAAGTTTGGTGCATAAAGTTTATATATATAAGAATGATACTTTCGCGGATTATCGGATGAGTTAAGAAATAATTATAGTACTCCTATAATTATCCCTAATATAGTATGATTAAGATATATATACGAGGGAGAAATAGGAAGCTCAGGAGTAGGCGCGCATGGATATCGGACAAGATGATGGAAGCTCATGATTTTGAAAGAAAATAATAATAATAATAATAATAATAATAATAATAATAATAATAATAATAATAATAATAATAATAATAATAATAATAATAATAATAATAATAATAATAAATGATTATAGTCTAGGTTTTTAAAAACAAAAAGACCTAGTTCACTATAATTTGTGCTCTGGTACCATTCTTTAACACCCCATTTTAGGAACGCAGCGGAAAGGGACATGGGATGTTATATACTAGTCACATTGAACAAATATAGTAGACAACTTTAAAACAAAGTCGTTTTTAAAACTTCACATTCGATAATTTATCAGAGTTAACAAAGGTCCCAAAAGTTTTTAACATAATCTAAAGTTACATAAGTTTAAAAGTTTGAAACATTATCGAATGAGAAATTTTATTAAACATGAGCCATCAAGTAGATATCCATTTCTTCGCGCCACCCATCCATGCTTAAGCCACTTACGGACCTGAGATAAAACATGCTAAAAGTCAACACAAAGGTTGAGTGAATTCATAGAGTTTAATAAGTAATAAGTTGAATACAAGCATTATTTATCAATAGAAATATAACAAATACATGTCGGGTAATCAGATTATAGTATTGAGAATTATGAAACCGAAACCTTAACCATGATTTTGTGCCCCGAGGTAAAAATTGCCAGTTTACCCCAAACTCTCAAGATTATGTGACCATACCCAGTCAAAGCCGGCCAAGCCTAATATGCATATCCATAATAATAGCGTTTCCCTACGGAATTAACGGTTTCATGGTGGGGACTTAATTGGCAAGAAGCATTCAATCACTATAATCATATAATCGGGTCCAGCATACCAAAAACTACTTGTATTAAGTTTGTAAAAACTAGCATGTATCCCCCTCGCGAGGTTTATAAAACATTAAAATTAGTAAAGGCGAGGCTATGAACTCACCGTGAACAAAGAGGAATAATCACAATCAAGCAAGCGAAGAAAGATAGCCGCGAAGCTTTACGAAAAACCTAAACATATATACGTTGTCTTAGGTTTTGAAAATAAATATTTATGCCATATGGCTATATGTTACATAAATTATGATCTTAATTGTGCTTGGTACACATATACTAAATACATATATAACAAGTTTTAGTTTGACACTAAAGAGTTATTTATAAATATGAATTTATATTCTTTATAAAAGTCAAGTGTCAAATTTATATTTGTTTCTAAGTCCAAAATATGTTATGAAAGTCAATGATGAGTCTAAGGTTCAAATTTAGTCCAAGGGTCCTATTTTTAATCAAAAAGGTTCAAATTAATCCTAAGAGTTCAAAATATAGGAGGTGGTTCAAAATATAGTTAAAGTCCAAAAGTTTTATAAAATGTAAACATTTTTATACTTTTTATTCCAATGCTGATGGAAATTTTTATAACTTGCTCATCTTAGAAATTCCGTTACTTGTAAACCGTAAGTCAAAAATTTACGTTCTTTATATTCCCGGAAAGGTATATGTCTGTACCAACAAACTTTGTGGGTCCCACTATGTCAAAAATTTGATTACATTAGTAAAACTATTTATTTACCCATACTAATCAGTCCATCAGTTTTCAAATTTACAACTGTTCCGCGAAAAGTGCGATCTATAGAGTTTTACTAACCCGATTAATTCCCCGCTTTCGGCCACGTTTAAGTTAAGATGTTATCTAAAACTTTTATGTTTTGAGTAACAGTGGGTTATTCACAAAAAAAATGACTTATACACATTTCAAATCTGTTACTCAGAATGTGACATGTTTCATGAAAATAATTCTAGTTTAATCATCGTAATGAGTTATTCGATGAAATACCCGTCAAAATGACCACAAGACATAGGGCTATAACTACATATTTTTATTTTAGGTCCAATGCTTACTGATTAAATCAGTTTATTCCGTTTTTACCCCTGAACCAGATTCACAGTTTGCATGTCTAGTCCTTTAGGGTTTTTAGTGTTTCCTAACTATGTACCAAGCCTAATTAAGCATAATAATTTATATAATATACAAATACATCAAGATATATAACTTTTACAGAAGTGAATATAGAAATAAAATGAAAAAAGAGTGTTGAGTTTCCTTACTAAAGTGATGAACAAGAAAATCAAGAACAGTGGACCACAAAACCTATGATTTTACCAATAACCCTTGCACCATTTTCTTTCAATCTTTTACCCAACTTTTTATACCCTTTTTAACTTTGAAACTACTCTAATATACCAGCCCTTAAACCATCTTGATCAACACTTGAAACAACTTCCCAAAGAAACCAAGAAATGATGAGATTTGATGATGTTTTGAGTGTAATAAACCAAGAACAAGACTAGGGCTTCAAGATCTTTAATATATGATCAATAATTTAGTGAAAAATTAGATGAAATAGGTCTTGAGGACCTGTTCTTGGTCGTTCATAGAGAGAGAAGAAGTATGAGATGGTTGTTTTGATCTTGTTTGCATGTTATCAAATGACTAGTAATGGTATAAGGCCATGGTGGGGAACACATGCAAACCAAAAGGGACACATGTCTTTGTTGTTATATCACCAAGACATATATCTTGGTGAGACACTTAAAAACCAGCCACATAAGGGTGTGAGTGGGTTTTGGTGATTTATTTTGTATAAAACTTGAGCTATGATGTGTAGTTTGATCCCGGTAATTAAAAATGTGGAGTTTTAAAGATGCGTAATGTAGAACCGGGTAGTAATAAAATGTAAAACATATTAAAATGTTAAAACTTATGATCATAACTTATTTGAGTAATTTGGATGAGTGGTGAGTTCATCGGAGGGATTAAACATCATTAAAACTGAAATCGTGAGTTGAAAACGCGTTTGGTGACACCGGTTCTTGATAAAAGTGACGTAAATTATAAAAATGAAACGACAAGTATAAAACTTACTTGTAAACATGAAAATAGGTTAAAATGCATAAAATATATAAAATCATCATAGTCTAGGGTTGGTTCATATTGTTAAAACCATAAAACGTAAATTTAAATCGCGCAAAACTTAAAAGGTGCAAGGTTTACGTATAAATGGAAAAAGTAAAAATTGACTTTTAAAATAGGATTGCAAGGAAACAATGGTGCGTAGAAAGTGTAGAATGGACATAGTCTAGTTGCGGTTGAATAAACGTGTTATGACGTACGTGGATAACTTCCAACGAAGTTAATTATTTAAAAATAGAATAGTTAAATAATATTAAGATTAATGACATGAAACTTTAGAAATATTACACATGAAAGGTGGTTTAACCTTAATAGGTTAGGTTATAGTAGGGATGACACACTTGTTTGGTTACATTGTGGAATCTTCTTGTGAAGATGACTAGGTGGAGTTATTGGTGAAGATGATATTGACTCTTGGTTTCTTTGAGGGCATGGAAATGGTGGATGACTCGATATTGATATGACAAAGGATAACTCGGTTTCTCATTTCACATTGGTTGTTTGAGGTTTGAGTGATGAAAGGTTATGAGGAAGATGCTTGAAGTTTTGCTCATTTTGTGAATCTTATGGGCTGAGATATATCACAAGGTGAATGTGATAAGATTTTGTTTGAAAATGCAATTATGATAAGAATACTTACAAAGTTGATTGGATTGGAAGAGATGTAAGTGAGAGCCCTAATTTTCGTGTGGTAAGGTGTTTGTGAGTGAGGAATGGCTGTTGGTAAGTTGGAGTTGTGAGTAAAGAGGTGTTTGGTTTTGAAAAAAATAAAACATGCTACAGACTAGGCGGACCAGGCGGAACCAAAGGGAGGGTTCCGCCCGTATGGTCTGAGGGTTCCGTGGGAACTGCAGGGAAAAATTCAAAAGGGATTGTCTTGATTTTTGTGGTTTTATCCTAATGTTCAAAACTAAGGTTTTAGGTCTTATGAGTCCTTGACTAAGCCTAGGGATGATGAATGCTTCTCATTCAAGAGGTTTTGTGAAAACGTTGATAGAATGGTTAACGTATACGACTTTCTTAGTTAAGATGTTCCTCAATGAACATTTTTACCAAGGCGATGATGATGGATCACAATATGTCAATAAAGAACATAATGGATTGAATTGTCGCTGAAGTCTATGATTCCTTTGTTGAAGGGATAACAATGTTGATAAAAGAATTCTGTTGTTGACATGAATTTTCTTGTTCAAGCGGAGCTTGTTGATGTGCTTCTCCATCCGATACTAATTTGAGATCCTTACGCGTTTTGGAGAATCATTGGGTAAGTAAGTATAAAAGTGCAAGTACCACTTGGACTTTTCTAATCAACTTATTACCGACATAATTCCATTTGGCATACACTATGGTTTCTATTCCCGTTCTTATGGGATACCGTAATCCTAGTTGTGTAGTACCTTATGATGAATCCAAACAAGCTCTTTCGAGAGAGTTGTTTATGATCTTCTCTAAAAAGAGCGAGCACATAGACAATCACTAAACATAATGTTGGATCTAATTGTTATGAGAACAAGTAGTCTTCCGAATATTTCTCTACGTTTAGTTTTACCTACGGATTTGCTAATCTCATTCTTGACAAGTCATCAATAACTTAACCATTGAGAACAAGAGAGTAACTAGGAATGTCTTTAAGTTAAAATCCCTTACTTTTGGGGTTTGCTTTTATTATCAAAAAGTCTTTCAAATATTGACACTATAATCACTTGATTACTTTGAAAAATCTATTTTGTTTCACTAGTTGTTTTACTCTAAATTCCAAAAACTATTTTTGTTGAATTTGTTTAGAGACAACTATGACCTATAAATCAAGTTTTATATCATATGTCAATTTTACTTGATTCAATGTTTGACTCAAGGTGATAAGATGTTATTTTGTACCTTTATCCTTAATGTTTTACACAACATACTTGTCTTGTCATCATTGGACTTTCGACTAAGTTATCATCTACCAAAGATGATATCTTAGAAGGAGGTGATCTCTCGTTAAATGTTTTATTCAACGACTCCTCGACTCTTTGGGTTTCTTTACTTAAGACACAATGAACTTTATTTGTTTTTCAAAAAGTCCAAGAGGTACAACATCATAAGACTAAGTGTCACATTTGATGTGTAAATCCTAGATGTTAAAGACTCATTTTCTTCCACACATTCTAATGTATGCTAATGTGATTTATTTCACCTTGTGTGTTTTTATGTGAAATTATCATAAAGGAGTGGTTGAAATAAAACAAAATTTAAGATCCAAAGTATGGTGTTTAAGAATGTTGTTTTACAAAGGTTTATTTTGCAAGCATCACAGAAGTGTTTGATATTTTAACACTTAGGAAATTCTTAGTTAGCTCACTTGTAAACAAGAGTTGAGTGAGACTCACTCAAGAGTTTCTCGTGTTTATCTCTTGACGGTTAAAGAACCGAAACACCTTATATCTCCTACTAATACTAATGACGAAATTCCTAGTCTTAGAGAATCTAATCATTGTTATTACTAATAGCAGATAAACACTTTAGAATACTACTAATAATACATACTACAACACATAATGTTAGAAACAAGAGACAATCAAAATCAAGTTGAAGTAATGCGTACCTTTAAAATTGCATAGAGATGCTATCAAGAGAATAAACACAAAGCGAAGAATCTTGGTTTGACGACACGCTTGGAAACTCAATTGCTCATGTATCCAAGAAGGTTAGATAATTATATAAAAGCATAGAGCATGATAATCTTAATCATTTTATCATGAATTTCTATTAGAGATTGAATAATCTCTAACTCTCTCTTCTAGGTTTAACAAATTTTACTTGCTTTGTTTTACTAGTTGATGATGCTTTTGAGTTAAATCCCAATCCGATTTTATCTCTAAACAACCTTTGACTCCTCAACAATCTTTCTAGAGATTTTGAGCTTTCATCAAATTTAGCTAACATTTTTCCTTTCTCATTTTGCTTTTTAATGTCTTGTTTGTAATCTAGGCATAATTTACATTCAAGATCAATTTCAACATTACTCTCAAGTCTAGACATTTTATCTTCTAACAAGATTTCCTTTTCAAAGTTATTCACAAAAGATTTTGAAGACTCATTGTAAAAGATAGTTTTTATGTTCATGTTACCTAAAAGTTTAGACTCATTTTCTAATTTAGTAAATTCTAAGATAAATGTGTCAAAGAAAAAATGTTTGGTTTCCACATGTACCTTGCTTGTTGTTTCAATAGATTGACAATCACCCACCGGATCATTGTCTTTGTCTACATCGGTTTCATTCCATGATTCGCAAGCAAGTTCATCAAGACACACGTACTCATCTTCACTTTTACCTTCATTTAAAACATTTAAACTAGTAGTACATGTATTAACTTCTACTAAGCGTCTATCTATTAGTTTTTGCAAAACTTCTAGTTCATATGTAAGATCAAATTGATCATCTTTGACTTGACATATTCCTTGATGAAAGGTGATTATATTTTTCCAAATACCATTAGCCGTTTGACAAAAATATATTCTTTCATATTTGGTACTTGATAAAGCTTTATAAATTATTATCTTAGCTTTAGTATTTTTATCAAGTTTAGGATAGTTATCTTGGTTTTCAAAACTTGTTTTCTTTGGTTTGAAATCACCAAAAGAAATAATATGCCAAAGATCTTGATCAATTGATTTCACATAGTTTTCAAAATTACTTTTCCATTCAAGAAAGTTTTCTTTTTCAAATAGCGGTGAGTTTTGAATAGGTTGCCCTTCTTTGAAATTTTCAAAATCCATGGATCGGTCCAAGTTTTAAAATACACTATATTTTAAAGATCTTGAGTAATGTAGCTCCTGATGCCAATTGTGGGAAACTAGAAGGGGGGTTGAATAGTTTACCGCTTTTTAACTTGATTATCTTTTTAAAACTTTACGTTTGTTCAAAGATGCAAGTACAACTTTGCATGTTTAATTCTTTGAAAAGCTTTACATGTGAATAACAATTGTAACTTTACTTGTTTCATTCTTTGAAAAGCTTTATGTGTGATTAACATTCCTAACTTTGCTTGTTTACTTCTTTGAAAAGCTTTACGTTTGTTTAAAGATATAAACACAACTTTACTTGTTTAATTCTTCGAAAAGCTTTATGTGTGATTAGCAATTCTAACTAAAGACAATATGTAATAAGCAAAGGTAAAGAAAGAAACGATCAAACCACTACACGATTGTTTATCGTGGTTCGGCTACAAGGACTCTTTTTCCTTGCCCTACATCCACGCCCTGAGTTTCCAACTCGAGAGCTATAAGCACTAATCAACAAGCTCCTTTCCCGGTGGAGAAACCTTTACAATGTCGCTTACACTTTTACCGACACTAAGCTAGATGTCGAGTTCTTTTACGCGGGCACAACCACTTCCATCGTCGCTTATACTTTTACCGACACTAAGCTAGATGTCGAGTTCTTTACCAAGGGTACGACCACTCCCGTTAGTTCTTTTACAAGGGTACAACGACTCCCGACACACTATGTATTTTGAGGCCTAAAATACTAACCAATCACTTCTATACAAGATACACATGAAGTATAAACTACCAAAGTCTATACAAAACAAAGCTTACAAGTCTTGCAACTTAGAGTTGAAACTTGTAACTTCTTAGATGAACATGTGAACTCCTTTGCTACATAAGAGAATCACACAAGTTAGTAGCTACTGAGTATAATGAGAGAATATGTGTAAAATGTGACTCTAAGTGATAACTGAAAACTAACAAATGGTTTGGTGTTTATAGCAAAACATTCTGCAGGTCTGGCGGATACAGCGGAACCCTCAGATGGGTTCCGCCCGTGTACCCCCAGGGTTCCGTCAGGGCTGCAGTTGGTTTTGCAATAAATCTTCCAAACCAAACAAGGTCACATCACATGAATACTAGTCAAACACAAACTTGCACAAGAAAACTTATGGTTAGTCAAACACACTTTCTTTCCATAAATGTATAATAACAAACTTACTATAAATGTGATGTGATATTTTTATTTAAAGAAATAAATGTGATGTGACAAGACACTTTCTAATTTAAGAAATAAAAACAATGTTTTGTTTAAAAGGAAATGTAAACCTTAGTTAAACAAGACTTAAACACTTAAAGTGGTGATTTACTCTTAGCTAAAGTTCATACTTAGTCATTAACAAAACTTAGTAAAGATCGTAAAATATAAATAACGTTTTTAGGCGATATTTATATTAACACTTGGCATATTCTTTCTCTCTTTTCTATGCCATGTGAGGAGATACACTTCTACCCTTTCCAAATTACCCTATCTACACTTTAAACCCTTGGTAATTTGGTTTCTCTTTAAACACTTCACAAATGATTTTCCAAATTGGCTATTTGAGTTGGTAAACCTTAGAATGATTAATGTTAAGGTTTAGTGTGAAGTACAATTGGGGGTTTAGCAAGGTAAGGCATTTATAATGCCAAACACCCAAAGCCTCGGGAATATTTTTCCTGGGTGTCTGGCGCGCCTCCCATGCGTCAACGCGTGGGTGACGCGCCGGCCTCGGTAAAATATTCCCAAGTTGGGTCTTTGCCTATAAATACCATGTCTTGCCTCTTGTATTCCTCACCCCTTGCCATTATTATTTCTCTCTAGATTCTTTCTCTCTAAACACTCTCAAATCTCTCAATCTCTCTATCTCTAATCTTGTGTTCTTGATATTCACACTAACATCTTTGGAAGAACACATATCTTTGCAAGGGAAGAATCACAAGAACCTAATCCACTCTTGTGATTGTGTCGAGGGTCTTCTTTCTTATACCCTTTCTATTACAATCGAGTCTCTAGGTTAGGTTAGAACTTGATTGAACAAACATTCATTCATTCATTCATTCAATTGTTTGTAAGGGAAGTCTTGTGTCTTGGTGACCAAGCCTAGATCATTGGGGATCTAGTTAGGGTTTGACACTTCCGGGTGGAAGTCTTGGTAGTGATCTTTGTGATCCTTAGGTAAAGTCGAATCGTGAGATTCTTTGGGTGGTTTCCGAGGGCGGAATACTGTTGGTGAGTAACTCCTTCTTTGTGAGCATCGATATTGGTAAATATCGGTGGAGTGAATTGTAACGGTTTATAGTCCACCGAAAGGATTATACTAGTGAATAGTATAGGAGTCGCGGATTCGCAACTGGACGTACGAATGGTATAAACCCCCCATCCCGAACCAGTATATATCGTGGTGTCTTTCTTTTCTCGCTTTATACACTTCATTTGTGTTTGTGGTTGTTTGGATTGATTTACAACCACTTGGTGTTCTCTTTGGCTTAAAGTTTTTTTAAACATCTAAAAAGCCTAAGTAACCGTATTCACCCCCCCCCCCCCCCCTTTACGGTTCTACAAAATACATCCCTGTGGTTTACAGGTTTTGCCATCTTACATCCCTGTCAGAAACTTTTGGCAAGATACATCACCCGTTAGGCAAACGTTTGCCACCATACATCCCTCGTTTACAATGAGGACTAACGCAGCAATTGTTTTCTCTATTATCTCTTAACGAGACAGAAAATATTACACCGTTAGCCTTCGTTAGCCAAACGTTTGCACCGTTAGTCCTCATTTTCAGTTTTTTTCCGTTTTTAACGTTTTATCCATTTTTTGTCAATTTTTTTCCGCTTAAAGTTTTATTAACTTTTTTTTTTACGTTTTTATCCGTTTTTTGTACGTTTTATCCGTTTTTTGTCAGTTTTTTCCTTTTTTTGTCAGTTTTTTTGGGTTTTATACGTTTTATCAGTTTTTTTACGTTTTTTTCCCTTTTTTGTACGTTTTATCCGTTTTTTGTCCGTTTTCCCTTCTTTGTACGTATTATCAGATTTTTTTAACGTTTTTATCCGTTTTTTGTACATTTAATCTGTTTTTTGTACGTTTTACCAGTTTTTAATGTTTTTATTCCTTTTTTGTATATTTTATCCATTTTTTTTACGTTTTTATCCATTTTTTGTACATTTCATCTGTTTTTGTCAATTTTTTTTTACGTTTTATCCGTTTTTATAACGTTATATCGGTTTTTTTTTACGTTTTGATCCGTTTTTTGTACGTTTTATCTGCTTTTGTCAGTTTTTTTTACATTTTGTCCGTTTTTTGTACGTTTTTATCCGTTTTTGTACATTTTATCCGTTTTTGCCATTTTTTTACGTTTTATCTATTTTTTGTACACTTTATCCGTTTTTTATACGTTTTATCCATTTTTTGTAAGTTTTATCTGTTTTTTGTATGTTTTACCCATTTTTTTGTTAGTTTTCCCCTTTTTTGTATGTTTTATCGGTTTTTTACGTTTAATTCATTTTTTTACATTTTATCCATTTTTTATCAGTTTTTTTTCATTTTTTACGTGTTATCAGTTTTTTACGTTTTTATTCGTTTCTTGTACATATAAAACGTTAAAAAAAACTGAAAAAAACGGCTAAAAATTTGACAAAATACGGATAAAAACGTACACAAAACGGGAAAAAAGATTGACAAAAAACGGATAAAACGTACAAAATACGGATAAAAATGTACAAAAAACGGACCAATCTAAACAAAACTGACAAAAAATGGATAAACGTACAAAAAATGGATTATAGCATAAAAAACCGATAAAACGTTAAAAAAATGGATAAAAACGTAAAAAAAAACTATCAAGAAACAGATGAAACGTACAAAAAAATGATAAAAACGTAAAAAAAAAAATGATAAAAACGTAAAAAAAACTGATAAAAAATGGATGAAACGTAAAAAAACGGAAAAAACTGACAAAACATACAAAAAACGGGAAAATAACTGACAAAAAAATGGATAAAACGTACAAAAAAACGAAAAAAACACACAAAAAATGGATAAAATGTAAAAAAAATCGTTCAAAAAATGGATAAAACGTAAAAAAAATGTGATAAGGCGAAAAGTGTACCGCTTTTAAGGGGTCATTTAAGCCCGGATTCGTGATTATTTGATTAATTACTGCCCTAAATCGTTCTTTTTGTCATTTTAGGTAGTTTTGAGGAGAAATCTGGAAAAGGAAGCATTTTGGACGTTTTTGAAGCATAAAAATGAAGAAAACGACAAAGTCTCAAAATCCTTGCTGGGAATAGTACCTGACGACGTCAAGACTTCACACATGACGGCGTCAAGCTTGGCAAAACAGGTGGAAGTGGGAAATACACGTGATGGCCCAAAACATTTTTAGTGTAATTGACCTGACGGCATCACCAAGGCCGTCAGGGTCATTTTGCAAGTAACGGCCCAGAGCTTAATTTCTACATGACAGCGTCAAGACTTGATCTAGGCAATACGACCCTTAATTTGGCGGCGAGTTGACGGCGTCAGACACTACAACGTGATGCCGTCAGGATATATTCTCCATATATATTTTTCCAATTTCTTATTCAAAAAAGAAGTGGAATATTAGGAGGAACTTTACCACAAACTCTAGGTCGAATTTTAATCATATTGTAGGGGTTTCAAACCCTTCTTTCATTCATGTTTGAATGAAGATAAGTCTTTTAATAATCATTCAATATGTCTATGTGTTGTTTAATTCTATCTTATGCCTGTCTTTCTTTTAACATGTTAGGCTAGGTTTTTATTGTGTTTGCTTAGATGTAGTGAAACCTAGATGTTGATTATTGGTTGATGGTTTGTTTATAATTGTTGTGGAAGATTGTATTCGTTGTTAGGCTTAAAAACACTGGCAGACTTCCATTGGTAACTTGCTTGAACGTCTTAAGAAACATGATCGGAGGTGTACTACGATTTTTGGTTGTATTTAATGCATAAGTGAATTCTAGTGATCCCATGTTAGGAGCTTTGAGTCGGCTCGACATAGGAGTGAAGTAGGAGCTTATAGAGTTAGGGAATATTGTACACGGCCCTACGACTATTATTAAGGAATATAACCCATCATCCATGCAATTGTAACAAGCTATTCAACCGGTAAAAGATATCTAGGGAGTAATGAAATCTAAGTAAACACATCTTTTCTCATTATTGTTTTCACCACATAATTTACATTAGTTTATTTCATTTCTTTTTATTTTATTTTGATTGCATCTGTAGTTATTTGGGTTAGTTGACTAGCAACTAATTCCGTCCACTCCTTTAAAACCTGAGATTTTACTTGCTTTCATAAAATATAAAAAAAATACAAAAAGAATCATCCCTCACCTCTAGACCTAGTTTAGTAGGCTTTCTAATCTTAGCGACACTATTCCTGAGTTGAACGATCAATCCCCTGGTACTTGTCACTATACTATACTACAACGATCAGGTACACTGCATGGCGGGGATTGCAAGCTTCTCAAGATTCCTTGAGAGGTAAAACCTATTGCGAGGGCGCAATCCCGCGTATCAAGTTTTTGGCGCCGCAGCCCGGGGAAATAGTTATTGTCTAGGTTAGAATTTCTTTTTATTAGGTCTACTTGCTAGATTCCTTTCTAGTAAGATTTTTATTTTTATTTTTAGGTTTTCTTTAGTCTATCTCATTTCTTCGTTCCTTTGTTCGTAACCATTACCATCCGACATCATGGAAGGTGGTAATATCTTTGAACCCATCAACCCACCACAACAAAACCACCCACAAAACCCACCACTAGCAAACCAACCTCCTAGACCCGAACTTTAGGAGAGTATTCCCGTCCTACCCACCAAGGCTATCGGAACACCATTGAACTCACTCAAGGAGCCAATGTGTCTCCCTTGCGATCCGACACCATCCGGTTGGTGCAAAGCAGATGTGCATTCCATGGAATTCGTTCCGAAGATCCTAATAAACATCTCAAGGATTTCCTAAAAATCGTAGATTCCATAGACCTTGATGTTGCAACTAGAGAGACGACCCGATTACGTCTATTTCAATTCTCTCTACGTGACCAATCTTGTCAATGGCTTGAACGTTTACCCGCGGGATCCATCACCTCTTGGGATGATCTCACTTCTCTTTTCCTTGCTCAATTTTTCCCACCGGGGAGAACTACCAAGCTCAAAAATGACATCCTGATGTTCCAACAACGTCAAGGTGAAACTCTCTATGAAGCATGGACTCGTTTCAAGGACTTACTCCAAAAAGTCCCTCATCATGGCATAGATCTTTGGCTCCAAGTCCAAATCTTCTATGACTATATCGATCTCTCCACAAGGCAAATCGTTGACCAATCGGCCGGTGGCAAGCTACGTGATCTAAGTGCGGAAGAATCATGAGAACTCATAGAAGATCTTGCTCTCTATGACAACGAAAGTTGGAATGATCCCCGTGATTTGAACAAAACAGTTAAGGCAATATCTTTGCCTTCGAACAATTCTAGCACTCCCGACTGTAGGATCATGGAACTTGAGGACCAAGTCAAGTTTCTCATGAAATCCTACGAAGCTCATAAGCCTTCAAGCCAAGTGAACAAAATCACATCTTCATGCGAATTATGTAGTGGTCCCCATGACACTCGTAATTGCGTGGAACTCCCCAAACAAGCTTTTTTGGATTACGCATTGATGAGTGTGTAAATACTCATCATTTTTGGTCAAATATGAACTGCAAAACATCTAAAAACACTCAAAAACGCATCAAAATACAGAAAATATCCCAAAGATCGTGTTTTATATGTTTCTAATGCAAAATGATTGAAAACAAACGAAAAACGAACAAAGTTTGCATAATTGGCAGTTTCAGTCCCCCAACTATCAAAACTTGACAAAATTAGTCCCTGAGCATTTATTTTGAAAGAAAAATCAACAAATGTCTTTTGGAAATCATAAGTTGTCAAAAACGATTTGATGTTATAAAAGCATTCTCATTACAATCATACTTCTTGTTTCTTTGTTTAGTCAAGAATAATTTTGGTGAAAAACAATCATTCATAGACAAATGATTATAACTAGTTGAGTAATAACAAATCTTTCGACCCTTGAAACTATTATCAATTAGTTAACCTTGGATAAACGAATGTCACGATGAAACTTAAGGTACAATTGGTTCTTAGGATTGACCTGAAATTGAATTAAAACATGTTATCACAATCATAACTATCACTAAGTATAAAACATCATCAAAACAAGTGTAAAAAGATTACTAGCCACTCATAGCAAACATGCAAATAAACTCAGAATATTTAACATTAGAATCCATGGTTTTAAGTCTTACAATGCTTTGAAATTGATAACAAATGACAAGGTATTGATAACCTAAGTGTTGGTGATGATTTCTTGAGACTTTCGGACTCCAAATGTTGCTTCCTTGGTCCTCCAAAGTTCCTGGTTCTTTCTGCACGAATTTTCCTCCTTAGAGAGCTTGAAGATGATAATAATTGAGAGTAGTAATGAGAGTAAATGGTATCTTGAATGGTGTCTTGAATTATGCACTTTTGAGGTCCTTATATGCTTGTCCAATACTCCTAGTAATGAATAGGGAGTTAAATGCTGGAACTTGGACAAAAAGATACTAAGAAGGGCCTAGAACCATGGGACAAAAGACCAAGATTCGTTCACAAAAGTTGGAAAAACATGCAGAAGTGGTCATCCGATCGGTTGCGGGTTGATACCGATCGGATGGAAATGGTCATAATGGCAATCGGATCGGTTAGACTCCAACCGATCGGATGGTAGATCCTGGCTTCTTTGGACTTCGACTTTTCGTTGTGTAACTATTTATGCACTATCCAAACTTGATTAACTTCTGAACTTGGAACTTTGAGATGACAAAACTTAGGTTCTCATATGAATTGCTTCACAGATTGGACTTTTGAGCTTGGGAATCTTCGTGTAATCGCGTATACTTCATTTTCTTCACTTTTTTCTCCATTTTTCCTGCATTTGGCTACATATGCTACAAAAACATACTTTGATACGATTTAGTGGCAAAAGCATATAAAAACAACCAAATAACATACACAAAAACACTAATAACGCTTATAAAAATATGTTAACTTTGAGCGTTATCAAATCCCCCACACTTAAACTTTGCTTGTTGATGAGTGTCTAAATACTCATCATTTTTTACCAATCTGAACTGCCAAAACATACAAAAACACTCAAAAATGCATCATAATACTTAAAATATCTCAGAAGAGTGTTTTATATGTTTCAAATACAAAATATGCAAAAACAAATGAAAAACGTACAAAGTTTGCATAATTGGCAGTTTCAGTCCCTCAAGTTTCAAATATTGTCAAAACTAGTCCCTGAAGGTTTTTAATGAATAAAAAGTCAACTTAAGTCCTTGGGAACTCAAAAATGTTCACAAAACATCCCTGGATAAAAGTTTACACAAACTGGCAATTTTTACCCCTCAAGTTACAAAATTGGCAAAATGGTCCCTGGGTATTCAAAACTGAAATATTTACAAATAATACCCTTGTACTATGCATGAATTACAAAATGGAACAATTTTGATAACATTTTGAGAAATTACAATCACAGTCCCTTAAAAATCCAAATTTACAATAATGGTCCCTGGAGTTTGTGGAATTGACAGATTTGGTCCCTGAGGTTTAAAATAATAAAATTTATACTTGTGGTCCTTGTACTAATGGTTAATTGCAGGTTCAGTCCTTATTTAAAGTTTAGAAAAATCACAAACAAAGCCCCTCAACTTTACCTATATTACACATTTGGTCCTTGTGATTTTCTAAGCTAAAAACCAACCGGACCCTTATAATAAATAAACCAAACAAACAGCCCACCTTTTACTACCCCAGCCCACCCACCTATTCCCAAGGCCCAAAGAAAAAGCCCAGTCCACCACCCCTTTTAATAATACCAGGCGTTGACCCCAGTCAAACACCCCAATCCCGCCTGCACTGTTCACCGCCCTCACCACCACCTGAAACCACCATACCAGGTGGTTTTGTGCCACCTTGCACCTCCACCTCACCAATACAACTCACCACCAACTCCCCTCCACCTCACACAGTAACCCACTCCTCATTAAATGCTATCTACACCATTTTTCCTTCCAAACTACCTTTTTGTCCTCTGTTTTCTTCAAGACAGTTCCAACTTGCGATAAACATCACCTTTTGCATCCTGACACCTCCACAAACTCCCAACAATCTTTAATTACAACCCTTTGCCTCCACGTTAACGTGGAGGACTTTGGCGCCAAAAGTGAGTTTAAACGGTGGATGATCAATTGGACATAATGGATGGCTCGGATGAAGTGGGAAAGGCTCAGAAGATATTTCTAAACCTACTTGGAGCATATAAAAGGAAAGAGAAGCAGAGGAGTTCCATACCTAGTTTTAATTAAAAAAGTGTATGTCGTTTAATTTGTATTAGTTGTTCAAGTGTAATTTAAAGCTTTCAAAGTTTCAGTTAAGTATTCTCAGTGTATTGTAACTCTCTCTAAATAATCAATTTCAAGTTTCTTTAACCATTTCATGTTATGCAATTTGTGGAAAACTAGAAGGGGGGGTTGAATAGTTTTACGTCGTTTTAATTGTTATAAAACAAATTGTTTAAAAGTTTTCGTTGATTTATAAAATATAGATTCGATGGTATATGAAATCTAGTTATACACAATATGAACAACACTAAGTATATATACTATGAAGCAATAATTATGTAAGTAATGAAATAAGTAAAAGATGGAAAGATCAAACCGAGAGACAAGCGATTTATAGTGGTTCGGCTACAAGGCACCTTCCTTGCCCTACTCCACTCCCCGAGCACCTAACTCGAGAGTTTTCTTCACTATATCAACAAGCTCCCTTATGGCGGAGAAAACCTTACACACCAATTTACACACCACAATATCTTCACACCTAGATCACAACTAGTACACACCAATTCACTACTTAATCACACCACTTCTTTCACACCTATCTTCTACACACCATTAATCTACACACCAATCTTCTACACACCAATACTTCTACACACCAATTCTTCTACACACCAATCTTCTTCCTAACTTATCTTTTTCTCAACTATTCTCTAACAAATATTCACAACTAATCACACTATGAAATAATAATCAATGATGATGCTCAAACAACTTAGATGTGGAGATCACAACTAGTTGTAATACTTCTTGTCTTGAGGGATAGAAGTATTCTTCTCTTGCACTTGAATGGATTATGTATGGATCACTTTGAAACAAAGATTTAAGAATGTATGATCAAAGGATTTATAGATTGGAAATGGAGATCTAGAACAGAAAGTTCTGGAGTGCAAAAGGTGGGGAAAAAATCCAGGTTTAAGGTGGTATTTATAGGCAAAAGTTTCTGACAGAGGAGCGTGGCCGGTCCCCTTAAATCATGGCCGGTCCCCTTAAATTTAAGGGGACCGCCCTTTATAATTAAGGGGGCCGCCCAGCTGAAACGGCCAGAAACTTTGTCTTTTAGTGGGGAAAGTTTATTTGGTGAAAAACTAACTGATTTTGGTTAAATATTTGAAATCATATATTTAGTATGATTAAAACATTTTTTCTTATTACCAAAAGTGTTTTTCAAAAATATATAATAAGATTATATAATTAAATAAACTTTGTATTAGTTAATTAAATACCCCTTTGATCATACATTGCACTAAACACTTTGTTTATTCATACCTTAAGTGATTTGGATGTAAAGAGAAATATTAATCACCAAATACTTGTTTATGTCATAAGTTTTAGTTCTTTGAGGTTATATTTTGTAATGATCAAAACATAGAGATATTGATAAAAACTTAATAATGTTTTTAGGCATTATTTATGTCAACACAATTTTAGTTTCAATTTTCTAAATCTCAAATGCTTAATTGTTGTTAATGTGTAATATACTGGACTGATAAGCTCACTTAAGTTCCTAGATAGCTTATCTAAGCTATTAGTAATAACTAAAAGCAGTTTAGTAAACAAAAAAATCAAAAACACAAAAAGTCAACGAAAGTCAAACTGTCAAGTATTGGTGATAAGCAATGGAGCAAGGTTGATTTTGGAAGGCCTTGGGTTAGTGGTTCAGTGGAGAGCCTATAGGTTTGATCTTGGTTCTTGATTCATGGTTTAAAGCAAGATTGCAAATTGTAAGTTCAAATCTTAATTTTTAGTATTTCTTATGTTATTGTTGTTTAAGTACTTAATATTGCTTATTTGTGTTTATTCAGTCTTATTTAACCATAATCTAGTCTAGAATTAATTGTTTGTTTGCTGGAATTAATAGCAACTAAAAAAATAAAAATCAATCAGTCAACATAGTTTATTTTGTGTTCTTGCATATCTGTGGTTAAAATCTATTTCTAAGCACTTATTAATACTTAATATATCATAATAAGTTAGTATGGATTAGTAGCATAAGCTCTTGTAACCATTTACTTCACAAAACTCAAAACAGTCTAGAATAGAGTGTGTTTGGATCAGTAGGATCCATTGACCTTAAGGGTATTATAGTTATTGTTTCTGGTTCAGACATGTTTGTTTAGGTCCTAGTATCACAAATTAAGCATAAAATAAATAGGTCATTAGTGATAAAGTCAAAATCCAACTCTAAATTCCTTGACAGTTAACTGTCAAGGATATTTGTCTCAAAAATCCACCCAATAGCTTATAAGTAACTCATATAGCTTATTTTAGCCTTACAATAGCTTAATATAACATATTAAATCTGTAGTGATCATTAGAAATCCAAATTAGTCAACCTAGTTCATTTTCATCAAAAGTCAAAATTACCATTATCAGATTTTCTCAAATCTTAGGAGATTTTTGTAGATTTATGTGTTAAGAATTACACTTTGTACTTTTCAGGTTTAGTAGTCTACCATCTCAGCTTTTAGTTCCAATAAGTTTTACATTTTTAAGAATTTTGTACTGGGCTCCACTCACTCCCAAAGTTACTTGCAGGGCATAAGGTTCCCCTGTGCACATGTTTTAGTCAAAACACCAAGACCTCTTGTATGCTTATCAGTGGACCCCACATCCTAGGATTTAGCTTAATTGTAGCTTAATACACCAGCTTATCACATCTAGGTTTAGTTTAGCTTTTAGCTTATAGTAGGATAGCTTTTAGGATCAAAATTGTGACTTATGTAAAACAAGCTATACTGAGCACTCAGTATATGATCACCATTTTGAAGGCTCACTCAGAGCTTATTAGGAATCCATAAGCTTAGCTTCTTGGTTTATTGTGTAGCTTACCAACCCATCTTTGAACCCCTAGGCTTAGCTTGAACCCTATTTCACTATTGTGGACCCCACAACTCATTGAAAGTGGACTGCAAGGCAAAGCCTTACCCTGCACATCAGATACACAGCCATCACCACCACTTTGGTGGTGATTTGTGGCCAACTCAGTGGGCCCTACACCTTCTACTTAGCTTATTATAACCCCCCTCCTACCCAGGTTCAATAGCTGACCATTAGTTTGACCTATAGATCAGTGGACCCCACCTTAAATTGTCCCCAATCTCTGTCCCATTTCTGAGTCAGAAGAGAAATAAGCAAGTGCTTATTTGGGATTTCCAGCTTATCCTAGGAGCTTATCTCACCATATTTAGCTTAATTAAGTGTAAGTAACTTAGGTAAACTAGATTTCACTATAGTGGACCCCACATAACCTCAGTTTAGCTTATTTCTTAATTTAGTCAACCTTAGTCAACTGTTTAAGCTAATAAGCACTCTCAGTGCTTATTCTTGATTTCCATAGTAGTTGTTTTTGTAAAAGTTTCATTATTTAAGTATTTAAGTAGTTTTATAAAAGAAAAACCAGAAAAAGCAAACATAAAAATAGTGATAGCTACTATTTAATAGAAATTATCTAATTAATTTTCATTTTAGCTTATTAATAAGCACTTGTCCAATTTTATAATTTTATAAATTACTTAGTACCTTAAAGTAGTTAGAATAATTTTCTTAGAATTTTCCTAAGCAGTTTACTATTTATTAGATTTAAAACTAATTTAAATAATTAAATAGGTAATATTAATAATTAATTAGATTTCTTTAATTTTAATTAATAAAAGTAGAATTTTATATTTTTCCTAAGTTTTATAAAGTAGTTAAGACTTTTAAAAAATAGTTTCATAATTTCCACTGTTCATTTTATAATTTTCTTATTTAAATTAATTAAATTAGTTTAAAATTAATTAATAAGTAATTAATTAGTCAATTAGCTTAAATATAATTTTTAGCAAGTTTTTATAATTTTGTAGTACTCCTGTAGTGTTTAAATAGTTTTACAAATTTTATCATAATTTTCTAAGGTAATTTAGTATTAATAGTAATTTAAAATAGTTAAAATAGTTTAATTAAGTTAAATAGTTATTAATTAATAAAATACTTATAAAAAGACAAAAATATTTATTTTCATTTTTTATACTTTCTTCAAGTTCTTATTTAAGTTTAGAAATTATTGTTATAAGTTTTTAGGTTTATTTGTGATAGTTATAATTTTTAGTTAATTTAAATTAAGCTTTTAATTAGATTTTAATTAGTTTTATTAATTAAATAGTAATTAAATATTATAATAATCATTTTCATAATTCCAATTTCATTTCCTATTTTCTTTAATATTAAGTTTTCAAAAGTTTCACTTTTAACCCCTGTAGTTTGTAACTTGTTAAATACCACTTTTCTCTGTCTGTTATTTGATTATCTGATTTTGTGCTTATATCTGTATTTCTGTTATAGTTTTATAATTTCCAAATATCAAGCAATCAGTAGTGTAATCAACCCTCAAATCATCTTTGTTACTGTCCTCAGTACCACTCACTCTCATACTCGTTTACAAATACAATTTCAATCTCATTGGGATTTAACGACCCGGGGATTTCCCTGTACTTCCACGGTCAATATTAACTTGCACTTTCTCCCAGGTGGGCCTAACAGCTTCACAAGGCTGACTGGTTGGTTTGGGAGGAGTCAAAATTTGGCGCCGCTGCCGGGGAGGTTGTTGCGTATTTTAAAACGGTAAAAGTTTAGTGGTTTTCAAAAACCCTCCTGTACAAATATCACCACTTTGTAAAATTTTTAAGAAAAGCAAAATCATATCTGAAAACGTTCATTAACATTTCTCCTGAAGTGTTAACAACACCAAACAAATCATAAACAACAAAACAAAACTGTGAAGTTAAATTACTTCGTATCTTTACGATTACAACCTATACAGTTGGTTTAAGGTAAGTTCTGACATTAAATTGCGAACTTAAGAGGGATCCATTTATTTCCTCCCGCCAGCCTGCGAGTAATCTTAAAGGAACGATTTCGGTTAACGAATCAGTTTCAAAAATATTGTCCAAGTTTTTTCACCCATACACGAAAAGCCAAAAACATTTTACTGTGAATATAATTACATAAAAGTTTACCACCGCAAACCAAGGCAGAACACTTACCAACTGGGGGTGTGAACATAATAAGTTCCCAAACCTAAAAGATTAAAAACTTACCATTATATCCTTGTGAATAGTGTACCTTTTTTAAAGGAGCTGTTCATTTGTGATTATTGGGTTTAAGTTCATTGTAGTTTTGCCTCGCTCTTGTGTTGAAAACTAATTTTCGTGCATGCGCACTCGTTCACAAACAAAGAATAAAAAGAAGAAAAATGTACCCGAGTTACGTACTGTTACAGAAGAACACACAATCAAAATGAACGACGAGCCCCCATTCCCTCCCAAGGATGAGCCAGTTCCTGACACCCGAACTATGGAGGAACTGTGTCAACCTACCATGCACGGGAGGGGTGGACCAATTGCACCACTCACTATTGGAGCCACGGATTTTGGATTAAAACACCACATGATACAACAGATCCAGAATACGTGCCAGTTCCACGGATTGCCGGGTGACGATGCCAACAGGCATCTCGACAAATTTTTAACTGTCACCCAAAGCATGAAACAAAATGGCGTCACCGAAGACGGCCTACGTTTATACTTGTTCCCCTATTCTCTCACTCATCATGCAACTTCATGGTTCGATCGACTTCCTAAGAATTCGATCCACACTTTTGATGAGATGATCACTAAATTCCTGGCCAAATACTTTCCACCATCTATGGTCACAAAGCTGAGGAATGATATCAGCAACTTCAGACAGCTTCCCGAAGAGTCCTTATTTGAGGCATGGGAACGCTACAAACTCGCCATTGATCGGTGTCCTAATCATAACATGCTTCTTGTCACCATTATTGATACCTTTTATAATGGTTTGACACTCCGTCATCGTGACACCATCAATGCTGCTGCTGGGGGCACCTTTATGAAAAGGACCCCTGAAGAGTGTTATGACTTAATCGAAAACATGACTGCCCATCATAATTTTTGGGACTCCTCTGCTGAGAGGAACGAATCATTTAAGTCAGACACTCCGGCAAGCAATGAAATATCAATCCTAGCTAAAAAGCTGGATGATTTGTCTACAGCAGTTTTGCGTATCCATCAGAATAATCCTAATCAGGTCAAAACTGTTAACCCGAGTTGTGAAACTTGTGGTGGTTCACATCCCTACACAGAGTGCCCACACTTCAGTGGCTTTGCTCGTGAAAACATATCCGCTGCTCAAGGTTCCTATAATACGGGAGGTAGTTCTTACCAACCGCAAGGAGACCGAAACCTTTTGAGCTACCGTTCTAATAACTATATTGGACCACCAGGGTTTAATCAACCTCAGAATAGGAACCAGAACTTTAACCAAAATCAGAACCAGAACCGGATGAACCAAGGTTATCACAACCAAGGGAATTTCAACTCTAGTCAAAACCAGGTTCCTCAAAATCAGAACCAAGGGAACTATAATCTTAATCAAGGTCAGAACAATTACCCACAGGGTAATTTTCAACAACAAAACCACTTCCAAGGTAACAACAATCAGCAACATGGGAATTTCCAAAACAATCGGGCTCAAAATTTTCAAAACCAAAATCAAGCCATTGTTCCAACTGGACCATCACATGATGAGTTATTAAAACAGTTTATGAAATCCCAAGAAGAACTAAACAGAATGCTGGTTAGTCAAATGTCTAATTTCCAGAAGTATTTAAATGATCGACCCTCAGGCTCAGGTACAACTTTACCTAGCAACATGATCGCTAATCCGAGGGGCGATGTAAAGGCGATCACCACAAGAAGTGGAGTTTCTCACAAAGGACCTACAGCTCCCTCTACCTCATCTCCTATCCCTGTAGAGGAATGTGAAACTGAGGATACCACGGATACGGTACTTCCTAATAATAACGGAGGTACCAATGACATCCCTCCTCCAGTTATCCCGGTCCCGACTCCCACTAAAAGAGTCGTGTTTGAAACTACCAAGGGTCCTGTTGAATATCCAAAAGCCAACCCAAAAACAACAATTCCATATCCCTCACGATTGCAAGACCAAAAGCTTCGTGAAAAAGCTAATCATCAGATGGAAAAATTCTTTCAGATTTTCCAAGAACTACACTTCGATATTAGTTTCGCGGACGCTCTTCTTTTAATGCCCAAATTCGCATCGACAATCAAAAACCTGTTGAGCAATAAAGAAAAAATGTTTGAAATGGCACGAACTCCACTTAATGAGAACTGCTCTGCGGTTCTGTTAAAACAGCTTCCCGAAAAGCTAGGAGACCCCGGGAGATTTCTAATACCATGTACTTTCCCGGGTATGATTGAATGCTTTGCCTTGGCCGATCTTGGTGCAAGCATCAATTTAATGCCTTATTCAGTTTGGAAAAAGCTCTCTCTTCAGGCACTTAGTCCCACATGCATGACTCTCGAGCTTGCAGACCGTTCAATTTCACGTCCCCTCGGTATTGCCGAGGACGTATTTGTAAGAGTGGGAAAGTTCCACTTTCCGGCGGACTTTGTTGTTGTTGATTTCGATGCAGATCCAAGAGTTCCTCTCATTCTTGGGAGGGGATTCTTAAGAACGGGACGTGCATTAATCGACGTTTTCGATGAGGAAATCACGTTACGAGTTGGCAATGAAGCGATAACGTTCGACCTTGATCAAACCTCGAGATACTCCTCGAATTATAATGCTGATTCGGTCAACCGAATTGATGTCATTGACATTGCATCCGAGGAGTATGCTCAGGAATTCCTTGGATTCACTGATAAATTTCCGAGTGGCAATCCCACTATTTCTCCTGATCCCATAATCGCTAATTCTTCTCCTTCCCTCACTCCGTTTGGGGGAAGTGATTTCGTCCTTGAGGAATTAGAGGCCTTTCTCAAAAGTGACTCAGTTCCCGAAGGAATTGATTACCAAGAGATTGACCTGGAGGGGGATATACTTCTCCTTGAGGAGTTATTGAATAAAGATCCTTCTCCAATTCCTGTTCTACCTCCACAACTTCATAAGGTGGAAGTCAAATATGTTGAGAAAAATGATGACTTCCCCGAGGTTGAACTTAAGGACCTGCCTCCTCATCTAGAATATGCATTTTTGGAAGGTAACGATAAGTTACCGGTCATTATTGCAAAAGACTTAAAGGATGAGGAGAAAACCGCGCTGCTCAAGGTTTTAAAGTCCCACAAACAAGCAATTGCTTGGAAACTCTCAGACATAAAGGGTATTAACCCGGATTTTTGTACACACAAAATCCTAATGGAAGAGGACTTTAAACCTACCGTGTAGCATCAAAGAAGGGTAAATCCAAAAATCCACGAAGTCATAAAAGCAGAGGTTATCAAACTTCTTGATGCGGGATTGATTTACCCTATATCAGATAGTCCTTGGGTAAGCCCAATACATTGTGTTCCAAAGAAGGGTGGCATTACGGTTATCACAAACGAGGACAACGAGTTAATACCAACTCGTTTGGTTACAGGGTGGCGAGTATGTATTGATTACAGAAAGCTTAACGAAGCCACCCGCAAAGACCATTTTCCTCTACCCTTTATGAACCAAATGCTCGAAAGACTAGCAGGAAATGAGTATTATTGTTTCCTTGACGGCTTCTCGGGTTACTTCCAAATTCCCATTGATCCACAGGATCAAGATAAAACTACCTTCACATGCCCTTACGGGACATGTGCCTATCGTCGCATGCCTTTTGGGTTATGCAATGCACCAGGCACTTTCCAAAGGTGCATGATGGCTATTTTCCATGACATGATTGGAAAAACCATGGAGGTATTCATGGATGACTTCTCAGTCATCGGGAATTCTTTCGACTCGTGCCTCTCCCACTTAGAAAAAATGCTTCAACGTTGTGAAAACACTAATCTTTGTCTAAACTGGGAGAAGAGCCATTTTATGGTTAAGGAGGGCATTGTCCTCGGCCATAAAATTTCAAAAAGTGGGATTGAGGTCGATAAGGCCAAAATTGATGTTATTTCTAAACTGCCTCATCCCACCACTATTAAAGGAATAAGGAGTTTTCTCGGACATGCCGGGTTCTATCGGAGATTCATTCAGGATTTCTCCAAAATAGCCCGGCCTATGACTCATCTTCTTGAAAAGGATGTTCCTTTTATCTTTTCCCCCGAGTGCATCGAAGCTTTTGAAATTTTAAAGAAAAGGCTTACCGAGGCACCAATCCTTGTTGCCCCCGACTGGGACTTACCCTTTGAACTTATGTGCGATGCTAGCGATTATGCTATTGGTGCAGTTCTGGGGCAACGCAAAACCAAACATTTTCAGCCAATACACTACGCAAGTAAGACCATGAACGAAGCTCAAACACACTATACCACCACAGAAAAAGAATTATTAGCTGTGGTATATGCTTTCGAAAAATTTCGGTCTTACTTAATCTTAAACAAAAGCGTGGTGTATACGGACCATTCGGCTTTGAAATACCTGTTCACTAAACAGGATGCAAAGCCAAGACTACTCCGTTGGGTCCTGCTCCTCCAGGAATTCGATATTCTCATAAGAGATAAAAAAGGAGCAGAGAACCTTGCAGCTGATCACTTGTCCCGGTTAGAAAATCCTCATCAGGATATTCTCGAGAGAAAAGAAATTAATGAAACTTTTCCTCTGGAGACTCTAAATCTCATCTCTAACCGGGATAATACCACCACCCGATGGTTTGCCGACTTTGCAAATTACCGTGCGGGAAATTTCGTTGTGAAAGGGATGTCGTCCCAACAGAAAAGAAAATTCTTTAAAGATGTAAAACATTACTTCTGGGACGACCCCTACTTGTTTAAAATATGTGCGGATCAAGTCATCCGACGGTGTGTCCATGGCCAAGAAGCCATGGAAATTCTTAAAGCTTGTCATGATGGACCCACGGGGGGACATCATAACCCAAACTACACCACCAAAAAGGTGTTTGATTCAGGATTCTTTTGGCCCACAATATATAAAGACGCCCATGAACTTATCAAAACCTGTGAGGCTTGCCAGCGTCACGGGAATATCTCTAAAAAGAATGAGATGCCGCAAAACGCCATCCAAGTCTGTGAAATATTTGATATGTGGGGCATTGATTTTATGGGACCATTCCCGTCTTCACAAGGGAATAAGTATATACTCGTCGCTGTCGACTATCTGTCAAAATGGGTTGAGGCAAAAGCCTTACCCACCAATGATGCCCGAGTAGTTTGTAAATTTTTAAAATCTCTCTTTGCCAGATTCGGGACTCCTCGTGCCATTATCAGTGATCGTGGTACTCACTTTTGCAATGAACAATTTGCAAGAGTAATGCTGAAATATGGTGTAACTCACCGTCTTTCTACAACATACCACCCCCAAACAAGTGGGCAGGTGGAGGTCTCAAATCGGGGTATTAAGAGAATTCTCGAGAGGACGGTTGGTGAAAACCGTGCCTCTTGGTCGGATAAGCTGGACGATGCATTATGGGCTTTCCGCACTGTTTACAAAACACCCATCGGGTGTACTCCATATAAGCTAGTGTACGGGAAAGCATGTCATCTTCCGATCGAATTAGAACATAAGGCCTATTGGGCCTTAAAACATGCAAATTTCGACCTTCAGACAGCGGGTGATCACCGTAAAGTTCAACTAAACGAACTAAATGAATTACGTGATCAAGCTTATGAAAATTCTTTAATCTATAAAGAAAAGACTAAAAAGATACATGACTCTAAAATAAAGAACCGCGTTTTCAACGTTGGTGACAGAGTTCTTCTTTTCAATTCAAGGTTAAAAATTTTCTCGGGTAAACTAAAAACCCGTTGGTCTGGACCATTTACTATAACCAAAGTATACCCATATGGAACTGTTGAGTTATTGCAACCCGGCGGTCCCAATTTTAAAGTAAATGGACATCGGTTAAAACACTATTTTGGAGGGGACATACAACCAATGGTTGTACCGGATCTCCAAACTTACCCCATGGACCAATAAATTCGGGGTCGAGTCAAGCTAGCGACTCGGTTAACAAAAACAAGTTTCCCCAAGGACAATTTTAATTCGGGGTCGAGTCAAGCTAGTGACTCGGGAATCAAAAACAAGCTACCTCATGGACAAATCAGTTCGAGGTCGAGTCAAGCTATTGACTCGGTAATCAAAAGCGTAGCAATATGGGTTTTCACCCATATTTCTGTCTTCTCATCCCTTTCTAACACCCTAGTGTGGGGGAGACGAACCACATGTTGTACATATGTAAAATATTTAAAAAAAAAAAAATGGTATAAGACAAATAAAAAGAAAAAAGTGAGTTTGTATGTAAATAGAGTAAAATAAAAAGGTTAATAGTATTGCCTCCTTACGTTCTAAAGTCTTGGTGGGACACCAAGTACTGTGAATATTGAGGGCAATATTCAGTTCTAAGTGTGGGGGAGCGTTCTCACGAATGCAAAACACATGTTCCATCAAGAACCCCCATTTGATCAAAATTACCAGTTTTTTCACACTTAGAAATGCAAATAATGGTATCAATCCTCCATGTCTAACCCACAACAGGATTGGCTAGTCCAGGAGCAAACGGCTCTTGGTAAAGACATCTCAAATCCGTTTACGGCTTGCAATTTGCCAAAAATTGTGTGGTTCCTCAACTCCCCGAAAACAAATGAGTTGGCTAGCCCGCAAGATTATGGCTTGTGGTAAAGGCCGTGGAAAAACCATAATTGGTAATCAGCTCACCAAGATGTTGACTATTCCATCAAGAGTTGGCTAGTCCAGAAGCAAACGGCTTTTGGTAAAGACTAATCAAATCCGTTGACAGCTGGTGGTTTGCTAAAAATCACACGGTTATCAGGTGTGCCACAGTTCTTACACCTGGCTACTCCAGAAGTGATGGCTTTTGGTAAAGAGTTAAAATCCATTAATTTTTTCTCAAAAAGATTGCTAGGGACTAGCAATAGTTTAGTGTGGGGGATTGATGAGTGTCTAAATACTCATCATTTTGTACCAATCTGAACTGCCAAAACATACAAATACACTCAAAAATGCATCATAATACTTAAAATATCTTAGAAGAGTGTTTTATATGTTTCAAATACAAAATATGCAAAAACAAATGAAAAACGTACAAAGTTTACATAATTGGCAGTTTCAGTCCCTCAAGTTTCAAATATTGTCAAAACTAGTCCCTGAAGGTTTTAAATGAATAAAAAGTCAACTTAAGTCCTTGGGAACTCAAAAATGTTCACAAAACATCCCTGGATAAAAGTTTACACAAACTGGCAATTTTTACCCCTCAAGTTACAAAATTGGCAAAATGGTCCCTGGGTATTCAAAACTGAAATATTTACAAATAATACCCTTGTACTATGCATGAATTACAAAATGGAACAATTTTGATAACATTTTGAGAAATTACAATCACAGTCCCTTAAAAATCCAAATTTACAATAATGGTCCCTGGAGTTTGTGGAATTGACAGATTTGGTCCCTGAGGTTTAAAATAATAAAATTTATACTTGTGGTCCTTGTACTAATGGTTAATTGCAGGTTCAGTCCTTATTTAAAGTTTAGAAAAATCACAAACAAAGCCCCTCAACTTTACCTATATTACACATTTGGTCCTTGTGATTTTCTAAGCTAAAAACCAACCGGACCCTTATAATAAATAAACCAAACAAACAGCCCACCTTTTACTACCCCAGCCCACCCACCTATTCCCAAGGCCCAAAGAAAAAGCCCAGTCCACCACCCCTTTTAATAATACCAGGCGTTGACCCCAGTCAAACACCCCAATCCCGCCTGCACTGTTCACCGCCCTCACCACCACCTGAAACCACCATACCAGGTGGTTTTGTGCCACCTTGCACCTCCACCTCACCAATACAACTCACCACCAACTCCCCTCCACCTCACACAGTAACCCACTCCTCATTAAATGCTATCTACACCATTTTTCCCTCCAAACTACCTTTTTGTCCTCTGTTTTCTTCAAGACAGTTCCAACTTGCAATAAACATCACCTTTTGCATCCTGACACCTCCACAAACTCCCAACAATCTTTAATTACAACCCTTTGCCTCCACGTTAACGTGGAGGACTTTGGTGCCAAAAGTGAGTTTAAACGGTAGATGATCAATTGGACATAATGGATGGCTCAGATGAAGTGGGAAAGGCTCAGAAGATATTTCTAAACCTAATTGGAGCATATAAAAGGAAAGAGAAGCAAAGGAGTTCCATACCTAGTTTTAATTAAAAAAGTGTATGTCGTTTAATTTGTATTAGTTGTTCAAGTGTAATTTAAAGCTTTCAAAGTTTCAGTTAAGTATTCTCAGTGTATTGTAACTCTCTCTAAATAATCAATTTCAAGTTTCTTTAACCATTTCATGTTATGCAATTTTAGTTTCAATTTTCTAAATCTCAAATGCTTAATTGTTGTTAATGTGTAATATACTGGACTGATAAGCTCACTTAAGTTCCTAGATAGCTTATCTAAGCTATTAGTAATAACTAAAAGCAGTTTAGTAAACAAAAAAATCAAAAACACAAAAAGTCAACGAAAGTCAAACTGTCAAGTATTGGTGATAAGCAATGGAGCAAGGTTGATTTTGGAAGGCCTTGGGTTAGTGGTTCTGTGGAGAGCCTATAGGTTTGATCTTGGTTCTTGATTCATGGTTTAAAGCAGGATTGCAAATTGTAAGTTCAAATCTTAATTTTTAGTATTTCTTATGTTATTGTTGTTTAAGTACTTAATATTGCTTATTTGTGTTTATTCAGTCTTATTTAACCATAATCTAGTCTAGAATTAATTGTTTGTTTGTTGGAATTAATAGCAACTAAAAAAATAAAAATCAATCAGTCAAAATAGTTTATTTTGTGTTCTTGCATATCTGTGGTTAAAATCTATTTCTAAGCACTTATTAATACTTAATATATCATAATAAGTTAGTATGGATCAGTAGCATAAGCTCTTGTAACCATTTACTTCACAAAACTCAAAACAGTCTAGAATAGAGTGTGTTTGGATCAGTAGGATCCATTGACCTTAAGGGTATTATAGTTATTGTTTCTGGTTCAGACATGTTTGTTTAGGTCCTAGTATCACAAATTAAGCATAAAATAAATAGGTCATTAGTGATAAAGTCAAAATCCAACTCTAAATTCCTTGACAGTTAACTGTCAAGGATATTTGTCTCAAAAATCCACCCAATAGCTTATAAGTAACTCATATAGCTTATTTTAGCCTTACAATAGCTTAATATAACATATTAAATCTGTAGTGATCATTAGAAATCCAAATTAGTCAACCTAGTTCATTTTCATCAAAAGTCAAAATTACCATTATCAGATTTTCTCAAATCTTAGGAGATTTTTGTAGATTTATGTGTTAAGAATTACACTTTGTGCTTTTCCGGTTTAGTAGTCTACCATCTCAGCTTTTAGTTCCAATAAGTTTTACATTTTTAAGAATTTTGTACTGGGCTCCACTCACTCCCAAAGTTACTTGCAGGGCATAAGGTTCCCCTGTGCACAGGTTTTAGTCAAAACACCAAGACCTCTTGTATGCTTATCAGTGGACCCCACATCCTAGGATTTAGCTTAATTGTAGCTTAATACACCAGCTTATCACATCTAGGTTTAGTTTAGCTTTTAGCTTATAGTAGGATAGCTTTTAGGATCAAAATTGTGACCTGTGTAAAACAAGCTATACTGAGCACTCAGTATATGATCACCATTTTGAAGGCTCACTCAGAGCTTATTAGGAATCCATAAGCTTAGCTTCTTGGTTTATTGTGTAGCTTACCAACCCATCTTTGAACCCCTAGGCTTAGCTTGAACCCTATTTCACTATTGTGGACCCCACAACTCATTGAAAGTGGACTGCAAGGCAAAGCCTTACCCTGCACATCAGATACACAGCCATCACCACCACTTTGGTGGTGATTTGTGGCCAACTCAGTGGGCCCTACACCTTCTACTTAGCTTATTATAACCCCCTCCTACCCAGGTTCAATAGCTGACCATTAGTTTGACCTATAGATCAGTGGACCCCACCTTAAATTGTCCCCAATCTCTGTCCCATTTCTGAGTCAGAAGAGAAATAAGCAAGTGCTTATTTGGGATTTCCAGCTTATCCTAGGAGCTTATCTCACCATATTTAGCTTAATTAAGTGTAAGTAACTTAGGTAAACTAGATTTCACTATAGTGGACCCCACATAACCTCAGTTTAGCTTATTTCTTAATTTAGTTAACCTTAGTCAACTGTTTAAGCTAATAAGCACTCTCAGTGCTTATTCTTGATTTCCATAGTAGTTGTTTTTGTAAAAGTTTCATTATTTAAGTATTTAAGTAGTTTTATAAAAGAAAAACCAGAAAAAGCAAACATAAAAATAGTGATAGCTTCTATTTAATAGAAATTATCTAATTAATTTTCATTTTAGCTTATTAATAAGCACTTATCCAATTTTATAATTTTATAAATTACTTAGTACCTTAAAGTAGTTAGAATAATTTTCTTAGAATTTTCCTAAGTAGTTTACTATTTATTAGATTTAAAACTAATTTAAATAATTAAATAGGTAATATTAATAATTAAATAGATTTCTTTAATTTTAATTAATAAAAGTAGAATTTTATATTTTTCCTAAGTTTTATAAAGTAGTTAAGACTTTTAAAAAATAGTTTCATAATTTCCACTATTCATTTTATAATTTTCTTATTTAAATTAATTAAATTAGTTTAAAATTAATTAATAAGTAATTAATTAGTCAATTAGCTTAAATATAATTTTTAGCAAGTTTTTATAATTTTTTAGTACTGCTGTAGTGTTTAAATAGTTTTACAAATTTTATCATAATTTTCTAAGGTAATTTAGTATTAATAGTAATTTAAAATAGTTAAAATAGTTTAATTAAGTTAAATAGTTATTAATTAATAAAATACTTATAAAAAGACAAAAATATTTATTTTCATTTTTTATACTTTCTTCAAGTTCTTATTTAAGTTTAGAAATTATTGTTATAAGTTTTTAGGTTTATTTGTGATAGTTATAATTTTTAGTTAATTTAAATTAAGCTTTTAATTAGATTTTAATTAGTTTTATTAATTAAATAGTAATTAAATATTATAATAATCATTTTCATAATTCCAATTTCATTTCCTATTTTCTTTAATATTAAGTTTTCAAAAGTTTCACTTTTAACCCCTGTAGTTTGTAACTTGTTAAATACCACTTTTCTCTGTCTGTTATTTGATTATCTGATTTTGTGCTTATATCTGTATTTCTGTTATAGTTTTATAATTTCCAAATATCAAGCAATCAGTAGTGTAATCAACCCTCAAATCATCTTTGTTACTGTCCTCAGTACCACTCACTCTCATACTCGTTTACAAATACAATTTCAATCTCGTTGGGATTTAACGACCCGGGGATTTCCCTGTACTTCCACGGTCAATATTAACTTGCACTTTCTCCCAGTGGGCCTAACAGCTTCACAAGGCTGACTGGTTGGTTTGGGAGGAGTCACTTGTCCTCAAGCAAATCTAGAAGAAAACTAAATATCCACATGGTAACCAAGAATGATTATAAAAATGTGATGCAAATCCACCAAGTACAAGTACAAGATTAGATTCATCATTTTTAAGCTTAAGTGGTGAAAAATCGAGATGTTTGACAATACCCAATGATTTTCTTGCTTGATTAACATTTCTAAACAGCTCACGAAAAAGAAACGAATTATAATTCACTCAATCACTCATTTATTTAGGAAGTGGAGTATATATAAGAGAAATCACACTCATTGCTCAGTCATGATCTAATTATTACCGTAGGCTTGTACAAGAAACAAAACTACACCACAATGGCATAAGCACCAAGTCTACATATCAAAGAGGTCTTTTATTCGGGTTGTAATGTAAGGCTTCAGGTTGTACCAGGCTTATGTTCAAGCATCTCATACAAAAACACAATAGATTACTGGCGCGAGTTCTTGATTACTCAAAAACCGGATGGTCACTACAATATTCTTGCATTTGACATTCTCACAAAGCCATTACAATATCCATATAGATAAAGTAATTTGGTAAGGGTAGGGATAAGGCATGGGAATATTTATGAAATTGGTTTTAAAAGGAAAATAAAATCAAGTCTAAATCTCATTGTTGCTAGTCACCGATCAAACCTCGAACCCGTAAATGATTATAGTTTCAATCTTCCTCTTCTTCAAATATCGATACATCGATTCGCCATAAAAATATTCTTCAAACTTAGCACATTGGCTAACAACATATCACATAACTTTCTTTATTCATAATAATATAGCACATTGGCTATGATTGTCACCTTATATTTGCGATGACATTTTTTTTTTTTTTTTTTTTTTTTTTACAAATATCCTCCCCCACACTTTGCATAAGCATCACCACAACAATTCAAATAAGAAGCTGCAGTCTCCGTCTTTGTCGGAATGGCACACACATGATTGGTGAAGTGTGGCTAACTAATAATCATTAGAAACAATCCAACAACCAAGCAACTAGCAACCCACCATTTAGACTTCGACAAGGGTTAGGCTAAGGTTTAAAGTGTAAAATATTTTTGTATTTTTCTGGATGTAACAAAAATGAAAATGATGGCTCGGAGGGTGTAACTAAGGGTATCTAGCGTTAAAAATGAACGCTAATAAAAGGGTTAAAAATTGGAAATTAACTAATCAATGTGACTAGCTAAAAATCAATAATGAAGGCTATTTGGTTAAAATCCTAAGGTTGTCTCTTATCACGTATGTATACTTATATTACAAAAATGTAATCTCACAACGGTCTCATAATGATTTACAAGTACAAGTTCTAGAATAAATAAAATCACCGGCACACTCATAACAAAAGATTCAAGCATAAAAGATGTATGCTAGATATGAACAGGCTAAAATCCTCACAATTTAGTGGAAAGGGTTATAATATGTGCTAGCAAATGTAATCGATCCAAGAATGGATTGCAATATTAATCGGGACACATCTCTAATTTTTCAAAATTACTAATTTTTACCAGTGGATAGATCCAGTTATTCTAATAAATTATTCCTAAAAGCGTGAAAACAACTAGATTATAAGGACAAACAAAATTTAAAAATTAAATCGATATTAGACTTAATTTCTTATTTTACCTACTCCCCCCCCCCCCACACTTAAGTTAAACATTGTGCTGAATGTGATAAACGGACGTAAAAGTATGAAAGTAGGGAAAATAAGAAAATAAACCATGATATCCGGTGTTGTGTTTCTATCCAATCTTCTATTTCTTGCAATCAACACCTGCATTATTAGAAACAAAAACAAACAAACAAAAAGCATTGCAGTTTTATTCAAATTAGTGGCACACCCCCACACTTAAGTTCAAACAAGTGGTAAAACTTTGGGGTATAGACACTGAAAAATAAAATAAAAATAAACACACGGGTTGCCTCCCGAGAAGCGCTTGTTTTATTAATGAGTCCTCAGCCGGTCTCAAACTTCGAAATAGATTATGAAGTTTTAGTGTTATGTTTCCTTTTAGGGATATACAACACATTTCCTATCACAATTCCCTCTCCTGTTTCATCTATGTTTTCCAATTTAACATTTTCCCATGCTCTAGGAAGAGCATCATAGATAAAACCATTACTGTGTGCCCAAGGAACCATTTCCTTGTGTGGAGCCATGAATGTGATAGCTTCATATTTAAATTCGGATGAAATTTCTTCATTAGAAATCATGTTTAATTGCTCTTTATCATAATAGAGTTTAATTCGGTGCCCATTTACAATGAAACTTCCACCATGTTTGTCATAAAGTTCAACATAACCTGATGGAAATCCATGTTTCACTACATATGGTCCAAACCATTTTGGCTTGAGTTTCGGAGCTTTAAACTTGTATTTCATATTGAAGAGCAGAACTTTATCTCCAGCTTTGAATTGTTTTCGAATTCTCAGCTTCCTATCGTGGTATGCTTTGGTTCTTGCTTTATATAGCTTGGAGTTTTCATAAGCTTGAAGTCTTAACTCATCAAGTTCATGTAATTGTAAAAATCTCTTTTCTCCAGCTATTTTTAGATCAGGATTACAGCTTCTTAACGCCCAGTAAGCACGGTGTTCAAGTTCGAACGGTAGATGACATGTTTTCCCATACAAGAGTTTGTATGGTGTTGTAACAATTGGTGTCTTATATGCCGTACGAAATACCCATAGAGCGTTGTCTAATTTCCTTGACCAAACGGAAGGATTGTCTTTAACCCTTTTTTCAAGTATTCTTTTTATAGCTCTATTGGTATTTTCGACTTGACCACTAGTTTGTGGATGATAAGCTGTAGCAAAACGATGATGAACTCCATATCGTTTCATTACTTTCTCCATTTGTTTATTACAGAAATGGGATCCTCTATCACTTATTAAAGCTTTAGGAATTCCATAGCGAGCAAAAAGCTTTTTGAGAAAGTTGACAACAACTCGTGCATCGTTAGTAGGAAGAGCTTCAGCTTCAACCAATTTTGAAACATAATCGATTGCAACGAGGATATATTCGTATTTGTGTGATTTAGGGAAAGGTCCCATAAAATCAATTCCCCAAATGTCGAATATTTCACAGACTTCAATGCTCTTTTTAGGCATCTCGTCTCTTCGAGAAAGGTTACCGGATTTTTGGCACGCATCGCAGTTTTGAACGAGAGTATACGCTTCTTTGAAAATTGTAGGCCAATAGAATCCAGCATCGAAAACTTTTCTAGCTGTAGTGGAAGGACCATAATGTCCCTCAGTTGGGCCATGATGACATTCATCAAGAATTTTTCTTGTTTCGGCACCCGAAACACATCTTCGTATCATTCCATCCTTGCACATTTTAAAAAGGTAAGATTTCTCCCAATAATAGTGTTTTAGTTCTGAAAAGAACTTACTACGTTGGTAGTGACTCATCCCTTTTTTAAGAATATCTCCTGCAAGATAATTTGCGTAATCTGCAAACCATGGTATTTCCTCATCATCATCTTTATCTATTGTCATGAGAGTTTCTTCTGGAAAATAATCATTAATTTCATTTTCTATTAATTCTTCCAAATTCGGATTCTCGAGACGTGACAAATGATCTGCTGCAAGATTTTCTGCTCCTTTCTTGTCTTTTATTTCGATATCAAATTCTTGCAGTAATAAAATCCATCTGATAAGACGCGATTTTGCATCTTGTTTGGTAAACAGATATTTAAGTGCGGAATGATCGGTAAAAACTATCGTTTTTGAAAGCACGAGATAAGATGCTGAGTGTTTTACTAGCAAAGTATATAGGACGAAAATATTTTCCTTCACGTTGTCCTAAAACAGCTCCAACAACGAAATCGCTTGCATCACACATGATTTCAAATGGTAGTGACCAATTAGGTGCAACCATAATTGGGGCACTAGTTAATTGACTTTTCAATGTTTCGAAAGCTTTAATGCAGACAGCATTGAAATCAAATACAGAATCCTTTTCTAAAAGTTTAGTCATAGGACGTGATATTTTTGAAAAATCTTTGATAAATCGGCGGTAAAAACCGGCATGTCCTAGAAAACTCCTAATGGCTTTAACGTTAGTTGGGGGTGGTAATTTGGTGATAACATCTATTTTAGCTTTTTCTACTTCCATCCCTGAACTTGATATCTTGTGTCCTAACACAATTCCTTCAGTTACCATGAAATGACATTTTTCCTAATTAAGAACTAGATGTGCAGCTTCACATCTCTCAAGCATTTTATCGAGATTGGAAAGACAAGTTTCAAAAGAATCACCAAAAACTGAAAAGTCATCCATGAAAACTTCTATAGATGTTTCAAGCATGTCTTGAAATATTGCGATCATACACCTTTGAAAAGTTGCAGGTGCATTACATAGACCAAAAGGCATACGCCGGTAAGCGTAGGTTCCAAAAGGACATGTAAATGTGGTTTTCTCTTGATCGGCTGGATCGATAGGAATTTGGAAATATCCCAAAAAACCATCGAGGAAGCAAAAGTATTTGTTTCCTGCTAATCTTTCGAGCATCTGATCCATGAATGGTAAAGGAAAATGATCTTTCCTGGTGGCTTTGTTAAGTTTTCTGTAATCAATACATACTCGCCATCCAGTGACAGTTCTAGTAGGAACTAATTCATTTCTTTCATTTGTCACTACAGTCATTCCTCCTTTCTTTGGAACACAATGAACTGGACTCACCCATGGGCTATCCTCGATAGGATAAATAATTCCTGCGTCAAGAAGTTTGATGATTTCCTTCTTAACAACTTCTTTCATATTTGGGTTGAGTCGACATTGTCTTTCTACAACGGGTTTAGTACCTTCTTCACAATTGATTTTATGTTTGCAAAAATCTGGACTAATTCCTGGAATATCAGAAGTTTTCCACGCAAAAGTGCGTTTATGCTTCTTAAGAACAGAAACGAGTCTTTCTTTTTTATTTGTTTCGAGTAATGACGATATGACTACTGGAAGAAGTGAGTTTTCTTCTAAGTAAGCATATTCTAAATTATTGGGAAGGGTTTTGAGTTCCAAATCAATGGGTGGTTCTTCTAGAGATGATTTGATTTTCAATTGATCTTTCTCAGTGATATCTTCAAATTTCTCTTCTTCCTCTTCTTCTAATTTTATTTCCATGAATTCCTCAAATTCTTTATCAGAATCTGTTTCACTGATCTTTTCTGAAGTAGTCATGAATGGTTTTGAATCGTCAAGTAATGCATCCAATTCTTCTTCAGTGACTTCATCGATAACATCGATGTTATAGCATGTGTCATCACTGGAATTTGGATATTTCATTGCTTTATCGATTAAGAATGTGATTCGATCTTCTCCTACTCCAAGATTGAGTTCTTTGCCTTTGACTTTAATCATTGCATCAGCAATGTTTAAGAAAGGTCTTCCTAAGATTAAGGGTACTCGACTATCTTCTTCCATTTCTAAGATGATAAAATCCACAGGAAAAACAAATTTACCAACTTGAACAAGCATATTTTCAGCAACCCCAACAGGATATTGGTATGTATGGTTGGCTAATCTTATACTCATCTTAGTAGGTTTCAATGTATTAATGGAAAGTTTAGAATACAATGAATAGGGCATCAAATTGATACTTGCACCTAAATCGGCTAAAGCATCACATGTGATGTTGTTTCCTAATGTACATGGTATTATAAAACTTCTGGGATCTCCAAGTTTTGGTGGAATTTTGTTTTGAATTATAGCAGAGCATTCTTCATTGAGAACGGTAGCGGAAATTTGTTCTAACTTGTTTTGATTATTAAGAAGTTCTTTCAAAAATTTCCCATAACTGGGCATTCTAGCTAGAACATCAACGAGGGGTACGTTAATTCTAACTTCTTTAATCATCTCTAAAAACTTCTTATTTCGCTCCTCTCTTTTCTTTTTTCTTAGGGCTTGTGGATATAGTATTTTCGGTGTATAAGGTTTTATTGGTGGAACGGTTGGTTTTTGGGTTGGTTCTTCTTCAACTGCTTCTTCTTCAGCTTCTTCCTCCTCATCTTGAATAAGAGTGTTATCGGTAGGAATGGGTGGTGGATCATATGAGAGACCACTTCTAGTGGATACAGCATTGATATACTCATTTTTGTTTTGTGGTGGACGATAATTCTTATCGTTTGATCCAGATGGTTTTGGATTGGATTGGGTGTTACTTGGTAATGTACGAGGAATTCGAGAAGAAAATTGATAAGAAAGTCTACGAAATCTTTGTTCAAGATCCTGGATAGAAGCTTGATGATTTTTCTGACCTTGCTCAACTTTGGTTTTGAGATTGAAAAATTGGGTTTTTACAAACTCATTTGTGGTTCTTTGAGCATTTACGAATTCTCGCAACATTTTTTTGAAATCAGATTCTTCCTTGTTATCTGAATTTGTTGGGTTTGGATTGTCTGTTCGGGGTGATGAGGCGAAAAATGATCCGTTTTTAGGGGGTCATTTAAGCCCGAATCCGACTTTATTTGATCAAATATTGCCCTAAATCGTTCCTTTTGTGATTTTAGGTGTTTGGAAGTGAATTCTGGAAAAGAAGCCATTTTGGACGTTTTTGGAGCATAAAAGTGAAGAAAACGGCAAAGTACCAAATTTCCATGCTGAAGATACAAGGTGATGGCGTCAAGACCACCATCTTGACGGCGTCAGACATGAGGAATTAAACATCGTAGGTGGTGACGGCGTCAGAAGGCTTCATGACGGCGTCAAAGTGGCAAGAATAAAATACCATGGGTGGTGACGGCGTCACATAGGCCGTCATAAGTGGATCAAGGCCGTCCGAGGAAGTATATGGCGGCGAGGTGGCGGCGTCACAAGTAAATCTTGACGCCGTCAGCCTGTTTTTCCTATATATAGTTTTCTAGTTTTTTCAAAGAAAAAAAGGAGAAGTTTTGGTGAAACCCAAAAGACGATTTTGGTGCCTCTTTTACAGGTTTTTCAAGGGTTCCAAACCCTTGAGACCTTGCATTGTAATTGAGATAAGTGTACTTTCAATTCAATCAATATGTCTATGTGTTGGTTGTTTATATCTTGTTCTTGTCTCAATTCCATTATGCTAGGCTAGATCTCTCTTGTGTTTGCTTAGATCTAATGAAACCTAGATGTTGATTATGTGTTGATTACTTGTCTATTCTTGTTTTGAATGAATGATTTATATGTTAGGCTTAAGAAAACTGGCAGATCTCCAAATGGTAACATGCTTGAACGTCTTAAGAAACATGAACCGAGGCGTACTAGGTCTTTATTGGTTGTATTTAATGCATGAGCCACTGTTTACAATCCCTATAGTTGTGCTGGGTCATGGTGTAGGAGGAGATAAGAGCTCATAGAGTTGGGGAGTTATGTATGCCACCCCACGAATGGTATTAAGGAATACAATCCGTCATTCATACAAGTGTAACAAGTAATTAACATGTAAAAGATGTCTAGGGAGTAATGAAGTCTAAGTAAACACAATTTCTCCAACCACTGCTCACAACTTTAGTATAATTAGTTTATTTTCATTTTCATTATTTTATTTTAATTATTTAATAGCTTTGGGTTAGTTGAATAGCAACTAATTCCGCCCACTCTTCCAAAACCCGAGATTTTACTTGCTTTCATAAAATATAAAAAAATACAAAAATAATCATCTTTCATCTCTAGAACTATTAATTAGGCTTTCTAATCCTAGCGACACTATTCCTAAGCTGAACGATCAATCCCCCGGTACTTGTCACTATACTATACTACAACGATCAGGTACACTGCCTGGTGGGGGTTGTAAGCTTCTCGAGATCCCTCGAGAGGTAAAGCAAGGTGCGATTCCCACGCATCAAGTTTTTGGCGCCGCTGCCGGGGAATAGTTATTGTCTAGGTTAGGATTTCTTTTTATTAGGTCTACTTGCTAGATTCCTTTCTAGTAAGATTTTTATTTTTATTTTTAGGTCTTCTTTAGTCTATCTTATTTCTTCGTGCCTTTGTTCGTAACTCTTTACCATCCGACATCATGGAAGGTGGTAACATCTTTGAACCCATCATCCCACCACAACAAAACCCACCATTAGAACCCCTTAGGCCCCGAACCTTAGGAGAGTATTCCCGACCTAGCCACCAAGGCTACCGAAACACCATTGAGCTCACCGGAGCCAATGTGACCCCCTTGCGATCCGACACCATCCGGTTGGTGCAAAGCGGATGTGCATTCCATGGACTTCGTTCCGAAGATCCAAACCAACACCTTAAGGACTTCCTCAAAATCGTAGATTCCATAGACCTAGGTGTTGAAACTAGAGAGACTACCCGTTTACGCCTATTCCAATTCTCTCTACGGGATCAAGCTAGTCAATGGCTTGAGCGTTTACCCGCGGGATCCATCACCACATGGGATGATCTCACCACTCGTTTCCTTGCTCAATTTTTCCCACCGGGGAGAACTACTAAGCTTAGGAATGACATCTTGATGTTCCAACAACGTCAAAATGTATCTCTTTATGAAGCATGGACTCGTTTCAAGGACTTACTCCAAAAAGTCCCTCATCATGGCATAGATCTTTGGCTCCAAGTCCAAATCTTTTATGACCATATCGATATCTCCACGAGGCGAACCATTGACCAATCGGCCGGTGGTAAGCTACGTGATCTTAGTGCGGAACAATCATGGGAACTCATTGAAGATCTTGCTCTCTATGACAACGAAAGTTGGAATGATCACCGTGATTTGAACAAAACGGTCAAGGCAATATCTTTGCCTTCGAATAATTTAAGCACTCCCGACCGTAGGATCATGGAACTTGAAGGTCGAGTCAAGTCTCTTATAAAACCTTACGAAGCTCATAAGCCTTCAAGCCAAGTAAGCAGAATCGCTTCTACATGCAAACTGTGTAATGGCCCTCATGAGACCTACAACTGCATGGAACTTCCAAAACGTGCTTATAACGAATTCACATCATCACACGTAGGGCAGGGTCCTCGAACTTCTGCCGAAGCATATGAGGCATGGAGGGATAAACCTAATTTTAGAGGGTACCAAACACGAAGTGTATCATTCAATGACTCCTTACCACTCACTTGGTCCGAACATTTTCCGTCGCAAAGTACCCCCAGGCAAAGCTGTGAAGATGATTTAAAAAAATTCATTCTATCTCAAGAACTACAGCTCACTACGCTCGAGACGAAATTCAAACAACAGCAGGCTGACGTGAACAACAAGATTTGTAATCTGTTGACCGCTATCAAAGAACATATTGATAATAAGCCCATTCACGTTGATGAGGTTAAGTCTGCTACCGTCATGAGTCCACCAGTCTCCGCTGTAAAAATAAAAAGTCCTAGCAAGCTATTCAAACATCTATCTCCTAACGAAAAAGGACCTATCAACCCCCCTGGACCAATCCACTTCGTAAACACCATCACCACAATATCAGCTGCAGCATCCAATCCAACCCAACAACAAACTGACAAACTCAGTCAGACAGCGAAGGAAGAGACCTCAAAGGTTGACCACGCTTCGGCAAGGAAACCTACCAACTCACCCGAGCAGTGCACCGCGCAGAAATCCGACAAACCGAATGAAAGGAACGAGACATCGGAGGAACAGGAGAAAGACCCAACCATTTTGAGTAAATCTGTTATAGAAGAATCCGAAATAGAGGATGTTATCAGTATAGGTAGCAATCAAACCGAGAAGAGCGGCTCTAAACTTTTCAAAATCTCCTGTACCATTGAGGGAAAGGTCTTAATTGATAGTCATATAGATCCTAGCTTCCCAGTCAACGTAATCCCACTTTCCCTATATCACATGGCTTTCCCAGAACACATTGCGTGCGAAAGGGTAGTAGAAAATTTGTCAATTAGGGTTGGAGAGCTTGTTTACAATACTGACCTCACCATGGTTGATGACATGGACCCTCTCGCCAATCAAACATTAACTAACCTTGTCCTTGGGATGACATTCATCAATGAATCGGGAGCAATCCTTGACGAGAAAGATGGTAGTGTATTACTCACCAATGGTGTTAGAACGGTAATTTTTCGTAGGGATGGTGAGGAGGTTTATGAGTATCGTCCCTCCCTTGAGAGGAATCTATATGGGTCAAAGGATGGAGAGTTGGGAAAGATCAAACGACGTGATCCGAATAACCTAAAAATCCCTTGCATGATCGGTCACAAGTACTTCGAAAACATATACATTAATGTATTCCTGCCAAAGAATTTCATGTCATTGTTTCATTATAACAATATCTGCAGATGGGGGATGATTTACAAGGGAGAGAAAGTGGTTGGTAAGGATCATGAAATCCAAGTGTTCGTAGGAAATATGGCATTCCCTATGGAGTTCACGATTGTGGACAACATAGAGGACTTTGTTGACCCTAGGCTATCGCAAGTCGTCTTTGGAGCACCCTTTTGTGAAATCACTAAGTTGATAGTGGATGACTTGAACGGAATCATGACTTTCACTGACGGGATTTGGAGGATTTCATACCAAACGCCATACAAAAGAAGAGACCTTAGGGAGATAGATTGTGACGGGCTCGATGTGATGAGCTCCCAACTTGTCTTGTGTGATGACGATGTTAGGAGATGGTGTAGAAATATTTCTGATTTATCTTGTGGGTTCTTTAAGGATGTTAGTAAGCTTGGTTCTAAGTATCGACGGGATGTTTTCGAATTCGAAGATCCGAAGTACTTACACTATGAAAGCGATACTAGTTTAGAAGATGACCTAGAGAGTGGAACCAATGATGAGATCACGTAGTACCCCATGACTTTGAGTCTAGCTACAAGACTCGTAAATAAAGAAAAGCGCTTCTTGGGAGGCAACCCATGTTTTGTGTGATTTTTATTTGTTTGATTGTTATTTGCTTCCATATGCATGCTTTGTTTTTATTGTTGGTTGATCATGCTTCTAAAATAAAACATGGAAATACTTTATTATGTTGTTTGGCCCTGTCTTAACTTCAACCTAAAGGTATTTTTGCAAAAGATAAGTGTAAGGGGAAAACTCAAATATGTTTTTAAGAAACAAACCGATCATGATTCTCCACAATATTTAATGAACATGTATATTCGTATTTGTTAGAGTCAAATGCTTGTATTGAGTCATAATGAAGTTTTGCAGGATTTTCCAGGAAGTAGGACGAAGTTTTTCCAGAAATTTTCCGGAAACTTAACATAAGAATTTCTGCAGGTCCATTCTGACGGCGTCAGGGTATTGCTCTTGATGGCGTCAGGAGTTAAAATCTGGAAATTTTACCGGTTTTGTTTTTCTAACAGAGTCTTATGGTTTTTGTGAATTATTAAGTTTTATAATCTCCAGGAAATCTGCAAACTTCATTCCACAAGCATTATATCTTACTTTGTTTTCTAGGATTTAGTAACTTATATAGGATGCCGCCGATTTTACGCGAGGTTGCCTTGTCTATTGTTGTCAGGATTTACAGGTTATTTGTGACAAGAAGATGATTTATATTCTGGAAGGGAAGCTTTGATTGTTCATTTTCTTGGAGGAAGATCTAACCTGGCTACCTTATTATCCATACCGAGCGAATCAGGGGAGTATTTGATTTCATTCTTTTTACTTTTTAACTTTTACATTCTTTACTTGAACATTGGGGACAATGTTCATCTTAAGTGTAAGGGGAGGGTAAAAAGATGATACCTTACATATGCACTTTCGCTTGAGTTTGTTTTGTTTGATAGTAGATGAGTAATAAAACTATGAGAAATACTTGTTAGTGTAATTTTAGCGCCAAATTTAAAATTTTTTACAACATTTAGGAGTGAAACTTTAGCCATAGCAAGCGTCTCATGGATAGGAGGTTGTATGACTAGCACATAACCGTATATTCAGAAAAATTTTCCACCCAAAAATGTGAGGTTCGCCTTTAGTTTTGATAGGAAAAGCATTCATTATTAGTGCTTATGAGTGTACCGGTAGCATTTAGATTCTAGAACTTGCGTTAGTGATGCATCCCGAGACCGCTAGTGAGACTACATTCGTGTGGTAGGATTTACTACATGATAAGAGGCATTAGGATCACCCTTGTGTTAAACCCGTATTATAATTACTTGACACTTTAAGTCATATTACTTGGCTAGTTAAGTCAACTAATTTTTCCCACACCCTTAGCGTTGTACTCATTTTTAGTACACGAAACCCCTAGTACACCCCTCCGAGCCTATCTTTTCGTTTCTAACTTTAAGCATCTTACTTAAAGGAAGAATTTGTTACACCCCACTTAAATGTACACCCAAATCGCCTTAGCCTTTCGTGTATGCGCTCATTTTTAGTGCATTATTGTTATTTGTTAAACCCTAAGTTAACTTTCTAATTGATTACATGGTTGCTAAGTCGAGTAATATCCTTGTACATATTGTTTTGGGACGATTGGGACTCATGGGTAAGTACTTATTTTATGGAGTAATGGGGAAGAACATCACTTATTACCCCCATATGTACGTTAATCTTAAAAGTGCTCCAAGTGTTTTAATTTTCTTAATTCGAGTCATTAGATTAGTTAATTGTAAAGTATGTAAAGATTCAAGTGTAAGGGGAATTCTCATCCCCTATGATGTATTATTTCGGATGGTAGGGTAAGAGTGTATGCAAAAAAAAAAAAAAAAAAAAAAAAAAAAAAAAAAAAAAAAAAAATCGAAAAATTAAGAAAAAAAAATAGAAAAGAAAAAGAGAAAAAAAAAACATATGGACTACCATCCCGTTTTCATTCTATGTTCATTTTATGTTTTTTGTTATTTTTCATTTATTAGCTTAAGTCGAGTCTAGTCTTGGCTTAGCAACGCCATCTTGTACATGTAATTAACCGAGATTGTTAACTCGCCACCAGTAAAACTTCCTTTATCCAACAAAACCGTGTAATTCATATCCCTATACCTAACGTTATAACCCTTTAAAAGACCTCTTTGATAGTTTATCCTAGGTGCTTACGCCATGTGGTGGAGGTTTGATCCTTTCCCAAGCCTATGGTAATCTATTTTGCTATGACAGGTAGTGAGAGATATCTTCCATTTCCATAATGTTATATTACTTTATTACACCCGAGAGATGTGAGTATCTAAACACTATTTGTGAGGTGCTTGTGTATGACCTCCGTGCTTGTCTATTGGTCTTTAGTGGAACGATTATTTGTTGTAATTACTTTTATATTAGTGTTAAATGACCCCTAACTTGTCTTTTGAGTAGAATAAAAGCTCATTTGCTTGAGGACAAGCAAATCTCAAGTGTAAGGGTATATGATGAGGCGAAAAATGATCCGTTTTTAGGGGGTCATTTAAGCCTGAATCCGACTTTATTTGATCAAATATTGCCCTAAATCGTTCCTTTTGTGATTTTAGGTGTTTGGAGAGTGAATTCTGGAAAAGAAGCCATTTTGGACGTTTTTGGAGCATAAAAGTGAAGAAAACGGCAAAGTACCAAATTTCCATGCTGAAGATACAAGGTGACGGGGTCAAGACCACCATCTTGACGGCGTCAGACATGAGGAATTAAACATCGTAGGTGGTGACGGCGTCAGAAGGCTTCATGACGGCGTCAAAGTGGCAAGAATAAAATACCGTGGGTGGTGACGGCGTCACATAGGCCGTCATAAGTGGATCAAGGCCGTCCGAGGAAGTATATGGTGGCGAGGTGACGGCGTCACAAGTAAATCTTGACGCCGTCAGCCTGTTTTTCCTATATATAGTTTTCTAGTTTTTTCAAAGAAAAAAAGGAGAAGTTTTGGTGAAACCCAAAAGACGATTTTGGTGCCTCTTTTACAGGTTTTTCAAGGGTTCCAAACCCTTGAGACCTTGCATTGTAATTGAGATAAGTGTACTTTCAATTCAATCAATATGTCTATGTGTTGGTTGTTTATATCTTGTTCTTGTCTCAATTCCATTATGCTAGGCTAGATCTCTCTTGTGTTTGCTTAGATCTAATGAAACCTAGATGTTGATTATGTGTTGATTACTTGTCTATTCTTGTTTTGAATGAATGATTTATATGTTAGGCTTAAGAAAACTGGCAGATCTCCAAATGGTAACATGCTTGAACGTCTTAAGAAACATGAACCGAGGCGTACTAGGTCTTTATTGGTTGTATTTAATGCATGAGCCACTGTTTACAATCCCTATAGTTGTGCTGGGTCATGGTGTAGGAGGAGATAAGAGCTCATAGAGTTGGGGAGTTATGTATGCCACCCCACGAATGGTATTAAGGAATACAATCCGTCATTCATACAAGTGTAACAAGTAATTAACATGTAAAAGATATCTAGGGAGTAATGAAGTCTAAGTAAACACAATTTCTCCAACCACTGCTCACAACTTTAGTATAATTAGTTTATTTTCATTTTCATTATTTTATTTTAATTATATAATAGCTTTGGGTTAGTTGAATAGCAACTAATTCCGCCCACTCTTTCAAAACCCGAGATTTTACTTGCTTTCATAAAATATAAAAAAATACAAAAATAATCATCTTTCATCTCTAGAACTATTAATTAGGCTTTCTAATCCTAGCGACACTATTCCTAAGCTGAACGATCAATCCCCCGGTACTTGTCACTATACTATACTACAACGATCAGGTACACTACCAGGTGGGGGTTGTAAGCTTCTCGAGATCCCTCGAGAGGTAAAGCAAGGTGCGATTCCCACGCATCACGGGGTTGAAAATCACGGTTGTTATCCCTTTGTTGGCGATCTTGCCAGTTTCTAGAACTTCTTCCGTAATAATTACCACGAAAACCTCCTCCACGATATCCTCTTTGGACATAATTGGCTTCTCCTTCGTTGGGTCTAATCATAGGTTGGTCATCACACTCGGATGATGTGTGATTTCCTCCACAATTATTACAGCCATCTCACATTTCTTTCATTTCTCCTTTTATATCTTTGTATTGCGAGTCCATTTTAGAGACAAGGCTTCTATTTTGTCCATGAGTTTCGAATTATCTAAACTTTCGGCAAAAGCAACGGTTTTTCGTAGGGGTTTGGTTTTGGAATCTTTTGACCAATCGAGTTTAAGAAGTACTCGATCTTCAAGAAGTTGATATGCCTCGTTAGGTGTTTTGTAAAGGAAAATTCCTCCGGCATCAAGGATTGCTTGAGATGCTTCACCAAGACCATGATAAAATATTTGGATTATTGTTCCTCGTCCTAAATTATGACCATGACAACTTCGAAGCAAATATTTCATGCGAAGCCAAGCTTCAACAAGAGATTCATTAGGATTTTGTGAAAAAGCACGGATTTCTCCCATTAGTCTATCATACATGGCAGGTGGAAAGAATCGGCTTACAAAATCTTGCCTCATCTCCTCCCAAGTATTAATAGTTTCTGGGGTTAATTCGTTATACCATACTTTGGCATCTCCGGCGAGTGATGATGGAAAAAGTTTGAGCTTGATAGCATCGACATTAGTATCTCCATAACGAAACATGCCACAAATTTCAATGAATTCGGCAATATGTTTATGCGGATCGGCCCGCGAACGGCCATCGAATTGACGGTCTTTGATCATAGAAAGATGGTGACCTTTAACGGTAAAGTTTTCACCAAGGTCGGCGACAACAATAGCAGCTCCAGGAGCAGGTGCTACGGTTCTATTGGCGGCCCACATGGGTTGATCGTCAGCCATGGGTATTGGTTCAAAAAGATTGGAAATCGGATGTTCTTCGGAAAGATTATCAAACCAATTAAGAATAGATGAAGATATCTTTTTACGAAACAAACTTTCGGGATCGGATAAAGGTGTACTAAGCTTTTTAGTAGTAGAACGAGTGTTCATACAACTACCAAGAGAATTGAGTCAATTACCTAAACAAAAGAACAAGAAAATAAAAAAATAAAAAAAATTGAAAACAAAAAAATCTATCCGAATCGGTTGGGAACCAAACCGAACAGATGGATGCTATGGTAAAATAAAAAAATTTGGGAAACCGATCAGCTGGAACTCAATCCGATCGGATGGATGCTACGGATATTTTTTTTATTTTTTTTTTTTATTTTTTTTTTTTAGAAAACGAACACGAAAAGAAATGGACTTTTAAAACTTAAAGAAACACAATCAAAATCCCCGGCAACGGCGCCAAAAACTTGATGTGCTATTTATTAGTGCAAGTTTTAAATTTATAAGGATGAGTTACCAAATCTAGAAACAACACATACGAGCAAGTGTACTCGTCCGTTATTGCAAGATATGATGGTAAGTCGGGATCGTTCGCAGGGATTTGTGAGTGAATCAAAATATAAGTCTAAAAGTAAATCTCTAATGTACGCAAATAAGATAATAAACAAATTCAAAAAATTAAAAACTACACTTGTTTACACTAGTTTTCTACTTAATGACACACATGATTGTGATAACTTTTGATAACATGTTGGTTGAGATAATTAGATGGTGATCTAATCTATTGTTTCTGCAAGTTAAACCTTCGTCAAGATTTTAGTTCATAAAAACAAGCTTTAGGTGTAAACCAATCAATTCAAGATCTATCCAAGGTTCATAAGGTATGGTGAATATCTTAAACACAATACAAACTCTTATTACAAATCAAATACTCTTAGGAAATGGTCTATACAAAAGGTAACCTATTCATAGACAAAAAGGTCACAATTGTTTATAAACATTTAAACTTTCGTCCAACTAAAGGTTTACAAACAATCCGATTTGATGTTATAAAAGCATTCTCATTACAATCATACTTCTTGTTTCTTTTTTTAGTCAAGAATAATTATGGTGAAAAACAATCATTCATAGACAAATGATTATAACTAGTTGAGTAATAACAAATTTTTCGACCCTTGAAACTATTATCAATTAGTTAACCTTGGCTAAACAAATGTCACGATGAAACTTAAGGTACAATTGGTTCTTAGGATTGACTTGAAATTGAATTAAAACATATTATCACAATCATAACTATCACTAAGTATAAAACATCATCAAAACAAGTGTAAGAAGATTACTAGACACTCATAGCAAACATGCAAATAAACTCAGAATATTTAACATTAGAATCCATGGTTTTAAGTCTTACAATGCTTTGAAATTGATAACAAATGACAAGGTATTGATAACCTAAGTGTTGGTGATGATTTCTTGAGATTTTCGGACTCCAAATGTTGCTTCCTTGGTCCTCCAAAGTTCCTGGTTCTTTCTGCACGAATTTTCCTCCTTAGAGAGCTAGAAGATGATAATAATTGAGAGTAGTAATGAGAGTAAATGGTATCTTGAATGGTGTCTTGAATTATGCACTTTTGAGGTCCTTATATGCTTGTCCAATGTTCCTAGTAATGAATAGGGAGTTAAATGCTGGAACTTGGACAAAAAGATACTAAGAAGGGCCTAGAACCATGGGACAAAAGACCAAGATTCGTGTAAAAAAGTTGGCAAAAACATGCAGAAGTGGTCATCCGATCGGTTGCGGGTTGATACCGATCGGATGGAAATGGTCATAATGGCAATCCGATCGGTTAGACTCCAACCGATCGGATGGTAGATCCTGGCTTCTTTGGACTTTGACTTTTCCTTGTGTAACTCTTTATGCACTATCCAAACTTGATTAACTTCTGAACTTGGAACTTTGAGATGACAAAACTTAGGTTCTCATATGAATTGCTTCACAGATTGGACTTTTGAGCTTGGGAATCTTCGTGTAATCGCGTATACTTCATTTTCTTCACTTTTTTCTCCATTTTTCCTGCATTTGGCTACATATGCTACAAAAACATACTTTGATACGATTTAGTGGCAAAAGCATATAAAAACAACCAAATAACATATACAAAAACACTAATAACGCTTATAAAAACATGTTAACTTTGAGCGTTATCAGTCACACAAACCCTAGAAGCACACTATAAAAGAGAAGAGAAGGAAGAAAGAAGGCAGTAGTTCTTAGTTTAGTTTCTTCATGGTCGAAATAATTTAAACTTTAATTTCCAGTCATGATTTTAGTTTCTAAATTGTATTTGTAACCTTAACATTGTATTTCTCAAGAGTTTAATCAATTAATATCAAGTCTCTTCCTTAATTCAAATTTACATAAATTTATTTAGTTTGCATTTATTATTCAAGCACAATTAAAAACATTGTTTACTGTTTCTTGAGCTTGTTCAAGCTAAATAAAAGAGTTGTAGTGAGAAGTTGTTGTTGTGTATCTGCCTAAAGTAGTTATATGTTCTTGGTCAATGAAAGTCAACCAAAACAGGGTTCATGGTGATGATGTTCTGGGTGGCCAATGGGTGGCTTATGGTGATGTTATAGGCCTGTTTAAAGATAGGCTTTCAAGGAGTATACCCTCACCTTGTGAGGCTTCATTTGAATTCAGTGAGTATTGTTTGTGTTTCATTAATCCATTTTATTTGATATGTCTAGTTCTAGATAATTGGAGTTATTTTGCTTGTTTTGTGATCACTGAGTATATTTAATTTTCTCTGAAGCTTGTTGGATTCACCTTTGTTGTTTGTTAGATTTGATGAAACTAAGTTGTCCACTGCTTGATTTCTTTGATTCATGAACTTTAGATTTTTGAGTGTTATTGTGGAATGTTAGAGTTTGTTTGACCTATTCTAATGATATGTGACTGAGTTTGAGGTGATTTGTAGGTTTATGTCACCTAGATATTTGGTTTGTAGTGCATTCATAGGAATATAAGGGTGTTTGGTTAATCTCAGTTTTGAATGTTCTTGTTGTTGTTTTGCCTTGTTTTCTGCATGCTTAATCCTCATTAGGATAGGATAGTTCTGTGCAAGTTCAATATTGGTAGTTGTTTTATAAAAAGTCAAAGTTACTCTTAATCTCATTTCAATTTTCATTAACTTGAAACTGCTATTGTATGATTGATAATCTGTTAGATTTCATGTTTGTGTTTGTGTGTTTCATGGTTATTAATGTTAGTAATACATATATAAATAGATCTAGACATCTGAAATTGGAATTAGTCAACTATGTGGGTTGATGCAAAAAGTCAGCAAATGCTAATTTGGTTGCAGTCACATATAGTTTTTCTTTGCTGAATCATAGCTAAATTGGACTTCAATTGGTGTTTAAATTTTAGGGCTTTTAGATTCTTTAGGTTCTCAGCTAGGTGAGCTTGCTTTTGCCCCCATAACATTTTAGGTTTGTGTTTATTTTAGTGCTTATTAGATGCCATGTTTTGGGCACTATGAGACCGCTGCTACTATGTTATTCTTGAACAAGCTGAGTTGTTGATTTGATTAGTTTGATCTTGTGTTATTGATTCCTCCTGCTGTTAATCTTGTTGTTGATCATGTATTTGTTGTTTCTCATTGTTGTTGTTGTTGTTGTTATGATGTTTGTTTAGGCGCAAAGCTTATTTGAGCTTGTTTAGCTCATTTGTGTTGTGTGGCATTTCAAAAGAAAAGAAGACAAAACTTTGAACAAAAATGATAATCTTGAATCTGTCATAGTTTTCGAAATGGAAATAGGATTTGTTTGAATTAGTTTGTCTTCAAACTTTGTTTTGAGTTTGTGTTTTGTGTTTGTGAGTTTTGAAAAAGAAGGAAAGGAAAACTAAAAAAAAAAATCTTGCAAAAAGGTAAGGCAGGGATTCGAACCCCAGACCTCACCCCTCACACGTCCATAACACAACACACAATCACCAACTGCCCTTGGGTCTTTTTCATGTTATTGTTTACAACTTTTATTTTTATACTAGTTTTGGTCATTTAAGCCTATTTTAGCTTTTGCTGCTTATCTCAGCTTATTGAAAGCACTTATTTCCAACTTTTTATTTTTTCTAGGTTTGTTTTAGCTTATTAGATTTTCCTGAAAAAACTTAGATTTATTTAAATAGTTTATATATTTATTTTGATTTTATTTAGTTAAATTAATAATTAATTCATAATAAATAGGATTTTTGTTGAAAAATTAATTTTCTTTTTTCTAAAATTTTCTTTTATCAGTAGGATCATAAGAAAATTATTTGTAGGCCCGCAGGACTTGCCCATCTTAAATTTCACGTTTTTATTTGCGCGTCGACGTTTATTTAGAATAAACGTCGCGTTTATTTGTTTACTTGTGTTTTAGGATTCCCGACACCTATTTTTGATTCCCGTAGTGTTTTAGGATTCCCCTAGTCTTCCAATTTGCCTTTTTATCCCTTTAGGTTGTTTATAATTCATTTACGTTTGTTAATTCACATTCTTCGTTAATTTAACGTACGACAAAACCAAACAAATTTTCCAACAAGACATACAAGTTCTAATCTCAATCTTACACAAAGCTTTCCATTCACACCTCGTTGGGGTACAACCCAGGAAATCACTTCCCGGTTTTCCAATTTAATATCACTTTCACGAGTCTTGCGAGGTAATCTTTTTCCTAAAAGGTTTACTCGTATTTCTCCACGTCTAGTTGTCTCACGATAACTTAGACCTCACGTATGTTGATATTTTGATAAATTGTTTTGTGCACACCAAAACACAACGAATCAAATGGCGCCGCTGCCGGGGAGGCTGTGTGTCGAAAGTCTCGATAAGGTTTAGACGATTAGTCTTGTAGAACCTTCGCAAGAAGTTACGCTTTCATAAAACTTATAAAAAAACCAAAAATATTTTTCTTTTGTTTCTATATATGTATTATATCTATATAAGATAAGAAAAAAACAAAAAGATTTTCCCGTTTCTTTGTTTAATAATAACAACATTAAAATCTTACCACCGCAAACCAAGGCAGAATACCTACCAACTGGGGGTGTGACCATAATAAGTTCCCAAACCAAAGATGATCCATCATCTCTTCCTCCAAAAGAACTTCATAACGAGGAAGTCAAAAATGTTGAAAAAACTGATGACTTTCCTGAGGTCGAACTCTTCCCTCGATCGATTGAAACATGGGAAGATTTGGTTAAGAAGTTTGTGAACGAATTCTTCCCTCCTTCCAAAACCACGGCCCTTAAGAATGAGATCACGAAATTCACGCAGAAATTCGATGAATCATTCGGAGAGGCATGGGACCGTTATAAGGATATGTTTCGCAAATGTCCTCATCATGGTTTTTCTGAGTTAATGCAACTCGACACTCTCTATAATGGTGTGAGCCAAACTGATCAAGACTCTCTCAATGCCTTCGCTGGAGGTAATTTCTTGAATCGAACCACTAGAGATGCTTTAGTGATCATCGAGAATAAGTCTAAGGTTCGCATTCCACGAAGCAAGCCGGTTGTTTCTCAAGTGAATGTTGGTCCTTCTACCTCATCACCCGTGGCTCAATCTAGCACCGATGCTAGGCTTGAAAAGCTTACGGAAGCTATTCTTGCTTTGGTTCTCACCAAAAACAAGAAAGTTCCTTCTCAACCTGCCGAAGTCAAAAAGGTTGAAGTTTGTGTTACTTGTGGTGGTCCACACGCATATTACAATTGTACTGCCACCGATGGCAATCCAATTGAAGTTAATGCAATAGCCGGTAATTCTAATCAAGGAGGTAACCAATACCGTCCTCAAGTTGACCCGAACTATCGTGCTAGCAACCAAAGTGGTTCACCCGGTTTTTCTCAACCCAATAATCCAAATCGATTCAATCATAATCAACAACAAAGAAATCAAAATGTTCAAAATCAATTTCATGCCCCAAATAATCAATTATCAAATCAAGGGGTTAATTTCAATCAAGGTTTTCAAGCTCATAATCACCAAGCTCCTAATGTTGCTTCAAGTGAACTTGCTAATTACATTAAGGCAAATGAAGCTAGCATGAGGAGTATGCAAAACCAAATCAACACCTTGAAGAATGATTTTCAATCTTCAATATCGAGACAAGGTCATGAGCTTAAGAATGAACTTCATAATACTAACCACAAGATTGAACAATCTCAAAGTAAGATTGAGAACATGTTTGCAAGTCTTATGAGTCAAATGAATCAAGCTTCTACTTTGGGTACTCTTCTGGTAAACACCATTCCCATCCCGAAGGGTAAATTGAAAGCTATTTCCACTCGTAGTGGTAAAGTAGTGAATGGACCCTCGACTCCTATTCCTCCACCAATAAAGGAAGCGAAACGAGAACCCGAGGTTACAAAGGACAAGGTGCAACCTTCAAGCTCATGAAGTACCGCACACGTCCAACCTTCGGTCGATCAAACTTCAATTCCTGAATTTTCTTTTCCGAAGAGCATTCCTAAGCCTTCGATCCCATATCCTTCAAGGCTTAGTGATCAAAAACTCCGTGAAAAAACTAATGATCAAATGAAGAAGTTTCTTGAGATATTTCAAAAGTTACACTTCGACATTAGTTTCGCGGATGCTCTTCTCTATATGCCCAAGTTTGCTTCCACTTTCTAGAGTCTTCTAAGTAACAAAGAGAAATTGTTTGAACTCACTAAAACTCGTTTGAATGAAAATTGTTCGGCGGTGCTTCCTGAAAAATTAGGTGACCCCGGGAAATTTCTCATCCCATGTGATTTCCAAAAGCTAGAAGAGTGCTTCACCTTGGCCGATCTTGGCGCTAGCATAAATCTCATGCCTTTCTCTATTTGGAAAAAGCTTTCACTTTCCGAGCTTACACCAACATGAATGACTCTAGAATTAGCAACCCAAACGGTTACGGTTCCAAAGGGTATTGCTGAAGATGTCGTTGTGAAGGTTGGCAAGTTCCATTTTCCTGCCGACTTTGTAGTCGTTGATTTCGATGCCGATCCTCGTGTTCCCCTTATTTCGGGAAAACCATTCTTGAAAACGGCTGGTGCATTAATCGATGTCTTCGAAGGTGAAATGACTCTTAGAGTTGACGATGAAAAGTTGGCCATTAACATTGAAAACACTTCAAAAGATCTTCTCGACCATGAACGAGAAGCAATTAACCAAATTGATGTCATCGATGTTGCATGCGATGAATATTTTGAAGAAGTGTTAAATGTGCAAGGATCAATTAATTCTACCATCGATGTGTCTTCCCCCTCTCTCACTCCAGTTGAGGGAGGTGACTTGTTGGGTTTTGAGTTCTGCTGCTGAGTGAAACTGCTGCTATGATGAAACTGCTGCTAGAGTAGATGATTCTGCTGCTGATGACAAAGTGCTGCTAAGGAAAATGCTGCTAAAGGAAACTGCTGCTGATGAGATAAGGATGTATTCGTAGTAGATAATTATAGAATAGATTGAATGTATATCTTATAAGTCTAGAATATTCTTATCTTGATTAGAAAGTTATTGTAAACCTAGTAGGACTCCTTGGCCTATAAAAGGAGGATCCTAGGGTTAGATTATGTACGTATTGTTTTAGTTGTTCGTTTACACTTCAAGGTTGTAAAACCCTAGCATTGTTGAGTGCTCGTATTAATAATATTGAAGTGTTGATAGAGAATTATTCTTCTTAAGTTAAGCTTTTATATTCCGCATTCAAGCTTAAGTGTTTACTTTAAGTCAACTTCTATATAAGATCGTTTGCTCAACTGGGATCAACAAGTGGTATCAAAGCTTGTGATCTAGAAGTTGTAATCAAGAAGAAACTATTCTTTGCAAGTTTGTTGTTCCTAATCAACTGCTAAAGATGGGTGATGACACACATATGGTGACTGCTTCAAAGGTTCCAATGCTTAACCCTGGTGAATATGAGGTATGGAAGATGAGAATTCGACAATACATTCGCATGATTGACTATAACATGTGGAATGTTATCATGAATGGTGACTCTTTACCAAAGAAAGGCCCTGATGGTAAAGAAATACCAATCAAGTCTGCTGAAGAGAACTCTGTTAGGAAGATGGAAATCAAAGCTCACAGTATTCTCTTGATGGGAATACCTAATGAGTTTCAATTGGACTTTGAGAGTTGTGAGACTGCTAAAGAATTAATGGATGCTATTGAATTCAGGTTTGGAGGTAATGATGCTACCAAGAAGTCAAGGAAGAATATGTTGAAGCATCAGTTTGAGAACTTTACTGCTGAAAGTGGAGAGAAGATTATTGGCAGCTACAACAGGCTCAATCAACTTGTCAGTCATCTAAAGCTTGTTGGCTATGTGGTTCCACAAGAAGATGTGAATCTCAAGTTTCTCAGAAGTCTTGCACCCGAATGGAGTATGAACACTGTTGTTTAGAGGAATAAGCCTGACTTTGAAACCATGAAGCTGGAAAGCTTCTATAACAATTTAAGAGTGTATGAACCAGAATTATCTACTTCATCTACTTCTGGTTCACAAAATCTTGCCTTTGTATCTTCAAAGCCAAAGGGGTCTAAAGAATCTCACTCTGCTGCTTATGGAGTATCTACTGCTGATGGATCTGCTGCTAGTTCTCATGATAATAACTCCACCAGTGATATGGCTTTATGTGCATTCTTGGCTGATCTAAGATCAAGTATAACATCACAAGCACTTAATCAAGATCTAGATCACCTTGATGAAGATGATCTTGAAGAGATGGATCTTAAATGGCAGATGGCCATGTTGACCTTGAGAGCTAGAAAATTCTGGAATAAAACTGGAAAAGAGATCAAGTACAGACCTAAAGAAAATGTTGGCTTTGACAAATCAAAGATAGATTGTTACAACTGTAATAGGAAAGGTCACTTTGCCAGAGAATGTTGAGCTCCAAAAAAGAATGGTGAAGCATCAAAGAAGACTGAAGAGACAAAGAATACTACTACTGCATTAGTGTCTTGTGATGGATTGGGAGAGTATGATTGGAGTGATTTGGCTGATGAAGAACCAAATTATTCCTTGGTGGCTCAAGTTAAGCCTGAAGTGCATAACTTTGCACTTATGGCTTATTCATCATCATCTTCTGGATCTGACTCTAAGGTATCTAATGATTCTGATTTATCTGAGTGTTCTTTTAAGTCTTGTGCTGATACTATAGAAGAACTTAAGTTTAGGAATGAGAGTCTAAATAAAGAAGTTGAAAACCTAAAACTTGATAACTTAGGTTATAAAGTAGGTATTCAAAATGTTGAAAGAAGACTTGAGTACTTAAAAGAGTGTGAGATGGAATATGTAGATTGAATTAACCAACAAGATGTAGAGATTTTTAAGAAAAATAGTGAAATTGAGTTTCTTAAAAATAAATTGGAAGAAGCAGAAAAAGATAGAGATGAAGCTCTTGCTGAAAAAGAAAAACATATAGTAAGAGTAAACAAACAGCAATATGCTTCTGATTTGGTTAATAAGTCTATTGAGAGTACAATAATGAGGAAAGGAAGTGGAATAGGTTACAATGAAGTTGCTCCTCCTGTTAACAGTGCCTATGCTCCACCAGGAAAAGAATTGTCCTTCATTAGTGAGCTGAATATAGAAAAACCATTAGGTAAGTCTAGTACAAGTGTCTTAGAAACACCTAAGGTAGAAGGTAGAAAATTTCCTGATGCTCCCATTATTGAAGATTGGTACTCAGATAGTGATGAGGAACAAGAACAGGTTGAACTAGAACATAAGGTAGTAAAGGAAGAAATTCCTGCTAAAATTGAAAAAGTTGAACCTAAAATTGAACAAGTGAAGTTTGTTAAACCTGTGCTAGGTCAAGGTATCTCTAGAAGAATGGTTGAGTATAAAGAGGTTTCTAGAGAAAGAATGAATAGTTTTAATAATAAGCCTAGGGGTAATCAGAGAAACTTTAATAACCTAGTTTTAAACAAATTAGGTAGTGAGTTTCAATTAAGGAAAAAGGCTTGTTATAAGTGTGGTAGCTTTGAACATTTGATTAATAGTTGTCCTGACCACAAGAAACCTGTTTGGAATCAATACTCTAGGGTGAATCACAAATATGTTAATCAGAATACTCACCCTCAACCAAATAGAAACATGATTCCTAGGGCTGTGTTGTTAAGATCTGGTGCAACTAGATCAATTTATGTTGTTAGATCAAATGATGCTTTTAAAACCACAACTGGTTCTGTTGATGGCTCTATTGCTAGTAAGCACTCTGCTGCTAGTACAAAACTTTCTACTTCTGGGCCAAAAGTTTTGTCAAATACAGTTGTTGGAAACCAATTTTATGCTGTTAAGGCCTCAGCTGGTTGGGTTTGGAAACCAAAATCAAATGTTACAAACAATGTTTCCAAAACCAGCAGTGCATCAAGTGATTTAAAGAAATTTAACTATGTTGATGCACAAGGCAGATCCAAGTCAGTAATGGCTTGGGTCCTCAAGAGAAACTAATTTCTCTATTTTCATGTGCAGGGTAATCTACTGGATGAGCTTAAAGATATGGTTATAGTTGATAGTGGATGCTCTGGACATATGACAGGGGATGAGTCTCAGCTTGATGATTTTGAGGCTTTTGATGGTGGCTATGTTGCTTTTGGGAATGATCCAAAAGGTGGAAAGATTATTGGTAGAGGCACTTTAAAGACTGGTAATTTGGACTTTTAGAAGGTGTTTCTTGTGAAAGCACTTAAGTTTAACCTCTTTAGTGTTTCACAAATGTGTGACAAAAGGAATTTTGTTCTTTTTACAGACACTGAATGTATGATCCTTTCTCCTGATTTTCAGTTGCCAAATGATAAATTTGTGCTATTGAAGGTTCCTAGAAATGAAAATATATACAGTGACCATATTAAGAACATTGTTCCCAAAAGAGCTTTGACTTGTCTAATTGCAAAAGCCACTGTTGATGAGTCCAAATTATGGCATAGAAGACTTGGGCATTTGAACTACAAGACAATGAATAAGTTGGTGAAAGGAACTCTGGTGAGAGGAATGCACACAAAGTTGTTTGAAAACTGTGAGACTTGTATTGCTTGTCAGAAGGGAAAACAACACAGAGTCTCATTCAAGTCAAAGGCTGTGAATACAAATACAGAGCCCTTGCATTTTCTACACATGGATTTATTTGGGCCTGTTTTTGTAAAAAGTTTGAATAAGAAGTCATATTGCCTAGTTGTCACATATGATTACAGCAGGTTCACCTGGGTGTTTTTCTTAACCACTAAAGATGAAACCCCAGTTGTACTTAAAGAATTTATTACAAGAGTTGAAAATCTGCACAACCACAAAGTGAAGATTATAAGATGTGACAATGGTACTGAGTTCAAGAATAGTGTGATGAACAATTCTGTGTGGGAAAAGGTATTTTAAGACAGTATAGTGTTGAAAGAACTCCACAGCAGAATGGTGTTGCAGAGAGAAGAAATAGGACACTTATTGAGGCTGCAAGAACAATGTTAGCTGATTCTAAACTACCTATACCTTTTTGGGCTGAAGCTGTAAACACTGCATGCTTTGTGTAGAACAGAAGTAAGGTAGTAAAGCCTCACAACAAAACTCCATATAAGCTCTTTCATGGAAAGAAACCAATGATTGATTTTCTTAAGCCATTTGGATGTCCTATTACTATTTTGAACACTAAAGATCAGTTAGGCAAGTTTGAAGAGAAAGCTGATGAAGGAAATTTGGTTGGTTACTCTGTACATAGTAAAGCTTTCAGAGTATATAACAAGAGAACCAAACATGTAGAGGAGAATTTGTATATCAAGTTTAGTGAGAACACATCTAATGCTGCAGGGAAAGGACCTGAATGGATGTTTGATGTTGACATCCTAACCAAGACAATGAATTATGTACCTGTTATTGCTAGTATTGACACTAACAAACCACAAGAAGACATTGTTTTGATTGAGAAACTGAAGGTGGGTCCTACTTTCATACCTTTACAGCAAAATAAAGATACACAAGAAGATGATGTTCCTCCAGAGAAACCTAAGGAAGCTCAAGCAGATGTTGTAACTCCGATTGATGCAGAAAAGATAATCAATGAAGTTCCAAAAGAAGTGGTTGTTGACTCTCCAATTAGACAAGAAGACTCTACTGCTGACTCAGAAGATTCTACTGCTAGACCAAAACAAGCAACTACTAATTCTATCTATTCTGCTGCCAAGCCTACTCACTCTGCTTCTACATCACAGTTTCCTTCTTTGAATGCTCAGGATAAACCTTTTGATGATACAGATTATCCTCAAGATCCTAATATGCCTCATCTAGAAAATATCTATGATGACACAGATGATGAAGCTCTTGATGGTAAATTATTTGGAGCTGAAGTAGATTATACTAATTTGGAACTCAATATTCCTGTTAGTCCCACTACTACTACAAGAATTCACAAGGATCATCCTAAAGAACAAATTCTAAGTGATCCTCAATCATCTGTACAAACAAGGAAAATGACTAAAGAGCTCAAAGATCTTCAACATCAAAGTTTCTTTGCTAGATCTCTGCATCAAAGAAACAGTCATAAAGATCTACAAAATTTCTTGTTTGCCTGCTTTCTATCTCAAATTGAACCCAAGAACACTTACAAAGCCCTACAAGAAGCTAGTTGGGTGGAAGCAATGCAAGATGAGCTTCTGCAATTTAAGCTACAAGAAGTATGGACTTTGGTGGATTTGCCAAATGGAAAAAGAGTTATTGGTACTAAATGGGTTTTCAGATGTAAAAGAGATGAAAGAGGGATAGTCATCAGAAATAAAGCTAGATTAGTAGCTTAAGGATACACACAACAAGAGGGACTTGACTATGATGAGGTATTTGCACCAGTGGCAAGGTTAGAAGCCATTAGACTATTCTTGGCTTATGCTTCATTCAAAGATTTTGTGGTGTATCAAATGGATGTCAAGAGTGCTTTCCTTTATGGGACCATTATAGAAGAAGTTTATGTGTCTCAACCACCAGGTTTTGAGGACCCTGATTATCCTGACAAAGTTTACAAGGTGAATAGAGCAATGTATGGACTACATCAAGCTCCCAGAGCTTGGTATGATACCTTGTCAACATATTTGTTGGACTCTGGATTCTGTAGAAGAAAGATTGACAAGACTTTGTTTCTCAAAAGACAAAAAGATGATATTTTGTTGGTATAAATTTATGTTGATGACATCATTTTTGGTTCTACAAACAGAGCAATGTGTGTTGATTTTGAGAAGCTTATGAAGGATAAGTTTGCAATGAGTTCAATGGGAGAACTCAACTTCTTCTTGGGACTACAGGTGGTTCAAAAGAAAGATGGCATATTTATCAGTCAGGATAAGTATGTTAATGACATGCTGAAGAAGTTTGGATTTGAAGATGCTAAGCCTGCTAAGACAACCATGGATACCAACAAACCTTTGTTGAAGGATGAGAATGGAAAAGAAGTAGATGTTCACTTGTACAGGTCTATGATTGGCTCATTGATGTATCTTACAGCATCAAGGCCTGATATCATGTTTGCTGTATGTGCCTGTGCAAGATTCCAAGTTTGTCCCAAAGAATCACATCTCAATGCAGTGAAAAGAATCTTCAGGTATCTAAGGCATCAACCTAATCAGGGCCTATGGTATCCTAAGGATTCACCTTTTGATTTGGTGGCATATTCAGACAGTGACTATGCTGGTGCTTGCTTGGATAGAAAGTCTACAACTGGAGGTTGTCCATTTCTTGGAAACAGATTGGTGTCATGGCAATGCAAGAAACAAATAGTGGCTGCAAATTCTACAACTGAAGCTGAATATGTGGCTGCTTCAAGTTGCTGTGGTCAAGTGCTATGGATGCAAAATCAGCTACTGGATTATGGGTACAATTTCATGAACACCAAAATTCATATTGATAACAACAGCACACTTTGCATAATTAAAAATGCTGTTTTTCATTCAAAAACAAAACATATAGAGATAAGACATCATTTCATAAGGGATTGCTATGAAAAGAAGTTAATTCAAATTGTCAAAATTCATACTGATAACAATGTTGCTGATCTTCTCACTAAACATTTTGATGTAGGAAGATTTCAATTCTTAATTGCAAACATTGGTATGATTAATCTTTGAAAAACTTATCTCTTAGTGTTTTTGTAAAAAGTGTAAAGGTTTTGTGCTGATTGTTCATCTGTTTCTGTTGCTTCTTAAGAAGCAAGTGATTAAGTTGTAATGTACTCTGCTGCTATTTTACTCTACTGCTAGTATATTTTTTGTATACTTTGTGGTGTTTGGACTAACATTTTGCAGGATAAGTTGAGAATTGATGATTTGCAAGCATATTAAACAGAAATTCAAAGGATTTTATTCATCAATCACAAAGAGTACATTAAACAAAAGAGAACATCCATATCATATTCTAAAATAACAAAAGACTGCTACATCACAACCTAAAACAAAAAAGGACTTAATACATCATTTTCTAGGGCATGGAAGTCCAAGTACAATCTTCCTCTCCTTAGGAAGTGGAGGGTTTGCTTTTCTTGCCTTGATGGATGTCTTGGATCTTGGCCTTGATGATGATGGTCTTTCTGGAGTGGATGGTGGATTGTAGTTTGGTTCATCCTCATCTGATGATGTGTAGATGAAGGGGGAAACAAGCTCCTTGGGAGATGGTGGTCTGATTGGGATCCAAGCAGGGTCTTCTGATGATTTTGAAGACGATGGAGACTTGGGAGACATCACCTCTTTATACTTGGGGTTTGATTCAAATGTAGGAGATCTTTGAAGACTGGAAGGTCATGCTTCCTCTTTCTTGCTTGCTCCTTGGTTCTACAACCATTGTGAGGAGGACGGAATGGAGGCACATATGTTTCAAAAGGGGATTCATCTTCCGAAGAAGAATCGGATGAGATGTTAATTATTTCGGGTGAAGATTTCATTGTGATTGGATAAATTGATTTGGGTGATTTGAAGATTTGATTGTGTGATTGGCGTTTCAAAATTGTAATTAGGGTTTGATTGTGATGATTTAGGGAAAAGATTACGTCCGGTTTTATAGGGATTTTGGAGTATCAAGCGCATTAATTGTTATGGGTTATTGACTTTTTGACCAAGTTTGAATAGTCAACTCTGCTGCTGGCTTATTTTCACTCTGCTGCTAGTTGTTTTATTCTGCTGCTAGTTGTGGATGACTGGGTTATGCTGCTACGGTTGTAAGTGAGAGGGTGGTATGTGTAACTTCTACAAATCAGTTTAAAACCTAATTAATCTTCATAATTGGTTTCTACACGCTCCAAATTGAAGTTATCACAAACCCTAACACTCCATTATTGTCAAAATCAATTATCCCCAATTTCCCTAAACCCTAATTCATGGATATTACACATACCTGGGCTGAGCAACACAATAGTGTGGCTGTTTTGGATGAAGAGTTGGTTCCTGAGGAGCTCACAAATATGGTTAAATTTTTGAATGCTACTTCTCTTAGGTATGCACTCACTGTGAATCCTACTATATATGTTTCCTACATCAAACAGTTTTGGCTTACTGCTAAAGTCAAATCTATGAATGGGGAAAAATATGTCAGTGCTTTGGTAGATAGGCAAAAGGTTCGTATCACTGAATCATCTATAAGGGAATCTCTTAAATGATGAAACAGAGACTACTTGCCTTGCTAATTCTGCTATTTTTGCTAGTTTAAAAACTTTGGGGTATGAGGGCAAGCATAACAATTTAAAATTTCAAAAAGCTCTCCTTTGTCCTCAATACAAGTTTTTGGTACATCTTCTCCTTCATTGTTTGAGTCCTAAAACTTCTGGGTGGCATGAGTTTAGTACTACTATTGCTTCTGCAATGGTATGCTTAAGCACAGGTCAACCATTTAATTTTTCAAATATGATTTTGGAGGGGATTGCTAAAAGTGTTAAAGAGTCTGGTTCTTATTTTCTCTATCCAAGATTTCTACAGCTCTTTATTGTTGACCAACTTACTGATTTTAGATCCCATGTTGGCTATTATGAAGCTCCAAGATTGATTTCAAAAACTTTCACTTTCTTGGTTAAGCATGGAAAAAGTTTTTCAGGCACACATACAAATCTTACACCTTTTATGGTGCAACTTGTGCAAAATATTCAGGGTGAAGGATCAGGAAATCCCACAGATTCCCATCACACACCCAATTTTTCTGCATCTGCTACTCAACCCAAAATACACTATACCCGTAGGAAAACCAAAAAGAACACTGATCTACCTCAGGATAGTGTTAGTATGGCTGTACCAGATGAGGCTGTCCTAGTTGATGGAAGGGACATGTTGGTGAGGGCTGTCACTACTGCTTCTAGCTTAGCAGCAGAGCAGGATAGTGATAACATAAATAAGACCCAATCCAAGACAACATCTAGAGAAAAGGGTTCTTTTGAATCTACTTCTCGGGATGGTAACCCTAGCCAAATGGAAAATATAGGGGGCTCAGATGATCAAACTAGGTTTGATACTGAGTTTATGTCCCAAGATTCACCTCTCGGACCAGGTTACACAGGTCGAAGTGATGAGGACAGGCCAGTGACCAATGAATTGATGGAAAATCTTGTACATAATGACAATGTCCATGATTCACCTCTCGGACCAGGTAACACAGGTCGAAGTGATGAGACTACTATGCAACTCATTCAAGAATTGACGGTTACTTGTACCAATTTGGGGTTGAAGTGTACTACTTTGGAAGATAAGGTTCTTAATTTGTCTTCAGTGGTTGCAAGTCAAGGAAAGATAATCACAACATTGAAGAAACAGATTAAGAAATTGAAGAAATCAAAAACTTCAACCTCATTGAAAAGGCTAAAGAAGGTGGGCACTTCTCAAGTTATTAGTTCACCTGAACTCACTACACATTTGGAAGAGGATGATGCTTCCAAATAGGGGAGGAATGAAGATGCAATGGGTTCAGGGGAGGCAAATTTGAAGAGGGTTGAAAGTGCTCAGATTGTGAATGAAGAATTGGCTTCAGGGGAGGTTCCAGTGATTGGAGACATGGATGTGGAAAGTCCTGAAGATGCTGAGAATTATGTGGTTGCTGATCAATCAGGGAATGAGGTGGTAATGGAAAAAGTGATTGCTACTCAAGAAAAGGTGGTGGAAAAACTCAAGACTTTGGAGCCTGAACAATTAGTGAAGGCAACAGGGGTAATGGGTGAAGCTGTAAAGACTTTGGGGGATTCAATGGTGAAAGAGTTTGAAAATGCTGCTATTGCTGTCAAGACTAATGACTCTACTGCTGTTCATGATTCTGCTGCTAAGGATTCTGCTGATCCTGCTGCTAGTGGAAAAGTGACTTCTGCTGATGCACAAGACTCTGCTGCTGGGTCTAGTGATAATGCTGCTGCTGAAGCAATGGTTTTGTTAAGTAAGAAGACTTCAGAAGTTCCATATGAATCATCTTCAAAACATACACCACTACCAATACCATCACTACCACAACAACCTACAATAACAACCACATCATCCATACCAAGTTTACCTCTAAAAGGAGTTATAATTAGAGAACCTGCTGCTCAACCAAAGAAGATGTTATCTTCATCTACTGACAAAGGAAAGGGCAAGCAAGTTGCAGAACCTCAACGGGTGTATAAGGGGTTTGACTACTCTGTACTACCTTTTAATCTATGGCCTAAGGAACTACAAATTGAACATGACTCAGCTGCTTCTTTGAAAGAACAAGAGATGATTGATCAAGAAGATCTACAGCTGGCTCAGAAAGAAAAGGAAAAGATTGAAAAGGAGACAGAAGATTTAAGGAGGTATGATGAATGGTTGGATGAGAAGATAAGAATAGAGGCTGATATTGAACTTAATAAAATGATCAAGATTGAGGATAATGAAGATCATACTTTTGATGTGAGATCTTGGTTAAGTAAGTTCACAGCTAAGAAAAAGAAATAAGATGTTGCTGCTAGAAAGAAGAAAAAGGCACTTAGAGGTCCAACTCCATTACAACAAAGAAAAGAGTATGAAAGATATCTGAAGAATATGAAAGGATGGAAATTGGTGCAGTTAAAACCTAAGTCTGATCAAGAGGTTTATGACTTGTATCAAGAGGCTAAAAGACAAACAGTTACCTTTTATCCTATGGATTGTGCTGAAGATTTGGAACATATTGCTTAGAGGAATAAGAAGTTGGTACCTGAAAAAGTAGTTGAAACAGAGCATGTTCAAGAAGCAAATGTTGTTAAGCAGCTTGATGATGCAGTTAAGACTACTTCTTCTGTGCAAAGTGTTAAAAGAAAAGGTGTGGTTCAAAAATCAATTGCAAAGAAGAAGAGGAAAACAGGGGAAGAAAGCAGTTCTAAGCCAGAAGGAGATGAGTTCAAGAATGATTTTGATCATATTCCTCCTGAACATTTAAAAGAACAATTGAAGGTTTACACTATGGTTGACAAGATGGAAGATCCTGAAGTAGTTGATGCCAAACCGAGTCAAATATCCTATTATCAAAGTAACTACAGGATATGATACTAACATTGGAGCATTTCATGATGTCCAGAGATCTGATGGTAAGACTCACAGGTTTCTTAGATTTCAACAAATGTTACACTATTTTGATAGAGAGGATGTTGATGACTTGTGGAAGTTGTACAAAGCAAAGTTTGGAGCTGAGAAGTTTGATGGTAAAAAGTATGAGAAAGATCAACTTGATCATATCATAACTATGACAGATAATGTTCTGTGGAGAGCTCTAAAACTTATGTATGAACCTTCAATGGACGATTCTGAGTGGACAGAGATATTACAATACAAAGTAAGAAAATGGAGACTCTTTCAAGATTCTGGAGTTCATATGCTGGAAATTGGACCAATTACTCTGTATATGCTAGCTGAAAAGGATTACCCAGTGGTAAGATACTGGAATATTGTCAATCAGATGCTTAATTGTGCTGGATTACTCAACTTGCAGAAAGACTATGATACTGATGATCAAGCATTCAATTTGCTGTCAAAGTATAAGAAGATACTTGATCAACAGACATCTCAAGACTTGAGTGTTTGGAAGCATCCTCCTGGTGTTTAGATGAGCTTTGAAGAAACTTATAATTTAGAAATAAATATTAAGTTTAGGGGAGGATTGTTGGGTTTTGAGTTCTGCTGCTGAGTGAAACTGCTGCGATGATGAAACTGCTGCTAGAGTAGATGATTCTGCTGCTGATGACAAAGTGCTGCTAAGGAAAATGCTGCTAAAGGAAACTGCTGCTGATGAGATAAGGATGTATTCGTAGTAGATAATTATAGAATAGATTGAATGTATATCTTATAAGTCTAGAATATTCTTATCTTGATTAGAAAGTTATTGTAAACCTAGTAGGACTCCTTGGCCTATAAAAGGAGGATCCTAGGGTTAGATTATGTACGTATTGTTTTAGTTGTTCGTTTACACTTCAAGGTTGTAAAACCCTAGCATTGTTGAGTGCTCGTATTAATAATATTGAAGTGTTGATAGAGAATTATTCTTCTTAAGTTAAGCTTTTATATTCCGCATTCAAGCTTAAGTGTTTACTTTAAGTCAACTTCTATATAAGATCGTTTGCTCAACTGGGATCAACATGACTTCATTTTGGAAGAGATTGAAGCATGTTTATCATGTGATTCTCATGTTGACTATGATTCTGTCAATCCCGAGGAAGACATACTTCTCCTTGAGAAGTTGCTTAATGATGATCCATCATCTCTTCCTCTAAAAGAACTTCATAACGAGGAAGTCAAAAATGTTGAAAAAACTGATGACTTTCCTGAGGTCGAACTCTTCCCTCGATCGATTGAAACATGGGAAGATTTGGTTAAGAAGTTTGTGAACGAATTCTTCCCTCCTTCCAAAACCACGGCCCTTAAGAATGAGATCATGAAATTCACACAGAAACTCGATGAATCATTCGGAGAGGCATGGGACCGTTATAAGGATATGCTTCGCAAATGTCCTCATCATGGTTTTTCCGAGCTAATGCAACTCGACACTTTCTATAATGGTGTGAGCCAAATTGATCAAGACTCTCTCAATGCCTCCACTGGAGGTAATTTCTTGAATCGAACCACTAGAGATGCTTTAGTGATCATCAAGAATAAGTCTAAGGTCCGCATTCCACGAAGGAAGCCGGTTGTTTCTCAAGTGAATGTTGGTCCTTCTACCTCATCACCCGTGGCTCAATCTAGCACCGATGCTAGGCTTGAAAAGCTCACGGAAGCTATTCATGCTTTGATTCTCACCAAAAACAAGAAAGTTCCTTCTCAACCTGCCGAAGTCAAAAAGGTTGAAGTTTGTGTTACTTGTGGTGGTCCACACGCATATTATAATTGCACTACCACCGATGGAAATCCATTTGAAGTTAATGCAATAGCCGGTAATTCTAATCAAGGAGGTAACCAATACCGTCCTCAAGCTTCTACTTCGGGTACTCTTCCGGGAAACACCATTCCCAACCCGAAGGGTGAATTGAAAGCTATTTCCTTGCTCAATTTTTCCCACCGAGGAGAACTACCAAGCTCAGAAATGACATCTTGATGTTCCAACAACGTCAAGGTGAAACTCTCTATGAAGCATGGACTCATTTCAAGGACTTACTCCAAAAAGTCCCTCATCATGGCATAGATGTTTTGGTCCAAGTCCAAATCTTCTATGACCATATCGATCTCTCCACAAGGCGAACCATTGATCAATCGGCCGGTGGCAAGCTACATGATCTAAGTGTGGAAGAATCATGGGAACTCATAGAAGATCTTGCTCTCTATGAAAACAAAAGTTGGAATGATCCCCGTGATTTGAACAAAATGGTTAAGGCAATATCTTTGCCTTCGAACAATTCTAGCACTCCCGACTGTAGGATCATGGAACTTGAGGACCAAGTCAAGTTTCTCATGAAATCCTATGAAGATCATAAGCCTTCAAGCCAAGTGAGCAAAATCACTTCTTCATGCGAATTATGTAGTGGTCCCCATGACACTCGTAATTTCGTGGAACTCCCCGGAGAAGCTTTTGTGGATTACGCATCCTCGTGTACCGACGAAGCGAGAGACAAGTGGTACACTTTCAAACCTGAATCAAACCCTTACGGTGATTCCTATAATCCTTTTTGGAAAAATAACCCAAACCTTAGGTGGAAACAAAACCAAAACATGCCGCTAAACAATTCTTCCAATCCACCTAATCGTTACCAACCAAACGGTCCACCTTCTAACCGTACTTTCAACAACAATCCTTCCAATAACTATGGTAGTACCGATAATCTTGAAGGATTGATGTCAAAGTTTATGGCATCTCAAGAAGCTCGCATAGCTAAGTTTGAAGCCGATTTCAGACTAAAGCAAAGTGGGATGACCAATAAAATTGACACATTGTTGAAAGCTCTCAATGACCGAGAAATGGGAGCACTCCCAAGCGACACGGTCAAGAACCCGAAACTAAACGTTAATGCCATATCGTCGGTTTCGTCACCTACTTCTTGTAAAAAATACTATTCGGTCAAAGCAATGAACACATGTTTCAAGCAAATCCAAATTCTTTAAAAGGACCAATCGAATAAAACATCCGATATTAAACCGGTTAAAAGCATAATTGAAACACCTCCTACACAAAACCTTGACGATGAATTCAAGGAACTTCGCCTTGAATGTCCGGTTATTGAAGTTTTAGCAAGTGCTCCCTACTACAACGCCCTTCTAGAAAAATATGAGGAGAAACTTAAGTTGGGTAAGAATGGGACCGCCTTCGTTCGGAATAAGTTGCCTAAGAAATTAGATGATCCGGGCATATTTGTTTTACCTTGTAGGATCGGGAACTCCGAAACTTTCGACACACTAGCCGATCTTGGGTAAAGTCTTAATTTACTTCCTTTGTCCCTTTACACCACTCTTAAGCCGGGAAAATTAGATGACACGGAGATAATTATAGGTCATGCGGATGGTAGTGTAGCATATCCGGTAGGGGTAGTGAAAGACGTACTGGTGCATATAGGGAAATTAACTATACTATCCGATTTCCACGTCCTTGATATGGTTAGTGACACTACATGCCCTTTGTTAATAGGATGAGGATTCTTAGCTACCGCAAGTGTGATGATCGATTGTAAGGAATCTAGGATAGCGGTAGGAGAAGGAGACACTTGGTCGGTCTATGATGTTAAAAAGCATGCTTATGATACCAATGAGGAACCGACACCTCATTGGGTAGATTTGAATAGGAGACCATCTAGATACGGACCTTGGGTTAATGGAGATTTTATAGGACCTCAACGCCCATTTTATTTAGAAGAGAAGTTTATAAATAAAACTCATTCGGTAGAGCAACTCATAGTTAGGGATGAAGAACTAAACCCTTCTGAGGATCCCTTAGTCTTTAGGAAAATGATTGAATTCCTAGGAGTGATGCCTATCAATTTAGGAATGAACAAATGGAAAAGGAAAGGGGATAAGTGCAAATGGAATTGGGACAGGCCACCTAAGGAAGGCGACGGATCATGGCATATGAAGATGATTCTATATGATCCGGATGGAGAAAAGTTTGAGAAGTCATACCATACCAAGAAAACCGATAAGAAATCGTAACCTAAGTTTGATCCCAAGGATTTCCTCGACGAGGAGCTCACACATATAGGATAGCCCGTGACCTTGAGTCTAGCTACAAGACTCGTTAATAAAGAAAAGCGCTTCTTGGGAGGCAACCCATGTTTTGTGTGTTTTTATTGGTTTGATTTTTATTTGTTTGATTTTATTTGTTTCCGTATGCGTGTTTTATTTTTATTGTTGATAAATCATGGTTCAAAGTAAATTGTGAAAATGCTTTATTTTGTTTTTAACTTCGTCTTAATTACATATAAAGGTATTTTGCAAAAGCTAAGTGTAAGGGAAATCCAAATTTTTTTATAAGAACGAAAATGAGCATGATTCACTACAATATTAAATGAGCATGTATATTAGTATTTGTTAGAGTCAAATGATTGTATCGAGTCATAATGATGTTTTGCATGATTTTCCAGGAAATAAGGCGTAAGTTTTTCCAGAAATTTTCTGGAAACTTAACATAAGATTTTTCCAGGAACATTCTGACGGCGTCAGGAGTTACAACCTTACGACGTCAGGTACTAAAATTCTGAAAAATTTTGCGAGTTTTGTTTAAACTGGAGTCCTAAAGTTTTTGTTGATTCTTTAGTTTTATAAACCCCTGGAAATCGGCAAACCTTCATTCCACAAGCATTATATCATTTCAATTCCTAGAAAGCAACATTAAGATATATATGCTATTTTTTCTAGGATTTATATATATATATATATATATATATATATATATATATATATATATATATATATATATATATATATATATATATATATATATATAGATTGCTGCCGATTTTACGCGAGGTTTGCCTTGATTGTTTTCTTAGGTTTAACAGGTTATATATGACAAGAAGATGATTTATCTTTCGGGAGGGAAGCTTTCAAAGTTCATTTTCTTGGAGGAAGATCTAACCTTGTTGACACACTATCCACGCCGAACGAATCAGGAGAGTATTTGTTTTCATTCTTTTACATGCTTTACTTTTACATCCTTTAATTGAACATTGGGGACAATGTTCATCCTAAGTGTAAGGGGAAGGTAAATGATGATACCTTATAGGATACATTTGCACTTGAGTTTGTTTGTTTGATAGTAGGTGTGTAACAAAACTAAGAGAAATACTTGCTAGGGAAATTTTAGCGCCAAATTTAAATTTATTTACAACATTTAGGAGTCAAACTTTAGCCTTAACAAGCGTCTCATGGATAGGAGTTTAATGACTAGCACAAAACCGTACCACTTAAAAAAAAATTTCCACCCAAATATGTGAGGTTCGCCTTTAGATTTGATTAGAAAAGCATTCATTATTAGTGCTTATGAGTGTACCGGTAGTATTCAGATTCTAGAACTTGCGTTAGTGATGCATCCCGAGACAGCTAGTGAGACTACATTCGTGTAGTAGGATTTACTACATGATAAGAGGCATTAGGATCACCCTTGTGTTTAAACCTGTATCATAATTACTTGACCATTTAAGTCATATTACTTGACTAGTAAAGTCAATTAATTTTCCCACACCTTAGCGTTGTACTCATTTTTAGTACACGAAACCCATAGTACACCCCGTCGAGCCTATCTTTTCATTTCTAACTTTAAGCATCTTACTTAAAGGAAGAATTTGTTTACAATCCACCCAAATGTGAAACCAAATCGCCTTAGCCTTCCGTGTATGCACTCATCCTTAGTGCATTATTGTTACATGTTTAAACCCTTAGTTAATTGTCTAATTGATTACATGGTTGCTAAGTCGAGTCAGATCTTATACATATTATTTTGGGACGATTGGGACTTATGGGTAAAGTACTAGTGTTATGGAGTAACGGGGAAGACATCAATATATTACCCCCATATGTGCATTAATCTCAAAAAGTACTCCAAGTGTTTTGATTATCTTTATTCGAGTCATTAGAGTAGTTTATTGTAAAGTATGTAAAAATTCAAGTGTAAGGGGAATGCAAATCCCCTATGATGTATTATTTTGGATGGTAGGGAAAGAGTGTATGAAAAAAAAATCGAGAAAAAAAGAAGAAAAAATATAGAAAAAGAAAAAGAAAGAAAAAACATACGGACTACTATCCCGTTTCATTTTATGTTTGTTTCATAGTTTGTTAGATTTTGATTAGCTTAAGTCGAGTCGAATCTTAGCTTAGCAACGCTATGTTGTACATGTAATTGACCAAGATGATTAACTTGCCACCAGTAAATATTGCCTTTATCCAACAAAACCGTGTTTTCCATATCCCTACACCTAACGTTATAACCCTTTAAAAGACCTTTTTGATAGTTTATCCTAGGTGCTTACGCCAAGTGGTGGAGGTTTGATCCTTTCCCAAGCCTATGGTAATCTATTTGCTATGACAGGTAGTGAGAGATTTTTCCATTTCCATATTGTGATATATACTTTATTATACCCAAGAGATATGAGTATCTAAACACTATTTGTGAGGTGCTAGTGTATGACCTCCGTGCTTGTTTTTGGTTTTTAGTGGAACGATTACTTGTTGTAATTACTTTTATATTAGTGTTAAATGACCCCCAACTTGTATTTTGATTAGAATAAAAGCGCATTTGCTTGAGGACTGATACGTGGGAATTGCGCCCTCGTAACAGGTTTTACCTCTCAAGGGATCTTGAGAAGCTTACAACCCCCACCAGGCGGTGTACCTGATCGTTGTAGTATAGTATAGTGACAAGTACCGGGGGATTGATCGTTCAACTCAAGAATAGTGTCGTTAGGATTGAAATTAATCTAACTAGGTCTAAAGGTGAAGGATGATTCTTTTTGTGTTTTTATATTTTATGAAAAGCAAGTAAAAATCTCGGGTTTTGGAAGAAGGGGCGGAATTAGTTGTTAATCAACTAACCCAAAAGCTACTACTTAAACTAATGTGTAGGAAAATAAACTACAAGGTAAGTGAAGCATGTCTACCTATGATATGTTACTCCTTGCTAGGTATCCAATTCTACCTATTGAATTGTCACACCTTGTTTTAATTGACGGGTTGTATTCCTTAATACCATTCGTAGGGCCGTGTACGATCTTCCCTAACTCTATAAGATCCTACTTCACTCCTATGTCGAGCCGTTAAAAGCTCCTAACATAGGATCATTAGAATTCACTTATGCAGTAAATACAACCAAAAATTGTAGTACACCTCCGATCATGTTTCTTAAGACGTTCAAGCAAGTTACCAATTGGAAGTCTGCCAGTTTTCTTAAGCCTAACATCGATATCATTCAATTAAACAAGAGACAATAGGAAACAAGAATTATAAGCTAAATCAACTAGACCTATTGAAGTGTCATGCCTTAATTGATGAAGATAGACACAAACATCAACAAGGAATCAATAAGATCTAATCAATTATATACAAGTTTCATACAATCATAAGTAGACACAAGGTGAATTAGCAAAACATCATTAAAGAAAAGCAAGCAACAATGATAATTGAAAACATAATTAAGATAGAATCAACAAACCAATATAAGATGTTTATGGAGTGATTGAAACCCTCTAAACTGCTGGAAAAACACCTACCTAAACACAGGAATCGACCTTAGGGTTTAGGGCCTACAAAAAGTGAAGTTATGATGTTATATTTATAGGCTGTTTTCTGTTCGGCCCGATCTTGACGGTGTCAGACCAACCTTGATGGCGTCAAGACCAAATTTTCTTCACCAAATTGTATATCTTTTCATCCCGCTCGTTTCCTTTTTTGAATCGCTAAAATCCGAGTTCGTATGCAAAAGTTATGGCTAAAACAGTAATAGCTACCGCGCGCGCAAGTTGTGACAAGTTAACACGTGATGGCCTACGTGACGCCTTCAAGAAGTCTTATGGGCCATCACTCTTTAATTTAACACGTGATGGCCTACCTCCATTAACACGTGACGCCGTCACTCTTTAATCCTGATGGCCATCACTCTTTGCATTTACACGTGACGGGGTTGATCACCTTAAAGGGTGACGTCGTCACAAACTCTTTCAAAATCCTTCTGGATCATCACGTGTATTTTATTTATCCAACCCATTTCCAAGTCGTGACGCCGTCAAGAGCAATTCTTGACGCCTTCAGGTACTGTTTTCAGCATATTTTGGAGACTTTTCCGTTTTCTTCACTTTCAGCATATATTTATTTTATTTTTTTTATTTTATTTTTATTTTTTTTGTGTGCATACACTCTTACCCTACCATCCAAAATAATACATCATAGGGAATGTACATTCCCCTTACACTTGAAGTTTTACATACTTTACAACAAACTAATCTAATGACTCGAATCAAGATAATCAAAACACTTGGAGTACTTTTTAACACTAGTACTTTACCCATGAGTCTCAATCGTCCTAAAACAATATGTACAAGATATGACTCGACTTAGCAACCATGCAATCAATTAGACAATTAACAAAGGGTTTAAACAATTAACAATAATGCACTAAAGATGAGTGCATACAAGGAAGGCTAAGGCGATTTGGGTGTACATTTGGGTGGATTGTTAACAAATTCTATCTTTAAGTAAGATGCTTAAAGTTAGAAACAAACAAGATAGGCTCGGAGGGGTGTACTAGGGGTATCGTGTACTAAAAATGAGTACAACGCAAAGGTGTGGGAGAATTACTTGACCTATGAAGTCAATGTAATTATATTACAGGTGTAAAACAAGGGTTATCCTAATGCCTCTTATCATGTAGTAAATCCTAACTACACGAATGTAGTCTCACTAGCGGTCTCGGGATGCATCACTAACGCAAGTTCTGGAATCTAAATGCTACCGGTACACTCACAAGCATTAAGAATGAATGCTTTTTCCTAAAGATCTAAAGGCGAACCTCAAATTTTTGGGGTGGAAATTTTTGAGTGGTATGGTTTTTGTGCTAGTCATACAATTCCTATCCAAGAGAAGCTTATTAAGACTATAGTTTCACTCCTATATGTTGCAAAAAAATTTAAATTTTGTGCTAAAAATTGCCCTAACAAATATTTCTCTCAGTTTTATTACACATTCACTATCAAACAAAACAAAAATCAAGTGGAGTTATAGTTTCTAATATACCCTCCCTACACTTAAACCGAACATTGTCCCCAATGTTCTAGATAAAAATGTAAAAGTAAAAATAAATAAGAATGAAAGAAACTAATACTCCCCTGATTCGCTCGGTATGGACGATGTGATAATACGGTCAAATCTTCCTCGAAGAGAATGAACATGATAAGCTCCACTCCAGAAATGTAATCATCTTCTTGTCCAATATAACCTATAATCAACAAACACAAAAACCAAAGCATCAAACCGAACAAAGAAAAACCACAACTAGATGTAATTCCAGACTTAGAAATAAAAACAAAATGAAGCAATAAAAGGATAGGATACTTGTGAAATGAATTACAAATAGGAACTCATAAAACATATCCACAAGTATTGACACACAAATAAGATAAAAAAAAAATATGCTAATCATGAATTGTGAATTGTTCATGTTCGAAATTCGTTCTTTTTAACAAAATATAAACTTTCCTACACTTGTCTTTTTGTAAAATACCTTTATATGCAATTAAGACGAGGTTAAAAAAAATAAAGCATTTTCACAAATTATTCAAAACATGAAAATTAAACAATTATGATTAAGCATATATGACACAAACAAATAAATAAATTAAAAACATCAAACAACTAAAAATATGGGTCGGGTTGCCTCCCAACAAGCGCTTGTTTGTGTTCGAGTCATGAGCCTGACTCTACCCTTATTTAACGGAAATAGGGGAGGTTTTCCCTACACTTAGGATTAAGTGCGGGTGGAAGTAGCGATACACACCCTTAGGGTGGAAATATGCCACGTGAGGTGAAGGGGGTGAGTGAATGGCTTCCTTCATCCTAAAACTACCAAGATAATATTGGTTGATGGGTGGGTCGGTTCCTCTTTTGTCTCCTAGATGTAAATCTAAGGATGGAAAGTCATGTAAAGATTGAGGTTCCGGTTCATCAACACTAGGAAATTCCTTAGAACTAGGTGTAAGGTTATCATTACAACTATTCAAACCTATATCCCTAAGTGGTGCTTGGTCTAAGGGCTCTACCTCTATTGGGATTCCTAAAGTCTCTTCTACTTCTTCCGAGTAAGTCACGGGCGGTGTATGTGCCTCAAATGATGGTAGGACTTGTAGGGTACTTTGTGGGCTTGGATTGTCCACCTCATCCTCCGTTGTGTCTAGATTACCTATGTGTTTGTTTTGTACTATGATATTAGGTGTCATCCACTTAGGTATCTCAACATGAGCATATTCATCCCCCAACAAACTTGTTTCATGATCCTTCAAATTTGTTGTCAATTGATTTGTTATGTTGTTTGTTGGCTTGTCTACTCTATAATAATATTAGGCACAATCTTCTATGGCATCCCATGCTTCTTCAGCATTTAATTCCCTAAGGTCCCCGTTGGAAAAATCATCAATGTACCTTTGGTAATACGGGTGGACACTATAGTAAAAGATTTGAGTTAGGTACCATAGATCGAAATCATGATGAGGGACTATTCGGAGTAAATTTTTAAAACAAGTCCATGCATCATAGATAGGTTCATCTCGATATTGGTTGAACATCAAGATGTCATTAGGAGTGAATGGGTTTCGTGGTCGGTAGTATCGTGGATTCGCGTTCTCAATAATGGTGAACGGAAGAGTCAATGGAAAGGTTTTTACGAACAAAGACACAAAGAGAAGATAGTCTAAAGAAAGCTAATAAAATGAAAATAAAAATCTCACTAAAAAGGAATCTAATGAGTAGACCTAATCAAAATATATTTCAACCTAAACAATAACTATTCCCCGAGCTGCGGCGCCAAAAACTTGATACGTGGGAATTGCGCCCTCGCGATAGGTTTTACCTCTCAAGGGATCCTGAGAAGCTTACAACCCCCACCAGGCAGTGTACCTGATCGTTGTAGTATAGTATAGTGACAAGTACCAGGGGATTGATCGTTCAACTCAGGAATAGTGTCGTTAGGATTGAAATTAATCTAACTAGGTCTAAAGGTGAAGGATGATTCTTTTTGTGTTTTTATATTTTATGAAAAGCAAGTAAAAATCTCGGGTTTTGGAAGAAGGGGCGGAATTAGTTGTTAATCAACTAACCCAAAAGCTACTACTTAAACTAATGTGTAGGAAAATAAACTACAAGGTAACTGAAGCATGTCTACCTATGATATGTTACTCCTTGCTAGCTATCCAATTCTACCTATTGAATTATCACACCTTGTTTTAATTGACGGGTTGTAATCCTTAATACCATTCGTAGGGCCGTGTACGATCTTCCCTAACTCTATAAGATCCTACTTCACTCCTATGTCGAGCCGTTAAAAGCTCCTAACATGGGATCATTAGAATTCACTTATGCATTAAATACAACCAAAAATCGTAGTACACCTCCGATCATGTTTCTTAAGACGTTCAAGCAAGTTATCAATTGGAAGTCTGCCAGTTTTCTTAAGCCTAACATCGATATCATTCAATTAAACAAGAGACAATAGGAAACAAGAATTATAAGCTAAATCAACTAGACCTATTGAAGTGTCATGCCGTAATTGATGAAGATAGACACAAACATCAACAAGGAATCAATAAGATCTAACCAATTATATACAAGTTTCACATAATCATAAGTAGACACAAGGTGAATTAGCAAAACATCATCAAAGAAGAGCAAGCAACAATCATAATGGAAAACATAATTAAGATAGAATCAACAAACCAATATAAGATGTTTATGGAGTGATTGAAACCCTCTAAGTTGCTGGAAAAACACCTACCTAAACCCAGGAATCGACCTTAGGGTTTAGGGCCTACAAAAAGTGAAGTTATGATGTTATATTTATAGGCTGTTTTCTGCCTGGCCCGATCTTGACGGCTTCAGACCAACCTTGATGGCGCCAAGACCAGATTTTCTTCACCAAATTGTAGATCTTTTTGTCCCGATCGTTTCCTTTTTTGAATCGCTCAAATTCGAGTTCGTATGCAAAAGTTATGGCTAAAACAGTAATAGCTACCGCGCGCGCAAGTTATGACAAGTTAACACGTGATGGCCTACGTGACGCCTTCAGGAAGTCTTCCGGGCCATCACTCTTTAATTTAACATGTGATGGCCTACCTCCATTAACACGTGACGTCGTCACTCTTTAATCCTGATGGCCATCACTCTTTGCATTTACACGTGACGGCCTTGATCACCTTAAAGGGTGACGCCGTCACAAACTCCTTCAAAAACCTTCTGGATCGTCACATGTATTTTATTTATCCAACCCATTTCCAAGTTGTGACGTCGTCAAGAGCAATTCTTGACGCCTTCAAGTACTGTTTTCAGCATATTTTGGAGACTTTGCCGTTTTCTTCACTTTTTGCTCCAAAAATGTCCAAAATACTTCCTTTTCCAGATTTCTTCTCCAAAGTACCTAAAATGACAAAAGGAACGATTTAGGGCAATATTTGATCAAATAATCTCGAACTAGGGCTTAAATGACCCCCTAAAAGCGGTACACTTTTCGCTTCATCAAGGACAAACAAATCTCAAGTGTAAGGGTATTTGATAAGGCGAAAAGTGTATCGCTTTTAAGGGGTCATTTAAGACCGAATTCGTGATTATTTGATCAATTACTGCCCTAAATCGTTCCTTTTGAGGAGAAATCTGGAAAAGGAAGCATTTTGGACGTTTTTGGAGCATAAAAGTGTAGGAAACGACAAAGTCTCAAAATCCTTGCTGGGAACAGTACCTGACGACATCAAGACTTCACACATGACGGCGTCAAGCTTGGCAAAAGAGGTGGAAGTGGAAAATACACGTAACGGCCCAGAACATTTTTAGTGTAATTGACCTGATAGCGTCACCAAGGCCGTCAGGGTCATTTTGCAAGTGACGGCCCAGAGCTTAATTTCTACATGACAGCGTCAAGACTGGATCTAGGCAATACGACCCTTAATTTGGCGGCGAGTTGACGGCATCAGACACTACAACGTGACGCCGTCAGGATGTATTCTCTATATATATTTTAATTTCCAATTTTTCATTCAAAAAAAAAGTGGAACATTAGGAGGAACTTTACCACAAACCCTAGGTCGAATTTTCATCATATTGCAGGGGTTTCAAACCCTTCTTTCCTCCATGTTTGAATAAAGATAAGTCTTCCAATAATTATTCAATATGTCTATGTGTTGTTTGATTGTATCTTATGCTAGTCTTTCTTTTAACATGTTAGGCTAGGTTTTTATTGTGTTTGCTTAGATGTAGTGAAACCTAGATGTTGATTATTGGTTGATGGTTTGTTTATAATTGTTGTGGATGATTGTATTCGATGTTAGGCTTAAGAAAACTGGCAGACTTCCATTGGTAACTTACTTGAACGTCTTAAGAAACATGATCAGAGGTGTACTACGATTTTTGATTGTATTTAATGCATAAGTGAATTCTAATGATCCCATGCTAGGAACTTTTAGTCGGCTCGACATAGGAGTGCAGTAGGAGCTTATAGAGTTAGGGAATATTGTACACGGCCCTACGACTAGTATTAAGGAATATAACCCGTCATCCATGCAATTGTAACAAGCTATTCAACCGGTAAAAGATATCTAGGGAGTAATGAAATCTAAGTAAACACATCTTTTCTCATTATTGTTTTCACCACATAATTTACATTAGTTTATTTCATTTTTTTTTATATTTTTTTTTATTGCATCTGTAGTTATTTGGGTTAGTTGACTAGCAACTAATTCCGCCCACTCCTTCAAAACCCGAGATTTTACTTGCTTTCTTAAAATATAAAAAAATACAAAAAGAATCATCCCTCACCTCTAAACATAGTTTAGTAGGCTTTCTAATCATAGCGACACTATTCCTGAGTTGAACGATCAATCCCCCGGTACTTGTCACTATACTATACTACAACGATCAGGTACACTGCCTGGCAGGGATTGAAAGCTTCTCAAGATTCCTTGAGAGGTAAAACCTGTTGCGAGGGCGCAATCCCGCGTATCAAAATGGCAAAAAATGGATAAAACAAACAAAAAATGGATAAAACGTACAAAAAACGGATAAAACGTAAAAAGATTGACAAAAACGGATAAAACGTTCAAAAAGTGGATAAAAACGTAAAAGAACTGATAAAACGTACAAAAAACGAAAAAAAAAAAAACTGACAAAAAACGTATAAAACGTAAGAAATGGGAAAAAAAACTCAAAAAGAGGACTAACGGTGCAAATGTTTGGCTAACGAAGGCTAACGGTGTACTATTTTTAGTCTCGTTAAGAGATAACGGAGAAAAAATTTGCACCCTTAGTCCTCATTGTAAACGAGGGATATATGGTGTCAAACGTTTGCCTAACGGGTGATGTATCTTGCCAAAAGTTTCAGACAAGAATGTAAGATGGCAAAACCTGTAAACCACAGGGATGTATTTTGCAGTTCTCTCTTTTAATGAGTTCGTTGTTGAGGTGGTAAATTTGGATTCTTTAAGTTGATGATAATAATAGAGATGGATCACATTAACTTTTGAATATTAATAATCATATCCTTCGATCATGTGCAACACCAACATGAACACGTACGTCATATTCCCTTATTACATACAAAATTTCACTCGACATGGCGATTTTGACCATTTTTCTTAACCGTTTTTCCTGCGCATTTTTCAAATCAAATCCACCATTAACAAAGCTTCAACTTACCAGTTTCATTGAATTTTAACCGTACAATTCACATTTCACATACTATTAACATCCTAATGTGAAAATGTGACATTATATTGATGTCATTATCCCATATTGATTACAATAGTGTCATAATCCCATATTGATTTGTAGGTTACCTACACTTCAATGTGTACTAATGATGTAATCAATCTATTCAATATTATGATGAATGCTCCTAATGGTCATTATATCTTAACCGTTACATATATTGGCATTGATGGACATGCCAACCTAAAAGCCCTATATAAACTAATCCTCTCTCTACCCTACAACACACATAAGTAGAATCATTTAGCTATCCATCAAGCTTTCTACACTCAAGTGGGTCAAGGGAGAGAAACTAGTTTATGCTTAAGGTGTTCTTTGCATCATGTCGACATCCGCTTCCACTTCGGGTATGTTTTACTCGTTTATGCAATTATGTGATTATTATCATATTCTAAGATCCTTGTGGCATAATAGATTAATGTGGTCATCAAGAATACTTGATGCTAATGTCTACACATATAATAGCTAACATGTGGTATAAGAGCCAACGTTTTGAATATGATAATGATCCTTATTTTTTTTAATGTTAAGTGATATGCGTATTCCAAAGTGACTGTAAATTTGCTTGATCGTAAATTTCTATTTAATTAGATATGTCCGAAAGTTGCATGACCTGATGTTGTTAGATATATATCTTCACTATTTAACTAATAGAAATTATATAAATATCATTATAATGGAAAATTTTCAGTAGTATGTCAGATTTATACAAAATCAATTTTTTTGTTTTATGCGATTGATATGTATGTTAATCATGAGCTTTTAAAGGGTCCGTTTGGTTTATAAGTGGGTTTGGAATATGATTTGGATTTGGTTTAGGATTTAGATTTGGTTTAAGATTTGGAGAGAGAAAATAAATTTATTAAATGTATTTTATAACAAAATTATACTAAAAAAATATAATTTAAAATTAAAAAAAACAAGTATGAGAGAGTAGAAAGTGGTGGGTCCCATGAGTTTTTCCAAAAGCCTTCAAGTTGATGATGAATGAAAATTGATTCCATCTATCATTCATTTTGTAAAAAGGTTGAACCAAACAACACATTATTGTTACATCAAACTTAAAACCCAATCCAAAGTATCAAACCAAACGCACCCTTAAATCTTCATTGATTACCTTTAAAACTATTTATTTATTTATTATGTGACATTTAATGAGATTAATTTGTTAGCCACCAAAGTGGCCAAATTGATCTAGAATTTTTAGTCATATAATATTTATATTATTTTAAAGAATGTTATTATGATTATTTTATTAGTTGATAGAAATTATGAAATGACCAATAAACTTAAAGATGAAAATTAGTATACATTGTCATATGTATATAATTATCCAAAGATGTGTATATATTTGACGAATTCTATTTTATTTTCTTGCAAAGTTTTATTGCACTCTATGATAATTTAAAGCTATTTGTATATGGCATTAAATGAGATTAATTTGTTAGTCACCAAAGTGGCCAAGTTAATTTCAAATTTGTAGTCATATAATTTATGCTGTCTTAAAAAAAAAATGTTATTATGGATTCTTTATTAGTTGATAGAAATTATGAATTTTTCCCAAAGGAAAAATTATTCTTCTATAACTGATAAACTTAAAGATGAAAAATAATATACTTTTGTCATACGTATATAGTTATCCAAAGATACTTATATATTTGACAAAGTCTATTTATTTTCTTGAAAAGTCTCCTTGCATTTTAATAGTGACGAGGATATATTGTTGTGTTTACCTAAAGGAAACCAATAATATATATTTCATTAATTTATCTCGTAAGCTTCTTCTGTTACCTTGTTTACCGATATGAATTTCTCCGAATGGAGCGAATAAATCACTTTTGTAGGGATCTATACCTTGATAGATCACGAGCCAATAGATCGTTAGTCAACTAATGTAATCACTAGCTAGACTAAGTTAGATAATCTCTGTGAGCTTGTAATTATGCGGAATATAAAAACAAACTTATACTAAACTTGATCCTCTATGGATCGATAAACTAATAATATTAATGAAACTCGTACTAAAAACTTGTACCTATTACAATGATCTAGGGTTCCTTATATACTAGTGGAAACCCCAACCTTTCTTACAAGAAACGAATAATAATAAACCAATAAAAGATATTCTACATATCTTGTCCTAAAATACATAAGTTATATCCACGGTTAAACTCTATCCGTAGGATCTATATTTGTCCGCAGGAACCAGTCATCAGCAGAAAGTCACTAAGCCTTCCGCAGGAACCTGTCAGTAGTATCAATCAGTAGTATCTTCAATAATTCCTTACAATCCTCCCATAATCTTGAATTTGACACAGTTAAGTTCAAGATTTCTTGATAGATCACCAATAACACAAACCAGAGGATTGAAAATGAACATCAGCAGCAAAGAATCTCCATAAGTAGAATCTCTATGATCAGCAACCAATTGAAAAACACCAATCTTTGCAGCAACACAAGACTAAATGTACATCAAAACATATAAGTTTCATACTATTCTCATCACATCCAGGTGTGTTAACTCCTGTGAGAGGTGAATCATTGAAAATAATGAATTTGATGTCTCTTTACCAATAGCCATCACTACTGGAGTAGCCAAGTGTTCAAAGGTACACTGATAACCACATGATTTTTAGCAAATCATCAGCTATAAACGAATTTGAGATGTCTTTACCTGTAGCCGTTTGCTCAGGACTAGTCAATTATTGATGAAAAATCATCTTGGTCAATTGAATACCAAATATGGTTTTCCACTGCCTTTACCACAAGCCATATACATGTGGGCTAGCCAATTATTTGGAATCCATAAAGGAAAAATCCATGGTCAATTGACAACCATTTCAACTACTCAACAATGAAGTATGGGTGAGTTGAAAACCCTATGATTTTAAGCAAACCATTACAGCTATCAACAGATTTAAGGAGTCTTTACCAAAGCTGTACCCTTTGGACTAGCCAACTTTTTGATAGAAGAGTCAACATCAGGCAAGTTGATGACCACAAAGAGTGTGATAAGAATCAACACCAAACCTGCATACAACATACACAAAACTATACAAATATGTTAGTTTTTTTTTTTTTTTTTTTTTTTTTTTTTTTTTTTTAATAGAACATAAAACATAAAAAATATACAAAAAAATACAATACCAAGATCAGCTCATTGCAGATATGAATCCATTTGAATGCCATGCTTGGTTGCTAGTTCTTTCTTAGTCAAGATACTTCTTCTGATGAACCTTACCAATTGTTCATAAAGATGAAGATCATTTGCAGTCATATCCAAAGGAACAGATAGGTTTGTCTCCAGCATAAGATGCATGACTTCCTTTGTGATTGGGTAAAGAACATCAGCCCAGCAATATAAGGTCTTACCAGTGGTTGTGACAATCATATGAACATTAGGAAGTGGAAAGAACTTCCAATAGTCAACCACCCATGTCTTTTGACCTTTCTATACTTGAAACCTTACACCAGAATTACCTTTATAAGAATCACATAAAATCTGCAAATCACCCATCAAATACATTCCAATGTCATCAGGGGAATGAGTATGATAGTACTTGGTAACCCAATCATAAAGTGAGAGAAGATCTTGTTTGTCCACCATATGTAAGATCTGGCTTAGAAACAAGAATGTCTTGGTAGATCCATCTTGTCTAGTTATGACATTCACTTTTCCTTGACCAAGCTCAGAGTCAACAAGTTCCCACTTCACAATTTTCTCCCATACAACAGGGTCTTGACCATCATCAGAAGCATAATCAAGGAAAGTAGTACTATCCTCTAAAGGAATATCTTTTGGAGCCTTCCTCTTGATAGCTTTTGTCTTCCTCCTAGTACTAGTAACAAGAATAGAAGGACCATCATCAGGTTCTTGTTTAGGCACTTGATTGGAAGTATCAGCAGGAACATCTGCAGAATCATCATCATCAGGTACTTCAATTGGAGTATCTGCTGAAGCATCATTGGTAACATCATGTGGAGCTTCAGTGGCATCAGGATGAGATTCAGCAGCATCAGGATGATAATCAGCAGGAGTAGCATCAATCTGAACATCAGAAGTGTCAACCTTCTGAGCATCAGGAGTATCATCCTTCTGAGCATCAGGAGTATCATCCTTCTGAGACAAGACTGAAGGAAATTGCACATTCTCCTGACCACCATGAAAAGACCCAATAGACTCAGCAGGTTGAGCAGCAGAATCTTGAAGCTTAGCTTTCTTAGCTTGAGGCTCATCCAAAAGTCTTCCTCTAACCTCCAAAACATCTTGAACATTTATACCAGAAGAATGAAGATTGGAAATGATCTTGTCATAGTAGAAGGTGAGCTGCTTATCTGAAAATCCCCAAACCTTCTTTTGATTCCAGCCTGACCCAAACATAGAACATCCCTGATTCTTCACAAAATTCCTCATATATTTCTTTATTTCATTCTTTGTCCAAGGTCTTTCCTTTTGATACTTAGCTTTAATCTCAGCCTCCTGTTGTCTCTTTAATCTTCCTCTTTCAACCATCATCTGAACAAAAGCAGGATTATCAATTCCCAGCTCAGATTCACCCAAATTAGGCTTAGAAGCAGCCTGTTCAGCCAAATTCTCCCATTGCTCAGCAGTAAGATTCTTAGCTATTTCATCAAGCTCCTTTTGTCTTTCAGCAGGCAAGGTGGTAGTGAATTGAGGTCCCATCTTATCCAAATCATCTTGAATTTTCCTAGCCAATGCTTCTGAGGCTTTCAAATCCAACTGAACTTTAGTAACTGCAGCATCCTCTTTAGCTTGCAAATGTGCAGCAACATTCTCACTAAGTTTTTCATTAGCAAGTTCCACCTTGGTTTTCACTCTGGAAGGAATGTCTTGATCAATCAATATAGACTTTCCTTTTTCTTTCTTCTCAGGAGGAACAAAAGTCTTATCAGGAGAATCATGAGGAAGATCAGCTGGAATATCTACTGATGGACCATGAGTGCTCACTTCTGGCATAGTAGTAGGAAAAAATTCCTTCCTTTGAACATCAGCAGAAGACTTCTTTCTAGGAGCATCAGCAGACTTCTTGTCAGCAGAATGCTTTCTTCTGACATAAATGACTCTGGAGTCCTTTGGTACACTTGCATCAGTAGAATGATCAACATCAGCAGTTGGAGCAACATCAGCAGTTGGAGCAACAGATGGTTCAGGTCTAGTGCCAGCATTCTTCTGAACACTCTCCAAAGTGGTAGTAGCAAGAAGTTCAAGGCCTTCCAAGTCAATGTTGTCAGATGCTTTAGTAGAGTCATCATCTGAATCATACACCACACCTTGTTTCTTCCTTTGCTTAAGCTTACCCTCCAACTTCTTAACTCTTCCAATTAGAGTCAGAACAGCATTGCTGAGGTTCTTTTTGGTGAAGTTCAGATCATTCTCCAATTTGTCCACCTTAGATACATACTTGTTCAACAAAGCAGATACAGAAGTGAGAGTAACAGGACCTTCAGCTCCACCAACAGGGATATCTGTGGCATTTGGAGCATCATTGGTCCTGTGAGTAGAAGAACCTAAATTTACATCTACATCTACATGTACATGATCCTCAAAGTGAGGTCTCAAAGGACTGGGTGAAGAAAGTCTTGTAAATTGTGGTGAGTGTACAGGTTGGTCAAATCCTAAATTCTCATTGAGCTCATGCTCAGGGGAATTGATATCCATTGGTAAAGGTACAGGAGAGGGTGGTGGCTGAACATCAAGAGCAACTGATGCATTTGCATCAGGAGCATCTTCAGGTCTGTCAGGAGAATCCTCTGGTGCTTGAGCATCAGGAGAATCCTGAACATGAAGCTGCTTCGCCAACAGGTGGATTGCCCACTGGGGCATCAGCAGCTATATCAGCAACTGCTCCATCAGGAGCATGGCCACCAGGCAACATGGCTGGAAGTAAGGGTCTTTGTTCACCAGTAAATTTAAATTTCATTTGGGAAAACAATTTTTTAGATAAACCCTTAACAGGCAAGTGAGTGGGGTCATTGGTCTCAATGTCTAAAATGATTTGAAGAAACCTAGGATACATTAGATATTTAAGTTTGGTATCCTTAACATTTTCAAGCATAGCATTAAAGATATACCTAGAAAAGTTAAATGTTCTTCCTTGAGAGAGACACACAATGGCAAGAGCAATGTCTGTAGAGAATTGGTCCCATCCACCAGACTTAGAACCCATGCACTGAAGTAAGGTATGTGTCAAAAACCTCCATTTTGGACAAAACAGATTCTTGTACCATACTTTCCCATCACCACTATAACTAGCAGCCTGAAGCCCTCTAAGTATCTCACTCTTAGGCAAATCAATCACCCCTCCTTCATCATCCAACCGTAGTTTGGTCCTGACCAAAGACTCAGTAACCACATATTCTTCCCCATCTATGACAGCAACAATCTCTGTTGGTCCATCTTCAACAATCCTTGTTTGTGTTGTTTCCCAGAATTGTACAACAAGAGATTCATGAATAACACTTGGGTATTGGAGTAGAGCATACCGAATCTTCGACCTTTGAAGAAATTCCATCATGCCCACATAATCTGCATCACCCTTACCACGACCAAGAAAGGCATGTTTGTTATGATCTCCTTTGAAATATAGTTCAGCCATTGATTGAGAATAAGAAATTAGGGTTGGGATTTCTGAGGAATGTTGAAATGGTATTTGAAATTTTATAGCGAGAGGGAATCAGTTAATTTGGGAGTGGGATATGCACGTCTTGGTTAATTATGGAAGTTACCAAACGTGGAGTGAAACTGATATGACTTATTGGAAAGAAATCTTTGACCAATAATCAACTAAGGCAAATCCCAATTAACTGACTCATCCGAAGAAACCAAATCAAACGTTGACTAAGGTCAACAAAACCATCCGCAGAATCTATCAGCAGAATCTACCCGTCAGTGGAAACCAAATATCTTTGAAAATGATCTCTTAATTCAAATTTCAAAGAGCCCTTAATTATCTCCAAACTGCCTCGCATTAATGGTAATAAAGACACACGGTTGGGTGATCTTATAAATAAAGGCAATTATCCCCAAATCTTTCCACTTCAAATCAAATCCCTAATTATCATATCTCCAATAAACAATACATCCATGGCTTCCAATCAATCCATCATCAACCTTTCTTCTGACTCATCAGATACTTCTGATTCACTAACATGTCCACCTCCACTCAGAATGCCAACCCTTCCCCCTGGTCTCACAAAATAACAAGCCAAGAAGAAGAAACATGATGTGCCTGCACCGAGTTTATCATCATCTGAAGATCTTCCACCATATCCCTCTGAAATTGATGAGCCTGAGTATCAGAGAGAGATGGAGAGAAGGTGGAATGAATTGGAGAGGGCAAACAGAGTTCCCAATCCTGATGAGTCTCTCATCTTCTTTACATCTTCTGATGAAGAGGATGATGAGAATGATGAGCTTTACACCCCTACAACCTCTGATAAGCCTCAGTCCTCTCGTCCAAGAAGAAGAAAAGTAAATCCGCCATTGCCAAAGATCAGAAAGGTTGTACTAGGTTTGCCCTGTCCTCAATGGCAAGGACTCTTCAACCTCAACAACAAGGGCAAAAAGAAGACTGTGGAAGGCAAGGGCAAGGGCAAAGTAGAATAGGAACTTTGTTGTTTTATTTTACATTTTCACTATCTTGTAATGTACCTCTGAAGAATCAATAAAATTTGCCTTGTTAATTATTACTTGTTTTAATTCTTCTGAATAGCATCCCCCTGAATAAATTGAACTTGAAAAAGCCATCAGCAGGAACACTCTTAACAACAAGATAAATAGTATCAGCAGCATGTTGGTCAAACCATTGACTTTCATCTGAAGAATCCAATTAAGTGGACAACTTGCATACTTAGTAATTGCTACAGACTCAACTACCTCTCATTAACTTACATTAACTCCCAGTAAACTCAAGTCAAGTCTTTAAAAGAAGTCTTCAAGTCATAATCAACTCACCATTCCACAAATAACATATCCCAAAGTCTTTTACTCATTCAAAACATGAAGCCATCTCTCAAAGTCATTGAAATCTCATCTGATTCATCAGACTCTCCCTTTGACATACCTCAGATCCAAAGATCATACTACTACTTAAATGAAGGTCCTTCAGAGTTATGTCCATCTACAACCTCATCAGAAGAAACCATTGAAGCTGAGGAAACACCAACTCCTCTAGCTATGGTTGTCCCTGATTTCACTCCAGTCACTGCATTCTTAACTAGTGAAATGGAAAGAGTCTGTGCAGATATGAGAAGAATCTCTGTCCCTGAAGAGCCACAGTCTTCAAGTAGAAAGAAGGGTCCATTGAAGGTGGTGCTTGGTCTTGCAGCTCCCAAACTCTGGAACAAGGACATGCAATCCAGAGGAATCCACAAGAAGATGCTAGACCCAAAGGACTTAGGTAAAGGGAAGAGGAAGATGGATTAGGTTGTTACTTAGGGATGTGATGGTATGATGGTGGTTGTTTGTTGGTGATTGATGTATTTTGTGTTTCTTCTGATGACAGATCTTTGTAATGGATGTATCAAGCTTTCCACTGATGAATAATATTTTACTTTAAAGTCTTTATATGTAATGCCACTGAATGTAGATCTTTGACCATCAGCAGAATCATGACTTGAAACCAGACATTCACACAAAACACAAAAACACAATAATATACAAGATTAATAATAACCTGCAAAACAAAGTTAGTGAACATAGTTCTAGCAAACATAATAATCTACATAAATACCACATGTACAATCCTCCCCTGAGGCATATGCCTCCCCTGAGGCTTATGCCTCCCCTCAAACACAGAATTCAAGGGTTAACCATCCCAATGTTGACAACTAGGTGATTAAACCTAGGTCCATCAAAAGCTTTTGTTAACAAATCAGCCACATTATCATCAGTGTGAATTTTAAGCACTTGAATTAGATGCTTCTCATTTGCATCTCTTATAAAATGGTGCCTAATTTCTATGTGTTTAGTTCTCTGATGAAAAACAGGATTTTTAACAATAGAAATAGTACTTTGATTGTCAATGTAGATTTTAGTGTTCATAAAGTTAAACCCATAATCCAACATCTGATTTTGAATCCAAAGTATCTGACCACAACAATTAGCAGCAGCCACATATTCTGCTTTAGTAGTAGAAGTAGCCACAATGGTTTGTTTCTTGCACTGCCAAGAGATGAGTCTTCTACCAAGAAATTGACAACCTCCTGTTGTGGATTTCCTATCCAAATTGGCTCCAGCATAATCACTATCACTGTAAGCTTCCAACACAAATGGTGAATCCCTTGGGGTACCAAAGGCCTAGTTTGGGTTGGCCCTTTATGTACATGAAAATTTTCTTCACATCATTAAGGTGGGAAGTCAGTGGAGTGACTTGATGTCTTGAACAAGCACTGGCAGCAAAGGTAATGTCAGGCCTAGAAGCTGTGAGATACATGAGTGATCCAATCATGGACCTATAAAGATGAACATTCACAGCCTCATCTTGCTCATTTGGATTCTTAAGCTTGGGTGGTTCATATGGAGTGGTAGCAGTCCTCAAAAGTTCAAAGTCAAACTTTTTCAAAATATCTTTAACATACTTCTCCTGATGAATAAAGATTCCTTCAGGTTGTTGTTTGACTTGCAGCCCTAAGAAAAAGGTTAACTCCCCCATTGCACTCATTTGAAATTCACCTTTCATCAATTCTTCAAATTCCCTGCACCATGCCTCCTTTGTGGATCCAAAGATAATGTCATCCACATATACTTGTACTAAAATAATGTCCCTGGAGTTTTTCTTAATAAAGAGGGTCTTATCAATAGCTCCTCTTCTGTATCCATGCTCCAATAGAAATGTAGACAATCTAGCATACCATGCTCTTGGTGCTTGGTGAAGTCCATAAAGTGCTTTGACAACTTTGTAAACCTTCTTAGGATGATGGGGGTCTTCAAAGCCCTGTGGTTGAGTAACATATACCTCCTCTTCAATTTTTCCATAGAGAAAGGCACTCTCGACATCCATCTGATAGACCTTAAACCCCATAAATGAGGCAAAGGCTAAAAATAGTCTAATGGCCTCAACCCTAGCAACAGGTGCAAAGACCTCAGTGTAGTCAATCCCTTCTTCTTGTCTGAAACCTTGAGCCACCAATCTTGCTTTATTTCTTACCACAATACCTCTGGCATCCCTCTTGCATTTTAAGATCCACTTGGTCCCAATTGCAATATTCCCTGCAGGCAGATCAACAAGTACCCAAACATCTTGATTCTTGAATTGTTGCATCTCTTCCTGCATAGCTTCAACCCAACTAGGCTCACTCAAAGCCTGTTTAATGCTTGTGGGTTCAACTTGAGACAAGAAACAAGTAAATAAACAATGCTTCTGATCTATGTGATTGTCTCTCTTCTGAGTGGATACATAAGTCAAAAATGCACATTGCCCAAACTTGGTATTCTTAATAGCACTCCTAGTGAGTACCATAGCATTTGGATCACCAAGTATATTATCTTGTAGATGTATGGTGTTGATCCTTTTAATTGTAACAGGATTAACATCAATGGAGGTATCAAGATTGGTTAAAGTAGGAGCAAAGTCTTCATCATAAGAAGCTGATTGAAAAATGCCAGCACTTTGCTCAACATTAGCAAGATCTGAGGGAGTAGGAAACCTGCCATAAGGTTCATCTAAACTTGTGGAAACTTCAGTGGAAACAGGAACTGCAGCAGAATTGCCTTCAGCAGAATCTCCATCAGCAGAATCAACAACTGCATCAGCTGATGCATCAGCAGAACTAGGTTTTCTGCTTTCTTCAACAGCAGCTTGTTTTAAGAGGGCTTCAGTGTCTTGAACAAATTCAAGACCAAGTCTTTTAGCTTCCTCAGTAGCTGCATGTTCTTGCTTTTTGAGTCTAGCAAGATCTTCTGCTTAAGTTAAGTTTTCCACATCATCAGCAGATTTGGCATCAAAGGCTTCTTTGGTAGGAGGATCTGCTATCTGGAGTGGTAGAGTTGTTACAACATTAGTGGGTTCATCACATTCTGAATCACTGTCTGAATCATCCTTTAGTGTACCTGCATTATTAGAAGATGACACTTGTATACCTACAGATGGGTTAGATGTGTGTCTAGCATACCCCAAATAATCAGTAAGGTAATCAAGGTCAAAATACCATTCATGACCCTTGCCCTGAACATTTACATTGTCCTCCAGAAATTTCAGGCTAAGAGTCTCTTCTATCTTCTTTGCAGCTAAATTATAGACCCTATAAGCCTTGCTATGAGCTGAATAACCAACAATATATCCTTCAGCAGCTTTTGCTTCAAATTTGCCTAGGTGATCACTTGTATTAAGAATGGTCACTTGACAACCAAAAGGTTTCAAGTGTTCAATGGTAGGCTTCTTCCCTGTCAATAGTTCATAGGGTGTCTTATTATGAGGTCTAGTGATCAACACCCTATTCAATACATAACAAGCAGTACCAACTGCCTCAGTCCAAAACATAGTGGGAAGCTTAGAGTCAACAAGCATAGATCTTGCAGCCTCTATAAGGGTTCTATTCTTCCTTTCAGCAACTCCATTTTGTTGTGGAGTCCTAGGAGTGCTATAATCTCTTTTAATACCCTTTAAACCACAAAGTTCAATGAGATTGGCATTTTTGAACTCTGTCCCATTGTCACACCTTATACCTTTAATCTTCTTGTTAAGTTGATTTTCAGCTAGAGCCATAAATTCTTTGAGTGCCTGAAAGGTTTGATCTTTAGTCACTAAGAAAAATGTCCAACTGAATCTGCTGAAAGCATCAGTGATCACCAAACAGAAGTACTTATGATCAATACTCCTGATGGATGTAGGACCAAAAAGATCCATGTGGAGCAGCTGCAATGGTTCTGAGATTGTGCTCACAGTAGTAATGGCCTTATAAGAAGCTTTCTGTTGCTTTCCCTTGTTACAAGCCACACAATTATGCTCATTGGTGAAGATCTTGGAAGGAAGTCCATGAACAAGTCCATCTTTAGCAAGTTTGTTGATGACTTTAAAATTAACATGTACCATCCTCCTATGCCATTTTGTAGATTCATCTAAGGATGCTTTAGCCACCAAGCATGTGAGATCACCTTCTGGCTTGACATCATTCAAGTCAAAGGTATAAAGATTATGGTTTCTTGGAGCCTTAAGTAACACATGATTGTCATCAGGCATTTGGAATTCAGGTGAAAGAATGAAACAACCATCTTCAGTGAAAAGCACAGGAAGCTTTTTGTCACAAATTTGTGAGACTGAGAACAAATTGAATCCTTGTAGCTCCTTCACAAAGTAGACATTCTCAAAATCCACCTTTGGAGTTCTAATGGTTCCTTTGCCAGTAATCCTTCCTACTCCACTTCCAAACCTCACAATGCCTCCATTAAAAGGCACAAAGTCATGCAGTTTCTCTTCATTACCAGACATGTTTCTTGAACAGCCACTATCAACAATACCTAAGTCTTTATTAAGAAGAGGATGTTCCTACAACAAAGAAAGTTAATATACAACAACAACAAGTATTAAGAGACTTAAGTCATGAAAGACTTGAGCCTGCCCTGTGGATCATTCTAATGAACCCAAGATGATGAGTTAGATCCACAATTGTTCCTGGATTCCCTGTAGTTAAATGGTCTTTTATATATCCAAGAACAATCTGCTGCGGACTTTTCAGCAGAATCCCAATTACCCCTTCCCATACACATTTGGTCAGTATATTCATACCAATGATTAACACCATTAAATGGTTGAGATCCATGTCTATTTCTATTGGTATTCATATATCTATTATTAAAAATAGACCTATTGGAATAAACAGACCACTCAGCAGGAGTGGAATACATTCTGCTGACATGATACTTAGCCTGTGGAGCTACTGAGGGTTTGGTACAGGTATTAGTCCACTTTTGTCTAGGTCTATTATTAACAACAGAAACACCCATCCTCTTTTCATGAAAATCACAATCCTTAATTAAATGCAACTTGCTACCACAAACAAAACACTTCTTTTTCTTAAAAGATTTATTAAATCCAAAAGATGTCTTATTAAACATAGAATTATTCAAACAAACATCAGAAACAGAATTGTTTTGTAAACACTGAAAGGAATTGTTTTCATAAGAAGTAAATAACAAGTCTTCAGAAGAGGCTGGTTGATTAAGAACTTCATCAGCAGCAACTTCAGAGTCCACAGACTTGTAAGATGACTTGTCAGAAATCTTTATTGAGGACTTGGGTGAGTCTGACTTGGTCTTGGAATCACAGCTGGCATAACTAGAGGTCTCTGAGGTCTTGTCCCTGAAAGAACAAGAGACATAATTGTTAGAATCATTACTAGATATACTTCTAGTGTTAGGGGAGTCATTGATCCTAATGCCAGTGGTTTCCATTGATGCTGGTAAGTCATCCTTATGGGATGTGGGCTTAGGGGTTTCTATGGATGGAGAGACTTCATAAGCTTCTTTTAGAGTTGTATATTTAGAATCACAATCACAAGCACAAGTAGATACCTGAGGAGAGATTCCCATGAGACCAAAGCTATCATCACAACTAGCCATGCAGGAGATTTTAGGAGAGCTGCTTGTATCATCATCATGCTCATTCCAGTCCACACTAGTATCTATAGCTGCTTGTATCATCATCATCATCATGCTTCTACTTCTTTCTTCTTGTATGCTGAATACCTGGTACTGGCTTCACCCTTCTTGGTTGTGCATTCTCTTGCAAAGTGACCAATTTCTCTACAAGCATAACACTTCACCTTCCTTCTATCAAACCTAGCTGCATCTCTTCCATCAACATTGAGCTTTTTACCAACCTTTTGCTCAAATCTTCTAACCTTGAGAGAGAGCATAGCCATTTGCCACTTTAAGTCCAATTCTTCCAAAGCAAGTTCATCAATTTGCTCAAAGTCTTCATAAGCTATTTGTTGCTGTTTATCACCTTCAACAACAAATGAATGAAGTACATCTTCCATCACATTGCTAATCTTTGGATGAGTTATTGGATTAGCACTTGAAAAAGACAAAGTGGTCATTGGAAGACTTTGGCTTGGAGTGGATGGACTTGTGTAAACCTGAGGTGCTGGGGATGGACTTGTGTAGGTATGTGGCATGTAGTTTGAGTTAGAACTGACAAATGCAGATTGTGAAGGAGTTGCTGCATATGGAGAGAATCCCTTTATGTCACCTTCCAAAGCTCTGAGTTTGTTGTACAAGTCATCAAAGCTGAGGCAGTCCAAGCCACCTTTGGTTTTCAATGATATACTCACTTGAGACCATGAGGGAGGTAAGGCACTTAAGAACCTGGAATTCACCTCCTCATTGTCAGGTCTAGCCAGAAGCTGATTCAAGTGACTCAGAATCTTTTGAAACCTGTCATAACCTTTGTGGAGACCTTCCTCTTCAGTAATCTTGAATTCTTAGAACTCCATCTTCAACATACTCTTTCTCATCCGCTTTGATTCTTCATTCCCACCAAATCTAGCTTTTATGACCCACCAGATTTCTCTTGGATCAGTCATGGAATGAAAATCTCCCATGTCGTCATCAGGGATTGCCTGCAGCAATATGGTTCTTGCTTTGTTCTCCTTTTGAATAGCAAGAATCTCTTCAGCAGAAACAGGTTCCAAAATTGTAACTTTCCCATTAGCATCAACACTTTACTTTTTAGGACGACAACCATTGAGAATAACATTCCAGAGGTTATAGTCCACACTTGCAATCCAGTTCTGCATCTTCATGGCCCAGATTTCATACTCATCCTCCCTAAGAAAAGGAAGTTTTGCATTGCTGTTGGAGAAGCCCACCTGTTGTAGTTGTTGAGTAAGAGAGCCTGCTTCAGAGAGAGCAACATCACCGCCTGGTTTGTCTGCCATTGGTACTGATTGAATAGTTATGTGATTGTGTAGAGGGTACAGAGAGTATCTAGTGGCTCTGATACCACTTGTAGGGATCTATACCTTGATAGATCACGAGCCAATAGATCGTTAGTCAACTAATGTAATCACTAGCTAGACAAAGTTAGATAATCTTTGTGAGCTTGTAATTATGAGGAATATAAAAACAAACTTATACTAAACTTGATCCTCTATGGATCGATAAACTAATAATATTAATGAAACTCGTACTAAAAACTTGTACCTATTACAATGATCTAGGGTACCTTATATACTAGTGGAAACCCTAACCTTTCTTACAAGAAACGAATAATAATAAACCAATAAAAGATATTATACATATCTTGTCCTAAAATACATAAGTTATATCCACGGTTAAACTCTATCCGTAGGATCTATATTTGTCCGCAGGAACCAGTCATCAGCAGAAAGTCACTAAGCCTTTCGCAGGAACCTGTCAGTAGTATCAATCAGTAGTATCTTCAATAATTCCTTACAACTTTTCATTTAGGTGCTTTGGATCTTGACTTGGAGCTATTGGAGAATAGGCCTACTGACCTTACTGATACTAGTACAGAGGCTCCAAAATCACACCATAAGGCATGGACAAGGTCTAACAGACTCTGCTTGAACTTTATGCGGATGGCAATTGCCAACAACATTAAGTCGTCTCTTCATGGCATAGAGAATCAGAATGCTAAAGATTTTCTTAAGCTTGTAGAGGAGAAGTCTTCGTTTCTGCTAACAAAGCAATATTAGTGACACTTATGGCTGAACTTACCACCATGAAATTTGATGGTGCAAAGAGTATGCAGCAACATGTCCTTGACATGACCAATATTGCACCAAGACATAAGACGCTGGGTATGAATGTGGATGACTCTTTCTTGGTGCAATTCATAATGAATTCACTTCCTTCTGAATGTGGATCGTTTCACATCAATTATAACACAATAAAGGATAAGTGGAATATTGATGAACTATCCAGTAAGCTTATTCAAGAGGAAGCAAGACTAAAGAAGCAAAGAGTTCACTCCGTTAACCTGGTGAATCAAGAAGTTGATAAGAAGCTCAAACCAAAACCCAAGAACTTAAAGAAGAAATAACAAGCTACAACTTCAAAGGTTGCTAATGGTTAAAAGAAGGAACAAAGCGACAACAAATGCAATTTTTGCAGGAAAGAGGGACATTTCCAAAAGGATTGTCCTAAGCGTAAGGCATGGTTTGAACAGAAAGGTATACATTATGTTTCTGTATGCTTTGAATCAAACTTGTCTGAAGTTCCTTCTAATATTTGGTGGTTTGATTCTGATGCTACTACTCATGTTTCCAATACTATGCAGGGATTCCTTACAATCCAAACCACAAGCCCAACTAATAACTTTCTCTTTATGGGGAACCGAATGAAGGCTCTCATTGAAGGCATAAGGACTTACAGACTAAAGTTAGATACCAGGTTTGACTTGGATCTAATGAATACTCTATGTACCTTCATTTTCTAGAAATTTAATTTCTGTTTCGAGACTTGATATTAGTGGGTACACTTTTGGTGGTGAAAATGGTCGTTTTAATTTATATAAGGTTATGGTAGTCTTATTGATAATTTATATAAATTGAAACAAGACGATGTTTTTTTCTGAATCTCTGTTTACTGTTGATCATAATGTTGGAATGAAACAGATGAGGCGAAAAATGAACCGTTTTTAAGAGATCATTTAAGCCCGAATTCGAGATTATTTGATCAAATATTGCCCTAAATCGTTCCTTTTGTCATTTTAGGTACTTTTGGAGAGAAATCTGGAAAAGGAAGCATTTTGGACGTTTTTGGAGCATAAAAGTGAAGAAAGCGGCAAATTCTTAATTTTCCTTGCTGGGAACAGTACCTGACGGCATCACAACTTCCTTAATGACGGCGTCAAGAGTTACAAAAGAGGTGAAAGTGGAAGATACATGTGACGGTCCAGAGGATTTTTACCTATAGGAGATGACGGCATCACCTAGGCCGTCATGGTCCATTTGTTAGTGACAGCCCAGAAGAAATTCCTACATGACGACGTCAAAATCAGATCTAGCCAATACGATTTATACTAAGACGGCGAGTTGACAGCGTCACAAATTCCTTCTTGAAGCCGTCACCCTGTAAAATCTATATATAGTTTTCCAAATTTCATTCATTAGTGTGCAACTTTGAGGGAAAAACCCTAGGTCAAATTTTCCATCTTTTTCAAGGGTTTCAACCCTTTGAATCTTTCATGTTCAATTAGAGATAAGTACTCTTTCAAATCAATCAATATGTCTATGTGTTGTTTGATAATATCTTACGCTTGTCTTCTATTTAACATGCTAGGCTAGATTTCTTTGTGTTTGCTTAGATGTAGTGAAACCTAGATATTGATTATGGGTTGATTGCTTGTTTATAATTGTTGCGGATGATTGTATCTGATGTTAGGCTTAACAAAACTGGCAGACTTGCATTGGTAACTTGCTTGAAAGTCTTAAGAAACATGATTAGAGGTGTACTACGATATTTGGTTGTATTTAATGCGTAGGAGAATTCTAATGATCCCATGTTAGGAGCGTCTAACGGCTCGACATAGGAGTGAAGTAGGATCCTATAGAGTTAGGGAATATTGTACACGGCCCTACGACTAGTATTAAGGAATATGACCCGTCATCCATGCAATTGTAACAAGTAATTAACTTGTAAAAGATATCTAGGGGGTAATGAAATCTATGTAAACACTATTTTCCTCATTATTGTCACCACCACACTAGTATAATAGTTTTGTTTTCATTTCTTTTATTTTATTTTGATTTCATCTTTAGATAAATTGGGTTAGTTGGCTAGCAACTAATTCCGCCCACTCCTTCAAAACCCAAGATTTTTACTTGCTTTTATAAAATATAAAAATACAAAAAGAATCATCCCTCACCTCTAGACTTAGTTTAGGAGACTTTCTAATCCTAGCGACACTATTCCTGAGTTGAACGATCAATCCCCTGGTACTTATCACTATACTATACTACAACGATCAGGTACACTGCCTGGTGGGGGTTGTAAGCTTCGCGAGATCCCTCAAGAGGTAAAACCTTTTGTGAGGGTGCAATTCCCACGCATCAAGTTTTTGATGCCGCAGCCCGGGGAATAGTTATTGTCTAGGTTAGGATTTATTTTTATTAGGTCTACTTGCTAGATTCCATAATAGTAAGATTTTATTTTTATTTTCTAGGTTTTCTTTAGTCTATCTCATTTCTTCGTGTCTTTGTTCATAACCTTTAACATCCGACATCATGGAAGGTGGTAACATCTTTGAACCCATCAACCCACCACAACAAAACCACCCACAAAACCCACCACTAGCAAACCAACCTCCTAGGCCCCGAACTTTAGGAGAGTACTCCCGACCTAGCCACCAAGGCTATCGAAACCCTATTGAGCTCACTCAAGGAGCCAATGTGTCCCCCTTGCGATCCGATAGTATCCGGTTGGTGCAAAGCGGATGTGCATTCCATGGACTTCGTTCCGAAGATCCTAACCAACATCTCAAGGATTTCCTTAAAATCGTAGATTCCATAGACCTTGATGTTGTAACTAGAGAGACGACCCGATTATGCCTATTCCAATTCTCTCTACGTAATCAAGCTAGTCAATGGCTTGAACGTTTACTCGCAAGATCCATCACCTCTTGGGATGATCTCACCACTCGTTTCCTTGCTCAATTTTTCCCATCGGGGAAAACTGCGATTCTTAGAAATGATATCTTGATGTTCCAACAACGTCAAGGTGAAACCTTCTATGAAGCATGGACTCATTTCAAGGACTTACTCCAAAAAGTCCCTCATCATGGTATAAATCTATGGCTATTAGTTCAAATCTTCTATGACCATGTCGACTTTCACACCTAACGTACCATTGATCGAGCTGCCGGGGACAGGTTGCATGATAGAAACGCCGAAGAATCTTGGGAGATTATTGATGAGCTTGCCTTCAACAATCAAGAGTTATGGGAAGTTACCCATGTTATAAACTCGGCAATCAACGCAATCTCGACGCCTGGGGAAACCAATCAAATCTCCGAAGAACTCCTTTGCAAACTTGAGACAAAGGTTGACTATCTCATGGAAAAACAAAAGAGACCTTTAAGTCCTAAACGGGCAACAGTCAATTCGGTCTTAAAAACGATTCCGACACCGCTGTCTGAGTCTCCCTCTAGAGAGAATGTAGAAACCTTTCAAAATTATACTCCACCTTATTCACCTCCTCAAAGCCTTAGCCCGAAATTCGAAGCTCGAATGAGAGAGTACATGGCAACCCATTCTGAGCGGCTTACTAAATTCGAGGAAGCTATTTATAAACAAAAAGAGGAGATGCAAGAGAAAATGAAGGAGATGATGAGCCTAGTGGAGGAATACACAAACCAAAAGACCCCAGAAATGATGTTACTAAGAAAAGAAAGCGCTACCCCCACTACCCGATTTGTTAATTCTATCACAATTGTCCACGAGGATAATGTCACACCCCCAAAATCGGGTCCAGCGGAAGCATACAGGAAGCTGGGGTGTAACTCAATTGGTATTACAACACAAATTCAAAAATGGTTTTCACTTGAATCATTTAGAATAAAATAGTTTAATCAAAATGTTGAATTTACACTGTTAAATGTAGTGCGGAAGTAGGCCCTTAAAATAGTTTAAAACGGTCCCCAAATGAATAATCAGAGTCTTCTATGACCATGCCATGCCCTGCCAAAACCTCCTGTAGCGTGCCATTGCTTAATACCTGAAAATACATGCTAAAGTGTCAACACGAGGTTGGTGAGTTCATAGAGTCTTGTAAAAAAGAATGTTATGCATATGAATGAAGATTTCCCAGCAAAGGCCTCGTAAATCCACTCAGTTACAAGTCCCGCCATAAGAGACTTGTAACTTGTGTGTTTACGACCTACTGCCAAATATGATCTATGTGAACAAAAGTAATACTTGTATTTAAATTCCAAGGTAAATATAGCAAAACGGCTATATAAATAATTCAAATAATGAGGTCATATGGTAAATCAGTCAAGTAAGGAAACAGCAATATTACGTTTGACATCACAGCCAAGTGGGGAATACCACAATATTACGTTTGACATCACAGCCAAGTGAGTAATACCACAATACGTTTGACATCACAGCCAAGTGGGGAAACCACAATATTGCATTTGACATCACAGCCAAGTAGGGAAACCACAATACTACATTTGACATATTTGAACAATTGGTGACCATGAGGTCATATAAACAAGGATGATCAATCTCATGAAATATAGGTAATCAAACATACCAATGAAATGCAGGTGATTAAAGATACAAAAGAAATACATGTAATCAAACATACCAATGAAATGCAGGTGATCAAACATATATTTAGGTAAAGCTGAAACTATTCGAGTAATCAACCATGTAAAGCAAGTAATGCGTTTATGTAAAACGAGCATGTATTCTCCCCAAAAGAGTTTACAAAACAATTAAAAGAGTAGGGGCTATGACTCACCTTGTGCGATAGCTACGATGACAAAAGTGGATACACTAAAAATGAGGTACGATCTCTAACCGTAACCTAATATGAATGATATGGTCTAATGTAAGAAATGAAATGATGCTACACATGTAAATACGTATGTTATCGATACCACTCGTTAGTTTTGAAAATAACGTTTATCATCGAAAAATTCGTTTTTGACGTCTCGTTAGGTTAATAAATACTTTCCATGTAAATACGTTGAAACAGTTCTCCACGATCCTCGTTTGGTGTTTTATCGGTAAATATAGTATTTTCATCGTAAAAATGACACTTTTCATAACTTGAAAATATGACCAAAATGGTCTCGCAAAACTAGTCGCGAAATAGTGAATATTAAGATATAGGAAAGAAGCTCAGTAGTTTTGAGAAGATTTTCACCATATATAAAAAGTCACAGAACTGAAGTTTGTCCATACGGGTCTCGATCATAAAGGAAAATAGCCGTCAAGTGAGGTGTTTGGGCTGTTTTGGCAGATTCTGGGCAGTTTTCGGGAAAGTTTGAAAGACCATAAGTTATTCGTTATAAATCCGTTTGACAAACGGTTGGATGATTTGAAAACTAGGCTGCTAACTTTTTGTCCTTTATGTAAATTTTGCAGAAATGAGTTTATCAATGAGTAAATTGGCTCTCAACCTGGTCACTTGGCGAAATGGTTAATACTTGGAAAATTTTCTAAGTGTTTTGCTAAAGCAAAAATATTAAAATCGTCTAAGTTCAAACGCTTGTATCTTTTTCGTTATAAGCTTGTTTTCTACGTTCTTTATATCCCCGGAATCGCATTGACATATACTAATATATTTTTGATAGTTCGGTTCCTCTAGGTTACGTCTAACGCCTCGATCTTACCCATAAAAATCGTGTGACAGCTTACTATTTTTAGAAAATAATAGTTTTCGTCGTTAAACTTGCAAAAATCATATCTCTTTCGTTATAAACCCGTTTTAATCCGTTCTTTCGCCCACGGCTTCGTTTTTGAATGTATTTTCTAAATCTTTGGCCAAAAAGTACACCCAACCCCCAGGATTTCTCACGTTTTACAAATAGGGACAGTAGGTATTTTTCTTGTTCAATACTTGGTTTCCAAGTTACTAACTTGTATAAAAACCTTCCAAACAACTTCAATACAACCCTTAAACTACCATACACCTTCTTAGGGTGTCATGGGGTCCTAAACTTCATAAAACATGGTAGGATTTCAAGGGATGATCATAGGTTATTAAAAATCTCATATAACTTAAAATACTCGTAAAAGTGGATAAATACATAAGTATATGAGCATGTTTACTAATAAATCATGAAAATACATCATGTTATTAATCAAATGAGAGTATAAAAAGATCAAAAACTTTACTTGTAACTTACTTGATGTTTGAAGAGGATTAGTGATAGATTACTTAGTTAAACTTCAAGGTTTCATCCTAAACTTTAACTAGATTACTAGATAACCTTGTAAACACTTTGATTCTTGAAAAATATGGATCCCCCATGAAGGTTGCTGCTGCCGTGAGTTTCTAGAAGAGAAAAGAGATTGATTTTTGTGATAAAAATGAATTATTAGCTAGTTATTTCCTTATATAGTCCAAGGGCATTTTGGTAATTTTATCAAAAGGGCATAATTGTAATTTCAGTAACAATTGAAAGTATCTAGATATTTGTTAGATATTTAGGATGAGTATGAATGAAGTTTGATAATATCTCGTTCATAGAGTCAGCTTTGGTTCCGATAATCGCTAAACGTAAATTGTTAAGTCGCGAAACGTAAATCCGGGTATCGTAAAAATATGAAACTTGAAAGAATGACTAAACTTGTCAAAATACTCCATAATAAAATATAAAATGAATGGTAAGTTCCATCGGGTTGCTTAAACGCTGTTAAAACTAGAAACGCGGGTTTAAAACGCGTAATTCGCATAAAACGCTGAACTGAAAAACGTAAAATTCCAAAACTTTTAGAATTGTCGTAAAATGAGAGAAAATCATATTTCTATCGTTTATATTGTTTTATGGACATATCAGGATGCTGGAACGACGTTTAAACCCAAAAGTAAATCTCGGACACGGCTTCGTGATTTTTGCTAAAATGATCCGATGAGTGCCAAACTCTCGGATTATCATTAAAATAGTTTAACTTACGAGAATATGAAATAAAAATTTCAGAAATGAATACTGAAAATGAATAGTAATAGTGAATAGTAGAAATGAATAGTAATTTCCCGAGATGAATTATGAAATTTCGACATTTGAAAAGGACATGAAATTACGAGTTGTGACATTCTTCCCCTCTAAAAGGAACTTCGTCCCGAAGTTCAGTTTGTGTTGGTCTCTAGAGTGTTATTGGTGAAAAGATGATAATATTCGAGAATTCCAGCGAACTTTCACGATAGGAATTCGACTTCGCTTCAACTGTTCGACCTTGCAGTCCATGATTTCTATTGGTGCTCCTACAAGGTTTTGGTTTGTCATTGGGTTGGATTCCTTCCAATGGAATCATGAGTGACTAATCTAAAAGATATTTCCTTGAGATTTGGAAAACGTGAAACATGTTTGTGTAACCTACTGTTCTCTAACAAGGCTCAAGTCTGACGGCCACTAGGCCTACTTTGTCTGAAATATTAAATAGTTCAGTGTATATCGGGTTTAACTTTCTGAATTTTTCTGAATGGTAACATGCCTTTCCTAGGCAAAATCTTTCAACATAACCCTGCCACCAACTTGAAATTCTAAGGGTTTACAATTTATCGAACATGTAACTGATTCTTAATTTGTAGGAAATTCCAGGTTATTTCATGAATGCTTACTAGACTAGGGAGTTGGGCTTTTCTAAATTTTGATCCGTCAATGGATGTTGGCACTTCGACCATAGAGTGCTTCAAATGGTGTAGTCTCGAAGCTAGTGTGGTAACTATGGTTGTAAAAGAATCTGATTTATGGCAAATGGTTAACCCAACTATTTTTAGAGTCAATCACTCATGCACTGAGCATATCTCCCTATGTTTGAATCGTTCTCTAATTTCTGACCATTGGTCTGCAGATGATAGGTGGTGTAGTTCCAAAGGGATCTTAATGAAATCGATAGGAGTTTGCGGTGATAAAAGATAGAATATTCATTAGATCGGAATTCGTTAATAGTACATGAAACTTATACGATAGAACGTAGAATTAAACACAAAAGAAATACAACACTAGAGAGTTAAGGCTTTGGTTATCTTGTTCCTTAGCTCCGGGCAGTCCTTTCTGAGATGCCCTAAGTTTCCACATTTGAAGCAACTTCCTGGAATCCTTTGATTTGTGGGTTTCCTGCAGTCCTTAGTTAGATGACCCTGCTTCTTGCATATTCCATACAGTCCACTGCAATGATCTAAGTGATGGAGATTACACATGTTGCAGTAAGGTAAATTTCCAGTATATCTTTTCTTTGTGCGTGGTCCTGCAGCATAAGCTCTAAACACTTCTTATCCTTTGTTTGGCTGCCATACTTGATCGTTTCCTTGGTTGTCATCCCTTTTCCTCTTGTTTTCGTTGTTGTTGTTGACAGTAGTTTCTTGCTTCATCACTTGAGCCATAAACTTTTGAGACATTCTGATAGCTTCCTCCAGCGTGTGTGGTTTAGAGGCAATTACGTTCCCACTGATGTTGTGCGGTAGTCCACCGATGAAATTTTCTAGCAGCTTTTCATTATCTGGAACCATAGTTGGACATAGCACAGCCAACTCCTGAAACCTTCGGATATATGCTTCAATATCATTTCCTGCTGTCACTAGCTCATAAAACTCCATTTCCAACTTCTTCACTTCGTTACGAGGGCAAAACTTCTTAGTCATCAATTTTTGGAATTGATCCCAGGTAAGCTTGTAGGCATTTTCCATACCAATCGGTTGGGCATAAGAATTCCACCATGACATAGCTTCATCCAAAAGCATACCAGTAGCGAATTTTACCTTGCTGACATCAGGACAGTTGCACATGAGGAACACATTCTCAGTCTTTTCGAACCAGCGAATCAAAGCAACCGCTCCTTCAGTGCCCTTAAACTTGATGGGATCACCAATCTTAAAATTTTTCCAAGTACATTCACGTCTATTATCGGATTGTCCATTTGTCCTTGTCTGTAAAGCGGTTTCAGCATCCCTTGCAGCTACTTCAGCTCTCTCGATCTCTAGAGCTTCGGCTATACTATCCTTAACAAGTTTCTGAATAGCAGCAGGTGTCATAGTTGGAGTAGCTTTAGCTTTCCCTGGCGGCATAGTTCTTCAAAACTAGAAAAGAGGGGTGAAACATAAATAAGACGTTTCCTAGGGAGGTCATTGACAATATCCAATTATCAATATTGGGAGTAGTGAGTGATAAGTGACATCGGAATCCATAGAGTGTTAGCTAATTCCTTATATATATGGGGATGGGGAAGGGAAATAATAATGATGGCGAGAAGGGAAGAGACTGTGACAACTGTGACAAAACGAGATTTGTGATAAAAGAAAATACTGTGATATAAGTGTATCGTGCATAAAGGTGAAGATTCATGAAATGAAATGACCAGTTGACGTGCTTCCAATCGGTGATTCACGAAGTGATATAAAGTATGAATGTTCTGACAATGAGGGTATACACACACATAAATGAAACAATTGGAAATTGGGTAGAGAATTCAATCCAGACAAAATTTTATTATAACCATTCTCAGTGTTGCAAAATTCATTTCTGAGTCGGATATAGGTGGTCAGCCTATGTCCTACTATCCCGGGTCGAATATAAATGACCAGTCTATATTCTACCGAGGTTCCATGAATTTTGAAATACTCAGCTCAGTTATACTAATACCATGTCCTTCACAAATACCAAGACGTTCTGAAAGACAAAAGCAAGTGACCAAACTCGAAGTCAAATGATGAAACTATGCAAGGAAAACATAATGCGGTGACATATATGATACATGAGCATGCTTATATGAAAGACAATTATAGTAATCAACTAGAATAAATGAATATAATATACCAGATAATGAGATACAAATCTCATCACCTATGTCAGCAACTAACCACAAATGAGGCTTCAGCTTGGCAGGCAGGTACGTGACGGTCATAGGGTTAAGTTTTCTTGAAAGTAGCTATAGTCTAGGTTTTAAAAACACTTAGTTCGCTATAGCCAAAGCTCTGATACCAATCTGTCACACCCCCAAAATCGGGTCCAGTGGAAGCATACAGGAAGCTGGGGTGTAACTCAATTGGTATTACAACACAAATTCAAAAATGGTTTTCACTTGAATCATTTAGAATAAAATAGTTTAATCAAAATGTTGAATTTACACTGTTAAATGTAGTGCAGAAGTAGGCCCTTAAAATAGTTTAAAACGGTCCCCAAATGAATAATCAGAGTCTTCTATGACCATGCCATGCCCTGCCAAAACCTCCTGTAGCGTGCCATTGCTTAATACCTGAAAATACATGCTAAAGTGTCAACACGAGGTTGGTGAGTTCATAGAGTCTTGTAAAAAAGAATGTTATGCATATGAATGAAGATTTCCCAGCAAAGGCCTCGTAAATCCACTCAGTTACAAGTCCCGCCATAAGAGACTTGTAACCTGTGTGTTTACGACCCACTGCCAAATATGATCTATGTGAACAAAAGTAATACTTGTATTTAAATTCCAAGGTAAATATAGCAAAACGGCTATATAAATAATTCAGACAATGAGGCCATATGGTAAATCAGGCAAGTAAGGAAACAGCAATATTACGTTTGACATCACAGCCAAGTGGGGAATACCACAATATTACGTTTGACATCACAGCCAAGTGGGGAATACCACAATACGTTTGACATCACAGCCAAGTGGGGAAACAACAATATTACGTTTGACATCACTGCCAAGTGGGGAAACCACAATACTACATTTGACATATTTGAACAATTGGTGACCATGAGGTCATATAAACAAGGATGATCAATTCCATGAAATACAGGTAATCAAACATACCAATGAAATGCAGGTGATTAAACATACCAAAGAAATACAGGTAATCAAACATACCAATGAAATGCAGGTGATCAAACATATATTTAGGTAAAGCTGAAACTATTCGAGTAATCAACCATGTAAAGCAAGTAATGTGTTTAAGTAAAACGAGTATGTATTCTCCCCCAAAGAGTTTACAAAACAATTAAAAGAGTAGGGGCTATGACTCACCTGGTGCGATAGCTACGATGACAAAAGTGGATATACTGAAAATGAGGTACGATCTCTAACCGCAACCTAATATGAATGATATGGTCTAATGTAAGAAATGAAATGATGCTACACATGCAAATACGTATGTTATCGATACCACTCGTTTGTTTTGAAAATAACGTTTATCGTCGAAAAATACGTTATTGACGTCTCGTTAGGTTAATAAATACTTTCCATATAAATACGTTGAAACGGTTCTCCACGATCCTCGTTTGGTGTTTTATCGGTAAATATAGTATTTTCGTCGTAAAAATGACCTTTCATAACTTGATAATATGACCAAAATGGTCTCGCAAAACTAGTCGCGAAATAGTGAATATTAAGAGTTAGGAAAGAAGCTCAGTAGTTTTGAGAAGATTTTCACCATATCTAAAAAGTCACAGAACTGAAGTTTGTCCATACGGGTTTCGATCATAAAGGAAAATAGCCGTCAAGTGAGGTGCTTGGGCTGTTTTGGCAGATTCTGGGCAGTTTTCGGGAAAGTTTGAAAGACCATAAGTTATTCGTTATAAATCCATTTGACAAACGGTTGGATGTTTTGAAAACTAGGCTGGGTGAACTAACTTTTTGTCAATTATGTAAATTTTCCAGAAATGAGTTTATCAATGAGTAAATTGGCTCTCAACCTGGTCACTTGGCAAAATGGTTAATACTTGGAAAAGTTTCTAAGTGTTTCGCTGAAGCAAAAATATTAAAATCGTCTAAGTTCAAACGCTTGTATCTTTTTCGTTATAATCTCGTTTTCTACGTTCTTTATATCCCCGGAATCGTATTGACATATACTAATATATTTTTGATAGTTCGGTTCCTCTAGGTTACGTCTAACGCCTCGATCTTACCCATAAAAATCGTGTGACAGCTTACTATTTTTAGAAAATAATAGTTTTCGTCATTGAACTTGCAAAAATTTAAACCCGTTTTAATCCGTTCTTTCGCCCGCAGCTTCGTTTTTTAATGTATTTTCTAAATCTTTGGACAAAAAGTACAACTTCAATACAACCCTTAAACTACCATACACCTTCTTAGGGTGTCATGGGGTCCTAAACTTCATAAAACATGGTAGGATTTCAAGGGATGATCATAGGTTATTAAAAATCTCATAAAACTTAAAATACTTGTAAAAGTGGTATAAATACATAAGTATATGAGCATGTTTACTAATAAATCTTGAAAATACATCATGTTATTAATCAAATGAGAGTATAAAAAGATCAAAAACTTTACTTGTAACTTACTTGATGTTTGAAGAGGATTAGTGATAGATTACTTAGTTAAACTTCAAGGTTTCATCCTAAACTTTAACTAGATTACTAGATAACCTTGCAAACACTTTGATTCTTGAAAAATATGGATCCCCCATGAAGGTTGTTGCTGCCGTGAGTTTCTAGAAGAGAAAAGAGATTGATTTTTGTGATAAAAATGAATTATTAGCTAGTTATTTCCTTATATAGTCTAAGGGCATTTTGGTAATTTTATCAAAAGGGCATAATTGTAATTTCAGTGACAATTGAAAGTATCTAGATATTTGTTAGATATTTAGGATGAGTATGAAGGAAGTTTGATAATATCTCGTTCACGGAGTCAGTTTTGGTTCCGATAATCGCTAAACGTAAATTGTTAAGCCGCAAAACGTAAATCCGGATATCGTAAAAATATGAAACTTGAAAGAATGACTAAACTTGTCAAAATACTCCATAATAAAATATAAAATGAATGGTAAGTTCCATCGGGTTGCTTAAACGTTGTTAAAACTGGAAACGCGGGTTTAAAACGTGTAATTCGCGTAAAACGCTGAACTGGAAAACGTAAAATTCCAAAACTTTTAGAATTGTCGTAAAATGAGTGAAAATCATATTTCTATCGTTTATATTGTTTTATGGACATATCGGGATGCTGGAACGACATTTAAACCCAAAAGTAAATCTCGGACATGACTTCGTGATTTTTGCAGAAATGATCCGACGAGTGCCAAACTCTCAGATTACCATTAAAATAGTTTAACTTACGAGAATATGAAATAAAAATTTCAGAAATGAATAGTGAAAATAAATAGTAATAGTGAATAGTAGAAATAAATAGTAATTTTCTGAGATGAATTATGAAATTTCGACATTTGAAAAGGGCATGAAATTACGAGTTGTGACAGATAATGAGGAAAAAGAAACCCCTAGTGAACAAACCAATGAGGAATCGCCAAAATCCTAATCATTAGGTTACTACCTAAAACATGATATAAACGAGAACACCATAACAAATTGGATAAAGGGTGACGGGCGTAACCACTTCTCCAAACAAGTTTCAAAGAAGAAGAAAGAGGGGAAAGATGGGTATGATACATTGCCTGGGGGACCGGTATTCGAGAAGATACTTATAAAAAAAGTAGCTACTAAGCAGATGGCTTGTGGGAACTTTGAGATACCAGCCAGCATAGGGAATTTGCAATATCTGGATGCTTTCGCCGATCAAGGATCAGAAGTAAATCTTATGCCCCTAACTATTTACACCCAACTAACCACAAAAATGCCGGCCACCACCCGTGTTAGGCTATCCTTCACTGGTCACTCTTATGTATACCCTTTGGGAATTGCAGAGGATGTACTGGTCAATGTTGCAGGGTTCATGTATCCCGTCGATTTCATGATCATCGATGATAAAGGAGGTGGGTGCATGCCAATAATCCTTAGAGCACCATTCCTCACCACCGCTAGTGCTGTCATTAGGTATGAAAAAAGGGAAATCGAACTTAAATCAGGAAAAAGAAAGATTAGCCTTCCTATGACCCCACGATGTGTGCATGAAAGCCTGATGAAAAGAAAGCTCAAAAACAACATTGTTACATCGCCTACTCATGTTCAAGAAAAAAATCCTCGCATGGGAAACAAGAATCAAAAGCTACAAAGAAACTAAGCCTGAGAGAGGCAAAAGCTACAACAAAGTTCGTGTCAAGTTTGAATGTAGTCAACCAACAGAGAATCATGTACCATTTACAGAAGGAGACTTGGTACTCTTAAGGCATTCAGAGATAACAGTACCTCCCGATAAGCCAAGTCCCTGGTGGTATGGACCATTCACAATTGAAAGCATACGCCAAGATGGGGTAGCTACATTGAGCAGTAAAGGAGGAGGGGAGGTGACTGTGAATGTCGATCGATTGAAACACCACCACGAAGATAGTGAAGATCATAATTATATGGGATACGTCATATTAAGAGATGAGGTCACGTAATTACCCATGACCTTGAGTCTAGCCACAAGACTCGTAAATAAAGAAAAGCGCTTCTTGGGAGGCAACCCATGTTTTGTGTGTTTTTATTTGTTTGATTTGTTTGATTGTTATTTGCTTCCGTATGCATGCTTTATTTTTATTGTTGGTAGATCATGTTTCGACTAAATTGTGAAAATGCTTTATTTTGTTGTTTAACTTCATCTTAACTTCATATAAAGGTATTTTGCAAAAGCTAAGTGTAAGGGGATGTTAGCATTAAAATATATATGTATAGAAGTGATGGTCACTCTCATATTGTAACTTTGTGTCGTTTGTTAATATTAGTAATAGTTTAGTCATTGAGCCTTGGACTTGGCAAGCTAATATGTTATGTGCTATGTTACAAAAGCCTTGTTTTATAATTCATGTAAACCAAGTCCAAGCCCAAGCCCATAGAAAGCTTATGTATGAAACTATAAAAGGCACCTTACCTCTCATTTGTAAGGTGTACTTGTGTGTGTATTTGTGTGTTTCTCTAATAATATTCTCTCTTCTTTCTTTCTCTACATTCTCTACTTTCTCTCTCTAACATACTTCACATATCAAGTCACCAAAGGCAATTGTATTTGATAAAGTTGTCATATTTTTGTTCTTACAAGTGGTATCAATCGCCTAACAATGATTTAGGAGGGTTAAGAGTTTGTTTTGTTTCGTTTTTTTTAAGCTTTATATCACGTTTTTTTTTAAAGTTCTTTACTTTTCTTGTTTTTCTTGGTTTTTAACACTTTTTTTATTACAAACTAGTGTTATAAACCTTTTCTAACAAGAAAGTTTCAATCTTTTATAAAATCACTAGCTTAAGAAATTCAATTTGGGTTTTTGTACTTGATTTCGAGATCTCAAAAAACTTTCATAAAAATCATCAAGTTTGAAACTTTCTTCAAGTTTTGGTGTTTTTTAGCCTAGAAGTACAAGAATCTTGGAATGCAAACGTCATTTGGGTGTGCTTTAAGCTTATTCACAAAACTGTCAACATTTCGAAATCACTACCATAATTTCGAAATCACATATTGACTGCTTTTCGAGAACACAAGAAACGACTTCTTTCGTGCTTACCGTTGGATACTCGGTATTTTCTCTCTTGTATAAGAAAGAAATTACTTCGACTTTTGGCTAAATTTCAAAATTGTATAATTTCGAGATTTCTTTGTGTGATTGGGTTTTCGAAAATATCAAAATTTTCGAGAACACTGCAAAATTTTTGAAAAAATCAAGATTTTCGAGAACACTGCAAAATTTTCGAAAAATCATAATTTTCGCAAACACTGCAAAGTTTCGAGATTACTCAAACTTTCGAGAACACACAAAGTTTCGCAATCAGAAGTTTCGCAATCCAAAAGTTTCGCAAATACAAAGTTTCCCAAATCCAAAGTTTCGAGAACACAGCAAAGTTTTGAGAATTTTGACAAAAGTGAAGTTTTTGACGATCAAACTTCAAACGGCCATAACTTTTGAACCGTAACTCCGTTTTCGACGAATCAGCTGTCAAAACGACCGTGAGACAGAGGAGAACGACACACTGAATGATTTATTGATTCAGGCGAAGTTTCGAGGCCTAAAAACGCTCCGAGAAGAAGTTATTGAGGTTTTAAGGTTTTAAGTCAAAATTTTCACCATAAAAACTTGCATCAACTCACTCTAAACACAACTCCTATTTCGTTGGAACGATCCAAGAATCAACTTTATCCATCTACACTTCATCAATGGCAACTCAGCAAGACATTCATGCAGCCGGTGCGGAAAACCGACCTCCAATGCTTGAAAAAGGTGGATATCTCCGATGGACAAGCCGCATGCTTCGTTACATCAAAACAAAGGATAACGGTCACCTTATGATCAAATCCATTGAAAACGGTCCATTTCAGCCAAGACAAGTTCAAATTCAAGGTAATCCAAACACAACACCTCCTACTGAACCATTAGTGCGTATACAAACAGAAGCAGATTACACTGATGAAGACAAGACGCAGATCAAAGCTGATGATATGGCAATGTATTTAATCCAACTTGGATTACCACGGGAGATCTTTGCTGCGGTCGACAGCTGTGAAACTGCTTATGCTATGTGGGAACGTGTAAGAAGGATATGTCATGGAACAGAAATTGGACAACAAGATGTTGAGAACAAACTTCTTACTGAATGGGAGAACTTTACATCCACTAAAGGTGAACAGATTGAATCATACTACACAAGGTTTTGCACGTTGATGAATGAGTTAATCAGAAACAAGTTGACACCTCGAACAATTGCAACAAACATCAAATTCGTAAACAACCTTCCAGAAGAATGGGGTCGTTATGTTACAATTGTTAATCAGACAAAGGACTTACATCAAGTGAATTATGATCAACTCTATGACTTTCTGAAGCAAAACCAAGCTGAGGCTAATGAAGTTAGGAAAGAAAGATTGGCAAAGAATCATGATCCTCTCGCACTAATTGCTAATACACCAACACCATTACAAGTGAACACTCAACAACCATCATCACCTATTCACAACTACATGCAACCATCATGCCTTCAACAACCAACACCGGTCTACCAACAACAATTCTACCCACAACAACAACAAGTTATTCCACAACAGCAATACCCACAATTCCAAGAACCGGAATTCACTGACAATGATGAAGTTAATGCAGCATTGACTCAAGCGTTTGCTTTTCTGTCAAAAACATTCCAAGGACGATATTCTACACCAACAAACAACAACCAAAGGATATCATCGAACACTCGCAACAAGCAGATTGCTCAGCCGAGTTTCAATATGAGCAACGGAGGCCAAATGGTTGGAGTTTATGGGAATCCGCAGGGATATCAGAATATGCAGAATGCAGGTCAGTTTGCAGGAAATCAATATGGTCAGTATGCAGGGAATCAGTTGGGTCAGTTTGTTGGAAATCAGAGGGGTCAGAATGTTGGTAATCAGGCAATGGGTAATCAGAATAGAAATGTTGCAACTCCAGTAGTTGGGAATTTGGGAAATGTGAATCAGGGTAATCCGGTAAAGTGTTTCAACTGCCAGGGTGTAGGTCATATGGCAAGGAACTGTCCTACTAAGACGAACAAGAAAGATCTAGAGTACTTGCAGAAAGCAGTGATGTTGGCACAAAAGGCAAAGGCAGGGTTTCAGTTGAATGCAGAGGAGAATGATTTTATGGCTCTTATGGATGACATGGAAGATAGAGAGGATATCGATGCGAATTGCATATTCATGGCGAATCTTCAGGAAGCTAAGTATGACAAGGATTTTGACACACTTCCTGTTTATGACACCAATGCACCATCTGAGGTATCAAACTTCAACACATGTCACAATAATGATATATTTGATATGTCTCCTCATGAGGAACAATATTCTGAGAAGCTAGCACCCACTTATGATACATACCTGGACACGCCAAGTAGTAGCAATACTCCTTCAGTGACTCCAGATGTGAATCATAATGGAGGCTTCATTTCACAGCATGTTGAGAATGATGAGGAAACACGTGCTTTGTTTGAATCATTATTGAATAATTGTCGTATTGAAATTGAGAATGTGCAAAAGGTCAATCAGGATGTTAAGGCCGCGAATGTTAAATTGACCGCTGAGCTTGAGAGTTACAAAGCAACCGTTAAAGCTTTTGAATTTCATAACAAAAGATTGTCTGAATTAGAAACTGGTTATCCAAATTCCGTTTCAAGGGAACAACAATTGCAACTCAAGTTTGATACACTTGATGTTAATTCTTTCAAAAAGATAAAATCTTTAAACACGGAAATTTCTGATTTACAAAACCAACTTTCTAAACAAAAAACAGCTTATACCAATCTTGAAAAAGAAAGGGATGAGTTGAAAAAGGACTTTGCAAAGAAAGAAGACAAACTTTTGGAAGAAATCGTAGAGTCAGAACACATGATTGCACATTTAGAAGAATTAGTGGTTAAGTCGGGTCAGTCGAGTCAAACAATGAAAATGATTTCAAATCAAACTAATCCGATTTACCATACGAAACATAAAATGGCTATTGGTAACAACACCCCTTGTAATCTCAAGAAATCTCAGCAAGAACAGAATGTTTTGTACGATGGTAATGTGATTTACACCAAACATGATCCTCCCGTCGTTCGGGATTCTGTGCTAACGATTGAACATGTCGAAGAGAGCATAAATAAAATGAAACAAAAGGATTTGAAACCCATTGATTACAACAAATTGAACAAACTTTCGGGAATCACTTTTGTTCCACAAACAGAACCATCCGCGTTTTCCATAAAACGACCATTTGCGAAATTCTTGTCTAAAAAGAAAGTTGTTTCCAAATCTCTTTCAAAAATGGAACAAATGTCCTCTAACAACACTTTTAATACAAGTGAGGCTAGAGAAATTCTTGATGACGTTAAAAAGAGAATTCAAGAACTTCAAAATATTGTTGCATCGAAAACTACCATCAATATTAACAACTGGCATTCTAGTTTTCATATCGAACAGAAAAAGGTGTTTCAAAACGAAATTACTATCCCACTGAATAACATCAGTGCAAGGGTAATCCATTTTGAACAAGCTTTCTTAAAATAAATGGCCGACTTTGTCAAGGACCACAAATCCCTGGTAAACGAAGCTAATGATACTCGTGAAAACATGAATGTTTTGGAAAACCTAAATGATTCTCTCTTAGAAGCTGTTATGACCACTGACATTATGTCCATCATTTTACAAACATATTCTGTTCAAGACGATGAACGACTAAGATCTGAGCCCTCCGCAATTGTTTCAAAATATGAAAATGCTCTTATAAAGCTTGAAAAAGAAAATGTGTCATATTTTAAACAACTTGATTGAAAAAAGGAAGAATGCAAGTATGACAAATTGTCGTATGAGCGTGACTTAAAGAACATGAAAGAGCAAAATGATCTTTTGAGGGCTCAGCTTGAAAGTCAAAAAGGAAAGGGTGAGGAAACTAAGTTTGCAAAACCATTGACTTCGGAGAAACCAAATGTTTCAAACACGGTTCAAAAACCAAAAATGTCAATTTCAAGGTTTGCTCCAAAAGTCGATGAGAAAAAGGGTTTGACAAAACCAGTCACTCCAACACCCTTGCCTAAGAAAAGTGAAAATGTTAAGATTGTTGATAAAGGAAAAGCAGTTGTCGAAACACCAAAAGTGATAGCACCTGGCCTTTTTAGGATTAGTCCCACTAGTGCGTCTGCCTCAACATCTAAGACAAATGACAAGTGCATAAAGGGTAATTCTAAAGAATCTAGGGATGCTAAAAAGGACAACAATATAAATCCTAATGTGTGTACCTTACCTTCTACAGGATTAGAAAGCACCTCTAGGAGCAGCAGACTAAAGCTTAGGAGTAATACAAGGAACAATAGAGTCTCGCCTGTTTCTAAGAGTAGTAGTAAGAATAAAGTTAAAGAAGTAGAAGAACACCCTAGGAATTTATCGCTTTGCAATAAGAGACATGTTTCATCTGAATGTAATGTCGAGCGTACTGTTTCTAATGCATGTAATGACTCTGTTTGTTTAATATGCAAGAAATGTTTAATTAATAATGTTCATGATGAGTGTGTTTCTAAGAATGTGAATGTTACGCCTGAACAGAAGAATGTTCCAAAAAGACCTAGTGCTAGATCCAGATCTATAGAAAGATTAGTTGCATGATTTAGGACTACCACTATTAGTCGAATGCCTAGGAACTATCTTAAGTTTTGTATGTGGATTCCGATGGGTAGAGAGTTCACTCTTAAGAACGGAAAATTTGAAATAACTTAAGCTAATCAAGTAGCAACTGTCTATGAGTGTGATTCTGCTTTTACTCCTAACCCCATGGAACCAAATTCAAAACGGTTTCCAAATACAAACTCTTCTGTTCTTGGCAGGTTATCAAAATATGTCTTTGGATCGTCGACTCGGGATGCTCCAAGCACATGACCGGGAATTTAAAGCTGCTGATCAATTTTGTCTGGAAATTCATGGGAACTGTACGCTTTGGAAATGATCATGTAGCAGCTATTCAGGGTTATGGAGATCTTCGGTTTGAGAATTTTTTAATCACTCGAGTTTACTACGTCGAAGGGTTGGGACACAACTTGTTTTCAGTTGGGCAGTTTTGTGATGCAGATTTAGAAGTTGCATTCAGGAGACACACGGTTTTTATTAGAAATTTGGTTGGTGATGATCTCTTAACTGGTAATCGTGGTACAAATTTGTATGCTATCAACATCAACCAAATGGCTTCTACATCACCAATTTGTCTTATGACAAAGGCAACCGAAACTAAGTCCTGGCTGTGGCATAGACGTTTATCCCATCTCAATTTCGACACCATCAACAAGTTAGCCAAAGACAACATCGTCACCGGACTTCCTAAGTTCAAATACACCAAGGAACACCTATGTCCATCATGCGAACAAGGAAAAAGTAAAAGAGCATCATATAAACCCAAAACCGTACCTAGTTCGGAAGCAAGGTTACATATGTTGCACATGGACTTATGTGGCCCAATGAGAGTTGAAAGCATTAATGGGAAGAAGTATATTCTCGTTATTGTTGATGATTATTCAAGATATACTTGGGTAAAGTTTTTGAGATCAAAAGACGAAGCACCAGGCATCATCATCACCTTTCTGAAGCGTATTCAAGTTCTACTTCAAGCTCCAGAATTTACAAACCAGGAGTTAAGAACTTACCTTTAAGATGTTGGAATCACACATCAAACATTAGTTGTTAGAACTCCACAGCAGAATGGGGTAGTTGAAAGAAGAAATAGAACTCTTGTGGAAGCTGCTCGCACAATGCTGATTTTTTCTAGTGCACCACTATTCTTATGGGCTGATGTTGTAGCCACTGCTTGTTTTACTCAAAACCGATCCCTAGTCCATCCGAGATTCAATAAAACCCCATATGAGCTAGTGAACAACCGTAAACCTGACATCTCTTACCTTCACGTATTTGGTGCTTTGTGCTATCCGATGAATGATAGAGAAGATCTAGGAAAGTTAAAAGCTAAGGGTGATATTGGAATCTTCATTGGATATTCAGAAAACTCGAGGGCATTCAGGGTGTATAATAGAAGAACGAAAAAGATAATGGAGACGATGAATGTGAAGTTTGATGAGATTTCACAGATGGCTTCTGAGAGATACGCTCTAGAACCCGCGCTTAATCCGATGGCTTCTAATCAAAATGGATTAGGACCCGCACCAAACTTGCAGACTTCTGGACACATCAGTTCAGGACTCGTGCCTCAAGGAGCTCAGTCAACAAACATGGACAAACCTTCAGAACAAGAACTGGAAAATTTCTTCGAGTTAATGTTTGATGAATATTATGGTGGAACTTCGACAAATGCATCTCCACAACATTCCGCTGCACCCGCTCAAAACCATCAACCACCACCACCATCACAAGATGCATCTACAACAATCGAAGCTGAAGCACCAACTACGTCAACATTATCTACATCTACTAAAGCAACTCCAGTACTTGAAACTGTTCTACCAAGAGTTGATGAGCAAAACCAAAACGCTAACTCTCAAGAAGAACCAACAAATAATTCAAACGATGTTACGTTAGAAGAAGAAGAAGAAGTATTTGAAAACCCGTTTGCAACAGACTCTGCTGAATCTTCTTCAAGGTTACAAGAACCATCTAACACACATTTGTTACACCCAAGGTACACTTCTACGTTTCAATGGACAAAAGACCATCCAATAGAACATGTTATAGGTGAACCTTCAAAGCCAGTTCAGACAAGGAGACAACTTGCCACCGATCTCGAATTGTGCATTTATATTTGCTCAATCAGCCTCAAAGAACCAAAGAACATTCGGGAAGCATTGGCAGAAAACCCTTGGATTGAAGCGATGCAGGAGGAATTTCTTCAATACCTGCTACATGATAGTTGGGAACTTGTTGAACGACCACTTGATAAACGTGTTCTTGATCTCAAGTGGTTGTGGAAGAACAAACTGGATGAGGAAATGACAGTTATTCGCAACAAAGTTCGTCTCGTGGCTAAAGGTTATCTACAAGAAGAAGGGATAGATTTTGAGGAATCATTCGCACCTGTAGCTAGACTTGAAGCAGTCTGGATTTTCTTAGCCTATGCAGATCACAAAAACATCACAGTCTATCAGATGGATATTAAGACTGCTTTCATAAATGGAACTCTGAAAGAAGAAGTGTATGTGAGTCAGCCAGAGGGATTCATCGACAAAGATCATCCAGACTACGTCTACAAGCTTAAGAAAGCAATTTATGGTTTAAAACAAGCTCCAAGAGCGTGGTATGACGAACTATCATCTTTCTTGCTCAAAAACAATTTCACAAAAGGAACGGTTGATGACACCTTGTTTATCAAAAAATTCAAAGATGACATTTTGATCGTTCAAATTTACGTGGACGACATTATTTTTGGATCAACCAATCCTAACCATTCAAAACATTTTGAAAATCTCATGAAAAGCAAATTTGAAATGTCCATGATGGGGGAACTAAAATTCTTTCTTGGTTTACAAATACATCAATCCCCTCGTGGTATTTTTATCAATCAAGCTAAATATACAATAGTGATTTTGAAAAAACATGGAATGGAAAACTGTGATTCTGTTGGTACATCAATGGTCAATTCACCAAAAATAGGTGCTGATTTGTTTGGGAAACCTATCGATCCGAAAAAATATCGGAGCATGATCAGTTCTCTCATGTACCTAACCGCTAGTCGACCCGATATTCAGTTTGTTGTTTGTTTGTTAGCACGGTTTCAGGCAAAGCCTACCGAACTTCACCTAAAAGAGGTTAAACGGATCTTTCGGTACCTACGAAGCACCATTAACATGGGACTTTGGTATACGAAGGATTCGGGGTTTCATCTAACAGCATTTTCAGATGCAGACCATGCTGGTGATCAAGTTACAGCAAAGAGTACATCAGGTGGAGCACAATTTTTGGGTGAAAAGCTTGTAAGCTGGTCGTCAAAGAAACAGGACTGTATTGCACTATCAACCGCCGAAGCCGAGTATGTGTCTCTATCTGCGTGTTGTGCCCAAGTTCTTCGGATGCGGACACAGCTCACAGATTATGGCTTTACTTTTGACAGAATACCTATGTATTGTGACTCAAAAAGTGCCATAGCCATCTCGTGCAATCCCGTACATCACTCTAAGACGAAGCATATCAAAGTCCGCTACCATTTCATCAAAGAACACGTAGAAGAGGGTACTGTTGAATTATTTTTCGTTAAGACAGATTACCAACTCGCCGATCTTTTTACTAAAGCCCTTCCAAAAGAACGGTTTGACTATTTAGTTCAACAAATTGGCATGCGAAGCCTAACTCCTGAGGAGCTAGAACGTCTTCTCAAATCTTCTTGAAAAATGTTTTCAAAATCGCTTCGCTATAAAATATTTTTGAAAAAACAAAATACAAAATTTGAAAAACCAACAAAAACAAAATACAAAAATATAAAATTTTCAAAAAATACAAAAACAATATAAAATCAAAAAAATCCAAAAATATTCTTCTCACGACATGTCTCTCGTATAAATCAATATTCTGTACGTTTCTAGAAATGTCATTCAACAATGATACGGACATGTACAGATGCTTGAGCTGGAGTTCTTTTTAATGTTTTTCTAAAACATGTCGTTTCTCAAAATTTTCTTCACTATGGCTTTCGTATACATCAGTACGAAACCCGGACCCGAATGATGACTTCTGATTATTTTCAAATCAAGGACTCATACGTTCAATGACGAAATCTTTTTCAAAAAGTTCGAGTCTAAACAAACGAAAAAGATTTCAAGCATAAACTCGTCTTCAAACGAATTCTTGAGCACTTTTTCAAGATTGTTCAAAAGATTTCTCAAAATTAGTGCTTAAGATAACTCCCTCAAAACCCTTAAGTAATTTTAAATATGCTATCATTGAGGGGGAGTACAAACACAAAATGTTCCAAACTCATGCAAAATCTGTCTTTCTCTCCAAAAGTTTTTTATTAATCAGTTGATATAAAAAATATCACGTTATGCTATTTTTGAGGGGGAGAAGACATGATTAAAATGTGATCAAGATGTTTAAAGATTGTGGCTGAATCTCAGAAGAGCTCGACTCAGAAAGTACCAATGAATTGACGAAGCTTTAAATGTCAGTAATCGAAAAGACTTGTCCTGGACGGGTAATAATTTCAAGCTAGTCCAACTAGTGATGTAAGCGTGTCTCGAATAGGACTTGTCTGAGTAGAATGTACCGTATCGAGAGACTTTCTTTGGACTTGACCAGGACGGGTAATAATTTCAAGCTAGTCTAACTAGTGATGTAAGCGTGTCTCGAATCGGTCATGTTCGCTGAAAGTGGATCAATTCAAAAGTGCAAACTCCTCCCGCATGTGCAAATTTCTTAAAAATTACATGAGCACATGTGAAGGGGGAGTCCTTCAAATGAAATGCAAAACTCTCAAAGTGGTAACAACAATGTGTTTTATTATCATAAACACTTTGAGAGATTTTCAATAAATGGTTTCATGGCAACAATAGGATAGTCATGGAGTTATAAGGTGACTAAGGTTAGGAAAAACCGTCCTATGATCCGCCAGAGCCGGAGGGATCTACCCAAGGACAAATCCAATAGATTAGAATTAGAAGTCTTTAGGTATGATTGAAAAAAGGAGAAAATGAGAAAGGAGAAAGAAGGGGTTGAAGAATAAAAAAGAAAAGTTTTGAAAAAGGGTGAAAAGAAATAGCCCTCCAAATGTTCAACCTTAGGGCAGACACCGGGTTCAACTCATAAGCTACTGGTTGTTACTAAGGTGACTCTGGTATTGAATACAAAGACGTCATGGACCCAGTGACGCACTGCACTAAACCTTCTTAACCACTCAAGTTCTCTTAAAAGAGCTTGTTTCATTCTCACGGGGAACCGGTGTACTCTATCGACCTGTCTCTTAGAGATGGTTGATATTGAAGCAGGAGACCTCTCCCTAATCTCCGCATAAGAAACCAAATGTGCACTTATCGAGTCTAGAGCCTCGAGATTCATCAAAAGATCTCATAGGAACACATAATATTACTACACTGGTTGTTCATCATTATGGACGCCAGATGTAAACTTAAGAGTCCTACGCAGATCTTAGCAATCTGCCAGAACATTTATGAGAGAATTCACACAAGTGTTTCTCAATGATTGGATGGAAACTCCTGCCAGGGTCAACATCAAACAGCCCTGACAGCAGGTCACTTCGGTAATCCCCAGCGACTCACCCAGTCATTGAGCTACTTAGTAGGTCTTGTAAGCTCTCTCCAGAGTATCTGATATGGGAACTGCCTTGGTAAGTGTTAGAAGGAGTCTTCACACTATGCTGTTGACGATCTCTAAGTCTTATCTGTAAGTACCGGTTATTTTATTGCTAACTGTTTACCTGCAGCTACATATCACCTCCATGGCGACAGATTCCACATGCTCATACATGCATCTCGAAGTCAAAGGAAAGTTCTCACAAAGATCAAAGCAAAGAAAGGATCAAAGAAAGATTCTACGCAATGTGAAAGAATCTACAAAAATAAAGTGGCAAAAATCTGTGTGAAAGAACGGGAACTACAAATGCATGTATCACAAAGACTGAAGATGTAAGAGCATGTTGGAATGGCGAACAACCACCACAGACGCAGAAGTGACGAAAGGCAGATAACACCACATCACAAAAAGAACAAAGAACAATGAAAATTCAGTTATCAAATATCACAAAGCATGAAGGAACAAAGACTAAAGACTATTCTACTACGACACACAATGGTCAACAACAAAGAACAAAGAAGACCTAATCACGTGGAGCATCATTCGAATGACCAACCCTTAGGGGGAGATTGTTAGCATTAAAATATATATGTATAGAAGTGATGGTCATTCTCATATTGTAACTTTGTGTCGTTTGTTAAGATTGGTAATAGTTTAGTCATTGGGCCTTGGACTTGGCAAGCTAATATGTTATGTGCTATGTTACAAAATCCTTGTTTTATAATTCATGTAAACCAAGTCCAAGCCCAAGCCCAAGCCCATAGAAAGCCTATGTATGGAACTATAAAAGGCACCTTACCTCTCATTTGTAAGGTGTGCTTGTGTATGTATTGTGTGTGTTTTTTTAATAAAAGCTCTCATTTCCATCTCTCTCTCTACTTATACGAAATACATATACATACATATCAAGTCACCATCTTTCAATCTCTACTTCATCTTTGCTTCTACAATGGTGTGATAAAGTTGTGTTATTTAAGGTCCTACATGGGAAACCCCAAATTTGTTTATAAGAACGAAATTGATCATGATTCGCCACAATATTAAATGAACATGTATATTAGTATTTGTTAGATTCAAATGCTTGTATCGAGTCAAAATGATGTTTTGCAAGATTTTCCAGGAAGTAGGACATAAGTTTTTCCAGAAATTTTCTGGAAACTTAACGTAAAGATTTCTGTAGGTCACTTCTGATGGCGTCAGGAATTAAAGCCTGGCGGCGTCATGTGTAAAATTCTGGAAATTTTGCGAGTTTTGTTTTTCTAACGAAGTCTTAAAGTTTTTGTTAATTCTTTAGTTTTATAAACTCCAGGAAATCTGCAAACATTCATTCCACAAGCATTGTATCTTACATTGCTTTCTAGGATTGGTTAGTATACATAGATTGTCGCTGATTTTACGCAAGGTTGCCTTGTTTGTTTTCTCAGGTTTAAGAGGTTATAGGGTTAATATACAAATATGTTACTAAACTTTCCAAAAAGGTTCGCCTAAGTTACTAAACTTTCATTTTGTTCACTTAGGTTACTGAACTTATATGAATCATTTATTAGTGTTGGTAGGAGTGACTTAATCGTATATTTTCTGATATGTTAAGTAACATAAATGTCATGTTTTTACAAGTTCAGTGTTGTTTATGAATATTTTTTATAAGTTCCGTGACCCCAAATGTCATGGTTTATAAGTTCAGTAACTTAAGCGAACTTTTATGAAAAGTTTAGTAATATATTTGTGTATTAACCCAGAGGTTATATATGACAAGAAGATGATTTATTTTCTGGAAGGGAAGCTTTGAATGTTCAATTTCTTGGAGAAAGATCTAACCTTGTTACCACACTATCCACACCGAACGAATCAGGGGAGTATTTGCTTTCATTCTTTTACCTATTTTACTTTTACATCCTTTAATTGAACATTGGAGACAATGTTCATCCTAAGTGTAAGGGGAGGGTAAATGATGATACCTTATATGATACAATTGCACTTGAGTTTGTTTGTTTGATGGTAGGTGTGTAATAAAACTAAGAGAAATACTTGTTAGTGTAATTTTAGCGCCAAATTTAAATTTTTTTTACAACATTTAGGAGTGAAACTTTAGCCTTAGCAAGCGTCTCATGGATAGGAGTTGTATGACTATCACAAAACTGTACCTTTCAGAAAAATTTTCCACCCAAATATGTGAGGTTCGCCTTTAGATTTGATAGGAAAAGCATTCATTATTAGTGCTTATGAGTGTACCGGTAGCATTTAGATTCTAGAACTTGAGTTAGTGATGCATCCCGAGACCGCTAGTGAGACTACATTCGTGTAGTAGGATTTACTACATGATTAGAGGCATTAGGATCACCCTTGTGTTAAACCCGTATCATGATTACTTGACCATTTAAGTCATATAACTTGGCTAGTAAAATCAACTAATTTTTCCCCACACCTTAGCGTTGTACTCATTTTTAGTACACGAAACCCCTAGTACACCCCTCCGAGCCTATCTTTTCGTTTCTAACTTTAAGCATCTTACTTAAAGGAAGAATTTGTTACAACCCACCCAAATGTACAACCAAATCGCCTTAGCCTTCCATGTATGCACTCATCTTTAGTGCGTTATTGTTACATGTTTAAACCCTTAGTTAATTATCTAATTGATTACATGGTTGCTAAGTCTAGTCATATCTTGTACATATTATTTTGGGACGATTGGGACTCATGGGTAAAGTACTTGTGTTATGGAGTAATGGGGAAGAACATCAATTATTACCCCCATATGTGCGTTAATCTTAAAAAGTACTCCAAGTGTTTTGATTATCTTGATTTGAGTCATTAGATTAGTTCATTGTAAAGTATGTAAAAATTCAAGTGTAAGGGGAATTTACATTCCCTATGATATATTATTTTGGATGGTAGGGTAAGAGTGTATGTAAAAAAAAATAAAAAAATAAAAATAAAAAATCAAAAAATCAAGAAAAAGAAAAAAAAATAGAAAAAGAAAAGAAAAAAAAACATACGGACTACCATCCCGTTTCATTCTATGTTTATTTTATGTTTTTGTTACTTCTGATTCATTAGATTAAGCCGAGTCTAGTCTTGGCTTAGCAACGCCATATTATACATGTAATTAACCAAGATGATTAACTCGCCACCAGTAAATATTGCATTTATCCAACAAAACCGTGTATTCCATATCCCTACACCTAACTTTATAACCCTTTGAAAAGACCTCTTTGATAGTTTATCCTAGGTGCTTACGCCAAGTGGTGCAGGTTTGATCCTTTCCCAAGCCTATGGTATTCTATTGTGCTATGACAGGTAGTGAGAGATGTTTTCCATTTCCATATTCTGATATATACATTATTACACCCAAGAGATGTGAGTATATAAACACTATTTGTTAGGTGCTAGTGTATGACCTTCATGCTTGTCTTTGGTTTTTAGTGGAATGATTATTTGTTGTAATTACTTTTATATTAGTGTTAAATGACCTCTAACATGTATTTTGATTAGAATAAAAGCGCATTTGCTTGAGGACAAACAAATCTCAAGTGTAAGGGTATTTGATGAGGCGAAAAATGAACCATTTTTAAGGGGTCATTTAAGCCCGAATTCGAGATTATTTGATCAAATATTGCACTAAATCGTTCCTTTTGTCATTTTAGGTACTTTGGAGAGAAATCTGGAAAAGGAAGCATTTTGGACGTTTTTGGAGCATAAAAGTGAAGAAAACGGCAAAGTCTTAATTTTCCTTGCTGGGAACAGTACCTGACGGCGTCACAACTTCCTTGATGACGGTGTCAACAGTTACAAAAGAGGTGGAAGTGGAAGGTACACGTGACGGTCCAGAGGATTTTTAACTATAGGAGATGACGGCGTCACCTAGGCCGTGATGGTCCATTTGTTAGTGACGGCCCAGAAGAAATTCCTACATGACGGCGTCAAAATCAGATCTAGGCAATACGATTTTTACTAAGACGGCGAGTTGACGGTGTCACAAATTCCTTCTTGACGCCGTCACCCTGTAAAATCTATATATAGTTTTCCAAATTTCATTCATTAGTGTGCAACTTTGAGGGAAAAACCCTAGGTCGAATTTTCCAGCTTTTTCAAGGGTTTCAACCCTTTGAATCTTTCATGTTCAATTAGAGATAAGTACTCTTTCAAATCAATCAATATGTCTATGTGTTGTTTGATTATATCTTACGCTTGTCTTCTATTTAACATGCTAGGCTAGATTTCTTTGTGTTTGCTTAGATGTAGTGAAACCTAGATGTTGATTATGGGTTGATTGCTTGTTTATAATTGTTACGGATGATTATATTCGATGTTAGGCTTATGAAAACTGGCAGACTTCCATTGGTAACTTGCTTGAACGTTTTAAGAAACATGATCAGAGGTGTTTAATTCGTAGGAGAATTCTAATGATCCCATGTTAGGAGCTTCTAACGGCTCGACATAGGAGTGAAGTAGGATCCTATAAAGTTAGGGAGTATTGTACACGGCCCTACGACTAGTATTAAGGAATATGACCCGTCATCCATGCAATTGTAACAAGTAATTAACTTGTAAAAGATATATAGGGAGTAATGAAATCTAAGTAAACACTATTTTCCTCATTAGTGTAACCACCACACTAGTATAATAGTTTTGTTTTCATTTCTTTTATTTTATTTTGATTGCATCTTTAGATAAATTGGGTTAGTTGGCTAGCAATGAATTCCACCCACTCCTTCAAAACCTGAGATTTTTACTTGCTTTTATAAAATATAAAAAGAATTATCCCTCACCTCTAGACTTAGTTTAGGAGACTTTCTAATCCTAGCGACACTATTCTTGAGTTGAACGATCAATCCACCGGTACTTATCACTATACTATACTACAACGATCAAGTACACTGCCTGGTGAGGGTTGTAAGCTTTTCGAGATCCCTCGAGAGGTAAAACATTTTGTGAGGGTGCAATTCCCACGCATCAGAAACGTAGTATCATAGATGAAAATTCTGCTTTCTTGTGGCATAAATGTTTGTGTTATATATCCAAAGAAAGATTACAAAGATTGGTGAAGAACAAGAATCTACCGAATCTAGACTTCACTGATTTTGGCTTATGCGTGGAATGCATTTAGGGTAAGCAAACAAAACATAGCAAGAAAGTGCCACAAGAAGTAGTAATCTCCTTGAAATTATACATACTGATATTTGTGGACCATTTGATACTCCATCCTTCACTTGAGAAAAATCTCAATCTATAAATGCCCTTGAGGTATTTGTAATTGAGGTTGAGAGGCAACTTGACAGAAAAGTGAAAATCATAAGATCTGATAGAGGTGGTGACTATTATGGAAAGTATGATGAATCTGGACAGTGCCCTGGTCCTTTTGCAAAGTTCCTCGAAAGTCGCAGCATATGTGCTCAATACACTATGACGGGCATGCCACAACAAAATCGTGTGGCAGAAAGGCGAAACTGAACATTAATGGAGATGGTTAGGAGCATGATAAGTAAATCCTCTTTACCCAAAAGTTTGTGGATGTATGCACTTAGAACCGTAGTGTATATGTTAAATAGGGTTCCTAGTAAGTCAGTTCAAAAAACTCCTTTTGAGTTATGGACTAGAAGGAAACCTAGTCTGCGACACCTACATGTTTGGGGTTGTCCAGCAGAAGCACGGGTTTATAATCCACAAGTAAAGAAATTGGATTCTCGAACCATTAGCGGTTATTTTATTGGTTACCCAGACAAGTCCAAAGGGTATAGGTTTTATTGTCCAAACCACAGTTCTAGAATTGTTGAAACATGCAATGCCAAATTTCTGGAAAATGGTGAAGTTGGTGGGAGTGTTGAAAATCAAGTTGTGGATATTAACAAAATAAGGGATGATGATCCATCAACCATGAATGTTCATAAATCCACAACCGCGCCAAATGTTGTTCCTGTATTTCAAAATCAAGAACAACATTTTAATAATGAACAAACACCCCATGAAGAAACTAACTTACTAACTCAAACAAGTGAACCTGTTGGAATAGCATTAAACAAACCTGTAAGGGTTAGAAAGTCAGCTATTCCTGATGATTATATAGTTTACTTGCAAGAGACAGATTTTGATATTAGCATTGATAATGATCCTGTAACTTTTCAACAAGCCATAGAAAGTGATAAGTTTTAAATGTTGATTAATGCTATGAAAGAAGAGTTAAAATAAATGGCTCAAAATAAAGTCTGGGATCTCGTAAACTTGCCAGAAGGTTTTAAACTAGTTGGTTGTAAATGGGTCTTTAAGACCAAACGCGACTCTAAAGGCAATGTTGAAAGATATAAAGCTAGACTTGTAGCCAAAGGTTATACTTAGAAAGATGGCATTGATTACAATGAGATTTTTTCACCCGTCTCAAAGAAGGACTCGTTGAGAATAATATTGGCATTAGTACCTCATTTTGACTTAGAGCTACATCATATGGATGTAAAACCGCCTTTCTGAATGGAAATCTTGAGGAGGAAGTTTATATGAAACAACCTGAAAGGTTTTTCATTAAGGGTAAAGAAAAGATGGTGTGTAAATTAAAGAAATCAATATATGGACTTAAACAAGCTTCTAAGAAATGGTATATTAAGTTCAATGATACCATTAAATCTTTCGATTTTGAAGAAAATATCGTTGATCGATGTATATACCGCAAGATCAGTGGGAGCAGGTTTATATTTTTGTTTCTATATGTTGATGATATTTACTTGCGATGAATGACATTGGTTTATTGCATAAGACTAAAGAATATCTCTCTAAGAATTTTGATATGAAAGATATGGGTGAGGCATCCTATGTGATTGGAATTTCAATATTCCATGATAGATCTGAAGATCTATTAGGTCTGTCTCAAAAAGCCTATATTGATAAGATTCTTGAAAGATTCAATATGAGCAAGTGCTCAGACGATATAAGCAAACCGATGAAAGTTTATAGCTTGTTATAAAGCTACTATTCATGAATTATGGCTGCGGAACTTTATTTCAGGGCTTGGGGTTGTCGACACTATAAGCAAGCCACTGAAAATTTATTGTGATAATACCGCAACAGTTTTCTTCTCTAAAGAACGATAAGTACTCTAAAGGTCCAAAATACATGGACATAAAATTCCTTATCGTGAAAGAGGAAATTCAGAAACACAGAGTGTATCTACAACACATTATTACAGATCACATGATTGTTGATTCTCTAACCAAGGGTTTACCACCAAAAACATTTACGCAACATGTTCCTAGTTTGGGTCTTGGTTGTATTGACAACTAATTATGATGTTCTAAACACTCTTGAGCTCAATAAAATGTTTCTGATTTTATTTCTTATTCATTATGTTATTATGCATGCATTTGTGTTTGAATAAGAAATTTTTATGTATTATCATAACAAGTATGTGGACTGTATATTGTTTATATAACTTATGAACCTAACATGATGAGCTCATAATGTTGTGATATATGGAAGGGAGTATACGAGTATACTGTGTATAACCGCCATAATCCTCATTATGTAGTTTGTTGTGTGAAGATACTTATGAGATTAATGGTTGATAAGATTTAATTGCTAGCCTTATGTTATACGATTAGGGAATATCATGTCAAGTGGGAGAATGTAAAAATGTGACACTATATTGATGTCATTATCCCATATTGATTACATTAATGTCATAATCCCATATTGATTTGTAGGTTACCTATACTTCAATGTGTATTAATGATGTAATCAATCTATTCAATATTATGATGAATGCTCCTAATGGTCATTATATCTTAACCGTTACATATATTGGCATTGAGGGACATGCCAACCTAAAAGCCCTATATAAACTAGTCCTCTCTCTACCCTACAACACACATAAGTAGAATCATTTAGCTATCCATCAATCTTTCTACACTCAGTGGGTCAAGGGAGAGAAACTAGTTTATGCTTAAGGTGATCTTTGCATCATGTCGACATCCGCTTCCGCTTCGAGTATGTTTTACTCGTTTATGTAATTATGTGATTATTATCATATTCTAAGATCCTTGTGGCATAATAGATTAATGTGGTCATCATGAATATTTGATGCTAATGTCTACACATATAATAGCTAACACCTAAGTCCTAACGGTTAATTTAAAGAGCAAAATGAGGGTATTCGGATTGAAATGATGACGTCATCAATGGTGTGAAGGATTTTGAGGAAAATGGGGATAATGAAGGGTTTGAAGGGAGTTTGGAGGAAGAATTTCCATAGCTAAATGAGGTATTTCAATCTGCTGTTAGTAAAGAAATTGCTATATTTGTTAAGGATAATGTCAATGATAATCAGAATAGTGTAAGTAGTGAAAATGGTCATGATGATTGTATAGGTGAAAAATATAGTGATAATGTGAATAAGGACTACGAGAAACAGGAAATGTGATGCAGGTTTTACCGACCAGGTTTTAATATTTATAAGTGTCTCGTTTACCTAAGGTCTACCTTAATGCATTAACGGGCAGTGTACCCAGTCGTGTGAGGTATAGCTAGATGGTAAAGCCGGGGTCGTCCCAAGAGCTAAGTGTATGGAAATTATCTAAGTTTAGTGTCACGTTTAAAAGGGGGTTTTATGATTGAAAGATTAATAAACTAATAAAAGTAAATAACAATGCAAATAAATAAATAGAAGAAAATTAGTAGAGAGAAGTAGTGTTAACCTAATTACTACTTTTGTTATGATCATGACTAGTTTCCTATAGGTGCATCCTATCATATCGTTCGGGGATTCAATATTCATTTCGGATCAGAGGGTTAAATCACCTAGAACTATCTTACACCTTGTCCTATCCAAAACTATTGTAAAGCCTTGGGTTCATCGGTACGAAGATATAAGAGTCATTAAGTGCCTCTACTAACATGTGCAAGGCTAACAAATGCGGCATGGTCAGATCTTATACCCCTCTAACTCCGTTAAGTGTCTAGCATTGGTAGGTGGTCCTAGGGTTAATTCACATGTGTATGGTGATATTGCTATCACCAAGTCACATCCCTAGCGACTTGCTTCCTTGGGTTAATTCCACAAGTATCTAGAGAACAACCAATGCTAATCACTACGGGAACTAGAGTGTCCCAAGCCTCGCCATGAAAGTATACAAACAATAGACAATAGATGCGTAGAAAACTAAATCATTATAACAACAATTTCATAACAAGGCTAACACCAAGAGGTTATTAGCCTAGCATATAGTAAATTATACCAACAATAATGAATAAAACATAGATTGAATTGAACATAGTGTTTGATACAAATTACATGATCTAAGGTTAACGATGATGATGATGATTACAAGTGAATTCTCCCTTGGGAAGTGGTTTGTTGCTGCTGGAAGATGCCCTGAGATGGTGCCTAAGTCGGCCCTTTGAAAGGGGGGAAGAAGGATGCTCAATAATGCACAATTCGGCCTCTGTTTATAGATTTCGGACCTGCTACGGCGTAGTTAATGTCCAACTACGGCGTAGCACCATCATAGCTACGGCGTAGCACGTTCTGGGCTCAATCTGGCAATTTTTCATTGCTACGCATAGCTGTTTTGTGAGCTACGCCGTAGCTAGTTCAATTCGTGTTTTGGTCATCTTCGAAAAATCATATCTTTTGAACCGTAAGTCGTCACAGGACGCGCCACCCGGAGTTTCGAAGGTAATTGAGTCTAGTTTCATATAAAAATATTCTCATGGCCTCAATCTCTCTTAAACTTCAGTCCATGAAGTAAGCATTACTTGCTGTTCAATACTTTTCGCCCAAGTTATTAACTACGGCGTAACTAAATGGGAAGTTACGCCGTAACCTTCATAAAAAACTCCTACGGTGTAGCCTCAAGAGTGGCTACGCACGTAGAACTCTCGTTAACATATCTACGTCGTATGTGGAGAGTTGCTACTCCGTAGTGCCCTTTAGTAGATCTCTACGCCGTAGTCATGAAGTGAGCTACGCCGTAGTCTTCATAAATCCTTGCTACGGCGTAGGTGGGTGAACCTCTACGCCGTATTTAGTGCAGAATCCATATTTTCCACGTATTTGCTCCAAAGTCCTTCCATTTCCGCGTAAGTTCGTTCTTTTACTCATCTTTACCCTGAAACTAAAATAGGAAGAAATAAGAGTATATATTCTTTATAAAAGTAGAAAATATGAGTATTTTAAGGGGGAAATTAACACTTAGATTGGGGGTAAATTTGATGTTATTAAAATGCATGATTCCAACTGAAGTTGAGGAGAGAAGGGAAATAGTAATATTTGGGGATGAAACACGTACCTCATCTAATACTTTGATGATAGATCACCAATGCTATATTTGTATAAATCATACGATTCATATATACTCTCTTGTTCTTGTTATGATAATAATTACCTATTTTAATATTTATATAAATTATTAGAGTGGTGGGTGCAGTGGCAATCCTATAACTGTTATAGGGTTTCCACATCAGCACACACCCAATAACATAACTATAACTAAAACACAATCTCCAGTTATAAGTGTTATAGACGCATGTGAGTTCTAGTTTTCTTCCATTTTAAAACAAACACATTTCATCATATATATGTAAACCAAATTTTATACATTTTACAGACTAAAATATAAGAAAATAACTTAGGGACTAACAATGTAAACACTTAAAGAACTAATGATGTAAGAAAAACTGTTAAATGAAGTAACAATGCAACATACATAACAAAAAGGTTAAAAATGATTAAAAAAATAATAAAAAAATAAAAATAAATAAAAAAGCTCTTATACAAATGGGTGGCGCCAAAGCCTTAAAAAAAAGAAGCAAAACGTTAGTTTACAAACACAAACACAAAAATGCAAACATAAATAAATTTCTTAATCATAAAGGAGTTTCGACTTGGTTTTCTATTTTGAAGCCTTGGTATGATGATTTTGTAGTGGAGGAACGCCTCATTTGGCTGGAGGTTGAAGGAGTGCCTATTCGCGCTTAGGATAATCAGGTTTTCAGTCAGATTTGAAACAAATGGGGTGAAGTCCTCTTCATAGATGATTCTGATGTGAGTAATAGACTTAGCAAGAGGCTTTGCATAAAGTCGACCCATGCTAATTTGATTTTTTTGTCCATCTCTGTAGTTGGACACCTACTTTTGTTGCTCCTGATGACGAAAGTGAGGAGGAGAACTCTGTTGGAAAATATGAAAAGAGTAGGGACGAGTCTATTGAGGAGAATGATATCGAATTGGATGTGGATTTTAATATGGCGGATGTCAATATTGAAGAACTTGTGCAAGAACAGAAGATTGGGGATAAGGTTCAGGAAAACATATTCCGTGTTTCTCCAAAACCAAACGTGTTAATTGAGAAGCCTTCGGATAGCGATCCATTTAAACTTGATCATCTCATAAAAAAGAGTGGTCCAAATCATAAACCGTGTCAATCCGTGACCCCTGAATATCCGCCAGGTTTTTCCTCCTTACTTCAAGGTGAACATGCTACTTCAAATTCTATTCACAACCTTAATGACAGTATCACACAACCTGTATTCTCTATGCTTGAACGTTTAGAGGAAACAATTAAAGTCGGACAGGCCTTAGGAATCAATATGGAAGGTTGTGTAGAAACCCTTGCTTCCCTAATCGCTGAGAATGGGGAAAAACTAGTGAATAAATGAATTGCATTTCTATTAGTGTTCAAGGTCTTGGAGACCTCAATAAACGGCAGTGGATTCGTGATTTATGTCTTGTTAATAATGTTAATTTTTTAGCTATTCAGGAGACTAAAATACTTCAAGTGGATCTATGGATGCTTCGGCAAATATGGGGTAATGTTCATTTTGATTTCGCTTCTGCTTCAGTGCGGGGTTTATTAGGAGGCATTACATGTATATGGAATTCTTTGGTTTTTTGTAGATCTCATATTGTTTGTAATGAATACTACGTTGTCATTGATGGCTTGTGGATCCCTAGCGATATTCAAGTTAGGTGGATCGTGGTGTATGCCACCTAAAATTTAGCTAGTAAAATAATTCTTTGGTCTGCTCTGTCTAACTTGCTAGAAAATTGGGATGGTATTTCAGTTGTCTTGGGTGACTTTAACGAAGTTCATGAGGAGAGTGAAAGATATGGTTCAGTTTTCTGTGATTGGCAAGCTAGATTGTTTAATGAGTTCTTTACTGATAACTCGCTTATAGATATTCCGTTGGGAGGCTACAATTTCACTTGGACGAATAAATGGGGGACCAAAATGAGTAAGCTTGACCGGTGTTTGGTTTCCGAAGGTTTTTATGATATGTTCCCTCATGCTACTGGTCTCGTTTTGGAGAAGGGTATCCTGGATCATCGCCCTATTCCCCTAAAGGAATCTATCATTAATTATGGCCCCACTCCTTTTCGGTTCTTTCATTCTTGATTGGAGATGGATGGGTTTCATGATTTGGTTGTTCAAACTTGGAGTAATGATGGTATTGTTGACACGAATGGATTTTTTTATTTAAAAAGAAGCTTCAAAACCTCAAAAAGGTTATTCGGGTGTGGAATGCTACTCGAAAGTCTGTCACTTTTGCGGCAAAGAAAGATCATCAACAAAGGCTTTCCATTATTGACTCAAAAATTGACCAAGGTTTTTCTACTGAGGAGGACTTTAAGACTCGACATGATTCTATATCTATCTTCGGAGACATGGATCATTTTGAAAGTAAAGACTATGCGCAAAAAGCTAAGATTAAATGGGCGCTTGAGGGTGATGAAAACACAAGCTTCTTCCATGGCACGTTAAAGAAAAGAAGACAGCAGTTAGCTATTAGGGGTATTTTGAAGAATGGTGAATGGATTGAAGCTCCATGATGAGGCAAAAAATGAACCATTTTTAAGGGGTCATTTAAGCCTGAATTTGAGAATATTTGATCAAATATTGCCTTAAACCGTTCCTTTTGTCATTTTAGGTACTTTTGGAGAGAAATCTGGAAAAGGAAGCATTTTGGACTTTTTTGGAGCATAAAAGTGAAGAAAACAGCAAAGTCTTAATTTTCCTTGCTGGGAACAGTAACTGAAGGCGTCACATCTTCCTTAATGATGGCGTCAAGAGTTACAAAAGAGGTGGAAGTGGAAAATACACGTGACGGTCCAGAGTGTTTTCAAGCATAGAACCTGACGGCGTCACCTAGGCCGTCATGGTCCATTTGTGAGTGACGGCCCAGAAGAAATTCACACATGACAGCGTCAAAATCAGATCTAGGCAATACGATTTCTATTATGGTGTCAAGTTAACGGCGTCACAAATTCCTTCTTGACGCTGTCACCTTGTAAAATCTATATATAGTTTTCCAAATTTCATTCATTAGTGTGCAACTTTGAGGGAAAAACCCTAGGTTGAATTTTCAAGCTTTTTCAAGGGTTTCAATCCTTTGAATCTTTCATGTTCATTTAGAGATAAGTACTCTTTCAAATCAATCAATATGTCTATGTGTTGTTTGATTATATCTTACGCTTGTCTTCTATTTACCATGCTAGGCTAGACTTCTTTTGTGTTTGCTTAGATGTAGTGAAACCTAGATGTTAATAATGGGTTGATTGTTTGTTTATAGTTGTTACGGATGATTGTATTCGATGTTAGACTTAAGAAAACTGGCAGACTCCCATTGGTAACATGCTTGAACGTCTTAAGAAACATGATCGGAGGTGTACTACGATATTTGGTTGTATTTAATGCGTAGGAGAATTCTAATGATCCCATGTTAGGAGCTTCTAACGGCTCGACATAGGAGTGAAGTAGGATCCTATAGAGTTAGGGAATATTGTACACGGCCCTATGACTAGTATTAAGGAATATGACCCGTCATCCATGCAATTGTAACAAGTAATTAACCTGTAAAAGATATCTAGGGAGTAATGAAACCTAAGTAAACACAGCTTTCCTCATTATTGTTACCACCACATTAGTATAATTAGCTTTATTTTCATTTTTGTTATTTTATTTTGATTGCATCTTAGTTTATTGGGTTAGTTGGCTAGCAACTAATTCCGCCCACTTTTCCAAAACCCGAGATTTTAATTGCTTTCATAAAAATATAAAAATACAAAAAGAATCATCCCTCACCTCTAGACCTAGTTTAGGAGGCTTTCTAATCCTAGCGACACTATTCCTGAGTTGAACAATCAATCCCCCGGTACTTGTCACTATACTATACTACAACGATCAGGTACACTGCCTGCTGGGGGTTGTAAGCTTCTCAAGATCCCTTGAGAGGTAAAACCTGGTGCGATTCCCAGGTATCAAGTTTTTGGCGCCGCAGCCCGGGGAATAGTTATTGTCTAGGTTAGGATTTCTTTTTATTAGGTCTACTTGCTAGATTTCTTTCTAGTGAGATTTTATTTTTATTTTTAGGTTTTCTTTAGTCTATCTCATTTCTTCATGTCTTTGTTCGTAACCTTTACCATCCGACATCATGGAAGGTGGTAACATCTTTGAACCTATCAACCCGCTACAACAAAACCACCCACAAAACCCACCACTACCAAACCCACCTCCTAGGCCCCGAACTTTAGGAGAGTATTCCCGTCCTAGCCACCAAGGCTATCGAAACACTTTTGAACTCACTCAAGGAGCCAATGTGTCCCCTTTGTAACCCGACACCATCCGGTTGGTGCAAAGTGGATGTGCATTCCATGGACTTCGTTCCGAAGATCCTAATCAACATCTCAAGGATTTCCTTAAAATCGTAGATTCTATAGACCTTGATGTTCTAACTAGAGAGTCGACCCGATTACGCCTATTCCAATTCTCTTTACGTGATCAAGCTAGTCAATGGCTTAAACGTTTACCCGCGGGATCCATCACCTCATGGGATGATCTCACCACTCGTTTCCTTGCTCAATTTTTCCCACCGGGGAAAACTGCGATGCTTAGAAATGATATCTTGATGTTCCAACAACGTCAAGGTGAAACCTTCTATGAAGCATGGAATCGTTTCAAGGACATACTCCAAAAAGTCCCTCATCATGGTATAAATCTTTGTATATTAGTTCAAATCTTCTATGACCACGTCGACTTTCACACCAAACGTACCATTGATCGAGCCGCCAGGGACAGGTTGCGTGATAGAAATGCCGAGGAATATTGGGAGATTATTGATGAGCTTGCCTTTGACAATCAAGAGTTGTGGGAAGTTACCCATGTTATAAACTCGGCTATCAACTCAATATCGATGCCTGGGGAAACAAATCAAATCTCCGAAGAACTCCTTTGTAAACTTGAGACAAAGGTTGACTATCTCATAGATAAACAAAAGAGTCCTTTAAATCCTAGACGGGCAACAGTCAATTCGGTCTCAAATACGATTCCGACACCGCTGTCTGAGTCTCCCTCAAGAGAGAATGTCGAAACCTTTCAGAATTATACTCCACCTTATTCACCTCCTCAAAGCCTTATCCCGGAATTCAAAGCTCAAATGAGAGAGTACATGGCAACCCATTCTAAGCGGCTTGCTAAATTCGAGGAAGCTGTTTATAAACAAAAGGAGGAGATGCAAGAGAAAATGAAGGAGATGATGAGCCTAGTGGAGAATACACAAACCAAAAGACCCCCGAAATGATGTTACTAAGAAAAGAAAGCGCCACCCCCACTACCCAATTTGTTAATTCTATATCAATTGCCCACGAGGGTAATGAGGAAAAAGAAACCCCTGGTGAACAAACCATTGAGGGACCACCAAAATCTCAATCACTAGGTTACTACTTAAAACATGATATAAACGAGAACACCATAACAAATTGGATAAAGGGTGACGGGCATAACCAATCCTCCAAACAGGTTTCAAAGAAGGACAAAGAGGGGAAAGATGAGTATGATACATTGCCTGGGGGACCGGTATTCGAGAAGCTACTTATACAAAAAGTGGCTACTAAGCAGATGGCTTGTGGGAACTTTGAGATACCAGCCAGCATTGGGAATTTGCAATATCTAGATGCTTTGCCGATCAAGGATCGGAAGTAAATCTTATGCCCGTAACTATTTATACCCAACTAACCACAGAAATGCCGGCCACCACCCGTGTTAGGCTATCCTTCGCTGGTCACTCTTATGTATACCTTTTTGGGAATTGCAGAGGATGTACTGGTCAATCTTGCAGGGTTTATGTATCCCGTTGATTTCATGATCATCGATGATAAAGGAGGTGGGTGCATGCCAATAATCCTTGGATCACCATTTCTCACCACCGCTAGAGCTGTCATTAGGTATGAAAAATGGAAATCGAACTTAAATCTGGAAAAAGAAAGATTAGCCTTCCTATGACCACACGAAGTGTGCATGAAAGCCTGATGAAAAGAAAGCTCAAAAACAACATTGATACATCGCCAAAGCATGTTCAAGAAAAATTCTCGTATGGGAAACAAGAATCAAAAGCTACAAAGAAACTAACCTGAGAAAGGTAAAAGCAGCAATAAAGTGCATGTCAAGTTTGAATACAGTCAATCGACGGAGAACCATGTACCATTCGCAAAAGGAGACCTTGTACTCTTAAGACACTCGGAGATAACAGTACCTCCCGATAAGCCAAGTCCCTGGTGGTATAGACCATTCACAATTGAAAGCATACATCAAGATGGGATAGCTACCTTGAGCAGTAAAGGAGGAGGGGAGGTGACTGTGAGTATCGATCGATTGAAACACCACCACCACGATTGTGAGGATCATAATTCTATGGGATACGTCATCTCAAGAGATGAGGTCACGTAATTGCCCATGACCTTGAGTTTAGCTACAAGACTCGTAAAATAAAGAAAAGCGCTTCTTGGGAGGCAACCCATGTTTCATGTGCTTTTGAATTGTTTGATTGTTATTTGCTTCCGTATGCATGCTTTATTTTTGTTTTTGGTAGATCATGTTTCAAACTAAAATTGTGAAAATGCTTTATTTTGTTGTTTAACTTCGTCTTAACTTCATATAAAGGTATTTTGCAAAAGCTAAGTGTAAGGGGAAACCCCATATTTGTTTTTAAGAATGAAATTGATCATGATTCGCCACAATATTAAATGAACATGTGTATTAGTATTTGTTAGAGTCAAATGCTTGTATCGAGACATAATGATGTTTTGCAGGATTTTCCAGGAAGTAGGACATAAGTTTTTCCAGAAATTTTCCGGAAACTTAACGTAAAGATTTCTGCAGGTCACTTCTGACGGCATCAGGATCCTGATAGCGTCATGTGTAAAATTCTGGAAATTTTGCAAGTTTTGTTTTTCTTACGGAATCTTAAAGTTTTTGTTAATTCTTTAGTTTTATAAACTCCAGGTAATGTTTTCGGGTTTTTGTGTATAGGTGAAAAACTTGAAAATATTTTTGGAATCGATTCGTTAACCGAAATCGTTCCTTTAAAATCACTCGCAGGCTAGCGGGAGGAAATAAATGGATCCCTCTTCAGTTCGCAATTTAATGTCAGAACTTACCTTATACCAGCTGTTTCAGGTTGTGATTTTAAAGAAAACGAAGTAATTTAACTTCACGATTAATTTTGTTGTTATTTAATTTTTTTTTATTTTTTTTTTTTTTGGTGTTTTTAACACTTTAGGAAAAGTGTTAGTGAACTTTTCAGTTATGATTTTGATTTATAAAAAATTTACACACTGATGGTATTTGTACAGTGAGTTGATATTCAGAACCACGTATGCTTCTAAATTCGTTGTACGCAGCACACCTCCCCGGCAGCGGCGCCAAAATTTGATCAGTGGTAAACCGTTAGATTATTATTGACCAAGGTCAATAAGTCAAAAACAACTTAGACTAATGCTCCTTGGAGTACAATGTATCCTCGGGTCGTTATTCCCAACGAGGCGTGAAATCTGTAATAAAACGAAATTTGGGATCGGGTGATTATGAATGGGAAAAGATGAGATTGGTTTATACTACTGATTTACACAATTTAAACAGTTTAAACAATATATATTAACAGTTACGTGAACTAAAAACGTATACAAATTAAAAACTTACGTCTACGTACAGGGAAAAAGGTGAGTTTTAATGCAAATTAAACTATAGGGGGTAAAATTGAAAATTCTATAAACTTAAACTTAAAAGAAAATTAAAGTAAAAAGTAAATTATTTTTTAGATTATTTTATTATTTATTATTAATTATTTAATTAAAAACAATTTAATTAAAACTAATTTAAATTAACCTAAAAATGATAAATACTACAAATTAAACTAAAAACTTGCAAAAATATTTTCTAAAACTTAAATGAACTTGAAGAAAGTATAAAAAATTACAAATAAATATTTTTGTCTTTTTATGAGTTTTTTATTAATTAATTACTAATTATTTTAATTAAACTAAATAAACTATTTTAAATTACTAAAAATACTAAAATAACTTAGAAAATTATAGTAAAATTTATAAAACTAATTAACCATCACAGGAATCCTAAAAAATTATAAACTTATTCTAAAAGTTATATTTAGGCTAATTTACTAATTAATTACTTGTTTATTAATTAAAGTCTAATTAACTAAATTAATTAAGGAAAATAGGAAATGAACAGTAACAATTAGGAAATTATTTTCTAAAAACACCTAATGGTTTATAAGACTTAAAAAAAATATAAAGATATACTACTATTAAATAAAAATTATTAAAACTATTTAATTAACTAATATTACCTAATTATTAGTTAAACTATTATTAATTAAAATAAATATTATATGAACAGTAAAAATTATGAAAAAATTCTGGAAAGTAAATTAAGTAATGAAAAGCCTAAGAAAAATAAACTTGGTCCAACAGCTTATTCAAATAAGCAGTTATAAGCCAAACGGCTTATTTAAGCTTATTACACAAAAAGCACCTTAAGTATATTGTTTATGTAAACTCAAACGGAACTGGTGCCCCAGAGCTTATGGAAGGGGTGTGTGTTATAATGCATGATACTATCCAAGAGGTCCCAAGTTCGACTCCACACACACCCAATTTTTTGAAACTATTTATTTTTTTGATTTTCTTTTTACCAACCTATGAAATAAGCTAAAATAACAAACTTTAAAAAAGGAAGACTTTTTATAATAGCCAAATAAGCTCTGTATGAGCTTATTTCCTTAACAGATGGCTTAAATAAGCCAAACTTGGATTTTTAAAAGCAAAAAGCTATGAATAAGCTACAAAGTGGAAAAATAAGCTATAAGTTATTGAGTTATATCTAAAGTAACCTAATTTAACTAAATAAGCTACAAGAAATAAGCTATAAGCTTAAATAAGCAATTCCAATTCCTGCTACACCCAAACAGTCCACAAGCTAATATGCAGCCCTATGAGTGGACCACAAATGAGCACAAGGATCCAGTTTTAAGATTGATCCTAATAGCTGGCTAGGAGGGCTTAAAAATAAGCCAAGGTTCAAGCAGTGGGGTCCACTAATAAGCTCTCCATGAGCTTATGAATATGGGTGTTTGGGCTGACCACTCAGTGAACTGAGTTTGGTCAGGCCACAAGTTGGGTTCAAAAGAAGCTATCTCCAATAAGCTAATGGTCCAAATAAGGCTAGGGAATGAAATTAGAGCTGATAAGCTCTCAATAAGCCAAATGGCTAGGGTTGGGGTTAACTGATGAGCTTTGCACAAGCTTGTGAAAAAGCTTCTCAACACTGAGTAATCAGTGTATCTAAGGGCATGGACCAAACAAGAAGCTAATAGCAGCCCTAGTGAATAAGCATGGAAATGAAATACAAGCCTTGAAATTTGAAATATGACTGCTTAGCTTCTAAAAGACCCAAGAATTACAATCTAAAACTCAGAAATGAGCTTAAGCTGAGCTTATGAAAGTGAGTGGATAAGCCTGGTGCAGGGGAAGTGAAATCTCACTCAGGCAACTTTGCGCTTAAAATTTAATGAACAAACAAGTTTGAAATCCCAATTTTCTTTTTGATTCAGATAAACAAGCAACCAATGATCACAAAACAACTCTTGTTATCTATTTCCAATCTCTATTCAACCCTGTGCATTATTAACTATTTCATCCCATTTTATTGAAATAGAAAATTTTGACTTTTTAGAAGTTATAAGGTATAATTAAGAAGTTATAAGGTATAAGAAAACTAAATTAGGCTATCACAACTCATATTACACTGATTAAGATGATTAATAGGTTTAAAATTCCAACAGTGCAAAGACAAGATGAGATTAAAGGCTATATTGACTATTTAACAAATAAAGATTGAATTTTATTATTTGACTGAGCTATTAAAACCTATTGTGATGTATTTCAACAAAGAACAACAACAAATAAACCCACTGAGTCCTTGAACTCAGCTGATCCAAACACACCTTTATGGACTGTCTTAGATGATTTTCAAAGTGAAACTACAATCTATGCTAACATACTGATTTGCAGACTTATAATATAGTACAATGATCCTAGATAAGCACAGAACATCAAGTATTAATCACTGATTACTAATATTATCACCTAAGCTAGTTTTGACAGTTAAAAATAAAATACTAAGTAACAATCAATTCTAAATAATAAGCTACTGATTTTAGGCAAAATAAATATTAACTAACACCAAATAAGCTTAAAGATACAAAGATAAACAATATTAAGTAGTTGAACAGTGCAAAGCTGAAATGAGAATTAGGCTTACAATTTTGCAATCCAGCTACAACTGAGAACAAGGACCCAAATTCTTTCCTATAAGCCTTCCACAAGGCTTCTAATACCAAAGGCCATCCAGAATCAACCTTGCTCCAACCTTGATCATCATTGCACACTTATTTTTTATTTATTTTCTATTTTTCTTGATTTTTCTTATTTTTTTTCTTTTTCAAGTTATACTGATACTTAAGGATTCTAATAACTTTAATAAGCTATATTATTAACTTATATGAGCTTTAGGATCAAAAACAACCACAGATTATAACTAGAAAGCTTAATGAGATTTTGGAATTTAGAACAAGGTTGCATAAACTGAATTGGAACATTACTTGTATTAAAACTTGAATAAAAGGTTTCTTACAACATTACAACATTAATGAAAGACTTAAAAGCTTAAATTTCAAACTGAGAAACTAAGTTACACTAATACGATTTGAATTGAAAACTAAGTACAAAAATTAACTTTTTTATTCTTCATCTTCTTCCTCCTTTTATAGCCTCATTTGATCCAGGTGTCTTCTCAGGTAAATCCCACCAAATTTCACTCTTGACACGTTTCTAATTGAAGTACAGGTGTTCAAAAGCTATTTTGGCGCCAAAAACCACCAAGGTTGCTTGTAGCCGTTTTCCAAGCATTTAATGCTTCTGATGTGACAATGGAGGGTTAAGGGGACCAAATGAAGTGTAATGGGTGATGGTGGTGTAGTATGGTATGTTGAGGTGATGCAAGGATGGTGGGGGTTGTACGTGTCCTCACCTAAAGGAAACCTAAGGTTTTGGTTTGCTTGAGGAGGTGACAGGTATGTATGAGGTGGAAAGTATTTGCACATGGAGGGGGTGGAATGGTGGATAATGGTGAAGCAGGTGATGAAGGAGGTTGAAGAAGGGTGGGGGACGGGTCAAAGAGGGTCAACGAGGTCAAAGGTTTGACCCCGTTTTATTATAAAGGGTGAAATGGGCTTTGTGGTGTTGGGCTTTTGATATAAAATTGGACCAGGCTTTGTTTTTGGATTTGGATTGTGATATATATTGGTATTGGATCCGTTTGGTTGAAAGGTTAAAAGCCCAAGGACTTTTATTGTAATTTCTGAATTTCTAAGGACCAAACTTGTCACTTTTCCAAAATATATTAAAAGGGCCTTTCTTGCCATGTAAAAATATTATAAAGACCTTTTATATTTTTCCAAATTTAAAAATAACCGGGGACCAATTTTTCCAATTTTGATATTTTGAACTTTCAAGGGTAAAAATTGTTATTTCATAATTCCTGAGGACTGTTATTGACTTTTCTTTAAAATAAATCATCCAGGGACCATTTCTGACATTTCTTGAAAGTTTAGGGACTGATTTTGACAATTTGGTAAACTTTGCCCGTTTTTCTCTGTTTTCAGTTCTTTTATGTCTGAAACATATAAAAACACCTTATAAGGATATTTGTAATATTTTGTGGTGTTTCTAAGTATTTTTACATGTTTTTGTTGTTCAGATTTGACAGAAATGATGAGTTTTTATGAACTCATCACCTATCATTCCTCTATACTTGGTGTTATCTACGGACTCACCTTCATCATCCTTTGTGAGTTTTACTTCCGTAGACATGGGAGTTTTCATGGGTTTTGAGTCTTCTAGGCCAAATTTCTTAAGCATTTCCTTAATGTACTTAGATTGGTTAAAAAATATTCCATCTTCTAATTGTTTTATTTGTAATCCTAGGAAGAAGTTAAGTTCACCCATCATACTCATCTCAAACTCATCATGCATGATTTTGGCAAATTCATCACACATGTATTGACAAGTCGATCAAAATATAATGTCATCAACATATATTTGGACAATGATGAGATTTGGGTCTTTCCTTTTAGTGAAAAGAGTGTTATCTACCATTCTCATGGAATAATCATGTTTAATAAGAAAAGCTTTTAATTGATCATACCAAGCTTTGGGAGCTTGTTTGAGTCCATACAAAGATTTCTTTAACTTATAAACATAATCAGGTTTTGCGAAGTCAATGAATCCTGGAGGTTGTGCCACATATACCTCCTCATTGATAAAACCGTTAAGGAATGCACTTTTCACGTCCATTTGAAATAACTTAAAATCTAAGGCGCATGCATAGGCAAGTAATATCCTAATCGATTCTAGTCTAGCTACGGGGGCATAAGTTTCGTCATAATCAATTCCTTCTCGTTGATTATAACCTTGGGCAACTAACCTAGCTTTATTCCTAGTAACTATTCCATTCTCATCTAACTTATTTCTATACACCCATTTAGTTCCTATGATGGTCATATTCATTGGATTTGGGACTAATTCCCAAACATCATTTGCCTTAAATTGATTTAATTCTTCTTGCATAGTTATAACCCAACTTTCATCTTTTAAAGCCTCATTAATATTCTTAGGTTCTATTGTTGAGAGGAAACAAAAGAAATTGTTTTTATCTTGGGCTTGTGACCTAAGGGTTCTTTGGTTAAGATGTCCTATTATGTTATTTAATGGATGTGATCTAGATTCTTTAACATTAACAATTTCATTGTTTCCTAATTGAATGTCTTCATTATCATTTCCTATGGGTTTTGTTTTACTAACCTCAATAGCTTCATCTTCGACTAAGTCATCATCCTCTAAAGGTAATGTTTTAGGAGGTGGTGGTGTTTCATCAAATGTTACATTTAGTGATTCTTCTTCCTTCATGGAGTGTTTGTTAAGTATTATATATGCTTTACTATTTTGTGAATATCCTAAAAATATTCCTTCATGTGATTTTGGATCAAACTTAGTGAGGTAATCCTTAGTGTTTAGAATATAACATTTACTTCCAAATACCCTAAAGTAGCTTAAGTTTGGTTTTCTACCTCTTAGTAACTCATATGGAGTTTTTCCTAGAATTCTCCTAATTGATACCCTATTTAAAATATAAGTCGATGTATCTACGGCGTGACACCAAAATTTTTGTGGGGTGGATTGTTCATTTAACATTGTTCTACTCATTTCTTGTAGTGACCTATTTTTCTTTCTACTACGCCATTTGATTGAGGAGTATGAGGAGCGGAGAAATTGTGAGATATTCCATTTAACTCACAATATTTTCCGAATTGTACTTCGTTATCAAATTCCCTACCATGGTCCGTCCTAATGGCAACTATTGAGCATCCTAATTTATTTTGAATCATTTTACTAAATATTTCGAATTTTTCAAAGGCTTGGGTTTTGTCACTTAAAAACCTAGTCCACGTGTATCGTGAGTAGTCATCTACTATTACTAAGGTATATTTGTTTCTCCCATAGCTCCGCACAGCGGATGGACCGAAAAGATCCATATGTAATAATTCTAAGCACCTAGTAGTGGATACTATATTCTTAGCTTTGTGACTAGCATGAGCTTGTTTTCCAATTTTACATGCACCACAAAAATGCTTGTCATATTTTAGATTAGGCAAATTTCTAACTGATTCCTTAGATGCCAAAAATTGTATTTGTTGCATGTTAGCATGTCCTAATCTCCTATGCCACAATGTAGAGTTTTCATCTAGGGTCGTAAGGCATATCTTATCCTCAGGCTTGTTTCCTAGTTTCATAACATATATGCCACCTTTCCTAATTCCTCAACCTATGATTTTTCCATTCTTAATTATTTCGCTATCCTCTTCGGTAAACGTGACTCTACATTTATTATCACATATTTGTCCTATACTAAGCAAGTTATATGTTAAATTATCTACATGCTCTACATTTTCAATAGTAAGTGAGTCTTGAGAAATCGTACCTTTGCCAATGATTTTTCCACGTAAGTCACTACCGAAAATAACGTTACCTCCATTGTATGCCTTGTATGTAGAGAATAGCTTGCTATTCCCCGTCATGTGCCTTGAACATCCGCTATCTTTGATCCATTCGTCAGGCTCCAAGTTAATTCCTAAACATATTTCGTCGGTTTCTTTTGCCATAAAACACTTTTCATCTCTTGGTTTTTCAACTTCTTCTTTGTCACTATCACTCCATGTTCCACTAACAAATGCGCCTTGATTTTCATAACCCGGTGGCTTTAGACATTCGCCAATGAGATGATTTGGACTTCCACATCTAAAGCACTTTCTTTTCCCGTAGTTGTCACTTCTATTTCTTTGGAATGGTTTTCTTTCGTCTCGTGATGATCTAGTGAATCTTCCTCGTCTCTTGAAGAATTTCTTGAATTCTCTTACGGCCATTGCATATTCTTCGGCTTCACTTTCGTCACTTGAATCATCATCATCACTAGGTTCCTTTTTGGCTTTTAGTGCAATGGATTTGGTTTGTTCTTTCTTGACTTTGACCGTTTCCGAATCTCTTCTTATAATTTCTTCATGAACCTTCAAGTTGCCAATTAGTTCATCTAGTGATAACGTCATCAAGTTCTTTGATTCTTCAATTGCCGTGACCTTAGCTCGCCATTTCGGATGCAATGCCCAAAGAAATTTCCTAACACAATTTTTACTAGAAAATGTCTCATCAAGTGCTTTTAAACTTGTGATAATAGTGTTAAATTTAGCAAAAGCATTATCAATTGATTCCTCTTCCGGAATCGTAAATTGTTCATATTGTTGTACAAGAAGATCTATTTTATTATCTTTGACTTGGCTATTACCTTGGTCAGTAATTAGTAAAGAATCCCAAATTTCTTTGGCGGTTTTACACATAAAAATTCTTTCATATTCTTTGCGTGGTAACGCATTATAAATGACCATTTTAGCCTCATTATTTTTTGCTAGTTTCTTTTTCAAATCATCATTTTGTTTTTCGAAAGTTACAATTTCATCCATTTTGGTTTCAACATTATATTGAATAGGAGGAAAATCACCAAAGGTAATAATATGCCAAAGATCAAGATCTTTTGATTTCACATACGTTTCGAATCTATTTTTCCAATATAAAAATCCATCACTTTCAAATAGTGGTGGTCTTTGCATAGATTGCCCTTCTAAATATTTTTCAGATTCCATAGATCGTTACAAGTTTTAAAATACAATATATTTTAAAAATCTTGCTTGACGTGGCTCTTGATACCAATTGTGGAAAACTAGAAGGGGGTTGAATAGTTTTACGTCTTTTTAATTCGTTGTAAAAATAGTTTTGGTGTTTTCTTAGTTTTTAAAATTTAGATTCGATAATATATGATCTCAATACTTGCACAATATAAACAACTATCAATAAGTAAGATATATCAATGATAAGTAAGGAAATAAATGAGAGATGGAAAGATCGAACCGCGAGACAAGAGATTTATAGTGGTTCGGCTACAAGGACACCTTCCTTGCCCTACTCCACTCCCCAAGCACCTAACTCGAGAGTTTTCTTCACTAAATCAACAAGCTCCCTTATGGCGGAGAAAACCTTACACACCAATTTACACACTACAACTTCTTCACAACTAAGTCACAACTCCTACACAACTTCTACAAACCAATCTACTTCAAAACTAACTACTCCACGCCTATCTTCTTCACACCAATTTTCATCACAACTAGCAACTTCACACCTAGCTTCTTCACTACAATCTAATTCCTAACTTTTCTTCTTCACACCATACAACTAACTAATCACACAATCAATATACCTAGCACAACTATCTACAATCAAATATTCACAACAATATTCACAAAGAATAATGTAAATAATCTTGATGATGCACCAACAACTTAGATGTGGAGGTCACAACAAGTTGTAATACTTCTTGTCTTGGGGAATAGAAGTATTCTTCTCTTGCACTTGAGAGGATGATGTTTGAATCACTTTGAAACAAAGAATTATATACTTATGATCAAAGGATTAAGAGAATTGAAATGTGGATCTAGAACAGAAAGTTTAGGAGTGCAAAAGGTGAGAAGATTCTATGGGATGAACCAGTATTTATAGGGGAAAAATTTACTGTTCTGGAGCGTGGCCGGTCCCCTTAATTAATGGTCGGTCCCCTTAATGATTAAAGGGGCCGCCTAAGGAATTAAGGGGGCCGCCCCTTCAGAACGTTGGTTTTTCTTGTCTTTTAGTGGGGAATATTTTTCTGGATAAAATTTGCCATTTTTGGTTGGAAATTTGAAATTATATATTTATAATGAATTAAACATATTCTTTTAATTCCAAAATTAATTTTGTAAAAGATATGGAATGTTTAATACATTTTATAAAAATTCTAGTGATTAGAAAAATTTTCTTTGATCATAAAATACAATAAACACTTTGTTTATTCATACCTTAAGTGATATGGAAGCAAAGACAAATATTAAACACTAAAAACTTGTTTACGTCATAAGTTTTAGATTAATGAGTTTATGCTTTGTAATTATCAAAACATAGAGACATTGTTAATATGCTAACAATGTTTTTAGACATTATTTATGTCAACAGTTTTGAAACATGATCTACCAACAATAAAAATAAAGCATGCATACGGAAGCAAATAACAAACAAACAAATAAAAATCACACACAATCATGGGTTGCCTCCCAAGAAGCGCTTTTCTTTATTTATGAGTCTTGTAGCTAGACTCAAGGTCATGGGTTACTACGTGACCTCATCATTGGTTTCACTCTCTAGGTCGTCTCCTATACCAGTTTTGTATTCCGGACCTAATTGCAAGCATTCTTTGTAGAAACCAAGTATCCTATTCTTCACATACTCTACTCCTCTACGTCTATCCTCATCATTCCTATAGTAAGCTGCTTGTTTGTGTTCTTTTTCTATATTAGAAAAGAGGCGGTATTGCTCAATCTTGTAGGGCATTTGGTAGGCAATCTCATCATTCTCTTTCTTGAACCTAACTATCCCTAAAGTCGGATCATAACTCATCTTAGTGGCCTCAACAAATGGTTTTCCGAATATTACTTGGCTTAGGCAATCATCTATCACCGGACGAGTGTCTTCTACTATCATAAAATCGATCTCATAGGTGAAATTACCTATAATCACATGCAATCCCTTCACTCTCCCTACAAAATTACTTATCAAATTCTTATTGGGCATCATCCTATAATCAAGTTGTTTCTTTATCACCCAATTGTAATAAGTCCTAGTCATGATGTTTACAGGAGATCTAGGATCGATATAAGCTTTCCATATATGCATATGCCCGATGTTGCATGGTATGTTGATGTTAGAGGGGTCTCCCATTTTGATAAGGGGTGTGCCAAGGATATATGGTGTCTCAGGGCCATCGAATAAATCCTTATGGTATTCCCGTTCTTCCTTGGTGGGCAACTTATCAAAATGCTTTTCTATAGTCTCTACTTCCTCTAACTCCTCTCCCTTATTAACCTCAACTTCCCTAATTTCATCCCTAGTCTCAGTTTCTACTTCAACTTCATCTTTGTCACTTTCTTCTATATCCTTATCTTTTGGCTTAATGGTGACAACATTGACAAAGTGGACATGTTTGGATGATGAGGGGTCCTTAATTTGGAATCCGTTATTGGCATCCCTAGTGTCCTTCCTAGGTGTAGTTAACGCTTGGTTGTTGAGGGCTTTCAACAAGTTGTCTATCTTGTTGGTCATCTCCGTTTGTTGTTGGTTGAATTCGGTTTCAAACCTAGTTATGCGAGCCTCTTGAGATGGGATGAACTTAGACATCAATCCTTCAAGATTTTTGGTACTACCATAGTTATTAGAAGGATTGTTGTTGAAAGTACGGTTGAAGGGTGGACCGTTTGGTTGGTAACGATTAGGCGGATTGGAAGAATTGGCTTGATTTTGTTTCCACCTAAGGTTTGGGTGATTTTTCCAAGAGGGGTTGTAGGAATCACCGTAAGGGTTTGGCTCGGGTTTGAAAGTGTACCACTTATCTCCCACTTCGTCAGTACGCGAGGATGCGTAGTCCGCAAAAGCTGTTCCGGGGAGTTCCACACAATCACGAGTGTCATGGGGACCACTACATAATTTGCATGAAGAAGTGATTTTGTTCACTTGGCTTGAAGGCTTAGGAGCTTCGTAAGATTTCATGAGAAACTTAACTCGGTCCTCAAGTTCCATGATCCTACGGTCGGGAGTGCTAGAGTTGTTCGAAGGCAAAGATATTGCCTTGACCGTTTTGTTCAAATCACGGGGATCATTCCAACTTTCGTTGTCATAGAGAGCAAGATCTTCTATGAGTTCCCATGATTGTTCCGCACTTAGATCACGTAGCTTACCACCGGCCGATTGGTCAATGGCTCGCCTTGTGGAGAGATCGATATGGTCATAGAAGATTTGGACTTGGAGCCAAAGATCTATGCTATGATGAGGGACTTTTTGGAGTAAGTCCTTGAATCGAGTCCATGCTTCATATAGAGTTTCACCTTGACGTTGTTGGAACATCAAGATGTCATTTCTAAACTTGGTAGTTCTCCCCGGTGGGAAAAATTGAGCAAGGAAACGAGTGGTGAGATCATCCCATGAGGTGATGGATCTCGCGGGTAAACGTTCAAGCCATTGACTAGCTTGATCACGTAGAGAGAATTGGAATAGGCATAATCGGGTTGACTCTCTAGTTGTAACATCAAGGTCAATAGAATCTATGATTTTAAGGAAGTCCTTGAGATGTTGGTTTGGATCTTCGGAACGAAGTCCATGGAATGCACATCCACTTTGCACCAACCAGATGGTGTCGGATCGCAAGGGGGTCACATTGGCTCCTTGGGTGAGCTCAATGGTGTTTCGGTAGCCTTGGTGGCTAGGTCGGGAATACTCTCCTAAGGTTCGGGGCCTAAGAGGTTCTAGTGGTGGGTTTTGTTGTGGTGGGATGACGGGTTCAAAGATGTTACCATCGTCCATGATGTCGGATGGTGAAGAGTTACGAACAAAAACACGAAGAAATAAGATAGACTAAAGAGAACCTAAAAATAAAAATAAAATCTTACTAGAAAGGAATCTAGCAAGTAGACCTAATAAAAAGAGATTCTAACCTAGACAATAACTATTCCCCGGGCTGCGGCGCTAAAAACTTGATAGCGTAGGGATTGCACCAGGCTTTACCTCTCGAGGGATCTCGAGAAGCTTACAACCCCCACCAGGCAGTGTACCTGATCGATGTAGTATAGTATAATGACAAGTACCGGGGGATTGATCGTTCAGATAGGAATAGTGTCGCTAGGATTAGAAAACCTAAAGACTAGGTCTAGAGATGAGGGTTGATTCTTTTTGTATTTTTATATTTTTTATGAAAGCAAGTAAAAATCTCGGGTTTGAAGGAGTTTGGCGGAATTAGTTGCTAGTCAACTAACCCAATACTAAAGATGCAATCAAAATAAAATACTAAAATGAAAATAAAACTAAATTATACTAAAGTTGTGAGCAATATGTGGGAGAATTATGTTTACTTAGATTTCACTACTCCTAGATATCTTTTACACGTTAATTACTTGTTATAGTTGCGTGGATGATGGATTGTATTCCTTAATACCATTCATGGGGTGGCGTACTTACTTCCCTAATCCTATGAGCGCCTACTTCACTCCTATGTCGAGCCGGCTAAGAAGCTCCTAACATGGGATCACTAGAATTTGCTCATGCATTAAATACAACCAATAAAACCTAGTACACATCGGTTCATGTTTCCTAAGACGTTCAAGCATGTTACACAATGGAGATCTGCCAGTTTTCTTAAGCCTAACATTGAAATCATTCATCCATTACAACCATAAACAAGTAATCAACATATAATTAACATCTAGGTTTTATTAGATCTAAGCAAACACAAGATAGATCTAGCCTAACATGTTAAAATCAAGACAAGCACAAGATATAATCAACCAACACATAGACATATTGATTGAATTAAGAGAAGACTTATCTCAATAGAACATGAAAGGATTCAAGGGGTGAAAACCCTTGAAAACATTGTAAAATATGACCTAGGGTTTACAAAGTTCGGCCCTAGTTTTCTCCACACAAGTTCCTCTTTAATGAATGAAAAATAGAAAACTATATATAGAGTTTAATGGGTGACGGTATCAAGAACAAATGTCTGACGCCGTCATCTCGCCGCCAAATAGTTACTCGAACTGCCTAGATCTGGATCTGACGCCGTCATGTATACCCCTTGTGCAGGCCGTCACCAAAAATACTCTTGACGCCCTTCTTGTGACGCCTTCAGGTTTGCACTAGGTCGTCATGGTTTTTACTCTTGACGCCGTCAGGATCTTCCTCTTGACGCCGTCAGGTACTGTTCTCAGCTTTGGAAAATTAAGTCTTTGCCGTTTTCTTCACTTTTATGCTCCAAAAACGTCCGAATTGCTTCATTTTCCAGAATTCACTCCCAAAGTACCTAAAATCACAAAAGGAACGATTTAGGGCAATATTTGATCAAATAAATTCAATTCCGGGCTTAAATGACCCCCTAAAAGTGGTTCATTTTTTGCCTCATCAACACCACAACTTCGTCACAACTTAATCACAACTTCTACACAACCTCTTCACACCAATCTACTTCACCACTTACTACTTCACACCAATCTTCTTCACACCAATCTTCTTCACAACTACACACTACTTCACTACTACACAACTTCTTCTCCCTACATAACTTCTACTTCTCCTAAACTACTTATTACAAGCACAACACAACTTCACAAATAATATACAAAATATACACAACTACCCTTCAATACTTCTTGAACTTAGTTGTAGAAGGAGTATTCTTCTTTTGCACTTTGGATGAGGATGGATGAGAAGGGATAGAATCACTTGAAACAAGGATTAGTAATCCAATGATCAAAGGGTTTTGGAAGATGTTTAGAGAGTTTTAGATCTAAAATTTTCGTGCAAAAGGTGGTGAAAATACCAGATTTAAGGTGGTATTTATAGGAGAAATTCTGACAGATTCTGACACAGGAGCCTGGCCGGTCCCCTTAGTTCATGGCCAGTCCCCTTAATTTTAAGGGAACCGCCCCTTATAATTAAGGGGGCCGCCCAGCTGTAACGGCCAGAAAATCTGTCATTTAGTGGGAAAAGTTTATTTGGTGAAAAACTAACTGATTTTGGTTAAACATTTGAATTCATATATTTAGTATGATTAAAACATTTTTCTTTATTACCAAAAGTGTTTTTCAAAAATATATAATATGTTTATATAATTAAATAAACTTTGTAATAATTAATTAAATACCCCTTTGATCATGAGATGTATTAAGCACTTGTTTATTCATACCTTAGTGATTAAGTTGGATATAATGATATAAACTAGCTTGATACTTGTTTACGTAGTAATCTTACGTTTGATGATTTTACATTTTGTGATCGTCAAAACATAGAGATATCGAAGAATATAAATAACATTTTTATGCATTATTTATGTCAACAAGCTACATTGTCATCTGTGTGAACTTTAACCACATTAATAAGCCTGTGTTCACAACAATCTCTAATAAAATGATGCATAATCTGAATATGCTTGGTCTTGGAATGATAAACAGGATTCTTCACAATACAAATTGTACCTCATTGTCAATATTGATAGGAGTATTCTTGAAATTGAATCCATAATCCAAGAGTTGATTCTGCAACCAAAGTACTTGGCCACAACAACTTGCAGCAACCACATATTCAGCTTCAGTGGATGATGTTACTGCAATTGTTTGCTTCTTACATTGCCATGAGATTAATCTTCTTCCAAGATATTGGTATCCACTAGTGGTTGATCTTTTGTCATAATTGTATCCAGCATAATCCCTATCTGAAAAGGCTTCCAAATGAAAAGGTGAATCCCTAGGATACCACAATCCTAATTTAGGTTGTTGCCTGAGATACCTAAAAATCCTCTTGACTGCATTCATATGTGAAACTTTGGGTGAAACATGATATCTTGCACATAGACATACAGCAAAGGTGATGTCAGGTCTAGATGCAGTTAAGTACATAAGACAGCCTATCATGGATCTATACAGTTTAACATCCACATCTTCACCATCTTCATCTTTTCCTAATGGCTTATTAGCATCAATGGGTGTGGAGGCTGGCTTGACAGTGGTGAAGTTAAACCTCTTAAGAATGTCAGTGACATACTTATCTTGACTTATAAAGATTCCACTTCTTGATTGTTTAACTTGAAGCCCCAAAAAGAATGTTAATTCACCCATGGAACTCATTTGAAATTCTTGTTGCATGAGCTGCTCAAATTCTTTCACCATAGATTGTTTTGTGGCTCCAAAAATGATGTCAATTACATAAACTTGGACAAGCATAATATCCTTTTTGTCTCTTAGTCTTATCAATGGCACCTCTCCTGTAACCATGTTGCAATAGAAAAGTGGAGAGTCTTTAATACCAAGCTCTAGGAGCTTGATGAAGACCATACAGAGCCTTAATAACTTTATAGACTTTGTTTAGGTGTGCAGATTCTTCAAAACCAGGAGGTTGTTTAACATAGACTTCCTCTGTAATGGTGCCATAAAGAAAATCACTTTTGACATCCATTTGATATACAGGAAAGCCCATATATGATGCAAAAGCCAGAAACAACCTTATAGCTTCAATTCTTGCCACAGGAGCAAACACTTCATCATAGTCCACTCCTTCTTCTTGTCTATATCCTTGTGCAACCAATCTTGCTTTATTCTTGATGACATTCCCTCTTTCATCTCTCTTAATCCTGAAGACCCATTTTGTACCAATTAATCTCTTTCCGTCTGGAAAATCACATAATACCCAAACATCTTGAAGCTTGAATTGTAAAAGTTCTTCTTGCATAGCTTCAACCCAACTATCTTCAGCCAATGCTTGAGATACCTTCTTAGGTTCTACTTGAGATAGAAAGCAAGCAAATAGGCACAGTTTTTTATCCTTATGATTCACCCTGTTTTGTTTATAAACAAAGCTAAGTAAAGCATTATGTTGCTTAGAGAGGCCTTTAGCTTTGGTTCTTGTGAGCACTCCTGAAGTAGAAGGTCCAATAATCTTACTAGCAGGATGATCTTTATGAACTCTTAATGTAGGAGTTGGTGGAACTTCAAGATTATCTTCCAAATTTGTGAAATCAGGATCTTCATTGGAATCTGAGAAAATGCCTTCATTATTCAACTCATCATCAGTATCTTCTAAGGAAGGCATATTTGGATCATTCAAATCATCAGTATTGATCCAATTTGATGTATCTAAGACAGTTGAAGTACTCTTAACAGGTTCAGCAGTACTTTGATGCAAAGTACTGTCAAGGTTATCTGTGACTTTAGCCTTCTTCTTTTCTGCTTCATAAGCTCTCCTTTGATCATCTTCATAGGATCTTGCAATGGTTTCTTGAAAAAGCATCCTATTAAGTTCATCTTTGATAGCTTGGTCTTCATCAGATACTGTGGAGTTTGGTTGAACAGTACTTTGTGGTTCAACAGTACTTTTCTTCTTTTCAAAGGGTTCTTTATCAGGAACATCTTCAGATCTAACATTGACTCCATGAACAATGTACTGTAATTCTTCTTCATTGTGGACAACTTGATTTTCTTCTCTGACAGGCACATAGTTCATAGAAAAAGCCAAGATATCAAGATCAAACATTCAATCAGGACCTTTACCTTTTTGATTTTCTTGATCTTCAAGAAACTCAACATGAAGACATTCTTGAACCTTTTTGGTAACCTTGTTGTAAACTCTAAATCCTTTGCTATTGGTACAGTAACCCAATAGATATCCTTCATCTGACTTGCCATCAAATTTGCCCAGAGAATCAACAGTATTTAGCATAGTCAGAGAACAGCCAAAAGGTTTCATAAATTTGATTTTTGGTTTCTTTCCTATAAGCAACTCATAAGTGTCTTCATCTGAGATTTAGTAACAGATACTCTATTTAACACATAGCAAGTAGCACTTACAGCTTCAGCCCAAAACTAAACAGGTAATTGAGAATCTACAAGCATTGTTCTAGCTGCTACTATCAATGTTCTATTCTTCCTTTCTGCAACTCCATTCTGCTATGGAGTTCTAGCAATGCTAAATTCCCTCTTTATTCCTTTCTTTGCACAAAACTCATCTATAAGCTGATTCTTGAATTCAGTCCCATTATCACATCTAATAGATCAAACTTTGAGTCTCAACTGATTTTCAAGGGCTATTATAAGATCATGAATAGTATCAAAGGTTTCATCTTTAAATCCCAAGAAAAAGATCCAACTAAATCTGCTACAATCATCTATTATAACTAAGCAGTATTTCTTCTTGTTTAAGCTAGCCACTGAAACAGGTCCAAACAGATCCATGTGTAACAACTCCAAAGGTTCTCTAATGGTTCTTTCTTCAATCTTTTTGCATGAAGCCTTGTGTTGTTTACCCTTCTTGCAGGCCAAGCATGAATGATCAATCTTGTATGTTTTAGAAGGTAAACCTCTAACTAAATTGCCTTTGACCAACTTGTTGATATTCTTGAAATTCACATGTCCTAATCTTCTGTGCTAAAGATGTGCTTCTTCCATTGTTGCTCTTGCAACCAAACATGTTGCTCTTTCAGTAGGATTGATATTCTTCAAATCTAAGCTGTACACATCATTGGTTCTTGGTACTCTCAGCATTACCAAGTTTTCATTAACTAACTTGAACTCAAGGGAGAGAATAAGACATTCTGTGTCAAGGAATAACACAGGATATTTCTTGTCACAGATCTGAGATACTGACAAAAGATTGAATTTAAGCTCCTTCACATATCTAACTTTCCCAAAATCAATGGATCCAGTCTTGATGGTTCCTTTGCCAGTGATTCTCCCTCCATTAGGATCATTCCCAAATGTAACTCTTCCTCCAAAATATGCCTTAAAATCTGACAAAAGCTCCTTGTCTCCTGTCATGCTTCCAGAGCAACCACTATCAATGATAATACGATCCTTAAGCTCCTCTTCTGGGTTGCCCTACATAAAGATGAAAAGGGTTAGTTTCTTTTAGGAACCCAAGTCATTACTGACTTGTGTTCCCCTTGTGGAGTGACATACTCAAATTCTTTGAGTATGTAATCACCACTATTTTTGAAGACATTATCAAGAATTAGTGTCTTTGATCCCAAAACTTGTGTTGGATTTTCATCAACTCTCCCTTTTTCTCCCTTACTAGCTGAAAGTACTGTTTGTCCCCCATCAATACTTTCTTTCTTAACCCATTTAGTTTTAACAGTTTGTGGTGGGTTCTTGGATCTAGGTACTCTTTTTGAGGTGTAAGGCCTTCTAGGTTTATAGTAATTGAACCTCCTTAGTCTTACTTTTGAAAAAGTGCTAGCAGTACCTTGTTTGGGTGAAGACTTAACAGTACTTTGAGAAGGTACTGCTTTACCAGTGCTTTGAAAAGTATCTCTTGAGGGTACTGGTGGTTTGAAAAAAGGTCTTTTCTAGTGAGGGTACCTATAGTCTTTTGAGAAATTACTATGGTTAACCCTATGTGAATGATTACAAACTGGTTTGTTCTCCCTTGATTTATTCTCCCTAGGCTTATGGTTAGTAAGTTTGGACTTTGGGAATTGACTTAAGTATTCTGAGTGAAAATCATAGTCCTTAATCAAATGATTAGGACTATAACAAACATAACATAACTTTTGATCCATATTCCCAAAACCTCTTCCTTTAGTTCCAAAAGGTTTTCTAAAGTTTGCAGTGTTTTGAAAAGTTTTTCTTGAAGGTACTGTTGAATGACCAACAGTACTTTGAGGTTTTGAAAGATCTTTAGAAAACTTTGAATCACAATTAACACACCCTGAACCTTTGTTATCATCCTTAGGTTTCTCAACTGTTTCTCTTAAAGACTAAGAACTAGATGTACTTGAATTAGATTGACCTGTAAGCTTCTTTCTAAACTCCAAATTGTCTACTCCAAAACAAGAAACATCTGTCCTAGGTAGTTGAAAACTACCAGTGGGTGGAGGAACTTCATTATATCCCTTGACTTTCTTAAATTCAGGAGGTGTTGGACTAAGTGACTCCACATCACTAGATGTGTTCTCTTCTAAGCTAATGAATTCTTCATCACTAGTTGAGTTCTCCTCTGAATTTATTTGTTCCTTATCACTAGTTGGGTTCTCTTCTGAACTACTATCATAACCTAGGCCAGTTTTAATGTTTGTTGTTCTTTGTTTCTCCACAAAACTAACATGTGACAGGCCTAATTCTTTCCAACTAGCAAGTTTTGCTAACAACTTATCCCTTTCTTTAGTGACCTTGTCTAGTTCAGACATCTTACATCCTAACTTCCATTCACTCAGCTTTAATTGATAGTCTTGTTGCTCATATTTTTCTGCCCAAGCCATTTCAATATTTTCATGAGTGATTATTTTGGCTTCCATTGACTCTAAAGTTAATTGATAACCAGCTACTTCAGACCTAGCCCTTCTAAAACTATCTCTTTCAGTCTCATATTCTTTAAGCAGTTTTTGATAAAAATTACTACATTTAGAGCATACCTCAGAGATAGTGGATGAACTTGGTGAAGTAGCTATCATAGCAATCTAAACAGGTTCTTCTTCACTTTCCATGCTCCAATCAAAGCTTCCTAGACCATCTCTTGACTCTAAAGCAGCAAATCCTGGTTCCTCATCAAAAGCTGTGCTCCAATTAAACTCTTCCAATGCAACCATAGAGTAGGTTACTGGTTCATCATCACATTCATTACTCCAGTCAACCTCTGATAGTTTTTCTTGAGCCACCAAAGCTTTTGATTTTGAATCAGTAATAGTAACTTCCTTTCTTTCAACCTTGGGTTGTTCAATCATTCTATTTGCTTGATACTTTGCAAACTTGCATTCCCTTGCAAAGTGACCAGTCTTTTGACAGTTAAAGCATTCAATCCTGGATTTGTCAAATGCTATACCCTGTTTGGCCCTGAAATCAATACCTCTTCCTGTTTTGTTCATGAACTTCTTGATCCTTGCAGTGATCATGGCAACTTGCCATCTTATGTCAATTTCTTCTAGAGCATCATCATCAATTTGCAACACATCTTCTTGATATGTAACTGGTAGAGTGGCTTGTTGAGCAAAGAAAGAACATATAACATCATCAGAGTTGGTGTTGTTTGATGGTGATGAAGTGCTAGTAACCATGATTGTGCAAGGGTGCTGTTTTTCACTAACAGTACTTTCAACAGAATAAGCAGTACTTTTAGTGGAAGTACTGCTTCTATTTTCAGAAGACAAAAAAGCAATGTTTTGAGATTTCTGATGAGAACTTGAACCTATATTGCCATTCATCTCATGCTCATACACCTTCAAATTATTTTAGAGATCATCAAAGTCCATAGAATCTAAACCAGGTTGTCCTCTGATCATAGTAGCAACTACATGCCATGCAGATGGCAAACTCCTCAAGAACTTCATGTTTGCATCTTCAACAGATACCTCTGCTCCATATAACTCTAGCATACTAAGAAGATTTTGGAATCTATCATAAGCAGCATCAAGACCTTCTCTTTCACCAACAGTGAATGTTTCAAACTGTTGCTTCAATAAGTTTCTATGCATCTTCTTGGAAGCATCATTACCTCCAAATCTTGTCTTAATAGCAGCCCATAGTTGTTTTGCATCCTTAGCATCATGAAACTTCAGTAGGTGACCATTAGGAATAGCAGAAAGTAGTATGTTGAGAGCCTTATCTTGATTTCTTTTTGTAACTGCTGGCAAGGTTGGCTTAGGTGGTGTAGGTTGTCCTTCAACTGATACAAGTTCTTCAATGACAACATTACCATTGACAATCACATCCCATAAAGCATGATCTGTAATAGCAATGTACTGCCTCATCTTCAAGCTCCATAGATCATATTCTCCCTTCTTGACAATAGGAATTATGATTGAGGTGATGGAAGGAACTGGTGAAACTTCAGTCGACATCTTTTAGGGTTTGTAGTAAAATCGGTTTTAAGGGTTTCTTCTTAATCAAAGTTTCCACACAAGCTCTGATACCACTTATTGGATAGATATACTCTAATCAAACTAACTATGTAGCTTGTAATAGGTTTAACAGTCTTGAACAAATCCAAAACTATTAATATTGAAACACTGATGTAACCTTGTTAAGTATGCGGAATCTACTAAAACAAAGCTAAGAAGAATAACTTTCAATGATTATATTAAACCAAACTTTGAACCTGCTTTACAGTACAGATTCACTAACAACCCTAATAACTCTCTTTATCGTATTCTAAAGTATTCGTACTAATAAGCATAAGCATGCGTCTAATACCATCCTAAGGCTCCTTTTATAGGTATAAGGAAAACCTTAAGTCGGTTTACAATACTTGAACGACAAGTAAACTAATACTAATCTAATTCTAGAATATTCTAATAACTTTGCATTACAATCCTTTCACGATATTGCATAACAGCCCTTTATCATAGAAGTACTTTAACATTCTTCATACACGAGCAGTACTTTGACTTTTCAACATAAGCAGTACTTTGATACAAGCAGTACTTTGATCTTCAGAAGTACTTTTGATCTTCATATCCCAACAATTGGTAGTATATACGGGCTCAATATTGGTCTTTTGTTCAAATGGATTTGGCGGTTTCTCACTCGCTCTTCTGACTTATGGGCCCATGTTATTAGGAGCATTTATGGCCGTCAGGATCTTCCTCTTGACGCCGTCAGGTACTGTTCTCAGCTTTGGAAAATTAAGTCTTTGCCGTTTTCTTCACTTTTATGCTCCAAAAACGTCGGAATTGCTTCCTTTTCCAGAATTCACTCCCAAAGTACCTAAAATCACAAAAGGAACGATTTAGGGCAATATTTGATCAAATAAATTCAATTCCGGGCTTAAATGACCCCCTAAAAGTGGTTCATTTTTTGCCTCATCAACACCACAACTTCGTCACAACTTAATCACAACTTCTACACAACCTCTTCACACCAATCTACTTCACCACTTACTACTTCACACCTATCTACTTCACACCAATCTTCTTCACACCAATCTTCTTCACAACTACACACTACTTCACTACTACACAACTTCTTCTCCCTACACAACTTCTACTTCTCCTAAACTACTTATTACAAGCACAACACAACTTCACAAATAATATACACAATATACACAACTACCCTTCAATACTTCTTGAACTTAGTTGTAGAAGGAGTATTCTTCTTTTGCACTTTGGATGAGGATGGATGAGAAGGGATAGAATCACTTGAAACAAGGATTAGTAATCTAATGATCAAAGGGTTTTGGAAGATGTTTAGAGAGTTTTAGATCTAAAATTTTCGTGCAAAAGGTGGTGAAAATACCAGATTTAAGGTGGTATTTATAGGAGAAATTCTGACAGATTCTGACACAGGAGCCTGGCCGGTCCCCTTAGTTCATGGCCGGTCCCCTTAATTTTAAGGGGACCGCCCCTTATAATTAAGGGGGCCGCCCAGCTGTAACGGCCAGAAAATCTGTCATTTAGTGGGAAAAGTTTATTTGGTGAAAAACTAACTGATTTTGGTTAAAAATTTGAATTCATATATTTAGTATGATTAAAACATTTTTCTTTATTACCAAAAGTGTTTTTCAAAAATATATAATATGTTTATATAATTAAATAAACTTTGTAATAATTAATTAAATACCCCTTTGATCATGAGATGTATTAAGCACTTGTTTATTCATACCTTAGTGATTAAGTTGGATATAATGATATAAACTAGCTTGATACTTGTTTACGTAGTAATCTTACGTTTGATGATTTTACATTTTGTGATCGTCAAAACATAGAGATATCGAAGAATATAAATAACATTTTTATGCATTATTTATGTCAACAAGCTACATTGTCATCTGTGTGAACTTTAACCACATTAATAAGCCTGTGTTCACAACAATCTCTAATAAAATGATGCATAATCTGAATATGCTTGGTCTTGGAATGATAAACAGGATTCTTCACAATACAAATTGTACCTCATTGTCAATATTGATAGGAGTATTCTTGAAATTGAATCCATAATCCAAGAGTTGATTCTGCAACCAAAGTACTTGGCCACAACAACTTGCAGCAACTACATATTCAGCTTCAGTGGATGATGTTACTGCAATTGTTTGCTTCTTACATTGCCATGAGATTAATCTTCTTCCAAGATATTGGTATCCACTAGTGGTTGATCTTTTGTCATAATTGTATCCAGCATAATCCCTATCTGAAAAGGCTTCCAAATGAAAAGGTGAATCCCTAGGATACCACAATCCTAATTTAGGTTGTTGCCTGAGATACCTAAAAATCCTCTTGACTGCATTCATATGTGAAACTTTGGGTGAAACATGATATCTTGCACATAGACATACAGCAAAGGTGATGTCAGGTCTAGATGCAGTTAAGTACATAAGACAGCCTATCATGGATCTATACAGTTTAACATCCACATCTTCACCATCTTCATCTTTTCCTAATGGCTTATTAGCATCAATGGGTGTGGAGGCTGGCTTGACAGTGGTGAAGTTAAACCTCTTAAGAATGTCAGTGACATACTTATCTTGACTTATAAAGATTCCACTTCTTGATTGTTTAACTTGAAGCCCCAAAAAGAATGTTAATTCACCCATGGAACTCATTTGAAATTCTTGTTGCATGAGCTGCTCAAATTCTTTCACCATAGATTGTTTTGTGGCTCCAAAAATGATGTCAATTACATAAACTTGGACAAGCATAATATCCTTTTTGTCTCTTAGTCTTATCAATGGCACCTCTCCTGTAACCATGTTGCAATAGAAAAGTGGAGAGTCTTTAATACCAAGCTCTAGGAGCTTGATGAAGACCATACAGAGCCTTAATAACTTTATAGACTTTGTTTAGGTGTGCAGATTCTTCAAAACCAGGAGGTTGTTTAACATAGACTTCCTCTGTAATGGTGCCATAAAGAAAATCACTTTTGACATCCATTTGATATACAGGAAAGCCCATATATGATGCAAAAGCCAGAAACAACCTTATAGCTTCAATTCTTGCCACAGGAGCAAACACTTCATCATAGTCCACTCCTTCTTCTTGTCTATATCCTTGTGCAACCAATCTTGCTTTATTCTTGATGACATTCCCTCTTTCATCTCTCTTAATCCTGAAGACCCATTTTGTACCAATTAATCTCTTTCCGTCTGGAAAATCACATAATACCCAAACATCTTGAAGCTTGAATTGTAAAAGTTCTTCTTGCATAGCTTCAACCCAACTATCTTCAGCCAATGCTTGAGATACCTTCTTAGGTTCTACTTGAGATAGAAAGCAAGCAAATAGGCACAGTTTTTTATCCTTATGATTCACCCTGTTTTGTTTATAAACAAAGCTAAGTAAAGCATTATGTTGCTTAGAGAGGCCTTTAGCTTTGGTTCTTGTGAGCACTCCTGAAGTAGAAGGTCCAATAATCTTACTAGCAGGATGATCTTTATGAACTCTTAATGTAGGAGTTGGTGGAACTTCAAGATTATCTTCCAAATTTGTGAAATCAGGATCTTCATTGGAATCTGAGAAAATGCCTTCATTATTCAACTCATCATCAGTATCTTCTAAGGAAGGCATATTTGGATCATTCAAATCATCAGTATTGATCCAATTTGATGTATCTAAGACAGTTGAAGTACTCTTAACAGGTTCAGCAGTACTTTGATGCAAAGTACTGTCAAGGTTATCTGTGACTTTAGCCTTCTTCTTTTCTGCTTCATAAGCTCTCCTTTGATCATCTTCATAGGATCTTGCAATGGTTTCTTGAAAAAGCATCCTATTAAGTTCATCTTTGATAGCTTGGTCTTCATCAGATACTGTGGAGTTTGGTTGAACAGTACTTTGTGGTTCAACAGTACTTTTCTTCTTTTCAAAGGGTTCTTTATCAGGAACATCTTCAGATCTAACATTGACTCCATGAACAATGTACTGTAATTCTTCTTCATTGTGGACAACTTGATTTTCTTCTCTGACAGGCACATAGTTCATAGAAAAAGCCAAGATATCAAGATCAAACATTCAATCAGGACCTTTACCTTTTTGATTTTCTTGATCTTCAAGAAACTCAACATGAAGACATTCTTGAACCTTTTTGGTAACCTTGTTGTAAACTCTAAATCCTTTGCTATTGGTACAGTAACCCAATAGATATCCTTCATCTGACTTGCCATCAAATTTGCCCAGAGAATCAACAGTATTTAGCATAGTCAGAGAACAGCCAAAAGGTTTCATAAATTTGATTTTTGGTTTCTTTCCTATAAGCAACTCATAAGTGTCTTCATCTGAGATTTAGTAACAGATACTCTATTTAACACATAGCAAGTAGCACTTACAGCTTCAGCCCAAAACTAAACAGGTAATTGAGAATCTACAAGCATTGTTCTAGCTGCTACTATCAATGTTCTATTCTTCCTTTCTGCAACTCCATTCTGCTATGGAGTTCTAGCAATGCTAAATTCCCTCTTTATTCCTTTCTTTGCACAAAACTCATCTATAAGCTGATTCTTGAATTCAGTCCCATTATCACATCTAATAGATCAAACTTTGAGTCTCAACTGATTTTCAAGGGCTATTATAAGATCATGAATAGTATCAAAGGTTTCATCTTTAAATCCCAAGAAAAAGATCCAACTAAATCTGCTACAATCATCTATTATAACTAAGCAGTATTTCTTCTTGTTTAAGCTAGCCACTGAAACAGGTCCAAACAGATCCATGTGTAACAACTCCAAAGGTTCTCTAATGGTTCTTTCTTCAATCTTTTTGCATGAAGCCTTGTGTTGTTTACCCTTCTTGCAGGCCAAGCATGAATGATCAATCTTGTATGTTTTAGAAGGTAAACCTCTAACTAAATTGCCTTTGACCAACTTGTTGATATTCTTGAAATTCACATGTCCTAATCTTCTGTGCTAAAGATGTGCTTCTTCCATTGTTGCTCTTGCAACCAAACATGTTGCTCTTTCAGTAGGATTGATATTCTTCAAATCTAAGCTGTACACATCATTGGTTCTTGGTACTCTCAGCATTACCAAGTTTTCATTAACTAACTTGAACTCAAGGGAGAGAATAAGACATTCTGTGTCAAGGAATAACACAGGATATTTCTTGTCACAGATCTGAGATACTGACAAAAGATTGAATTTAAGCTCCTTCACATATCTAACTTTCCCAAAATCAATGGATCCAGTCTTGATGGTTCCTTTGCCAGTGATTCTCCCTCCATTAGGATCATTCCCAAATGTAACTCTTCCTCCAAAATATGCCTTAAAATCTGACAAAAGCTCCTTGTCTCCTGTCATGCTTCCAGAGCAACCACTATCAATGATAATACGATCCTTAAGCTCCTCTTCTGGGTTGCCCTACATAAAGATGAAAAGGGTTAGTTTCTTTTAGGAACCCAAGTCATTACTGACTTGTGTTCCCCTTGTGGAGTGACATACTCAAATTCTTTGAGTATGTAATCACCACTATTTTTGAAGACATTATCAAGAATTAGTGTCTTTGATCCCAAAACTTGTGTTGGATTTTCATCAACTCTCCCTTTTTCTCCCTTACTAGCTGAAAGTACTGTTTGTCCCCCATCAATACTTTCTTTCTTAACCCATTTAGTTTTAACAGTTTGTGGTGGGTTCTTGGATCTAGGTACTCTTTTTGAGGTGTAAGGCCTTCTAGGTTTATAGTAATTGAACCTCCTTAGTCTTACTTTTGAAAAAGTTCTAGCAGTACCTTGTTTGGGTGAAGACTTAACAGTACTTTGAGAAGGTACTGCTTTACCAGTGCTTTGAAAAGTATCTCTTGAGGGTACTGGTGGTTTGAAAAAAGGTCTTTTCTAGTGAGGGTACCTATAGTCTTTTGAGAAATTACTATGGTTAACCCTATGTGAATGATTACAAACTGGTTTGTTCTCCCTTGATTTATTCTCCCTAGGCTTATGGTTAGTAAGTTTGGACTTTGGGAATTGACTTAAGTATTCTGAGTGAAAATCATAGTCCTTAATCAAATGATTAGGACTATAACAAACATAACATAACTTTTGATCCATATTCCCAAAACCTCTTCCTTTAGTTCCAAAAGGTTTTCTAAAGTTTGCAGTGTTTTGAAAAGTTTTTCTTGAAGGTACTGTTGAATGACCAACAGTACTTTGAGGTTTTGAAAGATCTTTAGAAAACTTTGAATCACAATTAACACACCCTGAACCTTTGTTATCATCCTTAGGTTTCTCAACTGTTTCTCTTAAAGACTAAGAACTAGATGTACTTGAATTAGATTGACCTGTAAGCTTCTTTCTAAACTCCAAATTGTCTACTCCAAAACAAGAAACATCTGTCCTAGGTAGTTGAAAACTACCAGTGGGTGGAGGAACTTCATTATATCCCTTGACTTTCTTAAATTCAGGAGGTGTTGGACTAAGTGACTCCACATCACTAGATGTGTTCTCTTCTAAGCTAATGAATTCTTCATCACTAGTTGAGTTCTCCTCTGAATTTATTTGTTCCTTATCACTAGTTGGGTTCTCTTCTGAACTACTATCATAACCTAGGCCAGTTTTAATGTTTGTTGTTCTTTGTTTCTCCACAAAACTAACATGTGACAGGCCTAATTCTTTCCAACTAGCAAGTTTTGCTAACAACTTATCCCTTTCTTTAGTGACCTTGTCTAGTTCAGACATCTTACATCCTAACTTCCATTCACTCAGCTTTAATTGATAGTCTTGTTGCTCATATTTTTCTGCCCAAGCCATTTCAATATTTTCATGAGTGATTATTTTGGCTTCCATTGACTCTAAAGTTAATTGATAACCAGCTACTTCAGACCTAGCCCTTCTAAAACTATCTCTTTCAGTCTCATATTCTTTAAGCAGTTTTTGATAAAAATTACTACATTTAGAGCATACCTCAGAGATAGTGGATGAACTTGGTGAAGTAGCTATCATAGCAATCTAAACAGGTTCTTCTTCACTTTCCATGCTCCAATCAAAGCTTCCTAGACCATCTCTTGACTCTAAAGCAGCAAATCCTGGTTCCTCATCAAAAGCTGTGCTCCAATTAAACTCTTCCAATGCAACCATAGAGTAGGTTACTGGTTCATCATCACATTCATTACTCCAGTCAACCTCTGATAGTTTTTCTTGAGCCACCAAAGCTTTTGATTTTGAATCAGTAATAGTAACTTCCTTTCTTTCAACCTTGGGTTGTTCAATCATTCTATTTGCTTGATACTTTGCAAACTTGCATTCCCTTGCAAAGTGACCAGTCTTTTGACAGTTAAAGCATTCAATCCTGGATTTGTCAAATGTTATACCCTGTTTGGCCCTGAAATCAATACCTCTTCCTGTTTTGTTCATGAACTTCTTGATCCTTGCAGTGATCATGGCAACTTGCCATCTTATGTCAATTTCTTCTAGAGCATCATCATCAATTTGCAACACATCTTCTTGATATGTAACTGGTAGAGTGGCTTGTTGAGCAAAGAAAGAACATATAACATCATCAGAGTTGGTGTTGTTTGATGGTGATGAAGTGCTAGTAACCATGATTGTGCAAGGGTGCTGTTTTTCACTAACAGTACTTTCAACAGAATAAGCAGTACTTTTAGTGGAAGTACTGCTTCTATTTTCAGAAGACAAAAAAGCAATGTTTTGAGATTTCTGATGAGAACTTGAACCTATATTGCCATTCATCTCATGCTCATACACCTTCAAATTATTTTAGAGATCATCAAAGTCCATAGAATCTAAACCAGGTTGTCCTCTGATCATAGTAGCAACTACATGCCATGCAGATGGCAAACTCCTCAAGAACTTCATGTTTGCATCTTCAACAGATACCTCTGCTCCATATAACTCTAGCATACTAAGAAGATTTTGGAATCTATCATAAGCAGCATCAAGACCTTCTCTTTCACCAACAGTGAATGTTTCAAATTGTTGCTTCAATAAGTTTCTATGCATCTTCTTGGAAGCATCATTACCTCCAAATCTTGTCTTAATAGCAGCCCATAGTTGTTTTGCATCCTTAGCATCATGAAACTTCAGTAGGTGACCATTAGGAATAGCAGAAAGTAGTATGTTGAGAGCCTTATCTTGATTTCTTTTTGTAACTGCTGGCAAGGTTGGCTTAGGTGGTGTAGGTTGTCCTTCAACTGATACAGGTTCTTCAATGACAACATTACCATTGACAATCACATCCCATAAAGCATGATCTGTAATAGCAATGTACTGCCTCATCTTCAAGCTCCATAGATCATATTCTCCCTTCTTGACAATAGGAATTATGATTGAGGTGATGGAAGGAACTGGTGAAACTTCAGTCGACATCTTTTAGGGTTTGTAGTAAAATCGGTTTTAAGGGTTTCTTCTTAATCAGAGTTTCCACACAAGCTCTGATACCACTTATTGGATAGATATACTCTAATCAAACTAACTATGTAGCTTGTAATAGGTTTAACAGTCTTGAACAAATCCAAAACTATTAATATTGAAACACTGATGTAACCTTGTTAAGTATGCGGAATCTACTAAAACAAAGCTAAGAAGAATAACTTTCAATGATTATATTAAACCAAACTTTGAACCTGCTTTACAGTACAGATTCACTAACAACCCTAATAACTCTCTTTATCGTATTCTAAAGTATTCGTACTAATAAGCATAAGCATGCGTCTAATACCATCCTAAGGCTCCTTTTATAGGTATAAGGAAAACCTTAAGTCGGTTTACAATACTTGAACGACAAGTAAACTAATACTAATCTAATTCTAGAATATTCTAATAACTTTGCATTACAATCCTTTCACGATATTGCATAACATCCCTTTATCATAGAAGTACTTTAACATTCTTCATACACGAGCAGTACTTTGACTTTTCAACATAAGCAGTACTTTGATACAAGCAGTACTTTGATCTTCAGAAGTACTTTTGATCTTCATATCCCAACAATTGGTAGTATATACGGGCTCAATATTGGTCTTTTGTTCAAATGGATTTGGCGGTTTCTCACTCGCTCTTCTGACTTATGGGCCCATGTTATTAGGAGCATTTATGGCCGTAACGGAGGTATCTTTCCTGCAAATAACCGCCGTCACAAGCGAACTACTTGGGGACATATTTTATCTTCGGTTACTCGTCTCAAGGATAACGGTATTGACCTTCTTTCCTTGTGTTCTCGTAAGCTGGGTAATGGTATGTCCACCTGTTTTTGGGAGGATACATGGTGTGGTAATACTCCTCTCAAATTACAATTCCCTTGTATCTACAATCTGGAAATAGAGATAAACTGTCTCATTGCTAACAGGGTTCCTATGCTTCATTCCGACTGGAGCATGGTTCTTAGGCGTATGCCTAGGGGAGGTGTGGAATCGACCCAGCTTGATGCTCTTAAATTCGCTATTCAGAATGTGTCTATTACAGATCAATGTGACTCTTGGCAATGGTCTCCTGGTGTTGCAGCGGGGTTTTCAGTGGCTTCTGTACGTGCCCTTGTCGATGATACAACTTTAGAGGCAGGCATGGTGGCCACTCAGTGGATCCATAATATCCCCATTAAAGTGAATGTGTTTATTTGGAGATTAAGCCTCAACAAGCATCCGTCTATGGTGAATTTAGGTATGAGGGGTATTAAGGCTGATTCGACTTTATTTCCTACGTGCCAGCTTGATGTTGAAATTGTGAGTCATATTTCTTTCAATTGTGATATGGCTAGAGATTTATGGTCTTTATTAGCTAAGTGGTGGGAGTTGGATATTCCGATTTGCGCCAACATCTCGGATTGGTATGATTGGCTTGATGATGTTCGTATTACTTCCAAGGCTCGTTTGATTCTTGAAGGGGGGGGGGGGGGGGGGGGGGGGGGGGGGGGGGGGGCTCTTATGTGGTCTATTTGGAATTTTCGGAACAAATCGATTTTTTCTAGTCCTCCTCCTAAGAAGGCTACCCTTTAAGATTTCATAGTTTCTCAATCTTTTTTGTGGTTGTCTTCTAGGAATCCTAAATGTAAATTTAGTTGTATAGGTTGGTTACAAAACCATATACCTACTATAGTCTCTATGTAATCTCCTTTTTCTAGCTTCGACTAATTTTTTATGCAATGCCGTCGTTCACAAAAAAAAAAAAAAAAAAAAAACCTCACTTAGGAAAAATAAATAGCCTGTTAGTGGGCTGACGAAAGGATGAATGGCAGGAGGAATGTCACAAACAACAGTGCAGTTTGACGACGACATTAAAAAAAAATAAAAATAAAAAATCCAATAGCGTGTGATACGCCACTGCACCGGGCACTCATACTTTACCATTCTTTCAAAGAATACCAATAATTCTTACAAACTGGAAGATCGAATATTCATGATCGTCAAGCCTATCTAAGATAACTCTATTTTATCCTCGTATATGGATGGTAGCTATAAAAAGGAATGAATTAGAAATATAGCTTACCATTATTGCTTAGATAAAGTTCATGAATTTAGTTCGAGCATGTCAGTATCTCACCTAATACAAATCCACAAATCTTTGTTTAAACAGCATAAAATTAATACTAATATAATCTTTTCAAACGTAACTTTCAGTACACGCAAATTTTTGCACATGTCCAATTATAAAACTTTTGGTGATAACTCGTTACTCGTATTTAATAAGTTTGGACTCTGCTAAAAATAATACTGCGCAATAATAAGTTTGGATTTGGAGCTAGCAACTATTATCTTATTGATATAATTTATGACCACTTCCATGTCTTGTTTTCCACGTATTATCATTCGACAATATTCAAGACTACATATTGTTCCATTGAATATGTATATTGCACCTTATCCAAATGGAAGAACAAGAAGAGGCTTTCAAACTACTCACGTCTCTTTTAACATAAAATCTTCTTAATTTCTTATGCACCAACACAAACAACACTTTTGGTCGCAATGTTCATCCCCTCGATCCATGGTTCCTTATTCTTATTGTATTTACGTTTTCATTACAATATCCCTTTGCGTACTTCTTTATGTTACTGGCCTGGTGGGCATTCATAGATGTATCATACGCCTACTAGATATACTAAAATAGCGATGAGCCAGAGAAGAAAAAACAGAGCACAAAACAGAGTTTAAATGGATATTAAGAAAACAATGTGACACACAATTTTCTGATATGTTGATATTCTTACATGGGCCGAAACTCTAAGCCTTCTACAATCAGGCCAGACATTGTTCCTTCATAACTTATAAATTTCAAATTCACAAGAACACAATCATTTTTAACTTCATCACTTGAGTTAAATTGCCACACATTAACCTCCACCTTCCCTTTGTTTTGGAACCCGAGTGATATCATGTATATTCCACGGGCTTGGGGATGTTAAATAAATAACTTCAGCTTCTTTGTTTTCTTGCTGAAGCAAATCAAGTAATTTCACTGGACAATGCAGCCCATCACAATCTTCAGTAATCTTGAATACAAGGAAACATGCATATTCTGTATCTCGTGACAACATGTGACTTTTGATCATGCAATTGATACCGAATGCTTGCTGTGGTAAAATCTCAATCACCTCGTGAAATCTGCATCAAGTGATTACTTACTTCTTAGTCGTGTGGAATTTGAATATTTTTTATTTCATGAGTCCATGAGGGGGTGTATGTGGAAGGAGTAACTGTCAGAGTGAGAACGTGATGAAGTCAGTTAAAATGCAAACCTGGACTCAGATGATGGTTTTAATCTAAACAGCCCCATATTAGAAGAGTCGTACACAGCTTCCTCTGCTGAAACTATAAGATGGTATTTTCCATTTATTGCGCTTGTTAGGCTGGACACCTGCTCCTCAACAGTTTAGAAATAAATTGTTAAACAACATCAATGAATTGCTATAGTTATCCTATTGACAGATTTTGTTTGAAATAGAGTATGGACCTTTTCCTGATCTGCATTCAAGTCTGAATACGAGACAACTTGTTGGACTTCATTTAACGTCACAATTTCTTCCTGTTTTACCTGTAAAAATATTGTAAGACCATGTTATAAACTTGTGACTTAATTAGGAGTTGTAAATGTTTTCCATGTATTCATCTCCGTTATAAACGAAAGAACATATAATGGGAAGCAAAGAATATTTTAACTTGCCTTGTCAATGGCTCGAAACTCGATGCCTTCCACATAGATCACACCATCACCACAGTAACATGGTGAAAAACTCTCTAGCACAAACTTAGAAACGACATGTTCCTTGTGATTCAAAAATCTGCACAACTCGATCATCATCCACTCGTTGTCCCTCCGCGTTGCAAAATATGCATGTAAACGTTCATTTGCCATTCTATACTTTAAGTTGACATAAGTAGTTTTACTTGAAAACTTTCTTGAATTGCCAAATTTAAAGACTAAATGGACACCATAAAAGGTATTTGGAGATAAAAGTTGACCACTTGTCTGGACATCGATCATCAAATTGGAGATATCTAACATCTCTGCCACTTCCTCAAACCTGTGCATTTATCAGATATTGAAATTCTTAGGCAGAGCCTCTCTTTCCCCACATTCACACAAATTGCAAATTAACACACATAGAGAGAGAAAGAGAGGCGAACCTTGACTCTGGATAAAATTTCCATTTATGCGGGAAACACTTGTGTATGAAAAGTTTCTTGCTGATGTCATCTCGTTTATATCTCCATTAGCACCAAGTGAAACCGACTGAACAAAAAATAAAAAATATATAAATAAATAAATAATAAAAAGAAATCAAACTAAATTTCTGTAATGTGTAAATGCCCGTATGATATTAACTTATCCCTCACACAAACTGCTTATCTATTACGATACTTAAGACCCAGTGTCAGAAATTTTGGGTTATGTTTTTGAAACTAAATACAGTGCATGAGAAAACTGAGTGAAATTACCTATACTAAAAGCGAAAGATACATGGAACATAGAAAAACAAAATAATTTAGATATATGAGAATGAATACCACTTTGCCTTGTTGAAGAAGGATTCCTTTAGAGAACATGTTGTAAAGATCCTCTATTTTTTTGGTTGAATAGATTTCAGGTGAGATTGACATTTTGATTATTTCTTTATAATCTTTAGGCAGTTTTGGCTCCCATAGTTGGTAATCCTCCTGCATATCAATCAAACAATTATATATCAATTTTCAAAGCATAAGTCACACAATTATCCACATCTTGTAACCAGTTTTCCTACTCACTTTCACAATTTAATAGATTTTTTACTAAGAAAAGTACTTAGAATAAAAATATCCACCAAGAAATGGAAATGGTTTTCAATAATTAAATAAGTTATGTTCAAAGGTTCCAACATGAGTTGCCCATGTAGAATTAAGACACTTACTTGAAATTCCAGCGCTTTCTTAAGTTGTACTATCACCTCGCTTATTGTTGGTCGTTTTTCTCTCTCACGCTGTATGCACTGAAAGGCAATCCTAGAATATGTAATTAATGATTCTGGCACAATTTGTTCTTTCATAGTGTTAAGCACAATCTCCTCAATGGTTCCTTCATTGAAGTGGTGTTTAGCCAATACGGGTAGAGGCCTATCCCCATAGATTTGATCAGTTGCACATCTCCCACACAAGATCTCAAATAGAACCACACCGAGTGAGTAAATATCAGATTCTTTAGTTAAAAAACCTGTACTCTCATATAGTGGGTCTGAATAGCTGAGTGAGCCAACAACATTGTCGATCACGTAGTCAGTCTCCTGAGATATTGGGATTTTCAAAGCAAGCCCAAAATCGGAAATTTTAGCTCTCCAATCACCATTTAGTAGTATGTTACCACTATTGATGTCCCTATGTATCACAGTCTCTTGAGTTTCAACACCTCCATGAAGGAATTCTAATCCACTTGCAACATCAATGACTATTTCAAGACGTTTAGTCCACGTAAGATCACGACTGCCCAAGTGGAGATCAAGACTTTTATTTGAGGCATACTCATAAATGTATATACGTTCGTCATTTTCTTTGCAATACCCTACAAAGCCAATTACATTCTTATGTTTATACCCCAAAAGAATTTCTAGCTGAGCCAAAAATTGTTGTTCTCCCTGACCCCTATGTATATCTAACCGCTTAGCAGCAATGAATATCTCTCCTTTGGCATATGTAACTGTTCCTTTGTATATTGTTCCCAAAGCTCCATATCCAATGATATTGTGATGACTGAAATTATCTGTGGCCGATTCTATGTCTTTTAGAGAAACTATGAATTTGTCCTTGCGGTTTACCTAAGAATCATGACATATTCAAGTCAATACTGTAATTTTATTCTCAAACACAATTAAATTAGTATCTATAGACTTTGGTTATCAAACTAATTGCTGGTTTGAATAGAAAATGAGAAAGACAAAGGACAAAAAAAAAAAAATGCAGTTGTATTGGCCACAACAGATAATTTGGAATAAAGTAAAAAAAAGGATAACCAACTTAGCAAACCTGTCTTTTTTTGCTATTATATAACTATACTTTTGAATTATGTTTATTGTTTCTATTTTGTGACAATTTTATCCTTTCGTTGTTAATCAGAGGATTGATAAACGAAGGGGAAAATGGTCATAAAATACATGTAATAGATGATATTCAAAAATACGCATGATTATATAAAAGCGAGAAAAAAAAAAAAAAAAAAAAAAAAAAAAAAAAAAAAAAAGATGCTACACTGAACTTGAAAAAGTAACAAGTTAGATAGCACAACAAAAAATTACACACGAATATCACCATATTGAATTTGCAAATTAACAGGGTTGATTACCAGTATCTCAACACTCCAAAGATTGACATTTGTAAATTTTATTTGGGTTAATTAACTTTTAGGCATTTTTAGGTGACTTTAACTTTTTTCTTAAAGTCTTCAATAATTATACATCATATAAATAGCGTGTAATTATAGTTATATTGACACATTAATCGCAAGGGAGATCTTATGACCCCCCCCCCCCCCCCCCCCCCCCCAACACACACACACACAAAAAAAAAGAAGTAAAATAAGCTTTCAAAAGTATATCAAGTGACTTTTCTAATTAAAAGGGAAAAGATGTTTGATGGTGTAATTTGTTTCTGATTAACCATTATTGAGATGGTATAATCATTAACAATCTTAATTAATGACATCCATTGCATCATAAATTCATAATCACAAGATAGAAGGCCAAAGATTGGTTCATTTGTCCAAAAATTTCATATTGGTTTGTTGATTCAGTAAATTTTTTACCTTTCATCACAGTTCTATACGCAGAGATTTTTTGTTTATTTGATCTGATGTGAATTAAAGATACACATTCTAACGGGTCAGAGTGTTGGCCTATCACGAAAGCCCAAGCTAACAAAGTGGAAGTGGCAGAAGTGAGAATGCTAAGGTGGATTTGTGGGAAGACTATGCTGGACATGATACCGAACGGAGTTTTCAGAGCAGAACTTGAAGTTGAAACTATAATCTCAAAGATGCGAGAAGGAAGGTTGAGTGGTTCGGTCATGTCAGGAGAAGGCCACAGACGGCGCCAGTAAGGAGAGTCGAAGAGCTGAGGGGTCGACGGTTTGAGAAGGAGGGGAAGACCTAAGCTCAGGTGGGAGGATAGACTTAGGCTAGACATGAAGGAGCTTCTCTTGTCCGAGGACCATGATCTCAGATAGGAACGAGTGGAGAGCTAGGATTAGAACTTGCGGGTAGTTTAGGTCGTGTGGTAGGTTGTCTTTGCCTTGCCCTTTTGCGTTTTAGGTCTGGTAGGCCCTTTTGCACTTTAGGCTTTTGGTCTCTTTGCTTGTCCCCTTTTAGGTTTTTAGTAGGCTAGTGGTGTCTCTTTTCCCTTTGCCTTAGCTTTTTCCTCCTTGGCCTTTGCTTTAGCCCCCTTGCCTTAGTTTTTGCCCTTTGCTTTGCCTTTGCTTTTGCCCCTTGCTTTGCTTTGCTTGTTCTTTGTGTTGTCTTCTTGCCTGCTGCCTGCTTGCTTGTGTTTGTTTTGCCTTTGCGTTCTTGCTTGTGTTTGTTTTGCCTTTTCGTTCCTTGTTTCTCTTGCGTTCCTCTATGCTTTGTTTGCTTGCTTTACTTGCTTTGCTCCTTGTTATTTGTTTGGTTCTCTGTGCTTTGTTTGTCTTGTTGCTCTTTTGCTCCTTGCACTTTGGGTTTCTTTATCACTCACACATGTGCACGTGCCGGAGGTCTCCCTGGAAGCAGTCTCTCTACTCCTAGGCTTTGCCTGGGGTAGGGGTAGGATCTGTCTACACTTCTACCTCCCCCATACCTCGCTCTTGCGGGATTGGGCATGTTGTTGTTGTTGTTGTGTATTCTAACTTCGATTCACGATTTTGTGAATCCATTTAAAAATCATATTTTGGATCAGAGTTATATCAAAATAAAATAATCATAAACTTACTTGAAAGTGTAATGCTTTCTCAAGTTCCCGGATGATAGCTTCTGTTGTTGGACGCGTTTCCTGTGTTTTTGACAAACATTCATACGCGAGTTTTACAAATGTGTCCAGTGATTCTTGATTGGGTCCTCTGTTTAGAGTGAAATTGTTTTCATCAATTTCTTCCTTCAACGCAGGGTCTACAATTTCATTTATTGTTCCGTTCTTGAAATGTTCTCGAGCAAGAGGTGCAATCCCTTTTTTATTTTCCTCGGTGTAAACTGGATCATAGGCTAACCTCCCGGACAGAATCTTGAATAGAACTACTCCAAAAGAGTAGACATCTGCTGCCTTTCTCAACACACCCCTTTCCTTATATTCTGGATCTAGATACTCATATGTGCCTGCAACTATATCTGTTATTATGGGAGTGTTTGCTTGTTGATTTGCACGTCTGGCGAGTCCAAAGTCAAAAATCTTAGCCTCCCAATTCTTGTCTAACAGAATGTTATTGCTTTTTATATCACGGTGTATTATGTTTTGTTTATGAATGTAATCTAATCCCCGTGCCACTTCAATGCATATCTTTATCCGTTGCAACCAAGTAAGAGGAGTCATATCACTGGGTTTCATCAAATAATCCTCAAGACCTCCATGCGATGATGCATGCTCATAGATAAGTATCCTTTCAGCTCCCTCGTTACAAAAACCAAGAAGAGAGACTACATTGGGATGCTCACAACGAGTAAGAATTTCAATTTCTGCATTCAGACCTCTTTCATCACGCTCGTCTTCTGCATATGTAACGTGAAGTCGCTTTATAGCTACGGTGTCGTATCTCTTCGGAAGCTCATCTATGTTCTTCTCATATGTTGACAATAACTTTTCACGATCAAAGTGATCAAGTTTAGCTTTATACACCACACCAAAACCTCTTTCACCAATGCAATATTCTTCACCAAAATTATCGGTGGCCGATAGTATATCCTTGAGTGGGATCTCCAAATGATTCATCGCCTGTAACATTGCGACCAATGTAAGTAATAATTAGAATAAAGCCAGAAGGACTCCTTAAGACTTTGAGTAGAAAGAATTTCAAAGAAGATACAAAAAAATGAGATTGGTTTTGCAGTTCATTATTAGAATGATTGGAGTTAGATTAAGTGCATTTTTTAAACCAATCTTTACTACCTGCAAATCCTTTTTTACTACCTGCAAATCCTTTTTAAAAAAGAAACCCAAACTTTATTACAAAAAATTAGAAAGTCTCGTGTTTAAATCCTTGTTAACAAAAACTAACAATTTATAATATTTTAGTGACATAATGCATTTTTGTATACTAGAATGATACTCGCGCAATGCGGCGGCGAGTACCGTGTGATTATATTTTGTGTTATTTGGTTACACGTTTAGTTGTCTTCATGCTTTATAAGTAGAGATATTAGAGATGGTTAAGCCAAATAATTTTAGTTTGAACAACCAACCGCTTCCTAACAAATTAATTTACACGTTTAGTTGTCTTCATGCTTTATAAGTAGAGATATTAGAGATGCTTTATAAGTAGAGATATTTTGTGTTATTTGGTTACACGTTTAGTTGGCTTAACCACCACATTGCGCGGGTACCGTTCTAGTATGATTAAAGTATTATTCTTTGTTAAGGTTAAGGGAAAATACAGAGTGAGGTGATGAAGAAACAATTAAATTGCTCAAGATTATGAAAAGACGAAAGTTATAATTTGTGGACATTGACTTACTTGAAAGTGTAGCGCTTTCTCAAGTTGCCTGATTACGGCTTTGATTGTTGGACGATCTTCTTGTCTTTGTACCAGACATTGATATGCCAGTTTCGAAAATATGTAGAGAGACTCTTGATTGGGTTTTGTAACTGATTTCCTAGTTAATTCAAGTCTACCATCTACCATTGTTTTTACTGTTCCTTTTTCAAAGCGCTGTCGTGCAGTGAATGCAAGCCCCTGGTTATGGTCTGAACGATATATTGGATCATAGGCCAACCGCCCACATAGGATCTCAATCAGAACCACACCCAAACTGTAAATATCTAATTCTTTTTTCAGCTTACGTTCCTTCGCATACTGTGGACACATGTAAACTGGTGTGCCTGCAACTCCTTTGTGCTCTTCATTCACAGAAAGGAATTTACACAGCCCAAAATCACCAATCCTCGCATCCAGGTTCTCGTCCAACAGAATGTTGGCACTCTTGATGTCCCGGTGTACTATCTCTTGTCTGTCTCTCTCACTGGTGTGCAGATAACTCAATCCTCTTGCAACTTGAAGACAGATTTTTATACGTTGGGCCCAGCTATCATTTTCCATGTTACTCTTCTTTTTTAAATAGTCTTCAAGACTCCCATTGGAAGCATACTCGTAGACAAGCATCATTGCAGAACCTTCGTCGCAAAATCCAAGTAGAGTGAGTATGCTGGAATGCTTACAGCTAGTAAGCATGTCAATTTCTGCATAAAACCCTTGTTCGCCCGAGCCATCTTCCGTATCAAAAATCCGTTTTACAGCAACTTTGCTGCGTCGCTTCGGTAATTCGCCTTCGTTCTTCCCTTCTATTGCGCAACAATATTCTCTGTCAACATGGTCAAGTTCTGCTTGGTACACCGTACCGAATCCCCCTGATGCAATGCAACAATCAGTGGAAAATTTATTGGTGGCTAACTTTATATCCTCGAATTGAATCCTCATATGTTCCAAGTTCTTCAGCTGCATCATTACATGTTATAAAAAATCAGAAACTGTCACTTGCATTTTGTTGCTTCTTTTTAATAATTAAGAATTTATACATATAGTACACACGACGTTCCAGTATCTACCCACATCATGTCCACATTATCACCATCACATTGACATGCCATGTACTGTACACGCCATTGATACATGTGACTAGTATTTTGAGTTTGTTAGACTAATAGAAATAAGACCAAACCAAACCACACCCCACACCGCTACATCAGCACCACATCAGCTTTTTCTCTCCCAGACCAAACCAAGACCAAACACTCGTAGTAAAAGGACCACACTAACAACCAAAAACATACCATACAAAATTAATTATAGACAAAATACATACACACAAACCAAACCATTTATTCGGTCCACTGACGGACCAAATGAATTTGGGGGGGGGGGGGGGGGGGGGGGGGGGGGGGGGGGGGGGTGAACAATGATGAGTGTGAGAGAATACACATTTACACACAGACACTCAGGTGAAAATGATTCTCATTAAGATGAAATGTGGAAGAGTACATAGTATATATATAGGGGAAAGCTAACTAACTAGCAACAGAAAATTGAAATATTTACAACATTGGTCCTTTAACTATCTACTTTGTTACATTGCAGTCCTTGTAGTTAGTCCTTTTTACTTCCACACTCCCCCTCAAGTGGAGAGTTGCAAGAACTGAAAACTCCCAACCTGGATAATAGTTTTGAATGCTGATCCACATTTAACACTTTAGTAAAGACATCTGCCAACTGTGCTTTTGTAGACACATAGGATGGATGAACTTGACCACTTTTAACTTGATCTCTGACATAATGGCAGTCCACCTCTATATGTTTTGCTCTAGCATGAAACAATGGGTTGGCAGCAATATACAATGCAGCTTGATTATCACACTTTAAGTCAACAGGTCCAAGTTCACTGATTCCCAAATCCTTAAGTAAAGCTACCAGCCATGTAACCTCACAACATGTAACTGCCATAGCCCTAGACTCAGCTTCTGCTGAGGACCTTGAGACCACTCCTTGCTTTTTTGATTTCCAGGAAATGGGTGAAAGAAGTAGAATGCAATAGGACAACTAGCCCAATCACTGTCACAATAGGCTGTCAAATGAACTGCAGAATCATTAACCAATAGTATTCCTTGTCCTGGTGAGGTTAACAAGTATCTGAGCAAATGCTTCACTGCTTGCATATGTACAGAGGATGGATTTTGCATAAATTGACTCAAAAGTTGGACTGTGAAACATGTGTTTGGCCTGGTAATTGTTAAGTAAATTAGTTTCCCAATGAGCCTTCTATAAACTTCTGGATCAAGCAAAGGAGTGCCAATATCTGCCTGCAACTTGACATGAGGATCCATAGGAAGTTTGTAAGCTTTTGCATTAGACAATCCATTTTCTTTTAACAAATCCGGAGTATACTTTTCCTGAGATATGAATATGCCTTAGTTTACTTCTGCACACTTTTAATCCCAAGAAATAGTTCAATTCTCCCAAATCCTTCATGTGAAATTGAGAACTTAACTGAGACTTCAACTTCTTAATTTCTTCTTCACTAGATCTAGTAATCAGCAAATCATCAACATAAACTAGAACATCTGTGAAGGACTCCTTGTTGGACTTAACAAATAGAGAATAATCAGCCTTTGACTGAGTGTATCCAAAAGTCAACAAAGCATATGACAATTTAGCAAACCATTGCCTTGGTGCTTGCTTGAGGCCATACAAGGGTTTTTTGAGTTTGCAGACAAGGTTTTGTTTGGGAACATCATCTTTCACACTCTCCCCCTCACCAACATAACCTTGTGGTAATTGCATATAGACTTCTTCAAACAGATCACCATGAAGAAAGGCATTAGAAATATCCATTTGACAAATGTCCCAACCTTTCATGGCTGCTATTGCTAAGAGAGCCCTTACAATCACCATTTTTGCCACAGGAGCAAAAGTTTCCTTATAATCAACCCCCTTTCTTTGTCTATTGCCATTAATCACCAGTCTAGCTTTCCTTTTGTTAAGAGAACCATCTGCTTTGAGCTTTGTTTTGAATATCCAATGACAGTTGATTGCCTGTTTGTCTTTGGGCAATATTGTTACTTCCCAAGTACCATTTTCTTCCAAAGCTCTCAATTCAACATTCATTGCATCACACCATTCAGACAGCTTGATTGCTTCTTTGAAATTTGTTGGTGTAGATTGAGCCACCAAAGTACATAAGAAAGCATGAAACTGAGTTCGTCAATTTTTGGGTTTAGCCGGTTACTACCGAAGATTCATTGAAGGATTTTCGAAGATAGCAAAACCGTTGACAAAATTGACTCAAAAGAATGTTAATTACGAATGGGGAGATTAGGAAGAGGAAGCATTTCAATTACTTAAGGAGATGTTGTGTAGTGTGTAGCCTCTCGTAATTTTCCCCAACGGTTAGTAAATACTTACAAGTTATTACGTTATTTAAATACCCACTTTTACGTATGACAAAAATTTTTTTTATATATTAGACTTGATATATAAATCACAACAGTAAATTGTGATTTATCTTTTGCTTAGAAACGTTGCTTGCACACAAACCTAGATAGTCTAATTATCGCGAATATATATTTTAAACATTTATATTTTTATAATATACGTTTCGATTAAATACCATACAATATTTATATATTCCCGAAGCTTACGAAAATTCTCGAGACTACTCATTAATATTATTTGATCGTAACCCGACTCTCAAAACACACCAGGTGGGCCCCGTTGACTCATTGGGCCTCAAACCCAACTAATAAGCCAAACAGACCCGTTTAATTTCTTTTCTTTCTTTTCTTGCTGGACCGAACGAAAGCAGCCCACCAGGCTAGTTGGCCCAACCCAATTTCACTTTTAATTTTTTTTCTTCTTTTCTTTGACTCGACGCAGCCTCGACACCACCCAAAACACCCCCGTTACTTTTGTTTTTAACTCATGACCTTGCTAAATTACTTCACAACTTGTTTTATCACCTAGCTAACATTCATAAGTGATAAATATCACTCACTCACTCGCTCATTTGCTGGCTGAAAACCACACAAAACATATGTTAAAAACCATGGACATGGTGAAGCCAAAAACGTGTCATTCATATTCTAACACCTCCCATGACTCCCAATAGCATCTAAAACTAAACACAAGGGTACAGTAGAATGTCAGGAGGAACAGAGATCTTATGACACATTCCTTTTGTTGCCAAGTTTCGATTGGATGGAGGAAAGGTGCCTCCCATGTCTAACGAGACAACACACACACTCTTTGATTTCTTCCTCTTGTCTCAACATCTCACAATCCCCTCACAAGCCTATATAACGATCCATGCAACCAGAGATGATCACACACACATAAACATACAATACATAAAGTTTACGTGAAGTTTACCAAGTCAAGATTGGGACAAGAAGTTGGCGAGGAGTACGAGGTGCACAAGTGATCCAAGGAGGAACCAAATAGCTCGTTGTGAACCTTGCTAGGAGTGAACCATTGTACCATTGATCCCACGTACCAATTCGAACCATACGCTACGAGAACTCCACCCCAAGTGGTGAGGTGAGAACAAGGAGTCCCCTTTGTTATATTTTTCATTTCGTTATTTTGGTTTTTACACATTTACTTTGCCTAATTTCCTCGTAAAAATATAAACATAACATACGCATTTTATTCGACATTTTATATATTTGGCACACTAGTAAACAAGATATAAGAAGTTTCGAATCTAAAAACATTGTTTCCTTAATGAATTCGACATGTTTTGTGACCTCTTGGACAACTCGAATAAAATCTCAACACTTAGAATATTTCTAAGTGTTGAGCAGTTTTCATAATGAGTTTCATACATGAACTTGGCCTCGTTAATTCGAAATGTAAACACACGACCCACACTTTTTATTACTCGACCTCATTATCACCTTGGTTGACATATTGGAAATGTATTTCATTCAACCTAGTTGTCACGTTAAACTTATTTGCTCGACCCTTTTTGAAGCTACCAAAAACTGTTTTCTATAAAAACTAATAAGATAACTCATGGGCTTGTTAGCCTGTTAAGCTAATTTTGAGCTTATGTGATAAGCTGGTCACACAAGCTTGTTTGCAACATTTTTGTACTATAAAAATGAGTCCAAGGTCAGGCCCAAAGGTCTCGTAAGCCCAATGGATCTCAAATTATTAACGGGCCTTGTAATAGTCTCGTTAAGGCCCATTTATCAAAATAAGCACTTTTTAAGCTAATAAGTTGTTGTAATAAGCTTATTGGAATGTCCTGAGCTTATTTAAGAAGTCAAAATGTTAAACTTTTAATTTAGTGAAATTTGGACTAACTTTGCAAAATTTGCTTAACCGAGTGACTAAAAGTGTCAAAATGGTAAACTATGGGTAGAAGCTGTCAAAACAGAAAACTTTGAGTTCTAAACTGTTAAAAATGATATTTGGAGTTGAAAAATGTAAATATTGATGCTTTTGGACCTAAAATGTAAATTATATATATTTTTGGACTAACGGTGTAAAATATATATCGTTAAGGTTAAAAATGTAAATTTTGGAAACTTAAAGGAATTTTCAGTAAATATTATTTTATAAAAATAATATTAACCTTTTACATATATAAACATATAATTAATATAAGACTTATATAAACATAAACTTATATATATATATATATATATATATATATATATATATATATATATATATATATATATATATATATATATATATATATATATACGATATATATTCGTAATTATAATTAAACGATATAACGATACATTATTTATTTCTTGTAAAACGATACGTTTATTTTATTTCCGTTATAAAAACTAACTTTATATCAATCATCGATCATTTTACTTACGAGTTATATGTATATATAACTTTGTTTTTGAACTTTAGACACTTAAACAAACACGAGATTCGTTCGTAACTAAATAACAAGTATTCGCGATAAAACCAGATTTAGACTATCAACTGAAACTTGCATTATCTTTTAGGTTGTGTTGTGTGAAGCCGTTTCCTTGCTTTATTGAGACTACGATACCACTGTACTACTAAGGTGATTTCATAGCCCATTCTTTAACTATTTTCCCGTGGGGGAGATACATGCTTAAAACTCGATCACAAGTCTTTTATACCGGGTATTGAAATACCGTCAGGCCAATGTTATTTGCTTAAGTTACTATTGTCAGAAGTCCCTCGATCATGAACCTTAATCACTTGAAGGGTGAACGTAAATAATTGTGGATAGTACTATTAGTGATTGACAATCCTCGTTTGGTTGTTGGAGAAAACACCAGGCGCACTTTATTGTTCTTATAAATAGGTTATTGACAAATACCTATCTTTGGGGGCCTATTACTTACCATCATAATCCACATTTATGATTGGCTGTTAATCGTTGAGTATCATGAGCTTAAGGCAATAACAGGAACATTGATTTTTTTTAACATATTGATTGTATGTGATTACAATACATTCTTAACTTGTGATTCAAACTCTTAAACTCAAACCTATGAATATCACTCAACTTTATGTTGACTTTAGCATGTTTATCTCAGGTAACTAAACAAGACGGATCTGGATGGCACGGAGTGGGCAAAAGCATGACAAGGACCATAATAAACTACTTATTTTCCTTCAGAATAAAACACGTTCTTAACTTAATAATGTCTTGTATCCCAGATATTTGGTATTTTGAAATAAATTAAACTTTAACACTTTGTGTTGTCTACTATAATTGTGACAAAGATCCTTGAAGTAATACCCCGAAAGTCTTCCGCTGACATGTTAAGTCTTCCGCTGTTATTAACGACTTTTGGGGGTGTTACATAGTGCTCCTATCTTAGCGTTACCGGAAGGTAGTGAGGACTTTGTCGTCTACTGTGACGCTTCTCATAAAGGTTTGGGAGCTGTGTTAATGCAACGAGAGAAAGTGATACTTATGCTTCCCGACAACTCAAGAAGCACGAGAAGAACTACACCACTCATGATTTGGAGTTAGGTGTTGTAGTTTTTGCCTTAAGGATATGGATACATTACTTGTATGGAACCAAGTGTGTTGTGTTCACTGACCACAAAAGTCTGCAACACATCTTAAATCAGAAAGAGCTCAACATGAGACAGCGACATTGGATTGAGCTGCTAAGCGATTATGATTGCGAAATCCGCTATCATCCCGGTAAAGCAAACGTCGTTGCTGATGCTCTTAGTCGAAAGGAGAGAATACCACCGTTACAAGTTAGGTCATTAGGAATGACTATCGTATCGCCGTTACCGTCTCAAATATTAGAAGCTCAAACGGAAGCGTTGAAAGCAGAAAACCGACATGCTGAGAATATATTTGGGATGTCAGAAAATGAGAAGAGATTTGTTAAGCGTTCTGATGGAATATTATGTTTTGGGAACCGAAGTTGGGTGCCATTGTATGGAGGAATACGTGAGTTGATTATGCATGAGTCGCATAAGTCGAGATACTCTATTCATCCTGGGTCTAACAAGATGTACTAGGATCTAAAGAAGTTATATTGGTGACCAAACATAAAGGCAGATATAGCATTGTACGTCAGCAAATGTTTGACTTGCTCAAAGGTTAAGGCAGAACACCAAAGACCGTCAGGATTATTGACGCAGCCAGAACTCCCGGTTTGGAAGTGGGAGCAGATTACGATGGAATTCATTACCAAATTACCGAAGACAGCTAGCGGTTATGATGCTATCTAGGTAATTGTCGATCGATTGACTAAATCTGCTCATTTCCTGGCGATTAGTGAAGATGATAGTGTAGACAAACTAGCGAGGTTGAATGTGAAAGAAATTATTTCGCGTCATGGAGTTCCGATATCGATTATTTCTGATCGCGACAGCCGTTTCACGTCAGCTTTGTGGCGATCACTTCAAACCTCTTTGGGGACGAGACTTGATATGAGTACTTCATATCATCCCCAAACCGACGGTCAAAGTGAGAGGACCATTCATACTTTGGAGGATATGCTTCGTGCATGTATAATAGACTTTGGTAAAGGCTGGGAGAAGTATCTACCCCTTGCGGAATTCTCCTATAACAATAGCTACCACACAAGTCTTAAAGTTGCACCATTCGAAGCTTTATATGGTCGTAAATGCCATTCGCCTATTGGTTAGGCTGAAGTTGGAGATAGCCAACTCACAGGCCCCGAACTTATATTGGAGACTACTGAGAAAGTGACTCAAATTCGTGATCGGTTACAAGCAGCTAGAGATAGGCAGAAAAGTTACGCCGATCAGAGACGTAAACCCCTAGAGTTCCAGGTTGGAGACAAAGTGATGCTGAAAGTCTCACCTTGGAAAGGAGTGATACGTTTTGGGAAACGTGGGAAACTCAACCCCCGCTACGTTGGACCATTTCTTATTTTGGAAAGAATTGGGCTTGTTGCTTATAGGTTGGAATTACCACAGGAATTGAGTAAAGTTCACGATGTGTTTCATGTTAGTAATTTGAAAAAGTGTCTTTCTGATGAGACGCCGGTTATACCAATAAAGGATATTCGAGTTGATGAGAAATTGAACTTTGTGGAAGAGCCGATTGAGATTTTGGATAGAGAGATTAAATGACTCAAGCGAAGTCGTATTCCACTCATCAAGATTCGTTGGAATTCCCGTCATGGACTAGAATTTACGTGGGAATGTGAGGACGAGTTCCGAAAGAGTTATCCGAAACTTTTCACTTCGTAGATGGATTGTTCCGAGAGAAACCCGGGACGGGTTTCTTCTGAGGCTGGGAGGATGTGACAACTGGCAAATTAGGGAGCCATTTTGAAAACCCGCATTACGTTAAAAGTTCGTTTATAAATTTATGTTTGAAATTTTATTCGTAACGAACTTGTAAAACCTATATTGTGGTTGATTATATTTAAAATCTTTATGGAATCGAGATTTGAATTATCGATGTGACATGAATTTATTTTGAGATTTTTATTTGGCACTACGTTGACTCCGGCACTAGATAACCTAACAAAGTTCATGGCATCTCAAGAAGCCCGCATAGCGAGGTTTGAAACCGAATTCAACCAACAACAAACGGAGATGACCAACAAGATTGACAACTTGTTGAAAGCCCTCAACAACCAATCGTTAATCACACCTAGGAAGGACACTAGGGACACCAATAGTGGAAGCCAAATTAAGGATCCCTCATCATCCAAACATGTCCACTTTGTCAATGTTGTCACCATTAAGCCAATAGATAAGGAGATAGAGGAGAGTGACAAGGAGGAAGTTAGAATAGAAGCCGATAGTAAGAATGAGAGTAGGGAAGTTGAGGTTAATAAGGATGAGGAATTAGAGGAAGTAGAACCTATAGAAGAATACTTTGATAAGTTGCCAACCAAGGAAGAACAGGAATACCATAAGGATTTATTCAATAGTCCCGAGAAAACATATATCTTTGGCACACCCCTTATCAAAATGGGAGACCCCTCTAACATTAACATCCCATGCAATATCGGGCACATGCATATATGGAAAGCTTACATCGACCTTAGATCCCCCGTGAACATCATGACTAGGACTTATTACAATTGGGTGATGAAGAAGCAACTCAATTTTAGGATGATGCCCGGTAAGAATCTGATAAGTAATTTTGCAGGAAGAGTGAAGGGACTGCATGTGATTATAGGGAATCTCACTTATGAGATCGATTTTATGATAGTTGAGGACACTCGTCCGGTGATAGATGCTTGCCTAAGCCAAATAATATTCGGAAAACCATTTGTTGAAGCCACTAGGATGAGTTATGATCCGACTTTAGGGATTGTTAGATTCAAGAAAGAGAATGATGAGGTTGCTTATCAAATGCCCTACAAGATCGAACAATACCGCCTTCTCTCTAATTTCGAAAAGGAACATAAGCAAGCGGCTTATTATAGGAATGAGGAGGATAGACGTAGGGGAGTAGAATATGTAAAGAATAGGATGCTTGGTTTCTACAAAGAGTGTTTGCAACTAGGTCCGGAATACAAAACTGGTTTAGAAGACGACCTAGAAAGTGGAACCAATGATGAAATCACGTAGTAACCCATGACCTTGAGTCTAGCTACAAGACTCGTAAATAAAGAAAAGCACTTCTTGGGAGGCAACCCATGTTTTGTGTGATTTTAATTGTTTGTTTGTTATTTGCTTCCGTATGCATGTTTTATTTTTATTGTTGGTTGATCATGTTTCTCAATTAAAATGTGGAAATACTTTACTTTGTTGTTTAGCCTAGTCTTAACTCCACCTAGAAGTATTTTTTGCAAAAGATGGGTGTAAGGGGAAACCCCAAATATGTTTTTAAGAAACAAACCGATCATGATTCTCCACAATATTAAATGAGCATGTATATTCGTATTTGTTAGAGTCAAATGCTTGTATTGAGTCATAATGAAGTTTTGCAGGATTTTCCAGGAAGTAGGACCAAGTTTTTCCAGAAATTTTCTGGAAACTTAACATAAGAATTTCTGCAGGTCCATTCTGACGGCGTCAGAGGTTTACTCTTGACGGCGTCAGGAGTTAAAATCTGGAAATTTTACCGGTTTTGTTTTTCTAACGGAGTCTTATGGTTTTTGTGAATTATTAAGTTTTATAATCTCCAGGAAATCTGCAAACTTCATTCCACAAGCATTATATCTTACTTTGTTTTCTAGGATTTAGTAACTTATATAGGATGCCGCCGATTTTACGCGAGGTTGTCTTGTCTATTTTTGTCAGGATTTATAGGTTATGTTCGACAAGAAGATGATTTATATTCTGGAAGGGAAGCTTTGATTGTTCATTTTCTTGGAGGAAGATTTAACCTGGCCAACCTATAATCCATACCGAGCGAATCGGGGGAGTATTTGATTTCATTCTTTTTACTTTTTAACTTTTACATTCTTTACTTGAACATTGGGGACAATGTTCATCTTAAGTGTAAGGGGAGGGTAAAAAGATGATACCTTACATATGCACTTTCGCTTGAGTTTGTCTTGTTTGATAGTAGATGTGTAATAAAACTATGAGAAATACTTGTTAGTGCAATTTTAGCGCAAAATTTAAAATTTTTTACAACATTTAGGAGTGAAACTTTAGCCGTAGCAAGCATCTCATGGATAGGAGATTGTATGACTAGCACATAACCGTATATTCAGAAAAATTTTCCACCCAAATATGTGAGGTTCGCCTTTAGATTTGATAGGAAAAGCATTTACTATTAGTGCTTATGAGTGTACCGGTAGCATTTAGATTCTAGAACTTGCGTTAGTGATGCATCCCGAGACCGCTAGTGAGACTACATCCGTGTGGTAGGATTTACTACATGATAAGAGGCATTAGGATTACCCTTGTGTTAAACCCGTATCATAATTACTTGACCATTTAAGTCATATTACTTGACTAGTTAAGTCAACTAATTTTTCCCACACCCTTAGCGTTGTACTCATTTTTAGTACACGAAACCCCTAGTACACCCCTTCGAGCCTATCTTTTCGTTTCTAACTTTAAGCATTTTTACTTAAAGGAAAAATTTGTTACACCCCACTTAAATGTACAACCAAATCGCCTTAGCCTTCCGTGTATGCACTCATCTTTAGTGCATTATTGTTATTTGTTAAACCCTAAGTTAACTTTCGAATTGATTACATGGTTGCTAAGTCGAGTCATATCCTTGTACATATTGTTTTGGGACAATTGGGACTCATGGGTAAGTACTTATTTTATGGAGTAATGGGGAAGAACATCATTTATTACCCCCATATGTACGTTAATCTTAAAAGTGCTCCAAGTGTTTTAATTTTCTTAATTCGAGTCATTAGAATAGTTTAATGTAAAGTATGTAAAGATTCAAGTATAAGGGGAATTCTCATCCCCTATGATGTATTATTTTGGATGGTGGGGTAAGAGTGTATGCAAAAAAAAAAAAAAAAAAAAAAAAAAAAAAAAAATCGAAAAAAATCGAAAAAAAATCAAAAAAAAAAAAAAAAAATAGAAAAAAGGAAAAAGAGAAAAAACATACGGACTACCATCCCGTTTCATTCTATGTTCATTTTATGTGTTTGTTATTTTTCATTTATTAGCTTAAGTCGAGTCTATTCTTGGCTTAGCAACGCCATATTGTACGTGTAATTAACCAAGATTGTTAACTCGCCACCAGTAAAAAACTCCTTTTATCCAACAAAACCGTGTAATTCATATCCCTATACCTAACGTTACAACCCTTTAAAAGACCTCTTTGATAGTTTATCCTAGGTGCTTACGCCATGTGGTGGAGGTTTGATCCTTTCCCAAGCCTATGGTAATCTATTTTGCTATGACAGGTAGTGAGAGATATCTTCCATTTCCATAATGTTATATTACTTTATTACACCCGAGAGATGTGAGTATCTAAACACTATTTGTGAGGTGCTAGTGTATGACCTCCGTGCTTGTCTATTGGTCTTTAGTGGAACGATTATTTGTTGTAATTACTTTTATAGTAGTGTTAAATGACCCCTAACTTGTCTTTTGAGTAGAATAAAAGCGCATTTGCTTGAGGACAAGCAAATCTCAAGTGTAAGGGTATATGATGAGGCGAAAAATGATCCGTTTTTAGGGGGTCATTTAAGCCCGAATCCGAATTTATTTGATCAAATATTGCCCTAAATCGTTCCTTTTGTGATTTTAGGTACTTGGAGAGTGAATTCTGGAAAAAAAGCCATTTTGGACATTTTTGGAGCATAAAAGTGAAGAAAACGGCAAAGTCTCAATTTTCCATGCTGGAACAGTACATGAAGGCGTCAAGAGTTAACCCATGACGGCGTCAAACCCCAAGAATTAAAATCCGTAGCTCATGACGGCGTCACACAGGGCGTCAGAAGTAGATCAAGGCCGTCCGAGGAAGTATTTGGCGGCGAGATGACGGCGTCACACCTTTGTTCTTGACGCCGTCACCCCGATTTTCCTATATATAGTTTTCTAGTTTTTCACATTAAAAGATAGAAGTTTTGGAGAAACCCTAAAGACGATTTTGGTGCAACTTTTACAGGTTTTTCAAGGGTTCCAAACCCTTGATACCTTGCATTGTAATTGAGATAAGTGTTCTTCTAATTCAATCAATATGTCTATGTGTTGGTTGTCTATATCATGTTCTTGTCTTAATTCTATCATGCTAGGCTAGATCTCTTTTGTGTTTGCTTAGATCTAATGAAACCTAGATATTGATTATGTGTTGATTACTTGTTTATTCTTGTCTTGGATGAATGATTTTATATGTTAGGCTTAAGAAAACTGGCAGATCTTCAAATGGTAACATGCTTGAACGTCTTAAGAAACATGAACCGAGACGTACTAGGTCTTTATTGGTTGTATTTAATGCATGAGCCACTGTTTACAATCCCTATAGTTGTGTTGGGCATGGTGTAGGAGGAGATAAGAGCTCATAGAATTGGGGAGTTATGTATGCCACCCCATGAATGGTATTAAGGAATACAATCCGTCATCCATGCAATTATAACAAGTAATTAACGTGTAAAAGATATCTAGGGAGTAGTGAAATCTAAGTAAACACATTTTCTCCAATTACTGCTCATAACCTTAGTATAAATTAGTTTATTTTTATTTTTAGTATTTTATTTTGATTGCATCTTAGTTTTGGGTTAGTTGAATAGCAACTAATTCCGCCCACTCTTCCAAAAACCGATATTTTAATTGCTTTCTAAAAGATATAAAAACACAAAAATAATCATCCCTCACCTTTAGAACTAGTAATTAGGCTTTCTAATCCTAGCGACACTATTCCTAAGCTGAACGATCAATCCCCCGGTACTTGTCACTATACTATACTACAACGATCAGGTACACTGCCTGGTGGGGGTTGTAAGCTTCTCGAGATCCCTCGAGAGGTAAAGCCTGTTGCGATTCCCATGCATCAATGTGCATTTTGTACCTAATGTTGTTCCTACACCTATACCACAAGATGTTGAATCAACTTCTACAGAGGTACCTGCTGCAATACCTGTTGCTGATTCAGTTGAAATACCTGTTAGAAGATCTTCTAGAACCTCTCAATTGCCTACAAGACTCAAGGATTATGTTTTGCATCATATTTCTAGAGCTAATCAAGTTTGCAAAACACCTTTGTTGCCTGATTTTCAAGTTTTTCTTACTGCCCTGTTAGCTCAAAAAGATCCAAAATCATTTAAAGAAGCAATAAAACAACCTAGTTGGTGTGTTGCTATGGATTCTGAAATTACTGCTTTAGATGAAAATGATACATGGGAGTTGACTACTTTACCACCTGGAAAGAAAGCTATTGCTGCTCATTGGTTGTATAAAACAAAAGTTTAAGCAGATGGGACAGTTGATAGGAAAAAGGCAAGATTGGTAATTCAAGGTAATAGACAAAAGTATGGTGAAGATTATACAGCAACTTTTGCACCAGTGGCTAAAATGGTGACTGTAAGGTCTTTATTGGCTGTTGCAGCTTTGAAGGATTGGTACACATGACAAATGGATGTGTCTAATGCATTTTTACATGGTGATTTGACTGAGGAAGTGTATATGAAATTGCCTTTGGGATATTCAGGAAAGGGGGAGTGTGTCAAAGAAACCTCTTCACTGGATCCTAACTTAGTTTGTAAATTGAAGAAGAGCTTATATAGTCTTAAGCAAGCACCTAGACAATAGTTTGCTAAGCTTTCTTCTGCCTTGTTATCTTTTGGTTTCACACAATCTAAGAATGATTATTCTTTGTTCACAAAGAAAGTGGGAGATAAGTTCACTGCTATCTTGGTGTATGTTGATGATTTACTAATCACAGGCAATGATACAGTGCAAATAGCTGAACTCAAGTCACAATTAAGTTCAGTGTTTCATATGAAGGACTTGGGTGATCTCAACTATTTTCTAGGCTTGGAAGTGTCTAAAACATCACAAGGTATCTTCATTTCTCAGTACAAATATGCTATGGATTTACTTTAAGAAGCTGGTGTCTCAAATAGTAAACCATACAAACTTCCTATGGATCCACATTTGAAGCTGCAAGCAGATGTTGGTACTCCTATGTCTGATCCAGAGATTTATAGAAGATATATTGGTAAACTAATCTATTTGACCATCACCAGACCTGACATTTGTTACACAGTGCAATTGCTCAGTCAATTCATGCAATCTCCTACTTCTTCTGTGCATATGCATTTACTCAGATATGTTCTTCTTTCACCAAATCAAGGAATTCTCTTGGCAAAAGATTCTGCAGTCAAATTACAAGCCTATTGTGACTCAGATTGGGCCAGTTGTCCTTTCTCTAGGAGATCAACAACTGGTTACTGTGTATTACTGGGTGATTCACCAATCTCTTGAAAATCTAAAAAACAAGCAGTGGTGTCAAGATCATCAGTTGAGGCAGAATACAGGGTTATGGCTCTTACATGTTGTGAAGTTACTTGGTTGGTTAGTCTTCTCAAAGATTTGGGCATTAAAGACTTGCAGCCTGTAGACTTGTTTTGTGACAACCAAGCAGCCCTTTACATAGCTGCTAATCCTGTCTTTCATGCTAGAACAAAGCATATAGAGGTAGATTGTCATTATGTTAGAGACAAGGCAGGTCAAATCAATCCATCTTATGTTAATACAAAGTCCCAGTTGGCTAATGTGTTTACAAAAGTTGTAACTGTGGAGCAGCAGAATACACTTCTATCCAAGTTGGGAGTGTGTGAACCACCACACTCTCCACTTGAGGGGGAGTGTAAAAGTACAAAGACTATAGTGTAACATTTCTAGAATAGGAGGAATTGTTATGTAAATATTTTTCTTTAAATATCTTGTAATAACTCATTTGGGAAAATAGTTCAATAACAAGTTTTCATTCCATTTTACTTTCTTCATTTTTTGTTCTCTTGTTTGATTATACCATTGTCATCATTTTATTATTCAGATTGAGAAAATTTGAATATTTATTTTTGTCATTTTCCAAACAAATTAACAATAACATAATTATACAAAACCAAAAGCGAAGCATCCAAGAGTTCAAGAAAGCTTACAAAGTTTTATGATATAGTCTGATGAGAGCTAGGCAACTACTACCACAACGGACAGTGGAGAACCTGTGTTGACTCCGTATGTGTCAAGACTCAAGCATATGAGATATTAAGATGATCTGAAAGCTGGTTCCAAAATACTTGAAAATATATCTAACTTCAATGGTTTTCGACAAATAATGGTTGGACGCAATTTACTGATGAGGAAGATTTGTGATTGTTTTGCTAAACAAAATAAGGTGCTGTTTGTTTGACCCTTTTGGTATGGGTTTTAGTATGAAATGACACAAAACAAATGTTTGGTAAATATATTCAATGGAATCATTAATAAAATTTTGTACGGATACCCTTTAACTTGATACCAGGGCAAAGAGGTTGGTATCACAATTTCTTTCTTGCAAATATGTCCCACATCACTCACATGCTACAATTTTTGGTACTACTTCCCATAAAATTTCCACTGCCATTTTTGTTTCTTTCTTTGTTTAAATTAAAATAATCTTTATTTTTTAATATTTTATTTATTTTATTTTTCTCTCTCCTCATTTAATTCAAACCTATACTTAAATCCAATTTCTTTCAAACATTTCCCAAATACAAATCTAATTCCAATCCCACTTACAAAACAAACGGGCCCTAACGCTCAGTTCTCGAGTTTGTTTCCCCTTCCCTTTCCCTTTCCTCCCAAAAGTGGGAGGAAGATTTCACTATCAAATCTTCCTCTCCTCTTCTTTACAAATCCCCTTTCCCCTCTTAAATAAAACTCAAGAACACAAAAAACTTTCCGTTTCCTTTCCTTTCCTCTCAAATTTCAACTCGAGAACCGAGCGTAAAGGTGTTTACTGAGTAGGTGCAATTTTAGTGTTAAAAGTCAATGCTGAAGTCAGGAAAATATAGTGTGCGTTGGATTGGACTTGGCGAACCAAGGTAATTATTTGATTCCATCATAATGGACTAGCGGACATGTGACCCCACGCGGTGGGTTATGCATCACGCGTTAGGTATAGAAAAGAAGAAGAAAAAGTGATCGGCCCCTTGACTATTGAGTAATTTGTGTTAAGTAAACTAAGAGCTAGCATCCACAATGCCAAAAACAATAATTGACTTTCATTTAAATATGTCTTTTGAAAGGCTTTTTTCGCATTGCATGAAAAGCTTTTTGAAAGCTTTCTAGAAAGACTTGTTATATTTGAAGTTTTTCTTAAAAATGATATGTGTTAAATGTAATATGCATTGATTACATTAAATGCAAAAAGTCATTTGTGTTTTAATCATTGTGGATGCTCTAACAATAGTTTTTTACTATTTGAAAAAAAAATTGAAAATATTTTTGTGTTGCATTTTAAAGTTTTTTTAAAAAGACTTGATAAACTTAAGTCTTTCCTCAAATTCTTGTTTATTACAGTAAATATGATATACATTAAATACAAAAAGTCATGAAAAACTTTTGCATTATGGATGCTCTAACAACAAATCAATCAAAAAGTATTGTCACCTCAGCGCTACTTTAGCTTTAACATTTTAATACCAACACATAAAAAATACCGTCTTATCATAACATCCCATAAATACCACATTTTTATGACCCACATTTTTTTTTTCTTTTTCATTTATTTAAACAAACTAATATTTCATCTATTAAATAAAAATATGAATTACAAATATTTAATAAAAAAGAATTAAAAAAAAAAAAAAAAAAAAAAAAAAAAACCATGTGAAAACTTTAAAATTAAGAAGGAAAAAAAATACGCCCCAACGGCTAAACTTCTTCATCTTGATCTTGATGTTGTCGCCAAATATGCTCCATAATGTTTCGTTGAAGACTAAGATGCGTATTTATGTCCCATATTTCTCTTGTCTTTTGACGTTGGACTTCACATTTGTCGATCCATCTACGTTGTCTATTTGGTATCGGATTAATAAACAAATCGTTGAACTCACTTATTGCAAAATCTTGATCTTTTAAAATCATGTTATGCAATATGATGCAAGAATACATGATTCTACGTATCTTGGTAACATGATATTGACGTGTCGATTGTTGTATTATTCTCCAACGTCCTTAGAGAACACAAAAATCACGTTCGACATCCTTTGTGCACTTTTTTGTTGCCTTTTAAATTAACGTGGCTATCCGAGAATTTCAATGTTTGATACCATGTTTCTCGTCTTATGTAACTGTAAACAATTTGACGAAAGTTGCCCAATGTGGGTAAATCCCGTCGGCTAAGTAATACCCCTTTTCAAATTCAACTCCATTTACCTAAAATGGAGCTATAGGGGCGACATCATCAAGAATATCGTCGAATAGCGAAGAATGATCTAAAACATTAATATCATTATTCGTGCCCGCTACCCTAAAAAATGCATGCCAAATCCACAAATCGCGTGAAGCAACAACTTCAAGCATTATAGTTGGGTATTTCATTACAGAACTCCACAATCGAGACAAGATTTTTATGGTTAAAATTAGAAAGCATTGAATACTCATTGTCAAACGCAGTGTCTTGCAGCCAAAAACTATGATCTATCCTCCGTACAGCAACATCGATCACCTCTCCGGATAGTGAGAGTTGTCCTCCAAATTTTTTTCCAAGAAGTCCTTTTCTGATGAAACTAGCATCAATAAAGTTGTGAATTGGTGACCAATTTTATCTTTTTTAATGGGATTTTTAGAGGAGTTGAAGAAGTCATTGTAGGTATATTTGTTTTACAATTAATGGATTGAGAAATGAGAATTATATATAGATAAGAAATTTGTTAATCAGAGAAGTAACATGGTTAATTTATTAAACCAACAGTTGGGTCACTAAGAGTATTCGGTACTTTAACGCAGCTCTTGCATTAAGGGTGACGTGGACTCTCTTTAACCCACGTTAAGGCTGTGTTACCACATAACCATGTTGCGTTAAGGAGCGAGTTAACGTGCTGTGTTAACAGCTTGACACGACGCTAAGCATTTTTTTTCTTTTCTTTCTTTTTTTTCTTCTTCTGAGTTAAATGGGTTTTGGTGGGTTTCGTTGTGTATTTTGGTGTGTTTGTATAATAACGTGTGTGTGTGTTTTAGTGTGTGTTTTATGTACAGGTTATCAAAGGAGGAAGAAGACAACTTTTGTAAATTTACATTTAGTCCTTGTGGTTTTCTATATTTACCGTTTAGTCTTTGTGGTTTATACAAGTTTTTTTTCCCCTTTTTAAGTAAATAACTTTTTTATTTTTAGTTATTTGTTTAAATAAAAACGTAATTTGTTTTAATTTGTATTTTCTTTAAATAATTGGAAAAGTTATAAAAGTAGGACCCAAAATGTTGAGTTAATGTGAGTTATGATAAGGGTGTTTTTTTGAGTTAACGTGAAAAGATTAAAGTTGATGTGGCGCTGACGTGACAATGTGTTAAACTTTAACCCGAGTGAACACACCCAATGCTTTAAGAGTAAAACTACGGAGTAAAACAATTTCCTTACACAAAAAATTGTTTGCATTTGTTGCTGGACCTGGGAGTAGGTACCAACAGCTAATGGCCCAGTTAATTGTGCGTATTAAATTTTAGGAAATGATGAATCATCCAACTTAATGTGCCTAATAATCTTCTTATCAATAGGATCTTGACAAATGTCAGAACTGACGATTTTGATACAAAAAGAGAATGAGAAAAAAATATAAACATAATATTGTTATGTGTGTATGAGTATTAGTAGTAAGAGGAAAAAAATAATAATTTGTTAATGGAAACACGAGTCTTGATTTTTAAAAGGGCTAATTTTTATAAGGGTCATTTTCTATCTCAGAGGGTCTAATTTTGAAAATTCCAATGTTGTGAAAACTGAGTCTTTAATTGTCCCGGTCGAGTCACCGGGTCATCGGTTAGACCACCGGGTCAACCCGATTTTCTATAAATAAGAAAAAAAAAAATCTTTTTTTTCAACAATACAAAAAAGAAGATATATATAAATCATGACAAATCTAGATATTGAGCCTAGAAAAATATTTAACAACAAAGATAACATTTAAAAATAAAATAACATCGTAAATATATATAATTAACTTGTTTTATTTTTAAAAAATGAAAAAATCAAACCAGGTCGGGTTTGGAGAACCGGTTTGACCCAAGTCACTTTAAACCCGGCGGGTCTAACTAGATTTCGAGAATTAAAACCCAAATCAATTACTAGAATGAACACTTCCCAACAAGAATTACAAAAATGGATTTTTTTTAGAGATTTACCAAAATCGACACATCGAGCATTTTGATTTTGCTCGCCCTCCCCTTTGCTTGCCGTTTTCAGAAGAAGATAAATGAATCCAATTTGCATTTCATCCGGGAAAAGCCATATTTTTCTCAACAATGCCTTTGTCATTTGATCCAATAGTGTTCCGTTAGATAGGAACAGATATGATAAATACTGATAACTCTCGGATAGAGTATTAGAACGGAAAGATCCATTAGATAATGAACGATTGGTTCTAAGCCATCTCTGGCGATTAATCAACAATTCGAAGTGCTTTTCTTGGGTTTTCTTGATAAACCATCGTTTATATAGAGATGTATTAGGATTTGTTTGGGGAGTAAAAAGCCCCTTTGACACCTCTTCATCTGCAAATAATTCTCGATGTGAAAACACATAGACAAGGGGCTGAGCTTTGAATAGGAAAAAGAGTGGATCTGCAGGGTCCCAAATGAATTGGCTTATTCGAAAAAGGCCGCCAAAAGACAAAGAACATGGAGAGCATGTTGCTTGCTCGCTCCACGTTTTGCTCCCTGTTCTCGCAAAAAGACAAAGAACATGGCGAGCAAATGATTTGCTTGCCCAAATGTTTTGCTGGCTTCATCGATTTTGGTAAATCTTTTCGAAAGTGTTTGTTTTGGTAATGGTTTATGTATAGTGTTCATTTAAAGAAAATGACCCTTAAAAACCCGGTTTAATATGACTTTTTTTTGCCGAAAGCGGTTCAACCGGTTGACCCGGCCAGGTCGAACCGAGTATCAAAACATTGGAAAATCCTAAGAGGGATAAAAATTTTAATTTTTCCAATAATGTTTTTATGTGTTCGAACGACCATGTTAGTATTAAATTACATGTGATATGTGATGAGCATTTTAATACGAAAAAGTCATAAAAAGAAAACGTTGAAAGTATATGAAAGTGTCTTTGAAAGTTAATAAATTTGTCAAACTCGTCCTAGTATTTCTCTCATTGTTTTAATTGTTAATGATTTTTTTATCGTAACAATATGTCAAAATCTGCATCTCTTATATGAAATGTAAACGATCCTATACATAGAATATTAAAACATCTTCTATTTATGTTTTTAATTACTGATTAAAAACAATGATTTTGTATTTTATATAATTACCTCACATGTATAATCCCACCACATACATTCGCATAAAACATAACATCGATAACATAGCAAGTTTTTTTTCCTTCTTTTTTTTTTTTTTTTTTTTTTTTTTATAATTATTATTTTTTTTAATTATTATTATTATTATTATTATACTTTACTATCATTTCTCAATGGAACAGAATCCCAGATTTGATATAAATAGTATTTTCCCGATTTCCCAGATTTCATATAATACTATTTCCTTCCAATCGGTCATATAGATATATATTACTCCACCTCCACCTCCGCCTCCTGCTTTAAGGGTGGGGGGAGTGCTCCACTCACTCCCCTTCCCTTCACTCACTCACAACCAATCCCATTCCGCCACATCATCTCCCACTTTTTCCTTCACTCACTCTTCACTCACTTCATTTTTAGGGGCGGCACCTTCACTCACCCTTCACTCACTTTTTTTTTTTTTTTTCTTTTTTAAATTCTATTAAAATTTATTTAAAAACTAAAAATTCATTAAAATAAATAAACATTACATAATATTATTAAAAAACATAAAAGTTATACTTTTCACTATAGTTTAAAAAAATTTCTTTTTTAAACTTTTTCACTAGCCCAATCTTACAAGTCCAATAGCCCAAAATCCATTTCAAAAAAAAAAAAAAAAAAAAAAAAAAAAAAAAAAAAAAAAAAAAAACTCTTTCTTGGCTGTCTTCTTCCTTGGCTGTTTGCAAACACCAATGTTGCAAAAATCGGCCGAATCGGCCGATTAATCGCCGATTAATCGCTAATCGGTGATGCACCTTGTCGATTTTCGAAAATCGGTGAAAAAATCGGCCTAGGTAAAAAAATAAGAAAAAATCGGTCAAAAATCGGCCGAATCGGTCAAAAATCGGCCGAATCGGCAAAAAATCGGTCGAATCGGCCGAATCGGTCAATTTAAAAAAAATAGAAATTTAGGCATTTTACTTAATTTGGGGATCGTTTATTTCACTTATAACGTACAATGGGCCTCATAATCAGAATTGAAGCATTTTATTGAGGTTTGTAAACATAGAAAGCTTGGAATCAGTTAAGATCTTTAGTTTGCTCTCCAGAAATTCCCAAAACATGTAGGAAATGCCAAACCGATTAATCACCGATTAATCACCGCCTTGACCGATTACAGGCTGCAGGGTGGTCGACCGCCCGACTACCGATTCACGATTTTTGCAACATTGGCAAACACACACACAAAAACACACAGCGGATGGTTTTTTTTTTTTTTTGGTACTCCTCTCCAACGTTCATATTCTCCTCTCCCCCGCATGCGTGGTATTTCCACTCATTTCACCTCCCCGTGCGGGGTTCCCCGCGAGGCGGCGGTGTTCCCGTGCGGGGGTTCACCTTCCCCGCTTCCTCCCCGCACCCACTCCCTCTCCTCTAAGGTTTCTCATTCTCGGGGTGTTAAAGATACGTGTCTTCTCCGTATCATCTCATCCCCAAATCCATCCGCAACACACCTCATTAGCAGACATCAAACCCAAAAAAACACGCACAACGGATTCATCTAAAAAACCACACAGTGGTTTACGAAAGATTAAAGATTGATGATGATGATAATTTTCAACTTTCAAAAAGTATTTCTTTTCCTTTCTTTTATTACCTTTTGATTCTTTTATAAAAAAGTTTGATTAAGACAGTTATGTATTGGTTTTTAGATATATTGTTTTAATGGAAGAAATTTGTTAATTTGTTCATGTTGCATACCATATGTTTGATAAAATGTTTTAATGACAGATTGGTAGCGAGGCTTTGTTACTTTTGATTGTTTTATGTGCTTAAATGATTCGAAGTACAGGTATGGTTATACAATTACCTTCTTTTTATTTCTCTTTTTTTCTTTCCTTTCCTTTTTTTTTTTTTTTTTTTTTTTTTTTTTTTTTGTGTTTATTGTATATAAGATTTTGGGGGTATTTGTGGCCATACCAAAATAAGTACATGAATTATATGGAATTTGTAATATCTAGCAGATTATTACAGAAACTGATGTTGCAATATCTACTGTTAGTAATTCATTAGACCCGTATAGTTGGTGCTCATCATGGGCTCATATGAACTTATATGCTTAAGGCTTTGGTTCTTTACATATTCCATGCTTTCAGTTATTCTTTTGTTGGTCCTCTTGAGGTTGTGTAATTTACCAATCTTTATTTTTTGCAAGTCCTTGCTGTTTTCGAACTTTTTTTTTCCGGTAATTTTGGTTGGGAAATGTTTTGTGTTTGCCTATGGGGTCAGGTGCCAAAAAGGTCGCTTCCAGATGTGACTGGTAATTATATATGATGGTAATATTATTGACTACTTGATTATATCCTGACAGCGTAAGATAATGTGATTTTCTGTTGATATGTTTTGTTTTTCATATATAATTTGTGGCAGACCGCTCTAGAGCATCTTAGTGGTCACCGGAAAAATTTAAAGACCTCGAACGTACGTGGACGTGAAAAAAAAGGCTTCAGCAAGGACTTGAAGATATAAAAAAATTGCATTTAGAATTTGAGACAACGTATGAAATTTGGTTGTCATTAATTTATTTAATTTGATTTCAGCTGTATAGGAATTGGTTGTAAATATCGTCAACGCGGCTGCCCATGTTAAACGCGCTGCAAAAGAAAGACATATACGCGGTTAGTATAGATAATTCTGCCTCTTAATTATTCGTACGATTCAATAAATTTATTCAATGTTGTGATACGTGTCATTTTGGGGTGTGCTAATTTGATGCCAGCACCTCTTATCCATCTTCCAACTTATCTCAATCAACATATGTGTATGTGTGTGCAGAAACACAGAAATAATATCCATCGGGAATCGATGCGTTCCATTTAGGGGTGGGGCTGAGCTTCGATGGTGTTGATTTTGTTGCTGCTATTCGGAAACGAGGTTATGGAAGTTAGTATCATTTTCCCAAAATTTAATTTAATATAAATAATTGTGTTTATGATTTCTCGGTTTATTGTTTGGGTTTTCATTACTTTCAAACATTTTCTGAAGGTGGGTTTTGTTATTTTCTTTAGGGGGTGTTTGGGTTACTTTATTTACCTTCCTCACGAGCGTGTTTGCTTCAACAGGTGATTACAGTGCATTCTTACCAAAAGATGAAGCGATGTTGACGCCGTTTCCACATACCCACGGTGCTATTTCTTATACCGTTATGATTTTATTTTATAAAAGACTTCAATAACTAATTGACTCATTAAAGTTTGATACAACAACATTTAATACTTTAATACAGGAGTTTTAAGGTTGTTGGTGAAGGATATACCGATAAGTTTTGTCCCTTTTAAACTGCCTTTTAAATAACCCTTTGGTCCACTCTGAAATGAATTCCTGCTTTTATCTTCTTTTTGTGCCTGTCCTGTATTCGTGTTTTGTGTTTTTATCCAATTATGAAATCCCAAAACGAACGTGTTGGTGGCCATGTGGAATGTTCTTCTTCCGTTGGTGCTCAACATCGTGTTGCGCCTGAGGTTGCTCAATCTGTGCACGGTTCATTGCCCATTGGTTCATTTAGTCAGGATGAGCAGTGTGTGTTTGTTGGAGGTGGTATATTGTCCGAATCGAATGGTCGAGGCTGTAAGCGAAAGTCTGTTGATTGTATCACCAAATGTGAAACGGGTTAGCAAAAAAGACTGCGTTGTCATACGACAATGGGGACCACGGCTTTAGGTTTGTTTTGCATTCTTTGTACGCCTGTTATGTTACCACCATCATTGAAAGGTCTTATGCCCATTGTTATATAATGCATATTAGGTGGCGATCAAGATGAACATTCACCTAACAAGTCACATCAGGTTATTTTCTAGCCACCCTACATGTTGTTGATTGTTTGTCACTTTCAATTTATCCTCAATGCTTATTGTCTTTGTTTGTTTAGCAGTTGTACGAATCTCCGAACATCATTCCTTCGACGACAGATGATGTCTCTTTGGCTGCGCGCTGGCCCATCTGTTGGTCACACACCTTCTGTTCCACCTGTAGGTCGATCCAATGACAAAAGAATCCCTGTTACCCGTTGTTTCCAAGGTTGGTGATCCACAGATTGTGACTTTTCTTAATAACATTATAGCGTAATAGTTATACATTTATTTGGTGATCACATGTTTTGTACCAGGTAACATACATGTTGCTGCTACACCCATCATGTTGGCACCCATGCCACCGCTGTTACCTGCACCAGCCGAACCAGATACGAACCAATAGCAACAGTAGGTCCGCAACAACCAGTCACCGAAACCGAAGACAAACCGATCACCCAAGCCAGTAAAAAAGCAAAATATGAGTGGCGCAAAACAACAGCTCTGGTAACACGCTCTGTAACAAAACCTTAAGTAGCAGTAACGTAATGTACGGTAAATGAAAGTAGGCTATCGGCACATGTACGTAGGATAGTCTTGCAGGTATGTGAACAAAGGATGTGACACTAGCGTAACATCCTGTGAAATTGCAAGTATAAAACCACTAGGAAAAAGGCTTGCAATGTTTTGTAACCACGATCCTAGCAATGTATCTATCCAATTTTCTCTACTTATCAGAAGATGCGACTATACCAAACACACAAACACGTTTATCACACAGGTGCAAAGGCCCCCGCCGCAACGCGGCGGGTTCCTTCTCCTTGTTATTATTATTTTTTGAGCTAACACAAGCATAGCCGGTCATTTTTATAAGACAACATGACAAAAGTTAAGAGTTGGTGACCGATTGATAGCCGAGGTAAGAAATTCTTTAATCAGAGAATTGACATAATTAATTTATTAAACCAACAACTGGATCACTAAGAGGCCCGGGTACAATGGCTGTTGGCTTGAGCCATAACCTTCGGCACGACCCTTTGGCGCGACAACCCACACCAGGGCTGGGCTGGTAGTGCCTGGCGCCGTGGCCACCAGCTCACGCCGAGCAATCTTTTCCTTTTTATTTTTTTGGTTTGTTTCTTGTTTGTTTGTGTTTGTGATGTTTTGTGTTTGAGTTTGATACTGTGATGTTTCGGCTTTTTTTTCGTGGGTATAATGTTTTTTGCAGGTAATGAAATGCTTGGAAGGAAGAAGAAGATATGACGCATGCAAGTTTGACTAAAAGCAAAGTAGCTTTTGATAGATTTGATAAAATGCAAAGCAAAGCCACAGTAAAGGGTTTCACTCACTTACAACCAATCCCCTTATGCCACATCATTCTCCCACTTTTTCCATCACTCACTCATTTTTTTATTGGCATCACATCGCTCACCCTTCACCCACTTCTTTTATTTTTTTCTTTTTTAAATTCTATTAATATTATATAAAAAAAAACTAAAATTCCATTAAAACTTAAAAAATATTACATAATATTTTGAAAGTGTAGTGTTGGATCATTAATAATACTTACTATTTGAGACATGAGGGTAGAAACTGTCACCTTTATAAACTATTTAGTAGGACAAAATGTACACACAACAATAGATGGGGGTTAAAAATATAAATGCTTTTAAGTTCATCTTCTTCCTTCGATCCATGTAAACTGTTCCCACCATTTTTGTCACAGTACCAAAACTAAAATAGCTGTTTGAAACAATGAAACGGTAAAAAAAAACAACAACGGTCGAAATATTCTAAGCTTCCCGTGCGTGAAAGTTTGTCGTGAGGGACTCCCCACGTGCGGTACCGCATGGCCGGCGGCGGTGTTCCCACACGGGAACAACCCCGTACCGTGCCTCCCCGCACCCATTGCCAACCCCCTAAAGTAGAGTAAAGTAGCTTTGGAATTTGGATAAATATATTTTAGGATATTGGATAGGACACTAGTATTTATTATCATGGCTACTCATCTTAAATTCTTCACATTAAATTGTAACGTTAAATTGTAAAGTTATATGGATAGGTAACTATTTGTACCATTGTATCATTAAATTGTAACGTTATATAACGGTATTAAAAAAAGAAAATATGGACGTTTAGGGTTGTTACTAGCCGTTTTTCACATTCAAAATCTCACACTTTTCAAATTTTTACCAGTTTAAAATTCTTATAAATACCCTCTTATTCTTTCAATTTTTATATACACTTCCATTATTATTTAACTCTCAACACATAAAACAATACTTATTTTTTCATCAATAACCATTATGAATCCCAATAACTATGATCCCAACTATAATCCCAACAACTACGATCATTACGATATTTATTTTCAAGACGAATCGGAGTGGTATATGCGGGGTTTTGAAGCTTATGAACAATTTTTAGCTTTGTGTAATCCGAAAGCCGGGAGTTCGATTTTGGGTTCGGGTCGTAATACTAGGACATACATACCACGTGAACGAGAAGAGGCGGAAGAACGGTTATTGGAAGACTATTTTGGCGATGAAAACAATCCTCCTAAATACCCGGTGAGGAATGTTTTTTTATTTTATGTATTGTTTTTTTTTATTATTATTATTATTAATGAAATTAAATGTTAGCATATATATTGTTTATATTAAATGGAAAAGATAAAAATAAAAAAATAATCGACGGCACCAAAAAAGTGGTGTTATAGCTAGGGAGGGGTGTTTTGGTGCCATAGAGAAATCTGATGCAATGAGAAAAAGGTGCTGAGGTGGCACTACTTTTTTCACGGCACCACCCACGGCACCAACGATACCTAGCCCTCTAAGAGCACCGTGGTGCCGCGGATGTGGTGCCGTGGGATTTTTTTGCTGCCACGTCAGCAAAAAGCTCCACGGCACCACATTTCAGGGGTATCCGTTGGCACGAGAATTTCTGGTGCCGTCGACCATTTTTTTTCTTTTACATAAAAAAATACACAATATTAACTAAAATAAACTTCATTAATTAAAAAAAACACATTACATTAATAAAACTAAAACACATTGCATAGAAAATAGGGACTAATATTGCAAGAAAAACACTAACAAAGACTAATAATGTAAACTTTCATAATAAAAGGTTTGAAGTGAAACTTTAACAAAATTAGAAAAAATAAAAACAAAATACATACCTTCTTCCTCATTGAAAAGCTGCAAGCTGGACAAAAAAAAAAGAAGCAAAAAAGCTATCTTTTTACAAACAGACACAAAAACAATCACACACAAACATGAAATACACACATATAAATACAACACTCAAGGGAAAAGAAAAAAAAAAGAAAAAGAAACCCACGGCGCTGAGCGATGGTGACTGGCGCCACCCACTAGCCCACCGTACCCCACGCTCTAAGAACTAAACCAAAACAATTTCCTTACACTAAAAATTGTTGGCATTTGTTAAGTTTTCTCGGGAGTAGGTACCAACAGCTAATGGCCAAGTTCATCACGCAATTAATTTTTTTTAATAATAATTTGTTCTATTGAAACACCTAAAGCTTAGAGCACACGGTAAGGTGCCTACAAGTTAAGTTTTAACTCACTGCCACGTCAGCGCCACATCAGCTTTAACCTTTTAACCTTAACTCTTAACTTTCCACCATGGTAGCATAACTCACCCATAACTCACCTTCACCTCAATTATTTTCAATTTCAACCCCAAACTTTAACAAAAACATTCATAAAACACAAATTACATTAACTATTATACTTAACCACAAATTACATTAACTACGATAATTAAAAAGAAAACATCTTAATTAAACTATGATAATTAAACATAAAACATCTAAATTAAACTACGATACTTAAACATAAACTATGATTAAACTAAACTAAGAATCAAGAAAACGAATCATCCGACACATAGCCCTTGTGACTCGAATAGGAGGCACTCGAATCGTCCTCACTCGATGGCACACGGGGCAATCCCATTCGTATTCGTCATTCTGCTCGACGGTTTCTCTGATCCTCTTTACCTTTTAAGTACGCCTCACGCTCTCTTGCCCCACGTTCTTCCGCAGCTTGAACACGTAACAATTCTTGCATATCTTGCTGAAACAGTTCTTCATCAGTCAACCTTCTCCAAATGGGTTAGTTTTCCACCGGTGGATTGTTCACCGGTTGATCGGGTTGTTGTTGGACAACCGGTGGATTGGGCACCGGTTCATTATCCGATGTGAATACTGGAAAGATGTCTTCCGGGGGGTGTTCACCGGTGCATTCGGAATCATGCTGGAGCTTGGGAATTGCTGGGAGCAGTCACGGTGAGTTGGGAATTGTTGGGAGAAGTCACGGTGAGTTGGGAATTGTTGGGAGAAGTAATGGTGAGTTGGGAATTGTTGGGAGAAGTCTTTGTGAGACATTGTTATCGAGAGAGTTGATAAATTTTATGTGTGTTTGTGTGTGTTGTGTAATTGTTGGGAGAAGTCTTTGTGAGACATTGTTATCGAGAGAGTTGATAAATTTTATGTGTGTTTGTGTGTGTTGTGTATGTATAAATCAGCCAGGGGATAAGCCTATATATAGGGCCTTGTTTTCATTTGAAAAGTTTAAAAATATCCCACTTCTTATTTTGAATTTGAATATGAAAAGTTTAAAAAATCCCGCTTCTTATATTGAATTTGAATTTCAACTTATATTATCCACACGTTTTTTTTTTGAATATAAAACTTAACGTTTGTAACACCCCCTAAATTCAATTAACGACAGCGGAAGACTTAACGGGGTATTACATAGTGGATCTTTGTCACAATCATGGTAAATGTTTTGAAAACACTTTTTATCATTCATTTAAAATATCTGAGTACCGAATTAGTTTTAGAAAGACAAGTCATATCTACGCAGATATGTTTTATTTAGTTGAATGATAAGCAAACGTTTATTTTAGAAAACCTGTGCCCGGGTTGATGCCCTTCTCCGTGCCGTGATAATCCATGCCTTAATTACCTGAGATAACATGCTAAAGTTCAACAAAAGTTGAGTGATGTCCATAGGTTTAAGTTTAAAGTTTGAACACAAGTAAGGGTGTTAATTGCATTGATAAACAATTAACAAGTTTAAAAATCAAGTTTATTATTGCATTAAACTCATGACATGCAACGATTAGACAGGCATCAATGTGTGATGTATACTAATATAATAAGGGTGCCCTTAGGATAGGTCTTTGCCAGTAACCTATGAGTCATTAAATACTGTGCGCCTAGTCGCTCATCCTAGCTAAACTAAACGGCGATTGTCAGTCCCAAATAGATCTATTCCCAGGTATTCACGTTCACTCGTAAGTGATTAAGGTTCATGATCGAGGGGCTTTTGGCAATAGCTACTTAAGCAATAAAAACATCAGGCATAGCATACTAAAAAGCTTGTGTTCGGGTTTGAAGCATGTATCTCCCCACAAAAGAGTTTAAAAGTTTAAAGAGTGGGCTATGAACACACACCTGTATAGCTCGGTAGTACTAGTATCGTTATTCAAACGATAGGTGGAAACGGCTTCAACACACAACCTAAGTAAAATATATGGCAAGTTTTCAGAGTTTGATAGTCTAAGTTCAGTTTATCGTGAAAGTTGTTTATTATATTGTTTTGTTAGTTGACTCGTAGCAATTTAAATGTGCGTGTTTAAATGCCTGAAGTTCAACAACAAAAGTTATATTTAAAAATATAACTTGTGAGCATGTTCTTGTTGACATAGTGTCGAGATTTTACAAAAGAGAACGAGATCGGTGATTCAATGGTAGATGGGTGTCGAAGAGTGGAATAGGTTCGAGAGAATGTGTTAATTGTTAAAAGTTATATATTTATTATTTTTGTTATTAGGTTATATATATAAGGTATATATATTTATATTTAGTTAACGAAAAGTGCTTGATCGAATCGGTTTTATCTAAATACTTATATATATAAAATATAAATTATAACATTTATATTTTATTAAAACCTTTAAGTTTTGAAAATTTTACATTTTAACCCCCTAACGGCATAACTTTACACCTTTAGTCCGAAACGTTATTTAATTTCATTTTTAATCCAAAACTATTTTATATTTACATTTTATACTCAAAACTTTCTAGATTTACAGTTTTCATCACAAGATGTCAAAATGACAGTTTTTACCTTATGTTTCCATATTTACAGTTGTAATCCCTCGACTACAAAACTTTTGCAAATTTAGTCCAAAACTTACCAACTTCAAAACTTAACATTTTTATTTTCAAAATAAGTTTAAAACAGCTTATTTAAGTTCTAAAACAGCTTATTTCCCGAAAAGAGCTTATTTTACACTTAATGGGCCTTTAACGAGCTTAACTCAAGGCCCGTTAAGGTTTTTAGTATCATTGGGCTTAGGAAACTTTTGGGCCTTGCACTGGGCTTGTATTTAGACACTAAAAACTTTGAAAAACTGTTTATAGACCTAGCTTATCTCATAAGCTTATTTTCGGCTTATTGGGCTTATAAGCCCAATCGTTGTTTTAAATTCTTAAAAACGCGACCTAGCTTTGGGGTTATACGAAGGATAAAAAGGGTTTGTGAGAGTGAGTTATTTTTGTGCCTCGTTAGTTTGACATGTGAACTAATAGATTAAGTCTTAAAATCACAATGTCGTGTGTATGGTTTAGGAGATACAAGACCAAAGTGTATCGACATTAATCAAGTTTAAAGCAATTTTTATGTTTCAAAATATTTTCTAAGTGTTTTAAGTTTATACGTAGGTCAAGGGAACTTAGGAATGTGTCATATATCGTGCTTATAAGTGGTTATCAACTAAAAGTGCCTTACTAAACTTAGTTCATAACGTGTTAATCTTTTAGTTTAGCTAATAATACGTATGTGTTATTACTTAATATTGACGAGAAATTAAGTAAAGTAAATAACATAAAACGTGAAGAATTATTAGAAAGGGGGACGAGTTTGGCTCACCTCACCAAGATTCGGTGGAGTAGAAATGATTTGTGGAGGTTTGAAATGAACAAAGAAGGCTCGAACTTGTCTCCCACGTACACACAAGACTCCCAAGTGTATAACTACTTGATACGAGCCTTCCCAAGGCTCACCAAAGTTAACACGTTCACTAAAATGACTTAGAAGCTAGTTTTGAGAGTGGAGATGAGATTTTAAAGGTGCATGGTTCGTACGCATATATACATGAGGGGTTTAAGAAACGTGGTAAATGTGAGCTTAGGGGCTAAGGAGTTGGGTACGAGGCATAGTAACTCAATAGTGAGATAATGATGGAGTATAGTTCATGAATCGTCCTTGTGGGTATATGAGCAAAAGAGATGAGCCAAAAGAAGTTCATGTTTATGTTTGGACTTGGAATACTTGGTCAACAAGGAGGTTTTTATGATTCTTATGAGAATAGTAGAGTTGGTGCAAGCTTTTCGTCCTTTTGGAGTGTATGCCGAAAAGAAACAAAAGGAAAACATGGAAGAAATTTGAGAGTAATAGTTTAAAAAGAAGGTCAATCCCTTTTAAACTATTCTTGACCCATGCATGAGTTCTCATGGCTGCCCCATGAATTAAAACGAGTAGGAAAACGAAGTGGTTACAAGTATGGTCCTTGTGTATAGTATACGAGAGGAAAAACAACAAGAAAACATCATTGAGGTTTGTTGGGACTAGGTTGTGGGTTTTGTAAAAGGTCAAGACACAATAAAAACATGTTTAGAAAAGTTTGTGAGACTTTGGCACCAAGTTTAGAAGGGTACGAGAGTTTGTGAACTCAAAAATGGATTTTTGATTTTTGTGGATACGTCAAAATGTGGCTGTGCTTGGATAGATGTTTAGTAAGTAAACGTGCACGATAGGAAAAATTATTTGTCACATATGATTCTAGGTTAGGAGATTTAATAAGAGGTGCAAAAATATGTAGGTGTCGTTTGTAAAAATTTCGTGTACACGAGGCAAAGTAACAAGGGCTTGAGGTGGTTTCGAAAACTATTAACATGGATTTTGGTTTTGGGCTTACGATATGGAGCAGGCCCAAGAAGAAAAAAATAAAATCAAGGGTCCGTTTAGGAGGGTTTGGTGAGTAGCAGAATTGGGCCGAGGCCCAATGGGATTTACAGGCCCAACTGGCTTGTCTCGAAAATCGTGTCAGAGTTAGGAGTAGTTACTGAGCGTTCGTGGAAATTTTCGTGAGCTTGGGAATTTATTAGAACGTATTTGGTTAGTTATCGGAGTATGTATATGTGTGTGTGTGTGTGTGTATATATATATATATATATATATATATATATATATATATATATATATATATATATATATATATATATATATATATATATATATTACGTTACTTAATAACGTTAATTATCGAAATTATTTCGCAATATTTAGACTATCTAGGTTCGTGTGTAAGCACGTTCCAAAGTAAACAGTGATCACAAACGTCGTTGTGATTATAAAAATGTAACTCGACTAACAAACAAATATTTTGTTATCGGTAAAAACGGTTTTTATTTATCGTAATGATTTGTAAATCATGAGTTTGCATTTATTATTTAGGAGGGAAAATTGCGGGTGGTTACAACGTTTATTTACACGTGTTTTTTAATTTGAATTTTAAAAGTTTAAAAGATCCCGCTCGGTTTTCAATTTTGAATTTTGAAAAAAATCCCGCTCAATTTTCAAATTTGAATTATGATTTTCAAATTTCAAAATTCTATTATCCCCTATAAATAACACACAATACAATACTATTCTTCACACACTTCTAAAGCATTTCACAATGAATAATTGATAAGTGTCTAAATACTCATCATTTTATATCAATCTGAACTGCCAAAACATACAAAAACACTCAAATATGCATCATAATACTTAAAATATTTTAGAAGTGTGTTTTATATGTTTCAAATGCAAAATATGCAAAAACAGATGAAAAACGTACAAAGTTTGCATAATTGGCAGTTTCAGTCCCTCAAGTTTCAAAAGTTGTCAAAACTAGTCCCTGGTAAATCAAAACATGAAAAATATCATCAAAGGTCCTTAGGGATTAATAAGTTGTCAAGTATAATCCTTTAAAGTTAAAAATTGCAAAATGACAACTTTAGTCCCTCAAGTTTAAAAAATGTCAAATTTAGTCCTTAAGGTTTTAAAAATGGGAAATTAATAAAATAGACCTTGAACTATTCTTAAATGACAAAATTGGTCCTTATGATAACATTTTGAGAAATTACATCTTCAGTCCCTTAAAAATCCAAATTTACATAAATGGTCCCTGAAGTTTGAGAAATTGGCAGAAAAGGTCCCTAGATTTTAAAAATAAAAATATTACATCTTTGGTCCTTGGGTTATTCATATTTGGCATAATTGATCCTTATAACTACTTTGGGAAAATTGAAAAATCAGTCCTTCAATTATGTCAAAATTACAAAATTGGTCCTTGTGTAACAACAAAACCAACCGGACCCTTTTTAATAAACCTAAACCTAATCCTAAGCCTAGTCCAAAACCTTTAACCAAGCCCACCCTTTTTCCCCCTAGGCCCAAAATAAGCTCAGCCCAAGCACCCTTTTATTATAAAAACGGGTCAAACCCCCGTTTGACCTCCCAATACCGCCAAACCACATCCACTATTCACCCTCCTCCCTCACCACTGTAAACCAGAAACCAGGTGGTTTTTCCACCACCTCATCACCTTCCACCTCATCCCCTACTCCCCCCTAACCACCCTTCCACCTCACAACCAAACCACATCACCAATTAATGCATCCCCACAACCTTTTCACTCCAAACCATGCCCTGCTCCCTGTTTTTCTTCCATATTACCCCAACTTGTCTGAAAACCATCCCATTTGTCCCCTGCCACCTTCACATGACCCCAAAATTCTTTAATTGCTCAGCTTTGGCCCCAAGTTAACTTGGAGACTTTTTGGCGCCAATATCATTTAAACGGATAGGATTGATTCAGAGCAATGGAGGGTCAAGATTGAAGTGGGATATGCTCAGATACTCTCAAGTAACCCTAATTGGAGCCTATAAAAGGAAGAGAAGCAGAAGAGAAGGATATCTAGTTTATTTTTTCATATATGTATGTCGAATGTATTAAATTTCTAATTCTAGTGTAAAATTAAGCTTTCAAGTATCTTGTTTAATGTTTTTCAGTGTATTGTGAAACCTTTTAAGTAATCAAATTCAAGTTTGTGTTTCTATCTCAGTTTATGCAAGTTTAAATTTATATCAAAAATCTCAATAGTCTCTAATGGTGTTTGTAGTAGATGGTAAGGATCAATAAGCACATATAAGCTCCCAATAAGCTCAATAAAGCTTTTAGTAACTTACTAATCAGTCTAAGATAAAAAATTCCATAAATACAAATTTGGTCAATGAAAGTCAACTGTGGCAATTGGATTTGATTTTTGGGATTCAGAGCTGATTTGGAAGCATAAGGAAGCTTTGGATTTGGGTTTAGATCCTTAGGGAGGAATTAGGGTTCTTGGTTCTTGGTCTTGGTGCTCACAGTCAACAAAATTGTAAGCCTTATTATCATTTCCAAGCTCATTTTCTAGACCATGGCTATCTTTGCTTATATCTGTGTGTTTATGTTTGTTTGAAGTAAGTTAGTAATAATATAATCTTTAGTAGCATAGTTGTGTATTGAAATTAGTAGTTGCTTAGTATTTCAATTTTCAAGTAAAATTTAGTACTTTGTTATAATCTGAGTTGTTGTTGTTATTAGTGGTACTATTGTGTTAAGATAGGTTTAAATAATCATAGTATATGCTTCTGTATTCATGAATTGGTAAAAATCATTGTTTTGCTTTGTTAATCACTTAATCAGTGTGTTGAAGGGGTGTTTGGTTTAGTGAAATTCACCACTGAGCTTTGTGTTACAGTTGTTGTTTTTGATTGTATCAAGTTACCATAGGTCTAAATAAGTTTATTAAGTCATAAAATTGGTACCTCATTAGTGTAAAAAGTCAAATCCTAGTTTAATCATCTCCATAGTTCACTGTGTGAGATTTGGGACCTCAAACCCACCCCATTAGCTTATATCTTATAGATTTAGCTTAATTTAGTGTAATCATAGCTTATTACAACTATTTCAATCAGTAGGATTCATTAGAATCTCATAAAAGTCAAAGTAGGAGTTTAGATTAAAAAGTCAATTTGCATGTTACTCAGTTTTTCCAAAATTTCAAGGATTTGTTGTGAATTTTTTATAAGGTTTCAACACTTGTGCTTTTTAGGAATCCTAGTCTACCACCTCAACTTCAGTATCCCATCTTTATTATATTTTTAAGATTTTTGTGTGGACCTCACCAGACCTCCAAACTCACTTGCAGGGAAGATATCTCCCCTGCATCAGCAGCATCACATCCATCACCACCACTTTGGTGGTGATTTGTGACCTCCACAGTGGGCCCCACACCTCCAACCTTGTACCTTTGAACCCCCCTCCTACCAGGGATCATAGATTGACACTTGGTTTGACCTAGTGATCAGTGGACCCCACCTAAATCACCCTCATAAGTCTGTCCCATTTTTGACCCAGAAACCAAATAAGCAGTTGCTTATTATAGCTTTTTAGCTTATCCCATGAGCTTATCTCATCAAATCTAGTTTAAATAAGTCCAAATAACTTAGGTGTATCTGATTTAACCAGTGTGGACCCCACATAACTCCATTTGAGCTTATTTCTTTGTGTGGTCAAACTTAGTCAACTGCCTAGGGTAATAAGCACTCTCAGTGCTTATTCTGAGTTTCCAAATTAGTTGTCTTTGTAAAAGTTTCTTATTTTAAGTATTTTAATAGTTTTATAAAAGAAAAACCAGAAAAAGCCAAACTTAATTATAGTGATAGCTTCTATTTAATAGAAATTATCTATTTAATTTTCAATTCAGCTTATTAATAAGCACTTTTCCAATTTTATAATTTTATTAACTGCCTAGTACCTTTAAGTAGTTAAAATAATTTTCTTAGATTTTTCCTAAGCAGTTTACTATTTATTAGAATTAAAAGTAGTTTAAATAATTAATTAGGTAATATTAATAATTAAATAGTTTTCTTTAATTTTAAGTAACAACAGTAGAATTTTATATTTTTCCTAAGTTTTATAAAGAAGTTAAGACTTTTAGAAAATAGTTTCATAATTTCCACTGTCCATTTTCCAATTTTCTTATTTAATTTAATTTAATTAGATTTAAATTAATTAATAAGTAATTAATTAGTCCAATAGCTTAAATATAATTTTTAGCAATTTTTTATAATTTTTTAGGATTCCTGTAATGGTTAATTAGTTTTATAAATTTTCTCATAATTTTCTAAGTTGATTTAGTATTAATAGTAATTTAAAATAGTTTAATTAGTTTAATTAAGATAAATAGTTTTTAATTAATAGAAAACTCATAAAAAGACAAAAATATTTATTTTCATTTTTTATACTTTCTTCAAGTTCTTTTTAAAGTTTAGAAATTATTTTTGCAAGTTTTTAGTTTAAATTGTAATCTTTATAATTTTTAGTTAATTTAACTTAGGTTTAATTTACTTATTAAAAAGTTTTAATTAATTAAATAATAATTAAATATTAAAATAATCATTTTCATAATTTTAATATGATTTTAAATTTTCTTTTAACTTTAAGTTTTAAAAAGTTTCATTTGTACCCCCTGTAGTTTGTAACGTGTTAAAACTCACTTGTCTCTGTCTGTTATCTGATTTTCTTATTTGTGCTTCTGTGTGTATCTCTGTTATTGTTTATATCTTTTCATATTATCTAAATACCAAGCAATCAGTAGTATAATCATCCCTCAATCATTTTGGTTACTGTCCTCAGTACCACTCATTCTTCTAATCGTTCCAAAAATACAATTTCAATCTCATTGGGATTTAACGACCCGGGGATTTCCCTATATTTCCACGGTCAATAATAACTTGCACTTTCTCCTAGGTGGGCCTATCAACTGCACCCGGTTGACTGGTTGGTTTAGGAGGAGTCAAAATTTGGCACCGCTGCCGGGGAGGTTGTTGCGTATTTCAAAACGGTTTAAGTTTAGTGGTTTTCAAAAAACCCTCCTGTACAAATACCATCACTTTGTAAACTTTGTGAAAATCAAAATCATATCTGAAAAAGTTCATTAACATTTCTCCTGAAGTGTTAAAAACACCAAACAAATCATAAACAACAAAACAAACCGTGAAGTTAAATTACTTCGTTATCTTTAAGATTACAACCTATACAGTTGGTTTAAGGTAAGTTCTGACATTAAATTGCGAACTGAAGAGGAATCCATTTATTTCCTCCCGCCGATCTGCGAGTAATCTTAAAGGAACGATTTCGGTTAACGAATCAGTTCCAAAAATATTGTCCAAGTTTTTTCACCCATACACGAAAAGCCAAAAACATTTTACTGTGAATATAATTACATAAAAGTTACCACCGAAAACCAAGGCAGAACACCTACCAACTGGGGGTGTGAACATAATAAGTTCCCAAACTTAAGATTTAAAACTTACCATTGTATCCTTGTGAATAGTGTACCTTTTTTAAAGGAGCTGTTCATTTGTGATTATTGGATTCATGTTCACTGTCGTTTTGCCTCTGTCTTGTTTTGGTTAATACCGTTTTTAGTGCATGCGCACTCGTTCGCAAACAAAGCATAATAAAGGAAAAAACGTAACTAAGTTACGTACTGTTGAAGAAAAACAACCATAAAAAATGAACGACGAGCCCCCATTCCCTCCCAAGGAGGAACCAGTTCCTGACACTCGAACAATGGAGGCACTGTGTCAACCTACCATGCAAGGGAGGGGTGGACCCATTGCACCACTCACTATTGGAGCCACGGATTTTGGATTAAAACACCACATGATACAACAGATCCAGAATACGTGCCAGTTCCACGGATTGCAGGGTGACGATGCTAACAAACATCTTGACAAAATTTTAACTGTCACCCAAAGTATGAAACAAAATGGCGTCACCGATGACGGCCTACGTTTGTACCTTTTTTCCTATTCACTCACTCATCATGCGACTTCATGGTTTGATCGACTTCCAAAGAATTCGATCCACACTTTTGATGAGATGATCACTAAATTTCTGGCCAAATACTTTCCACCATCTATGGTCACAAAGCTGAGGAATGATATCAGCAACTTCAGACAGCTTCCCGAAGAGTCCTTATTTGAGGCATGGGAACGCTACAAACTTGCTATTGATCAGTGTCCCAATCATAACATGCTTCTTGTCACCATTATTGATACCTTTTATAATGGTTTGACACTCCGTCATCGTGACACCATCAATGCTGCTGCTGGGGGCACCTTTATGAAAAGGACCCCTGAAGAGTGTTATGACTTAATCGAAAACATGACTGCCCATCATAATTTTTGGGACTCCTCTACTGAGAGGAACGACTCATTTAAGTCTGTCACTCCGGCAAGCAATGAAATATCCATCCTAGCTAAAAAGCTTGATGATTTGTCTACAGCAGTTTTGCGTATCCATCAGACAAATCATAATCAGGTCAAAACTGTTAACCCAAGTTGTGAAACTTGCGGTGGTCCACATTCCTCCACAGAGTGCCCAGCCTCCGGTGGCTCGGCTCGTGAAAACGTGTATGCAGCTCATGGTTCCTATAATACGGGAGGTAATTCTTACCAACCGCAAGGAGATCGAAACCTTTTGAGCTACTGATCTAATAACTACATCGGACCACCAGGGTTTAATCAGTACCAGAACCAAAATGGTCAAAACAGAAACCAGAACTTTAACCAGAATCAGAACCAGAACCGAATGAACCAAGGTTATAACAACCAAGGGAATTTCAACCCTGGTCAAAACCAGGTTCATCAAAATCAGAACCAAGGGAATTATAACAGAAATCAAGGTCAGAACAATTACCCACAGGGTAATTTTCAACAACAAAACCACTTCCAGGGTAATAACAACCAGCAACATGGGAATTTCCAGAACAATCGGGCTCAAAATTTTCCAAACCAAAATCAAGCCATTGTTCCAACTGGACCATCACATGATGAGTTATTAAAACAGTTTATGAAATCCCAAGAAGAACTGAACAAAATGTTGATTGGTCAAATATCTAATTTGCAGAAGTCTTTAAATGATCGACCCTCGGGCTCAGGTACTACTTTACCTAGCAACACGATCGCTAATCCGAGGGGCGATGTAAAGGCGATCACCACAAGAAGTGGAGTTTCTTACCAAGGACCTACAGCTCCTTCTACCTCTTCTCCTATCCCGGTAGAGGAATGTGAAACTGAGGATACTACGGATACGGTACTTCTTAATAATAACGGAGGTACCAATGACATCCCTCCTCCAGTTATCCCGGTCCCAACTCCTCCTAAAAGAGTCGTGTTTGAAACTACCGAAGGTCCTGTTGAAAATCCAAAAGCCAACCCAAAACCAACAATTCCATATCCCTCACGATTGCAAGACCAGAAGCTCCGTGACAAAGCTAATCATCAGATGGAATTTTTTTTTAAAATTTTCCAAGAACTACACTTCGATATTAGTTTCGCGGATGCTCTTCTTTTAATGCCCAAATTCGCATCGACAATCAAAAACCTGTTGAGCAATAAAGAAAAACTGTTTGAGATGGCACGAACTCCACTCAATGAGAACTGCTCTGCAGTTCTGTTGAAACAGCTTCCCGAAAAGCTAGGAGACCCCGGGAGATTTCTAATACCATGTATTTTCCCAGGGATGGTTGAATGTTTTGCCTTGGCCAATCTTGGTGCAAGCATCAACTTAATGCCCCACTCAGTTTGGAAAAAGCTCTCTCTTCAGGCACTTAGTCCCACATGCATGACTCTCGAGCTTGCAGACCGTTCAATTTCACGTCCCCTTGGTATTGCCGAGGACGTATTTGTGAGAGTGGGAAAGTTCCATTTTCCGGCAGACTTTGTCGTTGTTGATTTCGATGCAGATCCAAGAGTTCCTCTCATTCTTGGGAGGGGATTCTTAAGAACGGGACGTGCATTAATCGATGTTTTCGATGAGGAAATCACGTTACGAGTTGGCAATGAAGCGATAACGTTCAACCTTGATCAAACCTCGAGATACTCCTCGAATTATGAAGCTGAATCGGTCAACCAAATTGATGTCATTGACATTGCATCCGAGGAGTATGCTCAGGAATTCCTTGGATTCGCTGATAATTCTACGAGTGGCAATCCCACTACTTCTTCTGATCCCATAATCACTAATTCTTCTCCTTCCCTCACTCCGTTTGAGGGAAGTGATTTCGTCCTTAAGGAATTAGAGGCCTTTCTCAAAAGTGATTCAGTTCCTGAAGGGATTGATAACCAAGAGATTGACCCGGAGAGGGATATACTTCTCCTTGAGAAGTTATTGAACAAAGATCCTTCTCCCATTCCTGTTCTACCTCCACAACTTCATAAGGCGGAAGTCAAATATGTTGAGAAAAATGATGATTTCCCCGAGGTCGAACTTAAGGACCTGCCTCCTCATCTAGAATATGCATTCTTGGAAGGTAACGATAAGTTACCGGTCATTATTGCAAAAGACTTAAAGAATGAGGAGAAAACCGCGCTGCTCAAGGTTTTAAAGTCCCACAAGCAAGCAATTGCTTGGAAGCTCTCAGACATAAAGGGTATTAACCCGGATTTTTGTACACACAAAATCCTTATGGAAGAGGACTTTAAACCTGCCGTGCAGCATCAAAGAAGGGTAAATCCAAAAATCCACGAAGTTATAAAGGCAGAAGTTATCAAACTTCTTGATGCGGGATTGATTTACCCTATATCAGATAGTCCTTGGGTTAGCCCAATACATTGTGTTCCAAAGAAGGGTGGTATTACGGTTATTACAAATGAGGATAACGAGTTGATACCAACTCGTTTGGTTACAGGGTGGCGAGTATGTATTGATTACAGAAAGCTTAACGAAGCCACCCGCAAAGACCATTTTCCTCTGCCCTTTATGGATCAAATGCTCGAAAGACTAGCGGGGAATGAGTATTATTGCTTCCTCGACGGCTTCTCGGGTTACTTCCAGATTCCCATTGATCCACAGGATCAAGATAAGACTACCTTCACATGCCCCTACGGAACATTTGCCTATCGCCGCATGCCTTTTGGGTTATGCAATGCTCCGGGCACTTTCCAGAGGTGCATGATGGCTATTTTCCATGACATGATCGGGAAAACCATGGAGGCATTCATGGATGACTTCTCAGTCATTGGGAATTCTTTCGATTCATGCCTCTCCCATTTAGAAAAAATGCTTCAACGTTGTGAAAACACTAATCTTTGTCTAAATTGGGAGAAGAGCCATTTTATGGTTAAGGAGGGCATTGTCCTCGGCCATAAAATTTCAAAAAGTGGGATTGAGGTCGATAAGGCCAAAATTGATGTTATTGCTAAACTGCCTCATCCCACCACTGTTAAAGGAATAAGGAGCTTCCTCGGCCATGTCGGGTTCTATCGGAGATTTATACATGATTTCTCCAAAATAGCCCGGCCCATGACTCATCTTCTTGAAAAGGATGCTCCTTTCATCTTTTCCCCCGAGTGCATCGAAGCTTTTTCTACTTTAAAGAAAAGACTTACCGAAGCACCAATCCTTGTTGCCCCCGACTGGGACTTACCCTTTGAACTTATGTGCGATGCTAGCGATTATGCTATTGGTGCAGTTCTGGGGCAACGCAAAACCAAACATTTCCAGCCAATACACTACACAAGTAAGACCATGAATGAAGCTCAAACACAATATACCACCACAGAAAAAGAATTATTAGCTGTGGTATATGCCTTTGAAAAATTACGGTCTTACTTAATCTTAACCAAAAGCGTGGTGTATACGGACCATTCGGCTCTGAAATACCTGTTCACTAAACAGGATGCAAAGCCAAGACTGCTCCGTTGGGTCCTGCTCCTTCAGGAATTCGATATTCTCATAAGAGATAAAAAAGGAACAGAGAACCTTGCAGCTGATCACTTGTCCCGGTTAGAAAATCCTCATCAGGATATTCTCGAGAGAAAAGAAATTAATGAAACTTTTCCTCTGGAGACTCTAAATTTAATCTCTACCCGGGATGATGCCACTACCCCATGGTTTGCCGACTTTGCAAATTACCGTGCGGGAAATTTCGTTGTGAAAGGGATGTCGTCCCAACAGAAAAGAAAATTCTTTAAAGATGTAAAACATTACTTCTGGGACGACCCCTACTTGTTCAAAATATGTGCGGATCAAGTCATCCGACGGTGTGTCCATGGCCAAGAAGCCATCAAAATTCTTAAAGCTTGTCATGATGGACCCACGGGGGGACATCATAACCCAAACTACACCGCCAAAAAGGTGTTTGATTCGGGATTCTTTTGGCCCACGATCTATAAAGACGCCCATGAACTTATCAAAACCTGTGAGGCTTGCCAGCGTCACGGGAATATTTCCAAAAAGAATGAGATGCCGAAAAATGCCATCCAAGTCTGTGAAATATTTGATATGTGGGGCATTGATTTTATGGGGCCATTCCCGTCTTCACGAGGGAATAAATACATACTCGTGGCTGTCGACTATCTGTCAAAATGGGTTGAAGTAAAAGCTTTACCCACCAATGATGCCCGAGTAGTTGTTAAATTTTTAAAGTCTCTCTTTGCCAGATTCGGGACTCCTCGTGCCATTATCAGTGATCGTGGCACTCACTTCTGCAATGAACATTTTGCAAGAGTGATGCTGAAATATGCTGTAACTCACCGTCTTTCTACAGCATACCACCCCCAAACAAGTGGGCAGGTGGAGGTCTCAAATCGGGGTATTAAGAGAATTCTGGAGAGGACGGTTGGTGAAAACCGTGCCTCTTGGTCGGATAAGCTGGACGATGCATTATGGGCTTTCCGCACTGCTTACAAAACACCCATCGGGTGTACTCCATATAAGCTAGTGTACGGGAAAGCATGTCATCTTCCGATCGAATTAGAACATAAGGCCTATTGGGCCTTAAAACATGCAAATTTCGACCTTCAGATAGCGGGTGATCACCGTAAAGTTCAACTAAACGAACTAAATGAATTACGTGATCAAGCTTACGAAAATTCTTTAATCTATAAAGAAAAGACTAAGAAGATACATGACTCTAAAATTAAGAACCGCGTTTTCAACGTTGGTGACAGAGTTCTTCTTTTCAATTCAAGATTAAAATTTTTTTCGGGTAAACTAAAAACCCGTTGGTCTGGACCATTTACTATAACAAAAGTATACCCATATGGAACTGTTGAGTTATTGCAACCTGACGGTCCCAATTTCAAAGTAAATGGTCATCGGTTAAAACACTATTTTGGAGGGGACATACAACCAATGGTTGTCCCGGATCTCCAAACTTACCCCATGGACCAATAAATTCGGGGTCGAGTCAAGCTAGCGACTCGGTTAACAAAAACAGTAGCTTCCCCAAGGACAATTTAATTCGGGGTTGAGTCAAGCTAGCGACTCGGTAATCAAAAACAGTAGCTTCCTCATGGACAATTCAATTCGAGGTCGAGTCAAGCTAGCGACTCGGTAATCAAAAACAGTAGCAATATGGGTTTTCACCCATGTTTCTGCCTTCTTACCCCTTTCTACCACCCTAGTGTGGGGGAGATGAACCACATGTTATACATATGTATAAATTTTTTCAAAAAAAAAAATAAATAAATAAAAAATAGTTAACTTTGTATGTAAATAGACTAAAACAAAAGGTTAATAGTATTACCTTCTTACGTTCTAAGTCTTGGTGGGACACCAAGTACTTTGAATATTGAGGGCAATATTCAGTTCTAAGTGTGGGGGAGAGTTCTCACGAATTCAAAACACATGTTCCATCAAGAACCCCTATTTGATAAAAATTACCAGTTTTTTCACACTTAGAAATGCAAATAATTGTTATCAATCCACCATGTCTAACCCACAAAAGGATTGGCTAGTCCAGGAGCAAACGGCTCTTGGTAAAGACATCTCAAATCCATTGATGGCTTGCAATTTGCCAAAAATTGTATGGTTCCTCAACTCCCCATATCCCATAAAGCGAATGAGTTGGCTAGCCCGCAAGATTATGGCTTGTGGTAAAGGCCGTGGAAAAACCATAATTGGTAATCAGCTCACCAAGATGTTGACTATTCCATCAAGAGTTGGCTAGTCCAGAAGCAAATGGCTTTTGGTAAAGACAAATCAAATCCGTTGACAGCTGGTGGTTTGCTAAAAATCACACGGTTATCAGGTGTGCCACAGTTCTTACATCTGGCTACTCCAGAAGTGATGGCTTTTGGTAAAGAGTAAAAATCCATTAATTTTTTCTCAAAAGATTGCTAGGGACTAGCAATAGTTTAGTGTGGGAGATTGATGAGTGTCTAAATACTCATCATTTTATACCAATCTGAACTGCCAAAACATACAAAAACACTCAAATATGCATCATAATACTTAAAATATCTTAGAAGTGTGTTTTATATGTTTCAAATGCAAAATATGCAAAAACAGATGAAAAACGTACAAAGTTTGCATAATTGGCAGTTTCAGTCCCTCAAGTTTCAAAAGTTGTCAAAACTAGTCCCTGGTAAATTAAAACATGAAAAATATCATCAAAGGTCCTTAGGGATTAATAAGTTGTCAAGTATAATCCTTTAAAGTTAAAATTTTCAAAATGACAACTTTAGTCCCTCAAGTTTAAAAAATGTCAAATTTAGTCCTTAAGGTTTTAAAAATGGGAAATTAATAAAATAGACCTTGAACTATTCTTAAATGACAAAATTGGTCCTTATGATAACATTTTGAGAAATTACATCTTCAGTCCCTTAAAAATCCAAATTTACATAAATGGTCCCTGGAGTTTGAGAAATTGGCAAAAAAGGTCCCTGGATTTTAAAAATAAAAATATTACATCTTTGGTCCTTGGGTTATTCATATTTGGCATAATTGATCCTTATAACTACTTTGGGAAAATTGAAAAAGCAGTCCTTCAATTATGTCAAAATTACAAAATTGATCCTTGTGTAACAACAAAACCAACCGGACCCTTTTTAATAAACCTAAACCTAATCCTAAGCCTAGTCCAAAACCTTTACCCAAGCCCACCCTTTTTCCCCCTAGGCCCAAAATAAGCTCAGCCCAAGCACCCTTTTACTATAAAAAAACGGGTCAAACCCCCGTTTGACCTCCCAATATCGCCAAACCACATCCACTATTCACCCTCCTCCCTCACCACTGTAAACCAGAAACCAGGTGGTTTTTCCACCACCTCATCACCTTCCACCTCATCCCCTACTCCCCCTAACCACCCTTCCACCTCACAACCAAACCACATCACCAATTAATGCATCCCCACAACCTTTTCACTCCAAACCATGCCCTGCTCCCTGTTTTTCTTCCATATTACCCCAACTTGTCTGAAAACCATCCCATTTGTCCCCTGCCACCTTCACATGACCCCAAAATTCTTTAATTGCTCAGCTTTGGCCCCAAGTTAACTTGGAGACTTTTTGGCGCCAAAATCATTTAAACGGATAGGATTGATTCAGAGCAATGGAGAGTCAAGATTGAAGTGGGATATGCTCAGATACTCTCAAGTAACCCTAATTGGAGCCTATAAAAGGAAAAGAAGCAAAAGAGAAGGATATCTAGTTTATTTTTTCATATATGTTTGTCGAATGTATTAAATTTCTAATTCCAGTGTAAAATTAAGCTTTCAAGTATCTTGTTTAATGTTTTTCAGTGTATTGTGAAACCTTTTAAGTAATTAAATTCAAGTTTGTGTTTCTATCTCAGTTTATGCAAGTTTAAATTTATATAAAAAATCTCAATAGTCTCTAATGGTGTTTGTAGTGGATGGTAAGGATCAATAAGCACATATAAGCTCCCAATAAGCTCAATAAAGCTTTTAGTAACTTACTAATCAGTCTAAGATAAAAAATTCCATAAATACAAATTTGGTCAATGAAAGTCAACTGTGGCAATTGGATTTGATTTATGGGATTCAGAGCTGATTTGGAAGCATAAGGAAGCTTTGGATTTGGGTTTAGATCCTTAGGGAGGAATTAGGGTTCTTGGTTCTTGGTCTTGGTGCTCACAGTCAACAAAATTGTAAGCCTTATTATCATTTCCAAGCTCATTTTCTAGACCATGGCTATCTTTGCTTATATCTGTGTGTTTATGTTTGTTTGAAGTAAGTTAGTAATAATATAATCTTTAGTAGCATAGTTGTGTATTGAAATTAGTAGTTGCTTAGTATTTCAATTTTCAAGTAAAATTTAGTACTTTGTTATAATCTGAGTTGTTGTTGTTATTAGTGGTATTATTGTGTTAAGATAGGTTTAAATAATCATAGTATATGCTTCTGTATTCATGAATTGGTAAAAATCATTGTTTTGCTTTGTTAATCACTTAATCAGTGTGTTGAAGGGGTGTTTGGTTTAGTGAAATTCACCACTGAGCTTTGTGTTACAGTTGTTGTTTTTGATTGTATCAAGTTACCATAGGTCTAAATAAGTTTATTAAGTCATAAAATTGGTACCTCATTAGTGTAAAAAGTCAAATCCTAGTTTAATCATCTCCACAGTTCACTGTGTGAGATTTGGGACCTCAAACCCACCCCATTAGCTTATATCTTATAGATTTAGCTTAATTTAGTGTAATCATAGCTTATTACAACTATTTCAATCAGTAGGATTCATTAGAATCTCATAAAAGTCAAAGTAGGAGTTTAGATTAAAAAGTCAATTTGCATGTTACTTAGTTTTTCCAAAATTTCAAGGATTTGTTGTGAATTTTTTATAAGGTTTCAACACTTGTGCTTTTTAGGAATCCTAGTCTACCACCTCAACTTCAGTATCCCATCTTTATTATATTTTTAAGATTTTTGTGTGGACCTCACCAGACCTCCAAACTCACTTGCAGGGAAGATATCTCCCCTGCATCAGCAGCATCACATCCATCACCACCACTTTGGTGGTGATTTGTGACCACCACAGCGGGCCCCACACCTCCAACCTTGTACCTTTGAACCCCCCTCCTACCAGGGATCATAGATTGACCCTTGGTTTGACCTAGTGATCAGTGGACCCCACCTAAATCACCCTCATAAGTCTATCCCATTTCTGACGCAGAAACCAAATAAGCAGTTGCTTATTATAGCTTTTTAGCTTATCCCATGAGCTTATCTCATCAAATCTAGTTTAAATAAGTCCAAATAACTTAGGTGTATCTGATTTAACCAGTGTGGACCCCACATAACTCCATTTGAGCTTATTTCTTTGTGTGGTCAAACTTAGTCAACTGCCTAGGGTAATAAGCACTCTCAGTGCTTATTCTGAGTTTCCAAATTAGTTGTCTTTGTAAAAGTTTCATATCTTAAGTATTTTAATAGTTTTATAAAAGAAAAACCAGAAAAAGCCAAACTTAATTATAGTGATAGCTTCTATTTGATAGAAATTATCTATTTAATTTTCAATTCAGCTTATTAATAAGCACTTTTCCAATTTTATAATTTTATTAACTGCCTAGTGTAGTTAAAATAATTTTCTTAGATTTTTCCTAAGCAGTTTACTATTTATTAGAATTAAAAGTAGTTTAAATAATTAATTAGGTAATATTAATAATTAAATAGTTTTCTTTAATTTTAAGTAACAACAGTAGAATTTTATATTTTTCCTAAGTTTTATAAACAAGTTAAGACTTTTAGAAAATATTTTCATAATTTCCACTGTCCATTTTCCAATTTTCTTATTTAATTTAATTTAATTAGATTTAAATTAATTAATAAGTAATTAATTAGTCCAATAGCTTAAATATAATTTTTAGCAATTTTTTATAATTTTTTAGGATTCCTGTAATGGTTAATTAGTTTTATAAATTTTCTCATAATTTTCTAAGTTGATTTAGTATTAATAGTAATTTAAAATAGTTTAATTAGTTTAATTAAGATAAATAGTTTTTAATTAATAGAAAACTCATAAAAAGACAAAAATATTCATTTTCATTTTTTATACTTTCTTCAAGTTCTTTTTAAAGTTTCGAAATTATTTTTTCAAGTTTTTAGTTTAAATTGTAATCTTTATAATTTTTAGTTAATTTAACTTAGTTTTAATTTACTTATTAAATAGTTTTAATTAATTAAATATTAAAATAATCATTTTCATAATTTTAATATCATTTTAAATTTTCTTTTAACTTTAAGTTTTAAAAAGTTTCATTTGTACCCCCTGTAGTTTGTAACGTGTTAAAACCCACTTGTCTCTGTCTGTTATCTGATTTTTCTTATTTGTGCTTTTGTGTGTATCTCTGTTATTGTTTATATCATTTCATATTATCTAAATACCAAGCAATCAGTAGTATAATCATCCCTCAATCATTTTGGTTACTGTCCTCAGTACCACTCATTCTCCTAATCGTTCCAAAAATACAATTTCAATCTCGTTGGGATTTAACGACCCGGGGATTTCCCTATATTTCCACGGTCAATAATAACTTGCACTTTCTCCTAGGTGGGCCTATCAACTGTACCCGGTTGACTGGTTGGTTTAGGAGGAGTCAATAATCATTGGTCAATGGAAGAAGAAAACTTGCTAGCTAACGTATGGCTTGAAGTTCACGAATCTAGAGACCTTGTAAATGAACGTTCTTTTTGGAATGACGTTACACAAAGGTTCAACGATTAGATTGATGGTGAGCACCACAATAAAAATAGTATTACGACTCAATGGAATAGAATCAACCTTGAATGTCGTAGATATAATGTTATTTACAAAGAGTTGCAGTGTACAAGTCAAGACCCTTGTCGTCTCAGCAATGCAAACCGAATTTATCATGAATGCCATGGTGGAGAGGGTTAAAATATCAACATGTGTGGTTCATTCTGAGAAACACGTGGGCATGGGACAGAGATGATGAGTAATGGTGTTTTATGTTAAGTATTTCCATATCTTGTCTTTCTGTTTTCCGTATCGTGTTTATTTGTTTACTGTATCGTTTGTAACTTGGTGTAATGTTGCTTTAACTTTGCAATTGAATACAAGGCTTAACGGCTAATTTTCCAACGGCTATTTGCTTAACGTCTTTTTCCCCCTATAAATACCAGTTTAACAAAACTATATTTTCTCACACAAATATCAATAGTATTAACACACACATAAAATGGCAAACGAACTAGCTGAGGTGCAAAAATCTATTCTTTCCCGATTACGCAATGAACAAGAAAAGAAACTCAAGTTGTGCTAGGTGAGATAAGTCGTTTTGTAATGCAGATGCATAATCGTGCTCTTGAAGTCGAAAGGTTACGTGAGCTGCCTCAAGACCATCCAATTATCAGGGTCGGTCTAGAAACTCTATTAAGAAATGATGAAACGGATCTGCAACTTCAGGTCGCCTTAAAAATGGTTAGGGAACAAGTGTGGGAGGAGAAGTCATATCTCATCACAATTACAAATCTATATAAAAACTTCATGAGTATCGATGGATGGTTTATGTATTCGTATTGTTTTGTATTTGATATTGAATTTTAAGTTATGATTTGATTTTTAAATCGTAGGGGTTGAATTTGTAATTTTTTCATTTTGGTATTCAAAAAAGAAACTAATATTACAAGTGCCAAAAGTGTACAAATTTTTTTTAATAGAGGGCTGCTTAACGCAGCGTTAAGCCCTTAATGTGCCACATTAACGTAGCCTTGCCTTTCATAGCCGGTAAGTTAACGCGGTGCAAAATGGAGGTGCGTTAAAAGTTAACGCAGGTGCAAAAGTTATGTTACCGCATGCTCTTAAAATTGACGTGTTCAGTGAAAAAAATGCTGCAAAACAGTTGAAACCGAATATAGTTAAAAACTGAAATCTGTTAGAAAGAAAATTCAGAATGTTAATAACTGAAACTACGTTTAAATAGGACTAGAATCTCTTTTAGGCTAGGCTGAAATCTGTTTAAGGCTAAATACTGAAAACATCTTTAAAAATATGAATGATAAGGTTAGTAGTTTTGAAGTATTTCCGAAAGTCGATCGATTGATAAGTTATGTTAAACGTTGTCTTATTTATAAAATTCGATTCGATTCGATTTGACGTGAATATGGAAATGTTTTGTATGTTACTTTTTATCAAAACCGAGCCCAAAGCGAGTTAAAAGTATATTTCTAAAAAAATGTTACACTTTATACATTTATAGTTTCAAGTATTGACAGTTTACACCCTTAATATTTCATAAAATGACACTTTATACCCCTCAACTTTAGTGAAATGACACTTTGAAATCCGACACTTTATACCCCCTCGGGTAAAGTCGTTTCCAAACTAAGTCCTTATTAGTTTATAATTTAGTAAATATTACACTTTATACTCCTAAAGTTTTAAATAGTTTTTATTTCAATTTCCTTTTTAGAGTTGTGGCAAAACAACCCTCAAAGCATTCTCTCAATTCACAAATAGTCCTAGAGTTTGGACAATTATTACCCTCCAAGCATTTTACGATTTACAAGCGTAGTCCTTATTTTATTTTTGATGCGTTTTTTATTTTGAAAAGGGTATAGCATGTTATAGCTTAACAAAATAGGCTTATATAAGTCGTATCCAAGTGGCTTTTAGCCGACTAGCTTATAAGAATAGTGATGAGTGCTCAAACACTCATCATTTTTATCGTATTTAAACTGCCAAAACATCCGAAAACGCTCAGAAATGCATCAAAATACTAAAAATATCCCAGGAATTGTATTTTATACGTTTCAGATGCAAAATGAGCAAAAACAATGAAAAACGAGCAAAGTTTACACAATTGGCAGTTTTAGTCCCCCAACTTTCAAAAAGTTACAAAACTAGTCCTTGAGCATGTGTTTTGAAAGAAAAGTCAACCTAAGGCATTTAGAAATAAAAAATAATCAAATTTAGTCCTTGGGTAAAAACTTTGGAAAATTTACACTTTTGGTCCTTGCAGTTTGGGAAATTGACGAAATCAGTCCTAGGGAATTTTAAAATGGAAAATACATTTTGTAACCCTCATCTTTTGGGAATGTGACAAGATTGGTCCCTGGATTAACATGGAAAATGTGGCAACTTCGGTCCTTCAAATTAGCAAAATTTACAAAATTAGTCCTTGTGATTAAAACCAAACAAACCATACGGACCCTTTGTAATTTAAAACCTAAACTAAACCAATCCAAACACAAAACAACACCCAAGCCCACTTTTATCCCAAGCCCACCTCAACCAAAGCCCACCGCCCATCCCATTTTATTAATAAAAATAGCCGGGTCAACCAAAAGTCAACTCCATCCCCACCCTTACCTTTTGCCGCCATTACCACACACCCCAGCCCCCATATCCTATGCAACCCCAACAAACTTGTCCCCCCTCCTCTCCTACCTAGCCACCCTAATCTACCACTCCACTAAACCTAAGTAAACCCTAAATTACACCCATTTGTCCCCCACCATCTTATAACATCAACAATCTAAGGGTCAAGATGAAAAGAAGAACAATCAATGGGCTAAGAGATGTTTCCTAGGGTACAAAGCTATCTCACACCAGACAACAAAAAGCAGAACCAGAAGACAAAGAGGAAGAAGAAGACAACAGCCTGGTTGAAGTTTTTATTTTTTAGTATTTATAAGTATGTCATTGTAAGCCATGGAGGCTAGTCAGAAAAGTAGTCAAGTAATAGTAGTTATGTAATTTAATTTTATTGAAGCAACTAGTGTAACTTGTAACTCTTCTCAGTAATCAAATTAAGTATCTCAGAAATTTTCTTATCCCAAGTTTACTTGCAATTTCAATTCTTTTTTCTTAAATCTTGCTTAAAGTTGTGTTGTTGTTTTTAAGTTTTCATATACTAACCTTAGTTCTCAGAGCCAAAAGGAAAACACAAAAAAAAAAAAAAAAAAAAAAAAAAAAAAAAAAAAAAAAAAAAAGTTATTTAATAAGAAAAAAATAATATATACATGATCAAGAAAGGAAATCAAAAGTGGAAGTTGCCAGGGTGCTGGTTCAGAAAAGAGTAGCAAGGAAGTGGATTGGGTTAGAGCTCATGGGAGCATAGGAATTGAAACATTGGTTCTGGTTCTTTGTGTTCTGTGGCTTGGCTCAGTTTGTAAGCCCTTCTCAAATTTTTTGCTTATTATGTATTATTAGATTTAATAGTTGTTTCTGCTTATTTATGCTTAGTACAAGTTGGTATTTCAATTTAGTAGTTTAAGTCTTTGAATTGCTGTGTAAAAGTTTCAAAACAGATTTGAATGGGGTGTTTGGCACAAGGAGTGTACCCTGTGTTCTTATGATAGATTGGTTGTTTGTTTGGCATAGGTGGTTTAGATTAGGTCTGTTAGGTTTGTAGAATCATTAAAACTAGTGTAATCTCACCATAAGTCAAAATAACTTAGAACTCCAATTAATTTGTCAACTGTTTGTCTTGTGTGTTTCATGAGCTTGCTACTGACTTCATATGTTGTCATTATTGCTCAAACTAGTTTCAATTCAGTGTAATATATCATAATAAGTCAGCTAGGATCAACCAAAAGTCATTTTAGTCAACTATTATCAAAACTCAAAAAGTCAAAAGTTCTTGGTTGCTCAGTTTTTCCAAAAGTTTGGCGAATTGTTTTGATTTTTGGGGATTGATTGGGAATTTGAAATTCATTGTGTTTAAAGACCATCACCTAAACTACAATAACCTGCAATCAGTTGGTTTTTGTGAATTTTTCTTTGGATTGTGCATAAGCTCCAAGTGAGGCCCTCAGGCCTGAGTTGCCCTGCACCCCAGACTTTTGGCCTTCTGACCCATTTTCCCTAGTCCCTAGAGAGTTCATTAGTGCATGATAGTGAGTGAACTTTGGTGTTTTGGAAACCCCATATGGCCATCTCACTATACGTATGCTTATTTTTTTCAGTATCTACTTATTTGCTTGTTTAATTTTGAATCTCTCTCTTTGATTTGCATTTCTATTTCCATTAGGTTCTGATGTTCGATAAAGTTGATCTTGGATCGTTCCAACGAAATAGGAGTTGTGTTTAGTGTAAGTTGATTCAACGTGTCCTTCTTCTCGGTCTCGCGGTCGTTTTGACAGCTGATTCGTCGAAAACGGAGTTACGGTTCAAAAGTTATGGCCGTTTGAAGTTTGGTTGTCAAAAGTCAAAAAACTTACGCGTAAACCTTGAATCTTACGCGTAAACTTTGAATAATCTTACGCGTAAGATGTTATGCGTAACCTTTAAGTTATGCGTAAGATCTAAGTTATGCGTTAATAATATTGTTTATGCGTAGACTTTGATGACTTAGAGTTTATGCGTAAGAATGTTACGCGTAAGGTTTTTTCAACCAAATTGATCTCTCAAACTTATCCAAGCTTGAAAGATATCCCGTGTCGAAGTATTCCACAAACGTATCCAAGTCAGGGAAGTACTGAGTCACCGTAGCACGAAGAGAAGACCTTAGAAGAAACTTATGCGTAGATTTCTGAAACTTACGCGTAAGAATTTATGCGTAGACTTCAACTTACGCGTAGAAAATCAATGTTAAGCGTAGGATCTCAATCTAACGCGTAGAAAACCAAAGTTATGCGTAAGAAAAGGGTTTTGACCAGAGTTACGCGTAGGAAAAGGGTTTTGACCACAAGTTATGCGTAGGAAGTACTGTAGACAGTTGTTTCTTGTACTATTCACCCAAGTTACGCGTAGGATGACCAGAAAACTTCAAAAATACGATTTTTTTCACCCAAAAACTCCTTTTTCACTTGTTTCTAATGATCAAATCTTTCCCAAAACACTTAGAATCACTAAAACTTCAATAAAAACAACAACTTTAACACTAAAACACGTAAAAATCAAAACTTTTTAATGAAAAGTACACGTTTTTTACATAAAAAATGAAACTTTTAAAGAGAAAGTTTGATGAAAACGATTTCCACACACTCCTAAATCATTGTTAGGCGATTGATACCACTTGTATGACCTTAGATATATCAATTTTAACACAAATATAAGCACTAGATGAAGAAGAGATGAAAGATGGTGACTTGAGATGTATGTATATGTATTTCGTATAAATGAGAAAGAGAGATGAAATATGAGAGCTTTTATTAAAAGCTCACACAATACACACACAAGCACAATACAAGAACTAGATGAAGTAAAGATGGTGACTTGATGCAATATATGTGTGGCGTTAATGAGAAAAAAAGAGTAATAAGATGAAGAGAACTTTTATTAAAAACACACACACTTACACACACAAGCACACACCTCAAATGAGCATTTGAGGTGTTTAAATAGTTAGATACATCATACCCTAAAAGGCTTTCCATGGGCTTTGTCTAATGGGCTTGGTTTACATTTTCTAATAAAGGCTTATATGATATACTTAATAAGCACCAAGTCCATAGCCCAATATACTTAACTATTACACTACTTGTCGACTCAATAATGATCGTCACTTTTAATGCTAACATTATATTACATGATTTCACCTGAAGAAGTTATTAAAACAACAGTTGATCAAAGCTTATATTTAAAAAGATGAAAATTTAAACCTCAATTAAACATTATGTACATTGTGTATTTAAGTTATCGTAATTTTTAGTGGCCCCATAACTATTATAAGTATCTAGACACATTTTTTTTTCGGATGTTCTAATTCAATTATCCACTATTAAAATAGATAGAAAATTTTAATCAAGTTTATTATACTATTCTTGATTGAAATATTACAAATTTTAAAGAGGACATTAATTAATTAGTCAAAGTTAAATCTGTTATTAAAAAAAATAATAAAAAAAATATAAATATTTTTGAAACTTCGAAATAGATAGACTAAATTTTACTCTCTAATACATATGTGTTGAATAGGTCAATTGGTTCAAGACCAACTTCAAGTCCAGTGTTGCAAAAATCGGCCGAATCGGCCGATTAATCGGCGAGTAATCGCTAATCGGTCTGCGACCTTGGAGAAAATTACACGGAAATCGGCCGATTAATCGGCCGAGTCACAAAAATCGGCCGATTAATCGGTAAAAAATCGCTAATCGCCCCCCGACCGCCTCAGTACCGATTCACGATTTTTGCAACATTGTTCAAGTCTATTCAAATGCAATCTTCTCTTTCAAACTTTTGAGGCATTAGCTACACACAATCTTCTCTTTTAAACATTCGAGGCATTGACTATTCAAATTGTTCAACATTGAAACGTCCTTGTCTACATTTAATTCTTTGTTTATGTCAAGATTATTGTCCAGTCCATCACAAGTGTTTTTGTCAACCAAACCCTTTATTATTTTTTTCTTTTCATCACTGGTATATCTCAATTTACAATATGTGGAGTTGTCGACTTTTGTTACTTTTTATACCCGTTTAACATAAAGAGCTTGTCCCTTACTTTTTCACTTTTCTCTAGTTCCCAGATAATTCAATTTGCAATGCAAAATTTCCTCTTTTTCTACCTTTTTTTTACTTGTCGTGTACCAAAATGAAAGCATAGATGGTCACTACCTTTTTAAATCTCTAAATTCGTGACCTGTCACTTTTTTTTTTCTGAATAATCTATCATCACGACCTCCATATATTTTTGAAAAAAGCGCATCCCTTGCACAAAGAATATTTCTAGATCCACTCATAGTTTACAAAAAAAAACCCACTCGCTGACGTGTCAGCGAGCTGATTGGTTGGTTTTTTGTGGGCACAAAAAACCAACCAATCAGCTCGCTGACACGTCAGCGAGTGGGTTTTTTTTTGTAAACTATGAGTGGGTGTAGCACACCTCTTGCACAAACTCAGGAAAGGTTACATAACAAAGTAGGCCTAATGAAAAGTATGAAAAAAAGAAATATAATGACAATAATAATCTTGAGTAAAAATTAACCACACATTCAGAAGAGATAGTATATAGTTATATACACGTCTCAACTCTCAAATTGTAATATAACCAATATATTTTAACAATTTATATACATTATTAACAAATGAATTCACTAACAAAATTGTCATTAACGAATTAACACAAGTTACATGATCAACTTACACAAATTTCCAAGTCACCAACAAAATTAAATCTCCAACTAAATCAAACTGAGATGTATCTTTACAAAAACGTCACATTTATATAAAAAAAAGCGTGAGGACAGATCGTTAAAAAAAAAAACAAAAGTAGATTAATTAAAAAAACGTCACATTTATATAAAAAAAAAAAGCTTGAGGAAAAAAAAGTAGACTAATTAAAAAAAAAACAAAACAAAAAAAAACTCTAAGAATAACCTTTAAAAACATTTGTGGTGGATCTCGATGATTGTCGGCTGCAGGTGGTGGGGGATGGATCCATGGCGGCGGCTAGGAAGATCTGGCGGCGGTTAAGGAGATCCGACGACGGCTAAGCAGATCCGGCGGCGAGGACTGAAAATAACAATAAACACACCAAGAATCACCAACTTTAAACACTACCGAAACCGCGGTCTTGAGGTCGGAAGAGGCAGCGAAAATGGTGGCGGCAGTGGGTGTGTGATTAAAGAGAGGAGGTTTTGGTTTAGAGAGTGGAATGAGGCGTTGTGTGTGTATGTGTTTTTTAGAGAGAGAAGGGTTTTGTAGATAGAGAAAGAGTTTAAAGAGACACGGGATATCATCTGTAGAGAAGAGAGAAGGGTTTTGTAGATAGAGAAAGAGAATAGAGAAGAGGAAGGGTTTTGGTAGATTCTAGACATTGGGACAAGAAGTTGATACAAATAAAATTTATGGTTGTGGGTATCAGTTTTCCCCTTTATGATCGAAATAAAATTTATGGTTGTGGCTCCAAATAAAATTTATGATCGAAATAAATGGTTGTGGGTATCAGTTTTCCAGGGGCAAAATCGAAATAAATGGTTGTGGGTATAAGTTTTCCAAGGGCAAAATGGGGATTGACCCAAAAATCAGTTTCCAATTTTCACATTTGACCAAATTTGCTTTATAATGAGTTAAGATATATATATATATATATATGTATATATATATATGTATATGTATATATATATATATATATATATATATATATATATATATATGTATATATATATATCTATATATATATATATATATATATATACTATATATATATATATATGTATATATATATATATATATATATATGTATATATATATATGTATATCTATATATATATATATATATATATATATATATATATGTATATATATCTATATATATGTATATATATATGTATATATATATGTGTATATATATGTATATATATATATGTGTATATATATATATATATATATATATATATATATATATATATATATATATATATATATATATATATATATATATATATATATATATAGGGTGAGGATCCGGTACGTTTTTGGATTTTAGTGCGGACGGTATGGGCGAATCTAAGCCCTCCATCTAGTCAACCATTTGAAAAAGGCGGAGTGACACGATCGTAAATATCTCGTCTTTTTTCAAAATCATTAATATCATATTAGCTTTCTTTCTAAAGAGAATTAAAAAAAAAAATCTGAAAAAATTAAAAAAATAAAGTGGACAACAAATAATTAAGAATCGCTGAAAAAAAATTTTAAAAAAATCGTTTTCATCGTTAAAGGTATTGTGATATTAGCGTCTGATTTTGACTTTTTTACAAAAGTCAATATCAGATCTTGACTTTTGTAAAAAAAAAGTCAAGATCAGATCTTGATATCACATAATATCATTTTTTTTTTAACTAATATCACTTTTTTTTTAAATGATGATATTAAGTTTTTTACTAATAACACTGTTTTTTTTTTTTTTTTTTTTTTTTTTTCACTGTTTGTTTTACATGTAAAAAACTTAATATCATGCTTTCTTAATATCAAAAGTTAATTTTTTTTAATATCACCGTAATTTTCCCTTAATATCGTAATAAAAAAAAGTAGTGATATTAAGTTTTTTTACTGATATCAAAGTTAAATTTTTTAATATCAACGTAACTTTTTTTTAATATCCTAATCAAAAAAGAAGTGATATTAACTTTTTTACTAATATCAAAGTAATTTTTTAAGTAAAATCGTTAATATCATGGTAGGACTCATAATATCGATAATATCACGGTAGGACTCACAAAAACAAAATGCTCAGAAAAATCCGAAAAAATAAAAAAAAGTAAAGAAGACAATAATAGTAAAGATCCCTTAAAAGGAAAAAAAATTTAAAAAAAATAGTTTTAATGGTCAATTGGTACTCGAAAGGTTGCGTCAGATTTTGACTTTTTTACAAAAGTTAAGATCAGACCTGGAATGGGTGGTCCAAATATGTCCGTACGTCCGCACAAAAATTAAAAATCCACACGTGATCCTCACTATATATATATATATATATATATATATATATATATATATATATATATATATATATATATATATATATAGGGTAGGGTTCTAGAGAAAAGTGTATTTGAATAGAAAAGTGGGAAAAAAAGTTTTAGGGTCGAATTTGAAACATCTCAAACTTTAGGGGTAGTTTTGAAACAATGCAAACAAAATAAGGGGTAGCAGGTAACCATCAGATACAAACAATCATATCCTCATTTTAATTCATTCACTGCAGATGAGCTACTCCATCTACACCATCACCACCACCACCGTCTACGCCACCACCATCGTAACTGTCTCCACCATCTGCACCATCACCACCGTCACTAGCACCACCAACATCTGCATTGTTACCACCACCATCACCGTAGCAACCAACATCATTAAAACCACCACTATTAAAACCGATAAAAACACCAAATCTTATCAAATTCCGATCAAAATCCAATCCAAATAATCATGAAAGTAGGAATTTTGTATTTCAGATCATCATAAATGTTACCCCATCAGTTTTATGTTATTTTTATATATTCATGACACGAATCTAAGAACTCAATCAATAGTAAGTCCATAATTATCAATTATTCAATTTTTAAGTTATTTTGTGCATCATTGGGTATATTATATCATAATTAGTATTTTTACGAATATGTGTAAAATTAGGGCATATGTGTAGATTCAAACTTGTGGGTACAAAAATGACATTTAGGTGAATATGTGCAAAAAATTATGTTACGACATCACTTGGTTTGAATTAATGCATCATGATTATACATTTTGTAACTAGTGTACATTTTAAAGCATCAGCAGCTCATGTTATGGCATCTATTAGTATAATTAGAGTGCCGCGTGACACGTTAAGGCCTTCCGAGTGTATAAGTAAATCATTACGTTACATGTTACGGCATCTGTTTGAGCCTTTGTATGTTTGATTAATGCATAAAAGTATCATAAAAAGAGTATTTGTTTGTTAGATAATAGCATACTGAAATTATTTAAGTCATATGTTTGTCTGATTGTTTGACTAGTGCATAACGGTATCGTAAAACATAGCATATGTCTTAAAACTGAATAGAGCATCAGTTTGTTTGTTTTGTTTAATGCATCTGTTTTAATAATGTGTTAGGGCATCAATTTTTTTAATGCATCTGTTTCACATACTTTAGTGCATCTGTTTCACATTCTTTAGGGCATCTGTTTGACGAACTTTAGTGCATCTGTTAATGGTGGTAAGGATTGTATTCATGGAATGATGATAAGAACTATATTTAATGATTGTATTATACTATAGACGTCTTTCATAGTGGCAGCAATTATGACCCATTTACTTATTATAAATAAAGGTATTTTTTGGAACCCAACCAGTATACCAGGTTATTTGTTTTGTGTAGAACTCGTTCTGATCCACTCGCCGAGATGTTCTAATAAGATAGGTGCTATAAAAGGTTACTTAGATACAATGGTAAAAACTTCAAAGTATGTTACACGCATTTGGAGAAAATGCATTCTTTTTTCTTACATATGCTGACAATAAGCTGAAAATAAGTTGCATTTTAGTGTACGTTCTGCTTTTTTTTGCCACATTGAACTTGAAAAGTTAGTATTGTAATTCACTACAAAAAGAATCATGTTGGTGTTGTTGCAACAAATTTTGTACCGCTTTCTGATTGAGAAACTAGCTGTTCTAACTTTTACCCAAAGTTGATTTATTTTAAGAATGATCATAGGGTATTAGTCTGTATATTATTGCATTCTTTATGACCGTATGTGGAGTTTCACATTTACATGTAGATTTAGGATTAAGATCGAGATGTATTGGATTGTTTTTGTTGACACCATGTAAGAATCTGAAACTCTCTAAATACAAGTGAGTTTCAAGTTGTAAGTTGACTGTGGTTTTGGTTTCCAGCATACATGTGTGCTGAATTTGTAGGGGATGCCAACATTATTATAGTTTACGCATATAGGGAAAGTTAACTATAAAAATAACGGTTCAAATCAGTAAGTTAACTCACATTCATATCTATGGTTCAAATCAGTAAGTTAATTATAAAAATAACAGTTTAAATGGGTTGAATTAGTCGAAATACGCCCAAAGTGGTTCATCTCTGTTAGCATTAAAAATATGTATTATGAAGTGATGGTCATTCTCATATTGTAACTTTGTATCGTTTGTTAAGATTAGTAATAGTTTAGTCATTGGGCCTTGGACTTGGCAAGCTAATATGTCATGTGCTATGTTTCATAAGCCTTGTTATCTACCATGTAACCAAGTCCAAGCCCAAGCCCATAGAAAGCCCATAGGGCATCTCATGTTAAGAACTATTTAAACACCTCAAAGGCTCATTTGAGGTGTGTGCTTGTGTGTGTATTTGTGTGTATTTTCTTTGAATAAAAGCTCTCATATTTCATCTCTTTCTACATATACGAAATACATATACATACATATCAAGTCACCATCTTTCCATCTTTCCTTCTTATTGTGCTTATATTGTGTGTGATAAAGTTGTGATATCTAAGGTCCTACAATTGGCATCAGAGCCTCGCTGTGTTATCTTATGATTTTTTTGTGGTTCGAATATTGTGTATGAAGCTATTTGTTATCCCATATTTTTCAGATCGGAAAAAAATTTTCGTACTATTTTACAGCAGTTTTATACATATTTTATGTATCCATGGTCAAGACTTTTTCAAACAGTTAATATGGTCTTCTTAATGTCCATGTTATTAGTTTGATGTTACATGTTATTTCAAGACAGTCTTGTTCCTACCGTGAAAAGTGGTCGAAAAGGTCAAGAATCATGTCGGAAAACTCATCAGAAACTCATCGGAATCTGGGAAATGGTCGCCGGAATCTAATCGGAATTTCTTGTATAAGAAATCTCGATATGTACCTGTTTTCGAGAACGTGAGTAGTTTTCGAGAACACCATACCCTAGTTATCGAAATCAAGTTCTCGATAACCGAAGATCTCGAAAACTAAGGATCTCGATAAGTCAAGTTTTCGATAAGTTCAAAATTTTCGAAATGTTACAAGAAAAATATCGAGAACATTTTGGACAAAAACTTTCGAAAAGTTTTGAAAATTTTTCAAGAAATTCAGATGAAGAGAAGACTTAGACCTCGACCACAAAACCAAAATACCATAACTCAAAAACGAGACCTCAGTTTCAAACCATCATCGGTCCAAGACTATCAACCAAAAATAAAAATACACCGAGTGTACATACATCAACCTGATGTTCACCTCATCTCCATTCATCAATAAGGAACGAAAATGATACATCAATGCAATCTCAGAATCGGCCCATTTTTTATTCAATCTTTCAAAGATTTTTTTAGTGGACCTTAAATCATCATTGACCACTGTAAACAACAAACATCACACATCACCTACCTGAGACCCGTATTAAGATCTTGAAGCCAAAACTTTGTTGTTCTTCATTCGGGTATAAGACAACTGAAAAGGTTTTCAAGTTTGAGATGTTCATTCGTGGTTATTATTCAGTGATTTGTTTATGTTGTGTTTGTCGATTGATGATGATGAAATGTGTATGGATCAGTGTTGACTAAGTTTGGTGAGAGGATAGTACACATGGGGGCGGATTTATCAGATGAGTGTACATTAGGGTTCATGATATGAACCGTATGTTTAAGTTATAAGCATAACATGTTACACTATCTCTGTTGGATTGGATGCATATTGGGCTTGTGATAGTCTATTTTCGCTTGGGCTGGATGTTCATGATAATACTGTTGGGCTAATTGCTATATCACATAAAACACATGGACTATGCATATATGCTATATCATGATCCGTTTATGACGTGATAGTGTGTTGTTAGTGGAAGTACAAAAAATTGTCATCCAGATTTTTTTTTAACAAATTTTTGGATATAAATTTTTTGATATTATTGGTACAATGACTGGTATTTTTGGTTCAACAAAATTTCACGGGGATACATATATTCACGGCTAGAATTGTTATGGTTTGAAAATAAAATGACTACGGAGTTTTTGCACGGTATTATTGATTTGACTTTGAAGTGGCATTTCAATATGTGTACTTATTTATCTCAAAGTCTAGGGGTGGTTGGATGCACGATTTTTGAAGATAACTTGTCTGCGCAAAGTAAAAAATTCAGTCTTGACAATCTAGTTATTACTGATGTAAGGAGTTACGTTGTAGTGCTCACAGTATAGCTATCACTTAAAGGAGTTACGTTGTAGTACTCATTGTCACACGAAGTAGTGGATTGTTCAAGCGGCGAATATTTCGTGCAACCTCATACTTAAAGGAGTTACATTGTAGTGCTCAGTATAGGTATTAAGTCACATCTATCGTACAAGCATTAAGTCACAAGATGGGATGATTACTTCTTTTTCAAGCTGGTCATATCGGGCAGTCTCCATATGTGGTCATTACTAGTAGCCGGTGAATTACAAGGAGGTTCGTTTAAAGGTTTATTTGAGAGAAATGTATTGAGAGTATTTTTGCGACATATACTCACAAATTATGCTTACACGGTCTATCTATATTGCATCAGAAGTGTAAAGTACGGGTAATTATGGCATGTACACAAAATAGTATGATGATTTCGATAAATCGCAACCATCAGGAGGGAGAAGAACATGCCGAAAGAAGTAGTGTTTCATCTCTAGTACGTTGGTTGTTCGAGGGAATTGTGCTTACACTGGAACCGAAGAAGTACTAATGATGTGTACATCGGAGCGTATTACCAACCATCTGTGCAATGTTATGTGAGTTATATTGTCATGATGCTCCCTGAATGACAACCATGTGCCTACACTTTTGAATCTACTTTATCCGCTGCGTGATGAAAAGAGTGTTGTCGGTTCAGGAGGGAGCAGGAAAAAGAATAAAGGCTCACTAGTTAGGAGGGAGTAATAACCTAACTAGACCATTACAGTTGAAGTTCAGAGCTACAAAGACCTTTGTCGTCAGTGTCAAAGATCACTACGCCGAGATCGTCGGAAGAGAGAACTTCAAGTCTGCCTCAGTATCTAGACTACAGAGACTCTGCGCTTCAACAACGTCAACATAGTTTACTATTGTTGTAATTTACATTGTTTATGTATTTATAGGTCTCATTGTAACCATTCACGTGTGACGATATCTTGGAAGGAGATTGTTAGCCTCGCTTTTTTATAAAGATAACGTCACATACGTGAATTGGACTAGATACGTAGTTAGTTGTGCCTTTAGGGACTACTATCGTACACTAGGCAAAGTAATGTTGTGATGAGCCTATAAATACCCCTCATGACTCTCCATGAGGGGTGTGGGAAATTATGTATTGTTCTTTCATTTTAATAAACTTCCATTTTCTTCACCCTCTCTCTACTTTCTCTCTCTAAAACTAAATATGGATTTCATCTTTAATCATCAACCAAGACCTCCCGAACCACATGAATCATGTATATTTTCGATCCTACAATCTCAATGTGGTTTGAATTATTCAACTGGGTTGAATTAGTCGAGATGCATAATTTTAAAAGCTAAAGAAATGGTCATTTTAACGTAGATCGTTTAATGCTACATATTTACCTGTTTTGACCAGTCTGTCTTTCCATCTCCATTTTTTAGCGAACAATTGAAAGTTATAAAATGTATTGACAAAATAATGGGAATATGATAGACTGTTATGGATCACTATTTGTAACTTGTAATGTTGTCTAATTTTTTACATTGAAAAGGTAGATATTAGTGCAACAAAAAGGTAGATATTAGGACATCTATGAATATGATTAGTGCATCGAAAATGTTGATATTAGGGCATCTATGAATATGATACTCTCGATGATGGAACCTATGACCCAAATGACGTTTGTATTTGTGGGTCTGATCATGCTAGATTTATTTTACTTATTGGTCCGAACATGGGTCGGAAGTCTAATCTTCTTTGTCAAGTTTGTTTAGTAGTGATTTTGGCCCAGGTGAGTCCATGTCGACATGTAACATATCTAATTTGGATTTTTTTTCAGTGATACTTACCATGTTAGTATGATAAAGAACATCAAGTTATAAGTTAGGGGATCTCTTTGTTGAATTAGGGCATCTATACAATTTTTTCTTTTTAATTTCTCAATCATCATGATTATAGCAACCATAAGAATTCCATCATGAATTTTGATAATTTAGAAAATAACCATACTTGATTACTGTTCTGAAACTAACATTATACTTCAGTACCTGACATAATAAAAAAACTCCATTAGTTTATGAGCAATCTGCTGAAAGTCAAAGCAAGTTCAACTAACATCTTAAAACTTCGTTTGGTGTGGGTAATTGACGATAACAATTTTTGAGATACTGACTTTCTATGGGTCGATTTGGGGTTTTTTTTTTTCTATAACGAGTCTAACAGGTAAAAGAATAGTTAGCTAAATAGGAAACGTATTATATTTTTTTAGTGCATCTGTTGTATATTTAGTGCATCAATGTAGAGGCTTGGATTTTACATTATTTTTTAATGCATCTGTTTGATTATTTTTTGGTGCATCTGAAGGTGTTTGGTTTTGGTGCATCTGTTTGATTATTTTTGGTGCATCTGAAGGTGTTTGGTTTTGGTGCATCTGTTTGCATGTTTAATGCATCTGTTTGGACACATTAGTGAATCCATTTGCATGCCCTTGATTCAGCAGTGTGTACCATCCAGTCCTAATATATTGTTATGTACTTAAACCAAGAATTGTTGCCTCATGCCTAAGTTGTTGTGCGCGAATTTCAGTTCACTTGCTTGTTTCATTTTTGTTTGTTATAGTGTAGTTTTAGCAATGGGATTCACCTCCAATAATTGGTTACCGAGTTGGTTTCACCACTCAGTTTTGAACTTCAGTGAGGTGTTCTGTCGACGTTCCAAACCAAGTAGTATAGTGTCAAATTGAAACTAATGATTAGTTATATGGTGAATTCAATACTACATAACCCGTTTGAAGTTGATCTAAATGGTTAATGTCCGATCTTGTTGCAATGAGCAACTAATGCATCTGTTTGTATAATTAGTGCATCAAAGAGAAGATACAATGTGGTTCTTACATTTGATTTCTTTCTCAGGGGGTTTATGGAGAATCATCCAGGAGAGACAAGCCCAGAGGGCTTCATCATGGGTTGACTCGGTAAAAGAGGCAGGAAATCAAAGAAGCTTTCAAGCTATTTGATACAGATGGGTCTGGTATGTTGTTTATATTAAGACTTTGGTTTGGGCATAACTGGTGTAAAATAATTACATTGTTCCAATGTGTTTGTTATCAACCTGGTTATTTTTTAGGAGATAAACACCTTTAAATAAGCAATTCCAAACACCCCCTAAAATAAGTGAATTGTTTGTCTTTGGTGGTGTCTGGTTTTGTTTTTTGAAACTGTTTATCTGATAATTGTCAATAAACAATTCTTAATAGTTAGTTCCTGTATCAGTAGATTTAAGAATGAACAAGTATATGAATAGTTATATTTTATGCTGTGCTAATTGGAGGTCATGATAGTTTAATAGTGTATAGTAACTGCTGAAGTTTTGCTGTAGGCATTTTGGCGACACTAGGCTCTTAGATCACCTCCTCAAGCATGTTGCAAACGAGGTGAATCCTGGTGGCACATTACGGTTCCGACGGTCACATAATGCTTTTGGTACGATGGAATACTGGCTCGAGGATGCTGATATTCTTAAAAAGTGAAAGGACCTGAGAACCTTTTTGGACTCCACCACCTGGTTGGAAGCCTGGTGATTCTCCATCCAAATGCCAATGGACTTGGTATGTCTCGGAGCTACAAGATACCAAGAAAAGACCCGAAAAAGATGAAGAAAAATGAATGAAGAAAATTACCAGGAACTAGTGGTAAACATGAAGCTTTTGTTTGACAATCCTGGCTACTTTACTATATGTTTACCCTTTTGCTTCAATTTACTGTTTACCCAACTTGAAAGGTTTAAGCATACTATTTACGGCTTTCTTAAAGCATATTATATTTCGGACAATTCAAGTCTTATTTTATATTTTTCTTGCTGGTGTTTTTGTAATCGTTTCATTTTTCTTGTTGTTGTGTTTGTAACCAAAATCAGTCTTTTAATATATGTTTTAAATGATATTTGTGTTTCGAAAGCAACAAGCGTTGCAATACTGCTCTATAAAATAAAAGAATGACATGATATGCAAAACAAGCGTTGTGAATTCCTAAAATGCGAGTAGTAAAAAAAAACTCAAAGATACTATTGTGGCACAACAAAATTAGATGAAACACAAAACAGCCCTGGAAAATGTAAAAAGTTACAATAAGGCCTCTTGAGTTGGAAAAAAAAAAGAAGGGGGAATGGGAGGGTGAGATTTGTACACTTTTCCCACTTTTCTACCAAAATAGGGTTTTTTCATGATCCCACCTATATATATATATATATATATATATATATATATATATATATATATATATATATATATATATATATATAATTGAGATCAAATGAGAACTTTCTTAAAGTTGTAAAAATGAGAACCAGCCAAAATCTCACAAATGACACTCAACTTAAGTGAAAATAAAAACATAATTAATTACAACTAAAATTGTTAAAGATTTGATGTGTTTTCTTATGAAAATTGACGTAAACTAAGTGATGCACTTTGATTCAACGTGTAATGTGTATCAAGGTTTGGTATTGTATATCAAGTTTTTAGTGGTTGTTGTGTAATAGGTGTATCAATTTATTTATAAGAAATTAGTTTTTTGATATTTTAATGTATATGTATCAAAAATTTAATTGTGTATCACTAATCCGTTTCTCATGTATGAGTTGGTTATTAGTCGATTTAATGTTAACTTGTATTAATTTATAATATTTTGGTGCATCTTTGCTAAAATGGTTATGTATCAATGTTTTAATGGTATTTTAGAATAGTTCTCATTTTTACAACTTTAAGAAAGTTCTCACATTATCCTTCCCCTATATATATATATATATATATATATATATATATATATATATATATATGGAATGGATTAAGTAAGAAGAATAATTAAAATAAGAAGGGTAAGAAGTAATTATAGTCACACATTTCAAATTAGGAGAGAAATTTTGAAGGATGATGCATCCACTTTTGTAGGTGCATCTGAAATGTGTGGTTGTGGTTATTTCTTATCATTCCTATTTTAATTATTCTTCTTATTTGATCATATATATATATATATATATATATATATATATATATATATATATATATATATATATATATATATATATATATATATATATATATATATCATCATCATGGAGAAAATGATTGTTATACATTTAAACCTTATCTAAACCGAAATCTTAAAGGAGGCTATCAAACTACTCACGTCTCCTTTCAACAAAAGTCTAGTTATGCACGAACACATGCACATAAGACTTTTGTTGAGAATGTGTATAAAGGTCTATAATGAAAAATAATAGCGCTTGGTCGAAGGGTCTGAATGCATATATCTTTTACTTACGGAAATTTTACCCTTAGAGACATAAGGCGTGTCACTAGAAGTAAAAATGTAATGTCAAAAAATGTAAAAAATAGGCACAGTACATTCCTTTTACCTGCACATATCATAGAGTGAGTAAATTAAAGGTTTCGCTCAGAAAGACACATTAATACATAATGCCCTAAAGAGGGTGGGAATATATTTGTGATCTTTTTTTACACCGTCTTTCTATTAAAAGTATCTGTAAAACCTTTAAAACTTGAACTATTTACCCCATGCTTTAAAATTGTCATCAAGCTCAAATACTTTATATAATTAATGAGCCATCATACCTTTGTTGCTAAATGAGATTTTCCTTGCAATGGAGATAGAGAGCATGATTTTAAGATAGCGGAATAATAGAATAATGTAAAAGAATGTTTATGGATGGTATGAAGGTGATGATGGTCGTGTCTCATCAATAATGTCATCGCTTAATAGCTGTTGTTTGAGAACCCTGGCTAAGGCCATGGGACAGCGACACATCCTACTAACTATAAAAGTCGATGTAAATACCACTAAACCGAGCCTGTTGGCATTTGATATAAGTCGATGTAAATAAGTCGATGTAAATACCACTAAACCGAGCCTGTTGGCAGGAATACATCTGGACTCTGGAGACCTGCTAGCGTCTACTCGATTTATCATTGGTGACAAGTGGGAATAATGCTCTGTTAGACAACCTACAACAAAAATGGAAGGTTGAAGCCTGCAGACCTGTGTATTCCAATTTAGTTATCACTAAAACATCCATTAATAAAATCAAAAGTTTTGTCCACTACACACTTTTTATTGAGAAGTACATACAAGAGTCGTTGCCAAAGCTTAAAGTTTCTAAATATGAACACTAACGAAGACAACGCCAGAGCTTTCCGATATGTTTATTTTTGCATTGGACGAAACTCGAGGCCTTCTATGATAAGCCCAGACATCGTTCCTTCAAAACTAATAAGTTTCAAATTCACAGGAAAATGCTCATTTTTAAGGTCCTCACTAGAGTTGATCAGATGCAAACTGACCTCCATCCATCCATCTTCCCTCTGTTTTGGAACACGTTCGGTCTCATGCAAATTACATGGGGATGGGGATCTAAAATAACAAAAATCATACAGTTTGCCATTCTTGAGTATATTTCGTATTTTGACAGGACAATGCAGCCCACGACACTTCTCTGAAAGCTTAAATACCAGGTAGCATACATATTTTGTGTCCTGTGATAACCTGCTTTTTTCAATCTTGTACTTGAGACGCAATACTTGTTGTGGTTGAATCTCAATCACCGTTAAAAATCTGCAGGCACAATATAACATGTGATTAATTGCATATACCTCTTTATGACAAATCAAATTACTTAAAACCTAGGAAATGACAGTCAATAGTGAAACTTTCCCATCTATCTGTTGTTACATCTTGGGTAACTAGTTATAATACCCGTGCACGCACGGGGTTTTGACATAAATTTTAATTATAATGTTTTTTTCTTTGAGTAATTGTTAATTTAAGGTAAATGTGCTAAAAGCCGAACCTTTATACTACCTCCGTCTCAAAATAAGTGTCCAATTTAAATTTTCACAGTTAATTTGATTCAACTTTAACCTTAACTATTTTCGTTGATGTTATATATCCAAATCAAATTCAAATTCAAAAGAATATTATTACAATGGGTTGTTTAATGATTTAGATTATATTAGAAGGTACATAAGTTACTTTGCAACGCATAATCTTTTTTCAAGTGTGATATATAAGCATCCCCATATCATATGAAGAAGAGAAGTGGTTGGCAGCACTCTCAATTTTTATTGAGACACTCCACATTATACAATAAACAGTTGTACCTTTAGTATAAACTGCTTTAACTGCTTGTACCGTGACTGTCCCGATAAAAAAACAAAAGTGTGCCAATCAATTCCGTATAAAGAACAACACTCCATTATGCTCCAATCAAATAGTTGTTTATAAGGATATACACAATTTACCCGTAGAGTAAATATTCGACGTGAAATCTCTTTGCAGCTCAGATAGTCACCATATAATGAGTTTATAATTGCAAAACCTACGAAATTATGAAAACATGTCGAAACTCACTTGACAACATTAGTGACCCCTAATAATTAGTTAACTTAAAGTACACAAAAACACTAAAAACTTATTTATACAAACTCCATTTACAACTATTAATAGAGGGAGATTCTTACTTGAGATCATCATAACACATACAGAAAGCATACCAATCACTACTTTATTATGCCCGAACGCTATAAGAATCAAAACTTTAACATAATCTACCATTAAGTTGAACAAATTTCACAACTTTATCAACTAAACAATACAAAAGACCCACAAAAGCAAAACTTCAACAAAACACAGTCAAATTTAACAAACTTTATCAGCTAAAACCAACACCAAAAGATCATTAAAAATATAAAAATAAAATAAAATAAAAAAAACTGAACTTAAACCTAATCTCTTTCATTAATACATTTTTAAGCTTAAACATCGACAACTGTATACGTTTTTGTACGGTTTTATACGTTTTAATATTCGTTTTTTATTCTCCAATCGGTTTGATTTTGGGAAGGTATGGTTTGATTCGGGTTATATAAGATGGATGCGATTGTTATGTCTGGTGATATTGGATATTCATGAATTAAAATATAAACATTTGTTCATCACTGCAATACATCATGAATATCCAATCTCATGAATTGAAAGAACGAATGTTTAGGCTTTGTTATGTGGGGTAGAAGAGGAGAGGAATGGAAAAACTGATTCTTATGTGGGTTAAAATTTGTGGACTCTGTTTTTCAAAAATGTTTTCAGGATATCCGTATATAAACTTTAAATAATAATTACATGAGTCGTTGATATTTATATTACCGTTAATAATAATTTAACCGTATTTAATATTCAAATCCGTGTACGCATAGATTAAATTTTTAAATAGGATAACATGAGTCCTTATTTAACATACATAGTAAAAAATATTTTAATGGATGAAAGTTTAAAACACATATTTGTTTTTAAAATATTTAACGTATATTAAACCTAATTCGTATATTTGTAGAATTTTGTAAGTTTAATGGATGAAAGTCTCAAACCAGTACTAATACTCATGTAAACAAAGTTCATATTATAGAGTGTAGGGTTATAAAGTTTAAGGGGTTATTTTTTTATTATCTAAAGTTATAAAAAAACATGGAGATTTATAATTTTACACTTAACCCCATATAATATATTTAAAATTCAACCACTACTATTACTAAATTTACTTTAAAAAAAAAAAAAAAAAAAAAAAAAAAAAAAAAAACCTAATACTATTACTCATGTAATTTTAAGCAAAGTTAACATTATAAAGTATAGGGTATAAAGTGTAAGGGATTAATTGTTTATTATCTAAAGTTATTAAAAAACATGGAGACTTATAAGTTTACACTTAACTCTAATATATTTAAAATTCAACCACTAAAGTTTTATTAATTACCTCCTCTTTTCTTAAGTTTTTATTTTCATAAATTTGACACCTATATTTTTACGTGTTTTTTTTTATCAATCAAATTCTCCACCAAATTTATTAAAGTTTGACCAAAATCAATTCAATTTTGACTTTTTATTGGCCAATCATGTCGCTCGATTTCGCTTATGTGTCAAAATCGAGCTCTCCTATTGGTCCACTTTTTTTTTTCAATGAGAAGAGATTTACAAAAACACTCCGAAATGATGTAATTCTTTTATTATATAAAAGATTTATTAGCGTATCCTGCAATATTCTACAGTAACATACTAAACTTTCTAAAAGATGGATGTAGGGTGTTAGTGATTTTAGTGTTATTAACGAAATTGATAAACACCGACTTGGCTTAGGAGGTGCGGAGCGCATGTCTAATCCAGACCTAAAATGACATGCATGTGAATTATGATTAGGGATAATACCTAACATGTCTCGATTGCCCAATTGATTTCCTTTTTTCCCCCAGAATTTGGAGTTTCTTAATTTATACCGGGCAACTTGGCAACTCGACCCATATGACGCCAAGTGTCCGTCAGTTACCCAAAAAGTACACAAGTTGCCCAAAAATATAAAAGTTGCCCAAAAACTAATCCGAAAAGTGACAATTATCACCTTGCAGTTGCCCAGTTGCCCTGGTCTAAATTAAGAAACTCTGAGAATTCTGAGGCAAAAAAGCAAATCCATTGCAATCGGGGCATATTAGGAATTTCCCTTGTTCTTATCACTTGTGACTTAGAGAACCTCCAATGTTGGCTCTAATAATTCTTTTTGCACTTTTTTAGTGTCAAAAGGTAAACAAAAATATAAAAAGTTCTCCAATGTTATCATTATACTTAGCATTAATTTAGTGTGCTAAAAATAGTAAAGCATCAAATATACTGCTACACTATATTTGGTACTAATACTCTTCACCTTATTTAAACTCAACATGTTGGTTAAACCTTTGACGCTTAACAAAAATATAAAAATTAATTTATATAAACTATAAATTTATAAGTTTTCAACTAATATGTTTACAATGAGCCTATAATATCGATACATGTTATTTTAACTAATTTTTTCTCTTTATTTGGTGCACTTTACACTATGTGTTTAATGTTATAAATTGGACCAACTTTTGTTTGGCGCAAATATATGCTATAAAGACGCCTTTTTACACTATTTTGGTGCATATTTTAAGTGTAATAATTGGAAATGCTCTAAAGTGTTGCTCCTTTATAATTGTGACTTAGGTTATAATAAAATGTTCAAATTAATTGCATGACCATTTGGGTGTTCATGAATATGATCAGTATAATGAGCAAATACAATGTACGTATACTTTGATGACTAATTCTTTATTAGAAATGAATCAAAAGAATTACATAGTGTGTTACGAAATACACACTTAATTTAAAAACAATTTCTTTCTCTTCGACCAGACAAACTTTAACAAAGGTTAAAGTGTGTAAGTGAAGTCTTGACTCTCTGATTAGATAAGAGAGTTATGCGAGTTCAAATTGAGAGTAAAAGCTTTTCTTAAATGTTTCAATAACATGGAAAAGATGGCATTTGCTTTGAGTCTTTGACTGATATTTTCATCAACCGTACCTCATAAATTAAACACGGATACAACATAGGAAATGTGCAAAGAAAAGCATAGCAGTTAGAACAAAAGAGCATAGTTCGTTCAAAAGACAAACCTTGATTGTTTCGAGGATTTCAATTTAAATAGCTTCACATTAGAAGAGTCGCACAAAATCTCCTTTGCAGAAACCATGTAATGTATCTTTCCGTTTACTTCACATAACTCGAATAACTATAATCATCAAAGGGTTGAGAGAAATCCTTAATTACCAAAACCAGAAATAATATCTTTTTATGGAGAGATTAAATAAGTTTGAATTATGAAAAAAGACCTTTTCACCCTCATCATGGTTTTCAGATCTCCCAAATATTTCTTCATTGTCAGTTGTCAATTGTCGCAACTGACCTATGTGCGAGTTTGATCTCAAGACTTGGTGGACTTCCTTTAACTTGTCATGTTCGTCAAGTTTTACCTATATAAAAGTTACAAGACCATGTTATACAATGGAAATGTTGCCCATACATATAACTCGATTCAAAAGTGTCAACAAAAGAATATAGAATAAAAATTATTTCAAACTTGCATTGTCGATGGCTTCAAGCTCCACGCTAAGAATGTAGATGGGACCACTTCCGCAATAATATCGCGAAAAACTTTCTAGTAAAATTTTAAATTCATTATTTTCCTTATCATTAATAAATCGACACAATTCAATGCTCATCGACCCTGTGTATACATATCTTGCAAAATATGCATGCAGGGTCTCCTCCCCCATTTTGTACTTAAGGTTGACATACTTGAGATTGTGAGGATTTTTCTTTTTTTTTGAAAGAGCTAGAGATTGTATTGGATAAACAAATTGGAAGTACAATCTAACACTATACATGAAACCGGGAGATAAAAAATGAGCATTTATTGGTATTTGGATCTGTAGATTTGTAACGTTCAATATCATGGCCACTCTGTCAAACCTGCACATGTTATAAAATATGAAAAACCAAATGATACCAGTCATTAGTTATTTAGTTTCTTTTCGTACTTGTCACGTGCATAATTCTTTTTTGAGTTTAACGAAATATATTTCTTTTATTGAAATGATTTGCACACTTAACGTTTTGATTGTGACATTATATTTTGTGCATAATATAGTCATATAGTGTTTGTGCTCCCTAAATTTATATGGTGAGTGTCATAATCAAAATATAAAGTGTGCAAATCATCTTTTTTTTTATACTGATTGTGAATTTTTATATATATATGAAATGGTTAAAGAACACTTATAAAATTATTGTTAGTAATTCTTATATATATATATATATATATATATATATATATATATATATATATATATGGGGCCTTTATTTTTAGAACCCTGTTAAGTGCGGGAACTGCGAGAACTCCAATTTTACATTAGAAATCATGCATGTTCATATAAAACATGTATGTTTTCTTACATACACCTTAATAAACATGTCTGCGTATTAAGGTATATGTAAGAAAACATACATGTTTTATATGAACATGCATGTTTTCTAATGCATAATTGGAGTTCTCGCAGTTCCCGCACTTAACAGGGTTCTAAAAATAAAACCATTTTGCAATGAACTATTGCACTTAACAGGTTTTTATATGAACATGTATGTTATGCATATATGTGTATTAAGGTGTATGTAAGAAAACATACATGCTTTATATGAACATGCATGTTATGCAAAATTGGAGTTCTCGCACTTAACAGGGTTCTGAAAATAAAGATACACTATATATATATATATATATATATATATATATATATATATATATATATATATATATATATATATATATATATATATAGTGTATCTTTATTTTCAAAACCCTGTTAAGTGCGAGAACTGCGAGAACTCAAATTTTGCATTAGCAAACATGCATGTTCATATAAAACATGTATGTTTTCTTACATACACTTTAATACAAACACCTGCGTAACATACATGTTCATATGGTGCATAAAACCGATAGATTTTTAACTTCGGTTCAAGTTTTTCAAGTATAGATCTCATTTTAATGTGATTCTAACCCAAAATGTGTAAAAAGTAATTGAATCAATATTAAAAATATCACGATTTTATGATATAAGTACAATTGTCAATCATCCTAATAAAGTTAATGAATCATTACCAAAACTCGATTTTTACAAAGATTTGTGAATCAAATCAGTGATTTATAGATTCGATGCACTATTAATTGATGTATACTTGTGAATCAAATCAAAAAAATATGAATCAATAGCTCAAACGAAGATTTCTCAAATTTTTCAATCTAAAAACCTTCTCAATGTAAATCACTGATTTAATTCACAAATCTTTGTAAAAATCAAGTTACGGTAAGAATTTATAAAATTGTAAGCTATAGTTAGTTGTATAATATGGTAAGATAAGATAGATATATAGAGAAAATTTTAATGTTAATCCCAAGTTTTTTATACACACAATGAAATAATCCTAATCATCTATTTTTGGATCAAAACATAAAAAACTTACATCCCCCCCCCCCCCCCCCCCCTTTAAAAAAAAATAAATTTATCACAAATCGTTAATCGTTACGTGAAAAGAATTATACCATCATGATGAAAAAATAAATCATCTTTTTTAAAAAGGCACTTCTATATAATTTCAATAAATTTTTATTTTGACTTTTCTTGTGAGTGTTGAAATATACATCTGAAAAAATCACATGTGATTTGAAATTTTAAAATTGCATGCGACTTTATGAAATAACATGTGATTTATAAAATCACATTTGATTCCTAATATACAAATCACATGTGTTTTTCCAGACGCAAATTTTAACACTAAAAAAACTCAAAAAAAAAAGTCCGTCGAAAGTATATCAAAATGCCCGTATACTAGAAGGTAAAAAAAACTCTTGTCGTGATGGTGTATTTTTAAGATATTTTATTTCAAAAAAAAATTATCTTTTTTTTTTTTTTTTATAATTTTTTTTATTGAAAAAAATTGATTGCTAAGATTGATTTATTGGTTCTATAGATAATTTGGGATCTATATTGATCTCAACACTATATATATAAAGAGAGTGTGTGGGGGAGAAAGTACGTTAATCTTCGCATACGTCTCCACCTATGAGAAGTTTTGTTTTCATATGAAAATCGTAACGCTGATATGTATTTATTCTTCGTTTTGTTTTTGTCCAACCAAAGCAGCTGTTACATAAAACAAAAGAAAAATGGTTATAAAGTTGAGATAACTTCATACCTATAAAAACATTTCACAACAAATAAAGTGAAATGACACAAACCAAACAAGCCGGCCAAATTAAAAGGGTTCTGGGACCCGGTTATTCTTTTTCTTTCTTTTAAACTTAGATTCAATATTTTCCAAACTACAGAACATGCATGTAATAGAAATATAGAATAAAAGAAAAACATAGTAAGATAAAGGTTGGAGTGTTTACCTCTTTGTCTTCTTGAATAAGGATGGTTTCACGAGTAAATATTTCGTAAAGGTTCTTTTTCGTTTTGGCATTGTAGATCTCCGGGGTTTTGCATGATGCTATTATTTGTTTGTAGTCACTGGGCAGTTTGGGCTCCCAAATTTCTAAATCCTCCTGTATGTTAGCTATACATTTAGAATTATTTTTATTTTTGAATTTTTCAAAAAAGAAAATATTCAGAATTTCATATGTGAGATTAGAGGTGGCAATTCGGGTCGGGTTCGGGTTGGCGGGTTTGAGTTGTCAGTTTGGCGGGTCAAAAAACCCCAACCTGAACCTGACCCATTTAAATCATCGGGTCAGTTATGTGAACCCTAACCTGTTTACACGTAACCCCAACATGACCCATTTAACCCATATATATACTTAGGTTGACAAGTTAAATAGGTTACATGGGTTGAATATGTTAAACGGGTTTCGAGTTGACCTATTTAATTCGTTTTATATATAAAAGTTAGCACATTACACGAGTTAAATGGGTTAAACGTGTTAGTGGGTCGACCCGTTTAATCCATTTAACCTGTATAATTAAATATAAATAATTTTTAATTAAGAAAAAAAAAACTTAAACGGGTTGGTGGGTCGACCCGTTTATTTTATTCCCAACACGAACCTGGCCTGTTTAATAAACGGGTTAGATATGTCAACCCAAACCTGACCCACAATCTATTTAGATCAACCCGAACCTGTTAATTTTCGTGTCAGTTTCAGGTCGCGTTTCGTGTCGGGTCAGAAATTGCCACCTCTATGTGAGATACGCTGTTCCTTTGAAAATTAGATAGAAATATCTCTCAGGTTTAAACTATTAGAATATGTACAGGTTAACCTAAATTATTTTCCACCAAATTTATTGTACGAAAACAATTATTTAATGTTTCCGTGATCAAAGCAGAACACTAATCAAACTTGGTTACTCCATATTATTTACTTTTTTTTTTTTTTTTTTTTTAATGTGCGCTAGTTAATTTTATATTAAGTATCTTGAGATTAGTTAAATTAAGGAGGTGGGTGTTTTTTTTACGATACAACCAAGTAATGCACATATGAATATCTTAAACATAAGGGGTGTTTGTTTAAAGTATATATATAGCTTATGAGCTTATTTGAGTTTCGGCTTATATTTCATAAGCAATAATTTTCCGGCTTATTTTGAGACATGTGGGCTTATATATGTTTGTTATAATATAATAAACTTATATAAACCCAAAATTTTTTTAAATAATCCGAAAAATTGAGGCTTTATAAAATAAGCCGAATAAATAAGCTCATAAGTCCACATATAAGCTTAAACAAACACACCCCATAGTTATTTTTAACATCTACACAACAAGGAACACTATTAATACTTCAATGGTTTTGATGCTTAGTTTAAAGGTTGAGCAACTTAATTGACACAGTAAAAAAAGTTTTTACTATTGAGCAATATTTCCCCATTTTCTTCTTTTCTCATTATCTTTTCATCTACTAGTGCGAACAGTAGATAGTTAAATCGGCACATAAATGCATAGAAAGAATGCTACTTTTGTAAATAAAAAACATACTTGGAATTCAAATGCTTTCTTCAATTCGGCAACTACTTTACTTGCTGTTGGTCGTTCTTCTCTCTTGTCATGTAAGCATTGATACGCAATATCTGCAAAAGTAGTCAATGATCGTGGAAGAATTTGTTCCTTTATACCGTCAAACACCATCTCATCAAGTTTTCCTTCTTCATATTTGCATTTAACCAAGTAGGTTAAACGCTCAAGGTTGTTCCCATTTCCGTATACATAGGCCGATCTCCCACAAAGGAGCTCAAAAAGAACCACACCAAAGGAATATATATCAGATTCTTTGGTCAACACACCCATTTCAAGGTATAATGGATCCGTGATACCCAGTGTGCCAACAAAATCGGCCTCGACGTTGACTTGGTCTATTTCCTGATTTATTGGGCTTATCAAGGAGAACCCAAAATCTGTAATTTTTGCAGTCCAGTTTGCACTTAACATAATGTTACTACTTTTGATATCCCTATGTACCACCGCCTCTTGCCTTAGAACACCTCCGTGAAGGAAATCTAATCCGCTTGCAACATCGATGCCTATCTTTAGTCTTTTCTTCCACGTCAGATCATTGTGGTTCAACCACTTATCAAGACTTTCCCTAGACGCATACTCATAAACAATGAGTTTTTCACTCATTTCGTCACAATAGCCTTCTAAAGCGATGATATTATTGTGTTTAAACTTGGAAAGAATTTCAAGCTCTTGATAAAATTTACGATCGCCTTGGTCGAAATCTACAGCCAATCGCTTTGCAGCAATGCTTTTCTGTTCATTAGCATGTTCAAGTTGTCCTTTGTATAACCTCCACAAAATTCCTCTTCTAATGCACTTCTCATCACTGAATTTATCTGTGGCACACTTGATGTCTTCAAGTGGAATTCGGATTATGTCCATTCCTTTTTCCTATAAATCATCATAGAGTCAATCAACTTCGATTCCATACTTAATTAACATGACTCAACAATTCAGATTGGATTAGTTTATTCAGTTTTTGCTCTCAATTCCCCAAGTTCATACAACTTCTGCATTCTATATAGTATATATTGTTAAAGTTTATGGACAAATATTAAATGTATATGACTAGAATCGAACTCGAGACCTCAGGATTGCACACATTACGAATATGAAATAATGATCAATAATTAATATATAGAAGGTTATATATTTAATTATTTAAACAGTATAAATGACTAACGGTGTCGTTAGTAGTTAACGGAATTGGCTAACTATCGTTAGATACAAAAGAAAAGGACTAGGGTGTAAATAGGAGCCAAGAAGGATCCGGAAACCCTTCTTAGGCTCCATAACCGGTCGATCAAGGGGAGGGGGATCCCTATCCCACTCCAACTTCTCCTCCAAGTTTACTCTTGTAAAAATACAAGGCTTATGGTCATTGTTTGATACTCTTGTGCACACAAACCCTAAACTTGTTTTTCCCTTCTCTTTTCTTTTGTGAAACCGATCGGCCAAACACACCCATGACTGTTCTTGGACCGAATTTTGTGAAACAAAATTCTTAGTGTTTTCTTGATCTGGCAATCACTTTAATTCGTTAGTAATTTGTGTGTACAAGAACGAGGTAATTACTCACTATAGTAATTACTTAGGATCGAATAACAAAACGGTAAGTGTTATTCATTAATCCACTATAAACCCTAATTAGAGTTCATCTCAATTCAAGGTTTAATTGAAGTTGATTCTTGTTCTTGCTAGAATCAAAAGGTACGTTCTTATTTATGTTTTGGTTAATCTTTTATGTGTTAAATATGATCCTTAGCTTCCGCATGTATACTTGATGTATGTTATTTATTTATATGATTGTCATGCTATTTAAATTCTAACATATATACTACTGGAAGAGTACCGTGCTATGCATCGGTAAAGAAGAAATAGAAGATGGTGGTGAAACGTACTATGGTGGTTTAACAGAAGAGATTCAGTAAGATGCAGTATGTGTGTGTGTTTGACATGCGCGCACATGTTAGTGCGAGCATTTTGTTGTTAAGTATTAGAAGGGGGAGAATTAGAAAAGGAATGTTTGAAGTGACTTGGTCTTATTCTGTGCATTACAACTAAGTTTCAATACTCGCAGAAAGTTATGAAAAACTGGATACCAAAGAAGCATGAAACTTCTTTTTAGAAACCCATAGGTACTTTAAAATGTCATAAAAGCCCTACATATTTTGATTAAATTGTTGAACAAACCATTATAAAATATTATTTGTCGATTAAGGCATTCAATTATGTTTTGATTGTTGAAAAAGCCTTGGTGGCGGGTTTGACTTATTTTTTAAGCACAAATGGATTTATTATCCAATTTTTACCATACAACTTATCAAACAATCTTAGCCACTCATTTTTTAATCAAAATAAAAAAATAAATAAACTTCTACCCTTTTTTTAAAACTTAAATATCTCACAAACCGTAAATCGTCAAGCTACAAAAAAATACCATCGCGACGAGAATTAAATTATTTTTCTATAGACATGCATTGTTATATACTTTCGACAAACTTTTTTTTCCAAAATTTCTGCCCAGAAAAATCATATATGATTTGTAAAAATCATATATGATTCGTACGAATGATATATGATTTGATTTTAACGAATCATATATGATTTTTCTGGGCAGAAATTTTGAAAAAAAAAATTTTGGCGGGATTTTTTTTTTTTTTTTTTTTTTTTTTTTTTTTTTGGGGGGGGTGGGGGTGACACGTGTCATATGATGTGGCATGGGGGTGACACATGTCGCCCTCACAATCCTTCCTACACTTTTTATTATAAGGGACTTTTTATTTTAACACATACACAAACAAACAAACACACACACACACACACACACACACACATATATATATATATATATATATATATATATATATATATATATATATATATATATATATATATATATATATATATATATAGTTTAGTAAATAGGTTTGCTTCTCTGATTTGATTGTATCATTCCATAGATATCTCATTTGTACTTAACTATAAAATTAAACTTACTTGGATATCTAGTGCCTCTTCAAGTTTTATCAACAATTCACCTGCCGTTGGCCTTTCTTCTCTCTTGTCATGCAAGCATTGTAGGGCAATCCTCTGAAATGTGGTCAATGACTGTGGCACAATCTGATCCTTTGTACCCTCAAAAACAGTCTCATCAAGTCTTCCTTCTCTATTAAGGCGCTTGACCCAAGGACCTAGATGCTCGTTTTCACCTATGAATTCGTTTGAGTACACCAATCTTCGGAACATAATCTCAAATAAAATGACACCGAACGAGTATATATCACATTCTTTGCTTAACCAGCCCGTACTCGCATATTGCGGGTCAATGTAGAATTTTGTACCGGCAATAGTTCTAAGATTAAAAACCATTTCTTGATTCAGTTGACGTATTATGGAAAGCCCAAAATGTGCAATTTTTGCGTTCATATTTCCATCAAGTAGTATGTTACTGCTTTTTATGTCCCTATGTATCACCATGTCTTTTGTTATGAAATCTCCATGAAGATAGTCCAAACCCCTTGCAATTCCAATACATATCGTAAGGCGTTTGCCCCATGTAAGACTTACATCTTGTAGATGCACATCAAGACTTCCAAAAGATGCATGCTCATAAACAATGATCTTTTTATCGTTCTCGTCACTATACCCTAATATGCCAATTAAATGTTCATGTTTATGCTGCATAAGAATTTTAAGCTCTGTAGAAAAACATTCTATTGCTTCATCAGTGTCAAGAAACCGCTTCACATAAATGCTAGTATATCTGTTAGTATGCAAAACTTTTCCTTTGAATAAATCCCAATATCCATCCTTATCAACATGATTGTTACTACTGAAGTTATCTGTGGCCAGTTTTATGTCTTCATAAGAGATTCGTAACACGTCTTTGTTTTTTTCCTGTAAATCGTGAGACACTTTATCAACATAATAATTCCAAAAGAACTTGGATAACAATTTAGATGAAATGAAAATGTTAATGTAGAAGTATCTACGCTTATATCTTATATCACATATGAAATAAGAAAAGAAACGGAGAGTCCAATACTCTGTTTCTTAAACTTGTTAACATGGAACCAAGTATATATACATTGTATATTTTATCAAACTTAGACACAATTATTCACATATCGGTATGTGTTGAACTTAGACCAATAATTCACAACATGACGGCACTTTATAAACAAATGGGTTATAGGCATGAGTTGTAAATTCATCTTCCTCATGTATGATGGTACACATAAATTTCAAGGGCTACGTGTTCTACAATTCAAACTAACATTATAGTATCCTATATTAGTTTTAATATGATAAAGGAATATACTGCGTACTTAAGAATATGTAGAGACAATAATGTTTAAGCATTGACTTACTTGAAAGAGTTGTGCTTTCTCAAGTTCCTTGATAATGACTTCCATTGTTGGGCGATTAGTTTGTGGTTCTGTCAAACATTGATATGCGATCTTTGAAAACACGTCCACAGAATCTTGACTAGGACCTTTAACTGATCTAAAGATGGTTACTGTAGTCCCTTCTTTTATTCTAGGATCTACAATTTCATTTATTGTTCTGTTTTTGAAGTTCCTTCGTGCTGTGAGTGCGAGTCCCAGGCTATTGTGTGAAGAGTAAATTGGATCATAGGCCAACCTCCCACATAGGAGCTCGAACAAAACTACTCCCAAACTGTAAACGTCTAATTCTTTTTTCAACTTACCCTCCCTTGCGTATTGCGGATCCATATACACTTTTGTGCCTGCAATTTCTCTAGAATAGAGAGTGTTATGCTCTTCATTCACTGAGAGGAATTTACAAAGCCCAAAGTCACCAATTTTCGCATCCAAATTTTCATCCAATAGAATGTTGGCGCTCTTGATGTCACGGTGTACTATCTCTTGTCTATCTCCCTCATTAGTGTGCAAATAACTCAATCCCTTTGCAACTTGAAGCGAAATTTTTATACGTTGTGCCCAACAATCATTTTCATTGTTAATATTATTTTGTAAATAATCAACAAGACTCCCATTGTAAGCAAACTCATAAATAAGAATCATTGCAGCACCTTCGTCACAAAATCCAAGTAGAGTAATTATGTTGGAATGCTTACAACTGGTAAGCATTTCAATTTCTGCATAAAAGCCTTTTTCGCCGGAGTCATCTTCTGTATTAAAGATGCGTTTAATAGCTACTTTGCTGCGTCTCTTGGTTACTTCGCGTTCACTACCTTCTATTGCAAAACAATACTCTCTATTCACATGTTCAAGTTCTGCTCCATACACCGTACCGAATCCCCCTGACACTATGCAATATTTAGAGTCAAAATTCTCGGTGGCCAACTCGATCTCCTTTAGATCAATCCTCAAGTGTTCCAGGTGCTTCATCTGCATCATTATATGTTAAGAGAAAATTAGGAACTTTGTTGAAGATAAGATACTGGCTACTAACCTTTTGGAGAATGTTATACAGGTTATTTAGCCATAGACATCTGTTGTACAATTTTTGTAAAGGCAACTCACGTACCCACGTATACTATATACAATATTGAACCCACAAACTCTTGATTAGGGACATAACTGTCACACCATCAAACTTAAAATTTTCATAATTTTCAAACGATAAACTTTTACGAACGATTTCAGCATAATTTTCAGAACATAATTCTCTTTTATATGGTAAGCATTCTGATATATAAATCGCAATTTTTTTCGATTTTTTTTTTTTTTTTTAATTTTTAAAGCCGGGAAGGGATTCAGTAAGAAGAAAAACTAAAATAGAAAGAATAAGAAGAATTTCTAGTCACACATTTCAAATAGGAGGGAAAATTTTAAGGGGATATGCAACTATTTTTGTAGGTGCATCTAAAATGAGTGGTTGTGGTTTCTTCTTATCATTCTTATTTTAATATTTCTTCTTATTTGATCATAACTCATTTGACTCCATTTTTTCTAATTTATAGGTTGAATTATTCAAAATTTAAAACACGAAAATAATATATTTTTAGCCGTTTTTTACCCAGAAATTTGAATTACTCAATTTTGATATGATGAGTGAGATATTGCATTTTGAAAATGACGTTTTACACTAATTTAGTTCACACAAAGTGTTGATAAAATGCCTAAAAGAGATTTTCATTGACGAACAACGCTAGCAAATTTTTTTTATTGATGAATGATCATTTTTATTGATGAGCAACTATTTTATTGATAATCAACGCAAATGATGAGCAAATAATGAACGACTTTTTTATAATGAACAACTCTTTTTATTTATGAACTACTATTTTATTAATGACAACTTTCTTTAACGATGAATAGCTCTTTTTATTGATGAATAACATTGTATATTGATGAACAATTTTTTTTATTAGTGAACAACATATATGATGAACAACCTATTTTATTGATGAACAACTCTTTTAATTTATGAATAAAACTTTTTATTGATTTACAACCTCTATGATGAAGAACTCTTTTTATTGATAAATAAATTTTTTTATTAATGAACAATTATGTTTATTGATGGAGAAGGCTAACTGAAGAACACGACTAACTGATGAACTGATGAACAAGAATACTACAGTAATTGATGAATAAGACTAACTGATCAACAAAGATAACTAATGAACAAAACTAACTAATGAACCAGAATACTACAGTAACTAATGAATAAGACTAACTGATGAAGAAATACTAGCTGATGAATAAGACTGACTGATAAACTCTGATAAACTGATGACCTTTATGACCTAACTAATGAACATTGTGATTTTTTTAGAAAACTGACGAACTGATGAATAACGTGATTAAAAAAAAAAAAAAAAAAAAAAAAAAAAAAAAAAAAAAAAACTGATGAACATTGTGATGTACAACTCTTTATATCGATGAATAACTATTTTTTATTGATGAACAACACTTTGTATTAATGAACAACATTTTTAATTGATGAACATCGCGTTAATGAATAACACTTTTTATTTATGAACAATTCTTTTTATTTATGAACAAATCTTTTTTATTGATGAACAGTGTCGATGATGAACAACCTAACTAATAAACAACATGATTTATTTTTTATTTTTTAATGTTTTCATATGAGTGTGCAACAAATATGACAAATGTTATTTTAACATATGATATTTCACTCATATGACATCGGATTTGAGTAATTCAAAAACCCGTGTAAATAGTGAACCAAAATTTATAACTTTCATGTTTTAATGTTTTCATAATTTGGCTGTTATGAGGGTAAAAAATATGGTCCAAATGCCCAAAAAAATATGAAAATCAAGACTCATTTGATATGTAAACAAATTTAACTTTTTACCAAATTAAAGATAATTAAATTCTAAAAATTATGGTAAAATCAGTTTTTTCTAAAAGTTTGTTATTTAACAGTTATGTGTTTGAAGTTTGAGGGTGAGATGCAAAAAATGGATCAAATGACTTTTTTACCCTTGAGCGAATTTTTTGAATAAAACGGAAAGGGGGACACGTGACAAATGGAGAACACTTTTTAAACTTTGTATTTTGTAGCCACTTTTTATTTGAGTGTCATTCTAACAGGTAATATATTTCAATAACTTTGTTTTAAAGTTAAATATTATCAAAATTCATAAATCCATGATTTTGTAATGTTCAATATTTTTTGGTAAAATTATATTAAGTTTTTTTTACTTATATAGTTATAATACCCGTGCACACCCGATTTTTACACAAGTTTTTCATTATGTGTTGATATCTATTAATATTTTATATGGATTCTTGTTGCACGAAAAAGTGTAATTAACATAGTGTTTAGATTGATTTGACTAAATTTAATTGGCATAGCATGTAATGACCCTTGAAAAAGTATGCATCATTGCTATATGTAAAATCTCGTGTATTTATTTTCATCTCAAAGTAACATGTAGGGTCGTGCCTTCATTTTGATATCTATATTCCTATTAATAATAATTTTAGTTGTATTTTAAACTCATGTCCGCGCGAGTTAAACTTATAAAGACGTATAACATGAGTCGTTATTGAATGTGGATAGTAAAAAAACGCTTTTAATGATATCCTTACTTAGTACCATAAAGAGGAATAACATGAGTCGTTCGTTTATGTACAATTTCGTGAATTCATTTACATATGGTAGTAACCCGTGGGATCATGCCTTCATTTTGATATGTATATTCATGTTAATAATAATTTTTAGTCGTACTTAAAATTTAAACTTGTATACACGCGAGTTAAACTTATAAAGACGTATAACATGAATCGTTATTGAATGCGGATAGTTGAAGAAATACTTTTTCGGATATCCTTACTTAACATCATAAAGAGGAATAACATAAGTTGTTCGTATATGTATAATCTTGTGTACTCATTATATATCACACTAACTTGTATATTCATTTTAATGTTTATAATTCTGCGCATACACTTTAATTTAATACATAAGGATAATAATACTTATAAATAACAACAACAAACATGCTACATTTATTTTATAGAATATAAAGTGTAATGGGTATTTTCTACATTTATAAAGTTATTAAAAACATGAAATCTGGTAAGTTTACTTAAGTCCATATAATTCATTTAAAATTCAACAACTAAAGTTTTGTTTTCACCCCTCCTTATTTTTAGTTTTTTTACAAAATCGACACATGTGTTTTTATATATATTTATTGTGTTTGATGAAATTTAGATAATTTTATTGACCAACAGGACTGCTCTAACGCCTACGTGGCAAAATTGAGCTCTCCCATTAATTCAAATACAATTGTTCCTCACATATTTTTCACTTTTTGAAAATCTCTTAATATAAAAGAGATTTTCTAATATATATATATATATATATATATATATCCTACTATCTTGTATTATATTAGTTCATATACAGAATTAGATTATTTGCCAACTTTTGCTAAATTTCAAGGTAATTGATGTTATTGCTAAATTTTCTACTCTTATTATCATATAATAAGATTACTAGTTTAGAACCCATGCACGCATGGATTTGGGTAGATAATATAAGGGATAATAATATTTCAATAACTTTATTTTGAAGTTAAATATTGTGACAATTCATAAATCTATGATTTTTAAAGTTTAAGAGTTTTCTATAAAATTGTATTAAATTCTTAATACTTATATAGTTGTAATACTTGTGAACTCACGATTTTTTACATAATTTTCTCATTATGTGTTTATACCTATAAATATTTTTTAAGGATTTTTGTTGCATGAAAGATTTTACTCTGTTTAACTAGCATAGTGTTTAGGTGGTTCTTGTTTAAATTTAACTATTGATATCATGCTTTTAGAAATTATATATGTTTAGTTGCACATGATGACCTTGAAAAAGATATGTTTCGTTGCTATATGTAAAATCTCGTATATTTATTTTCTTCTCACAGAGTCACAGTAACATGTAAGGTTAGGCCTTTATTTTGATATTTATATTCCTGTTAATAATAATTTGAGCTGATTTTTAAACTCGTGCTCGGGTTAAACTTAAAAGAAGAATAAAAAGAGTCGTTATTGAATGTAAATAGTTAAAAAAATATTCTTTTTCAGGATATCCTAAACTAATCTAATAAAAAGGAGTCACATGAGTTGTTCGTATATGTATGATCTCGTGTATCCATTTACTTGTCACAGTACTCCTATTTTTCTTTTTATATTTTTAGTTTCATGCAAATATATTAGTTTAATATACTCTAATAATAATATTTATAAATGATAAAAACAAATTGTTGTATTTTTTTATAAAATATAAAGTATAAAGGGTATTTATAAAATTTATAAAGTTATAAAACGACTTAAAAACTGATAAGTTCTTTTTAACAACTAAAGTTTTATTAATTACCGCCCTTCATTTTTAAGTTATTTTTTTAACAATAAAAGTTTTATTAATTACCGCCCTTCATTTTTAAGTGTTGACACATGTGTTTTTTGAAAGGCGTGAAGTTTCCATTCTTGTTTATTGCAACTGCCTTTTTCTTTTTGTGAATTTGTAAGTAACAAATTAGACCTTACGGGATTAATTCATCAATCTCGTGTTGACGAACGAGTTCAAACAAAAAACGTCGAATTGGTTCATTGTGATAACAGTGTCTCCTTTAACGAGGGAAAGTCCGTCGCATCAGCCGCCACCTATGCATCTATCTTCACATGCATATCGAAATCCATAACTACCAACAAAAACGGCAGTGCAAATCTTTTCTACGATCTAGTTTTATATTGTTGATTCATTTCCTTAATCATAACTGTTGGGTCGGTTCAGTGCCCACAATATCTGAATAAGATTTGGACATAAAATAGCATAAGTATAAAAGAAGACACTGAAGAAATCTTTAGTCCACCCCTTCAGAGTTTTTGAACACAAAGAGTCTTCACTTCAGTATTGATCGTTGAGTGAATAAAGCGCAAGATCCAAAAGAAGTTCAGTTCAGTGTGGTTGCCAATGCCACATTGAACAATGTTTGATCTCCTCATTTACAAAGAAGCTGAGCAAAAGAATCTTTTGCTTCTAGGATCTCAAAGGCTCGAAAAAGATTTACTTTATACAAAAAGATAAAGTAAATCTTCTTGGGAATGACTATCTTCCAACATTGGTATGAAAATACAAACAATGTACTCAACTGTCCCGTAAAGTAAGACTTTAGCTTGTACTTGTTCGGCTCATTTAATATAATCTCAACTACCCAGTAGATGCTCAACACGTGTAAAATATGAACCCCATTATAATTATAACTCCCTACTATAAAAGGGAATGCTTGTCATGGAGTAAATGTATATCTTGCAATTAATGTGATATACATTCAAGAGCATTTACTCCTAGAATTGAACTAGTCCGCCGAACCTTCAGCAAGTAAGTGTTAGCTCATACTTAAACCAGGGTCTTGTGTTTTAGTCATAGAAGAGATCACCACAATCGTCATTCAATTAGGATTACTATTCCACAAGTAATCCTTGTCAATTTTTTTGAGTAATTCAAAAAAGAATTTTAAACATTAAAAATTATGTTGTGTTATTATCTTTAAAGCGTTTTACCTATCTAATATAAAATGGTTTAAAATGTTTCTTTTGTTTGCATGATAAGTGATTTAACTTATAGTAATCAAGTTTTATAAGTATTCCAATTTAGTCATCGACTTTATATCAATTATAAAACTATCAAAGTATCAAAAATGTTCAATTCTTGTGAAATTGTTTAAAATTGGCGTGATTAAAGTATTCATATATGCATTATTATCATGTTGTACGTTAATACTAATAAATACCCACCCCTAAATATAACTACTTCCAACCAAATTTATGTACAACCAGTTAATGCATGACTAAACATAGAAAATAACCACGAAATAATAACCAAATTTAAGAAATAACTACGAAATAATAACCAAGTTTAAGAAGTGATCTGTTTAGGCCAATCTAACAGGAAAATTTGAAAAGAATGGAACACTATTGAAACTTTGAGTGGCTTTTGTAATCATAATAAAATTAGAGTGACTAAATTAAAATAATTCTCAAACTTAATTACTATTTGATGATCTTCACCCTAAATTTATTGTATTACCACAATTGTTAGTGTCAGTAAAAAACAAATTAAAAAAAGTCAATATAGTTGTAAAATGTATATTTAATTTCAAACTCGAGATAAATATTATTAAATAGAGAAAATCACATAAAAATATAGTAAACTTATTCATTTTTTTTAGTTGTGCAAGCCATTCTTTTATTATTAAATCATCAAACTTTGAATTTCGACTTTCGTCTTTTGTGTGTATTTACGTATGTAAAATGACCATACCATCCTTAAATTTTTGTAACAACTTTATTGACAGTGAAGGGCAAAATGATTATTATTCGAAATCAAAATGTTTAGGAAAAAAAAAAAAAACAAACACTCTACACACAACTAAAAAAAATCGATAAATTTACTACATTTTAGGTGATTTTCCCTATTAAATCTCTACAATTACTCTTACCAACAAGAAACCTCTTAGAGTATCAACAATGGTGAAGCTTTATATAGGTTCACAATCATTAATTTATAAACTTGTTGATGTTTTAAACCTATGTTCACTATGCATAAACCTTTTATAACTCTTCAAATGATTCATAATAACACATGCATTAACTTATGAATATGTTCAAGAATATGAACCTCTTCTTGTCACATGTATATGAAACAAATAATCACTATTGTTAAAATGAAAGATAAAGCTTTATACAAGTTTTAGACCTTTTGATAAAACTATCATAGTGGATGCCCTTATAATTTTCCATTAAAATAGACCGCCAAAAAATATGTATTATGTTATGCATATCTGTATAATACTAATTATTCGTTTCATAGTTAAGTAATCTATATAATTTTCTAAAACGTTGAAGTTTTGTGTGTTTATAAGCATTTTTTTATTTTGTATATCTCACCTATATGTGACGAGTACAATATATACAAGGTTTTATAATACTAAAAAAAAAAAAAAAAGAAAAAAAAAAAAAGATAGATAGATAGAAGAAATTTTAAGAACATTATTTATTAACAAGATGCAAATATATTTTAAAATTTCGGTATGACGTAAATTTTCTAGAAATGAAATACCATATTTAGTGATTCAGTGGTATATATTTTTAAACCCTTTATATTCTAGTACTACGTATAACGTAATGAAATTTATCACATTATACTAGCTACTTGCGAGTACAAGTCAATGTCAACCCCTGCACTTTGACCTTTACCAATGTTATGTTAACGTACGACTATGTGCTACTGTTTCTATTACAGCATCATCGTGCGAATAACCTTATTACTTAGATAAAGGGTCATTTTGTCATGTTTCTATTACTGCACTTTGATTTTTACCAATGTTATATTAAGTTATTAACGACTATGTGCTACTGTTTCTATTGATTTATGGAATAAATTGGAAAAGATAAAATTGTAAGGAAAAAAGTTTCAATATTGTCATTCATATTTTTAAGGGGGTGGGGGGTGATAAAAACTTTGAACTCCCGTGAGATTAGTTACATAGAGGAGGCAAGGTAGATCTTGTGAGGATGATGATGTAGTTGAAATTGGACCGAAAAAAAATTAGGGGATTTCGGTCAGTTTTAATTTTTAGATATTCACAAAGTTGTGAGAATCTTATTTTGATATAATGGTTTATTTATTTATTTATTTATTTCTGACATCAAATACGAGTATACGATCATCAACTTATACCGAATGTATATCCATATTATGTTAAAGGGAAAATATCCGGTAAAAAAAAAAATGAGAAGACACATTTTAAATAAGAATGAGAATTTTATAAGAGATGCATCTAATTTTGTAAGTGAATCTGAAATGTGAGGTTGTAAAAGAAACCACACATTTTAATTTGAGACGGAAAATTTAAATGAAGATGTCATTTTTGTATGTGCCTCTAGATTCTAGAATGTGTGGTTGTCTTCTTATCATTCTTATTTTAATTATTCTTTTTATTTGATCATATATATATATATATATATATATATATATATATATATATATATATATATATGGAAAATATTAGCTACAATTAATTGTAGCTAATTGGCTATAATTTTATGCTATAAATGTGGGTCCTTGATTCTTTTTGTTGGTCCTGATTTTTTTCTGTGGGTCCCTGATTCATTGCTAGTGTATTTTTTATGAAGGATTGTAGCCAATTGGCTACAAAAATATATATGGCTCCACTTTGTTTGGCAGAATGCTTTTTGTAGATGTTTTCTGATTTAAATAAAAAAGCTCGTGCTACATATGAGTGGATATGAAGGCATGTTTTGCAACACCTCAACAACCGTTTTAGAATTGCTCCAAGCATTTGGTTTCTAAAATTGCATATATATCCTCATTTGTTTAATCTTTTATTTTATTTTAATGTGTATATGACTTTTCGTAATTTTACACTTTATAATTACTGCTACAGTTACGTTACCAAACACTTTTTAAAAAAAAAAACAACTACTGCTTCTGCTACGTGTCGCCAAACATAGCCGAAGCCTTTCCAAGACAAGGACCGACTTGAATGTGAGAGCGTAGTTATCTAGGGCCTTATAATTTTTGTATATGTGTATGATTGTGATAAGAACGAATGCACACGAAAACTTTCTTAGATGCTGTATTTGAGCCTTGGTATATATATTTATGTATGTGTGTATGGGGATAACATAATCAGTTAATCACCTATAACACCAAAAAGACCAAAACCTACTATTCTTTATATATACTATATTTGTGATTGAAATATTCTACTTTTAATATACACGGTAATGATGGAAATGTTTTACTTAAAACTCCTGAAACGCAAAGAAATAATTACCTTCAACTTCAAGATGCTGGATGGACCTTTACGTACAACTATCGAGTGTTGCTGTAAATATAAAATGCAAGCAATGAGAAAGCTTTTATGACATACAATGACATAAGAAAAACAACTATAGGAGGATGGCTCACATTATTTTCATGTTTCTCTTGAAGTTTCAACGCCTTTTTTAGTCTTATGAGGATCTGATTCATACTTAGTTGTGCTTTTTGCTCCTTCAAGCAGTAATATGCCGTTTCAGAAAAGATGTTAAATGATTGCGGATCCATTTGTTTAAACAGATCTGGATCAACCAGTTCATGTAATTTTCTGCCTTCAAAATGGAACATGGCCAATGGAGCTTGAAACTTATTATTCTCGTTTGAGATAAATGCTTTCGTCCCACACAAGGTTTCAAATAGCACGATGCCAAAGGAAAACACATCCGACTTGTACGTCCCAATTCCAAGCTTTTCATATGCAAGGTCGAGATCCCCTGCTGGAATTCTCATTGAATATTCAAAGCCAGATAACTTGGCTACCCACTTCTCATCTAACAAGATTGAAGTGCTATTGACGTTATGATGTATGATACTAGAACCGCGTGCTCCATCATTATGCAAGTAACTCAATGCGCTCGCAACGCCAATGCTTATCTCCAATCTTTTCTTCCAGTTAAGCGTGGTGCCACTTAGATGCCTATTTAGACTTCCATGGGCCTCACGCTTGTTAATGATGATCATCTCATCATTTTCATTACAAAACCCCACAATCGACACCAGATTTTTATGCTTAAGAGTAGAGAGCATTGAATACTCCTTGTCAAAAGCAAAGTCTTGCAGCCAGAAACTATGATCTGACCTCCGAACAGCAACATCGATCACCTCTCCGGACAGTAAGAGTTGTCCTTCATAAATCTTTCCAAAAAATCCTTCTCCGATGACAGATGCATCAGAAAAGTTGTTGGTGACTGATTTTATTTCTGTAAATGGGACTTGTAGAGGGGTTGAAGAAGTCATTGTAGGTATTTTTGTTTTACAATTAATGGAGTGAGAAATGAGAACTATATACAGTAATAGATAAGAGATTTGTTAATCAGAGAGGTAACATAATTAATTTTATTAAACCAACAGCTGGATCACTAAGAACAAAACTAAAACAATTTCCTTACACTAAAAATTGTTTGCATGTGTTGACCTGTCCCGGGAGTAGGTACCAACAGTTCCAAGTTAATCGCGCAATTAATTTTTTAATAATAATTTGTTCTATCGAAACACAAGGCTCTTGATGTTTAAAATACAACTATAGATAATAAAATCCCACTCGTAGCAAACGTTAATATTCTCTTTTTTGAATTTTCTTTTATGGCCGGGCACTTTACAAAACAAAATTTAAGTTCATCAACAGCTTAATGTTGACATGTTCATTAAAAGAAATGTTGCAAAACGGTTAAAACTGAATATAGTTAAAAACTGAAAATTTGTTAGAAAGAGAAGTTCAGAATGTTAATAACTGAAACTGCGTTCAAATGGGACTGAAACCTCTTTTAGATTGGATGAAACGAGCGGAGGCACCCGCACATTGCTACGGAAATGTTGTTTTTAATTTAAACTCAGAATAAAACGATATTAAAAAATATATTTTTGTTATTAAGGATTAAATTTGCAAAAGATCGATAACGGGGGACTAACTCTGCCATTTACAGCTAACCTAAGGGACCATTTTTGTAAATTTCTTAGGAACAGTAATTACTGTTCCTAACCCAATCATTTTTAGTATATATAATAATTTGTTAAACTGAAAACATCTCTAAACTAAAAGCATCCACAATTTAAATATAAAATCAAGTTTAGTCTATGCATCATTCACTCTTTGTAGTATTTCAAACATTACATAACTTGTAAATGTAAATATGTATTGTCTCCTGATAATTGAGAAAATGGACAACTGGAAGCACATAAAGCACAATTCAATTCGTAACTATATGAAATTCTACAAACATATATACATATTGCGCAAGCATGACTCTGGATTTTAGTCCATTAGAGTTCATGATATGTGTACTCTATATATAGTTAGGCTAATAATATGATACACCTACGGGAATTCTATAATCCAAAAGTTTGTATAACTTCTAACAAAAGAAAATTCTGTTGAACCTAGTCGATCTTTTCTGCATCGATCAGTTTTGAGTTTTTGACTTACTTCCCAATAATTAGCTGAAGTCACTAGTGGTTTATACTTTATATATCTCTTAAGATAATAGGAATTCAACATTTTTTCTTAAAAGAAAATATTTAACAACTTATCAGAAGGTTATAGCGTAATGTGGAGGTGACACCTCGCTCTATAGCAATGCCTTAGAGCTTAGGCCTACCATAGCGCACCTTTTAGAACCTTGGTTACAGTTACTCTTTAGTCTATATTCTCCAAAATTTTACTTTGTTTTCCTTTTCAATCAACACATATGCCTTTTCTTTTTATATACTCTGATTATAAAGTCTCCTAGTCAACTTGTAGTAAGGTATCCTAGGCCCCCCCACGTGACATGTTTTTTTTTAGCTTTAATGTGAATATTAATTTCTATGATCCCATATCAACTTGACAATATAAAAGGATTAGCATTCAAAGGCATGTTTTGAGCCTCGAAACGCATCGCTCGGCTTCAACAAACTCGCCGGCAACTAAGTTATTAAAAAAATGTTAACATGATCGACGCTTTATAAACGATGAAATCTACTGTAAATGATTATTAAGGTAATTAATATTTAAATCAGGCAAAAAAAAAAAAAAAAAAAAAAAAAAAAAAACCCAATCCAACCTAACCTTAACCCTAAACCCGCCGCCGCCACCACCGTCTCTCCGGCCGGCGGCTCGGAGAGACCCTTTTCAATCCTTCTTCTTTGTAGTTATTTTACCATTTTGTTTTACTTTTCGATTAAATAAAGTTGTATAGATCGTTCTTTTTGGTGATTTTTCATATCATTTTCTTTTGGATCCTTGTGTTTATGGGTTGTTTTAGGGTCGAAGCGATTGTGTGGTTCAGATCGGGAGGTTCAAGATGGCGAGGTTATGTGATGGTGAGGTAGTGGTGATGGTGAGATCGGGGTGGTTGGAGGTAGTGGTAGTGGGCGAGATCGTGGTGGATGGAGGTCGTGGTGGGTGTGAGGTCGTGGTGGTTGTGACGCTGTGATGATGGTGAGGCTGTGGTGGTTGTGAGGCTATGATGATGGTGAGGCTGTGGTGGTTGTGAGGCTATGATGATGGTGAGATCGTGGTGGTTGTGAGGCCGTGGTGGGCGTGAGGGCGTGGTGGTTGTGAGGCGGTGGTGTTTGTGAGACTGTGATGATGGTGAGGTCGTGGTGTATGTAAGGTCGTGTTGTTTGTGAGGTCATGGTGTTTGTGTGGTCGTGAAGATGGTGAGGTCGTGGTGGTTGGTGAGGCAGTGGTGATGTGAGGTCGTGGTGCTTGTTAAGTTGTGGTGTTTGTGAGGCTGTGATGGTACGTGAGGTTATGGTGGTTGTAAGCTCGTGGTGTTTGTGAGGTCATGATGTTTGTGAGGCCGTGGTGATGGTGAGTTCGTGATGATAGTAAGGTCGTGGTGGTTGTGAGTTAGCGGTGATGGTGAGGTCGTGGTGGTGGTGAGGCCGTGGGGTTGTGAGGTCGTGGTGGTTCTCAGGTCATGGTTTTTTTTGAGGTCGTAGTGATGGTGAGGTTGTGGTGACTATTATTTAAACTTGTGGTTTTCGAACAGTTGAATGTATTTCTCCATCAACTCTTTCTACATCTCGCCATGCCACCACCCTGTCCGACAGTCTGGTTCAAATTGGTTTGTTTGAGATTTCGGTGAGTTTTGTATGAGGGTCAAAGTCGTGGTTGTGGTCGTGTTTGGCTTCCATTTGCTCCATACTTCTTACAGGGTGATTGCCCTTCCGTGGTTAGCGTTTTCGGGTTAAGATGGCGGATATTATTCTTTTGATTGTTTGGTTACTCACGATGTTTATTTTAGAGTCGTTGTAATTATAGGATCTTGGTTGTCAAGTGTTTCATTGATGTACTTTCTAGCTTCTTGCTAGTTTGTTTTAATAAAATTATTGCATTTCTTAAAAAATATAAAATAAATAAATAAATAAATAAATTTGTGGAAAACTAGAATGGGGGTTTAATAGTTTTCCCCTCTTTTTCATTTTATAAAAACTTTGTTTTAAAATGTTGATTCGAATTTATTCAATTGTTTGTTTGGAAAACCTTTAATTAGAGTTTAGTATGAAAACACCATATAATCAATAAGATCAATTATATACATAAGCTTTTGGAAAAACTTAGTTTTATGAATGGAACTTTGGTCGGTCTTTGTGTGAATACGTTTTCCTTTTAAAATCTTAAAACATTTTGTATCAAATTATCTATCAAGTTAAACTTAATATGAGAAGTGTGAATAATAATCTATTTGACCTTATCATATAATTATACACACAATCACAATATTAACTTCTATGTACAACACAATCAATCATCACAACTATATAAGCAACAACTAAGACATATAGGCAAGCATAGATGTAAAGCGATAAATGCAAGAATAAATGAAAAGATATAAGAGAAAGGAAATGCAAACCGGACACGATGATTTATAGTGGTTCGGCTACAAGGACACCTTTCTTGCCCTACTCCACTCCCCGAGTCACCTACTCGAGAGTTTTCTTCACAACTAAACAAGCTCCCTTTTGGCGGAGAAAACCGTACACAACTTTTGCTTACACCATTTAACGACACTAAGCTAAATGTCGAGTTCTAATAGTAGCTAGAACCAATCTCACAACACTACTTCGATCACTACACAACTTCTACACGACTTCACGACTTCTTCATGGCTTCACGACTTCACGACTTCTTCATAGCTTCACGACTTCACGACTTCTTCACTACTTCACAACTTCTTCTATACTCCACTACATATTCACACATCTACTTCTTCACAACTTCATGACTTCTCCACACTACTACTTCTTCCCGCTACTTCTTACTCACTCATAAACTCACAACTAAGTAAGATCGTCTTGATCTACTTATTACATATACATAACTCACAACATTACATAAACACTAACTAGATCCTAATACATCTTTGGCTTTATGATAGGGAGGATTCTTCTCTTGCACTTTGAGTGTTAAAGGATTTGATCACTTGAAACAAAGACTTATAATCTTATGATCAAAGGATTTAGAAGGATGTTTTGAAGGGATTGGGACTGAAACTTTTCGTGCAAAAGGTGAGAAAATTTTGTGGGATGAACCAATATTTATAGGGAGAAAAATACTGTTTGGGAGCGTGACCGGTCCCCTTAATTGGGTGCCGGTCCCCTTATTAATTAAGGGGACCGCCTAGTATAATTAAGGGGGCCGCCTAAGAAAAAAATATTTTTTCTTCAAATTTTTTGTCTTTTTGTGGGGGAGGTTTTTCCTGAAGAATGTAGCCGTTTTTAGGGTTGAAATTTGAATTCAAAATATTTATTTTCAATAAAACATTTCTTATAAATACAAAAATGTTTTGTATAAGTTTAAAAATATTTGTCTCACTTTAATAAAATGTAAGGTTTGTAAAAATAAAAATTCTTTTGATCATAAAATGCATTAGACACTTTGTTTATTCATACCTTAAGTGATATGGATGCTAAAGCAAATATTTACGACTAAATACTTGTTTACGTCATAATTTGTAGTTCAATGAGTTTACGTTTTGTGATTATCAAAACATAGAGATATCGATATATGTTAATAATGTTTTTAGGCATTATTTATATCAACAATCTCCCCCTTTTTGATGATTACAAAACCTCAACTCATCAAGTCTAAAAATTAATTTTAAGACATGTATTTAGTGAGTTTATATTCACTTCTCCCCCTTTTTGTAGAATCAAAAAGGTTATGCCGACTAGCTTCATAAATGAAGTTAGACGGGATGAAAGCTCCCCCTTGATGTGTGCTCCCCCTCGTTCGATGGCACCAAGGGATCGAGATATGGAATGCTCGCAAAAAAAATATTAGAAGCACAAGCATATGTAGAAGAATATGCAATATACAAATAACAAGCATAACAAACAAATATTAAGGATACATAACAATTAATTCAAAGAGATTATGTTAAAGATCCTAATTTGCCAAAGAGAGCCATCGGACTTGCTTGTAACAAAAGGTTGGTTGATTCGTATTTGAAAGTGAAAATCATAAGCATATAGTATGCTTAGATGGTTGATGATGGAGTGTTTGGAATGAAGATGGTTGAGTTAGGGTGAGGTTGTTGGATTAATGGAGGTATATGTTTGGGTCATGAATGTTGGAGAGTTTGGTTTTGGAGAGTTTGTAGCGGAAGAGGTTGATTAAGGTTTTGGATGTTGTTCAAGTGAGGGTATTGGATGTGATCTAGTGAGAAGATATTCAATCCAAGTGAAGTGTTCATTTAATGCAATGGTTTTTAGGAGAAAGATGCAACAAGGTCAATTGTTGACATGCTTCTCAAGTTGATCTATGTTGTGTGGTGATGAGGGTGATCAAGATGAAGGTGGATCCAAATTGCGTTGAGTAAGATGTAAGGCTAAAAGAGCACTAAGCTCATGGGATTCTTTTAGCGCCTCAACGAACATTAAGTGTTCGGAGGAAGGTGATGGTGGTGGAGCATGATAGTTATCTTGGGTGAGGGTTTGAACATGCAACATAGGAATGGCATGTGAAGTTGTAGGATGTGGTGGTGATACTCTTGGTGGTGTAGACATGTTTGAGCTTGGGTAATCATGAAAACATGATATGGGTGGAAGAGATGCTTCATGAGTGGATGATGTTTTTGTTGAATGAGCAACATGTAAAGTGTTGGTAATGAGGTTAAGAAGGAGCATTAATGGAAGCACGAATGGATGATTTTTTGTTAAATGGATCATTTGTGTGAGAGTGAGGTTTAGGTGTTGGTTGATTATGAACAACATCGCTTGAGTTGTGAAAAGATTATGAGGTTTGAGTGTAATGTAGAAGGATATGGGTGAGCAAAGGTTTTTGATATGTAATGTTGGTGAGAAGGAGAGTGAAGTGTTAGGTATGTAATGTTGAAGACATAGGAGGAATTTGGTGTTGGATGTTTGACAACATCGTTTGGTTTGACGGGCTTTTAATGGAAGTTAGGCTTTCTTCTCCAAACGGGTTATTTGGTGGTTTTGGTTTAATGGGAGAGGTCATGAAGAGATTAGTATAGATTGAGAGGAATGAGAGTGTTTATAATGTAGGATTGGTGGGATTAAGGATGTATAAATTTTGATAGAAGGTTTAGGATAAAATAGGTTTATGAATTTTGGGAAGTGTAGGATGAAATGGGCTAAAAAGTAGAAAAAGGAAACAACACCTTCGACCATCAGATGGTCGGTCCCCTTAATTGGAGGCCGGTCCCCTTAATAATTAAGGGGGCCGCCCATCTGATGATTCCCAGATTGCCAGAAAAGGGTTTTTGGTAGTGAATTGCAGAAAGGTTGTGTTTTTTGTTTCAAACAAGTCCAACTCTTTGAGGAATTAGGCATATACTAATTATGTAGGCAATTATGTAGCCAAAGCATGTTAATCAAAGAGATTAAATAAACAAGCAATTTCATCTAGCATGCAAACATACTCATCAAGCAAGTAAAAGATAAGTGCTAGGAAACAATAAGCAACATCAAGTATTTCATAACTACATAACTAGGAGGATTAATCCTAATGTGTATCAATGTGCTATAAGTGAGTAGTTATGATAGCATAGATTTCTAGACTTGTTACAAACAAAGTCTTAATGAACAAACCATGGTCCTCTTGATTTGATTTAGTTCACTTATAAGTGTCATTTATATAAATATAGATGACAAATATGAGATCACCATGCATGATTTTAAAAGAGACGTTTTTAGCATTATTCAATAATGTTTGAAAGTAAGTTTTCACTTAGATGTGAGAGTTATTTCAATAAAATAGATTGGGTTTTTACTTCAAAATGTGTGAATGAAAGGTAAAGAATATTTTCCCAATATTTAGTTTTGATCAAAACAAAATTGTGGATATTGATAGTGAAAACATGTTATTTAAAAGTGGGATAGTTATTTGAAAAAAACAAACTATTTTCCAAAATGTGAGGTTTGTGCATATTTTTAGAGATATTAGATTTTTGATAACAAATATCATAAATCAAATATTTTAAAAAATGTTTATTAAAGATCTCATGCTCAAGAGTGTGGAAAACTAGAAGGGGGGTTGAATAGTTTTACGTCTTTTTAATTCGTTATAAAAATAGTTTTAGAGTTTTGCTTAGCTTTTAAAAACTTAGATTCGATAATATGTGATCTCAAGTCTTGTACAATATAAACAATTAATACTACACAATATATTACAATGATAAGTAATGAAATAAGTAAGAGATGGAAAGATCGAACCGCGAGACAAGAGATTTATAGTGGTTCGGCTACAAGGACACCTTCCTTGCCCTACTCCACTCCCCGAGCACCTAACTCGAGAGTTTTCTTCACTATATCAACAAGTTCCCTTATGGCGGAGAAAACCGTACACACCAATTTACACACCACAACTTCGTCACACCTAAGTCACAACTTCTACACAACTTCTTCAAATCAATCTACTTCACAACTAACTACTCCACACCTATCTTCTTCACACCAATCTAGTACCTAGCTTTTCTTCTTCACACCAAGCTACTAACTAATCACACAATCTATATCTAACACAACTATCTACAATCAAATATTCACAACAATCTTCACAAAGACTAATGTAAATGATCTTTGATGATGCACCAACAACTTGGATGTGGAGATCACAACAAGTTGTAATACTTCTTATCTTGAGGGATAGAAGTATTCTTCTCTTGCACTTAAGAGGATGAAAGTTGGATCACTTTGAAACAAATAATTATACACTTATGATCAAAGGATAAGAGAATAGAGATTTGGATCTAGATCAGAAAGTTTAGAAGTGCAAAAAGTAAGGAAAATGTGTGAACTGATCCAATATTTATAGGGGAGAAAAACACTGTTCTGGAGCGTGGCCGGTCCCCTTAATAATTAAGGGGGCCGCCTAAGGAATTAAGGGGGCCGCCCCTTCAGAACGTTGGTTTCTCTTGTTTTTTAGTGGGGAATATTTTTCTGGATAGAATTTGCCATTTTTTGTTGGAAATTTGAAATCATATATTTATAATGAATTAAACATATTCTTTTAATTCCAAAAGTAATTTTGTAAAAGATATAAGATGTTTAATACATTTTATAAAAATTCTAGTAATTAGAAAAATTTCCTTTGATCATGAAATGTAATAAACCTTTTGTTTATTCATACCTTAAGTGATATGGAAGCAAAGACAAATATTAAGCACTAAAAACTTGTTTACGTCATAAGTTTTAGATTAATGAGTTTATGCTTTGTAATTATCAAAACATAGAGACATTGTTAATATGCTAACAATGTTTTAAGACATTATTTATGTCAACAATCTCCCCCTTTTTGATGATTACAAAACCTTAAACTCATTAGGTCTAAAAATTAATTTTTAGACAAGAATTTAGAGTTTAACATTCTCTTCTCCCCCTTTTTGTAAAATCAAAAAGGTTAAAGCTCCCCCTTGATGTATACTCCCCCTCATTTGAGAGCTCCAAGGAGATGAGCTATGGAAATCTTGGCTACACAAAATATTAGAAGAGAGCAAGGCAAATATACATGCAAAGCAATAGTTATAAAAATAGATTCATTCAAGCATCATAGAAAGCATTACAACATTTAATATGCTTAGGGCATATTAATCATAATAAAACAAATGAAAAGACATAGTCCTATATTGCCTAGAAAGAGCACTTGGACTTGCTTGCAACTCATGGTTGATTGTTTTATTTGCTTGAAGGATAGCATAAACATAAAGCTTAGTTGTTAGATGGAGAGGGATATGGAGTAAGGTATGGAGCGGAAGAGGTGGCCCTTACGATATTGTATCGTGTTAGGGGTGGAATGGGATGAGGTCGAGTGAGGAGATATTCAATCCAAGAAATATCTTCACTCAAGTAAAGGATTTATTTTTGGAGAAAGATGCAACAAGGGCAATAGTGAGTGTGGTTTGTAACTTGATCCAAGTTGAGAGAGTGAGGAAGGCAATTGTTATAGGGTGATGATGGAGGTTGCCCTTTGTTGCGTTGTGCAAGATGCATGGCATTGAGATCACTAAGATCATGGATTTGTGATATTTCATCACGAAACTTTTGCTTTTCCGTGGTAATGTGGAGAAAGTCATTGTGTTTATATGGATGAATTGGGTTTGTGTAGTTGGAGTTGTAGTGGGATGGTTGATCAACCTTGTATGGATCATTACAAGGGATTTGAGGATGAGGTGAGTGATTTGGCATGAAGGAAGATGTTTGGCCAATGTTGTATGGTTTGTAAGTAGGATCAAATGAATGTCCTTGTGAGTGTGGTGGAAAGTTTGGGAAGTAAGTGGTTGGTGGTGTTGAATGACTTTCAACTTCACTTGTTATGATGGATTTGTTTCGAGGGCGTTTTCTTCGCCAAACGGGTTTTTCCGTCATTCTTGCAAGCCTTGAGGCTTTTGTTTTGGGTTTGTTTGGAGAAGCCATGAAGGGATGAGTAAAGAGTTTTGAGGATTGGGGTTATTTATAGTGTAATATTTGTGTGTTTATGGATGGATAAAGTTTGATTGGGAGATTAGGACAAATTGTGTTGGTGAAGATTGGGAAATGTAGGTTGAAATGGGCTAAAAAGTAGAAAAGATTCTGTAAACCCGACCATCAGATGGCCGGTCCCCTTAATTAGGGGGCGGTCCCCTTAATGATTAAGGGGGCCGCCTTACAAAATTAAGGGGGCCGCCCATCTGGTGATTTCCAGGTTGCCAAAATTGGGTTTTTGGCAGAAAATTTGCAGAAAGGTTATGTGTTTGGATTAGAATTCAAGCAAGTTCAATTCTCTTAGGCAATATAGAATCTAATCTAATCAAGATATAGTATGCATGCAAAAACACATAGGCAAAAGAGCAAATAATCAACACATAATAAGCAATAGGAGGTAAGTAAAGGCAAGCACACTTAAGCTTCCTAAGGCACCTATCTTAGATTAAAGGTAAAGGCAATTAGTGAGTGAAAAACTAGTGATGGATCAAGATGACACCATTATTAGTGAATTTGTCCTAGTGAGTGTCTATATGCAACAAATGTGGAGTTGTGATTGTTTCGACTCCTAGAAGCAAAAAGAAATAACGATCCTAAGAAACAATCCAAATGATCTCCTTGATTCAATTTTTGCTCGATCATGAATGTCAAAGACATATATTAGATTATATACCTTGACAATTTATGTGAGAGTTTATGTATGATTTTGAAATACAATGTTTTTAGAATTAGTCAACAATGCAAGGAAAATGATCTTCATGTGATTCCTAGATTGTGAGAATAATTTTTAGAGAAAATTGATTGAGTTTTACAAAAAAAAATTATGCAAAGAAAATAAATCTTCTCAATCTTTAGTTTTGTGCGAAATAGATTCCTAGACTCAGAAAAGGTGGAATAGAAGAAAAATAAATTTCATGCAAGTATAAATTTGAATTAATTCAATGTAATTTAGTCAACTTGTTCCATCATTCCTAATCCTAAACGCAAGTGGTTGAATAATTCATGCTTAAGGGGTTTTGTGAATATATCCGCAATGTTGTCTTCCGATGCAACTTTTTCTATAGATATATTTCCTTTTTGTACATTATCCCTAAGAAAATGGTGACGTATTTCTATGTGTTTAGTCCTAGAGTGTTGCACCGGATTTTTACTTAAATCTATCGCATCTTTGTTATCACACATAATGGGGACATTTTCTAACCTAATGCCATAGTCTACGAGAGCTTATTTCATCCATAGTGCTTGTTGACATGCCTTTCCGGCGCTTACATATTCGGCTTCGGTGGTAGAAATGGCAAGAGCGGTTTGCTTCTTCGAAAACCAAGACGTTAGACAACATCCCATAAACGTGCAAATACCGCTAGTGCTCTTTCTATCTACGTAGTCTCCTGCATGATCCGAATCCGCATAGACAATGGTTTCTATGCCGGATTCCTTAGGATACCATAATCCTAAGTGTATAGTGCCTTTAGCGTATCGGAAGATACGCTTAACCGCTTCTAGGTGAGAGGTTTTGGGATCCTCTTGAAAACGGGCACAAAGGCAGACACTAAACATGATGTCGGGTCTACTTGCCGTCAAGTATAATAAACTACCTATCATTCCTCTATACTTGGTGTTATCTATGGACTCACCTTCATCGTCCTTTGTGAGCTTTACCTCCGTAGACATGGGAGTTTTCATGGGTTTTGAGTCTTCTAGGCCAAACTTCTTAAGCATTTCCTTAATGTACTTAGATTGGTTAAAAAATATTCCATCTTCTAATTGTTTTATTTGTAATCCTAGGAAGAAGTTAAGTTCACCCATCATACTCATCTCAAACTCATCATGCATGATTTTGGCAAATTCATCACACATGTCTTGACAAGTCGATCCAAATATAATGTCATCAACATATATTTGGACAATGATGAGATTTGGGTCTTTCCTTTTAGTAAAAAGAGTGTTATCTACCATTCTCATGGAATAATTATGTTTAATAAGAAAAGCTTTTAATCGATCATACCAAGCTTTGGGAGCTTGTTTGAGTCCATACAAAGCTTTCTTTAACTTATAAACATAATCAGGTTTTGCGAAGTCAATGAATCCTGGAGGTTGTGTCACATATACCTCCTCATTGATAAAACCGTTAAGGAATGCACTTTTCACATCCATTTGGAATAACTTAAAATCTAGGACGCAAGCATAGGCAAGTAATATCCTAATCGATTCTAGTCTAGCTACGGGGGCATAAGTTTCGTCATAATCAATTCCTTCTTGTTGATTATAACCTTGGGCAACTAACCTAGCTTTATTCCTAGTAACTATTCCATTCTCGTCTAACTTATTCCTATATACCCATTTGGTTCCTATGATGGTCATATCCTTTGGATTTGGGACTAATTCCCAAACATCATTCGCCTTAAATTGATTTAATTCTTCTTGCATAGCTATAACCCAACTTTCATCCTTTAAAGCCTCGCTAATATTCTTAGGTTCTATTGCTGAGAGGAAACAAAAGAAATTGTTTTTATCTTGGGCTTGTGACCTAAGGGTTCTTTGGTTAAGATGTCCTATTATATTATCTAATGGATGTGATCTAGATTCTTTAATATTAACAGTTTCGTTATTTTCTAAGTGAATGTCTTCATTATCATTTCCTATGGGTTTTGTTTTACTAACCTCAATAGCTTCATCTTCGACTAAATCATCATCTTCTAAAGGTAATGTTTTGAGAGGTGGTGGTGTTTCATCAAATGTTACATTTAGTGATTCCTCTACTTTCATGGAGTGTTTGTTAAGTATTATATATGCTTTGCTATTTTGTGAGTATCCTAAAAATATTCCTTCATATGATTTTGGATCAAACTTAGTGAGATAGTCCTTAGTGTTTAAAATATAGCATTTACTTCCAAATACCTTAAAGTAGTTTAAGTTTGGTTTTCTACCTCTTAATAACTCATAAGGAGTTTTTCCTAGAATTCTTCTAATTGATACCCTATTTAAAATATAAGTTGATGTATCTACGGCGTGACACCAAAATTTTTGTGGGATGGATTGTTCATTTAACATAGTTCTACTCATTTCTTGTAGTGACCTATTTTTTCTTTCTACTACGCCATTTGATTGAGGAGTACGAGGAGCGGAGAAATTGTGAGATATTCCATTTAACTCGCAATATTTTCCGAATTGTACTTCGTTATCAAATTCCCTACCATGGTCCGTCCTAATGGCAACTATTGAGCATCCTAATTTATTTTGAATCATTTTACTAAATATTTCGAATTTTTCAAAGGCTTGGGTTTTGTCACTTAAAAAACTAGTCCACGTGTATCGTGAGTAGTCATCTACTATTACTAAGGTATATTTGTTTCCTTCATAGCTCCGCACAGCGGATGGACCAAAAAGATCCATATGTAATAATTCTAGGCACCTAGTAGTGGATACTATATTCTTGGCTTTGTGACTAGCATGAGCTTGTTTTCCAATTTTACATGCATCACAAAAATGCTTGTCATATTTTAGATTAAGCAAATTTCTAACTAATTCCTTAGAGGCCAAAGATTGTATTTGTTGCATGTTAGCATGTCCTAATCTCCTATGCCATAGTGTAGAGTTTTCATCTAGGGTCGTTAGGCATATCCTATCCTCAGGTTTGTTTCCTAGTTTCATAACATATATGCCACATTTTCTAATTCCTCTACCTATAATTTTTCCATTCTTAACTATTTCGCTATCATCTTCGGTAAATGTGACTCTACATTTATTATCACATATTTGTCCTACACTAAGCAAGTTATATGTTAATTTATCTACATGCTCTACATTTTCAATAGTAAGTAAGTCTTGAAAGATCGTACCTTTGCCAATGATTTTTCCACGTAAGTCACTACCGAAAATAACGTTACCTCCATTGTATGCCTTGTATGTAGAGAATAAATTGCGATTCCCCGTCATGTGCCTCGAACATCCGCTATCTTTGATCCATTCGTCAGGTTCCAAATCAATTCCTAAACATATTTCGTCGGTTTCTTTTGCCATAAAACACTTTTCGTCTCTTGGATTTTCAACTTCTTCTTTGTCACTATCACTCCATGTTCCACTAACAAAAGCACCTTGACTTTCATAACCCGGTGGCTTTAGACATTCGCCAATGAGATGATTTGGACTTCCACATCTAAAGCATTTTCTTTTCCCGTAGTTGTCACTTCTATTCCTTTGGAATGCTTTTCTTTCGTCTCGTGATGATCTAGTGAATCTTCCTCGTCTCTTGAAGAACTTCTTGAATTCTCTTACGGCCATTGCATATTCTTCGTCTTCACTTTCGTCACTTGAATCATCATCATCACTAGGTTCCTTTTTGGCTTTTAGAGCAATGGATTTGGTTTGTTCTTTCTTGACTTTGACCGTTTCCGAATCTCTTCTTATGATTTCTTCATGAACCTTCAAGTTGCCAATTAGTTCATCTAGTGATAACGTCATCAAGTTCTTTGATTCTTCGATTGCCGTGACCTTAGCTCGCCATTTTGGATGCAATGCCCTAAGAAATTTCCTAACACAATTTTTACTAGAAAATGTCTCATCAAGTGCTTTTAAACTTGTGATGACAGTGTTAAACTTAGCAAAAGCATTATCAATTGATTCCTCTTCCGGAATCGTAAATTGTTCATATTGTTGTACAAGAAGATCTATTTTATTATCTTTGACTTGGCTATTACCTTGGTGAGTAATTAGTAAAGAATCCCAAATTTCTTTGGCGGTTTTACACATAAAAATTCTTTCATATTCTTTGCGTGGTAACGCATTATAAATTACCATTTTAGCCTCATTATTTTTTGCTAATTTCTTTTTCAAATCATCATTTTGTTCTTCAAAAGATACAATTTCATTCATTTTAGTTTCAACGTTATATTGAATATGAGGAAAATCACCAAAGGTAATAATATGCCAAAGATCAAGATCTTTTGATTTCACATACGTTTCGAATCTATTTTTCCAATATAAAAATCCATCACTTTCAAATAGTGGTGGTCTTTGCATAGATTGCCCTTCTAAATATTTTTCAGATTCCATAGATCGTTACAAGTTTTAAAATACAATATATTTTAAAAATCTTGCTAGACGTGGCTCTTGATACCAATTGTGGAAAACTAGAAGGGGGGTTGAATAGTTTTACGTCTTTTTAATTCGTTATAAAAATAGTTTTAGAGTTTTGCTTAGCTTTTAAAAACTTAGATTCGATAATATGTGATCTCAAGTCTTGTACAATATAAATAATTAATACTACACAATATATTACAATGATAAGTAATGAAATAAGTAAGAGATGGAAAGATCGAACCGCGAGATAAGAGATTTATAGTAGTTCGGCTACAAGGACACCTTCCTTGCCCTACTCCACTCCCCGAGCACCTAACTCGAGAGTTTTCTTCACTATATCAACAAGCTCCCTTATAGCGGAGAAAACCGTACACACCAATTTACACACCACTTTTCACACCACAACTTCGTCACACCTAAGTCACAACTTCTTCAAATCAATCTACTTCACAACTAACTACTCCACACCTATCTTCTTCACACCAATCTAGTACCTAGCTTTTCTTCTTCACACCAAGCTACTAACTAATCACACAATCTATATCTAACATAACTATCTACAATCAAATATTCACAACAATCTTCACAAAGAATAATGTAAATGATCTTTGATGATGCACCAACAACTTGGATGTGGAGATCACAACAAGTTGTAATACTTCTTGTCTTGAGGGATAGAAGTATTCTTCTCTTGCACTTAAGAGGATGAAAGTTGGATCACTTTGAAACAAAGAATTATACACTTATGATCAAAGGATAAGAGAATAGAGATTTGGGTCTAGATCAGAAAGTTTAGAAGTGCAAAGGGTAAGGAAAATGTGTGAACTGATCCAGTATTTATAGGGGAGAAAAACACTGTTTTGGAGCGTGGCCGTTCCCCTTAATTAGTGGCCGGTCCCCTTAATGATTAAGGGGGCCGCCCCTTCAGAACGTTGGTTTCTCTTGTCTTTTAGTGGAGAATATTTTTCTGGATAGAATTTGCCATTTTTTGTTGGAAATTTGAAATCATATATTTATAATGAATTAAACATATTCTTTTAATTCCAAAAGTAATTTTAAAAGATATAAGATGTTAATACATTTTATAAAAATTTTAGTAATTAGAAAAATTTCCTTTGATCATGAAATGTAATAAACCTTTTGTTTATTCATACCTTAAGTGATATGGAAGCAAAGACAAATATTAAGCACTAAAAACTTGTTTACGTCATAAGTTTTAGATTAATGAGTTTATGCTTTGTAATTATCAAAATATAGAGACATTGTTAATATGCTAACAATGTTTTAAGACATTATTTATGTCAACAAAGAGGATTGGTTAAGCCTATTATTATCTCATGCTATCGTTTCTACATATCCTATGATCCTAAATGAAATGAAGACGATAATTTATATGTTAGATGCGAGAGTGTTGAATGGGGTATAACCTAACATCTATAGTTCCTTTGTTTTCGCACGCTTATCTAATTTAATGCCATAAATCTAGGAATGAAAGAATCTAATGAGAAGCAAAGTTCATAAAAGTAAACTAGCGTTAGGTGTATATAGGAAGAGCAATTTAATCAAGTTGGAGAATGAGTATGAGACTATTACTAGTGGTGCTTAATTCAGGCTAAACAATACCATTTTTACGGGTTACACACACCCAACTTCTCACATAGAAGCAATTCAACCGTTAGGTTAAATTGAATTTCAAGTCAATAGATTCTCCAGTAGTCATTCTATTTTTAGAAGAAATTGAGTTCCTAAATTTACCTATCGAAGATTACCAAATATGAAGTTTGCTTGATTCACTAATACTTGGCTTAATGTGACTCAAACATCATGTTTTTATGAAGGTAAATCTAGATGATATATTTTATTCAAGACCCTAATAGAGACGTGTTGAATGTTTAGATAAGAGTAAATAAAAAGTTTTAATCTTTTCTTCCTGATTTACCGGTTGTTTGGTTTTGATGACATATTACTTGATTTAATAATTGTGCTAGACTTAAGAGTGCACCTTAGCATCTCTTGTGAAATGAATCTCATTAAGATTATTTATCTTAAATGAGTTTGTGATTCTCAAATGATATCAAAACTAGACATTAATATATTTTTAAACAAATATTATTTTCTATGATTTTTGCCAATGTTATATATCATACTTTAACAAGTATTTGAAAAAATAAATTTTACTTGTTTATGGATTGTGACAAGTTATTTTTCAATTCTAATAACTTATATTATTTCAAAAAAAAAATGTAGTGCATTATCTTGTAACACAACCATTCATGCTACAAAGAAAATGAAATATATAGAATATATAGTGTGTATTATTTTTAAATATGTATTTTATCTTGTGGTGATAATTTTAAGTAGTGTGAGCAAAGTTTACATGTGTTGTTAGTTTGCTCATGTTTGGTTTGTCGGATATGACACATTTATCCATTGCATTGCAATGTAAATTGCTTAAATATTTCGGACGAAACATCCAAGTCGTCAATCCTACTTTATTGTATATTTTATAAATGTGTTTAAAATGTTATTCTAATATTTGGAACACAATTATTGGACAAGTAGATTCAATATGACATTATCAACACAAGTGTGAGTTATGATCCAATGCATACTCTTTTCATCTACAAAGGATGTAACTATTTTCATATCAATCTAGTGTGATTGAGTATGTAGATTCAAGACTATATCTTTTGTTGTAATTTGATATAATCTTGAAGCTAAACAAATAGCAATCCAATTTCTTGTCCACACTCAAAATGTGTCAATTAGATTTGACAAATATATCAACCATATTTTGAATAACGAATTGATATAATATCAAGATCTTTCTTGACCCTCACGGACACTCATTTGAAATAAATAAACATTTTGATAGTGTGTTCCATTAATCCTAAGATTATTTATTAGTGAATGATTAAAAGTTGACTTATTATTTCATAATTGTTATATGTTATGTTTTTGTGAAAGACTCTTCATTTTTACTTATTATGAACACACTTAGATTTTGAAAATACTTTTTCTTTTATATAACTATTAATGTTTTACAATGATTCAATTTCTCTTATTAAACATCTTAAGGTAAAACAAGCTAATTTGTAGAAAACATTTAAGTGTGTTGTGAAGAATAGAATAAATTGTTTGAAATGTTTAGGTGACTAGATTGAACTCATTTACAAGATGTTTGAGTAACATTAAGCCATCTATACCTATATGCAATGCAAGCATATTATAACAATCCTAACACAAGAAATCTAGCATAAGATCTAGTTAAGTATAAATCGAAAAACTAGCTATAAACTAATAGGGCACATATGTATAGATATACACATAGCTAAACTTCAAATAGAAACAATCATTTAATATATTCAATTAAGAAAATAAAATCACAAAGAAGATCACATAACACATAAAATACTTGTCGTCGTTTTGTGTATTATATACACCAATGTTTACTTAGCTCGAATTTATTTGAAAATAAAATAGTTTCCTCCCCATTCTATAATTTAATTAAGATCAATATTTTAAAAACATAAATACTTAATTTTTCAAAAGTATATCAACTAGGAATGCCCGACTTGAAGGAAAAGGTAAAACAAAAGTTTTACGTTAAAACGAAACACAAATTTTTGACCACCGTATAGTATTTTGACTTTCTTACTTATTTAAGTTTATAATGGTTACTTGTAAGTATTTTTAAATGAAAGTAGACTCAATTACTTTTAAAATGCCGGGTGGCACGACTTCTACAGAGTTACGGTTAATTTTATATGATTTTTCAAAGTTTTCGAAAAACTGTCGAACAGACAGGCGGACCCCTTAAATAATTAAGGGGACCGCCTAGTATTTAAGGGGGCCGCCTAGACATTTAAGGGGGCCGCCCATCTGGTACTTAAAATTTCATTTTTTGTAAAAAATTATTTTCTGACTTTTCGAAAAGGTGTGTAACTTTCTGATTTTGATACCGAACATATAATACTTATTTTAAGCATAATATTATTTCGAGCTAGTATAATTAGTGTATATATCATCAAAACTAATACAAGTTAATCAACAAAACACTTTTCATATTTAATCCTCCTTAATGGGTAATTTGATACATGGATCGTACTCAATTTTTAAAACCATTTGTTTTAAAAATTTGAGCGACGTGGCTCTGGTACCAATTGTGGAAAACTAGAAGGGGGGGTTGAATAGTTTTCCCCTCTTTTTCATTTTATGAAAATTTTGTTTCAAAATGTTGATTCGAATTTATTCAATTGTTTGTTTGGAAAACCTTTAATTAGAGTTTAGTATGAAAACACCATATAATCAATAAGATCAATTATATACGTAAGCTTTTGGAAAAACTTAGTTTTATGAATGGAACTTTGGTCGGTCTTTGTGTAAATACGTTTTCCTTTTAAAATCTTAAAACGTTTTGTATCAAATTATCTATCAAGTTAAACTTAATATGAGAAGTGTGAATAATAATCTATTTGACCTTATCATATAATTATACACACAATCATAATATTAACTTCTATGTACAACACAATCAATCATCACAACTATAAAAGCAACAACTAAGACATATAGGCAAGCATAGATGTAAAGCGATAAATGCAAGAATAAATGAAAAGAGAGAAGAGAAAGGAAATGCAAACCAGACACGATGATTTATAGTGGTTCGGCTACAAGGACACCTTCCTTGCCCTACTCCACTCCCCGAGTCACCTACTCGAGAGTTTTCTTCACAACTAAACAAGCTCCCTTTTGGCGGAGAAAACCGTACACAACTTTTGCTTACACCATTTAACGACACTAAGCTAAATGTCGAGTTCTAATAGTAGCTAGAACCAATCTCACAACACTACTTCGATCACTACACAACTTCTACACGACTTCACGACTTCTTCATGGCTTCACGACTTCACGACTTCTTCATAGCTTCACGACTTCACGACTTCTTCACTACTTCACAACTTCTTCTATACTCCACTACATATTCACACATCTACTTCTTCACAACTTCATGACTTCTCCACACTACTACTTCTTCCCGCTACTTCTTACTCACTCATAAACTCACAACTAAGTAAGATCGTCTTGATCTACTTATTACATATACATAACTCACAACATTACATAAACACTAACTAGATCCTAATACATCTTTGGCTTTATGATAGGGAGGATTCTTCTCTTGCACTTTGAGTGGTAAAGGATTGGATCACTTGAAACAAAGACTTATAATCTTATGATCAAAGGATTTAGAAGGATGTTTTGAAGGGATTGAGACTGAAAATTTTCGTGCAAAAGGTGAGAAAATTATGTGGGATGAACCAGTATTTATAGTAGAAAAATACTGTTTGGGAGCGTGGCCGGTCCCCTTAATTGGGTGCCGGTCCCCTTATTAATTAAGGGGACCGCCTAGTATAATTAAGGGGGCCGCCTAAGAAAAAAATATTTTTTTTTTCTTCAGATTTTTTGTCTTTTTGTGGGGGAGGTTTTTCCTGAAGAATGTAGCCGTTTTTTGGGTTGAAATTTGAATTCAAAATATTTATTTTGAATAAAACATTTCTTATAAATACAAAAATGTTTTGTATAAGTTTAAAAATGTTTGTCTCACTTTAATAAAATGTAAGGTTTGTAAAAATAAAAATTCCTTTGATCATAAAATGCATTAGACACTTTGTTTATTCATACCTTAAGTGATATGGATGCTAAAGCAAATATTTACGACTAAATACTTGTTTACGTCATAATTTGTAGTTTAATGAGTTTACGTTTTGTCATTATCAAAACATAGAGATATCGATATATGTTAATAATGTTTTTAGGCATTATTTATATCAACAAAATCTTTTATATAATAAAATAATTACATCATTTCAAAGTAATTTTGCAAAACCCTTCTCATTAAAAAAAATTAAACCAATAGGAGAGCTCGATTTTGCCATGTAGGCAAAATCAAACAACATGATTTGTTAATAAAAAGTCAAAATTGATTTGATTTTGGTCAGACTTTAATAAATTTTGTTGAGAAAAAAAAAACACATAAAAATATTTGTGTCAAATTTATAAAAACAAAAACTTAAAAAAAGAGAAAGTAATTAATAAAACTTTAGTGGTTGAATTTTACATAAAATATATGGAGTTAAGTGTAAAATTACAAGTTTTCATATTTTTTAATAGTTTTAGAAAAAAATTAATAACCCCTTACATTTTATACCCCCTATACTTTATAATATGAACTTTGTTTAAAATAACATGAGTATTAATATTAGTTTCAGACTTTCATCTATTAAAATTACAAAATTTTGGAAATATACGTTAAATATTTTTAAAACTAATATTAGTTTTAGACTTTTATCCATTACTATTTATTTGCTATGTACGTTAAATAAAGATTCATGATATTTTATTTTAAAAGTTTAATTTATGCGCACGGGCTTGAAAATTAAATACGGCTAAACTATTATTAACGGAAATATAAATATTAAATGTAAGCACCAATTACTGTGATATGAAAATAAATATACGCTATTGCATTTATTACAACGATTCATGAAATTCTTATTTAAAGTTTATATATTGATATCCAGAAAAACATTTTCAAAAGACTTTACGGAACATATTTAACTTCATCAGTGTTGATTATGTGCTACTAACTTGCACATTTTGTACAACATGATATAAATAGTTAAAGTTAAACAACAACATCAACCTCAACCTCAACATCTATGTCAGTTAAATAAAGTTAAATCTTTCAACAAACAAATTTTTTACAAAATGTTACTCCGTACTGTAATAGATATTAATACATAATAAAAAAAACTTCTAAACAAGTATTAGTTGTACTTATATCACATTTTTCACAGGTAAATTCTGATATATCCATATACACATTTGATGTAATACTTAACCCAAGTTGACCCATTTATATGGTTTATTGTTGAAAAATTCCATATATATGTTTAACTCCCAAATTTTTGGTAGCTTAACCCTTCAACTCTTTTTACATGTTTCTTCTTTTACATCTTTTGTTCGCTTTTCCACAATAATTTTGAGAGTATAAATTGAAGTATAGGGATTACACCATGGCAAAAAAACATAGCTAAGGGACTTAGTAAGTTAATAGATTGAATGATAAACGTTGGTTGGTTAAATATAACATGAAATAGGTCAAGGGAACAAATCATTGCAAAACACTCTTTATGTGATAAACTGTTAAAATAGTAAAGTTTAGTCCGTACAATATTGATTGCTTTGCCACAATTTTTTCAACCATTACTCAATCAGCCTCTCCGACCCGCGTTTTTGCCACGACTACTTTTTCTGTCTATATTCTATATATTTTGTTTCACAACTTAATTAACAACTAAATCTGAATGCACTATAAAATGAATAATCCAACAATGCTGAACAAAACCATTATCAACATACACTTTTATTACGCTAAATATATGATAATTTTCCAAATAAACTAAACATTCCTTATTTCAAATAAAGTCATAATAAGTTTCAATGCCAAAAAAAAAAAAAAAAAAAAAAAAAAATCTTTTATCCCACAATGGAAGAATATTATTCATCTGAAGTTAACTTTTAGCCAATTTGTTTAAACACTTACACGAATTAAATAAATAATAATTATTATGTAAAAGTCGTATGAAATTTATTTAAACTCACGGTGTGCTATATTATATTAATACGCAATTTTATGAGAAAACCCCGTGCGTGCACGGGTATTATAACTAGTATTGGTTTAGAGCAATAACGCGTTGTGATTGGTTAATAATTAAACAAACATCGAAATAGCCAAAAGCCAACTGACAATTCGTTTTTTTATGCCATGTCTAAGATATTTTAAACTTTTGTTTTTTAATCTTCTAGCTTCTTTTTATATTTATTTTCAATATAGTAAACAGAAACGAGTCCTAAATTCAGTTTTTCTACTATTAGTTTTCCAACTCGATCTTTTGAGTAACGAGGCATTCAGAACCGGTGTTCCACACAGATTGAGAAACTAATTGTTCATCACGTAATTGTTGTGTGTTTCGTCGAGTGTATGCATATTAATAGTTTAGTATGCTGAGCGAAATATTTATACTTGTTCTTTAAAAATTTAAGAATTGGTACCCATGCTCTAACTGATAACGATATCTCATTCGCATCTCCTACGCTTCCTCAATTCCTCGCAAGTACTATATTCATTATATATCATTTAAAGAAAAAGAATAGATGCTATGGATACAACCTTATAACCTACGCACGAAATAAAGAAGTAGACGACCACATTAATGGTATATTTCACAACCTTATAACCTACATACGAAATAAAGAAAATAGAAAATCAAGAATGAAATTCAAACTTTTGTGTTTGTGTATGTGATTTTGGCCGGTTTATATAGGCATGGATTATGTTAAATCATAAATTATTTATGCAACCCTTGCACTTCATCTAACCAACTTTTAATTCTATACTAAATATCATGTCTCTTCATCTAGGCAAATTTTAATTCTATACTAAATATCATTGAAGGCATGTAATAAGTGAAGCAAAAATAGAGTCTCTTCATATTTTTTGGACATTTTTTGCAATAATTTCGACACGAAAAATAGAGCCTCTTCATATTTCTATAATAAATTCCGAACATCAGCTATCTTGTACTCTATGCAATCTTGATGCTTCCACATTCAGTTAGAGGGGACAATAATTAACATTGAAGTCTAACTAATATTAATAGATTTTACCAATAAACTCAATTCTACATAGCTAAGGGGGTGGCAATGGCAAGGTCATAGAGGCTAGGGATTGGATGCCGATCGGCATCCACCATTGCCACTCGAGCGGCATCATCAAAAAGTCATGGGGGAGGACCATGGAATGCCGATTCGGCATGCACTATTACCCACAAAAAATTGAACGTTAGCATTAATTACATTAATTACATTGAGCCATTTGAGGCTATTTCCTAAAAAAAAAAAAAAAAAAAAAAAAAAAAAAAAAAAAAAAAAAAATCTTCCCTTTTTATTAATATAACCGTTTGAGGCAATTTTCAAAAAAAAAAAAAAAAAAAAAAAAAAAGTTTTTGTTCCCTTTTAAATTTTATAGCCGGTTTGAGGTATTTTTCGAAAAAAAAATTGTTCATTTTTAAATTTTATAGCCGTTTGAGGCTTTAAATTTTTTTTTCTCTTTAAATAGTAACTTGATCTTGTAATTTTATAAACACAACCAAATCACACACTACTAGCCATGGCTTACGCATCATCTTCTTCATCCTCGGACGAAGTTTGTATTCCAACCGAATCATCCGATCTATGGGAATCCGGTAGTACGTTTGAAACTTTGTTTGCCGGATACGAGGCACTTGAAGACACGGCAAGTTCTAAGGAAATACGTGGTTATATAACCCGTTTTCGTGAAAGAGCATTAGAAACTCTAAACAATGATTATTTTGTTGAAGAACCAAAATTTAACGACGAAAAGTTTCGCGAGCGTTTTCGTATGAGTAAATCATTGTATTTACGAATTGTTGGTGAAATTGAAGCGCAAATCGAGTGGTTTCAACCGGGATATGACGCGTTGGGAAAAAAAAGTTTTACGGCGTTACAAAAATGTACGTCGGCCATTCGCCAACTCGCAACCGGTGAACCGCCGGATAGATTTGATGACTACTTAAACATGGCACGAAGAACGCCATATATTATTTTTTTATCTATTATAAAAATTTCGTATATATATATATATATATATATATATATATATATATATATATATATATATATATATATATATATATATATATATAATTTCGTTATTTTAAATATGTCGTTTATATTTTTGTTGTTTTTTGTGTTATTTTTTGTGTTTATATATATATATATATGTGTGTGTGTGTGTGTGTGTGTGTGTGTGTGTGTGTGTGTGTGTGTGTGTGTGTGTTATTTAATATGTTGTAGGTGAATGCCTTGATAACTTTTGTGATGCTATTATAAAGTTATATGAGTGAGAGTTCTTACATAGGCCGACAACCCATGATGTTGCACGCATATTCGAGGTATATGAAGAAAAACATCACATTCCTGGTATGCTTGGTAGCATTGATTGTACACATTTTGTTTGGCGAAATTGTCCTAAGTGTTTGAGAGGCCAATATAAAAGAGGTGATCACCAATACCCGACTATTATGCTTGAGGTGACTGCTTCAAATGATTTGTAGATTTGGCATTCGCTTTTTGGTCCTCCCGGTTCAAATAACGATATAAATGTTTTGAATCAGTCTCCGTTGTATGTTAGTGAGGGAAATGGAACGGCACCAAATAGTTCATTTGTTTTGGGTGGACGGCTTTACAAACGTGGATATTATCTTACCGATGGAATTTATCCTAGGTATTCAACATTTGTTAAAGCATATCCGTATCCTATTGACCCAAAAGAAAAGAAATTCAAAAAGCTACAAGAGTCAGCAAGAAAGGATGTTGAACAAGCTTTTGGTCGTCTAAAGGGAAAATGGCTTATTCTAAGTCGTCCTCTCCGGCCTATATCCATCCAAAAAATTCGAAAAATTGTTTATACGTGTATTATATTGAACAATATGATTTTAAAAGACGATGGGATGGCAATATCACCGGTTCATATAATGGATCCGCCGGTCGCGCCAGTTTTTGATGATAATGTTCTACAGGAGTTGCTCGACGAAGATATCCATAACCGTCTCCGATATGATCTTACAGAGCACGTAGCGGTTCAAGACTTGCCATACCTTGATGAATAGTGGTTTTATAATTTTATTTTTCCTAAGTATTTTGTAATTTTCTTTGATTTATTAATAAAATTTAATGTTTTTATATAATTGTTTAGTATATTTATAAATAAGAAAAATAAAAAAAATATGATTGGTTGATTTTGCATTACCATTGCCACTAAAAATTGAAAGAAAGTCATGGTGAATTATAAATTGTGTTGTTGGCATGTGATTGGTTGAACATGTGTTTGCCACTTTCTTTTTGCATCACCATTGCCACCCCCTAACCAAATAAATATTAATTAACACACTATTAATGATAATGATTTTAGGTTGATATGGAACACCGCAATTTTTTCATTTGTTGCATTTACCGTCGTTTGACAACTGATAATGATATCTCTTCTCATCTCCTACGCCTCCTCAATTCCTCGCAATTACTATATTCATTATATATCATTTAAAGAAAAAGAATAGATGCTATGGATACAAAAATCGAGTTAGCTATCTAAGTTTACTCATTCATGTTGTTTTTGGCTATTTAAGCTTAGATCATTCATATTAGCCATGTAATAAATAGATCAAATGTCAAACCAATGCAGGTATTCACTTTTAATCTCTCTTATTATTCATAAAACTTGCTAATTTGTAATTTTAGTAGGTAGATATAGCACCCTATTGTGAAAGAGAAATCCTTGCAATTCATCTAGCTAAATTTTAAATTTTATACTAAATACCGTGTAATTAATTTTGGTAACCCTTGCACTTTATCTCCTTTTATGATTGTATACTTATTATGAGGTTACATTGAAGGCATGTAATAAGTGAAACAAAAATAGAGCCTCTTCATATTTTCTGGACATTTTTTGCAATGAATTCGACATAAAAAATGGAGCCTAATGTTACCCTTTACCACTAATTACGACACATTCTCACTTTCATGTCCCTACCAACATACCAAAACTAATCATTTCATGAATAGCAACATCAAATTTTTTTACATATTTGTAAGATTAAAATTAACACAAATAATTTGTTAACTTCAATTAATACCATATAGTAACCATTGGTAAAGAGATCCTCAAATTCCTATAAAAAAACATAGATTAAAATAAATTCTGAGAATATTAATTTTGTGAAGTTATACTTTTGATCAATCCAACTTTGATTTTGTATTATTCCTAATGTCAATACATGGGGTGGATACATTGCAACCTCTTAAACTGCTTAAGTGGAAGGAAAAAAATAAATAAAAGCAAGATTCAAGCCACAATTAATATTTATCAAAGCTTTGTCACACTAATTATAAACCTTGTTTACATATGATTTTCATTTTCTTGCATGCCTAATTTTTTGACAGTTCTTTCATAAATGTGGAGATATTATTCACTCCGTCTCCATCTTCCACTTTATTTTGTTATCAACATCTTGATGTACCCCGTTATCGTCATTAACCACTTATCAATACCTGCAAGAATAACATTGTAACACCCCTGATACTCAGACCACAATATTGTCCGCTTTGCCCGCAGGCTCACGGCTAGAGCTGACAAATTGGGTACCTGTTAGGACCTGTTAAGACCTGTTAAGGGAAAAAATGTACTATGCAATTTTTTTATTTTTTAAAATAATTGTTTTTAGTATTCTAGGGTTCAATATTTAACTTTTTTGATACATAAAACGTATATCTGTCATACTCAAACCACCAAAACCAAGTGTTAAACGAGTCATTTTCATGTTTGAAACTTATGTTATTCGCGCGCTCAAAACCTGTTAAGACCTGTTAAGACACGATTTGCCAGCTCTACTCACGGCTTTGTTTTTGTGGCCTCGTTTGAAGACTTCCCGACAGGTCACCCAACCCAGTGCTACTCTCACATGAGCACGCTTGACTGCCAGTTTCTAAGAACTCCACCCGCAGTAGGCCACAAAACGCGTTGTGTGAATGTTATCTTATGAGCCCAACATCTCTCCAGGACACAGCCGATGTGGGATTTGCCTAGGGTGTTACAATCACCCCCCCCCTTAGGGACTCATCATCCTCGATGAGGTTTGCCCCTACCATCCCGAACGGCTCAAGAGTGGCTCTGATACCACTTGTAACACCCCGCCTACTCAGGCCACAATATTGTCCGCTTTACCCGCAGGTTCACGGATTTGTTTTTGTAGCCTCATTTGAAGACTTTCCGGCAGGTCACCCAAGCCAGTACTACTCTCACATGAGCACGCTTAACTGCCAGTTCCTAAGAACTCCACCCGCAGTAGACCACAAAACGCGTTGTGTCATTGTAAGGCGAATGTTATCTTATGAGCCCAACATCTCTCCAGGCCACAGCCGATGAGGGATTTGCCTATGGTGTTACAAACATTAATAAACTACTAACCAACCCAAAATTTTAAAATATGTTAGCAGATCTAACCATCGGTTCCTTCTCAGACAATAACACATCCATTTGTCTTCCATAAACTTCGAAGCTGGATCTCGATGTTGTATATACTTCACATTAATTATGGGATCTATCTTGAGTGTCTTGTTACTCCACATTCAATTAGAGGACTGAATCTTATATTATTATAGATAGAATTTAAAACATAACAACAAAACAATAAGAATAGCATACATTGCATGGATTCATCAAAGAAAACTGAACAAAAACTAAAAACTACAGCAAGTCCAGAATTCGAAATAAAATGTAAAGTCGAATAAAACAAACACGAAGAAGAAGAAAGGGAAAAGAAGTAGAAACGTACACATCTTTTTGCCAGATGCTCTAAAAATGCGTCTAACGTTTACCTACAAAAACCAAGATTATCGTTAAATTTTTTGTAGCACCTTTTATTGTTATTGTGAAATAGACGACCACACTAATGGTATATTTCATAACCTTATAACCTACACACGAAATAAAGAAAAAATAAAATCAAGAATGAAATTCGAACTTATGTGTTTGTGCATGTGATTTTAACTGGTTTATATACACATGGATTTGGTTAAATCATAAATTATTCGTGCAACCCTTGCACTTCATCTAACCAACTTTTAAGTCTATACTAAATACCATGTCTCTTCATCTAGGCAAATTTTAATTATATACTAAATACCATTGAAGGCACGTAATAAGTGAAGCAAAAATAGAGGCTCTTCATACTTTTTGGACATTTTTCGCAATAATTTCGACACAAAAAATAGAGCCTCTTCATATTTCTACAATAAATTCCGAGCATTAGTTATCTTGTACTCTATGCAATCTTGACGCCTCAACATTCAATTAGAGGGGACAATCTTATAGTATTATAGATTTATCCTGCCTTTTTCTCCAGTTCTTACATAGCAAGTGCATAAGTATTCATCTTATATACTAAAAACTTAAGTTGTTTTATAAATGCAAAGTGCTCACAATAAATGTTTCATAAATTAAAAGTGAAATGTGGAGGCTTCATGTGTTAGTACATTGATTTAATAGTCATACAGAAGGGTAAGTACATATGATTAGTGATTCGAGTAATGAAAAAAATTTTACGGTACAAGGTTGTTTAAGCAACACAAAAAGTATATCAATTACACAATATTTGGTGACATAATTTAATGTGCAAGAGGATTTGTGCACAAATTATAGTACGATAAAAGGTAGTTTAAGCAACATGAAAAGTATATCTTCTATACTATCTAAAGATTAGAGTGCTTAATTTATGCGCAAGAGGCATTGTGCACAAAAGTTTGTACGATACAATATGTTTTGCATGAGGAATCATGCACAAAAGTTTGTACAATACAACATGTTTCAAGCCATCTCTAAACCTCAAAGAATACAAACAAAAAATGCCATGAATTCATAAATTAAACACACCAATTAGTGGTTAGTCTTTTTATGTTCTCGTCCATGAGTTACAAATATTTTATCAACTATATAATATGACAAAAATCACACACAACAAACCACAACTTCCTCCACACCGCGTGCTCATTAGGCTATAACTTATTATGGTGGTAAAGTAAGCATCATATCATCTTACTTATTTAGCATATTGATTTATATTATTTTATGTAAATTTCACGTTTGTTTTGTGTGTGTAACAATGTAGGACATAAAGATGGTGCTTAAGAGGTTTGGTAGTAACATCATCTTCTCTAATGGTTTAAGAGATCCTACACATCGTTGTCTTATCAATTAAGTGGAACATGCATGAACATTTTTACTTTGATCGAAAATGCAATATATTAATTAACTGTATTTAAGTTACTAATGATCAACTATATCTAATTGTTTTTTGTAGCGCGTCAAGAAGCATTAAAGAAAGAGATCGAGAAGTCATCAAAATTGTATCAAGAACAAAACATGCAAAAGGCCGATGAACAACAACGACGAAGACAACAACTACAACAACAACAACAACAACAACAACAACAACAACAACAACAACAACAACAACAACGCCACGGCCACCGGTGGGATAAATACTTAGCATTCATATTAATAGTATGTTACAAATTAAACATGCAATATTTTACTTCATGTAATACCGCTAAGCGGGCTAATACTATCGATTTGTTAGCAAGTAAGTTTATTGAAAATAATGTGACGATCTTTCAATTTTTAGTCAATAATTATTACTACACTTTCTTGGTGCATTTTAATATTTTTGCTATTAATGTAGTTTTTTGTCTTGCGGTGTGTGAATATCACTTTCTTAATTAAACGTATTGGAATATTGCGTGACTTTGATATTTGATATGACTATGTAAATTATGTCGATGTTACATATTGAAAATGATAGTTTAAAATATAATAAAAATATCTTCACACTATCATCTTAACAATAAGAATCTTCTAAATCGAAGAAGTATATAAAAGAGAAGAAAATTGTATTTCAAATGGTATCTTACACCTATCACGAGGTAAGCACATTCATTTGAGTTTGAGATCATGTGATTTATTTCGTCATACTGTAAATACTTAGAGTGAGTTACTAATGAATGCTCCAAACTTGATATTATAGTTTATGAAAAAATGTTGTAATAATGCATTAATTAAAAAATAATTTATGTAACTTACTCATATTAAAAGATTACATATGAAAAGCCTCATTTAAATATAACATTTTGCAAAAAAAAACCTCTTCACATTAAAGAAAGAGATCGAGAAGTCATGAAAATTGTATCAAAAACAAAACATGCAAAATGCCAATGAACAACAAGGAAAAAGACAACAACAAGAACAACGCCACGGCCACCGGTGTCAATATTGATGAATACTTAGCGTTCATGTTAATAATACGTTACAAATTAAACATGCAATATTTTACTATACGAATTATAATTTATTGTACGAATTATAATTTATACTCTTGAATATACTAATTACTTTAATGTTTTATTTTTTTATAGTTTTGTTGAAAAGCAAATTTGTTTTATAGTTCGCTTTTAATAATGTAATTTATTTGAACAACGAAGTCCGTCTTTCACAAAAAATGAGAGTTTCAAACATGAACCGAAAATTAGTCCCAAACATTACGAAAAAAACAATTAGATTCAACCTGTGTGCATCGCATGGGGATGAATATAAAAGGTCTTAAACATTAATGTCATCGCTTCATATTTAAAATAATTTATGTAACTTATACATATTAAAATATTACATGTGAAGAGACTCTTTTCAATGTAACATCATGAAAAAAAATTTCTTCACATATACTCTTTTAATGTTAATAAACTATTTTAAATGTGTGTCATGCTTGGAAATGTGATACCATTACAACTTAGATATATAATGACAAAAATAAGTGCCGAAGATTACGCTATAAAAACTTATATACAGCCCATGTGCAACTCAATAAAGTATTTTAAATACATATAAAGCTTAGCAAATGTGTGACACCATACAACTTAAATATAAAATGACTAAAATAAATGCCGAATATTAAGCTATGAAAACTTCTATACAACCCATGTGCATCGCACATATTTTAAATCAATGAAAACTTCTATACAGCCTATGTGCATCGCACGAGCATTGTTGACTATCATAAGAACTAGTTATAACTTAGCCGGATGTATTAATATTACTTAGTTCCAATAAAAAACGATAGAGTCAATACCAAAATAAATAGGCAAAAAATATTACGTAAAAAATACATATTAAAAGATTACATGTCAATAAACTATTTTAAATATGTATCATGCTTACAAAATGTATGCTACCATGACAACTTATATATAAAATGACAAAAATACGTCTCAAATATAAAATGACGAAAATAAAATACGAATATTAAACTTTAAAAACTATACAGCCCATGTGCATCGCACGATAAACATTAGTTTTTGACAATACTAAGAGTTAGAATTTCTAATGGTAAACGAAAACAATGCATCGCATGGGTAAATGAGTATTAGTACATCCGATTTGAACAGATAAATTTAAAAAGTTTGCTAAAATAACAAAATACGACATATTAAAAATATCACATTGAATAATGAATAGAAAGGAAATATTACATAATTTTGGCTCATAGTCATTTATAAATTATAATGACAAATAAAAAAAGTTGTGTGCATCACACGGGGTCATGAGGCAGCCCCGAGTTATATATTATATTTTGAGTGTTAGACTCGACCTCAATTAAAAGTAATGAAATAACGGCATCAACATTTTTCATGCCATGCTAACAAACACAACTTAGAACCTTATTGACCAACAAAATCTATCCATGACCAAAATGACGAAAATTAGTGCTAAACAATACACTATGAACATTTAGATCGAGCCCGTGTGCATCGCACGGGTTTGAATGACTAGTCTATACTATATTATATAGAGGGATGCACTTCTCTCATATTAATTACTGTATTTTAAGGTTTTCTAAAATAGATTTTAAGCAGATACTACCTTATAAGCATTATTTACAAGTATCTAAAGCATAAATAAAACAAAAAACACACTACCTATACAATACAATTAATACATTATTAAAAGGACCAATTCATCTAAAAATACAACTTTTTAACCACAAAGTATAATATAATGAAGCTTCACCATCAAATCCTTCTAACAAATAGTACGAACACTTGTTGATTTACAATATTTTAAGAAAAACTCAAACTAAAAAAAAAAAGTTTTCATTTACACAACAAGAAAACCAAAACAACATGTTATCAATGACCTCGAACACCCTTTTCATTCATAAATTGGCCTCAAAGAAACATCATTGGCCACCAAATTAATAATAATAATAATAATAATAATAATAATAATAATAATAATAATAATAATAATAAAAGGTGTGAAGACAAGATAACAATTAAGAGTAATCGACCTCAGACCCTTTGTTCTTCTTCCTTGGCCAAACAAAAAGAAAAGAAACGAAGATGAAAACGAAACAATCAAGAACTAAGGGCCTAATTGGTATCGGGGTTTTGCTTAGGTTTTGAATTTAATAAACGAAAATCAAGTGTTTGGTTGTGTTTATAGGATTTGGGTTTAGATTTGTATGATAAATATTAGGGGTGTGTTAAAGATGGGTAGCATAAGAGGTTTTATGACAATGTGAGACCGGATTTTTTTTTTTTATCTATATCTCTTTTTGTCTTTTTTCTTTTTATTTATATTATAAACTATAAAATTTTATCTTTCTACACTTACTATTAATATAAATAACATTTAATTATATTTTAATATATAATGTTTATTTTTAAATATTATTTTCTCTCTTATACATCAAATCCATGTTCAAATCTTAAACAAATTCAAATCTAAATCCAAATTATAATCCTAAACCCATCTACAAACCAAACGGACCCTATAATAAATATCTACCATGCCCCAACTATTATTAATCGACACAACCATAACCCTTACTATCACTCCACAATGCCATATACACCTAAACAAAGACTCGAACCGAACCGAAATAAACCAAAAGGAGCTTAGAACTTTATACATCTCGAGTGTGTGAAAATAGCCCATCATCGATCTATTAGAAGCTTGGATCCTTTTTTTATATCCGTAAATGATTAAGAAAGAACAAAAACAAACTTGTTTATTCCCTTCTTTCTTTCGGTTTAAGCTAAAAGCAAAATAGCAATCCTTACCCGAGACCCCAATAAGAGATCTTGAAGCATAATACACAAGTCCGTTGTAGGTTGGAAGAATCGATCAGAAAGGTTTGAAGTATTTTTTGTGGTTGAGTCTGTTAATAGAAAAGAAGTGTTATCTGTGTGTGAGATTCGAGTGTGGTTTAGGATGAAGAAGAGAACTTTTGTTTTAAGAGTAATTGTTTGGGTGACTGCGTTTGGGAGGGGGGGGGGGGGGGGGAGAGAGAGAGAGAGATATGGATGTTAGTGATTTTAGGGTTTAATGTTAGGATATTAGGTTTAGTAATGATGAACTGAATTGGTGTAGGGTTATCCAGATATTATGGACTATGAACAAATGCTAAAGGAAAATATGGATTGCTAATGGGCCTAGCCTATTTTTGTTACTTAATGTTAATTTTTGGTATATTATTGGATTATAGTTACATTTGAGCTTTGAAATGAGAAAACGACTAACTTTTTGGGTTATATTTAAATGACGAGATCGGGATAAATCATTATCAATATTCATTATGAATGTCAAAAGCCAATAGTTGTTGTTGTTGTTCTTCGTTTTGGTATTGGTTATCAAGGGTAAGAAAGGGAAGAATTAGGAAAAGAAAACAAGATTTTATTGTTTGAGTGCTGCTTTGTATTTAAGAAAAGAAAATAGGAGATTTATTTTAACTACTTGCAATTATACTACTGTTTTAACTAAAGTTATTGTTATTTGTAAATTAACTGTTAAAAAAATTATGGACGCATATAGTCACAGGGTCAGGGACGGAACTTGAGCAGTTTTATTGGGGGGGCCGAAATGATCGTAAGTTTGAGATGCAAATCATAATGTATATGTACCAAAAAGAAAGACAAGAAATAAACGATAACTAATAAGATAGTTTAGATCCCAGTAAGTGATACATCAAAACATAGTTAAAGGAAGCAAAAGATACAAATGACACGGAAAAAAAAAGTTACAGCTCGGCTCGACGACCTTTAACGCTTTTAAATTCTTCAATTACGTATTCGGAGTCGATTTTTTCAGCAATTTCTTCTTCAATGTAAACCACCAAGCTATCTGCTAGTCAACAACTATTTTGATTAAATTTTGAGTGAAATCATCATATTAACAAATAACAATCCATGTTACTAGAATATAAAAAAGGGCAATTGATTCTTGAATAAGCTAACCATTCAAAGTAACAATCTACAAAATAAATTAACTAAGAGTTATAGAAAAAAGAAATGAGAAAAGAAATCAGATACCTTAAGTGATCAAGTCCTTTTCTTCAATTCCATATTAATATGTATATTTTGATTTTTAAATTGAAGATTGCATATTTGATATGAGATTGGGGATCTAGGAGGTTTCAAGATGTTTGGTTTAGAGAACCAAGAATGCACTTAAGGGGGTGTTTGGTTGGGGTAAATTCAAGGTAATTAGGGGAATTTGAAATTAAAATTGCTTCAATTCTCTTGTTAGGTTCACAATAAATATGTGGGCCCAAGAATTTTATTTGCATTAATGAGGCTAAAAGTAAGGCATTTTAATTTTCTTCCACATGGGAAGCATTTACATTTGCTTAGAATTTTAAATAGCATCATTTATATATCTTGAACCAAACGCCCCCTTAGATATTTGTTCCCATTATCTCTTATGACTTTTTTTAATATTAACATAGTATGAAACTTTTAGATATCTGTTCATAGTCCCACATTATCTTATACAACTTTTTGGTCTCCAAATTTCAGGGGGCAGAATGTAAATATACTTTTTTTTACACTAAAATGGCATGAAACTTGTTGTAAAACCCTACAACAAACCTGGAAATCTAGATAACGCATTACCCGATACTTGAAGACAAGCAAACAAGCAAATATATATCGACAGAAAGTAAAGCACAAGAATTAACCCTAACCAAACGTTAGTATTGAAAAGAATGATGTACAATGAACCCTCCCCTATAGATTAATATTAATACTAATCTTAACAATTTCCACCTTATGATTAATATTAGACTATGCCGATACTCAGCAGCTTTAACCAGTGCTGGAACCTCGGACCAGGGACTGCCTTTAACAAGACACCAGTAGCAAAACCCGCTACTAACCTTAGCTCAGCTCCTGACTCTATCTAGAGTCCCTTTAGCCAAATAGCCTCCTTTGCAGCCTCCGTAAGTGTCATATACACCGCTTCAGTTGTTAACAAAGCCTTCATGTGCAGCATCATAGCTTCTGAGCTTCCTGCACATCCTTGTATCATAAACCCGTACCTTGTGATTGATCTACCCATGGCGTAGTCAAAATCCACAAAAACCTGTACGTATGTCTGTAATCCACGATCGAACCTATCCAACATACCCACATCTACAGATGCTATGTCAGGTCTCGTGCAGACCATCTGATACTCCCGGCTTCCGACAGCATATATATATATGACCACTTACCATTCTTTTCCACATCACAGTCCCCTGATAGACTACCCTCCAATGACAGTATGGAGTGTCCCTCCAACAAAGTCTGTACCGACTTTCCGTTGTGAACCCTAGACTGTGACCCCCTCAGAGAATTACCACTCTGATCCCTGATGATCTCCATACCAAGTATATTTCTTTTTGCTTTATCCAGCAAACCTTTGGTAACCCAGATCTCAGCCTTGCATCCGCAAGAAAAAACCATACCATCTATATAGAGAAATAGATGTATGAACATACCTGGTGTATACTCGCAGTAATAGTCGTCGATGTCGTCACTGCTTTTCCTGCAATCGTTGCTGAGCACATACACATCTGACCGAGTATCCATATCTTCTTTCAATCCAGTCTTCCACTTGGAAATCACCTCAAAAGCAACTGTATCATTGAAAGTCAATGACTCATGTGTGTATATCTTTTCCACTACAGCAGCTGCAAAAGCAGCCTCATTACTGTCTTCTCTATACTTGTTTAGTTCCCGTGCTAAGTGCTGCTCCCTATCACGTGCTGAATGATAGTCTATTAAATCCTGAGTTTGTATTTCATGTGAACCAGCTACCTGACCGACATTCCCCTGAGGTTCCACCTCAAATGTATGATCCCCAAGCGGTTCCACCTCAAATTCAACTCCCTGTAACACTTGCACTAAACCCGTACCTACACCAGAACAATGAGAGTTTTCTTGTATTCCTCACTTTCATTGAAACCCATATTCCTATAAAGCACTTCCTTTGGAGTAACGTCATCAAACCTCCAAAGATGATAACTTACCATACCTTCAAGGTATCCCAGGAATATGCACTTGACCTTAACCGGTTCAAGCATCCCTTGCTTATTACTAGCAAGCCAACCGAAAAACCCTAACATATCTATATGTGTCTTGAATCCAATCGCTGATAGTGGTGACCTATTCACTAGATATGTAGACCCGGTTGTATCCTCTGCCAAAAAGACCTTGGACAGACCAGACTGAATCAGAAAACAATATACCTTTGTCAAGAGTGTCACGTTCGTCTTCTTAACCAACCCATTCTGCTGCTGTATACCTGCAACACCCAAATGTTTGGCGACCCCACTCTTCATACATTGTTATGTAGACCTCTGATTACAAGAATCAAGAACATTACCTGTCATGACCTTCTTCCCAGTCTGAGATTCTCCTAATTGCTTCCTACCCTTCAATTTCTTCCTGGTCACTGCCTGACCGTCCAGGGTATATACACAGTTAGCTTTCCTTGTTCCTGATAAAACCACCAGAGAACCCTTTATAACCTTGATCCTGCCCGACTGCATCTTCACGGTAAAACCCTCTTTTTCAAGAGTACCCAGCGATATCAAGTTTCGCCTTAATTCCGGAACATACCTGACGTTGTCCAAAACGAAAATTGACCTATCCCTCATCTGTACTTGAACCTTACCCGTCCCATGTAGACGGCATTCCATGCCATCACCTAGCAGTACATTACCACCGTCATACTCCTCAAAATCAAACAAGTAATCTCTCCTGTATGTCATATGGTATGAGCCCCCTGAATCCATGATCCAGTCCAACAGTTGTTCAACACTCATGGCCATCATAACATCAACACTGTCATACCCATCAACTCCAGAACCGGATACCTGATATTCATTCCTGACAAAACCTTGAGATTTCTTGTGATTATACTTGGGACAATCCCTCTTTAAATGCTCCTCAGACTGACATATAACACTTGAGCCTGCTGCTTATTCCCTGTGACTTTGACCACGTGCTACCTTTACCCTGCTGCATATCAGTTTGATCAGACTTCCCCCTCACAAAAAACCCTTCACCACCATCAACCTTTGCTTCTGTCATCTTCTGAAGTTCCCTAGAATGAAGTGTTGCGACCACATCTTCTAGCTTCAAAGTATTCCGACCATATAGCAAAGTATCTATGAAATTACCGTAAGACGATGGTAAAGAAGTGAGTAATAATAATGCCTGATCCTCATCCGATATAGTAGTATCTATAGCCGCTAAGTCACCTACCAGCTTATGAAACTCATCAATATGTGTAGAATGACACTTACCCGGATGCATGTGAAAAGTATATAACTTCTTCTTCAAGTACAAACGATTAGCTAAAGACTTTGTCATGTATAAAGTCTCTAACTTTTTCCAAATCCCCGCTGCAGTCGTCTCCTTAGTGATCCGATCACCCAAACACAAGATCAATGCGCTGTAAGCCTTTTTCTGAATGACGTTATCGTATGTCGCTATTGTGGCTGCATGTAACTCTTCCAATGCTGCAGTTCTGAATGACGGTATCGTATGTCGCTATTGTGGCTGCAGGTAACTCTTCCAATGCTGCAGCTAATCCCTGTTGTTCCAGCAAAGCTTTCATCCTTACCTGCCATAATCCGAAGTCATTCTTCCCATCGAATTTTTCGATGTCAAACTTCGTCCCCGTCATCATTCTTTTACCCTTTGTTTATTCTGATCACCTCGTGATGTAATAATCCTCACAACACCGAACTAAACAAAGTACCTTTTGCATAATCCCTTCAAATTATCAACCTTTGTTTGAATAAAAATAATGATAATAAAAACGAATGTTTTATTTACCAAAAATACGAGTCTTTTATTAGACTTGGCTTTAATCCCACCAAGAATAAAAAATATTATTCAAACAACCTTTGAATTTATTACCCTTTTGACAATTGAAATTTGTATGCAAAAAACCCACGTTCTTTCAATCGGTAACTTCGTAGTGCATGCAACAACCAAGATCTTTCACATGCATGTAACCTTAAAGAATACTTGCATGCATAAAGTAGTTTGTATTTGTCTTTTAAAATCAGCCCGCCTAACAAACGACCTTCCTCTTGCTTGACGGAACTCGATATCACGCACCTTGTCGATATATATGAACCTTTGCAAACCGATTCTTGTTAATCCAAAAAACTTGCAAAACTCGACTACCTTGAAGCTTCAAAAACCTGAAACCCAAGCTACTTGAAGTTACGGCCTGTTTGTCGATACCCAACAACAACAGAAAACCTTCAACCTTCTTATCAACTATCGACGAACCCGAGAACCTAACTTATGAACCCCGTTTGCAAGACAAAACCCGACACCTTTGAAGTAAAAACCCGAACTTCAAGAAACCTTTGTGCCTTCTGATTTCTGAAACAAAACTTAAAAAAACAGAACCTTGCAACTTAAACCTTGATCTTCAAACCGAAAATCAAGAAACCTGATAATGTTCTTTGTCGAAAAACCCGACAAACCCAAACACACCATTAATGTCGATCTTCTAAACCGAAAATCAACAAACCCTTTAAGCTTTCTTTAACCCGTGTCGATAATCCTAGACAACTCGAAAGCTTAAAGAAAAACCTTTTGTCATCGAACCTGGTAGCCCAAACAGAAACACCTGCTCCTTCCAGAAAACGAACACCAAAAGACCCTCTTGAAGCGTCTCCTTGTCGCAAGTTCCTGGACAAAAACCGAAGCTTCAAGACCCTTTTTCTGACGACTAATATTGTTACACCTTGCTGTCACGAACCGATCAACAAGAACCTTCAAACTATCGAACCTAGCTTCCAGAACTTTGAACCTGGCTCTTGATACCACTTGTTGTAAAACCCTACAACAAACCTGGAAATCTAGATAACGAATTACCCGATACTCGAAGACAAACAAACAAGCAAATATATATCGACAGAAAGTAAAGCACAAGAATTAACCCTAACCAAACGTTAGTATTGAAAAGAATGATGTACAATGACCCCTCCCCTATAGACTAATATTAATACTAATCTTAACAAAACTTATAGTTAAAAGCGAGATTTGTGGGGGGCCACAGCCCCCTTTGGCCCCTATTATATTCCGTCTATGCACAGGGTATCCACCGCCGCATCGTGCAGGTACCTGCCAGTCTAGATAATGATTGCTAGTAAACTTTATACTCCAAGACCATTTGTGGTATAAGACAATACAAATTCATGTTTTTACTGGTATGAAATAAATATGGTGTCAAATGAATAACATCGAATTATCTACGCGTTGAACTCGAGATCGTGATACTTTAACTACAGGTTAACCACTGCATTATATAAAACGAAAGAATCACAGACAAACTATATTAATGGACAGCTTTATAAATTATAATTGCTATATATAATATTAAAAACTAATTTTAAGTTGGCTTTTGGCTATTTTTATGTTTCTTAATTGATACCTAGATCAATCACAGCACGCTATTGCTATAAACAAATACTGGTCTAATTAATTTATAATGAATTACAGTTGACTTCATTGTTTATTAAGTCGTCCATCATTATTTTACAATTTAGTAGCCAACTCAAACTTGAGCAATGTTTTTTTTTAAGCTTAATGGATGTGCTAGATAAATGCTAATCTTTGTATATTGTCAAGTTGATATCTTATCACAGAAATGTTTACATTAAAGCTAAATGTGGTTCTACTTCCTGCGAGTTATAAATTGTTAGTAGCATTAAATTACATATGCGTTTAGCTAGAGATTAGGAACATGTAAACAAAACTTGCAGACTATTATATCTCTATTCTATTCCTTGGGCTATGCACCCAAACTTTGCAGCTACCGCTGTTTATTATTATTTTATTGCAGCTACAGTTGTTTATTATTATTTTATTCTCTTTGATGTTCTGGAAGCCACACGACATAAACAAAAAACACAGACAAAAAAAAAAAAAAAAAAAAAAAAAAACGAAGCTCACAGCCATTATCCAAAACACACACACGCACACGCATTAATAAGATCCCCATCTATCTGTTAGATAATGTAATTCCCCGTATGTGTAACTTTATTATTAATCGATATTTATAGATTACAAACCCTAATAGACCCTAAGCCCACAGACCGGGATTGGGTCGATTATCATCTAATACTCCCCCGCAGTCCGAGCGGCGAAACGCAAAAGCTCGGACTGAAGAAGAAAACTACGAAAGTAAAAGAAAACAATAAACCAAAATAAAAGTCGTCTCGGGAATTGATACCCTGGATTCGACACCAATAAAAGTCGTTTCGGGAATTGATACCCTGGATTCGACACCAACAAAAGTCTTCTCAGGAATTGATACCCTGGATTCGACACCAACAAAAGTCGTCTCAGGAATTGATACCCTGGATTCGACACCAACAAAAGTCGTCTCGGGAATTTATACCCGAATTCGACACCAACAAAAGTCGTCTCGCGAATTTATACCCTGGATTCGATATAAAAACAAACAAAAACAAAAACAAACAAATAAATAACTAATACTTTTTTTTAACCGAGCATCACAATCGTAGATATTGTATTCCTTGAGCAGTTGCATTTCCTTTGTTTAATATGTATACACGTTCGCCAAGAAGAAGAATAGGCCCGATTCACTTTTTGTTTTTTTCATCAGGCATTAAACCTTTTATTTTTATGCACGCTCGCCCAAAAAAAAAAGAATAATAATAATAAACACCAATACTTCTCTATTCGAAAGTGAAGTGTTCGGTTGAATAAATAAATACTATACTTCTATGATGGGGACATGTAACAATCTTGTGATAGGGTGTAAAACAAAAGACAATAAGTAAGAACTTGAAACTGTAAACGAAAGGGTTTGATTGTGGTGGGGTTGACGATTGAGTAAGAAAAAAATGACGGCTATTTTGTGTGATAGGATTTGACGGGTGGCCTAGGTGGAGGTGACTCAACATAGCCACCTAGGTCTGAGGATTATACATGCTCCGATACCATGTTATAACATTAAAACCTCGTAAGAGATACCATGTTAGATAATGTAATTCCCCGTATGTGTAACTTTATTATTGATCGATATTTATAGATTACAAACCCTAATAGACCCTAAGCCCACAGGCCGGGCTTGGGCCGATTATCATCTAATACTATCATCTACCAATGATCGGCTGCTGAAGAAAGGTACTCTCGATCTCATTTATTATTAATTTCTTTTATTCAAATAAATTGAAATCTCGATATTAAAATTGGGGTTTAGTTAAATTGGAATATATGGTGGTTTAATTGTGTTTCATTTTATCTTTTTAAATTTAGGGTTTTTAAATTTTATGGTGTTTATTATATAATTTTTTTCCCAGATTTGGGGATTTTGTCGATGACAAATCAAGAAGAAAAAAAATTGATAAATCACCAGGTAAGCTTGCCGTCATCGTAATTTAGGTTTTGTTTAATTCATAGTTTTTATTGTTTGACTGAGGATATAGATTTAGGGTATGAAATAAAATGTACAATAATTAGTTTCTTTTATATGTCTTTGTTTTTTGTAAGAGGTTTTGGGATTAGGTTATTTCCCAGCTTATGTGTTTATGGGATTTTGGAAGATCGTCTTATGAGGTTTCTTACTTTAGGTAAGCAGTTTTTATGTGGTAATAATGATGATGACTTGATGAGATTGATTATAAGAGGTTGTGATGATACAAACTGAACATACAAGCATATGTCGTGTTACAAGACATGATTTGAGAGTATTTGGGATAGTTTATTTTGTATGGTTTACTTAATTTGTTTTTTGTAATAACTGTTGGTCGAGTTTAAAAAGCATTAAACTCTAGGTTGCAAGAAACTGAGGATTAATTCTTTTTTTCAGGTTACCGAATGAGGCATGCTTTTGCAGTGATTGTGGCTGTATCGGCCTTTCAATATGGCACTATGAGATGAAAAATGATGGTAGGCTTTGGTAGCCACTCTTCACCAGTTTTATTAGATCTTATTGAAAAGGTATTCTCACTTTTACTTTTTTTTATCCTTTCACAGCTATAAATGATCATATCTGTCATGGATTTTGTTCAATTAAAATATGAATTTAGTTAAAATAGCTTATGGTTTGTTTGATTTTAAATGGTTGAAAGATTAAACCGTAATTGTAATTTCAGAAAGCAAAAAGAAAATAAGTTTGATCTTATGTAATACGTGCTCTTTTTCAGGAAGCAAGAATGCGTTAATTTCATTGTCGGACAAGAAGATTTGGACCTTCTTGGGGCCACACTACAAGAATTAGGGTAAGTTGCTAATCATAGAAACCTAATTACTTCCATTATATTTGATAACATCTCCTTTTTAACTGTGATCTTTGTGATCGGCTGCACTCATGAGTTGACATTCATCTTTGATACGTTTCGCCGAATGTTGTTCTGCCTCTTGACAGGCACATGAACATTTGGAAGACTCTTTGCCAAATGTTGGGACTGATGGGTCTAACGGTTAGCATTTATAACATTCTTTACATTTGACTATTTTCGAACATGTGTTCTTTTACCATACCTGATTATTTAATCATTCTTGCAGCTGAGATCGCTCAGGAATCTAATCTTTCATCATCACCAGCCACTCCTGTTCATACTTTTCCATGGCGGTTTTTGGGTAACGCTTCCACAATTCAGATTACAATCTGAGAAGGGAATATCGGTTTAGAAACAAAGTAGGTTGTCAGGGTATGTACGGATTATGAGGCATGAGAGTGGCACGTATCTTGGCTGTAGTTATTTGGGTAAGTTGTCATGATAGTTTTGGTTAACATTATTGTTTCATAATTTAGTATAAGTTGTTTGAGGATCAGGGATTACCTGCATTTAGGTATTTGCCTGTGGTTATTGGTTGAGGATGATGTCAACGCTGAAAGATTTTATGGCCTTTTTGATTTATTTAGATTTTTTTGGATTAGTGTTTAAGATTAAGGATAAGGTGTGCCGTGTAATGATGCTTTTCTACTAGAGTTCATAGCAGTGTGGTGCTCAATCAGTGTTGAGACGAATTAAAAGGGGTAAAGTGCTCAGAAGTATGTAGTTCAAGTGCATATAACTGTTCAATAATATGGGGGAAGTAGGCAATTGATCCTATAAGGAAAGATTATGCAATATAAGCCGAAATCAAGTAACCTCATTAGCCCAAAAATAAGCTTAAAAAACACACCTTAGCTATTACTTTATGTGACGATGTTTGCGGTCTTTTGTGGACTATAGGGCAACATGAAACTGCTTATCTCTAAAATAAGCACATACGCCGTTTTAATAAGCAATCAAAATACCCTCTGAAATTGATTATCTGGAAGAATTAGAATCAATTTCAGTATGCCTAAATGATGAGGCGAAAAGTGTACGCTTTTAGGGGGTCATTTAAGCCCTAAGTCGTGATTATTTGATCAAATATTGCCTCAAATCATTCATTTTGTCATTTTAGGTACGTTGGAGAAGAAATCTGGAAAAGGAAGCATTTTGGACATTTTTGGAGCGAAAAGTGAAGAAAACGGAAAAGTCTCCAAAATTAAGCTGGAAATAGTAGCTGAAGGCGTCACGCTTTACATGTGACGGCGTCATGTGTTGGCAAAGAGGTGGATATAAAGTTTACACGAGACGCGCTAGAATGTTTTTGGGATTTAAAGAGTGACGACATCACCCTTTGGGACGCCTAGGCCGTCAAGAGCAAGTTAACAAGTGACGGCAAAGAGGAGATTTATACGTGACGGCGTCAGATCTGGATCTAGGCAATCCGAGAAGAGTATTGGCGGCTAGTTGACGGCATCACAGGTATAACGTGACGCCGTCATATGTGTAATCTCTATATATAGTTTTCTAATTTTCATCCATTAGGGAGAGAACTTTTGGAGGAACTTTACGACAAACCCTAGGTCGAATTTTCACCTTCTTGTAAGGGTTTCAAACCCTTCTTTCATCCATGTTTGATTATAGATAAGTCTTCCAATAATCATTCAATATGTCTAGGTGTTGTTTGATTCTATCTTATGCTTGTCTTTACTTTAACATGCTAGGCTAGGTTTGTTTGTGTTTGCTTAGATATAATGAAACCTAGCTATTGATTGTTGGTTGATTGTTTGTTATTAGTTGTTGTATATGAATGATTTCGATGTTAGGCTTAAGAAAACTAGTTAATCTCTAATGGATAACTTGCTTGAACATCTTAAGAAACATGAATCGGATGTGTACTACGATTTTAATAGTTGTATTTAATGCATGAGTGACTACTAAGGATGCCATGTTAGGAGCTAGTTGTCGCTCGACATAGGAAGAGGTAGAAGCTTATAGAGTTAGGGAAGATCGTACACGGCCCCACGAATGGTATTAAGGAATATAATCCGTCATCCACGCAATTGTAGCAAACTAGTCAATTAATGAAAGATAGCTAGGGAGTAGTGAAATCTAAGTAAACACGTTTCTCTGATTATTGTTTTTCTCAATTATTACTTTCTTGTTATTTTATTTTTATTGCATTTGTAGTTAATTGGGTTAGTTGACTAGCAATTAATTCTGCCCACTCTTCCAATACCCGAGATTTTTACTTGCTTTCCATAAACCATAAAAATACAAAAAGAATCATCCCTCACTTCTAGACCTAGTTTAATTAAATTTTGATCCTAACGAACACTATTCCCCAAGTAGAACGACCAATCCCCCGGTACTTGCCACTTCACTATACTACATCGGTCAGGTACACTGCCCGGTGGGGATTGCAAGCTTCTCTAGATCCCTCGAGAGGTAAAACCTTTTGCGTAGGCGCAATCCTACGCATCACTAAATACAAAAGATTGTTCAGCCTTGCTTTTTGGAAAGCAACTACAAGATATGCAATGATCAGAATAAGGTAATTAGTATTACGAAACATGCCACCAGAGAGATGAGAAAGTAGGAAGAACTCGCAATGAGATACAAGCAAGAACCAGAAACACTTTTTGCCTTTGGATGAGTTCCTCTCTTGGTCTAAAAAGTGCTTTGGCAACAATCCTGTAGTACCAATCATTAAGAATATTGTGGAAAACTAAAAGGGGGTTGAATAGTTTTACGTCTTTTTCGTTTTATAAAAGTTTGCTTCTAAAGAATAGACGCAAATTTCAGAAATCTTTGATACAAAAATATAGATACTAGTTTATTCACACTTATCTTATGATGACGTATAGTCTATATATGGGCCACGAGCCCAAATATTAAACATTACTAAGGCCTAAAGCCAACCATGCGTGGGCTATTATAACATGGGCCGCATCAATAATAGGAATGGGCTCACGCAAGCCCAACCAACCTATATACGGAATAGATAGAGATCTTCTATCTATGGAATGAATATCCTTAACCCGGATAAGCACCATGTGTGCGAAACGTAAGGAGCACGAACCCTACAAGGATTCTGCCCCTATATAGGGAATGACATAATTCTCATTCAAGGTACGATTCACAAACCCTAAAACTCTTTACGAGAAGCCTAAATCGATTACTTACTCTCACGCCGGAGTCTAATCGTGGGAGACAATCCCACGATAAGCCTAACGGTGTTGTTTATTTTCTTAGTGCGCAGGTTTCAACCATTAAGAAGCGAATTGGTACGAGAGCAAGAGCCCATAATCAGGAACGCCCAACTTTTGTATCAACAAGTGGCGCCATCCGTGGGACCCTACTAAGAACTAAGGAACTAGAATGACGAAAAATAAGAACTCAAGCCAGCGGACTCCGCAGCCAGAAAAACGTGACCCCCAGAGGAAGAATCAACAAGATTCGACCCCTAGGCAGGTTGCTGGGACAACCAGCGCACCTGGTCACCAAGAGGCAGGGACAACCCAACCTCTTCTAGTGGTAGAACTGCCTGTAAGGACTACCCAAACCACCACAGTGGTCCCAAGTGTTGAGGAACTCCAGCGCACCCTCTTCACTACTCCTCATCAAACTGTACCCACAGTGAACAATACTGTGCCACTGGGCGCGCCTAACTGAGATAGGGTGCCCAATACTGAGGCAGACATTCTTGCAGCGACTGAGGACACACCCAACCTAACGTTGGGAAATTTTGTATCCCAAAACTATGAAATTCTGACTGCCCTCATGCAAGAAGAAGCAAGAAGAAGGTCAAGTGCGAGCCTTCAAGCCCGGCTCAATTTTGGTCCTGAACGCGAACCATCACCACCGCGCCACCCACGAGGGAGACGCCCAGATAACGAAAAACGTACTACTATCCACGATAGGTTGGGTACGACGTCTGATTCACAGTACTCAGAGGAATATGAAGAAAGCGAAAGGCGCACTAATGTTCACTCCAGACTTGGCAGTCAAGGGATACAAGACCGATTAGGACCTCAGCATTCACCAAGCCAAGGGTCCTCCAAATCTGGGAGTAAGAGAATTCATGACAGGTTGGGGAAAAGAATGTCCCCAAGTGAAAGCCCCTCAAGCTCTTCTTCTGAAAGAAGCCGGCGCAAGCGCCGAAAAAGAAACTACTCTTCCTCCAGTGACTCCTCGGACAACGAGGACAAAGAAACCGGACACTGGAAGTCAAGAGGCAGATGTCGCGAAGAAGAAAATGAAGACATGTCTCTTCCATGGCGTCGCCAGAAAGTTGATGCGTTTACACGATGCATCAGCGATTACTCCGACCACAAAAGGAGGCGCATGCCCACTAACGTAAAAACATATGATGGAACAGGCGATCCTGATGATCATCTAAAAGTTTTCGAATCAGCTGCCACTATCGAAAACTGGCCACAGCTTGTGTGGTGCCATATGTTTAATTCTACGTTGGTAGGGAATGCGCGCACATGGTTTAGCAAAATCCCACGATGGAGCATCGGTGGGTTTGAAGAATTACGGAAAGCATTCCGTCTTAACTTCACCAGAGAAAGAAGTGTGCTAAAAACCCTGTTGAACTAGCCAGAGTAAAACAGCGCCAAGGGGAATCAACCAGCGCTTTTATGGAACGCTTCAAGGATGAGTGCATACAGGTCAAAGCATGTCCCGAATTTCTAAAAATTTCAGGGTTCATGAATGGGATTAACAACCCAGAACTTATCCGGAAGCTAAATGACAAAGTTCCCCAAACTTTCGATGAGCTAACAAAGCGCACAAGATCCTTCATACAAGGAGAAGTAGCCGCTGCGGACAGCAAAAAGGGTTACTCAAATTATAGGCAGCAAGAGCAGCCTAGGAGACAATCCAACGATTAGAATAACAACCACAGCAGGAATTACCGCAGTGGAAGAGACAATGACAAATATACCCCTCTCACAAAAACGCCGAGAGAAATATTTGTAACAGAAGGTGCAAATTTCCCAAAACCTCCACCAATGCGTACCGCAGAGGATAAGTGCATAGGTAATGGATACTGCGAACACCATGGTCTAAAAGGCCATACAACTAACGAGTGCGTCCAGCTACGACAACTAATTGAAAAGTTAGTAAGGGAAGGCAGAATGGACCATCTTGTAAAAAACATCAAAGAGGGAAAAGACAAACAAAGGAACGGGGGCAAGAAAGAGCCTCCCAAAGAAAAAGCTAACATCATATACATGATACAGTCATGGCAACGCAAGATAAAACAAAAAGTCAGTTAAAAATTCTCTCCAGAAAAAGAGATATCTTTCCCCACTCTAACTGCGGACAACGCAGTGGTAGAACCTCTAACCATTGAAATACATACGGGGGGACATGATATCCACCGCATGTACATTGACGGAGGAGCATCCGCAGATATCCTATACGATCATTGTTTCAAAAGACTGCGACCTGAAATTCAAAGTCAATTGATACCAGCAACAACGTCGTTGACTGGATTCACAGGAGAAAAGATTTGGCCTATGGGGCAATTACGCTTGCTAGTAGTTGTAGGAGACGAACAACACTCAACAGCAACATGGATAAATTTCATGGTAATCAAGTCTCCCTCACCATACAATGGCATCATTGGGAGACCAGGAATATCATCCATGCGCGCTGTGCCATCCACCGCACATGGGATGCTCAAATTCCCAGTGGAAGGAGGAGTCGTTACCCTCTACAACACAACAGTACTACCAAAAGAATGCAACACAGTAACCACGGAGGTGGAGAATATCCCAGAACAGCGCACAGAAAAAACACCAAACCTAAAGGTCGCTATTCACCCGATTACCCAGACCAACAAGTTTCGATTGGAGGATCTTTATCTAACAAAGGTAAAGCAGCCGTGTGCGCACTCTTGCAAAAGAACCTAGACATCTTCGCATGGGAATCAAAACACATGACAGGAGTGCCACGCTCTATCACAGAGCATAAGCTACAAATCCGACAAGGATATCCCCCAATACGACAGAAGAAGCGCGGCCAAGCCCCAGATCGTGCAAAAGCTATTCTGGAAGAAGTACACAAACTCGTAGACGCAGGCATCATGCGCGAAGTGTACTATCATGACTGGCTCTCTAACCCAGTGATGGTAAAAAAGAGCGATGGCAGTTGGAGAATGTGCGTGGACTTCACAGACCTTAACAAAGCATGTCCACAAGACTGCTATCCACTGCCAGAAATAGACTAGAAGGTAGAATCCCTGTGCGGATACCCTTTCAAATGCTTCCTAGACGCATACAAAGGGTATCATCAAATTCAGATGGCAGTCGAAGATGAAGAAAAAACAGCTTTCCACACCAGTCAAGGAGTTTACTGCTACACAAAAATGCCTTTTGGCTTAAAAAGCGCAGGCGCAACATACCAACGATTGGTGGACACAGCTTTCGAGAAACAAGTGGGTCGCAACCTGCAGGTCTACGTTGACGACCTTGTCATCAAAAGCCACACAGAGGATGAATTGGTGCGCGACATCGAGGAAACGTTCAGAACATTGGGACAAATAAACATGAAGTTAAACCCCAAGAAGTGCACCTTTGGCGCAACCGAAGGCATGTTCCTTGGATACTTAATAGAACCTGATGGAATCAAGCTTTGTCCAGAAAAAATAAAGGCTGTTATTGATCTTCCCTCACCGCGCACAATCAAAGAAGTCCAGTCATTAAATGGAAAGCTAGCAGGGCTAAACCGCTTCTTATCTAAGTCAGCAGACAAATCACTTCCTCTCTTTAAAACACTCATGAAGTGTACTAAAAAGGGAGACTTTCGTTGGACCGAAGAAGCGGAAGAAGCTTTCCTACAACTAAAACACCATCTGGCATCTCTTCCCAAACTTGTTGCACCGCGACCAGGGGAGGAGCTAATCATGTACTTATCGGCAACTCATGGAGCAGTCAGCGCAGTGCTATTGACAGATAGGAATTCCATCCAGACACCCATATACTTTGTAAACAAAGCATTGAAGAAGACAGAGACTAATTATAGCGCTATCGAAAAGCTGGTCTTAGCTCTAGTATTCGCAGCCAAAAGACTGCCCAGATACTTTCAAGCGCACCCAATAGTGGTGATCACAGATCAGTCAATCAAACAAGTCATCTCTAAACCTGACGCATCAGGGCGGCTACAAAAGTGGAGTGTACTGTTAAGTGAATATAACATCTCATATAGACCGCGCACTGCAATCAAAGGACAAATATTAGCTGATTTTATTGTTGAGAAGCCAGATAGTGATAGTCCAACGTCTGCAACCAAAACAGATCTGCAGGAACCCTGGATTCTGTTCACAGATGGGTCTTCATGTGTAGATGGATCAGGCGCAGGCCTTATTCTCACAAATCTAGAAGGTATGGAATTCACCTATGCGCTGCGCTTCGAATTCACAGCCACAAACAATGAGGTAGAATACGAAGCCCTACTAGCTGGACTACGCATCGCGATCCAAATGGGTGTACGCAACTTGGAAGCAAATGTAGATTCTCGGCTAGTCGCTAACTATGTGCTAGGTGAATATGAAGCCAAGGATGAACACATGATCCAATACCTGGAAAAGACCAAGTCCTTAATTAAAAACTTTGACAGGTTCACAATAAAACAGGTGCCCAGAGGGGACAACAGGAAGGCTGATGCGCTCAGCAAGATCGCATCCACAAGCTTTGCGCACCTATCGAAACAGGTATTGGTAGAAACCCTACAAAACAAGTCAATCTTGGAGATGGAAGTATCCACAGTGATAGAAGAACAAGATCCTACATGGATGACATCTATCATTGAATTCATTAGCAAGGGAATTTTACCACAAGACCATAAGGACGCTCGAAGAGTGCGGCGCATAGCGCAGCGATTTGAACTACGAGACAACATACTCTATCGACGCTCTTTCTTGCAACCTTGGCTCAGATTTGTTGGACCTCTTCAATCAGACTATGTACTCCGGGAAATCCATGCTGGATCATGTAGCATGCACTCAGGACCGCGATCTGTGGTAGCAAGCGCTCTACGGTCGGGGTATTATTGGCCAACCATGCACCGCGACGCATGCGACCTGATAAAGAAATGCAGCAATTGTCAAGTACATAGGCCAATTCCGCGCCGACCACAACAAGAGCTGACACCCATCACCTCACCATGGCCATTTTACAAATGGGGCATTGACATCGCAGGACCCTTTACAGTTGCAGCTAGGGCTGCAATCGAGTCGAGCCGAGCTCAAGCTCAACAAGGCTTGAGCTTGGCTTGAAAGAAAAACACTAGGCTTGAGCTTGGCTTGATAGCTTGTCAAGCTTTCATCATCCAGGCTTGAGCTTGGCTTGAGTAGGTTCGAGCAAAGCTTGAGCTTGGCTTGAAAAGCTTGAATGAATACAAAAATATTGTATTCAATAGCTAAACTCAACAATAGATATATGTATAAAGTAAAACAAGCTAAAACCATATTTGAAAACCAAATTAGATTGATTTAACACTAATAAAACCAAGAACAACATTCTTGTACCCAAGTCGAACATCAAAATGAAACATAAGCCAAAGTACTAATTAAGGTTCAAATGTCTAAAACATATCAACAAAATATATATCGTGGGGCTTCATAAGGTTCACATATCAACAAAATATATGAAAATATCTATATTAAAGCTTGATAAAAGCTTGATACGAGCTCGAGCCAAGCTATCCAAAGCTTGAGCTTGGCTTGTTAAATATTTCTAGCTAATTTTTGGGCTTGAGCTTGGGCTTGAGCTTGATAAAAGCTTGACTCGATCGAGCCAAGCTCGAGCTCGAGCTCGAGTTGCTTGATAATAGCTTGACTTGATTGCAGCCCTAGTTGCAGCAGGAGGACTAAAGTTCCTCATCGTAGCCATAGATTACTTCACGAAGTGGATTGAAGCAAAAGCGGTGGTGAGCATCACGGGAAACCAAGTCAAACACTTTGTCTGGGACAACATTGTCTGTCGCTTCGGACTACCCGGAGAGATTATATCAGATAATGGAAAACAGTTCTGCGACAACCCATTCAAAGATTGGTGCGCGCAATTGAACATCACACAACACTTCGCTTCAGTTAAACACCCACAAACCAATGGCTTAGTTGAGCGCGCAAATCGCAGTCTAGGTGAAGGAATAAAAGCGCTCCTTGACAGACACAAAGGAAGGTGGGTGGACGAGCTCTCACATGTCTTATGGGCGCATCGCACCACAATCAAAACCAGTACTGGCGACACGCCATTCTCCCTTGTCTACGGAACAGAGGCCGTCATACCAGCTGAGATAGGAATGCCAACTATATGAACTGCAGAGGTCAACGTCACAACAAATGACGAGGAGCGGCGCATAGACTTGGACTTACTGGAAGAACGATGTGAACGCGCAGCAATACGCGAAGCAAAGGCTAAGGCAAAAATGAAGAAGTATTATGATGCAAAGGTCAAACACACTTCCTTCAGGCCAAAAGACTTTGTATACCGCGCCAATGATGCGAGCCACGCAGAAGACACAGGCAAGCTCGGACCTAAATGGGAAGGACCCTACGAGGTCACTGATGCGCTAGGTAATGGCGCATACAGGCTGCGCGACATGGAAGGTCACGACCTAGCACGCACCTGGAACATCTGCAATCTTAAAAGATGTTATTTTTAGGCAAGACTACGACCATTACACAGAGACCTTTGCACCCTAGGATGTGCCCAATAAGTGTTTGTTTTTTCTTTTCTTTCTTAGGAATTGTATTTTTACTTTTTCTAAAAACTTGCAAGTATCAATAAAATGTTATGGTTTCTAGCTAACTCCATAACGTATTTCACTTTATTGCGTATATACTTATATATATAGATATTGTTCTCTTATATTCTTGCCTACATGGCGTGCATGCACTAATTAAGACCCACGAAGGCATAAAGGATGAGTAAACCTACTAATTCACTCGTTGAGTAAGAGGGTTGCAAACCCATCAACATTGGATCACGTATCCTTGCTAGGCACCTTACTTTGAGGCGTTGAGGTAAGTTTTTCGTGCACATCCCACGAAGGGTGCGCAAATATTAAGTACACGGTACAAAGCTTAGCAAATAACGAGCCAAGACACTCGGTCAAAACATAAAACTTAGCAAACATTAATGCAAGTATATTTCTAAGTCATACACTTAATTTATACACAACAAGTTATCTTATTTCATCTTTTTACATAAAAGAAAAAGACAACTACGACATCACAAAAAATATACACCTTGTTATTTACACAAGCTACAACTAGAAAGCCTGTATACTATAGCGATGCTCAGGGCTATCTTCTGGTGCATCAGAACTCCCCGCCTCTTGAAGCTTCCTCAAAATCAATGCATCCTTGGGAGATACGGTTGGCACACTCACAGGAACCCCATCAGACCTGGGAATGTGTGCAGCACCCACACCGCATAATACTGCCTTGCCTTGAACGCCTTTCTTCTGGGCAGCTCTCTGCGCGTGGCGCTCCAGTACCTCCTTCAGAGGAATTTCCCTCTCAAGGGCAAACGGGTTCAGCATATGGCGAAGCTGCACAAACACCGGAACCTGCAGCTGCGACTCATCAGGCTTAAGGAAGTAATCCGGTTGTGCTTCTGCATCCTCCAAAATGTGGCGCTCCAAGGTCAACCCCGCCATAATTACCTTTATGGGGTTGTCTTGGTCATGCTCCAACCGCGCAATATGAGGCAACTCAAGAACTTTCAACCCCTCCATAGCCTGCATCAATTCGTCATACGCAGCTGCGTTGTAGCCAGGTACCTCAGCTAAGGCCTTGTCTAATAGCTTAAGCTCATGGAGATCCTCCATAGCCTGCGACCTCCCACGCTCCACCGCACACTGCACCACCTTCCCAAAGGCACCCAACACCTCTTGGGACTCCAACGTGCCCATGGCGGCTAGGCGCAGCCCATGGCTAATCAACCACCTACATCAAACAAAGACAATTTGTGTTAAGGAAAAGCATAGCAACAAAATATAATGAAGTATAAAAAGCTAAGTACCTGCGCTCAGCACTGGTCGACATCAGATGAGGGTATAATTCCTCATCGTACTCTATGCTCAGGCTACGCAGCTTGTTCTCCTGCATCTGGACAATCTCCTCCATGCGCTCCTTGAACTTGGCAATATTGGCGAAGTGTTCCTCCTTCTTCTCCTCTAAATACCTTACCGCCCAAGTAAGGTTGGCCCTGTACTGATGAAGTTGTCCGCGTGCCTGCTCCAACTCAGCCATCACGGTCAATTTCTCATGGGTGACAATCTCAGTGTACACCCTGGAGGACCCCACTTCCGCTTGCGCTTCAGCCAGCTGCGCGCAGAGCATAGCTATCTCTTCATCCTTCTGAGCGAGAGTGCTGCTCTCCCCGACGTACCTCGTCTTCAACTGAGCCACCAGCTCAGTCTGACGTGCAGCAGTCGCAGCCAACTCTTCCATCAGTTGCTGCGCAGGTACGCCCTCATCAACCTTAGCTTTCCCCTCCTTGTTTTCATTCTGCGGAGGGGACACCACCTCCACGAAAGCTCCATCACCCTTCGTGGCATCATCACTACAACACATGAAGGAAGCAGTTAGTACATATTACGACAAGTAATAAAAATATAAATGACGCATGAGGAATACGACTTACATAAACGGAGAGGTCTTAGCAGCTTCCTTATCCGCATGAGGAGCGGATATCTCCTCCTACGCAGATGACTCATCATCTCCAATGACGTAGCGTCTCCTCTTGGAGGTACCACTGCTACCAGCCTCTCCCTTGCGCTTCAGCTCCCGCGCTACCTCCTCAGGTTTCAACACTTCCTCCGGCTTCAACATCTCCACGCTATCAGATGATTCAGCGTGCGCCTCCTCCTCCTGCGCCATCTCCACATCTGGCGCCACGCTCTGAACAGGCGTTACTTGGAGCGGCGGCGTATCTTCATGACCAGCATCCGGCAACACAGTCAGATGACCCCGGGTTGCCTCTAGAAGTGGCTGCTCACCCTCCCTCAGAGGGCGCACTCCCACAGTCTCCTGCTTTGGCTTCTCCAACTTAACCACAGCGAATAGATCCATCTCTGCGCACATAAACAAACAACAAAAAAGAAAGGATTAGTTACTAAATGTGCGCATATAGAAAAACTTACATATTTGAAGTAGAAGGGACGAACACCCACCCCGGCCTTCCTCATCTATGAAGGTTGGCACCTCGTCAACACCACCAAAGTAATTGCGACTCAACCCCATGTGCACCAAAAACTCCTCCGGATAAGGGTTAATGGGAATGCGGTTAGCATCAAGGGTCTGCGCATCGGTCAGACTATAGGAACCGGGTGCGGGGCGCCCATCCCTTGGCAACGTATCTTGAGTATAAAACTCAAAAGGTGATGGAAACACCACGTCATCAACCCAAAAAAAAATGCTCCCTCCATTGCCTCAGGGAGTCTACCTTCTCAGTGTAGCACTGAAGCGCCCCCGGGCGCTTCGCAAAGGATACCCATCCATTCGACCATGTTGTATGGTAGAAGGTGCGGAATAAGGCAATGGTCGGCTCTATCGCAAGTAAACGGCAATTTACCTCAAAATTCGACACCTTAGCCGCACCTATACAGTGCAGCTGTGAGATGTGGAGGCGATAGTGGTTGAGCAAATCGCTCAGGAAAATAGATATCGGTACACGGTAATTCGCGCACTCGAAAAAACGCGTGTATAATCCTATTTTCCCTTCGGGGAAATCGGCTATACACGCGTCAACATCTGGAGCCTCTGGATGCACATCCAGAGAAATGAAGTAGTCAGATGTAAACTGACGCACATCATTCTCAGTCATCGCAGAGCGAAAATCTTCTAATTGGGCAACCATTTTCATAAATTTACTGGGAAACGCACACAAATTTACCTAATAAAACAGTTACTTTCTTTGCAAAAACACGCTTTCAAGAAAGTGGGCAAGGGTGAGTATGTGTTTTACTGTGTGTTTTTGTAAAAATGGGGGCGGTGACTCTTATATAAGGAGGTCAAAAACCCTAGATGATGTCCACGTGGATCCCACTCACAAAACGTGTGGCTAGAACTGAAACGGTACATGCACTTTTTCCCAATTTACGAGGGACACGTGGACACAACCCGCGATTTTCGAGGTATTTCTTTGGAATATCTATGACTAGGTACATTGCACTCCAAATTGGGCGGCAATATTTCAATGTTCTCCCGCCACGCTTACCGCTGTTGTGATTAGTCTAGCATCCGTGGCTACGAGCCGCGCACACTAGACTGGGGGGACATGATGACGTATAGTCTATATATGGGCCACGAGCCCAAATATTAAACATTACTAAGGCCTAAAGCCAACCATGCGTGGGCTATTATAACATGGGCCGCATCAATAATAGGAATGGGCTCACGCAAGCCCAACCAACCTATATACGGAATAAATAGAGATCTTCTATCTATGGAATGAATATCCTTAACCCGGATAAGCACCATGTGTGCGAAACGTAAGGAGCACGAACCCTACAAGGATTCTGCGCCTATATAAGGAATGACATAATTCTCATTCAAGGTACGATTCACAAACCCTAAAACTCTTTACGAGAACCCTAAATCGATTACTTACTCTCACGCCGGAGTCTAATCGTGGGAGACAATCCCACGATAAGCCTAACAGTGTTGTTTATTTTCTTAGTGCGTAGGTTTCAAGCATTAAGAAGCGAATTGGTACGAGAGCAAGAGCCCATAATCAGGACGCCCAACTTTTGTATCAACATCGTATAAACACTACTTATATAGAATGTTGAGTAAAATTTATGATTTCATATATCACACATATATATATATATATATATATATATATATATATATATATATATATATGGATATGTGTTTTAATATGAGTATATCCTTTTGGTTTGTTTATATAAAATTAATGTTATGAATGGAACCTAGTTTGATCTTTATGTGAAATCAATATATGCACAACACAAGCAATTATAACTATATACGAAATGCTAACAAGTAAGTACACAAAGAGTGAGAGATGAAAAGATCAAACCGAGAGACAAAGGATTTATAGTGGTTCGGCTACAAGGACACCTTCCTTGCCCTACTCCACTCCCCAAGCACCGAACTCGATTGTTTTCTTTACTAAGTCAATAACCTCCCTTAAACCGTACACACCTTAGCTTACACCAATGTAACGACACAAAGCTAAATGTTGGGTTCTAATCGTAGCTAGAACCAATCTCACAACTATAATCACAACACAACTCCTTCTACACTCTTTCACACCTTCTACACTTCTTCACACCACTTGTTTCTTCACACCTTCACAACTTCGATCTATCCACTACTTCAAGACTTATACTTCTTCACAACTTCTAGGCTTCTATGTCTTCAAAACTTCACTACTTCTTTGTCACAACTTGAAAACCTTTATCTATGTACTTCTCCAAGGGTTCTTCTATTTAACAAGCTTCTATGTCTTTCCCACTTCAAAGCTTTTACGTCTTCACACCTTCTAAGCTTCTATGTCTTCTCAACTTTAAGGTTTCAACTTCTTTATCTTCACTACTAATCTCTACTACAATATACTACCACTTCTTATATCTCCTACTACTAATCCTATGCACCTCTACTTCTTCACTTCTAGTACCACTTCACACCTTCAACAAATCTAGATCCTATATCTAAATCTAGCTAACCAATGTATATACTTTATACACCATAGAATGAATGATTTACAAGATGAAATGATCAAACAACTTAGATAGCAAGATGATACTAAGTTGTAATACTTCTAGTCTTGATAGATAGAAGTATTCTTCTATTTGCACTTGAGTGTTGAGACTTGAATCACTTTGAAACACAGATTAATGTTTATGTGATCAAATAATTTTAGAGGATAGAAATGGAGGTTTGAATCAGAAAGTTTTTAGTGCAAAAAGGTGAGAAAAAATGGTGAATGAACCAATATTTAAAGGGGAAGCTGGGGGGAATCAGGAGCGTGCCGGTCCCCTTAATTAGGGGCCGATCCCCTTAATGATTAAGGGGGCTGCCTTATATAATTAAGGGGACCGCCCTCCTGAACGTTGCCCAGCTTTGTCTTTTTGTGAGGAAATTTTTTCTGGATTAGATTTGCCATTTTTGGTTAAAAATTTGAATTCATATATTTGTAAATGAATTAAACATATTCTTTTAATTCCAAAAATGTTTTATTAAAGATATAAATTGTTTTGTGACATTTTATAAAAATCTAATGACTAATAAAAATGTTCCTTTGATCATATAACGCATTAGACACTTTGTTTATTCATACCTTAAGTGATTAGATGGTGAAAGTGAGTATTTACTACTAAATACTTATTTACGTCATGATCTTTGGTTTGATGAGTTTAGATTTTGTGATTATCAAAACATAGAGATATCGAAAGATATGAATAACTTTTTTAGGCACTTATTTATATCAACAAATATTAAAAATTAAAACTAATTAAAGTTTATTAGAGTGTTCATGCTTTTAAAGATATTTTTGCTTTAACTGACCAAGCTTTAGATGATTCTGTTTCACTCCCAACAGAAACTATTAAAACTTGAGATAAGAACTAGCAAAAGTACTTGGTAATGAAAATATAGACCATTTTGCTTAATGATAATATAGACCATTTTACTTGGTGTGAGAATTCCTGAGGTCCGGTTGTTTTTTCTTTAGAGCTTTTCCAATTCACACTTTTTGGTACTTTGGTGAGTGCTTATTCACTCACCTTTTCTTTACCAAATTATGGCTTAATAATCCAAAAACTAACCCAAAATGCCAAAGAATATGTGTTTTTGTGATTGTGAATGTGCAGGTACGGATATTTCACAAAAAGACGAAAAATAAACGAAACCGGCAAAAACGAGCACGAGAGTGGAATTAGTCAAAAAGTCAATGCTGGCAATCCAATTGAGCTTTAAAAGTCAAAAGTGATCCTCCAAGTTTGAAGAATGCACGAGATTGGTCTTGAAGTGTAGTTTGAAGATTTGGCAAGATTGGCCCTTACACTTTCAAAGTTGACACATTTGGTCCCTCATTGATATATTTGAAGAAAAGTCAACACTAGCCCCTCAACTATTCAAGAATGGCATAACAAGTCCCTTGAAGAAGTTTGGAAAAGTGACAAGTTCAGCCCTTGCAAAATTGGAAAATTACATGAATGGTCCTTGTAAATTTTCATTACACATATCTGAAAATAAAAGCCTAGTCCATTTTTTATAATAGTCCAAGTCTAAGTAACTAAACCAAAAGCCCAATCCTATACCAAGATCCGAGCCCATTTCACCCACGGTCAAAGTTAATTACCCACGGTCAAACTCATATCAAGTAAATATTAAAAAAATACTCCCGCCCCCCAAATTCCCCTAAACCCAGAAATATCAAACCATATGAACCCTAGTTTGCATCAATGGTTCAAATAACCCACTCTTACTTAAATTGACCATCATTAGCTCATCATTGGGACTTCTAGAAGCATATCCCATGTGCCAGGAGCATGACAGAGAGAGTATTAGAGCTATGAGTACAAGTGGCAGGATTCTATTGGTGGCACCACCTCATCTTTTGAGCATTGAATCCTGTTAGGATCATATTTTATTTATAAAAAGTGTCGGTCATTAATATTATGCAATAGGTTGCATTAGAATATAATTATGATGAAGTTTTAATAATGTTTTCATGTTTTTATTAAGTCTAAGGGCTAGTTATGTAATATGGTCAAAGATATGTGGAGCCCTAGACTACAAGTATAAATACTCATGTAAGGCCTCATTTTGAGGTTGGTTCTCTTAGTAATAATATTGTCTCTTCATTTCACATACTAGAGTTCCCACCCACTCTCTCTCTCTACTTACTTTCTCTCTCTAGATTTAGGCTTCATTCTTTAGTGATTAATGTTGTTCTATGGTCCTACAAGTGGTATCAATCGCCTAGGTATAATTTTAGGTTGTTTTAGATCATTTTTGGTTGAAAAATCAGTTTTTTAAGAATCTGGTACTGTTCATCGTGAATTTATCGAGTTAGAATTGTGTTTTATCGAGTTAGCAGGCTTTTAACGAGTTAGATCAAAGGTTTGTCGAGTTAGGTATCGAGTAAGGAAAATTATTACCGAGTTAGTAATCTGTTTTGGCGAGTTAGCCATTTTAGCGAGTTTGCTAAATCACTTTATCGTTTATCGAGTAAGGATTTCACTTAGGTTTTACTAAACGAAACGCTGCCGAAATTTCATTAGGTTATCGAGTTAGTGAAAGTATCGAGTTAGAGCTATTATCGAGTTACAACTTACAAGAACCTTACCGAGTTAACAGATATTATCGAGTTACAACTTATAAGAACCTTACCGAGTTAACATATATTATCGAGTTACAACTTACAAGAACCTTACCGAGTTTGATGCTTACCGAGTTAGAAACCTAAACGGTTAAACCTAAACCTTACCGAGTTAGCATTTCAAAAAAAAAAAAAAAAAAAAAAAAAAAAAAAAAAAAAAAACTTACCGAATTTTTGGCGGGAAAATTTGAGTAAAATTTATTTTTTACATGAGACTATGCGTTCAATTTTTACGCGAGATTCAAATTTTGGTATAACGTTGAAAATTTTGACCAAAAATTCAAATTTTTAGGTCAAAATTCAAAATTTTTCGGTAAAATTTAGCGTCAACCTTTGTTATCTATCAAAAGATCCTCAGAACAACTTTTCACTTAGAAGTCAATCCATGGCAACAAAAAAAATATTCATGCTGCCGGTGCCGAAAACCGACCTCCCATGCTGTCAATGGGTGGATACTCACAATGGGCTAGTCGTATGATGCGCTATCTTAAGAGCAAACCAAATGGAAAACTTCTCATCATATCGATTGTGGATGGACCCTTCAAACCAATACAAGTACTAGACCCTGGAGATCCAAATGGAACCCCCCCAATACAACCAATCTACAGAGATCAGAATGAGACTGAGTACACTGAGCAAGACAGGCAACAGATTGCAGCTGATGATCAGGCATTTCATTACGTCGTTCTTGGTTTACCTGAAACCACTTATGCTACTGTTGATAGTGAAGTAAGTGCTCATGCTGTCTGGGAAAGAGTCAAGAGGTTAATGTATGTGACATACATTGGGAAACAGGAAATGGAAACACAATTGCTCAAGGAACTTAGCAAGTTTACTTCAATTCCTGGTGAATCCATAGAGTCGTACTACCACAGGTTCTGTAATATCATGAATGATTTATCAAGACACAACCTCAGTCAGACAAACACTGCTAACAACACCAATTTTCTGAATGAGTTACAACCAGAATGGGGAAGATACGTCACTATTGTTTATCAGACAAAGAATTTGCATGAAGTGACTTATGATCAGTTGTACGACTTCTTGAAGCAAAATCAAGATGAAGCTAATGAATTAAGGGCTGAATTGCTTGCTAAAAAGCATGATCCTCTAGCATTAATGGCTAATACACCAACACCTTTACTAGTGAACACACAACAACCATCATCATCTTCCACTCACAACTACATGCAACCATCCTACATTCAACAACCAACACTTGTCTACCAACAACAATTCTACCCACAACAACAACATGTTATTCCACAACAGCAATACCCACAATTCCAAGAACCAGAATTCACTGACAATGATTAAGCTACTGCAGCCTTGACACAAGCGTTTGCTTTTCTGACAAAGGCATTCCAAGGACGCTATTCTACGCCAACTAACAACAACCAAAGGATTTCATTGAACACTCGCAACAAGCAGATTGCTCAGCCGAGTTTCAATATGAGCAATGGAGGCCAAATGGTTGGAGTTATAGGGAGTCAGCAGTGATATGCTACTGGATTTCACATGGGTAATCAGAATACGCAGAATCAGTTGGGTCAGTATGCAGGGAATCAGTACGGTCAGTATGCAGGGAATTAGATGAGTCAGTTTGTTAGAAATCAGAGGGGTCAGAATGTTGGCAATCAGGCAATGGGTAATCAGTTTAGGAATGTGGCAGCTCCAGTTGTTGGGATTAATGGAAATGTGAATCAGGGTAATCTGGTAAGGTGTTTTAACTTCCAGGGTGTAGGTCATATGGCAATGAACTGTCCTACTAAGCCAAACAAGAGAGACCTAGAGTATTTACATAAAGCAGTTGATAAATGTGTAATTATTCATATTTTTAGTGCTAATATACCCTCATTTTCGGCTAAATAAATATCAAAAATGTGTATTATAAGTGCATATATCGTTTAAATGTGTTATTTATTATTGTAGGTACGAGACATGAATATTTGAGCAAAAGTACGAGATTTTGGTCGATTATTAAAGATTGTTGAAGTATGAAGAAAAGCCCGAAGATTAAACCAATGAACAAGTCCAAATTTCGGACCAAGAAATAGTCCAAACTGATGCCAACAACTTTGGTCCAAAAATTGTTTCTCAATTTTCACTACAACAGTCAACAGTTATAACTTTTGACACCATGTATCAAGCCAAGACCATGTGCTACTACTTTATGTCACCAATATTTGCTCGCCACGTGTTAGTCTTGGAGAAAAAGATATCATCTAGGGTATTGATCATTATAAAAAGAAAGGAATGTTGGATGTAAAAGTGGGGGCGCTGGTTCACACAGTTAGTGTGTGTCCAGTCGTCATTTAGTACCTGCAATTTATAATTCATTTCTTTGTTTGTGAATCAAATTTATGAATCTTTGTTTCATTAAATAGTTTAATTATTCATTTTAATTTTCAGTTTAGCACGTGTCCATCAAACTTAAATTCATTTGTTTCAATCTTTGTTGTTTTCCATCTAAATAATTAACTATTAAATGTAATGTTTTGTTTCCTACGTCAAGTTGTTTCTCTAATTTTATAGGCTTTGTTAAACCCTCTTTAAGTTAAATCTTGTATAACTAGTTTTATCTTAATAGTTTCATTTAAAGTCTTGTTGCAAAAGTGAGTGTCTACTGGGTTTACTGGTACAAATGATGGAAGATGTCGACTTATTATTTATGGGTTAAAATGTTGGAGCTTTTAAAGCTTATGGTGGAATGGGTCTCATCTCGCCGTCTTCATGTTTTCATCTCATTTGGTTATCTCTATCCTTTTTATCTCTTTATATTTTTAATATTTTAATTATTATTGTCATGTTTGTTAGTTTAACGATTAGTTTAGTTTTATTTTGCATTATAGAGTAGATTTCTATATGCTTGTTAAGTGAGTTATGAATTGAGAATTAAGCGTGAAAATTTAGAAATTGTCAATTAATAATCTTTGGTTACTTGGATTAATTTTTTGTTGTTTTGATGGGCAAAAGCCGTTAGGGTAATTAATTAAATCTAGTAATTTTACCAAGATAAAGAATTGGATAGTTTCTTTTAACGGGTATTAATTTATCAGTTTAATCTATAATTCACACTTAATGATCTTTTCGCCTCACTTGACAAGCATATACTTTATTATTATATTTTTATATCGCTTTATTATTGTTTTGCTTGTAGTTTTTCTTTTATTAATTAATTTAGCTTTTAAAAAATCATTTAAAAACCAAAAAGCCTTTTATGACTACTAAGCATCAAACAAAAACTTGACTGACGTATTTCAATTCACCACTCATTTGAAACGACACTCGGGAGATCAATACTTGCCAAGATACTTTAGTATTAAGGTTCGTATAGTCTTTCCATTTATATAAATTATTTTTGGAGGGAAAACGAGTTCAATCAAAATTTGGCGTCGCTGCCGGGGAGGTGTGCGCGCTATTCTAAACGGTTTTGCGTATTGGTGAACCTGGATATGCATCCATTGTATATTTACCACCCTTGTTCATATTTTCTTATTATTATCATATAAAAACAAAACTGTTCCCGAAAATATTTTAAACTCAGTTTTCAACGAACACAAAAAACACAAAAACATTTTCTTTATCATTTGTATAAAATGTTTTCCAAAAACACCAAAAATATCCTTCTTCACCCTCCTACCCTTTTAATTCTCCATTCCTCACCCTCTATACACTTTTGATTCTTTCTATGTCTCATCCACACCTTCTTATTTGCCATTGGTGTGGTAATCCTTATAATGGTGGCAATTGCCCTAGCTATAGCATGGTAGAGTCAGGAAACGGGTCTGTCTATAACCAGAATCCCTATTCCGACCATGACACGACTTATTCATTCCATCAGTTACCACCAATGTTCTGAAAGGCTCAAGGTGCACTAAGGCGCAAAGGGGGTCAAAGAGCCTCGAGTCGAGGCGCAAACCATGGCGTGGGATTCATAAATATGAGGCGCACTATACATTTATGTTTTTTTTATAACATATGTGACAACTTATGCAGCTTAAATAACAAAAAATATCAATATTTAATGCATAATGCCACTTAATAGTTATTACATCTAACAAAGCATCCATTTAAACCCAAAATATCAAGCAAACAACATATTAGAATCCATGAACTACCCTAAATCCCTGAATATACATTACAATATATGAGTTCATGACTTATAGAATTTAACAAATTACCATGTATCAAACTATCAACTATCAACAACAAAAAATATATAGTTGTTTGGTAACACTTAACACGAAAGAAACAACATTTGTATATGTTAATAAGCTACTATTCTTAGACAGTAGATTACAAAAAAATATATAGTTCTTTGTTGATTGTGTGTTTTAGTTATTTTCTCAAATATTAGGGTTATTAGATATTTTATAACTTAAAGGGCCCAATGTATATAACATGTAAGCCTAAAATGTATCTTACCATTAAGAAAAAAAGGCCAAACCCCTGTTAGATATTCTAGGCGCAAAAATCCCCAAGGTTCCAAAAGCCCGAAAATCCCCAAGGCGCTACGATTTTTATGGGATTCATGCATGTTACGAGCCTCGATCTAAAAAAATCCCAAAGGCTAGAGCCTCATGGGATTTAGGGAGTAGGCGGGCCTTAGGCGCGATTTTTAAAACATTGGTTACCACACCATGAGACTCAGCAATTTTACTGTTGTGAGTACTGTGGTGGTTCACATTACAGTTCTGATTGTCAATCGGGAAACACGCTTGTCTATGAGCAGTTTCCTGATAACAATTATAACTCAAGCACATACAACCCACAACCACATCAGTTTCACTGTTGTGATTACTGTGTAGGTCCACACTCTAGCTCGGATTGTCAAACAAGGAATCCATTTCCTTGTAACAATTACGACTATTCGTTTTCAGACCCACCTCTACAGTACCATATGATTCAAGCAACTCCTCATGATACTGAGCAAGACCTTTTACTAAAGGCTCTTGATTTATTAAAAGAACTTAAGGAGGAGTTGGTTACTACATCGTTTCAAGACTCTCGTGAGAAATCTATGGCAGAATTACTCGCTGAAGAACGAGATGCTTGAAACGAATTGAGCATGGAAGAATTGCTAGTCTTAGAACAAGCAGCTATAACACGTGCCAAATTTCGTAAAGCTGCTCTTCTTGACTGTGATGATGATAATGATAATGAAGACACCTTTGATATCCTTCAATTTTATTAGGGTTCGTCAGATTCATCATTTGTGATTCCTCCCATTGAAAATCAGGGAGAAAATAATGAGACGGAGAAATTACTAGCAGAAGATCAAATGGAACTTGTACAATCCATGAATGTTAGCTCCTCTCATCTCCCTCAGTCTGTTGTTATCACACCCGAAGTTCACACTCACTCTCTAAACATGGGGGATGAGCATCTTAGCACTGTTCCTAATAAGGAATCGGACGAATTAATAAAGTCTAGTGTTGAGATCCTTGTCCCAATCCCAGGAGAGTCACAGGGAAATTTTGATCAAGTGTGTGATATTCCTTCACCCCCTGATAATCCAAATGATCAAATTGAGACTGTCTCTGATTCCAGTGATGATTGTTTATCTTATGGAGACATTGAGTATGTTGATGCATCCCTTCCCCACTTTAATGTTGACTTTCTTCTCGAGGAGTTCGCCGATGAACTCACTCACACCAATTCACTTCCATTGGGAAGTGATAATGATCTCTTTGATCTCAAAGATGATCTAGAAGAAGTCGAAGCATTCCTTGCCCTAGATAGTTCAACTTTGTATGAAGTTGATGATAACTATCTTGATTCTGAGGGGGATATTCTTTTCCTTTAAAGCTTATTGAATGATGATCCATCACTCAATTCATATCTCAACACCGGGCTCAGTGATTCACACACTGATGAAAATTCTTTATCTTATGGAGACATCAGTAATGTTGATGAAATACCTTCTAAGCCCATCATTGATCACCTTATCATGACTCCTCCGGAGTATGATGGCAAGAAACATCATGATCAGGGGGAAAGATTCTCAATCATGAGAATTTGTATTTCTATGACAAATTATCCCACCCTCCCTCCCGAGATGTTTTCTAACCCTAAGAGCTTAACCGAAAAAATCCAACTTCAGGAAACTAAACCTGATCTTGAGGATAAGCATCCTTTCATGATTATTCTCACGACCTTCTCGGTGCCTTCCTCTCTTCTTCACTCCTTCGGGAATGAAGATACCATCTTTGATCCCGGCATTTTCATTTACCATTACCTTGTGCCAGGTACTTATCTCATCGGTGTGGAACTTTCATGTGCTTTAAATGTTTGTCCAAACATCTTGAATGAAAGTCCGATTGAGATTGTCTCTTCCACATCATGCTTCCCCAAGGACAAATGAATTCGGGGTTGAGTCAAGCTAGCGACTCGGTAAACAAAAACAGTAGCATGCTTATAGGGTTTTCACCTTGAGTGTGGGGGAGTCACCCATACTGTGGTTACAAATAAAGTGAAAAAAAATGGTGTTTTCCACATTTAACATAAATGTTGCCCTTTTACGTTCAAAGAGTCGACATAATAGTCGAGACTTTTAATATTGAGGACAATATTCATTCTAAGTAGGGGGGGGGGGTATTTCGCTATTCTAGCGAATTTTATCACATTTTACTATCTTATACCCCCGTTTTTGGCAAAAAATATTTTTTTTTCACTTGAGTTCAAAATTTTTTGTGGTATCAGTCCGCCCTGTCTTAACGACAAAAGGATTGGCTAATCCAGGAGCAAACGGATCTTGGTAAAGATATATCAAATCCATTTATGGCTTGCAATTTGCCAAAAATTGTATGGTACCTCAACTCGCCATATCCTAAAAAGCGAATGAGTTGGCTAGCCCGCAAGATTATGGCTTGTGGTAAAGGCAGTGGAAAAACCATAATTGGTAATCAGCTCACCAAGATGTTGACTTTGTCCATCAAGAGTTGGCTAGTCCAGAAGCAAACGGATTTTGGTAAAGACTAATCAAATCCGTTGACAGCTGGTGGTTTGCTCAAAATCACATGGTTATCAGGTGGACCATAATTCTTACTTGAATCGATACATCTGGCTACTCCAGAAGTGATGGATTTTGGTAAAGAGATTAAAATCTATTAAGTTTTCAAAACAGTTATTGCTAGGGACTAGCAATAGTTTAGTGTAGGGGATTGATGAGTGTTCAAACACTCATCATTTTTGGTCAAATATGAACTGCAAAACATACAAAAACACTCAGAAATGCATCAAAATACTGAAAATATTTCAAAATTGTGTTTTATATGTTTTAGATGCAAAATGAGTAAAAACAGATGAAAAACGTACTAAGTTTGCAAAATTGGCAGTTTCAGTCCCCCAACTTTCATAAAATGACAAAACTAGTCCCTGGTCATTCAAAATATGGAAAATTATCACCAAAGGTCCTTTTGAAATCATAAGTTGTCATATTTAATCCTTTGGTGAAAAATCTCAAAAGTTTTGGAAATTTATAATTTTGGTCCCTGGAGTTTCAAACTTTGGCAAGATTGGTCTCTGGTGGGATATTTTTGAAAGAAAAATCATTATTGGTCCATGGAAAGTCATAAGTGTCAAAATTAGTCCCTAAAATGAAAGTTTGAATAAGTTTGCAATTTAGTCCCTAAAGTTTCACATATTTACAGTTTTAGTCCCTGAAGGACCAAAAATGGAAAATTGCAAATTATATCCTTGGACTATGATGACTTGGCATGTTTTATCCTTACTTGTACTTTGGAATTATGTGCAAAATCAGCCCCTTTGGAATTTCAGAATTTACATTTATGGAATTATGTGCAAAATCACCAACACTTCAACTTCCCTCCCCCCCCCTCTTCATTAATGACTTCACCAAACTCACCCAATCCCACTCAACCTGTTTTCTCGCCAAAAAAGATTTCAACAGCTAGGATTAATTTAAAGCCATCCAACGGCTTAGAAGTGGTGGGAAAGAAAGAAAAGAGTTCCAGGAGCTATAAAAGTCAAGTAAAATGAAGAAAAATTATTAGTTTTTAGTTTTAGAATAGTTGTAGTTTAGAAAATATGTCGAAATAGTTTTAATTAGTTTTTCAAGTTGTAATTTCCAAGCAAACAAGTTTGTAATTTACTCTGATAGTGTTTTGTGAACTTTGTAACAATTAAATTCAGGTTTCTTTCATATAATTAAGTATTTTAGTAATTTAAATGAAAAAGCTCAAATTCTTGTTGAAGTGTTGAAACTTGTTGTTTGTTGTTTGTTTAAACTTATTTCAGTCAATTATAAGCTATTCAAAGTTCTTAAAGCACTTGAAACAGTTAGTATAAGAAAATCTAAAAAATTCTCAAAAATGTAAATAAATAGGTTTAAAATAAAAATTTCCAAGGAAGAAGAAGACTAATCTGAGCAGGGGATTAATTTGGTATGAAATGACTCTAGTGGACTTGTGACAGGCCATTGGAAATATTTTGGACCTTGGTTACTTGATTCTCAGTGGAATACCATTGTAAGGCTTATTACTATATTTTTTTGCAAATTACTGTAGCCCTGCATGTTCTTTGATCATTCATGTTCTTTTGAGCTTATTGGTTGTTGTTTAGAAATCTTATTGTTTTATATTTGTTCCCTGCTCATCAGATTCATTTGTGTTCAAAATTTCATAGTGAACTGCCATTTTTTGCCTTATATTGATTTATGGTGTTTTGATGTTATCAGTGATGGATTTGTGTTAGAATAAGTTTGTTATGACATATTATAACCTTATGTGTCAGTTACATGGCCTAAGTCCTCTTATAGCTTTGAAAATCACCTATTTCAGTTTTTATAAGGGGTGTTTGGATTTAGTGGTTTATGGGTGTTAAAGGTTATTTCAGTTGTTAAGTTTGGTTCAGTCACTCCACTTTAGGTTCATATAAGTTGTTTTAACCTTAAAATCCAGTGCCTTTTTGTTCAAAAGTCAAAATTGATCATGGATTTCATTTCAGCTTAACTGTAAAGGTTATGGGATTGCATAATTCTCCATTTTGATTCATAAGTTGTTTATCCACCTTAATTCAGTCATAATATAGGTTATAACATCATTTTCAGTGTTTAGGATCCAATCAAAGTCCAAATAAGTCAAACTAGTTCAATTTAATAAAAAGTCAAATTTTCATTTTCTCAATTTTTCCAAAAGTTGAAGGATTTTTAATGAATTTTCTACTTAGATTCATGGGTTGAAACTTGTTCCTAATCATAGTACCCCGGCTCAACTTTGATTTCCAACCTTCATTTCATTTTTAGGATTTTTCTGGTGGGAACAATTCCTGATCAAACACACTTGCAGGGGGATTGACATCCCTTGCTGCATCAGCACCTCACCCAACACCACCACTTTGGTGGTGGTTTCTGGCTACCCTTGTGGGTCCCATTGGCCAAACTTTGGTTCTTTTAACCCCCCTCATGGCACTCTTGAAGAGTTGACCATTCCTTTGACCTCAAACCTTGTGGACCCCACTTGAAATTGCCCCTCATTTCTTTCCCATTTTTAGTGTTAAATAAGAAAGTTCAAGTGCTTAATCTTGCTTATTGGCTTAACCTGTGAGCTTCTTTGTTCAAATCTTGCTTAATCATGTCCACATAACTTATTTAGATCAGAATCACCCATAGTGGGTCCCACTTAAGCTCATTTGAGCTTATTTCCTTCTTTGGTCAACTAAAGTCAACTATGGTGCTAATAAGCATCCACAGTGCTTATTTTTAAGTTATAAAAAAAATTTGTTTTTACAAAAGTTGTGTGTTTTTAGTTGTAAATTAGTTTTCAAAAAGAAAAATCAAGAAAAACCAATTTAAAAATAAGTGATAGTTTTTATTTAATGTAATTTAAATTTTAATTTTCATTTTTAGATTTTTATTAAGTATTTGGCATTTTAATATTTTTATTAATTACCTTTCATATTAAAGTAATTTTAGTAATTTTCTCAGATTTTTATTTTGTCATTTAGTATTAATTAGAATTAATATTAGTTTTATTAATAATTAATTAATAATTAAGTATTAAATAGCATAATTAGTTTTTACAAAGTGAAACCTAGTTTTTATATTTTTTATAGCTTTTATATAATATAATATAATTTTAGGAATTTTTCTAGAATTTTTACTGTTCATTTTCTATTTTTAATAATTTAAATTAGTTTAATTAGGTAATAAATAAATAATTAATAATTAATTAATATAAAAATCACAAAAAGACAAAAATACATATTTTTAATTTTAAAACTTGTTTTTAGTTATTTTATAATTTTGGAAAGTTAATTTTCATTTTTCTAGTATTTAAATAATATTATATTGTATTTAAGTTATTTAAATATTAATAATTAGTATTAATTAGTATTTAATTAATATTAAATAATCAGATAGTGTAAAAATTATTTTTCTTTTTCTAAAAATTTTATTTTATCCTCAGGTTTGTAAAAAAGTCATTTTCACCCCCTGTGGGTTTTCAGATTTCAGTTTTCACGTTTTATTTTGTACGTTTACGTTATTTAAAACGTGAACGTACGCGTTTTAGGTTTTAAACGTTTCTGGTTTTTCTGATTTTCCAGTCTTGTTCATATAGCTTATTTGAGCTATTTCCTTGTATATTCCTTAGTATAATCAAATCCAATCCCCTTCCTGTCCAAATTCACCCGATCACAGACTCGTTTGATAACCATCCACACCTCGTCGGGACATAACGACCCGGGGAAACACTATATTCCACGGAGCCTTGAGCCTAAGGAGTTTGACTATATTGACCACATCCGTGGTTGACTTTAGTTGACTGCTTTTGCCTCAATCAAAATTTGGCACCGCTGCCGGGGAGTGGTGTAAGGATTTGCGTTAGTTGGGTCAAGTTAGTGCCATAGTTTTTTATTTAAAAAAAAAATCTTCTTTTTCCTCTTAATTGTTAATTCTGTTTCTTTTACCCTCTTATATTGTTTAATTTCTTCGCTATGTCTTCTTCTTATCTATATGGTTGTGAGTGGTGTGGGGGTTCTCATAATGGTGGAAATTGTCCCGGGTGTAGCATGGTAGAATCGGGAAACGGGTTTATCTTTGACCAAAATCCCTATTCTTACCATGAAACAACCGACTTTTCCCACCAGCCCCCACAACATGAGATGGAGACATACTCGTGTGAGTCTTATGGAGGTGGTCCTCACCAAGGCTTTGATTGTCAAACAGGGAACACGCTTGTCTGTGAGCAGGTTCCATGTAACAATCAAAATTTTGGTTATGACCAACATCCATATGATTTACTGAGTCAGTCGCAGCAGTTTTACTGTTGTGAATTATGTGAAGGTCCTCACTATAGCTCTGATTGCCAAACTAGGAACCGACTTGTCTATGAGCATACTCCTTATGATAATCATGACACATCCGGTTTTGACCAACCTTCACAATACACAACCCCTCAACCACTTCTTCAGAGCGAGTTAACTAGAGCTGAATTGATTACTAAAATGATTATTGCTCAAAATCAAGTCAACATGAACTTTCAAACTGAAATAGACTGTCTTAAGGAGCTGATTCTTAAAAAACAAAATCCTCCTCTTAACTCGTTTTATCATGAGGAAAGTGATGAGGATGATACAGAGACTACAATGGACGATGTAACAATTCACATTTTCAGGTTCACTTCTATTCCCGAAAATTTTACTATTCACTTTTACTATTCATTTTCCCGAAATTTGATTTTTTTTTCATGGCCTCGAGTGATAAATCATTTCCATAGCAAATTAAAAGTTTGACACTCATCAGTTCATTTTTGTGAAAGTTATTAAGGAATTACACGTTTTAGGGTAAAACGTCATTCAAAAATTCTACGCACAACGAAACTCGACCGCGTTAATTTACCCCGCATCAGAAAAATGTTTAGTACTCTCCTGATTAATTAGAGAATTAATCATGACTAAGAAAAATATGACCAAATAAACCTCGGCCGTGAGAAACAGGAATTCTCGTCTTTAAGCACTTTTACTTAGCCGTAACCTTAGCCTATACCTGCACCGTGTTTATAAAACAATTTGAGTTTTCACATTTTTGGAATAAGTCAACATATTTTTCCCTCCTCCTTTGACCAAAAATCATTCCTTGATTTTTGGGCTTACGGTTTTAAGTTTAAAGACATTAAATACCAACCGACACTAGACTGAGCCCAGCCTAGACATTATAAGCCATTTTAAGTCATTAGTATCCTATTAGAAAAGTTACATTTTACTTTTCTCAATTTTACGCAACTTTCGTACGTTTTATGTATTACGCGTTTTAGAACCGTGTTTCCAGTTTTAGCAGGGTTTTAGCACCCCAATAGAACCTACCACTCATTTTATTTTTTATTATGGAGTATATTGACAAGTTTAGTTATTCTTTCAAGTTTCATATTTTTAGGATACCCGGTTTTACGTTTCGTGACTTAACAACTTACGGAGTCAAAACTAGTCACATAAGTAGGATAATATCAACCAAGACCAAGTCATCCGTCCTATCCCTTTTGTGAAATGCCTCTAGGGGGTGGGGGGGGGGGAATCAGCCCATGTATTTTGATCTCATGCTTCTAACCTTATGATGATTACATGTGTTCAACTTGCTAAGAAAGTTTCCTAAAAATATCCTAAGTCTTGCACCTCCTTAAGGCACCTTCCTAGGCACCTTCCTAACCTCCTCTTCATAGTATAAATACAAGCTCATTCCTTCCTTTCTTCATAATAAAAATGCCACACATAAATCCCTAGCACCATGATCCTTTGATCTTCAAACTACAAGTTACATTACAAAGTTCAATGTCTTAATATTCTCTACCTAGTTCTTAAGTTTGTTTGGTGATTCCACGGTTGAATTAGGAGCTACACAAGGTGATTAGGGGCTGAAGTTAAATGGTTTTCACAAGGTCTATATCAAGGCTAGCAAGGGTTTCAAGAGTTGTGGTGAAGGGTTTGCAAGCATAGGTTTAGTGTCCTAGTTTCATACTTGACTTCCTTTCTTTAGAAAGCCAAAAGTTGTAAGCAAACCCTATTATACTTTCTTGCTCAATATCATTTTCATGCTTATTATGTTTCTTTCATGCTATATATTGTCTTGTTATTATGTTCATGATATATAAAAATTGGTAAAACAAGTTATGTATATATATGTTAACTTATGATATTTAAACAAGTAAACTAGTAACTTTCTTGGAGAACCACGACCAAAATAGTATAACTATGATATTTGACACTTACCTACTGTTAGAGAGGACTTAACAAGGAAAACATAGCAATTTGAATCACCCAAAACGAGTACCCGAGTCAAAAGTTATGACCATTTGAAATTACCAAAACTTTACGGCAAAACTGCCAAATACTTTCTGTGACAGAACATAAAACACGCAAAAAGAGGCCCTTCTGGTCCGTTTCATGAAAAAGTTAAAGCACAAAAGTTTTCCGGAATCACGTTTTCTTCAAAAACTCAGGTGCACGTCTCCAGAAAACCAATAACGAATGAGATTTTCTTCAGTTTCTTAACAGGTTTTTTATATATACCAAAGTCACTATATAATAGTTATGTTTTACTAAGACCAAGAGGTCTAATGACCTAAAGCCAAGACCACAACCATGGCTAAAACCAAGGTTGAGTCTCAAGACCATGGTAACATCACCAAGGTCACGGCTAAAGACCATGTAACATTTCGAATCAAAAACTTATATATATATTATCAAATACTACAATAGTAGGGAGCCTCATGTGAGGAGTTCATTAAGTAAACCGTCGAGATGAGTTGTGGATGTACGAATTAAAGTGTCCTGGCTCCTCGAACGTTTACTCCATGACTTCTGAATTATGTCGGCTCGAACGGTAGTAAGAGATATACAAACTATACATGTTTCATAGACCACTTATATTCAAAGACTTACACTATATACTAAGTACTACATCATGAACTATATGCAAGACATATATAGGCAATTCTTCGTATTCTTAGACGTTACTCCAAACCTAAGACACGACATCATATTCTAGGTTGCGCGTAGAGACTTCCTGGCGTAATCCATCTATCCCGTTATACGTTTCGATATCATTAGTTCAAGGTGAGTCATAGCCCCTACTCTTTTCATACTTGTTTTAACTCTTTGGGGGAGATACATGCTCAACTACTTGCTTACTTGTACAAATATTCAAAGCATTTATACTTGATTGTTTTATACTTGATTGTCTTATACTTGATTGCATTATACTTGATTTCATACACACATGACTGTGTTATACTTAATTGCGTTATTCTATTTAGTGGCTAGTAGTTATACTTTGGGAAATGGCACCCAGTAATCTTTTATACTTTGGGAAATGGCACCCAGTAATCTTTTATCTTTGGGAATTGGCTCCTAGTTGTCTTTGGGAATTGGCTCCCAGTTGTCTTTGGGAATTGGCTCCCAAGTGAGGTCTTCGGAGATGAAGTAGAGACTCACTACTAATTGCTTAATTGTTTTGATGAACTTATACATTTCTTATTCATATTATATATTTAGCAGTGGGTTGTGAACACACAGGTTACAAGTCTCTTATGGCGGGACTTGCAACTGAGTGGATTCACGATGCCTTTGCTGTGTGATCATTTTTATAGGCTTTATTTGTTAGACAAACTCTATGAACTCACCAACCATTGTGTTGACACTTTAGCATGTTTATCTCAGGTTAGTAAGGCGATAGCTAGTGCGTGGAACATAGAGTCAAGCTGCATATTCTGAAGACTTACGCTTTTAACATTTACCTTTCAAAACATTTTGTATACATTTATGTATCATACTTTGGAATCTCATGTTTTTAACTTTGAATTCATTAATCGAATGGCAAATTTTCAAAACGTCTCATTTAGAGTTCGTTTTCTATAACTTGTACTTTGTATTATGAAGTAGCACCCCAAGTGACACAGTCTTCCGCTGCGGTATTTTGGGGGTGTTACAGATTGGTACCAGAGCCTTGGTTATAGAGAACTAGGTTGCATTTAGTGCCTAGACTATAACTGCTATATACGTTAAGACTCTCCTCTTCATTTGCCTTACACACACTTCATACGCATACGCTTTTTGGTAGTTGTTGGTTTAGTTCCACGCTGTTAGATGATATGACTTTAGTATTATAAGGAACCCCAGAGATTAGTTGAGTCATTAAAAACATGGAGCTCAGTAATAACTAATTATTTAACTTGATCTTGTGACAGTTCTTGTTTGATGAGACACAAGATTTGAGTTAAATAATATTATTGCTTAGCTTTAGGGATTTGATGACTTGATTATCTTACTATCTGCCTCAGAAGGCGGATTTTGTGTCGGAAATTCTTAAGTAGGATGATTTAGAATCTCCTTATTTAAATGGATTGGGACGCCTCTTCATTTAAATAAAGAAATTGTAAATCACCGAACCATAAGTTTATGATCCCTTACTTACATAAATTTGGACTCTTCTTTATGTAAGTAATGAGTTATAAATAAGTGGGCTTAATTGTATCCGATACGACTCCTTAACCAGAACCTTAGACGAATCAGAGTAAACACCACTATATTAGAGATCCCGAATTCTCTTAGACACACCGTAAGTAGTTAACATCAACTGAACTTCGGGATGAAGTTCTCCTTAAGGGGTAGAGACTGTAACAATTCACATTTCAGGTTAACTTTTATTCCCGAAAATTTTACTATTCATTTTTACTATTCACTTTTACTATTCATTTCCCCGAAATTTTCCCGAAATTTGATTTTTGTTTCATGGCCTCGAGTGATAAATCATTTCCATAGCAAATTAAAAGTTTGACACTCATCAGATCATTTTCGTGAAAGTTATTAAGGAATTACACGTTTTAGGGTAAAACGTCATTCAAAAATTCTACGCACAACGAAACTCGACCGCGTTAATTTACCCCGCATCAGAAAAATGTTTAGTACTCTCATGATTAATTAGAGAATTAATCATGACTAAGAAAAATATGACCAAATAAACCTCGGCCGTGAGAAACATGAATTCTCGTCTTTAAGCACTTTTACTTAGCTGTAACCTTAGCCTATACCTGCACCGTGTTTCTAAGACAATTTGAGTTTTCACATTTTTGGAATAAGTCAACATATTTTTCCCTCCTCCTTTGACCAAAAATCATTCCTTGATTTTATAAATCATTCCTTGATTTTTGGGCTTACGGTTTTAAGTTTAAAGACATTAAATACCAACCGACACTAGACTGAACCCAGCCTAGACATTATAAGCCATTTTAAGTCATTAGTATCCTATTAGAAAAGTTACATTTTACTTTTCTCAATTTTATGCAACTTTCGTACGTTTTACGTATTACGCGTTTTAGAACCGTGTTTCCAGTTTTAGCAGGGTTTTAGCACCCCAATAGAACCTACCACTCATTTTATATTTTATTATGGAGTATATTGACAAGTTTAGTCATTCTTTCAAGTTTCATATTTTTAGGATACCCGGTTTTACGTTTCGTGACTTAACAACTTACAGTTAGCAATTTACGGAGTCAAAACTAGTCACATAAGTAGGATAATATCAACCAAGACCAAGTCATCCTTCCTATCCCCTTTGTGAACCACCTCTAGGGGGGGGGGGGAATCAGCCCATGTGTCTTGATCTCATGCTTCTAACCTTAAGATGATTACATGTGTTCAACTTGCTAAGAAAGTTTCCTAAAAATATCCTAAGTCTTGCACCTCCTTAAGGCACCTTCCTAGGCACCTTCCTAACCTCCTCTTCATAGTATAAATACAAGCTCATTCCTTCCTTTCTTCATAATAAAAACGCCACACATAAATCCCTAGCACCATGATCCTTTGATCTTCAAACTGCAAGTTGCACTACAAAGTTCAAGGTCTTTGTATTCTCTACCTAGTTCTTAAGTTTGTTTGGTGATTCCATGGTTGAATTAGGAGCTACACAAGGTGATTAGGGGCTGAAGTTAAATGGTTTTCACAAGGTCTATATCAAGGCTAGCAAGGGTTTCAAGAGTTGTGGTGAAGGGTTTGCAAGCATAGGTTTAGTGTCCTAGTTTCATACTTGACTTCCTTTCTTTAGAAATTCAAAAGTTGTAAGCAAACCCTATTATACTTTCTTGCTCAATATCATTTTCATGCTTATTATGTTTCTTTCACGCTATATATTGTCTTTTTATTATGTTCATGATATATAAAAATTGGTAAAACAAGTTATGTATATATATGTTAACTTATGATATTTAAACAAGTAAACTAGTAACTTTCTTGGAGAACCACGACCAAAATAGTATAACTATGATATTTGAAACTTACCTACTGTTAGAGAGGACTTAACAAGGAAAACATAGCAATTTGAATCACCCAAAACGAGTACCCGAGTCAAAAGTTATGACCATTTGAAATTACCAAAACTTTACGGCAAAACTGCCAAATACTTTCTGTGACAGAACATAAAACACGCAAAAAGAGGCCCTTTTGGTCCGTTTCATGAAAAAGTTAAAGCGTGAAAGTTGTCCGGAATCACGTTTTCTTCAAAAACTCAGGAGCACGTCTCCAGAAAACCAATAACGAATGAGATTTTCTTCAGTTTCTTAACAGCTATTTTATATATACCAAAGTCACTATATAATAGTTATGTTTTACTAAGACCAAGAGGTCTAATGACCTAAAGCCAAGACCAAAACCATGGCTTCAAGACCATGGTAACATGACCAAGGTCATGGCAAAGCCACGGCTAAAGACCATGTAACATTTCGAATCAAAAACTTATATTTATATTATCAAATACTACAATAGTAGGGAGCCTCATGTGAGGAGTTCATTAAGTAAACCGTCGAGATGAGTTGTGGATTTACGAATTAAAGTGTCCTAGCTCCTCAAACGTTTACTCCATGACTTCTGAATTATGTCGGCTCGAACGGTAGTAAGAGATATACAAACTATACATGTTTCATAGACCACGTATATTCAAAGACTTACACTATATACTAAGTACTACATCATAAACTATATGCAAGACATATATAGGCAATTCTTCGTATTCTTAGACGTTACTCCAAACCTAAGACACGACATCATATTCTAGGTTGCACGTAGAGACTTCCTGGCTTAATCCATCTATCCCGTTATACGTTTTGATATCATTAGTTCAAGGTGAGTCATAGCCCCTACTCTTTTCATACTTGTTTTAACTCTTTGGGGGAGATACATGCTCAACTACTTGCTTACTTGTACAAATATTCAAAGCATTTATACTTGATTGTTTTATACTTGATTGTCTTATACTTGATTGCATTATACTTGATTTCATACACACATGACTGTGTTATACTTAATTGCGTTATTCTATTTAGTGGCTAGTAGTTATACTTTGGGAAATGGTCCCCAGTAATCTTTTATACTTTGGGAAATGGCACCCAGTAATCTTTTGTCTTTGGGAATTGGCTCCCAGTTGTCTTTGGGAATTGGCTCCCAAGTGAGGTCTTCGGAGATGAAATAGAGACTCACTACTAATTGCTTAATTGTTTTGATAAAGTTATACATGTCTTATTCATACTATATATTTAGCAATGGGTTGTGAACACACAGGTTACAAGTCTCTTATGGCGGGACTTGCAACTGAGTGGATTCACGATGCCTTTGCTGTGTGATCATTTTTATAGGCTTTATTTGTTAGACAAACTCTATGAACTCACCAACCATTGTGTTGACACTTTAGCATGTTTATCTCAGGTTAGTAAGGCGATAGCTAGTGCGTGGAACATAGAGTCAAGCTGCATATTCTGAAGACTTACGCTTTTATCATTTACCATTCAAAACATTTTGTATACATTTATGTATCATACTTTGGAATCTCATGTTTGTAACTTTGAATTCATTAATCGAATGGTAAATTTTCAAAACGTCTCATTTAGAGTTCGTTTTTTATAACTTGTACTTTGTATTATGAAGTAGCACCCCAAGTGACACAGTCTTCCGCTGCGGTATTTTGGGGGTGTTACAGACGAGGTGCATAATTCTAGCCCACAAAGTACCGCACATGTCCCATCTCCGCCACTAGCATACACACCATCCTTACCTAGACTTGATGTTTCGGGAGACCAAAATTTGGATATCGACTTACCTTTTGGAGAGCATTTAGATACCCTCTCAATGGGGGATAGGGAAATTGACTTTAATCCTAGTGATATACAAAGTTTACCTGCCAATGACCCTGTCCCAATCCCAAGGATGTCTGATGAACCTTTAGGTAATTCTGATTTGATCTCTAGGTCTTTTGATGTGACTATATCAAACCCTCTGTTTGACTTTGATGATAGCTTCACCTTAAGATTTGATAACAAATTTTTTGATGATGAGTTTGAGGATTTGAGTAGCTTGGACCACTCTAAGTCAAAACCATTAATTGATGAGTCCACTATACTAGTCACACCACTTCCTGATTCTAAGCAAATTTTCTTAAGGGAAGTGGAAAGATTTGATCCTTTTTTCTCCCTGACACAGTCGAGTGATGTGATGCGGGTAATGGATAAACCTTTTGATAGATTTACCCATACACCATTACCCCGTCAGGTAGCGTACTCACCTAAGGAGGTGTTGTATCGCTTTTTCCATCCTAACTTATCACTAAGTGATGGATGTGACCATGACCTTAGAAGTAAGTAACCATTGAGTCACGCTAGAGACTCGAACAAAAACAAGCGCTTCTCGGGAGGCAACCCGTGTTATCTTAAAATGGAATAAGTAGTTTATCTACACTTAGGTTTATTTTGCGTAACTTAGGTTATTAGTATTAGTAATGAATAAGTTTGGGGGTGTCTTGTTTTCTTTGTTGCTTCGTGGCTTTTATTTTTGCTCACAGGATACCTTTTGATCGAGAAAATTTTCATGATTGTTGCTGTTGCTTTTCATCATCACTCATTCAGTCTCCGATCGATCTGCATGTTTATATCAGGGGATTCCTCAGTTCTGATCATTTATGTCTTATGTTTTTCCTTAAAGCATGCATTTTTTATGACTAATATATGGCTTAGGAGTTGCATTAGATACCCTTTTTACACTTGGAATTTTAGCATTGGTCTTTTATGTTCTAAGTGTAGGGGTGGCACCCGAACACTTTTGAACATTGAGGCCAATGTTCGGTTCTAAGTGTAGGGGGGTTTATATCAAAATGATCATACTTATGCCTACTTGTTTGTCCTCATGCAACCCCATTTTGACCTTTTTTTTTTTTTTTTTTTTTTTTTTTTTCGTCATTGCATTATTATTGTCTTTTGTTCTTAAAAAAAAAAAAAAAAAAAAAAGTTTTTACCGTGCCTGATTGACTAGTCCCTTAAGCTAGAACAAAGGAGATCTTGACTCTGCCAGGGTGTTGATCTGGCTGCTTCCTTAACTTTTTAGACTAAATTCTTAATGAATTGTGCAAATGAAAATGCTAAGCATAGATTAGTTGGTTCTCTTTAGAGCTTATATAAGTAATATGTGGCTTTTTCTCCCAGTAGCTCCTAATTGGATCTAAATACGTGCTGTTTTCAAACTTTTGACCATTAAAAGTTTTCGTTATATAAACAAGTTTTTATGCAAGGGTAATATAGAGTACTAGTTCAAATTTTTATTTAAATTTTGGAACAAGCAACTTCCCTAAAAATTGAATAATATTGCTAAATGAAGTGATGTAAAATTACTCAATGATGCAAAATTTTGAGCTTATTATGAAAAGAAAAAATGAAGAGAAAAAAAAATGATGAAAAAGAAAAAATGATGATAAAAAAAAGAATAAAAAGAAAAGAAAAAATTGAAGAAAAAAATGAGAAAATTGAAATGAAAAATATGTGTTGAATAAATTAGAATAAATAAATTAAGTTGCTTGTTCTCAAATTTAAATAGAAAGTTGAGTTAGTATTCGTTGATTTTGTGTAGAGATTAAACGGGAATTTATAGATTGTTGATTTCGAAAGACCCCGAAAGCTCCGATACTATTCTCAAGGGTGTAAAAACCTTGCCTTCTAAGCTTTTGCTAAAAGGATAAGCTGAGAAGAAAATCGTCACATGGAGTGATCTCATCTTTGCGTCTTTAATCTATAGATAATCGTTTGTTGTTATCTATTTAAGTTTTGATTTTAATGTGTCGGGGATATTAAAAATCTTTGAATCGAAATCCCGCCAATTCCGGTACTATTCTCTGTGAGGTGTCAAAAGCCTGGTCACCTAAAACCAACTGGTTTGGGATGTGCCGAGAAGAAAGCCGCTACATGGAAAAGACTCTTTTTGATTCTTAAATTTCTGAGGTTCCCGGTGAGTTAGAATTGGGCTTAAATAAATGACAACCATAATGAGCTCTGATTATTGGTGGTCAAACTTTTGAAAATAAGCACACGCCTAAACTTTATAAATTGCGGGAGTAAAAAGTTAGGATTGTCTTACACAGATTATTAATATAAGTAGTGTTAGCATTTTACAAAAACATTTGCGCAAGAGTTTTTGAACTTAGTTTGGGGGTAGTAAAAAGAGGATGATGATTGTTATCTCATGGAGGCACCCAGTTTGCGTGCTTCCCATTCTTAAGCTTTATATATATATATATATATATATATATATATATATATATATATATATATATATATATATATATATATATATATATATATATATATATATATATTGTGAAAATAAAGTCAAGAATGGCGGGTCACCAGAAAAAGTATATATTTAGATATATGTATAAATACGGGTCAAAATGGGGCGTTATCGACTTTAATGGTTTTTATTTGTATCCCCTAAATGATTATTTATATATTCTTGTTTGATGTGATACATTATTCATTTAGGGGATGAAAATCGTTTTTGACCTAACGTGTATAATAATCGTTGCGTGAGGGCACGCAATAGCCTAAGTGTAGGGGGATGATAAATGTGTAATTATTCATATTTTTAGTGCTAATATACCCTCATTTTCGGCTAAATAAATATCAAAAATGTGTATTATAAGTGCATATATCGTTTAAATGTGTTATTTATTATTGTAGGTACGAGACATGAATATTTGAGCAAAAGTACGAGATTTTGGTCGATTATTAAAGATTGTTGAAGTATGAAGAAAAGCCCGAAGATTAAACCAATGAACAAGTCCAAATTTCGGACCAAGAAATAGTCCAAACTGATGCCAACAACTTTGGTCCAAAAATTGTTTCTCAATTTTCACTACAACAGTCAACAGTTATAACTTTTGACACCATGTATCAAGCCAAGACCATGTGCTACTACTTTATGTCACCAATATTTGCTCGCCACGTGTTAGTCTTGGAGGAAAAGATATCATCTAGGGTATTGATCATTATAAAAAGAAAGGAATGTTGGATGTAAAAGTGGGGGCGCTGGTTCACACAGTTAGTGTGTGTCCAGTCGTCATTTAGTACATGCAATTTATAATTCATTTCTTTATTTGTGAATCAAATTTATGAATCTTTGTTTCATTAAATAGTTTAATTATTCATTTTAATTTTCAGTTTAGCACGTGTCCATCAAACTTAAATTCATTTGTTTCAATCTTTGTTGTTTTCCATCTAAATAATTAACTATTAAATGTAATGTTTTGTTTCCTACGTCAAGTTGTTTCTCTAATTTTATAGGCTTTGTTAAACCCTCTTTAAGTTAAATCTTGTATAACTAGTTTTATCTTAATAGTTTCATTTAAAGTCTTGTTGCAAAAGTAAGTGTCTACTGGGTTTACTGGTACAAATGATGGAAGATGTCGACTTATTATTTATGGGTTAAAATGTTGGAGCTTTTAAAGCTTATGGTGGAATGGGTCTCATCTCGCCGTCTTCATGTTTTCATCTCATTTGGTTATCTCTATCCTTTTTATCTCTTTATATTTTTAATATTTTAATTATTATTGTCATGTTTTTTAGTTTAACGATTAGTTTAGTTTTATTTTGCATTATAGAGTAGATTTCTATATGCTTGTTAAGTGAGTTATGAATTGAGAATTAAGCGTGAAAATTTAGAAATTGTCAATTAATAATCTTTGGTTACTTGGATTAATTTTTTGTTGTTTTTACGGGCAAAAGCCATTAGGGTAATTAATTAAATCTAGTAATTTTACCAAGATAAAGAATTGGATAGTTTCTTTTAACGGGTATTAATTCATCAGTTTAATCTATAATTCACACTTAATGATCTTTTCGCCTCACTTGACAAGCATATACTTTATTATTATATTTTTATATCGCTTTATTATTGTTTTGCTTGTAGTTTTTCTTTTATTAATTAATTTAGCTTTTAAAAAATCATTTAAAAACCAAAAAGCCTTTTATGACTACTAAGCATCAAATAAAAACTTGACTGACGTATTTCAATTCACCACTCCTTTGAAACGACACTCGGGAGATCAATACTTGCCAAGATACTTTAGTATTAAGGTTCGTATAGTCTTTCCATTTATATAAATTATTTTTGAATGGAAAACGAGCTCAATCAGCAGTGCTGTTAGCACAAAAGGAAAAGGTAGGGTTTCAGTTGAATGCAGAGGAACATGATTTTATGGCTCTTATGGATGACATGGAAGACAGTGAGGATATCGATGCGAACTGCATATTCATGGCAAATCATCAAGAAGCTAAGTATGACACGGATTCCGATACACTTCCTGTTTATGACACCAGTACACCATCTGAGGTATCTAACTTCAACACATGTCATAATAATGATATATTTGATATTTCTCCTCATGAGGAACAACATTCTGAGAAGCTAGCACCCACTTATGATACATATCTGGATACACCAAGTAGTAGCAACACTCCTTCAGCAACTCCAGATATGAACTATAATGGAGGCTTTGTTTCACAGCATGCTGAGAATGATGAGGAAACACGTGCTTTATTTGAATCATTATTGAACAATTGTGGTATTGAGATTGAGAAAGTTAAAAAGGTCAATCGCGAAGTTAAGGCCGCGAATGAGAAATTGACCACTGAGCTTGAGAGATACAAGGAAAATTCAAAAAGTTTTCAAATTCACAAAGAACGCGAGTAAGAACTTGAAATTGGTTATAAGAAGTTACTTGTTAAAGATAAGGAATGGAAAAACAAATTTGATACTCTTGAAATAAGTTCAACAAAAACCATTAACTCTTTAAAACAAGAAATTTCTGAGTTAACAAACCAACTTTCAAAACAAAAATCAGCTTATACCAATCTTGAAAAAGAACGGGATCAGTTGAAAAAGAACTTTGCAAAGAAAGAAGATAAACTTTTGGGTGAAATCATAGAGTCTGAACACAAGATTGCACATCTAGAAGAATTAGTGGTTAAGTCGGGTCAGTTAAGTCAAACAATGAAAATGATTTCAAATCAAACTAATCTGATTTACCATACGAAACACAAAATGGCTCTTGGTAACAACAATCCTTGTAATCTCAAGAAAGCTCAGGAAGAACAAAATGTTTTGTATAACGGTAATGTTATTTACACCAAACATGATCCTTCCATCGTTCGGGATTCAGTGCAAACGATGGAACTTGTCGAAGAGAGCATTACTAAAATGAAACAAAAGGATTTGAAACCGATTGATTACAACAAATTGAACAAACTTTCTGGAATTACTTTTGTTCCACAAAAAGAACCATCAGTGTTTCCAATAAAACGACCATTCTCAAAAATAGTTTCAAAAAAGGTAGTTGCTTCCAAATCGCTTTCAAACATGGAACAGATGTCCTCAAACAACACTTTTAACACAAGTGCTGCAAGGGGATATCTTGACGATCTTAAAACCAGACTTGGGCAACTTAAAACGACTTTAGAGTCTAAAACGAGACTAAATGAGATCAACTGGAATTCCACGGTTCATTTACAGCTTAAAAAAATTCTTGAAAGTGAATTTGCTCCTTAAATTAATAAAATCCATGCTCGAGTAATTCATTTTGAACAAGCATTTTTGAAAGAAACAGCTGACTTCGTCAAGGATCATAAATCCCTGATAAAGAAGGCTAATGAATCTTTTGAGCAAATCAATGTTTTGGAAAACTTAAATGATTCTCTCTTCGAAGCAGTTCTGTCTACTGATATTATGTCCATCATTTTACAAACATATTATGTTCAAGACGATGAAAGACTGAGAGCTGAGACCTCCGAAATTGTTTCAAAATATGAAAATGGTCTTATAAAGCTTGAAAAAAAAATGTGTCATATTTTAAACAACTTGATCGAAAAAGAGAAGAATGGAAATATGACAAACTGTCGTATGAGCGTGCCTTCAAGAACATGAAAGAGCAAAATGATCTTTTGAGGGTTCAACTTGAAAATCAAAAAAGGAAGGGTGAGGAAACTAAGTTTGCAAAACCATCGACTTCGGAGAAACCAAATGTTTCAAACACGGTTCAAAAACCAAAAATGTCAATTTCACGGTTTGCTCCAAAAGTCGATGACAAAAAGGATTTGACAAAACCAGTCACTCCAATACCCTTGCCCAAGCAAAGTGATAATGAAAAGATTGTTGATAAAGGAAAAGCGGTTGTCAAAACATCAAAAGTGATAGCACCTGGCCTTTTTAGGATTAGTCCTACTAATGCGTATGCCTCCACATCTAAGACAAATGAGGCCAAAAAGGATAATTCTAAAGAGTCTAGTGATGCTAAAAAGGACAACAATATAAATCCTAATGCGTGTGCTTTAACTTCTACAGGATTAGACAGCACTTCTAGGAGCAGCAGACTAAAGCCTAGGAGCAATACAAGGAACAATAGAGTCTCACCTGCCTCTAAGAGTAGTTGCAAGAATAAAGTTGAAGAAGTAGAAGAACACCCTAGGAATTTATCGCTTTGTAATAAGAGATATATTTCATCTTAATGTAATGTCGAGAGTACTGGTTCTAATGAATGTAATGACTCTGTTTGTTTGATATGCAAGAAATGTTTAATTAATTATGTTCATGATGAATGTGTTTCTAAGAATGTGAATGTTACGCCTGAACAGAAGAACGTTCCAAAAGGAACTAGTGCTAGATCTAGATCTATTGAAAGATTAGTTGCACGCTTTAGGTCTACCACTAGTAGCCGAATGCCTAGGAACTATCTTAAGTATTGTGTATGGAAACTAACGGGTAGAGAATTCATTCTTCAGGATGGAAAATTGAAAGTTGTTCAAATTGAACATATAGAAACATTCTATGAGTGTGATATGGATTTTACCCCTAACCCAATGGAACCAAATTCAAAAAGGTTTCCAAATACAAAATCTTCTGTTCTTCGCAGGTTATCAAAATATGTCTTTGGATCGTCGACTCGGGTTGCTCCAAGCACATGACCGGAAACTTAAAGCTGCTGATCAATTTCGTTTGGAAATTCATGGGAACTATACGCTTTGGAAATGATCATGTAGCAGCTATTCTGGGATTTGGAGACCTTCAGTTTGGGAATTTTTTGATCACTCGAGTTTACTACATCGAAGGGTTGAGACACAATTTGTTTTCAGTTGGGCAGTTTTGTGATGCAGATTTAGAAGTTGCATTCAGGAGAAACACGGTTTTTATTAGAAATTTGGTTGGTGATGATCTCTTAACAGGTAATCATGGCACAAACTTGTATGCTATGGACGTCAACCAAATGGCTTCTACATCACCAATTTTTCTTATGACAAGGGCAACCGAAACTAAGTCCTGGTTGTGGCATAGAAGATTATCCCATCTCAATTTTGACACCATCAACAAGTTAGCCAAAGACAACATCGTCACCGGACTTCCTAAGTTCAAATACACCAACGATCACCTATGTCCATCATGCGAATAAGGAAAAAGTAAAAGAGCATCATATAAACCCAAACCGTACCTAGTTTGGAAGCAAGGTTACATATGTTGCACATGGACTTATGTGGCCCAATGAGAGTTGAAAGCATTAATGGGAAGAAGTATATTCTCGTTATTGTTGATGATTATTCAAGATATACTTGGGTAAAGTTTTTGAGATCAAAAGACGAAGCACCAGGCATCATCATCACCTTTCTGAAGCGTATTCAAGTTCTACTTCAAGCTCCAGTAAGGATTGTAAGAACAGACAATGGCACAGAATTCACTAATCAGGAGTTAAGAACCTACTTTGAAGATGTGGGAATCACTCACCAAACATCAGTTGTTAGAACTCCACAGCAGAATGGGGTAGTTGAAAGAGGAAATCGAACACTTGTGGAAGCTGCTCGCACAATGCTGATATATTCTAGTGCACCACTATTCTTATGGGCTGATGCTGTAGCCACTGCTTGTTTTACTCAAAACCGATCCCTAATCCATCCAAGATTCAATAAAACCCCATATGAGCTCGTGAACAACCGGAAACCTGACGTCTCTTACCTTCATGTGTTTGGTGCTTTGTGCTATCCGACGAACGACAGAGAAGATCTAGGAAAGTTGAAAGCTAAGGATGATATTGGAATCTTCATTGGATATTCAGAAAACTCGAGGGCATTCAGGGTGTATAATAGAACCCACGCTTAATCCAATGGAGACGATGAATGTGAAGTTTGACGAGATTTCACAAATGGCTTCTGAGAGACTCGCTCTAGAACCCACGCTTAATCCAATGGCTTCTAATCAAACCAGATTAGGACCCGCACCAAACCCGCAGACTTCTGGACACATCAGTTCAGGACTCGTGCCTCAAGGAGCTCATTCAACAAACACGGAAAAACCTTCAGAACAAGAACTGGAAAATTTCTTCGAGTTAGTGTTTGATGAATACTATGGTGGAACTTCGACAAATGCATCTCCACAACATTCCGCTGCACCCGCTCAAAACCATCAACCACCACCACCACAAGATGCATCTACAACAATCGAAGCTGAAGCACCAACTACCTCAACATCATCTACATCTACTCCAGTAACTCCAGTTATTGAAACTGTTCTACCAAGAGTTGATGAGCAAAATCAAAACACAAATTTTCAAGAAGAACCAACAAATAATTCAAACGATGTTGCGTTAGAAGAAGAAGAAGTATTTGAAAACCTATTTGCAATAGACTCTGATGAATCTTCTTCAAGGTTACAAGAACCATCTAACATACATATGTTTAACCCAAGGTAACCTTCTACACTCAAATGGACAAAAGACCGTCCAATTGAACACATTATTGGTGAACCTTCAAAGCAAGTTCAGACAAGCAGAAAACTTGCCACCGATCTCGAATTGTGCATTTACATTTGCTCAATCAGCCTCAAAGAACCAAAGAACATTCGGGAAGCAATGGCAGAAAACCCTTGGATTGAAGCGATGTAGGAGGAAATTCTTCAATACCAGTTACATGATAGTTGGGAACTTGTTGAACGACCACTTGATAAACGTATTCTTGATCTCAAGTGGTTGTGGAAGAACAAACTGGATGAGGAAATGATTGTAATTCGCAACAAAGCTCGTCTCGTGGCTAAAGGATATCCACAAGAAGAAGGGATAGATTTCGAAGAATCATTCACGCCTGTAGCTAGACTTGAAGCAGTCCGGATTTTCTTAGCTTATGCCGCTCACAAAAACATCACAGTTTATCAGATGGACATTAAGACAGCTTTCTTGAATGGAACTCTGAAAGAAGAAGTGTATGTGAGTCAGCCAGAGGGATTCGTCAACAAAGATCATCCAGACTACGTCTACAAGCTTAAGAAAGCCATTTATGGTTTAAAACAAGCTCCAAGAGCGTGGTATGACGAACTATCATCTTTATTGCTCAAAAACAATTTCACCAAAGGAACGGTTGATGACACCTTGTTTATCAAAAAATTCAAAGATGACATTTTGATCGTTCAAATTTACGTGGATGACATAATTTTTGGATCAACCAATCCTAACCATTCAAAACATTTTGAAAATCTCATGAAAAGCAAATTTGAAATGTCCATGATGGGGGAACTAAAATTCTTTCTTGGTTTACAAATACATCAATCCCCTCGTGGTATTTTTATCAATCAAGCTAAATATACAATAGAGATTTTGAAAAAACATGGAATGGAAAACTGTGATTCTGTTGGTACACCAATGGTCACTTCACCAAAAATAGGTGTTGATTTGTTTGGGAAACCCATCGATCCGAAGAAATATCGGAGCATGATCGGTTCTCTCATGTACCTAACTGCTAGTCGACCCGATATTCAATTTGCTGTTTGTTTATTAGCACGGTTTCAGGCAAAGCCAACCGAACTTCACCTCAAAGAGGTTAAACAGATCTTTCGGTACCTACGAAGAACCATTAACATGGAACTTTGGTATCCGAAGGATTCGGGGTTTAATCTAACAACATTTTCAGATGCAGACCATGCTGGTGATCAAGTTACAGCAAAGAGTATATCAGGTGGAGCACAATTTTTGGGTGAAAAGCTAGTAAGCTGGTCGTTAAAGAAAAACAGGATTGTACTGCACTATCAACTGCCAAAGCCGAGTATGTGTCTCTATCTGCGTGTTGTGCCCAAGTTCTTTGGATGCGGACACAGCTCACAGATTATGGCTTTACTTTTGACAGAATACCTATGTATTGTGACTCAAAAAGTTCCATAGCCATCTCGTGCAATCCCGTACAACATTCAAAGATGAAGCATATCAAAGTCCACAACCATTTCACCAAAGAACACGTGGAAGAGGGTATTGTTGAATTATTTTTCGTTAAGACTGAATACCAACTTGCCGATCTATTTACTAAAGCCCTTCCAAAAGAAAGGTTTGATGATTTAGTTTGACGAATTGGCATGCGAAGCCTAACTCCTGAGGAGCTAGAACGTCTTCTCGAATCTTCTTGAAAAATGTTTTCAAAATCGCTTCGCTGTAAATAGTTTTGAAAAAACAAAATACAAAATTTGAAAAACCAACAAAAACAAAATACAAAAATATAAAATTTTCAAAAAATACAAAAACAATATAAAATCAAAAAATCCAAAAATATTCTTCTCACGACATGTCTCTCGTATAAATCAATATTCTGTACATTTCTAGAAATGTCATTCAACAATGATACGGACATGTACAGATGCTTGAACGGGAGTTCTTTAAATTGTTTTTCTAAAACATGTCGTTTCTCAAAAGTTTCTTCACAATGGCTTTCGTATACTTCAGTACGAAACCCGGACCTGAATGATGACTTCTGATTATTTCAAATCAAGGACTCGTGTTTTTCAAGGATGAAATCTTTTTCAAAAAGTTCGAGTCTAAACAAACGAAAGAGACTTCAAATAAAAACTCGTTTTCAAACAGAATTCTTGAGCAGTTTTTCAAGATTGTTCAAAAGATTTCTCAAAATCTCTCAAAATTAGTGCTCAAGAAAACTCCCTCTAAACCCTTAATTGATTTTAAAATGAGCTATCATTAAGGGGGAGTACAAAAACAAAAATGTTCCGAATTCATGCAAAATGAAATCTGTCTATCTCTCCAAAAAGCTTTTTCTTAATCAGTTGATATAAAAAATATCACGATATGCTATTTTTGAGGGGGAGAAGACATGATTAAAATGTGATCAAAGATGTTTAAAGATTGTGACCGAATCTCAAAAGAGCTCCACTCAGAATGTACCAATGAATTGATGAAGCTTAAAATGTCAATAATCGAAAAGACTTGTCCTGGACGGGTAATAACTTCAAGCTAGTTTAACTAGTGATGTAAGCATGTCACGAATAGGACTTGTCTGAGTAGAATGTACCGTCTCGAGAGACTTTCTTTGGACTTGACCAGGACGGGTAATAACTTCAAGCTAGTCTAACTAGTGATGTAGGCGTGTTTCGAATCGGTCATGTTCACTGAAAGTGGATCAACTCAAAAAGTGAAAACTCCTCACGCATGTGTAAATTTCTTAAAAATCCATGAGCACATGTGAAGGGGGAGTCCTTCAAAAGTTGCAAAACTCTCAAAGTGGTAACAACAATGTATTTTATTATCATAAACACTTTGAGAGATTTTCAATAAAATGGTTTCATGGAAATTATAGGATAGTCATGGAGTTATAAGGTGACTAAGGTTAGGACAAACCGTCCTATGATCCACCAGAGCCGGAGGGATCTACCCAAGGACAAATCCAATAGATTAGAATTAGAAGTCCTTAGGATTGATTGAAAAAAGGATAAAATGAGAAAGGAGAAAGAAGGGGTTGAAGAATTAAAAAGAAAAGTTATGAAAAAGGGTGAAGAGAAATAGCCCTCCATATGTTCAACCTTAGGGCAGACACCGGGTTCAATTCGGATGCTACTGGTTGTTTCTAAGGTGACACCGGTATTGAAGATAAAGACGTCATGGACCCAGTGACGCACTGCACTTAACCTTCTAGCCACTCAAGTTCTCGTAAAAGAGCTTGTTTCATTCTCACAGGGAACCTGTATAATCTATCAATCTATCTCTTAGAGATGGTTGATATTGAAGCAGGAGACCTCTCCCTAATCTCCGCATAGGAAACCAAATGTGCACATATCGAGTCTAGAGCCCCGAGATTCATCAAAAGATCTTATAGGAGCACATGATATTTCTACACTGGTTGTCCAACCATAAGGATGCCAAATGTAAACTTAAGAGTCCTACGCAGATCTTAGCAATCTGCCAGAACATTTATGAGAGGATTCACTTTTGTGATTCTCAATGATTGAATGGAAATTCCTGCCAGGGTCAACATCTAACAGCCCTGACAGCAGGTCACTTTGGTAATTTTTATGGGTTACGCTTAGTGTTCGCGGTGGTTTCAAACAGTCAACAGTCGTGGAGTGATCCCCAGCGACTCACCCATTCATTGAGATACTTAGTAGGTCTCGTAAGCTCCCTCGGGAGTATCCGAAATGGGAACAGCCATAGTAAGGGTTAGAAGAAGTCTTCACACTATGCTGTTGACGATCCCTAATTCCTTATCTGTAAGTACCGGTTGTTTATTGCTAACTGTTTACCTGCAGCTATACATCATCTCCATGGCGATGGATTCCACATGCTCATACATACTTCATGAAGTCAAAGAAAGTTCTCACAAAGATCAAAGGATAGCAACAGTTAAAGAAAGATTCTACGCCAAAAAGAAGAATCTACAAAGTAAAGTGACAAAGATCAAAGAAAGAACAGGAACAACAAACGTATGTATGACAAAGACTAAAGACGTATGAGCATGTTGGACAGGCGCATAACCATCAAAGACAAAGAAGTGACGAAAGGCAGATGACATCATTGGATCACTTCAACAACAATGAAGCATGATGAACTGGAACTATGATTCTTCTAGTGATTCTTAAAGACGTCAAGAGCTATGAATGTTAAAGTTTAAAGACAAAGATGATGACGTCGCGCAACCTTCAATGACCAACACTTAGGGGGAGATTGTTAGGATCATATTTTATTTATAAAAAGTATCGGTCATTAATATTATGCAATAGGTTGCATTAGAGTATAATTATGATGAAGTTTTAATAATGTTTTCATGTTTTTATTAAGTCTAAGGGCTAGTTATGTAATATGGTCAAAGATATGTGAAGCCCTAGACTACAAGTATAAATACTCATGTAAGGCCTCATTTTGAGGTTGGTTCTCTTAGTAATAATATTGTCTCTTCATTTCACACACTAGAGTTCCCACCCACTCTCTCTCTACTTCCTTTCTCTCTCTAGATTTAGGCTTCATTCTTTAATGATTAAGGTTGTTCTATGGTCCTACAGATCCGATTTCTAGAAGCCTCTGACACCTTCTGACAAGGACAGAGAATGTATGCACGTATGGGACAAGTGGCAACTCCTTATTGGTATGAACACCTCACATATCATGATCCAAGGGCTGTGGCATGATCAAAGAAACACAATTTGATCCAAGGGAGGTGAGAAGCTGAGTAGAAGCACAGAATTCACAAGGATTTCCAGCATGGCATTAGACCCCAACACTCTTACCTCATCTATAAATAGGGTTGATTTTAGCTCATTTGGTGTGTAGATTTTAGGTAATGAAATGCTGCAGAAATGTTATTAGGATAATTGTAGTTATAAAGCTTTTGTAATTCCTTATTTCATATTGTAACTTTTACCTTCAATTAATAAAGTTTTTAGTTAATTTCTTTTCAATTCTGTTTTTATTAATCTACTTTTCATCCTAATTTAGTTTTCAAATAATTTCATAAGCTGTTTTGTATGAACTCTTTAGCTTCTCTTAGAAGCTAAATTTAGATTTAATACATTCAAATTTACATCAATAGTTTTCATTCTTTATAAAAACATAAAAAAATCAAAAAAATAATAAAAATATAAAAAATAACTTTCAAATCTCTTTTCAGCTTGCATACAAGCTTAATAGTAGTATAAAGTAGCTCATATCAGCTCAGTAGCTTTTGTGAATGCTTATTTGTAGTCTTAATCAGTTCTGAATTCAACAAGCTCAACAGTCAACAAAAGTCAAAGCTCCCTTGATTCCATTGATTCCTAGTGTTACTGACAAGTTGAGATAGAAACGGATGATCTCAGCCTATCTAAAGACAGGCTTGCATAGTGAATCCCCTCTATTTTGAACTGAGGGGAATTGAACTTTGTAAGTTTTGACTTTGAATTCCAAGTTCCTAGCAGTCCGTGTGGTAAATTTATGTTTGATCATTAGTTACTGTTTCATTAAGTGTAGTTTGAATAATCTGAGGTCTATTGAGTGATTTGGATTTTTGTAATGCTAGTTTAGTGTTAGTTGATAGTTTGATTCATTGAATTCTGTTTTCAATAGCATACTTGTGATTCTGAGTTTCTATTGTATTATAGTTGTTTTGATTGTTGATATAGCTTCTGTTAATGTTAATATAGCTAGATTGATCATTGATTTGGTGATTAGATGTTTGATGCTTCTTTTCATAGAGTAAACTGGTATGAATAGGGTGTTTGGCATAAGATGTCTTGCTAAGCTAGTGAAGTAGATTAGGAGATTTTATTGCATCAGTAGTCTGCTAGGGTAAAATTAGGCTTATTAGTAAAAAAATAAAAATAAAAAATAAGTAGGTTATAGTTATATTAGTCAAAGTTAGGAATCAATCTAGTTAACTGTGAGCATTATTAAAATCTGTTAGTGTAATAGTAGTAGTAGTTGCATAGAAGATCATAATAGCTTAATCTAGTTAAATATTAGCTTAATACTTCATTTAGGAGTAGATTTGATGGTATGAGTTTGAGTTTAGTCAAACTGAAAGAGCAAATAAAAAGTCAACTTTCTCAGCCTTGCTTCTCTACAGGCTGCTGATCTCAGGAAAATTTAGAGGTCAATTGAGTAGTATTTATAAGGATTTTTAGAACTTTAGAATCTTAGCTTCGTAGTATAGTTATTGCCCCTCTCACTTTCTGTATTTGAGCTTATTTGGATAGCTAATTGAGGCCTGCTAGTTTAGCCACTGGAACCTGATTGCTATTTGTAGTTTTGACCTGCATTTGTTCTATTTAGTTTATTCCTTGATCCTAATTGTGATTTCTGAGTTCCTGTGTTAGTGCATGATTGATTTACATTAGTACTACACTTCTGGCTTATTCTGTTTGGTTGCTGCTTAATCATTAGCTTATTGTGACTGCTTATTGATCACTGCTATTGTTTCTGAGCTTATTTTGGTTTAAATTGACTAAATCTGAGCTTGTATGAGTATTATTAGTGTGTTTCAGTTTCACACAGTTTTGGTACAAGTGCTTATTAATAAGCACTTGTATTAAGCTGTTTAGCACTGAATAAGCACTTTTTCAGCTTTTTTTCTTTTCAAAAATTTTCTCCAAGTTTCTTTTAACATTTTAGAATTTCTGTGAACTTTTCAGATTTTTCTGAATTGTTTTACTATTTTTCTTAGTTTTAATTCATTTTATAATACTTTTTAATAAATAAAAATCAAATAAAAATTAGATAAAGCCTTAAAAAATCCAAAAATATTTTAGGAACTTCTTTTATGATATTTTAGATTTTTCAAAATTAATTTTGTATTTTTCACTTTTATTTTTACAATTCTCTTATTTTTAATTCATTTAAAAATTACAAAAATAGAAATAAATTCATAGAAAATAAATAAAAAGTCAAAAAAATATTTTTCTTTTTCTGAAAATTCTTTTTAGTTGTTTAAGATTTTTAAAAAATTATTTTACATTTGTAGGATAAATTTTCATTAGAAGTTACGTTTTAAATCGTACGTTACGTTTTTAGAATCGCGTTTGAATTCCCGTTTTTAGTTTTTAATCATTTGTTCATATATAGCTTGTACCTTCTGCATAATTTGTGATTACTTTTCATTATTTAAGTTTCTCATTCACAATTTTCACAAATTTCCACTTTTCACGACACGATTCACGAATCGAACTTCAACGATTCCATTCACACCTTCGTTGGGAAATGACTCGGGTAATCCGTATTTCTTGCGGATTTCCTCGATACTTATATATATATATATATATATTGATTTTTATCAATCAATTTTTGGTGCCGCTACCGGGGAAGGTTTGAAGTGAGTTTTTGAATTTCGTTTTGAAAAATCGTGTTTTGATAAACCTTCCTCTAACTTGTGAATATTTTCTATAAAAATATAAAAATTGAAAAATCAAAAACACTTTTTCTAAAGTGTTTTCAAAAATATAAAAAGAAAGTTATAGCATCGACTCCATTGTGGAAGAGGGGCATTGTAAACCAAATAAGCCTACCAACATAAGAAAAACGTGAAATTAGTTGTTAATCGGATTATTTTAATTCTACAACCGAATAAGCGGGAAATACGGAAGCTAAGACAGTAAATTGCTAGCTGAAGAGAGAAACACTCTTCTTTCCCGTTCCATCGCGAGTAGTTTTGAAGGAAACGATTATGATTAACATAACGTTTGTAAAAAGAAAATAAAAGTTTTTGAGATTTGTTTTTCAATAAATTTAAAAAAAAGCCAAAAATAATTCTAAATCAAAAATATAAAAAAGATTTTCTCTTTCTTTTTCTTTTTATTTTTATTTTTGGTGTATGAACACCCGTTCAACTCTTGAAAGTCTTACTTCTCCATTCTCGAGTTCTGAGAGGGTTTTACGACATAATCATCGGGTTCATTTCCCTAACGACGAGGAAATGAACCAGAACGAACAAAACAATGGACCCCCGCCGATGGGTGGTCCTCAACCAGCTTTCAATCCACGTCTGATGGAGGAACAACTCCAATCACCATTCAATGGTGTGAGGAGAGCCATCGTGATTCCCGATATCACTACAAATTTTGAGATTAATCACGGATTACTCAACCTAATCACGAGTATATCCTTTCACGGGTTTGAACACGAGGACCCATATGTTCACATAAGAAATTTCACCGACATCCCTGAGACCATTAAGATAAATCAAGTCCCTTACGATGTGGTGAAATTGAAGTTGTTTCCTTTCTCCCTTATAGGGGCAACCCGGACTTGGCTGGAAAAGGAACCGCTGAATTTGATTCACACTTGGAACGATCTAGCTTCCAAGTTTGTGAATTATTTCTATCATCCTTCTAAAACTTCTAATCTTCGATCCCAAATCTTTCGATTCCAACAAGCATTCGATGAGTCGTTCAGCGAAGCTTGGGATCGATATGAAGATTTGTTGGAAAAATGTCCGAATCATTGGTTCACATCCCTATAGCAGATTGATACTTTCTACAATGGGTTGTGTCATGCTGACCAAGACTCAATCAATTCTGCTGCGGGTGGGAACTTGTTGACTCGAAACACGAATGAAGCCTTCATGATAATTGAGAATAAGGCTCGTGTGAGAATGGCTAGAAACAAAACTCAAGTTTCTAATGCTAGTAGCAAAACTAATGATGAGATCATGAGTATGCTAGCAGCCATTAACAAGAAAGTTGATGCTATATCTATTGAAAAACCTAATCATCAAGTGAATGTTTTAAATCAGAGATGTGAAACTTATGGTGGTCCACATCCGTATTACGAGTGTTCGTCAACTGGAGCCTATGCTCAAGAGAATGTGTATGCTGCAAACATGGGTGGCAACGGCTACCCACCTCAAGGAGATCGAAATCTTCTCAGCTACCGTTCGAGCAATTATCTTGGACCACCCGGTTTTCAAAATCAGAGTCATAATAATAATGTGCAAAACCATACTCATCAAGTTAATCAAAATCAAAATCGAACAAATCAAGGTTTTCAAAACCAAGGGATTAACCACAATCGGAATTTTCAAGGGAATCAAAATCAAGCCCCGATTCAAGGGAATTTTCAAAATAACAATCATGGGAATTTTAATCATGGAAATAAGAATCTTGGCAATTTTCAAAACCGTGGCAAAATTTCAATAATCAAAATCAAGGTGTTATTCCAAATCAGCCGCCCACGGATGAGTTGATTAAGCAATTGCTTCAAAATCAACAAGCTTTTATGACAAAATAAGAAGAAACAACAAGGTTATTGGCTACTCAAATTAATGATCTTAACAAGCGTTTAAATGATCGACCCTCGGGCTTGGGAACTCTTCCAAGCAACACGATCGCTAACTTGAGGGGCGACGTAAAAGATATCACGACTAGGAGTGGTGTTTCATATGATGGACCAACGGCTCCAACTACCTCTTCTTCTCTTCCTCCTAAGGTAGTCGCCCGTGAAACCGAGGTGACAACAGATACAGAAATTCCTATTAATAATGGAAGGACCGAAGACATCCAACCTCCGGTGGTCTAAACGTCAAAAGGAAAAGAAAAAATCTTTTATGAAGCTGAGAAAGAAATTCCCGTTAAAACAAAATTGCCTTATCCGTCACGCTTAAATGAACAAAAGCACCACGAGAAAGGTAAAAACCAGATGGAAAAGTTTTATCAGATCTTTCAAGAATTGCATTTTGATATAAGTCTCGCGGATGCTATACTTTTGATGCCTAAATTTGCTTCAATGTTAAAAGGTCTCTTAAATAATAAAGAAAAGTTTTTGAAATGTCTAAAACCCTGATGAATGAGAATTGCTCAGCGGTTCTTCTTAAAAAGCTACCCGAAAAGCTTGAAGACCCTGGCAAATTTCTTATTCCATGCAATTTTCCAGGCATGATTCAATGCTTCACCTTGGCCGATCTTGGTGCTAGCATTAACCTAATGCCATTTTCGATTTGGCAAAAGTTGTCTCTTCCCAACTTGACATCGACTCTTATGACCCTCGAGCTTGCTGACCGATCTACGTCTCGACCAATTGGGATAGCCGAGGATATTTTTGTCAATGTTGGGAAATTCAATTTCCCTGCCGATTTTGTGGTTGTTGATTTTGATGCTGATCCACGAGTTCCTCTCATTCTCGGGAGAGGATTCCTATGGATTGGCCATGCTTTAATTGATGTCTGCGATGAGGAGATTACCTTACTTGTTGGAAATGAAGCTGTTACGTTCAATCTCGATCAAACCGCGAGATACTCCTCGAATTACGATCATATTTCCATCAACCGAGTCGATGTTATCGATGAAGCTACGGAGGAGTATTCTCAAGAGCTTCTTGGTTTTACAAATAATGCTTCGAGTGGCAATCCCACTCCTTCTTCTGAACCAATCGTCTCCAATTCTTCCCCTTTCCTCACTCCGTTTGAGGGAAGTGATTTTACTTGGGAAGAAATCAAAGCTTGTCTTTCAAATGATTCGATTTCACCAGAGATTGATAATTCTGATTTTGATCCGGAGGGGGACATTTCAATGATTGAAAAACTTTTAAATGAACACCCAATTCCTTCTTCCCCTCCGATGGACCTAAAAATGACAGACGTAAAAGAAGTAAAGCCGTCTATTGAGAATCCTCCTGAGCTCGAGCTCAAGGATTTACCTCCTCATCTCGAATATGCGTACTTGGAAAGAAATAATAAATTTCCTGTAATAATTTCAAAAGACCTAAAAGATGAGGAGAAGGCCCGACTCTTAGATGTGCTTAAGAAGCATAAAAGTGCTATTGCTTGGTAAATCTCCGACATTAAGGGAATTGACCCTCAATTCTACACACATAAGATTCTGCTTGAAGATAATCACAAAGCTTCCGTCCAACAACAACGACGGGTTAATCCACAAATCCATGAAGTGATCAAAAAGGAAGTTATAAAACTCCTTGACGCTGGAATGATTTATCCAATCTCGGATAGCTCATGGGTTAGCCCGGTTCATTGTGTTCCCAAAAAGGGCGGAATGACTGTTGTGAAAAATGAAGATAATGAGCTTATACCGACTAGACTTGTGACCGGATGGACAGTTTGCATTGACTACCGCAAGTTGAACGACGCGACTCGTAAAGACCATTTCCTGCTTCCTTTTATGGACCAAATGCTCGAACGATTAGCGGGAAGTGATTTTTATTGTTTTCTAGATGGCTTTTCTGGGTACTTTCAAATTCCCATTAATCCCCAGGATCAAGAAAAGACCACTTTCACTTGCCCTTATGGAACGTTTGCCTACCGTAGAATGCCCTTTGGCTTATGTAATGCTCCAGGCACATTTCAGAGGTGCATGATGGCCATTTTCTCTGATATGATTGAAAAAACCATGGAAGTATTCATGGACGACTTCTCCGTCTATGGAAATTCTTTCGATTCCTGCCTCTCCCATTTAGAGAATATGCTAAAACGGAGTAAAAGCACCAACTTGGTTCTAAATTGGGAGAAGTGCCACTTCATGGTTAAAGAGGGCATTGTCCTCGGCCATAAAATCTCTAAGTCTGGGATCGAGGTAGATCGTGCCAAAGTTGATGTAATCGCTAAGCTACCTCATCCTACCACTGTCAAAGGAATCCGAAGTTTCCTTGGTCATGCTGGCTTTTACCGACGTTTTATACAAGATTTTTCCAAAATAGCCCGGCCTCTGACCCATCTCTTAGAAAAAGATGCTCCGTTTAACTTCACAAATGAATGCATCGATGCATTTAATTTCTTAAAGAAGAAGTTAACGGAGGCACCGATCTTAGTTGCCCCTTATTGGAGCTTACCATTTGAGCTAATGTGAGATGCAAGTGATTATGCCATTGGTGCAGTTCTGGGGCAACGAAAGACTAAATACTTTCAGCCGATACACTATGCAAGTAAGACAGCGAATGACGCTCAACATCACTATACTACTACTGAAAAAGAGATGTTAGCCGTTGTCTATGCTTTTGAAAAATTTCGACCATATTTGCTTTTGAAAAAATGCATAGTGTATACGGATCATTCGGCCTTAAAATACTTAATGGCAAAGCAAGATGCTAAGCTACGCTTGATGCGGTGGGTTCTACTCCTTCAAGAATTTGATGTTGAAATTCGAGATAAAAAAGGAGCTGAGAACCTTGCTGCTGATCACCTTTCACGTGTAGAGAATCCCCATCAAAGTGTTCTCAGAAAAAGGAAATTATCGAAACATTTCCTCTTGAGTCACTTGGGAGTGTGTCTAAAAGTGACTCACGTACCCCACGGTTCTCCGATTTACGAATTACCATGCGGGGAATTTCATTAGAAAAGGGGTGTCGTCCCAACAAAAGAAGAAATTTTTCAAAGATGTTAGGCATTACTTTTGGGACGACCCCTATTTATTCAAAGTTTGTGCGGATCAAGTGATCTGGCGGTGTGTTCACGGTACAGAAGCCGCTGAAATTCTTATGGCATGTCATAGTGGACCCACGGGGGGACATCATGGTGCCAACTTCACCGCAAAGAAAGTCTTCGATTCTGGCTTCTATTGGCTGACGATTTATTGGGATGCCCATGAATTGGTGAAATCATGTGATTCTTGCCAACGTCAAGGAAAAATTTCTCAAAAAGATGAAATGCCTCAAAATGCTATTCAAGTTTGTGAAATTTTTGACGTTTGGGGTATCGATTTCATGGGACCATTCCCGTCATTTAGAGGAAATAAGTATATTCTCGTGGGTGTCGATTACTTGTCGAAATGGGTTGAAGCAAAGGCGCTCCCCACCAATGACGTCCGAGTAGTTGTGAAATTTTTGAAACGTCTCTTTGCCCGATTCGGTGCACCTCAAGCTATTTTAAGTGATCGTGGGACCCGTTTCTACAATGACCAATTTGTTAAAGTTATGCTTAAATATGGTGTCACACATCGTCTTTCTACTGCTTATCATCCACAAACTAGTGGTCAAGTTGAGGTGTCCAATCGTGGTTTAAAACGAATATTAGAAAGGACCGTAGGAGAGCACCGTGACTTATGGGCTGATAAGTTAGACGATGCATTATGGGCTTTCCGGATCGCTTACAAAACACCCATTGGGTGTACTCCTTATAAGCTGGTTTATGGGAAGGCATGTCATTTGCCCCTAGAACTTGAGCACAAGGCTTACTGGGCCTTGAAACATGCAAATTTCGACCTCAAAACCGTGGGTGATCACCGAAAAGTTCAATTGAATGAATTAGTCGAACTTAATGATCAAGCTTACGAGAATTCTTTGATTTATAAAGAGAAAACTAAAAGACTTCATGATGCCAAGATTAAAGACCGCGTTTTCAACATTGGTGATCAAGTGCTTCTTTTTAACTCTCGATTGAAGATTTTCTTGGGTGAGTTTAAAACCCGTTGGTCTGGACCATTCACCATAACACAAGTATTTACTTATGGTACCATTGAGTTAGCTCAACCCGATGGTCCAACTTTAAGGTGAATGGTCACCGTTTGAAACATTACTTCAGAGGGGACGTACCAACCATGGTAGTCCCGGATCTCCAGACTTTCCCCAAGGACGATTGAATTCGGGGATCAAGTCAAGCTACGTGACTCGGTAATAAAAAATAAAGCGCTTCGTGGGAGGAAACCCATGCTTATCCATTTCATCTTCTTATTTTTCTTATTTCTAACGAATAACGTGAGGAGGGGGTGCCTCTTCTACTCTTGTGTTTCGTGGTTGTTTGTGAGTGTTTGTCCAGGATTTTCCGCGATTTATGATGACTCTCGTGCTCGTCATGATGTTCTTTCTCCACTCGAGTCTCATTCATCGATGCTTTTGGAAATCCTATATCCGAAAATCTTATCGACTAACGTTTTCTTTGGCATAATTAATAAACGGCCCTAGAATTTTGTTAGGATTGCCTTTACCCGTAAAACATTGAGGACAATGTTCAATTCTAGTCTGGGGGAGGGTAAAACTTCGATTCGATTTGACCTTGCATTGTTCACCATGTCGTGTACTCTTGCAACTCCATTTTTCCTCAAAAATCGAAAAAATTGAAAATTTGAAAAATTTTGAAGAAAAATGAATGAAAAATATTATGAAAAAGAAAAAAAATGAATGAATGAGAAAAGTTGAAAAAGTAGTGCAAAATATAATAAAGCTTTGAATAAGTGTTTTGACACCTTGTTGACTTTCTTGCTGGCGAGAGTAGGAATAAATATTTTGACTTGACCGGGCGTGTTGAGCTCTAGCTTGTTCCCTTAACCAATGATAATCATTTAAGTTTGTGCTAGTTTTGTACACTAGGAGCTATAAAATGCGAATTCTTTTCTTAAAAATCTGCAAGTTCCCGTACTTGACTTTATACATGCGCATCTTAAAAGCTTTCGCTGGTCTTTTACATAAGGAGCTAGAAAACGCGAATTCTTCTTTTAGAATTTGCAAGTTTCCGTAACTGACTTTATATATGCGTGGCTGATTATCGGCTAAGTATTCGCGGGTTTCATTACTTGGAATCTTAAATTATGAAGAGCGAGAAATGATCGAGTTTATTTAGAAGTTAGATGCTAAACGTGGAGTAGTTGATTCTCTTTAGAGTTCATGGAAGGTACTAGTGGCTTTTTACTCCCATAAGATTGCACACCGATATATAATAGATGTTCTAGGTTAATTAGTGGTATTTAGGTTTGGATAATATTTAGCTTCTTATTTTCTTAAGAGAATCTTTGCTTTAGAAGTTGGGTACATATCAAGGAACATCAAAAATAAAAGCAAAAATGGAAAAAATCAAAAGTCAAAAGTTGATTATGTATGTGGTTTTGGAGCCACCCGATAAGCTTCCATTGATGTTGAAAGAAAAAAAAAGAGTATGAAAATTATGAGAAAAGTGAAAAAAGTGAAAAGTGAAAGTTGTATCGAATAAGAGCTTATGTATAAAAGTTGTTGGCACGTGAGGTGCATGTGGATGATTCTGAATTGGACACATGAGGTGCATGTGTAGTACTTCGCAACTTATATTTGAGATTGTATGTACCCCAATTCCTTGATGTGGACCGAATTTCTATTGCAGTGGTTATTGAGAGAAAATGAAAAACTACTTAGTGTTTAAACTTGGTATCTCTATCGGACTAAAAAGTATTAAAACGAGAAAATATGAAGCAATTCATTTCTCAATAAAAATAAAATCTTGAGATACAAACTTAGGACATGGGAGTAAGAAGTTTTCACAAGTAACTTTTATGAGTAGTGTTAGCATCTAACTTGTAGATAAGTTGTGATCTCGTTTGTACGCTTAGTTTGGGGGCTAGTGAAAAATCAAGGATGACGATTTTTATCCGTATGGTCACTTTTTCATGAGAAGTGTTTCTACTCGTTGACCCTAAAAATTATTACAAAATAATGAAAGTCGGAAAACCGTCACAAGTATGAAGTGTAAAAAGTTCAAAAATAAAAGCTAAAAGTAGAATAAAGAATAAAATTTTGGAAAATAGAGCGTTTGCGAGAATAAATGATTTTATAACTTCTTTTGAACCTCCTTGCTACTTTACAACGTTAGTAGGAAGAGGTATTAAATTATTTATCCCAAAAGCGTGAATTGATCACATTGCGTGAGGGCACGTCAATACCTTAGTCCGGGGGATTTTGGTGAGTGCTTATTCACTCAACTTTTCTTTACCAAATTAAGGCTTAATAATCCAAAAACTAACCCAAAATGCCAAAGAATATGTGTTTTTGTAATTGTGAATGTGTAGGTACGGATATTTCACAAAAAGACGAAAAACAAACGAAAACCGGCAAAAACGAGCACGAGAGTGGAACGAGTCAAAAAGTCAATGCTGGAAATCCAATTGAGCTTAAAAAGTCAAAAGTGATCCTCCAAGTTTGAAGAATGCACGAGATTGGCCTTGAAGTGTAGTTTGAAGATTTGGCAAGATTGGCCCTTACACTTTCAAAGTTGACACATTTGGTCCCTCATTGATATATTTGAAGAAAAGTCAACACTAGCCCCTCAACTATTCAAGAATGGCATAACAAGTCCTTTGAAGAAGTTTGGAAAAGTGACAAGTTCAGCCCTTGCATAATTGAAAATTACATGAATGGTCCTTGTAAATTTTCATTACACAAATCTGAAAATAAAAGCCTAGTCCATTTTTTATAATAGTCCAAGTCCAAGTAACTAAACCAAAAGCCCAATCCTATACCAAGATCCGAGCCCATTTCACCCACGGTCAAAGTTAATTACCCACGGTCAAGCTCATATCAAGTAAATAATAAAAAAATACTCCCGCCTCCCAAATTCCCCTAAACCCAGAAATATCAAACCATATGAACCCTAGTTTGCATCAATGGTTCAATTAACCCACTCTTACTTAAATTGACCATCATTAGCTCATCATTGGGACTTCTAGAAGCATATCCTATGTGTCAGGAGCGTGTCAGAGAGAGTACTTGAGCTATGAGTACAAGTGGCAGGATTCTATTGGTGGCACCACCTCATCTTTTGAGCATTGGATCCGATTTCTAGAAGCCTCTGACACCTTCTGACAAGGACAGAGAATGTATGCACGTATGGGACAAGTGGCAACTCCTTATTGGTATGAACACCTCACATATCATGATCCAAGGGCTGTGGCATGATCAAAGAAACACAATTTGATCCAAGGGATGTGGGAAGCTGAGAAGAAGCACATAATTCACAAGGATTGCCAGCATGGCATTAGACCCCAACACTCTCACCTCATCAATAAATAGGGTCGATTTTAGCTCATTTGGTGTGTAGATTTTAGGTAATGAAATGTTGCAGAAATGTTATTAGGATAATTGTAGTTATAAAGCTTTTGTAATTCCATATTTCGTATTGTAACTTTCACCTTTAATTAATAAAGTTTTTAGTTAATTTCTTTTCAATTCTATTTTTATTAATCTACTTTTCATCCTGATTTAGTTTTCAAATAATTTCATAAGCTGTTTTGTATGAACTCTTTAGCTTCTCCCAGAAGCTAAATTTAGATTTAATACATTCAAATTTACATAAATAGTTTTCATTCTTTATAAAAACATAAAAAAATCATAAAAATAATAAAAATATAAAAATAACTTTCAAATCTCTTTTTAGCTTGCATACAAGCTTAATAGTAGTATAGAGCAGCTCATATCAGCTCAATAGCTTTTGTGAATGCTTATTTGTAGTCTTAATCAGTTCTGAATTCAACAAGCTCAACAGTCAACAAAAGTCAAAGCTTCCTTGATTCCATTGATTCTTGGTGTTTACTGACAAGTTGAGATAGAAATGGATGATCTCAGCCTGTCTAAAGACAGGCTTGCATAGTGAATCCCCTCTATTTTGAGCTGAGGGGAATTGAACTTTGTAAGTTTTGACTTTGAATTCCAAGTTCCTAGCAGTCCGTGTGATAAATTTGTGTTTGATCATTAGTTACTGTTTCATTAAGTGTAGTTTGAATAATCTGAGTTCTATTGAGTGATTTGGATTTTTGTAATGTAGTTTAGTGTTAGTTGATAGTTTGATTCATTGAATTATGTTTTCAATAGCATACTTGTGATTCTGAGTTTCTATTGTATTAGAGTTGTTTTGATTGTTGATATAGCTTCTATTAATGTTAATATAGCTAGATTGATCATTGATTTGGTGATTAGATGTTTGATGCTTCATTTCATAGAGTAAACTGGTATGAATAGGGTGTTTGGCATAAGATGTCTTGCTAAGTTAGTGAAGTTGATTGGGAGATTTTATTGCATCAGTAGTCTGCTAGGGTAAAATTAGGCTTATTAGTAAAAAAAATAAGTAGGTTATAGTTATATTAGTCAAAGTTAGGAATCAATCTAGTTAACTGTGAGCATTATTAAAATCTGTTAGTGTAATAGTAGTTGTAGTTGCATAGAAGATCATAATAGCTTAATCTAGTTAAATATTAGCTTAATACTTCATTTAGGAGTAGATTTGATGGAATGAGTTTGAGTTTAGTCAAACTGAAAGAGCAAATAAAAAGTCAACTTTCTCAGCCTTGCTTCTCTACAGGCTGCTGATCTCAGGAAAATTTAGAGGTCAATTGAGTAGTATTGATAAGGATTTTTAGAACTTTAGAATCTCAGCTTGGTAGTATAGTTATTGCCCCTCTCACTTTCTGTATTTGAGCTTATTTGGATAGCTAATTGTGGCCTGCTAGTTTAGCCATTGGAACCTGATTGCTGTTTGTAGTTTTGACCTGCATTTGTTCTATTTAGTTTTTTCCTTGATCCTAATTGTAATTTCTGAGTTCCTGTGTTAGTGCATGATTGATTTACATTAGTACTACACTTCTGGCTTATTCTGTTTGGTTGCTGCTTAATCATTAGCTTATTGTGACTGCTTATTGATCTCTGCTATTGTTTCTGAGCTTATTTTGGTTTAAATTGAGTAAATCTGAGCTTGTATGAGTATTATTAGATCTGTGTTTCAGTTTCACACAGTTTTGGTACAAGTGCTTATTAATAAGCACTTGTATTAAGCTGTTTAGCACTGAATAAGCACTTTTTCAGCTTATTTTCTTTTCAAAATTTTTCTCCAAGTTTCTTTTAATATTTTAGAATTTCTGTGAACTTTTCAGATTTTTCTGAATTGTTTTACTATTTTTCTTAATTTTTCTTAGTTTTAATTCATTTTATAATACTTTTTAATAAATAAAAATCAAATAAAAATTAGAAAAAGCCTTAAAAAATCCAAAAATATTTTTGGAAATTCTTTTATGATATTTTAGATTTTTCAAAATTAATTTCGTATTTTTCACTTTTATTTTTACAATTTCTCTTATTTTTAATTCATTTAAAAATTACAAAAATAGAAATAAATTCATAGAAAATAAATGAAAAGTCAAAAAAAATATTTTTCTTTTTCTGAAAATTCTTTTTAGTTGTTTAAGATTTTTAGAAAATTATTTCACATTTGTAGGATAAATTTTCATTAAAAGTTACGTTTTAAATCGTACGTTACGTTTTTAGAATCGCGTTTGAATTCCCGTTTTTAGTTTTTAATCATTTGTGCATATATAGCTTGTACCTTCTGCATAATTTGTGATTACTTTTCATTATTTGAGTTTCTCATTCACAATTTTCACAAATTTCCACTTTTCATGACACGATTCACGAATCGAACTTCAACGATTCCATTCACACCTTCGTTGGGAAACGACTCGGGTAATCTGTATGTAGAATCGTTTAAGCCCAATCTAGAATAATAGAAACAATGATTTGCACAGCGGAATAATGATAATAACAATCAAAGTTTCACAAGGTTTTTCTAATAAAACAATGATCCTCTATGGATCTCTATTGCTTCCTCTCAAAATATTTTTCCTGGAGTTGTGTTTTTCTCTCAAGAAGTGTGTCTAATACAAAAGCCTATGGTTCCTTTTATACACAAGGAACCCTAATATAATAATAAATATAAAATCAAAACATATCACATCCTAACAACTTACTAAAATTACAGGTTCGACTTTTACTAACACCCGTACAAACAATACTAATAGCAGAAACACTCTGTCAGCAGGAACCAGTATATCAGCAGAAACCATCTATAGCTTCAGCAGGAACCTGTCAGTAGATCTCTATCAGCAGGAACTTCCAAAATTCCCAACAATCCTCCCCTAATCTTGAATTTGACATGGTTAAGTTCAAGATTCCAGATAGAGCTTTAGCTTCGAAAGTGTGAGGATTGAAACTTTAATATTTGCAGCATCAATAAGTAACTAGCAGCAACCAATCTATATATCAGCAGCAACTAGTAACCATCTTTTAAGAACAAGGAACCAGCAGCAACTTCAACCTATCAGCAGCAACAGGAACCATCAACAACATGAGTAGATTTGATAAGCCTTTACCAAGTAGCTACTCACTCTTGGGCTAGCTAGTCCTTTGGTGGAATCATGACATCACCCTGGTGAACTAGTTACCAGTTCAACACTTAGAACGTGAATCATCGGTGTGTTGAAATACCCTAATGATTTTTGGCAAATTGATGAGGCGAAAAATGATCCGTTTTTAGGGGGTCATTTAAGCCCGAATCCGACTTTATTTGATCAAATATTGCCCTAAATCGTTCCTTTTGTGATTTTAGGTGTTTGGAGAGTGAATTCTGGAAAAGAAGCTATTTTGGACGTTTTTGGAGCATAAAAGTGAAGAAAACGGCTAAGTACCAAATTTCCATGCTGAAAATACAAGGTGACGGCGTCAAGACCACCATCTTGACGGCGTCAGACATGAGGAATTAAACACCGAAGGTGGTGACGGCGTCAGAAGGATTCGTGACGGCGTCAAAGTGGCAAAAATAATATACCGTGGGTGGTGACGGCGTCACATAGGCCGTCATAAGTGGATCAAGGCCGTCCGAGGAAGTATATGGCTGCGAGGTGACGGCGTCACAAGTAACTCTTGACGCCGTCAGCCTGTTTTTCCTATATACAGTTTTCTAGTTTTTTCATAAAAAGAGAGAAGTTTTGGTGAAACCCTAAAGACGATTTTGGTGCCTCTTTTACAGGTTTTTCAAGGGTTCCAAACCCTTGAGACCTTGCATTGTAATTGAGATAAGTGTACTTTCAATTCAATCAATATGTCTATGTGTTGGTTGTTTATATCTTGTTCTTGTCTCAATTCCATTATGCTAGGCTAGATCTCTTTTGTGTTTGCTTAGATCTAATGAAACCTAGATGTTGATTATGTGTTGATTACTTGTCTATTCTTGTTTTGAATGAATGATTTATATGTTAGGCTTAAGAAAACTGGCAGATCTCCAAATGGTAACATGCTTGAACGTCTTAAGAAACATGAACCGAGGCGTACTAGGTCTTTATTGGTTGTATTTAATGCATGAGCCACTGTTTACAATCCCTATAGTTGTGCTGGGTCATGGTGTAGGAGGAGATAAGAGCTCATAGAGTTGGGGAGTTATGTATGCCACCCCACGAATGGTATTAAGGAATACAATCCGTCATTCATACAAGTGTAACAAGTAATTAACACGTAAAAGATATCTAGGGAGTAGTGAAGTCTAAGTAAACACAATTTCTCCAATTACTGCTCACAACTTTAGTATAATTAGTTTATTTTCATTTTCATTATTTTAATAGCTTTGGGTTAGTTGAATAGCAACTAATTCCGCCCACTCTTCCAAAACCCGAGATTTTACTTGCTTTCATAAAAATATAAAAATACAAAAATAATCATCCCTCACCTCTAGAACTATTAATTAGGTTTTCTAATCCTAGCGACACTATTCCTAAGCTAAACGATCAATCCCCCGGTACTTGTCACTATACTATACTACAACGATCAGGTACACTGCCTGGTGGGGGTTGTAAGCTTCTCGAGATCCCTCGAGAGGTAAAGCAAGGTGCGATTCCCACGCATCAAGTTTTTGGCGCCGCTGCCGGGGAATAGTTATTGTCTAGGTTAGGATTTCTTTTTATTAGGTCTACTTGCTAGATTCCTTTCTAGTAAGATTTTTATTTTTATTTTTAGGTCTTCTTTAGTCTATCTTATTTCTTTGTGTTCTTTGTTCGTTAACAATTTCGATGGATAACAATAACATTGATCGCTCGATTCCTGTTATTCGTGTTTTTCGTCGTAGGATTTTCCAAATGCCCGTCCTACTTCCTTTAGCAGAAAATGAGAACCCACCTAACCTGTCACCCAACCACCACTTTGACAATAATTCTGAGTTAGAAGAGTCTGATCATGATGATGACCATAGGGCTAGTCCTTTTTACTATTCAGACTCCGATGAGGATCTTGATGATGGTGATGTGATTAATGAGGATAGAATGGAAGAAGAAGTAAACCCTCTTAGGTATGTTGACCCTAGAACTAGGATTGAGTGTGATAGTTCATTTAACATGCAATTCCCTTGTAAGATTGGATTTAAGAGCTTTAACGCCTATCTCAACTCATCTCTTCCCATGAACATAATCTCACGTAATGAATACAATAAAATCATGGTAGATGAGTTAGAATACAAAGGAGAAAACATTGTGGCTAGGGCAATACCATTACATGTGTTTGTAGGAAGTTTGGTTTATCTTATTGAGTTCATGGTTATGGAGAATCTAGGAGAATTTATTGATGATAAATTGACCCAAGTTGTGTTTGGAAGACCTTTCAAACGGTTGACCAACCTCGATGAAAAACTCATAGAAGGGTTAATTACATTCTCGGATGGGGATGAAGAATTTGTCTATCAAATGCCCCGCACACACCCTAGGTTCAAGGATTTCTCCATGAAAAAGTGTAGTAGGTATCCGCCTATGGAAATGCTAAGTGAGAATGATAAGAGAAAAGGACTTAAGTACACGTATGAAAAGAATAAAAGATATTATCTCGGGTGCTTAGAGTTAGGAGACGAATACAAGAAAGATGAGGCGACTATTAGATGGCTCACACTTGGTTACGTGAGCATAAGCGATACACGTTAACCCATGACTTTGAGTCTAGCTACAAGACTCGTAAATAAAGAAAAGCGCTTCTTGGGAGGCAACCCATGTTTTGTGTGATTTTATTTGTTTGATTGTTATTTGCTTCCGTATGCATGTTTTATTTTTATTGTTGGTTGATCATGTTTCTCTACTAAAATGTGGAAATACTTTATTATGTTGTTTAGCCTAGTCTTAACTTCAACCTAAAGGTATTTTTGCAAAAGATAAGTGTAAGGGGAAACCCCAAATATGTTTTTAAGAAACAAACCGATCATGATTCTCCACAATATTAAATGAACATGTATATTCGTATTTGTTAGAGTCAAATGCTTGTATTGAGTCATAATGAAGTTTTGCAGGATTTTCCAGGAAGTAGGACAAAGTTTTTCCAGAAATTTTCCGGAAACTTAACATAAGAATTTCTGCAGGTCCATTCTGACGGCGTCAGGGTATTGCTCTTGACGGCGTCAGGATGTAAAATCTGGAAATTTTACCGGTTTTGTTTTTCTAACGGAGTCTTATGGTTTTTGTGAATTATTAAGTTTTATAATCTCCAGGAAATCTGCAAACTTCATTCCACAAGCATTATATCTTACTTTGTTTTCTACGATTTAGTAGCTTATATAGGATGCCGCCGATTTTACGCGAGGTTGCCTTGTCTACTTTTGTCAGGATTTACAGGTTATTTATGACAAGAAGATGATTTATATTCTGGAAGGGAAGCTTTGATTGTTCATTTTCTTGGAGGAAGATTTAACCTGGCCACCCTAAAATCCATACCGAGCGAATCAGGGGAGTATTCGATTTCATTCTTTTTACTTTTTTAACTTTTACATTCTTTACTTGAACATTGGGGACAATGTTCATCTTAAGTGTAAGGGGAGGGTAAAAAGATGATACCTTACATATGCACTTTCGCTTGAGTTTGTTTTGTTTGATAGTAGATGAGTAATAAAACTACGAGAAATACTTGTTAGTGTAATTTTAGCGCCAAATTTAAAATTTTTTACAACATTTAGGAGTGAAACTTTAGCCATAGCAAGCGTCTCATGGATAGGAGGTTGTATGACTAGCACATAACCGTATATTCAGAAAAATTTTCCACCCAAAAATGTGAGGTTCGCCTTTAGATTTGATAGGAAAAGCATTTATTATTGGTGCTTATGAGTGTACCGGTAGCATTTAGATTCTAGAACTTGCGTTAGTGATGCATCCCGAGACCGCTAGTGAGACTACATTCGTGTGGTAGGATTTACTACATGATAAGAGGCATTAGGATCACCCTTGTGTTAAACCCGTATTATAATTACTTGACCAATTAAGTCATATTACTTGGCTAGTTAAGTCAACTAATTTTTCCCACACCCTTAGCGTTGTACTCATTTTTAGTACACGAAACCCCTAGTACACCCCTCCGAACCTATCTTTTCGTTTCTAACTTTAAGCATTTTACTTAAAGGAAGAATTTGTTACACCCCACTTAAATGTACACCCAAATCGCCTTAGCCTTCCGTGTATGCGCTCATTTTTAGTGCATTATTGTTATTTGTTAAACCCTAAGTTAACTTTCTAATTGATTACATGGTTGCTAAGTCGAGTCATATCCTTGTACATATTGTTTTGGGACGATTGAGACTCATGGGTAAGTACTTAATTTATGGAGTAATGGGGAAGAACATCACTTATTACCCCTATACGTGCGTTAATCTTAAAAGTGCTCCAAGTGTTTTAATTTTCTTAATTCGAGTCACTAGAATAGTTTAATGTAAAGTATGTAAAGATTCAAGTGTAAGGGGAACTCTCATCCCCTATGATGTATTATTTTTGGATGGTAGGGTAAGAGTGTATGCAAAAAAAAAAAAAAAAAAAAAAAAAAAAAAAAAAAAAAAAAAATAGAAAAGAAAAAGAGAAAAAACATACGGACTACCATCCCGTTTTCATTCTATGTTTATTTTATGTTTTTGTTATTTTTCATTTATTAGCTTAAGTCGAGTCTAGTCTTGGCTTAGCAACGCCATCTTGTACATGTAATTAACCGAGATTGTTAACTCGCCACCAGTAAAACTTCCTTTATCCAACAAAACCGTGTAATTCATATCCCTACACCTAACGTTATAACCCTTTAAAAGACCTCTTTGATAGTTTATCCTAGGTGCTTACGCCATGTGGTGGAGGTTTGATCCTTTCCCAAGCCTATGGTAATCTATTTTGCTATGACAGGTAGTGAGAGATATCTTCCATTTCCATAATGTTATATTACTTTATTACACCCGAGAGATGTGAGTATCTAAACACTATTTGTGAGGTGCTTGTGTATGACCTCCGTGCTTGTCTATTGGTCTTTAGTGGAACGATTATTTGATGTAATTACTTTTATATTAGTGTTAAATGACCCCTAACTTGTCTTTTGAGTAGAATAAAAGCTCATTTGCTTGAGGACAAGCAAATCTCAAGTGTAAGGGTATATGATGAGGCGAAAAATGATCCGTTTTTAGGGGGTCATTTAAGCCCGAATCCGACTTTATTTGATCAAATATTGCCCTAAATCGTTCCTTTTGTGATTTTAGGTGTTTGGAGAGTGAATTCTGGAAAAGAAGCTATTTTGGACGTTTTTGGAGCATAAAAGTGAAGAAAACGGCTAAGTACCAAATTTCCATGCTGAAAATACAAGGTGACGGCGTCAAGACCACCATCTTGACGGCGTCAGACATGAGGAATTAAACACCGAAGGTGGTGACGGCGTCAGAAGGATTCGTGACGGCGTCAAAGTGGCAAAAATAATATACCGTGGGTGGTGACGGCGTCACATAGGCCGTCATAAGTGGATCAAGGCCGTTCGAGGAAGTATATGGCGGCGAGGTGACGGCGTCACAAGTAACTCTTGACGCCGTCAGCCTGTTTTTCCTATATATAGTTTTCTAGTTTTTTCATAAAAAGAGAGAAGTTTTGGTGAAACCCTAAAGACGATTTTGGTGCCTCTTTTACAGGTTTTTCAAGGGTTCCAAACCCTTGAGACCTTGCATTGTAATTGAGATAAGTGTACTTTCAATTCAATCAATATGTCTATGTGTTGGTTGTTTATATCTTGTTCTTGTCTCAATTCCATTATGCTAGGCTAGATCTCTTTTGTGTTTGCTTAGATCTAATGAAATCTAGATGTTGATTATGTGTTGATTACTTGTCTATTCTTGTTTTGAATGAATGATTTATATGTTAGGCTTAAGAAAACTGGCAGATCTCCAAATGGTAACATGCTTGAACGTCTTAAGAAACATGAACTGAGGCGTACTAGGTCTTTATTGGTTGTATTTAATGCATGAGCCACTGTTTACAATCCCTATAGTTGTGCTGGGTCATGGTGTAGGAGGAGATAAGAGCTCATAGAGTTGGGGAGTTATGTATGCCACCCCACGAATGGTATTAAGGAATACAATCCGTCATTCATACAAGTGTAACAAGTAATTAACACGTAAAAGATATCTAGGGAGTAGTGAAGTCTAAGTAAACACAATTTCTCCAATTACTGCTCACAACTTTAGTATAATTAGTTTATTTTCATTTTCATTATTTTAATAGCTTTGGGTTAGTTGAATAGCAACTAATTCCGCCCACTCTTCCAAAACCCGAGATTTTACTTGCTTTCATAAAAATATAAAAATACAAAAATAATCATCCCTCACCTCTAGAACTATTAATTAGGTTTTCTAATCCTAGCGACACTATTCCTAAGCTGAACGATCAATCCCCCGGTACTTGTCACTATACTATACTACAACGATCAGGTACACTGCCTGGTGGGGGTTGTAAGCTTCTCGAGATCCCTCGATAGGTAAAGCAAGGTGCGATTCCCACGCATCACAAATCATCACAGCCATAAACGGATTTGAGATGTCTTTACCTGTAGCCGTTTGCTCAGGACTAGCCAATCCTTTGGTTACCCAATAGGGCAGCAACCATGGTGAATTGATGACCATTTCAACTCTCAGCAATGAAGCATGGGTGAGTTGAGTACCCTATGGTTTTGAGCAAACCATTACATCTATCAACTGAATTGATGTGTCTTTACCAAAAACCGTTTGCTTTTGGACTAGCCAACTCTTTGATGGAATGTCGTCATCATAATGGTGAGTTGATTACCATTTATGGATTTTCGCAGCCTTTACCACAAGCCATAATCTTGTGGGCTAGCCAACTCTTGTGTCAGTAAGACATGGTGAGTTGAGAACCATTTGTGTGGTAATTAACCACTACAAGTACCTGCAAACAAGATAAAACAAAAACTATACACATTTTTTTTTAATTTAATTAATTGTTTTTTTTATTGATTTTTTTTGTTTATATATATATATATATATATATATATATATATATATATATATATATATATATATATATATATATATATATATATATATCTAATAAAAGAAAGAGAAAAAAATATGAAATATATGAAATATACCATCAATCAGCAGCAGAAACCAAAGAAAAATGTAGTTCCAGCAGAAGCACGAAGCCTCCCCTTAGGCTTATGAGGTTCCAACAGCTGCAAAAATGGTTAGAATACAAAGAATACAACAATAAGCCTCCCCTTAGGCTTATGCCTCCCCTCAATTAGTGCATCTGACAAGAACTATTGTTCTTAGGTACCCAGAATGAACATTTCCTCTTATTTGTCCAAGAACAACCTGTTGAGTGCTTAACACCAGTATCCCATCTTGTACCCTCCATATACCTTGGGTCATAATAACCAGGCCAAAAACCATTATGAAAGTAAGTGCTAGTAGGTATGTAGAATGATCTAGTAACATGTCTTTTCCAATGAGCTGAAAAAGATCTACCAGCAGAAACTGGCTTATCAGCAGGTTTGGGTCTGCTGGTTTTATGTGTTGCTCGTGGAACATATGGTCTAGTACTGGTTCTTCTCCATGAAGAATGTGGTTCAGCAGAATTGGATTTCTGCTGATGTGGAACAAAAGAAGGTATTTCACTAACATTCTTCCACATTTGCCTAGGTTTCCTTTGACTAAAACATACACCCATTCTTTGCTCATGAAAGGTACAATCCTTAATCAAATGAGATTTACTTCCACACACAAAACATTTCTTCTTTTTAGAAGATTTATTCAAGCTAAAAGAAGATCCATAACATGAAAAAGCATTCAAACCACCATGATTAACAGAATTGTTTTTAACAGAACTAGAAATATTGTTTTGCAAAGAATTAAAAAAACAAGTCTTCAGTAGAAACTGTCTTGGTAGTAGCAGCAACTATAGAAGGCTTGTGGGGAGACTTGGGTGATGTCTTTGGTGTGGTCTTGGGAGTGGTCTTGGGAGTGGTCTTAGGCAGGTCTGACTTCTTACTTGAATCTTAGCTGGCAAATGAGTTAGACCCTTCATTAGAAGACTTGTCACTGTCACAACAAGAGACAAAGTCAGTAGATTTAATAATAGGGTCTGGCAAGTCAGTTGACTTTTTGCCATAGAGATGGTGTGATCCATCAAAGTCAATAGGCATGGATAGGTTAGGCATATGTTCCCCTCTGATAGGTCCAGGGACAGCTTTCATTTCCCCTTCCTTAACAAATTTAACTGGTGTCTGATAAGCTAAGGCTGGTTCAGGGTCAAAAACACTAGACATATCAGGATAGGTTAACTCTTCAGGATCTATATATTTCTCATATCCTAATGCTTTTCTAGACCTAACAGATTGACGACCATCAATCAATTTACTCAAATTAGATGCTCCTTCCTGCCATTTCATACGACCAGCTATCTCTTTATCTAACTTAGCTTGTAATTCTTGTTTTTCCTTTTCTATATCAGATTTCTCTTTTTCAGTACGTCTTAAGTCTATCTTAGCAATTTCTAAATCACTTTCTAGAACTCTTATCTTTTCATCATATTTAACTTGATTCTTTTGAAACCAGACTTTTTGTTTCTCTAAAGTTTTTAAAGCCTTTTTATCTGACTCTACTTCAATATAACACTCATTGTACTTAGGTTTCAAATCATCAAATTCTTGTTTAAGTTCATTGTATCTTACACTACATCCAAACACACAGTTGTGTACCTGAGAGATTCCCATCAAGGAGACTTGCTCCTTCTTGTCCTCTGAAGGTGAGCATGCCAGTAAATTCACTTGATCAGAAGTAGAGGGTTCCTCTTCAGCAGGTTCATGGTCAGCCCAATCAATCTGGTGATCCAGTGTCAATAAAGCCTTGCAAGGTGCAGTCTTTGAAGTCCCTGATTCCAACAGATATGAACCATATCTAACTTCATCACCAGACTTTCTTTCCATGCATTCTCTTGAAAAATGACCCTGTTGACCACAAGTGTAGCATTTAACCTTCCTTCTATCAAACCTTGCTGCATCTCTTCCATTAAAGCCAAACTTTCTCCCAGACTTTGTCTCAAACCTTTTGATGTTCATAGAAATCATAGCCAGCTGCCATTTCAAATGCATCTCCTCCATCTCCAAAGGATCTACCTGTTCAAAATCCTCATAGGCAAGAAACTGCTGATGTTCATATTCAGCCACAAATGAATAAACAATGTCATCCATTATATTACTGGATTTTGATTTAGGAGCAGATTTAGATTGGGTTTGAGAAGATGCTCCTGAGGAGTGAGAGCTTGAGGCATGATGCACAGGTTTTGTAGTGGTGCCAACAAATGCTGAGTGAGTGGATGGACGAATGGGACTTCTAACATCAGGCTCAAGAGATTTGAGTCTGTTGTAGAGGTCATCAAAGGAAATCAAGTCCAATCCTCCTTTAGCTTTGAGAGCAATGCTAACTTGCAACCAAGATGGTGGCAAGGATCTCAGAAACTTAGCATTGCAGTCCTTATTATCTGGTCTAGCCTTCAGCTGATTAAGTTGACTTAAGATTCGGTGGAACCTGTCATAGCCTTTATGAATGCCTTCTTCCTCAGATATCTGAAACTCTTGAAACTGCTGCTTCAACATTGACTTCTTCAACCTTCTTGATTCCTCATTCCCACCAAATCTAGCCTTTATTTCCATCCAAATATCCTTGGCATCCTCCATGAAGTGGAAGTCACCCATGTGATCATCTGGTATAGCTTGAAGCAGAATTGTTCTAACTTTATTCTCCCTTTGCACAGCTAGAATCTCTTCAGCAGTTCTAGGACCTAGAATTGTAACTATTCCATCCGCATCTTTAACATGCTTCTTCAGGCTATTCCCCTTTCGAACAACCTCCCAAAGATTCCAGTCTATGTTTGTGATCCAGTTCTGCATCTTCATGGACCACAAATCATAGTCTTCAGCATTCTTCAAGTATGGAAATTTAGCATTACTGTTGGAGAGGTTGAGTTGTTGAAGAGAAGTGGTGTTAAGGTTTTGGGTTATATCAACTTCATCATCAGATCCAGGCATGTTTCTTGATTTGTTTGGATTCTTAAGGTGTAAGATTTGTGTTTCTCAGTATAACAGAGACTCTCTCGAGGCTCTGATACCACTTGTTGAACTATAAGACCTTGATAGATCTTCTTGAGCACTCTAGAATCGTTAGATATGTTAATGTAATCAATAACACACTAATAGACAATCTCTGTAACTTGTATTTTAAAGTGGAAACAAACACAAGTTTAATACTAAGAACTCTTGATCCTCTATGGATCTTTTAATAACTATGAAAAGTGTTTTCTAAAACTTAATCAATACATAATCGTGTGTTCCTTTTATACACAAGGAACCCTAAACCGTTTCCCAAGAAACGTATATTCTAAAACTTCTAAAAGATATGCATTATCACTTCCTAAATAAACTCATGCATATCCAAACTACATTACATAAAATACGGAAATACTATATCCGCAGAAACTAACAATGCTGAAACTATTCTTCACCAGATACACTCTGTCAGCAGGAACCAGTATATCAGCAGAAACCATCTATAGCTTCAGCAGGAACCTGTCAGTAGATCTCTATCAGCAGGAACTTCCAAAATTCCCAACACTGTATTTCTTGTGGATTTCCTCGATACTTATATATATATAGATTTTTATCAATCACACTTTCAGTTTTGTTAAGATATGTTACAACACATTTATTCATGTTATGCTTTTTATTAGTTTTAATAACAGGGACTAACTCTGTCCAAATCCATGCCAGATGCTAGATGGTGCCGAGGAGGTATCAAAGATCGTTGATTAAAAAGATGACCATCGAATCGAAAAAAAGTTAGTTCAAGAGATTATTGGACATGCACATGGCAATGATAACTAAGTGGTGAGTTCAACTAATTCCTAAGAGAGTATAGGTTTAAACTATTTATAGTGCGTTATTTTGGATGTTAAGTAGGAAAATTGAACAAAAAGTAGAGACCCATATTCATTAGTAAAGTTGGATAATACAAAAGCAAACTAGAAGTGTGTATTTTATATTTAAACTGTACCTAACAGCAAGAAAAAAAAAACATGAAAATCACATTCCTCAGAACTTGGCGAAATAAGAGCTTATACAGGAAGAGTACTGTCGTACCATCTGTCACTTTTGTAAAAAAATGTAAAAAATGCCTAATTATTTGTATATTCTGCGTGTATAGGGAGGAAAACAGGCTGCAGTCATTCGAGTGCGTGCTAATGACATGGGGTGGTATGGGCGCTGTCAATATTAAGCAAACAACATGTTAGTGTTATGGGCGCGTCAAAATAGTTGATTATTGACATGAGGTGGTATGGGCGTTGTCCAACTAATGAAAGTAAAGTCTCACACATGCGTGTGAGTCTGATCAACGGATATCATGCCGATTAGTACTATGCATAAGCCTCATTCAAGGAGTTACACAGTGCTACTGATCTTGCAGAAATGTGAGTATATAATATATTCTTCGCTTTTCTTTGTTATGTTCATTTAACTGGATTTAGAATTTAGGATACACAAGATTTACATAGCATCTGCTTTTGTTTAAAATTAGTATTGTTTTGGGCTTAAAAACGTGTTACTAAAGAGCAACAATTAACTGTCATGTTGTACGCATATTTACTCAGGGCTAAAAGCCACACAAAATATGGCCTACTAGGTTCGACCAGCTTAGAAGTATACTTTAAGGTTAGGAGTACGATATCGAATATGCCTTTCTGCACTCCCCGACACCCCCCTAAATAAGCAGTTAACAATGACCAGCCTCAAAGCTGCTTAACACAGGCAATATACCTTTTAAAACAATCAAACTAACACACCGTGACGCCGCCTTCTTGAAGTCGATAAGCATTTAAATTTTCATGCCCTTTTCGAGTGTTTGGTACAACTGTCTACTTCTATGAATAGAGATGTTCGGAATAGCATATGGTCTTAAGCTACCAGTTCACAAATGACACTCCATGAAACTTTATTTTATATTATTCAATGGTCATAAAAATGCAGTATAAATTTCTGAATAATGCTAATCCGTTTTTAATTTTCAGCCTTATTTAACCGAAGCACATGTTAGCTTTCCTTGCAAGCCATCAAATGATCACAGTAGCAAAAGTGGTATAAAGAGCAGTTGCACTAGATTACAAATGATATGGACTATCCGACATCTCTGATGAACCCAAGCAGACCTCCTTCGTTGACTTGATTAATGGTATTGCGTCCATACTAGAATATCTCAACATTTCTAAGGTTATATTTATTCATTTCAGTGTAAGCCGAAACAATTTGTTCATTTCTGCTTATTATAGAATTCTGACCCCATTTCTTAAAAGAAGATAAATAGTTTCACTACAAAAAGGGGCTTTTTGGGACGAACCTTTTTTGGAACAGTAATAAAAGAGTGCCAAATAGGTATATTTGGCACTGGTTGGATAACCGTACCAAAAGAATAGGTATTTGGAACAGCTATTATAAAACCGTTCCAAATACTTACGCATTTGGAAGATTGTCTAATAGTGGTGCCAAATGCATGTGTATTTGGTACGGTTTCCATTTGCGGTGCCAAATACTTACGTATTTGGGATAGCCGGTACCACTAGTGCCAAATACGTATATGTATTTAAAACAGTTTCTAGTACTTGTGCCAAATACTTGTGTATTTGGAATGACTTTTTTAGAGCGTGGGAAATATGAATGTATTTGAGACGTTTTTTTATAAATAGTTTTGAATGGATATGTATTTGAAACATCTTTTAAAACTTGATGCAAATGCCCATTTCGTTTCACAAGTCTTGACATTATATTTATTTTGTTCAAAATATTCATATATACTGTATGTACAAACGAGTAAACAAATGGGGTAGTCCATATACGGGTTACTCGTGGCTGGCAAGTGTCTGATTATATACGCCGCCTAACTGAGGTATCCCACAATCATTTTCAACCCGGCCTCCTTTTCGTTGACCATTTTCAAATGTGTAACTAGTGAGTATGAACTGCGACCTCTTATGACAAAGCCATAGTATAGGCTTACCACTAATTATGACATTTGATGATTATCACTCATATTTTATAAGTCAATATTTAGATAGTTACCTCATATATCTTTAATTTAAGGTAGGAATTTCTGTCAACGACCTTTGTTGACCTTATATTATTCAATACCCAATCATCTAAAGGGGTACCCACTGCGCATTTGTATCGATGTATTAATTATTCTTTTCAAGATATAAGGCAGAGAAGACCTGACTCGGGCTGGCTCGATTATTAAATAAGGCCAGATGATGCATACACACTATTATAACATGTGTAACGAAGATTAAAAAGCAACTCGACTATGTAAAATCTTATTTTAAATTAAATAAATTTTACTTTATACAACCAAATTATATTATATGAGTGATGAGAAAATACAAAAGTATTTTAACAATAACTTTTTTTTTTAATTATTTTTTAAAGCATTTTAACCATAACTTTGAACCCGAGAAAAGCTCAAACCGACGAGCTCGATTATTTGACACACTATTAATCACCGTGTTAAATATATGTTTTAAACTTATTTACACTTAGAGCATAAGGTATGTTCACGGTGGTTAAACTTTAACCAACTGCCACATCAGCTTTAACCTTTTCACCTTTAAAAAAAAAAAAAAAAAAAAAAAATCCGTTATCATAACCAAACAACAATTTATAAAAACACCCCTTTATTTAGGGGGCAGAAGTGAAAATGGGAGGGGGTAAATTGATTTTTTTTTAATTCCACGTGCTCTTAACGTCGCGTTAACCGGTTAACCAAATGGGTTGACGCCGGCTTCACCAAAGGGGGGCGGTATGTTAACAATGCTTTAATCAAGAATCGGTGAAACTTTAACCATGAAATTTGTTAACTTATCACATGCTCTTATAACTATAAACTAGGGCATCCACATATATAAACTTAACTTAATAGTAAATGACTAAATATAATGTACATAATATAATAGTAGTAAAAACAATGTTCTTAGGGTAGTTATAGTGGTGACCCATATTGCATCATCTTTTCGACTGCCATCTCAGCTTTCTCTCTCCTCAACCCATATTCAACTCTATCACAATGGCAACCCATATTGCATCAAACAAAATGCTACAAATATCGTTCGTTCAAGCAATCGATTTTGCTCCTTTCTCGCCGCCGATCGATTTCAAAACAAACCACCACAGTGGCTCGATCGATTTGAGAAATCGATCGATCGATGCACTCGATCGATTTATTCAGATGCACTGTCACAAGCCTTACGTTTCTACATTTCTCGAATGTGCCAGTATTGTCAAATCGAAATTTTCATTGGGCGGGTTTGTTTGTTTGTTTGTTTTTTATTTATTTATTTATTTATTTATTATTTATTATTTTTTTATTATTTTTTTAATTCCCTCCCGTATTCTTCTTTGACTTTTAAACTATTATCCCTCCTTATTATTCAATGTCCTCATCTTGTATTTCAATTTCATTAACATCACCCAGTTTCAGATATCCTTAATCGCCACTATCGGATGTAACCCGACCATGAAGGTATTGAATCCCTAATCTTGTTCCTCGATTACATCCCTAATGTAACATAATTCAATAAAAAATTAATATTAGTTTGCCTATATTTGATAGTTGTCTCGTTAATAGTCATTTTCGAGACTATATTTGATATTATTATATGAATTTTGATTATACATCATATCGTGTTTGAATTTCATAACATGATACTAGTATGATTCTAGGGTTTTATGTTGATTCGTAAAAGGTTTAATTGATTTATTTCTTTATTGATTTGATATGTTTTAGAAGTTGCTTATAAACTAGGATACTTACTGAGACATGGAATTTATTATAACAATGGCTACAAGTTTGATTATAGATGCATATATGTATGTGTTTGTTTATATACGAGTAACAAACTCATGTGAATAACACATGCCTTTTTTATAGTATATGCTAATGATTAAGAATCTTAAAGGACTTATCATGATTTCATATACATAACCATTTGTGTGCTTTTGATCTCGGCTACTCTCCACAGGTACTCTTTTGCCTCTTCGAGATTCCGAAGCCTTCAAATAAATTCAAAAATGTTTTAGTCCGTTAGCAACAACATATTTTACCGACTCTAAAAAGTTTACTCATTTGACTCAAAGAAGTGGTGTTGTAGTGCTGACAGTTATGGGCCTATAGTTTGTACAAAGGCATGCTTAGGAGGTCTCTCGCACAGATGGTTTGGTATTGCAAATTCATCCCTCATCTTGATGGTATGCTATCAGTTTTAGAATCAACTGTTTGAGGTGTGGTCAATCAACAATGCTAAGCAGGTTGGGTTTTTTGTTAGCAAACAAGAACTTTAAAATTAAGCAATCCCAAACATGGCGATAGTAATGTGACCCAAAACCAACTGCTTATGGTCAGTGATGCTATTTACAGAAATTATAATATTTGCCTAATTGATTGTCATTTTCTTGATTAATCTTAGCCTTCCAGGAGATTTTGGCTTTGACCCACTTGGATTAGGTATGCATTTTATAAGAATCTTTAATCTTTTTTATGAATTCGCCATGAGAATATATAAAAATTGGTTCTTTTTGTACGATTAGGTTCTGATCCAGAAACACTTAAATGGTTCGCGCAAGCTGAGTTAATGCTGGTAGTTGCTGGTATTCTGATCCCATAATGGCTCGAAAGTTTGAGCTTTATCGACAACTACTCATGGTTTGACGCAGGCTCAAGAGAATACTTTGTTGACTCGACTACATTGTTTGTAGTCCAGTTAGCATTGATGGGTTGGGTTTTTAGGGTCGAAGATGGGCTGACATTGTCAACCCGTAATAATATTAAAGTTAAAATTAGGCTGTGCCACACCTTTTTTTTTTTTTTTTTTTTTTTTTTTTTTTTTTTTTTTTTTTAAATAAATAAAAAAAAAATAATTCGAGTCTCTTTGTTCTTGTGCAGAATAAAAGGGGGTCTATCTCTGTTAACGCCAAGATATAGATGTCATCGTGGAGTGCTCATTTCCGAAAAAAACATTTGTAAGTTTATTTGTACCGAAAACCAGAAGTATTTTGGGTTCCTGTTTGGCCTCCCAAAGTCTTTGTTGTTTGCACTTGTGTGTAGACAGGTTACCACTCTGCACTTGTCGGGTTAAATTAAATAAGTCATACCTATAAAAAGGGTTTTAGTTCTACTAGAAAAGGCTGGTTGGATTTTCCTTTACATAATAACCGGTTTAAACTTGCTACTATTATGATCATCGTAAATGAGTATATTAAATGATGATGCAGGTTGTGATTAAAGAAGAACAAAAAGTTGGAGAGAATACTTTGATCACTGTAAATTGTCTTGACAAAATTGGTCTTGGTTGTGATTTGTGTAGAATTATTCTACTGTTTGGCTCTGTATTGCTAAAGGAGGTATTACTTCTTTTTCTTTTTATTTAATAGTTTTTGATATCTTTGCTTAGTTAGTGTTACTAGCATTATTTCCTGATCTTTCAGTTCATAGATGAGCATGTGAGGCAGTTTTTTTTTTTTTTTTTTTTTTTTTTTTTTTTTTTTTTTTTATCAAAATCAAATGCACGAACATTGTCCTTATATATTACGTAGTATTTGTTTAGTGGTGATCAAATTGAGCAACATTGATCACGATATAAAAATCAACAAAAGGCATGCCATTTAAGTAATTTTCAGATTTGATGGTTGTATGTTTTAGCAAATAAGTTGAAGTGAATCTATAGTTAGGCTTTTGCTTCTTTTAGCGTGCTCTATCTGGTCCACCTTGAGGCCTTTAGCTTCATTAGTGTATTGTCGAGTTTAGATTAGATACTTCCTAAAAATTGATCATTTTGAGACTAAAAAAAATGGGTAATGGCTCTAATAATCTATTTGTTGTGGATTTAAGTGGATTTTTACTTTAATGCGGGGTTTAGATTATAAGTACAACTAATAATCATATTTTAGTTTTAATTATATTTGTTAAGTGTGAACTTATAAATTGTATTATTTATAGATTCCCTGATCAGTATGTTCAACATGTTGCCACTGTGAGATGGGTTTTCAATTATACAATAAAAGCAAGGTGACAATAAAGCAAACTCGGGCACCCACTTCACAACACTATAAGTAGCAAACTAAGATCTGCACTTTTGAATTATCTGAAACAAACTTCCTGGTGGTCGGTCAGGTATATCTCTAATTAGTTATTCTTAATCTATTATGGCTGTTATTGCACGTGAATCAAACTATTAAATGATCAATTGTAATTTGTAGGTCCGAACTCCGTCAAATGAAAATTGATAGAAGGGTGTAGACATATTTGCTTAGCTATCTTTTAATGTAAGTACCAATTCTATACCATAGCTTTATATTATAAATATATACACGGAATGGATATTATGGCATTCTATATATATATATAAAAAAAAAAAAAAAAAAAAAAAAAAAAAAAAATCCTACATTGGACCCATTACACATAACTTACATTGATTCAAAATGATTGCTAAATGAGGCCATAGTATGGCATCCTAGATTTCTAGTTAACAAAAAGTTTAAACCCTTTTAACCCTTTTCAAATGAGGCTCAAATCATTAGGATATTGAAATTGAATCCATTTGACCCGGCTCGGTTTTGATATTAATGTTGAAATATTATATTATGCAGGGTTTACGATGAAGATGTGATCCAAAGAACTTTATTCGTTTTTTCTAGTAATAAATTATTTTAGTAATTTATATTTGAGTTTTATTTATGACTTTGATTCTAAAGACCATGGTTTACAAGGATGTTGGACATATTGTTTTTTACTTTATGGTATTCAAGTGATCATGTTGATTTGATTTTATAAATTGATTAATAAAAATTGAGTTTAGTTTATTTTTGGCTTTGATTGAACTATGTTTTCCAAAAAATTGAGATGGTTGGTTGATACGATGAGTAATTGAATGCAAAACCGTGCCAAATGACTTTTATAATGAACGAAAAAGCATGTCAAATGTTTTTTTGGCAAGGTGGATAAAAATGTGCCAAATACGTTCGGCAAAAAAAATGAAAACAATGCCAAATACGTTTGTCACGGTAGATGAATCCGTCCTTATTAATTTTGGCACGGTAAATAAAAATGGTACCAAATAAGCATTTGGCATACGAAATGAATTGGTACCCAATACACATTTGACACGGGATATAAAAGTGTGGCAAATGCCCATTTGGGACGCAAGATTGTCAACCGTGCCAAATACCTCACTTATGGCACCCCCAAAGTTAAACCGTCCCAAACACTGTGCCAAATACTATTTAGCACAGTTTCAACCCGACCCAAATGTATTTGGCACCCTCATATTTAGGACGGAGCCAAAAGTGTGCCAAAGCCGTCCCAAAATAGCATTTGGCACAACTTTTTAAGTATTTGGCACAGTTTTTCACCCTCCCAAATACCACTTTTTCTTGTAGTGTTTGTGCGAGTTCTTGGACTTACTTTTAAAGTCTTTATGTTACACGACGTAGGAACAAAAATTAAGCAACCCCAAACACCGTCTAAGACAGTCATACCCAATCCCAAACACCTACATTCTGAAAACTGATGTGCATGAGATAGTTATTGTATTTGCTTATGTCGTTATGAAATGAAATGATAAATATTTGTTGGGTTATAAAGTAATATGAACTCATAAATGAAACTATTTCACCATTGCAGCCTATAACAAAAAAACAGGTAATATATGTTTCTATTTTTTTTTTGACTAAACTATTACAAATATTCTTTTTTTAATTTCAGACTATAAGTTTGTTGCAATGAAAATAAGATGTGGGAAAAAAGGACGAAGAAGAGAAAGGGGCGGCTGAAGATTTTCACACAATCATCAGGAACGCGAGTCCGAAAGTGGAGGAGGTATGTTGCTAAAACTTTTAAGTAAAGTTCTATTTTTTTTCATGAATGAACCAAAGACATTTGTCACTGGTGGTCCCAGCAGAAAGCATGGCTGCTTTTACAGCCCAAATGACGTATTTTCATTATCCCTCCTCATTTGGCCAATCTTTCTACTTACAAAATTTTAACTCATTCTCTTCCGTCGAGTTGAGAAACACAGTGGCTTTATAAACTTTTGTATGCGCTCATTTTATTAGGCAAAGATGAAGTGAAGGAGGAGAAAGAGACTTTTAAACGAAGCGCTAAACATAAATGTGTTGTTGATCGTGACCAGAAGTTAAAGATTGGTAAGATGAGAGATGATAATAAAAACAATGAATTGGATCCTTCGAAATACCAAAGTCTGCTAAAGAGGTCCAGACAAAGAAATTATGGGCTATTAAAGATGATCTTAAAAAGTAAAAACCATGTATCAACAGAAAAGTTACGAGAAATGCAAACGATAAGGTACTGAAAATCATTGTTTGTTTGGATGCATTAGTTGCATTATCTTTTAAATCCTATTTAGACTCTGCAAACATACAAATACAAACACCCCGCGACAACGCGTGGGCAGCCCAACCCATTTTGTTTAATATCAGAGTGTACTACTAGATATTAAAAATTAAATCAGATTTAGGAGGAAGCAGGCCGTCTCAACCATAAAGCCGCTAAAGCAAGCCCATTAAGCCCCCTGTTTTATAAACCCAAATCAATATTTATGTAAATTGCTGGTTAATTGTTAAATAAGGAGTAGTTGATAATATAAATACAAGAATACAGATCTGTTGGCTCATAACTGCAAATAAAGAAAAAAATGAAGCCTTAACAAAAAAACGACTACTTATTGAAGTATCAAAAAAATTGTAAGGCCCTTAATGACGAAATTGCTTTAGGTCTCACGTAACTTTGAGACGGCCTTGGTAGGAAAACAGATTAGAAAACTGAAAACTCAAATATACAAGGCATTGCATGAACAAAACTACAATTAAGTTTGTAGATTAGCAATTTCTTTAAACTATCATAGATCAATAAAATTTACGCATACCATTTATGTTAATGTGCATGCCACGTTTTTCTTTGATTGAATTGTGATTGAACAGATGGAGGGAAGAATAATAATTACGGAGCAAGATAAAGAAAGGTCTTCACATAGATTGTTTAAAGTTCAAGCTCCATTGGTGAGTTCTTTGGCTTTTTTTTTAGTCAAATCTTGATTGAATTGGTAATCATTTTTGTGATTTTGACGATTGCATGTAAATTGGTTTGTGGGTTTTGTTTATGAGTGGTTTGATGGTTTCTATAGATATCCAGATGAAAACTGTGTCAAGTTGGTAATGAGGATGCAATCGAGAAAGAGCGAGTTTGACTGTTAGCTTTTATAGATTTTGTTACAAGTGTGAGTGGTTGTTGAGTTGGTTATGTTGTAATGTGTGGTTAATTGTTGTGTGTGTGTGGAATTTATGTGGTTTAGGCAGTAAAGATGAAATGAATAAGGGGTGTTTGGCTGATATGGCTGAACTGAAAGAAGATGGTGGTAAGGTATGCGAAGTTGTAATAATATTTGATTATTGTGTTTAGTGCCAAACACTATTGGCTCTTGAACATTGGAGATTTGGTCTGCAAAGATACTATGGATTTGTTTGACATTGCGTTTTAAAAAAATGGGTGTAGGAGATAGTGTTTGGCCGTGCTTATCCTGTTTTAAGTTTAGATATTAAGCTGGCAGATTCTGATTATCTGAGGATTTGAGTGTAGAATGACCCCTGACTTCCCTAAATATTGAGTGTTAGTTTTGTTAGAGCTACCTTTAAATGATTATTTGGACTCTCAAATAACCCGATAAATATTGTTTTTCATCTGTGTTTCAGTGAGCGAATTGAAAGACCAAAAGGATGGGTACCAACAGAGGCATCTCCTAAAAAAATGGAAATAATAATGTCTCGCCTCATTTTGATAATGATCGAAATAAAGGGATCGTGGATATATTCTCTATCCATGAAGAAATGAGTTAGGTTACATGTTTTTCTGCAATAGCTTTTTCCCCTCTCCTTAAAGGTTTAATGCAATCAAACTGAGAATGTGAACATGAACATGTATCGTCGAATGATAAGAATTTTGGTGAAATAGACATGGATGCTTTCATGGTACCTGTTCATTGTAACAATAAGAATAGTAATAAAATTACACATTAATCACTATCTGTTAACAATTTTTTTAAACTTCAATAGTTAAGAAACTCAAAAGTGAGAAGAAAATATACGTTTCGGACGGGTTTTGTGGCATTTTGTTGGGGGTAATTTTGTGGAAACTTGCTACTTTGCAGCAACCATGGGGTAATTTAAATCCTTTGCACACAAGTTTGTCCCACTGACTTTAACTTTAATTGTTGAAAGACAAAGCTTTGCACTAACATTTTCTTGGTATATAATTGCTATTAGCTAACAGACACGAATATGGCTTTGATTTGCAGTAGAGGCTGCGGTTACAACCTGTTTACTTATGATATGTGATAAGTGATTCGAATTGATTTTGTTTGTAGACTGTTTGCAATTACGTAAGTGTTGGTCCCAAAGTGTGAGTCGATATATGAAATTGAAATAAGTAAAATCTGAATAACTAAATCGTCTAACATTTAAACGTTACATGTTTACAAGTGTCTATAGTTTGCGAATGGTTGTGAGCCAACCATCATGTCTGTTCGAATAGGAATGAGTCAAACGACACACCCTTTCGGTATTAACTAACTTTAACTACCAACCGAAATAACTAACTTTCAGTTTCTAATTTTCTGTCTTACAACTTTGGTCCTTCGAGTTTGAATGATGAAGCAATATCGAGATTATTGTTCACATTCTCCTCCTTAATCTTGATCGTTGCTTCGTCCTAAGTCTTGAACACCGAGCATTTGTCGCATAGTCACGAACTTTAGTCTTGGTAAAGCTTTTGTTAAGATATTTGCTCTTTGTAGTTCTCCACTGACGTGTTCCACATTGATATGACCATTCTCTACGCATTCACGAATGAAATGATAGAGAATGTCGATGTACTTGCTTCTTCCATGAAAAACTGGGTTCTTTATGAGTGCTATAGCTGATATGTTGTCAACTCTAAGCGTTATCCTCTTTTCTTGCCATCTAGTTAATTCACTAAGTACTCGTTTTTGCCATAAAGCTTGACATGTTGCACCAGTAGCCACCATGAATTCTGATTCACATGATGAGAGCACCACTGTTGGTTGCTTTTGAGTACACCAAGTAATAGGTGACTCTCCAAAATAAAATACTATGCCAGTAGTTCCTTTTCCTTGATCACTGTTGATTCCATAACTACTGTCACTGTAACCTGTAATCTTGCAGCCGCCTTCTTTCTTGTATATTATTCCATGCTCTTTTGTTCCTTTGATGTATTGGATTACTTGTTTCACTACCTTCAGGTGATGATCCTTCGGGTCTTGCATAAATCTGCTGAGTAGCCCGACTGAGTAACTAAGATATGGTCTTGTATGTAGTAAGTACCTGAGACTTCCAATTAAACTTCGGTAATAAGTTGCGTCAACTGAGTTTCCATCCTCCGCCTTGACCAACTTAGTGCCGGGATCCATTGGTATCTTCGTATCGTTACTGTCAGTCATACTTGTTTCTTTCAAGATCTTGTTAATATATCCTTTTTGCTTGATTGTAATCTCTCCTCCTGTCTGTGTAACTTCTATCCCAAGGTAATAAGCTAGCAAACCTAAGTCACCCATTTCAAATTTTTCTTCCATCTGGGATTTGAACAAGTCAATTTCTTTCTTTGGAGTTCCCGTGATTATCAAATCATCTACATAAACTCCAACTATAAGTGTAGAAGTCTTGCTTCTCTTCGTGTAAACTGCTTGTTCGAGATTACATTTCTTAAAGTCTAATGAATTCAAGGTTTTATCAAGTTTTACATTCCAAGCTCGTGGTGCTTGTCTTAAGCCGTACAAAGCTTTAGTTTGCTTGTAGACTTCTCCTGAGTTTCCTTGTTGAATAAATCCTTCTAGTTGTGTAACATAGACTTCTTCCTTCTATTCTCCATGTAAAAATGTTGATTTTACATCTAAGTGGTGTACTTGCCATCCATGATATGCTGCTAGTGCTAATATCAAACGAACTGTCTCTATCCTAGCAACTGGTGCGAATACTTCATCGAAGTCTATTCCTTGTTCTTGTACATAACCTTTTGCTACTAATCTTGCCATATATTTGATGATCTTTCCTTTTGCATCTTTCTTGGTCTTATAAACCCATTTGAGTCCTATTGCCTTCTGATTTTCTAGCAATGTTGTGAGAGTCAATGTGTAATTCTTATTAATCAAATCCAGTTCTGCTTTCATGGCGTCAATCCATCTTTCATATGTTGATGCTTCCTTATAGTTACGGGGTTCCTATTCTATGAAGAATAAGCTTTGAGCTGTTACTTCACGTGCATCCTTATAGATTTCCGTTATCTCTTTGAAACCTCGTACTGGTGTATCATCAAATCTCTGTTCTAAGCTTCCTAATGAGCTAAAAGTAGCTTCTTCTTCTTCTTCCGAGTTAGGGTTGTAAGTGTATGCTGGTGGTGTGATTGGTGAGTTTGGATCTGGTATTTGATCCGGTTCCTGATATGTGTTATCATTGTTTTCTATGTTGACCGGTATAGGATCTTCATTGTCAACTCCGTCTACCACAAAACTAGCCCAAAAAGTGTTTTGTGTATCCGTATCTTCACCATTGTTGTCCTAATCCCACGGTTTCGTTTCCATAAACTTTACATCCATACTAACATGTTTCTTCTTTCCTATTGGATCATATAACTTACATGCTTTCGATCCTTCCTCTACTCCAAAGTAAATCATTGGTATGCTTCTATCATCCAGCTTTTTCAAGTAAGGTTTTGTTATCTTGGCATAGCTGTACATCCGAATATTCTTAGGTATTCCAGATTTTGTTTTCTGGTGTAGAGTGCTTCATATGGTGTTTTATCTTCTAGGGCTTTCGTAGATACCCTATTGAGTATGTAAATGGCGTGTCTGACTGCTTCCGCCCAAAAAGTTAAAGGTAACTTCATCGCTTTCATCATACTCCTAGTAGTTGATAACACTGTCCTATTTCTTCTCTCTACTACACCGTTTTGTTATGGTGAGTATGGTGCTATCAACTGTCTTGCTATTCCATTCTCCTTACATTATTTGGTGAATTCATTAGATGTAAATTCACCTCCTCTATCTGTTCTTAGCATTTTTAACTTCAACTTCAACTCCATTTCAATCTTCTGTCTAAATTCCTTGAATGTGTTAAATGCCTGATCTTTCAATGTTAGAAAGTAGGCCCACATGAAACGTGTACAGTCATCTACTAATAAGAAGATGAGTTTCTTTCCAGAGTGTGTGGCTGGACTTATAGGACCACAGAGATCTCTATAAACTAAGTCCAACGGGTTATTTGATCTGAATTTAGCTTGATTTAGAAATGGTGTTCTACTATGTTTTCCTAATAAACATTCATCACAGATTTATCCTGCATGATTTATTCTCGGTATTCCTTTTACTAGACCTTTTCTTGTCATCTTGTTGATGTCATCAAAGTTCAGATGACCTAATCTAGCATGCCATAACCATGCTTGGTTATCTACGTTTGCTAAAAGACATATAGGTGCTTCTATTTGTAGTCTAATACTGTAAATTCGATTCTTAGATCTTTCTACTTTCATCAACAGCTTCTTATTCTTGTCATACAAAGTCAGTTTGTTTCCGTCCATGGTGATCTTACAACCTATTTCGGTAAGTTGTCTTAGACTAAGTATGTTGCTCTTGAGGTTTGGAATGTAGTAAACGTCCGAAACTATCTTTTGTTGTTGGTTTCTACATCCTAATAGTATTGAACCTCTACCCTTTATGTCCACATACGATCCATCTCCAAAACGAGCGTCCAGTGATGCTTTCGTCAATATCCTTAAAATGACTCTTGGTGCCCGTCATATGGTTACTTGCACCATTATCTAAATACCATATGCTAGTATCTGTTGTAGCATATTTCCAGGTGATACGTGGGAATCGCCCCAGGCTTTACCTCTCAAGGGATCCTGAGAAGCTTACAACCCCCACCAGACAATGTACCTGATCGTTGTTGTATAGTATAGTGACAAGTACCGGGGGATTGATCGTTGATGAGTGTGTAAATACTCATCATTTTTGTCTTATATGAACTGCCAAAACATACAAAAACACCCAAATATGTATCAAAATACTTAAAAATATCTTAGAGGTGTGTTTTATATGTTTCAAACACAAAATATGCAAAAACAAATGAAAAACGTACAAAGTTTGCATAATTGGCAGTTTCAGTCCCTCAAGTTTCATAAATTTGCAAAACTAGTCCCTGGTGAATCAAAACTTGTACAAATATCATAAAAGGTCCTTGGGATTCATAAGTTGTAAGAAATAGTCCTTTAAAGTTAAAATTCACATATTTACAACTTTGGTCCCTCAATTTTGAAAATTGTCAAAATCAGTCCCTGGGTTATTTAAAATGGAAAAATATTAAATATAACCCTTGTACTATTATATAATGGCATATTTGGTCCTTTTTGTTAATATTTGATATTTACAGGTTTAACCCTTCAAAAATCAGAAAATTACATGTTAGGTCCCTGGAGTTTGTGGAATTGGCAAAAATAGTCCCCGGTATTAAAAAATTGAAAAAACATCAAAAATACCCTTGTACTATTTGTCCTTGTCAATTCTGGTCCCTATGAGAACTTTGGTTAATTCACAAAATCAGACCCTCTACTTTCACCTAATTATACATTTGGTCCTTGTGATTTTGAGTTACAAAACCAAATCTGGATCCTAACTAAAATAAACCAAACCTAAACCAAGCCCACCCAATTTTGTTTACCCAAGCCCAACACAAAAAGCCCACTCCCAAATAAAAATACACCCGTCCCCTTGTTTGACCCGGTCAAACCCACAAAACCAAAACCACCCCCTTCCCTCTCTTCCCCTGCTACTCCACCAAAACCACCATACCAGGTGGTTTTCCATCTCCACTTGCTCCACAATCCACCCTTATCCCTCCATTACACTTCCCAATACCTCATTAAATGCTTCCCCCCCTGCTACACGTTATCAGGCCCCAATTGGCTCAAAAGCTTTTTCCCGCCAAATTGATAAGAGAAGCAAGAGACATCCATTGGCTGCATATTTTGGTGGGATTTGACCAGTGGGTCCCACATGACATCTTGGATGCTATAAAGAGAGAAGAGAAGCAGTGGATGAGAGGTATTAGTGTAGTTTTAGAGTAGTATAATCGTAGGTAATTTTCCTTTTCAAGTTGTAATTCTAGTCAATCAAGTGTTGTAATCCAATCTTTTTCTTATATCTTTCTGTATTGTTAAGTTAATTTACCCTTGTAATTTCAATTCTCAATTTTAATTAAAGTTTCAGTCAAGTTTATTCAAGTTCAAATTTTAATTTAAGAAATTTTAAAATTCTTGTTATTGCTTTAAATTGTCACTAAGTCATCTCAGAATGTTAGTTCAAGTATGTTAAAGCTTATTTAAATCAAAGAAAGCTGAAAATCAGAAAAGAGAAGAAAAAAAAAAGAGAAAAATTTAATAAGAAAATCCAAAAAAAAAAATAGTGAAGAAGAAGAAGGTAGCAATAGCAGCAAAGTATGGAATGGATTTAGGTTTAGAACCTCTTGGGAGGTGCATAGGTGGTTCATGGTTTGAGTTTTCAGAATCTTTCAAGCTAAGGATGTCAAGTAAGGATTTGAATCAAGTTTTTCCTTAATTTCTTAGTTAAATGTTTTCTGTGGTAGTTACTTGTTTTGATTTGCTCATTTAGGTTTAGATTAGATTAGTATAAGGTTAATAATCAAATTTGTGCTCAACTGTGGTCTATTGTCTCTAATTTTCCCAAAACTGCTCCATTAAGGAGTGTTTGGATTAGCATATTCCACTGAGACACAGTGAGTCTCAGTGGTTGTTTGATGTTTGAACATGTTTGGTTAGGTTAAGTGAGGATAGGTAAGTAACAAAAACAAGACCCTATTTGAAAAGATAGTCAAAATCCACCACCATCACCCTTGACAGTCCACTGAGTGGATCTGTGGGTGTCATTTTTACCCATTTGGTTTAGATTCTGTTTATTTAACCTATTTTAGACTCAATCCATCTTATTTTAACTTATATAATCAGTTGTGATCCTTAGAAGTTCATAAAAGTCAAAGTTTTCAAGTTTCAACAAAAAGTCAAAATGTTAGTTGTGTAGAAAAACCCAAAATGCTAGGATTTTTTGTGAATTATGTATTTGGATTCAGGGTTTGGGAATTTTAGGGTTTGTTGTGTCCCAGCTCACCTCCATTTTCCCCCCCTCAGTCCATTTTTGTGAATTTTCTTGTGGGCCCCACTTGTGTCCAAAGTCAGCTGCAGGGCAACAAGCTGCCCTGTGCAGCAGCTCAACCCTCCAACACCACCACTTTGTGGTGGTTTTCCTACCACCTCAGTGGGCCCCAGGCCATGACCCTTGCATCTCCCAACCCCCCTCCTGGTAGGCATGGGAATTTGACCAAGGATTTGACCTAGAAAACACTGGGTCCCACCTAGTATGAGCCCTATATTTTGTCCCCATTTCTGCTTCAGTTTGTGACTTATATGTGCTTATTTTGTTATTTCTAGCTTATTCTGTGGTCTATTTTGGCTTATTCCAGTTTATGCATGTGCTAACAAGTGATTTGTACTAGTTTCATCCAGAGTGGGTCCCACATAAGGGCATTTTAGCTTATTTTGCTTGTATGGTCAACAATAGTCAACTGTTTAGGTTTTAGCTTTAATTTCAGCTTATTTCAAGTTTATAAAAAGTTTGTTTTTACAAAAAGTGTTTAATTTTAAGTATTTAATAAGTTTGTAAAATAAAAATCAAGAAAAACAAATATAAAATTAAGTGATAGTTTCTATTTAATTAGATTTAATTTTAATTTCCATTTTTACATTTTTATTAAGTAGGTTGTGTTTTTATATTTTTAATAATGTCATCTTAGGTTAAAATAGTTATAATAAATTTTTCAGATTTTTATTTTGTCATTTAGTGCTAATTAGATTTAATTTTAATTTTCTTTATTATTAATTAATATTAAGTATTAAATAGCTTAATTAGTTCTTATAAGTTTAAATCTAGTTTTTATAATTTTTCTAGTTCTAATATAGTATAATAAGTTTTTAGAAAATAAATTTTAAGATTCTACTGTTCATTTTCTAGTTTTCTTATTTTATTTGTTTAAAATAGACTTAAGTTAATTAAAAGGTAATTAATTAGTTGTTTAATCTTAAAACATAATTTTAGAGTTTTTATAATTTTGTAGGATTCCAGTAATGGTTAAGTAATTTTAGAAATTTTATCTTAATTTTCTAAGTTAATTTAGTATTATTATAAATTAAAAGTAGTTTAATTAGTTTAATTAAGTTAAATAGTTTTTAATTAATTACAAAACCACAAAAAGACAAAAATATTATTTGTAATTTTTTATATTTTCTTTAAGTTCTAATTTAGGTTTAGAAAATATTTTTGTTAATTTTTAGTATAATTTAAATCATTTGTCATTTTTAGTTTAATTAAATTAGATTTTAATTTAGAATTTAAAATAGTTTAATTAATTAAATAATAGTTTAATAGTATTTTAATCACTTTTATAATTTCTTTTTCATTTTTAATTTTAAGTTTTGAAAAGTGTCAAAAACACCCCCTGTAGTTTCATAATTACCAAAAACCCACTTTTCCAGTCCGATACGTGATCTTAATTGTCAATTTGTGCATATTTCTGCTATCTGATTATTGTGAATATTATATCTGTTTGTCAACACCAAAATAACAGTAGCAATATCATTCCTACATCATCTGGCTACTGTCCTCAGTGCCACTTTCTCATAAACGATTCCAAAAGCACCATTTCAATCTCGTCGGGACTTTAACGACCCGGGAATACACTATACTATCACCGGAGTATTGATTCTAGGCTGTCTTTGACTTGTTGACCTTGGTCAATAATAATAAGACGGTTCGGGCTCAATCAAAATTTGGCGCCGCTGCCGGGGAGGTTGTTGCGTGTTTTATAAAATCGTTTTAAGTTTAGTGGTTTTTAAACCCTCCTTGTAAAAAGTTTTTTAAAACATAATCATATCAAAAACGTTCATTAACACTTTTCCTGAAGTGTTGAGAAACACCAAAAAAATTAAAAACAATCAAAAACAAACTGTGAAGTTAAATTACTTCGTGTTCTTTAAGATTACAACCTGAAACAGTTGGTTTAAGGTAAGTTCTGACATTAAATTGCGAACTGAAGAGGAAACCTATTTACTTCCTCCCGCCAGCCTGCGAGTAATCTTAAAGGGACGATTTCGGTTAACGAATCAGTTCCAAAAATATTTCCCAAGTTTTCTGCACACACACCCATTAGCCTAAAGCAGTTTTTCAAATTAATTAATAAACCCATAATAAGTTCCCAAACTTAAGATTAAAACTTGCCTTTATATCCCTGTGAGTGGTGTACCTTTTTCAAAGAAGCCATTCACTTGTGATTTCTGGTTTAAGTTCACTGTGGTTTTGCCTCGAACTTGTGTTGAAAAATTGTTTTTAGTGCATGTGCACTAAACATGTCTCTCAAAAATACCAAAAATAATCACCTTTACCCTCTCACAGCTTTGATTCTCCATTTCTTACCCTCCAAAACCTTTTGATTCTTTCTATGTCTCATCCATACCTTCTGGTTTGCCAGTGGTGTGGTAGTTCTTATAATGGTGGCAATTGCCCCAGTTGTGGCATGGTAGAATCGGGAAACGGGTCTGTCTATAACCAGAATCCCTATTCCTACCATGACACCACTGATTCATTCCACCAGCTACCACACCCTCAGTCTCAGCAGTTTAACTGTTGTGAGTACTGTGGTGGTTCACATTACAGTTCTGATTGTCAATCAGGAAACACGCTTGTCTATGAGCAGTTTCCTGATAACAATTATGACTCTAGCACATACAACCCACAGCCACATCAGTTCAACTGTTGTGAGTACTGTGGAGGTTCACACTTCAGCTATGATTGTCAAACGAGGAATCCATTTCCTTGTAACAATTATGACTCTTTGTACCAAGACCAACCTCCACAGTATCAAACTATCCAAGCAACTCCTCCAATCCAGCAAGACTTTTTAGAGGTTCTTGAGAAATGTAAAGAACTTAAGGAGGAGTTAGCTAATATTTCACTTCGCCATACTCCAAGCTCTTGTGCATATTGTGGGGGTCCTCACGATGATTTTAAATGTCAACCTTACGGTTTTGACACATCCACATCCCCACAATTTCCTTTCATTCCAAATTCTCGTGGGAAAACTATGGCAGAATTACTTGCTGAAGAACGAGAATCTGGAAAAAGCATGGAAGAGTTATTGGCTGAGCAACGAGCAGCTAAATTTCGTGCTAACATTCGAAATACTGCTCTATTTGATGACTATGATGACAGTGATGATGAAGATAACATTGTTATTATTCAAAAAGATTCATCAAGTTCATCAGTTGATATCCCAGCAGTTGAGATTTCATCTCAAACAACTGCTGTCACACCCGAGGTTTCCACTCACTCTCCGAACATGGGGGATGAGCATCTTGACACTGTTCCTTCAAAGGAATCGGACGAATTCATAAAGTCTAGTGTTGAGATCCTTATCCCAATCCCAAGAGAGTCACAGGAAACTTCTGATCATGTGTGTGATATTCCTTCACCCCCTGATAATCCAAATGATCAAATTGAGACTGTCTCTGATTCCAGTGATGATTGTTTATCTTATGGAGACATTGAATTTGTTGATGCATCACTTCTCCACTCTAATGTTGACTTTCTTCTTGAAGAGTTCGCTGATGAACTCTCTCATATGGATCCCATCCCACCAAGGGATGAAAATGAAGTCTTTGACTTTAATGCTGATTTGAGAGAGTTAGAATTCTTACTTACTCATGATCCTTCGATTGATCCTACTCAGATCAATCCACTTCCTCCGGAAAGTGAAAATGATTTGGACGAATTCGAGGCTTTTCTTACTGAAGATAGTTCAATTTCATATGAAGTTGATGATAATTATCTTGATCCTGAGGGGGACATTCTTTTTCTAGAAAGTTTGTTAAACGAAGATCCATTTCCCCCCCTCCCACCCAAACAACTTCATAAAGAGGAAATCAAATCAGTTGAGGAAACTGATAAATTTCCTGAGATCAAGCTCAAGGACTTGCCTCCTCCACTTGAATATACCTTTCTTGAGGAGGAAGTTCTTATCTTAATTGCTATTCAGATCTCTCTTCTTTCCTTCACCTACCAGGTGATTTCTCCTCTTCTTCACTCCTTCAGGAGTGAGGACACTATCTTTGATCCCGGCATTTTCATATATCATTATCTTGAGCCGGGACTATGTCTCATCGGTGTGGAACTTTCACGTGCTTCAAATGTTTATCCAAACATCTTGAATGAAAGTTTTTCCACATCATGCTTCCCCATGGACTAATGAATTCGGGGTCGAGTCACGCTAACGACTCGGTAAACAAAAACAGAGCATCTTATAGGGTTTTCACCCTAAGTGTGGGGGAGTCCCCCATGCTATGATTACAGAAGTGAAAAACAAAAATGATGTTTTCCACGCTTAGCTTGTAATATTGCCCTTTACGTTCAAAGAGTCGGCATAATAGCCGGGACTTTGAATATTGAGGACAATATTCATGCTTAGTGTGGGGGGGTATTCGCTATTCTAGCGAATTTTATCACATTTTACTATCTTATACCCCCGTTTTTGACCAAAAATTTTCAAAAATTTTTCACTTGAGCTCAAAATTTTTTGTGGTAATCAATCCGCCTTGTCTAAACGACAAAAGGGATTGGCTAGTCCAGGAGCAAACGGCTCTTGGTAAAGACAAATCAAATCCGTTGATGGCTGGCAGTTTGCCAAAAATTGTATGGTTCCTCAGCTCCCCCGCATCCTCATAAACAAATGAGCTGGCTAGCCCGCAAGATTATGGCTTGTGGTAAAGGCCGTGGAAAATCCATAATTGGTAATCAGCTCACCAAGATGTTGACTATTCCATCAAGAGTTGGCTAGTCCAGAAGCAAACGGCTTTTGGTAAAGACTAATCAAATCCGTTGACAGCTGGTGGTTTGCTCAAAATCACACGGTTATCAGGTGTGCCACAGTTCTTACACCTGGCTACTCCAGAAGTGATGGCTTTTGGTAAAGAGTTCTTTGAAATCCATTAATTTTTCTCATAAGATTGCTAGGGACTAGCAATAGTTTAGTGTGGGGGATTGATGAGTGTGTAAATACTCATCATTTTTGTCTTATATGAACTGCCAAAACATACAAAAACACCCAAATATGTATCAAAATACTTAAAAATATCTTAGAGGTGTGTTTTATATGTTTCAAACACAAAATATGCAAAAACAAATGAAAAACGTACAAAGTTTGCATAATTGGCAGTTTCAGTCCCTCAAGTTTCATAAATTTGCAAAACTAGTCCCTGGTGAATCAAAACTTGTACAAATATCATAAAAGGTCCTTGGGATTCATAAGTTGTAAGAAATAGTCCTTTAAAGTTAAAATTCACATATTTACAACTTTGGTCCCTCAATTTTGAAAATTGTCAAAATCAGTCCCTGGGTTATTTAAAATGGAAAAATATTAAATATAACCCTTGTACTATTATATAATGGCATATTTGGTCCTTTTTGTTAATATTTGATATTTACAGGTTTAACCCTTCAAAAATCAGAAAATTACATGTTAGGTCCCTGGAGTTTGTGGAATTGGCAAAAATAGTCCCCGGTATTAAAAAATTGAAAAAACATCAAAAATACCCTTGTACTATTTGTCCTTGTCAATTCTGGTCCCTATGAGAACTTTGGTTAATTCACAAAATCAGACCCTCTACTTTCACCTAATTATACATTTGGTCCTTGTGATTTTGAGTTACAAAACCAAATCTGGATCCTAACTAAAATAAACCAAACCTAAACCAAGCCCACCCAATTTTGTTTACCCAAGCCCAACACAAAAAGCCCACTCCCAAATAAAAATACACCCGTCCCCTTGTTTGACCCGGTCAAACCCACAAAACCAAAACCACCCCTTCCCTCTCTTCCCCTGCTACTCCACCAAAACCACCATACCAGGTGGTTTTCCATCTCCACTTGCTCCACAATCCACCCTTATCCCTCCATTACACTTCCCAATACCTCATTAAATGCTTCCCCCCCTGCTACACGTTATCAGGCCCCAATTGGCTCAAAAGCTTTTTCCCGCCAAATTGATAAGAGAAGCAAGAGACATCCATTGGCTGCATATTTTGGTGGGATTTGACCAGTGGGTCCCACATGACATCTTGGATGCTATAAAGAGAGAAGAGAAGCAGTGGATGAGAGGTATTAGTGTAGTTTTAGAGTAGTATAATCGTAGGTAATTTTCCTTTTCAAGTTGTAATTCTAGTCAATCAAGTGTTGTAATCCAATCTTTTTCTTATATCTTTCTGTATTGTTAAGTTAATTTACCCTTGTAATTTCAATTCTCAATTTTAATTAAAGTTTCAGTCAAGTTTATTCAAGTTCAAATTTTAATTTAAGAAATTTTAAAATTCTTGTTATTGCTTTAAATTGTCACTAAGTCATCTCAGAATGTTAGTTCAAGTATGTTAAAGCTTATTTAAATCAAAGAAAGCTGAAAATCAGAAAAGAGAAGAAAAAAAAAAGAGAAAAATTTAATAAGAAAATCCAAAAAAAAAAATAGTGAAGAAGAAGAAGGTAGCAATAGCAGCAAAGTATGGAATGGATTTAGGTTTAGAACCTCTTGGGAGGTGCATAGGTGGTTCATGGTTTGAGTTTTCAGAATCTTTCAAGCTAAGGATGTCAAGTAAGGATTTGAATCAAGTTTTTCCTTAATTTCTTAGTTAAATGTTTTCTGTGGTAGTTACTTGTTTTGATTTGCTCATTTAGGTTTAGATTAGATTAGTATAAGGTTAATAATCAAATTTGTGCTCAACTGTGGTCTATTGTCTCTAATTTTCCCAAAACTGCTCCATTAAGGAGTGTTTGGATTAGCATATTCCACTGAGACACAGTGAGTCTCAGTGGTTGTTTGATGTTTGAACATGTTTGGTTAGGTTAAGTGAGGATAGGTAAGTAACAAAAACAAGACCCTATTTGAAAAGATAGTCAAAATCCACCACCATCACCCTTGACAGTCCACTGAGTGGATCTGTGGGTGTCATTTTTACCCATTTGGTTTAGATTCTGTTTATTTAACCTATTTTAGACTCAATCCATCTTATTTTAACTTATATAATCAGTTGTGATCCTTAGAAGTTCATAAAAGTCAAAGTTTTCAAGTTTCAACAAAAAGTCAAAATGTTAGTTGTGTAGAAAAACCCAAAATGCTAGGATTTTTTGTGAATTATGTATTTGGATTCAGGGTTTGGGAATTTTAGGGTTTGTTGTGTCCCAGCTCACCTCCATTTTCCCCCCCTCAGTCCATTTTTGTGAATTTTCTTGTGGGCCCCACTTGTGTCCAAAGTCAGCTGCAGGGCAACAAGCTGCCCTGTGCAGCAGCTCAACCCTCCAACACCACCACTTTGTGGTGGTTTTCCTACCACCTCAGTGGGCCCCAGGCCATGACCCTTGCATCTCCCAACCCCCCTCCTGGTAGGCATGGGAATTTGACCAAGGATTTGACCTAGAAAACACTGGGTCCCACCTAGTATGAGCCCTATATTTTGTCCCCATTTCTGCTTCAGTTTGTGACTTATATGTGCTTATTTTGTTATTTCTAGCTTATTCTGTGGTCTATTTTGGCTTATTCCAGTTTATGCATGTGCTAACAAGTGATTTGTACTAGTTTCATCCAGAGTGGGTCCCACATAAGGGCATTTTAGCTTATTTTGCTTGTATGGTCAACAATAGTCAACTGTTTAGGTTTTAGCTTTAATTTCAGCTTATTTCAAGTTTATAAAAAGTTTGTTTTTACAAAAAGTGTTTAATTTTAAGTATTTAATAAGTTTGTAAAATAAAAATCAAGAAAAACAAATATAAAATTAAGTGATAGTTTCTATTTAATTAGATTTAATTTTAATTTCCATTTTTACATTTTTATTAAGTAGGTTGTGTTTTTATATTTTTAATAATGTCATCTTAGGTTAAAATAGTTATAATAAATTTTTCAGATTTTTATTTTGTCATTTAGTGCTAATTAGATTTAATTTTAATTTTCTTTATTATTAATTAATATTAAGTATTAAATAGCTTAATTAGTTCTTATAAGTTTAAATCTAGTTTTTATAATTTTTCTAGTTCTAATATAGTATAATAAGTTTTTAGAAAATAAATTTTAAGATTCTACTGTTCATTTTCTAGTTTTCTTATTTTATTTGTTTAAAATAGACTTAAGTTAATTAAAAGGTAATTAATTAGTTGTTTAATCTTAAAACATAATTTTAGAGTTTTTATAATTTTGTAGGATTCCAGTAATGGTTAAGTAATTTTAGAAATTTTATCTTAATTTTCTAAGTTAATTTAGTATTATTATAAATTAAAAGTAGTTTAATTAGTTTAATTAAGTTAAATAGTTTTTAATTAATTACAAAACCACAAAAAGACAAAAATATTATTTGTAATTTTTTATATTTTCTTTAAGTTCTAATTTAGGTTTAGAAAATATTTTTGTTAATTTTTAGTATAATTTAAATCATTTGTCATTTTTAGTTTAATTAAATTAGATTTTAATTTAGAATTTAAAATAGTTTAATTAATTAAATAATAGTTTAATAGTATTTTAATCACTTTTATAATTTCTTTTTCATTTTTAATTTTAAGTTTTGAAAAGTGTCAAAAACACCCCCTGTAGTTTCATAATTACCAAAAACCCACTTTTCCAGTCCGATACGTGATCTTAATTGTCAATTTGTGCATATTTCTGCTATCTGATTATTGTGAATATTATATCTGTTTGTCAACACCAAAATAACAGTAGCAATATCATTCCTACATCATCTGGCTACTGTCCTCAGTGCCACTTTCTCATAAACGATTCCAAAAGCACCATTTCAATCTCGTCGGGACTTTAACGACCCGGGAATACACTATACTATCACCGGAGTATTGATTCTAGGCTGTCTTTGACTTGTTGACCTTGGTCAATAATAATAAGACGGTTCGGGCTCAATCAATCGTTCAGCTAGGAATAGTGTCGCTAGGATTAGAAAACCTAAATACTAGTTCTAAAGGTGAGGGATGATTATTTTTGTATTTTATATTTTTTAGAAAGCAATTAAAAATCTCGGGTTTGAAGGATTTGGGCGGAATTAGTTGCTAATCAACTAACCCAATACTAAAGATGCAATCAAAATAAAATACTAGAAATGAAAATAAACGAAATTATACTAAAGTTGTGAGCAATAAGTGGAGAAAATGTGTTTACTTAGATTTCACTATTCCCTAGACATCTTTTACACGTTAATTACTTGTTATAATTGCATGGATGACGGATCATATTCCTTAATACCATTCATGGGGTCGCACACCTTACTCCCCAATTCTATGAGCTCTTATCTCCTCCTATACCATGCCCAACACAACCATAGGGATTATAAACAGTGGCTCATGCATTAAATACAACCAATAAAGACCTAGTGCACGTCGGTTCATGTTTCTTAAGACGTTCAAGCATGTTACCAATTGGAGATCTGCCAGTTTTCTTAAGCCTAACATATAAATCATTCATCCACGACAAGTATAAACAAGTAATCAACACATAATTAACATCTAGGTTTCATTAGATCTAAGCAAACACAAGATAGATCTAGCCTAGCATGATGGAATTAAGACAAGAACAAGATATAGACAACCAACACATAGACATATTGATTGAATTAAAAGAACACTTATCTCAATTACACATGCAAGGTATCAAGGGCTTGGAACCCTTGAAAAACCTGTAAAATTCGCACCAAGTTCGTACTTAGGGTTTCTCCAAAACTTCTCTCTTTTTAATGTGAAAATTAGAAAACTATATATAGGAAAAGGGGTCTGACGGCGTCAAGAATAAACTTGTGACGCCGTCACCTCGCCGCCAAAACTCTTCTCGGACTGCCTTGATCTACATTTGACGCCGTCATGTGATAATCATTTCCAGGCCGTCATGACTTTAACTCTTGACACCCTACTTCGTGACGCCGTCAAATCTGTACTGGGTCGTCATGGAATTTTGCTCTTGACGCCGTCATGGAGTTACTCTTGACGCCGTCACCTACTGTTCCCAGCATGGAAAATTAAGACTTTGGCGTTTTCTTCACTTTTATGCTCCAAAAACGTCCGAATTGCTTCCTTTTCCAGATTTCACTCCCAAATTACCTAAAATCTCAAAAGGAACGATTTAGGGCAATATTTGATCAAATAAAGTCAATTCTGGGCTTAAATGACCCCCTAAAAACGGATCATTTTTCGCCTCATCATATACCCTTACACTTGAGATTTGCTTGTCCTCAAGCAAATGCGCTTTTATTCTACTCAAAAGACAAGTTAGGGGTCATTTAACACTAATATAAAAGTAATTACAACAAATAATCATTCCACTAAAGACCAATAGACAAGCACGGAGGTCATATACTAGCACCTCACAAATAGTGTTTAGATACTCACATCTCTCGGGTGTAATAAAGTGTAAATTACAATATGGAAATGGAAGATATCTCTCACTACCTGTCATAGCAAAATAGATTACCATAGGCTTGGGAAAGGATTAAACCTCCACCACATGGCGTAAGCACCTAGGATAAACTATCAAAGAGGTCTTTTAAAGGGTTGTAACGTTAGGTGTAGGGATATGAAATATACGGTTTTGTTGGATAAAGGAAGTTTTACTGGTGGCGAGTTAACAATCTTAGTCAATTACATGTACAATATGGCGTTGCTAAGCCAAGACTAGACTCGACTTAAGCTAATAAATGAAAAACAACAAAAACATAAAATGAACATAGAATAAAAAGGGATGGTAGTCCGTATGTTTTTTCTTTTTTTCTTTTTTTCTTTTTTTCTTGATTTTTCGATTTTTATTTATTTATTTATTTTTTCTTGCATACACTCTTACCCTACCATCCAAAATAATACATCATAGGGAATGAACATTCCCCTTACACTTGAATCTTTACATACTTTACATTAAACTAATCTAATGACTCGAATTGAGAAAAATCAAAACACTTGGAGCACTTTTAAGATTAACGCACATATGGGGGTAATAATATGATGTTCTTCCCCATTACTCCATAAAATAAGTACTTTACCCAATCGTCCCAATCGTCCCAAAACAATATGTACAAGGATATGACTCGACTTAGCAACCATGTAATCAATTAGATAGTTAACTTAGAGTTTAACAAATAACAATAATGTACTAAAAAATGAGCGCATACACGGAAGGCTAAGGCGATTTGGTTGTACATTTAAGTGGGGTATAACAAATTCTTCCTTTAAATAAAATGCTTAAAGTTAGAAACGAAAAGATTGGCTCGGAGGGGTGTACTAGGGGTATCGTGTACTAAAAATGAGTACAACGCTAAGGGTGTGGGAAAAATTAGTTGACTTAACTAGCCAAATAATATGACTTAAATGGTCAAGTAATTATGATACGGGTTTAACACAAGGGTGATCCTAATGCCTCTTATCATGTAGTAAATCCTACTACACGAATGTAGTCTCACTAGCGGTCTCGGGATGCATCACTAACGCAAGTTCTAGAATCTAAATGCTACCGGTACACTCATAAGCACTAATAGTAAATGCTTTTCCTATCAAATCTAAAGGCGAACCTCACATATTTGGGTGGAAAATTTTTCTGAATATACGGTTATGTGCTAGTCATACAATCTCCTATCCATGAGACGCTTGCTATGACTAAAGTTTCACTCCTAAATGTTGTAAAAAAATTTAAATTTGGCGCTAAAATTATACTAACAAGTATTTCTCATAGTTTTATTACACATCTACCATTGAACAAAACAAACTCAAGCGAAAGTGCATATGTAAGGTATCATCTTTTTACCCTCCCCTTACACTTAAGATGAACATTGTCCCCAATGTTCAAGTAAAGAATGTAAAAGTTAAAAAGTAAAAAGAATGAAATCAAATACTCCCCTGATTCGCTCGGTATGGATAATGAGGTGGCCAGGTTAAATCTTCCTCCAAGAAAATGAACAATCAAAGCTTCTCTTCCAGAATGTAAATCATCTTCTTGTCATACATAACCTGTAAAACCTGATAAAATAGACAAGACAACCTCGCGTAAAATCGGCGGCATCCTATATAAGTTACTAAATCCTAGAAAACAAGATAAGATATAATGCTTGTGGAATGAAGTTTGCAGATCTCCTGGAGATTATAAAACTTAATAATTCATAAAAACCATAAGACTCCGTTAGAAAAACAAAACTGGTAAAATTTCCAGATTTTTACACTTGACGCCGTCAAGAGTAAACTCTTGACGCCGTCAGAAGTGACCTGCAGAAATTCTTATGTTAAGTTTCCGGAAAATTTCTGGAAAAACTTGGTCCTACTTCCTGGAAAATCCTGCAAAACTTCATTATGACTCAATACAAGCATTTGACTCTAACAAATACGAATATACATGTTCATTTAATATTGTGGAGAATCATGATCGGTTTGTTTCTTTGAAAACATATTTGGGGTTTCCCCTTACACTTATCTTTTGCAAAAATACCTTTAGGTGCAGTTAAGACTAGGCCAAAACAACAAAGTAAAGTATTTCCACTATTTAATTTAGAAACATGATCTACCAACAATAAAAATTAAGCATGCATACGGAAGCAAATAACAAACAAACAAAAATAAAATCACACAAAACATGGGTTGCCTCCCAAGAAGCGCTTTTCTTTATTTACGAGTCTTGTAGCTAGACTCAAGGTCATGGGTTACTACGTGACCTCATCATTGGTTCCACTCTCTAGGTCGTCTTCTAAACTAGTATCGCTTTCATAGTGTAAGTACTTCTGGTCTTCGAACTCGAAGATATCTTTTCGATACTTAGAACCAAGCTTACTAACATCCTTAAAGAATCCACATGATAAATCAGAAGTGTTCTTACACCCTCTACGAACATCTTCATCGCACAAAATAAGTTGGGAACTTATCTTATCAAGCCCGTCACAATCGATTTCCTTAAAGTCTCTTCTCTTGTATGGCGTTTGGTATGAAATCCTCCTAATGCCATCAGCGAAGGTCATAATTCTGTTTCGGTCATCTATTATCAGATTAGTGATCTCGCAAAATGGCGCTCCAAAAACAATTTGTGATAATCTAGGGTCGACATAGTCTTCGATGTTGTCCACGATCGTAAATTCCATAGTAAATGCCATATTTCCTACAAACACCTGGATTTCATGATCCTTACCAACCACTTTCTCTCCCTTGTAAATCATTCCCCATCTGTAGATATTGTTATAATGGAATAAGGACATAAAATTCTTTGGCAGGAATACGTTAATGTAGACGTTATCGAAGTATTTATGACCAATCATGCAGGGGATTTTGAGATTATTCGGATTACGCCGTCTTATCTTCCCCGATTCTCCATCCTTCAACCCATATATATACCCCTCAAGGGAAGGACGATACTCGTACACTTCCTCATTACCCCTACGAAAAATTACCTTCTTAACACCATTGGTGAATAATGCACTACCATCTTTCTCATCAAGGATCACTCCCGATTCATTGATAAATGGTTTCCCAAGAACAAGGTTGGTTAACGTTTGATTGGTGAGAGGGTCTACGTCATCGACCACGGTGAGGTCAGTATTGTAAACAAGCTCTCCAATCCTGATTGATAAATTTTTCATTACCCTTTCGCACGCAATGCGTTTTGGGATGGTCTCATGGTATAAGGAAAGGGGGATTAGGTTGACTGGGGAGCTAGGATCTATATGACTATCGGTTAGGAGCTTTTCCTTAATGGTGCAGGAGATCTTGAAAACTTTATGGTTATCTTCCTTAGTCCTATCGCTACTCCCACTAGTAACATTCTCCATTTTTCTCTCGGGTTCTTCTATAATAGATTTACCCAAAATGGTTGGATTTCTCTCATGCTCTTCCGATCTCTCTTTCTCTTCATCCGATTTGCCAGATTCTCGCGCGGTGTACTGCTCGGACGAGTCGGTAGGTTTTCTGGCCGAATCGTGGTCTACCCTTAAGGTCTCATCTTTAGCTATATGACCAAATTTGTTAGTTTGTTGCTGGGTTGAGTTGGGTGTAAAAGCAGATATCGTGGTGATGGTGTTTACGAAATGGGTTGGTCCTAGGGGGTTGACAGGTTCTTTTCCTTTAGGGGATAGATGTTTGAATAACTTACTAGGGCTTTTTATTTTCACAGGGGAGGTTGGTGGACTCATGACGGTAACAGACTTAACCTCATCAACGTGAATGGGCTTATTAACAACATGTTCTTTGATAGCCGTTAACAGATTACAAATCTTGTTGTTCACATCAACCTGCTGTTGTCTAAATTTAGCCTCGAGCGTAGAGAGCTGTAATTCTTGAGATAGAATGAATTTTTTTAGGGCATCTTCACAGCTTTGCTTGGGAATGCCTTGTGACGGAAAATGCTCGGACCAAGTGAGTGGTGAGGAGTCATTGAAAGATACGCTCCGCGTTTGGTACCCTTTGAAATTAGGTTTATCCTTCCATGCCTCATAGGCCTCGCCGGAAGTTCGAGGGCCTTGACCCACGTGTGATGACGTGAATTCGTTATAAGCACGTTTTGGAAGCTCCATGCAGTTATGAGTCTCGTGAGGGCCACTACATAATTTACATGTAGAAGCGATTCTGCTTACATGGCTTAAGGATTTTGGAGCTTCGTAAGATTTCATGAGAGACTTGACTCGACCTTCAAGTTCCATGATCCTACGGTCGGGAGTACTAGAATTGTTCGAAGGCAAAGATATTGCCTTGACCATTTTGTTCAAGTCACGGGGATCATTCCAACTTTCGTTGTCATAGAGAGCAAGATCTTCTATGAGTTCCCATGATTGTTCCGCACTTAGATCACGTAGCTTACCACCGGCCGATTGGTCAATGGCTCGCCTCGTGGAGATGTCGATATGGTCATAAAAGATTTGGACTTGGAGCCAAAGATCTATGCCATGATGATGGACTTTTTGGAGTAAGTCCTTGAAACGAGTCCATGCTTCATAAAGAGATTCATTTTGACGTTGTTGGAACATCAAGATGTCATTTCTAAGCTTAGTAGTTCTCCCCGGTGGGAAAAATTGAGCAAGGAAACGAGTGGTGAGATCATCCCATGTGGTGATGGATCCCGCGGGTAAACGCTCAAGCCATTGACTAGCTTGATCCCGTAGAGAGAATTGGAATAGGCGTAATCGGGTTGTCTCTCTAGTTGCAACATCTAGGTCTATGGAATCTACGATTTTGAGGAAGTCCTTAAGACGTTGGTTTGGATCTTCGGAACGAAGTCCATGGAATGCACATCCGCTTTGCACCAACCGGATGGTGTCGGATCGCAAGGGGGTCACATTGGCTCCGGTGAGCTCAATGATGTTTCGGTAGCCTTGGTGTCTAGGTCGGGAATACTCTCCTAAGGTTCGGGGCCTAAGGGGTTCTAATGGTGGGTTTTGTTGTGGTGGGATGACGGGTTCAAGGATGTTCCCGTTGTCCATGACGTTGAGTGGTGAAGAGTTACGAACAAAGACACAAAGAAATAAGATAGACTAAAGAGAACCTAAAAAAAAATAAAATCTTACTAGAAAGGAATCTAGCAAGTAGACCTAATAAAAAGAAATTTTAACCTAGACAATAACTATTCCCCAGGCTGCGGTGCCAAAAACTTGATACGTGGGAATCGCACCAGGCTTTACCTCTCAAGGGATCCTGAGAAGCTTACAACCCCCACCAGGCAGTGTACCTGATCGTTGTAGTATAGTATAGTGACAAGTACCGGGGGATTGATCGTTCAGCTAGGAATAGTGTCGCTAGGATTAGAAAACCTAAATATTAGTTCTAAAGGTGAGGGATGATTATTTTTGTATTTTATATTTTTTAGAAAGCAATTAAAAATCTCGGGTTTGAAGGATTTGGGCGGAATTAGTTGCTAATCAACTAACCCAATACTAAAGATGCAATCAAAATAAAATACTAGAAATGAAAATAAAAGAAATTATACTAAAGTTGTGAGCAATAAGTGGAGAAAATGTGTTTACTTAGATTTCACTACTCCCTAGACATCTTTTACACGTTAATTACTTGTTATAATTGCATGGATGACGGATCGTATTCCTTAATACCATTCATGGGGTGGCACACTTAACTCCCCAATTCTATGAGCTCTTATCTCCTCCTATACCATGCCCAGCACAACCATAGGGATTATAAACAGTGGCTCATGCATTAAATACAACCAATAAAGACCTAGTGCGCATCGGTTCATGTTTCTTAAGACGTTCAAGCATGTTACCAATTGGAGATCTGCCAGTTTTCTTAAGCCTAACATATAAATCATTCATCCACGACAAGTATAAACAAGTAATCAACACATAATTAACATCTAGGTTTCATTAGATCTAAGCAAACACAAGATAGATCTAGCCTAACATGATGGAATTAAGACAAGAACAAGATATAGACAACCAACACATAGACATATTGATTGAATTAAAAGAACACTTATCTCAATTACACATGCAAGGTATCAAGGGCTTGGAACCCTTGAAAAACCTGTAAAATTCGCACCAAGTTCGTACTTAGGGTTTCTCCAAAACTTCTCTCTTTTTAATGTGAAAATTAGAAAACTATATATAGGAAAAGGGGTCTGACGGCGTCAAGAATAAACTTGTGACACCGTCACCTCGCCGCCAAAACTCTTCTCGGACTGCCTTGATCTACATTTGACGCCGTCATGTGATAATCATTTCCAGGCCATCATGACTTTAACTCTTGACGCCCTACTTCGTGACGCCGTCAAATCTGTACTGGGTCGTCATGGAATTTTGCTCTTGACGCCGTCACCTACTGTTCCCAGCATGGAAAATTAAGACTATGGCGTTTTCTTCACTTTTATGCTCCAAAAACGTCCGAATTGCTTCCTTTTCCAGATTTCACTCCCAAAGTACCTAAAATCACAAAAGGAACGATTTAGGGCAATATTTGATCAAATAAAGTCAATTCCGGGCTTAAATGACCCCCTAAAAACGGATCATTTTTCGCCTCATCACTAGGGTTGTACTTGTTCTTCGTTCAACAAGACTTCTTTAGTTTCGTGTGTAGTCATCAATAGTGATGGTTCATCATCTTCTAAGATAAGGTTTGATTGTTCTCGAATTGTTGATGGTTTTCTGTAGTCTTTCTTAATGTGGCCAAGTTTTCCACAATTATAACACTTTATCTTGCTCATATCCTACTCACGTCTACTACCATTTGACTTATCTTTGTGAGTTGAGTTTTCTCCATTTGAGTTATTTCTATTTCCATTATTATGCCAGTTTCCTCGTGAGTAGTTTGATCTACCACCGTGTTTGAAAAAACGTCTTCCTTTTCTAGAGTGTTTGCCTTGTGCGAATAATAAGTTATCCTGGCTTTCTACTTGTCCTCCCTTTCGGAGTTTTATCCTTTCCTCGAATGCCTTTAGTTTTCCAGCGATCTCATCTAAGGTAATGTCATCGAGATCATTTGTCTGTTCTATTGATGCTACTATTTGAATGAACCTATCTAGTTTGGAATCTAAGAGTTTTTGTACTAAAAGTGATTCATCCAAAGTTTTCCCTAATTCTTTATCCTTCGTGGCGTAGCCATTTAGTTTGTCCGTAAATGCATCCACAGTGTCATCTTCCTTCATCTGAAGGGTCTGAAACCAATCATCAATGATTGTAGTCGTGCTTGTTGCACTCTTTCTTCTCCAATGTGTCTCCTTTTCAATGATTCCCATAATTCCTTTGCCGTCTTACAACTTGCTACTTGTAAAATCACATCTTCGATCAACGCTTGATATAGGAGGGCAGTTGTTGCCTTATCCTTCTTATCATCTACTTGCGTGTTTTCCTTAGGTTCTATTGTTTCACATAAACCATGTGCTTCTAGTATAACCTTAATCTGTATAGCCCAAACTGTGTAGTTTATGTTTTTAAATTTAGGGCATTGGTATTGTGTAATAGGTGTTCCGGGTTTCAGTGTTGTTGATGTGTTAGTTGTATCGTTACCCGACATCTTAAAACTGCTTATAATCTTCACTTTCAAATCTTATGGGAATTTCTAACTAGTATGGTATTTCTACTACTACGGGAACAGAAAATAGTTATCCGGGAATCCTAATAATACGGGATCAATAAGTAGTTCTCGGGATTTCCTAATAGTATAAAATAAATATCTATACTATCTAAATATGAATTGAAATCCAAAGTTTGAATTTTGTGACCTCGTTGTTGTGTTAAAACACAAATGTATTCCCTTTTGTGTCAGTACTTGAATATTATACCAACCACGCCTTTTTCTTTCCCTTGTTCACCAAAAACCAATTCGTGTATCAATCTTCAAGTTGTACCCTTCTTGATGTTGTCGAATTGCTCCTTTTCAAAATTAAGCACACTTCTCTACGTTGTTCCTTTTCTCCTTTGTGTCGACTTGAACCAAACGTGCTCTAGATCCTTATTTTTTGTCTCGGCTTTCTTCCAAAAACACCAAGTGTTCTCGGTAAACAACAAAGTTTGTTGTTTGTTGTTGTTGTTTTTTTTTTTTTTTTTTTTTTTTTTTTTTAATTTCCGAGTTCTTATTTCCACAAAGTACACCAAATACCTTTCGGTATTTATCCAAACAAACGGTTGTTTGTTTTCCTTCACTAATACTACTTCGGTAGTACGTCTTTCAAACAAGGAGAGTGTTTTGCTTGATTCCTTGTTGTCTATGTTGCTTGTTTCTTGTCTAACGCGTTCCACAATACCCTTCTTCTTTGTCTATTTTGTTCCACACCGTATGTTCCACAACAAAATACCCCACGGTATTTTTCAAAACAATTGATTAGATTGTTTTATCTTCATTGTTGTTGTCCTTGTATTGCTAGCGTGTCTCCAAAACAATCCTTGATTGTTTCTCTTTTCTCGGTATACCTTTTTTATATCCCAAGCAACTTCCTTTTCACTTCCAACGTGTTGCATTAAGGGCAACAGTGGGTCTTCTATCGTTCTTGACGTCTTTCTCTTCCAAATTGTTGCGATAGATAGCAACAATGGGTCTCAGGTTTTGTTGTGTGATGTTGGTTGCCAACAAAGTTATTGCAACAAACGTTTCTCTTTTTGTTCTTTGTCGCGTACACAAATAGCACCAGCACAAAGCAATAAGTCACCACTACGTTTGGTGCCTTCTTGTTTGCAATTTCTACACAATTCCAGTCGTGCACTACTTTCCTTGCATCCTAGTTATCCAGGCAACGTTTCTATGACTTTGTACGTCACGTGTTTCTTCGACTGAAATAAGTTTAAGCGTGTATCTTTCTGTTTTGGTTTCCTTTTGGTCTCGTTAAGGGTTTCTGGTTTTTGAATATTGTAACGAGCGTGGCTCTTGATGCCAAAGGTTGGTCCCAAAGTGTGAGTCGATATATGAAATTGCAATAAGTAAAATCTGAATAACTAAATCGTCTAACATTTAAACGTTACATGTTTACAAGTATTTATAGTTTGAGAATGGTTGTGACCCAACCATCATGTCTGTTCGAATAGGCATGAGTCAAACGACACACCCTTTCGGTATTAACTAACTTTAACTAATAACTAACTTTAACTACCAACCGAAATAACTAACTTTTGGTTTCTAACTTTCTGTCTGACAACTTTGGTCCTTCGAGTATGAATGATGAAGCAATATCGAGATTAGTGTTCACAGTAAGTTTGATGGAAACCAGATTATTTGTTGCAGCTTTGCTTCGTGCCCATCAAGGTATATTTTGAGTTCTTTTTTTTCTTATTTGTTGCCTTCATTTTTTATTAGTTCATTTACTTCTATGCAATGGTAAAAGACTAACTATGCCAATATAATCCTAAACTTTCTCCAACAAAATAAGGTTATGGTAAGCAAATAAATAAATGTGAGTTGTATACACTGATACTCCACAAATATAAATCCATATCTAAAAGAAACTCAAACATCAACTATATTATCAGCAATACTAATATATAGATCAACACATAAGTACAAACTAAACTAAAGTTGAAAATTTTACGTCTACTGCGACCCTAATTTAGAATCACTAAACAAAAATTAATCTAACATTCAAACATTTATTGCCATTGATGGGTGACACGAATACTTTAAGTTGATCAAAATATTTGATTCGAACTAATTTATCAAGTGAGTAAGTAATCAATAAAAAATAATACCACAATGCTAATATGTTAATCTAAGAGACGTACCTCTTTAAATCTAGTCGCGAACTCCAACAAATTAAACACCCAATGCTTTGACATATAATATATTTAGCCTTTCTTTATTGTCAAATAATAAATCTTTTCTATTTATATAAGAAAACTAATTAACAATGTTGATATTTTTAGCCTCTAGGTCCATCGTTATAGTGAATCAACATTATAAGTAGTTATGATTTGTAGGACCCGATCAAGCAACCACATAATACTAATAACAAAATCAACAAATATAATTAAGAAAACATACCTTGATTTTCTTTCGGCAAAATTAAAATAGTACTGTGATCTCATATCTTTTGACAAATGTTTAGACCTACGTGTTCCTCAAATCGAAAAACATCGTAAGCGTGCTGATAACGTGTTGTAAACAATAATATTATTCAATTGATTATAATGTCTAGGAAATACAAAGGGTATATATAAAATAAGTAGTTTTAGATCCCCGTGCACGCACGGGGCTTTGGGTTTACTTTTTGTTAGATTAGCTTTAGGTTTAAAAATAAGTCACGGGTAAAGAAAGCAACAACGATTAATATTAATGCACTGTATTTGACATGTAGTTATTCCCGTACTAAGTGCGTACACATAAGTAAAGATAACTACAAACTTAATATCAAGGCATACAATATAACTGCCAAAATATAACCGCAAAAGACAAGCATCCTAATCATACTGTAATCTTCATCAGAGGAGACTTGTTCATGAACCTCCATAAGCTTAACTTGGCATTCCTTCTCACGAATCCCATCAGTGATGTCATTGATTAGAGCAGTCAACATCATAGTCCCCTTTCATGTGTTTCAAGTAGACAACCAAGAATAGCAACTACCTTTTTCTAATGGACCCAGATGATGAGTCTCCTTGAGTGGAACCTGACGATCCTCCACTTTCTTTTGGAGTTCATTACGCTCCTCCGCAAATCGCTTCAAACAACCTTTCTCTTGTATTGTTTCATTGTTGACATGACTCTTGAATTCCGTTGCCAAATTATAATACACATATACCTCTTTGATTTCATTGATGTTGGAAGAAGAAGAAGCCATAGTTATGTTAGGATTAGTTTTGGTCAAATTGCTATTTGATGTGAAATGATGGGTAGTTATTTCATGCATAGGGAAGGAAAATTAACGATGAATAACTATTCATTCGTGAGGCTCAAGGGTGGCAATCAAATCAACTGCCCTTATTAGTCACATATAAACACAAATTAACAATCATAACCAAAGAAAAATTACACATTAAATAGACAAACACAATTAATATTTGTTCATATATGTGGAAGTGAAATGAAGCATGAATAATGATTAATTTGTGTGGCTCAAGGGTTGTATTTAAAGCAACTGTGCTTATAAGTGACATACAAACAGGAAAGACTAATCATTAACAAAGCAAAATCTCAATCTAAACACACGCATATACACTCTAAAAAGCAGATTTTTTATAACAAAATTAAAAGATGACAACATCTATAGGTTCGAGAGGGAAACATAAAACATAAATATACAAAAAACAACATATTATATGGATAAAAAAAACATGCTACTCTTATGTGATATTGGGCCTTAGCCCATATATAAATAATAATAAAAAAATCATGTGATGCACATTTGGGCTTGCACATCTAATATTGTTAGATAATAACATAAAAAATCATATTATAGCATCCACTATATTGGGTATTATTAATAGTAAATTATAATGATGGCTTCATATTGAGTTGTCTAATCATGTATGTATTTTGCATAGCAAACTTGAATTATTTATCTCTCATCAACAACGCTTTCTTCTTATATAAAACACACACAAATGGTTATTAGAAAAAGACATTGTAATAAAAAGAATAAGATTGTTGTACAAAATGGTGTTAATTCTGCTTTTGATTCAGCCAATTTTTTAAGATGGTCTTGTCCATCTTGATCCTCCGATTTGTGTGTTTCCACAAGTTTTTTCTCTTCAGTTCGTGCTTAAATGCTGCATCCGGGAGTGTTCGCTTAGTCGTGCAGTTCCCGTTCCTCAAAAATCTTGGCTGAAGACGGTTATTAGATTCTTTTGACATCCCTTGGTACCTTCCATCACATTCGAGTTGCAAATCAATTTACATGACTCCATTTCAAAATGTAAAAAGTAATATCGTGGTTTTGAAGCAAGTTTACTGGATCTAATTATTAGGCAAGGAGATGATGCTGGTAAAAAAGATAAAGTTCAGATTTGATGATAGTGATGAATGTAAACATTCAGATTATGTATGAGAAACATATTTTTGCAATAAATAATTATCTACAGTCTATATCATGATAGCTTGTCAGAAACATAACATACTTATTAGAACATAACCGTTAATGTATAAAAAATTTATTAATTTGCATAGCAATATCACATACGCGTATTTTATCTCGTATTTCCAATTATCTTAACGTCCTCGAGAGTTGTATGTTTAGAAAGCCTGGCAAAAAAGACAAAACTGGGCCGAACGTTGCTCTCTTTAAATTTCGATTGGCTATCAAGGTGTTCATTCTATATTCTTAGCAAAAATCTGTAATGCGTTTAATTTTTGTTAGATTAGTTTCAGTTTAAAAAATATATACATTATTTCAAGTTTGATAAGTTTTATTTAGTACAATTTGGTCTTCAAATTCCAGTAATTTTCAACTGGACCATCAGTTATGGATATCAAAAGCATTTTTATAATAAAGTGGGCAATGAGTCCAACATATTTGTTGAAAATGTCACAACAAATGAGGTCGTTGATACTTAATTAACAAATCGTATATGTGTATCAGAAACATTGCACGCTTATTAGAAACGTAATCTTTATTGTATCAGAAATCGTTATGGTTATTTTAATAAAGGGTGTAGATTATGTAGTGATATTCTTGCAGATGACGTATGTTTTGTATTAATGAATGTTGCAGGAATCTAATAATGACACTGTTTGTTTCAGTATACACATTTTCTAGGCGGCTACTGTTTGATTTGATATGGTCGTCAGCAATAATGACTTCACTTTTATCATTATCGGGGTGTTGGTTTATATTTATCATATTTGTAATTTTCCATATGCGTAATTTATGACATTATGCGTGTCTTTATTTAACATTTACGTTTACAAATTGTTAATAAAACAGAACTGTTACTAATTATTACTTTTTTGGGTATACTTTTCACTAAGTATACAGTAAAAGTAATAAACAAAAAACTTTGACAAGTCAAATATGGACTTATATTTTGGGATGGAGGGAGTAAAATTTTACATATACTTTCTCCAAGCTATTCGTATTTGCACAAATTTCCGAGAAAAATTATTAAATTATTTCTCATTTCTTCTCCTATTTAAACACCCTCTTGGATCCAGCCTAGAACCAAACTATTTTCTTTAATGCAAATAAAAACAATGGAGATAAGAAAATGTATTGTAAAACATGTAATCAAAAAAGTTTGCAAATGGTGTTAAGTCTGCTTTTGATATCTTCACCAAAAGATACTTTTCCGTTAATTCAAGTATAATTTTATTTTTTCATAACCTTATAGTAATTAAATTTTAGAGTATTTTTTGATTTGTTTCTATTGAAGGCGTGATCAGAGCAAAATTCGATCCATTTGACGTTGAGTTACGGGAAAATTATTCCTTTTCAGTTCATATTTGATGATACTGGAGATGGCACAGTGCCTGAGTACTTTTACCACGTTTTGGAAATCAATTTGTGAGGAACATGCTCCGGATTCTTTAATGAGATTGTAAAATTGAAAGAAGTATATAATAAGATTTACGTAGATTTAATTTTTTTTCTTAGATTACTTTTTTTTAATGTTTTTTGTACCTTTGTATTTCAATTTAAGTTTGTTGGTCAATATCTTTTCTATGTACATATTGTATATATATACAGAACTTAATTTCATAAATCACTCTAAATAAAATTTGGTGTTTGTTTTTCTTTTTGATTGGCTTTGTTCCAACTTGAAATGTTGAAGTTGATTAATCTTTCAAAAATCAATCAAAGAGAACATAAACATTTGAATTCTAATTCAATAAAAAAGGAACACAAAGTCTTTGGGTTTATTTTTTTAGATTGTTTTTTTTTGAAAAAATATACATATTTTTATTCATTTTAGTATGAGGTTTTGGGCATAATTTTTGTTAAATTGATCTTAGGTGTTTTAAGTTTAAAATTACGTATATATAAAAAATAAAACGACCTATTTTTAGTTATCGTTGACCTCATTTATTTTTCATAATTTACGGAAAATATCATAAATTCAGTCTTGTATTGGGTCTTTATGGGTGATGAGTGCTCAAACACTCATCATTTTTGGTCTAATCTGAACTGCAAAACATACAAAAACACTCAGAAATGCATCAAAATACTAAAAATATTTCAAAATTGTGTTTTATATGCAAAATGAGCAAAAACAGACGAAAAACGCACAAAGTTTGCAAAATTGGCAGTTTCAGTCCCCCAACTTTCATAAAATGTCAAAACTAGTCCCTGGATATTCAAAATATAGAAAATTATCACCAAAGGTCCTTTTACAATCATAAATTGTCATATTTAGTCCTTTGGTGAAAAATTGGAAAAGTTTTGAAAATTACACGTTCAGTCCCTGGAGTTACAGATTTTGGCAGATTCAGTCCCTGGTGGGATAATTTTGAAAGAAAAATCACTTTTGGTCCTTGGGAAAGTCACAAAAGCCATTTTTAGTTCTTGGGAGGAAAGTTTGAGGAAATTACAAGTTTGGTCCCTCATGTTTAGAAATGTACAAATTTAGTCCCCGGGAAATATTTGAAAAATGAAAATAGAAAAAAATGGTTTTTGAAATATTGTTGATTGGCAAGTTTGGTCCTTATCATATATTTTGTGAAAGCTACATTTTCAGTCCAACACTTTTCCAAAATTACAATATTGGTCCTTGTTCCTTTATTACTTAACCAATTGGACCAAAAGTAAAAACAACCCAAACCACCCTTTTGTCCATAAACCTGGCCTGATCCAACATTTGAGCCCATCCAAGCCCATCCAAAATAAAAATAAAACCCACCCCAGGTCAAAGCAGTCAACGAGCAGGGTCAACAACCAGTCAACACCCTCAAACCCAGTTACTGTTCATCGTCCTAAACCATCCCCTAATTACCAGGCTTGTGTTCCTTCCCCCTCCTCCAAAGTCTTCACCAAACTCACCAACTATCAATAAATACTCACCTACACCCTCACCTTCCCCCTCCTCATTTAATGGTCCCACCAACACCACAACTGCCAATCCCACCTTTCCCGCCAAAAGGATTTTAAACGGTGGGGATCATACTAGGCCAATCTAACGGCTATACTGAAGTGGGAAAAGTCAAGGAACTCTCCAGGCTTATAAAAAGAAAAGAAAAAGAGAAGAAAGAGTAGTAGTTTCAATTTTTAGAATAGTTGTAGTGTAGTGAATGTCGAATCAGTCTAACTATCTATTTTTCATTGTAATTTTTAGCTTAAATTTCTTGTACTCTGTATTGTTTATGTAATTGAAACTCATTTCAATTAAAATATTTCAAGTTATCAGTTCAAAGTTGGTTTTTGCCATTTCTCATGAAACTCTCAATTTTACTTGATTATTGTTAAAAGTGATTAGTATATGTTTTATTAAGTTACCTTAAGATTAGTAGAACTTATTTGAACCTTAACTTTTCAGTGTTGCTCAGTTTCTTTTAAAAACCAAAAAATACTCAAAAATAGAAAAAATAAAAGAAAAATAAAAAAAATAGTTTCAAGGCAGAAAGAAGACAAGATAGATGTGGATTTTGGATGCTTTATTGGTTTAGAAGCTCTTGGGAGCAATAGGTGTGTAGGTTGTGGGTTAGTTTCCCCTGGTTCCATTTCTCAGCTTGGCATCAATAGTAAGCATTTTTCCATTTTGTGGTACCCATTGTTCATATGCTTCATTTATGTTTAATTTCAGTTTAATATTGCTTATCAAGTCTTGGTGAAGGTTTAAATTTCAGTTTCATGGTTTGCATATGCTAGTTGCTTCACAAATTGCCATTTTCAGTATTAAAGGGAGTGTTTGGATCTGCCTATCTAGCTGAGTTCTAGTTGTTGTTTTGATGTTGTTTTAGTTTAGACATACCACACTAGGTGTAGTGAGACTTAGTAAACCTTAAAATACAAGTTTCAAGCTACCAAAATCAAAAACTTCAATCCAATTCTTCCTACAGTCCACTGTTGGGACTGTGTGGATCAAATCTCACAATTTGGGTTCAAATCTTGTTCATTAACCTTCATTTAGTGTTAAAACAACATAACTAATCATAACAAGTTCATAAGGATCATTCAAAGTTGGGCAAAGTCAAATCTCAAGTTTTCCACAAAAGTCAAAATGGTTTATCTCAGATTTTTCCTAAACTTGCAAGAATTATTGTGATTTATCTGTTTAGATTCAGGGTTTGTGCCTTTCACATATCAAAGCCCCCCAGCTCACCTTAAAGATCCCACCTTCCCCATATTTTTGTGATTTTAGCTGTGGGCCCCACAACCCTCCAAAGAGGGCTGCAGGGCTGTCTGCTCCCCTGCACATCAGACACCACAGCCACCACCACCACTTTGGTGGTGGTTTGTGGTCACCCTTGTGGTCCTCAGGCCTTCCCATTGGTTCCTACCAACTCCCCCCTGCCAGGCTCTCTCCTTTGACCCTTGCTTTGACCTTGGAACCACTGGGACCCACCTAAATCAAGGCCTCAACTCTGTCCCACTTTTCAGTCAAGTTCCAACTTTCCATGTGCTTATTGTTAGCTTTTTGCTTATTCTGTGGTCCATTAGTGCTTTTTCCAGCTTAAACAAGTTCATATAAGTTGTTTGTATCAGTTTTAACCAAAGTGGGTCCCACTTGTACCCATTTCAGCTTATTTTTAACTTTGGTCAAACAAAGTCAACTGTTTTGCTTATTACCTTCCAAAGTGCTTATTTTAAGTTTATAAAAAAGTTGTTTTTACAAAAAGTGTTTGTTTTTAAGTATTAAATAGGTTTGTAAAAGAGAAATCAAGAAAAACAAATTTAATAATAAGTGATAGTTTCTATTTAATGTAATTTAATTTTAATTTTCATTTTTATATTTTTATTAAGTACTTAGCTATTTTATATTTTTATTAATTACCTATTATATTAAAGTATTTATAATAATTTTCTCAGATTTTTATTTTATCTTTTAGTATTTATTAGATTTAATCTTAGTTTTATTAATTATTAATTAATAATTAGTTTAAAATAGCATAATTAGTTTTTATTAATTAAAATCTAGTTTTTATATTTTTTATAGCTTTTATATGTTGTAAAATAATTTTAAAAATTTTATTAGAATTTTTACTGTTCATTTGCTATTTTTCTTAATTTAAAATAGTTAATTAGATAATTAGTAATTAATTAGTAATTAATTAATAGAAAAATCACAAAAAGACAAAAATACTTATTTTTATTTTTAAAACTTGTTTTTAGTTATTTTATAGTTTTAGAAATTTTATTTTCACCTTTTTAGTATTTAAATAATATTATATTGTATTTTAGTTATTTAAATATTAATAATAAGTATTAAATAGTTTTTAATTAATATTAAATAATTAATTAGTGTTAAAATTCATTTTCTTTTTCTAAAAATTTTCTTTTATCTTTTAGTTTGTAAAAAAGTCATTTTCACCCCCTGGGTGTTTTCAGATTTCAGTTTTCACTTTTTATTTCGTACGTTTACGTTTTATTTAAACGTAACGTACGCGTTTTTAGGTTTTAAACATTTCTGGTTTTTCTTAGCTTCCCGTCTTATTCATATAGCTTGTTTAAGCTATTCCATTGTAGATTCCTTAGTTCAAATCATTCACAAACCCCTTTTCATCCAAATTCACCCGATCACGAAACCGTTTGAATACAATCCACACCTCGTCGGGACTTAACGACCCGGGGAAACACTATACTTCCACGGAGCATTGACTCTAGGCTGTTTGACCATCTTGACCACATCCGTGGTTGACTTTGGTTGACTGCTTGGAGCCAATCAGTTTTTGGCGCCGCTAGCGGGGAGGTGTGCGCGCTATTCTAAACGGTTTTGCGTATTAGTGATTTTGGAATTCGTTCCATTGTACATTTATCCATCCTTTGTTCATATTTTCTTATTATCAAAACAAAACCGTTCCCGAAAACATTTTAAAATCAGTTTTCAACGAACACAAAAACATAAAAACATTTTCTTTATCATTTGTATAAAATGTTTTCCAAAAACACCAAAAATATCCTTCTTCACCCTCCTACCCTTTTGATTCTCATTTCCTCACCCTCTATACACATTTGATTCTTTCTATGTCGCATCCACCCACACTTTCTGATTTGCCAGTGGTGTGGTAATCCTCATAATGGTGGCAATTGCCCCAGTTGTGGCATGATAGAGTCAGGAAACGGGTCTGTCTATAACCAAGATCCTTATTCCTATCATGACACCACTGATTCATTCTACAAGCTACCACACCATCAGTCTCAGCAGTTTTACTGTTGTGAGTACTGTGGTGGTTCATATTACAGTTCTGATTGTCAATCGGGAAACACGCTTGTCTATGAGCAGTTTCCTGATTACGATTATAACTCTAGCACATACTACTCACAGCCACATCAGTTTTACTGTTGTGAGCATTGTGGAGGTCCACACACTAGCTCTGATTGTCAAACAGGGAATCCGTTTCCTTGTAACAATTACGACTATTCGTATTCAGACCCACCTCCACAATACCAGATGTCCCAAGCAACTCCTCTTGTTACTGTGCAAGACATTTTAATTGAGACTCTTGAGATATTGAAAGATCTTAAGGAGGAGTTGGCTACTACATCGTTTCAAAGCTCTCGTGAGAAATCTATGGCAGAATTACTTTCGGAAGAACGAGAGGCCAGAAACGAAAAGAGCATGGAAGAATTACTTGCTGAGCAAAGAGCGGCTAAAACACGTGCCATATTTCGTAATGCTGCTCTTTACGACGATGATGATGATGATGTTACCCTTGATTTTTCTCAATTCTGTAAGGGTTCATCACTTTCATCTATAGCAATTCCTTCCTCGGAAAATCAGGGAGAAAAGACTATGATAGAATTACTAGCAGAAGAACAAATGAAATTTATAAAACCCATGTCTGCTAGTCCTTCTCAACTCCCTCAGTCTGTTGTTATCACACCCGGAGTTCACACTCACTCTCTGATCATGGGGGATGAGCATCTTAGCACTGTTCCTGATAAGGAATTGGACGAATTAATAAAGTCTAGTGTTGAGATCCTTGTCCCAATCCCAAGAGAGTCACAGGGAACTTTGGATGATATGTGTGATATTCCTTCACCTCTTGAGTGTTCAAACGATCATTTTGAGACTTTCTCAGATTTTAATGATGATTGCACATCTCATGGAGACATTGAGTATATCGAGGCACCACTACCTCATTCTGATGTTGATCCTCTTCTTGAGGAGTTCGCTGATGAACTTGCTCACATCGATCCACTTTCATTAGAAAGTGATGATGGTCTCCTTGATTTCCAAGCCGATCTAGGAGAAATTGAAAGTCTCCTATCTCATGATCCGTCACTCACTTCTGATCCCAGCAGTCCAACAGAGAATAATATTCACTTTGTTCCCGAAACATTCAATACTACTCTCACTAATCCTCTATTTGAATTCGAATCTGAATTCACTTCGATTTCTGATAATCCACTCTTTGGTACTCAGATCGAGGATTGTGATGAGTCTATTCCGGAACATGAGTTCCCAGATTCACATCTTGTGAATGATTCTCTTCATGAGGAGTTCTCCGGTGAACTCGCTCATCAGTTTGATTGCCCGGGGGGAGATGCTCTCAATCATGAGAATTTGCAAAATCCCACCCACCCTCCCGGGTTGTTTACGAGCTTACCCTTTGAAATCCAAACTCAGGCTATTGAGCCTCCTCTCGAGGAAGAAGATCAAATCATGCTTTTTATCATGATTTTCTTCCTTTTCTTCACCTACAGGGTGACTTCTTTTCTTCTTCACTCCTTCGGGAATGAAGATACCATCTTTGATCCCGGCATTTTCATATATCATTATCTTGAGCCGGATACTTATCTCATCGGAGTGGAACTTTCACGTGCTTCATATGTTTGTCCAAACATTTTGAATGAAAGTCCGATTGAGATTGTTCCTTCCACATCATGCTTCCCCAATGACAAATGAATTAGGGGTCGAGTCAAGCTAGCGACTCGGTAAACAAAAACAGTAGCACGCTTATAGGGTTTTCACCCTAAGTGTGGGGGAGTCCCCCATGCTATGATTACAGAAGTGAAAATACAAAATGGTGTTTTCCACGCTTGGCTTGTAATGTTGCCCTTTTACGTTCAAAATGTCGGCATAATAGCCGGGATTTTGAATATTGAGGACAATATTCATGCTTAGTGTGGGGGGTATTTCGCTATTCTAGCGAATTTTATCACATTTTACTATATAATACCCCCGTTTTTAGCCAAAATTTCAAAAAATTTCAAAAAATTTTCACTGGTGCTTCAAAATTTTTGTGGTAATCAGTCCGCCTTGTCTAACCGACAAAAGGGATTGGCTAGTCCAGGAGCAAACGGCTCTTGGTAAAGACATCTCAAATCCGTTGACGGCTTGCAATTTGCCCAAAATTGTACGGTTCCTCAACTCCCCAAAAAACAAATGAGTTGGCTAGCCCGCAAGATTATGGCTTGTGGTAAAGGCCGTGGAAAATCCATAATTGGTAATCAGCTCACCAAGATGTTGACTATTTCATCAAGAGCTGGCTAGTCCAGAAGCAAACGGCTTCTGGTAAAGACTACTCAAATCCGTTGACAGCTGGTGGTTTGCTCAAAATCACACGGTTATCAGGTGTGCCACAGTTCTTACACCTGGCTACTCCAGAAGTGATAGCTTTTGGTAAAGAATTTTTCAAATCCATCAAGTTTTTAAAACAGTATTGCTAGGGACTAGCAATAGTTTAGTGTGAGGGATTGATGAGTGCTCAAACACTCATCATTTTTGGTCTAATCTGAACTGCAAAACATACAAAAACACTCAGAAATGCATCAAAATACTAAAAATATTTCAAAATTGTGTTTTATATGTTTTAGATGCAAAATGAGCAAAAACAGACGAAAAACGCACAAAGTTTGCAAAATTGGCAGTTTCAGTCCCCCAACTTTCATAAAATTACAAATTTAGTCCCTGGATATTCAAAATATAGAAAATTATCACCAAAGGTCCTTTTACAATCATAAATTGTCATATTTAGTCCTTTGGTGAAAAATTGGAAAAGTTTTGAAAATTACACGTTCAGTCCCTGGAGTTACAGATTTTGGCAGATTCAGTCCCTGGTGGGATAATTTTGAAAGAAAAATCACTTTTGGTCCTTGGGAAAGTCACAAAAGCCATTTTTAGTTCCTGGGAGGAAAGTTTGAGGAAATTACAAGTTTGGTCCCTCATGTTTAGAAATGCACAAATTTAGTCCCCGGGAAATATTTGAAAAATGAAAATAGAAAAAAATGGTTTTTGAAATATTGTTGATTGGCAAGTTTGGTCCTTATCATATATTTTGTGAAAGCTACATTTTCAGTCCAACACTTTTGAAAAATTACAATATTGGTCCTTGTTCCTTTATTACTTAACCAATTGGACCAAAAGTAAAAACAACCCAAACCACCCTTTTGTCCATAAACCTGGCCTGATCCAACATTTGAGCCCATCCAAGCCCATCCAAAATAAAAATAAAACCCACCCCAGGTCAAAGCAGTCAACGAGCAGGGTCAACAACCAGTCAACACCCTCAAACCCAGTTACTGTTCATCGTCCTAAACCATCCCCTAATTACCAGGCTTGTGTTCCTTCCCCCTCCTCCAAAGTCTTCACCAAACTCACCAACTATCAATAAATACTCACCTACACCCTCACCTTCCCCCCTCCTCATTTAATGCTCCCACCAACACCACAACTGCCAATCCCACCTTTCCCGCCAAAAGGATTTTAAACGGTGGGGATCATACTAGGCCAATCCAACGGCTATACTGAAGTGGGAAAAGTCAAGGAACTCTCCAGGCTTATAAAAAGAAAAGAAAAAGAGAAGAAAGAGTAGTAGTTTCAGTTTTTAGAATAGTTGTAGTGTAGTGAATGTCGAATCAGTCTAACTATCTATTTTTCATTGTAATTTTTAGCTTAAATTTCTTGTACTCTGTATTGTTTATGTAATTGAAACTCATTTCAATTAAAATATTTCAAGTTATCAGTTCAAAGTTGGTTTTTGCCATTTCTCATGAAACTCTCAATTTTACTTGATTATTGTTAAAAGTGATTAGTATCTGTTTTATTAAGTTACCTTAAGATTAGTAGAACTTATTTGAACCTTAACTTTTCAGTGTTGCTCAGTTTCTTTTAAAAACCAAAAAATACTCAAAAATAGAAAAAATAAAAGAAAAATAAAAAAAATAGTTTCAAGGCAGAAAGAAGACAAGATAGATGTGGATTTTGGATGCTTTATTGGTTTAGAAGCTCTTGGGAGCAATAGGTGTGTAGGTTGTGGGTTAGTTTCCCCTGGTTCCATTTCTCAGCTTGGCATCAATAGTAAGCATTTTTCCATTTTGTGGTACCCATTGTTCATATGCTTCATTTATGTTTAATTTCAGTTTAATATTGCTTATCAAGTCTTGGTGAAGGTTTAAATTTCAGTTTCATGGTTTGCATATGCTAGTTGCTTCACAAATTGCCATTTTCAGTATTAAAGGGAGTGTTTGGATCTGCCTATCTAGCTGAGTTCTAGTTGTTGTTTTGATGTTGTTTTAGTTTAGACATACCACACTAGGTGTAGTGAGACTTAGTAAACCTTAAAATACAAGTTTCAAGCTACCAAAGTCAAAAACTTCAATCTAATTCTTCCCACAGTCCACTGTTGGGACTGTGTGGATCAAATCTCACAATTTGGGTTCAAATCTTGTTCATTAACCTTCATTTAGTGTTAAAACAACATAACTAATCATACAAGTTCATAAGGATCATTCAAAGTTGGGCAAAGTCAAATCTCAAGTTTTCCACAAAAGTCAAAATGGTTCATCTCAGATTTTTCCTAAACTTGCAAGAATTATTGTGATTTATCTGTTTAGATTCAGGGTTTGTGCCTTTCACATATCAAAGCCCCCCAGCTCACCTTAAAGATCCCACCTTCCCCATATTTTTGTGATTTTAGCTGTGGGCCCCACAACCCTCCAAAGAGGGCTGCAGGGCTGTCTGCTCCCCTGCACATCAGACACCACAACCACCACCACCACTTTGGTGGTGGTTTGTGGTCACCCTTGTGGTCCTCAGGCCTTCCCATTGGTTCCTACCAACTCCCCCCCTGCCAGGCTCTCTCCTTTGACCCTTGCTTTGACCTTGGAACCACTGGGACCCACCTAAATCAAGGCCTCAACTCTGTCCCACTTTTCAGTCAAGTTCCAACTTTCCATGTGCTTATTGTTAGCTTTTTGCTTATTCTGTGGTCCATTAGTGCTTTTTCCAGCTTAAACAAGTTCATATAAGTTGTTTGTATTAGTTTTAACCAAAGTGGGTCCCACTTGTACCCATTTCAGCTTATTTTCAACTTTGGTCAAACAAAGTCAACTGTTTTGCTTATTACCTTCCAAAGTGCTTATTTTAAGTTTATAAAAAAGTTGTTTTTATAAAAAGTGTTTGTTTTTAAGTATTAAATAGGTTTGTAAAAGAAAAATCAAGAAAAACAAATTTAATAATAAGTGATAGTTTCTATTTAATGTAATTTAATTTTAATTTTAATTTTTATATTTTTATTAAGTACTTAGCTATTTTATATTTTTATTAATTACCTCTTATATTAAAGTATTTATAATAATTTTCTCAGATTTTTATTTTATCTTTTAGTATTTATTAGATTTAATCTTAGTTTTATTAATTATTAATTAATAATTAGTTTGAAATAGCATAATTAGTTTTTATTAAGTAAAATCTAGTTTTTATATTTTTTATAGCTTTTATATGTTGTAAAATAATTTTAGAAATTTTATTAGAATTTTTACTGTTCATTTGCTATTTTTCTTAATTTAAAATAGTTAATTAGATAATTAGTAATTAATTAGTAATTAATTAATAGAAAAATCACAAAAAGACAAAAATACTTATTTTTATTTTTAAAACTTGTTTTTAGTTATTTTATAGTTTTAGAAATTTTATTTTCACCTTTTTAGTATTTAAATAATATTATATTGTATTTTAGTTATTTAAATATTAATAATAAGTATTAAATAGTTTTTAATTAATATTAAATAATTAATTAGTGTTAAAATTCATTTTGTTTTTCTAAAAATTTTCTTTTATCTTTTAGTTTGTAAAAAAGTCATTTTCACCCCCTGGGTGTTTTCAGATTTCAGTTTTCACTTTTTATTTCGTACGTTTACGTTTTATTTAAACGTAACGTACGCGTTTTTAGGTTTTAAACATTTCTGGTTTTTCTTAGCTTCCCGTCTTATTCATATAGCTTGTTTAAGCTATTCCATTGTAGATTCCTTAGTTCAAATCATTCACAAACCCCTTTTCATCCAAATTCACCCGATCACGAAACCGTTTGAATACAATCCACACCTCGTCGGGACTTAACGACCCGGGGAAACACTATACTTCCACGGAGCATTGACTCTAGGCTGTTTGACCATCTTGACCACATCCGTGGTTGACTTTGGTTGACTGCTTGGAGCCAATCAATGGGCTTTAAGGTGATCACTTGGGCCTCCACGAACGTTGTGTTTTACTAAGTTAACTTTAAATAGTCATTTACTTCTCTTCAACAACTAACAAATTCTTTTTATTTAAATACCCTTTATCATCTAATTTTAAATCGATCCACTCACTATAATTCAAATAAAAAAACACACGCACATGGTTATCATAAAAGCATATAACAAAAAAGATAATGAGATCATTGTACAAAATGGTGTTAATTCTGCTATTGATTTAGTCAATTACCCAATATTGAGTTGGCCATTTTGATTATCTGATTTGTCTGCTCCCACAGGTATTTTGTGTTCATTTTGTGCTAATATGCTTGATCGGGGGTTGTTCACTGAGTTGTGCAGTTCCCATTCCCCAAGAAACTTAGTTGAAGACATTTACAACAAAGAATCATTTTTTTTTAAATTTTTTTCCCTTTCTTCTGTTTTGTTGCAGAATCAGTTTTAATTACTTCAAGAGCTTGTAGAAGCCAGAGGGTCAAACTTAATATCCCAAAAAATGATCCTACATCTCGAGAGGCTGGCATGCATGAAAAGATCGCTTTTGTTGAAAGGCTCAAGTGCATGACAGAACCCACCGTTTATAAGAGGGGCTATGTATTTAGGCTAAAACATCCAAGTATCAAAGATGGAAGAACCAACACCACTTTCAAGTATGAACATAAACTTGTTTTGGTGTTGTTCATCCATTGTTGATTCATCTTTTCTCTTTGTCAAAATACAGAAACAATTATCAAGTATAATTTGTAGGTTCGCAAGCGACGGAATGCTTGAATTTAGTGTCTTCGTATTCCAGCATGTTGGTAGGTTAGAGATTCAAGGCTGAATAATATGTTGTTGTTGGCTAGGGTAGAAAGGATGGTAGTTCATTGCATTGTTAATATAAATTTAATATGATTTCATTCATGCACGATTAGCTCTCTAATGTCGTAGAATCTACATAATTAATACGTATGTTCGTCACATCTAAGGGAGCAATATAAATGATAGTAAGAATCTGTTTTCTAATAACTTAAAGCTCATTAATTAGGGCAGATCTATCTAGCGTTGTAGATGGTTCCGTTGCTTAATTTGGAAAACGTCTACTACCGTTTGTGTGGTTGATCTTGATCACAAGCTTTGGCTCTTTCAATAATGTACATTGATTAAAACTTTTGTCCCGACAATGAGGATATATTCTTGAAAGTGCCAAAGCTAGTGATCAAGCACACACAAACGTTATTAGACGGTGTCCAAAAAACAAAGCAATGGAACCTTTCTGCAACGTTAGATAGATCTGGCCTGATCATTGAGACGTCTTCAATGCGAGAATGATATAGTGTGTATTGTTCATGACAGGCCACACTCCTTCATTACCGCATTCAAGATGAGTGATGTTACTTAGACTCTATTCTTTACTCAACATTTTTAGATTGTTTGTATCACTCTGTTTGCATTCCATTCTTTTTTATGATCTATATGAGTCTGGAATTTCAACATACCTTTCCATTATGAGTTCCCATACAGTTCCATTTGTTTTTTCAACAATCTAGCAATGCGTAACGTGGTTACCAATATAGCATGTTTATCAGAAAGGAAATATATGTATTAGAAAAAAATGTTTATCAGAAAGCTAACATGTTTATCAAAAAATTTGTATTTAATGTATCAGAAATGCATTAATTTGTATAGTAACGTTAGAGGCGAAAATTTTAATATAAAAAAGCGATTAGTAATGTGGCTAATAGTTTGGGACACATATTAGAAACATAATATTTTTATTATAATTGTATGTTTTAGTTCGTTAGAAACATAAAAGTTTGCATTTAATGTATCAGAAACGTATTATAGCTAACGTATGAACGATTATGATCGTTGCGATCCATATACTTTAAATCTCAAACATATATCAATGAAGATTAATATGTTTTTTTAAAAGATTGTATAACATGCACAATGTTATCGAAAAGTTTGTTTACGTCTAAATATCGGAAGAAAATTCTCAAACAATCAAGCTACATGACATTGTTTGATTATTTTAATAAAAATATCCATTTAATCACTTTATACCATAATTTTATTTATCACAAATGTTGCAGGAATCTAATGATGACATTGTTTGTTTCAGACTGCACGTTTTGTAGGCGGCTACTATTTTGATTTGATATGGTTGACAGCTGCAATGACTTGACAGTCATTATTACTTGTGTGACTAACCATGGTAAAGAAATTGCAAGGGTGGTTAAAATAATATAGGTTATATTAGTACAATCTCATTTTTGACCCGCACACTTCGAAAGCTAAGCCACTAATGTCGTGTCGAAGGTTATACATCGGAAAGTCCGCGAAGTTAAGGTTTTGTATGTATTATATCCTTTCGATCGAGCGACAACTTCTAAGGAAGGTCTTCATTCCCCTTTGAAAGAAGTCAAAAAATTGTAAAAATCCCGATTACATTAGATAAATGTACAACTTCTTAAAGCATAGTTTGGAGTGTGCAAATCAAAAATAGGAGTGTGCAAATCATTAACCATTAACCATGTTAATATTTAAGATATACATTGAATTATATAATCATATCCAAAATAACACATCATATCATAAATGTATAAGTTTTCAGCAACATTTTAAATTAAGCAAAAACAATTAAAAAAATAAGACTATTTATTCTTAGTATACCTTTCTGTATCGCTTTTGTCATGTGGGCATTGACAAGTTCCTTTACACACGGGGCAACAACAAAACTCTTCCATCATCATACTTTTAGGAATATATAGATCTATATAATCACCATCTGAATAATTTATATAATTGCAAAGTTCACATACACCAGTTTCTTCCGTTAAAGTGTGAAGTATATGAATATCCATTGACCTTTTTTTTCTTTTCATTTTTGACTTTAAATATTCAAGATCAGTAATTGCTAGATCATCATTATCCGACTTTTTCTCTTGTTAGTGCCATGGACGTTTGGGATAGCACCATCATTTATTGGAATAGGCAGATCAATATTGTTTGATGAATCACCCTTATCATCTTTGGCCAATTCTTTGTCGTCAATAACTATATCCCTTTCGAACTCTTTATCAATCACCATCTTACAAAACATGTCTACGTAAAATTAAACAAAGAGGAAAAGTAATTAATAATCATATTCAAGCGATATTGAAAAAAATAAAAATATTAAACAAACCTTGGCGTTATGAAATCGACTAAAATTTTCTATGCAAATGAATTAGGGTTAAGATGTGCTGCGTTTATATAGATATATATTATTATGTAAATTATTACGTAAAAATATTTTTTATTAACAATATCTCAAAACGCGTGGAGACAATTATTAAGTTAAAGTCGACTATAATCTATTGCGATTAATTTAGTGAGAAAACATATGTGTCACAAATGTGAAATTCTAAAGATACAAAAGCTTGGAAGGACCTGTTTGTAATATAAAAAAAGATTACCCTTTGGCCCTAGAGATCATAAAGCACTCTTTTTATTTTTCACCGAGTACCAACCAATAACTATATATTTTTTTTTTACTTTATTTGGAAATGGTTTACACATGTTTTTTAAGATACAAAATGTGTAGTTAGTCAATTGTTGTGCATTAGATATTTTTTTATCAACAACAATAAACATCAGAAACACTGAAAACATAAGCATCTGAAATTAAAAAACTTATGTGGAAAACTAGAAGGGGGGGGGGGGTTGAATAGTTTTACGTCTTTTTAATTTATTAAAAAAAGATTGTTTGAGTGTTGACTTTATTTTCAAAAATTTAGATTCGATAATATGTGATCTCAAGTCTTGCACAATATAAACAACAATAAATATGTACGATATAGCAATAATAATGTAAGTAAAGAAATAAATGAGAGATGGAAAGATCGAACCGCGAGACAAGAGATTTATAGTGGTTCGGCTACAAGGACACCTTCCTTGCCCTACTCCACTCCCCGAGCACCTAACTCGAGAGTTTTCTTCACTATGTCAACAAGCTCCCTTATGGCGGAGAAAACCTTACACACCAATGTACACACCACAACTTCGTCACAACTTAATCACAACTTCTACACAACCTCTTCACACAAATCTACTTCACAACTTTCTACTTCACACCTATCTACTTCACACCAATCTTCTTCACTACTTTCTACTTCACACCTATCTACTTCACACCAATCTTCTTCACTACAATCTACTTCCTAACTCTTCTCCTTCACAACAAACTACTAACCAATCACACTATCTATATACCTATCTAAACTATCTACTATCAAATATTCACAACTAATTACACAAAGAGATAGATACAATTGATGATGCTCTAACAACTTGGATGTGGAGGTCACAACAAGTTGTAATACTTCTTGTCTTGGAGGATAGAAGTATTCTTCTCTTGCACTTGAGAGGATGATGTTTGGATCACTTTGAAACAAAGATTTATATATATATGATCAAAGGATTAAGAGAATAGAAATGGAGATCTAGAACAAAAAGTTTAGGAGTGCAAAAGGTGAGAAAAATCTGTGAAATGAACTAGTATTTATAGGGAGCAAAAATACTGTTCTGGAGCGTGGCCGGTCCCCTTAATTAGGGGGCGGTCCCCTTAATGATTAAGGGGGCCGCCTAGTATAATTAAGGGGGCCGCCCTCCTGAACGTTGGAGTTTTTTTGACCTTTTGTGGGGAAGGTTTTCCTGGATAAAATTTTCCTTTTTTGGTTGGAAATTTGAAATCATATATTTATATTGATTTAAACATATTCTTTTAATTCCAAAAATGTTTTATAAAAGATATTAAGTGTTAATGACATTTTATAAAAGTTCTAGTGATTTAAAGAAATTTTCCTTTGATCATATATTGCAATAAACACTTTGTTTACTCATACCTTAAGTGATTTGGATGTAAAGAGAATATTAATCACTAAATACTTGTTTATGTCATAAATTTTAGTTCAATGGGTTTATGTTTTGTAATAATCAAAACATAGAGATATTGATAATATGTTAATAATGTTTTTAGGCATTATTTATGTCAACAATCTCCCCCTTTTTGATTATTACAAAACCGTAAACTCATTAGGTCTAAAATTTATTATTAGACAAGTATTTAAGAGTTTAATACTCTCTTCTCCCCCTTTTTGTAAAATCAAAAAGTTTAAACCGAGTAAGCTTCATAGAAGAAGTTAAACGGGTAGAAAGCTCCCCCTGGATGTATGCTCCCCCTCATTTGAGAGCACCAAGGAAACGAGCTATGGAAAGCTTGGCTACTAAAAAATATGTAAGGAGAACAAGACATGTATATGCAAAGCAGCAATTATGCAAATAAAAATAAATTCATTCAAGCATATATGAGACAATCATAGGAATGATCATCATTACAACATTCAATATGCTAGAAGCATATTGATTACAATAAAAAAAAACATAGTCCTATATTGCCTAAGAGAGCACTTGGACTTGCTTGCAACCCATGGTTGAGTGTTTTATTTGCTTGAAGAGAACATAAGCATAGAGCTTAGTTGTTAGATGGAGAGGGATATGGAGTGGGGTATGGGGCGGAAGAGGTGGATCTCACTATGTTGTATCGAGTTAAGGGTGGTATTGGGTGAGGACGAGTGAGAAGATATTCAATCCAAGAAATATCTTCACTCAAGTAGAGGATATGTTTTTGAAGGAAGATGCAACAAGGGAAAAAATGAGTATGGTTTGTAACTTGATCCAAGTTGAGAGAGTGGGGTAGGCAATTTGCATAGAGTGATGATGGAGGTTGCCCTTTGTTGCGTTGTGCAAGATGCATAGCAAGGAGATCACTAAGATCATGGATTTGGTTTATTTCATCACGGAACTTTTGTTTTTCTGTGGCAATGTGGAGAGAATCATTGTGTTGATATGGATGAATTGGGTTTGTGTAGTTGGAATTATAGTTTGATTGTTGATCAAACTTGTATGGATCATTATAAGTGGTTGGAGGTTGAGATGTGTAGTTTGGCATGAAAGAAGATGTTTGGCCAATGTTGTATGGTTTGTAAAGAGGATCAAATGAATGTCCTTGTGGGTTTGGTGTAAAGTTTTGGAAGTAAGTGGTTGGAGGTGTTGAGTGTTTTCCAACTTCATTGGTTATGATGGATTTGTTTCGAGGGCTTTTTCTTCGCCAAACGGGTTTTTCCGTCATCCTTGCTAGCCTTGAGGCTTTTGGTTTTGGTTTGTTTGGAGAGGTCATGATGGGATGAATGAAGAGTTTTGAAGATTGGGGATATTTATAGTGTAAGATTTGTGTGTTTATGGATGGATAAAGTTTGTTTGGGAGATTAGGACAAAATGTGTTGGTGAAAATTCGGAAATGTAGGTTGAAATGGGCTAAAAAGCAGAAAAGATTCTGTAAACCCGACCATCAGATGGCCGGTCCCCTTAATTAGGGGGCGGTCCCTTTAATGATTAAGGGGGCCGGCCATCTGGTGATTTCCAGATTGCCAGAATTGGGTTTTTGGCAGAAAATTTGCAGAAAGGTTGTGTTTTTGGATTTGGATTTAAGCAAGTTCAATTCCTTGAGGCAATATAGCATCTAATCTAATCATAATATAGCATGCATGCAAAAACACTTAAGTAAGAGAGCAAACAAGCAATTAATAATAAGCTAGAGGAGACAAGCAAAGGCAAGGGCACTCAATCTTCCTAGGGCAACTATCTTAGATCAAAGGCAAAGGTAACTAGTGAGTCAAAAACTAGTGATGAAACAAGATGGCAACATTATGAGTGATTGTGTCGTAGTGTGTGCCTATATGCAACAAATGTGGAGTTGTGATTGTTTCAACTCCTAAATGCAAAGAAAAATAAGTTTCCTAAGAAACAATCCAAAATCTCCTTGATTCGATTTTTGCTCGATTCATGAATGTCAATGATATATATTAGATTATATACTTTGACAATTTATGTGAGAGTTTATGCATGATTAAAAAAAAAAGTTTTTAGCATTTGTCAACAATGCAAGGAAAATGATGTTCATGTAATTCCTAGATGTGAGAATAGTATTCAAGAAACTTTGATTGGGTTTTACAAGAGAGTATATGCAATGAAAATGATGTTTCCCAATCTTTAATTTTGTGCGAAATAGATTCCTAGACTCAGAAATGAAGAAGTGGAAGAAAATTAAATTTTATGCAAGAGAAAAACAATTTGTCTAAATGCAATAGAATTTAGTCAACTTGTTCCATCATTCCTAATCCTAAACGCAAGTGATTGAATAATTCACGCTTAAGGGGTTTAGTGAATATATCGGCAATGTTATCTTCCGATGCAACTTTTTCTATAGATATGTTTCCTTTTTGTACATTATCCCTAAGGAAGTGGTGGCGTATTTCTATATGTTTAGTCCTAGAGTGTTTCACCGGATTTTTACTTAAATCTATCGCACCTTTGTTATCGCACATAATGGGAACATTTTCTAACCTAATACGATAGTCTATGAGAGCTTGTTTCATCCATAGTGCTTGTTGACATGCCTTTCCAGCGCTTACATATTTGGCTTCGGTGGTAGAAATAGCAACAGCGGTTTGCTTCTTCGAAAACCAAGATGTTAGACAACATCCCATTAATGTGCAAATACCGCTAGTGCTTTTTCTATCTACGTAGTCTCCCGCATGATCCGAATCCGCATAGACGATGGTTTCTATGCCGGATCCCTTAGGATACCATAATCCTAAGTGTATAGTGCCTTTAATGTATCGGAAGATACGCTTAACCGCTTTTAGGTGAGAGGTTTTGGGATCCTCTTGAAAACGAGCACAAAGGCAGACACTAAACATGATATCAGGTCTACTTGCCATCAAGTATAGTAAACTACCTATCATTCCTCTATAATTGGTGTTATCTACGGACTCGCCTTCATCATCCTTTGTGAGTTTCACTTCCGTAGACATGGGAGTTTTCATGGGTTTTGAGTCTTCTAGGCCAAATTTCTTAAGCATTTCCTTAATATACTTAGATTGGTTAAAGAATATTCCATCTTCTAATTATTTTATTTGTAATCCTAGGAAGAAGTTTAGTTCACCCATCATACTCATCTCAAACTCATCATGCATGATTTTGGCAAATTCATCACACATGTCTTGACAAGTCGATCCAAATATAATGTCATTAACATATATTTGAACAATGATGAGATTTGGGTCTTTCTTTTTAGTGAAAAGAGTGTTATCTACCATTCCCATGGAATAATCATGTTTAATAAGGAAAGCTTTTAATCGATCATACCAAGCTTTGGGAGCTTGTTTGAGTCCATACAAAGCTTTCTTTAACTTATAAACATAATCAGGTTTTGCGAAGTCAATGAATCCTGGAGGTTGTGCCACGTAAACCTCCTCATTGATAAAACCGTTAAGGAATGCACTTTTCACGTCCATTTGGAATAACTTAAAATCTAGGGCGCATGCATAGGCAAGTAATATCCTAATTGATTCTAGTCTAGCTACGGGGGCATAAGTTTCGTCATAATCAATTCCTTCTTATTGATTATAACCTTGGGCAACTAACCTAGCTTTATTCCTAGTTACTATTCCATTTTCATCTAACTTATTTCTATATACCCATTTAGTTCCTATGATGGTCATATTCATTGGATTTGGGACTAATTCTCAAACATCATTTGCCTTAAATTGATTTAATTCTTATTGCATAGCTATAATCCAACTTTCATCTTTTAATGCCTCATTAATATTCTTAGGTTCTATTGCTGAGAGGAAACAAAAGAAGTTATTTTTATCTTGGGCTTGTGACCTAAGGGTTCTTTGGTTAAGATGTCCTATTATATTATCTAATGGATGTAATCTAGATTCTTTAATATTTACAATTTTGTTATTTCCTAAGTCAATGTCTTCATTATCATTTCCTATGGGTTTTGTTTTACTAACTTCAATAGCTTCATCTTCGACTAAGTCATCATCTTCTAAAGGTAATGTTTTAGGAGGTGGTGGTGTTTCATCAAATGTTACATTTAGTGATTCTTCTACTTTCATAGAGTGTTTGTTAAGTATAATATATGCTTTACTATTTTGTGAGTACCCTAAGAATATTCCTTCATATGATTTTGGATCAAACTTAGTGAGGTAATCCTTAGTGTTTAAAATATAACATTTACTTTCGAATACCCTAAAGTAGCTCAAGTTTGGTTTTCTACCTCTTAGTAACTCATAAGGAGTTTTTCCTAGAATTCTCCTAATTGATACCCTATTAATAATATATGTTGATGTATCTACAGCGTGAGACCAAAATTTTTGTGGGATGGATTGTTCATTTAACATTGTTCTACTCATTTCTTGCAGTGACCTATTTTTTCTTTCTACTAGGCCATTTGATTGAGGAGTACGAGGAGCGGAGAAATTGTGAGATATTCCATTTAAGTCACAATATTTTCCGAATTGTACTTTGTTGTCAAATTCCCTACCATGGTCCGTCCTAATGGCTACTATTGTGCATCCTAATTTATTTTGAATCATTTTACTAAATATTTCGAATTTTTTAAAGGCTTGGGTTTTGTCACTTAAAAACCTAGTCCACGTGTATCGTGAATAGTCATCTACTATTACTAGGGTATACTTGTTTCCTCCATAGCTCCGCACAGCGGATGGACCAAAAAGATCCATATGTAATAATTCTAGGCACCTAGTAGTGGATACTATATTCTTAGCTTTGTGACTAGCATGAACTTGTTTTCCAATTTTACATGCATCACAAAAATGCTTGTCATATTTTAGGTTACGCAAGTTTCTAACTAGTTCTTTAGAGGCCAAAGATTGTATTTGTTGCATGTTTGCATGTCCTAATCTCCTATGCCACAATGTGGAGTTTTCGTCTAGGGTTGTTAGGCATATCCTATCTTCAGGTTTGTTTCCTAGTTTCATAACATATATGCCTCCTTTCCTAATTCCTCTACCTATAATCTTTTCATTCTTAACTATTTCACTATCCTCTTCGGTAAAGGTAACTCTACATTTATTATCGCATATTTGGCCTATACTAAGCAAGTTATATGTTAAATTATCTACATGCTCAACATTTTCAATAGTAAGTGAGTCTTGAGAAATCGTACCTTTGCCAATGATTTTTCCACGCAAGTCACTACCGAAAATAATTTTACCTCCATTGTATGTGATGCGTGGGAATCGCAACAGGCTTTACCTCTCGAGAAGCTTACAACCCCCACCAGGCAGTGTACCTGATCGTTGTAGTATAGTATAGTGACAAGTACCGGGGGATTGATCGTTCAGCTTAGGAATAGTGTCGCTAGGATTAGAAAGCCTAAATACTAGTTCTAAAGGTGAGGGATGATTATTTTTGTATTTTTATATTTCTATGAAAGCAATTAAAATCTCGGGGTTTGAAGGATTTGGGCGGAATTAGTTGCTAATCAACTAACCCAATACTAAGATGCAATCAAAATAAAATACTAGAAATAAAAATAAACTAATTTATACTAAGGTTGTGAGCAGTAATTGGAGAAAATGTGTTTACTTAGATTTCACTACTCCCTAGACATCTTTTACACGTTAATTACTTGTTATAATTGCATGGATGACAGATCGTATTCCTTAATACCATTCATGGGGTGGCACACATAACTCCCCAATTCTATGAGCTCTTATCTCCTCCTACACCATGCCCAGCACAACTATAGGGATTGTAAACAGTGGCTCATGCATTAAATACAACCAATAAAGACCTAGTGCGCCTCGGTTCATGTTTCTTAAGACGTTCAAGCATGTTACCAAGTGGAGATCTGCCAGTTTTCTTAAGCCTAACATATAAATCATTCATCCAAGACAAGAGTAAACAAGTAATCAACACATAATTAACATCTAGGTTTCATTAGATCTAAGCAAACACAAGATAGATCTAGCCTAGCATGATAGAATTAAGACAAGAACATGATATAGACAACCAACACATAGACATATTGATTGAATTAGAAGAACACTTATCTTGATTAATCATGCAAGGTATCAAGGGATTGGAACCCTTGAAAAACCTGTAAAGTTACACCAAAATCGTACTAGGGTTTCTCCCAAAACTTCTCTCTTTAATGTGTGAAAATTAGAAAACTATATATAGAAAAATAGGTCTGACGGCGTCAAGACAAACACTGTGACGCCGTCACCTCGCCGCCAAAACTCTTCTCGGACTGCCTAGATCTACTTCTGACGCCGTCAAGACTTATACACTTCCAGGCCGTCATGACTCTTTTACTCTTGACGCCCTTCCTACGTGACGCCATCAAATCTGTTCTGGGTCGTCATGGAAATTCATGAAATTTGCTGTTGACGCCATCAAGGTTTTGCTCTTGACGCCGTCACCTACTGTTCCCAGCATGGAAAATTAAGACTTTGGCGTTTTCTTCACTTTTATGCTCCAAAAACGTCCAAATTGCTTCCTTTTCCAGATTTCACTCCCAAAGTACCTAAAATCACAAAAGGAACGATTTAGGGCAATATTTGATCAAATAAATTCGGATTCGGGCTTAAATGACCCCCTAAAAACGGATCATTTTTCGCCTCATCATATACCCTTACACTTGAGATTTGCTTGTCCTCAAGCAAATGCGCTTTTATTCTAGTCAAAATACAAGTTAGGGGTCATTTAACACTAATATAAAAGTAATTACAACAAATAATCGTTCTACTAAAGACCAATAGACAAGCACGGAGGTCATACACTAGCACCTCACAAATAGTGTTTAGATACTCACATCTCTCGGGTGTAATAAAGTGTAAATTACAATATGGAAACGGAAGATATCTCTCACTACCTGTCATAGCAAAATAGATTACCATAGGCTTGGGAAAGGATCAAACCTCCACTACATGGCGTAAGCACCTAGGATAAACTATCAAAGAAGTCTTTTAAAGGGTTGTAACGTTAGGTATAGGGATATGAAATACACGGTTTTGTTGGATAAAGGAAGTTTTACTGGTGGCGAGTTAACAATCTTAGTCAATTACATGTACAATGTGGCGTTGCTAAGCCAAGGGATGGTAGTCCGTGTTTTTTTTCATTTATTAGCTTAAGTCAATTACTCGACTTAAGCTAATAAATGAAAAATAACAAAAACATAAAATGAACATAGAATAAAAAGGGATGGTAGTCCGTATGTTTTTTTCTCTTTTTCTTTTTCTATTTTTTTTTCGATTTTTTTTTTTTTTTTTTTTTTTTTTTTTTTTTTTTTTTTGCATACACTCTTACCCTACCATCCAAAATAATACATCATAGGGAATGAACGTTCCCCTTACACTTGAATCTTTACATATTTTACATTAAACTAATCTAATGACTCGAATTAAGAAAATCAAAACACTTGGAGTACTTTTAAGATTAACGCACATATGGGGGTAATAAGTGATGTTCTTCCCCATTACTCCATAAAATAAGTACTTTACCCATGAGTCCCAATCGTCCCAAAACAATATGTACAAGGATATGACTCGACTTAGCAACCATGTAATCAATTAGAAAGTTAACTTAGGGTTTAACAAATAACAATAATGCACTAAAAATGAGCGCATACACGGAAGGCTAAGGCGATTTGGTTGTACACTTAAATGGGGTGTAACAAATTCTTCCTTTAAGTAAAATTCTTAAAGTTAGAAATGAAAAGATAGGCTCGGAGGGGTGTACTAGGGGTATCGTGTACTAAAAATGAGTACAACGCTAAGGGTGTGGGAAAAATTAGTTGACTTAACTAGCCAAGTAATATGACTTAAATGGTCAAGTAATTATGATACGGGTTTAACACAAGGGTAATCCTAATGCCTCTTATCATGTAGTAAATCCTACCACACGAATGTAGTCTCAATAGCGGTCTCGGGATGCATCACTAACGCAAGTTCTAGAATCTAAATGCTACCGGTACACTCATAAGCACTAATAGTAAATGCTTTTCCTATCAAATCTAAAGGCGAACCTCACATATTTGGGTGGAAAATTTTTCTGAATATACGGTTATGTGCTAGTCATACAATCTCCTATCCATGAGATGCTTGCTATGGCTAAAGTTTCACTCCTAAATGTTGTAAAAAAAATTTAAATTTGGCGCTAAAATTGCACTAACAAGTATTTCTCATAGTTTTATTATACATCTACCATCAAACAAAACAAACTCAAGCGAAAGTGCATATGTAAGGTATCATCTTTTTACCCTCCCCTTACACTTAAGATGAACATTGTCCCCAATGTTCAAGTAAAGAATGTAAAAGTGAAAAAGTAAAGAGAATGAAATCAAATACTCCCCTGATTCGCTCGGTATGGATAATAGGATGGTTAGGTTAAATCTTCCTCCATGAAAATGAACAATCAAAGCTTCCCTTCCAGAATATAAATCATCTTCTTGTCATACATAACCTGTAAAACCTGATAAAATAGACAAGACAACCTCGCGTAAAATCGGCGGCATTCTATATAAGTTACTAAACCCTAGAAAACAAGATAAGATATAATGCTTGTGGAATGAAGTTTGCAGATCTCCTGGAGATTATAAAACTTAATAATTCACAAAAACCATAAGACTCCGTTAGAAAAACAAAACCGGTAAAATTTCCAGATTTTAACTCCTGACGCCGTCAAGAGTAAACCCCTGACGCCGTCAGAATTGACCTGCAGAAATCCTTATGTTAAGTTTCCGGAAAATTTCTGGAAAAACTTGGTCCTACTTCCTGGAAAATCCTGCAAAACTTCATTATGACTCAATACAAGCATTTGACTCTAACAAATACGAATACACATGTTCATTTAATATTGTGGAGAATCATGATTGGTTTGTTTCTTAAAAATATATTTGGGGTTTCCCCTTACACTTATCTTTTGCAAAAATACCTTTAGGTGGAGTTAAGACTAGGCCAAAACAACAAAGTAAAGTATTTCCACTATTTAGTTTAGAAACATGATCTACCAACAATAAAAATAAAACATGCATACGGAAGCAAATAACAAACAAACAAATAAAATCACACAAAACATGGGTTGCCTCCCAAGAAGCGCTTTTCTTTATTTACGAGTCTTGTAGCTAGACTCAAGGTCATTGGTTACTACGTGATTTCATCATCAAACGTCACATCCTCCTCACTAATCATTTCATTGCTATTCTCTTGGTAGTGTTTTACACGTTGTATGTTAACAGTAAATTCCCTACCTTCATCGTCTAATAACACCACGGCTCCAATTTTAGAGGAATTCTTTACCGTGAACGGTCCATACCATCTAGACTTAAGTTTTCCCGGAAATAATCTCAATTGAGAATTGTATAATAGGACCTTGTCTCCCTCTGAAAATTCTTTGGGTTTCTTAATTCTCTGGTCATGCCACCTTTTAGCTCTCTCTTTATATGTGATGGAGGATTCGTAAGCTTCTATCCTAAGCTCATCAAGCTCGTGTAATTGTAAGAACCTATTATTTCCAGCAGTCGTGTAATCTAGGTTGCATGTCTTAAGCGCCCAATAAGCCTTATGCTCCAATTCTACTGGTAAATGACATGCTTTACCATACACCATGCGAAACGGGGTCGTTCCAATAGGTGTTTTGTAGGCGGTTCGGAATGCCCATAAGGCTTCGTCGAGTTTAAATGACCAGTCCTTTCTGTTTTGACTAACCGTTTTTTCAAGTATTCTTTTAATAGCCCTATTGGTGTTTTTGACTTGGCCATTGGTTTGTGGATGATAGGCGGTGGAGAACCGATGGGGTACTCCATACCTCTTCATGACCTTTTCCATTTGTGCATTGCAAAAATGAGTTCCCCTATCATTGATGAGAGCTTTAGGAATCCCGAATCTCGCGAAAAGCTTCTTTAGGAAATGAATAACTACTCTGGCGTCATTGGTCCTAAGGGCTTGTGCCTCAACCCATTTTGAAACATAGTCAATAGCGACTAATATGTACTCGTTCCCCCTGAAGATGGAAAGGGTCCCATGAAGTCAATCCCCCAAACATCGAAGACCTCACAAACTTGTATAAAGTTCTGAGGTGCTTCATCCCTATGCGATATATTTCCGGCACGTTGACATGCATCGCACGCCTGCACCATTTCTTTTACATCACGGAAAATTGTGGGCCAATAGAATCCCGCATCGAGAATCTTTTGGGCGGTAACGTTTATCTCATGATGCCCCCCAGAGGGACCAGAGTGACATTCCCTCATAATCTTCACCGCCTCATTTTCCGAAACACAACGCCTTATAATTTGGTCAGGACACCTTCGGAATAAGAAGGGTTCATCCCAAAAGTAGTACTTTAGCTGAGAGAAGAACCTCTTCCTTTCGTACTTAGTCAGGTGTTCAGGAGCGACTCTGTTTGCGAGGTAATTAGCAAAATCGGCGTACCATGGCTCTGAGTTACTCATTAACATGAGTTGTTCGTCAGGAAATGAATCCCTAATCTCACTTCTATCGTGCTCATCCAAGGGGTTTTCGAGATGAGATAGATGATCTGCGGCCAGATTTTCTGCTCCCCTCTTATCACAAATCTCAACATCGAATTCTTGTAGCAACAAGATCCACCGAATTAGTCGTGGCTTAGCATCCTGCTTCGCGAAAAGATATCTAAGAGCTGAGTGATCAGTGAAGACGACTGTTTTTGAAAGGACAAGATATTGTCGGAATTTGTCGAATGCAAACACTACGGCCAATAGTTCTTTCTCGGTGGTGGAGTAGTTCTCTTGAGCGGGATTCATGGTTTTGCTAGCGTAGTAAATAGGTTGGAAAAGCTTGTCACGTCGTTGACCTAATACAGCCCCGACAGCGAAGTCGCTAGTGTCACACATGATTTCGAATGGTAACTCCCAGTTAGGTGTGATCATGATTGGAGCTTGAGTGAGTTCCCTTTTTAAGAGATCGAATGCATCCTTGCATTCTTGGGAAAAATCGAACGGAGCATCCTTCACAAGTAATTGAGTCATTGGCCGAGCGATTTTGGAGAAATCTTTGATGAATCTCCGATAAAACCCGGCATGCCCCAAGAAGCTGCGTATTGCTTTGACAGTCGTGGGGTATGGTAACTTAGAGATAGCTTCAACTTTAGCTTGGTCTACCTCCATTCCATTTCCTGAGATCTTATGTCCTAACACAATCCCTTCCTTCACCATAAAATGACATTTTTCCCAGTTTAGCACCAAGTTGGTTTCCTCACACCGTTTAAGCATTTTTTCAAGATTAGCAAGACAGCGGTCGAAGGAGTTCCCGAAGACCGAAAAGTCATCCATGAACACTTCCATGCTGTCTTCCATGAGTTCGTGAAAGATTGCGGTCATGCACCGCTGGAAAGTGGCGGGGGCATTACATAGCCCAAAAGGCATCCTTTTGTAGGCAAATGTCCCATAAGGGCAGGTAAACGTGGTCTTTTCTTGGTCCTCAGGTGCTATGGGAATCTTAAAATATCCAGAGAATCCATCCAAGAAGCAATAGTACTCGTGTCCAGATAATCTCTCTAGCATCTGATTAATGAATGGTAAAGGAAAGTGATCTTTCCTCGTAGCATCATTGAGCTTTCGATAGTCGATGCATACCCGCCATCCAGTGACAGTTCTTGGGGGTACCATCTCACCCTTGTCATTCTTTACTACAGTCATTCCACCCTTTTTAGGTACAACCTGCACAGGACTGACCCATGGGCTATCCGAGATCGGGTAAATCAATCCTGTATCCAAAAGTTTTATGACTTCTTTCTTCACTACTTCCTTAATGTTAGGGTTCACGCGCCTCTGGGGTTGCACGGTAGGTTTATAATCTTCTTCCATGAGAATCTTATGTGTGCAAAAAGTCGAGTCAATTCCCTTAATGTCGGCTACACTCCATGCAAGCACCCCCTTGTATTTTTTTAGGACCTCTAAGAGTTTAACTTTTTGTTCATGTTCCAAGGAAGAGTTTATGATTACCGGGAGTTGGTCCTCCCCTTGAAGGAAGGCATACTCCAAATGGCTAGGAAGCTCTTTAAGATCAACGTTAGGGGGTTCGATAATAGAGGGTTTGAGCTTGTTTTCGGGCTTTCGGAGTTCGAGATGCTCCGTTGCCTCTTGTCTGGGGTAGAAGGAGATTGCACTAACATCCTCCGTCTTTTCTACCTCTAGCAAAGGCAGAAAACTCTCGTCCCGTAGCCTGCCTTCATCGATCTGTTCATCGACGCAACTATCAATGACATCTGTGAGTTCATCTACTTCCCCGATAAAGTAGAGCCGGTTGGCTGCTTCGAGGGAGAGGTCCATAGAATCCTTAATGTCGAAGGTTGTGCTATCGTCTCCCACTCGTAAGGTTAATTTGCCATCGTAGACATCGATGACGGCACGAGCGGTAGCAAGAAATGGTCTACCTAAGATGATAGGTACCAAGTCATCCTCCTCCATATCCAGGATTACGAAGTCGACCGGGAATTTGAATTTCCCAACTTTGACTAGCACATTTTCGCATATCCCTACGGGGTACTTGACCGATCTATCTGCTAGTTGGATGTTCATATGGGTAGACTTCAATCCAGAATATCCTAGTTTACGGAACATAGAGTGAGGCATGAGATTGATACTTGCTCCCAAATCGGCAAGAGCATTCTTGATTGATAGAGGTCCTATGGAGCAAGGCAGGGTGAAGCTGCCCGGATCGTCTACCTTTTTTGGTAGCCCTCGGTGGGTCACCACTGAGCATTCTTCCCCCAGGGTCACAAGACCCTCGAGTTTCTTCCTGTTAGCAAGTAGCTTTTTGAAGTATGTGCTATACTTTGGCATGTGATAGCAAGCATCAAGGAGAGGTATGGTGACAACTGAGTCTTTTAGGTATGACAAGAACCTCTTGTTATCATTCTCAGTTTTCTGGTTCCTCAATCGGGACGGAAATGGGATTCTCACAGGTTGGTTAGGCAGGGTTGATGGGGAAGGAGTCGTCAAGGGTGGTTGGTCGGGGGTGTTACCGCCGACATCCTCCTCCTCCTCCCCATGTTTGTTTGGATCGGGGGTGATGGGGGACGAGTTTGGGTAAGGAGGGTCCTTGGTTGTTGTTCCAGCTCGAGTGGTTATCGCGAGCATGGGGTCTCTTTTGCTTACTGATGGCGTTTGAAGATTATCTAGGGCTGAGTTAAGCTTGTTGAAAAATTCTCCAATACCCTCCTGCTGCTCGTCGAAAAGCTCATTAAGGCCTTTCATTTGAAAGTCTTTTTCTTGAGTGAAGTGACCAAGGTTATCTTCAAAATTGCTCTTGATTTTGAATTCAGGGCCTTCCCCCCCTTCTCTTTTCTTTACCAGATTTCCCCAAAGGGTGTAATCGTCATTTTGGTAAAAAGGCAAAAGGGAGGGATCAGCATAAATGTCCCCTCCTGACAAGCATGCATGTTCAGTTGTGGTTGCTCCTCCGCATTCTTCCACCTCATGCGGACCCCCACAGTAATCGCAGATCAAGTAAGGATTTGACAGCTGTTTAGGTAATTGCGATCCAGATAGGAATTCCACTCTCTTGTGAATTTTTCTCAACCGATCCGAGGTGATCTCAGAAATGCTGACAGTCGACTCAGGTTCATCCCAAGTGTCATCCTGATCTTGAGCATATTCTTCAATCCTATCCCATCCTTCCTCGGCACTAAGATTGGCCAATCTTCCTTTCCTAGATTGGTTAATTCCGTTTCGGTCGTTAGAAGAGATATTTTCGTAGAAGATTTGGACCATGAGCCAAAGCTCAATGCCATGATGGGGAACTTGTCTTATTAAATCTTTGAATCTAGTCCACGATTTATGGAAGGGTTCATCCTTCCCCTTCCGGAAATGGAGGATCCTATCTCTAAATGCTGAGGTTTTTCCAGGTGGAAAGAACTTCTCATAGAACTTGGATATGAGTTGCTCCCATGTGAAGATAGATTCAGAAGGGAGTTTGTCATACCATTCTTGGGCTTTTTCATATAAGGTGAAAGGAAAGAATCGCAATCGGGATGTGTCTCTAGTAGCCCCATCCGTATGGAGGGTGTCTACTATTTTCAGGAAGTCCTTGATGTGTTGGATTGGATTTTCCTCATCTAGTCCGCGAAACTTACACACACTTTTGACAAGCCAAACATCGTTTGCATGCAAGACCTTGTTGGTGTGTTCGTTTAGGTAGACAATGGCGTTTGAGAAGCCACGAGAGGTTGGGGAGGAGTAGTCTTTAAGACGCTTAGGAATGGGGGTTGCGGGAGTACTAGTCTCGTCGTTGGGTTGGGAGCTAGGGGTTGTGACATGGTTTTTTGAATTTTCTTCAGAAAGAGGTGCATCAAAATCGATGGCAACGCTAGATGGTTTAGAAGTTGAGTGATGTTGTCTCAATCTATGCAGTTCTCTTTCGGGTTCCGCATAAGGCAAGACCAAGTTTCTAGTGGAACTACGACTCCTAGTGATCCTAAGGTTAAAGGATTCGTCGTTTGCCATGATGGCAGGTGGTGAAGAGTTACGAACAAAGGCACAAAGAAATAGATAGACTAAAGAAGACCTAAAAATAAAAATAAAATCTTACTAGAAAGGAATCTAGCAAGTAGACCTAATAAAAAGAAATTCTAACCTAGACAATAACTATTCCCCGGCAACGGCGCCAAAAACTTGATGCGTGGGAATCGCAACAGGCTTTACCTCTAGAGGGATCTCGAGAAGCTTACAACCCCCACCAGGCAGTGTACCTGATCGTTGTAGTATAGTATAGTGACAAGTACCGGGGGATTGATCGTTCAGCTTAGGAATAGTGTCTCTAGGATTAGAAAGCCTAAATACTAGTTCTAAAGGTGAGGGATGATTATTTTTGTATTTTTATATTTCTATGAAAGCAATTAAAATCTCGGGGTTTGAAGGATTTGGGCGGAATTAGTTGCTAATCAACTAACCCAATACTAAGATGCAATCAAAATAAAATACTAGAAATAAAAATAAACTAATTTATACTAAGGTTGTGAGCAGTAATTGGAGAAAATGTGTTTACTTAGATTTCACTACTCCCTAGACATCTTTTACACGTTAATTACTTGTTATAATTGCATGGATGACGGATCGTATTCCTTAATACCATTCATGGGGTGGCACACATAACTCCCCAATTCTATGAGCTCTTATCTCCTCCTACACCATGCCCAACACAACTATAGGGATTGTAAACAGTAGCTCATGCATTAAATACAACCAATAAAGACCTAGTGCACCTCGGTTCATGTTTCTTAAGACGTTCAAGCATGTTACCAAGTGGAGATCTGTCAGTTTTCTTAAGCCTAACATATAAATCATTCATCCAAGACAAGAATAAACAAGTAAGCAACACATAATTAACATTTAGGTTTCATTAGATCTAAGCAAACACAAGATAGATCTAGCCTAGCATGATAGAATTAAGACAAGAACATGATATAGACAACCAACACATAGACATATTGATTGAATTAGAAGAACACTTATCTTGATTAATCATGCAAGGTATCAAGGGATTGGAACCCTTGAAAAACCTGTAAAGTTACACCAAAATCGTACTAGGGTTTCTCCCAAAACTTCTCTCTTTAATGTGTGAAAATTAAAAAACCATATATAGAAAAATAGGTCTGTCGGCGTCAAGACAAACACTGTGACGCCGTCACCTCGCCGCCAAAACTCTTCTCGGACTGCCTAGATCTACTTCCTACGTGACGCCGTCAAATCTGTTCTGGGTCGTCATGGAAATTCATGAAATTTTCTCTTGACACCGTCAAGGTTTTGCTCTTGACGCCGTCACCTACTGTTCCCAGCATGGAAAATTAAGACTTTGGCGTTTTCTTCACTTTTATGCTCTAAAAACGTCCGAATTGCTTCCTTTTCCAGATTTCACTCCCAAAGTACCTAAAATCACAAAAGGAACGATTTAGGGCAATATTTGATCAAATAAATTCGGATTCGGGCTTAAATGACCCCCTAAAAATGGATCATTTTTCGCCTCATCAATATACCTTATACGTAGAAAATAGCTTGCGGTTCCCCGTCATGTGCCTCGAACATCCGCTATCCTTGATCCATTCATCAGGCTCCAAGTCAATTGCTAAACATATCTCGTCGGTTGCTTTTGCCACAAAACACTTTTCGTCCCTTGGTTTTTCCACTTCTTCTTTGTCACTATCACTCCATGTTCCACTAACAAAGGCGCCTTGATTTTCATAACCCGGCGGCTTTAGACATTCACCAATGAGATGATTTGGACTTCCACATCTAAAGCACTTTCTTTTCCCATAGTTATCACTTCTATTTCTTTGGAATGGTTTTCTTTCGTCTCGTGGTGATCTAGTAAATCTTCCTCGTCTCTTGAAGAATTTCTTGAATTCTCTTACGGCCATTGCATATTCTTCGTCTTCACTCTCGTCACTTGAGTCCTCATTGTCACTAAGTTTCGAATCTATTTTTCCAATATAAAAATCCATCACTTTCAAATAGTGGTGGTCTTTGCATAGATTGCCCTTCTAAATATATTTCAGATTCCATAGATCGTTACAAGTTCTAAAATACAATATATTATAAAAATCTTGCTAGACGTAGCTATTGATACCAATTGTGGAAAACTAGAAGGGGGGTTGAATAGTTTTACGTCTTTTTAATTAAATAAAAAAAGATTGTTTGAGTGTTGTCTTTATTTTCAAAAATTTAGATTCGATAATATGTGATCTCAAGTCTTGCACAGTATAAACAACAATAAATATGTACGATATAGCAATAATAATGTAAGTAAACAAATAAATGAGAGATGGAAAGATTAAACCGCGAGACAAGAGATTTATAGTGGTCGGCTACAAGGACACCTTCCTTGCCCTAAACCACTCCCCGAGCACCTAACTCGAAAGTTTTCTTCACTATGTCAACAAGCTCCCTTATGGCGGAGAAAACCATACACACCACAACTTCGTCACAACTTAATCACAACTTCTACACAACCTCTTCACACCAATCAATCTTCACACTAATCTACTTCACAACTTTCTACTTCACACCTATCTACTTCACACCAATCTTCTTCACTACAATCTACTTCCTAACTCTTCTCCTTCACAACAAACTACTAACCAATCACACTATCTATATACCTAGCTAAACTATCTACTATCAAATATTCACAACTAATTACACAAAGAGATAGATACAATTGATGATGCTCTAACAACTTGGATGTGGAGGTCACAACAAGTTGTAATACTTCTTGTCTTGGAGGATAGAAGTATGCTTCTCTTGCACTTGAGAGTATGATGTTTGGATCACTTTGAAACAAAGATTTATGTATGTATGATCAAAGGATTAAGAGAATAGAAATGGAGATCTAGAACAGAAAGTTTAGAAGTGCAAAAGGTGAGAAAAATATTGTTTCGGAGCGTGGCCGGTCCCCTTAATTAGGGGGCAGTCCCCTTAATGATTAAGGGGGCCGCCTAGTATAATTAAGGGGGCCGACTCCTGACCGTTGGAGTTTTTTTGACCTTTTGTGTGAAAGGTTTTTCTGGATAAAATTTTCCATTTTTGGTTGGAAATTTGAAATCATATATTTATATTGATTTATACATATTCTTTTAATTCCAAAAATGTTTTATAAAAGATATTAAGTGTTAATGACATTTTATAAAAGTTCTAGTGATTTAAAGAAATTTTCCTTTGATCATAGATTGCAATTAACACTTTGTTTATTCATACCTTAAGTGATTTGGATGTAAAGAGAATATTAATCACTAAATACTTATTTATGTCATAAATTTTAGTTCAATGGGTTTATGTTTTGTAATAATCAAAACATAGAGATATTGATAATATGTTAATAATGTTTTTAGGCATTATTTATGTCAATAACTTAGACAAAATAAACCTAAAAAGCAACAAATTAATCAGAAAAATCCCCATTGTCATCATATGGGTCATTATCGTTGTCACTATTGCCATTTACACCGCCATCCCTATCTGACACATCGTTATCAGAATCACGATCAAAGCCATCAACTGATTTAACATCATCACTATCATTATCAGAAGTTGCATTGTAAAAAATATTGGTTTCATCAACTTCATCAGTTTCTTCCAACCAATTCTGAAAGACAAATTGGTCATCTTTAGCTTGATTATGGCCGGACAAACATTTCCATTGAGACCATCGCCTTTCAAACCAATAGTACTCTTTTTCCTATATTGTTTGTTTTCTTCTGAATAAAGCTCAGAAATCTGGTTATTGTTTGATAAAGGTTTGAAAGAATAAATTGTTCCAAAATGCTCAGGTTTGCCAGGGACACGGCAGAAAAGAGATTCAATATCTGAGTATTGTGTCATGTTACTTTTAATGTAGTTGAGCAATTCATCTTTTGTACTTTTAGAAAGATTTATAGCAGGAACAATTTGCTTTTCACCACTCCAATAAAATCTATGTTTATTGTCACCATTCGTCCACCATGGTTAACACATATCTTAACTATACGCGATGGATATACCTCGCAAATCCTATAAAATTTAGAGTATATTAATTAGTAAACAAAATAGACATTACCAATAATCTGATAATTACATGTAATTTTTTTTGAACAAAGAGACATATAATTTCTTACTCTTCGTCAATGATGGGAATGTTGCTGTTGATTGATTCGTTGATAGACATTGTGAACACGTTGTGTTTAAGTTTAATGTCTTGACACAAGTATTTATAACAAAGCTATGACATGGTATTGAAAAGTGTTTAGATCATTTTAATGCTGACTATGTGTATTGAATCGATTAATATACACGAATTAAATAATTGAATATGAAAAATGAATACAAAAATCTTGGGAAACATAGTTGCAAATATTAATTCAAGTGATACATACAATAATATCTACACTTGTTTTTATATGTCTAACTTTATCCGTTGTTGATACTCTGTGACATATTTCTTTCGTTGTTCAATTGCCTCTTCATCGTTTGCAATATTTGCTTCCAACTTTGCTATCATTTTTGTATACTGATCGATCAATAGCATCTCGATGGCGAAGACACACCATAAAATTCATATGGGTTCTTTTTAGAATTCGATGAAGATTCTTTGTGTGGCGAAAAACTCCTTGGACGTTAGTTTGACGACTTCGATGACGAAGATTCCACTGAAAATATTTTTTTAAACGAAAGTAGAAAATGATATGGATGTATAACTCCTTTTTGAGTTTGAGTTACTATTTATAGATGATGAAAAATTGTGACGCTACGTTTTAAGATAGTGATATGTTGTGACATTTCACATATTTTTATAATATTATCAATAAAAAGTTCTTCCAAGTTGTAATCTATAATAAATATACTTAAAATTTAAACAAAATAATTTGTAGATAAGAAAGGAATGATATTTATTTGATTTAAATATAAAGTATAGTCACACGGAAATGATAGTCAAAATTCATATTTTTTAATATACTTGCTATAATATTGTCATAAGAATAAAAAAGCTTTGAGAAATTGAAATGTAACAGAAAAACATATGGATGTAATCAAAAGTCCACGAGCATCAAATCATAAAGAGAACATTAAGAAATATTATTGCATACAAAAGAAATTACAAATTAACTTTTAAAATGTCACACCCCCAAAATACCTGAATGGCAGCAGAATGGAATACCTAGGGGTGACTGTCATAGCACCACAATTACAGTTATATTGAACGACCTAAAGTGTCATTTTGAAAATACATCGTTTGATTCATTTAAAATATTCAGAGTTATAAAACATAGGTCCCAAAAGTCTTGAAAAGTTTAAGGAAATAAGTTTAGTACAATCAAACGATAATTCATAAGTTCATGAATATCCAAAATGAGACGCGTCATCCTTGTTACTCAATGATATGACTCCATGCATGCCATGAAGAATATGTCTTAATTACCTAAAAATACATTGCGAAAACGGTCAACGATAATGTTGGTGAATAATCATAGGTTTGTAAGTTAAATCGTATGTACATTAGCCACAAGTATAAAGTAAACCGATAAAATGTCAAAAATGCTACATTGGCTCTTAAGCTCATGACCCCGAAGCTAGACATAATATTGTATTGGCCCCAAAGGAGTGTTTACCAGGCACTCAAATAGTTTAGACATGAAATGCATCCGTAATTCCGTTGGAGCAACCCAAACACGGATGGAGGAGTCACCCTCAATAGATCTATTCACTCACTCTCGCTTGTATCTTAATTAACGGTCCATGATAATAAAAGGGGACTTAACTTGGCAGTAAGGCAACTTAAGCAATGTATGGAATTTAATACTTGGGCATGTACAAAAATAATTGATGCAATGTATTCTCCCCCGTGGGATTTGAAATCAAAATATTGAATTAAAACGGGGCTATGAAAACTCACCTGAAGTGATAGTACAATGTGATGAAATGATCGGGACAACAAGGCGCAAACACTAGCCGCAACCTAAATGAATGAATATGATCTACTTTAGATCTTGGAATGATGTAATGAATGTTCATGCACATGATACCTATACCACTCGTAACTTGAAAATACTTGTTATTGTCAAAGTAAGGTATTTTCCATACTTAGGAAAAATAAGTCCAACTAGACTTATAAAAACTAGTCATAATATATCGTATATAAATTGTTAGTGTTATATTCCTCGTTTTGAAAACCTTAAAATAACGTCAATTAGTCGTATAAATAAGCCTTGGGTCATACGTACTTCATTGGTTAAGAATATAGCTCTTTAACAATATTTCTAGAAAATATAGTATTTAGTACGTAGTTTATTATTTCCAATTCTAGCTGCCAAAATGATATAGTTTCGTCGATTTTGAAACGTGTATATCTTTGTCGTTTTAAGTTCATTTTCCTCGTTCTTTATATCCACGGATTCATCTTAACATGTATTAATATATTTTTGATAGTTCGGCTCCTCTAGGTTACGTCTAACGCCTCTCTTTGTCCATCGAAAATCGCCCAACAGCACGTTAAATTTTCAGAAATATAGTTTTCGTCGTTAGACTTGCAAATATCATATCTCCTTCGTTGTAAACTCGTTTTAATCCGTTCTTTCGCCAAAAGTTTCGTTTTTGAAAGTATTTTCTAAATCTTTGGTAAAAAATTACCCCTGAGTTCCTGAATTTCCCACGTTTTTTAAATAGTGACAGTAGGTATATATATAGTTTCAAAAATCATTTTCCTAGTTTCAAACTTGTTACAAATCTAACCAAATCACTTTCAATCACCACAAATCTAGTCTAATCTTACTATACACCTTCTTAGGGTGTCATGGGTTCCAAAACATCATAAATCAAGTGGATCTAACAAGGATCTACCTATAATCTATTTCTGGGGCTCAAAAGTTATATATGTATAAAATGGAGTGGTATAACTAACATATGCATGTAGATCTTATATATAAATCATATGAACATTATAAAAACTTGGTAAAATTATAAAAATGAGTTTTATACACTTACTTGAAAGATTAGTGAGCTTTTGATGGTGAAAACCTAAGTTAACCTTGAGTTTGTATTACAAAACCCTTCTAGGAGTACTAAATACACTAGAAAATTACTTGATCTTGAAAAAGTTGTGATTTTTGCTTGTTGTTCTTGTGTTGGCCATGCACCCCCAAGGAAAGAAAGAGAGAAAAAGTTGCTTGCTAGATCTTGTGAAATGAGAGAAAAATGCATAAGTATATGTTATATATATTTTATTTTAGACAAACTATGACATGTATTAATGAGTTAGTAGGATTTTCAAAGCTTGTAAGAAATTAGTATGGAGGGGGGGGGGGGCGCAATTATGGAGGGTGGAAGAAAAATGAGGTGTTGTGCAAGAAAGTTAGTATATATTATGTATTATAATGTATATATTAATAGTTTTAGGGAATACCGGGTACCGAGTTTGCTAAAAATAATTTTTAACGGAGTTAACCGGGACATAATAAAGTCGTAAAAATTGTGAAAATATGTTGGGTATAAATATTGAGTGTTTGGGTGATTATTGTTTAGTTTCTACGAAAACCGTCGTAATTATATTAAACTTACGATATTAATTAAATAAATTTCCAAAATACCGGGTAAATTAATAATATAATTTATATATTATTAAAATGAATATAAAAATATATAAAGATCATAGTCGGGAGCGTCGGACGTGTTAGTCACATTATTGGTTGCGTGTTAACGTTTATTTAAAAATAAACATACGTAAAAAGCCAATTATACCAAAAATTGTAATTGGAATATCCTACTAGTGGAATAGTATGCAAATGTCATTATGATGATATGTAAGCTATTTTTAGACCATATGAAGTGTCCCTACTGATGATTTCATGAATTCGCAGCTAAACCTGATTGGTTACGCGAATGTAAATATTGATGCTCGAATTCGCAGCTTAACCGAACAGGTTACACGAATTTAAATATCCGTAAACTAAATTTACGATGAAATGAGTGATGCACGTGAATAGTACTTTCTCTTTGGAAATGAATAGTGTCATGTGAATAGTGAAATTTTCTGAACGCTTCTCGGAATCTCAAACTGACATAAAAAATGATGAATAGTAAAATGATGAATAGTGATCGGTGAATAGTAACTGATGAATAGTAACTTCTCTAAGATGAATAATGAAATTTCGACATTTGAACAAGGGATCTGAAATTACGAGTTGTGACAGTCTTCCCCTCTACAGGGAACTTCGTCCCGAAGTTCAGTTTTGGTTGGTCTCTGAAGTATATTCGGTAAAAAGACGTGGATACTTGAGTTGCATTTGGTCTTCCCGTTCCCAAGTAAATTCAAGACCTCTTCGAGAATTCCAGCGAACTTTCACGATAGGAATTCATCTTTGCTTCAACCGTTCGACCTCACGGTCCATGATTTCTACTGGTTCTCTTACCAAGTTTAGGTTTGTCATTGGGTTGGATTCCTTTTAATGGAATCATGAGTCACTAATTTGAAAGTCATTTCTCGGGATTTGAAATTATGAAACATGTTTGTGTAATCCTGCTACTTTCCAACAAGGCTCAAGTCTGAGGGTTACTGGCCTACTCTGTCTGAAATATTAATGGTCCAGTGTACATCGAATTTAATCTTCCCGTATTTTTCTGAATGGTATCATGCCTTTCCTAGGCAGAACTTTTAACGTGACCCTACCACCAACTTGAAATTCTAAGGGTTTACAACTTATCGACTTGTAACTGATTCTTGATTTGCAGGAAATTCCTGGTTATTTCATGAGTGCTTACAGGAATAGTGAGTTTGGCTTTTTCCGCGTTCGGTCCGTCAATAGGTGATCAGCACTTCTTCAGGTTTACAATGTAATATGGGTAATATATGTTGCTAAACTCTGCCAGAACTCAAATTTTTATATGTCAGCTGGTCGATTCTAAAATGAATCTTAAATGGTCTAATATACTAGAGGTTCAATCTCTCATGTTACCAAAATTGTATCATGCCTCTCCAAGGCAAAGCTTTCAACTTAGTTCGTTCTCCCACTTGAATCTAGTTGGTTTGTTGTTCAGGGATACCCAATCCGCATGACGTGCGTCATGCACCAACCCTACTTCTACCAGTTTCTCATTGCTTGTAACTGGTTCTTGACTTGTGAAATTTCCTTTGTTGTTCCATAGTTTAGTTCTAGACCAGTGAATTTAACTTTTCAATTTCGGTCTGTAAATGGGTAATTGATACTTCGACCATAGAGTGCCTCAAATGGTGTAGTCTCTATGCTCGTGCGATAACTATCGTTGCAAACGAATCTGATTTATGATAAATGGTTAGTCCAACCATTTCTAGAGTCAATCGCTCACTCTCTGAGCATATTATTCCTATGTTTGAATCGTCCTCTTGATCTGACCATTGGTCTGAGGATGATAGGCGGTGTTTACATCAAAATGGGGTTCCGAAGGAAATCTTAAAATGATTGCTAGAAGTTTGAGGTGATTCGATCACCTTTATCAGGAATAATTGAAGCGGTTACAATGAATCTGGTGACTAATTCTACAACGTTATACTTTTTGAAAAGGGCGTTATACGAAGAAGATAGAATATGAGTAACAATTTTGATTCCTTGTGTTTTGGTCTAATGGGTGCTAAGATATGTGTCTTTCTTTGCCTATTGTGCTTGGTCTCTATTAATGACTTTTGTAATCGATCTATGGTGTCCCTCCTAATTTTCTTCATCACATATTCTAATGTTCCTTATTGTCAAATCACAAAGCCCTAAATGCATAAGCGATGTAATATGGTGATTTGTTTTCAAAATTTATCTCGCGATTTTGAGTTTTTGGTCTGAATAAACGAATTTAGGAAATGGAACAAATGGTTTACTTAATATTATCTTTCTTGATGATTCAGAATTCAATAGTTATGAAATGTGACAAGGTTTTTAAACATGTTGTGAGTAGGACTGTTTACCAAAGTTTGATGTTTAAATATTTCTCATTGTACAATGGTTCTGCTAAATATTGACTAAAAAGGATCGTATTTATTCAAAATAGGCAATTCAGAATTATTTTCTACGAGATATGAAATCAACTTCCTTTAAAATTTAAAATACTAACAAGGATAAAATAGTAGGATAGGTAACGTTCGCATAAATGCATAGATGTCTAACGTTTAGTTGCTGATATTAGAAGATGCCTATTGGTGGGTATCTGGAAAAACTACAAGCCTAGGTATTCAACCAACTTAAGTCCTGAAATGCTTTATCGTTGAAATTGTCATCATGTTGGCAGAATGAAGGTGTCCATTGATACTATGTCGATGAATGTCTATTTTATTTCCACAGGAAGCTGGGGAGATATGCTTGGGCCTGATGCCTCTCTTGATGTATAGGTGAGGTTATCTAGAATTTCTTGAGGACACAACGCTTTAGGGGATTCTATATTGATATCCATAATTCGAATCAATTATTCTTTGCGAAAACTCACTACAGGGAAGTTTGCGTATGGATGAGGCGATGTTTAATTGGAATGCTTTACAGTATCGGTTAAGAGGCTTGGTTTATTTCTATAGTGTTGCTTAGCGCACCTTCACAGTATGTTCGATCCTGTAACTCAATCTAGCTAGTACTTTTGAATGATAGAGCTGGACAACTAGGTCGGAGATGGTGGTTCGGATGGTCTCGTGGTATCTTAGAATTGTTTTTGAGTTATAAATTGTCTTACTGTATACTCCTAGTCTAGGTTAGTAGTTCTGTAATCCTTTTATTGCTTTTCTTGTATCGAGGAATCCTCCTTGTAATTGATTTGGAAATCTTTGGAATGGTAATGGTCTATTAATCCGTCAAAAATGAAATTGGCCTAATCTCTAATAAGACAGTGACATAATGTTGCGAAACGATAGAAAATTGCACAATTGCAATAGAAAATGGAATAAACGAAGGTCACGATTATCACAGAGATAACAAACGATAGTCATTACATTAGATAGGAAAGTTCTTAATCTAACAAGGTTACACCAACGTACTTATGGAAAGTACCAAAAGAAAAGTACAACCCTAGAGGGCTCAAACTACGATTTATATAATTAAAACATAAACTTCTTCTTCCAATTCTGGTATCCCAACTCCGGACATTCACTCCTGAAATGTCCCACTTCTCCACATTCACGGCAGATTACCATGAGTTTCTGATGCTTTGCGAGGGTGGGAGCCTTGCAGTCCTTGGCTTCATGTCCGACCTTTTGGCAGTTTTTACATTGAGAGGGGCAAGGTCATTTGTGATGAAACTGACACTTGTTGCACTCGGGTAATTTACCTACACACCTTTTTTTTGGCTTGACCCAGCAGCAAAGGTCTCCACCACTTGTTGTATCTTAATTGGTTGTTGAGTAGCATTAGCATCCAAATTACCGACCCACTCTCTTGTTGCTACCATTGCCTCCTAAGATCTTGGTGTGAGCTAGGCGTTCCTTTGCTTCGATCTCCATTCTGATAGCTTTAGGCATGGTATCGGGTTCCAATGAGATGACCAACATACGAATTTCAAGGGAAAGTCCTCCGATGTACCTTTCAAGTTTCTTGCTTTCCGGTTAATCCATTGCAGAGTCTAGTCGAGCTAAATCATAAAAATAAGCAGTATACTTGACAACATCATCTCCTACCATGGTAAGGTTTAGTGTTTCATGTTCAATTGCTTGTAATTCGCTTTTCACACAAAATTTTAAACTCATCATCCTTTTTAGTTTCTCCCAAGAGTGTGAGTAAGCAGCATCCACTCCTACTACATGAACATATTTAGTCCACCATTTCTGGGCATGATCCTGAAAAGTGCAAGTGGCGAACTTAACCTTGTCTTCCTTGCGGCAGTCGCCACATTGAAATATTGTTTCTATTTCTTCAAACCATTTGAGAAATTCCTTTGTGTCTATTGTTCCGCTAAATGAGGGGGGATTGCAACCCATAAATTCCACGTGACTAAGTTCCTTGGTGAGGGCAGTGGTTATGTTCCTGGCGGTGAATTGTCCAACAGCGGCTTGCATCATGCTTGAAGTGGTTTGGTTAAATCTATTTTCATCAAATTATAAAAGACCATAAGAATCTATAAGTGATAAAAACCATCATATTCACAACTCATGAATATAACACATGATTTTTTTTGTCTATATGGACCGATATCATAGATAGCACTACTATTCCCATATAGTAGTGTTAATACTTAGTGATTCCGTTTGTACAACAATCCAAATACCATAAGTTTCTTTAACTATGCCACACTTCTCGTGGCTAGGATAATAGTAAAAGCTAGCAAAGATATAAGTCTAGTCTAGAGACTTCCTGGTGTTCCTCTGAGTGAAACCAGGTTTGTGGCATCATAAGGTCGGGATAGTCTTGAAGTGGGGTCTGGAGTTGTGCATCAATCAAGTCTTAGATAGTGTAGATTCTAAACAATTCTTGAGGAATCTGCGGATGTTCCTGTTGAGTCCGTGATATTGGTATTATCCACAAGGTGTTATCTAATTCATGGCAAGTGGGAATGGAAAAAGGGAAATGACAATGGTGGTACTCTAAAGGTTGAGAATTACATTGATAACAATGAGATCCTAGTGATGAGTTAGGAGACGATGGGCTGAATAATAGGAAAACCCTGTTCCTATGGCAAATCAATGGTGCTAGTGGCGGTGTAAGTGCAACTAGTAGTACAATGGTAGTGGAAGATGACAAGGCATCTCCAATGTCGAAATCCGATAAAAGGATGACAGGGTGGGTATCTGAAGACATGTCACTTGTGAACCAGGTCAATATAATTATATATGAGTATGGGAATAAATAACTCACACAATGTGTGCATGAAACAACATGTATAATGAATATGCACCTATGATGAAATGATGAGATGCTATGATGATGTGGTTATTGTCTAGGGTCCATGATACATCCTAGTTCGCTATAACCTTAGATCTGATCCCAATCTGTCACACCCCCAAAATACATGAATGGCAGCGGAATGGAATACCTGGGTGTGACTGTCATAGCACCACAGTTACAGTTATATTGAACGACCAAAAGTGTCATTTTGAAAATACATCATTTGATTCATTTAAAATATTCAGAGTTATAAAACATAGGTCCCAAAAGTATTGAAAATTTTAAGGAAATAAGTTTAGTACAATCAAACGATAATTCATAAGGTCATGAAAATCCAAAATGAGACACATCATCCTTGTTACTCAATGATATGACTCCATGCATGCCATGAAGAATATGTCTTAATTACCTGAAAATACATTGCGAAAACGGTCAACGATAATGTTGGTGAATAATCATAGGTTTGTAAGTTAAATCGTATGTACATTAGCCACAAGTATAAAGTAAACCGACAAAATGTCAAAAATGCTACATTGGCTCTTAAGCTCATGACCCCGAAGCTAGACATAATATTGTATTGGCCCCAAAGGAGTGTTTACCAGGCACTCAAATAGTTTAGACATGAAATGCATCCGTAATTCCGTTGGAGCAACCCAAACACGGATGGAGGAGTCACCCTCAATAGATCTATTCACTCACTCTCGCTTGTATCTTAATTACCGGTCCATCATAATAAAGGGGGACTTAACTTGGTAGTAAGGCAACTTAAGCAATGTATGAAATCTAATACTTTGGCATGTACGAAAATAATTGATGCAATGTGATGAGTGCTCAAACACTCATCATTTTTGGTCAAATCTGAACTGCAAAACATACAAAAACACTCAGAAATGTATCAAAATACTAAAAATATTTCAAAATTGTGTTTTATATGTTTTAGATGCAAAATGAGTAAAAACAGATGAAAAACGTACAAAGTTTTCAAAATTGGCAGTTTCAGTCCCCCAACTATCATAAAATGTCAAAACTAGTCCCCGGTCATTCAAAATATGGAAAATTATCACCAAAGGTCCTTTTAAAATCATAAGTTGTCATATTTAGTCCTGTGGTGAAAAATCTCAAAAGTTTTGGAAATTTACAATTTTGGTCCCTGGAGTTTTTGAAATTGACAGATTTGGTCCCTGGTGGGATTTTTTTGAATGAAAAATCAATTTTGGTCCTTGTGCTATTAATCTTTGGCAGGAATGTTCCTTGGGTGGCAAGTTTAGTTAAATTACATGTTTGGTCCTAGGAGTTTGAAAGTTTGGCAGAAAATACCCCTGGAGGTGTAAAACTGGAAAAATTACATTTTTGGTCCTTGGGTTATTACACTATGGCAAGTTTGGTCCCTTAAATCCACTTTGAGAATACTACAAAACCAACCATACATTTTTTGAATTTACATCTATGGTCCTTGTGTTTAATTACCATACCAAATGGACCCTTGGTTATTACTTAATCCAAACCAACACCAAAACTGATCCACATGTATCCCTTGGCCCATCATCACCCACGGCCCAACTCCAAATAATAAAACCATCCCTGATCAAACCTGTGGTCAATCCCCAGGTACTGTTCATCGCCCCTAACCTCACCCTAATTACCAGGGTGTTTGTCTCCCCCCTCCTCCAATTTTCTCACCAAATTACCAACTCCCATTAATATCTCTTACCTGCCAAACCAACCCTCCCCTCTCCTCATTTATTGCTCACTAAACCCACTCAAAAAGCTACCCTAACCTGTTTCTCGCCAAAATGTAATTCAAAGGCTGTGATCAAAGGGAGGCCATCCAACGGTTCCAATTGAAGTAGGAAAGAGTGAGATGTACTCCAGGGCTTATAAAAGTCAAGTAAAATGAAGAAAAATGTATTAGTTAGTTTTTAGAATAGCCTTAGAGTAGTATAACTTGTCGAATTAGTTTAATTATCTATTCTTATTGTAATTTTTGGTTTAAAATCCTTGTACTAAGTATCTCTAGTCTGTTTGAAACTCAATTTAATCTTCAATTTCAATCTTTCAGTTTATATTTCAATTTTATAATTTTCAAGTGGAAAGTTAAAATTCTTGTGTAAGTGTTAAAAATTGTTGTGTACTGTTTGTTTAAGCTCACTTAAGCTTAACCTTAAGCTTTCTAAATGTTTCAAAGTCTTTTGGACAATCCTGTTTAGAAATAAGAAAAATACAAAAGAAAAAAAAAGAATAATAAATAGAAAAATAAAAAAAGAAGAAGGAAGAAGGAGATGGTGAATGTTATGGTTTAGAAGTCTTAGGGAGACAGTAGGGCAATTGTGAGTGGTTCAATCTTTGTTTTGAGCACAAGTCTTTATTGTAAGTCTTCATTTTAATTTTAAGCATAAATGTGCATACTTTGATTTTGGCAGTTGTAATAGTTTCTTGTTGCTGATTTATATTTACTTATGTTAATTCTTCATTAGTACAAGCTCCAATATGGTTTTCATGGATTAAATCATCTTAACAGTTCATTAAAATTGCATTATCAGTTTCTTTAGGAGTGTTTGGATTAGTCTTTTGCTAGGTGAGTATGTTGTTGTTTTGTTGTTGTTTTGGCATTAACTCATTGCATTAGGTAACATTAGGTTAAGTTAGGCTTTAAAAACACACCCCTGAGCACAGAAAGTCAAAAATATCCTTGATCCACCCTCATTTGTTAACTGTCAAGGTTTAGGTGTGGCATAACCACCATTTAGGCTTAGAACTTGTTTATATAGCTTTTGTTAGTATTATTATACCTTAAAACATCAATAGCATTCAGTAGATTAGGATCAAACTTCATTTAGGTCAAACTTTCATCACAATCAAAAAAGTCAAAATGCATATGTCTCAGATTTTCCAATATTTCAAAGAATTATGTGGAATTTTGTGTTAGGATTTAGGTTCTGAAAATTCTTGTGTGATTAGTCTCTCAGCTGAACTTTGAGGTCTCACTTCCCTTTTATTTATTGAATTTTTCTGTGGCCCCCACAAGCAATGAAACACACCTGCAGGGGGAGTGACCTCCCCTGCACATAGACCCTCAGCCCCAAGGTCTACTTTCCAATGCCTCCCCTGGCCTCCATAGTGGACCCCACAGGATGCTTATTGGCATTTTAAAAATCTAATAAGCCCCTCTTCAAGTCCCTGGGCTTATTTTGGGATTTGCACCTCATTTGATAAGGCTGCAAGGTCCATAAACCTTGTCCCATTTCTGAGTGGGGTGTTTGGTCTTTGGATTAGCTTATTCAACTTTTTAGCTTATCCTGTAGTCTCAGCTCATTGATTTTGCACATTTCAAGTTCACATAGCTTATTCACACCTGAATCATCCCTTGTGGGCCCCCTAGCTGCTTACATCAGCTTTTGCCCTTGACAGTTGACCAAAGTCAACTGTCAAGCCTTTAAGCTCCCACTTTGCTTATTTTTAAGTTATAAAAAAGTTGTTTTCATAAAAGTTGTTTGTTTTTAGTATTAAAATAGTTTTGTAAAAGAAAAAACCAGAAAAAACAATTTTAATTATAAGTGATAGTTTCTATTTAATTTGATTTATCTTTTTAATTTTCCTTTTTAGATTTTTATAAAGCACTTTGTATTTTTATATTTTTCTTAAATTTCTTTTATATTAAAGTAATTTTAGTAATTTTCTCAGATTTTTATTTTATCATTTAGTATTAATTAGATTTAATATTAGATTTAGTAATAATTAATAAATAATTAAGTATTAAATAGCATAATTAGTTTTTATAAAGTAAACCCTAGTTTTTATATTTTTCCTAGCTTTTATATGTTATAAAACATTTTTAGGAATTTTCTTATAATTTCTACTGTTTATATCCTAGTTTTTATAATTTAATTAGTTTAATTAGATATTAATTAATAAATAAGTAAATAATTAGTAAAATAGTGTAAAAATATGTAAAACAAACTTTTTATATTTTTTTAGGATTCCTGTAATGTTAATTTGTTTTATAAAAATTTTCATAAATATCTAAGTTATTTCAGTATTATTAGGAATTTAAGAATAGCTTAATTAGTTTAATTAATTTAATTAGTAATTAATTATTATAAAATCCATAAAAAGACAAAAATACATATTTTTAATTTTAAAACTTGTTTTTAGTTATTTTATAATTTTATAAATTTAATTTTCATTTTTCTAGTATTAAATTAATATTATATTGCATTTAAGTTATTTAAATATTAATAATTAATATTAAATAGTATTTAATTAATTTTAAATAATTAATTAGTGTAAAAATTTATTTTCTTTTTCTAAAAATTTTCTTTTATCCTTAAGTTTGTAAAAAAGTCATTTTCACCCCCTGTGGGTTTTCAGATTTCCGTTTTCACTTTTTATTTTGTACGTTCACGTTAATTTAAATGTAATCGTACGTGTTTTAGGATTTAAACGTTTCTGGTTTTTCTAAATTTTCAGTCTTGTTCATATAGCTTATTTAAGCTATTTCCTTGTAGATTCCTTAGTTAAATCAATCACAAACCCCTTTCTGTCCAAATTCACCCGATCACAAACCCGTTTGAATACAATCCACACCTCGTCGGGACATAACGACCCGGGGAAGCCCTATATTCCGCGGAGCATTGACTCTAGGCTATTTAGTTGGTTGACCATTCCCTGGTTAATTTAAGTTGACCGTTTGGAGCCAATCAAATTTTGGCGCCGCTGCCGGGGAGGTGTGTGCGCTATTCTAAACGGTTTGCTGATTAGTGCTTTTGGAATTCAATCCTTTGTATAGTTACCATCCTTGTTCATATTTTCTTATCTTATAAAAACAAAACTGTTCCCGAAAACATTTTAAATCAGTTTTCAACGAACACAAAAACACAAAAACATTTTCTTTCCTATTTGTACAAAATGTTTATCCAAAAATCCAAAAATATCCACCTTTACCCTCTCACATCTTTGATTCTTCATCCCTACCCCTCTATGAACCTTTGATTCTTTTCTATGTCGTATCCACACCATCTTGGTTGCCAATGGTGTGGTGCCCTCATAACGGAGATAATTGCCCTAGCTGTGGCATGGTAGAGTCAGGATACGGGTCTGTCCATAACCAGGATCCCTATTCTCATCATGTCATGACTGATTTATTCCACCAGCCACCACACCATAAGATACTGACATATTCGTGTGAGTATTGTGGAGGTCCTCACCAAGGATTTGAGTGTCGATCTGGAAACACGTTTGTCTATGAACAGTTTCCTGATAACACTCAGAATTTTGGAAATGACCAATATCCATGTTATTCACCAAACCAGTCACAACAATCATATTGTTGTGAGTACTGTAGAGGTCTACACTCTAGCTTGGATTGTCAAACAAGGAATCCATTTCCTTGTAACAATTACGACTATTCATTTTCAGACCCACCTTAACAGTACCAAATGATCCAAGCAACTCCTCATGATACTGAGCAAGACCTTTTACTAAAGGCTCTTGATATATTGAAAGAACTTAAGGAGGAGTTGGTTACTACATCGTTTCAAGACTCTCGTGAAAAATCTACGGCAGAATTACTTGCTGGAGAACGAGAGGCTAGAACCGAATTGAGCATGGAAGAATTGCTAGCCTTAGAACAAGTAGCTATAACACGTGCCAAATTTCGTAAAGCTGCTCTTCTAGACTGTGATGATGATAGTGATAATGAAGACACCCTTGATATCCTTCAATTTTATAAGGGTTCGTCAGATTCATCATTTGTGATTCCTCCCATTGAAAATCAGGGAGAAAATAATGTGACAGAGAAATTACTAGCCGAAGATCAAATGAAACTTGTACAATCCATGAATGCTAGCTCCTCTCATCTCCCTCAGTCTGTTGTAATCACGCCCAAATTTCACACTCACTTTCTAAACATGGGGGATGAGCATCTTAGCACTGTTCCTAATAAGGAATCGGACGAATTAATAAAGTCTAGTGTTGAGATCCTTGTCCCAATCCCGAGAGAGTCACATGGAACTTTTGATCAAGTGTGTGATATTCCTTCCCCCCCTGGTAATCCAAATGATCAAATTGAGACTGTCTCTGATTCCAGTGATGATTGTTTATCTTATGGAGACATTGAGTATGTTGATGCATCCCTTCCCCACTTTAATGTTGACTCTCTTCTTGAGGAGTTCGCTGATGAACTCACTCACACCAATCCACTTCCATCGGGATGTAATGATGATCTCTTTGATTTCAAAGATGATCTGGAAGAAGTCGAAGCATTCCTTGCCCTAGATAGTTCAACTTCGTATGAAGTTGATGATAACTATCCTGATTTTGAGGGGGATATTCTTTTCCTTGAAAGCTTATTGAATGATGATCCATCACTCAATTCCTATCTCAACACCGGGCTTAGTGATTCACGCACTGATGAAAATTCTTTATCTTATGGAGACATCGGTGATGTTGATGAAATACCTTCTGAGCCCATCATTGATCACTTTATCATGACTCCTCCGGAGTATGATGGCAAGAAACATCATGATCGGGGGGAAAGATTCTCAATCATGAGAATTTATATTTCTATGACAAATTATCCCACCCTCCCTCCCGGGATGTTTTCTAGCCCAAAGAGCTTAACCGACAAAATCCAAATTCAGGAAACTAAACCTGATCTTGAGGATGAGCGTCTTTTCATGATTGTTCTCATGACATTCTCGATGACTTCCTCCCTTCTTCACTCCTTCAGGAATGAAGATACCATCTTTGATCCCGGCATTTTCATGTACCATTATCTTGAGCCGGATACTTATCTCATCGGTGTGGAACTTTCACGTGCTTCAAATATTTGTCCAAACATCTTGAATGAAAGTCCGATTGAGATTGTTTCTTCCACATCATGCTTCCCCAAGAACCAATGAATTCAGGGTCGAGTCAAGCTAGCGACTCGGTAAACAAAAATAGTAGCATGTACTTAGGGTTTTCACCCTAAGTGTGGGGGAGTTACCCCTGTTGTGGTTACAAATACATTGAAAAGAAAATGGTGTTTCCACATTTAGCTTGTAATGTTGCCCTTTTACGTTCAAAGAGTCGGCATAATAACCGAGACTTTGAATATTGAGGACAATATTCATTCTAAGTGTGGGGGGTATTCTAGTGAATTTTATCACATTTTACCATCTAGTACCCTCGTTTTTGGCCAAAATTTCAAAAATTTTAAAAAACTTTTTCACTTGTGCTTCAAAATTTTTGTGGTTATCAGTCCGCCTTGTCTAACCGACAAAAGGATTGGCTAATCCAGGAGCAAACGGCTCTTGGTAAAGATATATCAAATCCGTTTATGGCTTGCAATTTGCCCAAAATTGTATGGTATATCAACTCGCCATATCCTAAAACGTGAAAGATTTGGCTAGCCCGCAAGATTATGGCTTGTGGTAAAGGAAGTGGAAAAACCATAATTGGTAATCAGCTCACCAAGATGTTGACTATTCCATCAAGAGTTGGCTAGTCCAGAAGCAAATGGCTTTTGGTAAAGACAAATCAAATCTGTTGACAGCTGGTGGTTTGCTCAAAATCACATGGTTATCAAGTGGACCATAGTTCTTACTTGAACTGATACATTTGGCTACTCCAGAAGTAATGGCTTTTGGTAAAGAGATTAAAATCCATTAAGTTTTCAAAATAGTTTATTGCTAGGGACTAGCAATAGTTTAGTGTGGGGGATTGATGAGTGCTCAAACATTCATCATTTTTGGTCAAATATGAACTGCAAAACATACAAAAACACTCAGAAATGCATCAAAATACTAAAAATATTTCAAAATTGTGTTTTATATGTTTTAGATGCAAAATGAGTAAAAACAGATGAAAAACGTACAAAGTTTGCAAAATTGCCAGTTTCAGTCCCCCAACTTTCATAAAATGTCAAAACTAGTCCCTGGTCATTCAAAATATGGAAAATTATCACCAAAGGTCCTTTTAAAATCATAAGTTGTCATATTTAGTCCTTTGGTAAAAAATCTCAAAAGTTTTGGAAATTTACAATTTTGGTCCCTAGAGTTTCAGAAATTGACAGATTTGGTCCCTGGTGGGATATTTTTGAATGAAAAATCAATTTTGGTCCTTATGCTATTAATCTTTGGCAGGAATATTCCTTGGATGGCAAGTTTAGTTAAATTACGTGTTTGGTCCCTGGAGTTTGAAAGTTTGGCAGAAAATACCCCCGGAGGTGTAAAAGTGGAAAAATTACATTTATGTTCCTTGGGTTATTACGCTATGGCAAGTTTGGTCCCTTGAATCCACTTTGAGAATATTACAAAACCAACCATCCATTTTCAGAATTTACATCAATGGTCCTTATGTTTAATTACCATACCAAATGGACCCTTGGTTATTACTTAATCCAAACCAACACCAAACCTGATCCACATGTATCCCTTGGCCCATCATCACCCACAGCCCAACTCCAAATAATAAATCCATCCCCGGTCAAACCTGTGGTCAATCCCCAGGTACTATTCATCGCCCCTAACCTCACCCTAATTACTAGGGTGTTTGTCTCCCCCCTCCTCCAATTTTCTCACCAAATTACCAACTCCCATTAATATCTCTTACCTGCCAAACCAACCCTCCCCTCTCCTCATTTATTGCTCACCAAACCCACTCAAAAAGCTACCCTCACCTGTTTCCTGCCAAAATGTAATTCAAAGGCTGTGATCAAAGGGAGGCCATCCAACGGTTCCAATTGAAGTGGGAAAGAGTGAGATGTACTCCAGGGCTTATAAAAGTCAAGTAAAATGAAGAAAAATGTATTAGTTAGTTTTTAGAATAGCTTTAGAGTAGTATAACTTGTCGAATTAGTTTAATTATCTATTCTTATTGTAATTTTTGGTTTAAAATCCTTATACTAAGTATCTCTAGTCTGTTTGAAACTCAATTTAATCTTCAATTTCAATCTTTCAGTTTATATTTCAATTTTATAATTTTCAAGTGGAAAGTTAAAATTCTTGTGTAAGTGTTAAATATTGTTGTGTACTGTTTGTTTAAGCTCACTTAAGCTTAACCTTAAGCTTTCCAAATGTTTCAAAGTCTTTTAGACAATCCTGTTTAGAAATAAGAAAAATACAAAAGAAAAAAAAGAATAATAAATAGAAAAATAAAAAAAGAAGAAGGAAGAAGGAGATGGTGAATGTTATGGTTTAGAAGTCTCTGGGAGACAGTAGGGCAATTGTGAGTGGTTCAATATTTGTTTTGAGCACAAGTCTTTATTGTAAGTCTCCATTTTAATTTTAAGCATAAATGTGCATACTTTGATTTTGGCAGTTGTAATAGTTTCTTGTTGCTGATTTATGTTTACTTATGTTATTTCTTCATTAGTACAAGCTCAATACGGTTTTCATGGATTAAATCATCTTAACAGTTCATTAAAATTCCATTATCAGTTTCTTTAGGAGTGTTTGGATTAGTCTTTTGCTAGGTGAGTATGTTGTTGTTTTGTTGTTGTTTTGGCATTAACTCATTGCATTAGGTAACATTAGGTTAAGTTAGGCTTTAAAAACACACCCCTGAGCACAGAAAGTCAAAAATATCCTTGATCCACCCTCATTTGTTAACTGTCAAGGTTTAGGTGTGGCATAACCACCATTTAGGCTTAGAACTTGTTTATATAGCTTTTGTTAGTATTATTATACCTTAAAACATCAATAGCATTCAGTAGATTAGGATCAAACTTCATTTAGGTCAAACTTTCATCACAATCAAAAAAGTCAAAATGCATATGTCTCAGATTTTCCAATATTTCAAAGAATTATGTGGAATTTTGTGTTAGGATTTAGGTTCTGAAAATTCTTGTGTGATTAGTCTCTCAGCTGAACTTTGAGGTCTCACTTCCCTTTTATTTATTGAATTTTTCGGTGGCCCCCACAAGCAATGAAACACACCTGCAGGGGGAGTGACCTCCCCTGCACACAGACCCTCAGCCCCAAGGTCTACTTTCCAATGCCTCCCCTGGCCTCCATAGTGGACCCCACAGGATGCTTATTGGCATTTTAAAAATCTAATAAGCCCCTCTTCAAGTCCCTGGGCTTATTTTGGGATTTGCACCTCATTTGATAAGGCTGCAAGGTCCATAAACCTTGTCCCATTTCTGAGTGGGGTGTTTGGTCTTTGGATTAGCTTATTCAACTTTTTAGCTTATCCTGTAGTCTCAGCTCATTGATTTTGCACATTTCAAGTTCACATAGCTTATTCACACCTGAATCATCCCTTGTGGGCCCCCTAGCTGCTTACATCAGCTTTTGCCCTTGACAGTTGACCAAAGTCAACTGTCAAGCCTTTAAGCTCCCACTTTGCTTATTTTTAAGTTATAAAAAAGTTGTTTTCATAAAAGTTGTTTGTTTTTAGTATTAAAATAGTTTTGTAAAAGAAAAAACCAGAAAAAACAATTTTAATTATAAGTGATAGTTTCTATTTAATTTGATTTATCTTTTTAATTTTCCTTTTTAGATTTTTATAAAGCACTTTGTATTTTTATATTTTTCTTAAATTTCTTTTATATTAAAGTAATTTTAGTAATTTTCTCAGATTTTTATTTTATCATTTAGTATTAATTAGATTTAATATTAGATTTAGTAATAATTAATTAATAATTAAGTATTAAATAGCATAATTAGTTTTTATAAAGTAAACCCTAGTTTTTATATTTTTCCTAGATTTTATATGTTATAAAACATTTTTAGGAATTTTCTTATAATTTCTACTGTTTATATCCTAGTTTTTATAATTTAATTAGTTTAATTAGATATTAATTAATAAATAAGTAAATAATTAGTAAAATAGTGTAAAAATATGTAAAACAAACTTTTTATATTTTTTTAGGATTCCTGTAATGTTAATTAGTTTTATAAAAATTTTCATAAATATCTAAGTTATTTAAGTATTATTAGGAATTTAAGAATAGCTTAATTAGTTTAATTAATTTAATTAGTAATTAATTATTATAAAATCCATAAAAAGACAAAAATACATATTTTTAATTTTAAAACTTGTTTTTAGTTATTTTATAATTTTATAAATTTAATTTTCATTTTTCTAGTATTAAATTAATATTATATTGCATTTAAGTTATTTAAATATTAATAATTAATATTAAATAGTATTTAATTAATTTTAAATAATTAATTAGTGTAAAAATTTATTTTCTTTTTCTAAAAATTTTCTTTTATCCTTAAGTTTGTAAAAAAGTCATTTTCACCCCCTGTGGGTTTTCAGATTTCCGTTTTCACTTTTTATTTTGTACGTTCACGTTAATTTAAATGTAATCGTACGTGTTTTAGGATTTAAACGTTTCTGGTTTTTCTAAATTTTCAGTCTTGTTCATATAGCTTATTTAAGCTATTTCCTTGTAGATTCCTTAGTTAAATCAATCACAAACCCCTTTCTGTCCAAATTCACCCGATCACAAACCCGTTTGAATACAATCCACACCTCGTCGGGACATAACGACCCGGGGAAGCCCTATATTCCGCGGAGCATTGACTCTAGGCTATTTAGTTGGTTGACCATTCCCTGGTTAATTTAAGTTGACCGTTTGGAGCCAATCAAATTTTGGCGCCGCTGCCGGGGAGGTGTGCGCGCTATTCTAAACGGTTTGCTGATTAGTGCTTTTGGAATTCAATCCTTTGTATAGTTACCATCCTTGTTCATATTTTCTTATCTTATAAAAACAAAACTGTTCCCGAAAACATTTTAAATCAGTTTTCAACGAACACAAAAACACAAAAACATTTTCTTTCCTATTTGTACAAAATGTTTATCCAAAAATCCAAAAATATCCACCTTTACCCTCTCACATCTTTGATTCTTCATCCCTACCCCTCTATGAACCTTTGATTCTTTTCTATGTCGTATCCACACCATCTTGGTTGCCAATGGTGTGGTGCCCTCATAACGGAGATAATTGCCCTAGCTGTGGCATGGTAGAGTCAGGATACGGGTCTGTCCATAACCAGGATCCCTATTCTCATCATGTCATGACTGATTTATTCCACCAGCCACCACACCATAAGATACTGAAATATTCGTGTGAGTATTGTGGAGGTCCTCACCAAGGATTTGAGTGTCGATCTGGAAACACGTTTGTCTATGAACAGTTTCCTGATAACACTCAGAATTTTGGAAATGACCAATATCCATGTTATTCACCAAACCAGTCACAACAATCATATTGTTGTGAGTACTGTAGAGGTCTACACTCTAGCTTGGATTGTCAAACAAGGAATCCATTTCCTTGTAACAATTACGACTATTCATTTTCAGACCCACCTTAACAGTACCAAATGATCTAAGCAACTCCTCATGATACTGAGCAAGACCTTTTACTAAAGGCTTTTGATATATTGAAAGAACTTAAGGAGGAGTTGGTTACTACATCGTTTCAAGACTCTCGTGAAAAATCTACAGCAGAATTACTTGCTGAAGAACGAGAGGCTAGAACCGAATTGAGCATGGAAGAATTGCTAGCCTTAGAACAAGTAGCTATAACACGTGCCAAATTTCGTAAAGCTGCTCTTCTAGACTGTGATGATCATAGTGATAATGAAGACACCCTTGATATCCTTCAATTTTATAAGGGTTCGTCAGATTCATCATTTGTGATTCCTCCCATTGAAAATCAGGGAGAAAATAATGTGACAGAGAAATTACTAGCCGAAGATCAAATGAAACTTGTACAATCCATGAATGCTAGCTCCTCTCATCTCCCTCAGTCTGTTGTAATCACGCCCAAATTTCACACTCACTCTCTAAACATGGGGGATGAGCATCTTAGCACTGTTCCTAATAAGGAATCGGACGAATTAATAAAGTCTAGTGTTGAGATCCTTGTCCCAATCCCGAGAGAGTCACATGGAACTTTTGATCAAGTGTGTGATATTCCTTCCCCCCTGGTAATCCAAATGATCAAATTGAGACTGTCTCTGATTCCAGTGATGATTGTTTATCTTATGGAGACATTGAGTATGTTGATGCATCCCTTCCCCACTTTAATGTTGACTCTCTTCTTGAGGAGTTCGCTGATGAACTCACTCACACCAATCCACTTCCATCGGGATGTAATGATGATCTCTTTGATTTCAAAGATGATCTGGAAGAAGTCGAAGCATTCCTTGCCCTAGATAGTTCAACTTCGTATGAAGTTGATGATAACTATCCTGATTTTGAGGGGGATATTCTTTTCCTTGAAAGCTTATTGAATGATGATCCATCACTCAATTCCTATCTCAACACCGGGCTTAGTGATTCACGCACTGATGAAAATTCTTTATCTTATGGAGACATCGGTGATGTTGATGAAATACCTTCTGAGCCCATCATTGATCACTTTATCATGACTCCTCCGGAGTATGATGGCAAGAAACATCATGATCGGGGGGAAAGATTCTCAATCATGAGAATTTATATTTCTATGACAAATTATCCCACCCTCCCTCCCGGGATGTTTTCTAGCCCAAAGAGCTTAACCGACAAAATCCAAATTCAGGAAACTAAACCTGATCTTGAGGATGAGCGTCTTTTCATGATTGTTCTCATGACATTCTCGATGACTTCCTCCCTTCTTCACTCCTTCAGGAATGAAGATACCATCTTTGATCCCGGCATTTTCATGTACCATTATCTTGAGCCGGATACTTATCTCATCGGTGTGGAACTTTCACGTGCTTCAAATATTTGTCCAAACATCTTGAATGAAAGTCCGATTGAGATTGTTTCTTCCACATCATGCTTCCCCAAGAACCAATGAATTCGGGGTCGAGTCAAGCTAGCGACTCGGTAAACAAAAATAGTAGCATGTACTTAGGGTTTTCACCCTAAGTGTGAGGGAGTTACCCCTGTTGTGGTTACAAATACATTGAAAAGAAAATGGTGTTTCCACATTTAGCTTGTAATGTTGCCCTTTTACGTTCAAAGAGTCGGCATAATAGCCGAGACTTTGAATATTGAGGACAATATTCATTCTAAGTGTGGGGGGTATTCTAGCAAATTTTATCACATTTTACCATCTAGTACCCTCGTTTTTGGCCAAAATTTCAAAAATTTTAAAAAACTTTTTCACTTGTGCTTCAAAATTTTTGTGGTTATCAGTCCGCCTTGTCTAACCGACAAAAGGATTGGCTAATCCAGGAGCAAATGGCTCTTGGTAAAGATATATCAAATCCGTTTATGGCTTGCAATTTGCCCAAAATTGTATGGTATATCAACTCGCCATATCCTAAAAAGTGAAAGATTTGGCTAGCCCGCAAGATTATGGCTTGTGGTAAAGGAAGTGGAAAAACCATAATTGGTAATCAGCTCACCAAGATGTTGACTATTCCATCAAGAGTTGGCTAGTCCAGAAGCAAATGGCTTTTGGTAAAGATAAATCAAATCTGTTGATAGCTGGTGGTTTGCTCAAAATCACATGGTTATCAAGTGGACCATAGTTCTTACTTGAACTGATACATTTGGCTACTCCAGAAGTAATGGCTTTTGGTAAAGAGATTAAAATCCATTAAGTTTTCAAAATAGTTTATTGCTAGGGACTAGCAATAGTTTAGTGTGGGGGATTGATGAGTGCTCAAACATTCATCATTTTTGGTCAAATATGAACTGCAAAACATACAAAAACACTCAGAAATGCAGAAAAATACTAAAAATATTTCAAAATTGTGTTTTATATGTTTTAGATGCAAAATGAGTAAAAACAGATGAAAAACGTACAAAGTTTGCAAAATTGGCAGTTTCAGTCCCCCAACTTTCATAAAATGTCAAAACTAGTCCCTGGTCATTCAAAATATGGAAAATTATCACCAAAGGTCCTTTTAAAATCATAAGTTGTCATATTTAGTCCTTTGGTGAAAAATCTCAAAAGTTTTGGAAATTTACAATTTTGGTCCCTGGAGTTTCAGAAATTGACAGATTTGGTCCCTGGTGGGATATTTTTGAATGAAAAATCAATTTTGGTCCTTATGCTATTAATCTTTGGCAGGAATATTCCTTGGATGGCAAGTTTAGTTAAATTACGTGTTTGGTCCCTGGAGTTTGAAAGTTTGGCAGAAAATACCCCCGGAGGTGTAAAAGTGGAAAAATTACATTTATGTTCCTTGGGTTATTACACTATGGCAAGTTTGGTCCCTTGAATCCACTTTGAGAATATTACAAAACCAACCATCCATTTTCAGAATTTACATCAATGGTCCTTATGTTTAATTACCATACCAAATGGACCCTTGGTTATTACTTAATCCAAACCAACACCAAACCTGATCCACATGTATCCCTTGGCCCATCATCACCCACAGCCCAACTCCAAATAATAAATCCATCCCCGGTCAAACCTGTGGTCAATCCCTAGGTACTATTCATCGCCCCTAACCTCACCCTAATTACTAGGGTGTTTGTCTCCCCCCTCCTCCAATTTTCTCACCAAATTACCAACTCCCATTAATATCTCTTACCTGCCAAACCAACCCTCCCCTCTCCTCATTTATTGCTCACCAAACCCACTCAAAAAGCTACCCTCACCTGTTTCCTGCCAAAATGTAATTCAAAGGCTGTGATCAAAGGGAGGCCATCCAACGGTTCCAATTGAAGTGGGAAAGAGTGAGATGTACTCCAGGGCTTATAAAAGTCAAGTAAAATGAAGAAAAATGTATTAGTTAGTTTTTATAATAGCTTTAGAGTAGTATAACTTGTCGAATTAGTTTAATTATCTATTCTTATTGTAATTTTTGGTTTAAAATCCTTATACTAAGTATCTCTAGTCTGTTTGAAACTCAATTTAATCTTCAATTTCAATCTTTCAGTTTATATTTCAATTTTATACTTTTCAAGTGGAAAGTTAAAATTCTTGTGTAAGTGTTAAATATTGTTGTGTACTGTTTGTTTAAGCTCACTTAAGCTTAACCTTAAGCTTTCCAAATGTTTCAAAGTCTTTTAGACAATCCTGTTTAGAAATAAGAAAAATACAAAAGAAAAAAAAGAATAATAAATAGAAACATAAAAAAAGAAGAAGGAAGAAGGAGATGGTGAATGTTATGGTTTAGAAGTCTCTGGGAGACAGTAGGGCAATTGTGAGTGGTTCAATATTTGTTTTGAGCACAAGTCTTTATTGTAAGTCTCCATTTTAATTTTAAGCATAAATGTGCATACTTTGATTTTGGCAGTTGTAATAGTTTCTTGTTGCTGATTTATGTTTACTTATGTTATTTCTTCATTAGTACAAGCTCAATATGGTTTTCATGGATTAAATCATCTTAACAGTTCATTAAAATTCCATTATCAGTTTCTTTAGGAGTGTTTGGATTAGTCTTTTGCTAGGTAACATTAGGTTAAGTTAGGCTTTAAAAACACACCCCTGAGCACAGAAAGTCAAAAATCTCCTTGATCCACCCTCATTTGTTAACTGTCAAGGTTTAGGTGTGGCATAACCACCATTTAGGCTTAGAACTTGTTTATATAGCTTATGTTAGTACTATTATACCTTAAAACATCAATAGCATTTAGTAGATTAGGATCAAACTTCATTTAGGTCAAACTTTCATCACAATCAAAAAAGTCAAAATGCATATGTCTCAGATTTTCCAATATTTCAAAGAATTATGTGGAATTTTGTGTTAGGATTTAGGTTCTGAAAATTCTTGTGTGATTAGTCTCTCAGCTGAACTTTGAGGTCTCACTTCCCTTTTATTTATTGAATTTTTCTGTGGCCCCCACAAGCAATGAAACACACCTGCAGGGGGAGTGACCTCCCCTGCACACAGACCCTCAGCCTCAAGGTCTACTTTCCAATGCCTCCCCTGGCCTCCATAGTAGACCCCACAAGCAGCTTATTGGCATTTTAAAAATCTAATAAGCCCCTCTTTAAGTCCCTGGCTTATTTTGGGATTTGCACCTCATTTGATAGGGCTGCAAGGTCCATAAACCTTGTCCCATTTCTGAGTGGGGTGTTTGGTCTTTGGATTAGCTTATTCAACTTTTTAGCTTATCCTGTAGTCTCAGCTCATTGATTTTGCACATTTCAAGTTCACATAGCTTATTCACACCTGAATCATCCCTTGTGGGGCCCCCCTAGCTGCTTACATCAGCTTTTGCCCTTGACAGTTGACCAAAGTAAACAGTCAAGCCTTTAAGCTCTCACTTTGCTTATTTTTATGCTATAAAAAAGTTGTTTTCATAAAAGTTGTTTGTTTTTAGTATTAAAATAGTTTTGTAAAAGATAAAAACCAGAAAAACCAATTTTAATTATAAGTGATAGTTTCTATTTAATTTGATTTATCTTTTTAATTTTCCTTTTTAGATTTTTATAAAGCACTTTGTATTTTTATATTTTTATTAAATTTCTTTTATATTAAAGTAATTTTAGTAATTTTCTCAGATTTTTATTTTGTCATTTAGTATTAATTAGATTTAATATTAGATTTAGTAATAATTAATTAATAATTAAGTATTAAATAGCATAATTAGTTTTTATAAAGTAAACCTTAGTTTTTATATTTTTCCTAGCTTTTATATGTTATAAAACATTTTTAGGAATTTTCTTATAATTTCTACTATTCATCTCCTAGTTTTTATAATTTAATTAATTTAATTAGATATTAATTAATTAATAAATAAATAAATAGTAAAATAGTGTAAAATTTGTAAAACAAACTTTTTATAATTTTTTAGGATTCCTGTAATGGTTAATTAGTTTTAAAAAAAATTTCATAATTATCTAAGTTATTTAAGTATTATTAGTAATTTAAGAATAGTTTAATTAGTTTAATTAATTTAATTAGTAATTAATTATTACAAAATCCATAAAAAAGACAAAAATACTTATTTTTAATTTTAAAACTTGTTTTTAGTTATTTTATAATTTTAGAAATTTAATTTTCATTTTTCTAGTATTAAATTAATATTATATTGGATTTAAGTTATTTAAATATTAATAATTAGTATTAAATAGTATTTAATTAATATTAAATAATTAATTAGTGTAAAAATTTATTTTCTTTTTCTAAAAATTTTCTTTTATCCTTAAGTTTGTAAAAAAGTCATTTTCACCCCCTGTGGGTTTTCAGATTTCAGTTTTCACTTTTTATTTTGTATGTTTACGTTAATTTAAATGTAAACGTACGCGTTTTAGGATTTAAACGTTTATGGTTTTTCTAAATTTCCAGTCTTGTTCATATTCACCCGATCACAAACCCCTTTCTTTGTAGATTCCTTAGTTAAATCAATCACAAACCCCTTTCTGTCCAAATTCACCCGATCACAAACCCGTTTGAATACAATCCACACCTCGTCGGGATATAACGACCCGGGGAAGCCCTATATTCCGCGGAGCATTGACTCTAGGCTGTTTACTTGGTTGACCATTCCCTGGTCAATTTAAGTTGACCGTTTGGAGCCAATCACAATGTATTCTGTCCCGTGGGATTTGAAATCAAAATATTGAATTAAAACGGGGCTATGAAAACTCACCTGAAGTGATAGTACAATGTGATGAAATGATCGGGACAACAAGGCGCAAACACTAGCCGCACCCTAAATGAATGAATATGATCTACTTTAGATCATGGAATGATGTAATGAATGTTCATGCACATGATACCTATACCACTCGTAACTTGAAAATACTTGTTATTGTCAAAGTAGGGTATTTTCCATACTTAGGAAAAATAAGTCCAACTAGACTTATAAAAACTAGTCGTAATATATCGTATATAAATTGTTAGTGTTATATTCCTCGTTTTGAAAACCTTAAAATAATGTCAGTTAGTCGTATAAATAAGCCTTGGGTCATACGTACTTCATTGGTTAAGAATATAGCTCTTTAACAATATTTCTAGAAAATATAGTATTTAGTACGTAGTTTATTATTTCCAATTGTAGCTGCCAAAATAATATAGTTTCGTCGATTTTGAAACGTGTATATCTTTGTCGTTTTATGTTCATTTTCCTCATTATTTGTATCAACGGATTCGTCTTAACATGTATTAATATATTTTTGATAGTTCGGATCCTCTAGGTTACGTCTAACGCCTCTCTTTGTCCGTCGAAAATCGCCCAACAGCATGTTAAATTTTCAGAAATATAGTTTTTGTCGTTAAACTTGCAAAAATCATATCTCCTTCGTTATAAACTCGTTTTAATCCGTTCTTTCGCCAAAAGTTTCTTTTTTGAAATTATTTTCTAAATCTTTGGTAAAAAATTACCCCTGAGTTCCTGAATTTCCCACATTTTTTAAATAGTGACAGTAGGTATATATATAGTTTCAAAAATCATTTTCCTCATTTCAAACTTGTTTCAAATCTAACCAAATCACTTTCAATCACCACAAATCTAGTCTAATCTTACCATACACCTTCTTAGGGTGTCATGGGTTCCTAAACATCATAAATCAAGTGGATCTAACAAGGATCTACCTATAATCTATTTCTAGGGCTCAAAAGTTATATATGTATAAAATGGAGTGGTATAACTAACATATGCATATAGATCTTGTATATAAATCATATGAACATTATAAAAACTTGGTAAAATTATAAAAATGAGTTTTATACACTTACTTGAAAGATTAGTGAGCTTTTGATTGTGAAAACCTAAGTAAACCTTGAGTTTGTATTACAAAACCCTTATAGGAGTACTAAATACACTAGAAAATTACTTGATCTTGAAAAAGTTGTGATTTTTGCTTGTTGTTCTTGTGTTGGCCGTGCACCCCCAAGGAAAGAAAGAGAGAAAAAGTTGCTTGCTAGATCTTGTGAAATGAGAGAAAAATGCATAAATATATGTTATATATATATATATTTTATTTTAGACAAACTATGACATGTATTAATGAGTTAGTAGGATTTTCAATGCTTGTAAGAAATTAGTATGGAGGGGGGGAGGCAATTGTGGAGGGTGGAAGAAAAATGAGGTGTTGTGCAAGAAAGTTAGTATATATTAGGTATTATAATGTATATATTAATAGTTTTAGGGAATATCGGGTACCGAGTTTGCTAAAAATATATTTTAACGGAGTTAACCGGGACATAATAAAGTTGTAAAAATTGTGAAAATATATTGGGTATAAATATTGAGTGTTTTGGTGATTATTGTTTAGTTTCTACGAAAACCATCGTAATTATATTAAATTACGATATTAATTAAATAAATTTCCAAAATACCGGGTAAATTAATAATATAATTTATATATTATTTAAATGAATATAAAAATATATAAAGATCATAGTCGGGAGCGTCGGACGTGTTAGTCACATTATTGGTTGCGTGTTAACGTTTATTTAAAAATAAACATACGTAAAAAGTCAATTATACCAAAAATAGTAATTAGAATATCCTACGAGTGGAATAGTATGCAAATGTCATTATGATGATATGTAAGCTATTTCTAGACCATATGAAGTGTCCCTAGTGATGATTTCATGAATTAACAGCTACACCTGACTGGTTACGCGAATGTAAATATTGATGCTCGAATTCGCAGCTTAACCTGACCGGTTACGCGAATTTAAATATCCGTAAACTAAATTTACGATGAACTGAGTGATACACATGAATAGTGTTTTCTCTTTGGAAATGAATAGTGTCATGTGAATAGTGAAATTTTCTGAACGCTTCTCGGAATCTCAAACTGACACAAAAAATGATAAATAGTAAAATGATGAATAGTGATCGGTGAATAGTAACTAATGAATAGTAACTTCCAAGATGAATAATGAAATTTCGACATTTGAACAAGGGATCTGAAATTACGAGTTGTGACATAAAACTATCCATTTGTTTTTTAGCTTACTTTATCCTCTCTTGATACTCAATTATTTTTTTTCCTTCGCTTGACAATTGAGTCTTCACATTCCAATACTGTTTGTTCGTCGCGTACATTTTTTGCTTCCAACAATCATATTAGTTTCATATGGTGATCAATATATATTATCGGTAGAAAAATCGTTTTTGGTGGATTGGACGAAGGTTCTTTTGGCGGGAAAACACTTCTTGGGCGTTTGTCTGACGATTTTGATGGCGGGAAAACTCACGACCCATTGGAACGTTTTTTTGTCAAACGAAGGTAGAGAAGGGTTTGTAGTTGTGTGATTGCTTTTAAGATTGAGTTCGGTTTTATAGATGGCGAAAAGTTGTATATTATATAACAAATATATTTTAAATTAAAACAAAATACAGTATGCCATATATATATATATATATATATATATATATATATATATATATATATATATATATATATATATATATATATATATATATATATATATATATATATATATCTATTAATATAGAATATGATATAAAAAAATTATATTTTTTGATTTAAATATAGAGTATATCCACACCGGAATCATAGTCCAAACTCATCTCTTTTAGTATAAGTTATATCAATACCAGAATCATAATAAAAATTTATATGTATTAGTATTTTATACATATATATACACACCTACTAAACAATATTAAGTCATATTCGACATAATACAAACATTTTTTTGCTATGGACTTTCTCGCTCAGTCCGATATTGTCGAAGAACATATCAGTGGATTGGTATTTTTTTGTCTTTCAATTAGGAATATATAATATTAGTGGTTTTAATATCAACATGATGACTATCATGATTTGCTTTAACATAATTTTTTTCATTATTTTATATAGCTTGTTCCGGTTGAGATGCTTGAAGTTTCAACTCTTATAATGAATAAGAGAAATTTGATTTTGATGTGTGATAAAAAAATATATATGGTATTTATTAAACCATTCAACAGCAGCCATGCTCTTATCTACGGTGATATGTGGGAAAATTTTGTTTTCACAAAAAACATAATGCATGGTTACCATGTTCTATTTCGACACATGACTCGTGATTGCATGCTTACATGGTGTTATAATCTCGAAGGCATGTGCATAGATAAAACTTTTAGCTACAGGAGATACAATCATTCCTGTTTAACAGTTGCGCCCATGCAGTGTTGACATGCAAGTACGTTTTATGTGACCTAATTTTTATTTATAAAATTATTATTCACTTTTTTGTGCATTTATTCTTACTAACATCCGTCGCAGATATTTGCTAAAGGATTCTTCAATATGATGAATAATGATCCAACACTGAAGATGAATATCCTTACACCAAATGGTTATTTCGATATTGACGGTCTAATCATTGATGATGTTGTTTATGGATTTGAGGGCGTTGAATGGCGCATGATATATGCATGGAAAGGAATTTTTGATGGCGAAAAATGATTCTATGTCACATTGGTGACATGAAGTTTCGTTTTTGTTTGTTTAACAGAGGAGGTATTGAAATCAATGGCCACGACTTACTTAACGAAGGTGAAAACTTTGTTCTTGGGGTCAGTCCCTTCAATACATGTTGCCTTTCTAAAAAATATATATACATTACAAAGTAAATTTTTTAACCTTGAATATGTTTTTAATTGTTCAGAAGACTTGGATATCTTCTACAACATTGAAAGCATAATGGATAACGATACCTCTGGCATTGAAGATGCTCATGTTTAAGCTGGAATGATGCAGATTTACGATTGATCATATTCGTAAATTTAATAGAAATTTCATATGCAATTTTATAGTTTGTTTTCAATATCATGAAGTTTTAAGACTTTTTATTTTATACACAACGTTTTCTATTGGTTTCATTATGAACGTGGTTAAACGATCGAATGATTGTTTTTTTTTTTTTTTTTTTTTTTTTTTTTTTTTTTTAATATTGTTATTGTCATCTATCACGGAGTACGTGTTATTTACACAAAGTACTTACATTTAATGAAGTAGGGATATTAAAATCTTTTGGGCGGGTGAGTATCAAGTGCTGCGTCACTATCATTACAAAGACTTTCCACGTACCTGACATATCATTAATAAGGCTAGACACACAATATATTTGGGTCAGTTTTTGCATACTTTCATTATTTAGGGCACTCTTCCTCATGCTTCATTTAGTTGTACAAAACCCACGTTATGCTATATAGGTTTGTATCATGTAGAGTGTAATTAATAATTTCAATACCCCACGGATTCGTTCAATATAATACTTATCTATTGCACAAAAAACGTATGATGATTTAATGCTACACAATGTAAATTTCAGTTTATGTTACATAATCCTTTTTTTCACAGTCACGCCTCTCTCCCATTATATATATATATATATATATATATATATATATATATATATATATATATATATATATATATATATATATATATATATATATATTGGTTCTATAACAACTACTGCTAAGTTTAAGAGTTTATATTATAAAGGAAACTTATTTTTACAAAATGTATAATATAAATCATTTTTTAAATCTTATTGTTTGGATATTGATCACAAATGATAAAAATATTTAATGACATCTATATATATTTTAGAATATATCTTTACTTATATATGAAATATGTAAAAAAACTCATTATACTAAAACTAATTGGATTTATATTTTTTTATTGGTGTCACATAAATAAAAACTTTATTGTGATGCGTGTCGATTTTCAACTATCAGTGGTTTATAAGTTGACCCTAATTGTAATTATTACTCCTTTAGTATTCTCTTATGTGTTTGTTATCACATTCATTATTTATATAATTTTTTTATCATTTACCACATTGTTTAAAGTAACAACTCTTCATCTTTTTTAACATTTAAAGTTTGGATATCTTACTTTAGATGCACATTTTAACAATCGATGATAAATTTAGTAACATTATTCCATATATATGGTCTTTGTAATGTTTGTTTAAAGAATCATTTAATTTTTCAACACATTCAAAACATATAAACATTCGTTTTTATTTTATATGGACATGTAAAATTACAATAATATGTTTGTTAAAAATACGTAGCCATATTTTTTGGTAACCAGTTTCTGATTATGACATTATACTCTAATACTTTTTATGAATTGACACGTGATAGAAATCCTTTTCTGATTCAAAATTATTATTCTGATCATTATTATAATTAACACCGTAGTCTTTGTTCATGATTTACTTCATCCACGCTTATTATAATATCATTTTGAATTTATTTTTTTATCTTTAATTTTTAAACACGTTTGTTTAGGCAAGAATAATCATTAAGTTTAAAGATTTGTGAAGATTTGAGACATTTTCCCTTATTTAATCATATAGGAACGTACAGTCTAAATCTTTTTTTAAATTTAAACATTTGGATATATTATTCCATTTTAATCGTTAGTATATTCTACATTTACATATAGTCGTAGACCTATATAAGCAATTTTTCTTTCACAATTATATGACACTATCAATTTTTTATTCGATATTTCTCATTGCTAATGTATGATTACCATGCATATGAAGTTGAATTTATTTTTTTACTGATTTTTTTTTAAATTTGTTATAAATATTTCCTATATGAATTGACAGATGGAATTTCTCGTTGAATACAACAAAGACATAAACACCAACTCAACTTCCAATGGAGAAGGCCTGGTAACATATTTAAGTATATTATATCGTGTTGAAAACTGATTATAGATGTTAACAATAAAAATTTGGATTGAATATTTTGTGTAGGTTGTCCCAATACAGATCCTCAACATCTGCGTAGGCTTTGTTGGACGTAGGAAAATCGTTCTGATTTCAAACAATCAACGATATATAATGTCCGTTAAACCTGTTGGTTGTAATAATGCTTTAATATATGGTTCCGCCTTTAAAAACTTTGTCAAGAAGGGAGAGTATGATCTATGGAGCATGAAGATGAGGCAGTACATTGCTATTATTGACCATGCATTAAGGGATGTGATTGTCAATGGTAATGTTGTCATTGATGAACCTGTATCAATTGAAGGACAACCTACACCACCTAAGCCAACTTTTCCAGCAGTTACAAAAAGAAATCAATAAGGCTCTAAACATACTGCTTTCTGCTATCCCTCATGGTCACCTATTGAAGTTTCATGATGCTAAAGATGCAAAACAAATATGGGCTGCTATTAAGACACGATTTGGAGGTAATGATGCTTCCAAGAAGATGCATAGAAATCTATTGAAGCAACAGTTTGAAACATTCACTGTTGGTGAAAGAGAAGGCCTTGACTCCGCCTATGACAGATATCAAAATCTAATCAGTATGCTAGAGTTATATGGAGCAGAGGCATCTGTTGAAGATGCAAACTTGAAGTTCTTGAGAAGTTTGCCATCTGCATGGCATGTGGTTGCTACTATGATTAGAGGACAACCTGGTTTGGATTCTGTGGACTTTGATGATCTCTACAACAATTTAAAGGTGTATGAGCATGAGATGAAGGGTAACAAAGGTTCAAGTTCTCATAACATTGCTTTTGTGTCTTCTGAAAATAGAGGCAGTACTTCTACTAAAAGTACTGCTTACCCTGTCCAAAGTACTGTTGAAGAGAAACAGCACTCCTGTACAACCATGGTGACTACCACTTCATCACCATCAAACAACACCAACTTAGATGATGTTCTATGTTCATTCTTTGCTCAACAAGCCACTCTACCTGTTACATATCAAGAAGATGTCTTGCAAATTGATGATGATGCTTTAGACGAAATTGACATAAGATGGCAGGTTGCCATGATCACTGCAAGGATCAAGAAGTTCATGAATAAGACAGGGAGAGGTATTGATTTTAAAGCTAAGCAGGGTATAGCATTTGATAAATCTAAGATTGAATGCTTCAATTGTCAAAAGACTTGTCACTTTGCAAGGGAATGCAAGTTTGCAAAGTATCAGGCAAACATAATGATTGAAAAACCCAAGGTTGAAAGAAAGGAGATTCCTATTGCTGAACGAAAGTCACAAGCTTTGGTGGCTCAAGAAAATCTATCAGAGGTTGACTGGAGTAATGAATTTGATGATGAACCAATAACCTACTCTATGGTTGCAGTGGAAGAGGTTGATTGGAGCATAGCTTTTGATGAGGAACCAGGATATGCTGCTTTGGAATCAAGAGATGGTCTAGGAAGCTTTGATTGGAGCAAGAAAAGTAAAGAAGAACCTGTTCAGGTTGCTATGGTAGCTACTTCACCAAGTTCATCTACTATCTCTGAGGTATGCTCTAAATATAGTAATTCTTATAAAAAATTGCTTAAAGAATATGAAACTGAAAGTGATAATTATAGAAGGGCTAGGTCTGAGATAGCTGGTTATCAATTGACTTTAGAGTCAATAGAATCCAAAATAATCACTCATGAAAATAATGAAGTAGCTTGGGAAAAAAAATATGAACAACAAGATTATCAATTAAAGTTAAGTGAATAGGAGTTAGGATGTAAGGTTTCTGAACTAGAAAAGGTTACTAAAGAAAGAGATAAGTTGTTAGCAAAACTTGCTAGTTGGAAAGAATCAGGTCTGTCACATGTTAGTTTTGTTGAAAAACAAAGAACAACAAACATTAAAACTGGCCTAGGTTATGATGATAGTAGTTCAGAAGAAATCCCAACTAGGAACATGGAACTAAGTCTTTCTGAGGTGACCTCAACCAGTGATGAAGAATTCATTAGCTTAGAAGAGAACACATCTAGTGATGAGGAATCACCAAGTTCAAAACCTCCTGAATTTAAGAAAGACAAGGGATACAATGAAGTTCCTCCACCTACAGGTAGTTTTCAACCACCTAGGACAGATGTTTCTTGTTTTGGAGTAGACAAATTGGAGTTTAGAAAGAAGCTTAAAGGTCAATCTAATTCAAGTCAATCTAGTTCTGAGTCCTTAAGAGAAACTGTTGAGAAACCTAGGGATGATAACAAGGGTTCAGGGAGTGATAAAATCTTTTCAAAACAAGCAGTACTTCCAAAAACTTCTCAAAGTAATGTTGATCATTTAGCAGTACCTTCAAGAAAATCTTTTCAAAATACTGCTAATTTTAGAAAACCTTTTGGAAGTGGATTTGGGAATATGGGTCAAAAGTTATGTTATGTATGTTATAGTCCTCACCATTTGATTAAGGACTGTGATTATCACTCAGAATACTTAAGCAAATTCCCAAAGACCACACCTGCAAACCATAAGCACAGGGAGAATAAACAAAGGGATAATAAACCAGTTTGGAATCACTCAAATAGGGTTAACCATAGAAATTTCTCTAAAGACTATAGGTACCCACACCAGAGAAGACCTTTTTCCGAACCACCAGTACCTTCTCAAAGTACTGTCACTAGTATAAAAAGTTCTATTAGTCACGCATGGTCGATTTTGAAATGTCACACTGTAACATTTATACGTGACTAAATGTACCAGAATAAAATGAACAACCACACTTGATCCGACTTGTGTGACCATTTCGGAATTCTATTGTCACACATTTGAAAATTTATGTGACTAGAGGTAACTGGAAATTTTTTTTTGGATTATTTAGTCACTTTAAATTCGAGACGTGTGACAGATACAAATGAGCTCGAAACATTAGTCACACTATAGATATACATATGTGACAAATATATGTCACACAATTTAAAAGTGTGACCAAAATAGATATATGGTCACATGAGGTAATTGTGTATGTGGCTAAATTATATAGTCAAGTTTGTCACACATTATTTAAATGTGACTGCTATTCTTTGCTAAATATGTAGCCACATAGCGTCTGAAATGTGTGACAACGGAAAAGTAAGTTTGAAGCGTTAGTTACGATATGCATTTAATAGTGACAAATATATGTCACACAGTTGACGAGTGTGACCAAATGTCATATATGGTCACACTAAACCATAGAAACATGATTAAGTGTAACACAAATTCGATACATATGGTCACGTAAGTTAATAAGTGTGTCTAAAGTTTAGTGTGTGTTTGCTTGCCAAATCCTAATGTGTATAGTCACACTTAATTGATGCACGATCATGTGACTATAGGCTTTACAATAGTCACACCATATCACAAATGTGTATCTAAATTATGTTTATGGGCACATTATAAGGGTATTTTATGTGACTAATACATTCAAAATAGTCACATTGTGAAATATTCATGTGACTATTATTTATAGCAAAGTGTGAAGTCATGAGTTTTCATTAACCTTGATATTAGTCGCATTGAGTTTTTGTGTGACTAAATCATAGTTATATTTTGTCACACATTACTTAAGCGTAGTCACAATTTGATAAATATGTTCACACATTTCTGATAACTTATGTAATTTGATATTCACTTAATTGAGTTCAGTCTATTAGTCATGACTGCATATTGACTAGTTTTTCAACCACTGTTTTTCAACAAATTGTGCCTGAAATTGAGAATCTTTCATACCAAACACTGTTTTTTTTTCAACTCTGAACTATATAAAGGCATAACCACATACATGAAAACTGCATATACAAGACAACTGTAACAAAAATATGCAGGGTGTTTACCATTGCTAATACATAGTTAATACTGCTAGTACACAGTTTATGCTGCCAGAAGTTATAGTTTTGTATAATCTAGAATCCTTTAAAAGAGTATTTGCAATTATGAACTAAACAATTAACACAACAACAACAACATAAATCCTTTAAAAGAGTATTTGCAGCAAAACAAAAGCTTAAATAGGTTCTGCAAACAAAAATAAATCCCTAAACAGAGTGTTACAGCTTGAGAATGACACGTGCTTCACTTTGATTTTCGTATAACAATACCTTCGCAGTCGGTTCGATGGTAGGCATCTTTTACTTGTGGATTTATTCGCGGCAATATGTTATCATTTTACTCATGAATGACTGTACTAAATTCTTCATCGACATCGTCATACGTATCTTTGTAATTCTTGGTAGGTGTTTTAAAGACAATAGACAATTTTTTGTCTGCCTGGTCTTTCACATAAAACACTTGTCGTGCTTGTGAGGCTAATATGAACGGATCATTCTTGTGGCCTAAATTATTCAGGTCTACCAATGTGTAACCAAGAGTATCGTGTTTGACCCCACCATGTTTTGAATTAACCCAATCACATTTGAAAAGAGGAATTTTCCTGAAACGGTAATCTAGTACCCATATCTCTTGTAAAATCCCATAATAAAATGCTTTTCTTGTGGTTGCAACTTCTTTGGATATGTGAAGATCTGGTGCCTCAACACTAACCCCACTATTCTGGTAAACTATGCCATCATTACTTTTCGTACGAAATGTATACCCATTGATGTTATATGACTCGTATTTCACTACGTTGGCGCGTGGTCCAAATGATATCCACCTCACAGTTTCTGATACACTATCTTTGGATATCGCTAACTCTCTCTCAACCTGAATTTCATTACAAGTATATATTACCTTTAAATTGCAGGAACAACTCACTTATATTTATCAACAAACAAACAAGTAGTATAAACAACATAAGAGTAATTACCTCTTCGTGTAACCACTTAGCAAAAGATTTAGTGTGCTCATTCTCCAGCAATGCCATTTTTCTACCCGGGTATTTTGTTTTCAAAAATCGCTTGTGTCGGCTGAAACAAAACAATGTATTTGATTATTATATTTGATACAACATTTTAAGCAACGAAATAGACATGTGTTAGTAATACTTACTCAATATACGGCACAATTTCATCTGTATTCTGTATTACATACAAATGTGCTTTCTGAAAGACATCTCTGGTAAGTGCATTTGTTTTGCCGGCCGTCAATGGCTTTCCATCCTCATTTTCATTGGTTACATGTTTATCAGGTGGGATACCAATAGTTTTCATGGTTTTATGATACTCGCTAAGAAACTCTATTGTTTCTTCCGCGATAGTCTCTTCAGAAATGCATCCCTCTAGTCTATTTCTGTTTCGCACATTTCCTTTAATAACCTTCATACATCTTTCGAAGGGATACATCCACCGAAAGCATACGGGACCACATAATTTTACCTCCCTAGTTAGGTGCAGTGTCAAGTGTATCATAATATCAAAAAATGAGGGAGGAAAGAACTTCTCGAGAAGGCACAGTGTCACAACAAGTTCTTGTTGCATCATATCTAGTTCTTGCAAGATGATTTCTTTCCTACATATAGCTTTAAAGAAAAAGCAAAACCTGATAATAGCAAATCGTGTGGGTGGGTGCATGATTGAACGTATAGCAATGGGCAAAAACTCTTGCATTAGCATGTGATAGTCATGCGATTTAAGGCCAATGAGCTTCTTATCATTCTGGCTGACCAAACTAGAGAAATTTGAACAATAGCCTTGTGGTACCCTGATGTTGCTTAACGTTTCACAAAAGATGTCTTTTTCAGCATTCGTGAATGTGTAACCTGTTGGAGGTAGTGTTGTTTTGTCTGCTTCTTTCCTAGCAAACAACTCTTTTTTTATCCCCAACTCTTCCAGATCCAATCAAGCATTCATTCCATCTTTTGTCTTTCCAGGAACATTCAGCAAAGTTCCGACTAGACTCTCAGCAACATTCTTTTCTACATGCATGAAGTCAATACAATGTGGAACAACATTATGTCTCCAATACCTTAGCTTTCGATACCAAATGTTGAATTTTTTCCAATATGGTTCATTTACTTGGCTTGCACTACCCTCTGCTTCTGTTCTTTTCCTTTTCTGCGTTGTAATCTTCCCACCACTGCCTCTTATATCTTCTTGGTTATTCGAGGTGTTATTGTTTGTTCGTTTTCCTTTTCCCCACTTATTTTCAATTAGTTGTACCTCGTTGTATATTTGTTCCCCAGTCAATGGAGTTGGAGCAAGCTGAAAATCTTCTTTTCCATTAAACGCCGCCTTTTCATTTATGAACACATGGTTGTATGGTAGATATCGTCTGTGTCCAGCATAACTTTACTTGGATGAGGCGAAAAGTCTAACACAGTGTGTATCTTTCCTACATACAACACAACCTTTGAATCCACTGTATGGGCAGCCACATAATGTACCAAGTGCAGGGTAATCATTTATCGTCCATAACACAGCAGCACATAGTTTAAACATTTCTTTTGTACAAGCATCATATGTATCAACCCCATCCTCGAATAAGGTATGCAGATCATTAACCAACGGTTCTAAAAATACATCGATATCATTTCCCGGGTATCCCGATATCAATACCGAAAGCATGATAGACTTTCTTTTCATACACAACCATGGAGGAAGGTTGTATATGACAGATAAAACTAGCCATACACTGTGATGCCTAGTTCCTGAGTTGACGTCAACCCCATCAGCCGATATTCCTAGCCGTAGATTTCTCGGATCTTGAGCAAAGTTGGGGAATTTTTCATCTATGGTACACCATGCCTGTGAATCTGCAGGGTGACGTAAAACACCATCTGTTACCCTCCTTGTGGCGTGCCATCTTAGATCTTCTGAAATACTCTCTAACTTAAAGAGTCGTTGCAGTCTTGGTATAATTGGAAAGTACCACATGACCTTTGCCGGAATGTTTTCATACACTTTACGTGTCTTATTATCCACCTTACATCTTGATATCCTACAAGTTGGACAAACATTCAACTTCTTGTTAGTCTTCCAGTAAAGAATGCAGTTGTTGCTACATACATGTATCTTTTCGTATCCTGATCCCATCATTCTCATTAGTTTTTTTGCCTGATAAGTTTTTTCAACCATTTCTTTACCAGCAAGTAGCATTTTTTTATCAATCCTAGTAATTCGGTAAAGAAATTATCAGAAGCTCCATACTTACCCTTCAAGTTGAGTAGTTTAACTATTGCGGACAACTTTGTGAAGTCAGGACATCCTTTATAAAGTGGCTTCTCCGCGTCTAATAATAGATTTTGAAACTTGGCAAGGTCATCCTCATCAAAATTTTCTTTCGTAGCATTAACCATTTCTACTGTTGCTGGGCCATCTGTTGGAATTTCTGAATGTGACTCCATGTCAAAATCCGTGTCGTCAACAAACTCTGTTTCTGCATTATTAGGTATTTGGGCTGTTGTTGCTTGCTCATCCTTTTCTCCATGTTTATCCCATTTTGTGTATCTAAGATTAATCCCGTGGTAGAATAAATGGTAATCCACGTCATCCACTGTTTGCTCTCTTTTGTTTAAACATGTGGTATACGGACATGGCATCTTAAGCTGTCGTATATTAACTCGTGGGTCGATGTTCTTCATCTTCTGAAAGTTGTGTAGTGCATACTTAATAAACGATGCTACTCTATCAATATATTCTTTGTTGGTCCTACAAGTTGTCATCCAAGACTTGTCCATGCTATTATTGTTGAGGTCAAATGATAACGTATAAATCCTACAAGTTACAAGTTAAACCAATATAAACATATATGAAGATTTAGATTGATGAAGTTCCAATGTCAAGTCACAAGTGTCTAGCTAATTAATAAGATAGGTTTACGATAAGAATTGCAACAACACAATGGAATGAATGTATTGGGCATCAATCTAATTAAGCCTCAAATGTCAAATATGAAAACGTGTATTAAGAAAAATGTGTAAATTACAACATGTTATCTTTATTGTGTTGTTGGTTAATTAAATGATTCAGCCAAAAACACGATAAGTTAACATTACCAAAGAAACAAGAAACCAACAAATCCATAACAAATAAAATATACAATGAAAATGAATAATAAGTTAAAATTCCAACATAATGAATTCCTAATTCAAAAAAGTACCTAATTTATATCTAAATGAACCTCCCTCCGTTGTTGATGGCCGGACCGACAAGTGATATGATGGATGGTGACTGGTGAATGGTGGCTGTGATGTGACTGGTGATTAATTGGTGATATATTGGTGATTGGTGATTGGTGATTGGTGATTGGTTATTGGTGATTGTTGATTGGTGGCTGTGCGTGGTGATTGGTGAGAAATGTGAGAAACGTGGGTGGAGATGGAAATGGGTGGAGGGAGAATTCGAAATTTGGTGAAAAAAATATAGAGGGCTTTTCAAAATTTTTGGGGAGGACATACCAAAAAAGGGAGCCACAGGTAATTTATATTCCTCTTATAGACTATTTTTATATTCCTCTTATAGACTATTTTTTCATTTTGTTGCAAAATCTAAACAACTAAACTATAGAAACTGACTAGGATGGAATTAGGAAGGGTGTTTGTTTAGTGGAAATGTAGCCAATAAGGGATATTTCTCCATGGTTGCCTAGATGTTAGCATGTAGTTGCTAAGTCTAGAAGAATGGTGGATATTGAATCAGCTAGCTTCATGATTCGTGAATGATTGTGTTGAATATATCTGTTATATTGTATCAGTCAAATGAGTGTGTTCAATTTGACTGCTTGTATAATCTTTGTAAGTTGCGGGTTCCTTAATTAATAAAATTCACTATTTCAGGAACGAAAAAAAAGTGTAGAAACTAATATGGGCATTCCCAAGATCAGATACAAAGAAGAACATACAATCCAAATCTCTACAGCAGTTGTAATCTCACAAAAGGTGAGTTATATTACTTACCAAAAGTTTTTTTACAACATTAACAATTGCTGATATGGGCATTCCCAAGATCAGATACAAAGAATAACATACAATCCAAACCTCTACAGCAGTAGAAACTTGGTCTTGTTGTACCACCTTAGCCATTTCTTCAACATTACTAGTAGCATCGGTTTCTCCCAAAAGTGGGGTGAAAGTTTTATATGCAGACTGGCTTGAACCTTCACAACATCTTTTGGCCAATCATGATCCATTGGGACGAGCATTTGCCAGGGACGAATGATTATAATTCTTGACAGAACTATAAATACATTAGTCGCCAACGAAGACTAGCCACAATGGAACATGATTGACCTGAGTACTAACTAAACAAGCTACTTAAACACAAATAATCTAATTAACTTGCAAACATATCCATACATCAATTTCAAGCAACCCTTAATAATCCATCCCAAACACTCTATAACATCTATAGCAGACAATAAGAATCAAGCAACCCTTAATAATCCATCCGAACCACACAAAAAATCGTAACCTAATCAACTTAAAAATCTTATTAGCATACAATTAAAAAACTAATACATGAATGACTTGATAAACACCCAAATGGATGCCTGTAATGATGATAAAACAATCATCCTAGCTCTTATATAGAGCGTTTATTTTGATTATTTATTGCTTGATTTCATTTTGATAAAACAATCAAGCTCTTATATGGATGCCTGTAATTAATGATGATAAAACAATCAATCTCTTAAAATAAAAACACAAGATTATGACATACTTAAAAACCTAAATCATATTTATTACTATTAAAGATTAAGGAGGGTGATTACATGTACCAGCTGTTCCTTCAAAACAACAACCAAAAACATAACAAGCTAAGGAACCACCAAACCCAACCAAAAAGACCCTACTTAAACAACCATTCAACTGGAGCTCTGATCATAATAATCCATATCGGCAATGGCTTCCTCCTTCTTGGATACCAGAGCACGAAGGTCAACCAAAATGGCCGAAAGGGACTCCTGCAAACGGCGCTCCATCACTTGAACCTCCTCAAGGGACTCATAACCATCAGCAGCAGCTTCTTCTTCATCAAAGTTAAGATCTAAAACCTCAGTCATTCTCTCGGTGCGCTTATCAACACTTATTCGCAGCTCATCATGCTTCTCACCCAAACACTGGATCATTACTTCATTTAGAGGAATTTCTTGACTGAAGAGGAACTTGAGACATTTGTGACGTTTATCAGACCCACACAAATCTTTCAGTTCATCGAGATTAGGAGATCCAGACATGTTTTTAGATGATGATTTGATAAAGGTTAAGTAAGAAAATGTGTCTTTTGATGATGATTTATGTGGCTAGGGATGAAACTTATAGATACAGTAATTAATTAATAATCTACACTTCAATCTAATATATATGGATGTGTAAACTAAATCATTGCAAAAAGTAATTACAGAGTACTAATTCAAAGTATTGAGTCTTCCCATGCAGTCTGTTCATGTTTTCATGCATATCAATCAAATCACTATTTAAGTTTTTAATATGTAAGTCTTAATTAATGTATAATTTATTCCAAATTATGACACTCTAGTAATTAAAGGTAATTTGTGCTTTATTTGATACAACATCAAATTCAAAATATATATAACATGTTAAAAAGATTCTAAAAAAAAAGATTGTGGTGGTGGTGGTGGTTGGTGGTTGTGGTGGTGGTGGTGGTGGTGGTGGTAGTGGTGGTGGTGGTGGCTGGTGGTGTGGTAGTGGTGGTGGTGGTGGTGGTGGTGGTGGTGGTTGGTGGTTGTGGTGGTGGTGGTGGTGGCTGGTGGTGGTGGTGGCTGGTAGTGGTGGTGGCTGGTGGTGGTAGTGGCTAATGGTGGTGGTGGTTGCTGCTGGTGGTTGTGGCTGGTTGTTGTGGTGGTGGTGGTGGTTGGTGGTTGTGGTTGTGGTGGTTGGTGGTGGTGGTGGCTGGTGGTGGTGGTGGTGGTGTGGTAGTGGTGGTGGTAGTGGTGGTGGTGGTGTGGTAGTGGTGGTGGTGGTGGTGGTGGTGTAGTGGTGGTGGTGGTGGTGGCTGGTTGTGGTGGTGGTGGCGGTTGGTGCGGAGGTGGTCGTGGTAGTGGTGGTGGCTGGTGGTGGTGGTGGCTGGTGGTGGTAGTGGCTAATGGTGGTGGTGGTTACTGGTGGTGGTGGTGGCTGGTTGTAGTGGTGGTGGTGGTTGGTGGTTGTGGTGGTGGTCATATCACATTATATAACCGATTTAATGAGACCGAACTAATCCAACAACACGATTTACATGTTTAGTCCCTTTTCATCCGTTTCCATACGTTTTTACCCATTTCTGTTTGTTTTTACACGTTTTTTATGCATGTGATATGCCCCGAATAAAATTATAACCGATTTAATGAGACCGAACTAATCCAACATTACGATTTACACATTTAGTCCCTTTTCATCCGTTTCCATACGTTTTTACCCATTTCTGTTTGTTTTTACACGTTTTTTATGCATGTGATATGACCCGAATAAAATTATAACCGATTTAATGAGACCGAACTAATCCAACAACACGATTTACACGTTTAGTCCCATTTCATCCGTTTCCATACGTTTTTACCCATTTTTGTTTGTCTTTACACGTTTTTTTATGCATGTGATATGACCCGAATAAAATTATAACCGATTTAATGAGACCGAACTAATCCAACAACACGATTTACATGTTTAGTCCCTTTTCATCCGTTTCCATACGTTTTTACCCATTTTTGTTTGTTTTTACACGTTTTTTATGCATGTGATATGACCCGAATAAAATTATAACCGATTTACTGAGACCGAACTAACCCAACAACACGATTTACACATTTAGTCCCTTTTCATCCGTTTCCATACGTTTTTACCCATTTGTGTTTGTTTTTACGCGTTTTATATGCACGTGTTATGACCCGAATAAAATTATAACCGATTTAAAGAGACCGAACTAATCCAACAACACGATTTACACGTTTAGTCCCTTTTCATCTGTTTCCATATGTTTTTACCCATTTGTGTTTGGTTTTACACGTTTTTTATGCATGTAATATGACCCGAATAAAATTATAACCGATTTAATGAGACCGAACTAATCCAACAACACGATTTACACATTTAGTCCCTTTTCATCCGTTTCCATATGTTTTTTCCCATTTATGTTTGTTTTTACACATTTTTTATGCACGTGTTATGACCCGAATAAAATTATAACTGATTTAATGAGACCGAACTAATCCAACAACACGATTTACACATTTAGTGCCTTTCCATTTCCATACGTTTTTACCCATTTCTGTTTGTTTTTACACGTTTTTTATGCATGTGATATGACCCGAATAAAATTATAACCGACTTAATGAGACCGAACTAATCCAACAACACGATTTACACATTTAGTCCTTTTTCATCCGTTTCCATACGTTTTTGCCCATTTCTGTTTGTTTTTACACGTTTTTTATGCATGTGATATGACCCGAATAAAATTATAACCGATTTAATGAGACCGAACTAATACAACAACACGATTTACACCTTTAGTCTCTTTTCATCCGTTTCCATACGTTTTTGCCCATTTCTGTTTGTTTTTACACGTTTTTTATGCACGTGTTATGACCCGAATAAAATTATAACCAACTTAATGGGATCGAACTAATCCAACAAAACGATTTACACGTTTAGTCCCTTTTCATCCGTTTCCATACGTTTTTACCCATTTCTGTTTGTTTTTACACGTTTTTTATGCATGTGATCAGTGTTGCAAAAATCGACTGAGGCGGCCGATTAATCGGCGATTAATCGGCCTTGGCCCTGGAACTTGTAGGAAATTACAAGGTAATCGGCCGAGTCAAGAAAATCGGCCGATTAATCGGCCAAAAATCGCAACTCGGCCCCCGACCGCCTCGGGACCGATTCACGATTTTTGCAACATTGCATGTGATATTACCCGAATAAAATTATAACCGATTTGTTAGAAACTTTTTAAGTCTTTCTTTTATAACTTTGACCTTAAGTATTTGTATTTGTGTTGTATAATATTTGATGAAAATACATTTAAATTAAAACACAATCCATCCATCTAAAAGTATTATATAACACGAGATAGAAAACTTAAGGTGAAAGCTGTAGAAGAAAGACTTAAAGGGTAAAACAACAACAATATTAATACTTCGTATTTATCATCATCTTTGATTACTGTTTTAACTTTGTATTACTCTCCTCGGTTTTCTGATCGAAGAAGCCGCCTGACTCAATAGTACTCATGATCTTGGAGAAAAGAAAAGTATTTTGTGTTCATAAGAGAAATTTTTTGAAAATAATTTACAAGAATTTGGAGCCAAAATTTCGATCCAAAATTTTTAAATCACCTGATTATTTGGCATTTAACATAAATAAGAGCCCATATTCATGAAAATACTCTGTTTTGTCTCCTAATTAAACTAAACACTGCAACCAAAACACAAAAATCAAATCTTCAATCACCATTACTCTCCAAGCCAGAATCATTTTCTTGTACACATTGTTGCTCAAGAGTCGTCATGGATATGGTTGAACACATTGATACTGATATTTTGCTTCCAGATAATGAAGCTGATGTTAACCCAATACAGTATGCGGACGAAACATATGTTTCATCTGATGAAGAAAATGACGACAACCAATTAAATAGACAAATATCTAATAGGGGCATAACCAGGCTAGCTAAGTTTCGCCTTCGATATGGCCATCCTGGTCAAGTAAAGCACAAGGTAACCATCGATGCGTTGAATAGGGTTACAGGGTTAAACAGAGCACTGTTTGCGAGTTTTTTAGGAGATGCGGTTCGTGAGCACATAGGTTTGAAGGTTCTATCCTGGAAGAAGGTGGATAAAGAATCAAGACAAAAATTATGGGATGAAATCACGGTACATATATACTAATTTTTAACCCAGTATATAAGTTTAATTTATCAATTATCTACAACTAATTAAAAACATTGTGTTAATCTTTGCAGCGATATTTTGATGTTGACGTGACATTCAAAAAGGTGGTAATGAATCGTCTAGGTCAACTGCTAAGGAATTTCATAATGAAACTCAGGGAAAAATACATATTGCCCAACCTAGATACACCTGAGAAAATGAATGAAAGGCCGGAAAAGTATAGTACAATTGTGACACTAGAACAATGGGTTGAGTTTGTAACCTACACGACCACCAATGAATACAAGGTTTTAATTAGTCATCTTTATTTAGTTTATATGTCATTTCATAATTTTTAGTTTGCAGCATTACCGCATATCTAAATGCCTTATGATTTTGTGTTTTTTAGGAGAAATCAGATAAAGCTAAACTGTCGCATTCCAAAAATATTTATCAGCATAAAATGGGACGAGGTGGATATGTTTATGTTAAAGAAAAAATGGTAAGGTTATACACTGTTTGTTTTACTAATTGATCAGAATAGATTATCTTGGTTTAACTTTACATATATGTGTATGCACTTGATGTCCATTAGATCGAAAAAAAGAAATTGAAGCAGATGTTGAACCGCCGCGTGGTGTATTGTGGGTCAAAGGAAGGCAAAACGAAGACGGAGAATCTCCAGATGCTGAGATTAGTTTGGTGGCAGAGAAACTTGTAAATTTGACTGCAAATTCTATTATTATGCTTATATACCAGCAACATTAACTTTGTACTAGCCGTACTAACTTGTATACTAGCAGTACTAACTTTTAATACCAACAATTCCCATATTTTTTTGCAGAGAGAAGCTGATGAAAAGATCAAGGAAGGAACCTTGGCTGTTGATGATGGCACTGATGCCATGACAGTTGTGTTTGGTAAGGAAAAGGGAGGTTATGCAAGAGGAGTGGGAAATGGAGTTACATATAAGAGGTATTTTAATCTTCCTCGAACCAGAAAAGAAACTGATGAAAGAATTGAGTTACTTCAAACTCAACTTGATAATGAGAGAAGCGAGCGTAAAAAAAAAGATCTAATTTCCATTAGATGTCACAAAAAGATGACCAGGTCAAGCAATTGTCCGCTGAGATGGCAGATACAAAAGGAATGGTTTCTAAAATGCTGAGTATTTTGAGTTCAAAAGGGATTAAGTTGGATATGCCATCTCAATTTCCATTAGACTCAGATGTAAGCCATTTTTTATGTTGTTAACAATTTCATTTTCTAATGCTAACACCAATGTATTTCTTAATATAATTTAATTATATTGCAGGTGACGACTCCAATGGCCGTTGATATTATAGATGTCAGCACTAATGATCATCAGGTGGTCGACGGAACTCAGTCCAGTCTTGGTGTACATGCACATGATAAAGATGTGATAATTTAGAAGAAGCCTACAGCTGGGATTGAAACTTTGGAACCGGTAATGGAAACAATGGTAAGGAGTAAAACATTATCCCCCTTTGATTTTTTAATTTTACCTACATGACTAATGTACCGTGTTTTATATATACATATAGGAACGTGTTAACAATGTTAAGAAAACACCAAAGACACGACAAAAAGGGTCTGCAGATTCCCAATCGCAAGGAGATGCATCTCCAACAAAAGAACTACCAAAAGTAAGTATTTCATGCAACATGTTTCTTGTTATTTTATTTTTAAAATAATGTACCGTGTTTTATATATACGTATAGGAACCTGTTACAAAAGTCGTACCTAAGAAAACGGGTAAGTCACGACGAAACGGGTCTCCAGCTTCCCTATCGCAGGATAATGTGTCTCCAACAACACAAGCACAAGTATGTATTTCAACATGTTTCTTCTTGTTATTCTTAATTTTGTTTAAATAATTTCTGATATATACGTATGCAAAAATTCTTTTTTTTTAGACAATAAATTGCAAACTGTGGCATGTACAGAAATCAAATATTGTTGCTTTGGGTCGCATACACAACATTCCGGGAAAACAAATGATACATAACAAACCACTCCCGAATGATTGCTACAAAGTCTCAATTGAGAAATCGTTAGTGGATGCAGCATGCATACCAGACGTAATAGGGAATCTTGGGTTAAAAACAGTTAAGGAAGGCTTGAATGGTTTCTTTGCATGGCCCAAGGAACAAGTTATTCTTGCTGATCATAAGGAGGTACATACATGTGTTTTTTGAACCTATATATATATATATATATATATATATATATATATATATATATATATATATATATATATATATAATTCTTCATATTAAATTCAATGTTTGATACAAGCGTCTTTTGTTTACTACATGTTACACCACCAACTACGAAACCAAAAGTTAGTGAACCGATTCCTGGACCAAAACTACAACCGAAGCGCAAAAGTTATGTCTCTAGTGCAGAAGTGCAAAAGCAAGCTAGGGGTCCAGGGAAGATTCAAAAGGTTTTAACTTATAATAGTTGACAATTTCATTAAATGCGACATTAAAATTCTATATATATTTTGTTCATTTATATACATTCGAATTGTATGGAATTTGAAATTGTTTTTTGTTTTTAATTCTGTTTTATTTATATACTAGCAGTTTTATTTCTCTGATCCAGCAGTAGTAACTCTGATCCAACAGTAGTAACTTAGTACTAGCAATACTAACATCATTGGTCACTCTTTTCTTTAATTCGATGTGTGACTAAATATTACCAAATGCCACATGAATTAACAATTCATGTGACCATTGGATTAACATTAGTTACACAGAACACACATGTCTGCATTTTAAACAACATATGGTCACACTTATCAACACTTTTGGCCACTGTTTGCTTAATTGTATGTGACTAAATACCCAAAAAAAAACATGCGTTGTGTGACTAAATGTTACAAAAAGCCACACAAACATAAAATTCATGTGGCCATTGGATTATCAATAGTCACACAAAATACACATTTCTTCATTTTAAACAACTTATGGTCACACTTATTAACGATTTTGGCCACTGTTTGCTTAATTGTATGTGACTAAATACCCAAAAAAACATGGTTTTTGTGCTACACATTACAAAAGGCCACGCAAAAATAAACTTCATGTGGCCATTAGATGATCAATAGTAACACAAAATACACATTTCTTCATTTTTAACAGCTTATGGTCACACTTATTAACGCTTTTGGCTGTATGTGACTAAATACCCAAAAAAAACATGGTTTGTGTGACTACATATTACAAAAGGCTACGCAAAAATAAACTTCATGTGGCCATTCGATGATCAATAGTCACACAAAATACACATTTCTTCATTTTAAACAGCTTATGGTCACACTTATTAACGCTTTTGGCCACTGTTTGCTTAATTGTATGTGACTAAATACCCAAAAGAAACATGCTTTATGTGACTAAATATTACAAAAGGCCACACAAACATAAACTTCATGTGGCCATTGGATGATCAATAGTCACACAAAATACACATTTCTTCACTTTAAACAGCATATGGTCACACTTATTCACACTTTTGGCCACTGTTTGCTTAATGGTATGTGACTAAATACCCAAAACAAACATGCTTTGTGTGACTAAATATTACAAAAGTCCACGCAAACATAAACTTCGTTTGGCCATTGGATGATCAATAGTCACACAAAATACACATTTCTTCACTTTAAACAACATATGGTCACACTTATTCACACTTTTGGCCACTGTTTGCTTAATGGTATATGAATAAATACCCAAAACAAACATGCTTTGTGTGACTAAATATTACAAAAGGCCACGCAAACATAAACTTCATGTGGCCATTGGATGATCAATAGTCACACAAAATACACATTTCTTCACTATAAACAGCATATGGTCACACTTATTCACACTTTTGGCCACTTTGTGTTAAATTGTATGTGACTAACTCCAAAAAAATAACACCCATTGTGTGACTAAATCATCACAAACGTCACATTTATTCTATATTCATGTGGCCATTGGATTATCAATAGTCACACAAAATGCACATTTACTTGAATATATCATCTCAAATGTCACATATATTGTATATTTATGTGGCCAAAGGACGAACAATAGTCACTCTCAAAAAACATTCGTGTGACTATAAGGTGTTTACGGTCACTGATAATGACTAATCCAACAAAACTTGTGCCTAATTTGTCACACATATTCGAGGTCTTGGTCACTCTTTTTCGATGGAAAAGGCCACGAACTCAACAATGTGACCATATGCCACCTACGGTGGTGGGACCTTTTGTCACACATGACGAAAAAACCGTGCATGACTATATGCATATCGTCACACATTTTTGGCGTGACCAACAGAACTTTTTGAACCAGTGTGTTAAGGATTCACCCAATCACCAATTGTTAAAACTAAATAGGTTAAGAAAGAAAGTACTGATGGGGTAGAAACAGTACTTTCAGCATGTCAGGAAGAAAAAAGGTTTGTTTATAATTCAACACAAGTTTTGGAATCAAAAACAATAATTCTTGATAGTGCTTTTAGAAACAGTGGAGATTACATACTCAAAGAATTTGAGTATGTCACTCCATAAGGGGAACACAAGTCAGTAATGGCTTGGGTTCCTAAAAGAAACTAACTCTTTTCATCTTTATGCTGGGCAAGCCAGAAGAGGAGCTTAAGGATCATATTATCATTGATAGTGGTTGGTCTGGAAGCATGACAGGAGACAAGGAGCTTTTGTCAGATTTTAAGGCCTATTTTGGAGGAAGAGTTGCTTTTAGGAATGATCCTGATTAAGGGAGAATCACTGGCAAAGGAACAATCAAGACTGGATCCATTGATTTTGAGAATGTTAGATATGTGAAGGAGCTTAAATTCAATATTTTGTTAGTATCTCGGATCTGTGACAAGAAATATCCTGTGTTATTCCTTGACACAGAATGTCTTATTCTCTCCCCTGAGTTTAAGTTAGATAATGAAAACTTGGTAATGCTAAGAGTACCAAGAACCAATGATGTGTACAGCTTAGATTTGAAGAATATCAATCCTACTGAAAGAGCAAAATGTTTGGTAGCAAGGGCAACAATGGAAGAAGCACATCAATGGCACAAAAGATTAGGGCATGTTAATTTCAAGAACATCAACAAATTAGTCAAAGGCAATTTAGTCAGAGGTTTACCTTCTAAAACATACAAGAATGATCATTCATGTCTGGCTTGCAAGAAGGGTAAACAACACAAGGCTTCATGCAAAAAGATTGAAGAAAGAACTATAAGAGAGCCTTTGGAATTGTTGCATATGGATCTGTTTGAACCTGTTTCTGTTTCGAGTTTAAACAAGAAGAAATACTGTTTGGTTATAATAGATTATTGTAGCAGATTCAGCTGGGTCTTTTTCTTGGGATTTAAAGACGAAACCTTTGATGCTATTCATGATCTTATAATCGCACTTGAAAATCAGTTGAGACTCAAAGTTAGATCTATCAGATGTGATAATGGGACTGAATTCAAGAATCAGCTTATGGATGAGTTTTGTGCCAAGAAAGGAATAAAGAGGGAGTTTAGCATTGCTAGAACTCCACAACAGAATGGAGTTGCAAAAAGGAAGAATAAACCTATGATAGAAGCAGCAAGGACAATGCTTGCAGATTCTCAATTACCTGTTCCATTTTGGGCTGAAGGTGTAAGTGCTGCTTGTTATGTGTTAAATAGCGTATCAGTGACAAAACCTTAGATGAAGACACCTTATGAGTTGCTTATGGGAAAGAAACTAAACATTAAGTTTATGAAACCTTTTGGATGTCCCTGACTATTTTGAATACTGTTGATACTCTGGGAAAATTTGATGGCAAGTCTGATGAAGGATACTTATTGGGTTACTGTACCAATAGTAAAGGATTTAGACTATACAACAGGAGTACCAAAAAGGTTCAAGAATGTGTTCATGTTGAGTTTCTTGAAGAACAATAAAATCAAAAAGGTGAAGGTCCTGATTGGATGTTTGATCTTGATATTTTGGCTTCTTCTATGAACTATGTACCTGTTAGAGAAGAAAATCAAGTTGTTCATAATGAAGAAGAATTATAGTACATTGTTCATGGAGTCAATATGAGATCTGATGTTGTTCCTGATGAAGAACCCATTGCACACAAGAAAAGTACTGCTGGACCTCAAAGTACTGTTGAACCTCAAAGTACTGTTGAACCAAAATTCACAATATCTGATGAAGACCAAGCTATCCAAGATGAACTTAATAGGATGCTTCTTCAAGAAACCATTGCAAAATCCTATGAAGATGATCAAAGGAGAGCTTATGAGGCAAAAAAGAAGAAGGCCAAAGTCTCAGATAACTAGGCCAGTATTTTTCATCGAAGTACTGATGAACCAGTTGAAAGTACTTCCAATGTCTTACCAACATCAAATTGGATCAACACTGATGATTTGAATGATCCAAACATGCCTGATTTAGAAGACATTGATGATGAGCCTCCTAAGGAAGGAATTTTCTCAAATTCTAATGAAGATCCTGATCTCACAAATTTAGAGGATGATCTTGATGTTCCACCAACTCCAACATTAAGAATTCATAAAGACCATCCTACTAGCAAAATCATTGGACCTTCCACTTCAGGAGTGCTCACAAGGACAAAAGCTAAAAATCTCTCTAAGCAACATACTTCTTTACTTAGCTTTGTCTATAAACAAAACAGGGTAAATCATAAGGATCAACAACTCTACCTATTTGCTTACTTTCTGTCTCAAGAAGAACCTAAGACAATATCTCAAGCATTAGCTAAAGAGAGTTGGGTTAAAGCCATGCAAGAAGAACTTCTACAATTTAAACTTCAAGAGGTTTGGGTATTATGTGATTTACTCGAGGGAAAGAGATTGATTGGTACAAAATGGGTCTTCAGGGTTAAGAGAGATTAAAGAGGGAATGTCATCAAGAATAAAGCAAGATTGGTTGCTCAAGGCTACATACAAGAAGAAGGGGTAGACTATGATGAAGTGTTTGCTCCTGTGGCAAGAATTGAAGCTATAAGGTTGTTTCTGGTTTTTGTATCATACATGGGCTTTCCTGTTTACCAAATGGATGTCAAGAGTGCTTTTCTTTATGGCACTATCACAGAGGAAGTCTATGTCAAACAACCTCATGGTTTTGAAGATCCTACACATCCAAACAAAGTCTATAAGGTTATTAAGGCTCTGTATGGTCTACATCAAGCTCCTAGAGATTGGTATGAAAGACTCTCCACCTTTCTATTGCAACATGGTTACAGGAAAGGTGCCATTGATAAGACTTTGTTTATCAAAAGAGAAAAAAAGGATATTATGCTTGTCTAAGTGTATGTGGATGACATTATTTTTGGAGCTACAAAACAGTCCATGGTGAAAGAGTTTGAGCAGCTTATGCAACATGAATTCCAAATGAGTTCCATGGGTGAATTGACTTTCTTTTTGGGGCTTCAAGTTAAACAATCAAGCAGTGGAATATTCATAAGTCAAGATAAGTATGTCACTGACATTCTTAAGAGGTTTAACTTCACAACTGTCAAGCCTGCCTCCACATCCATTGATGCTAATAAACCATTAGGAAAAGATGAAGATGGAGAAGATGTGGATGTTAAACTCTATAGATCAATGATTGGCTGTCTAATGTACTTAACTGCATCTAGACCTGACATTACTTTTGTTGTATACTTATGTGCAAGATATCAGGTCAACAAAGTTTCTCATCTTAATGCAGTCAAGAGAATTTTTAGGTATCTCAGGCATCAACCTAAGCTAGGATTCTGGTATCCTAGGGAATCTCCTTTTCATTTGGAAGCTTTTTTAGACAGTGATTATGCTGGAGACAATTATGACAAAAGATCAACTACAGGAGGATGCCAATATCTTGGAAGAAGATTAGTTTCATGGCAGTGTAAGAAGCAAACAATTGCAGCCACATCATCCACTGAAGTAGAATATGTTGCAGCTGTAAGTTGTTGTGGACAAGTACTTTAGTTGCAGAATCAACTCTTGGATTATGGATTCAATTTCAAGCATACTCCTATCAACATTGACAATGAGAGTACCATTTGTTTTGTGAAGAATCCTGTTTACAATTCCAAGACCAAGCACATTCAGATAAGACACCATTTTATTAGAGATTGCTATGAGCACATGCTTATTAATGTGGTTAAAGTCCACACAGATGATAATGTGGCTGACTTACTTATAAAGGGATTTGATGTTTCAAGATTTAATCATTTGGTGGTAAGTATTGGGATGATTAATTATTAATGCTATATTTGAGGGGAGGCATTAGTAATTATTCTTTGTTTAAGGGGAGGCTATACAATTAGTTTAAGTTACAAAGAGAATGGAAAGTACTTTTGAGCAAAGTACTGCTTTACCTTAGCTTGAAAGTACTGCTTGGCGCCTCATGGAAAGTACTGATGTGTCAGGGTACTGTTCCAACGGTCAATAATAAGGGGTAACAACTTTACGAAAGATATGGGGAAGATAAATTCCAAAAATAACGGTAAATTCATTTATTAGCCGCGATTTTTTGTATATTATCTTTCTTTGTGATTACCTCTTCCATTTTTATATACCCTCATTATTGTTCCTGTTCATCCATTCAAATACAAACAAATCCATCACCGATCATCATCCTCTTTCACAAACCCAAACAATTGCAAATCGTCCAGCAATTAGCAAACACAACATGATCGCAAATTTGGATAAGACACAAAAGAATGTTGATTTCCATGCCATTATTGATTTTCTCACTTGGTCATCAATCAACTATGCCCTGTTAGTTAATCCTGACATTATTGGCCCCTGGATTCAAGAGTTTTGGAATACTGCTACCTCTGGTTTAGAAGAACAGGAAGATTTTATTCAAGCTACTGTTGCAGGGAGACAGATACGCATCACTAAGGCCACAATAAGGGAAGCCTTATTGTTTGATGATGAAGAAGGTACTGTTCTTTTAGACAAACAAGTAATTTTGGATGAACTTAGAGAGATAGGCTATGAAGGTGCTCTCAATAAGCTTACTTTTCAAAAGGCATTGGTTAGTCCCCATTGGAAGTACCTTATACATGTTTTACTTCATTGTTTAAGTCCCAAAAGTACTGCTTGGGATCAATTTGGTCATAACATAGCCTCGACATTAGTTGGGTTAGCTACCAATCAATCATTCAATTTCTCATATATGATTCTTGATGGTATGCTTGGTCACATCAAAGCTGGTTCACCATTTTTGATGTATCCTAGGTTTGTTCAATTATTCTTACACAAACAGCTTGAGGATGTCCCAAAACCTCAACATTTTTTACCTACTTTTGTACTTCCACCCAAGGTGTTTACTTTTATGACTAACAAGGGTGTTAAGTTTTCTGGGCACAACACACCTTTGACAGCTCACATATTGGAAGTAGCACAGGTAGTTAGAGATGCAACTGATACAACAAGTGATTCTGCACATTCTGAGCATTCTGCATCAGAACATACTTCAACACCACCTCATGATTCACTTCAACATCCTGCTTCAAGTGAAAGAACTACCTCTTTGCCAGTACATGTTTCAAGAGAAAAGAATATTTCCAGATAAAGTACTTCTCAACATATTGTTTCAAAGGAAAGTACTTCTCTGCAAGGTACTGCTTCAGAGTGAAATGTGAATCCACCACCATCTCCCAATGATTATACTTCCACATATGGGTCTCAAACATCTGGAGGAGATGAGGGAGATGAGGGAAAGCTAGATACTTATGCTTTGACTAGGGAATTCAGAAGGATAAAGAAGGTGGTTAATGCTCAAGCTGATTAGATCAAAAGATTGAAAGATAAGTTCAAGAGATTGAAGAAATTTGTTTGGCCACTGGTTACTCATCATAGGTTATGGGTGAAGCAACAAAGAAAGAGTGGTCAGAAATCCAAGAAGGCTTCTAAATCTAAGAAGAGCAAGAAGAGGTCATCATCATTCAAATTGGGGAGGAATCAGAATGATAATCTGAAAGAAGATGATGTTGTGCCTCAAGATCCATATGAAGAAGCTCATGCTTATGCTATGGATTTTGAAGACATCGCTCAAAGTACTGCTGAAAGAAAACTTAATGAAGTTGAGCAAGTTGTTGAAGAAAAGAATATTATTGTTGAGCAAGTTAAGAATGGAGATTTGGAAGGTACTAGAGCTCAAGGAAACCATATTCAAGGTACTGCTACCTTAAATGTTGATGAAGCTGGTCCTTCTACAAGAATTTTGGATGATGAAGCTGGTCCTTCCAATCTAATTCAGCAAGAAGAAATCAAGGAACACACAGCTAGTGATGATGAGACTATAGCTCAGATTATGCTAAATATTTCAAGTTCAAGAGGTATTACTATTTCTGGTGCTGAACAAGCTCAAGTCTCACAAGCTTCTTCTGAATCTGAAGAATTAGATCCTAAAGACAAAGGAAAAGGAATCATGCAAGAATCAAAGAAGAAGAAGAAGAAGAAGTTCACTCTAGCACAATTAAGAGCTTTTGAGATAGCTAAGAATGAAGAAGCTGCTAGAAAGCATCAAGCTGATTTGGATGCTGAATATTTAAGAGAAGCAAGGATGCCAGTTGTTTAAATAAGAAGACCTCCATCTAAAGCTAAAGAAAGAAATACTACGATAAGTTTTCTGAAAGGTAGAGGATTTAAGAATCTACAAAGGTTAAGATATCCACAGGTGAAAGAACTATATGATAGTGTTCAAGAGTCCATTAAAAGAGAGCTTGATAGTTTTGTGCCTATGGATTCTGAGAAAGAAAAGAAGTTGGAAGATTTAATGAAAGAACAAGCTGAGAAAAGAAAAATAAAGAGGAAGAGGGCAACTCAAGATGATCAATTGTCAAAGAAGCTCAAGATGCTGAGATCAGACACTGTTGATGAGCTAATGAATTATCTTAGAGTTTTGGATTTTGAGAATTCAAAGAAAATAGAAGATGCTGAGAAAAAGTCTAAGATCTCTACATTCTCTATTTTAGAATCATCTGAAGGGGATTATCTCATATTTCATAGAGAAGATGAAAGCTTCAAAGTATTCAATATGCTGTGGGACATACTGCACATAATAGACAGAGAAGATCTTTATCATTTGTATTTACATGTGCAAGCATATTTTGAGAATACTGAACCAAAAGGAGTGGGATTGATCTTTTTGGGTGATTTATTAACCATTTGGGAGACAAGTGAAACAAGTAATGATGCTCTGTGGATTACTCAAGAAAATTGGGAGATTACAAGATGGAGATTCTTTGAGTTATCAGGAGTACATTCACTTCAATTGGAAGATGGAGCCATGGTCCATATGCTAGCAGAGAAAAGATATCCTTTTATAAGGGATATTATGATTAGAATGTTGGATCATGGTATGGAGGTTGAAGATGAATATGAAGTATCATTGATGGTGATTGAGCTATTTATCAAGTGGACTACTTCAGAAGATGATGCATAAATACTGGTATGTATGTATTATATAAATATTTTTGAATAATAAGTACTTTATTCAAAATACTGCTAGACAAACAGTACTTTCTCAAAGTACTGCTCGCTGCATAAAACCAGTAAAGTCTTTTGATATTGATTAAGTTTTAAAAGAAAAACTTTGTGAAGCATAAGATGATATCAATAAAGGTTTTGAGAAGTCACACATGGTGTTGGTACTTATACTACACAACAAATGGTAATCAACTCACCATGTTTAACAGACAAGAAAGAGTTTGACTCATCATGAGGGTATGGCTCTGATGTGATAATCAAATCTATTTTTAGTTGATAATTTACTAAAAATTGTATGGTTTTCAACTCACCATATCTGTTATAGTGAAGAGTTGGCTAGCCCACAAGAAAATGGCTTGTGGTAAAGGCTGTGGAAAAACCATTTATATGGGAATTAGTTCACCATGGTTATGATTGTACTAAAAGAACTAACTAGTCCAAAAGCAAATGGCTCTTGGTAAAGACTAAACAAATTAGTTGATAGCTAATGTTGGGTTTTGAGTTCTGTTGCTGAGAGAAACTGCTGCTATGATGAAACTGCTGCTAGAGTAAATGATTCTGCTGCTGATGACAAAGTGCTGCTAAGGAAAATGCTGCTAAAGGAAACTGCTACTGATGAGATAAGGATGTATTCGTAGTAGGTAATCATAGAATAGATTGAATATCTTATACGTCTAGGATATTCTTATCTTGATTAGAAAGTTATTGTAAACCTAGTAGGACTCCTTGGCCTATAAAAGGAGGATCCTAGGGTTAGATCATGTACGTATTGTTTAGTTTTCGTTTACACTTCAAGGTTGTAAAACCCTAGCATTATTGAGTGCTCGTATTAATAATATTGAAGTGTCGATAGAGAATTATTCTTCTTAAGTTAAGCTTTTACATTCCGCATTCAAGCTTAAGTGTTTACTTTAAGTCAACTTCTATATAAGATCGTTTGCTCAACTGGGATCAACAAGTGGTATCAGAGCTTGTGATCTAGAAGTTGTAATCAAGAAGAAACTGTTCTTTGCAAGTTTGCTGTTCCTAATCTACTGCTGAAGATGGGTGATGACACACATATGGTGACTGCTTCAAAGGTTCCAATGCTCAACCCTGGTGAATATGAGCTATGGAAGATGAGAATTCGACAATACATTCGCATGATTGACTATAACATGTGGAATGTTATCATGAATGGTGAATCTTTACCAAAGAAAGGCCCTGATGGTAAAGAAATACCAATCAAGTCTGCTGAAGAGAACTCTGTTAGGAAGATGGAGATCAAAGCTCACAGTATTCTCTTGATGGGAATACCTAATGAGTTTCAGTTGGACTTTGAGAGTTGTGAGACTGCTAAAGAATTAATGGATGCTATTGAATTCAGGTTTGGAGGTAATGATGCTACAAAAAAGTCAAGGAAGAATATGTTGAAACAACAGTTTGAAAACTTTACTGCTGAAAGTGGAGAGAAGATTATTGGCACCTACAACAGGCTCAATCAACTTGTCAGTCATCTAAAGCTTGTTGGCTATGCGGTTCCACAAGAAGATGTGAATCTCAAGTTTCTCAGAAGTCTTGCACCCGAATGGAGTATGCACACTGTTGTTTGGAGGAATAAGCCTGACTTTGAAACCATGAAGTTGGAAAGCCTCTATAACAATTTAAGAGTGTATGAACCAGAATTATCTACTTCTTCTGCTTCTGGTTCACAAAATCTTGCCTTTGTATCTTCAAAGTCAAAGGGGTCTAAAGAATCTTACTCTGCTGCTTATGGAGTATCTACTACTGATGGATCTGCTGCTAGTTCTCATGATAATAACTCTACCAGTGATATGGCTTTATGTGCATTCTTGGCTGATGTAACATCAAGTATAAGGTCACAGTTACTTAATCAAGATCTGGATCACCTTGATGAAGATGATCTTGAAGAGATGGATCTCAAATGGCAGATGGCCATGTTGACCTTGAGAGCTAGAAAATTCTGCAAGAAAACTGGAAAAGAGATCAAGTACAGACCTAAAGAAAATGTTGGCTTTGACAAGTCAAAGATAGATTGTTACAACTGTAACAGGAAAGGTCACTTTCCATAGAATGTAGAGCTCCAAAGAAGAATGGTGAAGCATCAAAGAAGACTGAAGAGACAAAGAATACTACTACTACATTAGTGTCATGTGATGGATTGGGAGAATATGATTAGAGTGATTTGGCTGATGAAGAACCAAATTATTCCTTGGAGGCTCAAGTTAAGCCTGACGTGCATAACTTTGCACTTATGGCTTATTCATCATCATCTTCTGGATCTGACTCTGAGGTATCTAATGATTCTGATTTATCTGTGTGTTCTTTTTAGTCTTGTGCTGACACTATAGAAGAGCTTAAGTCTAGGAATGAGAGTCTAAATAAAGAAGTTGAAAACCTAAAACTTGATAACTTAGGTTATAAAGTAGGTATTCAAAATGTTGAAAGAAGACTTGAGTACTTAAAAGAGTGTGAGATGGAATATGTAGATAGAATTAACCAACAAGATGTTGAGATTTTTAAGAAAAACAGTGAAATTGAGTTTCTTAGAAATAAATTAGAAGAAGCAGAAAAAGATAGAGATGAAGCTCTTGCTGAAAAAGAAAAACATATAGTAAGAGTAAACAAACAGCAATATGCTTCTGATTTGGTTAATAAATCTATTGAGAGTACAATAATGAGGAAAGGAAGTGGAATAGGTTACAATGAGGTTGCTCCTCCTGTTAAGAGTGCCTATGCTCCACCAGGAAAAAAATTGTCCTTCATTAGTGAGCTGAATATAGAAAAACCATTAGGTGAGTCTAGTACAAGTGTCTTAGAAACACCTAAGGTAGAAGGAAGAAAATTTCCTGATGCTCCCATTATTGAAGATTGGTACTCAGATAGTGATGAGGAACAAGAACAGGTTGAACTAGAACATAATGTAGTAAAGGAAGAAATTCCTGCTAAAATTGAAAAAGTTGAACCTAAAATTGAACAAGTGAAGTTTGTGAAACCTGTGCTAGGTCAAGGTATCTCTAGAAGAATGGTTGAGTATAAAGAGGTTTCTAGAGAAAGAATGAATGGTTTCAATAATAAGCCTAGGGGTAATCAGAGAAACTTTAATAACCTAGTTTCAAACAAATTAGGTAGTGAGTTTCAATTAAGGAAAAAGGCTTGTTATAAATGTGGTAGCTTTGAACATTTGATTAATAGCTGTCCTGACCACAAGAAACCTGTTTGGAATCAATACTCTAGGGTGAATCACAAATATGTTAATCAGAATACTCACCCTCATCCAAATAGAGACATGATTCCTAGGGCTGTGTTGCTAAGATCTGGTGCAACTAGATCAATTTATGCTGTTAAATCAAATGGTGCTTTTAAAACCACAACTGGTTCTGTTGCTGGCTCTACTGCTAGTAAGCACTCTGCTGCTAGTAAGCAATCTACTGCTAGTATAAAACTTTCTACTTCTGGGCCAAAAGTTTTGTCAAATACAGTTGTTGGAAATCATTTTTATGCTGTTAAGGCCTCAGCTTGTTGGGTTTGGAAACCAAAATCAAATGTTACAAACAATGTTTCCAAAACCAGCAGTGCATCAAGTGATTTAAAGAAATTTAACTATGTTGATACACAAGGCAGATCCAAGTCAGTAATGGCTTGGGTCCCCAAGAGAAACTAATTTCTCTATTTTCATGTGCAGGGTAATCTACTGGATGAGCTTAAAGATATGGTTATAGTTGATAGTGGATGCTCTGGACATATGACAGGGGATGAGTCTCAGCTTGATGATTTTGAGGCTTTTGATGGTGGCTATGTTGCTTTTGGGAATGATCCAAAAGGTGGAAAGATTATTGGTAAAGGCACTTTAAAGACAGGGAATTTGGACTTTGAGAAGGTGTTTCTTGTAAAAGGGCTTAAGTTTAACCTCTTTAGTGTTTCACAAATGTGTGACAAAAGGAATTTTGTTCTTTTTACAGACACTGAATGTATGATCCTTTCTCCTGATTTTCAGTTGCCAAATGATAAATTTGTGCTATTGAAGGTCCCTAGAAATGAAAATATATACAGTGACCATATTAAGAACATTGTTCCCAAAAGAGCTTTAACTTGTCTAATTGCAAAAGCTACTGTTGATGAGTCCAAATTATGGCATAGAAGACTTGGGCATTTGAACTACAAGACAATGAATAAATTGGTAAAAGGAAATCTGGTGAGAGGAATGCCCACAAAGTTGTTTGAAAACTGTGAGACTTGTATTGCTTGTCAGAAGGGAAAACAACAAAGAGTCTCATTCAAGTCAAAGACTGTGAATACAAATACAGAGCCCTTGCATTTGCTACACATGGATTTATTTGGGCCTATTTTTGTAAAAAGTTTGAATAAGAAGTCATATTGCCTAGTTGTCACAGATGATTACAGCAGGTTCACCTGGGTATTTTTCTTAGCCACTAAAGATGAAACCCCAGTTGTAATTAAAGAATTTATTACAAGAGTTGAAAATCTTCACAACCACAAAGTGAAGATTATAAGATGTGACAATGGTACTGAGTTCAAGAATAGTGTGATGAACCAATTCTGTGTGGGAAAAGGCATTTTAAGACAGTATAGTGTTGCAAGAACTCCACAGCAGAATGGTGTTGCAGAGAGAAGAAATAGGACACTTATTGAGGCTGCAAGAACAATGTTAGCTAATTCTAAACTACCTATACCTTTTTGGGCTGAAGCTGTAAACACTGCATGTTTTGTGCAGAACAGAAGTAAGGTAGTGAAGCCTCACAACAAAACTCCATATGAGCTCTTTCATGGAAAGAAACCAATGATTGCTTTTCTTAAGCCATTTGGATGTCCTGTTACTATTTTGAACACTAAAGATCAGTTAGGCAAGTTTAAAGAGAAAGCTGATGAAGGGAATTTGGTTGGTTACTCTGTACATAGTAAAGCTTTCAGAGTATATAACAAGAGAACCAAACATGTAGAGGAGAATTTGCATATCAAGTTTAGTGAGAACACATCTAATGCTGCAGGAAAAGGACCTGAATGGATGTTTGATGTTGACATCCTAACCAAGACAATGAATTATGTACCTGTTATTGCCAGTATTGACACTAACAAACCACAAGAAGACATTGTTTTAATTGAGAAACCGAAGGTTGGTCCTACTTTCATACCTTTACAACAAAATCAAGATACACAAGAAGATGATGTTCCTCCAGAGAAACCTAAGGAAGCTCAAGCAGATGTTGTAACTCCTATTGATGCAGAAAAGATACCCAATGAAGCTCCAAAAGAAGTTGTTGATGACTCTCCAATTAGACAAGAAGACTCTACTGCTGACTTAGAAGACTCTACTGCTAGACCAAAACAAGCAACTACTACTTCTATCTATTCTGCTGCCAAGCCTACTCACTCTGCTTCTACATCACAGTTTCCTTCTTTGAATGCTCAGGATAAACCTTTTGATGATACAGATTATCCTGAAGATCCTAATATGCCTCCTCTAGATAATATCTATGATGACACTGATGATGAAGCTCTTGATGGTAAATTATTTGGAGCTGAAGTAGATTATACTAATTTGGAACTCAATATTCCTGTTAGTCCCACTACTACTACAAGAATTCACAAGGATCATCCTAAAGAACAAATTCTAAGTGATCCTCAATCATCTGTACAAACAAGGAAAATGACTAAAGAGCTCAAAGATCTTCAACATCAAAGTTTCTTTGCTAGATCTCTGCATCAAAGAAACAGTCATAAAGATCTACAAAATTGTTAGTTTGCCTGCTTTCTATCTCAAATTGAACCCAAGAATACTTACAAAGCCCTACAAGAAGCTAGTTGGGTGGAAGCAATGCAAGATGAGCTTCTGCAATTCAAGCTACAAGAAGTATGGACTTTGGTTGATTTACCAAATGGAAAAAGAGTTATTGGTACTAAATGGGTTTTCAGGTGTAAAAGAGATGAAAGAGGGATAGTTATCAGAAATAAAGCTAGGTTAGTAGCTCAAGGATACACACAACAAGAGGGACTTGACTATGATGAGGTATTCGCACCAGTGGCAAGGATAGAAGCTATTAGACTATTATTGGCTTATGCTTCATTCAAAGATTTTGTGGTGTATCAAATGGATGTCAAGAGTGCTTTCCTTTATGGGACCATTACAGAAGAAGTTTATGTGTCTCAACCACCAGGTTTTGAGGACCCTGATTATCCTGACAAAGTTTACAAGGTGAATAGAGCAATGTATGGACTACATCAAGCTCCCAGAGCTTGGTATGATACCTTGTCAACATATTTGTTGGACTCTGGATTCAGTAGAGGAAAGATTGACAAGACTTTGTTTCTCAAAAGACAAAAAGATGATATTTTGCTGGTACAAATTTATGTTGATGATATCATCTTTGGTTCTACAAACAGAGCAATGTGTGTTGATTTTGAGAAGCTTATGAAGGATAAGTTTGCAATGAGTTCAATGGGAGAACTCAACTTCTTCTTGGGACTACAGGTGGTTCAAAAGAAAGATGGCATATTTATCAGTCAGGATAAGTATGTTAATGACATCTTGAAGAAGTTTGGATTTGAAGATGCTAAGCCTGCTAAGACAACCATGGATACTAACAAACCTTTGTTGAAGGATGAGAATGGAAAAGAAGTAGATGTTCACTTGTACAGGTCTATGATTGGCTCATTGATGTATCTTACAACATCAAGGCCTGATATCATGTTTGCTGTATGTGCCTGTGCAAGATTCCAAGTTTGTCCCAAAAAATCACATCTCAATGCAGTGAAGAGGATTTTTAGGTATCTAAGGCATCAACCTAACTTGGGCCTATGGTATCCTAAGGATTCACCTTTTGATTTGGTGGCATACTCAGACAGTGACTATGCTGGTGCTTGCTTGGATAGAAAGTCTACAACTGGAGGTTGTCAATTTCTTGGAAACAGATTGGTGTCATGGCAATGCAAGAAACAAATAGTGGTTGCAAATTCTACAACTGAAGCTGAGTATGTGGCTGCTTCAAGTTGCTGTGGTCAAGTGCTATGGATGCAAAACCAGCTACTGGATTATGGGTACAATTTCATGAACACCAAAATTCATATTGATAACAACAGCACACTTTGTATAATTAAAAATGCTGTTTTTCATTCAAAAACAAAACATATTGAGATAAGACATCATTTCATAAGGGATTGCTATGAAAAGAAGTTAATTCAAATTGTCAAAATTCATACTCATAACAATGTTGCTGATCTTCTCACTAAACATTTTGATGTAGGAAGATTTCAATTTTTAATTGCAAACATTGGTATGATTAATCTTTGAAAACCTTATCTCTTATTGTTTTTGTAAAAAGTGTAAATGTCTTGTGCTATTTGTTCATCTATTTCTGCTGCTTCTTAAGAAGCAAGTGATTAAGCTGCAATGTACTCTACTGCTATTTTACTCTACTGCTAGTATACTTTCTTGTGTACTTTGTAGTGTTTGGACTAACATTTTGCAGGATAAGTTGAGAATTGATGATTTGTAAGCATATTAAATAGAAATTCAAAGGATTTCATTCATCAATCACAAAGAGTACATTCAACAAAAGAGAACATCCACATCATATTCTGAAATAACAAAAGACTGCTACATCACAATCTAACATAAAAAGACTTAATACATCATTTTCTAGGGCATGGAAGTCCAAGTACAATCTTCCTCTCCTTAGGAAGTAGAGGGTTTGCTTTTCTTGCCTTGGTAGATGTCTTGGATCTTGGCCTTGATGATGATGGTCTTTCTGGAGTGGATGGTGGATTGTAGTCTGGTTCATCCTCATCTGATGATGTGTAGATGAAGGGGGAAACAAGCTCCTTGGGAGATGGTGGTCTGATTGGGATCCAAGCAGGGTCTTCTGATGATTCTGAAGACGATGGAGACTTGGGGGACATCACCTCTTTACCCCTCGAAGTACTTGGGGTTTGATTCAAATGTAGGAGATCTTTGAAGACTGGAAGGTCATGCTTCCTCTTTCTGGCTTGCTCCTTGGTTCTACAACCATTGTGAGGAGGACGGAATGGAGGGACATATGTTTCAAAAGGAGATTCATCTTCCGAAGAAGAATCGGATGAGATGTTAATTATTTCGGGTGAAGATTTCATTGTGATTGGATGAATTGATTTGGGTGATTTGAAGATTTGATTGTGTGATTGGCGTTTCAAATTGTAATTAGGGTTTGATTGTGATGATTTAGGGAAAAGATTGTATCCGGTTTTATAGGGATTTTGGAGTATTGATTGATGCCAAACCACCTAACTTAAATTAACCAAAGAATGGTCAACTAAGTCAAATAGCCTAGATCAATGCTCCGGGTAATATAATGTATCACCGGGTCGTTAAATCCCGTTGAGGTGTGAAATGTAACTATAGCGTGTTCGTAATCGGGTGTTATTCACAGAAAAGGGGTTGTTGTGAAAATTATTTGAAAAAAATAGCTTAGGAAAGCTATGTGAATAATTACGGGAATTTGGAGTACGAAGATTTGAGCTAAACCTAAAAACGTACGTTTTAATTAAGAAACGTATACAGACGAGCAAAACGAAAAGTACAACTGGAGGACCGGGAGGGTTAAAAGTGTAAAATTTGTATTTTTACAATCCTATTAATTAAAGAAAATTTTAAGAAAAATAAAAATTATTTTTACACTATTTAATTATCTAATATTAATTAATTACTAATTATCTATTTAATACTAATTAAATTAATTAGAATTATTAAAAATACTACAAAGACTTAGAAAATTAAGAAAAATTTTATAAATCTAATTAACCATTACAGGAATCCTAAAAAATTATAAAAAGTTAATTCTAAGTATTTTTAAGCTAATTAATTAATTATTATTCTAATTACTTATTAATTACTAATTAAACTAGTTATATTATAAAAATTAGAAAATGAACAGTAAAAATTCTAGAAAAATTTATTAAAGTATTTTAACTAAATTAGAAGCTATAAAAATTATAAAAACTAGGTTATACTATTTAAAAACTAATTATGCTATTTAATTGATTAATATTAATTAAAACTAAATTAAACTAAAATTAATTAGAAAAACCACTAAAAGACAAAATAAAAATCTGGAAAAATTTATAAAATTATTTTAACCTAAACTATAATTTCTAAAAATATAAAAGTGATGTATTACTTAGAAATTAATTAAAAAGAAAAATAAATAGATAAATCCTATTAAATAGAAGCTATCACTATTCTTAAAAGTGGTTTTTTTTTGGATTTTTTCTTTTTCTAAACTGATAATAAACTAAAAAAAAGTAACTTTAATAAAAACACTTTTGTTTAAACCCACTGAATAAGCAATTCAAGTGCTTAATGCATCCACAGTTGACTTTTGTTGACTGTGGGGTGTTTTAGCTCAAATGATGAAATGTGGGGTCCACAATGGTTGAGATTGGTTTCTCTGAGTTTAAGGAACACAATTAAGCAAGACTTGAGCCAAAAAGTAGCCTGAATAAGCCAAAATTAACAAATAAGCACTTAGCTTATTTGTTAACTGAGCAGTTTGAGGGACAAAGATAATGGCCAAAAACAAATGGGGTCCACAGTCTTAGGGGTCAAACAAAAGGGTCAAAGACACTCCCTGGTAGGAGGGGGGTTGAGGGGGACTAAAATCAAGTGGGATGAACCACTAGGGTGATCACAAACCACCACAAAAGGTGGTGGTGTGAGGGGGAGTCTGCTGAGAACAAATATAAACAAACAGATGGGGCAACTGGGGACTGCTTGCAGCCCTAGTATACAAGCTTGAAAAAGCTAAAGGTAAAATGGAACCTTGAGTGGGGTAGCTCAGCTTCACAAAAAGCCAATAAGCTTGGCTTATGGCTTATTGATGAAGTGTTGGGAGGCTATGGAAAAAGGGTCACTGAACTGAGTTTACACCCAACTCAGTTACGAATCCAACTACACCCCTAGATTTGATGATCAACTAAGGGTCAAAACCTCAAAATTAAGAGCTAATCTGGACAAAGGGCTTATTTAGCTTACAAATAAGCCAGCAACTACAAGGAGGTCCTACTAATGAGCAAAATACATCCCTAAATTTTGGTCTTATCACTGACTGAGTCAGTATACCACTAGAGGTCAAGTAACAAAAAGAAACAAAATAAGATAAGTCAAATAAACCACACTCCTAAATAAGCTATGGACTTAACAACCCTGATGATGAACTACTCAAATAAGCTAAATAACCAAGATGGGGCCCACTGAGGATCAAAATACAGGCACCTAAAAGTGGGTCTGTTTGGACAAGTCTTGTGTTGCAGGGGAGATACCTTCCCCTGCAGGTCTCTTTGGAAGAAGGTGGGTCCCACAGATAAAATAACAAAAATATAACAATACTAGGATTCCTAAGATGAGCTGAGACACAATATGATGCAAAAATTTCAAGTTCTAACTCTCAACCTAAAAATAACAAGAATTCCTTGAAGATTTGGAAAAATCTGAAAGTGCACTCTTGACTTTTTATGAAAAAACTATATTTTTGACTTTTATGAATTTGAACAGATTCTAATAGACTATTTGATGTTTGTACAACTTAATTAAAGCTGAATTTAACAAGAATAACTAGATTTGAAAGTGTTTTGAAGGATTTGATAATTTAAATCACAACAGTTAAGCTGTTGTGATTCTTTCTTTGCAATTTTGACTTTTGTGAAACAAGTGACCAAGACAATGATCAATATGGACTGTATTGATCTAAAAAAGAGATACCAAACCAAACTTAACACCTGATAACTCAAATAACTAAGCTTAATTACTTCTTCCAAACACCACTTTGACAAACTCTATATGACAGATATGAAGTGGCTGAGCAGATTATCAAATGAACTTAGACTAATTACCTTACACTAATCAATAATAGACTACAAATAAACAAAATCCACAAAAGTTTAAACAAGCAAACAGTACACAAAGAAAAATGGATTTCAAGATCTTACAAATGCAATCCTGCCCCTGAGTTCACAACCAATGATACAGGTCAATACTTATAGCTTTCCACAAAGCTCTAAACCCATGAAGATCCAGATTACTCCTTGCTCCAATCCTTGTTCAACCCATATCCATAATTTTTATTTTATTTATTTATTATTATTTTTTTTTTATTTTCCTTAATGTCTGAATAATTCCCTTAAAACTTTGTTAATAGTGATTTCACAAACTTAGAAAACCTTAGAAATTGAGTATTATTAGCTTAAGTGAGCTTGTGAATGATTTATAACACCAATTACATTTGCTAAGATAATTGAAATAACTTGATTTAACTTAAAAACTGAAACAGAAGATAAACTTAAAAGGAGATTTGCATTAACTTTAAAAGTTGATTACATCTGATATTTAAAACATTACAAAAAACTAAAAAACCATCTCTAATGCTTACATACAGCCACTACTTATACTAGGAGACTAAAAATAAACTACCAAATCTTCCATGTGGCCTTCTGTTCACGTTTGAAAATTTCCATGGCTTTCTTATTGACCTTTGACCAAATCCTCGCCGTTTGATTGAGATTTCATTAATCCAAGCCTTTGATTTTACTTTCCCGCCAAAAATCCTAACCGGCTAAATTAAGTGGAATAGGTGGGTGTTGGTGAGGGCATTTATGGTGGTGGAGATGTTAGGTTAAGTATTAATTGTGGGGGGGGGGAAAGTTGGGGAAAAGGTGGAGGTGGGGGAAGAAGACATGGAGCTGGATTTGTGGGATTTGGTTGGGGAAGAAAGCGGGTATGGGGGGTTTGACCTGGGTCAACGCCAGGGGTGTGTTAACAAAAGATGGAATGGGCCTGGGTAGCAATTGGGCTAGGGGATGTGGGGTGGACTGGATCAGGATCATGGCTTGTGTTGTGTTTGGGTTTAGCAAATAAAAGGGTCCGGATGGTGAAATGGTCAATCAAGGACCAATTTTGCAAACTTATCAAAACCTAAGGACTGAAAATGCCAAACTCCCAAAGTTCTCCAAAGTGTCATTTTTTTCACATGCCAATAATTCAAGGACCAATTTTGTATTTTCCCACTTTTTCAAGATTTCAAAATATCCCAGGGACTAATTTTGCCAACTTTGGATTTTCAGGGACTAATTATGTAATTTATGAAATCTTGCAACCCAATTATGAAATTTTGACTTTATTTGACTTTTAAGACCTTGGGTTGACTTTTCCTTAAAAATAAATGCATAGGGACTAAATTTGACAAGTTTTGAAACTTGGGGGACTGAAACTGCCAATACTGCAAACTTTGTACGTTTTTTCTTTGTTTTTGCACATTTTGCTTTTAAAACACATAAAACACAATCCCTGGGATAATTTAAGTATTTTGATATCTTTTTGATTGTTTTTGTGCGTTTTGGCAGTTTAAATATATCGAAAACGATGAGTGTTTGAGCACTCATCAATCCCCCACACTGAACTATTGCTAGTCCCTAGCAATCTTTTTAGAAAACTTGATGGATTTTAAACTCTTTACCAAAAGCCATCACTTCTGGAGTAGCCAGGTGTAAGAACTGTGGCACACCTGATAACCGCGTGATTTTGAGCAAACCACCAGCTTCCAACGGATTTGATAAGTCTTTACCAAGAGCCGTTTGCTCCTGGACTAGCCAACTCTTGATGGACCTAGTCAACATCTTGGTGAGCTGATTACCAATTATGGATTTTTCCACGGCCTTTACCACAAGCCATAATCTTGCGGGCTAGCCAACTCATTTGTTTTCGGGGAGTTGATGAACCACACAATTTTGGGCAAATTGCCAGCCGTCAACGGATTTGAGTTGTCTTTACCAAGAGCCGTTTGCTCCTGGACTAGCCAATCCCTTTGTCATTTAGACTTTGGCGGACTGATTACCACAAAAATTTTGAAATAAAGTGAAAAAATTTTGAAAATTTTGGCCAAAAACGGGGGTACTTGAAAGATATTTGTTAAAATTCGTTAGAATTTCCCCCCCCCCCCCCCCCCACACACTTAGAAATGAATATTGTCCTCAATATTCAAAGTCCCGGCTATTATGCCGAAGCTATGAACGTAAAAAGCCAAGATTCGAATCTAACTGCGGAAATACCAATTTCACTTTATTTCTAGATATATACAACTTTTTTTTTTTTTTTTTTTTTTTTTTTGAGACTTATATACATATATATTTTTTTCAAATAGCGGGGGGTTGGCCATTCCCCCACACTCGGTGGTAGAAAATAGAAAGAATCAGAGATACGGGTGAAAACCCGTATTGTTGCTAGTTTTTGGTCATTGAGTCGCTAGCTTGACTCTATCCCCGAATTCAATTGTCCTTGGGGAAAGTTTGGAGATCCGGGACGACCATGGATGGTACGTCCTCTCCAAAGTAGTGCTTTAACCGATGCCCATTCACTTTGAAATTTGGACCGTCACTTTGAGATAATTCGACGGTACCATAAGGATAGACTTTTGCGATAGTGAATGGACCAGTCCATCGGGTTTTGAGCTTTCCCGAGAAGATCTTGAGTCTAGAATTGAAAAGAAGGACTCGATCACCAACGTTGAAAACGCGGTTTTTGATTTTTGAGTCATGAATCTTCTTTGTCTTTTGTTTATAGATCAAAGAGTTCTCGTAAGCCTGATCACGCAGTTCGTTTAATTCATTTAGTTGAACTTTTCTATGATCACCCCGCCGTTCTGAGGTCGAAATTTGCATGCTTGAGAGCCCAATAGGCTTTGTGTTCAAGCTCGATCGGAAGATGGCACGCTTTCCCGTACACAAGTTTATAAGGCGTACACCCAATGGGTGTTTTGTAAGCCGTACGGAAAGCCCAGAGTGCATCATCTAATTTGTCCGACCACGATGCACGATTTTCACCTACAGTTCTCTCCAATATTCTTTTAATGCCCCGATTGGACACTTCGACTTGTCCACTTGTTTGAGGGTGGTACGCAGTGGAAAGACGGTGAGTCACACCGTATTTTTGCATGACTTTGTCAAACTTGTCATTACAGAAGTGCGTACCACGATCACTAATAATAGCGCGTGGAGTTCCAAATCGGGCAAAGAGAGCTTTTAAAAATTTCACCACTACTCGGGCATCATTTGTGGGTAAGGCTTTTGCCTCAACCCATTTTGACAAGTAGTCAACTGCCACGAGTATGTATTTGTTACCGTGAGAAGATGGAAATGGCCCCATAAAGTCGATGCCCCAGATATCAAAGATTTCACAAACTTGAATTGCATTCTGAGGCATTTCATTTCTTTGTGAAATATTCCCGTGGCGCTGACAAGCGTCACAGGACTTGACCAATTCTTGGGCATCCTTGTAGATCGAGGGCCAATAAAAGCCGGAATCAAACACCTTTTTGGCGGTGTAGTTGGGATTGTGGTGGCCCCCCGTGGGACCAGCATGGCAAGCCTTTAAGATTTCAGCGGCTTCCTGACCATACACACACCGCCGGATGACTTGATCCGCGCATATCTTGAACAAATAGGGGTCGTCCCAAAAGTAATGTTTTACGTCTTTGAAAAATTTATTTTTTTGTTGGGACGACATCCCTTTCACAATGAAATTACCCGCAAGATAGTTTGCAAAATCGGCAAACCATGGGGTAATCGAGTCTCCACGAAATGAAACCGCATTGAGGGTCTCGAGAGGAAATGTTTCATTTATTTCCTTTTTCTCGAAATCATTTTGGTGAGGGTTTTCAAGACGGGAGAGATGATCAGCAGCCAGGTTCTCAGCTCCTTTTTTATCACGAATAATGATATCGAATTCCTGAAGGAGGAGAACCCATCGGAGGAGTCTCGGCTTTGCATCTTGTTTTGCAAATAGATACTTCAAAGCCGAATGATCCGTATACACTATGCTTTTAGTCAGAATCAAGTATGGCCGGAATTTTTCAAAAGCATACACCACAGCTAATAATTCTTTTTCAGTGGTGGTGTAATGACTTTGTGCCTCGGTCATAGTCTTGCTGGCATAGTGTATAGGCTGAAAATGTTTTGTTTTGCGTTGCCCCAAGACTGCCCCTATAGCATAATCACTAGCATCACACATGAGCTCGAAGGGCAAGTCCCAATCGGGGGCAACAAGAATCGGTGCCTCGGTAAGCCTTTTCTTTAATGTTTTAAAGGCTTCGATGCACTCAGGGGAGAAGACAAAAGGAGCATCCTTCTCGAGGAGATGGGTCATGGGCCGGGCAATTTTTGAAAAATCTTGAATAAACCTACGATAAAAACCGGCGTGACCCAAAAAGCTCCTAACACCTTTCACAGTCGTAGGAGGAGGCAATTTTGCAATGACGTCCACTTTGGCACGGTCAACCTCCATCCCATTTTTTGAAATTTTATGGCCGAGGACAATGCCCTCTTTGACCATAAAGTGACTCTTCTCCCAATTTAGACATAACTTTGTGTCTTCACAACGTTTTAGCATGCTGTCTAAATGGGAGAGACATGTTTTAAACGAATCCCCAATGACCGAGAAATCGTCCATAAAGACCTCCATACTTTTCCCGATCATGTCGGAAAAAATGGCCATCATACATCTTTGAAACGTGCCCGGAGCATTACATAGGCCAAATGGCATACGTTTATATGCGAAGGTTCCATAGGGGCACGTAAAAGTGGTCTTTTCTTGGTCTTGCGGGTCAATGGGAATCTGAAAGTAACCCGAGAAACCATCGAGGAAGCAATAGTACTCATTCCCCGCTAATCTCTCGAGCATCTGATCCATAAAGGGCAGAGGAAAATGATCCTTACGGGTGGCGTCATTCAATTTACGATAATCAATGCAGACGCGCCACCCCGTAACCAGACGAGTTGGAATTAACTCATTTTCCTCGTTTGTGACAACAGTAATGCCACCCTTTTTTGGAACACAGTGAACTGGGCTGACCCAAGGACTGTCCGATATAGGGTAAATCAATCCGGCATCAAGAAGTTTTAAAACCTCTTGTTTGATAACCTCGTGAATTTTTGGATTCACCCTTCTTTGATGTTGGACCGCAGGTTTGAAGTCATCCTCCATTAATATCTTGTGAGTACAGAACTCAGGGTCGATACCCTTGATATCGGAGAGACGCCAAGCAATTGCTCGCTTATGAGACTTCAAAACCTGTATAAGAGCAGCCTTTTCCTCAACACTTAAGTCTTTAGCAATAATGACGGGCAATTTATCATCACCCTCCAGAAATGCATATTCAAGATGAGGCGGCAAGTCCTTAAGTTCAACCGCGGGAAAGTCATCAGTTTTCTCAACATTTTTGACTTCCTCCTTATGAAGTGTTTGTGGTAGAACAGGAAGATGTGAGGGATCTTCGTTTAACAATTTTTCCAGCAGGTGAATATCCCTCTCGAGGTCGATCTCTTGGTTATCAATTCCATCGGGAATCGAATCACTCTTGAGAAAGGCCTCAATTTCTTCAGAGAAGATGAAGTCACTTCCCTCAAACGGAGTGAGGGAAGGAGAAGAATTGGCAATAATGGGGTGAGAAGATGGAGTGAAGTTTTCACTCGGAGAATCATCGACAAAACCTAAAACCTCTTGAGCGTACTCCTCAGACGCGACATCAATGACATCAATTCGGTTAACCGTTTCGGCGTCATAGTTAGAGGAGTACCTCGAAGTTTGATCGAGGTTAAAGGTTACAGCTTCATTACCAACACGAAGAGTTATTTCCTCTTCGTGCACATCAATTAACGCACGACCCGTCTTTAAGAATCCTCTCCCAAGAATGAGAGGAACACGTGGGTCAGCATCGAACTTAACAACAACGAAGTCAGCGGGGAAATGGAACTTTCCTACTTTCACGAATACATCTTCGGCAATGCCGAGAGGATGTGAGATTGAACGGTCGGCAAGCTCGAGAGTCATGCACGTAGGAGTAAGTTGAGGAAGAGAGAGTTTCTCCCACACTGAGTAAGGCATCAGGTTGATGCTAGCGCCAAGATCAGCTAAGGCGAAGCACTCAACCATCCCAGGGAAAACACATGGAATGAGAAATCTCCCAGGGTCTCCAAGCTTCTTAGGAAGCTTCTTTAAGATAACCGCAGAGCAGTTTTCGTTCAGAGGAGTCTTTGCTATTTCGTACAATTTTTCCTTGTTGCTTAACAAGTTCTTGATCATCGATGCGAATTTGGGCATCAGGATGATAGCATCCGCAAGGCTAACGTCAAAGTGCAAATCTTGAAAGATTTGATAAAATTTATCCATTTGGTAACTAGCCTTTTCGCGGAGCTTTTGCTCATTAAGTCTTGACGGGTATGGTAGTGAAGGTTTGGATTTAGGGTTCTCTTCAGGAGTTGTTGATGGTTCAAATACAACTCCCCGTTTTGGTACAAGTCCAGATTTTGGTACAATTTCCGGAACAACCTGAGGGTGGACGTGTGCGGTACTTCGTGGGCTAGTAAATTGCACCTTGTCCGTGGTTGCCTCAGGCTCAATTTCAACTTCCTCAGAATAAAGAGGAGGAGGCATAGGTGGAAGAGGAGAAACAGGAGGAACTGGCGGCTCTTCATAAGCTTTACCACTTCGTGTAGTAATAGCTTTGAGTTCACCCTTGGGGTTAACAATTGTATTAGCCGGGAGACCTCCTGATGTAGAGGGTGGAGTGAGATGATTCATAAGACTGGCAAGCATATTTTCAATCTTGCTTTGATTTTGATCAATTTTGTTGTTTGTTTGCATCAACTCACTCTTCAGCTCTTGACCCTGTTTGGCTATTGATGATTGGAAATCATTTTTCAAATTTGAGATTTGATTTTGCATTGCCCTCATTTTGGTCTCATTAACTTTGATATAGTTATTGAGCTCGTTTGGGAGGGGATCTTGATAATTTGGAGCTGAATACCCTTGATTACCCCTTTGGGGTGGGTACTGATTGACGGGGGCAGGATTTTGATTTTGCAAATTAGGCCCCCTTGGTGGATTAGGATTAAACCTATTTGGATTTTGAGGAAAACCGGGTGGTCCACCCTGATTGCTAGCCCGGTAATTTGGTTCCACTTGAGGACGGTATTGGATACCTCCTTGGTTGGAACTGCCGGCTATTGCATTTACTTCGAATGGATTGCCTTCGGTGGCAGGGCAATTATAATATGAATGTGGACCACCACAAGTGACACAAACTTCTATCTTTTTGATTTCAGCTTGTGGAGAAGGAGAAGAATCTTTCTTGCTTTGGGCGAGAACAAATGCGTGGACGGCTTCCGTGAGTTGATCAAGTCTAGCATCGGTGCTAGACTGAGCCACGGTCGATGAGGAAGAAGGAACAACATCCCTTTGGGAACAAACTGATCTGCTTCGGGGAATGCGAACCTTAGATTTATTCTCAATGATTTCTAAAGCATCCTTTGTGGTGCGATTCAAGAAGTTACCTCCAGCGGAGGCATTCAGAGAGTCTTGATCAGATTGGCTTACACCATTGTAGAAAGTATCAAGTGTCATGAGATCAGAGAAACCGTGGTGAGGGCATTTTCGGAGCAATTCCTTGTAACGATCCCATGCCTCACTAAAGGGTTCATCAAATTTCTGCGTGAATTTCATGATATCGTTCTTGAGACTTGTGGTTTTGGAAGGAGGAAAGAATTCATTCACGAACTTTTTCACAAGATCTTCCCATGTCTCAATAGATCGTGGGGGTTGTTTTTCAAGCCAAACCCGGGCTTGTCCCTCCAGGGAGAATGGGAAGAGAAGAAGTTTGATTGCTTCAGAGGGGACATCTTTGCATTTGATGGTGTAAGTGATTTTATTGAACCATCGAATGTGATCTTGAGGATCGTCCCTCTCATAACCGTAGAATTGACGTGATGTGGCCAGATTTATTAATCCTGTTTTAAGCTCAAAATTATCGGCCATGATTGTTGGAACAACGATAGCATCTCCGTAACCCTCGACGGGTGCTTGGAGAAGCTCGTTCATAGTGGGTTCAGCTGCCATGATGACAGCTGGAGGTGGAACAGTACGGATTTCAGATCCGACTGATGGTGCAGAACGTCGACGAGGTCTTCGAGGTCTCTGAACCAGCTCACGTAATGGGCTAGTGGACCTTGAAGAACGAGTGCGCATGCACTAGGGATAAAAAACTTTTTGGACAATATTTTTGTTATCGTCCCGTAATCCAGATTCGTTTCTCTTCAAGAATCACCTTAAAAGAAATCCGAATCAGAAAACGTTATGATATGTTTTGTTGGTTTTCTTAAAACTTTTTATTTTATTATTATTATTTTATTTTATTTTATTTTTTTTTTTACGTTACGTTAATCGTAACCGTTTCCTTTAAAACTACTCGGATGTAGAATTAAAGTAGTCCGATTAAGCTTATTTAGTTTACAACGCTCTTTCTTTCGATCGAGACGAGGCAATAACTTTATTAATTAATTTTTTTGGTATTTTTGTGAAAACACTTTAGGAAAAGTGTTTTTTTTTTTTTTTTTTTTTTTTTTTTTTATGTGTTTTGATTTTGAAAATATTCACAAGTGATGGTATTTGTACAATGAGTGCGGTGAGATAACACTAATCTCGAAAAACGCTACAGAAACGCGCACACCTCCCCGGCAGCGGCGCCATAAATTGATTGATGCCAAACCACCTAACTTAAATTAACCAAAGAATAGTCAACTAAGTCAAATAGCCTAGATCAATGCTCCGGGTAATATAATGTATCACCGGGTCGTTAAATCCCGTTGAGGTGTGAAATGTAACTATAGCGTGTTCGTAATCGGGTGTTATTCACAGAAAAGGGGTTGTTGTGAAAATTATTTGAAAAAAATAGCTTAGGAAAGCTATGTGAATAATTACGGGAATTTGGAGTACGAAGATTTGAGCTAAACCTAAAAACGTACGTTTTAATTAAGAAACGTATACAGACGAGCAAAACGAAAAGTACAACTGGAGGACCGGGAGGGTTAAAAGTGTAAAATTTGTATTTTTACAATCCTATTAATTAAAGAAAATTTTAAGAAAAATAAAAATTATTTTTACACTATTTAATTATCTAATATTAATTAATTACTAATTATCTATTTAATACTAATTAAATTAATTAGAATTATTAAAAATACTACAAAGACTTAGAAAATTAAGAAAAATTTTATAAATCTAATTAACCATTACAGGAATCCTAAAAAATTATAAAAAGTTAATTCTAAGTATTTTTAAGCTAATTAATTAATTATTATTCTAATTACTTATTAATTACTAATTAAACTAGTTATATTATAAAAATTAGAAAATGAACAGTAAAAATTCTAGAAAAATTTATAAAAGTATTTTAACTAAATTAGAAGCTATAAAAATTATAAAAACTAGGTTATACTATTTAAAAACTAATTATGCTATTTAATTGATTAATATTAATTAAAACTAAATTAAACTAAAATTAATTAGAAAAACCACTAAAAGACAAAATAAAAATCTGGAAAAATTTATAAAATTATTTTAACCTAAACTATAATTTCTAAAAATATAAAAGTGATGTATTACTTAGAAATTAATTAAAAAGAAAAATAAATAGATAAATCCTATTAAATAGAAGCTATCACTATTCTTAAAAGTGGTTTTTTTTTGGAATTTTTCTTTTTCTAAACTGATAATAAACTAAAAAAAAGTAACTTTAATAAAAACACTTTTGTTTAAACCCACTGAATAAGCAATTCAAGTGCTTAATGCATCCACAGTTGACTTTTGTTGACTGTGGGGTGTTTTAGCTCAAATGATGAAATGTGGGGTCCACAATGGTTGAGATTGGTTTCTCTGAGTTTAAGGAACACAATTAAGCAAGACTTGAGCCAAAAAGTAGCCTGAATAAGCCAAAATTAACAAATAAGCACTTAGCTTATTTGTTAACTGAGCAGTTTGAGGGACAAAGATAATGGCCAAAAACAAATGGGGTCCACAGTCTTAGGGGTCAAAAAAAAGGGTCAAAGACACTCCCTGGTAGGAGGGGGGTTGAGGGGGACTAAAATCAAGTGGGATGAACCACTAGGGTGATCACAAACCACCACAAAAGGTGGTGGTGTGAGGGGGAGTCTGCTGAGAACAAATATAAACAAACAGATGGGGCAACTGGGGACTGCTTGCAGCCCTAGTATACAAGCTTGAAAAAGCTAAAGGTAAAATGGAACCTTGAGTGGGGTAGCTCAGCTTCACAAAAAGCCAATAAGCTTGGCTTATGGCTTATTGATGAAGTGTTGGGAGGCTATGGAAAAAGGGTCACTGAACTGAGTTTACACCCAACTCAGTTACGAATCCAACTACACCCCTAGATTTGATGATCAACTAAGGGTCAAAACCTCAAAATTAAGAGCTAATCTGGACAAAGGGCTTATTTAGCTTACAAATAAGCCAGCAACTACAAGGAGGTCCTACTAATGAGCAAAATACATCCCTAAATTTTGGTCTTATCACTGACTGAGTCAGTATACCACTAGAGGTCAAGTAACAAAAAGAAACAAAATAAGATAAGTCAAATAAACCACACTCCTAAATAAGCTATGGACTTAACAACCCTGATGATGAACTACTCAAATAAGCTAAATAACCAAGATGGGGCCCACTGAGGATCAAAATACAGGCACCTAAAAGTGGGTCTGTTTGGACAAGTCTTGTGTTGCAGGGGAGATACCTTCCCCTGCAGGTCTCTTTGGAAGAAGGTGGGTCCCACAGATAAAATAACAAAAATATAACAATACTAGGATTCCTAAGATGAGCTGAGACACAATATGATGCAAAAATTTCAAGTTCTAACTCTCAACCTAAAAATAACAAGAATTCCTTGAAGATTTGGAAAAATCTGAAAGTGCACTCTTGACTTTTTATGAAAAAACTATATTTTTGACTTTTATGAATTTGAACAGATTCTAATAGACTATTTGATGTTTGTACAACTTAATTAAAGCTGAATTTAACAAGAATAACTAGATTTGAAAGTGTTTTGAAGGATTTGATAATTTAAATCACAACAGTTAAGCTGTTGTGATTCTTTCTTTGCAATTTTGACTTTTGTGAAACAAGTGACCAAGACAATGATCAATATGGACTGTATTGATCTAAAAAAGAGATACCAAACCAAACTTAACACCTGATAACTCAAATAACTAAGCTTAATTACTTCTTCCAAACACCACTTTGACAAACTCTATATGACAGATATGAAGTGGCTGAGCAGATTATCAAATGAACTTAGACTAATTACCTTACACTAATCAATAATAGACTACAAATAAACAAAATCCACAAAAGTTTAAACAAGCAAACAGTACACAAAGAAAAATGGATTTCAAGATCTTACAAATGCAATCCTGCCCCTGAGTTCACAACCAATGATACAGGCCAATACTTATAGCTTTCCACAAAGCTCTAAACCCATGAAGATCCAGATTACTCCTTGCTCCAATCCTTGTTCAACCCATATCCATAATTTTTATTTTATTTATTTATTATTATTTTTTTTTTATTTTCCTTAATGTCTGAATAATTCCCTTAAAACTTTGTTAATAGTGATTTCACAAACTTAGAAAACCTTAGAAATTGAGTATTATTAGCTTAAGTGAGCTTGTGAATGATTTATAACACCAATTACATTTGCTAAGATAATTGAAATAACTTGATTTAACTTAAAAACTGAAACAGAAGATAAACTTAAAAGGAGATTTGCATTAACTTTAAAAGTTGATTACATCTGATATTTAAAACATTACAAAAAACTAAAAAACCATCTCTAATGCTTACATACAGCCACTACTTATACTAGGAGACTAAAAATAAACTACCAAATCTTCCATGTGGCCTTCTGTTCACGTTTGAAAATTTCCATGGCTTTCTTATTGACCTTTGACCAAATCCTCGCCGTTTGATTGAGATTTCATTAATCCAAGCCTTTGATTTTACTTTCCCGCCAAAAATCCTAACCGGCTAAATTAAGTGGAATAGGTGGGTGTTGGTGAGGGCATTTATGGTGGTGGAGATGTTAGGTTAAGTATTAATTGTGGGGGGGGGGGAAAGTTGGTGAAAAGGTGGAGGTGGGGGAAGAAGACATGGAGCTGGATTTGTGGGATTTGGTTGGGGAAGAAAGCGGGTATGGGGGGTTTGACCTGGGTCAACGCCAGGGGTGTGTTAACAAAAGATGGAATGGGCCTGGGTAGCAATTGGGCTAGGGGATGTGGGGTGGACTGGATCAGGATCATGGCTTGTGTTGTGTTTGGGTTTAGCAAATAAAAGGGTCCGGATGGTGAAATGGTCAATCAAGGACCAATTTTGCAAACTTATCAAAACCTAAGGACTGAAAATGCCAAACTCCCAAAGTTCTCCAAAGTGTCATTTTTTTCACATGCCAATAATTCAAGGACCAATTTTGTATTTTCCCACTTTTTCAAGATTTCAAAATATCCCAGGGACTAATTTTGCCAACTTTGGATTTTCAGGGACTAATTATGTAATTTATGAAATCTTGCAACCCAATTATGAAATTTTGACTTTATTTGACTTTTAAGACCTTGGGTTGACTTTTCCTTAAAAATAAATGCATAGGGACTAAATTTGACAAGTTTTGAAACTTGGGGGACTGAAACTGCCAATACTGCAAACTTTGTACGTTTTTTCTTTGTTTTTGCACATTTTGCTTTTAAAACACATAAAACACAATCCCTGGGATAATTTAAGTATTTTGATATCTTTTTGATTGTTTTTGTGCGTTTTGGCAGTTTAAATATATCGAAAACGATGAGTGTTTGAGCACTCATCAAGTATCAAGCGCATTAATTGTTTTAGGTTATTGACTTCTTGACCAAGTTTGAATAGTCAACTCTGCTACTGGCTTATTTTCACTCTGCTGCTAGTTGTTTTATTTTGCTGCTAGTTGTGGATGACTGGGTTATGATGCTACAGTTGTAAGTGAGAGGGTGGTATGTGTAACTTCTATCAATCAGTTTAAAACCTAATTAATCTTCATAATTGGTTTCTACACACTCTAAATTGAAGTTATCACAAACCCTAACACTCCATTATTGTCAAAATCAATTATCCCCAATTTCTCTAAACCCTAATTCATGGATTGTGCACGTACCTGGGCTGATCAATACAATAGTGTGGCTGTTTTGGATGAAGAGTTGGTTCCTGAAGGGCTCACAGATATGGTTAAATTTTTGAATGCTACTTCTCTTAGCTCCAAGATTGATTTCAAAAACTTTCACTTTCTTGGTTAAGCATGGAAAAGGTTTTTCAGGCACACATACAAATCTTACACCATATATGGTGCAACTTGTGCGAAATATTCAGGGTGAAGGATCAGGAAATCCCACTGATTCCCATCACACACCCAATTTTTCTGCATCTGCTACACAACCCAAAATACACTATACCCGTAGGAAAACCAAAAAGAACACTGATCTACCTCAGGATAGTGTTAGTATGGCTGTACCAGATGAGGCTGTCCTAGTTGATGGAGGGGACATGTTGGTGAGGGCTGTCACTACTGCTTCTAGCTTAGCAGCAGAGCAGGATAGTGATAACATAAATAAGACCCAATCCAAGGCAACATCTAGAGAAAAGGGTTCTTCTGAATCTACTTCTCAGGATGGTAACCCTAGCCAAATGGAAAATATAGGGGGCTCAGATGATCAAACTAGGTTTGGTACTGAGTTTATGTCCCAAGATTCACCTCTCGGACCAGGTTACACAGGTCGAAGTGATGAGGACAGGCCAATGACCAATGAATTGACGGAAAATCTTGTACATGATGACAATGTCCATGATTCACCTCTCGGACCAGGTAACACAGGTCGAAGTGATGAGACTACTATGCAACTCATTCAGGAATTTACGGTTACTTGTACCAATTTGGGGTTGAAGTGTACTACTTTGGAAGATAAGGTTCTTACTCTGTTTACAGAGGTTGCAAGTCAAGGCAAGATAATCACAACATTGAAGAAACAGATTAAGAAATTGAAGAAATCAAGAACTTCAACCTCATTGAAAAGGCTAAAGAAGGTGGGCACTTCTCAAGTTATTAGTTCACCTAAACTCTCTACACATTTGGAAGAGGATGATGCTTCCAAACAGGGGAGGAATAAAGATGTAATGGGTTCAGGGGAGGCAAATTTGAAGAGGGTTGAATGTGCTCAGGTTATGAATGAAGAAATGGCTTCAGGGGAGGTTCCAGTGATTGGAGATATGGATGTTGAAAGTCCTGAGGATGCTGAGAATTTTGTGGTTGCTGATCAATTAGGGAATGAGGTGGTAATGGAAAAAGTGATTACTACTCAAGAAAAGGTGGTGGAAAAACTCAAGACTTTGGAGCCTGAGCAATTAGTGAAGGCAACAGGGGTAATGGGTGAAGCCTTAAAGACTTTGGGGGATTCAATGGTGAAAGAGCTTGAAAATGCTGCTATTGCTGACAAGACTAATGACTCTACTGCTGCTCATGATTCTGCTGCTAAGGATTCTGCTGATCCTGCTGCTAGTCGAAAAGTGACTTCTGCTGATGCACAAGACTCTGCTGCTGGGTCTAGTGATAATGCTGCTGCTGAAGCAATGGTTTTGTTAAGTAAGAAGACTTCAGAAGTTCCATATGAATCATCTTCAAAACATACACCACTACCAACACCATCACTACCACAACAACCTACAATAATAGCCACATCATCAACACCAAGTTTACCTCTAAAAGGAGTTGTAATCAGAGAACCTACTGCTCAACCAAAGAAAATAGTATCATCATCTACTGACAAAGGAAAGGGCAAGCAAGTTGAAGAACCTCAATAGATGTATAAGAGATTTGATTACTCTGTACTACCTTTTCATCTGTGGCCTAAAGAACTACAACTTAAATATGACATAGCTGCTGCTTTGAAAGAACAAGAGATGATTGATCAAGAAGAACTACAGCTAGCTCAGAAAGAAAAGGAAAAGATTGAAAAGGAGACAGAAGATTTAAGGAGGTATGAGGAATGGGTGGATGAGAAGATAAGAATAGAGGCTGATATTGAACTCAACAAAATGATCAAGATTGAGAATAATGAAGATCAGACTTTTGATGTGAGATCTTGGTTAAGTAAGTTTACAGCTAAGAAAAAGAAAGAAGATGCTGCTGCTAGAAAGAAGAAAAAGGCACTTAGAGGTCCAACTCCATTACAACAAAGAAAAGAGTATGAAAGATATCTGAAGAATATGAAAGGATGGAAATTGGTGCAGTTAAAACCTAAGTCTGATCAAGAGGTTTATGACTTGTATCAAGAGGCTAAAAGACAAACAGATACCTTTTATCCTATGGGTTGTGCTGAAGACTTGGAACATATTGCTCAGAGGAATAAGAAGTTGGTACCTGAAAAAGTGGTTGAAGCAGAGCATGTTCAAGAAGCAGATGTTGTTAAGCAGCTTGATGATGCAGTTAAGACTACTTCTTCTGTGCAAAGTGTTAAAAGAAAAGGTGTGGTTCAAAAATCATTTGCAAAGAAGAAGAGAAAAACAGGGGGAGAAAGCAGTTCTAAGCCAGAAGGAGATGAATTCAAGAATGATTGTGATCATATTCCTCCTGAGCATTTAAAAGAACAATTGAAGGTTTACACCATGGTTGGAAAGATGGAAGATCCTGAAGTAGTTGATGCCAAACCATTAGGAATCAAATATCCAATTATCAAAGTAACTACAGGATATGATACTAACATTGGATCATTTCATAATGTTAAGAGATCTGATGGTAAGACTCACAGGTTTCTTAAATTTCAACAGATGCTACACTACTTTGATAGAGAGGATGTTGATGACTTATGGAAGTTGTACAAAGCAAAGTTTGGAGCTGAGAAGTTTGATGGTAAAAAGTATGAGAAAGATCAAATTGATCATATCATAATGTCACACCCCCAAGATCGGGTCCAGCGGAAGCATACGTGTAGCTGGGGTGTAACTCAATTGGTATTACAAAACAAGTTCAAAAATGGTTTTCACTTCATTTATATAGAATAAAATAGTTAAGTCATAAATGTTGAATTTACATTTTAAAAGTGGTGCAGAAGTAGGCCCTTAAAATAGTTTGAAACGGTCCCCATATAAATAATCAGAGCCTTCTATGGCCATGCCATGCCCTGCCAAAACCTCCTGTAGCGTGCCATAGCTAAAAACCTGAAAATACATGCTAAAGTGTCAACACGAGGTTGGTGAGTTCATAGAGTTTGTTTAACAAATAATGCTTATAGAGAAATGATCGCCCAGCAAAGGCATTGTAAATCCACTCAGTTGCAAGTCCCGCCATAAGAGACTTGTAACCTGTGTGTTTACAACCCACTGCCAAAAGTGTTAAAGTCTACGTGAACAAAAGCAATACTGGTATTCAAATTCCCAGATAAATATAGCAAAACGGCTATATAAATAATTCAGTCAATGAGGTCATATGATAAATCAGTCAAGCGGGAAAACCCGTAATAAGGTTGATGCAAAGGCATCGCAATTCAGTCAAGAAATGAAACAGTAATATTACGTTTGACATCACAGCCAAGTGGGGAATACCACAATACGTTTCACATCACAGCCAAGTGGGGAATACCACAATATTACAATGAACATATAGATCAATCAAGTAGGGAAACAGCAATACTACGTTTGACATCACAGCCAAGTGGGGAATACCACAATATTACGTTTGACATCACAGCCAAGTGGGGAATACCACAATACGTTTGACATCACAGCCAAGTGGGGAATACCACAATATTACGTTTGACATCACAGCCAAGTGGGGAATACCACAGTATTACAATGAGCATATAGGAACAATTGGTGACTATGAGGTCATATAAACAAGGATAATCAATCCCATGAAATACAGGAAAATCAAACATACCAATGAATGCAGGTGATCAAACATACAAATGAATGCAGGTGATCAAACATATGTTTAGGTAACATTGGAAATATTTGAGAAATCAACCAGGTAACACAAGTAGTGCGTTTAAGTAAAACGAGCATGTATTCTCCCCCAAAGAGTTTACCAAAACAATTGAAAAAGTAGGGGCTATGACTCACCTGGAGCGATAGCTACGATGACAAGAATGGATACACTGAAATGAGGCACGATCTCTAACCGCAACCTAATATGAGTAATAACGATCTACCTTAGATCATGACATAATGAAATGAATGCACGTGCACATAATGCCTATACCACTCGTAACTTGGAAACACTAGTTATTGTCAAAGTAAAATAGTTTCTATACTTAGGAAAAATAAGTCCCAATGGAGTTATAAAAACTTGTCATAATATATCGTATAAAAATGTTAGCGTTCTATTCCTCGTATTGAAAACCTTAAAATAACGTCGTTAAGTCGTATAAATATTCCTTTGGGTCATACGTATTTCATTTGTTAAGAATATAGTCCTTAGTAATATTTCTAGAAAATATACCATTTAGTGCGTAGGTTATTATTTTCTAGTTGTGACTATATATATATATAGTTTTGACGATGTTAAAACGCGTATAACTTGGTCGTTTTAAGTTCATTTTCCTCGTTCTTTATATCCCCGGAATCGTGGGACAAAATACTAACATATTTTTGATAAGTTGGGATGATTAGATTTAGTTTTACGCCTCGAATTTGCCCGTGACTACTGTTCATCAGCAAGCATTTCCAGAAAATATAGTTTTCGTCGTTAAACTCGTTTTTAGCGTATCTCCTTCGTTATTAACTCGTTTTTATCCCCGTTTTCGGCCATAGTTCCGTATCGGAAAGTATTTTCTGAATCTTAGGTCCAAAATTACCCAGAATTCCCTGATCTTTCCACGTTTTGCAAAAATGGACAGCAACTTTCTGTAAGTGTCAAAACTTGGTTTTCCTAGTTACTAACTTGTTCAAAAACCAACCAAACCACTTTCAAACACCACAAAGCTAGTCTAATCCTACCATACACCTTCTTAGGGTGTCATGGGTCCTTAAACATCATCAATCCACTAGGTCTAACAAGGGTTTCTTATATGTCCATTTCTAGGGCTTCAAAGTTACATATGTACAAAATAAAGTGGTATAAGCCATTATATGCATGAGTTCTTGTAAGAAATATATATAAACATGGTAATAACTTGTAAAAATCATAAAAATGAGTTTGTTAACTTACTTGAAGGTTTAGGAAGTTTGGATGATAAAAACCTACTAATCCTTGAGTTTTTATTTCAAAACTCCAACAAGGATGATTATATAAACTAGTTTATGCCTAGATCTTGTAAAATTTGTTCTCCTTGCTCCTTGAATCACCTAGGTCGATTATGCCTTAAGAAAAAATGAGTGAAAGAGTTTTGCTTGAACTAGAAAAGTGATCTTGTGATAATAATGGAAGAAAAAGTTTCTTTTATACTTAGAGACAATTGTTTGGTGAGCCATTAATAAGGTTGGTAAGGTTTCAATGTATTAAGACCTTAGGGGGGGGGGGGGGGGTTGGCCGGTCCTAAAGGAGTGAAAAGGGGAGGGTTGTCCTTGGGTTTAATTAAAAGATTAGTATTAGTATTATGTAGTTAAGTTAGGTTTAGGTTTAATCGGGTACCGGGTTTGTTAGAAATAAATTTTATTGAAGTTATTCGGGACGTAATAGAGTCGTAAAAATTGTAAAAATATGTAGGGTACAAGTACGGAGAGTTTGGGTGATTATCGTTTAATTTCTAAGAAAACCGCCGTAATTAAATTAGACGTACGATACGAAATAAATAAATTTCCAAAATACCGGGTAAATTAATATTATAAATTTTTATATTATAACAATGAGTATAAAATATATTGGGATCATAGTTGGGAGTGTCGGACGTGTTAGTCACATTTATAGTTCGCGTATTAGTGTTTATTTAAAATAAACATACGTAATTCGTTAATTATATTAAAAATATAATTTGAATACCCTACGAGTGGAATAGTATGCAAGTGACACAATGATAATACGCAGACTATTTCTAGTCTATATGAGATGTCCCAAATGATAATGCATGAATTCGCACCCGAACCAATATGGTTACGCGAATTTGAATACTCGTAAACTAAATTTACGATGACATGAGTAATGCACGTGAATAGTGGTTTTCTTCCGGAAATGAATAGTGTCAAGTGAATAGTAAAATTTCTGAATGTTTCTCGAAATGTCAAATTGACCTAAAAAACGATGAATAGTGATCGATGAATAGTAAATGATGAATAGTAACTTGTGAATAGTAAATTGTCGAGGGTCGGAAAATGACCGGAAATTACGAGTTGTGACACATAACTATGTCTGATAATGTTCTGTGGAGAGCTCTAAAACTTATGTATGAACTTTCAATGGATGATTCTGAGTGGACAGAGATAGTACAATACAAAGTAAGAAAATGGAGACTTTTTCAAGATTCTGGAGTTCATATGCTAGAAATTGGACCAATTACTTTGTATATGCTAGCTGAAAAGGATTACCCAGTGGTAAGATACTGGAATACTGTCAATCAGATGGTTAATGGTGCTGGATTACTCAAATTGCAGAAAGACTATGATACTGATGATCAAGCATTCAATTTGCTGTCAAAGTATAAGAAGATACTTGATCAACAGACATCTCAAGACTTGAGTGTTTGGAAGCATCCTCCTGGTGTTTAGATGAGCTTTGAAGAAACTTAATGATTTAGAAATAAATATTAAGTTTAGGGGAGGATTGTTGGGTTTTGAGTTCTGCTGCTGAGAGAAACTGCTGCTATGATGAAACTGCTGCTAGAGTAAATGATTCTGCTGCTGATGACAAAGTGCTGCTAAGGAAAATGCTGCTAAAGGAAACTGATGCTGATGAGATAAGGATGTATTCGTAGTAGATAATTATAGAATAGATAGAATGTATATCTTATACGTCTAGAATATTTTGATTAGAAAGTTATTGTGAACATAGTATGACTCCTTGGCCTATAAAAGGAGGATCCTAGGGTTAGATTATGTACGTATTGTTTAGTTTTCGTTTACACTTCAAGGTTGTAAAACCCTAGCATTATTGAGTGCTCGTATTAATAATATTGAAGTGTTGATAGAGAATTATTCTTCTTAAGTTAAGCTTTTACATTCCGCATTCAAGCTTAAGTGTTTACTTTAAGTCAACTTCTATATAAGATCGTTTGCTCAACTGGGATCAACAGCTGATGATTTGCTAAAAATCATATGGTTATCAATGTACCATGGTTTTTGTACTTAAACCTAAACATTGGCTACTCCAGAGTTAATGGCTTTGGTAAAGAGACATCTAAATTCATTAATTTTCAATGATTCGCCTCTCACAGGAGTTTACACAACTGGAAGTGATGAGAATAGTATGAAACTTTAAAGATTTGATGTACACTTTGTCAAAATATTGTTGAGTTGCTGAGAAGGTTTGTTGCTGTGAAGATATCATCTGAAGCTGATAAAGAGTACTTTGATACAGAAGTCAGAAAGAAGGTTAATATAATCTTTCCTTGAAGATAAAGATATTGAAGTTAAAGATTAACAAAGAAACTTGAAGTCAAGCAAGTAGAATTCAAGTTAGGGGAGGATTGTTGGGATATGAAGATCAAAAGTACTTTTGATGTTCAAAGTACTGCTTGTGTCAAAGTACTGCTCATGGTCAAAGTACTGCTCGTGCATGAAGAATGTTCAAAGTACTTTTAAGTTAAAGGACTGATATGCAAAATCGTTTAAGGATTGTTATGTAATATTATTAGAATATTCTAGAATTAGTTAGAGTTAGTTTACTTGTCGTTCAAGTATTGTAAACCGACTTAAGGTTTTCCTTGTGTCTATAAAAGGAGCCTTAGGGAGGTATTAGATGGACGAATAAATTTATGCTTAGTAAGAATTAGAGAATACGTTATTAGAGTTGTTAGGGATTGTTAGTGAATCTGTGTAAGTAAAGCAGGTTCAAGTTGGTTTTAATATAATCATTCAAAGTTCTTCTTAGCTTTGTGTTAGTAGATTCCGCACACTTTACAAGGTTATATCAGTGTTTCATTATTAATAGTTTTGAAATTATTCAAGATTGTTAAACTCTTACAAGCTACAAAGTAGTTTGGTCAGAGTATTTATCGATCCAACAATAATTTCAGGCTTACGTTGTTCAACTACTATGTCATTCATGATGCTGACATTACACTCAGCGCTGGTAATCAATTTCTATATCAATTGTCATTTAATTTTTGTTTATATTATTCTAAAAAAAATGTTAATGTATAAACCTATTTTTACAAATGACTTGAGGTTTGCTGAATTTATAGAAGCAAATATTGGAGATATGGAGGTTGTTGCTGATGATGATTTACCCATCATTTTTCAAATCGAACACATGTCTCTGAATGCTTAATTTCCATGTTTTTATTTAGTTCCTCATTTTTTTGGGTTTGAAAGAAACAATTATCATAGTTAGTTTTAGTAATTGTCAATGAATGATTTATTTTTTGTTTATGATTTAATTTTTGGAATTGTATGTAAATGTTTTTTTAAACGTCTTTTTGTTTCCCCCATCATGATTGCGATGGATAAAAAAAAATAGAAGGATGCATCAGAATAATATGTATTTGATTCAATTAAATTTTGGTGATCAAATTTTCAACGGTATCTTTAGATAGATAATTATTCATTTCTCTATTTGAAAAAAATACACAATCCTCACTTACGTGTCATCATCCATATAACTTTCTAAACAATACTTTTTAAAAAACTAAATCAAGTTTAGAAATCCGAAAAAACTGTATCAGAATCGTATATTTTAAATGATAATTTTTAAACAGAATAAACCACTTTTTGGATACCGTATAGTAAACACAACTTTGGAGTGAACTGACAACCATCAAAGCACACGGCTCAATACCGATTACTGAATATAGGTGCGAATCATTTATACTCATAACATTTGAAAAAAAATTACTTTAAATTTATTTTACTTCTGAAATTATAACAAAAACAATTTACGTGTAAGCATCAATATTTAAAGATCATATAGCCACTCACAAGCCTAACCAACACACATAAACAAAACAAACCAATAAAATGGCAAACATGTGGGCATCTTCAGACTACTCGAGTTTACACATTAATGTGTCAAGAAATCATGAACGATATCAACAGGAGAAATGCAATCATTGCTCAACTACGTAGCCAACCATTCAGTGTAAACCACGACTCTGGTATTGGCTACTTGTTGATGCTTCAAGAACGTGGAATGCATCAAGTTTTGCAAATCATGCAACTGTTGCGTCAAGTTCATTTCTACATCCATGAGGACTTTGTTTTCCAAGACATAATAACATTTAGATAAACGGATATAATGTAAATGAAAATAACTATCTGATATGTACCTTTTTATGATTTATTTCTTGGATGATAAACATGTATGCTTTTCAGATTTATGTCCTTTTTTTATATACTTTACACAATAAATTAGATAATTATGACGGTAACAACACAAACACATTGAAACCAAAGAAACAAACTTATTTTTTTATATTAATACATATACTAAAAAAATATGCACATATATTTTTACATCCGAAACCAATGGATCAACAGAATCACCACCCTCTTTATTCATCTTCTTCTTCTTCTTCTCCGTTCAAGTTCGTCTAGATCCGCAAAAACTTGCACTCTCATTTCACGGATACTCTTATTAAACGGAAATCTTCTTAAAGCTTACTGGCAAACCCCAAGAACTTCATTCAGATTTTTGAATGATTTTTCGCGGTCCATCAGAGATTTAATTTTCTGGGCAAAATGTGCAAGATAGTTAATTATTAGTTAGAAATATGAATGATAGCAAATAATACATCTTCTACAAAAATATGAATAATGCATCTTCTACAAAATTATAATACCTTTACTTCATTTATTTCAGCCATTTCTTCATAATAATCATCTGGTTCTTCAAAAGTAGAACCACACTTGTCACTGTTATAAGCGTCACTACTCTCATAACCAAAATCAGAGTCATCGTCACTGCTGATAATGATGATATTTTCTACCATTGACGTGTGTATGAAAAAAAGTTACGGATTTCTGGTAAATAAGTTAATGTAAAAAATTGATAGCGTACGCCTTGAAAATATAAAAAGCATTAATATTCCTACGTCTTGAAAATATAAAGTGAGAATGGTCAAAATGTCAAACAACACGACCATTAATATTCCTACGTCTTGAAAATATAAAAAACATAAAAATACGCGCAATTTATTTTTGAAAACACGATTATCATTTTTTTTTAAATATTATTGCCTATTAATATCCAAATATTTATAATGAAAATCGTAACGCTCAATACGATTATCAAAAATACACAGTTAAGAATGTCACAGCGACAAATATATTAAAATATTAGAATATTGCGCATATGATATACATTGTTTTTTTTTTTTTTTTTCTTATGTCATTGTCTATATCCAAGCATTTAATTATACCACTTAAGTATTATAGATAAAGTCATTGTTATTTCTCTTTATTACTAACCATAACATTTATTTTTCAGAAAACACGTATATACAAATAATTGAATTAAAAACAGCCAGAGTAGTTGCATTGTGAATCAAATACATATAATTTAAGATACGACATTATTTAAACTGAAATCATACACATAGAATAAAATCAAACTGTAGAAACCAACATTAAATTCATACAATTCATACCTTCACTGAACAAATACAAACATTCACACGCAAATAACAAAGTCAAATAAAAATATAGGAAACAATATATATTTTTTATTCTATTGCGACCTTCTTAACCCAAAGGCAATACAAATATAAAAATCATCCATACGCAAATGAAACACCAATTTTATAATACGTAGCCATACTAAAATTATAATGTAACGTAAGAAGAATATGTGATTCTGATATGTGACCAGAACATAACTTTAAAAAATAAATAAATCCATAATATTATAAACAAATTACCACGCAAATATAATTGTTATACATTATTATCATCTATCTTGGTCCACCTTTACAAATGAGAAACTACTTTTATAACACGTGGCCATACCAAAATTATGACTTAATATAAGAAAAAATACGTATTTCTGATATGTAACCAAAACACAATTCTAAAAAACAAACAGTTATATAACATAACAAACAAATTACCACAAATGTAATTGTTATACCAAACGAAAAAACATAAATAAATAAAATATTAGCAAAATTATCTGAAACTCAAAATTAATTATCATCTTTATCATCTATCTTGGTCCATCTTTACAAATGAGAAACCATTCTTATAACACATGGCCATACTAAAATTATGACTTAATATAAGAAAAAACACGTAATTCTGATATATAACCAAAACACAATTCTAAAAAACAAATAGTTATATAACTTAAAAAACAAATTACTACAAATGTAATTGTTATACCAAACGAAAAAACATAAATAAATAAAATATTAGCGAAATTATTTGAAACTCAAAATTAATTATCATCTTGGTCCGTCTTTGCAGTTTTTTTACCACCTCGCTTTGGGAGTGTTTTGGTCTTGCGCTTACTACCAGTTAATGATAGAGGTTCAACATCATCTTCGTCAACTGGTAGAGGATTTTCAACATGTTCCCCCTCAACTAATCCTAAGTCTTCATCTTCGGCATGACTCTGAATAAACAAATATTCTGAAAATAAGGCTAGTGTCTAAAAAATGTAAAGGTGTTATAATGAAATTAAAAATATAAATACATACCTCTTCTCCTAGATTTTTTTTGTGAGTTCTTTTATAATTGATTCATCCTCAGTTAATTTGTTAACCGTGAAAATGTGATAATTATTATTCAAGTTGTAATTAGAAACTTGTATCATAAACACACATTTTTTCCCAACCAGGGTATCCAAATCTTCGGGATATGTTTCCACTAGGAAATCCTACATAAACATGATAAATGTTATTTGATATTCTCAAAAAATAAATCCAAATACAGCTATACAATGTATAATTATACAACCTTGTCAATTTTTTGCATTAGATATGCTTGTGATTTGCCAATAAGTTTACAAACATCCTGCCCAAACAAAGATAAAGTAGCTGAACCGCTATCATCTTGAACACATATTTGAACCTTGATCCTAAAAAACATGTATCCTCCATTATTGTTAAGCAAGAAACTTCAGATAAAAACATATATATCAACCATTCAATACTCCTATCATTGATCAACTCATCCATATTTAAATTATCAGTTAGAAAAAAATCACCAAGTAATACAATAAACAAAGATAAGTTGCCAGAGGATAGTTGAGTTACACAATGTTGTTACAAAAAGAATCGAACATTCACTTGAAGTCAGATGTATCAACGCTCCTATTTTCGATCAACTTGTCCATATTTAATTGTATTGTTATATACCTTGGATAAAGTTTCGTCTGGACGCCACAAGCTTCACAATAATTTCTTCCATTTTCAGTATTCGAAAATGTCTTGACGATGCGTTTACAAACAGTACAGGTCATGTAATACCATCCTTTATCAGATACAACTTTCAAAATTGTTCCTATAACAACACACCCGCTCGGCTGGAATCAAAACAAAAGTAACAAAACAAATAAAAAAATATTAATAAATAATATTACTACATGGATAAGTTAGTAAAAAAAAATATTTAATAGACAATTAAACACAAAATAAAATCACCTCTTCAATGTCATAGACATCCTCGATACTTTTGAATGGAAACTGCAAATAAAACTGTATTGGTTGTCTTACAACCGACTCTGTAGATAGGGCTACCTTTGTATCTCTACTATTAGCAACATCGGAACTTAGCAATCTATTCAAGTAATAAAAAACCCCCAACACAATTGTTTTATCAAACTTATAAAACCATACGAATTACCACGTTAATGCACAAACTTACTTTTTTTTTGAATTCCTTGATATGTGGGTTTGATTCATCATTTATCAACACTTTCGTGCCGGCAAAACAATTTGGGACTTACGCCGTAGCTGCATGTGATCAAAAATTATAATATCCTTTCTTAAATCTCGCATAACAAAATTGAAAATCAAAATACCTACCACCCCACATGCTTTTCTTTGCCATAACTATAAGTATTATTATAGGATCTTTTGATGTTGCATGTGCTTTGATATACTCATGAAGCATAACAGCCAGTTCATTCCAAAGTGTGCATGGAACTCTCTCACCACTGGAGAAAAAGATATAACATTATTAACAAAACCTTGGTCATTCTAAAGTATTTATTTTATGACATTATAAATAAATTGAAAAACGACAAACACTATAAATCACCTAAGATCTTGTAGCTTGAACTCTAAAAATTGTTTAGGTTTGTCTTCTGGATCAATAATAGTGATGTTGTTGTTCTCGACCAATTGTCCAATAACATCTAAAAACAATAAATCATAACATATACTCAATGAGAAACACAAACAGTTATTCAATTGCATTATAAGAAACACATGATTCTGCTGCAGAATCCAAAAATAATCAAAACTATATAAGAAACATATATGATATTATATAAGAAACACGTGTATAACTATATAAGAAATATATATAACGGTAAAGCGTAACACAAAAAATAATTAAAAATAAAAAAACTTACCAAAAGAAGATTTAGGGTCATTCCTGTGCCCTAAAAAACTTTCAAATGGAAGTAGATTCAAAGTCTCTTGTATATCAGCAAAATCATAACATTGTTTTACATGTATTTTTTTAATAAAGTGGATTTTGCATGGATGAGAAGTCAGATTAAGCATGTCTGTATTACTTTTGACAATAAAGTTTGATATAAAATGACAATCATCCTGGCGAATGAGAAATTAGAAATCAGAAACCACTAAATTACCAGTGGTCGCATGGATCTTCGTACCCTGTCTCACAAATCATATAATCAACAATAAATATTTACACCATGCATATAGATCTGAAAAAGAAATATTTGGTTATAAACAAATTATTATACCTCTTCATCTATCAAAATCATATCAATACCAGCAACTTTGGACTGATTAGTGACACCGTAGTACTGATTCCATATAGAAACTACTTTTACCTTAATATTAATCTTACCATTCGTGCCGTCAATATCCGAAAGGGAGGTGATCAACATAATTTTGCCTGCGCTAAGAAAACGAAAGCAAACGAATTAGAAAACCAATGAATAATGAGCACCTACATTGGGCGAGTATATATAGGCTCAGGATTAGGGTTTCACAACCATGATCCAGAAGATAACGCATAATTCAAATATAAAAAAGATATCGGAGAGGGTAACAATCGATTTTAAAACAGTCTAGAAGGTGCCTCTCGTACTGCCAAAGACCCCGGGACACCAAAGTTTCAGAAAATACACCAGGTTCCAAAAGGTTTTTTTATTCGCGTTTTTGACATGTCTATGTTTGGGGAAGCCGCTCAAAAAACAATTTTGGCGCTCCGAAATTCTCTCGATTGCAAAACCAATTAACCAATGAGAAGCCTCGATTTCAAAATGGAGCCCTCCCATTGGTTAATCGAATCTCCCGATTTGGCCAAAAGTGAGTTCTCATATTATATAAAAGATATTAGGGTAAAACCCTAATAGCTAATTGGGCCGGCCTCCTATTAGTTATATGGATATCCACAAAATAATGATTCATAACAACAAACACTATTTTTTAATGCCCCAAATGGGACCGACAATAGTATTTTCATTTATTACTTAACTTAGAATATGAAAATAGCTTTTGTGTATTGGTTTTGAAATTTCAAATTATATTGGGTGAATTTCAGATATCCCCTTAAAAACACAACTAATTTCATATATACCCAAAAACACATTTCAAATTTCCTATTTCCCCAATTTAACTTATTTTATAAAATCAATTTTTTATTAAGATGTTTTTCACCAAATGAATCATCTCTTCAACTCAGTAACGTAGTTTTTTTATCATCAAACTATATACGATATAAAGTAACAATCTTTACAACACAATTTTAGCCAAAATAAAAAATAAAATAAAATGAACATGTGAGAATAAACAATCAAAAAACCTACAGGTGTCACAAACAAGTAAATAACTCAATATTTGGAGCAACTTCGCATATTTAAGTATTTGACCAATCGAAAATTAAAAAATCAAAGAACATTTATAACTACTGTATCATCCATCTCTTAATATATTGAGTTTGATTCTACATTTGACCAAAAAGAAAACTGTAGGATACTCATAATGATATAAACGTATGGTTATGTGTTTAAATGGATTGAATGTGAAGAAAACTAGTGAGAAGTAAGAGAGAGAAAGAGTAGAGAGTTGGGAGCCTTTTCTAGAGAGAGAAACAAGTTGAATAATAGATTGAATGAAAGGTCCCACCCTCTCCCTTGGTGGGAGAGGGTATTTATATTTACATACTAACACCCTATAAAACGGGCTGTGGAGCGGGCTGACAGTGGGTAAAGACCCGACCCGACTCCACGATGTTACGTAAACTAAACTATAACTAAAACTAAATGATTACGACTATGAGCTAACTAATGCTAAATGATACTCGGGGTGACCGAGTCTTTCAGATGAATATTTATATTCCTAACAATCTCCCCCTAAGGGAGGTCACCCCGGAAAATGCAGATAGAATTCTAGCATTCTATTCTTCAAGTTGAATCTACGTAGCTCGTAGTCCTTGATTCTTCAAAGTCTTTGATCTTTGTGCTTTAGGCAGTGGGCTTTAGATGACTCGTTGTATATTTAGGATGATCTTTGATATTTCATTGAGATAATCATCCAATTTTCATCTTCACGTCATCTTTAGCATCATCGTCTTCATGTGAAGTTGTGATTGTAGAATTGGCATGCTCACACTTTCCTTAAATCATGTTTTCAGAATCAGAGTAGCAGAAGCTTTAGATGAAGGCCTTTGAGTTCACATGATATCTTTAACATGGATGACGTAGTGTGAGCATGTGGTGATAGATCGGCATCTTTTCAGCAATCATCAGATATTCCTGTAAGCAAATAGTTAGCAATAAATCGACCGATACTTACAGGTTTGGAATTAGAGATCGTCAACAGCATAGTGTGAAGACTCCTTCTAACCCTTAGTAAGACCGTTCCCAATCGGCAACCCCCGAAAGGAGTTACACGATCCACCTAAGTAGATCTACGATTGGGTGAGTCGCTGGAGATCACTCCACGACTGTTGAACGTTTGTAACCACCGCGATCACTAAGCGTAATCCACATGGAATTACCTAAGTAACCTGCTTTCAGGGCTGCTTGATGTTGACCCTGGCAGGAATTTCCATTCAATCACTGGGAGTTACATTAGCAACTTCCCTCATAAATATTCTGGCAAATTGCAAAGATCTGCGTAGGACTCATAAGTTTACCACTGGTGTCCTTAATGTTGAACAACCAGGGTAGAAGTAGCACGTGTTCCTATGAAATCTTTGTATGCATCTCGAGGCCCTAGACTCAAAGTGCATTTGGTTTTCCTATGCAGAGATTAGGGAGAGGTCTCCTACTTCATTATCAACCATCTCTAAGAGATAAGTTGATAGACTACACCGGTTCCCCGTGAGAATAAAACAAGTTCTTTAAGAGAACTTGAGTGGCTAGCAGGTTTAGTGCAGTGCATCACTGGGTCCATGACGTCTTGTCTTCAATACCGATGTCGACTTAGCAACCATCAGTAGCTTATGAATTGAACCCGGTTTCTGCCCTAAGGTTGAATAATTGGAGGGCTATTTCTTTTCACCCTTTCTCATTACATTTCTTTTTAATTCTTCAACCCCTTCTTTCTCCATTCTCACATTTCTTCTTTTTTTCATAATCATACCTACGGACTTTCTAATACTATCTATTTTGGTATTGTCCATGGGTAGATCCCTCCGGCTCTGGCGGATCATAGGAAGGTTTTCCTAACCTTAGCCACCTTATAACTTCATGACTATCCTATGTTGCCATTTACCAAATCATTGAAAATTCTCTCAACGTGTTTATGATTGAGAAACACATTTTGTTAACACGTTGAGAGTTTTGCCATTTTCAAATGCTCCCCCTTAACATGTGCTCATAGGTTTTGATAGAAATTTTCACATGTCGGGGTGAGTTGCACTTTTTGAATTGATCCACCTTCAGTGAACATGAGCAGGCATTCGAGACATGCTTACATCACTAGTCGGACTAGCTTGATGTTATTACCTGGCCTGATCAAGTTCAAAAAGGTTTCTCGAAATGGTACACTATAATCAGTGATGAGTGCTCAAACACTCATCGTTTTCGATATATTTAAACTGCCAAAACGCACAAAAACAATCAAAAAGATATCAAAATACTTAAATTATCCCAGGGATTGTGTTTTATGTGTTTTAAAAGCAAAATGTGCAAAAACAAAGAAAAAACGTACAAAGTTTGCAGTATTGACAGTTTCAGTCCCCCAAGTTTCAAAACTTGTCAATTTTAGTCCCTATGCATTTATTTTTAAGGAAAAGTCAACCCAAGGTCTTAAAAGTCAAATTAAGTCAAAATAACATATTTGGGTTGCAAGTTTTCATAAATTACATAATTAGTCCCTGAAAATCCAAAGATGGCAAAAGTAGTCCCTGGGATGTTTTGAAATTTTGAAAAATGTGGAAAAATACAAATTTGGTCCTTGGTTATTGATATTTGGCATAAATTGATCATTTGAAGAAGTTTTGGGGAGTTACATTTCACACCCCTCAACTTTGAAAAGTTTGCAAATATGGTCCTTGTGATTAACTTTTCCAAACCGGACCCTTGTTATTTATTAAACTCAAAACCAAACCAATCCAATCCAAAAACCAAATACCCAATCCATCCCCTAGCCCAGCTGATCCCAAGCCCAGTCCACAAGCCCACCTTTGTTTTAAATAAGACCTGGGCGTTGACCCAGGTCAAACTCCCAACCCTGACCATCTTCTTCCCCCCAACACAAACCGCGAAACCAGGGTGACTCATATCCCCCCTCCTCACCTTTTCACCTACTAAACCCCCACCATTAATGCCCCTCACCCACCAACTCCACCACCATTAATGCTTCCCCAAAACCCTCACCAATACCACTAGTTTTGCCCCGTATTCAAATTGGCGCCAAAATGCCAATCAATGGCTAAGATGCATGAAAGATAAAATTGATGGTTGGGATTTGGTCAGAGAGTCAAGGCAAAGCATGTGGGGCTCTTAGTTTTCAAAAAGAAGCTTTGTGGAAGACATGAGGGTTTATTTTAGGTCGTTATATAATGATAAGCTCATAAGAAGCTTGTGTGTGTAATTTTCTTAGTTTAATTGTAATTTTAGTTCATTTTGAATGTAATGTAACCCTTTTTATTAATGCAAGATCATTTTGAAGTTTAATTTCCAATTTCATTTTTCAAAGTCTTATCTTAAATTTCCAAGTTCTTATTAAGTGAAGTAATTTGTGATTAAGGAACTCAGAAGTTCTTACAAGCTCAGAAATAAGGTATTTCAGGTGTTATAAGCTTATGTGAACACCTACAATTCAGTTTTCAATAAAAACTAAAAAAATAAGAAAAATAAAAATAAAAACAAAAAGTGATGATCATTGGTGGTATAAGCATGGAGCACAGTGAATATTGGAAGGCTGTGGGTTAGGAACCTCAGGGGAGGGCATAGGATTGTTTGGTTTGGTTCCTTGGTATCTACTCAATAGCTTGGAAGGCTTTGTAAGCTATCAATTCCTTCATTTTTACTCTCAAGTAGCTTAAGTTGTTTATTTTAGTTTATTGCATCTATAAATTAGCTTAGAGATTAGTGGTGATCATCTGTTTGAGTTTATTACTTGTTTAAATAGAAATCTCTTCATTAACTGTGTTTAAGAGGGTGTTTGGTTTTAGCTTGTTTGGTGTGTTGTAGTTGTTTATCTGAGTATCTATTAGTTTCTATTAGTTATTTGGGAATAATTAAGCTCAGGGGAACAAGAGTCTTGGTACAAAACCTTGCAAAAGTCAAAATCAAAAGTTTATAATCACCACAGTCCACTGTGGTGATTTTTGAAGTCCAAATCCCACAAACCCTTTTCATAAGTTAAAGATTTACCCAAAGTAGTTTTAATATAGCTTATCTTAGCTTATTGGATCATTAAATCAGCTTCCCAAGTTCATAAAAGTCAAAGTTGAGCAAAACTCTTTAAAGTCAAAAACTTGTTCAGTCATTTTGAGCAATATTGGGAGGGGTGTAACTTATTTGATTTTAGTTTTTAGAAGCTGAAACTTGGTGTGCTTATTATCTACCACTTTGTAGATTTTTGTTAATTTTTCCAGATTTTTTTGAATTTGTTTGGTGGGTTCAACAAGGTCCCAAAGTGACCTGTAGGGCAACCTATTTGCCCTGCTCTCAGTTACCTCAGCAATCCACCCAACTTCATTGGTGGTTTGTGACTGACCCAGTGGGTCCCATAGCCTTTACCTTGCACCTTTCAACCCCCCTCCTACCCAGGAATCAGGGTTGACCTTTTGTTTGACCCCAAAATCTGTGGACCCTACCTAGTTTGACCCATAAACCTTGTCCCTCAGCTGCCTCAGTCAACAAATAAGCTAATTGCTTATTTGTTATTTTTGGCTTATTGAGGCCACCTATTAGCTTAATTGTTGCTTATTTGTGTTCCTTAGACTCAGAGAAACCAAGAAATTCATTTGTGGACCCCACATTTCCATTTTGAGCTTATTAACCTTCACAGTCAACAAAAGTCAACTGTGAGGTGAATAAGCACTCCAAGTGCTTATTTCCAGGGGTATTGTAAAAGTGTCTTAATTAAAAGTGCTTATTTTTATCTTATAATTAGTTTAGAAAAAGAAAAAAAACCAAAAAACCAACTTTAAAAATAGTGATAGCTTCTATTTAATAGGATTTATCAATTTAATTTTCTTTTTAATTAATTTCTAAATAATATATCACTTTTATATTTTTAGAAACTACAATTTAGGTTAAAGTAATTTTACAAATTTTTCCAGATTTTTATTTTGTCATTTAGTGGTATTTCTAATTAATTTTAATTTAATTTAGTTTTAATTAATATTAATCAATTAAATAGCATAATTAGTTTTTATATAGTATAACCTGGTTTTTATAATTTTTATAGCTTTTATTTTAGTTAAGATATTTTTATAAATTTTTCTAGAATTTTTACTGTTCATTTAATAGTATTTATAATTTAAATAGTTTAACTAGCTATTAATTAATAAATAGAATAATAATTATTTAATTAACTTAAAAATACTTAGAATTAACTTTTTATAATTTTTTAGGATTCCCATGATGGTTAATTAGATTTATAAAATTTTTCTTAATTTTCTAAGCCTTTTTAGTATTTTTAGTAATTTTAATTAATTAAATTAGTATTAAATAGATAATTAGTAAAATAATTAATATTAAATAATTAAATAGTGTAAAAATACTTTTTATTTTTCTTAAAATTTTCTTTAATTCATAGGATTGTAAAAATATCAAATTTACACTTTTACCCCTTTCAGTTCTTCAGTTGTACTTTTTGAACGGTTCATCAGTATACGTTTTTAATTAAAACGTATAATTTTAGGTTTAAGCTCAAATCCTTGTAATCCAAATCTCAGTAATCCATCACATAGCTTTCCTAAGCTATATTTGTTATTAATTTCCAAATAATTTTCATCATAACTCTTACCTGTGAGTAATTACCCGATCCCTAATACGCTAAAGTCACATTTCACACTTCAACGGGATTTAACGACCCGGTGATACATTATATTACCCGGAGCATTGATATAGACTATTTGACTTAGTTGACCATTCTTTGGTTAATTTAAGTTAGGTGGTTTAGCATCAATCAACTTTTGGCGCCGCTGCCGGGGAAGTGTGCGCGTTTCTTTAGCGTTATTTGAGATTAGTATTATCTCACCTCTTTCACTGTACAAATACCACCACTTGTGTATATTTTCATAATCAAAATACAAAAAAGTCATTAACACTTTTCCTAAAGTGTTAAAACACCAAAAATAATTAAAAACAACAAAACAAATCGTAACGTTTTCTGATTCGGTTTTCTTTTAAGGTGATTCTTAAAGAAAAACGATTTTGGTAAACGAAACGATACCAAAAATATTTTCCAAAAGTTTTTAAACCCATACACAAAACACAAAAACATTCGTCTCTTTCTTGTGAATAATAATTCTACATAAAAATAAACCGTCGAAAACCAAGACAGAACACTTTCCAACTGGAGGTGTGAACAAATAAGTTCCCAAATCAAAAAGATTAAAACTTGCCTTTGTATCCTTGTGGGTGGTGTACCTTTTCTAAAGAAGCCACTTGCTTGCGATTATTGGTTTAAGTTCACTGTTGTTTTGCCTCGATTTTTGTTTTGATTGGTTTTTAGTGCATGCGCACTCGTTCTTTAAGGTCCACGAGCCCATTACGTGAGCTTGTTCGGAAGCCTAGAAGACCTCGACGACGTTCAGCACCAACAGTCGGATCTGAGATCCGTACTGTTGCCACAACCACTGTCACCATGGCGGAAGACCGTCCCATGTGTGAACTTCTCCAAGCACCCATCGAGGGTTACGGAGATGCCATTGTTGTCCCAGCCATTGTGGCTGATAATTTTGAGCTCAAAACCGGGTTACTCAATCTTGTAACCTCAAGCCAATTCTATGGTTTTGAGCGGGACGATCCTCATGCTCATATTCGATGGTTCAACAAAATCACATCAACCATCAAGTACAAAAATGTCCCGTGTGAAGCAATCAAACTCCTTCTCTTCCCATTCTCACTGGAGGGACAAGCCCGGATTTGGCTTGAAAAACAACCTCCACGATCTATTGAGACTTGGGAAGATCCTGTCAAAAAATTTGTGAATGAATTCTTCCCACCTTCCAAGACCACGAGTCTTAAAAACGAAATCACCAAGTTCACTCAAAATTACGATGAATCTTTTGGTGAAGCGTGGGATCGTTTCAAAGAATTACTTCGCAAGTGTCCACATCATGGTTTCTCTGAGTTGATGCAACTCGATACTTTTTACAATGGCGTGAGCCAAGCTGATCAGGATTCTCTCAATGCCTCCGCGGGAGAAATTTTTTTGAGTAGAACCACAAAAGAAGCTTTGCAAATCATAGAAAACAAGTCCAAGGTCCGCTCTACACGAAGCAAACCGATTGTTTCTCAAATCAATGCGGGACCTTCTACTTCATCTTCTGTGGGTCAATCTAGCACGGATGCTAAGCTTGACAAGCTCACTGAAGCGATCCAAGCTTTGGTTCTCGCCCAAACAAAGAAAGTCTCATTTCCACAACATCCTCCCCCTGCTGAGGTTAAAAAAGTGGAAGTCTGTGTGACTTGTGGTGGGCCGCATGCCTACTACAATTGCACAGCTACTGATGGTACTCCATATGAAGCTAATGCTGTTATCGGGTCCCAAAATCAAGGGGGAAATCAATACCGTCCTCCTATTGACCCGAACTATCGTCCTCACCATTATCCTGGACCTCCCGGTTTTAATCAAAACCAAAATTTTCAAAACCGTGGCCAAAACCAAAACAGAGTTAACCAAGGTTATCAAAACCAAAATAATTTCAATCAGGGTCACGGTTTTCAAAATCAAAACCAAACTTTTCAAAATCAAGGTTTTCAACATCAAGGAAACTTTAACCGGAACCAAGGTCAGGGTAATTTCAACCCCGGGAACTTTCATGGAAACATTCACCAGAATCAAGGAAATTTCCACAATCAAAACCAAGGAAATTTCAATCAAGGCCCCAACCCAAACAATCGAGCTCCAAATATTCCTAATCCGAATCAAGCCATTGTTCCAACCGGGCCTTCATCTGATGAGTTGTTGAAGCAATTCATGAAGTCCCAAGAAGAGTTAAACAAGTTGCTGGTCAGCCAGATTTCTGACATTAAGAAGTCTTTAAATGATCGACCCTCGGGCTCAGGTACTACTTTACCGAGCAACACGATCGCTAACCCGAGGGGCGATGCTAAGGCGATCACAACACGAAGTGGTGCTTCATATGATGAGCCCGCGATTCCTACTACCTTTTCTTCCTCTCCTCCTAAGGTAGTGAATCGTGAGCCTAAGGTAACAAAGGACAAGGTGCAAATTCCTAGCCCACGAAGTACATCACATGTCCAACCTCAGGATAATCCTGAAACCAGATGTAAGCCTGGAGTTGTCTTTGAACCACCAGAAACTCCAGTGGACAACCCTAAATCCAAAACTTCTATTCCATATCCTTCACGTCTCAGTGAACAAAAGCTCCGCGAAAAAGCTAATCACCAAATGGATAAATTTTTCCAAATCTTCCAAGATTTGCATTTCGATATCAGCTTCGCGGATGCTATTCTCTTGATGCCCAAGTTTGCATCGACAATCAAAAATCTGTTGAATAATAAAGAAAAATTATTTGAGATGGCAAGAACTCCTCTGAATGAGAACTGCTCTGCGGTTCTTTTGAAAAAGCTTCCTGAAAAGCTTGGGGATCCCGGGAAATTTCTCATTCCTTGTACTTTCCCGGGTATGGTTGATTGCTTCGCCCTGGCCGATCTAGGTGCTAGCATCAACCTGATGCCATATTCTGTGTGGAAGAAACTTTCTCTTCCCGAACTCACTCCCACGTGCATGACTTTAGAGCTTGCCGATCGCTCGATTTCTCGTCCCATTGGCATTGCCGAGGACGTATTTGTTAGAGTGGGAAAGTTCCATTTTCCGGCAGATTTTGTGATTGTTGACTTTGATGCCGATTCTAGGGTCCCTCTCATTCTTGGGCGGGGATTCCTCAGAACAGGGCGCGCTCTTATCGATGTATTTGAGCATGAGATCACACTACGTGTTGGGACGGAAGCCATTACCTTCAACCTAAATCAAACATCGAGGTACTCCTCCAATTATGATTGTGAATCGGTTAACAAAATAGATGTAATCGATGTTGCTGCTGAGGAGTATGCTCAAGAGATTTTAGGTTTCATTGATGATTCTTCGCGTGAAAATCTCACTCAATCTTCTCATCCCATCATAGCCAATTCTTCTCCTTCCCTCACTCCGTTTGAGGGAAGTGACTTCATCTTAGAAGAAATGGAGGCGTTTCTCAAAAGTGACTCGATTCCCGATGGAGTCGATAACCAAGAGATCGACCTCGAGAGGGATATTCTCACGCTTGAAAAATTGTTAAACGAAGATCCCTCACCTCTTCCTGTTCTACCACAACAACTTCATAATGAGGAGGTCAAAAATGTTGAGAAAACTGATGACTTCCCCGAGGTTGAACTTAAGGACTTGCCGCCTCATCTTGAATATGCATTTCTGGAGGGTGATGATAAATTACCTGTCATAATTGCCAAAGACTTAAGTGATGAGGAAAAGGCTGCTCTTATCAAGGTTTTGAAATCTCATAAACAAGCAATTGCTTGGCGTCTCTCAGATATCAAGGGCATTGACCCTGAGTTTTGTACTCATAAGATTTTAATGGAGGACGATTTCAAACCTGCGGTCCAACAACAAAGAAGGGTGAATCCAAAAATTCACGAGGTTATCAAACAAGAGGTTTTAAAACTTCTTGATGCCGGATTGATTTACCCTATTTCGGACAGTCCTTGGGTCAGCCCAATTCATTGTGTTCCAAAAAAGGGTGGCATTACCGTTGTCACAAATGAGGAGAATGAGTTAATTCCAACTCGTTTGGTTACGGGTTGGCGCGTCTGCATTGATTATCGTAAATTGAATGACGCTACCCGTAAGGATCATTTTCCTCTACCTTTTATGGATCAGATGCTCGAGAGATTAGCGGGGAATGAGTACTATTGCTTCCTCGATGGTTTCTCGGGTTACTTTCAGATTCCCATTGACCCGCAAGACCAAGAAAAGACCACTTTTACGTGCCCCTATGGAACCTTCACATATAAACGTATGCCATTTGGCTTATGTAATGCTCCGGGCACGTTTCAAAGATGTATGATGGCCATCTTTTCCGACATGATCGGGAAAAGTATGGAGGTCTTTATGGACGATTTCTCGGTCATTGGGGATTCGTTTAAAACATGTCTCTCCCATTTAGACAGCATGCTAAAACGTTGTGAAGACACAAAGTTATGTCTAAATTGGGAGAAGAGTCACTTTATGGTCAAAGAGGGCATTGTCCTCGGCCATAAAATTTCAAAAAACGGGATTGAGGTTGATCGTGCCAAAGTGGACGTCATTGCAAAATTGCCTCATCCCACAACCGTGAAAGGTGTTAGGAGCTTTTTGGGTCACGCCGGTTTTTATCGTAGGTTTATTCAAGATTTTTCAAAAATTGCCCGGCCCATGACCCATCTCCTCGAGAAGGATGCTCCTTTTATCTTCTCCCCTGAGTGAATCGAAGCCTTTGAAACATTAAAGAAAAGGCTTACCGAGGCACCGATTCTTGTTGCCCCCCGATTGGGACTTGCCCTTCGAGCTCATGTGTGATGCTAGTGATTATGCTATAGGGGCAGTCTTGGGGCAACGCAAAACAAAACATTTTCAGCCTATACACTATGCCAGCAAGACTATGACCGAGGCACAAAGTCATTACACCACCATTGAAAAAGAATTATTAGCTGTGGTGTATGCTTTTGAAAAATTCCGGCCATACTTGATTCTGACTAAAAGCATAGTGTATACGGATCATTCGGCTTTGAAATATCTATTTGCAAAACAGGATGCAAAGCCGAGACTCCTCCGATGGGTTCTCCTCCTTCAGGAATTTGATATCATTATTCGTGATAAAAAAGGAGCTGAGAACCTAGCTGCTGATCATCTCTCCCGCCTTGAAAACCCTCACCAAAATGATTTCGAGAAAAAGGAAATAAATGAAACATTTCCTCTCGAAACCCTCAATGCAGTTTCATTTCGTGGAGATTCTATTACCCCATGGTTTGCCGACTTTGCAAACTATCTTGCGGGTAATTTCATCGTGAAAGGGATGTCGTCCCAACAAAAAAATAAATTTTTCAAAGACGTAAAACATTACTTTTGGGACGACCCCTATTTGTTCAAGATATGCGCGGATCAAGTCATCCGGCGGTGTGTGTATGGTCAGGAAGCCGCTGAAATCTTAAAGGCTTGCCATGCTGGTCCCACGGGGGGCCACCACAATCCCAACTACACCGCCAAAAAGGTGTTTGATTCCGGCTTTTATTGGCCCTCGATCTACAAGGATGCCCAAGAATTGGTCAAGTCCTGTGACGCTTGTCAGCGCCACGGGAATATTTCACAAAAAAATGAAATGCCTCAGAATGCAATTCAAGTTTGTGAAATCTTTGATATCTGGGGCATCGACTTTATGGGGCCATTTCCATCTTCTCACGGCAACAAATACATACTCGTGGCAGTTGACTACTTGTCAAAATGGGTTGAAGCAAAAGCCTTACCCACAAATGATGCCCGAGTGGTGGTGAAATTTTTAAAAGCTCTCTTTGCCCGATTCGGAACTCCACGTGCTATTATTAGTGATCGTGGTACGCACTTCTGTAATGACAAATTTGACAAAGTCATGCAAAAATACGGTGTGACTCACCGTCTTTCCACTGCGTACCACCCTCAAACAAGTGGACAAGTCGAAGTGTCCAATCGGGGCATTAAAAGAATATTGGAGAGAACTGTAGGTGAAAATCGTGCATCGTGGTCGGACAAATTAGATGATGCACTTTGGGCTTTCCGTACGGCTTACAAAACACCCATTGGGTGTACGCCTTATAAACTTGTGTACGGGAAAGCGTGCCATCTTCCGATCGAGCTTGAACACAAAGCCTATTGGGCTCTCAAGCATGCCAATTTCGACCTCAAAACGGCGGGTGATCATAGAAAAGTTCAACTAAATGAATTAAACGAACTGCGTGATCAGGCTTACGAGAACTCTTTGATCTATAAAGAAAAGACAAAGAAGATTCATGACTCAAAAATCAAAAACCGCGTTTTCAACGTTGGTGATCGAGTCCTTCTTTTCAATTCTAGACTCAAGATCTTCTCGGGAAAGCTCAAAACCCGATGGACTGGTCCATTCACTATCGCAAAAGTCTATCCTTATGGCACCGTCGAATTATCTCAAAGTGACGGTCCAAATTTCAAAGTGAATGGACATCGGTTAAAGCACTACTTTGGAGAGGACGTACCATCCATGGTCGTCCCGGATCTCCAAACTTTCCCCAAGGACAATTGAATTCGGGGATAGAGTCAAGCTAACGACTCGATGACCAAAAATTAGCAACAATACGGGTTTTCACCCGTATCTCTGATTCTTTCTATTTTCTACCACTAAGTGTGGGGGAATGGCCAACCCCCCGCTGTTTGAAAAAATGTATATATGTATATAAGTCAAAAAAAAAAAAAAAAAAAAAAAAAAAAAAAAAAAAAAAAAAAAAGTTGTATATATAGAAATAAAGTGAAATTGGTATTTCCGCAGTTAGATTCGAATCTTGGCTTTTTACGTTCCTAGCTTCGGCATAATAGCCGGGACTTTGAATATTGAGGACAATATTCATTTCTAAGTGTGGGGGGGGGGGGGGGGAAATTCTAACGAATTTTAGCAAATATCTTTCAAGTACCCCCCGTTTTGGCCAAAATTTTCAAAATTTTTTTCACTTTATTTCAAAATTTTTAGGGTAATCAGTCCGCCTCGTCTAAGCGACAAAAGGGATTGGCTAATCCAGGAGCAAACGGCTCTTGGTAAAGATAAATCAAATCCGTTGACGGCTGGCAATTTGTCCAAAATTGTGTGGTTCATCAACTCCCCGAAAACAAATGAGTTGGCTAGCCCGCAAGATTATGGCTTGTGGTAAAGGCCGTGGAAAATCCATAATTGGTAATCAGCTCACCAAGATGTCGACTAGGTCCATCAAGATGCTGGCTACTCCAGAAGTGATGGCTTTTGGTAAAGAGTTTAAAATCCATCAAGTTTTCTAAAAAGATTGCTAGGGACTAGCAATAGTTCAGTGTGGGGGATTGATGAGTGCTCAAACACTCATCGTTTTCGATATATTTAAACTGCCAAAACGCACAAAAACAATCAAAAAGATATCAAAATACTTAAATTATCCCAGGGATTGTGTTTTATGTGTTTTAAAAGCAAAATGTGCAAAAACAAAGAAAAAACGTACAAAGTTTGCAGTATTGGCAGTTTCAGTCCCCCAAGTTTCAAAACTTGTCAATTTTAGTCCCTATGCATTTATTTTTAAGGAAAAGTCAACCCAAGGTCTTAAAAGTCAAATTAAGTCAAAATATCATATTTGGGTTGCAAGTTTTCATAAATTACATAATTAGTCCCTGAAAATCCAAAGATGGCAAAAGTAGTCCCTGGGATGTTTTGAAATTTTGAAAAATGTGGAAAAATACAAATTTGGTCCTTGGTTATTGATATTTGGCATAAATTGATCATTTGAAGAAGTTTTGGGGAGTTACATTTCACACCCCTCAACTTTGAAAAGTTTGCAAATATGGTCCTTGTGATTAACTTTTCCAAACCGGACCCTTGTTATTTATTAAACTCAAAACCAAACCAATCCAATCCAAAAACCAAATACCCAATCCATCCCCTAGCCCAGCTGATCCCAAGCCCAGTCCACAAGCCCACCTTTGTTTTAAATAAGACCTGGGTGTTGACCCAGGTCAAACTCCCAACCCTGACCATCTTCTTCCCCCCAACACAAACCGCGAAACCAGGGTGACTCATATCCCCCCTCCTCACCTTTTCACCTACTAAACCCCCCACCATTAATGCCCCTCACCCACCAACTCCACCACCATTAATGCTTCCCCAAAACCCTCACCAATACCACTAGTTTTGCCCCGTATTCAAATTGGCGCCAAAATGCCAATCAATGGCTAAGATGCATGAAAGATAAAATTATTTGAAACTCAAAATTAATTATCATCTTGGTCCGTCTTTGCAGTTTTTTTACCACCTCGCTTTGGGAGTGTTTTGGTCTTGCGCTTACTACCAGTTAATGATAGAGGTTCAACATCATCTTCGTCAACTGGTAGAGGATTTTCAACATGTTCCCCCTCAACTAATCCTAAGTCTTCATCTTCGGCATGACTCTGAATAAACAAATATTCTGAAAATAAGGCTAGTGTCTAAAAAATGTAAAGGTGTTATAATGAAATTAAAAATATAAATACATACCTCTTCTCCTAGATTTTTTTTGTGAGTTCTTTTATAATTGATTCATCCTCAGTTAATTTGTTAACCGTGAAAATGTGATAATTATTATTCAAGTTGTAATTAGAAACTTGTATCATAAACACACATTTTTCCCAACCAGGGTATCCAAATCTTCGGGATATGTTTCCACTAGGAAATCCTACATAAACTTGATAAATGTTATTTGATATTCTCAAAAAATAAATCCAAATACAGCTATACAATGTATAATTATACAACCTTGTCAATTTTTTGCATTAGATATGCTTGTGATTTGCCAATAAGTTTACAAACATCCTGCCCAAACAAAGATAAAGTAGCTGAACCGCTATCATCTTGAACACATATTTGAACCTTGATCCTAAAAAACATGTATCCTCCATTATTGTTAAGCAAGACAATTCAGATAAAAACATATATATCAACCATTCAATACTCCTATCATTGATCAACTCATCCATATTTAAATTATCAGTTAGAAAAAAATCACCATGTAATACAATAAACAAAGATAAGTTGCCAGAGGATAGTTGAGTTACACAATGTTGTTACAAAAAGAATCGAACATTCACTTGAAGTCAGATGTATCAACGCTCCTATTTTCGATCAACTTGTCCATATTTAATTATATTGTTATATACCTTGGATAAAGTTTCGTCTGGACGCCACAAGCTTCACAATAATTTCTTCCATTTTCAGTATTCGAAAATGTCTTGACGATGCGTTTACAAACAGTACACGTCATGTAATACCATCCTTTATCAGATACAACTTTCAAAATTGTTCCTATAACAACACACCCGCTCGGCTGGAATCAAAACAAAAGTAACAAAACAAATAAAAAAATATTAATAAATAATATTACTACATGGATAAGTTAGTAAAAAAAATATTTAATAGACAATTAAACACAAAATAAAATCACCTCTTCAATGTCATAGACATCCTCGATACTTTTGAATGGAAACTGCAAATAAAACTGTATTGGTTGTCTTACAACCGACTCTGTAGATAGGGCTACCTTTGTATCTCTACTATTAGCAACATCGGAACTTAGCAATCTATTCAAGTAATAAAAAACCCCCAACACAATTGTTTTATCAAACTTATAAAACCATACGAATTACCACGTTAATGCACAAACTTACTTTTTTTTTGAATTCTTTGATATGTGGGTTTGATTCATCATTTATCAACACTTTCGTGCCGGCAAAACAATTTGGGACTTACGCCGTAGCTGCATGTGATCAAAAATTATAATATCCTTTCTTAAATCTCGCATAACAAAATTGAAAATCAAAATACCTACCACCCCACATGCTTTTCTTTGCCATAACTATAAGTATTATTATAGGATCTTTTGATGTTGCATGTGCTTTGATATACTCATGAAGCATAACAGCCAGTTCATTCCAAAGTGTGCATGGAACTCTCTCACCACTGGAGAAAAAGATATAACATTATTAACAAAACCTTGGTCATTCTAAAGTATTTATTTTATGACATTATAAATAAATTGAAAAACGACAAACACTATAAATCACCTAAGATCTTGTAGCTTGAACTCTAAAAATTGTTTAGGTTTGTCTTCTGGATCAATAATAGTGATGTTGTTGTTCTCGACCAATTGTCCAATAACATCTAAAAACAATAAATCATAACATATACTCAATGAGAAACACAAACAGTTATTCAATTGCTTTATAAGAAACACATGATTCTGCTGCAGAATCCAAAAATAATCAAAACTATATAAGAAACATATATGATATTATATAAGAAACACGTGTATAACTATATAAGAAATATATATAACGGTAAAGCGTAACACAAAAAATAATTAAAAATAAAAAAACTTACCAAAAGAAGATTTAGGGTCATTCCTGTGCCCTAAAAAACTTTCAAATGGAAGTAGATTCAAAGTCTCTTGTATATCAGCAAAATCATAACATTGTTTTACATGTATTTTTTTAATAAAGTGGATTTTGCATGGATTAGAAGTCAGATTAAGCATGTCTGTATTACTTTTGACAATAAAGTTTGATATAAAATGACAATCATCCTGGCGAATGAGAAATTAGAAATCAGAAACCACTAAATTACCAGTGGTCGCATGGATCTTCGTACCCTGTCTCACAAATCATATAATCAACAATAAATATTTACACCATGCATATAGATCTGAAAAAGAAATATTTGGTTATAAACAAATTATTATACCTCTTCATCTATCAAAATCATATCAATACCAGCAACTTTGGACTGATTAGTGACACCGTAGTACTGATTCCATATAGAAACTACTTTTACCTTAATATTAATCTTACCATTCGTGCCGTCAATATCCGAAAGGGAGGTGATCAACATAATTTTGCCTGCGCTAAGAAAACGAAAGCAAAAGAATTAGAAAACCAATGAATAATGAGCACCTACATTGGGCGAGTATATATAGGCTCAGGATTAGGGTTTCACAACCATGATCCAGAAGATAACGCATAATTCAAATATAAAAAAGATATCGGAGAGGGTAACAATCGATTTTAAAACAGTCTAGAAGGTGCCTCTCGTACTGCCAAAGACCCCGGGACACCAAAGTTTCAGAAAATACACCAGGTTCCAAAAGGTTTTTTTATTCGCGTTTTTGACATGTCTATGTTTGGGGAAGCCGCTCAAAAAACAATTTTGGCGCTCCGAAATTCTCTCGATTGCAAAACCAATTAACCAATGAGAAGCCTCGATTTCAAAATGGAGCCCTCCCATTGGTTAATCGAATCTCCCGATTTTGGCCAAAAGTGAGTTCTCATATTATATAAAAGATATTAGGGTAAAACCCTAATAGCTAATTGGGCCGGCCTCCTATTAGTTATATGGATATCCACAAAATAATGATTCATAACAACAAACACTATTTTTTAATGCCCCAAATGGGACCGACAATAGTATTTTCATTTATTACTTAACTTAGAATATGAAAATAGCTTTTGTGTATTGGTTTTGAAATTTCAAATTATATTGGGTGAATTTCAGATATCCCCTTAAAAACACAACTAATTTCATATATACCCAAAAACACATTTCAAATTTCCTATTTCCCCAATTTAACTTATTTTATAAAATCAATTTTTTATTAAGATGTTTTTCACCAAATGAATCATCTCTTCAACTCAGTAACGTAGTTTTTTTATCATCAAACTATATACGATATAAAGTAACAATCTTTACAACACAATTTTAGCCAAAATAAAAAATAAAATAAAATGAACATGTGAGAATAAACAATCAAAAAACCTACAGGTGTCACAAACAAGTAAATAACTCAATATTTGGAGCAACTTCGCATATTTAAGTATTTGACCAATCGAAAATTAAAAAATCAAAGAACATTTATAACTACTGTATCATCCATCTCTTAATATATTGAGTTTGATTCTACATTTGACCAAAAAGAAAACTGTAGGATACTCATAATGATATAAACGTATGGTTATGTGTTTAAATGGATTGAATGTGAAGAAAACTAGTGAGAAGTAAGAGAGAGAAAGAGTAGAGAGTTGGGAGCCTTTTCTAGAGAGAGAAACAAGTTGAATAATAGATTGAATGAAAGGTCCCACCCTCTCCCTTGGTGGGAGAGGGTATTTATATTTACATACTAACACCCTATAAAACGGGCTGTGGAGCGGGCTGACAGTGGGTAAAGACCCGACCCGACTCCACGATGTTACGTAAACTAAACTATAACTAAAACTAAATGATTACGATTATGAGCTAACTAATGCTAAATGATACTCGGGGTGACCGAGTCTTTCAGATGAATATTTATATTCCTAACAATCTCCCCCTAAGGGAGGTCACCCCGGAAAATGCAGATAGAATTCTAGCATTCTATTCTTCAAGTTGAATCTACGTAGCTCGTAGTCCTTGATTCTTCAAAGTCTTTGATCTTTGTGCTTTAGGCAGTGGGCTTTAGATGACTCGTTGTATATTTAGGATGATCTTTGATATTTCATTGAGATAATCATCCAATTTTCATCTTCACGTCATCTTTAGCATCATCGTCTTCATGTGAAGTTGTGATTGTAGAATTGGCATGCTCACACTTTCCTTAAATCATGTTTTCAGAATCAGAGTAGCAGAAGCTTTAGATGAAGGCCTTTGAGTTCACATGATATCTTTAACATGGATGACGTAGTGTGAGCATGTGGTGATAGATCGGCATCTTTTCAGCAATCATCAGATATTCCTGTAAGCAAACAGTTAGCAATAAATCGACCGATACTTACAGGTTTGGAATTAGAGATCGTCAACAGCATAGTGTGAAGACTCCTTCTAACCCTTACTAAGACCGTTCCCAATCGGCAACCCCCGAAAGGAGTTACACGATCCACCTAAGTAGATCTACGATTGGGTGAGTCGCTGGAGATCACTCCACGACTGTTGAACGTTTGTAACCACCGCGATCACTAAGCGTAATCCACATGGAATTACCTAAGTAACCTGCTTTCAGGGCTGCTTGATGTTGACCCTGGCAGGAATTTCCATTCAATCACTGGGAGTTACATTAGCAACTTCCCTCATAAATATTCTGGCAAATTGCAAAGATCTGCGTAGGACTCATAAGTTTACCACTGGTGTCCTTAATGTTGAACAACCAGGGTAGAAGTAGCACGTGTTCCTATGAAATCTTTGTATGCATCTCGAGGCCCTAGACTCAAAGTGCATTTGGTTTTCCTATGCAGAGATTAGGGAGAGGTCTCCTACTTCATTATCAACCATCTCTAAGAGATAAGTTGATAGACTACACCGGTTCCCCGTGAGAATAAAACAAGTTCTTTAAGAGAACTTGAGTGGCTAGCAGGTTTAGTGCAGTGCATCACTGGGTCCATGACGTCTTGTCTTCAATACCGATGTCGACTTAGCAACCATCAGTAGCTTATGAATTGAACCCGGTTTCTGCCCTAAGGTTGAATAATTGGAGGGCTATTTCTTTTCACCCTTTCTCATTACATTTCTTTTTAATTCTTCAACCCCTTCTTTCTCCATTCTCACATTTCTTATTTTTTTCATAATCATACCTACGGACTTTCTAATACTATCTATTTTGGTATTGTCCATGGGTAGATCCCTCCGGCTCTGGCGGATCATAGGAAGGTTTTCCTAACCTTAGCCACCTTATAACTTCATGACTATCCTATGTTGCCATTTACCAAATCATTGAAAATTCTCTCAACGTGTTTATGATTGAGAAACACATTTTGTTAACACGTTGAGAGTTTTGCCATTTTCAAATGCTCCCCCTTAACATGTGCTCATAGGTTTTGATAGAAATTTTCACATGTCGGGGTGAGTTGCACTTTTTGAATTGATCCACCTTCAGTGAACATGAGCAGGCATTCGAGACATGCTTACATCACTAGTCGGACTAGCTTGATGTTATTACCTGGCCTGATCAAGTTCAAAAAGGTTTCTCGAAATGGTACACTATAATCAGTGATGAGTGCTCAAACACTCATCGTTTTCGATATATTTAAACTGCCAAAACGCACAAAAACAATCAAAAAGATATCAAAATACTTAAATTATCCCAGGGATTGTGTTTTATGTGTTTTAAAAGCAAAATGTGCAAAAACAAAGAAAAAACGTACAAAGTTTGCAGTATTGGCAGTTTCAGTCCCCCAAGTTTCAAAACTTGTCAATTTTAGTCCCTATGCATTTATTTTTAAGGAAAAGTCAACCCAAGGTCTTAAAAGTCAAATTAAGTCAAAATATCATATTTGGGTTGCAAGTTTTCATAAATTACATAATTAGTCCCTGAAAATCCAAAGATGGCAAAAGTAGTCCCTGGGATGTTTTGAAATTTTGAAAAATGTGGAAAAATACAAATTTGGTCCTTGGTTATTGATATTTGGCATAAATTGATCATTTGAAGAAGTTTTGGGGAGTTACATTTCACACCCCTCAACTTTGAAAAGTTTGCAAATATGGTCCTTGTGATTAACTTTTCCAAACCGGACCCTTGTTATTTATTAAACTCAAAACCAAACCAATCCAATCCAAAAACCAAATACCCAATCCATCCCCTAGCCCAGCTGATCCCAAGCCCAGTCCACAAGCCCACCTTTGTTTTAAATAAGACCTGGGCGTTGACCCAGGTCAAACTCCCAACCCTGACCATCTTCTTCCCCCCAACACAAACCGCGAAACCAGGGTGACTCATATCCCCCCTCCTCACCTTTTCACCTACTAAACCCCCCACCATTAATGCCCCTCACCCACCAACTCCACCACCATTAATGCTTCCCCAAAACCCTCACCAATACCACTAGTTTTGCCCCGTATTCAAATTGGCGCCAAAATGCCAATCAATGGCTAAGATGCATGAAAGATAAAATTGATGGTTGGGATTTGGTCAGAGAGTCAAGGCAAAGCATGTGGGGCTCTTAGTTTTCAAAAAGAAGCTTTGTGGAAGACATGAGGGTTTATTTTAGGTCGTTATATAATGATAAGCTCATAAGAAGCTTATGTGTGTAATTTTCTTAGTTTAATTGTAATTTCAGTTCATTTTGAATGTAATGTAACCCTTTTTATTAATGCAAGATCATTTTGAAGTTTAATTTCCAATTTCATTTTTCAAAGTCTTATCTTAAATTTCCAAGTTCTTATTAAGTGAAGTAATTTGTGATTAAGGAACTCAGAAGTTCTTACAAGCTCAGAAATAAGGTATTTCAGGTGTTATAAGCTTATGTGAACACCTACAATTCAGTTTTCAATAAAAACTAAAAAAATAAGAAAAATAAAAATAAAAACAAAAAGTGATGATCATTGGTGGTATAAGCATGGAGCACAGTGAATATTGGAAGGCTGTGGGTTAGGAACCTCAGGGGAGGGCATAGGATTGTTCGGTTTGGTTCCTTGGTATCTACTCAATAGCTTGGAAGGCTTTGTAAGCTATCAATTCCTTCATTTTTACTCTCAAGTAGCTTAAGTTGTTTATTTTAGTTTATTGCATCTATAAATTAGCTTAGAGATTAGTGGTGATCATCTGTTTGAGTTTATTACTTGTTTAAATAGAAATCTCTTCATTAACTGTGTTTAAGAGGGTGTTTGGTTTTAGCTTGTTTGGTGTGTTGTAGTTGTTTATCTGAGTATCTATTAGTTTCTATTAGTTATTTGGGAATAATTAAGCTCAGGGGAACAAGAGTCTTGGTACAAAACCTTGCAAAAGTCAAAATCAAAAGTTTATAATCACCACAGTCCACTATGGTGATTTTTGAAGTCCAAATCCCATAAACCCTTTTCATAAGTTAAAGATTTACCCAAAGTAGTTTTAATATAGCTTATCTTAGCTTATTGGATCATTAAATCAGCTTCCCAAGTTCATAAAAGTCAAAGTTGAGCAAAACTCTTTAAAGTCAAAAACTTGTTCAGTCATTTTGAGCAATATTGGGAGGGGTGTAACTTATTTGATTTTAGTTTTTAGAAGCTGAAACTTGGTGTGCTTATTATCTACCACTTTGTAGATTTTTGTTAATTTTTCCAGATTTTTTTGAATTTGTTTGGTGGGTTCAACAAGGTCCCAAAGTGACCTGCAGGGCAACCTATTTGCCCTGCTCTCAGTTACCTCAGCAATCCACCCAACTTCATTGGTGGTTTGTGACTGACCCAGTGGGTCCCATAGCCTTTACCTTGCACCTTTCAACCCCCCTCCTACCCAGGAATCAGGGTTGACCTTTTGTTTGACCCCAAAATCTGTGGACCCTACCTAGTTTGACCCATAAACCTTGTCCCTCAGCTGCCTCAGTCAACAAATAAGCTAATTGCTTATTTGTTATTTTTGGCTTATTGAGGCCACCTATTAGCTTAATTGTTGCTTATTTGTGTTCCTTAGACTCAGAGAAACCAAGAAATTCATTTGTGGACCCCACATTTCCATTTTGAGCTTATTAACCTTCACAGTCAACAAAAGTCAACTGTGAGGTGAATAAGCACTCCAAGTGCTTATTTCCAGGGGTATTGTAAAAGTGTCTTAATTAAAAGTGCTTATTTTTATCTTATAATTAGTTTAGAAAAAGAGAAAAAACCAAAAAACCAACTTTAAAAATAGTGATAGCTTCTATTTAATAGGATTTATCAATTTAATTTTCTTTTTAATTAATTTCTAAATAATATATCACTTTTATATTTTTAGAAACTACAATTTAGGTTAAAGTAATTTTACAAATTTTTCCAGATTTTTATTTTGTCATTTAGTGGTATTTCTAATTAATTTTAATTTAATTTAGTTTTAATTAATATTAATCAATTAAATAGCATAATTAGTTTTTATATAGTATAACCTAGTTTTTATAATTTTTATAGCTTTTATTTTAGTTAAGATATTTTTATAAATTTTTCTAGAATTTTTACTGTTCATTTAATAGTATTTATAATTTAAATAGTTTAACTAGCTATTAATTAATAAATAGAATAATAATTATTTAATTAACTTAAAAATACTTAGAATTAACTTTTTATAATTTTTTAGGATTCCCATGATGGTTAATTAGATTTATAAAAAATTTCTTAATTTTCTAAGCCTTTTTAGTATTTTTAGTAATTTTAATTAATTAAATTAGTATTAAATAGATAATTAGTAAAATAATTAATATTAAATAATTAAATAGTGTAAAAATACTTTTTATTTTTCTTAAAATTTTCTTTAATTCATAGGATTGTAAAAATATCAAATTTACACTTTTACCCCTTTCAGTTCTTCAGTTGTACTTTTTGAACGGTTCATCAGTATACGTTTTTAATTAAAACGTATAATTTTAGGTTTAAGCTCAAATCCTTGTAATCCAAATCTCAGTAATCCATCACATAGCTTTCCTAAGCTATATTTGTTATTAATTTCCAAATAATTTTCATCATAACTCTTACCTGTGAGTAATTACCCGATCCCTAATACGCTAAAGTCACATTTCACACTTCAACGGGATTTAACGACCCGGTGATACATTATATTACCCGGAGCATTGATATAGACTATTTGACTTAGTTGACCATTCTTTGGTTAATTTAAGTTAGGTGGTTTAGCATCAATCAATCAGACATGTCCTTTTCGAGACACGCTTACATCACTGGTTAGCCCAGCTTGAAGTTATTACCCGTCCAGGACTAGTCCTTTCGATTGATGACAATACTTGTTTCGTCAATTCATTGGTGAGAGTCTGAGTCTCGCACATGTGAGATGCTATGATCCTTTTTCACCACAAATCATTTGCTCCCCCTCAATATGTGCATTGATATACAAAAGAGTTTAGCACATATGGGAGAGCTTACAATTAAGCCCAATTAAGTCCAAAACATCACATTTTTAATCAGATTTCATATTTAAATCACATTTTCTCCCCCGATCAAACATTTCAAACCATTTGAGATTTGTGATCCCAAGTGATTTAAACAGGTTCAAAGATTTTGGGAGAAAAATGTGGTCATATTTAAGAATGACTGATTATGAGACGTTACATTAGCCCCCCTCAATCTTTGAGGGAGCATGTTATGTGTTAGAAATGATGAGTTTATAAATGATTTAGAGTTTAACGAGAAACTCATGAAAAATTCATATACTAACATATAACAATGACACTTAATTCACTGTTTATATGCACAAAGATCTTGTTTTGATGATATATAATTTTTGAAATCATTCTCCCCCTCAATCGAAGACGCATTTTCAATTTATCATTTTACGCAAAAGATTAATCATTAGCCTCGATTGAGTGGCAAATTTTAAACAAAATTTCAAGTTTGTTTGATCTTCAAAAATCATGGTACCACCAAGTTAGGAAGAAATACTTTCTTGAAGAATCATTGAAGGAAAAGTATTCGTGATGTAAAGAAGACTTCTCTTCTTTTACAAGAAATGATGCACTAAAACGTACATCATTTCGAAGAAACATGGATATAAAGTGATCCATGCCCGGGTGAACATCACCTAGTAAGAGGAACAACCATCTTTTTGGTGACGTATTTTCCCATCTAGAGGAGCGGGTTGCTATCCGAAGTAATAGCAAGCCATAAGATTAAATCCGGGTTACAGTCTGAAATAACTACAAGCCATTTTGAAAGAATATTTTCAGAAGCGACATGTTTTAGAAAAAGCATTATTTAAAAGAAAAAATGAAAACTCTTGCTCAAGCATATGTATGTTTCCGTGTCATTATTGAATGACATTTCTAGAAACGTACATAATATTGATTACACAAGAGACATGTCATGAGAAGACTATTTTTGGATTTTATGATTTTTCAGATTTTTTATGGTTTTTGAAGTTTTTATGTTTTTCTATTTTCCTTTTGGTATAAGATATATACAAGGATACGTGAAGCAAATCCATTACTACTCATTCTCTTCCTGAAGACTTTAGAGTGATACTGGCGTAAGACTCTTCATTCCAAATCGCGGGAGAATAACTTGAAACCATTCTCTCAAAAGTGCTTAAGTGAAGAAAACTGCTAGGTGATACTCAATCCTCAAGAAGAATAGTTCCACTACCCCTTTCTCAACTTGTTCCACTACACCTTTGGAAAATCCATTAGCCAGGAGAAACTTTGACAGTGTATCGTACCATGCCATAGGCGCCTGCTTTAGACCAAAGAGAGCCATTTTCAGACAATAGACATGGGTAGGACATCAATATCCACAAATCCTTCAGATTGACTGACATAAACAACTTTATTCAGCTCGCCATTTAGAAATGAAATTTTTACATCCATTTGATAAACCGTCATGTTCTGACTTGCAGCATTGGCGAGAAATATTCTGATAGCTTCAATACGAACAACCGGAGTGAAAGATTCCTCAAAAACAATGCCTTCCTTCAGACGATATTCCTTAGCAACAAGCCTTGCCTTGTTTTCAGAACGACATTATACTCATCATGTTTCATTTTGAAGATCCACTTATGAGCAATAATCATTGCCTAGTTTGGAGGTAGTACCAATTCCCATACTTCAAGTCGATCGAACTCGTGACTTTCTTCTTGCATCGCATTAAACCAACAGTCTTTAGAGATAGCAGTCTTGAAACCTTTTGGGTTTGACTTTGGTTAGTACGGAATCCTAAAAGCACCACAAGGCATAGGTGGCAAGTTGCCTTTGGGTGACCACCGGTCGAGAAGAATTCCCAAAAATGTTGTCAATGGGATGATCATATATCCGTTTTCTGAGATGTTCATGTGGATGGGGGTAGGAAACTGAAAAAGCTGTGTTTATATCCCTTGACAAAGATGTCTCAAAAGAAGATTCAGGAGCAAACAAGTTTTTGAATGGAGCATCTTCAAGAGGAGCAAATGAATAATTCACTTCAAAAGAATTGTCGACTGCAGTGCGTTGATGTACAAAAGGAGATTGAAGATTTGACGATGATGGTGAATAATTTGCAAATGTTGCATCTTTGATTAATTAAGACAGAGATAGATGGACCATTTGAATTGTTCAGAACAGAAGCTACAGCAACTGGTGGTACAATAGTGTAAACAGTTGGTGGCTCGAAGTATTCATCATGAATCGGATTAAACTGAGCTCTTCAAATCCTTACTTCAAGGAAGTACATAAAGTACTGCAGGCGTGGAATACTGTACAAGACTTGAACTGATAGGTTCAGGAGACAAAAGTTAAGACGCTGGTCCTGCACTGATGTGTACCAAAGCTATATGCTCAGTCAGCTCAACGAATGTGACGTGAATGGTTTCCGGGATTTATCGAGTTCGTTTGTTGTAGATTTGGTATCCCTTACTATCTGGAGCATAACCAACGAAGAATCTAATACCAGCTTTAGCTTTTAACTTTTCCAGATCTTGACTGTCATTTTCTAGGGTAGCATAAAGCACCAAACACAAATAGAAAGGAGAGATCCTGTTTCTTGCCATGTGTCAGCTCGTATGGAGTTTTGTTGTGAAGATTATGTATCAAGTATCGGTTTTGGGTGTAACAAGTTGTAGCAATTGCTTCCGGCCATAGGAACATCGGTGCCTTGGAGAATATTAGCATGGTTCATACAGCTTCTACAAGAGAACAGTTTCATCTTTCAACAACTCCATTATACTGTGGAGTGCATGGAACACTTTTCTGGTGGGTGAAGCCAGTACATTCATAAAATTGAACGAGTTGTTTGTTGATAAACTTCGTTCCATTGTTTGTCCGGATGATTCTGACGGTTTTGTTGAGTCTTACTAGTAGTTGTTTGATGAGTTTTATGATAACTTCTGGAGTCTCGTCCTTGGTTCTCAAAAACTTTACCCATGTAAACCGAGAGTATTCGTCGACAACATCGAGTACATATTACTTCCCATTTATACTCTATACACTCATTGGTCTGCCTAGGTCCATGTGAAGGGTGTAAAGAACTTCCATGTTGGTGTTGACAATTTTGGGTTTGTGAGTATGCTTCTTTCGTTTACCCAGTTGACAAGCTGAATAAAATATGTTCTTTATCGAATTTTAATCTGGGTAGACCTCATACAAGATTATTGCGAGCAAGATCATTGATGGTACCAAAGTTCAAGTGATTAAAACTTTGTTGCCATAGCCACGATTTGTTCTTTGAGGCCTTTGAGAGAAGGCAAATAGGAGAGGACCGCATCATGTCTTCGATAGAAAAGGTGTATAGATTTGCGCCATGACTGTCTTACAGAAGATCAATACCATCTGATGTGCGTTTTGTTAGTGCAAGTTTTCAATTTATAAGGGTGAATTACTAAATCTAGAAACAACACATACGAGCAAGTGTACTCGTCCATTATAGCAAGATATGATGGTAAGTCGGGATCGTTTGCAGGGATTTGTGAGTGAATCAAAATATAAGTCTAAAAGTAAATCTCTAATGTACGCAAATAAGATAATAAGCAAATTCAATAATTTAAAAACCACACTTGTTTAGACTAGTTTTCTACTTAATGACACACATGATTGTGATAACTTTTGATAACATGTTGGTTGTGATAATTAGATGGTGGTCTAATCTATTGTTTCTACAAGTTAAACCTCGTCAAGATTTTAGTTCATAAAAACAGGCTTTAGGTGTAAACCAATCAATTCAAGATCCATCCAAGGTTCATAAGGTATGGTGAATATCTTAAACATAAGAACAAACTCTTATTACAAATCAAATATGTTGGGAATTATACTAACAGTTACCACGGCTAAAAGAAGATGTTACAACTGCAGAAGATTGTATTTGCAGTGGAAACTCATTACCACTGCAAGAACATATATTACCACTGCTTATTAGATAACTGTTAGAAAACGTGTTTAGATAAATATAGAATAGGTCTTGTGTATATCTTATTCTATTAGCTTTATACTTATCTTGTAGAAGAGGACTCCTTGTGCTATAAAGGGAGATCCTAGGTTAAAGGTTTGATATACGTTTTTCTAGAGCTTCAAGGTGTAACCCTAGTGATATCAAGATCACTCGTATTATTATCATTAATAATATTGGAGCTAATAGTTTGTTTACATACATTGTTCTTATTCATATACAACTGTCTTACTCACAATCAAACTTCTAAGTGTTACTAAGTAAATTTCGCATACTTAGTGATATAACTCAAAGTATCAATCTAACACAAGTTCAAGGTGTTAAGATCCATCAAGTGGTATCAGAGCACAGGCTTTGATACTTTGATTTAGAAGACTCTAGTTCACTCAGAAGAAACAATGTAGACAGAAACCAGTAACTCAAACATTGCTGCTAAGATTCCAAAGCTTAAGTTGAATGACTTTGAGATGTAGAGGCTAATGATCGAACAATTCTTTATGGTCCAAGACTACACACTTTGGGAGATCATTATGGTTGGAAATTCTTTCAAACCAAGTTCTACTTCAGAGATGGTTGGTGGCAAGGAAGTAATTAAGGTCAACACTGGACCTGTTACTAATTATGAAAGACTTCAACTGAAGAATGATCTGAAGGCCAGAGGTTTGTTGATGATGACACTTCCCAGAGACCAAGTTCTAGCATTCAGCAAGTTCAAGACTGCAAAGACTCTTTTTGATGAGATCTGTGAAGTTTTTGGTAGTAATGATTCCACCAAGAAGACTCAAAAGACCTTGCTAAAGCAGACTTATGAAAACTTTGGTTCAACAAGTAATGAATCTCTTGATAGCGTCTTCACAAGGCTACAAAAGATTGTTACTCAACTCACTGTTTTTGGAATAGAGGTGGAAAGGGAAGACCTTAATTTAAAGTTCTTAAGAAGCTTACCCTCTGAGTTTAGAACCAATGTTGCTGTGTGGGAAGATAAGCTAGAATTGGAGACCATGAAACTTAATGATTTGTACAATAACTTCAAAGTTATTGAACAAAGATTGAAGAAAGCTGGAAAAATAAGCTCAAGTTCAGGAAGTGTAGCACTCATATCATCATCTATTGATGATAGTTCAGATGAAGAAAGTGATAGTGATGATGACAGTGCTAACATTATTGTTTCCACTGGTAGTGGAAGTGTTTCCACTGGTAGCTCAAAGAGACAGATTGCAGGACTTAGTGACACTACTTTTTATGCCTTTATATCAAGTCAAGTGGGAGGTTCAATTCTCAATCATGAGGATTTGGATCAAATTGATGAGGATGATATGGAGGAGATGGACATCAAATGGCAAGTGGCATTACTAAGCCTAAGGACAAAGAAGTTTTGGAAGAAGACTGGAAGAAAGATCAACATTAGTGGCAATGAAACAGTAGGTTTTGACAAAAAGAAGGTGGAATGCTATAATTGTCACAAGAAGGGGCATTTTGCCAGGGAGTGCAGAAATCCAAGGAAGTCTGACAACAGGTCAACTTGGTATAAGCAGGACAAGAAGAAGGAACCTACCACTGATGAGCCAAAGGGGCTATTGGCTATTGATGGAGTGAGCTTTGATTGGAGCTTTATGAATAAGGAAGAGGAAGATGATTCAGAGTCTGCAATGGTTGCTACAGAGCTTGCACTAATGGCTTTTTCTGACTCTGAGGTACAAATTGATAATGCTTGTTCTAAATCTTGTAAGGCCTTAAAAGAGTATGAGAAAATTAAAGCACAATATGATGAACAATTGCTAGAGTTAACTCATACTAATTATAACTTAGCAAATCATAAAAGAGGCCTAGGTGTTTTAGAAACTCAATTAGAGCATTATAGGGCAAATGAATCTAAGTTCAATGATGATATTGCAGTATTAAGAAGAGACTTAGATTATCAGGTTGCTGTTAATAAGGTTCTTAGAGAAGAACTAGAAAAGGTTAAGATGGCTAGTGAGAATATAATGATAACTAAGCAAACACTGGATCATCAATCCAAGTGTATTGACAAAATTTGGGAAGCCCAAGTTGTGAGCAAAGCCAAATCAGGAGTTGGATACAAAACAGTTCCACCACCTCTAAGAGGTGTTCCATCACCTCCTGGCATTGACTTAGCTCACACAGGATTAGAGGAATTCCAGGAACCACCTATGACCTATGGACCAAAGTTTGTTAAACCAGTTGAAATTGAAAAGGTTCAGGTTGAGGTTGATATATTTGATAGTGCTAGTGACTCATCTCTTAAAGATGAAAATTTAAATGTTGAGTTTAAACCTAGTGTTCCTGAGAATGTTAAAGTGGAGGTTAAAAGAAGTATTCCTGATGTAGTCAAAGAGAAGCCTAGGTCACAACCTGATTTCACTAGGCCCACTACTAGATATGCAGAGATGTACAAAAGTAGGTCACCAACTCCTAGGGGTAATATGAGGAGTTGGAATCATGTTAAATCTAGGCAATTTGGTAGTGACTTTGTTTTTAATAACAAACACTGTCATATATGTGGTAGCTTTGACCATTTGTCTTATAGCTGTACCTACCACTTGGGAAGAAGGGAAGTGTTTGGGAATACTAGGGTGAATGGACAAAATACTAATAACTTAACTCACCCAAATCCACTTAGCAAGATGATTCCCAGGTCTGTTTTGCTTCATTCTGGCATTAAACCAATTTCCACTGCTAGACCAGCAGTTTCCACTGCTAGACCAGCAGTTGCCACTACTAGAAATAAAAACAGAGTTTACCCTAAGCCCCCTGTTACTACTTTTGTCAAATCTACTCAAACAGGGAAAAAGACCAATTTTGAAAAGAAAGTTAACAATAATCAAAAGTGGGTACCCAAAGTTTCAAAACAAGCAGTTTCCACTGCTAAGCCAGCAGTTACCACTGCAAGGCCAAAGGTTACCACTGGTGGGTCTGTTAACAAGAAAAGGGTAAATATGGGAAATGTTGTTAAGGCCTCAGCACGTTGGGAATGGAAACCAAAAGGAACCATCACCTCAGACAATCCCAATGGTGTATCAATGACCTTTGATAGATACAATTATATTGATACACGAGGCAGATCCAAGTCATTTGTGGCTTGGGTCCCCAAAGGGAACTAATTCCTTTATTTTGTATCCAGGGACATTCAAAGACTACAAATGATCAAGGATACTCAGACAGTGGATGTTCCAGGCACATGACTGGCAATAAGTCCTATCTTTCAGACTTTCAACCTTATGATGGACAATTTGTCAGCTTTGGAGGAGGAATTGGTGGCAAAGTTTCTGGCAAAGGAACAATCAAGGCTGGAAACATTGATTTTGAAGATGTGCAGTATGTGAAAGGACTCAAGTACAATCACTTTAGTGTGTCACAGATGTGTGACAAGAAGCATAGAGTTCTATTCACAGAAGATGAATGCTATATCTTATCTAAGGATTATAAGCTTCTAGATGAAAGTGATATTTTGCTTAAAATCCCTAGAAAAGGAAATCTATATAGCATTGACATGAAGAACATAGTGGCTAATAATGATGTTACTTGCTAGCTTGCTAAAGCCACGTTGGATGAATCAATGCTTTGGTATAGAAGATTGGGTCATGTTAACTTCAAGACCATCAACAAGATTGTGAAAGATGGACTTGTCAGAGGTCTACCAGAGAAAAGATTTGAAAATGACCAAACTTGTGTTGCCTATCTCAAAGGAAAGCAACACAGAGCTTCATGCAAGACCAAAGCATTCAATTCTATTAATCATCCACTCTTTATGCTGCATATGGACTTGTTTGGTCCTACTTCTGTAAGCAGCATAAATTTGAAGAAGTATTGTCTTGTTGTGACTGATGATTTTAGTAGATTCACATGGGTTTTCTTTTTAAGAACCAAGGATGAAACCACTGGCATCCTTAAGACATTCATCACTGAAGTTGAAAATCAATATGAAAAGAAGATCAAGATCATCAGGTGTGACAATGGGACAGAGTTCAAGAATAAAGTTATGGATGATTTCTGCAGAGACAAAGGTATTAAAAGAGAATTTAGTGTTGCAAGAACTCCTCAACAAAATGGAGTTGCAGAAAGAAGAAACAGAACACTAATTGAGGCTGCTAGAACCATGTTAGCTGATTCCAAGCTTCCAGTAACTTTTTGGGCTGAAGCAGTTAACACTGCTTGTTACATACAGAATAGGGTTTTAGTAGTCAAAACAAAGAACAAGACACCTTATGAGTTATTCAGAGGAAGACCTCCTACTTTGGAGTTTATGAGGCCATTTGGGTGTCATGTTACTATTCTCAATACCATTGATCATCTAGGTAAATTTGAAGAAAAGTCAGATGAAGGCTTCTTTGTTGGGTACTCTATGGTTAGCAAGGCTTTTAGAGAATATAACTTAAGAACAAAGAAGATTGAAGAGAACTTGCATGTTCAGTTTCTTGAAAATAAAGCAAACATGGCAGGTTCAGGACCAGATTGGCTATTTGATCTTGAAACATTATCAAATACAATGAATTATGTTCCTCTCACTTCAAGCACTGGAGACAAAGATCTTGAAGATTCAGAAGAATTCATTGATGAAGATGAAGCTTGTAAAAATGATGAAGATCAAATTGTTATGCCACTTTGGGACTTTGGTGATAAATCTGAAAAGACAAGTGATGCAGATGGTGTGAATTTTGATGTAAATAGAGATATTCCTACTAGCAGTGGTAACTCCATTTCCACTGCTACACCAAAAGTTTCCACTGTCAGCCCAAATGTGGAACATACTTCTCAGGAATCAACAAGTGATGATGTTGAGATCTCAAACATGCCTACAACATATGATATTCCTAGCACATCACAGTCTTCAATTCACAAAGTGCATCCACTTGATAATGTTATTGGTGAACTTCAATCAGGAGTGAAGACTAGAAGACAGACAAAGAAAGATGATATTCATGGGTTCATAAGTGAAGTGTATGAGTCCAAGAAACATAGTAAGAAGAATGAGTGTTTGCTCTTCTATTTTCTCTCACAGGTGGAGCCTAAGAATGTTTCTATGGCTCTAGGAGAATCTAGCTGGGTTGAAACTATGCAAGAAGAGTTGCTGCAGTTTAAACTTCAAAAGGTTTGGGTTCTTTGTGACTTGCCTGATGGTATGAAGGTCATTGGTACTAAATGGGTTTTCAGAAACAAGAAAGATGAAAGAGGTATTTTAATCAGGAACAAAGCTAGATTAGTTGCTCAAGGATACACTCAAGAGGAGGGTATTGATTATAAAGAAGTGTTTGCTCCTGTTGCAAGGATTGAGGCTATTAGATTATTTTTAGCCTATGCATCCTTTATGGGCTTTACAGTCTATCAAATAGATGTTAAGAGTGCCTTTCTGTATGGTACTATTGATGAGGAGGTATATGTGTCTCGACCTCCAGGCTTTGAAGATCCTCAACACCCAAATAAAGTTTATAAAGTGGTTAAGGCTCTTTATGGCTTACATCAGGCTCCAAGGAAGTGGTATGAAACCTTAGCTAATTATTTGTTGAATAATGGGTTTCATAGAGGCAAGATTGATCAAACTCTATTCATCAAGAATGACAAGGGTGATATTTTACTTGTGCAAGTATATGTTGATGATATTATCTTTGGGTCTACTAAACAAGAGATGTGCAAAGAGTTTGAGAAGCTGATGAAGGATGAATTTCAAATGAGTTCTATGGGAGAAAAATCTGTAACACCCCCAAAATACCGCAGCGGAAGACTGTGTCATACGGGTGCTACTTCATAATATAAAGTACAAGGTATAGAAAACGAACTCTAAATGAGACGTTTTGAAAAGTTACCATTCGATTAATAAATTCCGAGATACAAACTTGAGTTCCATAATACAATACATAAGAGTTTTAAAACATATCGAATGGTAAAGATAAAAGCATAAGTCTTCAAAACATGCCAAGCGACTCTATGCTCCATGCAACAGCTATCACCTTATAGACCTGAGACAAACACGCTAAAGTGTCAACACAATGGTTGGTGAGTTCATAGAGTTTGTCTTAAAATAATTGAAAAGCCTTAAAAGAATTTTCGCACAGCAAAGGCATCGTGAATCCACTCAGTTACAATTCCCGCCATAAGAGACTTGCAACCTGTGTGTTCACAACCCACTGCTAACATATATAGTATGAATAATACATGTATAAGTTCATCAAGATAATTTAAGCAATTAGAAGTGAGTCTCTACTTCATCTCCGAAGACCTCACTTTGGGAGCCAATTCCCAAAGACAACTGGGAGTCAATTCCCAAAGACAACTGGGAGCCAATTCCCAAAGACAACTGGGAGCCACTTCCCAAAGATAACTACTAGCCAATAAATAGAATAACGCAATTAAGTATAACGCAGTCATGTATGTATGCAATCAAGTATAACACAGTCACGTATAAACGTTTTGAGTATTTGTACAAGTAAACAAGTAGTCGAGCATGTGTCTCCCCCAAAGAGTTAAGACAAGTATGAAAAGAGTAGGGGCTATGACTCACGTTAAGCTTAAGTGATGTGAAATCAAAGTGGTAGTCGAATCGTGAAAGTCTCTAAGAGCAACCTATAATAGAACGTTGCGACTTAGGTTTGGAGTAACGTCTAAGAATACGAAGAATTGCCTATATATGTCTTGCATAATGTTCATGATGTAGTACTTAGTATATAGTGTAAGTCTTTGAATATAAATGGTTTATGGAACATGTATAGGTTGTATATCTCTTACTACCGTTCTGGCCGACATAATTCAGAAGTCATGGAGTAAACGTTCGAGGATCCAGGACACTTTAACTCGTAAATCCACAACTCATCTCGACGGCTTACTTAATGAACTCCTCACATGAGGCTCCCTACTATTGTAGTATTTGATAACAAATGTATAAGTTTTAATCCGAAAAGTTACATGTCCAATATTTGAATAAACTTAGGAAAGTTTATTAGTACATGAAGATTGTTATTAGGGGTAGTTTCATAAGTCTTATATGACCATTTTCTCTTTGTAATATCTCATGGTTCCTTTTGAAGTGAAGTAGATCCAAATTGTTTGTTCAAGTTATCGCCTAATTCCTTGTTTCATGTTTACGCCTAAGTAAGCTTATATGGTCATTTAGTCATGGCTTTGCCGTGACCTTGGTCATTTTTCCATGGTCTTGAGACTCAACCTTGGCTTTAGCCATGGTTGTGGTCTTGGCTTTAGGTCATTAGACCTCTTGGTCTTAGTAAATGATAACTATAATATAGTGACTTTGGTCTAAAATGGGCTGTTAAGATTTTGAAGAAATTTATCTCTCGGAAAGCATTTTCAGGGCTCGAGCTTCTTTGTTCCTGAACGAAAACGTCGTTCTGGACAACTTTCGTGTTTTAACTTTTTGATGAATCGGAACAGAAGGGTGACTTTAAAAATCAAAATTTGATCAGAATGCTATTTGGGCAGTTTTGCCGTTTTGGTTTCACTAGCTTCAAATGGTCATAACTTTTGACTCGGGTACTCGTTTTGGGTGATTCAAATTGCTATGTTTTCCTTGTTAAGTCCTCTTTAACATTAAGTAAGTGTCAAATATCAAAGTTATACTATTTTGGTCATGGTTTTCCATAAAAATCACTAGTTTGCTTGTTTACTTGTCATAAGTTAACATATGTATACCAATACTTGTTTTATCCATTTTTAAACATCATGAACACAATAACAAGAACATATATAGCATGAAAGGAACACAAAGAGCATGTAAATGATAATTAAGCAAGAAAGTATGTTAGGGTTTGCTTACAACTTTTGGCCTTAATGAAAAAGGGAAACTAGGACAAGAACTAGGACTTTGATTGAATAAGCTTTCCTCCTTTGCAATCTATGATAAACCGAGGTTATTTGAAGATTATAACGACGCCTTCTTGAAGTCCAAAGCTATTTTAAGATTATAACGACGTCTTTTTGGAGACTTTAAAGTTATAACAACTTTTCTTAGAAAATTTCCAAGATTGAAGATCAAACACTAGTTTTCTTTCAAAAACTAGTTAACTTTCTTACAAAATATAAGAAAAGTGCCTTAGGTTTTAGGACTTGAAGGTTATAAGAAGGTGTGGTGCAAGATTTATATGTGTTTTTAGCTTGGTATTTATAGGGTAGGAAAAATAGTTAACCATATATTGGGTTAGAAATTAACCATGGTTAGTTTAGACACTTGTAAACATCCTAGAGATCAATGGTCAAGATCAAGCCACAAAATGGTGACTCCCCCCCCCCTATGGCGGTTTGAATGAGGATAAGATGACTAGATGATGAGTCTTGGTGCTATCTTGCTTAGTTTGTGCATTTTGACTCCGTAAAATGCTAACCGTAAATGATTAAGCCTTAAAACGTAAAACCGGGTATCGTAAAAATATGAAACTTGAAAGTATTGTGAAACATGTCAATATAGTCCATAATAAAATATAAAATGAGTGGTAGGTTCTATCGGGTGCAAAAACCCTGCTAAAAACTGGAAACACGGGTCTAAAACGCGTAATTCGCGTAAAACGCTGAACTGAAAAACGTAAAATTTCAAAACTTTTGGAATTGTCATAAAATGAAAGAAAATCATATTTCTATTGTTTATAATGTTTTATGGATATATCGGGATGCTGGAAGGACGTTTAAACCTAAAAGTAAATCTCGGACACGGCTTTGTGATTTTTGCAGAAATGATCCGACGAGCGTCAAACTCTCGGATTATCGTTAAAATAGTTTAACTTACGAGAATATGAAATAAAAATTTCTGAGATGAATAGTGAAAAGTGAATAGTAAAAAGTGAATAGTAAAATTTTCCGAGAATAGTAATTAATCTGAAAATGCGAATTGTTACAGTCTCTACCCCTTCAGGAAACTTCGTCCCGAAGTTTAGTGTGTCTAGGTCTCTTATCTTTATAGCGGCATAATAAAGCTAGGTTTAGAATAGAATAATATGGTAGGAAAAGGTACGTACCCTTTAAGCATTGCGGGCTTCCTTAGCACCCAAATAGTTTGCTCGACCCCGAGGTGGACTAACATTGTATTCACGGTTTGGGTTATTTTCTTAAAGCATTACTGCTAGAGTCGGGTTATCCAGCACTTGTCTCGGTGCCCTATTCAACTTAGGACAAGTATTTCGGAAGTGGTTTGGGCTGTTGCACTCATGGCATGTCTTTTGGTTGTTTCCTATATTGTCCGCATTCGCCTGCCTTGTAATTGATTTACACTGACTTGCAAAGTGGCCAGACTTCTTGCAATTATAACACACAGGGCATGGCTCAGACCTCTGATGATGATAAGCACATTTAGTACACTTAGGATGTGGACCCTCATACTTTTTCTGATCATAAACTGTTGCTGCAAATCCTCTTGCTCTCTTATTATCAACCATTGTACCCTTTTTCTCGTTTGATTCACCTGCTCCCTTCCTTTTATCACTAGTCTTCAAAGTTCCATTTCTAACCATCTCATCTGTTAGTGTCCCTGCTCTTAATATTGCACTTTGTATTGTGGGAGGTTCGGTTGTTTTCACTGTCCCACGAATCTCAGGAACAAGGCCATAGATGTACCTCTCAATCCTTTTGGATTCAGGGGTAACCAGATGAGGAACTAGTTTTGCTAGTTCATGAAACCGATCTGTGTAGGTTGCATGACCAGCCCCTACCATAGAGTGATGCCAAAACTCGTCTTCTAGTTTTTGCATTTCATTAACTGGGCAGTATTCTTCCTTCAGTAGTCCTTTAAAGTCGTCCCATGTCATGCCTACAGCTGCTTGTCTAGTCCTTGCTTGAATCTGCATGTTCCACCATGTCAATGCCTTTTCTGATAGCAAGCATGCAGAATATTTCACTCTCTGGTGGATTGCACAGTTACTGATATCGATCACTGACTCCATCTTCTCGACCCATCGTGTATATGCCAATGCACCTCCTTTACCATTAAACTCAATTGGTTTGCATGACGTAAATTCCTTATACGTACATCCAGTCCTATGGTTGTGGTTGTTGTTGTTGTTGTTTTTGTTGTTATTACCATTCCTTCCTCCATCATTTGTAGCGTCATTTATGCTTCCGTGGTTTCCCGAATTGTTCATGTGATTGCCAACTTGTGTGACTATAGTGGGAAGTAGGTTTTGTAGTTGTTGGGCAATAATGGTGGAGACATCTGGATTTCCACCAGCGTTACTAGGGTTACTAGTGTCGTGAGCATCTCCTCTACCTCCACGTCCACCAGTTCTTCCATTATCATTACTAGGGTTACTAGTGTCGTGAGCAGCTCCTCTACCTCCACGACCACCAGTTCTTCCACCTCTTGGTGTTGCACCACCTCGGCTAGTGCTACGAGTTACTCTCTTTGGTGCCATGATATCTACAAGGAGGGACATTTTGTCGACGTCAGATATGAGGTGATATTCCTAGACTACTTAGTCTTAAATCTTGTCAATTTGAGTCAGTCGTTGATTAATGTAAGCATGGTCACATATGTCTACGTGAGTCGTGACGCATTTATAATTATGTTGGCCACCATAATTATAATTGCTTCCTTTCGCACGTATACATATTTACCAGGCACACATAACTCAACAATTGGTACTACATAATTGGGTAGACTTTCTGCTCTTAAGTTGTGAAAGGGTAACGTAGTCTGGGTATCTAGAGAAGGTGATCTGACGAAATGGACTAGTCACGCTTGTAGAAAGGTTTGAGTGTCGTACTAGGACATATGAACCACTTCTAGGTATTAGAATCATATAAAGTAAGTATAAGGCAAATCATCAAATCTCTACAGGAAACTAATAATCTTTATTTAACTTAATCTTATGTCTTATCAAACAAGAACTGTCACAAGATTAAGTTAATTTAAACAATTATTACTTAGCTCTAAATTTTTGATGACCTGACTATTGTCTGGGGTTTCTTCTAAACAAACAATTAGCAATAAGCATATGCGCATGAAGTGTGTGTAAGGCAAAATAAAGAGAAGAGTCTTAATGTTTATAGCAGTTATAGTCTAGGCACTAAATGCAACCTAGTTCTCTATAACCAAGGCTCTGGTACCAATCTGTAACACCCCCAAAATACCGCAGCGGAAGACTGTGTCATAGGGGTGCTACTTCATAATACAAAGTACAAGGTATAGAAAACGAACTCTAAATGAGATGTTTTGAAAAGTTACCATTCGATTAATAAATTCCGAGATACAAACTTGAGTTCCATAATACAATACATAAAAGTTTTAAAACATATCGAATGGTAAAGATAAAAGCATAAGTCTTCAAAACATGCCAAGCGACTCTATGCTCCATGCAACAGCTATCACCTTATAGACCTGAGACAAACATGCTAAAGTGTCAAAACAATGGTTGGTGAGTTCATAGAGTTTGTCTTAAAATAATTGAAAAGCCTTAAAAGAATGTTCGCACAGCAAAGGCATCGTGAATCCACTCAGTTGCAATTCCCGCCATAAGAGACTTGCAACCTGTGTGTTCACAACCCACTGCTAACATATATAGTATGAATAAGACATGTATAAGTTCATCAAGACAATTTAAGCAATTAGAAGTGAGTCTCTACTTCTTCTCCGAAGACCTCACTTTGGGAGCCAATTCCCAAAGACAACTGGGAGTCAATTCCCAAAGACAACTGGGAGCCAATTCCCAAAGACAACTGGGAGCCACTTCCCAAAGATAACTACTAGCCAATAAATAGAATAACGCAATTAAGTATAACGCAGTCATGTATGTATGCAATCAAGTATAACACAGTCACGTATAAACGTTTTGAGTATTTGTACAAGTAAACAAGTAGTCGAGCATGTGTCTCCCCCAAAGAGTTAAGACAAGTATGAAAAGAGTAGGGGCTATGACTCACCTTAAGCTTAAGTGATGTGAAATCAAAGTGGTAGTCGAATCGTGAAAGTCTCTAAGAGCAGCCTATAATAGAACGTTGCGACTTAGGTTTGGAGTAACGTCTAAGAATACGAAGAATTGCCTATATATGTCTTGCATAATGTTCATGATGTAGTACTTAGTATATAGTGTAAGTCTTTGAATATAAATGGTTTATGGAACATGTATAGGTTGTATATCTCTTACTACCGTTCGGGCCGACATAATTCAGAAGTCATGGAGTAAATGTTCGAGGAGCCAGGACACTTTAACTCGTAAATCCACAACTCATCTCGACGGCTTACTTAATGAACTCCTCACATGAGGCTGCCTACTATTGTAGTATTTGATAACAAATGTATAAGTTTTAATCCGAAAAGTTACATGTCCAATATTTGAATAAACTTAGAAAAGTTTATTAGTACATGAAGATTGTTATTAGGGGTAGTTTCATAAGTCTTATATGACCATTTTCTCTTTGTAATATCTCATGGTTCCTTTTGAAGTGAAGTAGATCCAAATTGTTTGTTCAAGTTATCGCCTAATTCCTTGTTTCATGTTTACGCCTAAGTAAGCTTATATGGTCATTTAGTCATGGCTTTGCCGTGACCTTGGTCATTTTTCCATGGTCTTGAGACTCAACCTTGGCTTTAGCCATGGTTGTGGTCTTGGCTTTAGGTCATTAGACCTCTTGGTCTTAGTAAATGATAACTATAATATAGTGACTTTGGTCTAAAATGGGCTGTTAAGATTTTGAAGAAATTTATCTCTCGGAAAGCATTTTCAGGGCTCGAGCTTCTTTATTCCTGAATGAAAACGTCGTTCTGGACAACTTTCGTGTTTTAACTTTTTGATGAATCGGACCAGAAGGGTGACTTTAAAAATCAAAATTTGATCAGAATGCTATTTGGGCAGTTTTGCCGTTTTGGTTTCGCTAGCTTCAAATGGTCATAACTTTTGACTCGGGTACTCGTTTTGGGTGATTCAAATTGCTATGTTTTCCTTGTTAAGTCCTCTTTAACAGTAAGTAAGTGTCAAATATCAAAGTTATACTATTTTGGTCATGGTTTTCCATAAAAATCACTAGTTTGCTTGTTTACTTGTCATAAGTTAACATATGTATACCAATACTTGTTTTATCCATTTTTAAACATCATGAACACAATAACAAGAACATATATAGCATGAAAGGAACACAAAGAGCATGTAAATGATAATTAAGCAAGAAAGTATGTTAGGGTTTGCTTACAACTTTTGGCCTTAATGAAAAAGGGAAACTAGGACAAGAACTAGGACTTTGATTGAATAAGCTTTCCTCCTTTGCAATCTATGATAAACCGAGGTTATTTGAAGATTATAACGACGCCTTCTTGAAGTCCAAAGCTATTTGAAGATTATAACGACGTCTTTTTGGAGACTTTAAAGTTATAACAACTTTTCTTAGAAAATTTCCAAGATTGAAGATCAAACACTAGTTTTCTTTCAAAAACTAGTTAACTTTCTTACAAAATATAAGAAAAGTGCCTTAGGTTTTAGGACTTGAAGGTTATAAGAAGGTGTGGTGCAAGATTTATATGTGTTTTTAGCTTGGTATTTATAGGGTAGGAAAAATAGTTAACCATATATTGGGTTAGAAATTAATCATGGTTAGTTTAGACACTTGTAAACATCCTAGAGATCAATGGTCAAGATCAAGCCACAAAATGGTGACTCCCCGCCCCCTAAATGGCGGTTTGAATGAGGATAAGATGACTAGATGATGAGTCTTGGTGCTATCTTGCTTAGTTTGTGCATTTTGACTCCGTAAAATGCTAACCGTAAATGATTAAGCCTTAAAACGTAAAACCGGGTATCGTAAAAATATGAAACTTGAAAGTATTGTGAAACATGTCAATATAGTCCATAATAAAATATAAAATGAGTGGTAGGTTCTATCGGGTGCGAAAACCCTGCTAAAAACTGGAAACACGGGTCTAAAACGCGTAATTCGCGTAAAACGCTGAACTGAAAAACGTAAAATTTCAAAACTTTTGGAATTGTCATAAAATGAAAGAAAATCATATTTCTATTGTTTATAATGTTTTATGGATATATCGGGATGCTGGAAGGACGTTTAAACCTAAAAGTAAATCTCGGACACGGCTTTGTGATTTTTGCAGAAATGATCCGATGAGCGTCAAACTCTCGGATTATCGTTAAAATAGTTTAACTTACGAGAATATGAAATAAAAATTTTTGAGATGAATAGTGAAAAGTGAATAGTAAAAAGTGAATAGTAAAATTTTCCGAGAATAGTAATTAATCTGAAAATGCGAATTGTTACAGAACTTACATTCTTTTTGGGGCTGCAAGTACAACAGAGTAAGGAAGGCATATTTATCAGTCAAGACAAATATGTGGCTGAGATCATTAGAAAGTTCAAGTTTACTGAAGCAAAATCTTCAAATACCCCTGCTGACAAGACCACTCACTTATTGTTGAAGAATGCTAGTTGTGCTAATGTTGATGTTCACACTTACAGATCTATGATTGGTTCTCTGATGTATCTTACTTCATCAAGGCCAGACATTATGTTTGCTGTATGTGCTTGTGCAAGATTTCAAGTGACTCCAAAGACATCACATATGACAGCAGTGGAAAAGATTTTTAGGTACTTGAAGACTTATCCTAATCTAGGATTATGGTATCCAAGAGATTCTCCAATGGAATTGATCACATACTCAGATAGTGACTATGCTGGTGCAAGTTTGGATAGAAGATCAACTACTGGAGGATGTCAATTTCTTGGATGTAGATTGGTGTCATGGCAGTGCAAGAAGCAAACTATGGTTGCTACTTCAACAACTGAAGCAGAATATGGTGCAGCTGCTAGTTGTTTTGCTCAGATCCTTTGGCTTCAGAATCAATTATTGGATTATGGGTACAATTTCATGAACACCATTATCTATATAGACAATAGTAGTACCATATGCATATTAAAAATCCTGTGCAACACACTAAAACTAAACATATTGAAATTAGACATCACTTTATTAGAGATTGTTTTGAGAAAAAGCTTATTAATGTTGTCAAAATTCATACTGATGACAATTATGCTGATTTATTAACAAAAGGGCTTGATGTGGGTAGATTTCAATACTTGGTAACAGGTATTGGAATGCTAAATCCATAAACCTTTGATGTCTAATACTTTTTAGTGTTGCAGGATAATTTTTAGGTACTAGTATTGTTCGTATTGTATGTATGGTTTCCTACTAATTTGTATGCAGAGTTATAAAAGGCACAGTGGAAATTAACATACAACAGTGGAAAGTTTGGTGATAATAGCAAGAACAAAGAAGTACTTTTATTGATCATAAGAAGAGTACATAACAACCATCATGAAAAACATTGTCACCAAATCAGAAAACCATCACAAAAGACATGAACCTACAACCTAACATCTATTCCATAGGCTTCTTTCCCTTTCCTTCATACTGATGCTTGCCCTTAGAAGCCCTCTTTCTTTTGTCATCAAAAGAAAGTTGTTTTCTTGGACAAGCAAGCCCCAGAACTTGCTTGGGAGGCCTTGGTGCTTGAGTTGGCTTTTCAACAGCTGGCCACTTCATGTTGTTTATTGTTGTAGTCAAAGCTGTGGTGAGGGCCTTTGGAAGCTCTTTGGACAGGTCAAAGGTTGGATCATTATCATCATCAGATGAAGAGCTTGAATAAAACTCAAGTGATGGAGCAGGATCAGCTGAAATCTTCTTGTTGGGCTTCATGCTTGAAGATGTAGCAGTTGTTGCACTTGGTGGAAAATATCCACTCCATCCAGTAGAAAGTTCTTCAGAGTCTGAGTAGTAACTGATTTCATCATCTGAAGTGTCATCAGAAGAGATGTAGATTAAAGGGAACCAACTCATGATGATGCTTAGGGTTTGTGTTATTGAAGTTGTTTGTTGATGAGAGATAAAAGTTTTGAGCCCCCTTTTATATGCAAAGTCAAGGTCGAATTCTAATTAATGAAGAATATTTACTCCTACTTGTTTTGGTAGGTTGGAGGAGTAAATTTGGTTATTATCGGGTTGACTTTTGGAAGATATTTTTGTGAATAGTAACTTGATTAAAAAGTTACTTTGGGTTAATTTTTATGGGTTAAGTTAAGTTGCAGAATACAACCCATACTATTGAAGTCATTGGAGTAATAAGGTGTGTATTATAGACACACAACAAATGGTTATTGATTCACCATGTCTAATCCACATAAGAATCAACTAGTCTAGAGCAAACGGCTACTGGTAAAGACTTAACAAATCCATTTATGGTTGATAGTTTACCAAAAACTAGGTTATCAACTCACCATACATCCAAGTGATCAAGAGTTGGCTAGTCCATAGCAAACGGCTCATGGTAAAGACATATCAAATCCATTGATAGCTGGTAGTTTGCTAAAAACTATGATAAGAGCAGCAAATTTACATGTTTTATTAACCACTGCTCTTTGATATGTTGTGAAACTTTTACCACTGCTAGTTCATTAGTTACCACTGCAAGAGTAATTTTTCCACTGATGAACTAGCCGTTACAACTGTTGTGTCAGTAATCCATTTTTTACTAGCCGTTGTAAAAATAACCGTCTTTCCTTATTAATAGGGTAAAATCTTTTGTGAATTATCTACCTACTTATTTTAAATTATTCTTTTTCCAAAGATAATTATTTCTAAAGATAATTCACATTGTGTAACCTCCTCAAACCCTATTAGTATAAATTGATCATCATACGGCTTGCTTTTTATCTTGATTACTAACACTTTTATTCTCTTTTTCACAAATATCATGGCGATTCTAAAATTTGTTGAGGAGCACAACCAAGTGGCCTACTTACAAAAGTCAAACGAGAAGAGTGGCCCTATTTTTCATCAGATTATGGATTTTCTAAACACAACTCATATAAGGTATGCCTTAACTATTAATCCCATAATCTATGTCTCTCATATCAAATAGTTCTGGAACACTGTGGAGTCCATAACTCTTGAATAGGGAGACACACATGAATCTGTGGATGCTCTAAGAGCCACAGTTGATGGGGTAACTATTGATGTTACTGAGTCATCCTTGAGGAGAATTCTCCAATTGGATGATCTCAATGGTATCATCACATTACCTAATTCAGAAATTTTCACTAATATTGCTTTAATGTGGTATGATACATCTGAACAAAAAGTTACTTTCAGAAAAGGATGTTTTTGTCCCCATTGGAGATTTTTGATTCACACTCTTTTACATTGCCTAAGTCCTAAGAAAACTTCTTATGAACAATTTGCATCAACCATGGCTTATCCTTTGGTTTGTTTGGCAACTGATAGGACTTTCAATTTTTCAAAGTTTATTTTCAATAATATGAAAGGCAATGTAAAGAGTCAATATAAATTTTTGATGTATCCAAGGTTTGTGCAAGCAGTGTTAAATGAGTTTCAACTGCAACCTCACAATAGAATTTATGAACCTTCCAGCCTAAAGCCAAAAGTTTTTCGAAACATGTGTAAGGCTTCAGAACTTTGGAATGGGGAGGTTCATCCACTTTTCCCTCAAATGCTTGCTAAAATTGCTCAAGTACAGGGTGAAGATGCAACCATCCCAGTTGTATCCCAAAACACACCCACTATTGTTGTTTCACCAATTCAACATACCCCTGCTGTAACTCACACTTATGAGAGAAGGTCTAAACAGCCAACTTCTCTCATCTCAACATTGCATGTTGCTCAACCTTTTGGTTTAAGGACAAGCAGTGATGGTTCAAGGCTTAATCCTAGTCCAACTAGGGAAGAGCCTGAATCAATGCCTCATGATTCACCTCTCCCAGCAGGTTACACAGTTGGAAGTGACAAAGGCAGTGTGCAACTTCCTAAATTGATGGACATTTGTACCAAATTAGTCAAGCAGGTTCAAGCTCTAGAGAAATATCTGGCACAGACCAAAGAACAACATGCCACAGAGCTGAATAAATTGAAGGATGAGATTCAAAGATTGCAGAATGAAGTTGAGAATCTCAAGAAGAAAAGATCTCAGGTTGTGTTATCTTCATCATCTTCACCTCAGGATGAGTTTTCTGTAAATTCTACTAAAGTTTTGGGAGATTCTTCCAAACAGGGGAGGAAAACAGATGCAGAGTTTAAGGGGAGGAGTACAAATTTTGAAAAAGTATTTGCTGAGCTCAATGATTCTGATAATGCTCAAGCAAAAGATGATGTAGCTGAGACTGAGGGGAGGAAATTGGATGTTGAAGATATGGATGCTGATGCTGGTTTTAACTTTGATGATATAGTTGGAACTGCTCAACCAATTTCTACTAAAGCAGAACAAGTTCCCACTGATCAACCTATTACCACTGTAAGAGAAAAAGTTACCACTGATACTCAAGAAATTACCACTGCAGAGGAAGAGGCTGCTAGAATAAGATCAGTTAAAGGAAAGGCTATTGTAATTGCTTCAGATCAAGAGACAAGAAAGATTTCTAAGTATGAACAAGCTTAGATTGACTTTGATGCAAGATTGGCAGAGCAACAACAAGAGAATGAAAGAAAGAGAAAGCTAGAGGAAGATGAAGTTGCTAGTTTTATGGAAACTAAGAGGTTGGATAAACTTGAAGCTGTAATGGCAGAACCTATTTCAAGTGTCTCACCAACTGTCATACATGAGAAACCTCCATTGTTCAGTTATGTTCCTACAGAAGAAGAGATTGACTACTTGATTAATAATGATCAAGTAATCAGGAAGAAGGCTATTGAATTGATTGCAAATACAACCTTGGATGAAGAACAAAGGTCTGCTTAACTTAAAGATTTCATTCAAATGAAGAATCAGCAGGCTCTTGATGAAATTATTGGGGATGTTAGAAAAGGTCAAAAGAAGCCAAGGAAACTTACAAAGGCACAGATCATTGCTGAGATGAAGACTTTTTGTTGCCATGTTGGTAATATGAAGATGGCTCAATTCAAAGGAATGTCACATGATCAGATTGAAGGAATTTACTACAGAATCAAAAGACAAGATAGTAAATTCATTCCAATGGATCAAGAACCAATAACAATGAAGACAAAAAGGAGTGGAGTGAGTCTTGAATCAAAAGATGCAAAGAAGTTGAAGACTCATAAACCATCTCAAGCAGAAGAGGGTCCTAGCAAGTTGACAGAAGAGCAAGTTACAAACATGTTGTTCATAGAGACTGATATACTTAATATTGAACCTCTACAATCAAGATATCCAGTAGTTGGTTGGGAAATCTTTTCTGGTAGTTTTGGTGTAGCTTGGAAGATCATCAGAACTAGAAGTGTCACAAGCATTTGCAGAGATTTTGAAGATATTGTTAGATCTTGTGATAGAGAAGATTTGGATACTTTGTGGAGAATTGTTCAAGATCAGTTTAAAAAGGATGAACTTGTTGATGTCAAGGCTAAGGAGTTATGGGTTCACTTCAGAAGATTATATGAACCTGACCCAAGTGATAGATATTGGAGATTTGAAGCTCATAGTACAAGAACTTTGTGGAAATTCTATGATTCAAGTTCTGTGCATCATGTTTCTACTCAAGATGGAGTTGATGTCTTTATGCTAGCTGAGAAAGAATATCCATTGAGAGCTGGAGTATTGACAGTGATGTTTTCAGAGAAGCTTAGGTGCTGGGAAAGAACTGAAGTTATAGATGATTTGCTACAAAGGATTTATGATCAAAGTGTGAGAGCTGATAAAGAGTTAAGAAGAAGAAGATAAGTGTTTGGAAGAATTCCCATATCCTCATGTTTTCTGCATTCTTGAAGAAACTTATTGATTTATGTATTAATCATAAGTTAGGGGAGGATTGTTGGGAATTATACTAACAGTTACCACGGCTAAAAGAAGATGTTACAACTGCAAAAGATTGTATTTGCAGTGGAAACTCATTACCACTGCAAGAACATATATTACCACTGCTTATTAGATAACTGTTAGAAAACGTGTTTAGATAAATATAGAATAGATCTTGTGTATATCTTATTCTATTAGCTTTATACTTATCTTGTAGAAGAGGACTCCTTGTGCTATAAAAGGAGATCCTAGGTTAAAGGTTTGATATACGTTTTTCTAGAGCTTCAAGGTGTAACCCTAGTGATATCAAGATCACTCGTATTATTATCATTAATAATATTGGAGCTAATAGTTTGTTTACATACATTGTTCTTATTCATATACAACTGTCTTACTCACAATCAAACTTCTAAGTGTTACTAAGTAAATTCCACATACTTAGTGATATAACTTAAAGTATCAATCTAACACAAGTTCAAGGTGTTAAGATCCATCAAAATACTCTTAGGAAATGGTCATTACAAAAGGTAACCCATTCATAGACAAAAAGGTTACAATTGTTTATAAACATCTAAACTTTCGTCCAACTAGAGGTTTACAAAAAATCTGATTTGATGTTATAAAAGCATTCTCATTACAATCATACTTCTTGTTTCTTTGTTTAGTCAAGAATAATTATGGTGAAAAACAATCATTCATAGACAAATGATTATAACTAGTTGAATAATAACAAATCTTTCGACCCTTGAAACTATTATCAATTAGTTAACCTTGACTCAACAAATGTCACTATGAAACTTAAGGTACAATTGGTTTTTAGGATTGACTTGAAATTGAATTAAAACATGTTATCACAATCATAACTATCACTAAGCATAAAACATCATCAAAACAAGTATGAAAAGACTACTAGCCACTCATAGCAAACATGTAAATAAACTCATAATATTTAACATTAGAATCCATGGTTTTAAGTCTTACAATGCTTTGGAATTGATAACAAATGACAAGGTATTGATAACCTAAGTATTGGTGATGATTTCTTGAGATTTTTGGCCTCCAAATGTTGCTTCCTTGGCCCTCTAAAGTTCCTGATTCTTTTTGCACGAATTTTCCTTCTTTGAGAGCTAGACGACGATAATAATTGAGAGTAGTAATGTGTGTAAATGATCTCTTGAATTGTGTCTTTAATTGTGTACTCTTGGGGTCCTTTTAGGCTTGTCAAATACTCCTAGTAATGAATAGGGACATAAATGCTGGAGCTTGGACAACAAGACACTAAGAAGGGCCTAGAACAATGGGACAAAAGACCAAGATTCATGCAAAAGTGTAGGCATCTATACCTTGATAGATCACGAGCCAATAGATCGTTAGCCAACTAATGTAATCACTAGTAAGACTAAGTTAGATAATCTCTATGAGCTTGTAAATATTGCGGAATATAAAAACAAACGTATACTAAACTTGATCCTCTATGGATCAATAAACTAATAATATTAATGAAACTCGTACGTAAAACTTGTGTCTATTACAATGACCTAGGGTTCCTTATATACTAGTGGAAACCCTAACCTTTCTTACAAGAAACAAATAATGATAAACTAATAAAAGATATTCTACATATCTTGTCCTAAAATACATAAGTTATATCCACGGTTAAACTCTATCCGTAGGATCTCTAGATGTCCGCAGGAACCAGTCATCAGCAGAAAGTCACTAAGCCTTCCGCAGGAATCTGTCAGCAGTATTAGTCAGCAGTATCTTCTAATTCCTTACAATCCTCCCCTAATCTTGAATTTGACAGAGTTAAGTTCAAGATTTCTTGATAGATCGCCAAGAGCACAAACCAGAGAATTGAGAATAATCATCAGCAGCAAAGAATCTTCATAAGTAGAATCTCTATGATCAGCAAACAATTGAAAAGCACCATTCTTTGCAGCAACACATGACTAAATGTACATCAAAACATATAAGTTACATACTATTCTCATCACATCCAGGTGTGTTAACTCCTGTGAGTGGTGAATCATTGAAAATAATGGATTTGATGTCTCTTTACCAATAGCCATCACTACTGGAGTAGCCAAGTGTTCAAAGGTACACTGATAACCACATGATTTTTAGCAAATCATCAGCTATAAACGGATTTGATATGTCTTTACCTGTAGCCGTTTGCTCAGGACTAGTCAATTATTGATGAATAATCATCTTGGTCAATTGAATACCAAATATGGTTTTCCACTGCTTTTACCACAAGCCATATACATGTGGGCTAGCCAATTATTTGGAATCCATAAAGGAAAAATCCATGGTCAATTGACAACCATTTCAACTACTCAGCAATAAAGCATAGGTGAGTTGAAAACCTTATGATTTTGAGCAAACCATTACAGCTATCATCAGATTTGATGAGTCTTTACCAAAGCTGTACCCTTTGGACTAGCCAACTTTTTGATGGAATAGTCAACATCAGGCAAGTTGATGACCAGAAAGAGTGTGATAAGAATCAACACCAAACCTGCAGACAACGTACACAAAACTATACAAATATGTTAGTTTTTTTTTTTTTTTTTTTCTTTTTTTTTTACTAAACTAAAATAAAAATTAAAATTATACAACAAAATACTATACCAAGACCAGCTCATTGCAGATATGAATCCATTTGAATGCCATGCTTGGTTGCCAGTTCCTTTTTAGTCAAAATACTTCTTCTAATGAACCTTACCAACTGTTCAGCAAGATGAAGATCATTCTCAGTCATATCTAAAGGAACAAATAACTTTGTCTCCAGCATGAGATGCATTACTTCCTTTGTGAGTGGGTAAAGAACATCAGCCCAGCAATACAAGGTCTTACCAGTGGTTGTGACAATCATATGAACATTAGGAAGTGGAAAGAACTTCCAATATTCAACCACCCATGTCTTTTGACCTTTCCATACTTGAAACCTTACACCAGAATCACCTTTATAAGAATCACACAAAATTTGCAAATCACCCATCAAATACATTCCAATGTCATCAGGGGAATGAGTTTGATAATACTTGGTAACCCAATCATAAAGTGAGAGGAGATCTTGCTTGTCCCCCATATGTAAGATCTGGCTCAGAAACAAAAATGTCTTGGTAGTTCCATCTTGTCTAGTTATGACATTCACTTTTCCTTGACCAAGCTCAGAATCAACCAGTTCCCACTTCACAATTTTCTCCCATACAACAGGGTCTTGACCATCATCAGAAGCATAATCAAAGAAAGTAGTACTATCCTCTAAAGGAATATCTTTTGGAGCCTTCCTCTTGATAGCTTTAGTCTTTCTCCTAGTGCCAGTAGTAACAGGAATAGAAGGACCATCAGTAAGTTCTTCTTTAGGCACTTGTTTGGAAGTATCAGCAGGAACATCTGCAAAATCATCATCATCAGGTACTTCAATTGTAGTATCTTCTGAAGCATCATTGATACCATCATGTGGAGCTTCAGTGGTATCAAGATGAGATTCAGCAGTATCATGATGAGAAGCAGCAGGAGTATCATCCATCTGAGTATCAGGAGTATCATCCTTCTGAGCATCAGGAGTATCATCCTTCTGAGCATCAGGAGTATCATCCTTCTGAGCATCAGGAGTATCATCCTTCTGAGGAAAAACTGAAGGAAGTTGCACATTCTCCTGACCACCATGAAAAGACCCAATAGATTCAGCAGATTGAGCAGCAGTATCATGAAGCTTAGATTTCTTAGCTTGGGGCTCATCCAATAGTCTTCCTCTAAACTCCAAAACATCTTGAACATTTATACCAGAGGAATGAAGATTGAAATGATCTTGTCATAGTAGAAGGTGAGCTGCTTATCTGAAAATCCCCAAACCTTCTTTTGATTCTAGCCTGACCCAAACATAGAACATCCCTGATTCTTTACAAAATTCCTCATGTATTTCTTTATTTCTTGTTTAGTCCAAGGCCTTTCCCTTTGATACTTAGCTTTATTCTCTGCCTCCTGTTGCCTCTTCAATCTTCCTCTTTCAACCATCATCTGAACAAAAGCAGGATTATCAACTCCAAGCTCAGATTCACCCAAATTAGGCTTGGAAGTAGCTTGTTCTGCCAAATTCTCCCATTGGTCAGCAGTAAGATTCTTAGCTATTTCATCAAGCTCCTTTTGTCTTTCAGCAGGCAAGGTGGTAGTAAATTGAGGTCCTATCTTATCCAAATCATCTTGAATTTTCCTAGCCAATGCTTCTGAGGCTTTCAAATCCAACTGAACTTTAGTAACTGCAGCATCCTCCTGAGCTTGCAAATGTGCAGCAACATTCTCACTAAGTTTTTCATTAGCAAGTTCCACCTTGGATTTTACTCTGGAAGGAATATCTTGATCAATCAATATAGACTTCCCTTTATCTTTCTTCTCAGTAGGGACAAAAGTCTTATCAGGAGAATCATGAGGAAGATCAGCTTGGACATCTACTGATGGACCATGAGTGCTCACTTCTGGCATAGTAGTAGGAAAAGGTTCCTTCCTATGAACATCAGCAGGAGTCTTCTTTCTAGGAGCATCAGCAAACTTCTTATCAGCAGAATGCTTTCTTCTGGCATAAATGACTCTGGAGTCCTTTGGTACACTTGCATCAGTAGAATGAGCAACATCAGCAGTTGGAGCAACAGATGGTTCAGGCCTAGTGTCAGCATTCTTCTGAACACTCTCCAAAGTGGTAGCAGCAAGAAGTTCAAGGCCTTCCAAGTCAATGTTGTCAGATGCTTTAGTAGAATCCTCATCTGAATCATACACCACACCTTGTTTCTTTCTTTGCTTAAGCTTACCCTCCAACTTTTTAACTCTTCCAATTAGAGTCAGAACAGCATTGCTGAGGTTCTTTTTGGTGAAGTTCAGATCATTCTCCAATTTGTCCACCTTAGATACATACCTGTTCAACAAAGCAGATATAGAAGTGAGAGTAACAGGACCTTCAGCTCCACCAACAGGGATATCTGTGGCATTTGAAGCATCATTGGTCCTGTGAGTAGAAGAATCTAAATTTACATCTACATCTACATGATCCTCAAAGTGAGGTCTCAATGGACTAGGTGTTGGAATTCTGGTAAATTGTGGTGAGTTTACAGGTTGGTCAAAGCCTAAATTCTCATGGAGCTCATGCTCAGGAGAATTGATATCCATTAGTGAATACACAGGTGTGGGTGACCTAGGAGGAGGTGGTGGTTGAACATCAGAAGCAACTGATGCATTTGCCTCAGGAGCATCTTCAGTTCTTTCAGGAGAATCCTCTGGTGCTTGAGCATCAGAAGAATCCTGACCACCAGCAGCTACATCAGGTGCTTCTCCATCAGGGGGATTGCCCACCGGGGCATCAGCAACTGCATCAGCAGCTACTCCATCAGGAGCATTGCCATCAGGCAACATAGCTGGTAGTAAGGGTCTGTGTTCACCAGTAAATTTAATTTTCATTTGGGTAAACAACTTTTTAGATAATCCCTTAACAGGCAAGTGAGTGGGGTCATTGGTCTCAATGTCTAAAATGATTTGAAGAAACCTAGGATACAATAAATATTTAAGTTTGGTATCCTTAACATTTTCAAGCATAGCATTAAAGATATACCTAGAAAAGTTAAATGTTCTTCCCTGAGAGAGACACACAATGGCAAGAGCAATGTCTGTAGAGAATTGGTCCCATCCACCAGACTTAGAACCCATGCACTGAAGCAAGGTGTGTGTCAAAAACCTCCATTTTGGACAAAACAGATTCTTGTAGCATACTTTCCCATCACCACCATATCCGGCAGCCTGAAGACCTCTGAGTATCTCTCCTTTAGGCAAATCAGTTACCCCTCCTTCATTATCCAACTGTAGTTTTGTCCTGACCAATGACTCGGTAACCACATATTCTTCCCCATCTATGACAGCAACAATCTCTGTTGGTCCATCTTCAACAGTCCTTGTTTGTGCAGTTTCCCAAAATTGTACAACAAGAGACTCATGAATAACATTTGGGTACTGAAACAGAGCATAACGAATCTTGGACCTTTGAAGAAATTCGATCATGTCCACATAATCTTCATCATTTTTACCACGACCAAGAAAGGCATGTTTGTTATGATCTCCTTTGAAATATAGTTCAACCATTGATTGAGAATAAGAAATTAGGGTTGGGTGTTCTGAAAAATATTGAAATGGTTTTTGAAATTATATAGCTAGAGGGAATCAGTTAATTTGGGAGTGGGATATGCACGTCTTGGTTAATTATGGAAGTTACCAAACGTGGAATGAAATTGATGTGAATTATTGGAAAGAAATCTTTGACCAATAATCAACTAAGGCAAATCCCAATTAACTGACTCATCCGTAGAAACCAAATCAAACGGCTGAAAGCAAATGGTCAATCCGCAGAAAATAGTCAAACATTGACTATGGTCAACAGAACCATCCGCAGAATCGATCAGCAGAATCTACTCGTCAGTGGAAACCAAATATCTTTGAAAAAGATCTCTTAATTCAAATTTCAAAGAACCCTTAATTATCTCCAAACCGCCTCGCATTAATGGTAATAAAGACACGCGGTTGGGTGATCTTATAAATAAAGGCTAATTATCCCCAAATCTCTCCACTTCAAATCAAATCCCTAATTATAATACCTCCAATCAACAATACATCCATGGCTTCCAATCAACACATCATCAACCTTTCTTCTGACTCATCAGATACTTCTGATTCACTAACATGTCCACCTCCACTCAGAATGCCAACACTTCTCCGTGGTCTCACAAAAGAACAAGCCAAGAAGAAGAAACATGATGTACCTGCAGATCTTCCACCATATCCCTCTGAAATTGATGATCCTGAGTACAAGAGAGAGATGGAGAGAAGGTGGAATGAATTGGAGAGGGCAAACAGAGTTCCCAATCTTGATGAGTCTCTCATCTTCTTTACATCTTCTAATGAAGAGGATGATGAGAATGATGAACTTTATACCCCTACAACCTCTGATAAGCCTCAGTCCTCTCGTCCAAGAAGAAGAAAAGTAAATCCACCATTGCCAAAGATCAGAATGGTTGTGTTAGGTTTGCCTTGTCCTCAGTGGCAAGGACTCTTCAACATCAACAACAAAGGCAAGGGCAAGGGCAAAGTAGAATAGGAACTTTGTTGCTAATCTTTCAATTTCACTGTCATGTATTGTACTTCTGAAGAATCAATAAAAATTTGCTTTGTTAATTTTTACTTGTTTTAATTCTTCTGATAGATTAGTATTCCCCCGAATAAATTGATCTTGAACAAGCCATCAGCAGGAACACACTTAACAACAAAATAGATAGTATCAGCAACATGTTGGTCAAACCATTGACTTTCATCCGAAGAATCCACTTAAGTGGACAACTTGCACTATTAGTAATTGCTACTGACTCAACTACCTCCCATTTACTCGCTTTAACTCACATTAAACCCACACCATGGCTTTATAAATAAGTCTTCATGTCATGATCAATTCACCATCCCACAAATAACATATCCCAAAGTCTTTTTCACATTCAAAACATGAAGCCATTCCCCAAAGTCATTGAAATCTCTTCTGATTCATTAGACTCTACCTTTGACATCCCTCAAATCCAAAGATCATACTATTACTTAGTTGAAGGTCCTTCAGAGTTATGTCCATCTCCCACCTCATCAGAAGAAACCACTGAAGCTGAGGAAACACCAACTCCTCTAGCTATGGTTGTCCCTGATTTCACTCCTGTAACAATTCGCAATTTCAGGTTAATTACTATTCCCGAAAAATTCACTATTCACTTTTACTATTCACTTTTACTATTCATTTTTACTATTCATTTTTCCCGAAACTTTCTCGAAAGTTGATTTTTATTTGATTTTATCGAGTGATAAATCATTTCCATGGCAAATTAAAAGTTTGACATTCATAAGCTCATTTTCGTGAAAGTTATTAAGGAATTACACGGAATTACACGTTTTAGGGTAAAACGTCAATCAGAAATTCTACGCACAACGAAATTCAACCCCGTCAGGTGACCCCACATCAGAAAAATGTTTGACACACTCATGATTTATTTGAGAATTAATCGTGACTGAGAAAAACATGACCAAAGACTTCCCAGCAGGTCACCCAAGCCTGTACTAATCTCACATGAGCACGCTTAACCGTTTGGGCGATTAACCGTTAGACCACAAAACGCGTTTCTAAGACTATTTTAGTTTTCAACTTCTTAGAAAAAGTCAACATATTCTTTCCCTCCTCCATTGACCAAAAATTATCCCTTGATGTTATAAGTCATTTCGTGATTTTTAGGCTTACGGTTTGATGTCTAAAAGACATTTAATACCAACCGACACTAGACTGAGCCTAGTCTAGACATTATAAGTCATTTTAAATCATTTTTATCACATTAGAAAAGTAACATTTTACTTTTCTCAATTTTACGCAATATTCAGCGTTTTACGCGAATTACACGTTTTAGACCCGTGTTTCCAGTTTTTAGCAGGGTTTTAGCACCCGATAGATCCTACCACTCATTTTATATTTTATTATGGAACTTATTGACATGTTTATCAATACTTTCAAGTTCCATAATTTTACGACACCCGGTTTTACGTTTTGAGGCTTAATCATTTACGATTGGCATTTCCCGGAGTCAAAACTAACCAAGTATCTTGGATAATACCAAGAAAAGTCCACACCCTTGCTCTCCAAGCTCATGAACAGCCTAGGAGGGGGGATTCACCACCCATGTGGCTTGATCTTATGCCTTGTGTCATGAGATGTGAACATGTGTTCAACTTGGCCTCCAAGTGTTGACTAGTCAACAATGTAACCTCCTCATTTGCATATAAATGCTTCTCCTCCCACTCCTTGACCATATGAACGACCCACACACACAACACACTTCATTTTACTAGTTTACTTCAAGTTCCATCCAAGAAATCAAGTGCAATATCCATACATAAACCCTAGTTTAGTTTTGATTCATCAAAACTACTTCAAATCTTTAGAACTTTGGTGATTTCTCTTGAGTTTGAATCCACTCAAGTCACCTCAATTTTCATCATCTCTCTTTCAAGATTACAAGAGTAGAAAGATTGCATGAATTGAAGTGGGTTGAAGCAAGTCTATCAAAGTCCTATCCTTACATGTTAACTTCCTTTCATCTTTGAAAGCCAAAAGTTGTGAGCCAAACCCTAACTTGATTCTTGTTAAATAATCATGTTCATGTTATTTACATGTTATTCTTGCTATATTATGTCTTGTAGTTATGTCCATGATGTATAAAAATGATCAAAACAAGTTATTGTAATTGATTGTTAAGACAAGTTACTAAAACAAGTAAACTAGTGACTTTCTTGGAAAACCACGACCAAAATGGTAAAAATATGATGTTGGATCATTACATATTACAGTAGAGGACTTAACAAGGAAACCATAGCAATTTGAACCACCCAAAACGAGTATACGAGTCAAAAGTTACGCCCATTTGAAATTACCAAAGTTTCCGGCAAAACTGCCAAATACCATTCTGATCAAATTTGGGTTTTGAAAGTCCCACTTCTGGTCCGATTCATCAAAAAGTTAAAACACGAAAGTTGTCCGGAACGACGTTTTCGTTCAGGAATAAAGAAGCTCGAGCCCTGAAAACGCTTTCCGAGTGATAAATTTCTTCAAATTCAAAACAGCCCATTTTTAGACAAAGTCATTACATCTAGGTTATGGTTTATGAAGACCAAAGGGGTCTTATGACCTAGAATCAAGACCACAACCATGGCTAGAGCCAAGGTTGAGTCTCATGACCTTGGAACAAGGACCAAAGGTCATGGCTAGGCCATGACGAAACGACCATACAAGCTTATTTAGGCGAAAACATGATACAAGGAATTAGCGAGAACTTGAACAAGCAATTTGGATCTACTTCACTTAAAAGGGAACCATGAGATATTACCAAGAGAAAATGGTCATACAAAACTTATGAAACATACCCTAATAACAATCTTCATGTACTAATAAACTTTCCTAAGTTTATTCAAATATCGGACAAGTAACTTTTCGGATCAAAACTTATATCTATATACTTTATCAACTACTACAATAGTAGGGAGCCTCATGTGAGGAGTTCATTATGTAAGCCGTCGAGTTGAGTTGTGGATTTACGAGTTAAAGTGTCCTGGCTCCTCGAACGCTTACTAACATGACTTCTGAATTATGTCGGCCCGAACGGTAGTAAACGATATACAAAACATACATGTTTCATGAATCTTTTCTTTCAAGGACTTACAATATACATCATACCACATCATGGACTATAATGCAAGATATATATATAGGCACTACTTCATATTCATTACTCCGATCCTAAGTCACAACATTCTATTATAGGTTGCTCGTAGAAACCTTCGCGATTCGACCGTTACATTCATTACTTGCTATCTTACTTAAGGTAAGTTCATATTCAATGTTTTACAAACCCTTGGGGGGAATACATGCTATTATTTTTCTACTCGAACACAATGCTTTCTACTGTATGCTATTCGACTATGTTTTATTATCACTAAGTAACATCCTTGCCAAACCAAGATCCCTTATTATGAACCATTTAATCACTTGCGAGGGTTACTTGCAAGTGAGCGCGAATATTGTGAATAGGCCTATTGGGATTGACGAATCCCATTTGTATTGACTAAGTTCAAACAAATGCACTAATATTTGAGATTTAGGTATGTTAGCAAAGTACCTACCGGGATAAATCTGCCGATCGATATTGGTACACGTTAACGTTTTGGTGTCATAAGCTTAGTGTATAATACATGTTCCGGGCGTATAATAACGTAGCCTACCTGTTTTGTTTTCCAAACATTGGTGTGAGCCTATAACTCACACTACCAACATATTGTGTTCAATCGATTTAACAAACTCTATGAATATCACTCAACCTTTGTGTTGACCTCTCAAGCATGTATTTCAGGTTCATGACGATCAAGGATGGCACAGAAGGACACGGATACTCAAGAGGGCTATAAATTTTATTATCATTCAAAACTCATTTATTATACATTGTAAACATGGAACCAATTGGGACCTCATTTTATAATCTCTGATATTTATATATTTTGAATGATTCATCTTTTAAAACGACTCAATTGGAGTTCGTTTTCTATTATTGTGACTATTGTGCCGTCGAGTAACACCCAGTTCGAATTCCGCTGCATCCATGAATTGGGGGTGTTACAGATTGGTACCAGAGCCATGGTTATAGAGAAACGGGTCTAATTGAGACCTAAACTATAACCACACATACAAGCAAAAACATTTTATAGCCTTCCGCTCTCCGTGTCTTCCATCCTCCAGACGATTATGGATTTAGTAAGCATGTTATGATACACAAACATGTTAGTATATTCATATATACCCATTTTGAGCATTTCCCCGAAGACATTTTTATGCTACACAAACATAATTGCATATTGATATATGTACCCTAAACATAATTGAGCATTTCCCCGTAAGCATTTTATGCTACATGAACACATATAAGTATATTGATATATACACACTAGGCATTTTATGCTACATGAACACATATAAGTATATTGATATATACACACTAGGCATTTTATGCTACATGAACACATATAAGTATATCGATATATACACACTAGGCATTTTATGCTACATGAACATATTAGTATATTGATATATAAACTCGGTTTATTTTCAATCATTTATCTAAACAATGGACTAAACATAACTGTGTATGCCTATTCTAAGGCATTTCGGCACAGCCACACTCTCCCAATCATGTTCCTACTCCAACATTATATGTCCAAGACATTGTAACTGATTGCAATGGTCTCATTCACTTTTCAAGACATTGTGAGATACAATGGTCTCATTCATTTTCCAAGACATTGTGAGATACAATGGTCTCATTCATTTTTCAAGACATTGTGAGATACAATGGCCTCATTCATTTTCCAAGACATTGTGAGATACAATGGTCTCATTCATTTTCCAAGACATTGTATGATACAATGGTCTTAATCATTTCTCAAATGTTTTGAGTCACACAATGACCTAACCTACTTCCCAGACATTGTGAATTGCACAATGGTCTAACCTACTTCCGAGACATTGTGTTTTGTGCAAATGGTCTCTAGAATTATTCCATCACATAATCAATATCATTTCTTATGATATCAAAAACCCGTCACAATCTATCGATTTCAAAACAAGAAATATGAGATTTCTAAAGGACAAACTAATCCATCATCGACAAAAGCTGAACTTTCTCTACATTCATCAAATTTTTCTTATGAAACCTTCATTATTAAAAGTTCGTGATCCTGGCCAAGTATGTTCTATTTTAGAACTACTTAAAACTTCCTTTCCATACGTATCTACCCTTACTACCTTCTATGCAATGGAATATGAAAACATACGTTACAAGTCTTGTATGGACGGGACTTGCAACTTAAGGGTTTGACATCGCCTTTGTTTAGTGGACAGTTTCCCGAAAGCAACGGACATATCAAAAGTATACCTAGTTTAGGTATTTGAAAATTTTATCGAACCTTGGCTAAATATAGACTAGTCACCTATATTTAACCTTGGGACAGTGGAATATAGTCTGACTAACTATATTCGACTTAAAATTTTCCAATACTGAGAGTAGTTGTACTAGGGTTATGTTTAGATTGATTTCCTACATGAACACGATAAACCACCATAATACATTAAAACAATCTAGAGACACGATAGTGCCTTACCACTCAGCGAAATCTTAACACTTTATTTGTACTACCTAACTTTATTCTTGAAAGTTTTCATTTATGAAATAATCCGAACTACTATCTTGGGATAGTTATCAATTATTCTCTTCATCCTGTAGAAGTACTATTCTGTTTAGGTCCTAAGGATACCATTCCATCATAAACTTTTAAAATCTCTTAAGATTTTTAAAGCAAACTCAACATCTATACCTAACAGTATTAATGTTAAGCATACATTACACACTTTTGTTCATCAACATATCACAACATTATCGTCACAACCGTTACAAACACAAGCTCATTAACAGATCTTGATGCACTTTTAAAGCTCAAATCATCCTTAGTTACACCACAAGTACCCTCATCAGCTTTACAAGTTTGAATATTCATCTTGTACTTTTGGAACACCAGTATCATCTCGTAATACACTACCTTGTAACTCACCGGCTAAGTATGAATGTTGTGTCGGGAATTCTTGAGTAGGATGATTTATAATGTCCCTATTTGAATGGATTGGGATGCCTTTTCATTCAAATAAAGAAATTATAAATCATCGAACCATACGTTTATATTCCTTTAGTTACATTGTTTGGGATGCCTCTCTATGTAAATAAAGAATTATAAACAAGTGGGCTTAATTATATCCGAAATAACATAAGTATGAAGTCAATAAACACTAGATACAACAACAGATTACCTACTAGGCTATGATTGCAACAACTATCCCAATTTCCATTAGTACGAGATTTACTTTTGGTTTTCATAATGATAGTGCAATAACAAACAAACTCATTACGGGGCCATGTAACCATACGCATGCGCAGTCGTACCAAACTCATTGCGAAGCCATGTAGCCATATGCATGGGCAGCCGTACAATTCAAACAGGACTTGGTCCAACCACATGTTCAACGCTTATTCCATGATTCGATTCTTATATCAATTGTTATTGATACTTGACAACTATATCAAGTTCTATTTGATATTCAACTACTATATTAATTCCTATTAATATCCGACTGCTATATCAATTTCCTTTGATATTCGATTATTACCATACCTTTCCTACATAAAAGGAAGCCTCATCCTACACCATACACCGAAATGACAAATCAAATTACATCACTGGTAATTCCAGACTCTAGTCCTCATAAGTAACCACACCTTTTCATCGACATCACTCCAACATATGACACACAAAGAACTTCGGGACGAAGTTCCCCGTAAGGGGTAGAGACTGTAACAATTCGCAATTTCAGGTTAATTACTATTCCCGGAAAATTCACTATTCACTTTTACTATTCATTTTTACTATTCATTTTTCCCGAAACTTTCTCGAAAGTTGATTTTTATTTGATTTTATCGAGTGATAAATCATTTCCATGGCAAATTAAAAGTTTGACATTCATAAGCTCATTTTCGTGAAAGTTATTAAGGAATTACACGGAATTACACGTTTTAGGGTAAAACGTCAATCAGAAATTCTACGCACAACGAAATTCAACCCCGTCAGGTGACCCCACATCAGAAAAATGTTTGACACACTCATGATTTATTTGAGAATTAATCGTGACTGAGAAAAACATGACCAAAGACTTCCCAGCAGGTCACCCAAGCCTGTACTAATCTCACATGAGCACGCTTAACCGTTTGGGCGATTAACCGTTAGACCACAAAACGCGTTTCTAAGACTATTTGAGTTTTCAACTTCTTAGAAAAAGTCAACATATTCTTTCCCTCCTCCATTGACCAAAAATCATCCCTTGATGTTATAAGTCATTTCGTGATTTTTAGGCTTACGGTTTGATGTCTAAAAGACATTTAATACCAACCGACACTAGACTGAGCCCAGTCTAGACATTATAAGTCATTTTAAATCATTTTTATCACATTAGAAAAGTAACATTTTACTTTTCTCAATTTTACGCAATATTCAGCGTTTTACGCGAATTACGCGTTTTAGACCCGTGTTTCCAGTTTTTAGCAGGGTTTTAGCACCCGATAGATCCTACCACTCATTTTATATTTTATTATGGAACTTATTGACATGTTTATCAATACTTTCAAGTTCCATAATTTTACGACACCCGGTTTTACGTTTTGAGGCTTAATCATTTACGATTGGCATTTCCCGGAGTCAAAACTAACCAAGTATCTTGGATAATACCAAGAAAAGTCCACACCCTTGCTCTCCAAGCTCATGAACAGCCTAGGAGGGGGGATTCACCACCCATGTGGCTTGATCTTATGCCTTGTGTCATGAGATGTGAACATGTGTTCAACTTGGCCTCCAAGTGTTGACTAGTCAACAATGTAACCTCCTCATTTGCATATAAATGCTTCTCCTCCCACTCCTTGACCATATGAACGACCCACACACACAACACACTTCATTTTACTAGTTTACTTCAAGTTCCATCCAAGAAATCAAGTGCAATATCCATACATAAACCCTAGTTTAGTTTTGATTCATCAAAACTACTTCAAATCTTTAGAACTTTGGTGATTTCTCTTGAGTTTGAATCCACTCAAGTCACCTCAATTTTCATCATCTCTCTTTCAAGATTACAAGAGTAGAAAGATTGCATGAATTGAAGTGGGTTGAAGCAAGTCTATCAAAGTCCTATCCTTACATGTTAACTTCCTTTCATCTTTGAAAGCCAAAAGTTGTGAGCCAAACCCTAACTTGATTCTTGTTAAATAATCATGTTCATGTTATTTACATGTTATTCTTGCTATATTATGTCTTGTAGTTATGTCCATGATGTATAAAAATGATCAAAACAAGTTATTGTAATTGATTGTTAAGACAAGTTACTAAAACAAGTAAACTAGTGACTTTCTTGGAAAACCACGACCAAAATGGTAAAAATATGATGTTGGATCATTACATATTACAGTAGAGGACTTAACAAGGAAACCATAGCAATTTGAACCACCCAAAACGAGTATACGAGTCAAAAGTTACGCCCATTTGAAATTACCAAAGTTTCCGGCAAAACTGCCAAATACCATTCTGATCAAATTTGGGTTTTGAAAGTCCCACTTCTGGTCCGATTCATCAAAAAGTTAAAACACGAAAGTTGTCCGGAACGACGTTTTCGTTCAGGAATAAAGAAGCTCGAGCCCTGAAAACGCTTTCCGAGTGATAAATTTCTTCAAATTCAAAACAGCCCATTTTTAGACAAAGTCATTACATCTAGGTTATGGTTTATGAAGACCAAAGGGGTCTTATGACCTAGAATCAAGACCACAACCATGGCTAGAGCCAAGGTTGAGTCTCATGACCTTGGAACAAGGACCAAAGGTCATGGCTAGGCCATGACGAAACGACCATACAAGCTTATTTAGGCGAAAACATGATACAAGGAATTAGCGAGAACTTGAACAAGCAATTTGGATCTACTTCACTTAAAAGGGAACCATGAGATATTACCAAGAGAAAATGGTCATACAAAACTTATGAAACATACCCTAATAACAATCTTCATGTACTAATAAACTTTCCTAAGTTTATTCAAATATCGGACAAGTAACTTTTCGGATCAAAACTTATATCTATATACTTTATCAACTACTACAATAGTAGGGAGCCTCATGTGAGGAGTTCATTATGTAAGCCGTCGAGTTGAGTTGTGGATTTACGAGTTAAAGTGTCCTGGCTCCTCGAACGCTTACTAACATGACTTCTGAATTATGTCGGCCCGAACGGTAGTAAACGATATACAAAACATACATGTTTCATGAATCTTTTCTTTCAAGGACTTACAATATACATCATACCACATCATGGACTATAATGCAAGATATATATATATAGGCACTACTTCATATTCATTACTCCGATCCTAAGTCACAACATTCTATTATAGGTTGCTCGTAGAAACCTTCGCGATTCGACCGTTACATTCATTACTTGCTATCTTACTTAAGGTGAGTTCATAGCCCCACTTTACATAACTTCAATGTTTTACAAACCCTTGGGGGAATACATGCTATTATTTTTCTACTCGAACACAATGCTTTCTACTGTATGCTATTCGACTATGTTTTATTATCACTAAGTAACATCCTTGCCAAACCAAGATCCCTTATTATGAACCATTTAATCACTTGCGAGGGTTACTTGCAAGTGAGCGCGAATATTGTGAATAGGCCTATTGGGATTGACGAATCCCATTTGTATTGACTAAGTTCAAACAAATGCACTAATATTTGAGATTTAGGTATGTTAGCAAAGTACCTACCGGGATAAATCTGCCGATCGATATTGGTACACGTTAACGTTTTGGTGTCATAAGCTTAGTGTATAATACATGTTCCGGGCGTATAATAACGTAGCCTACCTGTTTTGTTTTCCAAACATTGGTGTGAGCCTATAACTCACACTACCAACATATTGTGTTCAATCGATTTAACAAACTCTATGAATATCACTCAACCTTTGTGTTGACCTCTCAAGCATGTATTTCAGGTTCATGACGATCAAGGATGGCACGGAAGGACACGGATACTCAAGAGGGCTATAAATTTTATTATCATTCAAAACTCATTTATTATACATTGTAAACATGGAACCAATTGGGACCTCATTTTATAATCTCTGATATTTATATATTTTGAATGATTCATCTTTTAAAACGACTCAATTGGAGTTCGTTTTCTATTATTGTGACTATTGTGCCGTCGAGTAACACCCAGTTCGAATTCCGCTGCATCCATGAATTGGGGGTGTTACAACTCCTGTCACTGCATTCTTAACTAGTGAAATGGAAAGAGTCTGTGCAGATATGAGAAGAATCTCTATCCCTGAAGAGCCACAGTCCTCAAGTAGAAGGAAGGGTCCATTGAAGGTGGTGCTTGGTCTTGCAGCTCCCAAGCTCTGGAACAAAGACATGCAATCCAGAGGGGTCCACAAGAAAATGTCAGACCCAAAGGACTTGGGCAAAGGGAAGAGGAAGATGGAGTAGGGGGTTGATGGTTAGGGATGTGGTGGTGGTTGTTTGTTGTTGTTGTTTGATGTATTTTATGTTTCTTCTGATGACAGATCTTGATGTACTAAGCTTTCCACTGATGAATAAAATTTACTTTTATGTCTTTACATCTAATTCCACTGAATGTAGATCTTTGTATATCAGCAGAAACATGATCTGAAACCAAACATGCAAACAAAACACAAAAGAACAACCAAAATAATATACAAAAATTAGAAAGAAACCTGCAAAACAAAGTTAGTAAACATAATTCTAGAAAACATAATAATCTACATAAATACAACATGTACAATCCTCCCCTGAGGCATATGCCTCCCCTGAGGCTTATGCCTCCCCTCAAACATAGCATTCAAGGGTTAACCATCCCAATGTTGACAACTAGGTGATTAAACCTAGGTCCATCAAAAGCTTTTGTTAACAAATCAGCCACATTATCATCAGTGTGAATTTTAAGCACTTGAATTAGATGCTTCTCATTTGCATCTCTTATAAAATGGTGCCTAATTTCTATATGTTTAGTTCTCTGATGAAAAACAGGATTTTTAACAATAGAAATAGTACTTTGATTATAAATGTAGATTTTAGTGTTCATAAAGTTAAACCCATAATCCAACATCTGATTTTGAATCCAAAGTACCTGACCACAGCAATTGGCAGCAGCAACATATTCTGCTTCAGTAGTAGAAGTAGCCACTATGGTTTGTTTCTTGCACTACCAAGAGATGAGTCTTCTACCAAGAAATTGACAACCTTCTGTTGTGGACTTCCTATCCAAATTAGCTCCAGCATAATCACTATCACTGTAAGCCTCCAAAACAAATGGTGAATCCCTTGGGTACCAAAGGCCTAGTTTGGGTTGGCCCTTGATGTACTTGAAAATTTTCTTCACAGCATTTAGATGGGAAGTCAATGGAGTGACTTGATGTCTTGAGCAAGCACTGACAGCAAAGGTAATGTCAGGCCTAGAAGCTGTTAGATACATGAGTGATCCAATCATGGACCTATAGAGATGAACATTCACAGCCTCATCTTGCTCATTTGGATTCTTAAGCTTGGGTGGTTCATATGGAGTGGTAGCAGTCCTCAAAAGGTCAAAGTCAAACTTTTTCAAAATATCTTTAACATACTTCTCCTGATGAATAAAGATCCCTTCAGGTTGTTGTTTGACTTGTAGCCCTAGGAAAAAGGTTAACTCCCCCATTGCACTCATTTGAAATTCACCTTTCATCAATTCTTCAAATTCCCTGCACCATGCCTCCTTTGTGGATCCAAAGATAATGTCATCCACATATACTTGTACTAGAATAATGTCCCTGGAGTTTTTCTTAATAAATAGGGTCTTATCAATAGCTCCTCTTCTGTATCCATGCTCCAAAAGAAATGTAGACAGTCTAGCATACCATGCTCTTGGTGCTTGGTGAAGTCTATAAAGTGTTTTGACAACTTTGTAAACCTTCTTAGGATGATGGGGGTCTTCAAAGCCCTGTGGTTGAGTAACATATACTTCCTCTTCAATTTTGCCATAGAGAAAGGCACTCTTGACATCCATCTGATAGACCTTAAACCCCATATATGAGGCAAAGGCTAAAAACAATCTAATGACCTCAACCCTAGCAACAGGTGCAAAGACTTCAGTGTAGTCAATCCCTTCTTCTTGTCTGAAACCTTGAGCCACCAATCTTGCTTTATTTCTTACCACAATACCTCTGGCATCCCTCTTGCATTTTAAGATCCACTTGGTCCCAATTGCAATTTTTCCTGCAGGCAGATCAACAAGTACCCAAACATCTTGATTCTTGAATTGTTGCATCTCTTCCTGCATAGCTTCAACCCAACTAGGCTCACATAAAGCCTGTTTAATGCTTGTGGGTTCAACTTGAGACAAGAAACAAGCAAACAAACAATGCTTCTTATCTGTGTGATTGTCTCTCTTCTGAGTGGATACATAAGTCAAAAATGCACATTGCCCAAACTTGGTATTCTTAATGGCACTCCTGGTGAGTACCATAGCATTTGGATCACCAAGTATATTATCTTGTGGTTGTATGGTGTTGATCCTTTTAATTGCAACAGGATTAACATCAATTGAGGTATCAAGATTGGTTAAAGTAGGAGCAAAGTCTTCATCATAGGAAGCTGATTGAAAAATGCCTTCAGGTTGCTCAACATTAGCAAGATCTGAAGGAATTGGAAACCTGCCATAAGGTTCATCCAAACATGTGGAAGCTTCAGTGGAAACAGGAACTGCAGCAGAATTGCCTTCAGCAGAATCTCCATCAGCAGAATCAATAGCTGCATCAGCAGATGTATCAGCAGAATCAGGTTTTCTGCTATCTTCAACAGCAGCTTGTTTTAAGAGTGCTTCAGTGTCTTGAGCAAATTCAAGACCAAGTCTTTTAGCTTCCTCAGCAGCTGCATGTTCTTGCTTTTTGAGTCTAGCAAGATCTTCTGCATAGGTTGAATTTTCCACATCATCAGCAGATTTGGCATCAGAGGCTTCTTTGTTAGGAGGATCTGCTATCTGGATTGGTAGAGTTGTTACAAAAATATTGGGTTCATCACATTCTGAATCACTGTCTGAATCATCCTTTAGGGTACCTGCATTGCTAGAAGATGACACTTGTATACCTGTAGATGGGTTAGATGTGTGTCTAGCCTACCCCAAATAATCAGTAAGGTAATCAAGCTCAAAATACCATTCATGACCCTTGCCCTGAACATTTACATTATCCTCCAGAAATTTCAGGTTAAGAGTCTCTTCTATCTTCTTTGCAGCCAAATTATAGACCCTATAAGCCTTGCTATGAGCTGAGTAACCAACAATATATCCTTCAGCAGCTTTTGCTTCAAATTTGCCTAGGTGATCACTTGTATTAAGAATGGTCACCTGACAACCAAAAGGTTTCTAGTGTTCAATAGTAGGTTTCTTCCCTGTCAATAGTTCATAGGGTGTCTTATTGTGAGGTCTAGTAATCAACACCCTGTTCAATACATAACAGGCAGTACCAACTGCCTCAGTCCAAAACATGGTGGGAAGCTTAGAGTCAGCAAGCATAGATCTTGCAGCCATTCTGTTGTGGAGTCCTAGGAGTGCTATAATCTCTTTTAATACCCTTTAAACCACAAAGTTCAATAAGATTGGCATTTTTGAACTATGTCCCATTGTCATACCTAATACCTTTAATCTTCTTGTTAAGTTGATTTTCAGCTAGAGCCATAAATTCTTTGAGTGCCTGAAAGGTTTGATCTTTAGTCACTAAGAAAAATGTCCAACTGAATCTGCTGAAAGCATCAGTGATCACCAAACAGAAGTACTTATGATCAATACTCCTGATGGATGTAGGACCAAAGAGATCCATGTGAAGCAGCTGCAATGGTTCTGAGATTGTGCTCACAGTAGTAATGGCCTTATAAGAAGCTTTGTGTTGCTTTCCCTTGTTACAAGCCACACAATTATGCTCATTGGTGAAGATCTTGGAAGGAAGTCCATGAACTAGTCCATCTTTAGCAAGTTTGTTGATGACTTTAAAATTAACATGTGCCATCCTCCTATGCCATTTTGTAGATTCATCCAAGGATGCTTTAGCCACCAAGCATGTGAGATCACCTTCTGGCTTGACATCATTCAAGTTAAAAGTATAAAGATTATGGTTTCTTGGAGCTTTAAGTAACACATGATTGTCATCAGGCATTTGGAATTCAGGTGAAAGAATGAAACAACCATCTTCAGTGAAAAGCACAGGAAGCTTTTTGTCACATATTTATAAGACTGAGAACAAATTGAATCCTTGTAGCTCCTTCACAAAGTAGACATTCTCAAAATCCACCTTTGGAGTTCTAATGGTACCTTTGCCAGTGATCCTTCCTACTCCACTTCCAAACCTCACTATGCCTCCATTAATAGGCACAAGGTCATGCAGCTTCTCTTGATTGCCAGACATGTTTCTTGAACACCCACTATCAACAATACGTAAGTCTTTATTAAGAAGAGGATGTTCCTACAACAAAAAAAGTTAATATACAACAACAAAATATGTTAAGAGACTTAAGTCATGAAAGACTTGAGCCTGCCCTGTGGATCATTATGATGAACCCAAGAAGCTGAGTTAGATCCACAATTGTTCCTGGAGTCCCTGTAGTTAAATGGTCTTTTGTATGTCCAAGAACAATCTGCTGAGGACTTTTCAGCAGAATCCCAATTACTCCTTCCCTTAAACATTTGGTCAGTATATTCATACCAATGATTAATACCATAAAATGGTTGTGACCCATATCTATTTCTATTGGGATATCTATTATGAAAAACAGACCTATCAGAAGGAACAGTCCAATCAGTAGGAGTGGAATACATTCTGCTGACATTATACTTTGCTTGTGGAACTAATGAGGGTTTGGAACAAGTTTTAGTCCACTTTTTTCTAGGTCTATTATTAACAACAGAAACACCCATCCTCTTCTCATGGAAATCACAACCACAAACAAAACACTTCTTCTTCTTAGAAGATTTATTAAATCCAAAAGATGTCTGATTAAACATAGAATTATTCAAAGAAACACCAAAAATAGAATTGTTTTGTAAACACTGAAAGGAATTGTTTTCATAAGAAGTAAATAACAAGTCTTCAGAAGAGGCTGTCTTAGAAAGAACTTCATCAGCAGCAACTTCAGAGTCCACAGACTTGTAAGATGACTTGTCAGAATTCTTTATTGAGGACTTGGGTGAGTCTGACTTGGTCTTAGAATCACAGCTGGCATAACTAGAGGTCTCTGAGGTCTTGTCCCTGGAAGAACAAGAGACATAATTGTTAGAATCATTACTAGATATACTTTCAGTGTCAGGGGAGTCATTGATCCTAATGCCAGTGGTTTCCATTGATGCTGGTAAGTCAACCTTATGGGATGTGGGCTTAGGGGTTCCTATGGTTGGTGAGTCTTCAGACCTATTTGGCAAGTCTTTAGACTTTTTGCCAAAAAGATGGTGTGAACCATCAAAGTCAGAGGTTTTGGTAGTAGGCATAAATACACCTCTGATGGGTCCTGGTACAGCATGCAAATTTTCTTCTTTAACATAATGTGCTAAACCTGCTGGTGTAGATTTACCCACATCATTCCTTGCTTCTAAGCCAACATATTTTTTAAACCCTAAACCTATCCCAGAGTTTACAGCTTGACTACCATAAAGACAACTAGCTAAATTATCTCCTGAGATCAACCAATTTTTATGTAAAGCTACTTCTTTATCTAGTTTTTCTTGCAAAACACTTTTCTCATACTCAATCCTAGCTTTTTCTTTCTCAGAAAACTTTAATTCATTGCTAGCACATTCTAAATCTCTACTTAAAACTCTAATATTTTCTTCATAGGCCAATTGATTCTGTTGAAACCACACCTTTTGTTGTTCTAAAGTTTTAAAAGCTTCTTTATAAGTTGCAGCTTCAATAAAACAATCATTATATTTTGGTTTCAAATCATCATAAGCTTCTTTTAGAGTTATATATTTAGAATCACAATCACAAACATAAGTAGATACCTGAGGAGAGATTCCCATGAGTCCAAAGCTATCATCACAACTAGCCATGCAGGATATTTGAGGAGTGCTGCTTGTATCATCATCATGCTCATTCCAGTCCATACTAGTATATATAGCAGTGATCAAGGCATTTGATTCTCCAGCTTCCACTTCTTTCTTCTTGTATGCTGAATATCTGGTACTGGCTTCACCCTTCTTGGCTGTGCACTCTCTAGCAAAATGGCCAATTTCTCCACAAGCATAACACTTTACTTTCCTTCTATCAAACCTAGCTGCATCTCTTCCATCAACATTGAGCTTTTTACCAACCTTTTGCTCAAATCTTCTAACCTTGAGAGAGAGCATAGCCATTTGCCACTTTAAGTCCAACTCTTCTAAAGCAAGTTCATCAATCTGCTCAAAATCTTCATAAACAATTTGTTGCTGTTTATCAACTTCAGCAACAAATGAATGAAGTACATCTTCCATCACATTACTAATCTTTGGATGAGTTATTGGATTAGCACTTGAAAAAGACAATGTGGTCATTGGAAGACTTTGGCTTGGAGTAGATGGACTTGAGTAAGCCTGTGGTGCTGGGGATGAACTTGTATAGGTATGTGGCATGTAGTTTGAGTTAGAACTGACAAATGAAGATTGTGAAGGAGTTGCTGCATATGGAGAGAATCCCTTTATGTCACCTTCCAAAGCTCTGAGTTTGTTGTACAAGTCATCAAAGGTGAGGTAGTCCAAACCACCTTTGGTTTTCAATGATATACTCACCTGAGACCATGAGGGAGGCAAGGCTCTTAGAAACCTGGAGTTCACCTCCTCATTGTCAGGTCTGGCTAGCAGCTGATTCAAGTGACTCAGAATCTTCTGAAACCTGTCATAACCTTTGTGGAGACCTTCTTCTTCAGTAATCTTGAATTCTTGAAATTCCATCTTCAACATACTCTTTCTCATCCGCTTTGATTCTTCATTCCCACCAAATCTAGCTTTTATGGCCCACCAGATTTCTCTTAGATCAGTCATGGAATGAAAATCTCCCATGTGGTCATCAGGGATTGCCTGCAGCAATATAGCAAGAATTTCTTCAGCAGAAATAGGTTCCAAAATTGTAACTTTACCATTAGCATCAACACTTTGCTTTTTAGGACGACAACCATTGAGTATAACATTCCAGAGGTTATAGTCAACACTTGCAATCCAGTTCTGCATCTTCATGGCCCAGATCTCATACTCATCCTTCCTAAGAAAAGGAAGTTTTGCATTGCTGTTGGAGAAGGCCACCTGTTGTAGTTGTTGAGTAAGAGAGCCTGCTTCTGAGAGAGCAACATCACCGCCTGGTTTGTCTCCCATTGGTACTGATTGAATGGTTATGTGATTGTGTAAGGGTTATAGAGAGTATCTAGTGGCTCTGATACCACTTGTAGGGATCTATACCTTGATACATCAAGAGCCAATAGATCGTTAGCCAACTAATGTAATCACTAGTAAGACTAAGTTAGATAATCTCTATGAGCTTGTAATTATTGCAGAATATAAAAACAAACGTATACTAAACTTGATCCTCTATGGATCAATAAACTAATAATATTAATGAAACTCGTACGTAAAACTGGTGTCTATTACAAAGACCTAGGGTTCCTTATATACTAGTGGAAACCCTAACCTTTCTTACAAGAAACAAATAATGATAAACTAATAAAAGATATTCTACATATCTTGTCCTAAAATACATAAGTTATATCCACGGTTAAACTCTATCCGTAGGATCTCCAGATGTCCGCATGAACCAGTCATTAGCAGAAAGTCACTACGCCTTCCGCAGGAACCTGTCAGCAGTATTAGTCAGCAGTATCTTCTAATTCCTTACAACAAGAAGTTGGTATAAACAGGTAGAGATGTCCATCCGATCGGTTGCGGGTTGGCGCCGATCGGACGGATGTGGTAATTGTGGCTATCCGATCGGTTGCACTCCAACCAATCGGATGGTAGGTTCTGGTTGCTTTGGACTTTGACTTTTTCTTGTGTAGTTCTTTATGCACTATCCAAACTTGATTAACTCTGAACTTGGAACTTTGAGATGACAAAACTTAGGTTGTCCTTATGAAATGCGTCACAGATTGGACTTTTGAACTTAGGAATCTTCGTGTAATCGCATATACTTCATTTTCTTCACTTTTTCTCCATTTTTTCTACATTTGGCTACATATGCTATAAAAACATACTTTGATACGATTTAGTGGCAAAAGCATATAAAAACAACCAAATAACATACACAAAAACACTAATAATGCTTATAAAAACATGTTAACTTTGAGCGTTATCAAATCCCCCACACTTAAACTTTGCTTGTCCTCAAGCAAATCTAGAAGAAAACTAAATATCCATATGGTAACCGGAAGTGATTTCTGAAAATTGTGATGAAAATCCTCCTTATACAAGTATAAGTTAGATCATCCTTGTTAAGCTTTTATAATTGAAATATTGAGACGTTTGACAATACCCAACGATTTTCTTGCTTGATTAACACTTCTAAAACACCTCACGAAAGAAGAATAAGATATAATTCACTCATAACACTCATATATGGGGTAGCGTATATGATAAATCACACTCATTGCTCAGTCATGATCCAATTATTACTATAGGCTTGTACAAGAGACAAAACTACACCGCAATGGCGTAAGCACCAAGTCTACATATCAAAGAGGTCTTTTAATCGGGTTTAGGCTAAAAAGGGTTAAGGGTAGGAATAAGACATGGGATTATTGAAGGGTAAGTGATGATTAAGAATATAAAAACTAGTCCAAGTCTATAGATTAAATGTTATTAGCTTTTCTTCCTTGAATCATAACCTCGTAGTCTTTGAGAACTTCATTCTTTCGCGATCAATGCTTTATTTTATAGCTTCATTGGCTATCCATAAAACTATACATATCAAACTAACAACTTTTTTTTTTTTTTTTTTTTTTTTTTTTTTTGCAAAATAACTGAAATTCATAATACTTGGAAACACTTGTCATCATATATATTGTGATGACTATACTTTTACTTGCTTCAATCGCTGATTCCTGAATTTCCACTTTCTCATTCCTTTCTTCATGATTCATAATATAATACCTCATAAAGCTAACAACTCACCAAGACTTGACTAAAGGGTAAGGCTAGGCTAAAAAGTGTAAAATCTTTTTGTATTTCTTTATGGTTTTAATCAAAAGAAAAGGAAAGGCTCAGAAGGTGTAACTAAGAGTATCTAGCGTTAAAGATGAACGCTAACAAAAGGGTTAAAAATTGGAAATTAACTAATCAATGTGACTAGCTAAAAATCAATAAGGAAGGCTATTTGGTTAAAATCCTAAGGTTGCCTCTTATCACGTAAGTATACTTATGTTACAAAAATGTAATCTCACAACAGTCTCGTAATGATTTACAAGTACAAGTTCTAGAATAAATAAAATCACCGGCACACTCATAACAAAAGATTCGAGCATAAAAGATGTATGCCATATATGAATAGGCTAAAATCCTCACAATTTAGTGGAAAGGGTTATAATGTGTGCTAGCAAATGTTATCGATCCAAAAGTGGATTGCAATATTAATCGGGACACATCTCAATTCTTTCAAAATTACTGATTTTTCCAGTGGATAGATCCAGTTATTCTAATAAATTACTCCTAAAAGTGTGAAAACAACTAGATTATAAGGACAAAGAAAATTTAAAAAATTAAATCGATATTTGACTTAATTTCTTATTTACCTACTCACCCCCCCCCCCACACACACACTTAAGTTAAGCATTGTCCTCAATGTGATAAACGAACTTAAAAGTATGAAAGTAGGGAAAATGAGAAAATAAACCATGATATCCAGTTTTATGTTTCTTTCCAATCTTCTGTTTCTTGCAATCAACACCTGCATTATTAGAAACAAAAACAAACAAACTAAAAGCATTGCAATTTTATTCAAATGAGTGGCACACCCCCACACTTAATTTTGACCAAGTGGTAAAACTTTGGGATGTAGACACTGAAAGAAAAAATATATATATGTTAAAAATAAACACACGGGTTGCCTCCCGAGAAGCGCTTGTTTTATTAAAGAGTCCTCAGCCGGACTCAAACTTCGAATAGATTATGTAGTTATAGTGTTACATTTCTTTTTTGGGATGTACACCACATTTCCTATCACAATTCCCTCCCCTGTTTCATCTATGTTTTCCAATGTTACTGTTTCCCATGCTCTAGGAAGAGCATCATAGATAAAACCATTATTGTGTGCCCAAGGGACCATTCCCTTGTGTGGAGCCATGAATGTGATAGCTTCATATTCAAATTCAGATGGAATTTCTTCATTAGAAATTATGTTTAATCGCTCTTTATCATAATAGAGTTTAATTCGGTGCCCATTTACAATGAAACTTCCACCATGTTTGTCATAAAGTTCAACATAACCTGATGGAAATCCATGTTTCACTACATATGGTCCAAACCATTTTGGCTTGAGTTTCGGAGCTTTAAACTTGTATTTCATATTGAAGAGCAGAACTTTATCTCCAGCTTTGAATTGTTTTCGAATTCTCAGCTTTCTATCGTGGTAAGCTTTGGTTCTTGCTTTGTATAGCTGGGAATTCTCATAAGCTTGAAGTCTTAACTCTTCAAGTTCATGCAATTGCAAAAATCTCTTTTCTCCAGCTATTTTTAGATCGGGATTACAGCTTCTTAGCGCCCAGTAAGCACGGTGCTCAAGTTCGAACGGTAGATGACATGTTTTCCCATACAAGAGTCTGTATGGTGTTGTACCAATTGGTGTCTTATATGCCGTACGAAATGCCCATAGAGCGTCGTCTAATTTCCTTGACCAAACTGAAGGATTGTCCTTAACCGTTTTTTCAAGTATTCTTTTTATAGCTCTATTGGTATTTTCGACTTGACCACTAGTTTGTGGATGATAAGCTGTAGCAAAACGATGATGAACTCCATATCATTTTATTACTTTCTCCATTTGTTTATTACAGAAATGGGATCCTCTATCACTTATTAAAGCTTTAGGAATTCCATAGCGAGCAAAAATCTTTTTGAGAAAGTTGACAATAACTCGTGCATCGTTAGTCGGAAGAGCTTCAGCTTCAACCCATTTGGAAACATAATCGATTGCAACGAGAATATATTCGTATTTGTGTGATTTAGGGAAGGGTCCCATAAAATCAATTCCCCAAATGTCGAATATTTCGCAGACTTGAACGCTCTTTTGAGGCATTTCGTCTCTTCGAGAAAGGTTACCGGATTTTTGGCACGCATCGCAGTTTTTAACGAGAGTATATGCTTCTTTGAAAATTGTAGGCCAATAGAATCCAGCATCAAAAACTTTTTTAGCTGTAGTGAAAGGACCATAATGTCCCCCAGTTGGGCCATGATAACATTCATCAAGAATTTTTCTTGTTTCGGCACCCGAAACACATCTTCGTATCATTCCATCCTTGCACATTTTAAAAAGGTAAGGTTTCTCCCAATAATAGTGTTTTAGTTCTGAAAAGAACTTACTACGTTGGTAGTGACTCGTCCCTTTTTTAAGAATATCTCCTGCAAGATAATTTGCGTAATATGCAAACCATGGTACTTCCTCATCATCATATTTATCTATCGTCATGAGATTTTCATCTGGAAAATAATCGTTAATTTCATTTTCTTTTAATTCTTCCAAATTCAGATTCTCGAGATGTGACAAATGATCAGCTGCAAGATTTTCTGCTCCTTTTTTGTCTTTTATTTCGATATCGAATTCTTGCAGTAGTAAAATCCATCTGATAAGACGCGGTTTTGCATCTTGTTTGGTAAATAGATATTTGAGTGCGGAATGATCTGTAAAAACTTTCGTTTTTGAAAGCACGAGATAAGATCTGAATTTGTCGAATGCAAAAACTACGGCTAATAATTCCTTTTCCATAACCGTATAGTTTTGTTGAACATTGTTGAGTGTTTTACTAGCGAAGTATATAGGACGAAAATGTTTTCCTTCACGTTGTCCTAAAACAGCTCCAACAGCGAAATCGCTTGCGTCACACATAAGTTCAAATGGTAGTGACTAATTAGGTGCAACCATAATTGGGGCACTAGTCAATTGACTTTTCAATGTTTCGAAAGATTTAATGCAGTCAGCATTGAAATCAAATACAGAATCCTTTTCTAAAAGTTTAGTCATAGGACGTGATATTTTTGAAAAATCTTTGATAAATCGGCGGTAAAAACCGGCATGTTCTAGAAAACTTCTAACGGCTTTAACGTTAGTTGGTGGTGGTAATTTGGTGATAACATCTATTTTAGCTTTGTCTACTTCCATTCCTGAACTTGATATCTTGTGTCCTGACACAATTCCTTCAGTTACCATGAAATGACATTTTTCCCAATTAAGAATTAGATGTGCAGCTTCACATCTCTCAAACATTTTATCGAGATTGGAAAGACAAGTTTCAAAAGAGTCACCAAAAACTGAAAAGTCATCCATGAAAACTTCCATAGATGTCTCAAGCATGTCTTGGAATATTGCGATCATACACCTTTGAAAAGTTGCAAGTGCATTACATAGACCAAAGGGCATACGCCGGTAAGCGTAGGTTCCAAAAGGACATGTAAATGTGGTTTTCTCTTGATCGGCTGGATCGATAGGAATTTGGAAATATCCCGAAAAACAATCAAGGAAGCAAAAGTATTTGTTTCCCGCTAATCTTTCGAGCATCTGATCCATGAACGGTAGAGGAAAATGATCTTTCCTGGTGGCTTTGTTAAGTTTTCTGTAATCAATACATACTCGCCATCCAGTGACAGTTCTAGTAGGAACTAATTCATTCCTTTCATTGGTCACTACAGTCATTCCTCCTTTCTTCGGAACACAATGAACTGGACTCACCCATGGGCTATCCTCGATAGGATAAATAATTCATGCGTCAAGAAGTTTGATGATTTCCTTCTTAACAACTTCTTTCATATTGGGGTTGAGTCGACGTTGTCTTTCTACAACGGGTTTAGTACCTTCTTCACAATTGATTTTGTGTTTGCAAAAATCTGGGCTAATTCCTAGAATATCAAAAGTTTTCCACGCAAAAGCACGTTTATGCTTCTTAAGAACATAAACGAGTCTTTCTTTTTGATTTGTTTTGAGCAATGACGATATGACTACTGGAAGAAGTGAATTTTCTTCTAAGCAGGCGTATTCGAGATTATTGGGAAGGGGTTTGAGTTCCAAATCAGTGGGTGGTTCTTCTAGAGATGATTTGATTTTCATTTGATCTTTTTCAGTGATATCTTCAAATTTCTCTTCTTTCTCTTCTTCTAATTTTACTTCCATGAATTCCTCAAATTCTTTATCAGAATCTGTTTCACTGATCTTTTCTGAAGTAGTTATGAACGGTTTCGAATCGTCAAGTAATGCATCCAATTCTTCTTCAGTGACTTCATCAATTACATCGATGTTATAGCATGTGTCATCACTGGAATTTGGATATTTCATTGCTTTGTCGATTAAGAATGTGATTCGATCTTCTCCTACTCCAAGATTGAGTTCTCTGCCTTTGAATTTGATCTTGGCGTCAGCAGTGTTTAAGAAAGGTCTTCCTAAGATTAAGGGTACTCGACTATCTTCCTCCATTTCTAAGATGACAAAATCCACAGGAAAAACAAATTTACCAAATTGAACATGCATATTTTCAGCAACCCCAACAGGATATTGGTATGTATGGTTTGCTAATCTTATACTCATCTTAGTAGGTTTCAATGTATTGATGGAAAGTATGGAATACAACGAATAGGGCATCAAATTGATACTTGCACCTAGATCGGCTAAAGCATCGCATGTGATGTTGTTTCCTAATGTACATGGTATAAGAAAACTTTCGGAATCTCCTAGTTTCGGTGGAATTTTGTTTTGAATGATAGCAGAGCATTCTTCATTGAGAACGGTAGCGGAAATTTGTTCCAACTTGTTTCGGTTATTAAGAAGTTCTTTCAAAAATTTCCCATAATTGGGCATTCCAGCTAGAACATCAACGAGGGGTACGTTAATTCTAACTTCTTTGATCATCTCTATAAACTTCTTATTTCGCTCCTCTCTTTTCTCTTTTCTTAGGGCTTGTGGATATGATATTTTCGGTGTATAAGGTTTTAATGGTGAAACGGTATTTTCTTTGGTTTGTGATTGGGTTGGTTTTTCTTTAGGTGCTTCTTCTTCAGCTTCTTCCTCCTCCTCATCTTGAATGATAGTATTATTGGTAAGAACGGATGGTGGATCATATGAGAGACCAATTCGAGTGAATACAGCATTGATATGCACATTTCTGGTTTGTGGTGGACGATAACTCTTATCGTTTGACCCAGACGGTTTTGGATTGGATTGGGTGTTACTCGGTAATGTACCAGGAATTCGAGAAGAAAATTGATCAGAAAGTCTACCAAATTTTTGTTCAAGATCCTGGATAGAAGCTTGATGATTTTTCTGACCTTGCTCAACTTTGGTTTTGAGATTGAAAAATTGAGTTTTTACAAACTCATTTGTAGCTCTTTGAGTAGTTACGAAATCTCGCATCATTTTTTTGAAATCAGATTCTTCCTTATTATCGGAATTTGGTGGGTTTGGGTTGTCTGTTCGGGGTTGAAAATCACGGTTGTTATCCCTTTGTTGGCGGTCTTGCCAATTTCCAAAACTTCTTCCGTAATAATTACCACGAAAACCTCCTCCACGATATCCTCCTTGGACATAATTGGTTTCCCCTTCGTTGGGTCTATTCATAGGTTGGTCATTACACTCGGATGATGTGTGATTTCCTCCATAATTATTACAGCCATCTCGCATTTCTTTCATTTCTCCTTTTATATCTTTGTATTGCGAGTCGATTTTAGAAGTCAAGGCTTCTATTTTCTCCATGAGTTTTGAATTATCTAAACTTTTGGCAAAAGCAACGGTTTTCTGTAGGGGTTTGGTTTTGAAATCTTTTGACCAATCGATTTTAAGGAGTACTCGATCTTCGAGAAGTTGATATGCCTCGTTAGGTGTTTTGTAAAAAAAAATTCCTCCGGCATCAAGGATTGCTTGGGATGCTTCATCAAGACCATGATAAAAGATTTGGATTATTGTTCCTCGTCCTAAATTATGACCATGACAACTTCGAAACAAATCTTTCATGCGAAGCCAAGCTTCAACAAGAGATTCATTAGAATTTTGTGTAAAAGCACGGATTTCTCCCATTAGTCTATCATACATGGCAGGTGGAAAGAATCGGCTTACAAAAGCTTGCCTCATCTACTCCCAATTATTGATAGTTCCTGGGGTTAATTCGTTATACCATACTTTGGTATCTCCGGCGAGTGATGATGGAAAAAGTTTGACCTTAATAGCATCGACATCGGTATTTCCATAACGAAACATGCCACAAATTTCAATGAATTCGGCAATGTGTTTATGCAGATCAGCCCACGAACGGCCATCAAATTGATGGTCTTTGATCATAGAAAGATGGTGACCTTTAACGGTAAAGTTTTCACCAAGGTCGGCGACAACAATAGCAGCTCCAGGAGTAGGTGCTACGGTTCGATTGGCGGCCCACATGGGTTGATCGTCAGCCATGGGTATTGGTTTAAAAAGATCGGAAATCGGATGTTCTTCGGAAAGATTATCAAACCAATTAAGAATAGATGAAGATCTCTTCTTACGGAACAAACTTTCGGGATTGGATAAAGGTGTACTAAGCTTTTCAGTAGTAGAACGAGTGTTCATACAACTACCAAGAGAATCGAGTCAATTACCTAAACAAAAGAATAAGAAAATAAAATTTTCGAAAACAGAGAATTCTATCCGAATCGGTTGGATGTCAAACCGATCGGATGGATGCTACGGTAAAATTAAAAAAACTGGGAAAAATTGGGAAACCGATCGGTTGGTTGTCTATCTGATCGGTTGGATACTTCTGATAAATTTTTTTTTTTTTAGAAAACGAACACGAAAAGAAACGGACTTTTAAAACTTAAAAGAAACACAATCAAAATCCCCGGCAACGGCGCCAAAAACTTGATGTGCGTTTTGTTAGTGAAAGTTTTCAATTTATAAGGGTGAATTACCAAATCTAGAAACAACACATACGAGCAAGTGTACTCATCCGTTATAGCAAGATATGATGGTAAGTCAGAATCGTTCGCAGGGATTTGTGAGTGAATCAAAATATAAGTCTAAAATTAAATCTCTAATGTACGCAAATAAGATAATAAGCAAATTCAATAATTTAAAAACTACACTTGTTTAGACTAGTTTTCTACTTAATGACACACATGATTGTGATAACTTTTGATAACATGTTGGTTGTGATAATTAGATGGTGGTCTAATCTATTGTTTCTACAAGTTAAACTTCGTCAAGATTTTAGTTCATAAAAACAAGCTTTAGGTGTAAACCAATCAATTCAAGATCCATCCAAGGTTCATAAGGTATGGTGAATATCTTAAACACAAGAACAAACTCTTATTACAAATCAAATACTCTTAGGAAATGGTCATTACAAAAGGTAACCCATTCATAGACAAAAAGGTTACAATTGTTTATAAACATCTAAACTTTCGTCCAACTAGAGGTTTACAAACAATCTGATTTAATGTTATAAAAGCATTCTCATTACAATCATACTTCTTGTTTCTTTGTTTAGTCAAGAATAATTATGGTGAAAAACAATCATTCATAGACAAATGATTATAACTAGTTGAATAATAACAAATCTTTCGACCCTTGAAACTATTATCAATTAGTTAACCATGACTCAACAAATGTCACTATCAAACTTAAGGTACAATTGGTTCTTAGGATTGACTTGAAATTGAATTAAAACATGTTATCACAATCATAACTATCACTAAGCATAAAACATCATCAAAATAAGTGTGAAAAGACTACTAGCCACTCATAGAAAACATGCAAATAAACTCAGAATATTTAACATTAGAATCCATGGTTTTAAGTCTTACAATGCTTTGGAATTGATAACAAATGACAAGGTATTGATAACCTAAGTATTGGTGATGATTTCTTGAGATTTTTGGCCTCCAAATGTTGCTTCATTAGTCCTTCAAAGTTCCTGGTTCTTTCTGCACGAATTTTCCTTCTTTGAGAGCTATATGATGATAATAATTGAGAGTAGTAATGTGTGTAAATGATCTCTTGAATTGTGTCTTTAATTGTGTACTCTTGGGGTCCTTTTAGGCTTGTCAAATACTCCTAGTAATGAATAGGGACATAAATGCTGGAGCTTGGACAACAAGACACTAAGAAGGGCCTAGAACAATGGGACAAAAGACCAAGATTCATGCACAAGAAGTTGGTATAAACAAGCAGAGATGTCCATCCGATCGGTTACGGGTTGGCGTCGATCGGATGGATGTGGTAATTGTGGCTATCCGATCGGTTGCACTCCAACCGATCGGATGGTAGGTTCTGGTTGCTTTGGACTTTGACTTTTCCTTGTGTAGTTCTTTATGCACTATCCAAACTTGATTAACTTTGAACTTGGAACTTTGAGATGACAAAACTTAGGTTCTCCTTATGAAATGCGTCACAAATTGGACTTTTGAACTTGGGAATCTTCGTGTAATCGCATATACTTTATTTTCTTCACTTTTTCTCCATTTTTCCTACATTTGGCTACATATGCAACAAAAACATACTTTGATACGATTTAGTGGCAAAAGCATATAAAAACAATCAAATAACATACACAAAAATACTAATAACACTTATAAAAACATGTTAACTTTGAGCGTTATCACCATCCAATTCTCAGATGAAGCATGTGTGTTTTCTGAAGGCAACATCAACATCGGAATCAAAATATTGACCAACAAAGAACAGATTATACCCAAGTCCTTCCACGTAGTATACCCAGGAAATTAGTTGTCTTCAGAAACATAATCTTCATAACCCAAAATTACCCCGAAATGGTAATTCCCGAATCTAACTGTCCCGATAACCTTATTCACGAAATTCTCGAGCCCTGAGCGATTCCCAATCATATGTTTTGAGCACCCTGAGTCCCAATACCAAAGGACAAAATGTATGACCTGCATTTGAAAACAGACGAGAGCAGAGAATTTGGAGTGTCGTATCCTCAATTTGAGTTGGATTCCAGTTGGTTAGTGCAAACAAGTTCTGGAGCCACTAAGACCTTAGGTGCATTCATTTCAATGGTGGAAATTTCACTAGTAGATGCAATGGGCCTAGTTAAAGTACATTGGGTCTCCAAAGGGAAAGTTCTACCAGTTGGCTTCCATTCCTTAATAGGCACTACTTTAGAATTAGTTATCCTAGTTAAAGGGCACTGTTCTCCTAAAGTGAATTTCCTTCCAGTGGGCTTCCATTGATAACCAACATTGGCAAACAATTTTCCTGTTGATTTCCAAATTTGCTTAATTTGTTTAGCTCTCCAAACCTTCATAATTGGGGGTTTGTTAAATGACTTCAGAAATTTCTCAACACATTTATCATGATTGCTCGAAATTAAACATTCATTACATGTTTTGCAAAGTGAATTAGGTTTTGAATTATGACTGATTTTGCTCAAGTTGGACTTAATGTTCCTCATGTGGTCGTCTACTTTCTTTTTAGGAACACTTTTAGCAGGTGAAGTCCTATAATTCCTTCTATTTCTCCTTGGTTTAGACTCTCTAGCTTTAGTGTCACTATTTACTCCTGTAGACGAACTAATGGGAATTTTAGTCTTTTTCACCTCCAGTTGCTGAACATGTTTTGATGTGTTGGGATCTGAAGTTTCCAAAGGTTCAACAAAGGTAACATGCTTGTTTTTTTGACACAGAGGATGATGCAGTTGATCTATCTTGCTTGCTATCAATCTTAGGTCATGTACCAATAGCATATTCTAAGAGTTCCTGAGATCTATTAGTGAGAAAGCAAGCCCCTACAATAGCATCATCAAATGGTTTCACTATCCTATCCTCTTTTACAGTCTCACGAAGCATGTCAAGGCTATCCTTAAGGTACGAGAGATAAGCATAGTGAGCTGACCTATTGTTCCTAAGAGGAAGCGAAATATTCACAGCATAAATTGCATACTTCTTAAAAGCAGAAACCTTTTGAACAACATTATCACAAGTGATGATTTCCATTTTCCCTTTCACCTGAGTCTTTAGAATCTAAATCTCTTTAAGCAAATAAGTTATCTTTTCATTGTTTATATCACGTGTGATCTTAATTGAATCATATAACTCTTTGTAATGTTGTTTAACTTTTGAATTTTCAGCACGAAACCAATCATTTTCATGTTGCAATTTATTGATGGTATTTCTGAGAATCTATAGACTGTGGTTTTTGGGTGCCAATCACATCACTGTTGTTTGACTTCAATTGGGCAATTTGTGCCCTCAACTTTCGAATCGTGTTTGTGTGAGCTTGAATTTTTCCATCCCGTTTGGCTAATTCAAAACATGTATCAAATTCAGGAGCATCCGAAGATGTCTTGGCATTTAAGATTTTGGTTCTTTCTTCTAGATGTTGATACTTTAACTGTAAGTTAAGATTATCAACTTCTAGTTTTGAGAAATGCCTGACCATGTTATCATGGTCGTCGTTATGAATTTTTTGATGTAATTTGAAATTCTCCCCCTCAAGCTCAACAACACGATTATGGAAAACATTCAATGTAACCGACATCTCATGAAATTGACGAGCAAATAATGCAGAGTCGGTGATAGTGTAGAATACATCTTGTGCAATGCAATGAGCAATCAAGTTTTCATTCATAATGAGAATGTTTTTTCTGTCAATTTCACTATGTTTAAGATCAATTGCCAATTGTTTTCCCTCATTTTCCACATTTTTGAAGACCTTTTTCATTTCAGTCACATCATTATTAATGGTTTTTTGAAGACCCTCAAAATGTTCTTTGAGAAGATTGAAAAATGGCATGACCTCAGTTAAGTATCACCATTTTGTTTGTTCAAATCCCCTTTCCCCTTCAGTAATCCCAGTTGGTGTAATTCTCTTCTTACATGTTTTCTCAAAATCATTAAACAGTTGACATAGAACATATAATCCAATTAGAGTATTACACTGTGTGGGAAGAGTTAATGGTACAAGGTGCTTGGGTGTGTTCAGAGGATAAAGAGTTGGGTCAGCTATCTTAAAAATTGTACGAGTGTTACCCACAAGTCTTTCAGCTTTCATTTTCTCTAAGTCAATATTCCAAAAAACTTTGTCAGGGAGGATTTTCTTTTGAAGAAAAAAAATGGCTGAATGACTATCATCAGCGTAGTCATAGTGAAACACGAGATTATTAGCAGTACATAGGGGATCCTTTAATTTATCAGCAAGTTTTTCCCTAGTTCTATCTTCAATCTCATTAATCTCATCATAGGATCTCACATCAGGAGGGGCATGATCAGGCTCAAGCATAATATTTGCATCATATAACGCAGGCTGAGCACCTATACCATTCCTAAGTAAGTTGGTCTTAGGTTTGTTTATGTCCTTATCACTATGTTCATCACTTAACTTCCTATGTTTTTGTATCATTTGAGCAGTTTGAATGGTTTGGCCTTGCGTGTACAATTTGTCTTCGAGCTTATTCTTTAACGTTTTAAGGCAAGAAAAATCATTTAAGAGTTTTGTTTCCTTTTTCTGAAAATCCAATTTTTGGGTGATCATACTTTTCTGTATCTCCTGTTTTTGTTTAACAGACTGATCAAGTTATTTTTTCAAAGATTCTAACTCCCTTTTTAATGTTTCTTCCTTTTTTTATGTTCTGATACATATGCACGCATCTGCCAATCCATTTTACGCTCTCGTTCGGTTAGCTCAAACTTTGCACGTTGTTCATATATGGTCTCCTGATCTTTAAGGGTATTAAGTCTAGTGGTCAATGAGTCATCAGGGATAAAGGCAATATTCTCATGCAACACATAATCATCATTTAGAACCGAAGATGCACAACAAAGTTCAACAGACACTTCGTTGTGTTTCACATGTTGTTCACATGGGTCAACATTGCTATTTCCCATGTCCACAACATCTGAATCGACATCGTTTGTCGGTTGAACTTTGTTAGGAATCTTTTGTTCATCAACCATGTCATATAGTTCGAGTACCTTAGCACATGACACTTGTTCATTTACCGGTCTGATATTTGCATCCACATCATGTGCAACAAGAGTCATTGAAATGTTGGTAGTGTTAAGCTTATCAGTCTCTGATCCTCTGCCATCGATGACAATTGACCCAACATCCGATGCTTTACTCGAATCCATAATACGATCACTTGATTGCACTTCGCATGCCTGCCCCTTGTCTTCATACTTAGGTTCGTGCAGTGCTCTTTCCTTAATGTACTCCTTCACATTACCCATAAGTTTGAGTAGTGTGAACCTGAATGCATCCACTTCAAATCCAGTGTGGGTGGAAAAACTCTTACTCGTCATTTGACAATCAAAATCATACTCCATTGTGAATTTTAAGTCAGTGAACACTTGGAGTTGTTTGAGGATCATACCGTATGCTGCAGTGCAGCAGCTTTCAGAGAATTTCGCCTTCTCCAGTTGTTGTTGAAGTTGATCCAAGTACAGGGTCATTGTGACTGTAAAGGACTCAACGTCTTGACCAAAGAGTGTCTCAAATGCGCGTATGTATCCTCCCTAGTGACCTGATTGTTCAAGGAGACTTTTGATATGGGAGTCAAGTAATCGAAAGCATTCTGTGCAAAATTCTGTAGTCGATGGCAGCATGATTGACTCCTGAACCTTGTTGTCAATTTTGTCCACCATAGGAGGATGAGTATCGGATCCTGCAGCTCGAATATCTTATGAAGGAGTACTTGCCATGGTGAGCAAAGGTATGTTGTTTAGTTGTGATTTGGTTTGGTTAATGCAAGTTGTTACGGTGAAATTTTGGTCTGAAAACTTAAAACCTCAATAACTTCACTCCAGAGGTGATTTGGCCCTCGAAAATTTCGTTTCATGACTTCGTGGTGATACCTCACAATATTCAGCCTGTTTCAGTCGTTTTGACAGGTATTTCACTGAAAACGGAGTTACGGTTCAAAAGTTATGGCCGTCTGAAGTTTTGACATAAAAAGTCAACTTTGGTCAAAGTGAGTGAGCAAATCTCTAGAATGAACAAATCACTGGATAACCAACTCGCTATACACTAACTTGCTAATTGCCAACTCGCTTAACTCCAACTCGCTAGATACAAATTGCAATGACCCAACACGCTGATTGAATTAAATCGCTAGATGCAAACCGCTAGTGGTACAACTCACTAGAACAACTGTCAAATTGCTAGGCACCAACTCGCTGAAGACCAAGTCGCTAGCCACCAACTCGCTAACTTTGACAACTCGCTAAATTGGACAACTCGCTACAAAACCAACTCGTTACAGAGCCAACTCGCTAACAGTACCAACTCGCTAGAGTTACTAAACTCCAAAATATGACAACTCGCTAGCACAAAGGACAAACCAGTCACTATCAGCGATTTGTCCACTTTTCCTAAAATAGCAAAACTGCCAACTCGCTAGTGCACTATGTCCAACTCAATACAAATTAACAAGCAACTCTTTACTTAGAACAACACTACGAGAACCAACTCGCTACGAAGAAATGCACCACAAATCCCTTCAACAACCAATTCCGTGAGTGATTCAACCAATCCAAATGTGAAACAAAGTAACTCTAACACATCTAAACCTAAATGTACAATCAAATCACAAACTAAACCACAAATGAATTCGAACTAAAGAATTTTCATCCTATACTTTACGAACCGAAGAAAGCCCACAAAAACCAAGCCACGAATTCGAGCACCAACCATCCTAGGATGATACCATAGCTCTTGATACCAATTGTAGGATACTCATAATGATATACACGTATGGTTATGTGTTTAAATGGATCGAATGTGAAGAAAACTAGTGAGAAGTTAGAGAGAGAAAGAGTAGAGAGTTGGGAGCCTTTTCTAGAAAGAGAAACAAGATGAATATTAGAGTGAGTGAAAGGTCCTACCCTCTCCCTTGCTGGGAGAGGGTATTTATAGTTACATACTAACACCCCATAAAACGGGCTGTGGAGCGGGCTGACAGCGGATAAAGACCCGACCCGACTCCACGATGTTACGTAAACTAAACTATAACTAAAACTAAATGATTACGACTACGAACTAACTAATGCTAAATGATACTCGGGGTGACCGAGTCTTTCAGATGAATATTTATATTCCTAACAAAAATGGTGATTAACCTGTAGATAGTTACAATTAAAAATAAAATTTACCGTAACATGCTAATCAAACCCTTGTTAGACTCTCCATTTTAACATACTACACAATTGATTTGCATAAAGTAGAAAAATTGAATTACATTTTTTTAACCTAAATATCATCCTGGGTACTGTTGAAAACTAGAAGGGGGGGTTGAATAGTTTTACGTCAATTTATATTTTAAAAACTTTGTTTGATAAAAACTTCGATTCTTATTTATGTGAATATCAACACTTGCACAACTCAAACAATTTAATCTAACTAACTAAATAAGGATAACGTAAATATGAAAGTAATGAAAGGATAGAGATAGAGAGATCAAACCACAACACACGATATTTATAGTGGTTCGGCTACGAAGCACCTCTTCGCCCTACTCCACTCCTCGAGTCACCTACTCGAGAGTTTCTTCACTATGTCAACAAACTCTTTTTTTGGCGGAGAAACCTTACACAACTTTCGCTTACACCAATTAACGACACTAAGCTAAATGTCGAGTCCTAATAGTAGCTAGAACCAATATCACACCACTACACGCCTTCTTCACAACTTGTACACAACACTACTACTACACTACTTCTCACACCTTCACAACTTCTTCTTCACACCACAACTATTTCTTCACTACTTCAATTCACAACTACTAACCCACCTAGATCTATCAATTACAATCACTACACAACTATACAATAAATACAAGCTAGACAACTAATCTTCAATACTTCTTGGTTTGAGATGAAAGGAGTATTCTTCTCTTGCACTTTGAATGAGGATGGATAGAATCACTTGAAAACAAGAACTAATATGTTTATGATAAAAGGATTTAGGAAGATGATTTAAGAGAATTAGAACATAAAGTTTTAGTGCAAAAGGTGAGGAAAAAATTCAGATTTGAACTAGTATTTATAGGCAAAGAAATCTCACACAGGAGCGTATGCCGGCCCCCTTAATTGTGTGCCAGCCCCTTTAAAATTAAAGGGGCCGCCCCTTATAATTAAGGGGGCCGCCCATGTGAAACGGCTAGATTCTTTGTTTTTTCTGGGGAAAGTTTATTTGGTGAAAATTTAACTGAATTTGGTTAAAAATTCGAATTCATATATTTATTATGAAATAAACATTTTCCTTTAATTACCAAAAGTGTTTTTCTTAAATATATAAAATGTTTATACCATTTTATATAATTTGTAATTAGTAAGTAAACCTTCCTTTGATCATAAAATGTATTAGGCACTTGTTTATTCATACCTTAAGTGAATTAGATGGATATAATGATATTTTGTCACTAAATACTTATTTACGTAATGATTTTACGTTTAATGGTTTTAAATTTTGTGATCGTCAAAACATAGGGATATCGAAAAATATTAATAACGTTTTTACGCATTATTTATATGAACAATCTCCCCCTTTTTTATGATTACAAAATCTAAACTCATTGAATCAAAAATTATTATATATGCAAGTATTTAGTGAGTTTATATCACTTCTCCCCCTTTTTGTAAATATCAAAAAGGTTGTCCCGAAGTTGGATGAGCACCCCCTTGATGTGTACTCCCCCTCGTTTTAAGGTTACAAGACAAGTCGAGATATGGAATGCTTGCAAAAATATTTAGAACATACAATATATATGCATGCAACAATTATATATATGAAAAGAAAAAAAAAACAAGCAATCTAAGCATGGAAGGAAACACTTCATTAATATGGATGAAAATACAAGCAACATGCATCCAAGATGCATGAATAATACAACCAATAAACTAAAGCCTTAAGGGCTTACAATCAACCAAAACTCTAATAGAAATGTTTTTCCTAGAGCTTGTTCATCAAAACAGTTAAAAACAATTTTATTTTCCAACCATGATCCATGCTTAGTTTGGGAGGAGCAAAGTTGTAGGTGGAGATGATGGGGTTAATGGAGGTGGAGGTGTGGTTGATGTTGGTGGTAGAGGTGTGGATGTTGTCGGTTGAGGTTGAGGAAGCAAGCTTTCAATATATGAAAACATGTAACAGATTTCATCTCTTAATCCAAAGATGATGGTTCGGTTATGGATGCAACAAAGGCATGTATCACCATGGGCTTCAAGTAAGCTCCATGGGATGGGATTGTAATTTGGTGGATTGAGAGGTGATGGTGAAAATTATGCATCAAGAGGTGTGATGGGTGATAATGAAAGGGTGATGTCTAAGGTGGCATTTTCAAGAGGTGGTGGTGGTGGAATTCTTGGTGGAGGTGATAGATGAGTGTTGATATAGTCATTGATGGATGATGATGATGGTATGGAAGAGGTGGAGGTTTCATGTTTTGGATGGTGCATTTGGAGCACTAGGAGATGAGCATTGAGGTGGTGGTGATGGAGTGGTATTGTCTTCATTAGTGAGATCAATAAAGAGTTGTTTTGGTGGAATGATAACAAGTTTTTGTTTCTTGGCTTTGTTGGAGGTGGTGGTTTTTGGTGATGACATGATGAATTGGTTGAGGTTGATGATGATAATGGAGTGTGGATGAAGGTGTAAAGGTTTATATAGCATGAAATCATGTTTAGAAATGGTATTAATTTGAAATTGCATTGTTAGATTCCAAAATCAATTTAGTTTTTAAGGGAAATGGTAGCTGGGACTAGCAAAAGAAGTCACAAGTTACAAAAGAAAACAGTGTAAAAACTGTTCCAGATGGCCGGTCCCCTTAATTCATGGCCGGCCCCCTTAAAATTAAAGGGGCCGCCCGTGTGAATTATGGGGGCCGCCCATCTGATGAATTCTGTTGGGAATTAAACAATCAGAAGAATCAGCATAAAGGTTTAAGGAAATACATCAAGTATGTTTCTGCTGATAAAGCACAAAGCAAGTTTCCACTGATGGATTCTGCTGAAGAACATTTTCTACTGATAGTGTTTCTGCTGATGGATTCTACTGATGCTACTATGACTCATATAACAACTGTGTAGATAAGTACAACTTATTCTACTGACTCATATACAAGAAAAATATCTTTGTTGTAGTCATCAAATTGAACACTCCAAGTGAGTTGTAATCCTAGATACATGTTGTATCTTAATGACTGACATGATAAGTCATCAACTAGCTAGAATGAAGATTAGTCATAAGCTAGTATTTAAGATGACTCATATAGTTTGTAAAAGATCTTTCCTTGGACTATAAAAGGAAGATCTTAGATATGACTTATACACGTGCGTGATAAAAGTGTGATAGATATAGACATATACATAGATAAAAACATTAGAACAAAACACAAGATTCAAGGTCTTTGTAACCCTAGTGATAGTGAAGATCACTCGTATTATTCTGAATAATATTGAATCGTTTGGTGAAATACTTTCATTGTTCTTTGTTCAATAAACACAAGCGTCACAGTTCCATTTCCAATAAACATTCTAAGTGTGGTTAAGTAGATTCCGCATACTTAATCATATTCATTCAAAGTATCACATTACAAAGGTCCAACACCTCATAGTGTGTTATCAAATCAAGTGATCCTCTCAGTTGGTATCAGAGATTTCAGGTTGATAACTTTGATTTAGAAAAAGAAATGGACACAGAATCTGTTCAAACAAATGTTGCTGCAAAGTTGCCAGTTCTCAAACAGAATGAGTTTGAATTGTGGAGGTTAAGAATAGAATAGTTTTTCCAGGTGCAGGATTACACTCTCGGGGAAATCATTGAAGATGGAAACTCTTTCAAACCCACAACCACTTTATCAACAGTTGAAGGTAGGGAAATTTCAGTTGTTCAAACTATCCCTACAACTGCTGATGAAAGAATAAAGAAGAAGAATGACCTCAAGGCCAGAAGCATGCTGATGATGACCATTCCAAATGATCAACTTATAAACTTCAGCAAATTCAAAGATGCCAAGTCATTATTTGAGGCAATTGTTGCAAGGTATGGAGGAAATGAAGCCACCAAGAAGACCCAGAAAATCCTTCTCAAGCAGCAGTTTGAAAATTTCTCATCAACCATGAATGAATCTCTTGACCACATGTTTACAAGGCTACAGAAAATTGTGAGCCAACTTGCTGTTCTTGGGGTTGACATACCTCAAGAAGATTTAAACTCAAAATTTCTGAGAAGCTTACCAGAAGAGTGGGCTATGCATGTTGTTGTTTGGAAGAATAAACCAGACATAGACACTATGGATCTTATGGATTTGTATAGCAACTTTAAAATTGTGGAACAAGAAGTAAAGAAAACTGAAGTCTCTAGTTCATATACAGGGAACATGGATTTTATGTCATCTCCTAGTATCTTAAACCCAGTTAAAGATGAAAAGGTTGATAGTGGAGCTGGTGCTGCTAGTTCATCAAGCAGTACCTTTGGTATATTGAATGAAAAGGCTTGTTGTGCCTTTTTCACAAGCCAGAATAATGGGTCCATGCTTACTCATGAAGATCTCTTAGAAATCAATGATGATGATTTAGAAGAGATGGACCTAAAATGGCAAATTTCTCTTCTTAGCATGAGGGCTAAGAAATTCTATCAGAGGACAGGGAAGAAACTCACCATCAGCAGCAATGATGCTGCTGGTTTTGACAAGTCAAAGATAGAATGCTATAACTGTCATATGTTGGGGCACTTCTCAAGAGAATGCAGAAGGCCAAGGCAGCAAGATAGCAAGAATAGAGGTTTTGGAAGCAAGTCCAAGACAGGGGAATCAACCAATCCAAAGGCTATGGTAGCTATTGATGGATTAGGATTTGATTGGAGCTTTACTGCTGATGAAGAAGAAACTTCTCCTCAGACAGCTTTTATGGCTTTAACCACAAAGGTACAATCTGATAAAGTTTGTTCAAATAATTGTTCTGCTCTTAAAAGTTTAGAAACCTTAACCAAACGTTATGAGAATCAAAGGAAAGAATTAATTGATACAGCTCATAGCTTAACAAATCATAAAAGAGGTATAGCTACTCTAGAGGAACAAGTCATACATTTTCGAACAAATGAATCTACCTTTACTGATGTCAAAATTCTTCTTGAAAGAGAAATAATGTTTAAAACTAATGACATTAGTAACTTGAAAGCTGAAGTAGATAGGCTTAGTAAGGCTAAAGAGAATATTCAAATGAGTGTAGAAACACTAGATTATGCATCTAAGGGTGTGACTAACTTAATTGAATGTCAAGTTATAAATAAAGCTAAGTCTGGTGTTGGATACAAATCTGTTCCTCCACCATATAGAGGTATTCCTTCACCCCCAGGAATTGAACTAGAACACACAGGATTAACTGAATTTCAACTACCTGAATTAAATTATGGTGTTCAACCAAAATCTAATGTAGTTGTTAATGAACCTTTGAAAGAAAGTGAAAGTTTAAGTAAAACTTCACTACCTAAGGACAAGGTGTGTTCTTGTAGAAAGTCAGATGATCCAATCATTAAGGACTCAACATCTGATGATAAAAAGTTACTACAGGTTATGTCTAAACCTGAAGTGGTTAAGAAAGCAAGAACAAGAGTTCCTAAGATAGTCAAACACAATACTGATAGGCCTAAGACCAATGAAAAACATGTTAGGCAACCAGTTAGATATTGTGAGCAATATAGAATCACAAACAAGCCCAGAGGTAACCAAAGAAATTGGAATAACCTCAAGTCTTACCAACTAGGTGATGACTTTGCTTTTCACAATAAAGCTTGTTTCATTTGTGGTAGTTTCGACCATCTTGCAGCTTTCTGCAACCAATGGGTATCTGGGTATGAAAGTAATAGAGTGAACTACAAAAGGCAAACACCTAAATCTCATTTTCACTCTAATTCTAAAAGATCAAAACCCAAAACAGTCACAAAAGCAGTTCCTGCTGATAGAGCAAAAACTGTTCCTGCTGAAAGGAAAATGGTTTCTGCTGAAAAACCATATATGACTGTTTACTCAAAATCAACAATTAAGGGTGCAAAAACAACTTTCAAACATGCATCTAATATTGTTTAAAGGCCCATTCAAACAAAAGCAGTGGTCCAAAAACAAGTTTGGAGACCAAAGGGTACAACTACAAAGCTAGCAGTTTCTGCTAAGCATACTGCTGCTAAGGGAATCAGGGCAAATGCTGTTAAGGCCTCAGCATGTTGGATTCTTAAATCCAATGTTGCATCAACAGTCCTCAAGATATTACATTTCATTGATGCAAGAGGCAGATCCATGTCAGTGTTGGCTTGGATCCCCAAAGAAAACCAATTCTTTTATTTGTGTGTAGGGACATTCACCAACAGATCATGAAGATCAAGGATATTCAGATAGTGGGTGTTCAAGGCACATGACAGGGAACATGTCTTATCTTTCCAACTTTCAATCAATTGATGGTGGATATGTTACCTTTGGAGGAGGAATTGGTGGAAAGATTACTGGTAAAGGTACTATCAAAACCAGTAAATTAGATTTTGAAGATGTGTTTTATGTGCAAGAGCTTAAGTATAATCTCTTTAGTGTCTCACAAATGTGTGATAGAAAGAATAATGTTCTTTTTACAGAGACTGAATGTCTTGTACTTTCTCCTGATTTTAAAATGCCTGATGAAAGTCAAGTACTTCTTAAAATTCCTAGGAAGGGCAATATGTACAGTGTTGATATGAATAACATTGTTTCTAAAGATGCTTTAACTTGTCTCGTTGCTAAGGCCACATTGGATGAATCTATGAAATGGCATAGGAGGCTTGGTCATATTAACTTCAAAACCATAAATAAGATTGTCAAAGATGGTTGTAAGAGGTTTACCTCAAAAACGATTTGAAAATGATCAAACATGCATTGCTTGTCTTAAAGGCAAACAACATAAAGCCACTTGTAAGCCCAAAATTTTTAACTCTATCAATCAATCATTGTTTATGCTGCATATGGACTTATTTGGTCCTACAAATGTTAGAAGTTTGTTGCATAAGAGATATTGTCTAGTTATTACTGATGACTTTAGTAGATTTACATGGGTATTCTTTTTTGGAACTAAGGATGAGACTTCTAGCATCCTTAAGACCTTCATTACAGAGATAGAAAACCTAGTAAGCAAAAGAGTAAAAGTCATTAGATGTGATAATGGGACAGAATTTAAAAATAGAGTTATGGATGATTTCTGCAAAGAAAAAGGTATTAAAAGAGAATTTAGTGTTGCAAGAACTCCACAACAGAATGGAGTTGCTGAAAGGAAAAATAGAACACTAATAGAAGATGCTAGAACTATGTTAGCTGACTCTAAGTTGCCTATAACTTTTTGGGCAGAAGCAGTCAACACTGCTTGCTATGTTCAAAATAGAGTTTTAGTTGTAAAACCTCACAATAAGACATCATATGAACTTTTTAGAGGTAGAACTCCTGAGATAGGATTTCTTAGACCTTTTGGATGTCATGTGACAATTCTTAATACCTTAGACCATCTTGGAAAGTTTGATGGAAAAGCAGATGAAGGATTCTTAGTTGGATATTCTATCAATAGTAAAGCATTCAGAGTATACAACATGAGAACTAGAAGAGTAGAGGAAAATCTACATGTGAAGTTTTGGAAAATAAAACCAATGTAGAAGGTCAAGGTCCCAAATGGCTATTTGATCTTGAATCTCTATCCAAATCAATGAATTATATGCCTTTTGTTGCAGAAACTAATGAATTTTCAGGTTCACAAATTGCTGATGCAACAAATGGAGAAGGATTAGAGAATGAGGCAAATCAAGATTATGTGATAATGCCAATATGGACAAATACAAGTGTGGATTCAACTTCAATAAATGGTGAATCTTCTTCTGGTAAATCTAAAAGAGATGTTGAAGATGAATACAAGGAAGAAGGAGCTAAGGAACAAGAGTTTCAAGTCAGAAGTAACACTGCTATTTCTGCTGATAAGTAAATCGTTCCCACTGATGAGCAAAATGTTTCTGCTGATGAACCATCAGAAGAAACACAAGCAAATCTCTCAGACAATGAGGTGGATTTCAACAACCTTCCCCCTGATTATCAAGTTCTTTCTACTCCACTCTCAAGGATTCACAAAGTCCACTCCCTGGACAATGTAATTGGAGATGTACAATCAGGAGTAAAGACAAGACAACAATTGATGTCTTCAGATCAACAAGGGCTTCTTGACGCCCTTTATGCTTTAAAACAGCATGAGTTTTCAAACTCTTGCTTATTTGTATGTTTTCTCTCACAAGATGAACCAAAGAATATTTATAAAGCCCTAGAGAATTCAAGCTGGTTGGAGGCTATGCAAGAGGAGCTTCTTCATTTTAAGATTCAAAAGGTATGGGTGCTAGTTGATTTACCAAGTGGTTTAAGGGTAATTGGCACTAGATGGGTTTTTAGGAATAAAAGGGATGAAAGGGGCATAGTGATAAGAAATAAAGCTAGATTAGTAGCTCAAGGGTACACACAAGAAGAAGGGATAGACTATGAAGAAGTTTTTGCTCCAGTAGCAAGGATTGAAGCCATTAGACTCTTTTTGGCTTATGCTTCATTTATGGGCTTCACAGTTTATCAAATGGATGTCAAGAGTGCTTTCTTATATGGTACTATTGAAAAGGAGGTGTATGTCTCACAACCTCCTGGTTTTGTTGATCCTGACCATCCAGATAAAGTGTACAAGGTTGTTAAAGCTCTATATGGCCTACATCAGGCACCAAGAGCTTGGTATGAAACACTGGCTTCCTACTTAATTTCAAATGGATTTCAAAGAGGCAAGATAGATCAGACTCTTTTCACCAAGAAGCATAAGAAGGATCTTTTGCTAGTTCAAGTGTATGTGTATGACATTATCTTTGGATCTACAAGGAAGGATATGTGTTTGGAGTTTGAGAAGCTTATGCACAATAAGTTTCAGATGAGTTCCATGGGGGAACTTACATTCTTTTTGGGTCTGCAGGTTAAACAATCAAGAGAAGGAATCTTTATTAGTCAAGACAAATATGTTGCAGAGATTCTTAGAAAGTTTCAATTTGCTGATTCCAAAACAGCAAGCACACCAATTGATCCTGAGAAGCCACTTCTTAAAGATGTAGAAGGAACTAATGTGGATGTACACACATACAGATCTATGATAGGTTCTTTGATGTATCTCACATCATCAAGACCTGATATCATGTTCTCTGTTTGTGCTTGTGCAAGATTTCAAGTAACTCCAAAGGTTTCTCATTTAACAGCAGTCAAAAGAATTTTTAGATATCTAAAAAGTCAACCAAGGTTGGGTTTATGGTATTCTAGAGAATCACCTTTTGATTTGATAGCGTACTCAGACAGTGATTATGCTGGTGCTAGCTTGGACAGAAAGTCAACAACCGGAGGATGTCAATTCCTTGGATACAGACTTATCTCATGGCAGTGTAAGAAGCAAACAATTGTGACAAATTCAACAATTGAAGCTAAATATGTAGCTGCTGCAAATTGTTGTGGTCAAGTTCTATGGCTTCAAAACCAACTTCTTGACTATGGGTACAATTTCTTACATACCATTATTCATATTGATAATAGTAGTACAATTTGCATTATTAAAAATCCAGTGCAACATTCTAAAACAAAACACATTGAAATTAGACATCATTTTATTAGAGATTGCAATGAAAAGAGGTTAATTCAAGTAATGAAAATTGCTTCAGAACAAAACTTTGCAGATCTTCTTACAAAAGCTTTTGATGTTGGAAGATTTCAGTACTTGGTAGCAGGTATTGGAATGCTTAATCTTTAAAAAATTTCAATATAATGTGTTCTTGTATATAGATTTTGTTAATGCATCTAACTTTGTCATCTAAAACTACTATTACCAATTTAAAGTTATTCATACAGTTAGTCCTATGCATAATTCTAATTCAAGACAAGTACTTTGTACTTTGTTCTTTTGGTTTTAGACTAACAATTTCAGGTATGAATGTTTGAGCTCAAAGGCTATTTCAAGTGAAATCTGTAAGCAACAAATTTCTGATCATTGCTGCTGAATGCTGATCATTGCTGCTGATATAATAGGTTCATAATAGAAAGAGTTTGGGATTTCAAAACTCCTTAAAACTTCTTTCTTGGAACCTGATTATGATGTTTCACTTTGAATTGATAAATTAGTTGATCAGTTAATAACTGATACAACTCACTTTCTATCATTTTATACTCTCAAGTATAATGTGACTAATCTACGGATATCTGATAGAAAGAACAGCGAGCAAAAGTGAATCTAACACTTGTGTTAGAGGTAACAAATGCCACGAGCTGGAAACCCTGTAAAGAAAGCCTTTTGAATAGGTTGATCTGTACACAGGCAGTTATTTATAACTGAAAACATTGGTTCTCACACAACCAGAGGTTGCTTTAAACCGAAATTTTGATTAAGTGTTAGTTACCACACTTAATCTCTTCAAAATGGTTAGAAGCAGTATGATTTTTTATCATAAAATTATGTTCATACTGCTAAGTCAAATATTTCTTAAAAAGGATTTTCAAAGAGGCTCAGAAAATCATCTAATGATGGATTATGAGTCCATGCTCAGTGATTCACCACTCATAGGAGGTTACACACCTAGAAGTGATGAGGGCGGCATTTAAACTCTTAAGGAATTGATGGCTTCATGTACAAATTGTCTGAAAACATGGAAATTGCTAGATCAGATGATATGATATGATTGTGAGAGATCTTCCAAACAGGGGAGGAAATTGCTCAAGAGAGAAATAAATCTCAGGGGAGGTTACAAAAGCCCTTTTAAAGGAAGATTAACCAAAGAAAAAGAAGGAAAAGATAAGAGCATACAAGATGATGACATGGTTTCTACTGATAAAGAACAAGAACAGAGGTGATAGGAGAAAGTTGTATCTTGATCAAAAGATGAAAGGTTTCAAGTTCAATTCACTACGTTTGTTCATCACTTCCAAAGACATGCTGAAAGATGATTTCTACTTCTTGGAACAAGCATCCAAGATACACAGCATCATTGCCTCTTATAATTCTTCAAGTTGTATATTGCACCATCTTTTAGTCCAAGATTGGAGCAAAGAACAGAAAGCAGATGAGTTACAGAGAAAGACATTCAATCACTCAAAAGAGAAGAAAGTTCAGATCACAGTCTGACAATGAAGTGTTTGAAAGATCTTCACAAAGTCCTCATTTAATTCAGAAAAACATGTTTGAATGTAATTCACATGTTTAGGGGAGGATTGTTGGGAATTAAATAATCAGAAGAATCAGCATCAAGGTTTAAGGAAATACATCAAGTATGTTTCTGCTGATAAAGCACAAAGCAAGTTTCCACTGATGGATTCTGCTGAAGAACGTTTTCTACTAATAGTGTTTCTGCTGATGGATTATGCTGATGCTACTATGACTCATATAACAGTTGTGTAGATAAGTACAACTTATTCTACTGACTCATATACAAGAAAAATATCTTTGTTGTAGTCATCAAATTGAACACTCCAAGTGAGTTGTAATCCTAGATACATGTTGTATCTTAATGACTGACATGATAAGTCATCAACTAGCTAGAATGAAGATTAGTCATAAGCTAGTATTTAAGATGACTCATATAGTTTGTAAAAGATCTTTCCTTGGACTATAAAAGGAAGATCTTAGATATGACTTATACACGTGCGTGATAAAAGTGTGATAGATATAGACATATACATAGAGAAAAACATTAGAACAAAACACAAGATTCAAGGTCTTTGTAACCCTAGTGATAGTGAAGATCACTCGTATTATTCTGAATAATATTGAATCGTTTGGTGAAATACTTTCATTGTTCTTTGTTCAATAAACACAAGCGTCACAGTTCCATTTCCAATAAACATTCTAAGTGTGGTTAAGTAGATTCCGCATACTTAATCATATTCATTCAAAGTATCACATATACACATTACAAAGGTTCAACACCTCATAGTGTGTTATCAAATCAAGTGAACCTCTCAAATTCCCAGACGACCAAATTTCAAAAAATTTCTAAAAGTGGTTTATTTTGGTTTTGTGTTTGCAGCAAGCTCTATTGGAACATTTTATTTTAGTTTTGGTCTATTAGAGAAGCTATATATATATATATATATATATATATATATATATATATATATATATAAAATCATACACAAATCATGCAATCATAGAATAAAAGCAAGTATAAAAACATGCATACACACACACACACACACACACACACACACACATATATATATATATATATATATATATATATATATATATATATATATATATATATATATATATATATATATATACATGTATATATATATATATATATATACATATATATATATGTGTGTGTGTGTATATATATATATATACACACACACACACACACACACACATATATATATATATATATATATATATATATATATATATATATATATATATATATATATATATATATATATATATATATATATATAAACAAGAAAATAAGCTAAGAATAATTACTAAATAAGTTATAGCAACAATGAACTAGATACTAGACTAAGCATGCAATCTTGATATGGAAATTTAAAAGAGACGTGTACCTTTTTGTCTTCAACAAGCAAATCTTCAAAGTCTTCAAGAGATTTCATGACCATGTGAAAGCGGATAGAAAACCAAGCTTGCGAAGGTTTGACGAATTCATCTTGTTGGTCCCCATTATCTCATTTGACCAAAGTTGTTTGGTCCAAAGACATTATGCATTTGACTTGGGTGCATGTATGGTGGAATTATTCCCCAAGGATTGAAGTTCCAGATTTGATGATTATTGTGAAAGTTTCATCTATTTTGGTTTACTCTAGGTTGAGGAGTTTTAGACCTAGGATGAGGGCTATTTGGTTTTCTAGGTGGTGGAGTTTTAGATCTTATTTTTGGCTTAGGGGTTTCTACTTCGGTTTTTAAAGATGATTTATGAAAGCTTTTAATTTCTTCATCACTTGCAATAGGTACTAATCTATCTTTCAAAAGTATATACTTTGGTTTTAACTCTAAAGGTTTTAGTTCACTAGTTTCACTTTCAAACTTTACATTTTTAGATTTACTAGTTGATGCTTCGGTTGAATCGTATCCTAAGCCGGTTTTATCTTTGGCAATTCTTTGAGAGCCAATTATTTTACTAAGTGATTGACTACTATTTTCAAATTTCTCAAATCTAATAATTTCTTCCTTAAGTTGTTTATTCTCATTTTTAACAACTAGACATTCTTTACATTCTATAATACTTTCTTTTCCTTTTTCTAGCTTTTGTAGTTTTATTTTTAATTCAAGAATTTCATCCTTTAATTTATTATGAGTGTGTTTTAGTAGTTTATTTTTAGCTATGACTTTTTGTCCTAGTTTGCATAACCTACTATATTCGCTATCTAAATCTTTTTCATCTAACGATAAATTATCATCACTCTAGTATTCGGTTTCGGAATGTACCTCATCGAAAGATCTTGCCATGAGACACTTTTCTTCTTTTGTTGTGTTTTTTTCATCGTTGTCACTATCACTCCATGCTCCTCCTACAAAGGCCTTGTGATTTTGACTTCTTGATAATTTCGGACATTCTCCAATAAAATGATTTGGATCTCCACATTTGAAGCACTTTCTTTCATTCTTGCTAGTCTTGTCGTCCTTGTTTCTTTGGAATGTTTTTCTTTCATCAAACGGTTGTCTAACGTATCTTCCTCGTCTTTTGAAGAATTTCTTGAAGTCTCTTACGGCCATGGCATACTCTTCATCTTCACTTTCGGAGGTTGAGCATTCTTCGTCACTAGAGTCCTTTTTTGCTTTCAATACGATTGACTTGGTTTGCTCCCTTTTTCTATTGACCATTTCGGAATCTTTCTTTATTATCACTTCATACACTTTCAAGTTTCCAATTAGCTCGTCAAGTTGTAGAGTTGATAAATTCTTTGACTCCTCAATAGCCGTCACTTTAGCACACCACTTCGGATGGAGAGCCCTAAGAAATTTCCTTACAAAATTCTTGCTAGAAAAATTCTCATCAAGTGCTTTTAAACTTGTGATGATAGTGTTAAATCTAGCAAAAGCATTATCAATTGATTTCTCTTCCAGAATCGTAAATTGTTCATATTGTTGTACAAGAAGATCTATTTTATTATCTTTGACTTGACTATTACCTTGGTGAGTGATTAGTAAAGAGTTCCAAATATCTTTTGCGGTTTTACACATAAAAATTCTTTCATATTCTTTGCGTGGTAACGCATTATAAATAACCATTTTAGCCTCATTATTTTTAGCAAGTTTCTTTTTCAAATCATCATTTTGTTTTTCAAAAGGTACAATTTCATCCCTTTTGGTTTCGGGATTATTTTGTATAGGAGAAAAATCACCATTAGTAATAACATGCCAAAGATCTAGATCTTTTGATTTCACATAAGTTTCGAATCGATTTTTCCAATAAAGAAAGCCATCACTTTCAAATAGTGGTGGTCTTTGCATAGATTGACCTTCTAAATATTTTTCAGATTCCATAGATCGTTTCAAGTTTTAAAATACATTTTATTTTAAAATTCTTGTTTAACGTAGCTCTTATGCCAATTGTGGAAAACTAGAAGGGGTGGTTGATAGTTTTACGTCAATTTATATTTTAAAAACTTTGTTTGATAAAAACTTCGATTCTTATTTATGTGAACATCAACACTTGCACAACTCAAACAATTTAATCTAACTAACTAAATAATGATAACGTAAATATTAAAGTAATGAAAGGATAGAGATAGAGAGATCAAACCACAACACACGATATTTATAGTGGTTCGGCTACGAAGCACCTCTTCGCCCTACTCCACTCCTCGTGTCACCTACTCGAGAGTTTTCTTCACTATGTCAACAAATTCCCTTTTTGGCGGAGAAACCTTACACAACTTTCACTTACACCAATTAACGACACTAAGCTAAATGTCGAGTCCTAATAGTAGCTAGAACCAATCTCACACCACTACACGTCTTCTTCACAACTTGTACACAACACTACTACTACACTACTTCTCACACCTTCACAACTTCTTCTTCACACCACAACTATTTCTTCACTACTTCAATTCACAACTACTAACCCACCTAGATCTATCAATTACAATCACTATACAACTATACAATAAATACAAGCTACACAACTAATCTTCAATACTTCTTGGTTTGAGATGAAAGGAGTATTCTTCTCTTGCACTTTGAATGAGGATGGATAGAATCACTTGAAAACAAAAACTAATATGTTTATGATCAAAGGATTTAAGAAGATGATTTGAGAGAATTAGAACAGAAAGTTTTAGTGCAAAAGGTGAGAAAAAAATTCAGATTTGAACCAGTATTTATAGGCAAAGAAATCTGACACAGGAGCGTATGCCGGCTCTCTTAATTGTGTGCCGGCCCCCTTAAAATTAAGGGGGCCGCCCATGTGAAACGGCCAGATTCTTTGTCTTTTTTTGGGGAAAGTTTATTTGGTAAAAATTTAACTGAATTTGGTTAAAAATTTGAATTCATATATTTATTATGAAATAAATATTTTTCTTTAATTACCAAAAGTGTTTTTCTTAAATATATAAAATGTTTATACCATTTTATATAATTTGTAACTAGTAAATAAACCTTCATTTGATCATAAAATGTATTAGACACTTGTTTATTCATACCTTAAGTGAATTAGATGGATATATTGATATTTTGTCACTAAATATTTATTTACGTAATGATTTTACATTTAATGATTTTAGATTTTGTAATCGTCAAAATATAAGGAAATCAAAAAATATTAATAACGTTTTTACGCATTATTTATATTAACAGATACTTACAAGTTACAATTACAAACAATAACATAAATAATTAAATATCATAATAGGACCTACAAACAGAACACTATATGAGGCTATTGATGATGAGAAAATGAATATTCATAATATAATATTGTTGAATACAAAACACTTACCTTTTACCAATGAGCAATTCTGAATGGCATGAAATTCACAATAAGATACAGTTATCGATGGTTGAGTAAGGGTTAATGATAAAATTGGCGCCTGTTTAATCTCTTAGGTGATTTTGGCGCTCAAAATTCCAAAGGGTAGAATAGTCTAAAGTTTTATACTAATAGGTAAGAATGGGTATTTATAAAATTTAAAAACTAGATTTAGTATATATGATATATGAAATTAAGTCAATTATATTTGGGTAAAAATAAACGACTTTACTACCGGACATACTACAATGTTCAAATGTTTTACAATATTACTAACTATAAACCAAACGTCATAAAGATATATGAATATCAAAAGAGTCATCGAATATAGCTTGACACAATATTTATTTCAGACAAATACAATACGTGTCAAAAAAAATATATCACGATCTCGCAACGAGAAGCCCCACCCAAACATTATTCGTAAACGATTATCGCAAAAAGTTCCCGAAAAACCCCGCTGCAATGCAGTGGGCGCCTTACTACTTGTTCTTTTCGTTATAGAAATTAACTACTACATCCGTCTCAAAATTATTGTCTACATTTCCATTTTAGGATGACTCAAATTAATTGTCCACTTTCCTTTTTAAGTAAAAACTAGAGAAAATAGTAAGAGAATATTCTCTTTGAGTGGTTGAAAATAAAAGTGACCCCACTTTTATTAAACTTAGTAATTCTTGTCTCCTGACAATAATTTTGAGACGGAGGAAGTATTACTTGTTGAATGGGTCCAACCCACGTGGACCAACTATAGCTTCGGTGATAGTTAAGTACTTGACGAATGACTCCTCAACTTATATAAAAGGACTTGAATAAGCTGATCACCTCCGATACTTTTGGACAAAATTGTTCACCTAAACACATAGAAGAATAAGATAAAGATGGCCTTAACAACAACATGCTGTTTCAACTCTCGGCCACCGACAGCCGCCCGTCCCACCACCATTCAACCACCGTTGTCAACCAGGTATGTCAAGTTAACCACGTATGATATTACAGATATTTTTGTAACATCTTCAAAGCTTGTGCATACACACATGTACACAACATACAAAATGTGAAAGAAAAAATGAATTTGCTTTTGTAATTTGACGTTTTCTTGTGTTCGTGTAGACCAAAGAGGGAGATTTCTTGGAGGGACCAATGTGTAGTTGGGATAGCAACTGTGATTATTGGTCTCCAAATGGAGGGCATAGGAAATAACCATGACTACGCGCTTGCTATGGAACCAAAGGCCGCTATAGAGTCGAAGGCAAAGGGAAAGAGGTGGAGTGGTAAAAGAATGTGCCCAGCATGGCAATTGAATTCTTTGGAGACAATTGTGCCTGAAGATCTGCCTCGACCATCACACAAGCGACGATGGGAAGGGGTTGGCGATCATTCAAGAGTCGCCCCGCCAGTTAAATCCCATTCCACCACCATCACGGCCGCTAGTAGTGATTGTTTCTCTATGTAGATTCTTGATCAGTTAAAAATTAGATTTTTAAGTACACTTGTGGTTGTAAATATCATACAAATATACATGTTTATATCAAACAAATTAATGGATCAAATCATTGTTCAACTTCTTTTAGTGACAGCACACTTGATATTAATTTGTTTTTGTTATGATGAAATGAAACAATGGACTCTTTACAAGGAACGCATTGAGAATGATTTTAGAAAGTCATTTGATCCTTTTGTGCAAACGATGGATAAACATTTTTATGATACGAATTTGGTTTTACATGTATGAAAGTCATTTGATTAGGTTTGAGTGAGTAACAAATAAAGTATATGTCGTGACGTGTTTAACATAAACGTGTTTTGCACAACTTTGACTAATACGTTTGATTTTAGATATATAACACAAATATAATGCACACGTTTGATGGATATGTTCGAGTCACTATAAATTACCATGTGGCATAATATATAAATGAGACCGAGACTAATTAATATAAAGGGCCGGATTTGAGGTTGTGCAAAGTGCTAAATAATAGTAGGGGGCCCCATTTTCCAAGGGCCGTAAAGTTTTAAGCGTCAAGAGTAATTAAAATGCATGATAACGTATTCTAAAACTTAAGGCAGTCAATTTCCACGGTAGTTTACTTGTGTTAATAACCCATTTGACATAAATGATTGATAACGATTACTCCGTATTACATTAAAAAAAAAAAAAAAAATATCTTAGGTAGGTGAAGAATATTTGCAAGAAAGAATTTAGTAGTACAAAACTTGTAAACTTGAAGTACAAGCAGTACAAAGAAGGAAGCTACAACAACAATCCTTGGTCCACCATTGAGTTGTGGTTGTCCAATTGACTACTCTTTTAGAAGATGTTGATGCTACTGTCGTTTTTTGATCCAGCTCGTCTTGATTGAACTCAAATTTGTCAATCAGTAATATGAATTTGAACCCATCTAGAACCATTCGTGACCAAAAAAAGGATGATCTACCGGTGTTCAACAAACCAACTGAATTGATATATGTTTTATAAAAACTGCAAACAATAGATCAACATAACAACCTTTACCTTTTTATATACTCCACTACATATGACGTCGTAACTATTGAAACTAATACAAGTAATATATGAACAAAAAATGTATCCAATTTTTGGAAATACCCTGTACCTGAACATAATTTGTAAAACTTTAGAACCAAGAACTAGTCCTGGCGGCCAGTGCAAGTTTCGTTCAGTCAATTTTGAAGGTTCAGACTGATATTTCCATACCCCTGTTTTTGTCTGCTCATGTTTTGCAAATTATTTTACAGTGACGCGCCAATAAATCTCTAAGAAGTCTTAAATTTCTAAACATAATAATATCTTTCCATAAGCATTGTAGCATGACATACATTGCATATAATTAGCTATAGAAAATAGCTGTAATTAACTTCTTGTTCTTGAAATAAATTCAAATATTTTAACGAATAGCATGGAACAACATAAGCGAGAGAAAGGTTAAAAGATCCCTATTTAAACAATGGTTACATCCTCAAACCAAATCAAACAGTTCGATAATCACATTATCTTAATCCAACAAGACCAGGCGTCTCTGGGAGTTCCTTTATATTTATTTAATTAAAATTGAAAAATCAACTATCATCGACAACAGTTGGTGAAATTAGACATAATATTACGGTCTATTAGTATCGGGTAACTCTACATTAGATGAAGATAACCTAACAGAATCAACGGTTTTAAGTTGATCAAGCTGTTTCTTACCACGACGAAGAAGATACTCAATATGTAGGAAATTCTTGCGATCAATCATTTGTGAATTTCGACGAAACTCAGCTGATACAAGTGATTCAATGTGTGCCCGGTTTTCTGGTTGTTTAGAGCGTGCGGTTCTAAGAAATCCTCTGTATAATGAAAGAACTTGCTTCTGAATACCAGATAACTTTTGTCCCCTTGAGGCTACCATTGCATGATCTATTCAAGATTAAGTTTATGGTCTCTTATCCTTTTGTAATTTCCCCTGCATACCAAAGTTAGATGATTAATAAATCTGTAACAATGAATACAGATAATCAGATAATTTTATATCAGTCTCGAACTTTGAAATGAAATGTTTGCCGTATCCTTGTGAACAAGCACTTGTAAGTTATAACCCCCTACCAAAACAAAACATCACTAGAATCTAAACCATCAACATAGATTGACATTAGGATTAACTAATAACCAATCTCCATTAAGAGGCATACTAATCACAGGGGTGTTTTTCTGAGCATTTCAATGCAAAGGCTTAACAATAAATGAAAAAAAAAAAAAAAAAAAAAAAAAAAAAAATGAAGTTAGAGAGAGTTACGTAGTTATACATTTCTATCAGAAGTAAGTTTTCTTAGCCAACTTTGCTAATCTGCTTATTGACCATAAGGGGGGTGTTTGCGATTGTTTATTCAAACTGGTTATGCGTTTGAAATACACAGAAACATAGAATCAACTGTAACAAAATGCAATACATGATATAGTTTTCTGGCTTTCTCATGTGAAAGCGAAACATATTTATTTTCTAAAGGTATGGGATCGCATTCACAGCCTAAATGAGATGTGATTTTGTTAAAGAAGTCAAATGGACTCACTAACAAACTTATTTCTAAAGGCTCATACCCAAAACAAGTTTTAGAACTACATCAAATCCTAGGCGCAGATAGATGGAGTTTCACATAAGTGGCAAGATATGGTGGAATTCCTTGAACCAATATCCAAGGAAAAATCAATAGTAAGCATTGTAAGAAGTCTAATGTTTGTAGGAATGATCTATAATAAATAGCAAAAAGGACACAATAGATTATTCAAGGAGAAATGCTATATCCACAAAAAGTTTACAAAACTATATCGACAGAATGACTTGGCAAGCAATTGCAGAGGCTAAGAAAGAAGAAAGAGAGATTATTATGCAAAATGATTGAACCATTACACATGCCAAGTTATTTTGTGTAATTTTGTAAACTCTTTGTGGATGTAGCATTGCTCTTATTCAAGAAAGGGGAGCATACAAGAGAACAACTGGGCGAACTAATATTAGAAGTGATTCGACTTAAACTTATGTGTTTCAAGTGCATGCCTACGGTACCAGAATTCAGAGTTTCTTGCATTCTATTTTGGTGCTTATAATTAGAGGTCCGTTTTGTTTGGTGGGTATGTTTACGGTATTCCCACAATCACATAGATTTTTTTGGGTAGAAGTTTTTTATTTTGCTATATTGTCACACAATGTCACTATCTCATGTAATAGTGGTTTAAGTTTGCCAGGGTACACCTCTTTTACAGTGTTACCCAAATGCTAAAACGGAGCACAATGGTGTGTGGCAATTCTAATTATCAGATTTATGAGGTAAAATAATCAGAATTGGATTAGTTGTGTAAAAGGAACTCCTAAAGTGATTATTTCACAATCAAATAAACCAATAATTAAAAACAGTTTGCTTTTATCCAAGAGCTCAAAGCTACCTAAATGGTTCTAATCATTAGAGAGTGCTTTTTTATATGGCAGTTTTTAGTGCTCCGATGAACAACTTATGTGTTTATTCAAAAGTAGACAAACACTTGAATACTATCAAGCTGGTATCTAAAATAGACTCCAAAACACCGCCTTAGGGCGTAAACGGGATTGCTTATTGTAAACAGCTTATCTGCGTACCAACCTGCTAATCTTAAGTGTATTTATCTAAAATAAGCTATTAAATATATTATACCAAACACTCAAATCTACTTATCCTCAATAATAAGAAGCATATAAGCACTTAAATAAACAATCACATACAGCTTCTTAGAGGGTGTTTGCCTGAAATTGATAAAAACCCGTTGCAAGCACCTTTAGAGGAAAGGCAGGGCATAGCTATCTCGTAGTTTTCCTTTTCATAAGAGAAAAAAACCATATAGGTTTAGTGTACGTAAGTTTACCTAGATCTTTGTATATACCTTATATGTCAAAAATTCACAGATGAGTCGGGATCCTAATCTTACAATTGCAATTACAGGATCAACTCTTATTTGCAATCTTCCTTACAGATAAGCTTATCACAAAAGCTAATGGCTTTTAGCCTCGAATAAGCACTTGCTAACAAGTGTGTCGGTAAGCTTAAGCCATTAATCACCTCAAATGAGCTTTCAACCAAACACGCCCCTTATAAAAATCCAAAAGGGTGTTTGTTTCGGCTAATAGCCAGCTTATGTTTTATTTGATTTTGGGCTTATGTTTCATAAGCTCAATTTTTGTGGCTTATCTTGAATCTTTTCAGCTTATATATGTTTCTTATGCTACAATAAGCTTATTTAAGCCAAAAAGTTTTAAAATAAGCCACTAAAGATAAGCTTATGAATCATAAGCCCAAAACCAAATAAGCCATAAGCCAGCCGAAACAAACACCCCTTCAAATTACACAATCTTATTCTCATTTCATACTATATATTCTCATAGGTGATCAATTTTAGACATCACCAAACTACATTACTAGCACAACTGCACATATTACATAACCAGACATCAAACACAATATCAATCCAACCAATCCAACAACAAGAAACAAAAAAATGAGAACTAAAAATAAGTAACTAAACTATTTAAAGAACCTTTCGTACAGATTGAAGCAGCTTCTAGTACCCAGTTTGATTTTGTAACATTATGACGAAATATAAGATGCAGAATCGAATTTGTGTGTTGTTTTTTTCTTGGACAAAGAGATGGCCACGGGGCCGGTTGTTGGCGGTGGTTAAAATTCATTTGGGCTGACTAGTGATATATGGGTTCTTTTAATGTTGTTATTGGGCTATATTAGTTTACTTGCTTTGCCTTAACGATTAACCAAATAGTATTCATTATTAATCTTCTTATGTACTGCTCCAAAATAATTGTTCCCGACAAAAAACACACATTTAAAAAAAAACATAATTAATATTGTTTTCTCTCTCTTACTTTTTTGTCAAATGACAGGTTTACCATTAACCAATTAATTAACACTTCTTTAAAGTTTGTAATATCAATTTCAACAAAGAGTAATATAATAAACATGATCAAACCCCCTTTATCTATTTTTAGTATTGGACAATTAAATTAGGACATACCAAGAAGGAAACATGGACAATTAAATTGGAAGAGAGGAAGTATTTATAATGTGATTAACTTAAAAGTTTTTATATTTGAGTAATGTATAAACCATATATTACCCTTAATTAAAAATAGTAACAAGTTAACAACATCCACCACTAAATTAATATTTTAAATATTTGTTTAGTCTTCAAATTTTTATCATTTTTCGTTTATAACCCAAAACTATTTCCTCGCGATAATTTCAAATTGAACCTGTAATTGTTGCATCAAGATCACATCAAAAGTACAAGTACGCAAGTATAATTATTTTCTGTTATATACCGTCGCTTTGCGGGTATTCGTCTAGTTTATTAAATTCAGAGAAGATTTATAACACAAGGTGCATTTTACAAAAAAACCAGTATTATTTTAATACATTTTACACTACGAAAGAAAGATTCATGTGATTTATATACACTCACATAAACCCCTAAATCCGTCCGTGACGACCAGTCTATTTAGTAGATATGATTTACTTTGATAAAAGAAGATTGTCTAAAATATGGTTTGAAGTAATTATGTAAGTTCTAAAAAATAGAAATTAGATGCCTAAATATGAAAGTTGTTAAATGGTTAATAAAGTAAAAATATTTCAAATTGAAGGGGTGAAGGCCAAAAAGTTGTTTGTGTTAAAAGGATCGATATCCTACCATTAAGTTTTTTTTTTTTTTTTTTTTTTTTTTTTTTTTTTTTTTTTGTAAAAGGTGAAACTTAGGGTGCGTTTGGTATACAACTATCTGAATGCATCAATCACAATGATTATCATTGCAGATATTTGGTTAATAAGTTGGGGAATGAAACTATTATTTGATACTCATAGGAGGGGGAGTAGGTCAACTTTTTTAACTCATTCCCGTGAGGCCCACTACTAACATATGAATACCATATGCCTTTTTATGAGGCGAAAAATGAACCGTTTTTAGGAGGTCATTTAAGCCCGGAATTGAATTTATTTGATCAAATATTGCCCTAAATCGTTCCTTTTGTGATTTTAGGTATTTTGGGAGTGAATTCTGGAAAAGGAAGCATTTTGGACGTTTTTGGAGCATAAAAGTGAAGAAAACGACAAAGACTTAATTTTCCATGCTGGGAACAGTACCTGACGGCGTCAAGAAGGAAAATATGACGGCATCAGGAGCAAAATCCATGACGACCCAGAGAAAACCTGAAGGCGTCAGAAGTAGGGCGTCAAGAGTTATTTTGGTGACGGCCTGAAGAAGGGTTACACATGACGGCGTCAGACCCAGATCTAGGCAGTCCGAGAACTTTATTGGCAGCGAGATGACGGCGTCAGAAATTTACTCTTGACGCCGTCACCTCACAAAATCTATATATACTTTTCTATTTTTCATTCATAAAAGAGGAACTTGTGTGGAGAATACTAGGGCCGAACCTAATAAACCCTAGGTCGTTTGTAACAGTATTTTCAAGGGTTTTCACCCCTTGAAACCTTTCATGTTCAATTAAGATAAGTCTTATTTCAATTCATTCAATATGTCTATGTGTTGTTTGAATATATCTTATGCTTGTCTTGATTATAACATGCTAGGCTAGATCTTTCATGTGTTTGCTTAGATGTAATGAAACCTAGATGTTGATTATAGGTTGATTGCTTGTTTATAGTTGTAATGGATGAATGATTTCAATGTTAGGCTTAAGAAAACTGGCAGATCTCCATTGTGTAACTTGCTTGAACGTCTTAAGAAACATGAACCGATGTGTACTAGGTTTTTATGATTGTATTTAATACATGAGCGAATTCTAGTGATCCCATGTTAGGAGCTTCTTAGCCGGCTCGACATAGGAGTGAAGTAGGAGCTTATAGGATTGGGGAAGTAAGTACGCCACCCCATGAATGGTATTAAGGAATACAATCCGTCATCCACGCAACTGTAACAAGTAATTAACCTGTAAAAGATATCTAGGGAGTAGTGAAATCTAAGTAAACACAATTCTCCCATATATTGCTCACACCACTATCTTAATTTAGTTTATTTTCATTTTTGTTATTTTATTTTGATTGCATCTTAGTCATTGGGTTAGTTGATTAGCAACTAATTCCGCCCACTCTTCCAACAACCGAGCTTCAACCAATCATCAAGAGTTTAATTCTACTTTAAAGCACCATACCATCTAGTTGCATTTCCATTGATCCTTATTTAACTCACTCAACCTACCACCACAGTGAATTAAACAAGAAAGGATAATGGCCTCACTAGGTACCCATTCACTCAATCCAGTCAAGGGCTCTTCTAAGTTCCCTACATTTCCATCTTTACAAATGGCTTCAGAAACTTGGAAACACTCACCTTGAGGGAGACACCACCTTTCCTCCTGTAGTGAGGCATTGAATGGACCAAATAGGATCATCTTACACTCCTCATTATTCTATTCATCATTCCCCACCCACCTATTCACTCCACCCTTCAAAATAGGAAACCTACTTTATTGTTCCTTATCCCACTTAACTCAAAATCAACACTGACAACCTGTTTTTTACCTAACAAAGGCCTAAAAGAGAATTGCTGGCTGAATTTTGAGATAAGCTTTCAAAAGAAGTCAAGATACAAGGCCATCTGCTTTTAAGTGAATAAACTATACTTTACCTTCCAATGTAGAAGATAGAGTATATAAAGGATAAACCTTTTCAGATATTCCATTCAGAAATCCATGAAGATCAGCATACTTCTTCAGAGCACAAAACAAAATGGTTAACTGCATATCCAAACACCCTTTCCAACCATAGCTCTTTTATTCACTGGAGACTAACAAATTCCTCATCATTCAGCATGATTAAATTTAATCTTCCAGACATCAGCTACTTTAGTGGTATGTGTAGTTTTCTTAACTTGAAGACTCAGAAGTTGAAGTCTAATCTGTTCCTGGATCACATGCAGTACCACTTCAGTAGTTTTTACATTTTGAGAGAACAATCTTTCATTCCTTTCTTTCCATATATAGTACACTGTGGTGGCAATAATCAATCTATTTAGCACACTCCAAATATTATTGTTGCACTGCATATCTTCCATCATTACTACCACATTATCCCATTCATCAGGCACATTGTCAATACTCATCTTCATTTTCATAGAACCCCATATTGCCATTGAGAAATCACACTGGAAGAAGAGATGGTTATGAGAATCATTGGTTTTGTTACACAAAGGGCGTAACATTTGAGCTGGATTCCATTTCATCATTCTATCTTGTGTTTGTAGCCTCTTGCAAACTGCTAACCACAAGATGAATGCATATCTTGGGTTGCAAAAAGAGAACCATACAACTTTCCACCGCTTAACTAGAGGGACTTCCTCTTTAAAATCTTCCCAAACTTCTTTAGTAGTAAAATTGATGAGTGAGCCATTGTTAGTCTTCCTTTTAACACAGTCTTTGGTATCAGTAATAACAGGAACATTTACTTGATCCAATTCTTTAAACTTTCTACTCCACTCCTGAGGCTAACTCCATGTATCCCCATCAATTAAATCATAGACTTTACATTCATTATTAATTCTAGCTTCATGAAGATTATGCTCAGTGATGTAAGATGATAACTGTCCAAGTGGATGCCAATTATCATGCCACATAAAAGTACTTCTACCATCCCCAATTTGATAAATGATATGCTGTCTTACTCTACCTCTCAGATCCAGCAAAACTTTCCATATACCACTATCATTGTTGTTAGAGTTAACAGCCCAAAAACTTTTCCTTTCAATTTTACACTATTAACCCATTTGACCCACAAACTGTTTTGTTTATCCACAAGCTTGTATATGTGTTTCATTAACAACACTTCATTCCATAACTCAAGACTTTTTAATCCTAAACCACCTTCCATTTTAGGCCTACAAACATCATACCAAGCAATTTCGGCTTTCCCCTTACTGCTATTTCCCTGGTTCCACAAAAAGCTTTTGAAAAGACTGTTAATCTCTTTGATAATAGCTTTAGGAAGTTTCATAACAGAAGCCCAATAAGTCTGCATAGTTGAAAGGACAGAGGCAATAAGCTGTAATCTTCCTGCATAGGACAAAGTTTTATTCTTCCAATCATTAACTTTATTCTTCACTTTATCAACAAGAAGCTTGCAATCATTAATCCCCACATTCTTAGCCAAAATAGGAATACCAAGATATCTCACAGGTAACTTGCCAACACTGAACGGTAGAATTTCAAGAATCCTTTGTCTCTCATCCATCTCCACACTTCCAAAAAACACAGTACTTTTACCCATATTAGGTTTCAAACCAGACACTTCACTGAATTCATTTAAAACATCTCTGATTACTTGAACAGAAGCATAATCCCCATGACTTAAGATTAAAAGATCATCAGCAAATGACAGATGAGTAAGCTGAATATCTTTACATCCTTTATGATATTTGAACCTTGTGCTTTCTCTAATCTTTCTAGCCATGATTAATGAAAAAACCTCCATAACTAATGTAAACAAATATGGAGAAATGGGATCACCTTGTCTTAGACCTCTGCTACTTTTGAAATAACCATGTCTTTCACCATTTATGCAAAGAGTGAAAGAAGCAGAGTTCACACACTTCATAATCCAATTGACTACTTTAGTATGAAATCCAAATTGAATCAAAGTATTCTCCAAGAAGGACCAACTCACAGTATCATAGGCTTTAGCAATATCCACTTTCAAAGCACATCTTTTTGCCCCATTTTTACAGTTGTATCCTTTCAACAATTCTTGAGTTAGTAGCAGATTATCTTGAATTAGCCTTCCAGGAACAAACACACTTTGGTTTTGATTAACTAACTTGTTAAGAGCATATTTAATCCTGTTGGTAAGAATTTTGCTAATGCATTTGTATAAAACATTACAACATGCAATAGGTCTAAATTCAGAGATCTTACTAGGGTGTTTGGTTTTAGGAACAAGAGAGATCAAGGTAGAGTTAATCTCACCCAACAGTTTGCCATTCTTGAAGAAATCTTTTATAGCCTCACAAACTTCATCACCAATAATATTCCAAGACTTTTTAAAGAATGCAGCTGAATACCCATCTGGAACAGGTGCTTTATCATTACCAATATCAAACATTGCTTATTTAATCTATTTGTTAGTCACCTCAGCAATCATTTCCTGGTTGTCTTCATCACTAAGTTTGTTCACAAATAAACTTCTAGGATCCCTAATATTTTCAACCATATCAGTTTTCCCCAGAAAGTTTTCAAAATGCTCCACAAACTTCATAGCTAACATGTCACCTTGCACCATATTACCATCCTCATCATTAATACTCATAATCCTATTGCTTTGCTTCCTACTTTTAATGACTTTATGGAAGAATTTACTGTTTTTGTCACCATTTTGTAACCAATTTATTTTAGCTTGTTGAAATAAAAGCTTTTCTTCATCAGACACAGCTTCTATATATCTAGCTAAACAATCAGCTTCTTTTTCCTTGATAACAGGACAGTCAGGGTTCTCCTCCATCAACACTTAGATATTCTTTAATTCTTCTCTAAGATCAACAACCTTTTCAAATATATTACCATTCTTCCAACTTAACTTCCTCAAAGGCTTTTTCAGGTCTCTTAACTTCTTAACAACTTTGAACATTTTTCACCCAATAAAATCCTTCTTCCAACCTTCCTGAACCACTTCAAGAAACTCAGGTTTATAAGTGACAAAGTTAGCAAACTTGAAGGCTTTTGATTTTTTTGGGATACACTTAGGGATTGTTAACACTGCTGCACTATGATCAGAAGTCATAAATGGCTTGAATTGACCATAAGCATCATTATAAGAACTCATAAATCTTTCATTAATCAAAATCCTATCCAGCTTCTTCATAACACTTGAACTTTTCTTGAGAGGAGATTTAATCCATGTGAAGAACAATCCTGAGCTGCTAATATCTTCAACTTCAATTTCATTCACACAATCAATAAAGTCTTGCATCTCATTATCCACATAAGAGCTTCCAGCTGAGTGTTCTTCTACTTTTAAAGTAACATTAAAGTCACCAATGAGCATCCAAGGATTATCATTAACAATACTTTTAACTGCTTTCAGATCTCTCCATAGTTGCTTCCTTTCAATGTAACCATTTGCAGCATAAACAATACTGCAAAAACATTTAACATTTGAGTTAATGCATTCAAGTGTACAAAAAATAGTTTGCCTTGTAATATTTAACACCATAAGATTCACAATGTCACTGTTCCATCTAATCATAATTCTGCAACTATTCTGACTGATCTGCACATTAGAGCCCCACTTCCAACTACCAAATACTTTGTTGGCAATCTTATCAATCTTGTGGGGTTTTAAATGAGTCTCAATAACTGAACACACATTCAAATTCTCTTCCTTGATTACTTGTTTGATCTCATTCTGCTTCTTTAATTGATTCATACTCCTTATATTCCAAGCTGCAACTCTAAAATCCATAATCATAGTAGCAATCCGACAACTGTCAATTTAGAACAGTTGTATCATTCCCATTTACTTCATTTCTAGTCCAACTAGAACTTGCATTCTTTTCTTTATCAATTACATCTTCAACATTTTCTTATTGAGCTTCTCTTTCCTTTTTCCTATCCTCCTCCCACTTTATGTTAAAGTATGAAAGCATGTCTTTGGACCAATTTTTCTTCACTTGAACAGTAGGCTGCAACTTCATATTCAAATATTGATCCACAATAATCCTGTCTTTCATTGTATTGAACTCAGCTTTTTCTTCTGGATTCATGTCACTCAGAACTGCATACTTATTTGCTGTGTTTCTCATAGCATTAAACTCTTTTTCAGGAAGCTTCCATGTTTTTTGAGGGGATTTTTGGTTATTCTGTACAGGCCTTTTGTCAGCTACATTCTGGGTATGATTATTATTCACAACCTTCTTCTTCCAAACATTACCATTTCTATCCATACCTCCATTATTTCCTTCTTGCTTCTTTGTATCTCCCATTTGTCTTCTAAATCCATCTCTTCTAAAATTTTGAACATTAGCAAAACCTTCATTATTATTCTTCTCCATAGCCTGTTTTTTGATTTCTTCTTCAGATTTTGGCCTCTTCTCACAAAATTTTGTGTTATGTCCAAACACAGAACAATGAGAACATATTTCTGGTTTCCATATATATTCAACCTTGACAGTCTTAGTACCCTTAACCACATTATCCTTATTTCTATATTGAATCACAATTTCATCTTTAAACCCTTTAGACACATCAAATTCCACCAGAACTCTAGCAAAATCCAATTTCCCTATTCCAGCTTTACACATTTGTGTGGTACTATTATCCATTTTTAAAGGCTTTCCTAGACTACTAGCAATAGCACCAATACCTTCCTTACTCCATGCCTCAAGTGGAACATTAACAAGTTTAGCCCAAATAGGAATTTTAGTTTGTTCAACCTTTTCCATACCCAAAACAGGGTCCCATCTTTGCACAAACAGTGGTCTATTATTTACAATCCATGGACCAAGTCTTAATACCTCATTCATACCTTCTTCCTTTCTAAACTTGAAGAAGCACACTCCATTAGCATTCACTTTAACATCAGCTAATCCAAACTTACTCCACATTTTTCTCAAGTGATAACTAAGCTCATATACATTCATTTTACATCCCATAAAGTATCCACATATAGTTAAATACCATTTTACACTTCCTTTATACACAATTTCTTCATCAAAAACCACAAATTCAGTCCCATCTTCATTAACAACAGTTAGTGTAAAATCTAGCTTATTGTCATTTTGCTCCTCATTATTATTACTTGCAACTTTAGCATACGACACATTAGCAGATTTATTAGCACTTGCATCCATATTTCCATTATTCTCATTATCAGGCAACTTGTTTGTACTTACAGTGGGTGTAATAGGTGATGTAGGTATTGTATCAATTGCAGATACAACCTCTTCAGCAGTTTTAACATGCACCTCCTCCCCCTTTCATTATCAACTTCCTTACCCCCAATATGTTCTCTACTTATCACATTACCACCATTCTCATCATTCCCATTCAGACCTCCCTCCTTATCTCCTGAGTCTACATCAATTTTTACCCTTTCTCCAGATACATTGCTCATTTCTGCCTCAAAATTGATTTCCCCACTATTATCATTATTACTTCCATCAGAAACCTCACCACTAGTGACAACATCACGCTTATTACTCATATTTCCAACAACATGATCTTTAAACCTATTAGGAAGCTTAATCTGTCTTTTTAGAGTTTCCTTTTTATTCGACATAACAGAAAACTATTAACTACTAGACAAACATCAAAAAATTAAGCGAATCAGTAAAGAAAATCGAAGTTGAAAAATTTGACGCCAAAGTATCAAATTTGGGGTTTTTTTGAAAACTTAATGAAAATCAGATCGAAGCTACTCATTATGTGCGGATTCATTAGTAGAATCGATTACTGAAAACAGAATTGAATTTCATTAAGAATCGAGGAAGAAAATGATGAAACAGTGATGAAATTAACAATAGGTAAAAAACAGTTATTTCAGAGAGAAAAGAGGAGAGAGATTTTTCCTCCTTAAGATGACTTATACACATTTAGGTTCACATACCATTAAGTATCTTTGTCTTTCACCAAATTTGATGAAATTAGAAGACCCTTTCATTTCTTTCATATGCATTGTAGTTATGATGTGTTGAAGAAGAGTTTAATCGAGCTCAAGTCCGACATTGAGACTGTCAAAGTTCGAATGGTTTGAATTTAGAGCAAGGGGTATGGTTGTTTTCTCCTTCTCGCCGTTATGACATGATAGCCACATCGCCCCACTTTGAAGCTCGCCACCACACATACATGCCTCGCCGTTTGGTCTTCGAGGTATCCACTTTGTTGCAGTGAAGTTGTAAACGACAAACAACTTTTTTTTAATTGTGTGTTTAAAGAACTTTGGTTTGAATTTTTTAAAGTGTGTGTGTGGTGTGTGTGTATTTGAGGAAGAAGATGAATCAGTTATTTTTTTTATTTTACATTTTAAATATATACAAGTTTCTGTTGGACCCTTTTACTTGGTTAAAGTTAACTACAAAGTTAATCTAACCAGGCTCCATGATGTAGCGACGTGTTGATTAATTATCAAAAGTAAATAAACGTAAAACATAAGACACAAAGTTTTTCAACGTTTAATTCTTTAATAGAAATTAATCAGAAGAATTATACCCAAGTGTTTGCGGAACAACACTTGGGATTGAAATGACAATTATGGTGTACTCCTCACTAAACCCAAACTAATTTTGAGTAACAACTAAGATCCAACTGAGCTATCTCAGGGATTGTGTTGTTCTTTGGAGAGAGTAAATATTTGGTTTGTTAATGTGTAAGCATTAAGTGCACAAACTTAATCTTTACCTCTCCCACTTATTCTCTATTTATACACAAGTATGAGCCACTAAATTACCCTAGGGATGCAACACATCCTAGGATAAAATCTTGATAGATTTTATTCTCTGGTAAAGCCACCTTCATTGGGTTAAGGCCAAAAAGGAGCTTTCTGATGGCAGACTGGATTTAGCCATTTAAGGAAACTTTAACTTTAAAGTGATAAAGAACTTTTGTGAATCTGTTCAAACTTTCCCGCCTAGTCCCGCCTATTCTTCAGTCTTGGTATCTTCAGTCTTTGTTCACTCAGTGTTCTTATGTTGGAATCTACCTCCTTGATAGATCTTAAGCTATAAGGATCGATAGCTTACTAATGTAATCACTAGTAAAACTATTCAGACAATCTCTGTATATTTGTATCTATTGCGGAATATAAATACAAACCGTATACTAAAACTTTGATCCTCTATGGATCTTAATATTAATCACTAAAATTGTTATTGGAATCGTACATCATTCATAAACCGCGTGTTCCTTTTATACTACAAGGAACCCTAAACACTTTTACAAGAAACAAATAATCATAAACTATAAAAGATATTCTAAATATCCTGTCCTAAAATAAGTAAACTCTATCTACGGATTAACAGTATCCACAGAATCTATTCATCAGCAGAATCCAGATCAGCAGAATAGTCTTCATATGCTTCAGCAGGATCCAATCAACAGTATCTATATGCTGACTTCGATAATTCCTAACAATCCTCCCCTAATCTTGAAGTTGACATGGTTAACTCCAAGATTCTTGATAGATCTTTGGTGTCCAGAAAAAGAGGATTGAATATAAACCATAGCAGCAAAGAATCTTAGCAGCAGCATCTCTATGATCAGCATAAGTATAAATAGGCTCCATTCTTTGCAGCAACAAATGACCAAATGTACATGAAATCATAAGTTTCAAACTATTCTCATCACATCCAGGTGTGTTAACTCCTGTGAGAGGTGAATCATTGAAAATTATGGATTTGATATCTCTTTACCAATAGCTATTACTACTAGAGTAACCAAATGTTTCAGTTCAACCAAGAACTATGGTACACTGATAATGTTGGGAATTACATTGACAGTTACCACGGCTAAGCATGGAGATTACAACTGCTGAAGAATGCACTAGCAGTGGAAACTCATTACCACTGCTAGTACATATTATTACCACTGCTATTGGGATAACTGTTAGGAAACTTGTATAGATAAATATAGAATAGATTTGGTGTATATCTTAATCTATTAGCATTATACGTATCTTGTAGAAGAGGACTCCTTGTGCTATAAAAGGAGATCATAGGTTATGGTTTTAGATACGTTTTTATTAGAGCTTCAAGGTTGTAACCCTAGTGATACAAAGATCACTCGTATTATTATTCTTAATAATATTGGAGCTAACAGTTTGGTTCACTCATTGTTCTCATTCATATACAATTGTTTTACTTACATACAAACTTCTAAGTATTACTAAGTAGATTCCGCATACTTGGTGGTATAACTCAAAGTATCATTCTAACACAAATCAAGGTGTTTAGATCCATCAGATAACCATATGATTTTTAGTAAATCATCAATACAAACGGATTTGACATGTCTTTACCTGTAGCCATTTGCTCAGGACTAGCTAATTCTTTGATTTACAAATCATGGTGAATCAGTAACCATATATGGTTTTCCACTGCCTTTACCATATACCATACACATATGGGCTAGCCAATTCTTGGGAATCCATAAAGGAAAAATCCATGGTGAATTGATTACCATTCAACTCTCAGCAATTAAGCATGGGTGAGTTGAGTACCCTATGGTTTTGAGCAAACCATTACAGCTATCAACAGATTTAAGAAGTCTTTACCAAAGCTGTACCCTTTGGACTAGTCAACTTTTGGATGGAACAGTAAACATCATGGTAAGTTGAGAACCATATAAAACCTGTATACAACAAAAAGTGAACTATACAAAGAAAAGTTAGTTTTTTTTTTTTTTTTTTTTTTTTTTTTTTATTTTTATTTTTTTTGTTGTGTAACTTATACAACCAATACATAAGACCAGAATCACTCAAGATTAGTCTCAATGGTAACACCATACTTGTTTTCCAATTCAAGCTTGACTAGAAGACCCCTTCTGATGAACCTCACAAGTTGTTCAGCATGATACAAATCATTACCCACCATATCAGGAGGAACAGTTAGCTTAACCTCAAGCATTTGCTGCAAGACCCCAATTGTGATAGGATATGTCACACTTGGCACCATATACAAGGTCTTTCCAGCTGTTGTGAAAATCATATGTACATCTGGGAGAGGAAAATATTTCCAATAATCTACAACCCATGTACTCTGTCCTTTCCAGATCTTAAAACCTTTTCCAACATACTGAGCTGAATCAAACAACACATATAAATCTCCAAGTAAAAACACACCATTACCTTGTGGTTTATGAGATTTATAATACTCAGTCACCCATCCATATATAGCAACAAGATCTTGTCTGTCCACCATATGAAGTATTTCACTTAGAAAAGTAAAGTGCTTTGTGGAATCATCTTGTCTAGTGATCATATATACATGTCCTTGTCCTATTGAGGACTCAATAAGCTCTCATTTAACCACCTTTTCCCCAACCACAAGGTCTTCTTCATCATCAGAATCAAACTCAATGAAAGTGCTATCTTCTGCTGGTTGATCAAGACCTTTAGATGCCTTCCTCTTCCCGGAAACACTTTTCTTCCTAGTACTAGGAGTAGAAGAGTGTGTGTCACCTTTAACATCATGATGCGTGGGAATTGCACCAGGCTTTACCTCTCGAGGGATCTCGAGAAGCTTACAACCCCCATCAGGCAGTGTACCTGATCGTTGTAGTATAGTATAGTGACAAGTACCGGGGGATTGATCGTTCAACTCAGGAATAGTGTCGCTAGGATTAGAAAGCCTAAAAACTAGGTCTAGAGGTGAGGGATGATTCTTTTTGTATTTTTTATATTTTATAAAAGCAATTAAAAATCTCGGGTTTTTAGAGGAGGGGCGGAATTGGTTGCTAATCAACTAACCCAATAAATACGATGCAATCAAAATAAAATAATAAAAATGAAAATAAACTAATTTACTAATGTGGTGTGAACAATATATGGGAGAGTTGTGTTTACTTAGATTTCACTACTCCCTAGATATCTTTTACAGGTTAATTACTTATTACAGTTGCGTGGATGACGGATTGTATTCTTTAATACCATTCATGGGGTGGCGTACTTACTTCCCCAATTCTATAAGCTCCTACTTCACTCCTATGTCGAGCCGGCTAAGAAGCTCCTAACATGGGATCACTAGAATTTGCTCATGCATTAAATACAACCATTAAAACCTAGTACACATCGGTTCATGTTTCCTAAGACGTTCAAGCAAGTTACACAATGGAGATCTGCCAGTTTTCTTAAGCCTAACATTGAAATCATTCATCCATTACAACTATAAACAAGCAATCAACCTATAATCAACATCTAGGTTTCATTACATCTAAGCAAACATACAATAGATCTAGCCTAGCATGTTATAATCAAGACAAGTGTAAGATATATTCAAACAACACATAGACATATTGAATGAATTGGAAGAATACTTATCTTAATTGAACATGAAGGGTTTCAAGGGGTGAAAACCCTTGAAAATACTATTACAAATGAGCTAGGGTTTATAAAGTTCGACCCTAATATTCTCCACACAAGTTCCTCCTTAATGAATGAAAATTAGAAAAGTATATATAGATTTTAGGAGGTGACGGCGTCAAGAGGAAAATTCTGACGCCGTCGGCAATAAAGTTAAGCGACTGCCTAGATCTAGAGCTGACGCCGTCATGTGTAATTCTGCTCTGGGCCGTCACCAAAATTACTCTTGACGCCCTTGTTCTGACGCCGTCACGTTTTCTCTGGGTCGTCATCCATTTTGCTCTTGACGCCGTCATAAAATTCTTCTTGACGCCGTCATAAAATTCTTCTTGACGCCGTCAGGTACTGTTCTCAGCAAGGAAAATTAAGACTTTGCCGTTTTCTTCACTTTTATGCTCCAAAATGTCCAAAATGCTTCCTTTTCCAGAATTCACTCCCAAAGTACCTAAAATCACAAAAGGAACAATTTAGGGCAATATTTGATCAAATAAATTCAATTTCGGGCTTAAATGACCCCTAAAAACGGTTCATTTTTCGCCTCATCATATACCCTTACACTTGAGATTTGCTTGTCCTTAAGCAAATGCGCTTTTATTCTAGTCAAAATACAAGTTAGGGGTCATTTAACACTAATATAAAAGTAATTACAACAAATAATCGTTCCACTAATGACCGAAGACAAGCACGGAGGTCATACACTTGCACCTCACAAATAGTGTTTAGATACTCACATCTCTCGGGTGTAATAAAGTATATATCACAATATGGAAATGGAAAACATCTCTCACTACCTGTCATAACAAAATAGATTACCATAGGCTTGGGAAAGGATCAAACCTCCACCACATGGCATAAGCACCTAGGATAAACTATCAAAGAGGTCTTTTAAAGGGTTGTAACGTTAGGTGTAGAGATATGGAATACACGGTTTTATTTGATATAGGAAATCTTTACTGGTGGCGAGTTAATCATCTTGGTTAATTACGTGTACAATATGGCGTTGCTAAGCCAAGACTAGACTCGACTTAAGCTAATAAAAGAAAAATAACAAACACATAAAATAAACATAGAATACAATGGGATGGTAGTCCGTATGTTTTTTCTCCTTTATTTATTTATTTATTTTATTTTATTTATTTTATTTTATTTTTTCTTTTTCTTGATTTTTTCGATTTTTTTTGCATACATTTTTACCCTACCATCCAAAATAATACATCATAGGGAATGAACATGTAACACCCCCAATTCATAGATGCAGCGGAATTCAAACTGGGTGTTACTCGACGGCACGATAGTCACAATGATAGAAAACGAACTCTAATTGAGTCGTTTTAAAAGATTTATCATTCAAATTATATAAATATCAGAGATTACAAAATGAGGTCCCAGATGGTTCCATGTTTACAAATTACATTAAATGAGTCTTTGAATGATTATAAAATTTATAGCCCTCTTGAATTTCTGTGCCCTTCCGTGCCATCCTTGATCATCATGGACCTGAAATACATGCTTAAGAGGTCAACACAAAGGTTGAGTGATATTCATAGAGTTTGTTTAATGGTTGAACACAATATGTTGGTAGTGTGAGTTAATTAGACTCGAAAATGATGGACTACGTTGTTATACGCCCATAAAACGTATTATTACACTAAGCTCATGACACCAAAACGTTAACGGGTACCAATATCAATCGGCGGAGTTATCCCGGTAGGTACTTTGCCGTCATACCTATGTTTCAAATATTAATGCATTTGTTTGAACTTAGTCAATGCAAATGGGATTCGTTAATCCCAATAGGCCTATTCACAATATTCGCGCTCACTATTACTAGTGATTAAATGGTTCATGATAAGGGATATTGGATTTGGCAAGGATGGTACTTAGTGATAATAAAACAAACGGATAGCATATAATTTCAAAGCATTGTGTTCGGTTTAAAATAGCATGTATTCCCCCCAAGGGTTTGTAAAACAATTAAGTAATGGAAAGTGGGGCTATGAACTCGCCGTGAGTTGGATGATGTATAATGAGAATGATGGATATGCCGTGAGAACTTCTACGAGCAACCTAGAATAATTGTTGCAACTTAGGTTTGGAATAATGTCTAAGGAAACATAAACGTGCCTATATATGTCTTACATATTGTTCATGATGTAGTAATTTGATAGGTTGTGTATGTCGTTATATAGAAATGGTTTATGAAATATGTTTAGTTTATATCTTGTACTACCGTTCGGGCCGTCATAATTCAGAGGTCATGTAGTAAACGTTTGAGGAGCCAGGACACTTTAGTTCGTAAATCCACAACTCATCTCGACGGTTTAGTTTAATGAACCCCTCACATGTGGCTCCTTACTATTGTAGTATTTGATAAAAAATATATATAAGTTTTTGATCCGAAAAGTTACATGTCCAAATAATTGAATAAACTTAGGAAAGTTTACTTTTAGATGAAGATTGTTATTACCATGAGTTTCTTGAGTCTAGTATGAATATTACTTGTAAAGTTTCATGGTTGTTTTGATGGAGTAGATCCGAATTGGATGTTTATGTTGCCATTAACTCTTTAGTTCATGTTTTCGTCTTGGTAAGTTTATATGGTCTTTAGTCGTGGCTTTGCCATGACCTTGGTCATTGTTACCATTGTCTTGAGACTCATCCCTGGCCTTAGCCATGGTTGTGGTCTTGGCTTTAGGTCATTAGACCTCTTGGTTATAACTAACCATAACCATTACATGGTCATTTGGTATAAAAAATGGGCTGTTAAGAATTTGAAGAAAAATATCACTCGTTAAGCATTTTCAGGGCTCGAGCTTCTTTACACCTGAACGAAATAGTCGTTCCGGACAACTTTCGTGTTTTACCTTTTTGATTAATCGGAGCAGAAGGGCCTCTTTCAAAATGGTCAGATCGTTAACAGTTTGTTTTAGGCCGTTTCGGCGTTTTGGTTTTGCTAACTTCTTTTGGCCATAACTTTTGACTCGGGTACTCGTTTTGGGTGATTCAAATTGCTGTATTTTCCTTTTAAAACCCTCTACTACAGTATGTGATTGTCCAATATCATGTTTATACTATTCTGGTCGAATTTCACAATATATATCACTAGTTTACTTGTTTGTTTTATAAATGATAACATATAATGATATATAAGTTTAGACTTGTTTTAAGGATTTGTACATCATGAGATCAATATAACATGACATATATAGCATATAGAGCTTATGAAAATATAGTAAGGATGATGAGTATAAGTTTTCTTACAACTTTTGGCTTTCTAAAGAAAGGAAGTCAAGTATGAAACTAGGACACTAAATCTATGCTTGCAAACCCTTCACCACAACTCTTGTAAACCCTTGCTAATATTTACATAAGCCTTGTGAATACCATTTAACCTCAGCCCCTAACTTCTTGTGTTGCCCCTAATTCAACCATGGAATTACCAAACAAACTCTTGATTCATGTAGAGAATAGCTAGGCCTTCAACTTTGGTATGTAACTTATAACTTAGAAATCAAAGGATCATGGTTTATGGATTTGCGAGTGGCGTTTGGAATGAAGAGAAAGGAAGAAGATGAGTTGCTTTTATAGTGTAAATTAGGAGGTTAGGAAGGTTCTAGGAAGGTGTAGTGAGGAGGTTAGTCTTTAGGATATTTTCCAAGACTTTTCAAAGCTTCCTAAGCAAGCTTGGACACATGTTTACATCCTAGGGCTCAAAGCAAGAGATCAAGACACATACTAGGTGATTCCCCCCCTCTAAGTCGGCCAAGGCTGGTCTAGGGTGACTAGATGAGTAGTCATGGTATTATCTAAGTTACGGAGTGAGTTTTGGTCCCGGTAATTGCTAACGGTAAGTCGTTAAGTCCTGACACTTAAAATCGGGTATCCTAAAAATATGAAACTTATAAATATGTTAGAACTTATTAATATAACCTATCTTAGCATATTTAATGTGTGATAAGTTCTATCGGGTTGCTTAAACGCTGTTAAAACTGGAAACGTGGGTCTAAAACGTGTAATACGTAAAACGTACGAATATTGTGTAAAATTGAGAAAAGTAAAATTTTACTTTTCTAATATGTTAATAATGATTTAAAATGACTTATAATGTCTAGACTGGGCTCAGTCTAGTGTCGGTTGGCATTTAATGTCTTTTAGACATAAAACCGTAAGCCTAAAAATCAAGGAATGATTTATAAAATCAAGGAATGATTTTTGGTCAAAGGAGGAGGGAAAAATATGTTGACTTTTCCAAAAATGTGAAAACTCAAATTATCTTAGAAATGCGGTGCAAGTATAGGCTAAGGTTACGGCTAAGTAAAAGTGCTTGAAAACGTAAATTTCTGTTTCTCACGGTCCAGGGTCTATTTGGTAACATTTTTCTCAGTCATGATAAATTCTCTAATTAATCATGAGTATATCAAACATTTATCTGATGCGGGGAAAATTGACGCGGTTGAGTTTCGTTGTGCGTAGGATTTTTGAATGACGTTTTAACCTAAACGTGTATTTCCTTAATAACTTTCGCGAAAATGATCTGATGAGTGTCAAACTTTTATTTTGCCATGGAAATGACTTATCACACGAGAATATGAAATAAAAATTAAATTTCAGAAAATGAATAGTGAAAGTGAATAGTAAAAAATGAATAGTGAAATTTTCGAGAATAGAAATTAACCTGAAAATGCGAATTGTTACAGTCTCTACCCCTTAAGGGAACTTCGTCCCGAAGTTCTGTGTGTGTTATCTAATGTTGAAGTGTTTAGGAGAGAGTGTGGGTATATGCTGCGAATTCTAATCTCCGCGTTTCTAAATTTCTAGTCATAAAATGTGTTATGTACTATTCTAAGTTTTTGGTGGAGACTTAAGTTGGTAATCTAAAGATTTTGTCAGAATTTTATAGAGTCCAATATATCTTAAGTTTAGCTTTTCCTATTTCTCAAAACGAATAATAACTTATGGTATCGAGGCTTTCAAGAAACCTTAATTCCTACTATGGAGTTTTTGAAAGTTAGCGCCTTACATCTTTGTAACTTTTTGTATGATTGTGTGTGGCATGCAGTTTGCAATATTATGATAACTATTGTTGTAGGGAGGTTTAGCTAGAGGAAAGTGGTTATCCAAACCATTTCCAAAATTGATTATGTCTTAGGTAGTTTCGGGATGAAGGCAATATCGTATAATGTATATGTTAACTAGTGTTTGAAAGAAAAGTGTTACTATGAAGTTTTACATACTGACTTATAATGGGGTTCAGATAATGATGTGGTATATGAATGATCAGAAGAGTGTAGTGTATGCTTACCATTATTATTCTTAGGTATAGATGTTGAGTTTGCTTTGAAAATCTTAAGGAGATTTTAAAGGATTATGGTGGAATAATACCTTTAGAACCTAAATAGGCTAGTACTTCTAGTAGATATAGAGAAGAATTGATAACTATCCCAAGATAGTAGTTCGGATTATCTCATAATTGAAAACTTTCAAGAATGAAATTAGGTAGTACAAATAAGGTGTTAAGATCTTGCTGAGTGGTAAGGCACTATCGTGTCTCTAGATCGTTTTAAAGTATTCTGGTGGTTTATTGAGTTCAAGTAGGAAATTAATCTGAACATAACCCTAGTACAACTATTCTCAGTATTTGAAAATTTTAAGTCGAACATAGTTAGTCAGACTATGTTCCACTGTCCCTAGGTTAAATATAGGTGACTAGTCTATATTTAGCCAAGGTTCGATAAAATTTTCAAATACCTAAATTAGGTATACTTGTGATATGTCCGTTGCTTTTGGGAAACTGTCCACTAAACAAAGGCGATTTCAAACCATTCACGGCGATTGAAGAATCAAAGAACTTGATGACGTTATCACTAGATGAACTAATTGGCAACTTGAAGGTTCATGAAGAAATCATAAGAAGAGATTCGGAAACGGTCAAAGTCAAGAAAGAACAAATCAAATCCATTGCTCTAAAAGCCAAAAAGGAACCTAGTGATGATGATGATTCAAGTGACGAAAGTGAAGACGAAGAATATGCAATGGCCGTAAGAGAATTCAAGAAATTCTTCAAGAGACGAGGAAGATTCACTAGATCATCACATGACGATAGAAAATCGTTCCAAAGAAATAGAAGTGACAATTACGTGAAAAGAAAATGCTTTAGATGTGGAAGTCCAAATCATCTCGTTGGTGAATGTCTAAAGCCGCCGAGTTATGATAATCAAGGTGCATTTGTTAGTAGAACATGGAGTGATAGTGACAAAGAAGAAGTGGAAAAACCAAGAGAAGAAAAGTGTTTCATGGCAAAAGCAACCGACGAAATATGCCTTGGAATTGACTTGGAGCCTGACGAATGGATCAAGGATAGTGGATGCTCAAGGCACATGACAGGGAACCGAAAGCTATTCTCTACATATAAGGCATACAACGGAGGTAACGTTATCTTTGGTAGTGACTTGCGTGGAAAAATTATTGGCAAAGGTACGATTTCTCAAGACTCACTTACTATTGAAAATGTTGAACATGTTAATAATTTAACATATAACTTACTTAGTGTAGGCCAAATATGCGATAATAAATGTAAAGTTATCTTTTCCGAAGAAGATAGCGAAATAATTAAGAATGGAAAAATTATAGGTAGAGGTATTAGGAAAGGAGGTGTATATGTTATGAAACTAGGAAACAAACCTGAAGATAGGATATGCCTAACGACCCTAGACGAAAACTCCACATTGTGGCATAGGAGATTAGGACATGCTAACATGCAACAAATACAATCTTTGGCCTCTAAGGAATTAGTTAGAAACTTGCCTAATCTAAAATATGACAAACATTTTTGTGATGCATGTAAAGTTGGAAAACAAGCTCATGTTAGCCACAAAGCTAAGAATATAGTATCCACTACTAGGTGCCTAGAATTATTACATATGGATCTTTTTGGTCCATCCGCTGTGCGGAGCTATGGAGGAAACAAGTATACCTTAGTAATAGTAGATGACTACTCACGATACACGTGGACTAGGTTTTTAAGTGACAAAACCCAAGCCTTTGAAAAATTCGAAATATTTAGCAAAATGATTCAAAATAAGTTAGGATGCTCAATAGTTGCCATTAGGACGGACCATGGAAGGGAATTTGATAACGAAGTACAATTCGGAAAATATTGTAAGTTAAATGGAATATCTCATAATTTCTCCGCTCCTCGTACTCCTCAATCAAATGGGGTAGTAGAAAGAAAAAATAGGTCACTACAAGAAATGAGTAGAACTATGTTAAATGAACAATCCATTCCACAAAAATTTTGGTGTCACGCCGTAGATACATCGACTTATATTCTAAATAGGGTATCAATTAGAAGAATTCTAGGAAAAACTCCTTATGAGTTATTAAGAAATAGAAAACCTAACTTAAGCTACTTTAGAGTATTTGGAAGTAAATGCTATATCTTAAACACTAAGGACTACCTCACTAAGTTTGATCCAAAGTCATATGAAGGAATATTTTTAGGATACTCACAAAATAGTAAAGCATATATAATACTTAACAAACACTCAATGAAAGTAGAGGAATCACTAAATGTAACATTTGATGAAACACCACCACCTTCTAAAACGCTACCTTTAGAAGATGATAATTTAGTCGAAGAAGAAGCTATTGAGGTTAGTAAAACAAAACCCATAGGAAATGACAATGAAGAAACTCACTTAGAAAATAACGAAATCGTTAATATTAAAGAATCTAGATCACATCCTTTAGATAATATAATAGGACATCTTAACCAAAGAACCCTTAGGTCACAAGCCCAAGATAAAAACAACTTCTTTTGTTTCATCTCAGCAATAGAACCTAAGAATATTAGTGAGGCTTTAAAGGATGAAAGTTGGATTATAGCTATGCAAGAAGAATTAAATCAATTTAAGGCAAATGATGTTTGGGAACTAGTCCCAAATCCAAAGGATATGACCATCATAGGAACCAAATGGGTATATAGAAATAAGTTAGACGAGAATGGAATAGTTACTAGGAATAAAGCTAGGTTAGTTGCCCAAGGTTATAATCAACAAGAAGGAATTGATTATGATGAAACTTATGCCCCCGTAGCTAGACTAGAATCAATTAGGATATTACTTGCCTATGCTTGCGCCCTAGATTTTAAGTTATTCCAAATGGATGTGAAAAGTGCATTCCTTAACGGTTTTATCAATGAGGAGGTATATGTGGCACAACCTCCAGGATTCATTGACTTCGCAAAACCTGATTATGTTTATAAGTTAAAGAAAGCTTTGTATGGACTCAAACAAGCTCCCAAAGCTTGGTATGATCGATTAAAAGCTTTTCTTATTAAACATGATTATTCCATGGGAATGGTAGATAACACTCTTTTCACTAAAAGGAAAGACCCTAATCTCATCATTGTTCAAATATATGTTGATGACATTATATTTGGATCAACTTGTCAAGACATGTGTGATGAATTTGCCAAAATCATGCATGATGAGTTTGAGATGAGTATGATGGGTGAACTTAACTTCTTCCTAGGATTACAAATAAAACAATTAGAAGATGGAATATTCTTTAACCAATCTAAGTACATTAAGGAAATGCTTAAGAAATTTGGCCTAGAAGACTCAAAACCCATAAAAACACCCATGTCTACGGAGGTAAAGCTCACAAAGGACGATGAAGGTGAGTCCGTAGATAACTCCAAGTATAGAGGAATGATAGGTAGTTTACTATACTTGACGGCAAGTAGACCCGATATCATGTTTAGTGTCTGCCTTTGTGCCCGTTTTCAAGAGGATCCCAAAACCTCTCACCTAGAAGCGGTTAAGCGTATCTTCCGATACATTAAAGGCACTATACACTTAGGATTATGGTATCCTAAGGAATCCGGCATAGAAACCATTGTATATGCGGATTCGGATCATGCGGGAGACTACGTAGATAGAAAGAGCACTAGCGGTATTTGCACGTTTATGGGATGTTGTCTAACGTCTTGGTTTTCGAAGAAGCAAACCGCTCTTGCTATTTCTACCACCGAAGCCGAATATGTAAGCGCCGGAAAGGCATGTCAACAAGCACTATGGATGAAACAAGCTCTCATAGACTATGGCATTAGGTTAGAAAATGTCCCCATTATGTGCGATAACAAAGGTGCGATAGATTTAAGTAAAAATCCGGTGCAACACTCTAGGACTAAACACATAGAAATACGTCACCATTTTCTTAGGGATAATGTACAAAAAGGAAATATATCTATAGAAAAGGTTGCATCGGAAGATAACATTGCGGATATATTCACAAAACCCCTTAAGCGTGAATTATTCAACCACTTGCGTTTAGGATTAGGAATGATGGAACAAGTTGACTAAATTATATTGAAATATTTCAAATTAATACTTGCATGAAATTTATTTTTCTCCCATTTCATCTTTTCTGAGTCTAGGAATCTATTTCGCACAAAACTAAAGATTGGGAAAATTTATTTTCTTTGCATAAATTTTTTTTTTAAAACTTAATCAATTTTCTCTAAAAATTATTCTCACAATCTAGGAACCCCATGAAAACCATTTTTCTTGCATTGTTGACTAATTCTAAAAAACATTATATTTCAAAATCATGCATAAACTCTCACATAAATTGTCAAGGTATATAATCTAATATATGTCTTTGACACTCATGATCGAGCAAAAATTGAATCAAGGAGATTATTTGGATTGTTTCTTAGGATCGCTATTTCTTTTTGCTTCTAGGAGTCGAAACAATCACAACTCCACATTTGTTGCATATAGACACTCACTAGGACAAATTCACTAATAATGGTGTCATCTTGATCCATCACTAGTTTTTCCACTCACTAAGATCCTTGCCTTCAATCTAAGATAGGTGCCTTAGGAAGATTAAGTATGCTTGCCTTTGTTTACCTCCTATTGCTTATTATGTGTTGATTATTTGCTCCTTTGCTTATGTGTTTTTGCATGTATGCTATATCTTGATTAGATTAGATGCTATATTGCCTAAAGGAATTGAACTTGCTTGAATCCAAGTCCAAAAACACAACCTTTCTGCAAATTTTCTGCCAAAAACCCAATTCTGGCAATCTGGAAATCACCAGATGGGCGGCCCCCTTAATTATGTAAGGCGGCCCCCTTAATTTTAAGGGGACCGCCCCCTAATTAAGGGGACCGGCCATCTGATGGTCGGGTTTACAGAATCTTTTCTGCTTTTTAGCCCATTTCAACCTACATTTCCCATTTTTCACCAACACATTTTGTCCTAATCCTCCAAACAAACTTTATCCATTCTTAAACACACAAATCTTACACTATAAATATCCCCAATCCTCAAAGCTCTCCATTCATCCCATCATGAACTCTCCAAACAAACCAAAATCAAAAGCCTCAAGGCTAGCAAGGATGACGGAAAAACCCGTTTGGCGACGAAAAAGTCCTCGAAACAAATCTATCATCACAAATGTAGTTGGAAATCATTCCTCACCACCAACCTCTTATTTCCCAAACTTTGCATCAAACCAACAAAGGCATTCATTTGATCCACTTTACAAACCATACAACATTGGCCAAACATCTTCCTTCAAGCCAAACTACACCTCTCAACCTCCAACAACTTATAATGATCCATGCAAGTTTGATGAACCATCAAACTACAATTCCAACTACTCAAACCCAACTCATCCATACCAAACCTATGATCCCCTCCACATTGCCACGGAAAAACAAAGGTTCCGTGATGAAATAAACCAAATCCATGATCTTAGTGATCTCCTTGCTATGCATCTTGCACAACGCAACAAAGGGCTACCTCCATCATCACCCTATGCAAATTGCCTTCCCCACTCTCTTAACTTGGATCAAGTTACAAATCACACTCACTTTTGTCCTTGTTGCATATTCCTTCAAAAACAAATCCTCTACTTGAGTGAAGATATTTCTTGGATTGAATATCTTCTCACTCGTAATCATCCAATACCACCCTTGACACGATACAACATCGTGAGATCCACTTCTTCCGCTCCATGCAACACCCCATATCCACCTCAATCAAATATATAAGCTCCATGCTTTTGTTTTCCTTCAAGCAAATAAAACAAATCAACCATGGGTTGCAAGCAAGTCCAAGTGCTCTCTTAGGCAATATAGGACTATATCTTTTCTTTTGTTTTAGTGTAATCAATATGCTACAAGCATATTGAATGTTGTTATGCTAATTATTTCTATCATGCTTGAATGAATCTATTTTTATTTGCATAATTGTTGCTTTTGCATATATATGTGTGTTGCTCTCTTCAAAATATTTTTGTAGCCAAGATTCCAATTGCTCGTTCCCTTTGTGCTCTCAAACGAGGGGGAGCATACATCAAGGGGGAGTTCTCTACCCGTTTAAACTTCTTTCACGAAGATTATTCGGCCTAACCTTTTTGATTTTACAAAAAGGGGGAGAAGAGAAATGGTAAACTCTATAATACTTGTCTAATAACAAGTTTTAAATCTTTTGAGTTTAAGGTTTTGTAATAATCAAAAAGGGGGAGATTGTTGACATAAATAATGCCTTAAAAACATTATTAAGTTTTTATCAATATCTCTATGTTTTGATCATTACAAAATATAACCTCAAAGAACTAAAACTTATGACATAAACAAGTATTTGGTGATTAATATTTCTCTTTACATCCAAATCACTTAAGGTATGAATAAACAAAGTGTTTAGTGCAATGTATGATCAAAGGGGTATTTAATTAACTAATACAAAGTTTATTTAATTATATAATCTTATTATATATTTTTGAAAAACACTTTTGGTAATAAGGAAAAATGTTTTAATCATACTAAATATATGATTTCAAATATTTAACCAAAATCAGTTAGTTTTTCACCAAATAAACTTTCCCCACTAAAAGACAAAGTTTCTGGCCGTTACAGTTGGGCGGCCCCCTTAATTATAAGGGGCGGCCCCCTTAATTTTAAGGGGGCCGGCCATGCTTTAAGGGGACCGGCCACGCTCCTCTGTCAGAAACGTTTGCCTATAAATACCACCTTAAACCTGGATTTTTTCCCCACCTTTTGCACTCCAGAACTTTCTGTTCTAGATCTCCATTTCCAATCTATAAATCCTTTGATCATACATTCTTAAATCTTTGTTTCAAAGTGATCCATACATAATCCATTCAAGTGCAAGAGAAGAATACTTCTATCCCTCAAGACAAGAAGTATTACAACTAGTTGTGATCTCCACATCTAAGTTGTTTGTGCATCATCATTGATTATTATTTCATAGTGTGATTAGTTGTGAATATTTGTTAGAGAATAGTTGTGTAGATAGTAGAAGTTGATTAGTAGTGAAGTAGGATAGTTGTGAAGATTGGTGTGTAGAAGAAGGTGTGTAGAAGATTGGTGTGTAAAAGCTAGGTGTGAAGAAGATTGGTGTGAAGATTGGTGTGAAGATTGGTGTGTAGATTGGTGTGTAGATTGGTGTGTATATTGGTGTGTATATTGGTGTGTACGGTTTTCTCCGCCATAAGGGAGCTTGTTGATATAGTGAAGAAAAATCTCGAGTTAGGTGCTCGGGGAGTGGAGTAGGGCAAGGAAGGTGCCTTGTAGCCGAACCACTATAAATCGCTTGTCTCTCGGTTTGATCTTTCCATCTTTTACTTATTTCATTACTTACATAATTATTGCTTCATAGTATATATACTTAGTGTTGTTCATATTGTGTATAACTAGATTTCATATACCATCGAATCTATATTTTATAAATCAACGAAAACTTTTAAACAATTTGTTTTATAACAATTAAAACGACGTAAAACTATTCAACCCCCCCTTCTAGTTTTCCACACAAGACTTGTAACCTATGTTTTCACATTCCATTGCATAGAAGATAGTACGGGTAGATACGTGTGGAAAGGAAGTTTTAAGTAATTCTAAAACAGTCCATACTTGGCCAGGATCACGAACTTTTAACAATGAAGGTTTCAGAAGAAAACTTTGATGAATGTAGAGAAACTTCAGCTTTTGTAGATGATGGATTAGTTTATCCTTTAGAAATCTCATATTTCTATTTGGAAATCGATAAATTGTGATGGGTTTTTGATATCATATGAATTAATATTGATGAGGTGATGGAATAATTCCAGAGACCATTGCGCAAATCACAATGTCTCGGAAGTAGATTAGACCACTGTGCAATTCACAATGTCTGGGAAGTAGATTAGACCATTGTGAAATTCACAATGTCTGAGGATGTAATAGAGACCATTGTATCTTACAATGTCTTGGAAAATAGGCGAGACTATTATATCATACAATGTCTGGGAAATAGGAAAGACCATTGCAATTATTTACAATGTCTTGGACATAAAATGTTGGAGTAGGAACATGATTGGGAGAGTGTGGTTGTGCCGAAATGCCCTAGAATAGGCATACGCAGATATGTTTTAGATAAAATGATTGAAAATAACTCGAATGTATATATCAATATACTAGTATTTTTGTGTAGCATAACATGCTTACGGGGTAATGCTCAATTATGCTAAGGGTACATATATCCATATGCTAACATGTTTGTGTAGTATAAAATGCTTAATAAGTCCATAATTGTCTTGAGGATGGAAGGCACGAAGAGCGGAAGGCTATAAAAATGTTTTTGCTTGTAAGTGTGGTTATAGTTTAGGTCTCAACTAGACCCGTTTCTCTATAACCATGGCTCTGGTACCAATCTGTAACACCCCCAATTCATAGATGCAGCGGAATTCAAACTGGGTGTTACTCGACGACACGATAGTCACAATGATAGAAAACGAACTCTAATTGAGTCGTTTTAAAAGATTTATCATTCAAATTATATAAATATCAGAGATTACAAAATGAGGTCCTAGATGGTTCCATGTTTACAAATTACATTAAATGAGTTTTTGAATGATAATAAAATTTATAGCCCTCTTGAATTTCCGTGCCCTTCCGTGCCATCCTTGATCATCATGGACCTGAAATACATGCTTAAGAGGTCAACACAAAGGTTGAGTGATATTCATAGAGTTTGTTTAATGGTTGAACACAATATGTTGGTAGTGTGAGTTAATTAGACTCGAAAACGAAGGACTACGTTGTTATACGCCCATAAAACGTATTATTACACTAAGCTCATGACACCACAACGTTAACGGGTACCAATATCAATCGGCGGAGTTATCCCGGTAGGTACTTTGCCGTCATACCTATGTTTCAAATATTAATGCATTTGTTTGAACTTAGTCAATACAAATGGGATTCGTCAATCCCAATAGGCCTATTCACAATATTCACGCTCACTATTACTAGTGATTAAATGGTTCATGATAAGGGATACTGGATTTGGCAAGGATGGTACTTTGTGATAATAAAACAATCAGATAGCATATAATTTCAAAGCGTTGTGTTCGGTTTAAAATAGCATGTATTCCCCCCAAGGGTTTGTAAAACAATTAAGTAATGGAAACTGGGGCTATGAACTCACCGTGAGTTGGATGATGTATAATGAGAATGATGGATATGCCGTGAGAACTTCTACGAGCAACCTAGAATAATTGTTGCAACTTAGGTTTGGAATAATGTCTAAGGAAACATAAACGTGCCTATATATGTCTTACATATTGTTCATGATGTAGTAATTTGATAGGTTGTGTATGTCGTTATATAGAAACGGTTTATGAAATATGTTTAGTTTATATCTTGTTCTACCGTTCGGGCCGTCATAATTCAGAGGTCATGTAGTAAACGTTTGAGGAGCCAGGACACTTTAATTCGTAAATCCACAACTCATCTCGATGGTTTACTTTAATGAACCCCTCACATGAGGCTCCCTACTATTGTAGTATTTGATAATATATATATATATATATATATATATATATATATATATATATATATATATATATATATATATATATATATATATATATATATAAGTTTTTCATCCGAAAAGTTACATGTACAAATAATTGAATAAACTTAGGAAAGTTTACTTTTGGATGAAGATTGTTATTACAATGAGTTTCTTGAGTCTAGTATGAATATTACTTGTAAAGTTTCATGGTTGTTTTGATGGAGTAGATCCGAATTGGATGTTTATGTTGCCATTAACTCTTTAGTTCATATTTTCGTCTTGGTAAGTTTATATGGTCTTTAGCCGTGGCTTTGCCGTGACCTTGGTCATTGTTACCATTGTCTTGAGACTCATCCCTGGCCTTAGCCATGGTTGTGGTCTTGGATTTAGGTAATTAAACCTCTTGGTTATAACTAACCAAAATCATTACATGGTCATTTGGTATAAAAAATGGGCTGTTAAGTATTTGAAGAAAAATATCTCTCGTTAAGCATTTTCAGGGCTCGAGCTTCTTCACTCCTGAACAAAAACGTCGTTCCAGACAACTTTCGTGTTTTAACTTTTTGATTAATCGGAGCAGAAGGGCCTCTTCCAAAATGGTCAGATCGTTAGCAGTTTGTTTTAGGCAGTTTCGACGTTTTGGTTACGCTAATTACTTTTGGCCATAACTTTTGACTCGGGTACTCGTTTTGGGTGATTCAAATTGCTGTGTTTTCCTTTTAAAACCCTCTACCACAGTATGTGATTGTCCAATATCATGTTTATACTATTTTGGTCAAATTTCACAATATATATCACTAGTTTACTTGTTTGTTTTATAAATGATAACATATAATGATATATAAGTTTAGACTTGTTTTAAGGATTTGTACATCATGAGATCAATATAACAAGACATATATAGCATATAGAGCTTATGAAAATATAGTAAGGATGATGAGTATAAGTTTTCTTACAACTTTTGGCTTTCTAAAGAAAGGAAGTCAAGTATGAAACTAGGACACTAAATATATGCTTGCAAACCCTTCACCACAACTCTTGTAAACCCTTGCTAATATTTACATAACCCTTGTGAATACCATTTAACCTCAGCCCCTAACATCTTGTGTAGCTCCTAATTCAACCATGGAATCACCAAACAAACTCTTGATTCATGTAGAGAATAGCTAGGCCTTCAACTTTGGTATGTAACTTATAACTAAGAAATCAATGGATCATGGTTTATGGATTTGTGTGTGGCATTTGGAATGAAGAGAAAGGAAGAAGATGAGTTGCTTTTATAGTGTAAATTAGGAGGTTAGGAAGGTTCTAGGAAGGTGTAGTGAGGAGGTTAGTCTTTAGGATATTTTCCAAGACTTTTCAAAGCTTCCTAAGCAAGCTTGGACACATGTTTACATCCTAGGGCTCAAAGCAAGAGATCATGACACATACTAGGTGATTCCCCCCCCCCCCTCTAAGTTGGCCAAGGCTGGTCTAGGGTGACTAGATGAGTAGTCATGGTATTATCTAAGTTACGGAGTGAGTTTTGGTCCCGGTAATTGCTAACGGTAAGTCGTTAAGTCCTGAAACTTAAAATCGGGTATTCTAAAAATATGAAACTTATAAATATGTTAGAACTTATTAATATAAACTATCTTATCATATTTAATGAGTGATAAGTTTTATCGGGTTAATGAGTGATAAGTTCTATCGGGTTACTTAAACGCTGTTAAAACTGGAAATGTGGGTCTAAAACGCGTAATACGTAAAACGTACGAATATTGTGTAAAATTGAGAAAAGTAAAATTTTACTTTTATAATATGTTAATAATGATTTAAAATGACTTATAATGTCTAGACTGGGCTCAGTCTAGTGTCGGTTGGCATTTAATGTCTTTTAGACATAAAATCGTAAGCCTAAAAATCAAGGAATGATTTATAAAATCAAGGAATGATTTTTGGTCAAAGGAGGAGGGAAAAATATGTTGACTTTTCCAAAAATGTGAATACTCAAATTATCTTAGAAATGCGGTGCAGGTATAGGCTAAGGTTACGGCTTAGTAAAAGTGATTGAAAACGTAAATTTCTGTTTCTCACGGTCCAGGGTCTATTTGGTAACATTTTTCTCAGTCTTGATAAATTCTCTAATTAATCATGAGTGGATCAAACATTTATCTGATGCGGGGAAAATTGACGCGGTTGAGTTTTGTTGTGCGTAGGATTTTTGAATGACGTTTTAACCTAAACGTGTATTTCCTTAATAACTTTCGCGAAAATGATCTAATGAGTGTCAAACTTTTATTTTGCCATGAAAATGATTTATCACATGAGAATATGAAATAAAAATTAAATTTCGGAAAATGAATAGTGAAAGTGAATAGTAAAAGATGAATAGTAAAATTTTCGGGAATAGAAATTAACCTGAAAATGCGAATTGTTACAGAACATTCCCCTTACACTTGAATTTTTACATACTTTACAATAAACTAATCTAGTGACTCGAATCAAGATAAACAAAACACTTAGAGTACTTTTAAATATTAACGCACATATGGGGGGGGGGGGGGTAATATTATGATGTTCTTCCCCATTACTCCAAAACATAAGTACTTTACCCATGAGTCCCAATCGTCCCAAAACAATATGTACAAGGATATGACTTGACTTAGCAACCATGTAATCAATTAGATAATTAACTAAGGGTTTAAACAAATAACTATAATGCACTAATGATGAGTGCATACACGGAAGGCTAAGGCGATTTGGGTGTACATTTAAGTGGGGTGTAACAAATTCTTCCTTTAAGTAAGATGCTTAAAGTTAGAAACGAAAAGATAGGCTCGGAGGGGTGTACTAGGGGTTTCGTGTACTAAAAATGAGTACAACGCTAAGGTGTGGGAAAAATTAATTGACTTTACTAGCCAAGTAATATGACTTAAATGGTCAAGTAATTATGATACGGGTTTAACACAAGGGTGATCCTAATGCCTCTTATCATGTAGTAAATCCTACTACACGAATGTAGTCTCACTAGCGGTCTCGAGATGCATCACTAACACAAGTTCTAGAATCTAAATGCTACCGGTACACTCATAAGCACTAATAGTAAATGCTTTTCCTATCAAATCTAAAGGCGAACCTCACATATTTGGGTGGAAGATTTTTCTGAATGATACGGTTTTGTGCTAGTCATACGACTCCTATCCATGAGACGCTTGCTAAGGCTAAAGTTTCACTCCTAAATGTTGTAAAAATTTTTAAATTTGGCGCTAAAATTACACTAACAAATATTTCTCATAGTTTTATTACACATCTACCAACAAACAAACAAACTCAAGCACAATTGTATCTATAAGGTATCATCATTTACCCTCCCCTTACATTTAGGATGAACATTGTCCCCAATGTTCAATTAAAGATTGTAAAAGTAAAACAGGTAAAAGAATGATATCAAATACTCCCCTGATTCGCTCGGTATGGATAGTATGGTAACAAGGTTAGATCTTCCTCCAAGAAAATGAACAATCAAAGCTTCCCTTCCAGAATATAAATCATCTTCTTGTCAAACATAACCTGTTAAACCTGAGAAAACAAACAAGGCAACCTCGCGTAAAATCGGTGGCAATCTATATATGCTACCAAATCCTAGAAAACAAAGTAAGATATAATGCTTGTGGAATGAATGTTTGCAGATTTCCTGGAGATTATAAAACTAAAGATTTAACAAAAACTTTAAGACTCCGTTAGAAAAACAAAAACTAGCAAAATTTCCAGAATTTTACACGTGACGCCGTCAGGAATTTCTTCCTGACGCCGTCAGAAGTGACCTGCAGAAATTCTTATGTTAAGTTTCCGGAAAATTTCTGGAAAAACCTTGTCCTACTTCCTGGAAAATCCTGCAAAACATCATTATGACTCGATACAAGCATTTGACTCTAACAAATACGAATATACATGTTCACTTAATATTGTGGAGAATCATGATCAATTTTGTTTCTTAAAAACATATTTGGGGTTTCCCCTTACACTTATCTTTTGCGAAATACCCTTGGATGAAGTTAAGACAAAGCCAAACAACAAAATAAAGTATTTTCACCATTTTAGTTTGAAACATGATCTACCAACAATAAAAATAAAGCATGCATACGGAAACAAATAACAATCAAACAAATAATAATCACACAAATCATGGGTTGCCTCCCAAGAAGCGCTTTTCTTTATTTACGAGTCTTGTAGCTAGACTCAAGGTCATGGGTTATCACGTGACCTCATCGTTGGTTTCACTCTCTAGGTCATCTCCTATATTAGTTTTGTATTCCAGACCTAGTTGCAAGCATTCTTTGTAGAAACCAAGCATCCTATTCATCACATACTCTACTCCTCTACGTCTATCCTCATCATTCCTATAGTAAGCCGCTTGTTTGTGTTCTTTTTCTATGTTCGATAGGAGGCGGTATTGCTCAATCTTATAGGGCATTTGGTAGGCAATCTCATTATTCTCTTCCTTGAACCTAACTATCCCAAGAGTCGGATCATAACTCATCCTAGTGGCCTCAACGAATGGTTTTCCGAACACTACTTGACTTAGGCAAGCATCTATCACCGGACGAGTATCCTCTACTATCATAAAATCGATCTCATAAGTGAAATTTCCGACAATCACATGCAATCCTTTCACTCTACCCACAAAATTACTTATCAAATTCTTGTTGGGCATCGTCCTATAACCAAGTTTTTTCTTCATTACCCAATTATAATAAGTCCTAGTCATGATGTTTATAGGAGACCTAGGATTGATATAAGCTTTCCATACATGCATATGCCCAATGTTGCATGGTATGTTGATGTTAGAGGGGTCTCCCATTTTGATAAGGGGTGAACCAAGGATATATGGTGTCTCGGGATCATCAAATAAATCCTTGTGATATTCCCGTTCTTCCTTGGTGGACAAGTTATCAAAGTACTCTTCTACAGTCTCTACTTCCTCTAACTTTTCTCCCTTATTAACCTCAACTTCCTTAATTTCATCCCTAGTCTCGGTTTCCACTCCAACTTCATCCTTGTCACTTTCTTTTATCTCCTCATCTATTGGCTTAATAGTGACAACATTGACAAAGTGGACGTGTTTGGATGATGAGGGGTCCTTAGTTTGGATTCCACTATTGGCGTCCCTAGTTTCCTTCCTAGGTGTAGTTAACGTTTGGTTGTTGAGGGCTTTCAACAAGTTGTCAATCTTATTGGTCATCTCCGTTTGTTGTTGGTTGAATTCGGTTTCAAACCTAGCTATGCGAGCTTCTTGAGATGCCATAAATCTGGACATCAATCCTTCAAGATTGTTGGTACTACCATAGTTGTTAGAAGGATTGTTGTTGAAAGTACGGTTGGAGGGTGGACCGTTTAGTTGGTAACGATTAGGCGGATTGGAAGAATTGTTTTGGTTTTGCTTCCACCTAAGGTTTGGGTGATTTTTCCAAGAAGGGTTGTAGAAATCACCATAAGGGTTTGGCTCGGGTTTGAAAGTGTACCACTTATCTCCAGCTTCGTCGGTACGTGAGGATGCGTAGTCCGCAAAAGCTGTTTCGGGGAGTTCCACGCAATCACGAGTGTCATGGGGACCACTACATAATTCGCATGAAGAAGTGATTTTGTTCACTTGGCTTGAAGGCTTAGGAGCTTCGTAAGATTTCATGAGAAACTTGACTTGGTCCTCAAGTTCCATGATCCTACGGTCGGAAGTGCTAGAATTGTTCGAAGGCAAAGATATTGCCTTGACCGTTTTGTTCAAATCACGGGGATCATTCCAACTTTCATTGTCATAGAGAGCAAGATCTTCTATGAGTTCCCATGATTCTTTCGCACTTAGATCACGTAGCTTGCCACCGGCCTATTGGTCAATGGTTCGCCTTGTGGAGAGATCGATATAGTCATAGAAGATTTGGACTTGGAGCCAAAGATCTATGCCATGATGAGGGACTTTTTGGAGTAAGTCCTTGAAACGAGTCCATGCTTCATATAGAGTTTCACCTTGACGTTGTTGGAACATCAAGATATCATTTCTAAGCTTGGTAGTTCTCCCCGGTGGGAAAAATTGAGCAAGGAAACGAGTGGTGAGATCATCCCATGAGGTGATGGATCCCGCGGGTAAACGTTCAAGCCATTGACTTGCTTGATCACGTAGAGAGAATTGGAATAGGCGTAATCGGGTTGACTCTCTAGTTGTAACATCAAGGTCTATAGAATCTACGATTTTAAGGAAGTCCTTGAGATGTTGATTAGGATCTTCAGAACGAAGTCCATGGAATGCACATCCGCTTTGCACCAACCGGATGGTGTCGGATTGCAAGGGAGACACATTGGCTCCTTGGGTGAGCTCAATGGTGTTTCGGTAGCCTTGGTGGCTAGGTCAGGAATACTCTCCTAGGGTTCGGGGCCTAAGAGGTTGGTTAGCTAGTGGTGGGTTTTGTGGGTGGTCTTGTTGTGGTGGGTTGATGGGTTCAAAGATGTTACCACCTTCCATGATGTCGGATGGTAAAGAGTTACGAACAAAAACACGAAGAAATAAGATAGACTAAAGAGAACCTAAAAATAAAAATAAAAATCTTACTAGAAAGGAATCTAGCAAGTAGACCTAATAAAAAGAGATTCTAACCTAGACAATAACTATTCCCCGGGCGGCGGCGCCAAAAACTTGATGCGTGGGAATTGCACCAGGCTTTACCTCTCGAGAAGCTTACAACCCCCACCAGGCAGTGTACCTGATCGTTGTAGTATAGTATAGTGACAAGTACCGGGGGATTGATCATTCAACTCAGGAATAGTGTCGCTAGGATTAGAAAGCCTAAAAACTAGGTCTAGAGGTGAGGGATGATTCTTTTTGTATTTTTTATATTTTATAAAAGCAATTAAAAATCTCGGGTTTTTAGAGGAGGGGCGGAATTAGTTGCTAATCAACTAACCCAATAACTACGATGCAATCAAAATAAAATAACAAAAATGAAAATAAACTAATTTACTAATGTGGTGTGAACAATATATGGGAGAGTTGTGTTTACTTAGATTTCACTACTCCCTAGATATCTTTTACAGGTTAATTACTTGTTACAGTTGCGTGGATGACGGATTGTATTCCTTAATACCATTCATGGGGTGGCGTACTTACTTCCCCAATTCTATAAGCTCCTACTTCACTCCTATGTCGAGCCGGCTAAGAAGCTCCTGTAGGACCTTAAATCTATCAACTTTATCACAAATATAAGCACTAGAAGAAGGAAAGATGGTGACTTGATATGATATATGTGTGGCGTAAATATTGAAAGAGAATGATAAGATGAAGAGAACTTTTATTAATAAAACACACACAATACACACACAAGCACACCTTACAAATAAGAGGTAAGGTGCCTTTTATAGTTCCATACATAGGCTTTCTATGGGCTTGAACTTGGACTTGGTTTACATGAATTATAAAGGCTTATGAAACATAACTAATAACATATTAGCTTACCAAGACCAAGGCCCATTGACTATTCTTATAACACAAACTACGACACATTACAACGTTACAATAAATGAGAATGACCATCACTTTTTAATATAATTTTCAATGCTAACAATCTCCCCCTAAGGGGTGGTCATTCGAATGATGTTCCACGTGATTAGGTCTTCTTTGTTCTTTGTTGTTGACCATTGTGTGTCGTAGTAGAATAGTCTTTAGTCTTTGTTCCTTCATGCTTTGTGATCTTTGATGATTGACTTTTCATCGTTCTTTGTTCCTTTGTGATATGGAGTAATCTGCCTTTCGTCACTTATGTGTCTGTGGTGGTTGTTCGCCATTCCAACATGCTCATACATCTTCAGTCTTTGTGATACATGCATTTGTAGTTCCCATTCTTTCACACAGATCTTTGTCACTTTACTTCTGTAGATTCTTTCACATTGCGTAGAATCTTTCTATGAACCTTTCTTTGCTTTGATCTTTGTGAGAACTTTTCTTTGACTTCGAGATGCATGTATGAGCATGTGGAATCCTTCGCCATAGAGGTGATGCGTAGCTGCATGAAAACAGTTAGCAATAAATCAACCGGTACTTACAGGTTCGAATTAGAGATTCTCAATAGCATAGTGTGAAGACTCCTTCTAACCCTTACCAAGGCCGTTCCCATGTCAGATACTCCCGAGGGAGCTTACAAGACCTACTTAGTAGCTCAATGACTGGGTGAGTCGCTGGGGATCACTCCACGACTGTAGACCGTTTGAAACCACCGCGAACACTAAGCGTAACCCATAAAGAATTACCGAAGTGACCTGCTGTCAGGGCTGTTTGATGTTGACCCTGGCAGGAATTTCCATTCAATCATTGAGAATCACAAATGTGAATCCTCTCATAAATTTTCTGGCAAATTGCTAAGATCTGCATAGGACTCTTAAATTTACATCTGGCGTCCAACCAGTGTAGAAATATCATGTGTTCCTATGAGATCTTTTGATGAATCTCGGGGCTCTAGACTCGATAAGTGCACATTTGGTTTCCTATGCGGAGATTAGGGAGAGGTCTCCTGCTTCAATATCAACCATCTCTAAGAGACAGGTCGATAGATTACACCGGTTCCCCGTGAGAATGAAACAAGCTCTTTTAAGAGAACTTGAGTGGCTAGAAGGTTTGGTGCAGTGCGTCACTGGGTCCATGACGTCTTTGTCTTCAATACCGGTGTCACCTTAGTAACAACCAGTAGCATACGAATTGAACCCGGTGTCTGCCCTAAGGTTGAACATTTGGAGGGCTATTTCTTTTCACCCTTTTTTATAACTTTTCTTTTTAATTCTTCAACCCCTTCTTTCTCCTTTCTCATTTTCTCCTTTTTTCAATCATACCTAAGGACTTCTAATTCTAATCTATTGGATTTGTCCTTGGGTAGATCCCTCCGGCTCTGGCGGATCATAGGACGGTTTTTCCTAACCTTAGTCACCTTATAACTCCATGACTATCCTATAATTGCCATGAAACCATTTATGAAAAAATCTCTCAAAGTGTTTATGATAATGAAACACTTTGTTGTTACCACTTTGAGAGTTTTGCAGCTTTTGAAGGACTCCCCCTTCACATGTGCTCATGAATATTAAGAAATTTGCACATGCGTGAGGAGTTTGCACTTTTTGAATTGATCCACTTTCAGTGAACGTGACCGATTCGAGACACGCTTACATCACTAGTTAGACTAGCTTGAAATTATTACCCGTCCTGGTCAAGTCCAAAGAAAGTCTCTCGATATGGTACATTCTACTCAGACAAGTCCTATTCGAGACACGCTTACATCACTAGTTAGACTAGCTTGAAATTATTACCCGTCCAGGACAAGTCTTTTCGATTACTAACATTTTAAGCTTCGTCAATTCATTGGTACTATATGAGTCGAGCTCTTTTGAGATTCTGCCACAATCTTTACACATCCTTGATCATATTTTAATCATGTCTTCTCCCCCTCAAAAATAGCATATTGTGATATTTTTGATATCCACTGAGTAAAAAAAAGCTTTTTGGAGAGAAAGACAGATTTCATTTTTCATGAATATGGAACATTTTTGTAATTGTACTCCCCCTTAATGATAGCACATTTTAAATCAATTAAGGGTTTTGAGGGAGTTATCTTGAGCACTCATTTGAAAGATTTTGAGAAATCTTTTGAACAATCTTGAAAAAGTGCTCAAGAATTGTATTTTGAAAAACGAGTTTATGTTTGAAATCCTTTTCGTTTGTTTATACTCGAACTTTTGAAAATGATTTCATCTTTGAACGTACGAGTCCTTGATTTGAAAATAATCAGAAGTCATCATTTTAGTCCGGGTTTCGTACTGAGGTATACGAAAGCCATAGTGAAGAAACTTTTTGAGAAACGACATGTTTTGGAAAAACATTAAAAGAACTCCCGTTCAAGCATCTGTACATGTCCGTATCATTGTTGAATGACATTTCTAGAAACGTACAGAATATTGATTTATACGAGAGACATGTCGTGAGAAGAATATTTTTGGATTTTTTGATTTTATATTGTTTTTGTATTTTTTGAAAGTTTTATATTTTTGTATTTTGTTTTTGTTGGTTTTTCAAATTTTGTATTTTGTTTTTTCAAAAATATTTACAGCGAAGCGATTTTGAAAACATTTTTCAAGAAGATTCGAGAAGATGTTCTAGCTCCTCAGGAGTTAGGCTTCGCATACCAATTCGTCGAACTAAATAGTCAAACCGTTCTTTTGGAAGGGCTTTAGTAAAAAAATCAGCGAGTTGGTAATCAGTCTTAACGAAAAATAATTCAAAAGTACCCTCTTCCACGTGTTCTTTGATGAAATGGTAGCGGACTTTGATATGCTTCGTCTTAGAGTGATGTACGGGATTGCACGAGATGGCTATGACACTTTTTGAGTCACAATACATAGGTATTCTGTCAAAAGTAATGCCATAATCTGTGAGCTGTGTCCGCATCCAAAGAACTTGGGCACAACACGCAGATAGAGACACATATTCGGCTTCGGCAGTTGAAAGTGCAGTACAATCCTGTTTCTTTGATGACCAGCTTACTAGCTTTTCACCCAAAAATTGTGCTCCACCTGATGTACTCTTTGCTGTAACTTGATCACCAGCATGGTCTGCATATGAAAATGCTGTTAGATTAAACCCTGAATCCTTTGGATACCAAAGTCCCATGTTAATGGTGCTTCGTAGGTATCGAAAGATCCGTTTAACCTCTTTGAGGTGAAGTTCGGTAGGCTTTGCCTGAAACCGTGCTAACAAACAAACAGCAAATTGAATATCGGGTCGGCTAGCAGTTAGGTACATGAGAGAACCGATCATGCTCCGATATTTTTTTGGATCGATGGGTTTTCCAAACAAATCAGCACCTATTTTTGGTGAAGTGACCATTGGTGTACCAACAGAATCACAGTTTTCCATTCCATATTTTTTCAAAATCTCTATTGTATATTTAGCTTGATTGATAAAAATACCACGAGGGGATTGATGTATTTGTAAACCAAGAAAGAATTTTAGTTCCCCCATCATGGACATTTCAAATTTGCTTTTCATGAGATTTTCAAAATGTTTTGAATGGTTAGGATTGGTTGATCCAAAAATAATGTCGTCCACGTAAATTTGAACGATCAAAATGTCATTTTTGAATTTTTTGATAAACAAGGTGTCATCAACCGTTCCTTTTGTGAAATTGTTTTTAACCAAGAAAGATGATAGTTCGTGATACCACGCTCTTGGAGCTTGTTTTAAACCATAAATTGCTTTTTTAAGCTTGTAGACGTAGTCTGGATGATCTTTGTCGATGAATCCCTCTGGCTGACTCACATACACTTCTTCTTTCAGAGTTCCATTCAAGAAAGCAGTCTTAATATCCATTTGATAGATTGTGATGTTTTTGTGATCGGCATAGGCTAAGAAAATCCGGACTGCTTCAAGTCTAGCTACAGGCGCGAATGGTTCCTCGAAATCTATCCCTTCTTCTTGTGGATAACCTTTAGCCACGAGACGAGCTTTGTTGCGAATAACAGTTATTTCCTCATCCGGTTTGTTCTTCCACAACCACTTGAGATCAAGAACACGTATATCAAGTGGTCGTTCAACAAGTTCCCAACTGTCATGTAAATCGTATTGAAGAATTTCATCCTGCATCGCTTCTATCCAAGGGCATTCTGCCATTGCTTCCCGAATGTTCTTTGGTTCTTTGAGGCTGATTGAGCAAATGTAAATGCACAATTCGAGATCAGTGGCAAGTTGTCTTCTTGTCTGAACTGGCTTTGAAGGTTCACCAATAACATGTTCTATTGGATGGTCTTTTGTCCATTGAAACGTAGAAGGGTACCTTAGGTTTAACGAATGTATGTTAGATGGTTCTTGTAACCTGGAAGAAGATTCAGCAGAGTCTGTTGCAAATGGGTTTTCAAATACTTCTTCTTCTTCTAACGCAACATCGTTTGAACTATTTGTAGGTTCTTCTTGAAAATTTGTATTTTGGTTTTGCTCATCAACTCTTGGTAGATCAGTTTCAATAACTGGAGTTGCTGGAGAAGATGTTGAGGTAGTTGGTGCTTCAGCTTCGTTTGTTGTAGATGCATCTTGTGGTGGTGGTGGTTGATGGTTTTGAGCGGGTGCAGCGGAATGTTGTTGAGATGCATTTGTCGAAGTTCCACCATAGTATTCATCAAACATTAACTCGAAGAAATTTTCCAGTTTGTGTTCTGAAGGTTTATCCGTGTTTGTTGACTGAGCTCCTTGAGGCACGAGTCCTGAACTGATGTGTCCAGAAGTCTGCTGGTTTGGTGCGGGTCCTAATCTGTTTTGATTAGAAGCCATTGGATTAAGCGCGGGTTCTAGAGCGAGTCTCTCAGAAGCCATAGTGAAATCTCGTCAAAGTTCACATTCATCGTCTCCATTATCTTTTTCGTTCTTCTATTATACACCCTGAATGCCCTTGAGTTTTCTGAATATCCAATGAAGATTCCAATATCACCCTTAGCTTTTAACTTTCCTAGATCTTCTCTATCATTCGTTGGATAGCACAAAGCGCCAAATACGTGAAGGTAAGAGATGTCAGGTTTACGGTTGTTCACTAGCTCATATGGGGTTTTATTGAATCTCGGATGGACTAGGGATCAGTTTTGAGTAAAACAAGCAGTGGCTACAGCATCAGCCCATAAGAATAGAGGTGCACTAGAAAAAATCAACATTGTGCGAGCAGCTTCCACAAGAGTTCGGTTTCTTCTTTCAACTACCCCATTTTGCTGTGGAGTTCTAACAATTGATGTTTGATGTATGATTCCAACATCTTCAAGGTAAGTTCTTAACTCCTGGTTTGTAAATTCTGTGCCATTGCCTGTTCTTATAATCCTTACTGGAGCTTGAAGTAGAACTTGAATACGCTTCAGAAAGGTGATGATGATGCCTGGTGCTTCGTCTTTTGATCTCAAAAACTTTACCCAAGTATATCGTGAATAATCATCAACAATAACGAGAATATACTTCTTCCCATTAATGCTTTCAACTCTCATTGGGCCACATAAGTCCATGTGCAACATATGTAACCTTGCTTCCGAACTAGGTACGGTTTTGGGTTTATATGATGCTCTTTTACTTTTTCCTTGTTCGCATGATGGACATAGGTGTTCCTTGGTGTATTTGAACTTAGGAAGTCCGGTGACGATGTTGTCTTTGGCTAACTTGTTGATCGTGTCGAAATTGAGATGGGATAATCTTCTATGCCACAGCCAGGACTTAGTTTCGGTTTCCCTTGTCATAAGACAAATTGGTGATGTAGAAGCCATTTGGTTGATGTCGATTGCATACAAGTTTGTTCCACGATTACCAGTTAATAGATCATCACCAACCAAATTTCTAATAAAAACTGTGTTTCTCCTGAATGCAACTTCTAAATCAGCATCACAAAACAGCCCAACTGAAAACAAGTTGTGTCCCAACCCTTCGACGTAGTAAACTCGAGTGATTAAAAAATTCCCAAATTGAAGATCTCCATAACCCTGAATGGCTGGTACATGATCATTTCCAAAGCGTACAGTTCCCATGAATTTCCAGACAAAATTGATCAGCAGCTTTAAATTCCCGGTCATGTGCTTGGAGCAACCTGAGTCGACGATCCGAAGACATATTTCGATAACCTGCCAAGAACAGAAGAGTTTGTATTTGGAAACCGTTTTGAATTTGGTTCCATGGGGTTAGGAGTGAAATCTAAATCACACTCATAAACAGTTGCTACTTGTTTAGCTTGAGCTATTTCTAATTTTCCGTTCTGAAGAGTGAACTCTCTACCCGTTGGAATCCACATACAAAACTTAAGGTAGTTCCTAGGCATTCGACTAATAGTGGTAGACCTAAACCGTGCAACTAATCTTTCTATAGATCTGGATCTAGCACTAGATCTTTTTGGAACATTCTTCTGTTCAGGCGTAACATTCACATTCTTAGAAACACATTCATCATGAACATCATTAATTAAACATTTCTTGCATATTAAACAAACAGAGTCATTACATGCATTAGAACCAGTACTTTCGACATTACATTCAGATGAATCATGTTTCTTATTACAAAGCGATAAATTCCTAGGGTGTTCTTCTACTTCTTCAACTTTATTCTTGCTACTACTCGTAGAGACAGGCGAGACTCTATTGTTCCTTGTATTGCTCCTAGGCTTTAGTCTGCTGCTCCTAGAGGTGCTTTCTAATCCTGTAGAAGGTAAGGCACACACATTAGGATTTATATTGTTGTCCTTTTTAGCATCCATAGATTCTTTAGAATTAGCCTTTATGCAATTGTCATTTGTCTTAGATGTTGAGGCAGACGCACTAGTGGGACTAATCCTAAAAAGGCCAGGTGCTATCACTTTTGGTGTTTCGACAACCGCTTTTCCTTTATCAACAATCTTAACATTATCACTTTTCTTAGGCAAGGGTGTTGGAGTGACTGGTTTTGTCAAATCCTTTTTCTCATCGACTTTTGGAGCAAACCGTGAAATTGACATTTTTGGTTTTTGAACCGTGTTTGAAACATTTGGTTTCTCCGAAGTCAATGGTTTTGCAAACTTAGTTTTCTCACCCTTTCCTTTTTGACTTTCAAGCTGAGTCCTTAAAAGATCATTTTGCTCTTTCATGTTCTTAAAGGCACGCTCATACGACAATTTGTCATACTTGCATTCTTCCTTTTTTCGATCAAGTTGTTTAAAATATGACACATTTTCTTTTTCAAGCTTTATAAGAGCATTTTCATATTTTGAAACAATTTTGGAGGTCTCAGCTCTCAGTCGTTCATCGTCTTGAACAGAATATGTTTGTAAAATGATGGACATAATATCAGTGGTCATAACAGCTTCGAAGAGAGAATCATTTAGGTTTTCCAAAACATTCATGTTTTCACGAGTAGCATTAGCTTCGTTTACCAGGAATTTGTGGTCCTTGACAAAGTCGGCCATTTCTTTTAAGAAAGCTTGTTAAAAATGGATTACCCTCGCACTGATGTTATTCAGTGGGATAGTAATTTCGTTTTCAAAAACTTTTTTCTGCTCAATATGAAAATTGGAATGCCAGTTGTTGATATTGATTGTAGTTTTAGAAGCAACAATATTTTGAAGTTCTTGAATTCTCTTTTTAACGTCATCCAGAATGTCTCTAGCCTCACTTGTATTAAAAGTGTTGTTAGAAGACATTTGTTCCATTTTTAAAAGAGATTTGGAAACAATTACTTTCTTAGAAAACATTTTTGAGAATGGTCGTTTTATGGAAAACACAGATGGTTCTTTTTGTGGAACAAAAGTAATTCCCGAAAGTTTGTTCAATTTGTTGTAATCAATGGGTTTCAAATCCTTTTGTTTCATTTTATTTATGCTCTCTTCGACATGTTCTATCGTTAGCACATAATCCCGAATGACGGGTGGATCATGTTTGGTGTAAATCACATTACCATTGTACAAAACATTCTGTTCTTGCTGAGCTTTCTTGAGATTACAAGGAGTTTTGTTACCGAGAGCCATTTTATGTTTCGTATGGTAAATCGGATTAGTTTGATTTGAAATCATTTTCATTGTTTGACTTGACTGACCCGACTTAACCACTAATTCTTCTAAATGAGCAATCATGTGTTCTGACTCCACGATTTCGGCCAAAAGTTTGACTTCTTTCTTTGCAAATTCCTTTTTCAACTCGTCCCTTTCTTTTTCAAGATTGGTATAAGCTGATTTTTGTTTAGAAAGTTGGTTTTGCAAATCAGAAATTTCCGTGTTTAAAGATTTTATCTTTTTGAAAGAATTAACATCAAGTGTGTCAAACTTGAGTTGCAATTGTGTTTCCCTTGAAACGGAATTTTGATAACCAGTTTCTAATTCAGACAATCTATTGTTATGAAATTCAAAAGCTTTAACGTTTTCTTTATAACTCTCAAGCTCGCGATTGACCTTTTGCACATTCTCAATTTCAATACGACAATTATTCAATAATGATTCAAACAAAGCACGTGTTTCCTCATCATTCTCAGCATGCTGTGAAACAAAGCCTCCATTATGATTCACATCTGGAGTTGCTGAAGGAGTATTGCTACTACTTGGCGTGTCCAGGTATGTATCATAATTGGGTGCTAGCTTCTCAGAATGCTGTTCCTTATGAGTAGACATATCAAATATATCATTATTGTGACATGTGTTGAAATTTGATACCTCAGATGGTGCATTGGTGTCATAAACAGGAAGTGTGTCAGAATCTGTGTCATACTTAGCTTCCTGAAGATTCGCCATAAATATGCAGTTCGCATCGATATCCTCTCTATCTTCCATGTCATCCATAAGAGCCATAAAATCATTTTCCTCTGGTTCAACTGAAAGCCTGCCTGAACCTTTTGTGCCAACATCACTGCTTTCTGCAAGTACTCTAGATCTTTTTTGTTCGGCTTAGTAGGACAGTTCCTTGCCATATGACCTACTCCCTGACAGTTGAAACACTTTACCGGAATACCCTGATTCACATTTCCCAAATTCCCAACTACTGGAGCTGCAACATTTCTATTCTGATTACCCATTGCCTGATTACCAACATTTTGACCCCTCTGATTTCCAACAAACTGACCCAACTGATTCCCTGCATACTGACCATACTGATTTCCTGCATTCTGATTCCCTGCATTCAGCATATTCTGATTCCCCATGTTAATTCCAGTAGCATATCCTTGTTGATTCCCATAAACTCCAACCATTTAGCCTCCGTTGCCCATATTGAAACTCAGCTGAGCAATCTGCTTGTTGCGAGTGTTCGATGAAATCCTTTGGTTGTTGTTTGTTGGTGTAGAATAACGTCCTTGGAATGCCTTTGACAGAAAAGCAAATGCTTGGGTCAAGGCTGTAGTAGCTTCATCATTTTCAGTGAATTCTGGTTCTTGGAATTGTTGGTATTGCTGTTGTGGAATAACATGTTGTTGTTGCTGTGGGTAGAACTGTTGTTGGTAGACCGGTGTTGGTTGTTGAATGTATGATGGTTGCATGTAGTTGTGAGTGGAAGATGATGATGGTTGTTGTGTGTTCACTGGTAGCGGTGTTGGTGTAGTAGCAATTAATGCAAGAGGATCATGATTCTTTGCCAATCTTTCTTTCCTTACTTCATTAGCCTCAGCTTGGTTTTGTTTCAGAAAGTCATAGAGTTGATCATAATTCACCTTATGTAAATCCTTTGTTTGATTGAAAATTGTAACATAACGACCCTATTCTTCTGGAAGGTTATTGATGAATTTGATGTTTGTTGCAATTGTTCGAGGTGATTAACTCATTCATCAAAGTGCAAAACCTTGTGTAGTAGGATTCAATCTGTTCACCTTTAGTGGATGTGAAATTCTCCCATTCAGTAAGAAGTTTGTTCTCAACGTCTTGTTGTCCAATCTCTGTTCCATGACATATCCTTCTAACACGTTCCTACATAGCATAAGCAGTTTCACAACTGTTGACCGCAGCAAAGATCTCCCGTGGTAATCCAAGTTGAATTAAATGCATTGCCATATCATCAGCGGCGATCTGCTTCTTGTCTTCCTCTGTGTTATCTGCTTCTGTTTGTTCACACACGAATGGTTGAGTAGGAGGTGTTGTATTTGGATTGCCTTCAATTTGAACTTGTCTTGGCATAAATGGACCATTTGTAATGGAGTTGATCATTAATTTACCATTAGGCTTTGTTTTGATGTAACGAAGCATGCGGCTTGCCATGGGAGATATCCACCTTTTTCAAGCATTGGAGGTCGGTTTTCCGCACCGGCTGCATCAATATCTTGCTGAGTTGCCATTGATGAAGTGTAGATTGATAAAGTTGATTCTTGGATCGATTCAACGAAGTAGGAGTTGTGTTTAGTGTAAGTTGATGCAAGTTTTTATGGTGAAAAATTTGATCTGAAACCTTAAAACCTCAATAACTTCCGTTTGGAGTGGATTTGGGCCTCAAAGCTTGGCTTGAATGAACTTTAGATATTCAACGTGTCCTTCTTCTCGGTCTCACGGTCGTTTTGACAGGTGATTCGTCGAAAACGGAGTTACGGTTCAAAAGTTATGGCCGTTTGAAGTTTGGTTGTCAAAAGTCAAAAACTTACGCGTAAAATCCTGAACTTATGCGTAAACAGTGAATAATCTTACGCGTAAGATGTTATGCATAACCTTTTAAGTTATGCGTAAGATCTATGTTACGCGTAAACAATATGTTTATGCGTAGACTTTGATTTTACGCGTAAACTTAGAGTTTATGCGTAAGAATGTTACGCGTAAGGTTTTTTCAACCAAATTGATCTCTCAAACTTATCCAAGCTTGAAAGATATCCCATGTCGAAGTATTCCACAAACTTATCCAAGTCAGGGAAGTACTGAGTAATATCTGATCGTTGAAGAAAACTTATGCGTAGGATCTTTCGCGTAGGATCTTTTGCGTAGAAGTTCACCTTATGCGTAGGATTCAGAATTTTGCGTAGAAACAGACTTTAGCGTAGGAAGTTATGCGTAGGATCACACCTTAAGCGTAGGATTCCAATCTAACGCATAGGAAGAGGTTTTTCTGCTTAAACTTAAGCGTAGGAAGCTGTTTTACGCGTAGAAAGAAGGTTTTAAGCCAAAACTCACGCGTAAACAGTACTAGAATACGAAAACTTACGCGTAAGATGTCCCAAACAGCTAAAAATCCGATTTTTTCAACCAAAAACACTTTTTCCACTTGTTTCTTTTGATCAAATCTTTCCCAAAACACTTAGAATCACTAAAACTTCAATAAAGTTCACAACTTTAACACTAAAACCACGTAAAAATCAAAACTTTTAAAGAAAAGCACACGTTTTTAAGTTTGATAAAAATGATTTTCACACACCCCTAAACCATTGTTAGGCGATTGATACCACTTGTAGGACCTTAAATCTATCAACTTTAACACACATATAGAAGCACTAGAAGAAGAAAAGATGGTGACTTGATGTTATGAATGTGTGGCGTTAGATATGAGAGAATAAGAGATGAAATAAGAGAGCTTTTATTAATAAACACACACACTTACACACACAAGCACACCTTACAAATGAGAGGTAAGGTGCCTTTTATAGTTCCATACATAGGCTTTCTATGGGCTTGGGCTTGGACTTGGTTTACATGAATTATAAAGGCTTATGAAACATAACTAATAACATATTAGCTTACCAAGACCAAGGCCCATTGACTATTCTTATAACACAAACTGCGACACATTACAACGTTACAATAAATGAGAATGACCATCACTTTTTAATATAATTTCCAATGCTAACAGCTCCTAACATGGGATCACTAGAATTCGCTCATGCATTAAATACAACCATTAAAACCTAGTACACATCGGTTCATGTTTCTTAAGACGTTCAAGCAAGTTACACAATGGAGATCTGCCAGTTTTCTTAAGCCTAACATTGAAATCATTCATCCATTACAACTATAAACAAGCAATCAACCTATAATCAACATCTAGGTTTCATTACATCTAAGCAAACACACAATAGATCTAGCCTAGCATGTTATAATCAAGACAAGTGTAAGATATATTCAAACAACACATAGACATATTGAATGAATTGGAAGAATACTTATCTTAATTGAACATGAAGGGTTTCAAGGGGTGAAAACCCTTGAAAATACTGTTACAAACGAGCTAGGGTTTATAAAGTTCGACCCTAATATTCTCCACACAAGTTACTCCTTAATGAATGAAAATTAGAAAAGTATATATAGATTTTAGGAGGTGACGGCGTCAAGAGGAAAATTCTGACGCCGTCATCTAGCCGCCAATAAAGTTCTCGGACTGCCTAGATCTACAGCTGACGCCATCATGTTTAATTCTGCTCTGGGCCGTCACCAGAATTACTCTTGACGCCCTTGTTCTGACGCCGTCACGTTTTCTCTGGGTCGTCATCCATTTTGCTCTTTACGTCGTCATAAAATTCTTCTTGACGCCGTCAGGTACTATTCCCTGCAAGGAAAATTAAGACTTTGCCGTTTTCTTCACTTGTATGCTCCAAAAACGTCCAAAATGCTTCCTTTTCCAGAATTCACTCCCAAAGTACCTAAAATCACAAAAGGAACGATTTAGGGCAATATTTCATCAAATAAATTCAATTCTGGGATTAAATGACCCCCTAAAACGGTTCATTTTTCGCCTCATCACGTCACCAGAACCCTCATCATTAGTTTGAGGATCAGCAGGAACAGACTTTGGGTTAGCAAAAGAATGAGTCTCAGCAGTTGGAACATCAGTAGAAACAGATTCTTGAGCATGTGGAGCATCAGAAGAATCAGGAACAAGCACAAAAGTAGATGCATTAGGTTCTTGAGGATTAGAAGATTCTCCAATCTTAACCTCAGAAGGCTTTTCTGAAGTATCATCTTGATCATCTACCTGAGTCAAGACTGAAGGAGAATGAATGATACCCTCATCAGCAATCAATGACTCTGTAGAATCCTGAGAAATGTCAGCAGAATCATCAAGTCTTAACCGTTTAGCTATAGGTTCACCTAGAAGTCTTCCATGCTTTTCCAATGGATCAGGAACATTGATGCCTTGTTTATGAAGAATAGAAATAAGTTTGTCATACTCTGCATATAACTTGATGTCTGAAAAACCCCAAACTTGCTTTTGTATCCAACCTGAACCATACATATTACAACCTTGGTTCTTGACAAATGTTCTCATATATGACTTTTTCTGTGTTTTGGTCCATGGTTTATCTCTCTTTTCCTTGGCTTTTCTCTCAGCCTCAGCCTTTTGCTTTAATTTAGCAGCTTCAACCATCCTCTCAGCATAGTCATCATCATTAAATGCATCACCCAGAATTGACTTTGCCAAATTAGGAATAGAAGAACTTTATTAGCAAGAGTTTTCCAATGCTCAGCAGTTAGATGTTTGGATATTTCATCCAACTCCTTTTGTCTTTCAGCAGATAAAGGATGAGAAATTGGAGTACCTATCTTGTCCAATTCAGCTTGTATCTTTCTAGCAAGAGCCTCAGATTGCTTCATTTCTGCATCCCTTTTTGCCTCAGCAGCATCCCCTTTAGCTTGCCACTGTGCTGCTACCAACTCACTTAGCTTCTCATTAGCTAGTTCCTGTTTGGATTTCTGTCTGGAAGGAATATCTTGATCGATCACAATAGATTTTCCTTTATCCATCTTGGTTGAAGTAACATCAGAAGGAACATGATTCTTATCAGGAGAAGCTTTTTCAACAAAATCATCAAGACTAGCAACATGTATATCTGATGATTCATCAGTAGGAACCACCTTAGAAATTGAATCAGCAGATGTCTTCTTGCTAGGTGAGGACACATATTCTTTATCAGCAACAAAGAATGTGTCTCCTGACAAAGTAGCACCTGCAGTAACCTTATCAGCAGAAACCCCACTCTTATTAATATCAGTAGAGTTGGAAGCAATAGTCTTTCTTTAATGCATTGGCACATTCTTCCTCCTTGCATAAGTCACCTTCTTAACCCTAGGTGAAGATGTTTCAGCAGGTAGATCAGTATGGACATCCATAGCATCATTAGGGTCATCTTGAACACTCTGTAAAGTTGTAGTAGCTAGAAGTTCAAGTCCATCCAAATCAATCCTGTCAGAGCTTTCATCTACTTCCTCATCAATCTCAGCCTCATCACCTTTCTTTTTCTTTGACTTAAGTTTATTTTTCAATTTCTTGACTTTCTTCACCAATGTGACCACTGCAGTACCAAGAGTTTGCTTGGTCTTCTGGAGTTCTTTGTCCAAAGTATCAACTTTTTGCACATACCTGTTCAACAAAAGAGATAAGGATGTGAGAGTAACAGGACCTTCAGCTCCACCAACAGGGATATCTGTGGTATTAGGAGCATCATTGGTCCTGACAGGAGAGTTATATAATCCTGTATCTAAATCCTCATCATCCTCAAAAGTAGGTCTCAATGGACTAGGTGTGACAAGTCTTGTAGTCTGTGTAGAACTAACAGGTTGGTTAATATTGGTAGTCATAAGTGATACTGGCTTATCTACTCCTAATGAATTAATAGACTCTACAAACATATGTACATGCTCATCAGGAGCAACAAATGGTGATGATATTGGTGGTCTAGAAGTGGATGGTCTAGGAGATGGCGATGGCTGAGTATCAGCAGCAACGGATGCACTTGCATCAGCAGCAACTGAAGGACCCTCAGCAGAACCTACTGGTGCATCAGTATCAGCAGGATCCTGACCACCAGCAGCTGCATCAGCACCTGCATTGCCAGCAGGCAACATAGCAGGTAATAAAGGCCAATGGTTTCCTGTGTAGTTGGTTTTCATAGAAGCAAATAGTTTTCTAGACAAACCCTTAACAGGCCTATGGGTAGTGTTAGTGGTCTGAATTCCTAAGATTATTTGAAGAAACCTAGGATACAAAAGATACTTAAGTTTGGTATCCTTCACATTATGAACCATTTCATCAAATATATACTTAGAAAAATTAAAAGTTCTTCCCTGAGAAAGGCACACAATAGCAAGAGCAATTTCAGTAGAAAATTGATCCCAACCTCCAGACTTAGAGCTCATACACTGGAGCAGAGTATGTACCAAAAATCTCCATTTAGGGCAGAATTGGTTCTTGTACCAGAAATTTCCATTGCCACGATATCCAATAGCCTTAAGACCTGCAAGAATCTCCTGCTTAGATATCTCATACTCTCCACCTTCATCATCCAGCTGTAACTGAGTCCTAACCAATGACTCAGTAAGTACACATTCTTCCCCATCAATAGTAGCCACAATTTCCGTTGGTCCTTCTTCAGCAGACCTCACTCGAGCAGTTTCCCAAAATTGTGTAACCAAAGATTCATGTATAACATCAGGGTATTGGGTTAAAGCAAAATGAATCTTTTATTGTTGGAGAAATTCCATCATCTGTACATAGTGAGCATCTCCTTTACCACGCCTAAAAAAGTTTGTTTTTTGTGATCACCTTTGAATAAAAGTTCTGCCATTGATCGAGAGTGGGTTATGAATGTTGAGAGATTTTGAAATGGTTTTTGGGTTTTATAAGGAGAGGGAATCAGTTATTTGTAAGTGGGATTTGCACGTTCTAGGTTAATTGAAGTAAGTTTCCAAACGTAGAGTGTAATTGGCAAGAATTGTGGAAATAATCTTTGACCAATATTTGACTTTTATAGAATCCCAAATAAAACTGACTCATCAGTAGAAACCAAGTCAAACAGCAGGAATCAGTTGGTCAATCAGCAGAAACCTACTTAATGTTGACTACGGTCAACCATTCCATCCACCAGCAGCAACAATATGATCAATTAGCAGAAACACTCCAGTAAAAATTTCTCGTGTCAGTCAAACTTTCTTTCCCAATTACGTTGAAACCGCCTAGCATTAATGGTAATTACTTCACGCGGTTTACTTTGACTTATAAATAGGGGGTAAAAATCCCCAAATCATACCAATCAATTTCACAATCCAAAGCCCTAGTTAAAATCCCATAACCACCAATCAAGAAGCAATCATGACATCCAATCCAAGCATCATCAACATATCTTCTGATTCTTCTGAATCATTAACATCTCCACCACCATTCCTATTGCCAACCCGACCAAGAGGTCTGACCAAGGAACAGGCCAAGAAGAAGAGACATGATGTGAAACCTCCAAGTCCCTCACCATCAGAGGACCCAGCAAATGTTCCCTCTGATTTGGATGATTCAGATACGGCGAGAGAACTAGAGAGGAGGTGGAATGCACTAAAGAGGGGTGAATCCAACAGAGCCCCCAATCCTTCATTGTCCTCAGAGTCTTCAGAAGATCCCAATCCATGGATCCCATATCAACTACCACCCTGTGAACTCGTGTCACCCTTCATCCGTACTTCTTCCGATGAAGATGAAGATGAAGATGAAGATGAAGATGAAAATGAAAATGATGAACTTTACCAGCCTCCCTTTACACCGAAGAGACCCCAATCCTCCCGTCCAAGACCACCACCAAGACAAAGGAGGTCAAATCCACCTCTGCCAAGGGCAAGGGAAGTGGTGTTAGGGTTGCCTTGTCCCCAACAGCAGGAACTCTTTACCAGGAATAGAGGCAAGGAGAAGATTGCTGATGTAAAGGGTAAGGGTAATGGGAAAGTAGAATAAAAGGGTTAGGGTTGATAGGCTAGATTTTGGGATTGTTTTGCTTGTTTGTACCTAGTAATCTTCATTCTGTTTGTACTTTGGATGTTTTTGAATAAAAACTTTGTTACTTTTGTTTATTTACACTTGATTATCTTGCTACTGATGAGTATACATTCCACTGATGTAAGCAAACTAGGTAGAAATTATCAGCAGGAACATATATCAAATATTGTATGATCACCTTGAACTACCAGCAGCAATGGGTCAAACCAATTCGTCCGTAGAATCCTTTTTTTATGGTCAACTTGTAAAATTAGCAATTAACACAGATTCAACTACCTCCCATTAAGTAACATTAACTCTCATTAATCTCCAAGTCAGTTCTATATAAAGAGGCCTTCAAGTCACAAGCTACCAAAATCAAGTATACACTAATACCAAACACACCAAAAGCTTTCCAAACACACCAATCATGAAGCCTAAGTCCAATTTCATTGATATTTCCTCTGAATCATCATTTGACTCTTCCTTTGATATACCCTAAATCAAGAAGGCATATTACTATATCAGTGAGGGGCCTTCTGAGGTCAATCCATCTCCTTCATCATCAGAGGAAATAGAGGAAGCTCAAACTCCAATTCCCCTAGCAGTTGTTCTCGCAGACTTCACTCCAGTCACTAAGTTTCTAACCAGTGAAATGGAAAGGGTTTGTGCTGATATGGGTAAAATCTCAGTCCCTGTGGAGCCTCAATCTTCCCAAAGGTACAAAGGTCCACTCAAGGTTGTCCTAGTGCTTGCTTCTCCCAAACTGTGGAACAAAGATATGCAATCCAGAGGGGTCCACAAGAGGATGCCTGACCCCAAGGACCTGGGAAAGGGAAAAAGGAAGATGGAGTAGGAGTTTGGGTAGGTGTAGATTGTGATGTTGTTGTCTTTTGAGGTTGTTGGTTGTTATGTTTGTTTGTTGATCTCCCTTGTAATCCTGAATCATGTGTGGTGGAAGTATTCCTTGTAATGAATCTCATAATGAATAAAACTTCCAAGTTTTCTGGATGTAAAAATCTTGATCCATCAGCAGAAACAGGAACCTGCAATCCAAACACTAAAACAGAACATAGAGTACAAACTTATACATAATTGTTAGTCTAATTAGAAATAAACCTGTAAAACAAAGTTAGCAAACATAATAATATACAAACTTTTCAACATCAATTACAATCCTCCCCAAAGGCATATGCCTCCCCTCATGCTTATGCCTCCCCTCAAACATAGCTATCAAGGGTTAACCATCCCAATGTGGACAACTAAGTGATTAAACCTAGGTCCATCAAAAGCCTTTGTTAGTAAATCATCCACATTATCATCAGTATGAATCTTAAGCACCTGAATTAAGTGTTTTTCATTTGCATCTCTTATAAAATGGTGCCTAATTTCAATATGTTTTTTTCTTTGATGAAAAATTGGATTTTTAACAATGCAAATTGTACTTTGGTTATCAATATAGATTTTGGTGTTCATAAAGTTGAACCCATAATCAAGCATTTGATTCTGTATCCAAAGTACCTGTCCACAACAATTAGCAGCAACAACATACTCTGCCTCAGTAGAAGAGGTAGCCACAATGGTTTGCTTCTTGCATTGCCAAAACATCAATCTTCTGACAAGAAATTGACAACCTCCTGTTGTGTATTTCCTCTCCAAATTTGCACCAGCATAATCACTATCACTGTAAGCTTCCAACACGAATGGTGATTCTCTTGGATACCCAAGACCTAGTTTAGGTTGGCCTTTAAGATACTTGAAAATCTTCTTCACTGCATTGAGATGGGAAGTCAAGGGAGTGACTTGGTGTCTAGAACAGGCACTGACACCAAAAGTTATGTCAGGCCTTGAGGCTGTTAAGTACATGAGTGAGCCAATCATAGATCTGTATAAATGAACATTAACAGCTTCATCTGGCTCATTCTGAGATTTGGGCTTTGGAGGTTCATAGGGAGTAGTGGCAGTCCTCAAGAGCTCAACGTCAAATTTCTTGAGCATATCATTCACATATTTCTCCTGATGAATGAATATCCCATCAGGCTGTTGCTTGACTTGTAACCCCAAGAAAAATGTGAGTTCTCCCATGACACTCATTTGAAATTCACTCTTCATCAAATCTTCAAACTGCCTGCACCAAGCTTCCTTTGTGGAGCCAAAGATGATATCATCCACATACACTTGAACAAGGATGATATCCCTGGAATTCTTCTTGATAAAGAGAGTCTTATCAATAGCTCCTCTTCTATATCCATGCTTCAAAAGGAATGAAGATAATCTTTCATACCAAGCTCTTGGTGCCTGATGAAGACCATATAGTGCTTTGACCACCTTGTACACCTTCTTTAGATTTTGTGGATCTTTAAAACCTTTGGGCTGAGTAACATAAACTTCCTCTTCAATCTTGCCATAGAGGAAGGCACTCTTCACATCCATCTGATACATCACAAAACCCATATAAGAGGCAAAGGCCAAAAATAATCTAATGGCCTCAACCTTTGCAACAGGTGCAAAGACCTCATCATAGTCAATTCCCTCCTCTTATCTGAAACCTTGAGCCACCAATCTTGCTTTATTTCTGACCACAATAACCCTAGCATCCCTCTTGCATTTGAAAATCCACTTGGTCCCAATTGCAATCTTTCCTGCAGGCAGATCAACAAGTACCCATACATCTTGATTCTTGAACTATTGCATCTCTTCCTGCATGGTTTCAACCCAACTTGATTTACTAAGAGCTTGGGCAATGCTAGTTGGTTCAACCTGAGATAAGAAACAAGAAAATAGGCAATGCTGCTGATCTATATGGTTGTCCCTTTTCTGATTAATAACATATGTGAGAAAGGCAACTTCTCCAAATTGTGTCTTTTTCACTGTACTCCTGGTTAGAACCATAGCATTTGGATCACAAAGTATATTAGATTGAGGATGAATGGTGTTTATCCTCTTAGTGGGATGAGGGTTTACATGAATAGTAGTCTCAAGATTGGTCAGAGATGGAGTAAACTCATCATCATAGGAGGCTGATTGAAAAATACCATCCCTTTGACTATGATTGCCAAGGTCTGAGGGGCTGGGGAACCTTGTGTAAGGTTCATCTAAGCTGGTGGATATAGCAGAAGAAACAGGTACAACATCAGGAATGCCATCAGTAGTATGGGCATCAGCAGCAACAGGAAATCCATCAACAGAAACTGTGTTTTTGCTGGTATCAAGAGCAGCTTGTCTCAAGAGTGCCTCAGTATCTTGAGGAAACTCAAGACCAAGCCTCTCAGCTTCTTCATTTGCTGCATGTTCTTGCTTTTTAAGTCTAGCAAGATCTTCTGCATATGTTGAGTGATCCACATCAGCAGCAACTTTGTCATCAGAGGCTACTTTGTCAGCAGTAGCAACATTGTTACTAGGACCTGCAACATGAATAGGGAGAGAAGATACAACAATCGTGGGTTTATCACATTCTGAATCACTGTCTGATGCATCTTCCAGGGTACCTGCATGAGTAGTTAGTGACTCTTTTGTACCTGCAGTTTGGTTAGATTTAAATCTAGTATACCCCAAATGATCTGTCAAATAGTCTAGGTTAAAGTACCATTCATGACCTTTTCCCTGAACATTTTCCTTGTCTTCCAGAAATTTCAGGTTAAAATTCTGTTCAATCATCTTAGCAGATAAGTTATAAACCTTGCAAGCCTTGCGGTGAGCTGAATATCCAACTATAAAACCTTCATCAGCCTTCTCTTCAAATTTGCCTTGGTGATCACTTGTATTCAGGATAGTCACATGACATCCAAAAGGCTTAAAGTACTCAATGGTAGGAATCTTCCCAGTCAAGAGCTCATAGGGTGTTTTGTTATGAGGTCTACTAATCAACACCCTATTGAGCAAGCTGTATTTACTGCTTCAGTCCAAAACATAGTGGGAAGTTTAGAGTCAGAAAGCATAGTTCTTGCAGCCTCTATAAAGGTTCTATTCTTCCTCTCAGCAACTCTATTTTGTTGTGGAGTCCTGGGATTACTATAGTCCCTTTTTATACCCTTAACCTCATAGAGTTCAATGGGATTAGCATTTTTGAACTTTGTCCCATTGTTACACCTTATCCCTTTTACCTTCTTATGAAGTTGGTTCTCAACCAGGCCAGAAATGCTTTTAAAGTCTGGAAAGTTTGATCTTTAGTGCCCAAATAGAATACCCAACTAAACCTACTATAAGTATCAGTGATCACAAGAAAGAAGTACTTCTGGTCAATACTTCTGACGGGTGTAGGACCAAAAAGATCCATATGAAGTAGCTGCAAAGGTTCTGAAATGGTGCTAACAGCAGTAATGACTTTATAAGAAGCCTTGTGTTGTTTCCCTTTATTACATGCAACACAATTGTGTTCATTAGTGAAGACCTTGGTAGGAAGTCCATGGATGAGTCCATTCTTGGCAAGCTTGTTGATAACCTTGAAGTTTACATGAGCCATCCTTCTGTGCCATTTTGTAGATTCATCTAAGGATGCTTTGGCCACCAAGCATGCTATATCACCTTCAGGATTTACAACATTCAAGTTGAATGTGTAAAGATTATGATTTCTTGCAACCTTCAGTAATACAAGACTTTCATCAGGTATTTTGAAGTCTTTTGAGAGAATCATACAACCCTCCTCAGTGAATAAAACAAGAAGCCTTTTGTCACATATTTGTGAAACAGAGAACAAATTGAAATTCTGTAACTCCTTCACATAGTAGACATTTTCAAAATCCACCTTTGGAGTTCTGATGGTTCCTTTACCAGTGATTCTTCCTACTCCACTACCAAATGTTACTGGGCCTCCATTAAAAGGTACAAAGTCATGCAGCTTCTCTTGATTCCCATACATGCTTCTAGAGCACCCACTGTCAACAATTCCTACATCTTTACTTTTTAATGGATGAACCTACAATAACAACAAAAATTTACAACAACATTAGTGCCATAGAGAGACTTAAGTCATGAATGACTTGAGCCTGCCTTGTAGATCATTAGTATGTAGCCATGTAGATGAGTTCGATCTACCATTGTTCTGGGAAACCCTGTGTACAAATGATCTATTAGTTGTCCAAGAACAATCTGCTGAGGGCTTAACAGCAGAATCCCAATATGCCCTTCCCAAAAACATTGGGTCATAATAACCAGGCCAAAAACCATTTTGGAAGTAATTATTATTATATTGAAACAATGGTCTAGCTACATGTATGTTCCTATCAGCAGGAAAATATCTATGAGCAGAAACAGACCCATCAACAGGAACAGAGTTGGTTCTGCTGGTGGTGTGGGTTGCCTGTGGAGCATATGAGCGTTTGGAATTAACATTGGTCCACTTTGGTCTGGGTCTATGATCAGCAGAAACACTCATCCTACTTTCATAAAAATCACAATCCTTAATCAAATGCAATTTACTTTCACACACAAAACACTTCTTCTTTCTAGAAGATTTATTCAAACAAACAGATGTCTTATCACAACCAAAATTATTCAAACTAGAACCAGAATTATTTTGTAAAGACTTAAAAGAATTGTTTTTGAAAGAAATAAATGACAAGTCTTCAGGAGATGCTGTCATTGAAGAATCTTCATCAGCAGCAACTCTAGAGTCAGCAGACTTGACACAGGGCTTTGGTGAGGACTTGGGTGAATCTGTCTTGGCCTTGGAATCACAACTGGCATAACTATAGGTAGAGGTCTCTGAGGTCTTGTCACTAAAACAACAAGAGACACATTCATTAAAATCATCACTAGAGACACTTCTAGAGTCAGGGAGTCATCAGAAGAAAGATTCCTATTGCCAGCTTTTATTTGTGATTCATTTGAGTCGTTAGGTTTACAAATAGGGTCTGGTAAGTCACTTGACTTTTTACCATATAAATGATGTGACCCATCAAAGTCTGAGGTCTTGGTGGTAGGCATAAATACTCCTCTAATAGGTCCTGCTACAACATGTATTTCACCTTCCTTTAAGAATTTTGTTTGGCTTACAGGTTTAGGGTTAGACTTTCTTTGCTGCACAGAATCATGGAATACTTCTGCACCTACATATTTCTTAAAACCTAAACCTAGCTCAGATGTCACAGACTGACTACCATAGAGCAAGCTAGCTAACTTATCACCCGAAATTAGCCATTCTTTATGCCTAGCCACTTCCTTATCAAGCTTATCTTGCAAATCCTATTTCTCTAAGTCAACTCTAGCCTTTTCTTTTTCAGAAAATTTTAATTCATTACTGGTAATCTCTAAATCTCTTTTTAATACCCTAATTTTCTCCTCATAAGCTAATTGATTTTGTTGAAACCAATCCTTTTATTGCTCTAAAGTTTTAACAGCTTCTTTATAAGCTTGAGCCTGAATAAAACAGTTTTTATATTTTGGTTCGATATCATCATAAGCTTCTTTAAGTGCATTGTATTTTAAACTACAACCAAAAACACAATCAGATACCTGAGGAGATATGCCCATAAAGGCAAATTCTTCATCACAACTAGCCAGGCAAGAGATTTACTGAGGTGTACTGCTTGCAGCATCAGCATTATCATGCTCATTCCAATCAATGCAAGCATCCACAGTAGTCACCAAGGCCTTTGAATCTCCAGCTTCCACATCCTTCTTCTTGTAGGCTGAATACCTTGTATTGTCTTCAGTCTTCTTATATTCTCTTGAAAAATGGCCTATCTCTCTGCATGAATAGCACTTGACCTGTCTCCTGTCAAATCTAGCTGGATCTCTACTTTTAAAGTTGAGTTTTCTCCTAGCTTTTCACTCAAACCTTCTGACCTTGACAGTAAGCATTGCTATTTACCACTTTAAATCTAATTCTTCCAAAGCCAACTCATCAATCTGTTCAAAATCTTCATAAGCAAGTTGCTGCTTTTGATCATAGTCAGCAACAAACGAATGAAGTACATCTTCCATCACATTACTAGTATGTGAATGACTCTTTGGACCACCAGATGTGAAATATAATGTTGAAGAGGAAGAACTTGGACTTGGAGCATGTGTAACCCTGTTTGAATTAGTACTAATAAAGGCAGAGTGTGATGGTGTTGCAGTATAAGTGGAATGCCCCTTGATATCAAGCGCCAGGCTTCTGAGCTTGTTGTACAAGTCATCAAAAGAGATATATTCCAGGCCACCTTTGGTTTTTAATGAGATACTGACCTGGGACCAGGAAGGAGGTAAAGACCTTAGGAACTTGGAATTAACTTCCTCATTTCAGGCTTGGCTTGAAGTCGCTGCAACTGACTCAAAATCTCCTGGAATTTATCATATCCCTTATGAATGCCTTCCTCTTCAGATATCCTGAACTCTTGAAACTCTTGCTTCAACATAGACTTCCTCATTCTCTTGGATTCATCATTCCCCCCGAATCTTGCTTTAATAGCCAACCAAATTTCCTTAGGATCATCAAGGAAGTGAAAGTCTACCATATGATCATCAGGAATGGCTTGAAGTAGGATGGTTCTTGCTTTGTTCTCCCTTTAGACAGCAAGGACTTCTTCAGCAGTAGAAGGAGGATAGATGGTAACATGGCCATTAGGGTCTTTACCTGTCTTCTTAGGACTGTTACCATTCTAGATGACATTCCATAGATTGAAATCAACACTAGCAATCCAATTTTGCATCTTCATAGCCCATGTCTCATACTCATCTTTCTTGAGATAGGGAAATTTAGCATTGCTGCTGGTGAGTGCAATCTGCTGAAGTTGTTGAGTTAGGTTGTTGGTGTTGATTGTTTGTGTGACATCTGGAGTAGCTGCGTCATCCATTGTATGTCAGAAAAAGATATTGAAAAGAAAAGTTTGGTTACAGATATTCTCCTTGTGGCTCTGATACCACTTGTTGGAATCTACCTCCTTGATAGATCTTGAGCTATAAGGATCGATAGTTTACTAATGTAATCACTAGTAAAACTATTCAGAAAATCTCTGTATATTTGTATCTATTGCGGATTATAAATACAAACCGTATACTAAAACTTTGATCCTTTATGGATCTTAATATTAATCACTAAAACTGTTATTGGAATCGTACATCATTCACAAATTGTGTGTTCCTTTTATACTACAAGGAACCCTAATCACTTTTACAAGAAATGAATAATCATAAACTATAAAAGATATTCTAAATATATTGTCCTAAAATAAGTAAACTCTATCTACGGATTAACAGTATCCACAGAATCTATTCATCAGCAGAATCCAGATCAGCAGAATAGTCTTCATATGCTTCAGCAGGATCCAATCACCAGTATCCATGAGCAGTATCTATATGCTGACTTCAATAATTCCTAACATCTTAGTTGGTGAGGAGTCATGGGACTCAGTGAGTTATTGTCATCCCTCACTGAGTCCATCATCTTCTTCTTTGGCTCAGGTATCATTCACTGAGAACCGCCCCACTGAATGGTGAACCTTTCTTCATAGATTCGCCCTGAGCAACTTGAGGATGACTCACTAAACGACTACGCATTCAGCGACTTGTTTAGTGTTCTCGGTTATCAAACGCTTAGGATATTTTATGTTCAAATCCTCGATTAAGGAGTTTAGGTTTTAACAAACCCAACAGTCTCCCCCTATTTGGATATACAAATAGCCTAAGTGTTTCTAGGTTCAGTGAGAGATAGCAAAGATATTATCTCTATAGACTGAATTACTAAGTAATGTTTTAGGACGCTGAATGTTAAATAAAACATCAATATTATTCATCGTTATTACAATCCTAAACAAAACAAAATAAATTAAAGATAGTTGTTGTTGCAGATTTGCTCAGGCTTTAGATGTTCAGTTTGTAACCAAGGGCTTCAAGCTTGGCATTCTTTGATCTCAGCAAATGTCTGTCAGGGTGTTCCTAAATCATAGCTCTTAAGTCCAAGCAGAACCTTGTATTAGCTTCATTCCTGATGGGATTGACCATAAGAAAGTATCCCAACATAGCTTTGATCCCAGCAAGTTCCATGTCAGCCTATCTTTGGAAAGCTGGATCCTCATACTCATCTGTGAAGAAGAGGCCTCTTTCAGGATGCTCAATTACCCAATTGTTCTCAAATTTCACTCCTTTAGTGAAGGCTCTGTTGCATTTTAGGCCTGGAGCACTGATCTCAGGTTTAATCTCCATCTTCTTTCTCTTCTTTTTAGAGGACTGAGCAGGAGGGACCTGAATGGCAGGCACTGATGCTGGGAACAGTGAGGGAATGCCAAGTTCTTCATGTTTCTTGGCAAGCTGATCATACCTTATCCTGAGGGATTTCATCAGGTTCTTGACTACGATATTGCTTTTCTTAGCGATAATAAGACCCAACTCATCTAATTCAGTGATTCCAAAATCAGTGAGTTTGAAGGGATCATGTACTTCAAAATGTCGCTTGTCATGGCCTCTAAAGACACTGAGAACTGCTGGTTTGGTATTCTGGTGAATCTTGACATCAGTGATGGTTTCAGGGTTCAGCCTCTGTGTCATGATCCAGTTATACCTCTCAATATTTTGTTGCCTAACTTCAGCAGCTTTATTCAGTCCGGCCTCCCTCTTTTCCTTGAGAGCTAATAAGGCAGCATCCTGAGCTTAAACTTCTTACCACCTTCCCTGGCTGCAAGATCATGAGGCTTCAACCCAATAGCCTTTGCTTCTTCATTAACCACCTCAATGAGAGTAGCCTTTCTTTCTTGTTCCTCTAAAGCTATTTTCTTCAACCTTATCCATATGAGCTTGGATTTCATCCTCAGTCATTAGATATGTTACTCCATTCATCTGAAAGGGGACCCTGACAGGTGCATCAGGGTCAGGTCTTATGACTAAAGAGGCCGGTACCAGTGGTGTAGTGGGTTCGAACACTATAGTAAGAATGCCCTGCCCTTGTCCGGCTGGTTTGCTGAGTGAGTTGTTAGTCCAGGAGGTCGGTATAAGGAGATAGGAGTAGCCTCAGTGATATGCTCCCCCTCAGTGTGAGAGGGAAGTTGTCCTCTTGAAGCAGCATCAGTAGCTCGTGGCTGACTTGTAGAGGATTCAGGGAGACCAATAGATGGAGCTTCAGTGGGTTTCTCCCCCTCAACTGTTGTCGGAGCATCAGCGAGAGCAAAAGTTGGTGTATCCACTGAAGTAGAAGAACTCTTGAAATCCTGATAGAGTTCCGTGAGCATGCTTTTAATGTCAGAGGTATCCTTTTGAATGGTAGATAACTTGGCATCCAGAGAAGCCTGATCAGATTCAATGGCAGACATCCTTGGTCCAAGATTCCAGGCCAAGAAGTTAGAAGACTTAGCCCAGGCAACCAAGTTTTTCTCCATGAGACTCAAAGATGAACTGATGGAAGCCACGGATGATTGAAGACCCTGAAGATTTGCAGACTTCAGTACATCTACCAACTCAGTGTATTGAGTAGAGTTTTGCTGGTAGGTTTGAGCAGCCTGAAGTAGTTTCCTGTTGAGCTCGGGGTCATCTTTTGCAGACTCTTGAATGGTGGACACACTCTTTGTGATTTGGCTGAGCGAGTCATTAAACTTGTTGAGATGACCATCAAGAGTGGTCAGTGAGAATGAGATTTCAGCCTGCTGTTCCAAGGTATTATCATGAAAAGCTTCTACAGAGTCCCTGAGGTTTAAGTAGTGAACGACTTGCTCAGTGTGCATGTCGAACACATCATCAGTGATCCATTTGTAGATGATATTGCAGACTTTTCCCAAAGATTTCATCAATTTCCTTTCAGTGAGAGCCTCAGAATCATCAAACTTGGCGAGCCTAGCAAGAGAGGAAGTCTCAGGTTCAGCATCCTGAGATTTAGATTCTTCCTTTTGTGGATCAAAGGGAGATTGATGGGAATGATCAGTGGCAGTGACATCAGTCTCCATATCATCACCAGCCTTAAGGATCTCTTCTTTACTGGCTTTGCTCTCTTCATCATCTGAGTCAAGAACATCCTGAAAGGTAGACATTGAGTCTATCTGCAAAAACGGGTTAGCCGGCTCCTCTTCATTAGAATACTTGCCTTGGTTGTGGTCGGTCCCTGACCCCTATAATCCAACAGACTGGGTTTTGTCTGTCTGGTCCTTAGAGTCAGTTTGCGAAATATGGGCAACTCCGTGAGGGGGTGTAGGTTCCATATCAGTGGGTGGTTTCAATCCCTCTGAGTCTTTGTCCTCTATGACTCCTTCAGACACTGACGGGTGTTTTTCAGTGGCATCCTTAGGAATCTGTGAAATGTTTAGGCCCCCCGTTCCAACAAGATGGTACTGGCCTGTCAAAGATTTAGGGGCCGCTCCTTTCTGAGACCCTGGTTGTGATGTACCAGTGACGTTAGCGGGAAATATGGAAGGCGCTCCCCTACCAGCGGGTTATATGTTTCCCTCTGGATCTTGGGGAGTAGTAGTGTGGACCAAGGACCCTAATTATGATTTTTCAGAGCCCTTCGTTGTCCCTGAGGGTGGTGGAATCTGGCCTAGGGTGGCAGTATCAGTCTTGGGTTTTCTTCTTGGCTTAGAAGCCTGTGTCCCTGAAGCCCCAGGGCCCTATGCCTCTGGTTTGGTCTTTGGCACAGTCTGAGACTTCCATGTCCTCCTAGGAGGGGAAGGTGGGTACACTGAGTCCCCCCGGTTGTTTATGGCAACCATATGGGCCGTCAATTCAATGTTGGAGACTGAGGATGGGTCTTTTGAAAAGTTTGATGAACTCAGGACGGCTGGTAAAGAACTTAAATGCACGTCCTGAGTGTAGTCATAACCCAGTAATCTTTGAAGAGCACAGGAAATAAACCTAGGGTATGACACATAGTGTAACCTAGTTTTATTCATTAGCTTGGTTACGAGATCACCATAAATGATCTCTCCAATGTTGACAGTGACCCCTGACATCAGGCAATAAGCCATCATCATCGGAAGAGAGTTAATCTGCTCAGTGGATGAATGGTTCCCGCCGAGAACCTAAATCATAAAAGTGAACAGGATCTTCCAAGCCACGGGAAAAGAGTTCTTGGTGACATGGGTCTTGTCCAAATATTTTGGATCCAAAGAATTTTTTCTAACCCTGATTTATCATTATTTGGGTAAGGGTGTGCAACGTAAATACCATTATTATAATCAAGTCCTGTTGCAGAGCAAAAAGTTTTGAAATCCAGGACAAATTTTCTTTTCCCATTTAAGACTGAAAAACTGATGAGAAACTCCTTGAGGGGCCTGAGTTCGTTCTCATCAGTGGAGGGTGTCGGTTCATAGGCCTAAGCAGTACCCCAAAACTCCCTGAGGAAGTTGTGGTACTGAAAGTAAGTTGTGGAGGTGAAGGCGGTTTTCAAAGGGCAGTTATACAAAAACTTCATGATTTCCTTGTAGGCAGGGACATTGGTTAGGTAGTTAAAGTTGCCTACAACGTTGTTGGTTTTGAATTGTACATCAGCCAGAGTCAATTTTTCCCATTGAGGAGCAAGCTTGATTCCTTGGTTATCTGCCATTTTAGGTCAAGAAAAAGTTTTAAAAGTTTTAATGGCAGAATATCACACACCAGATGGTCCACAAGTTGAGTCCAACTCGTTTTCTGTTCGTGAAATGAGTGATATTGTTATCAAGATGATTGCAAACAGGAAGGATTTCTTGTTGAAAATCTTCTTAACTAAGAAAAGATGATTTGAAAAAGCCTTTTTTTGAAAAGATTACACACAACTTTGCAATGAAATTTTTTTTTTGCAGATTTTCTTTAAGAAAATTTTTGTGTGTGTTTTGGGTGTTTTGGGAAAGGTATTTATAGAGGGTGAGGAATACCATTGGTTAGGAATTTTGAAAATCAAAATGAATAACCGTTTTGTGTTCCGCATTAAATGCCACCACTCCACTTTACCGAGTTTTTCGCAACTGTCGAGATGAACAGTGCAAGGGCCTGCAAATGGGTGCACTTTTTACAAGAATGACATCACAAAAAATCATAAGATATTATTTGTTATTAAGTGGGGGCTCAAGGTATGGATGCCAGTGAGGCAGAGACATATATTCCTATATTAAATAGGAGATATAGTTACCAACCTAGGATATTTACTAACTAGATACTTAGAGTATTTAGTTGTGCATTGAATTGCATCAGTAAATGTCATGAGCCCCCTGAATGAGAAATCATTCAGCGTGAATCTTTGGGTAGGGTATTCAGTGAGTTTATTTAATATGTAAGAAACTCCTTGCGAATGGGTTTTGGTGATGTTGAAAGGTTTCACTGAGGAAGGTCAGGGATAAGATATAGAATATACACCATGTTAGGATATTTCAATCAGTGAGCTGATTGTCGATATCTAACATGCCCAATTCTGCTTTCAGTCTGGTGAAAGTAGGTTCATCCAGAGGTTTTGTGAAAATATCAGCTAACTGATACTCAGTGGGAATGAAGTGTAATTCAATATCACCTTTCATGATATGATCCCTGATGAAATGATATTTGATATCAATGTGTTTTGTTCTTTGATGAAGCACATGGTTGTTTGAAATAGCTATTGCACTTGAGTTATCACAAAAGATGGGTACCATCTTGTAATGGATGCCATAGTCACTAAGTTGACTTTTCATCCATAACACATTTGCACAATAGCTTGCAGCAGCAACATATTCAGCTTCTGCTGAGGACTTAGCAACAGATTGTTGCTTTTTAGCACTCCAACAGGCTTATTTTCCTCCAAGAAATTGGCAGGAGCCTGAAGTGCTTTTTCTGTCCATGTTGCATCCTGCATAGTTTGAGTCTGAGTAACCTTTGAGATCAAACCCTGAACATTTGAGATAATTGAATCTAAGACTAGAGGTGTCTTTTAGGTATCTTAGAATCCTTTTAACCGCAGTGAGATGGGATTCTTTTAGGTCAGCCTGATATCTAGCACACAAATAGACTAAGAATTGAATATCAGGCCTTGAGGCTAGAAGGTACATCAGTGACCTAATCATGCCTCTATAAAGAGTTTGATTAACTGGTTTTCCAGCGAGGTCAGGACCTAGGTTGTTAGGAGGTACCATAGGTGTTTTCACTGAGGACAGTCACTGAGGTCGTACTTTTTCAGTAAGTGCCTAGTGTATTTCTCTTGACTGATAGATGTGCCTTTTTCAGTTTTTTTGATTTGTAGTCCAAGAAAGTAAGTAAGTTCTCCCATCATATTCATTTCCAACTTCTTTTTCATCAGCTTTTCAAACTGTTTACAAAGTTTTTAACTTGTTGAGCCAAATATGATGTCATCCACATACACTTGAACTAAAATCACATCCTCTTTTGTCCTATAAGTGAACAAGGTGTTGTCAATTTTGCCTCTGATAAACTTGTTTTGGATAAGGAAGGCTGAGAGAGTTTCATACCATGCCCTGGGAGCTTGTTTCAAGCCATAAAGGGCCTTGTTGAGCTTAGAAACATGATTTGGAAACTCACTGCTCTCAAAGCCAGGAGGTTGTTGCACATAGACATCTTCTTTAATGTTACCATTCAGGAAGGCACTTTTAACATCCTTTGGTAAACTTTAAAGTTCATATATGTTGCATAGGCAAGGAAGATCCCGATGACTTCCATTCTAGCAACAGGTGCAAAGGTTTCCACATAATCAATACCTTCCTGTTGATTATATCCTTTTGAAACAAGTCTTGCCTTATTCTTGATGACTGTACCACATTCATCAGTCTTGTTTTTGAAGACCCATTTCATACCTATGACTATAACACCCTGTGGACATTCAACAAGGGTCATGACATCATTTCTGTCAAACTGTTCAAGCTCATCTCTCATGGCCTGAACCCAACTTTCATGTTTCATAGCTTCTTTAACATTTTTAGGCTCTATCTCTGAGAAAAAATCAACAAAAGAGACACACATTGGCTGAGGCCGCTTTGAGTTTAGCAGCCATGCTCCTAGTAAGCATGCCTTTAGTGGGCTCACCAATGATGTTAACAAGTTCTATGGTTTTTGACTTACTCCAGCTATCCTGGGGTCTAGGATAGGAGTTAGAACTTGTAGAATCCTGATGTGTGGGTGGAGTAGGTTGAGATACAGGAGCCTGAGGTTCCTTAAGAATAAGATCTTTAGCAACCTAAGTGTGAACAAGTTGAGTTGGGGTATCTTTAGCAACCTCAGTGTGAACAGGTTGAGTTGGGGTATCCTGATCATTTGGTTCAGTGGTAGTAGTCTCATTGGAGACCTGTTGAGTTTCTATGAACTCACTAATGGTTGGTTGGCGTAGGTTGTGAGGGTTGATGAAGTATGAAACATCAGCATCAGCTTGGTATTGAGTAGAGAGGTTATTCTCAGGATGATACTCATCAGGAGGATATCTTGAAGAGTCATCAATACCAATTTCTTCCACTAAGGAATTAGAAAACCTGACTGCTTCAATACTCTCATCAAAAGTGACATGGAAGGTTTCCTCAGTCTGTTGTCTCCTAGTATTGAACACCCTGAAGGCTTTAGAGACAAAGGAATACCCTAGAAAGTAACCATCATGAGCTTTGACATCAAACTTTCCAAGATGATCATTACGATTGTGTATAAACACATGTCACACCCCCAAAATACCTGTTTTAGCAGCGGAATGGAATACCTGGGGGTGACTGCCATAACATCACAGTTACAGTCATATTGAACAACCTAAAGTTTTGTTTAGAAAATACAGCATTTGATCATTAAAATATTCAGAGTTTACAAAACATAGGTCCCAAAAGATGTTGCCAATTTAGGTAAGATAAGTTCAACAAGATCAAACGTTTCATAAGTGCAGAAAATATAGTGAGACGCGTCGACTCCGCGAATCCATGTAGGTCCAAATGCATGCCACATGAGCTACCTTAATAACCTGAAAATACATTGCTAAAATGTCAACACGAATGTTGGTGAATTCCATAGATTTATAAGTTAAATTGTATGTACAATAGCCATAAGTAAAAAGTAAGGTGACTTGATGTCAAAATGAAGTTACATTGGTTCTTAAGGTCATGACCCCGAAGCTAGACATTACATGAATTTGCCCCAAATGAGTGGTTACCAGGCACTCTAACTTGCTTAGACATGAAATGCATCCGTAATTCCGTTGGAGCAACCCAAACATGGATGGAGGAGTCACCCTCAATAGATCTATTCACTCACTCCCGCTTACTTGCAATTAACGGTCCATGATAATAAAAGGGGACTTAACGTGGTAATATGGCAACTTAAGCAATGTACAAAAATTTAGCTACTTTAGCATGTACAAAAATAATTATGCAATGTATTCTCCCCCGTGGGATTTGAAATCAAAATATTGAATTGAAAATGGGGCTATGAAAACTCACCTGAAATGATGATACAATGATGGTAAAATGATCAGAATAATAAGGCGCGAATACTAGCCGCAACCTAATATGAATGAATTTGATCTACTGTAAGAAATGAAATGATGCAGAGAATATACATGCACATGATACCTGTACCACTCGTAACTTGAAAATAATATTTATTGTCGCAAAATAACACTTTTCGTAATTTGAAAATATGACCAAAATGGTCTAACAAAACTAGTCACGAAATAGTGAATATTAAGAGTTAGGAAAGAAGCTCAGTAGTTTTGGGAAGATTTTCACCTTATCTAAAAAGTCATAGAACTGAAGTTTGTCCATACAGGTCTCGATCCTAAAGAAAAATAGCCGCGAAGTGAGGTATTTGGGCTGTTTTGGCAGATTCTGGACAGTTTTTGGGAAAATTTAGAAGATCATAAGTTATTCGTGATAAATCCTTTTCACAAACGGTTGGATGTTCTGAAAACTAGGCTGGGTGAACCAACTTTTTGTCAATGACGTAAATTTTCCAGAAATGGGTTTATCAGTGAGAAAAATAGCTCTCAACATGGTCACTTGGCGAAATGGTGAGTACTTGGAAAATTTTCTAAGTGTTGTGCTGAAGCAAAATATTAAAATCGTCTAATGTTCGAAAGTTTGTATATTTTTCGTTATAAGCTCGTTTTCTACGTTCTTTATATCCACGGTTTCGTATTAACATGCACTAATATATTTTCAGTAAGTCGGCTCCTCTAGGTTATGTTTAACACCTCGACTTGTCCTTTGAAAATCGTGCAACAACACGTATTATTTTCAAAAAATAGTTTTCGTCGTTAAATTTGTAAAAATCATAACTTCTTCGTTATAAACTCATTTTAATCCGTTCTTTCGCCCAAAGATTCGTTTTTGAAAGTATTTCCTGAATCTCTAGCCCAATGTTACCCGAAAACCCCTGAGTTTTCTATATTTGGCGTTTTGGGACAGTAGATATATATATATATATATATATATATATATATATATATATATATATATATATATATATATATATATATATATATATATGTTTTAAACTCATTTCTAGTGTTCCAAACTTGTTTCTAATCCAACCAAATCACTTTCGATCACCACCAAACTAATTTATTCCTACCATACACCTTCCCAGGGTGTCATGGGTTCCTAAACATCATCCACCAAGTAAATCTACCAAGGGTTTCCATATTATCCATTTCTAAAGCTTAAAAGATATATAAGTTTAAAAGGAGTGGTATAAACTAACATATGCATGTAAATCTTGTATAAAAATCATATGAACATTATAAAAACTTGGTAAAATTATGAAAATGAGTTTGACATACTTACTTTGAAAGATTAGTGAGCTTTGGAGATGAAAACCTATAAAACCTTGAGTTTTTATTTCAAAACCCTAACAAGGTATACTAGATGAACTTGTTTATGACTTGATCTTGGAAAATCAATAGTGTTTGGCTTCTTTTTGAAGCTTGGCCGATCACCCCAAGGAAGAGAGGAAGAGAGAATATCTATTCTAGCTAGTCTATTTTTGTATAAAGAATGAAGTAGCAAAAATGGATTTGGTTTACTTAATAGATATTTTGTTAAATAAAAGCATGTGCTTAAGCTAGTAGATAGGGGGGGGGGGGGGTGGCATACATGGAAAAAGAAGTGTGTTGGGGAAGTTTGGGATTAAATGTATATATTATGTGTTTTAGTTTTAGTTATTTTGTTATCGGGTACCGAGTTAACTAAAAATAAATCGTAACGAGTTGAAATAAAATATGACAAAGTTAATCGAGACATAATAAAGTCATAAAAGTTGTAAAAATATATTGGGTACAAGTATTGAGTGTTTGGATGATTATTGTTTAGTTTCCACGAAAACCGTCATAATTATATTAAACTTACGATATAAATTAAATAAATTTCCAAAATACCGGGTAAATGTGTCACAACTCACCATTTCAGGTCATTTACCGTTTCAGGTCATTTTCCCAAACTTCGACTTTTTACTATTCATAAATCACTATTCATCAAAACACTATTCATCGTTTTACTATTCATCGTTTTCGGGGTCAATTTGATATTCTGAGAAACTTTTGGGAAATTTACTATTCACTGAACACTATTCATTTCCGGAAAAGTTTTCACTATTCACTTGCATTACTCATTTCATCGTAAATTTAGTTTACGGGTATTCAAATTCGCGTAACCGGATTGGTTTAGGTGCGAATTCATTTCATTAGTGCTAAGGACACTGCATACGGACTAGAGATAGTCTGCATATCATCATAACAGCATTTTCATGTTATACCACTCTCAGGATTTTCAAATTTATATATTTGATACATTTAACATTTTTACGTATAAGTATTTATAGTAAACGTTAACACTCGGTTTATACACGACGAATATATCTAAATTTTCCCACAATGGTCCCGACATATTTTTATATCCATTTTAACATCATAAAACTTATAACATTCAGTTACCCAGTATTTTGGAGATTTATTTTATCTATAACGTACGCTTATGAATATAACGACGGTTTTCGTGAAAACTAAACAATAATCACCCGATCACTCAGTAATTGTACCCAACATATTTTCAACATATTTTTATCATTATTATGACTTTATTTTGTCCCGGTTAACTTCGTGAACATTTATTTCTGTTAAACCCGGTACCCGATTATAACTAAACTATAACTAAAATAATAACTAAAATCTACATTTTTGCTACACAAATCTTACACTAATATCCTAAATAAAATCAAAAACTAACTTTGCTATTTGGTCCCTATGTAAAACCGACCAAGCAACCCCCTTAACCTATCCTAATTCACTAGATATTATCTAAACCAAAAAAACATTACACTATATTATTTTTAGATCAAAGCAAGAAAACTTTTCTTCTTATCCTCTTCCTCTCATTTGGCTCGTTAACCACAAGGATCAAGCAATACTCCATCATTTTTCATAAGATCAAGTGCAATCAATCCATTTTGTTGGTCTAAGTAAGGTTTTGATTTCAAAACCATAAGGGTTACTAAGTTTTCATCTCTACAAGCCTTCCAATATTTCAAGTAAGTTTACAAAAATTATTTTTATGATTTTACCATGATTCTTTCATGCTCATATTATTTATTTCAAGGTTTTCATGCATTTGTTGTTATATACCACTCTTTATATTTTTTTTTCTCAAGTTACAAACCCTAGAAAGTTTATATAAGTAACTCCTTGATTGATTAGCTTGGTTGAGGTTGTTTAGGAAGCCATGATACCCTAAGAAGGTATATGGTAGGACTAGATTAGTTTTTGTGGTGTTTGAAAGTGGTTGGATGAAGTTTTGGACTTGTTTTAAACCTTGGAAATGATTTTTACAACATATACAAAACCCGCTGTAAGAAAAATGAAAACGTGGGAAACTCAGTAACATTTGGGTTATTTTTGGCCAAATATTTAGAAAATACACTCCGAGACGAAGCCATGGCCGAAAACGGGGATAAAAACAAGTTAATAACGAAGGAGATACGATTTTTACGAGTTTAACGACAAAAATTGATTTTCCGGAAAAATAGTTGCTGAATGGAAACATTCATCAGCCTATTTGAGGCGTTTGGCGAAACCTAAATGAACCGTGCTATTAAAAATGTACAAGTATATTTTTTTACGAAACCGTGGACATAAAATACGAAGGAAACGAGCTTATAACGACCGAGATACTCACATTTCAAACTATATATATATACACTATAATGTGACAGCTTTTAAATCTAGTAAAGTTAGTACGTACTAAGTATATATTTTCAAGTAACGTCAATTGAAGGGCCGTTTTCATTAACCGCTGAGACATGTAATGTCATGAGTTACTTTCACGTCGAAGAGACGACTTCAAAGGTTTTCAAAACGTCAAACCAAGCACTAATCTTAACACTATATATATATACATTTACAAAAATAGTCACTACGTGCTAAATGCTAGATTTCTAAAAATATTAACCAAGAGCCCAAATTCATAACTAATGATATATAAGAGTTTTCAAGTATATTTTTATCATTTCGAGGCGTTATTTCAAGGATTACAACCCGAGTATTTCAACACTAACATGGAAACATACGATATATATATAAGTATATATTGCTACTAGCTTATTTTATTTTTCTAATAGCAATATTTTTCCAAATTCTTGGATTATATATTTTGATAACACAAGTGTTTTTCCAAAGAGTAGAGTGGTATAGGAACATGAGCATGGACATTCATAACATCATTTGGTGATCTAAATGAGATCGTTCATCATTCATATTAGGTTGCGGCAGTTAACCAATCATTGTTGTTCATTTCATATCATCGCAGTATCATCAGTTGAGGTGAGTTTTCATGGCCCCGTTTTCAATTACTTATTTGATTTCAAATCCCACGGGGGAGAATACATTGCATCAATTACTTTCGTACATGCCCAAGTATTACAAATTCCATACATTGCTTAAGTTGCCTTACTACCACTTCATAACAAGTCCCCTTTCAATATCATGGACCGTTAATTTCAAGTACTAAGCGAGAGTGAGTGAATAGATCTATTGAGGGTGACGCCTCCATTCGTGTTTGGGTTGCTCCAACGGGACGAATGCATTTCATGTCTTATCAAGTGAGTGTCTGGTAAACACTCTGTTGGGGCATTACAAAGTCTAGCTTCGGGGTCATGAGCTTAAGGGACAATGTAGCATTTTGACATTTATGTCGGTTTACTTTATACTTGTGGTTTATGTACATACGATTTAACTTACAAACCTATGATTATTCACCAACATTCGTGTTGACCGTTTTCGCAATGTATTTTCAGGTAACTAAGAGCATAAACTTCATGGCATGCATGGAGTCATTTTAGTGAGGACCTAGGATGACGCGTCTCACTTTGACACTTTCATGCACTTATGTATAATTATCGTTTGACATGTCTAAACTTATTTCTGTAAACCTTTCATGACTTTTGGGACCTATGTAATATATTCTGAATGTTTTAATAAGTCAAACGATGTGTTTTCAAAACGACACTTTAGGTCGTTCAATATTTCCTTGTTATGGTGCTATGACAGTTACACTCCCAGGCATTCCATTCCGCTGCAAGTCAGGTAAATTGGGGGTGTGACAAAATGAATTTTAAAATCTTTGTGATGTTGCAAGGCGTGTAAAAATATATCGGGACCATTGTGGGAATTGTCGGATATGTTAATCATATTAATTGATCACGTGTTAACGTTTATTTAAAAATAAACATACGTAAAACGTCAAATATACCAAAAATATTAATTTAAATATCCTACGAGTGGTATAGTATGCAAATGCTATTATGATGCTATGTAGACTATTTCTAGTCCATATGAAGTGTCCCTAATGATGATACATGAATTCGCATCTAAACCAATCCGGTTACGCTAATTTAAATACCCGTAAACTAAATTTACGATGAAATGAGTGATGCACGTGAATAGTGTTTTTCCTCCAGAAATGAATAGTGTCATGTGAATAGAAAAGTTTTGAAATACTTCTCAGAATCTCAAACTGACTCTGAAAACAATGAATAATAAAATGATGAATAGTAAATGATGAATAGTGATCAATGAATAGTAAATTGTCGAAGTTTGGAAAATGACCTGAAATGGTGAGTTGTGACAGTCGCCCACCCAAAAAGGAATTCAGTCCCTGAATTCAGCTGGTGTTGGTCTCAGAAATAGACTTGGTGAAAAGATGTAGATACTTGAGTCGCGTTTGGTCTTCTCTTTCCCCATGTAAACCCGGGTCTTCTTCGAGAATTCTAGCGAACTATCACGTTAGGAATTAGACTCTGCTTCAACTGTTTGACCTTACGGTCCCTGATTTCCGTTGGTTCTCCTAAAAGGTTTGAGTTTGTCATTGGGTTAGATTCCTTCTAATGGAATCATGAGTGACTAATCTGAAAGTCATTTCTTGAGATTTGAAAAATGTGAAACATGATTGTATACCCTACCGTTCTCTAACAAGGCTCAAGTCTGATGGCCACTAGGCCTACTCTATCTGAAATATTAGATGGTCCAGTATACATCGGGTTTAACTTCCTGAATTTTTCTGAATGGTATCATGCCTTTCCTAGGCATAACTTTCAACATGATTTTGCCACCAAATTGACATTCTAAGGGTTTACAACTTATCGAACTTGTAACCGATTCTTGATTTGTAGGAAATTACTGGTTATTTCATGAATGCCTACTGGACTAGTGAGTTGGGCTTTTCCAAATTTCGATCCGTCAATGGATGTTGGCACTTCGACCATAGAGTGCCTCAAATGGTGTAGTCTCTACGCTCGCGCGATAACTATGGTTGCAACTGAATTTGATTTATGGTAAATGGTTAGTCCAACCATTTCTAGAGTCAATCACTCATGCTCTGAGCATACCTTCTTATGTTTGAATCGTTCTCTCGCTCTAACCATCGGTCGGAGGACGATAGGTGGTGTTTACATCTAAATGGGTTCCGAAGAATATCTTAAAATGATTGCTAGAAGTCTGAGGTGATTCGATTACCTTTATCAGGAATAATTGAAATGGCTACAATAAATCTTGTGACTAATTCCACAACGTTACATCTTTCGAACAGAGCGTTATTTGAAGGAGAAAAAATATGGGTAACAATTTTGATTCCTTATGTTTTGTTCCAACGAATGCTAAAACATCACAGTTACAGTCATATTGAACGACCTAAAGTGTCGTTTAGAAAATACAGTGTTTGATCATTAAAACATTCAGAGTTCACAAAACGTACGTCCCAAAAGATGTTGCCAATTTAGGTAAAATAAGTTCAACAAGATCAAACGTTTCATAAGTGCAGAAAATATAGTGAGACACGTCGACTCCGCGACTTCATGTAGGTCCAAATGCATGCCACATGAGCTACCTTAATAACCTGAAAATACATTGCTAAAACGTCAACACGAATGTTGGTGAATTCCATAGATTTATAAGTTAAATTGTATGTACAATAGCCATAAGTAAAAAGTAAGGTGACTTGATGTCAAAATGAAGTTACATTGGCTCTTAAGCTCATGACCCCGAAGCTAGACATTATATGAATTTGCCCCAAATGAGTGGTTACCAGGCACTCTAACTTGCTTAAACATGAAATGCATCCGTAATTCCGTTGGAGCAACCCAAACACGGATGGAAGAGTCACCCTCAATAGATCTATTCACTCACTCCCACTTATTTGAAATTAACGGTCCATGATAATAAAAGGGGACTTAACGTGGTAATATGGCAACTTAAGCAATGTATGAAAATTTAGCTACTTTGGCATGTACAAAAATAATTATGCGATGTATTCTCCCCCGTGGGATTTGAAATCAAAATATTGAATTGAAAACGGGGCTATGAAAACTCACCTGAAATGATGATACAATGATGGTAAAATGATCAGAACAATAAGGCACGAACACTAGCCGCAACATAATATGAATGAATATGATCTACTGTAAGAAATAAAATGATGCAGAGAATATACATGCACATGATACCTGTACCACTCGTAACTTGAAAATAATATTTATTGTCGCAAAATAACACTTTTCGTAATTTGAAAATATGACCAAAATGGTCTCGCAAAACTAGTCGCAAAATAGTGAATATTAAGAGTTAGGAAAGAAGCTCAGTAGTTTTGGGAAGATTTTCACCTTATCTAAAAAGTAATAGAATTGAAGTTTGTCCATGCAGGTCTCGATCCTAAAGAAAAATAGCCGCGAAGTGAGGTATTTGGGCTGTTTTGGCAGATTCTGGACAGTTCTTGGGAAAGTTTAGAAGATCATAAGTTATTCGTGATAAATCCTTTTGACAAATGGTTGGATGTTCTGAAAACTAGGCTCGGTGAACTAACCTTTTGTCAATGATGTAAATTTTCCAGAAATGGGTTTATCAATAAGAAAAATAGCTCTCAACATGGTCACTTGGCGAAATAGTTGATACGTAAAAAATTTTCTAAGTGTTGTGCTGAAGCAAAATATTAAAATCGTCTAATGTTCGAAAATTTGTATCTTTTTCGTTATAAGCTCGTTTTCTACGTTCTTTATATCCACGGATTCGTATTAACATGCACTAATGTATTTTCAGTAAGTCGGCTCCTCTAGGTTATGTTTAACACCTCGACTTGTCCTTTGAAAATCATGCAACAACACGTATTATTTTCAGAAAATAGTTTTCGTCGTTAAACTTGTAAAAATCATAACTTCTTCGTTATAAACTCATTTTAATCCGTTCTTTCGCCCAAAGCTTCGTTTTTGAAAGTATTTTTTGAATCTCTAGCCCAATGTTACCCGGAAACCCCTGAGTTTTCTATATTTGGCATTTTGGGACAGTAGATATATATATAAATATATTTGTTTTAAACTCATTTCTAGTGTTCCAAACTTATTTTTAAGCCAACCAAATCACTTTCAATCACCACCAAACTAATTTATTCCTACCATACACCTTCCCAGGGTGTCATGGGTTCCTAAACATCATCCACCAAGTAAATCTATGATGAGGCGAAAAATGAACCACTTTTAGGGGGGTCATTTAAGCCCGGAATTGAATTTATTTGATCAAATATTACCCTAAATCGTTCCTTTTGTGATTTTAGGTACTTTGGGAGTGAAATCTGGAAAAGGAAGCAATTCGGACGTTTTTGGAGCATAAAAGTGAAGAAAACGCCAAAGACTTAATTTTCCATGCTGAGAACAGTGTATGACGGCGTCAAGAAGGAAATCCTGACGGCGTCAAGAGTAAAAGTGGTGACGACCCAGTACAAACCTGAAGGCATCAAAAAAAGGGCGTCAAGAGTTAAAATCATGACGGCCTGCATAAGGTGTACACATGACGGCGTCTGACCCAAATCAAAGCAGTCCGAGGAACTATTTGGCGGCGAGATGACGGCGTCAGACATTTGTTCTTGACGCCGTCACCTTCTAAAATCTATATATAGTTTTCTATTTTTCATTCATTAGAGGAGGAACTTGTGTGGAGAAACCCTAGGGCCGAACTTTGTAAACCCTAGCTCGCATTTTACAGTAAATTCAAGGGTTTTCACCCCTTGAATCCTTTCATGAGCTATTAAGATAAGTCTTCTCTTTAATTCAATCAATATGTCTATGTGTTGGTTGTCTATATCTCGTGCTTGTCTTGATTTCAACATGTTAGGCTAGATCTATCTTGTGTTTGCTTAGATCTAATGAATCCTAGATGTTAATTATGTGTTGATTACTTGTTTATGGTTGTATTGGATGAATGATTTCAATGTTAGGCTTAAGAAAACTAGCAAATCTCCATTGTGTAACATGCTTGAACGTCTTAGGAAACATGAACCGAAGTGTACTAGGTTTTATTGGTTGTATTTAATGCATGAGTAAATTCTAATGATCTCATGTTAGGAGCTTCTTAGCCGGCTCGACATAGGAATGAAGTAGGCACTCATAGGATTGGGGAAGTAAGTACGCCATCCCATGAATGGTATTAAGGAATACAATCCGTCATCCACGCAAATATAACAAGTAATTAACGTGTAAAAGATATCTAGGGAGTAGTGAAATCTAAGTAAACACATTTCTCCCACTTATTGCTCACAACTTTAGTTTAATATAGTTTATTTTCATTTCTAGTATTTTATTTTGATTGCATCTTAGTATTGGGTTAGTTGACTAGCAACTAATTCCGCCCAAATCCTTCAAACCCGAGATTTTTACTTGCTTTCCTAAAAATATGAAAATACAAAAAGAATCATCTCTCGTCTCTAGACCTAGTCTTTAGGTTTTCTAATCCTAGCGACACTATTCCTAGCTGAACGATCAATCCCCCAGTACTTGTCATTATACTATACTACATCGATCAGGTACACTGCCTGGTGGGGGTTGTAAGCTTCTCGAGATCCCTTGAGAGGTAAAGCCTGGTGCAAACCCCATGCATCAAGTTTTTGGCACCGCAGCCTGGGGAATAGTTATTGTCTAGGTTAGAATCTCTTTTTATTAGGTGTACTTGCTAGATTCCTTTCTAGTAAGATTTTATTTTTATTTTTATTTTTAGGTTCTCTTTAGTCTATCTTATTTCTTTGTGTTTTTGTTCCTAACTCTTCACCACCCGTCATCATGGACGATGGGAACATCTTTGAACCCGTCATCCCACCACAACAAAACCCACCACTAGAACCTCTTAGGCTCTGAACCTTAGGAGAGTATTCCCGACCTAGCCACCAAGGCTATCGAAACACCATTGAGCTCACCGGAGCCAATGTGACCCCCTTGCGATCCGACACCATCCGGTTGGTGCAAAGCGGATGTGCATTCCATGGACTACGTTCCGAAGATCCAAATCAATATCTCAAGGACTTCCTTAAAATCGTAGATTCCATAGACCTAGATGTTGCAACTAGAGAGACAACCCGACTACGCCTATTCCAATTCTCTCTATGTGATCAAGCTAGTCAATGGCTTGAATGTTTACCCGCGGGATTCATCACCACATGGGATGATCTCACCACTCGTTTCCTTTCTCAATTTTTCCCACCAGGGAAGACTGCAATGCTTAGAAATGACATTTTGATGTTTGAACAACATCAGGGTGAAACTTTCTACGAAGCATGGGCTCGTTTTAAGAGTCTCCTCCATAAGGTCCCTCATCATGGTATAAACCTTTGGTTATTAGTTCAGATTTTCTACAACCATGTTGACTATCACACTAAACGTACAATCGATAGGGCCGCGGGAGGTAGATTGCGTGATAAGAACGCCGAGGAATCCTGGGCAATTATTGAAGAGCTTGCCGCCAATAATCAAGAGATGTGGGAGTTTAATCATACTATAAAAGCGTCCATCAACGCAATCTCAACACCTGAAGGGGCTACCGAAATCCCTGATGAACTCCTATGCAAACTCGAGGCAAAAGTTGACTATTTTGAGGAGAGGCAAAGGAGACCCCTGAGTCCTAGGCGGGCTACTGCCAATTCTGTCTCGAAAACGACTTCAACACCGTTATCAGAGTCACCCTCTAGAGAGAATGTCGAGACTTTTCAAAACTATGCCCCACCTTATTCCCCTCCCGAGAAACTTAGCCCGGAGTTTGAAGCTAAAATGAGAGAATACATGGCAACTTACTCAGATCGGCTCGCTAGATTCGAGGAAGCAGTTTATAAGCAAAAAGAGGAGATGCAAGAGAAAATTAATGAGATAATGAGCCTAATGGAAGAATATACCAACCAGAGAACCCCCGAGAGGATGTTACTAAGGAAAGAAAGCATTGTCCCCACTACCCGATTTGTTAATTCCATCACAATTGTCCACAAGGATAATGAGAAGGTAGAAACCCCTACTGAACAAACCTTAGAAGAGCCACCAAAATCCCAACCTTTGAGTTACTACCTGAAACATGATATAAACGAAAACACTATAACAAATTAGATAAAGGGTGACGGGCGTAACCAACCTTCCAAACAGGGTTCTGAGAAGGAGGAAAGGGGAAAAGATGAGTATGATACGTTACCTGGGGGCCATTATTTGAGAAACTATTGGTAAAAAAAGTGGCTACTAAGCAGATGGCGTGTGGGAACTTTGAGATACCAGCTAGCATCGGGGATTTGAAATATCTTAGTGCTTTCGCCGACCAAGGATCGGAAGTAAATCTTATGCCCCTAACTATTTACATCCAACTAACGTCAAAAATGCCAGCCCCCACTCGTGTTAGGTTATCCCTCGCTGGACACTCTTACGTATACCCCCTAGGAAACGCAGAAGATGTGTTAGTTAATGTCGCAGGATTCATGTACCCCGTTGATTTTATGATCATAGATGATAAGGTAGATGGGTGCATGCCAATAATCCTTCGGGCACCATTCCTCACCACCGCTAGGGCTGTCATTAAGTATGAAGGCAGGAAAATTGAGCTTAAATCTGGAAAAAGAAAGATTAGCTTCCCCATGACCCCGCGAAGGGGGCATGAGAATTTGAGTTGGAGAAAGCTCAAAAACAACTTTGACACGTCACCTATTCGTGTTCAGGAGAAAATTCTTGCATGGGAGGCAAGAATCAAAAGCTACAAGGAGGCTAAACATGAAAGAAGTAAAAGCAATGAAGTTCACGTCGAGTTCGAACACAATCAACCAACAAAAAGCCATGCGCCATTCAAGGAAGGGAACTTGGTACTCTTAAGACACTTGGAAATTACGATACCACCCGATAAACCGAGTCCTTGGTGGTATGGGCCTTTCACAATTGAGAGCATGAGCCAAGATGGGACGGCTAACCTAAGAAGTAAAGTAGGTGGAGAAGTGATTGCAAGTATCGACAGATTGAGGCACTACCACCACAATAGTAATGATCACAACTACATGGGGTACATCATCTCAAGGGATGAGGTCACGTAGTAACCCATGACCTTGAGTCTAGCTACAAGACTCGTAAATAAAGAAAAGCACTTCTTGGGAGGCAACCCATGTTTTGTGTGATTTTTATTTTGTTTGTTTGTTATTTGCTTCCGTATGCATGCTTTATTTTTATTATTGGTAGATCATGTTTCTAAAATAAATAGTGGAAATACTTTATTTTGTTGTTTTGCCTAGTCTTAACTTCACCCAAAGGTATTTTTGCAAAAGATAAGTGTAAGGGGAAACCCCAAATATGTTTTTTAAGAAACAAACCGATCATGATTCTCCACAATATTAAGTGAACATGTATATTCATATTTGTTAGAGTCAAATGCTTGTATCGAGTCATAATGAAGTTTTGCAGGATTTTCCAGGAAGTAGGACAAGTTTTTCCAGAAATTTTCCAGAAACTTAACATAAGAATTTCTGCAGGTCACTTCTGACGGCGTCATGAGTTTACTCTTGACGGCGTCACGTGTAAAAATCTGGAAATTTTACCAGTTTTGTTTTTCTAACGGAGACTTAAAGTTTTTGTTGAATTATTAGTTTTATAATCTCCAGGAAATCTGCAAACTTCATTCCACAAGCATTATATCTTATTTTGTTTTCTAGGATTTATTAGTATATGTAGATTGCCGCCGATTTTATGCGAGGTTGCCTTGTCTGTTTTCTCAGGATTTACAGGTTATGTATGACAAAAAGATGATTTATTTTTCAGGAAGGGAAGCTTTGATTGTTCATTTTCTTGGAGGAAGATCTAACCTGGCCACCTTATTATCCATACCGAGCGAATCAGGGGAGTATTTGATTTCATTTGTTTTACTTATTTCACTTTTACATTCTTTACTTGAACATTGGGGACAATGTTCATCTTAAGTGTAAGGGGAGGGTAAAATGATGATACCTTATAGATACACTTTCGCTTGAGTTTGTTTGTTTGATGGTAGATGTGTAATAAAACTATGAGAAATACTTGTTAGTACAATTTTAGCGCCAAATTTAAATTTTTTTACAACATTTAGGAGTGAAACTTTAGCCATAGCAAGCGTCTCATGGATAGGAGATTGTATGACTAGCACATAACCGTATCATTCAGAAAAATTTTCCACCCAAATATGTGAGGTTCGCCTTTAGATTTGATAGGAAAAGCATTTACTATTAGTGCTTATGAGGGTACCGGTAACATTTAGATTCTAGAACTTGCGTTAGTGATGCATCCCGAGACCGCTAGTGAGACTACATTCGTGTAGTAGGATTTACTACATGATAAGAGGCATTAGGATCACCCTTGTGTTAAACCCGTATCATAATTACTTGACCATTTAAGTCATATTACTTGGCTAGTTAAGTCAACTAATTTTTCCCACACCCTTAGCGTTGTACTCAGTTTTAGTACACGAAACCCCTAGTACACCCCTCCGAGCCTATCTTTTCGTTTCTAACTTTAACCATCTTACTTAAAGGAAGAATTTGTTACACCCCACTTAAGTGTACACCCAAATCGCCTTAGCCTTCCGTGTATGCACTCATTTTTAGTGCATTATTGTTATTTGTTTAACCTAAGTTAATTATCTAATTGATTACATGGTTGCTAAGTCGAGTCATATCCTTGTACATATTGTTTGTGATGATTGGGACTCATGGGTAAAGTACTTATTTTATGGAGTAATGGGGAAGAACATCATATATTACCCCCGTATGTGCGTTAATCTTAAAAGTACTACAAGTGTTTTGATTTTCTTAATTCGAGTCATTAGACTAGTTTATTGTAAAATATGTAAAAATTCAAGTGTAAGGGGAATGTTCATTCCCTATGATGTATTATTTTGGATGGTAGGGTAAGAGTGTATGTAAAAAAAAAAAAAATTGAAAAAATCAAGAAAAAGAAAAAAAAAATAGAAAAAGAAAAAGAGAAAAACATACGGACTACCATCCCTTTTCATTCTATGTTCATTTTATGTTTTTGTTATTTTTTATTTATTAGCTTAAGTCGAGTCTAGTCTTGGCTTAGCAACGTCATATTTTACATGTAATTAACCAAGATTGTTAACTCGCCACCAGTAAAGACTGCCAATATCCAACAAAACCGTGTATTTCATATCCCTACACCTAACGTTACAACCCTTTAAAAGACCTCTTTGATAGTTTATCCTAGGTGCTTACGCCATGTGGTGGAGGTTTGATCCTTTCCCAAGCCTATGGTAATCTATTTTGCTATGACAGGTAGCAGTGTTGCAAAAATCGGCTGAGGCGGCCGATTAATCGGCCTCGGCCTTGGAACTTGGAGGAAATTCCAAGGTAATCGGCCGATTAATCGGCCGAGGCGGCCGAGGCGGCTGATTAATCGGGAAAAAATCGCAACTCGGCCCCCGACCGCCTCGGGACCGATTCACGATTTTTGCAACATTGACAGGTAGTGAGAGATATCTTCCGCTTCCATAATGTGATATATACTTTATTACACCCGAGAGATGTGAGTATCTAAACACTATTTGTGAGGTGCTAGTGTATGACCTCCGTGCTTGTCTTTGGTCTTTAGTGGAACGATTATTTGTTGTAACTACTTTTATATTAGTGTTAAATGACCTCTAACTTGTCTTTTGATTAGAATAAAAGCGCATTTGCTTGAGGACAAGCAAATCTCAAGTTTAAGGGTATATGATGAGGCGAAAAATGAACCACTTTTAGGGATTCATTTAAGCCCGAAATTGAATTTATTTGATCAAATATTACCCAAAATCGTTCCTTTTGTGATTTTAGGTACTTAGGGTGTGAAATTTGAAAAAGGAAGCAATTCGGACGTTTTTGGAGAGTAAAAGTGAAGAAAACGCCAAAGACTTAATTTTCCATGCTGAGAACAGTGTATGACGGCGTCAAGAAGGAAATCCTGACGGCGTCAAGAGTAAAAGTGGTGACGACCCAGTACAAACCTGAAGGCGTTACAAAAAAGGCGTCAAGAGTTAAAATCATGACGGCCTGCATAAGGTGTACACATGACGGCGTCTGACCCAGATATAGGCAGTCCGAGGAACTATTTGGCGGCGAGATGACGATGTCAGACATTTGTTCTTGACGCCGTCACCTTCTAAAATCTATATATAGTTTTCTATTTTTCATTCATTAGAGGAGGAACTTGTGTGGAGAAACCCTAGGGCCGAACTTTGTGAACCCTAGCTCATATTTTACAGTAAATTCAAGTGTTTTCATCCCTTAAATCCTTTCATGTGCTATTAAGATAAGTCTTCTCTTTAATTCAATCAATATGTCTATGTGTTGGTTATCTATATCTCGTGCTTGTCTTGATTTCAACATGTTAGGCTAGATCTATCTTGTGTTTGCTTAGATCTAATGAATCCTAGATGTTAATTATGTGTTGATTACTTGTTTATGGTTGTATTGGATGAATGATTTCAATGTTAGGCTTAAGAAAACTGGCAGATCTCCATTGTGTAACATGCTTGAACGTCTTAGGAAACATGAACCGAAGTGTACTAGGTTTTATTGGTTGTATTTAATGCATGAGTAAATTCTAATGATCCCATGTTAGGAGCTTCTTAGCCGGCTCGACATAGGAGTGAAGTAGGCACTCATAGGATTGGGGAAGTAAGTACGCCACCCCATGAATGGTATTAAGGAATACAATCCGTCATCCACGCAAATATAACAAGTAATTAACTTGTAAAAGATATCTAGGGAGTAGTGAAATCTAAGTAAACACATTTCTCCCACTTATTGCTCACAACTTCAGTTTAATATAGTTTATTTTCATTTCTAGTATTTTATTTTGATTGCATCTTAGTATTGGGTTAGTTGACTAGCAACTAATTCCGCCCAAATCCTTCAAACCCGAGATTTTTACTTGCTTTCCTAAAAATATGAAAATACAAAAAGAATCATCTCTCGTCTCTAGACCTAGTCTGTAGGTTTTCTAATCCTAGCGACACTATTCCTAGCTGAACGATCAATCCCCCAGTACTTGTCATTATACTATACTACATCGATCAGGTACACTGCCTGGTGGGGGTTGTAAGCTTCTCGAGATCCCTTGAGAGGTAAAGCCTGGTGCAAACCCCACGCATCAAGTTTTTGGCGCCGCAGCCTGGGGAATAGTTATTGTCTAGGTTAGAATCTCTTTTTATTAGGTCTACTTGCTAGATTCCTTTCTAGTAAGATTTTATTTTTATTTTTATTTTTAGGTTCTCTTTAGTCTATCTTATTTCTTTGTGTTTTTGTTCCTAACTCTTCACCACCCGTCATCATGGACGATGGGAACATCTTTGAACCCGTCATCCCACCACAACAAAACCCACCACTAGAACCTCTTAGGCTCCGAACCTTAGGAGAGTATTCCCGACCTAGCCACCAAGGCTATCGAAACACCATTGAGCTCACCGGAGCCAATGTGACCCCCTTGCGATCCGACACCATCCGGTTGGTGCAAAGCGGATGTGCATTCCATGGACTACGTTCCGAAGATCCAAATCAATATCTCAAGGACTTCTTTAAAATCATAGATTCCATAGACCTAGATGTTGCAACTAGAGAGACAACCCGACTACGCCTATTCCAATTCTCTCTATGTGATCAAGCTAGTCAATGGCTTGAACGTTTACCCGCGGGATCCATCACCACCTGGGATGATCTCACCACTTGTTTCCTTTCTCAATTTTTCCTATCAGGGAAGACTGCAATGCTTAGAAATGACATTTTGATGTTTGAACAACATCAGGGTGAAACTTTCTACGAAGCATGGGCTCGTTTTAAGAGTCTCCTCCATAAGGTCCCTCATCATGGTATAAACCTTTGGTTATTAGTTCAAATTTTCTACAACCATGTTGACTATCACACTAAACGTACAATCGATAGGGCCGCGGGAGGTAGATTGCGTGATAAGAATGCCGAGGAATCCTGGGCAATTATTGAAGAGCTTGCCGCCAATAATCAAGAGATGTGGGAGTTTAATCATACTATAAAAGCGTCCATCAACGCAATCTCAACACCTGAAGGGGCTACCGAAATCCCTGATGAACTCCTATGCAAACTCGAGGCAAAAGTTGACTATTTTGAGGAGAGGCAAAGGAGACCCCTGAGTCCTAGGCGGGCTACTGCCAATTCTGTCTCGAAAACGACTTCAACACCGTTATCAGAGTCACCCTCTAGAGAGAATGTCGAGACTTTTCAAAACTATGCCCCACCTTATTCCCCTCCCGAGAAACTTAGCCCGGAGTTTGAAGCGAAAATGAGAGAATACATGGCAACTTACTCAGATCGGCTCGCTAGATTCGAGGAAGCAGTTTATAAGCAAAAAGAGGAGATGCAAGAGAAAATTAATGAGATAATGAGCCTAATGGAAGAATATACCAACCAGAGAACCCCCGAGAGGATGTTACTAAGGAAAGAAAGCATTGTCCCCACTACCCGATTTGTTAATTCCATCACAATTGTCCACAAGGATAATGAGAAGGTAGAAACCCCTACTGAACAAACCTTAGAAGAGCCACCAAAATCCCAACCTTTGAGTTACTACCTGAAACATGATATAAACGAAAACACTATAACAAATTAGATAAAGGGTGACGGGCGTAACCAACCTTCCAAACAGGGTTCTGAGAAGGAGGAAAGGGGAAAAGATGAGTATGATACGTTACCTGGGGGGCCATTATTCGAGAAACTATTGGTAAAAAAAGTGGCTACTAAGCAGATGGCGTGTGGGAACTTTGAGATACCAGCTAGCATCGGGGATTTGAAATATATTAGTGCTTTCGCCGACCAAGGATCGGAAGTAAATCTTATGCCCCTAACTATTTAAATCCAACTAACGTAAAAAATGCCAGCCCCCACTCGTGTTAGGTTATCCCTCGCTGGACACTCTTACGTATACCCCATAGGAAACGCAGAAGATGTGTTAGTTAATGTCACAGGATTCATGTACCCCGTTGATTTTATGATCATAGATGATAAGGGAGATGGGTGCATGCCAATAATCCTTGGGGCACCATTCCTCACCACCGCTAGGGCTGTCATTAAGTATGAAGGCAGGAAAATTGAGCTTAAATCAGGAAAAAGAAAGATTAGCTTCCCCATGACCCCGCGAAGGGGGCATGAGAATTTGAGTTGGAGAAAGCTCAAAAACAACTTTGACACGTCACCTATTCGTGTTCAGGAGAAAATTCTTGCATGGGAGGCAAGAATCAAAAGCTACAAGGAGGCTAAACATGAAAGAAGTAAAAGCAATGAAGTTCACGTCGAGTTCGAACACAATCAACCAACAAAAAGCCATGCGCCATTCAAGGAAGGGAACTTGGTACTCTTAAGACACTTGGAAATTACGATACCACCCGATAAACCGAGTCCTTGGTGGTATGGGCCTTTCACAATTGAGAGCATGAGCCAAGATGGGACGGCTAACCTAAGAAGTAAAGTAGGTGGAGAAGTGATTGCAAGTATTGACAGATTGAGGCACTACCACCACAATAGTAATGATCACAACTACATGGGGTACATCATCTCAAGGGATGAGGTCACGTAGTAACCCATGACCTTGAGTCTAGCTACAAGACTCGTAAATAAAGAAAAGCACTTCTTGGGAGGCAACCCATGTTTTGTGTGATTTTTATTTTGTTTGTTTGTTATTTGCTTCCGTATGCATGCTTTATTTTTATTATTGGTAGATCATGTTTCTAAAATAAATAGTGGAAATACTTTATTTTGTTGTTTTGCCTAGTCTTAACTTCACCCAAAGGTATTTTTGCAAAAGATAAGTGTAAGGGGAAACCCCAAATATGTTTTTTAAGAAACAAACCGATCATGATTCTCCACAATATTAAGTGAACATGTATATTCATATTGGTTAGAGTCAAATGCTTGTATCGAGTCATAATGAAGTTTTGCAGGATTTTCCAGGAAGTAGGACAAGTTTTTCCAGAAATTTTCCGGAAACTTAACATAAGAATTTCTGCAGGTCACTTCTGACGGCGTCATGAGTTTACTCTTGACGGCGTCACGTGTAAAAATATGGAAATTTTACCAGTTTTGTTTTTCTAACGGAGTCTTAAAGTTTTTGTTGAATTATTAGTTTTATAATCTCCAGGAAATCTGCAAACTTCATTCGACAAGCATTATATCTTATTTTGTTTTCTAGGATTTATTAGTATATGTAGATTGCCGCCGATTTTATGCGAGGTTGCCTTGTCTGTTTTCTCAGGATTTACAGGTTATGTATGACAAAAAGATGATTTATTTTTCAGGAAGGGAAGCTTTGATTGTTCATTTTCTTGGAGGAAGATCTAACCTGGCCACCTTATTATCCATACCGAGCGAATCACGGGAGTATTTGATTTCATTTGTTTTACTTATTTCACTTTTACATTCTTTACTTGAACATTGGGGACAATGTTCATCTTAAGTGTAAGGGGAGGGTAAAATGATGATACCTTATAGATACACTTTCGCTTGAGTTTGTTTGTTTGATGGTAGATGTGTAATAAAACTATGAGAAATACTTGTTAGTACAATTTTAGCGCCAAATTTAAATTTTTTTACAACATTTAGGAGTGAAACTTTAGCCATAGCAAGCGTCTCATGGATAGGAGATTGTATGACTAGCACATAACCGTATCATTCAGAAAAATTTTCCACCCAAATATGTGAGGTTCGCCTTTAGATTTGATAGGAAAAGCATTTACTATTAGTGCTTATGAGGGTACCGGTAACATTTAGATTCTAGAACTTGCGTTAGTGATGCATCCCGAGACCGCTAGTGAGACTACATTCGTGTAGTAGGATTTACTACATGATAAGAGGCATTAGGATCACCCTTGTGTTAAACCCGTATCATAATTACTTGACCATTTAAGGCATATTACTTGGCTAGTTAAGTCAACTAATTTTTCCCACACCCTTAGTGTTGTACTCAGTTTTAGTACACGAAACCCCTAGTACACCCCTCCGAGCCTATCTTTTCGTTTCTAACTTTAACCATCTTACTTAAAGGAAGAATTTGTTACACCCCACTTAAGTGTACACCCAAATCGCCTTAGCCTTCCGTGTATGCACTCATTTTTAGTGCATTATTGTTATTTGTTAAACCTAAGTTAATTATCTAATTGATTACATGGTTGCTAAGTCGAGTCATATCCTTGTACATATTGTTTGGGATGATTGGGACTCACGGGTAAAGTACTTATTTTATGGAGTAATGGGGAAGAACATCATATATTACCCCCGTATGTGCGTTAATTTTAAAAGTACTACAAGTGTTTTGATTTTCTTAATTCGAGTCATTAGATTAGTTTATTGTAAAATATGTAAAAATTCAAGTGTAAGGGGAATGTTCATTCCCTATGATGTATTATTTTGGATGGTAGGGTAAGAGTGTATGTAAAAAAAAAAAAAATTGAAAAAATCAAGAAAAAGAAAAAAAAATAGAAAAAGAAAAAGAGAAAAACATACGGACTACCATCCCTTTTCATTCTATGTTCATTTTATGTTTTTGTTATTTTTTATTTATCAGCTTAAGTCGAGTCTAGTCTTGGCTTAGCAACGCCATATTGTACATTTAATTAACCAAGATTGTTAACTCACCATCAGTAAAGACTGCCAATATCCAACAAAACCGTGTATTTCATATCCCTACACCTAACGTTACAACCCTTTAAAAGACCTCTTTGATAGTTTATCCTAGGTGCTTACGCCATGTGGTGGAGGTTTGATCCTTTCCCAAGCCTATGGTAATCTATTTTGCTATGACAGGTAGTGAGAGATATCTTCCGCTTCCATAATGTGATATATACTTTATTACACCCGAGAGATGTGAGTATCTAAACACTATTTTTGAGGTGCTAGTGTATGACCTCCGTGCTTGTCTTTGGTCTTTAGTGGAACGATTATTTGTTGTAACTACTTTTATATTAGTGTTAAATGACCCCTAACTTGTCTTTTGATTAGAATAAAAGCGCATTTGCTTGAGGACAAGCAAATCTCAAGTGTAAGGGTATACGATGAGGCGAAAAATGAACCACTTTTAGGGGTTCATTTAAGCCCGAAATTGAATTTATTTGATCAAATATTACCCAAAATCGTTCCTTTTGTGATTTTAGATACTTAGGGTGTGAAATCTGAAAAAGGAAGCAATTCGGACGTTTTTGGAGAGTAAAAGTGAAGAAAACGCCAAAGACTTAATTTTCCATGCTGAGAACAGTGTATGACGGCGTCAAGAAGGAAATCCTGACGGCGTCAAGAGTAAAAGTGGTGACGAACCAGTACAAACCTGAAGGGGTCACAAAAAGGGCGTCAAGAGTTAAAATCATGACGGCCTGGATAAGGTGTACACATGACGGCGTCAGACCCAGATATAGGCAGTCCGAGGAACTATTTGGCGGCGAGATGACGACGTCAGACATTTGTTCTTGACGCCGTCACCTTCTAAAATCTATATATAGTTTTCTATTTTTCATTCATTAGAGGAGGAACTTGTGTGGAGAAACCCTAGGGCCAAACTTTGTGAACCCTAGCTCGTATTTTACAGTAAATTCAAGTGTTTTCATCCCTTGAATCCTTTCATGTGCTATTAAGATAAGTCTTCTCTTTAATTCAATCAATATGTCTATGTGTTGGTTATCTATATCTCGTGCTTGTCTTGATTTCAACATGTTAGGCTAGATCTATCTTGTGTTTGCTTAGATCTAATGAAACCTAGATGTTAATTATGTGTTGATTACTTGTTTATGGTTGTATTGGATGAATGATTTCAATGTTAGGCTTAAGAAAACTGGCAGATCTCCATTGTGTAACATGCTTGAACGTCTTAGGAAACATGAACCGAAGTGTACTAGGTTTTATTGGTTGTATTTAATGCATGAGTAAATTCTAATGATCCCATGTTAGGAGCTTCTTAGCCGGCTCGACATAGGAGTGAAGTAGGCACTCATAGGATTGGGGAAGTAAGTACGCCACCCCATGAATGGTATTAAGGAATACAATCCGTCATCCACGCAACTATAACAAGTAATTAACGTGTAAAAGATATCTAGGGAGTAGTGAAATCTAAGTAAACACATTTCTCCCACTTATTGCTCACAACTTTAGTTTAATATAGTTTATTTTCATTTCTAGTATTTTATTTTGATTGCATCTTAGTATTGGGTTATTTGACTAGCAACTAATTCCGCCCAAATCCTTCAAACCCGAAATTTTTACTTGCTTTCCTAAAAATAAAAAAATACAAAAAGAATCATCTCTCGTCTCTAGACCTAGTCTTTAGGTTTTCTAATCCTAGCGACACTGTTCCTAGCTGAATGATCAATCCCCCGGTACTTGTCATTATACTATACTACATCGATCAGGTACACTGCCTGGTGGGGGTTGTTTTGTTTGGCAAGGTAGTTAATGTTTTTGAAATTTAGATGGGAAAGTCTTTTGTACCAAAGCCAATTGAGGGTTTCAGTAGCTTTAGCAAAAAGACATGTTCCATTCTGAGTGAGTCTGGACATATCCAAAACATAGACATCTTGCCTTCTTGGTGCAATAAGAACAACTTCTTTGTTTGCATTGAAGATGGTGCCTTGCTTATCATCAAACTGAACTATGTACTTAGCATCACATAGTTGACTGACACTGATCAAGTTATATTTGAGACCATTAACATAAATTATTCTAGTAAAAACTATTCAACTACAGTTTACTGAACCATAACCTTCAGTGAGACAATATGATTTATCAGCAAATACCACCTTAGGTCCTAGTTCATCTACATATTTGTGCAGATATTCCTTCACACTAGTCATGCTTCTTGAATATCCACTATCAAGATGCCAAACAGAATTCCTGGCATGCCTCTACAGAAATATAAACCGAGTTAGTTTTTCTTGTGAACCCACTTCCTGGTGGGTTTGGCTTTAATGGCCTTTTTGAACTTAGAAATTGATCCATGATCAGTGGTGGTGTGAATAGTGCTGCCATTGACTTTACATCTGGGAGAAGAGGTAGATTGTGGGGTTGGTTTGGTGTTGCCTCTTCTAGACTGAATGACTAGTTCATGTCCAGAACAATCATGAGTAGGATATCCACATATATCACAACATGGATACATCAAACAGTCATTAGGGAGATGATCATTAAATCCACAGTGAGTGCAAGGTGAAAAAGGTTTTGCCTTTTGCCTTATCTGTTTGGAGCCTGATGCATATTCAAGGGACTAAGTATTGTAGTAAGGTACTACACCAGAAGAAACAGTGTATGATAAATGATATGAGGTTCTGTGATCTTCCTTATTACATATAATGCAGAAAGGAATTCTATAGCAATTATAAGTGGTATGAGTGGTGTAGTTACACAGTTCACATCTCTGCTTAGGCTTTGATGTAGCTTTGGATTTGGTGGAACTTGAGGAAGCTGGTTTAATTTCCTTACCCAAGGATTGAGGAGTTTTCTCAGATGATTCAATCTTTTCAATCAGCTTCCTCACAAGTTCAGCCAACTGATCATATTTAGAATCAGTGTTGGTATTGGCAGCATCAGTGGAGACTAGAGTTGTTGAGTCACCAGTGTGGGTTGAGACTTCAGTGATTGGTTTTTTTAGGATAGTTCTTCCTAAACCAGCCTTGTCTCTTGGAGAGTATTGAGTGTACACCAGGGGTGTTAACTCTGAGGTAGGTTCAGCTCCCTAAAGAACTTTCAGTAGAGGGAGTGGATTGTTTGATACAGATTCAGACTCATTTATGGACTCAGGAGGACTAGACTCATTAGTGACATCGAGCATATTTTTGATAGCCTGACTTTCAGGTTCCAATATTTTACCAATGTTAAAATTTGGTAATTTACTATCTGGGTTGATTCTTTCAATCCAGTCACTGGAGTTTGGTGCCATCTCCTTGTTAAAGGATATGCCGGTAGGCAGAAAAGCCTTTTCACCGTGACTCTCACTTGAGGACTCAATGTTATGATCCTCACCAATGATAACATTCTTATTTGTTGGTGTGAGACTCACTAAGTCAAAAACTCTAGGGTTTTTCTAGGTCCACCTATAAATGACAACCTTTTCTTTCTTAAATTCATCCTGAAGAGCTTGATTTTGTTTTACCAATTCAGTGTTTTAAATTTGAAGTGTAACAGCCTCAAGTTTGGCTTGTTTTAAAGCAAGTTATTCATCTCTAGACTTATTTAATTCAAAAGCTAATTTGTTGTGTTTTGAAAACAAATTTAGTCTATGCTCTTCAATGAACTTAAGATCCACATTTAAATAATTCAAATAGGATTGCCAATCAGCATCGTCATCCATAGAAACAAAATGTTTACCTTTTTCATGGTGATGTTGACCCATTCTCCATTTCCAGCATGGCTTTTTCCAACAGCCAGCTTGTTATCATCTCAAAGTGCCATCAGTGCACTGACCCTTACTTCTTCATCAGAGGAGACATCTTCCTCATCCCAGTCGAAGGCTTCAGCGACAAGTACCTTGTTCTTGGCCTGAACTGGTTTGGAAGGTGCAACCAGAGGTACTGAGGGAGTGTTCTCAAGTAGAGCAAGTTTTGCTTTAGCTTTTCTATACTTTGCTTCAAAATCTTTTTGAATATTAGCATTTTGAAAATGTTGAGTGGACTGAAGCAATTTTGGTTGAAACTTGCTAGTTCCTGAAGAAGAACTACTACCAGAGGGTTTGTATGAAGGGTCTGATGTTGTTTTTGAAAAACAGTCTTTACCAAAGTAACCCCTTTTGCCACAGTTGAAACATTCAGTGGATTCATTTGCCTTAGCTTTTTGAAAATTAGACTTGTTTCTTTTAATAAAACGTTTTGAGTTTGCTAAAAGAGCTCTTTCTTGAAATTCAACCTGAAGATCATTGAGATACTCTTCACTGGTTCTCACATCAACCTCATCATCAAAATCATCTTGAAAATCCTGCACAACACAGTTAGAGTAGAAGGCAGTGGATATGGGTGAAACGGTCAGGGCCTTTTTGGTCTCTTAAGCCTTACTAGGGTATCTCCTGGCAATTAGATTGTCTTCATTAGGGGTGGAAATGAGCCGAGCCGCTCGTGAAAAGCTCGGGATCAGATCGGTAAAAAGTTCGAATGAGCCGAGCCTAAACGAGCTTGAGCCCAAGCTCGAGCCTAAGTTGCAGCTCGTTTATTAATTGAGCTCGAGCTCGAGCTTTACATAAAAAGCTCGTTTGGGCTCGCTAGCCTAAACGAGCCTAAACAAAAAATATGATACTTTAACTTATATACGAGCTGAGCTCGAGCTTATTAATGAGCTCAATAAAGATATATTACGAGCCGAGCTCGAGCTCGAGCCAAGCTTTAACTTTTCATGGACAAATCGTATAAATGAGCCGATCTCGAGCCGAGCCCGAGCCTATATAATATTTCACGAGCCGAGCTCAAGCTTAAAGTTTAAATCTCGAAACGAGCCGAGCTTGAGCCTTTTAAAACTTAAACGAGATCAGCTCAGCTCGTTTCCACCCCTAGTCTTCATAGATGAATTTCCCATAAATTTCAGGGAGCTCAAGGTTCTGAATGTGATTAGCATTCCTAAGACCCTGAGAGAAGTTTAACCACTTCTCAAGGAGACTGTTAACAAAGCCAACATTGATTTAATGCTTAGACATTACTACACCATCATTTGACGGCTCATTGAGGAAGGTTTTGTATCAGGTATAGGTCTGAGAGAGACTTTCAGATTCTTTGGCCCTGAAAGTGTTATACTCAAGTTTCAGGTCCATAATCCGGTTTTCCTTGGTATCTGAGGGACCTTCAAAGCTATGAACCAAGTCAAGCCAAGTTTGTTTGGGTGTGGGAAGTTAATGACTGATTCAATTGTATCGTCAGGGAGACACGATATAATGATGCTTTTCAGTCGTTGGTCCTGATTGACCACCCTCCTCTCATCAGGAGTCCATTGTGCTTCAGGTTTAGGTAAACCTTGAGCAGTCATAGGGACAAAAGGACCTTCATTGATGCATGTGATGTAGTATGGTTCCATACCAGTCAAGTAGCAAAGCATACGCTTTTTCCACTTGCTAAATTTAACAGATTCTAGTTTAGGAGCTACAGCTGAATAACCACCTCCTTTTTTATCTACTAGCTGGGGTACATCTATATCAGCCATGGTGGGATCTTGATTTTAAAAACTTTGAGCACTCTTTTGTTTGAAAAAGATTTTGAATAAAAAGTTTTACAAATCAGAGGCTCTGATACCACTTGTTGGACCCTTTTACTGGGTTAAAGTTAACTACAAAGTTAATCTAACCAGGCTCCATGATGTAGCGACGTGTTGATTAATTATCAAAAGTAAATAAACGTAAAAGATAAGACACAGAGTTCTTCAACGTTTAATTCTTTATTAGAAATTAATCAAAAGAATTATACGCAAGTGTTTGCAGAACAACACTTGGGATTGAAATGACAATTATGGTGTACTCCTCACTAAACCCAAACTAAGTTTGAGTGACGACTAAGATCCAACTGAGCTATCTCAGGGATTATGTTGTTCTTTGGAGAGAGTAAAGATTTGGTTTGTGAATGTCTAAGCATTAAGTGCACAAACTTAATCTTTACCTCTCCCACTTATTCTCTATTTATACACAAGTATGAACCACTAAATTACCCAAGGGACGCAAGACATCCTAGGATAAAATCTTGATAGATTTTATTCTCTGGCAAAGCCACCTTCATTGGGTTAAGGCCAAAAAGGAGCTTTCTGATGGCAGACTGGATTTAGCCATTTAAGGAAACTTTCACTTTAAAGTGATAAAGCACTTTTGTGAATCTGTTCAAACTTTCCCACCTAGTCTCGCCTATTATTCAGTCTTTGTTCACTCAATGTTCTTAGTTGGTGAGGAGTCATGAGACTCAGTGATTTATTGTCATCCCTCACTAAGTCTATCATCTTCTTCTTTGGCTCATGTATCATTCACTGAGAACCGCCTCACTAAATGGTGAACATTTCTTCATAGATTCGCCCTGAGCAACTTGAGGATGACTCACTGAACGACTATGCATTCAGTGACTTGTTTAGTGTTCTTGGTTATCAAACGCTTAGGATATTTTATGTTCAAATCTTCGATTAAGGAGTTTGGGTTTTAACAAACCCAATAGTTTCAATTCATACCCTTAGACATTAGAAGGTTTTAGTTTATACCCTTAAACATTAAAAAAAATTAATTTATACTTTAAACATTAAAAAAGTTTTAAATTATACTTTTAAATATTTAAAAAGTTTATTTTTTAGTTTATTTAATTTGTATTTATGTTATTTGAAAATTGGGAAAAAAATAAAAGTGTGAGTAGTGGGGCCCAAATGAAAAGGTTTGTTGTGTGCTATGATAGATGTGGTGGGTCCGTGTATGTTTTGTTATGATGTGGCACCAGTAGGGCCCAAATGAAGAGGTATGGGGATATCACCACACCCCTTGCTATTATAGAGCTCGATCTTGTATTTGAGGCTTACATTTTTTGCTCGAGCTTGCCTCGTGACAGATTTCGCAAGCTTTGGCTTGGCTCATTTTGATGACGAGCTTAAACTAAATAAAGCTTGATTTGAGATTGGTTTGTTAAACACGTAATTCTTAAGCTCTCTTATTTATTTTGAGCTTTTTTGTATATAAATATGTAAGATTAGATAATCGTATATTGAATGATAATGATCGGTACATGTAAGAGTATATATAAGATACAATACATACGGGCCTAATACATACGGGCCTAATACTTAACGTCTAACACTCCCCCGCAGTTTCAGCGGGAGGAGACGGGACACTCAAGCTGTCACAAAACTCAGCAAACAAGATAGACGGCAACCCTTTGGTAAAAATATCAGCATACTGAAACCGAGAAGGAACATGGAGAACCCGAACTTGACCAGTAGCAACTAAATCACGAACAAAATGAATATCAATCTCAATGTGCTTTGTCCGCTCATGCTGAACAGGATTATAGGACAAGTACACGGCACTTACATTATCACAATAAACAATAGTAGCGGAGGACAAAGGTGTATGAAGCTCATGTAGTTAATTCCGAAGCCAACATGTCTCAGCTACAACATTGGCAACACCACGATACTCAGCCTCAGCACTGGAACAAGAAATCATTGGCTGACACTTAGAAGACTAGGATAGTAAGTTGTTGCCAAGAAAAACACAATAACTTGATGTAGACCGACGAGTAGTAGGACAACCAGCCCAATCAGCATCTGAACAAGCAACCAAGGACTCAGTGGTAGAAGAAAATAACTGTATACCATAAGCCAGAGTCCCCTGAGCATACCGTAAAATCTGCTTGAGGGCATTGAAATGAGGCTCTCGAGGATCATTCATATATAGGCAAACCTGATGCACAGCATATGTAATATCAAGTCTAGTGAAGGTGAGATACTGAAGAGAACATGCAAGACTCCGATATAACTTAGGATCAGAAACCGGATCACCATCATCACCCAATTTAGACTCAGTGTCAACAGGAGTCCGAGAAGGGTTACAACCAGCCATATGTGCAAGCTTCAAAATCTCCATAGCGTATTTACGATGTGACAAAAACATCCCAGAAGAGTCACGTGTAACTAACACACCCAAAAAAATAGTTAAGAGCATCCAAATCAGTCATAGAGAACTCCTTATGTAAAGAAGCAATAATCCGCTGTAATAAACTATCAAAGGAAGTAGTGAGCACAATATCATCCACATATAGTAACAAGAAAGCAGTATCATCACCCTGGCTGTAAATAAATAAAGAAGAGTCACACCGACTTGGAGTAAACCCAACAGTAGTAATGTAAGCAGCAAACCGCTGAAACCATGCGTGAGGTGCCTGCTTAAGACCATAAAGCGACCTCTGTAATAAACACACATAATCCGGATTCTATGGATCCCCAAAAATGGGAGGTTGATGCATATCAACAGTTTCAGCTAAATCACCATGTAAAAACGCATTCTTGACATCAAGCTGGCGAATAGGCCAATGTCGAGAAATAGCTAAGTTAAGAACAGTCCGAATGGTGCCCGGCTTAACAACCAGACTAAAAGTCTCATCAACATCAGCTCCCTTAATCTGTGTGCTACCGTTGGCAACAAGACGCGCCTTGTACTGACTAAGAGTGCCATCAGTCAAATACTTATGGCTAAATAACCACATACAACTAACAACATTGACACCCTCAGGTCTAGGTACACGAGTCCAAGTTTTATTCTTAAGAAGTGCATTATACTCATCATACATAGCATGTCTCTAATTGGGATCATTAAAAGCATCTTTATATGACTGAGGCAAAGGAGAAACAGTAGACACATGACCAGCATACTTAGGATTGGGACGAGTAATCCCTGAACGAGAACGTGTGACCATGGGATGAGTAGATACAACAGGAGGAGGTGAAGTTGGTAAAGGAGGTGTTGGTACAGGAACAGGCTCATGTGATGGAGGTGTAGGTGGTGCAGGGATATCGATTGGTGTTGGTTCAGGAACAATTGGTGTTGGTGCAGGAGCAATTGGGGTGGTACGAATAATGGTGGAAGTGAGATTGGAAGAATCTTCCAAAAAATCATATGAAGGGGTGGGTTTGGAATGATGGGATTGAAACGGAAAAACTGTTTCATCAAAGGTAACATGTCAAGAGATGATAATTTTGTTAGAGTTAAGCTCAAGACAACGATAGCCAAAATGATTGGCTGCATGTCCCAGAAATATTGCAGGTGTGGCACAGGGTCCTAATTTATGATTGGTATCGATATGTGGGTAACAAAGGCATCCAAAAACACGAAGAACACTATAATCAGGTGTAGCACCAAAAATTCAGGTAAAGGGGATCTCATTATTAATGGCACGAGAAGATAATATATTCAATAAATAAACAGCCATATTAAGAGCCTCGGTCCAATAGTTTGGTGGTAGGTGTGCTTGAAACAATAAAGTACGAATAAGATTATTTATTGTACGAATCATGCGTTCAGATTTTCCATTTTGTTGAGATGTACAAGGGCAAGAAAATCTAAATTGGATGCCATGGGTGGTAAACAATTTAAGAAATGCCATATTATCAAACTCACCACCATGATCACACTGAAATGATTTAATTTCACACTTAAAATGGGTACGAACATAGCTACGAAACAACTGAAATTTAGACAAAACATCAGATTTATTCATCAAAGGATAAACCCAAACATACTGAGAGTAATGATCCAGAAACAAAACATAATACTTGAAACTAGAAAGACTCGGAATTGGGGAAGTCCACAAATCCGAGTGAACAATGTGAAAACAAGAAGTAACAGAACTAGACGAACTAACAAACGGAAGCTTCACATGTTTACCAAGCTGACAAGCATGGCAAAGAACAGGAAGCTTCTCTTTATTACAAGAAATAGAATCACTAGACACAAGACGCCGCAACACTTCACTCCCTGGATGTCCAAGTTGTTGATGCCATGTATACTGACTGGTAAGAAATGCTTGAGGAATGGGAGAAGGCTTCGTAACAGGATAGAGATCACCCGTGCTATCACAACAGAGGAGTACCCGTCGAGTTAGGAAGTACTTCACAGAAAAACCAAAAGGATCAAATTCAACAGTGCAATAATTATCACAAACAAATTGACGCACAGAAATTAGATTTTTGACAATGTGAGGAGTGATTAAAACATTATTTAAATGAAGAGGGCGAAAAGGGGTAGACAAAATACTATGACCAGAGTTAGTGACGGGAATGAAACGCCCATCACCAACCGCAACAGACGGATAAATGCACTCATTAAGAATATAACTAAGACTATGTACATAATCATTAAGGTGAGAGCTCGCACCTGTATCCATATTCCAGTTGCCAGCAGCCGGTTCCTAAAGAATGGTGGTATTAAAGGCATTTGGTAAAAGAGTCTCTTGACTCGAACCCTGTAAACTTGATGCTAGTAGTTGACTTGGGTGAAAACCGGCTGGTGAGGGTCCTTGCTAAACCATACCTGGGCCGAACTGAACCCCAGGTTGTGAACCTACAAACTGAACCCCCCGTGGTAGACCTTGAACCCCTTGCAACTGCTGAGAACCTGCAGCAAATGGAACCCCTTATGTAACGTGAACCCCCTGTGGAAACAAACTTGTCACCCCAAACTGAACCCCCTGTGGTAGACCGTGAACCCCTTGAGCAACATTATAGCCTGCCCCTGTGGTAAACTGTGAACCCCCTGTGGAAACACTTGGGCCGAATAGAAAGACTGGGATTGGTATTGTAGTTGAGCCGGTCCATAAGGATGGTTATTCATAGTATAAGCAACATGAGAAGTATTGGTAGTATAAGCAACAGGATGAGTAGTTGGCGTAGAGGTAAACCTCAACTTAGCCAACAATTGTCGCAAGGTATCCATATCCGACATAGTAGACGATGAACCAGAAGTACGAGGTAGTAAAGTAGACTTACCATGAACACCATTGTGAAGATACCGACATGCCTCACCAAAACGACAATGACCTTTAGCAAAAAGAAAAGAAGGTTTGTTCACTTTTTCCGAAGGAATAGACGAACACCGATCATTATTATTTGCCAATAGGACCATAGGAGAAACAGATGTAGCATACACAAGCGGGTCTTGAACCTTAGATTTCATACGCATCTCTTGCATGGTCAATAAAGAACGAACCGTTTTGAGATCGAGAAAGGGTTCCCTACTAGTAATAACTGTAGAAATCACATCATACGTGTTTGGCCTTCAAGTGCAAACGTAACAATATCGTCATTGCTAATAGGAGAACCAAAACCATTTAACACAGAAGCAATTGACTTAATTTTATGAAAGTATGCATCAATTGTTAAGTCCCCAAGCTTCAAATTCCGTAGCTCCGCCTTCAAAGCCATAGCGCTTGGGCGTTTATGGTCTTGAGAAATCGTTGCAAGGGACACCCACGCCTCTTTGACAGTTTGGGGATTAAGAACAACCAACCTCTTTTGAAGATTCACTGCAAGTGTGTAAAAGATCCAAGACCAAATAATGAAATCAACCTTTAGCCATTCCGGATCCCTAGTTGGTGGTGAAGAAGGTGTAGCAGAGGAGGATTCGGGTGGATCAACAAGATGGTCCAAGATGCCATAGCCATGACAAAGGTGAGAAAAATAATACACCCATTGGGAGTAATTCATTCCATCAACATCAAGTTTGATGGGAACAAAAGTGGTTAGGTGATTCATAGCCATTATTTTATCCGATAAAGTGAGGACAGGTGGAGGGGGAGTTGTATCCGTGGTCATGGTGAAGATCGTATGGGATGGTTAGGTTTTTAAAAGCTATCAAACAGTAACAGAAACCAAAGGCTGACTATGTTGAATAAATAAACGATCCAATAGAACTACCCAAAAAAAATAACAGTACCGAATTCCAAAAAAAAAGGCTATCAAACAGTACCAAACAAATACTCGTGGCCCAAAAAACTAAAGTGCAAACCCACGTCCAATAGAACTACCCAGAAACCGAATTCCAAAATGAATTACTGATGAGTGTGTAAATACTCATCATTTTTTGTCAATCTGAACTGCAAAAACATTTAAAAAACACTCAAAAATGCATCAAAATACAGAAATATCCCAAAATTGTGTTTTATATGTTTCAGATGCAAAATGATTAAAAACATATGAAAAACGAACAACGTTTGCATAATTGGCAGTTTCAGTCCCCCAACTTTCAAAACTTGTCAAAATTAGTCCCTGAGCATTTATTTTGAAAGAAAAATCAACCCGAGTCCTTTAAAAGTCAAAAGTTATCAAAAATGATCTTTGGGCAAAAAGTTTTGAAAATGTAAAATTTTGGTCCCTCAAGTTTCAATTTTGGCAAAAATAGTCCTTGGAGATTCAAAGTTGGAAAATAACGTTCATGGTCCTTTGGTTATTTAAACTTGGCATAATTCACCCTTCGACTAAACTTGGAAAGTTGGCAATTTCAGCCCTTTTACTTTTCAAGAATTACAAAATGGTCCTTGTGAAACAATACCACCAAACCGGACCCTTATTATTCCTACCAAACCCAAAATCCAAATCCAAAATAAAACAAACCCAACCCAAATCCACCCTAAGCCCACCAAAAGCCCACAACCCTTTTTAATATTTCCCAGGGTCAACAAGTCAAAGGGTCAACACCCAGTCAAACTCCCTGCCCGGTCCACTGTTCATCATCCCGAATCCCACCTTTCCTGCTACCCTCCCCCTGCTGCCCTTCCTCCATTAATTATCCTCACCTTCCAAACCTTCCCTGTCCCCTACAACCCTCCCCCTCATTAATACCTCACCTGCCAATTTTCAGTTTAAGCAATTTTCCTACTTCAAAATCTCAATTTCACTTAACCTGTTCAAAATATTTGTTTGGTGTTCATTTAAGCTTAATTTGTCTTACTCATAAAGTTTAATTAAGTTTTTAAATTGAATTAATCAGTTTTTATTTTAAATACCAAAAATACAAGAAAAATAAGTAGAAAATCAAAAATCATTCTAAATGGAGATTCAAGCAGTGGAGCATGGTACATTTTGCATTTTCATGGTTTAGAACTCCAAGGGAAGTAATAGGATTGTGTTCTGAGCCCTGTGCATCATTGTTCTTTGCTTTGGATAATTTGTAAGATTTTCCATTTTTTTTGCATAATCTGTGATTGTGAGTTTCTGTTGTTATTTGTTGTTTGTTTTTGCTTAATCATGGTTATTTTAGCCTAATATAAGTTAACTAATCAGTTTCATGGTTTAGATTATTCATTTGCTTCATTAAGTTGCCTAAGCAGTTTCTTAAGGGGGTGTTTGGATTTAGGCTATTGGTTATGACACAAGGTTCATTGGTTGTTAACTTGGGTTTACACAAGTCACATTAGGTCCATATAGTCTTATGGATGCAGAAAATCCAGTACCCACTTGTTACAAAGTCAATTTTACATGTAATCTCACTATGTAAGTTCACTGATAGGTTTCTAGGTACCATAATCATTCAAATCTTTTCAATAGTTGTTACCTTAGCTCTAGTAAGTCTCATTCTAACTTAATATCACTTTTTACAGTCCAATAGATCCAATCAAAACTTAAAAAAAGACAAAATTAGTTCATAACATCAAAAAGTCAAATTTGACCCCTAGGCAGAAACTCAGATTTTGGATGAATTTTCTTGAATTTTGTGTTTAAGTTTAGGATTTGAGCTTTTTGGAGTTTAATCTAGGTCAGCTTATCTTTAGGAATTAACCATCAGATTATTTTTAGAATTTTTATTAGTGGCTTATTTGGTTGCTTAAACAGGCCTGCAGGCCATAGTATTGCCCTGCATCAGGATTTGACCAAAGTTCAAAGCCCTAACCAGACTTCAATAGTGGACCCCAGAGCTTATTCTTTTGCTTTTTGAAAAGCCAATAAGCTCAACTTTTCAGACCAACCTTCACTTTGGGCTTCCAATCCCCCTAGTGGGCCCCACAAGGCCTGCAAAGTGGCTCATTTTGGCCTGCTTATAGCTCAGATTTGGATTTTAGCTTAATTGCTTATTATAGCTTATTTTCTTGGATTTTCTCTTTTCTTTGGCTTATTTTAAGATTGCTTACAGTGCTTTTAGCTTATTTTACCTCTGGTTTGTAGTTTATAGCTTTTTGTAGCTTGTGTAGTTAAAAATAAAATTTTTGGCTTATAAGTCCTATGTTGGCTTATTTTCCTTATTTTGAGCTTATTTCAAAGAATTAAAAAAGTTGGTTTTGTTAAAGTTTCATAATATTGCTTGTTTAGTAGGTTTGCAAAAAGAAAATTGAAAAAAAAAATAAAAATCAAAAAGTGCAAGAGGTGGGAATCGACCCCCTGACCTCCTGCACCCCCAAGCCTCACACACAACACCACTCCCATCTGCCCTAGGGTCTTTTTTCGTTTATACTCTACCACTCTTTCCTTTTAACCCACTTTTTCCCTTTTTTAGCTTATAGCTTATTTTCTGCTTATTTAGTAGCTTTTTACCCCTCCTCTAAATTTTCCTAGGCTGCTGCTACTTCTTAGAACTTGTATTAATTTTTCCAGATTTTTTACTTTTTATTTAGAATTTACAATAATTAATTTTAGTTTATTTAGTTTTAATTAAAAAATCAAAATTAAATCTTTTCTACTTCTTATTTATAAGCACTTAGGACTTTTTAAATTTTATCTAAGTTCCTGCCAGTATATAGTATTTGTAGAAAAAGTTTTATAAATTTAAATTTTAATTTAGTATATATAATAATTAATTTAGCTTAAATAGTTTAATTAATATAAATAGTTTTTAATTAATAATAAATAATTAAAAAGGTAAAAAAAATATTTTTCTTTTTCCTATAATTTACTTTTATTAGTCTTATTTCACTTTTATTTTCGTACGTTTACGTTATTTATAATTTAAACGTACATTTTTAATTCGTAATACGTTTTTAAATACTTAGGTTTTTTAATAATTATTGTTATAGCTTATTTAAGCTAATTTCTTTTACATTTCCTTAGATTAATAGATCACTCACTTATACCCTTTTCTGTCCAAATTCACCCGATCACAAACCCGTTTTTGAATACCATCACACCTCGTTGGGACATAACGACCCGGGGAAACACTGTATTCCACGGAGCATTGGATCCAGGCAGTCTGACCTTGTTGACCATTCACATTGGTTGATTTAGGTTGACCGTGTGGACCCGATCAAATTTTGGCGCCGCTGCCGGGGAGGTTGTGCACGTTTTTTGAACGGTTTGCAGATTAGTGAATCTGGATATACGCTCATTGTATATTTATAAAAACAAAACAGTTCCCGAAAACATTTTAAAATCAGTTTTCAACGAACACAAAAACCCAAAAAGATTTTCTTTCTTATAAAATGTTTATCAAAAATCACAAAAATATCCATCTTTACCCCCTTACCTCTTTGATTCTTTATCCCTTACCCCCTCTAACCATTTGATTCTTTCTATGTCTCATCCACACCTTCTTGATTGTCAATGGTGTGGTGGTCCTTAAAATGGTGGTAATTGCCCCAATTGTAGCATGGTAGAGTCAGGAAACGGGTCTGTCTATAACCAAGATCCCTATTTTTACCATGACACAACTGATTTATTCCATCAGCTACCACACCATGAGACTCAGCAGTTTTCCTGTTGTGAGTACTGTGGTGGTTCACACTAAAGTTATGATTGTCAATCGGGAAACACGCTTGTCTATGAGCAGGTTTCTGGTAACGATTATGACTACAAAACATACGACTCACAGCCACATCAGTTTTACTGTTGTGAGTATTGTGGAGGTCCTCACAATAGCTCGGATTGTCAAACAGGGAATCCATTTCCTTGTAACAATTATGACTATCCGTATCATGACCCACCTCCACAGTACCAAATGACCCACACAACTCCTCAAATTCAGCAAGACCTTTGTCTTAAAGCTCTTAAAATATTGAAAAAACTTAAGGATGAGTTGGCTAACATATCGTTTCAAAGCTCTCATGAGAAATCTATGGCAGAATTACTTGCGGAAGAACGAGAGGCTAGAAACAAAAAGAGTATGGAGGAATTACTTGTCGAAGAACAAGCAGCTATAACACGTGCCAAATTTCGTAAAGCTGCTCTTCTCGATTGTGATGATGATAGTGATAATGAAGATACCCTTGATATCCTTCAATTTTATAAGGGTTCGTCAGATTCATCAATTACAATTCCTTCCATGGAAAATCAGGGAGAAAATAATGTGACGGAGTCACTAGCAGAAGTTCAAATGGAACTCGTACAATCCATGAATGCTAGCTCCTCTCAACTCCCTCAGCCTATTTTTGTCACACCCGAAGTTCACACTCACTCTCCGAACATGGGGGATGAGCATCTTAGCACTGTTCCTGAAAAGGAATCGAACGAATTCATAAAGTATAGTGTTGAGAACCTTGTCCCAATCCCAAGAGAGTCACAGGGAACTTTTGATCATGTGTGTGATTTACCTTCCCCTCTTGAGTATCCAAAAGATCAATTTGAGACTTTCTCCGATTGTAGCAAAGACTGTGCATCTTATGGAGACATCGAGTATGTTGAGGCATCAGTTCCACATTCTGATGATGATCATCTTCTTGAGGAGTTCGCCGATGAACTCACTCACATCAATCCACTTCCAACGGGAACTGATGATGTCTCCTTGATTTCGAAGCCGGTCTGGGAGAAATTGAAAGTCTCCTATATCACGATCCGTCACTCAGTTCTTATCCCAGCACTCCAGTAGAGAATGTTAATCACTTTGTTCCTGAAGCATTCAAAACTACTCTCACCAACCCTCTATTTGAATTCGAATCTGAATTCACTTTGTTTTCTGATAATCCATTCTTTGATATTCGGAATGAGGATTGTGATGAGTCCACAATGGGACAAGAGTTCACAGATTTTTTGATTGATTCTCTTCACGAGGAGTTCTCCGGTGAACTTACTCATGTCATATCTCCACCGGAGTATGATAACTTCCACTTTGATCCAGACACACCTGGGATATGTCTTGATCATATGAGCTTAAACAATGAGATTCATAATGAAGGAATTATGGATTCTCCTGTGGGTGAGGATAAGGTAGTCATGATTTTCGTCATGATTTTCGTCCTTTTCTTCACCTATCCCGTGACTTCATCTCTTCTTCACTCCTTCGGGAATGAAGACACTATCTTTGACCCCAGCATTTCCATTCACCATTATCTTGAGCCGGGAATATATCTCATCGGTGTGGAACTTTTACGTGCTTCAAATGTTTATCCAAACATCTTGAATGAAAGTCCGATGGTGATTGTCTCTTCCACATCTTGCTTCCCCAAGAACAAATGAATTCGGGGTCAAGTCAAGCTAGCGACTCGGTAAACAAAAACAGTAGCATAATATGGGGTTTTCACCCTAAATGTGGGGGAGTTGCCCATGCTGGAAAAAAAATGTATGTATATATATATATATATATATATATATATATATATATATATATATATATATATATATATATAAATAAAGTGAAAAATGGTGTTTCCACATTTAGCTTGTAATATTGCCCTTTTACGTTCAAAGAGTTGGCATAATAGCCGGGACTTTGAATATTGATGTGTGTGTAAATACTCATCATTTTTTGTCAATCTGAACTGCAAAAACATTTAAAAACACTCAGAAATGCATCAAAATACAGAAAATATCCCAAAATTGTGTTTTATATGTTTCAGATGCAAAATGATTAAAAACTTATGAAAAACGAATAAAGTTTTCATAATTGGCAGTTTCAGTCCCTAACTTTCAAAACTTGTCAAAATTAGTCCCGGAGCATTTATTTTGAAAGAAAAATCAACCTAAGTCCTTTAAAAGTCAAAAGTTATCATTAATGATCTTTGGGTAAAAAGTTTTGAAAATTTACAATTTTGGTCCCTCAAGTTTCAATTTTGGCAAAAATAGTCCTTGGAGATTCAAAGTTGGAAAATAACGTTCATGGTCCTTTGGTTATTTAAACTTGGCATAATTCACCCTTGGACTAAACTTGGGAAGTTGTCAATTTCAGCCCTTTTACATTTCAAGAATTACAAAAATGGTCCTTGTGAAACAATACCACCAAACCGGACCCTTATTATTCCTATCAAACCCTAAATCCAAATCCAAAACAAAACAAACCCAACCCAAATCGATCCTAAGCCCACCAAAAGCCCACAACCCTTTTTAATATTTCCCAGAGTCAACAAGTCAAAGGGTCAACACCCAGTCAAACTCCCTGCCCCGTCCACTGTTCATCATCCCCAATCCCACCTTTCCTGCTACCATGTTTCCCTCCCCCTGCTCCCCTTCCTCCATTAATTATCCTCACCTTCCCAATCCCCTACAATCCTCCCCCTCATTAATACCTCACCTGCCAAACCAACCCCCAGCCAAATTGCTATTCCCGTTTTTCCTGCCAAAACCCATTTGAAGGGTGGAGATCAACTGAAGCCATCCAACGGCTCAAAAAAGAGTGGGAATGAGAGAGAATGTCCCCAGGATCTATTTAAGTCAAAAGAAGAAGAGAAAGAGTAGTTAGTTAGCTGTGAGTAGAGTAGTATAGTTTTTAGATAATATAGTACTGTAATTTTACCCTTCCAGTATTCACTTTATCTTTCAAGTTGTAATTTTGATAATTTCAGTGCATAAGAATTATATCTCAAGCATCAATTTCAAGTTTGCATTCCATTTTCAGTTTAAGCAATTTTCCTACTTCAAAATCTCAATTTCACTTAACTTGTTCAAAATAGTTGTTTGGTGTTCATTTAAGCTTAATTTGTCTTACTCATACGTTTAATTAAGTTTTTAAAATGAATTAATCAGTTTTTATTTTGAATACCAAAAATACCAAAAATACAAGAAAAATAAGTAGAAAATCAAAAATCATTCTAAATGGGTATTCAAGCAGTGGAGCATGGTACATTTTGAATTTTCATGGTTTAGAACTCCAAGGGGAGTAATAGGATTGTGTTATGAGCCCTGTGCATCATTGTTCTTTGCTTCGGACAATTTGTAAGATTTTCCATTTTTTACATAATATATGATTGTGAGTTTCTGTTGTTATTTGTTGTTTGCTTTTACTTAATCATGGTTATTTTAGCCTAATATAAGTTAACTAACCAATTTCATGGTTTAGATTATTCATTTGCTTTATTAAGTTGCCTAAACAGTTTCTTAAGGGGGTGTTTGGATTTAGGCTGTTGGCTATGACACAAGGTTCATTGGTTGCTAACTTGGGTTTACACAAGTCACATTAGGTCCATATATTCTTATGGATGCATAAAATCAAGTACCCACTTGTTACAAAGTCAATTTTACGTGTAATCTCACTACGTGAGTTCACTGATAGGTTTCTAGGTACCACAATCATTTAAATCTTTTCAATACTTGTTACCTTAGCTCTTGTAAGTCTCATTCTAGCTTAACATCACTTTTTTCAGTCCATTAGATCCAATCAAAACTCAAAAAAAGTCAAAATTAGTTCATAACATCAAAAAGCCAAATTTGACCCCTCGGCAGAAACTCAGATTTTGGATGAATTTTCTTGAATTTTGTGTTTATATTTAGGCTTTGAGCTTTTTGGAGGATAATCTAGGCCAGCTTATCATTAGGAATCAACCATCAGATTATTTTTAGAATTTTTATTAGTGGCTTATTTTGTTGTTTAAACAGGCATGCAGGCCATAGTATTGCCCTGCATCAGGATTTGACCAAAGTTCAAAGCCCTACCATGACTTCAATAGTGGACCCCAGAGCTTATTCTTTGACTTTTTGAAAAGCCAATAAGCTCATCTTTTCAGACCAACCTTCACTTTGGGCTTCCAATCCCCCTAGTGGGCTCCACAAGGCCTGCAAAGTGGCTCATTTTGGCCTGTTTATAGCTCAGATTTGGATTTTAGCTCAATTGCTTATTATAGCTTATTTAATTGGATTTTATATTTTCTTTGGCCTATTTTAAGATTGCTTAGACTGCTTTTAGCTTATTTTACCTCTGGTTTGTAGTTTATAGCTTTTTGTACCTTATGTTGTTAAAAATCGAATTTTTGGTTTATAAGCCCTTTGTTGGCTTATTTTGCTTATTTTGAGCTTATTTCAAAGAATTAAAAAAAGTTGGTTTTGTTAAAGTTTCATAATTTTGCTTGTTTAGTAGGTTTGCAAAAAGAAAATTGAAAAAAAAATAAATATCAAAAAGTGCAAGAGAGAGGTGGGAATCGACCCCCTGACCTCCTGCACCCCCAAGCCTCACACACAACACCACTCCCACCTGCCCTAGGGACTTTTTTCATTTATACTCTACCACTCTCTCCTTTTAACCTACTTTTTCCCTTTTTAGCTTATTTTAGCTTATAGCTTATTTTCTACTTATTCAGTAGCTTATTCCCCATCCTCTAAATTTTCTTAGGCTTCTGCTACTTCTTAGAACTTGTATTAATTTTTCCAGATTTTTTACTTTTTATTTAGCATTTATAATAATTAATTTTAGTTTATTTAGTTTTAATTAAAAAATCAAAATTGAATCTTTTTTACTTCTTATTTGTAAGCACTTAGGACTTTTTTAATTTTTTCTAAGTTCCTGCCAGTATATAGTATTTGTTGAAAAAGTTTTATAAATTTCAATGTTGCAAAAATCGTGAATCTGTCCCGAGGCGTTCGAGGGCCGTGTAGCGATTTTTGGCCGATTAATCGCCGATTCCAAGGTCCAAGGCCGATTAATCGACCGATTACCTTGTAATTCGCTCCAAGGTCCAAGGCCGTTCAACTTGTAATCGCCGATTAATCGGCCTTGTAGGCCGATTTTTGCAACACTGATAAATTTAACTTTTCATTTAGTATATATAATAATTAATTTAGCTTAAATAGTTTAATTAATATAAATAGTTTTTAATTAATAATAAATAATTAAAAGGGTAAAAAAATTATTTTTCTTTTTCCTATAATTTACTTTTATTATTAGGTTTGCAAAAAAGTAATTTTCACATTTGTAGGACTTTTATTAGTCTTATTTCACTTTTATTTTCGTACGTTTACGTTATTTATAATTTAAACGTACATTTTTAATTCGTAATACGTTTTTAAATACTTAGGTTTTTTAATAATTATTGTTATAGCTTATTTAAGCTAATTTCTTTTACATTTCCTTAGATTAATAGATCACTCACTTATACCCTTTTCTGTCCAAATTCACCTGATCACAAACCCGTTTTTAAATACCATCACACCTCGTTGGAACATAACGACCCGGGCAAACACTGTATTCCACGAAGCATTGGATCTAGGCAGTCTGACCTTGTGGACCATTCACATTGGTTGATTTAGGTTGACCGTGTGGACCCGATCAAATTTTGCCGCCGCTGCCGGGGAGGTTGTGCGCGTTTTCTGAACGGTTTGCAGATTAGTGAATCTGGATATACGCTCATTGTATATTTATCCATCCTTGTTCATATTTTCTTATATTATAAAAACAAAACAGTGCCCGAAAATATTTTAAAATCAGTTTTCAACGAACACAAAAACCCAAAAAGATTTTCTTTCTTATAAAATGTTTATCAAAAATCACAAAAATATCCATCTTTACTCTCTTACCTCTTTTATTCTTTATCCCTTACCCCCTCTAACCATTTGATTCTTTCTATGTCTCATCCACACCTTCTTGATTGTCAATGGTGTGGTGGTTCTTACAATGGTGGTAATTGCCCCAGTTGTAGCATGGTAGAGTCAGGAAACGGGTCTGTCTATAACCAAGATCCCTATTTTTACCATGACACAACTGATTTATTTCATCAGCTACCACACCATGAGACTCAGCAGTTTTCCTGTTGTGAGTACTGTGGTGGTTCACACTACAGTTATGATTGTCAATCGGGGAAACACGCTTGTCTATGAGCAGGTTCCTGGTAACGATCATGACTACAAAACATACGACTCACAACCACATCAGTTTTACTGTTGTGAGTATTGTGGAGGTCCTCACAATAGCTCGGATTGTCAAACAGGGAATCCATTTCCTTGTAACAACTACGACTATCCGTATCATGACCCACCTCCACAGTACCAAATGACCCACGTAACTCCTCAAATTCAGCAAGACCTTTGTCTTAAAGCTCTTAAAATATTGAAAGAAGTTAAGGAGAAGTTGGCTAACATATCGTTTTAAAGCTCTCATGAGAAATCTATGGCAGAATTACTTGCGGAAGAACGAGAGGCTAGAAACAAAAAGAGTATGGAGGAATTACTTGTCGAAGAACAAGCAGCTATAACACGTGCCAAATTTCGTAAAGCTGCTCTTCTCGATTGTGATGATGATAGTGATAATGAAGATACCCTTGATATCCTTCAGTTTTATAAGGGTTTGTCAGATTCATCAGTTACAATTCCTTCCATGGAAAATCAGGGAGAAAATAATGTGACGGAGTCACTAGCAAAAGATCAAATGGAACTCATACAATCCATGAATGCTAGCTCCTCTCAACTCCCTCAGCCTATTTTTATCACACCCGAAGTTCACACTCACTCTCTGAACATGGAGGATGAGCATTTTAGCACTGTTCCTGAAAAGGAATCGAACGAATTCATAAATTCTAGTGTTGAGAACCTTGTCCCAATCCCAAGAGAGTCACAGGGAACTTTTGATCATGTGTGTGATTTACCTTCCCCTCTTGAGTGTCCAAAAGATCAATTTGAGACTTTCTCCGATTGTAGCGAAGACTGTGCATCTTATGGAGACATCGAGTATGTTGAGGCATCAGTTCCACATTCTGATGATGATCATCTTCTTGAGGAGTTCGCCGATGAACTCACTCACATCAATCCACTTCCAACGGGAACTGATGATGGTCTCCTTGATTTCGAAGCCGATCTGGGAGAAATTGAAAGTCTCCTATATCACAATCCGTCACTCAGTGCTTATCCCAACAGTCCAGTTAAAAATGTTAATCACTTTGTTCCAGAAGCATTCAAAACTACTCTCACCAACCCTTTATTTGAATTCGAATCTGAATTTACTTTGTTTTCTGATAATCCATTATTTGATATTCAGAATGAGGATTGTGATGAGTCCACAATGGGACAAGAGTTCACAGATTTTTTGATTGATTCTCTTCACGAGGAGTTCTCCGGTGAACTTACTCCTGTCATATCTCCACCGGAGTATGATAACTTCCATTTTGATCCAGACACACCCGGGATATTTCTTGATCATATGAGCTTAAACAATGAGATTCATAATGAAGGAATTATGGATTCTCCTCTGGGTGAGGATGAGTTAGTCATGATTTTCTTCCTTTTCTTCACCTATCCCGTGACTTCATCTCTTCTTCACTCCTTCGGGAATGAAGACACTATCTTTGACCCCAGCATTTCCATTCACCATTATCTTGAGCCGGGAATATATCTCATCGGTTTGGAACTTTCACGTGCTTCAAATGTTTATCCAAACATCTTGAATGAAAGTCCGATGGTGATTGTCTCTTCCACATCTTGCTTCCCCAAGAACAAATGAATTCGGGGTCAAGTCAAGCTAGCGACTCGGTAAACAAAAACAGTAGCATAATATGGGGTTTTCACCCTAAGTGTGGGGGAGTTGCCCATGCTGGAAAAAAATGTATGTATATATATATAAATAAAGTGAAAAATGGTGTTTCCACATTTAGCTTGTAATATTGCCTTTTTACGTTCAAGGAGTTGGCATAATAGCCGGGACTTTGAATATTGAGGACAATATTCAATTCTAAGTGGGGGGGGGGGGGGGAATTCTAGCGAATTTGATCACATTTTACCTTCTTGTACCCCCTTTTTTTTGCCAAAATTAAAAAAAAAAATTTCACTTTATTTCAAAATTTTTATGGTTATCAGTCCACCATGTCTAAACCACAAAAGGACTGGCTAATCCAGGAGCAAACGGCTCTTGGTAAAGATATCTCAAATCCGTTTATGGCTGACAATTTACCGAAAATTGTATGGTACTCAACTCACCATATCCTAAAACGTAAAGAGTTGGCTAGCCCGCAAGGTTATGGCTTGTGGTAAAGGCAGTGGAAAACCATAATTGGTAATCAACTCACCAAGATGATAATAATTGCATCAAGAGTTGGCTAGTCCAGAAGCAAACGGCTTCTGGTAAAGACAAATCAAATCCATAGTTCTTACTTGAACTGAAACATTTGGCTACTCCAGAAGTAATAGCTTTTGGTAAAGAGACTTCAAATCCATTAAATATTCATAAAAGATTGCTAGGGACTAGCAATAGTTTAGTGTGGGGGATTGATGAGTGTGTAAATACTCATCATTTTTTGTCAATCTGAACTGCAAAAACATTTAAAAACACTCAAAAATGCATCAAAATACAGAAAATATCCTAAAATTGTGTTTTATATGTTACAGATGCAAAATAATTAAAAACATATGAAAAACGAATAAAGTTTTCATAATTGGCAGTTTCAGTCCCTAACTTTCAAAACTTGTCAAAACTAGTCCCTGAGCATTTATTTTGAAAGAAAAATCAACCTAAGTCCTTTAAAAGTCAAAAGTTATCAAAAATGATCTTTGGGTAAAAAGTTTTGAAAATTTACAATTTTGGTCTCTCAAGTTTCAATTTTGGCAAAAATAGTCCCTGGAGATTTAAAGTTGGAAAATAACGTTCATGTTCCTTTGGTTATTTAAACTTGGCATAATTCACCCTTGGACTAAACTTGGGAAGTTGTCAATTTCAGCCCTTTTACTTTTCAAGAATTACAAAAATGGTCCTTGTGAAACAATACCACCAAACCGGACCCTTATTATTCCTACCAAACCCAAAATCCAAATCCAAAACAAAACAAACCCAAACCAAATCGACCCTAAGCCCACCAAAAGCCCACAACCCTTTTTAATATTTCCCAGGGTCAACAAGTCAAAGGGTCAACACCCAGTCAAACTCCCTGCCCCGTCCATTGTTCATCATCCCGAATCCCACCTTTCCTGCTACCTTGTTTCCCTCCCCCTGCTCCCCTTCCTTCATTAATTATCCTCACCTTCCCAATCCCCTACAATCCTCCTCCTCATTAATACCTCACCTGCCAAGCCAACCCCCACCCAAATTGTTATTCCCGTTTTTCCCGCCAAAACCCATTTGAAGGGTGGAGATCAACTGAAGCCATCCAACGGCTCAAAAAAGAGTGGGAATGAGAGAGAATGTCCCCAGGATCTATTTAAGTCAAAAGAAGAAGAGAAAGAGTAGTTAGTTAGCTGTGAGTAGAGTAGTATAGTTTTTAGATAATATAGTAATGTAATTTTACCCTTCCAGTATTCACTTTATCTTTCAAGTTGTAATTTTGATAATTTCAGTGTATAAGAATTATATCTCAAGCATCAATTTCAAGTTTGCATTCCATTTTCAGTTTAAGCAATTTTCCTACTTCAAAATCTCAATTTCACTTAACCTGTTCAAAATAGTTGTTTGGTGTTCATTTAAGCTTAGTTTGTCTTACTCATACGTTTAATTAAGTTTTTAAAATGAATTAATCAGTTTTTATTTTGAATACCAAAAATACCAAAAATGCAAGAAAAATAAGTAGAAAATCAAAAATCATTCTAAATGGATATTCAAGCAGTGGAGCATGGTACATTTTGAGTTTTCATGGTTTAGAACTCCAAGGGGAGTAATAGGATTGTGTTCTGAGCCCTGTGCATCATTGTTCTTTGCTTCGGACAATTTGTAAGATTTTCCATTTTTTTACATAATCTGTGATTGTGAGTTTCTGTTGTTATTTGTTGTTTGTTTTTGCTTAATCAGGGTTATTTTAGCCTAATATAAGTTAACTAACCAGTTTCATGGTTTAGATTATTCATTTGCTTTATTAAGTTGCCTAAACAGTTTCTTAAGGGGGTGTTTGGATTTAGGCTGTTGGTTATGACACAAGGTTCATTGGTTATTAACTTGGGTTTACACAAGTCACATTAGGTCCATATAGTCTTATGGATGCATAAAATAAAGTACCCACTTGTTACAAAGTCAATTTTACATGTAATCTCACTATGTGAGTTCACTGATAGGTTTCTAGGTACTACAATCATTCTAATCTTTTAAATAGTTGTTACCTTAGCGCTTGTAAGTCTCATTCTAGCTTAATATCACTTTTTTCAGTCCAATAGATCCAATCAAAACTAAAAAAAAGTCAAAATTAGTTCATAACATTAAAAAGCCAAATTTGACCCCTTGTCAGAAACTCAGATTTTGGAAGAATTTTCTTGAATTCTGTGTTTAAGTTTAGGCTTTGAGCTTTTTGGAGGATAATCTAGGCCAGCTTATCATTAGGAATCAACCATCAGATTATTTTTAGAATTTTTATTAGTGGCTTATTTGGTTGCTTAAACAGGCCTGCAGGCCATAGTATTGCCCTGCATCAGGATTTGACCAAAGTTCAAAGCCCTATCATGACTTCAACAGTGGACCCCAGAGCTTATTCTTTGGCTTTTTGAAAAGCCAATAAGGTCATCTTTTCAGACCAACCTTCACTTTGGGCTTCCAATCCCCCTAGTGGGCTCCACAAGGCCTGCAAAGTGGCTCATTTTGACCTGTTTATAGCTTAGATTTGGATTCTAGCTTAATTTCTTATTATAGCTTATTTACTTGGATTTTATCTTTTCTTTGGCTTATTTTAAAATTGCTTAGACTGCTTTTAGCTTATTTTACCTCTGGTTTGTAGTTTATAGCTTTTTGTAGCTTATGTAGTTAAAAATCAAATTTTTGGCTTATAAGCCCTTTGTTGGCTTATTTTGAGCTTATTTTAAAGAATTAAAAAAAGTTGGTTTTGTTAAAGTTTCATAATTTTGCTTGTTTAGTAGGTTTGCAAAAAGAAAATTGAAAAAAAAATATATCAAAAAGTGCAAGAGAGAGGTGAGAATCGACCCCCTGACCTCCTGCACCCCCAAGCCTCACATACAACACCACTCCCATCTGCCCTAGGGACTTTTTTCATTTATACTCTACCACTCTCTCCTTTTAACCCACTTTTTCCCTTTTTAGCTTATTTTAGCTTATAGCTTATTTTCTGCTTATTCAGTAGCTTATTCCCCATCCTCTAAATTTTCCTAGGCTTCTGCTACTTCTTAGAACTTGTATTAATTTTTCCAGATTTTTTACTTTTTATTTAGCATTTATAATATTTAATTTTAGTTTATTTAGTTTTAATTAAAAAATCAAAATTGAATCTTTTTGACTTCTTATTTGTAAGCACTTAGGACTTTTTAAATTTTTTCTAAGTTCCTGCCAGTATATAGTATTTGTAGAAAAAGTTTTATAAATTTCAATTGTTAGGTCACCATATTGATTTCACACAAACAAGAATGAGTTAGATATAAGGATGGGATGAATATTTGAATAAGAGAATGATAAGAGCAAGAGTTTCCTTATGATTTCAAATAAACAACCAAGTTTTACATAAGCCTAAGACATCTATTTATAGGTGAGGAGCTAGGGCAACACTCCTAGTCCTCCCTACATGGATTTCGTATGGGCTATAAAGCCCATGGACCTAATAGCTTAAGCCTTGTAAACTAATGACATAACATAAATGAAAGTAACAATTAACTTAAGCAACCTATTATTACAAATGACCGAGACTTGATAAAATAGTAAAAACTATGATCCCAACAATCTCCCCCTAAGGGTCGGTCATCACGGTTGCTTGACGTCTTTGTCTTTTCTTCGTCTTTGACTTTCATAGCTTGAGACGTCTTTCAATAATAATGAGATAAGAATCATTCATCGTTCTTTGTGCTTTGTTCATTGTTGTTGTGATAGTGATCAAGTAATGAAGTTGTCTGGCTTTCGTCACTTCCGCGTCTGTGGTGGTAGTCCGCCATTCCAACATGCTCATACATCTTTGAATTCTGACTTATACATGCACATAGTCCCTTTCTTTCACTTAAGATCTTTAGTCTTTATACTTTGTAGATTCTTCTTTTTGGCGTAGAATCTTTCTTTGAACTTTGTGTTGCTTTGATCTTTGAGGGAGCTTTTGATGACTTCAAGATGCATGTATGAGCATGTGGAATCCGTCGCCATGGAGATGATGTAACCCTGCATGTAAACAATTAGCAATAAAACATCCGGTACTTACAGATAAGGAATTAGAGATTGTCAACAGCATATTGTGAAGACTCCTTCTAACCCTTATCAAGGCTGTTCCCATATCAGATACTCCCGAGGGAGCTTACAAGACCTACTAAGTAGCTCAATGACTGGGTGAGTCGCTGGGGATCACTCCACGACTGTAGACCGCTAAGAAACCACCGCAAACACTAAGCGTAACCCACAAGGAGTTACCGAAGTGACCTGCTGTCAGGGCTGTTTGATGTTGACCCTGGCAGGATTTCCGTTCAATCATTGAGAAATACTTATGTATATTCTCTCATAAACGTTCTCGGTAGATTGCTAAGATCTGCGAAGGACTCGATAATTTACAGCTGATGTCCATTGATGTAGGACACCAGTTGTAGAAATACTAAGTGTTCCTAAGAGATCTTTGATGTATCTCATGGCTCTAGACTCGAAAAGTGCACACTTAGGTTTCCTATGCGGAGACTAGGGAGGGGTCTCCTGCTTCAATATCAACCATCTCTAAGAGATAAGTCGATAGATTACATCGGTTCCCCGTGAGAATGAAACAAGCTCTTTTAAGAGAACTTGAGTGGTTAGAAGGTTTAGTGCAGTGCGTCACTGGGTCTATGACGGCTTTATCTTCAATACCGGTGTCGCCTTAGCAACAACCAGTAGCATATGAATTGAACCCGGTGTCTGCCCTAAAGTTGAACATATAGAGGGCTATTTCTTTTCACCCTTTTCTTTACTTTCCTTTTTAATTCTTCAACTCCTTATTTCCCTTTCATTCTTTTCTCCTTTTATCGTATCATACCTAAGGACTTCTAATTCTAACTAATGGTGATGTCCTTGGGTAGATCCCTCCGGCTCTGGCGGATCATAGGACTGTAATTCCTATCTTAATCACCTTATAACTCCATGATTATCCAATCAATAGCCAAGAAACCTTTGAAAATCTCTCAAAGTGTTTGTGAATATCAAACATTTTGTTTAACACTTTGAGAGTTTTGTGTTTATTTATGAAGAGCTCCCCCTTCACATTTGCTCATAAGTATTTTAATAAATTTGCACATGCGGGAGGAGCAAGCACTTTTGAATTGATCCACTTTCAGTGAACCTGACCGATTCGAGACACGCTTACATCACTAGTTAGACTAGCTTGAAGTTATTACCCGGCCTGGTCAAATCCATTGAAAGTTTCTCGAAACAGTACATTTCTACTAAGACAAATCCTTTTCGAGACACGTTTACATGGCTAGTTAAAGAGTTCCATTGTCAGCATTTAGGTGACAACTAGCTCTAGTAACTAACTTGATGTTATTACCCGTCGAGGATAAGTCTTTTCGAGATTACTAACTTTTATGTTTCGTCAATTCTTGGGTCAATTCTGAGCCTAGCTCGCACAAGATACAACTTTAGCAACTTTGAACTTTCACATTTTAATCACATTCACTTTTTCTCCCCCTCAAAAATAGCATATGAGATGTTGTTTTCGTTAAATTTTTTGATTAAAATATGTTTTTTGAGTCTTATGGGGAGATATCAACAAGAACCTTTTGGTTTTTCAAACGATGAATTTTTCCAAGTGCTCCCCCTTAACAAGTGAATACTCATTGAGGTGAAATACTTGTCTTTTGAGCAGAGTTATGAAAATCAGAAAATGTTTGATTAACTCTACTCAAAAGTAAGAAGCCTTCGCTCCTTATATAAGGATTGAGGCACTGATGCGTACCTCAGGGTCCTTTCATTACAAGAACGGGTTGTACACTGTTATGTGTGCACAAGCCATAATGAAAATTATTCGATCAAATGAAACAATTGATATTGAAAAGTGAATAACCAAATGTACCAAGTTAAACATCGTCAAGAAGTGGAGCATCAAAGTCAGTGAACTTAGGTTCTGGTCTTTCGAAGTTTCTGATAGGAAACGATGGTCTGGCACCGATATAGCTTTCCAGTCGTCTGATCTGTTCCCGTCGAAATAACCTTTCTTCAATCTTTAAGACAAAGTTACGAACTTGTCTTCTTGAGCTGGATTTCCATCTAGGTTGTTCCCCCTTTGCTATCTTTCGGCGATCATCATTCAACCTTTTGACAAGCCCATCACGAACAGATTTGAGTGTAACATCACAGAATTTGTGTACCTTATCGAACCTCATGAAGCTTTGTAGCTTTTTGCTGTTGATGTAGGTGAAACCAAAAGGGTCTTGGTTCAGAGTAAACTGTGGCGTTTGATAGATTCCATCAAATGTGAATTGCGGCTTTGTCAAATTGATCTTCTGTTGGTAACTTTCCACTCCAAGCTGAAGATCTTCCACTCTTTCTTGAACTATCAATCGTCGGATGTATAGAAGTAGTGATGCCATGAAGTTGTATTGTACTTCTCTGTCGAATCCACGCATTCTACCTTGAACCTTTTCGAGATACATGTCTTCGATGTCATTGAGATTAAGGTCTGGAAAGTCTGCTTCGGAGAACTTATACTTCTTTTCATCTTGTCGTTTAACAACAATCTCACGCATGAATATGTAGTTAAACCGTTGCGACTCTTGAATCTCCAAGATAGCGATGATCTTAGATTTATGCTTCACATTTTCCAGTGATTTCTCTCCTAATCTGCTAGTATAACCGAGATGACGACGTTCTGGCCAGTGTTGAATCCCGTATAGAGCATCTCTGTCGTAAGCTACGATGGAGTTGCTGAAAACTCAAGTAGATTCTTCAATTGCAGGAACTTCGTATCTGGCGGCTGGTACTGAGATTGTGAGTGATGAAGCATATTTCTTCTTGGATGTCTCTTGGTTGAGTTGGATGTTACGAAGATCTTTGTTGAAGAAGTAGCTGTAAGGTAACTTGGGTTTATCTGGAAATCCTGTCAAAGGTAATGGCTTAGTCCAGTCAGTGAAGTAAGGCTTTTCATGGTTTTTGGAACTGAGGTCGATATTCATTTCAGGATTTAGCCAGTCAAACTCGACAGACATTGCACTGGCTATATTCTGCATGTGATACTCGTATTCGACTTTGTTTCCAGATCTGGACTTAAGGAATTCCTGTGCATCCCTATTGATTCTTCTGAGCTCCATCTTTGTGAGTTTGTTAATCTGAAGATCCTTCATTATGACTTGGGTGAACTGTAGAGTATTACCAGGAAGGGGTTCTTCATCTTCGAGAGGAGGTTGAGCTTGAACCATTTCTGTCAACCAATCATTATGAGTAGTGTCATCATTGTCAAGCCATGAATGACGTCTTTTCTTCTTTGATTTCTTGGACTTAAATGTAGCATCTTTGTCTTTAGCCTTGGATGGTGACGATGGTCCAGCATGAGAATCGGGAATAGGTGAAGCACGATAATCGATGTCATGTTGACCCTGGTAGTCATCAGTAGGTTCCATGAAAGTTTCTTCCTCTTCAGTTTGACCTTGACCGGTAGCTGAGGTGTGTTGTTGATTTTCAGGAGGGGTGGAGTCCTTTCGTGGTTGTGGAGAAGATGAGGGACCGGTTCCAGACTTAGGTTTCTTGCCTTTTGAGTTTGGGTCAGGGTTGTCATCTTTTCTTGACCTTTTCAGGGTTCCAGCTGCTTCTTTGCATGACTCTTTGGAAATGTAAGCTGTCATGGCATCAACAAGTGCCTTTTCTTCAGTAGTTTGTGTGGTTTTGGAGGCAACATTGTCGAAGAGTTTAGCAAGCATTTCATTGAAGGATAATTCAGGGACGGTTGGAGCTGCAGTAGAAGCTTTTGCAGTGTGAAGCGTGAATGGTTTAGTTGACAACATTTTTCTAACGTCACTTCTGATTCTATGATCTAATTTGTCCTTGATTGGTTCAAGAAGGTTGGCTACTTCAGGAGTGACCATCTCAACTAGATTATCAGTGAGAAAGTCTTGTGTGACAGTCCTTATAAATCCTGTGTAGTCAGAGTTCAAGAACTTATCGATCAGCTGCTTTGACTCTTGAAAATCTTCAACTTGTTTGGTAAGACCGGTAACCATGTTGGTAAGTTTGTTGACTTGTTCCTGAAGATCAACTTGTTGCTTCGATTCATTGATTGAATGCTGCTTTGATGCGGTTTCTGAAGGTGTGGGAGATGAATGTTCAGGTGATGATTCGGATGATGACTAGTTGTGAGAGTTTGAAGAAGAAGCAGGAGGATTTGGATCCTTTGGTGGAGAGTCTTGAGGAGGTGGAGGTTGTGCTGAGGAAGTCTGCTGAGAAGATGACTTAAGAAATATGTTGGTGTCGAATGCGTTCTTCTCTTCATTTTCTTTTCTACGACGTTCCTCTGCTTCCTCTGCTTCTCGTGCAAGAAACTCTGGAGTAATGAGGTATTGATGTTCCTGATCCGTAGCAATATTCTCTTGTCCGCCAACATTCTTCTCTATGTTAGCAGTTTCAGTCATGGTGATGTCTCCTGTATCATCGGTGTCTTTAACTTTGTCATCAGGTTGTGGAGCTGATTCTAAAGTAGTGAACGCAACGGGAGGAATCATGCTGCTTGTAGCTCCTTCATGTTCTGATTGATAGACAGGTGGTGGTGTTGAAGGTTGAGACAAAAGTCGGCTTTCGAGAGCTACTCTCCTTTGTTCTTTGCGAAGTTGCTTTTCTTCAGCTCGTGTGTCGACAACTATACTTTTCAGTTTTCGTTTATCGACCAACTGTTCAACGATTGGTTCGTCCTCATCATCATCATTAGGTTCATTAATAGTGATCCCTTTCCTTTTTCTTGTTTCTTCTTCATAAGTTTCTAGACTTTGTTGTATAGCGATCTCTGTTGCAGGAAATCCTTCTTCAGGTGCTCTTTCTCTCAGTTCATAGTCTGGTTCCTCTTTTTCAGATTCCGTGTCGAACTCATATTCGCTGTCAGAAGGTGGAGGTGTAGGTTCATCCTGAAGAAAGTACTCAGGAGTTACCTTCTTCTTTGGTTTGGTAGCAGGCTTAGGTTTGGATGTTGGTTTAGGTTTGGCGGAAGTCTTGGGTGTAGCAGATGGTTTTGTCTTGGGAGCAGCCTTAGACTTAGTCTGAGGTGAGCCAGTGGTGCTTGCAGTACTCCCAGACTTTACACCTCCTTTGCTTCGAGTCTGTATAGTAGCTTCTTCCTGTACCTCTTTGTAAGCATTATCATACAACTTGTAGTTCAGACTTTTCTTGATTTTGTCATCAAGAAGGTATTCGGGAAGCCTCATTCCTTTAATCTTGGTAGAGGAAGTGGTCGTCTTGATGAATGAGGTGGTGAAATCGTCCTCGAAGAGGTGCTTCGGCTCATTAGGATCTGCCATCCTCTTGATAAATTCTGGAGTGTCTTTGCAGAGATGTTCTATGAGAAGCTTGGTGAATCTTGTGAACGGTATCATAGTCTTCACACGATCGGTTTGAATGCTGTAGACTATATCATTCATGATTGGAACTGCAAAGCCAATAGGTGTCAAAGTCACCATTCCCCAGAATGTTTGCAAGTGTTCAAGCCTAGGATGTTCATGACCACTCTTTCTTCCTGATATCGATCTTACAACCAACAGACAGAATGTTCTCCAAGGCTGAGGGATATTCTTGGCATTGAATCGGGAATGTTTGACTAGAGGTACGTCGTCATCAACATCATATCCTAACTCAACAAAGAAGTCAAGAAGGTCTAGTTCAGGTAGTATTGGAGCGAATTCGTTGTCAGTTTGAGGCAGGAGAAGGACTGTAAGAAGAACGTCGTGATCTACAGTGTAGACTTGGCGATCCAGCGTAACAGTAAAAGACTCATCATCCAAATTTGCCTTAGCCGTAAGCCAGAACTGATGAAGGTAGAACTGAGGAACTGAAGTAGAACAGATGAGCAGATGTTTGCATGGATGCGCGAGTAGAATATCTTTAACAATCTTGCACGAGCTCTCAATAATTCTTAACTTGTCGAAATCAACTCGTGGATTGTTGTTGCCAATTGTAACATCGTAGTTAGCGGGAGTGATATCATCCATGGTGAGTAATGGAAGAGCTTGTTCGGGGACGTTCTCGTTGTGTTCAGCCATGTTAATCTGAAAAATATAATCATAAACCAAACATCCAGATTTGTTACGTGTTAACACTGTTTCGTGTTTGATTATAGATATCTACTTAAAACAAAGTTGATAAGGCGAAAAATGAACCACTTTTAGGGGGTCATTTAAGCCCGAATCCGAATTTATTTGATCAAATATTGCCTTAAATCGTTCCTTTTGTGATTTTAGGTACTTGGAGAGTGAATTCTGGAAAAGAAGCCATTTTTGACTTTTTTGGAGCATAAAAGTGAAGAAAATGGCAAAGTCTCAATTTTCCATGCTGGGAACAGTAGGTGACGGCGTCAAGAGTAATTTCCGGACGGCGTCAAACCTCAATAATAAAATCCGAGAGTTCATGAAGGCGTCAAGAGTTTTCCTGACGGCGTCAAACCCCAAGAATTAAAATCCGTAGTTGATGACGGCATCACACACAGGGCGTCAAGAGTAATTTGTGTGACGGCCTAGGCCTTGACGGCGTCAGAAATAGATCAAGGCCGTCCGAGGAAGTATTTGGCGGCGAGATGACGGCGTCACACCTTTGTTCTTGACGCTGTCATCCCTATTTTCCTATATATAGTTTTCTAGTTTTTCACATTTAGAGATAGGAGTTTTGGGGAGAAACCCTAAAGACGATTTTGGTGTAACTTTACAGGTTTTTCAAGGGTTCCAACCCCTTGATACCTTGCATGATTAATCAAGATAAGTGTTCTTCTAATTCAATCAATATGTCTATGTGTTGGTTGAATATATCATGTTCTTGTCTTAATTCTATCATCGTAGGCTAGATCTCTTTTGTGTTTGCTTAGATCTAATGAAACCTAGATATTGATTATGTGTTGATTACTTGTTTATTCTTGTTTTGGATGAATGATTTATATGTTAGGCTTAAGAAAACTGGCAGATCTCCAAATGGTAACATGCTTGAACGTCTTAAGAAACATGAACCGAGGCGCACTAGGTCTTTATTGGTTGTATTTAATGCATGAGCCACTGTTTACAATCCCTATAGTTGTGCTGGGCATGGTGTAGGAGGAGATAAGAGCTCATAGAATTGGGGAGTTATGTGTGCCACCCCATGAATGGTATTAAGGAATACGATCCGTCATCCATGCAATTATAACAAGTAATTAATGTGTAAAAGATATCTAGGGAGTAGTGAAATCTAAGTAAACACATTTTCTCCAATTACTGCTCACAACTTTAGTTTAATTAGTTTGTTTTCATTTTTATTATTTTATTTTGATTGCATCTTAGTATTGGGTTAGTTGAATAGCAACTAATTCCGCCCATTCTTCCAAAACCCGAGATTTTAATTTGCTTTCTAAAAAATATAAAAACACAAAAAATAATCATCCCTCACCTTTAGAACTAGTATTTAGGCTTTCTAATCCTAGCGACACTATTCCTAAGCTGAACGATCAATCCCCCGGTACTTGTCACTATACTATACTACAACGATCAGGTACACTGCCTGGTGGGGGTTGTAAGCTTCTCGAGATCCCTCGAGAGGTAAAGCCTGTTGCGATTCCCATGCATCAAGTTTTTGGCGCCGCAGCCAGGGGAATAGTTATTGTCTAGGTTAGGATTTCTTTTTATTAGGTCTACTTGCTAGATTCCTTTCTAGTAAGATTTTATTTTTATTTTTAGGTCTTCTTTAGTCTATCTTATTTCTTCGTGCTTTTGTTCGTAACTCTTTACCATCCGACATCATGGAAGGTGGTAACATCTTTGAACCCGTCATCCCACCATAACAAAACCCACCACTAGAACCCCTTAGGCCCCAAACCTTAGGAGAGTATTCCCGTCCTAGCCACCACGGCTACCGAAACACCATTGAGCTCATCGGAGCCAATGTGACCCCCTTGCGATCCGACACCATCCGGTTGGTGCAAAGCGGATGTGCATTCCATGGACTTCGTTCCGAAGATCCAAACCAACATCTTAAGGACTTCCTCAAAATCGTAGATTCCATAGACCTAGATGTTGCAACTAGAGAGACTACCCGTTTACGCCTATTCTAATTCTCTCTACGGGATCAAGCTAGTCAATGGCTTGAGCGTTTACCCGCGGGATCTATCACCACATGGGATGATCTCACCACTCGTTTCCTTGCTCAATTTTTCCCACCGGGGAGAACTACTAAGCTTAGGAATGACATCTTGATGTTCCAACAACGTCAAAATGAATCTCTTTATGAAGCATGGACTCGTTTCAAAGACTTACTCCAAAAAGTCCCTCATCATGGCATAGATCTTTGGCTCCAAGTCCAAATCTTTTATGACCATATCGACATCTCCATGAGGCGAGCCATTGACCAATCGGCCGGTGGTAAGCTACGTGATCTTAGTGCGGAACAATCATGGGAACTCATAGAAGATGTTGCTCTCTATGACAACGAAAGTTGGAATGATCCCCGTGCTTGAACAAAACGGTCAAGGCAATATCTTTGCCTTCGAACAATTCTAGCACTCCCGACCGTAGGATCATGGAACTTGAGGACCAAGTCAAGTTTCTCATGAAATCTTATGAAGCTCCTAAGCCTTCAAGCCAAGTGAACAAAATCACTTCTTCATGCGAATTATGTAGTGGTCCCCACGACACTCGTAATTGTGTGGAACTCCCCGGAACAGCTTTTGCGGACTACGCATCCACGTGTACCGACGAAGCGGGAGATAAGTGGTACACTTTCAAGCCCGAGCCAAACACATACGGTGATTCATACAACCCCTCATGGAAAAATCACCCAAACCTTAGGTGGAAACAAGATCAACCCAATTCCTCCAATCCGCCTAACCGTTACCAACCAACCGGTCCACCATCCAACCGTACTTTCAACAACAATCCTTCTAACAACTCTGGTAGTACCAACAATCTTGAAGGGTTGATGTCAAAGTTTATGGCATCTCAAGAAGCTCGCATATCTAAGTTTGAAGCCGATTTCAAACACAAGCAAAGCCAGATGACCACTAGAATTGACGCATTGTTGAAAGTTCTCAATGACCGAGAAATTGGAGCACTCCCAAGCGACACAATCAAGAATCCGAAACTAAACGTTAATTCCATATCTTCAGTTTCGTCACCCACTTCATGTCCACAATACTACTCGGTCAAATCAACGAGCACGTGTTTCAAACAAAACCAAGTTCTACCAAAGGACCAATCAAATAGAACACCCAATATAGAGCCGGTCAAAAGTATAGTTGAAACACTTCCTACGCAAGACCTTGACGATGAATTCAAGGAACTTCACCTTGAATGCCCCGTCATTGATGTCTTAGCGCGTGCTCCTTACTATAGCGCCCTCCTAGAAAAATATGAGAAGTTCAAACTAGGTAAAAATGGGACCGCCTTCGTTCAAAACAAGTTGCCTAAAAAGCTTGATGATCCGGGTATATTTGTTTTGCCTTGTAAGATAGGAAGATCCGAAGCTTTCGACACACTAGCCGATTTAGGGTCAAGCCTCAACTTGATTCCCTTATCCTTATTCACCGCTCTTAAGCTAGGAAAGTTAGAGGAAACAGAGGTATTGATAGGGCTAGCGGATGGGAGTATTGCCCACCCGGTTGGAATGATTAAGGATGTAGTTGTTCACGTAGGAAAGTTAACTATACTAGCGGATTTTCACGTCCTTGACATGGTTAGTGACACTACATGCCCATTATTGGTAGGAAGAGGATTTTTAGCAACCGCTAGCGCCATGATAGATTGTAAGGAGTCTAAGATAGCGGTAGGTGAAGGAGATACTTGGTCGGTATACGATGTAAATAAGCATAGTTATGATTGTGATGATGAACCGACACCGCATTGGGTAGAGATGAATAGGAGACCATCTAGATACGGACCTTGGATAGAAAGGAACTTCATAGGACCTCAATGCCCATTTTATCTAGAGAAAGATTTCATAGAAAAGACACATTCAGTAGAACAACTCATAGCTAGAGATGAAGAGCTAGACCCCTTTGAGGACCCCTTAGTCTTTAGGAAGATGATTGAATTCTTGAGCGTAATGCCTATTAATATAGAGATGAATAAGTGGAAAAGAGAGGGAGACAAGTGTAAATGGAGGTGGGACAAACCACCTAAAGAAGGTGATGGAACATGGCATATGAGGATGACTTTGTATGATCCGGATGGAGAAAAGTTTGAAAGGTCATACCACACTAAGGAAACCGATAGGAAGTTGAAACCTAAGTTTGATCCCAAAGATGTCCTCAATGAGGAACTCACCCGAATCACGTAGTAACCCATGACTTTGAGTCTAGCTACAAGACTCGTAAATAAAGAAAAGCGCTTCTTGGGAGGCAACCCATGTCTTGTGTGATTTTATTTGTTTGATTGTTATTTGCTTCCGTATGCATGTTTTATTTTTATTGTTGGTAGATCATGTCTCTAAATTAAAGTGTGGAAATACTTTACTATGTTGTTTGGCCTAGTCTTAACTCCAACCTAAAAGTATTTTTGCAAAAGATAAGTGTAAGGGGAAACCCCAAATATGTTTTCAAGAAACACACGATCATGATTCTCCACAATTTTAAGTGAGCATGTATATTCGTATTTGTTACAGTCAAATGCTTGTATTGAGTCATAATGAAGTTTTGCAGGATTTTCCAGGAAGTAGGACCAAGTTTTTCCAGAAATTTTCCGGAAACTTAACATAAGAATTTATGCAGGTCCATTCTGACGGCGTCATGAGTATACTCTTGACGGCATCAGGAGTAAAAATCTGGAAATTTTACCGGTTTTGTTTTTCTAACGGAGTCTTATGGTTTTTGTGAATTAATAAGTTTTATAATCTCCAGGAAATCTGCAAACTTCATTCCACAAGCATTATATCTTACTTTGTTTTCTAGGATTTAGTAACTTATATAGGATGCCGCCGATTTTACGCGAGGTTGTCTTGTCTGTTTTTGTCAGGATTTACAGGTTATGTTCGACAAGGAGATGCTTTATATTCTGGAAGGGAAGCTTTGATTGTTCGTTTTCTTGGAGGAAGATCTAATCTAGCCAACCTATAATCCATACCGAGCGAATCAGGGGAGTATTTGATTTCATTGGGGACAATGTTCATCTTAACTGTAAGGGGAGGGTAAAAAGATGATACCTTACATATGCACTTTCGCTTGAGTTTGTTTTGTTTGATGGTAGATGTGTAATAAAACTATGAGAAATACTTGTTAGTGTAATTTTAGCGCCAAATTTAAATTTTATTTACAACATTTAGGAGTGAAACTTTAGCCATAGCAAGCGTCTCATGGATAGGAGATTGTATGACTAGCACATAACCGTATATTCAGAAAAATTTTCCACCCAAATATGTGAGGTTCGCCTTTAGATTTGATAGGAAAAACATTCATTATTAGTGCTTATGAGTGTACCGGTAGCATTTAGATTCTAGAACTTGCGTTAGTGATGCATCCCGAGACCGCTAGTGAGACTACATTCGTGTGGTAGGATTTACTACATGATAAGAGGCATTAGGATCACCCTTGTGTTAAACCCGTATTATAATTACTTGACCATTTAAGTCATTTTACTTGGCTAGTTAAGTCAACTAATTTTTCCCACACCCTTAGCGTTGTACTCATTTTTAGTACACGAAACCCCTAGTACACCCCTCCGAGCCTATCTTTTCGTTTCTAACTTTAAGCATTTTACTTAAAGGAAGAATTTGTTACACCCCACTTAAATGTACAACCAAATCGCCTTAGCCTTCCGTGTATGCACTCATCTTTAGTTCATTATTGTTATTTGTTAAACCCTAAGTTAACTATCTAATTGATTACATGGTTGCTAAGTCGAGTCATATCCTTGTACATATTGTTTTGGGACGATTGGGACTCATGGGTAAGTACTTATTTTATGGAGTAATGGGGAAGAACATCATTTATTACCCCCATATGTACGTTAATCTTAAAAGTGCTCCAAGTGTTTTAATTTTCTTAATTCGAGTCATTAGTTTAGTTAAATGTAAAGTATGTAAAGATTCAAGTGTAAGGGGAATATTCATTCCCTATGATGTATTATTTTGGATGATAGGGTAAGAGTGTATGTTAAAAAAAAAAAAAAAAAAAAAAAAAAAAAAAAAAAGGAAAAAGAGAAAAAAAACATACGGACTACCATCCCTTTTTATTCTATGTTCATTTTATGTTTTTGTTATTTTTCATTTATTAGCTTAAGTCGAGTCTAGTCTTGGCTTAGCAACGCCATATTGTACATGTAATTGACCAAGATTGTTAGCTCGCCACCAGTAATAACTTCCTTTATCCAACAAAACCGTGTAATTCATATCCCTATACCTAACGTTACAACCCTTTAAAAGACCTCTTTGATAGTTTATCCTAGGTGCTTACGCCATGTGGTGGAGGTTTGATCCTTTCCCAAGCCTATGGTAATCTATTTTGCTATGACAGGTAGTGAGAGATATCTTCCATTTCCATAATGTTATATTACTTTATTACACCCGAGAGATGTGAGTATCTAAACACTATTTGTGAGGTGCTAGTATATGACCTCCGAGCTTGTCTATTGGTCTTTAGTGGAACGATTATTTGTTGTAATTACTTTTATATTAGTGTTAAATGACCCCTAACTTGTCTTTTGACTAGAATAAAAGCGCATTTGCTTGAGGACAAGCAAATCTCAAGTGTAATGGTATATGATAAGGCGAAAAATGAACCACTTTTAGGGGGTCATTTAAGCCCGAATCCGAATTTATTTGATCAAATATTGCCCTAAATCGTTCCTTTTGTGATTTTAGGTACTTGGAGAGTGAATTCTGGAAAAGAAGCCATTTTGGACGTTTTTGGAGCATAAAAGTGAAGAAAACGGCAAAGTCTCAATTTTCCATGCTGGGAACAGTAGGTGACGGCGTCAAGAGTAATTTCCTGACGGCGTCAAACCTTAATAATAAAATCCGAGAGTTCATGAAGGCGTCAAGAGTTTTCCTGACGGCGTCAAACCCCAAGAATTAAAATCCATAGTTGATGACGGCGTCACACACAGGGCGTCAAGAGTAATTTGTGTGATGGCCTAGGCCTTGACGGCGTCAGAAGTAGATCAAGGCCGTCCAAGGAAGTATTTGGCGGCGAGATGACAGCGTCACACCTTTGTTCTTGACGCCGTCATCCCTATTTTCCTATGTATAGTTTTCTAGTTTTTCACATTTAGAGAGAGGAGTTTTGGGGAGAAACCCTAAAGACAATTTTGGTGTAACTTTACAGGTTTTTCAAGGGTTCCAACCCCTTGATACCTTGCATGATTAATCAAGATAAGTGTTCTTCTAATTCAATCAATATGTCTATGTGTTGGTTGTCTATATCATGTTCTTGTCTTAATTCTATCATGCTAGGCTAGATCTCTTTTGTGTTTGCTTAGATCTAATGAAACCTAGATATTGATTATGTGTTGATTACTTGTTTATTCTTGTTTTGGATGAATGATTTATATGTTAGGCTTAAGAAAACTGGCAGATCTCCAAATGGTAACATGCTTGAACGTCTTAAGAAACATGAACCGAGGCGCACTAGGTCTTTATTGGTTGTATTTAATGCATGAGCCACTGTTTACAGTCCCTATAGTTGTGCTGGGCATGGTGTAGGAGGAGATAAGAGCTCATAGAATTGGGGAGTTATGTGTGCCACCCCATGAATGGTATTACGGAATACGATCCGTCATCCATGCAATTATAACAAGTAATTAACGTGTAAAAGATATCTAGGGAGTAGTGAAATCTAAGTAAACACATTTTCTCCAATTACTGCTCACAACTTTAGTTTAATTAGTTTATTTTCATTTTTTTTTTATTGCATCTTAGTATTGGGTTAGTTGAATAGCAACTAATTCCGCCCATTCTTCCAAAACCCGAGATTTTAATTTGCTTTCTAAAAAATATAAAAACACAAAAAATAATCATCCCTCACCTTTAGAACTAGTATTTAGGCTTTCTAATCCTAGCGACACTATTCCTAAGTTGAACGATCAATCCCCGGTACTTGTCACTATACTATACTACAACGATCAGGTACACTGCCTGGTGGGGGTTGTAAGCTTCTCGAGATCCCTCGAGAGGTAAAGCTTGTTGCGATTCCCACGCATCAAAAGTTAAGCATGAATGGTTCAATTATTATGTGTGAAGTGGCGAATGATGAACATTTAGATGTCATTGATCATACAGCATCACAAAATCAGTCATATAATGCTAAGACATATTCCTAAGCACAAATGATATCCTAGATACATGATTACATCATACGATACTTCAAATAATAATCACAACCCAACAATGTGTTTTACGAAATTACAAGTTCATGATGTCTAATGTTTACATATTACAACATATCGCAAACATATAAAACCATTAAGTGAGATTTCAAAAAACATTTAACAAAAGAAGAAACATTTTCGCAAACATGTATGTTGACTGATTTTAGAAAAAATTACTAAGTGTGTTCTCGATAAAGTAATTATCGAGAACATACTCATATGTAATATTTTCGAGATCATTCAAAATATAAGATTGCGAAAGTTTACATGATTTCGAAAAAACTATTCTCGACAGATTTATTTTTCGCAAACATACTTAAACGAGTGTTTTTCGAAATAATATTCAAAGAACGTAATCTCGAAAAATAAAATTTTCGAAAATACAAAGTCATTGAAAAATATTTCGCAAACACTTGTTTGAGAGTGATTTCGAAAATAAATCCACCAAGAATGGTGATTGCGAAAAAACGTGTTCTCGATAAAAAATTCTTATACAAGAATTTTTTCTAAATGAAGCCAAACGTACGTTTCTTTTGCTAATTGTTATTCCAAAGATTGAGACCTGTCATCAAGGATGATTTACAACGATTAGACTAATTCAAGAGCACATGTGTTCAATGTTCTCGAAATAATTCAAGAACATCTTTTCGATAAAAGTCTGAATCGTGAACCCACTGAATAGGCGTGGTTGCAACGATCATAAAACATGTATAACAGCAAGTAAAGCACATATATCATCACATATGAACACAGAACGAGAGATATCCATTAAGAACGAGATACCATGCTCCATCGAGAATAAAGCATACATGTATACGGATGTAATTAATGAGCACAATAATGATACTTATACACATAGCAACAAATCCCACCAACAAGATACTAAAACAATCAACAGAAGCAACTAAACCCAAATTGACACTAAACCCTAGTTTTCGAAAATAATACAAACATGTATAGGACAACGATTAGATGACATGGGAATGTTATAAACATGTTATAGAACAGAAACCCTATCAGAAATTAGCCACCCAAACATGTAAGTATGATCCCGAAATTCACGAAACCCTAGGTTTTCAAATCGATAGAACTTGAGATCTAACCGTTAGTTTTGCAATTAAACGAAAACCTTTGTTTGTAATCGAGTAAGGATCACGTAGAAACTTACAGTATGAATATTGGTTGCACGGATTTTTCGTTTGAATCTAAGCCGTGGATTTCGAAAGAGGGTTTAAGGTTTGAGAAATTGTGAGGGTTTAGAAAGAAAACGGGTTGTTTGTTTTAGTAATTTTGAAACTTTTGAATTTTTATCACTTTTGGTCCCTAAACTATTGATATTACAATACAAGTCCTAAAGTTTAGAACTAAGTAAAGGCTTAAAGTTATCCTAACTTACGACACCATTGCGAGATATGAGATAACTTATGAAATCCCGAAACAATGCATCAAAGGTAATGTGCAAGTATATCGATTTTGAAGAAATTTATAAAATTTTAGGCGAGTCTCCCCCTCAACACTTGTAAAATGACAAGGTGTTGAAAAAGATTGATATACTTGCAGTTTTTTTTTTTTTTTTTTTTTTTTTTTTTTTTTTTTTTTTTTTAAGAGAAAAATATTTTTGTGTTTTTGAGTTTTAATAGAAAATAAAGAAAAATATTTATTTTACAAAGATAGTAAAAATAATTGATGTTTGACACTTTACTTTTGTTTTAAAAACTTTTGTAAGTCAAATGGTGTCAACATCGCATAAAATATAACTCAACTGTACCCTTCTCAACGTGCTCTTTGATGAAATGGTATCGGAGATCAATGTGTTTGGATTTGCAATGATGGACTGTGTTGCAGGAGATTGCATTGGCACTCTTAGAATCGCGGTAAATCGGAATCTTGTTGAATAAGTAGCCATAGTCTTTAAGTTGTGATCTCATCCAAATGACTTGAGCGCAACAAGCAGACATAGCTACGTATTCAGATTCGGTGGATGAGAGTGATGTGCAATCCTGCTTCTTTGATTGCCAAGACACAAGTTTATCTCCAAGAAACTGTAAGCCACCTGATGTACTTTTTCGCGAGTCTAAGCATCCTGCATGGTCAGCATCTGAAAAAGCTATTAGTTCAAAACCAGAATCCTTCGGATACCAGATCCCCAAATGGATGGTTCCCTTTATGTATCGAAGGATTCTTTTTGCCTCATTGAGGTGTTTTTCAGTTGGATTAGCCTGATAGCGAGAACACATAAACACAGCAAATACAATATCAGGTCTACTGGATGTGAGACACATGAGGGACCCAATAATACTTCGGTATTTGGTAAGGTCAACTGGAGTCCCATGTAAATCAGCATCTAGCTTAGTAGAGTTGGCCATCGGTGTATTCATAGTATCACTACTTTGCATACCATGTTTCTTTAAAATCTGAAGAGCATATTTGGACTAATTTAGAAAAATTCCACGGGGTGATTGATGAACTTGTAGTCCTAGAAAGAACGTAAGTTCACCCATCATGGACATTTCAAAATTATCTGTCATTAATTTTGCAAAATCCATTGAGTAATTTTTGTTGGTTGAAGCAAAAATAATGTCATCGACATAAACTTGAACAATTAATAAGTCGATCCCGTAGGTTTTTGTAAATAGTGTTGGATCCACCGAGCCTAGAGTAAAATCATTAGCCAACAGAAATTTAGAAAGCTTGTCATACCACGCCCTGGGGGATTGCTTAAGACCGTAGAGAGACTTCTTAAGTTTGTAGACATGATTGGGACGTTCTGGATCAACGAAACCTTCAGGTTGACTGACATAAACCACTTCACGGAGTTGACCGTTCAGAAAAGCTGTTTTCACGTCCATTTGGTAAACAATCATATTCCGATGAGCAGCAAATGCTAAGAACATCCGTACAGCTTCAAGTCTAGCAACAGGAGCAAATGATTCTTCAAAATCGATACCTTCTTCTTGAGAATAACCTTTTGCTACCAGGCGTGATTTGTTGCGTATGACTGTGCCTTCTGCATCCAGTTTGTTTTTCCAGATCCATTTTAAACCAATGACGATGATGCCTTCAGGTTTTTCAACAAATTCCCATACTTCTAATCTTTGAAAGGTTTCGAATTCTTCTTGCATAGACTCAATCCAGTTTTCATAAGTCATTGCTTCTTTGACATTTTTGGGTATGGTTTCACAAACTGTGAGTGCATAAATGCAAGTTTCACCGTCTGTGTGAAGGCGTTGTCTTGTCATGATAGGTGCATCTGGATGGCCAATAATTTGAACTAAGGGGTGATCTCTAGTCCATTTATGTGTCGAGGGATGAAGTTGATAAGAATCTCGCAAGTGAGCAGGACCCAAATTGCGTGTAGATGACTCAGCAATGTCGGGGACAGGTTGAGCATTTGCAAATGGATTAATGAATGGTTCTGGGTCATGCTCTGCGGATTGTGGAACTGATAAAGGTATGGAATCTCCAGCTGATTGTCGTGAGTTGGACCCGGTTTGTTCGGTTGTTGTAGGTGATATGACTGGAGGACCGTCTCTTCCAATAGAAGTTGTTGTTTGTTGAGGTGTATCAGGTACTTGATGTTGATCAAGGTTTGTAGCGGAATTTGGTGTGGCCTCAGGTGGACGGTTAACAGGCGTATCATCAAACAATGGAGCAAACAAGGTTTCCACTTCTTTACGAGAAAGTGACAATGGTTTAGCTGAAGAGACCGGAAAATTAAGACGGTTGGTTGCGGGTCCTAAGCCGTGTTGCTCAGAAGCCATTTGAGTGAGTTCATCGAAATTAGCATGAATAGTTTCTTGAATTTCCCGAGTACGACGATTCCAGATCCGATAGCCTTTTGAATTTTCATAGTAACCTATGAATACTCCAATGTCAGCCTTTGCTTTAAGTTTACCTAGATCATCACGATCATTGACTGGGTAGCATAACGCACCGAATACGTGAAAGTGACTGATGTTTGGTTTTCTTTAGTGAACAATCTGATATGGGGTTTTGTTGTGGCGTTTTGTGATCATGCAATGGTTTTGAGTGTAACAGGCGGTTGAAATAGCTTCTGCCCATAAGTAATCTGGTAATTGAGCGTTGATTAACATCGTTCGAGCAGCTTCCACTAACGTTCTGTTGCGTCTTTTGACTACTCCATTCTGTTCGGGTGTGCGTGGAATAGATGTTTGATGTTCAATTCCCACTTTCTCAAAATACGACCTTAGAGTTTGATTCTTAAATTATGTGCCATTGTCTGTTCGAACAATTCTGACTGTGTTTCGAAGCTGAACTTGTATTTTGGTGAGAAAGGTGATGATCATTTGAGGAGCTTGATCTTTACTTCGAAGAAAATAAACCCAAGTCCAGCGAGAGTAATCATCAACAATTACTCAAATGTAGCGTTTACCGTTGATTGTTTGAACACGCATCGGACCACACAAATCCATATGAAGTAAGTGTAAAACATGATTGGTACTGTGTTCAGGTTTTGAGGGAAAATGAGCACGAGTACTTTTTCCTTGTTCATAGGCTGGACATAGATGATCTTTGGCATAACGGAATCTTGGAAAGCCTTCAACTAATTTGTGACGAGCGAGATCAGTCATCGTTTTCAAATGAGAAAGGCGTTTGTGCCATAACCAAGATTTAGTCGATTCAGCTTTGGATAGAAGACAAATTGGAGATGAAGCGATCATGTCGGACATGGAAATAGTATAAAGGTTAGTGCCACGTTTGCCAGACATCAAATCATTTCATTGTAGATCACGAACAAAGCAAGTTTTCTCGCGAAATGCTACTTCTAAATCTCCATCACAAAATTGACCGACTGAGAAAAGGTTGTGACCCAAGCCTTCAACAAAATAAACTCAGCTAATTTCAATGTTCCCATGCATGTAGTCGCCGTAACCCATGATTAAGGCGTATTGACCATTCCCAAATTTGACAGTTCCAATAAACTTTGAGACAAAGTTCTTTAACAGTTTGATATTGCCTGTCATATGTCGGGTGCAACCGCTATCAACAATCCAGAGAACGATCTGAACCACCTGCATCAAAAGAAGACGACAGAGATGGAACAGAAGTAAGGGTGGAACCCGAGGAAATAGTGGGTTCCTGTTGGTTAGAAATGCAAATATTTGACAATTTAGGAATCCATTTAAAATTTGGTTTGTATTGTAACCAACGTTGCCAATTCCAACTAGTTTTTGCTTTGTTCTTAGTGAATGCACTAGCTTTGGGCGGGTTCCTAGAATTGTTGATTGCTGTTTGTGGGTTGACTACAACATCATTAGAAACTGTAGTAGGTGTTTTTCTTAAGGTATACATAGAAGACTTAGTGGACCTAGAAGAAGAGCCGGATCTACGTTTCTTTTTGCGATGTAAGAGATTATTAGCTATACATTTGGTATGATCACCAGACAACACACTTTTACGATAAAACACACAAGATGCATTAATATTCAAAATATTTAAAGGTTCAGCATTTGTTACATTAAGATTTGGATTACAATTTGCCAGATTAGAATCTAAATCAGATGCAACATTAGTTTTATTCGAGTTCCTAAGGTGATCTTCTACTTTTTGCACTTCTAGTGTTCCACTTTTACGTTGCGAGAGCCTACTCTTTTTAGTCTTCTTAACTCTTTTTGTCTTTGGGCTTCTAACGCTCTTAGGGGAAACTAGACCTGTAGAAGTGGAAGAAGTAACATTAGAACTCTTAGCATGCTTAGCCTTATCTATTATGTCTATTTGAAACATTCCTGGTGCAATGACAGTGGTGTCAATGAACTTTCCTTTTTGAAGTAGCTTAATTTTCTCTTTCAAATCAATGATGATGTGTTTTTTGTCCTGAATATTAGACTCAAGTAAACCATTGCAATAACGAATGTCATCGCGGTTTTGTTGCCATTCGGCGTTTTCAATTTGTAACTCCGCAATTTCATTTTTTAACACCGCAATTTCATTGTCACGATACTCAATATTGGTACATAAATGCAATTCAGTTTCAATATTTTGAGCTTGACACCAATCAATCTTTTGTTTGAGTTGACAAATTTCGTCGGAAAGTTTGTTAATCACATCATCACTGTTTTGACGCAATGTTTCATATTGATGTTGCATTGTTTCATTATGTGATCTCAACAAAACAAGTTCAGCACAGTACTCCGCAAATAATTCAGCATTGCTGGAAAGATGGAGTTCATTCATAAGAGAACTATGAAAATCAGCCTGAAGAAGTTGTTCCAAGAGTCGATCAGAATCAGCTTTCAAAAATTGGTTTTTGCTTTGTTGAACCAAAATTGCATTTTCATTCAGAGCAAATTTTTTTTTCATATCTTTAACTTCTGTTTGGAGGTCCTGTTCCCACCGAGTAGCACAATAACGCAAATGATGAACTAAAGGCAGAATTTGTTTTTGAAAAATATCTCGTTTTTCCCGCTCGTAAGCTGATTGAAAAGTATGAACTGTAATTTCAGAATGTTGTTCAATGACATTTTCCAAAGTATCGATGCCTTTCTTGAATGTTTGAAAATAGTCTAAAACTTTACAGCGTGTTGGTAATGGTGTCACATGACCAGAAGAAGGTAATGGACCATTAACTTGTGCCACGGGTTTGACAGGAGCCCCATTGGAAGATGAAACGTAAGACTCAGTAACATACCATGATTTCTCAGGTATTTCTCTTGATGGAACAAAAGATTTTGAGATGTGAGGTTTTGAGTAATCATATGGTTTGCAATATTCAACTTGACTCATTTTTGATCGACTCTTCTCTTCAAGTTCGTATTCTTCCTCAGTATCATGTACAATAACACGCACAACATTGTTATCCATCAATTGGTCCAAACTGTACAGCTTAGGATTTGGTTTGAACACAGTGCGAAGAAAAGAGGATCTGTAATCGCCGAGGCCAAAACCTTTACCTGGTCTTGGTTTTAAAGAAAACTTTTGAATTGTCGTTACAGATTCCCCATGTTTATAAACGATGTTTTGAAAAGCTTTGATTTGATTTTCGAGAACGATGTTATCATCAAGTAAAGAGCTTTCTTTTTCTCGTTTTTGGACTTTATGTTCATAAAATTCCTGTTTGCAAGTTATCACCTCTTTACGTGTTTTTGAAAGTTCCTGTTGGAGTTGAATAACTTGTTTTTGAAGATCATGTTTTTCATTTTCCAGTTTGGAAACGATTTTGCCGTTTGACTCAACAATGTCATATATTTGCTTTTGAAGATTTTGTTCTTTGACATATGATTCTTGAAATGACTTTTCAAAACTTTGTTCACGATGAACGACATATTGAAAACCTGAAAGCTGTGTTTTATAACATTCAATGTCCTTTTTTAACTTGTCATTTTCTTTCAAAATTTCAGTTTTCATGTCCGTTATGTGATTAGAAAGAAGTTGATTATTAAGTTGTATGGCCGTAACTGTACAGTCAGGAGCTGGATCAGAAGGAGGTTCATGTTGTTCACTAAAGTCATTTTCGTCTTCCGCAATAGGATCATCAAATGAGACGACCGTGTCATCATCAAATAGTTCATCCTCTTGAGAAGAAAATGTTGCAAAAATCGTGAATCTGTCCCGAGGCGGTTGAGGGCCGTGTAGCGATTTTTGGCTGATTAATCGCCGATTCCAAGGTCCAAGGCCGAGTAATCGGCCGATTACCTTGTAATTCGCTCCAAGGTCCAAGGCCGTTCAGCTTGTAATCGCCGATTAATCGGCCTTGTAGGCCGATTTTTCCAACACTGATAAATTTAACTTTTCATTTAGTATATATAATAATTAATTTAGCTTAAATAGTTTAATTAATATAAATAGTTTTTTATTAAAAATAAATAATTAAAAAGGTAAAAAAAATATTTTTCTTTTTCCTATAATTTACTTTTATTATTAGGTTTGCAAAAAAGTAATTTTCACATTTGTAGGACTTTTATTAGTCTTATTTCACTTTTATTTTCGTACGTTTACGTTATTTATAATTTAAACGTACATTTTTAATTCGTAATACGTTTTTAAATACTTAGGTTTTTTTAATAATTATTGTTATAGCTTATTTAAGCTAATTTCTTTTACATTTCCTTAGATTAATAGATCACTCACTTATACCCTTTTCTTTCCAAATTCACCCGATCACAAACCCATTTTTGAATACCGTCACACCTCGTTGATTGGATCCAGGCAGTCCGACCTTGTTGACCATTCACATTGGTTGATTTAGGTTGACCGTTTGGACCCGATCAATTACCAACACCGATTCGTCTTATTCAGTTGATTCTCAATTCTAATAAACCAAAATCCAAATCTAATAAACAATAAAATCCAACAAAACCTTAACACCGTATATCGAATGCTCCAATATTGCAATCAAACAGTAACCAAATTCCAAAAGTAACAAAAAATCCAAAAGTAACCAATCAACGAACAGTAACACGAAGACTCCAATATGCCAAGACGAACAGCAACCAAGCAACGAATAGTAACCAAATCGAACACCAATTAAATAAAGCCAACTTGGTCGACAGAAGCAAAGATGATCAAAAAAAAACACACCTTGGTTGACAGCACACCTTGGTCGACAAACAAATTAACACCCCTCGACAACACACTTGGTCGAGAAACATAAATGGAAAAAAAAATTAGGGTTTTAAAGAAGTGCAGAAGTAGGGGTGAAGGATCGTGGTTAGGTATGATACCATGTAAGATTAGATAATCGTATATTGAATGATAATGATCGGTACATGTAAGAGTATATATAAGATACAATACAAACATGCCTAATACATATGGGCCTAATACTTAACGTCTAACAAAATACACGTAAGTGATATGTCTTTTTCAAATAATGGTTTTTGGGTCTCATTTGTTAAATGTTGTTCCAACGTGAACCTTTTTGGGTGTTTATCTTAACGAGATTCCGATGCAAAATCTGAAATTTTAGAATTGCCCTTGTGTGGCACATATTCAGATCAAAGATTTCAGACCTTTAATACATCAATATCCTCACTGCAATTGTGTCTGATCGTTGGACCTCCTCCAATGGGGATTAGGCTACACATTGGGCATAGAACAGGATGCCTAGGGAGTGAACTTAGAGCGGATTTCTATCAGTTCTTAACCTTATGGATGGTCTTATTATTAACGTTTCTAAGAATTTAGTGCCCTAAACTATTAAAGGTGTATTATGATACCTTGAAACCTCAAATTAGTTAAGTTGAATTTCTACTACCATGTATTCAATTAACACTTTGTTAATACAAATAATGTCAAAAACCTTATTCGCATTATTTGGTCTTCTTGTGTTTTGATAATCACAAAATATAAAGACATGTTACGTAAAGTTATGGTTAATAAGTTTTTAATCGAGGAAACTCATTTCTTCTACGTAGCTACTATAACGTCACTTCAGGTATGAACAAATTTAATACCGTCATTAATAAAGTGATCAAAGAATTTTATTTTCTCCTAAACTTACATTTTTATGTTTTACAAAACATTTTCACAAAAGTATTTTTGTGTTTTTAAAGAAATGTTTTATTAAGAAAATATATTCAAAATTCAAATTTGTAACAACTATATTTCCCCCCAAAACAGTTGAGTTCTCACTAGATAAGTTTTCACCACGTCAGGACAAAAATGTGAGCGTCTATCGGGATGGTCCCTCAAAGTGGCCGGCGGTCCCTTATCAATAAAGGACCGTCGCCTATTTAAGGGACAGTGATGACGTCAAATAAACCCATGATTTAAGTGTTAATTTCCCGGTAATTACTCATCTTTGGTATTCATATGTTAGGATATATACTCTTATTTGTTTTTATTTTGTTTTCAGGACAAGGATGAGCAAAGGAACGAAGATACGCGGAAATGGAAGGACTAAAGATGAAATACATGAAGAATGTGGATTCTGCACCAACTACGGAATAGAGGTCTTATCAACCTACGCCGTAGCTAGCATTTACGAAGACTACGGTGTAGAAGATCCCATATACCTACGCCGTAACAAAGACTACGGCATAGCTCATTCCATGACTACGGCGTAATGAAAAACTAAAGGTATCTACTGCGTAACAACTCTCCAACTACGGCGTAGACCCCAAAAATAAGCAGAACAAAACTCACGTGGCCAAGAAAGAAGCTACGACGTAGCTCCCCAAATAGTTACGCCGTATAAGCATCCAAAGAAGAAACTACGCCCGTAGCACTTAATCAAGTTACGGCGTAGTAATTATTTACAAAGGCTACGGCATAGCAACTCAATCAACTACGCCGTAGCAATGTCGGGCCTATAAATACCAGCCCTAAATCCGAGTTTATTCATTCACTTCTCACCACACAGAAGTTGGGAGAAACTCAGGGAATAGGAGGAACGAAGTTCTAACCACATAAAAGTCATTTCCAAGGGAGGATTCACACACCAACCAATCATTTGTGTTAACTCAACATTGTTTTACTGTAATTATGAATATGAGTGGCTAAACACCTCTTGGTGTTAGCCTAGTTATGAAATTGTTGTTGTTATGATTTAGTTTTTTACGCATCTATTGTCTATTGTTTGTATACTTTCATGGCGAGTCTTAGGACACTCTAGTTCTGGTAGCATTGAGCATTGGTAGTTCCTTGGAGGCTGGGGGAATTAACCCTAGGAACCAAGCTGATAGGGATGTGACTTGGTGATAGCAATATCACCATACATGTGCGAATTAACCCTAGGACCACCTACCGATGTGATAAGCTTGAAGGAGTTAGAGGGGGTGTAAGATCTGACCATGCCGCATCCTGCTAGATTTGTCCATGTTAGTAGAGGTACTTAATGACTCTTGCATCTTCGTAGGTTCACGCCGCCCAATGAACCCTAGGCATTACAATAGTCGGGGATAGGACAAGGTACAAGATAGGTTTAGGTGATTTAACCCTATGATCCTAAATGTATATAACCCCAGACGATATTATAGGATGCACTTATAGAAAACTGGTCATAATAATAACAAGAGCAGTAATTAGGTTGACACTGCTTCCCTCTTCTAATTCTCTTTTATTTACTTATTTGCTTCGTTATTTACTTTTAATTCATCTCTTTACAAAACCCCCTTTATAAACGTGACGTTAAACTTAGATAATTTCCACACACTTAGCTCTTGGGACGACCTCGGCTTTACCATCTAGTTATACCTCACACGACTGGGTACACTGCCCGATAGTGCATTAGGTAAACCTTAGGTAAACGAGACACATTATAAATATTAAAACCTAGTCGGTAAAACCTGGTCGGTAAAACCTGCATCAAGTTTTTGGCGCCTCTGCCGGGGAGCTATTAGGAATTTATTTAAGTTTTCAATTTTAATTTTATTTTCAGTGCTCACGATCTACTTTGAGTTTCAGGTACCATGGCTGAAGTTGACATTGACAACCTGACGCTTGAAGAGTATTTGGTTCTCACACGAGAAGAGTAAGGGTCTGGTTTGGTTAGGCCGGCTATTGGGAATGATGTGCAGTTCAAAATCAAGAATCAGTTCATAAGGAAATTGCAGAAAGACCCATTTTCGGGGAGCAGGACGGAAGATGCTCACGAGTACATTGACAATGTTCTCTACATTGTTAGTTTGTTCAACATTCCAGGAGTATCTCATAATGCGATAATGTTCAAAGTATTCCTTATGACATTGACTGAAGCAGCCAAGAGGTGGATTGACAGATTACCAGCTGGGACGGTGAACACTTGGACTCTCCTAAAAAAGTACTTCATCCGAAGGTATTGCCCTCCTTTAAGGACGGCAAAGCAGCTTGAAGATATTCACAACTTCAAGCAAGACGGAAATGAAACATTGTACCCAGCTTGGGATAGGTACAATGATCTCTTGTACAAGTGCCCTACTCATGATCTCAACAAGCAACATATGGTCAACATTTTTTACGAAGGGATCAACATTGCCACCCGCCAAATGCTAGATTATCAGGGACCAATCCCTAGAATGACCCCTGTTCAGGCCTTAAGGGCTATTGAAGACATGGCGGACCATTTTCAAAAGTGGCACGAAGGTGGAAGTAGTAGGAGCATTGCTGGAAATTCGGATGGAATTACCCTCATCACCAACAAACTCGAAAGCTTAGGGCATGAAATGAAGAAGCCGAAGGAAAATGTTCACGCTATTCGAGTTGGTTGCGAGATTTGTAAAGGATCACTTTTGGCTAGAGATTGTCCTTTGAAAGAGGACAATGGAAAAACTGAAGAGGTATAATATGGGGAAGGAAGGCCATTCCAAGGTTACAATAGTAACAATTGTCGCACCGGACCATAAGGATATAATCGGCCACCTTATGGAGAAAGAAGGTCAAGTCTTAAAGAAACAATCAATAAATATCTTGATGAGTCAAGAAAGAAATAGGAAGAGCAAGGTCAATGGCTAAAAAAACTTCCAATAAGCCACCTATGAAAGCCTTATGAGCCACGATGAGACCCTAAAAAACCTTGGAGCCAAGATAGAGTTGTTATCAGAAGAGGCCAAAAAACAAAATGAACAAGCTAAGGTTTGCATGGCTATACCAAGAATCAATGACACGGAATTTTTGCAACCAATTACTGAATTACTGCATTCTGAGGGTATGGCTATCAAGAAAGATGCAACCCAAAATGAAGAGCTCAAGATTGTTACGATTCACCCCAATGATGGTGAATTAGATGATCAGTCCAAGAAGCCGTTTACTCTTGTTACAAAATGCCATTGGTGTGTTGCTATTCCGGTGGAAAATCAAAAGTCCTATGACCTATGGCCATCATGTGACCCTAGTAAGGAGCTTTGTGATGGGGGCGGTGATGAAGAAAGGCTATGTGGGAATAAATATCTATGGAGTTCGATCCTTGATCAATTCAGAAAGGATTTAAAATGGAGAGGGACAATTTCTTTCGACAAATGGGTACATATTGTCTATGGTAATGTTGATGTGGATAGAAAAATGGAGATTTGGAAGGAAGTAAATCATGTTCACAATGACGACCAACTCCCAAACAATGAAACCAATGACTCTCCATGTAAAGAGGATCGAGTTGTAAATGATAATGAAGATGTTGGTAATGAGCATTGGTGCGAGAAGATTAGAATCCATCATGAAAATGGAATATCATTTTGGGCATCATGCGATCTGTACGAAGAAAAGTGCAATGGTGGAAGTAGTAAGGAACGGATTGGGAATATGTCTTACTATTGGAAATCCACCAATGATAGTGAGATGTATGAACTACCATGGGTCGAAGGAGTAACTATTAATGATTGGGTAAAAATTAAATATGGTAGAACTGACGCCTCAACTAAAGAAAGGATTTGGAAGGAGAATTCAAAAAGTATGGATAAATAGGAGGACGAGGAGCCTCACACAGACAATGGTGAAGACTGTGAGATGAGGTCGAATGAGGGTAGAGATCGGCAAATTTTCAACGTAATTGAAGAAAGTCTAGAAGACAATTGGTACAAGGACACGGAGTCCGATGAGATAACCTTGAAGGGATAGTGGACTACCTTGAGTTACAAGGATATGATGGGTTTATTAACGCGGACAATGAAGCTTACGAGCAACGGAGATGCAAATTGCTCGGTATACCCTACAAGAAACATCCACATATCATTACTGAAAAATTTGAGGTGGTTAGATATTCAATTGGACCGGACGAAAACTTCACCAAGATTGAAAGTCAAGGTAAATAAGAACTGCTACACACCTCTACGAATGTCGCTTGGATAAGACAACACCTAATGAAAGAGATGGACGAGCTTAGGAAAGTCCGTCATCAACCCACTTAAAGGCCGTGGCAATGAGTCTAACTTAAAGACTCGATAATAAACAAAAGTGCTCTTTCGGGAGACAACCCAAATTATCCTTTTCCTTTCATTTTTCCTTTTATTTTGTTTGTTTGGTATGTTTTGTGACAATGATTTGCAGGTCCTAGAGGGAGCTTTGCATTGGGGAACAAATTTTTGGACTTTTTGGACCAAGAAAATCCCCCAGGACTTAGCTACGGCGTAGCCACTACAGCTACTATGCCGTAGCAACCCCCAAGTGTCAGTCTAGGAAATTTTAGCAACTACGACGTAGCACCCCATTTCAGCTACACCGTAGCTTCCTTATGTTACCTAATTTTTTTTTATTTTTCAAATCATATTTAAACTTGCATTAGTTTTTATATGAACTTTGTGGGTGTGTTCCCTGTAAACGCTCACGAGACTTCACTCGTCCACTTGGGACACCATGTGGTTTAAAAGGCTTGTTGCATACGCTAAATGCAACCGTGATTCCTACGAAAGTGAGTTAGGATTTTTATTTTTCTTTTTAAAGGTTTTATGCTTTTGGTAGTTGTGTGATTTCAGGGAATTGAAGTTTGCTCAATTAGGCAAAGCGAAGGCAAATTTTCCAACATGATCCTTCTATCATTCTTAAGAGAAAATTTCAGGGAAGTTCTCATTCCAATTCTACTTTTTCCTCTTTAATTTCTATTTTATGTACAAAAGGGACTTTGTACAACTCAAGTGGGGGGACGCGAGTAGAATTATTACTTAAACTTTATGTTGCCCTCATTTTTCTAGTTTATTTTGAAAAATTATGCCACTTTTAAAACTTTTGACATGTTTTTCCGAACCTAACTAGAATGGACCTTAGCCGAGCACATTAACCCTTAATACAATGGTGAGGTTTAACCTATTTCAGTTTCCCCCTATTTTACCCCAAATCCACCAAAAATATGAGTGTGCCGGTAGTTTGTCAATTTAGAACTTGGCCTTTACATCATTTTGAGACCATAGACGAGTAGTGTATTGAGATTCCTTGATACATTTGGAAGAAACTTTCTAAGAAGGCAATATTTTAGGATTATCACCCAAACAGCCTATATGTGTGTGTTTATCGATTAGTCACACCGACTATTCGACCCCCATGTTAAACCTGTAGAACCGTAGAGGGGGGGGGGTGAATACGGTCTTTTCGGCTTCTTCAAAGTTTGTTAACTTTAAGCCTCAAAGATCACTAAGTGGTTATACAACAATAATCACAACCACAAACACAAACAAAGTATATAAAGCATGTAAACAGACACCACGATATATACTGGTTTAGGATGGGGGGTTTATGCCATCTATACCTCAAGTTGCAAATCCACGGCACCGATACTATTACTCTAGTATAATCCTTTCGGTGGATTACAAACCGTTACAACTTCACTCCACTGATATGCACAAAGATAGGTGCTCATAAATAAGAACTACTCCCAATGGTATTCCGCCCTCGGAAACCACCCTAAAGAATCTCGTGATTCGACTTAACCTAAGGGTAACCAAGACCACTACCAAAACTTTCCACCGGAAGTATCAAACCCCAACTAGATCCCCAATGATCTAGGTTTGGTCACCAAGATACAAGACTTCCCTTACAAACAATTGAATGAATAATAGTTTGTTTAATCAACCAAGCCCTAACCTAACCTAGAGACTCGATTGTAGTAGAAAGGGTATAGATAAGAGGACCCTCGACATAATCACAAGAGTAGATTAGGTTCTTGAGATTCTTCCCTTACAAGGAGATGTGTTCTTTCAAAGATAACTAAGAACACAAGATAGAATTAGAGGATTAGAGAGAAAGAATGTAGAGAGAAAGAATAATGGCAAGGGGTGAGGAATACAAGAGCCAAGGGGGGTATTTATAGGCCAAGACCCAAACTTGGGAAAATTTTATCTAGCCCGGCACGTTGCCCACGCGTCAACGCGTGGGTGACGCGCCAGAGGCTCTGTTCAAGATTCCCAAGTTTTGGGTGTTGGTCTTGTAAATACCTATCCTTCCTAAACCCCCAATTGTACTTCACACACTAAACCTTAACATTAATCATTCTAAGGTTTACCAACTCAAATAGCCAATTTGGAAAAATGTTTTGTGAAGTGTTTATTAGAAAACCAATTATCAAAGATAGAAAGAAAGAAGAGATAATTGGGTAGGGGTAGAATGGGTATTCCTCACATGTCATAAAAGAGAGAAGAGAATATGCCATGGAATATTTTTCTATAGGGAAGAGTGTGAGAGAGGTTAGGTTAAGAAGTAACCATGGTTAGGTTAGAAGAGTGTGTAGAGAATAAACCATGGTTAGGTTAGAGAGTATATCTAAGGGAATATTCCTTCCTTGGTGAAAAAGTGTGGATGTTGGTGAGGTTAAGAGTTAACCATGGTTAGGATAGAATGAGATGTGTTGAGAACTAACCATGGTTGGGTTAGTGAACCATGGTCAGGTTAAGAAAAGAATATTCCAAAGGATATTCCATTTCTTAGGGAGGAAGGAGAAATGGATGGTTCAGATGTGTTGTAGAGGAATGAATGGTTGAGATGAAGAGTGTGTAAGGAATATAAGATATGAGTTGGATTGTGTAGGTTGAAGAGATGTGTGTAAGGGAATATGTAAGTGTTGGATGTGACGGGGAGATAAGAGAATATGCCAAAGGAATAAAGAATATGCTATCCTTAGTGAGAAAGGGGAGATGGAAGGTTGAGATGAGTTTGGGTGAGTATGAGAGAATATGCCAAAGAATAAAAGATATACCAAAGTAAAAAGAATATGCTAAAAGAATATTATTTGGCTTGGAGAAGAAGTGTGTAGGGAAAGAATGGTAAGTGTGTGAGTTGGATATTGGTTGGATAGGATAGAAGGGAATATGCCAAAGAATATGCTATTTCTTGGAGAGGAGGGTGAGAAGTGAGTTGGCATAGATTGGAATGAGTTGTATTGATTTGATGGGTGTAAGAGTGAGTTGGCTAGTATGTGTGAGAGTATAGAGGTTGTGAAGGGAGTGTGTGTATTTTTAAAATAAAGTTGTTGGGAGCGTAAGGAAAAAGTTGGAAGGATGGGATGTGTGTAAGATTGTAAGGAATATGTAAGAATGATATGATGGGGAGCCTTGTGTGTGTGAAGAAGGGTATATGAGTGAAGTGTGTGTATTTTGAATGTAAGTGTGTGTATATATGTGAGTGTATGTGTGTATATGAGAATACGTGGGAAAGGAATAAAGTGGAAGAGAATATTGTAAACAGGGAATATTGTGTGGGAGTGTGGGGAACAAAAAGTACAATCAAGTACATGTGTGTAAGGGAATATTAAAAGGATGTTGGAGATAAGATTTGGGAAGGATTTTGGGAGGATTAGAGTTGTTGTTTTATGTGAAAGATAATTAAGAGAAAGATTAAGAGATAATCAAATTGTCATTAAAAAGAAAAGATTTAGACAATTAAGATTATGACTTTAGAAAATCAAAGGTTACTTATAATCTCAAGTAACTCAACGTCGAGAATCCATAATATCATAACTTGTGACTTTCCACGACTCGACGTACTCAACTAATACCTTGGTACAAACAAGCCAAGTGTTTTGCCTTGATGTAAGGCATATCCCATGCGGGAAAGAATGCGTTTACGCAAAGTGACTTTTGACTTAGTTTGACCAATAGGGAGTAAACCTGTTACGTGATTAGATAAGACATAAGCACGGGCTATGAGCATATGAATGCTTTTACTTGATATTACGTGAAATAAATAAGCTCCCTAGGTTTAGAAAAGCCTTGGCTAGAGGCAAGAGTTAGAAAAAATGAGTTGGCGTTTTCCCAAAAAGGGGTATTTTAAAAGTGGGATCTCTCTAATCCTAAAACTCGTTTCGAGTGTTCTCAATTAAGCACATAGCATATTCATACCTATCTTGAAAGATCCACATTTGTCGAGTAAGGGAAAAGCCGACTTTCAAAATTCATCCCGAACCATGCAGTAGCCTGGCGCGTTAGCCACGCGTCAACGCGTGGGTGACGCGTTAGGAGCAGGTATGAAGTTCAGGGAATTTTGGCTACCGTTTGTTATTTTATGTGTTTCGAAAGTTTATTTGTCATCATTAAAACATTAGGAGATCTTGACAATTTTGCCTCAATAAAACCCTTTGTTGCACTCACCTTTAGCGCAAGATACCCCTAGATACACCCTTTTGAGCCTATCCTTTTGTTTCTTACCCATATTATTGTTTCGATCCACCCTTACACCTTAGCCTACCGTGTAGTCTTGGTTTATGGTTGGGAAGTTGCCACTTGTTCTAATTTGAGGTCCAAGTCAAGAAATTTAAGACTCACACCAATGTTCAAGACCAATCTTGGAAGATCATGAGAAACCCACTATTGTACATATATAGTTCATCCCAAGTGGGGGGATATGTTTATTGTTATAAAAAAAAATAAGAAATTCCGTATGTAGATATGTTATCTTTGGTGCACCCTTGTATAGCACCGTATTTAAGCTTTGAAAGAATTAGTATCGAAGAGGCCACTTTGGTCATATATGAAGAATGAAGTTGTTGGTTCTTAATCGCCAACATGAAGACCAAGTGTGATGCCCATGATGATGTCCGTTAATGGCACACACTTGTTACATGATCCAGTTTTTGTATTTTGAAGCTTGGACTTTGGATGAACGGAAAGTGGTAGCAACTCGGTTATAGGCTAAGACTATTTGCTTTCTTTTTCTTTTTACACCATTAAAGTGCATCCCATGTCTTATCCTACCCTTAGTTGTGAATCATGCTTAGGTGAAGGGTCTGAGCAGTCATTGGTGTCTTGCCCGGCGTTCCGGTCATGTACCATTGCCTTTGTCGCTTTTGCTGTAGCATGTTAGTAACAACACTACACCCATAAGCCTTATATATGTTCACCCTATTTTGCCTTCTAAAATTGTTTCGACCTTAGCTCTAATGGTGGAGATTTGTGAAACCACCAAGCTTATGATAGAATACATTCTATGACTGTGCATTGAGTACTCACCCCAAAATTAACACTTAGATTAGGAGAGAGAGATGAGTGTTTGTTCCCACTTCTTGAGGTGTTCGGCTTTGAAATATTCTAGCATAGGTAGTTTTTAGACACATATTTTCCAGTTTCTTGGGAAATATCTTTTTAAAAATTATTCTAATAAGGTCTACTTGAGGGCAAGTACAGTTCAAGTGGGGGGATATTTGATGACGGCAAATAAACCCATGATTGAAGTGTTAATTTCCCCTTAAGTACTTGATAACGCTCAAAATTAACATATTTTTAGTCGCGTTATTGTTTGATTTATGAGTGGAAATTGGTCATATTTGTATATATTTGTTACTTAATCGTGGAAAAGTGTTTATACATGCAAAAATAGCCAAAAGCAGGTAAAAATGATTAAAAGATGAAGAAATGAAGTGGACATGCACTTTTGGAGAGTTTCGAGAGGATCAAGGAAGAAAGAAACATTGCATGAACAAAAGGATTTGATAAAGACAAGTTTACTACAAGAAATTATCAAGGAAATATCAAGTTCCAATGGACAAAGTCATGCCACGAAGAAAAATATTGCATGCAACGTAAATCGACGAAGAAAAGACATGAAATCATGATCAGACGAAATCCAACCGATCGGTTGCAACCCGCAACCGAATCGGCTGGAAAAGTGCTAGAATGACCATCTGATCGGATGGCGAGAAACCGATCGGTTGGTGGTGACTGAAGTTACAAGTTTTGCATTAATTGGCAAATTTACTCCCCATAATCATTTGTGGCTGATCATTGTTGCTTATTTACTGTGGAGGGACGTTTTTACTTGAAGCATAAGTGTCATTAAGCTATATAATGAGCACTTAGGACTTAGAGATACTTGTACCACCATTATCTAACTTAGTATTACACCAAATCTTGTTAGCTTATCTTATATTGCCTGAAAGTTTACTAAGTGTTGTAAAAACGTCCAGAACGTGTGGAGTTAAAGTCTCAAGCATTGGTTCGAGTGTGGAGTTGTTTACTTACTTTGGTGAGCAATTGGAGGAGTGTGGTTGCTATAGTTCCACAAGTTTTCTCGTTGTAATTTTCAAGACTAGGTACACCTTGATACTTATGATGAACAAATGTTACTTTAAGTTTTATAAAAGTTTTCTTATTCACTTGTGTTTTAATGTAACACCCCCAAAATACCGCAGCGGAAGACTGTGTCACTGGGGTGCTACTTCATAATACAAAGTACAAGTTATAGAAAACGAACTCTAAATGAGACGTTTTGAAAAGTTACCATTCGATTAATGAATTCAAAGTTACCAACATGAGATTTCAAAGTATGATACATAAATGTATACAAAATGTTTGAATGGTAAATGATAAAAGCGTAAGTCTTCAGAATATGCAGCTTGACTCTAAGTTCCACGCACTAGCTATCGCCTTATAGACCTGAGATAACATGCTAAAGTGTCAACACAATGGTTGGTGAGTTCATAGAGTTTGTCTTAAAATAGTTGAAAAAACCTTAAAGAATGATCACACAGCAAAGGCATCGTGAATCCACTCAGTTACAAGTCCCGCCATAAGAGACTTGTAACCTGTGTGTTCACAACCCACTGCTAACATATATAGTATGAATAAGACATGTATAAGTTCATCAAGACAATTTAAGCAATTAGAAGTGAGTCTCTACTTCATCTCCGAAGACCTCACTTTTATGATGTATCCAACATTCGCAAATGTTAGGATGTATCAAAGACAACTGGGAGTCAATTCCCAAAGACAACTGGGAGCCACTTCCCAAAGACAACTGGGAGTCAATTCCCAAAGACAACTATTAGTCAATAAATAGAATAACGCAATTAAGTATAACGCAGTCATGTATGTAAGCAATCAAGTATAACACAGTCAAGTATAGACGTTTTGAGTACTTGTACAAGTAAACAAGTAGTTAAGCATGTATCCCCCCCAATAGTTAAAACAAGTACGAAAAGAGTAGGGGCTATGACTCACCTTAAGCTTATGTAATGAGAAATGAAAGTGGTAGTCGAATCGCGAAAGTCTCTAAGAACAGCCTATAATAGAACGTTGCGACTTAGGTTTGGAGTAACATCTAAGAATACGACGAATTGCCTATATATGTCTTGCATAATGTTCATGATGTAGTACTTAGTATATAATGTAAGTCGTTGAATATAATTGGTCTATGAAACATGTATAGGTTGTACATCTCTTACTACCGTTCGGGCCGACATAATTCAGAAGTCATGGAGTAAACGTTCGAGGAGCCAGGACACTTTAACTCGTAAATCCACAACTCGTCTCGACGGCTTACTCAATGAACTCCTCACATGAGGCTCCCTACTATTGTAGTATTTGATAACATATATATATAGGCTTTTTGATCTTTAAGAGTTATATGGTCTTTAGCCGTGGCTTTGCCGTGACCTTGGTCATCGTTACCATGGTCTTGAAGAAATTTATCACTCAGAAAGCATTTTCAGGTCTCGAGCTTCTTTACTCCTGAACGAAAACGTCGTTCCGGACAACTTTCGTGTTTTAACTTTTTGATGAATCGGACCAGAAGTGGGACTTTCAAAATCATAATTTGATCAGAATGCAATTTAGGCAGATTTGCCGTTTTGGTTTCGCTAACTTCAAATGGTCATAACTTTTGACTCGTATACTCGTTTTGGGTGATTCAAATTGCTATGTTTTCCTTGTTAAGTCCTCTTTAACAGTAAGTAAGTGTCAAATAGCAAAGTTATACTATTGTGGTCGTGGTTTTCCATAAAAATCACTAGTTTGCTTGTTTGCTTGTCATAAGTTAACATATGTATACCAATACTCGTTTTATCCATTTTTAAACATCATGAACACAATACAAAGACCATATATAGCATGAAAGAAACATAATAAGCATGAAATGATATTGAGCAAGAAAGTGTATAAGGGTTTGCTTACAACTTTTGGCTTTCTAAAGAAAGGAAGTCAAGTATAGAACTAGGACACTAAACCTAAGCTTGTAAACCCTTCACCATAACTCTTGTAACCATTGATAGACTTGATATAGACCTTGTGAAAACCCATTAACTTCAGCCCTAGTAACCTTGTGTAGCTCCTAATTCAACCATGGAATCACCAAACAAACTTAAGAACTAGGTAGAGGATACTAAGACCTTGAACTTTGTAGTGTAACTTGTATATTGAAGATCAAAGGATCATGGTGCTAGGTATAATGGATGTGGCGTTTTTATGATGAAGAAAGGAAAGGAGAATGAGTTTTTCTAAGTCATATGTGATCATTTATATAGGCTAGGATGAGGAGGCTAGGAAGGTGCTTAAACTTGGAGACAAAGTTGTAATTAAGTAAGATCTAATGGTCTAAAGTCAAGATTTAACCACACATGGTGACTCCCCCCCCCCCCCTATGTCGGTTCTAAAAGGATAAGGGTGACTAGATGAGTAGTCATGGTCTTTGGATGATAATATCCTAAGTATGTAGCTAGTTTCGACTCCGTAAATTGCTAACCGTAAGTTTTTAAGTCACGAAACGTAAAACCGGGTATCCTAAAAATATGAAACTTATAAATATGGTTAAACATGTCAATATAGTCCATAATAAAATATAAAATGAGTGGTAGGTTCTATCGGGTGCGAAAACCCTGCTAAAAACTGGAAACACGGGTCTAAAACGCGTAATTCGCGTAAAACGCTGAACTGGAAAACGTAAAATTCCGAAACTTTTGGAATTGTCCTAAAATGAGAGAAAATCATATTTCTATTGTTTATAATGTTTTATGGATATATCGGGATGCTGGAAGGACGTTTAAACCTAAAAGTAAATCTCGGACACGGCTTTGTGATTTTTGCAGAAATGATTCGACGAGCGTCAAACTCTCGGATTATCGTTAAAATAGTTTAACTTACGAGAATATGAAATAAAAATTTCTGAGATGAATAGTGAAAAGTGAATAGTAAAAAGTGAATAGTAAAAGTGAATAGTAAAAAGTGAATAGTGAAATTTTCAGGAATAAAAGTTAACCTGAAATTGCGAATTGTTACAGTCTGTACCCCTTAAGGAGAACTTCGTCCCGAAGTTCAGTTGATGTTAACTACTTACGATGTGTCTAAGAGAATTCGAGATTTCAGGATCTCTAATATAGTGGTGTTCACTCTGATTTGTCTAAGGTTCTGGTTAAGGAGTTGTATCGGCTACAATTAAGCCCACTTATTTATAACACATTACTTACATAAAGAAGCGTCCAAATTTATGTAAGTAAGGTCTCATAAACTTATGGTTCGGTGATTTACAATTTCTTTATTTAACTGAAGAGGCGTCCCAATCCATTTAAATAAGGAGATTCTAAATCATCCTACTTAAGAATTTCCGACACAAAATCCGCCTTCTGAGGCCAATGGTAAGATAATCAAGTCATCAAATCCCTAAAGCTAAGCAATAATATTATTTAACTCAAATCTTGTGTCTCATCAAACAAGAACTGTCACAAGATCAAGTTAACTAATTAGTTATTACTGAGCTCCATGTTTCTAATGACTCGACGAATCTCTGGGGCTCCTTATAATACTAAAGTCACATCATCTAACAGCGTAGAACTAAGCAAACCTCTAACCAAAAAGCATATGTGTATGTATTGTGTGTAAGGCAAATAAAGAGGAAGGTCCCAACGTATATAGCAGTTATAGTCTAGGCACTAAATGCAACCTAGTTCTCTATAACCAAGGCTCTGATACCAATCTGTAACACCCCCAAAATACCGCAGCGGAAGACTGTGTCACTGGGGTGCTACTTCATAATACAAAGTACAAGTTATAGAAAACGAACTCTAAATGAGACGTTTTGAAAAGTTACCATTCGATTAATGAATTCAAAGTTACCAACATGAGATTTCAAAGTATGATACATAAATGTATACAAAATGTTTGAATGGTAAATGATAAAAGCGTAAGTCTTCAGAATATGCAGCTTGACTCTAAGTTCCACGCACTAGCTATCGCCTTATAGACCTGAGATAACATGCTAAAGTGTCAACACAATGGTTGGTGAGTTCATAGAGTTTGTCTTAAAATAGTTGAAAAAACCTTAAAGAATGATCACACAGCAAAGGCATCGTGAATCCACTCAGTTACAAGTCCCGCCATAAGAGACTTGTAACCTGTGTGTTCACAACCCACTGCTAACATATATAGTATGAATAAGACATGTATAAGTTCATCAAGACAATTTAAGCAATTAGAAGTGAGTCTCTACTTCATCTCCGAAGACCTCACTTTTATGATGTATCCAACATTCGCAAATGTTAGGATGTATCAAAGACAACTGGGAGTCAATTCCCAAAGACAACTGGGAGCCACTTCCCAAAGACAACTGGGAGTCAATTCCCAAAGACAACTACTAGTCAATAAATAGAATAACGCAATTAAGTATAACGCAGTCATGTATGTAAGCAATCAAGTATAACACAGTCAAGTATAGACGTTTTGAGTATTTGTACAAGTAAACAAGTAGTTGAGCATGTATCCCCCCCAATAGTTAAAACAAGTACGAAAAGAGTAGGGGCTATGACTCACCTTAAGCTTATGTAATGAGAAATGAAAGTGGTAGTCGAATCGCGAAAGTCTCTAAGAACAGCCTATAATAGAACGTTGCGACTTAGGTTTGGAGTAACATCTAAGAATACGACGAATTGCCTATATATGTCTTGCATAATGTTCATGATGTAGTACTTAGTATATAATGTAAGTCGTTGAATATAATTGGTCTATGAAACATGTATAGGTTGTACATCTCTTACTACCGTTCGGGCCGACATAATTCAGAAGTCATGGAGTAAACGTTCGAGGAGCCAGGACACTTTAACTCGTAAATCCACAACTCGTCTCGACGGCTTACTCAATGAACTCCTCACATGAGGCTCCCTACTATTGTAGTATTTGATAACATATATATATAGGCTTTTTGATCTTTAAGAGTTATATGGTCTTTAGCCGTGGCTTTGCCGTGACCTTGGTCATCGTTACCATGGTCTTGAGACTCAACCTTGGCTTTAGCCATGGTTGTGGTCTTGGCTTTAGGTCATTAGACCTCTTGGTCTCATCTAAATATAATCATTATATAGTAACTTTGCTCTAAAAATGGGCTGTTAAGAATTTGAAGAAATTTATCACTCAGAAAGCATTTTCAGGTCTCGAGCTTCTTTATTCCTGAACGAAAACGTCGTTCCGGACAACTTTCGTGTTTTAACTTTTTGATGAATCGGAACAGAAGTGGGACTTTCAAAATCATAATTTGATCAGAATGCAATTTAGGCAGATTTGCCGTTTTGGTTTCGCTAACTTCAAATGGTCATAACTTTTGACTCGTATACTCGTTTTGGGTGATTCAAATTGCTATGTTTTCCTTGTTAAGTCCTCTTTAACAGTAAGTAAGTGTCAAATAGCAAAGTTATACTATTGTGGTCGTGGTTTTCCATAAAAATCACTAGTTTGCTTGTTTGCTTGTCATAAGTTAACATATGTATACCAATACTCGTTTTATCCATTTTTAAACATCATGAACACAATACAAAGACCATATATAGCATGAAAGAAACATAATAAGCATGAAATGATATTGAGCAAGAAAGTGTATAAGGGTTTGCTTACAACTTTTGGCTTTCTAAAGAAAGGAAGTCAAGTATAGAACTAGGACACTAAACCTAATCTTGTAAACCCTTCACCATAACTCTTGTAACCATTGATAGACTTGATATAGACCTTGTGAAAACCCATTAACTTCAGCCCTAGTAACCTTGTGTAGCTCCTAATTCAACCATGGAATCACCAAACAAACTTAAGAACTAGGTAGAGGATACTAAGACCTTGAACTTTGTAGTGTAACTTGTATATTGAAGATCAAAGGATCATGGTGCTAGGTATAATGGATGTGGCGTTTTTATGATGAAGAAAGGAAAGGAGAATGAGTTTTTCTAAGTCATATGTGATCATTTATATAGGCTAGGATGAGGAGGCTAGGAAGGTGCTTAAACTTGGAGACAAAGTTGTAATTAAGTAAGATCTAATGGTCTAAAGTCAAGATTTAACCACACATGGTGACTCCCCCCCCCCCTATGTCGGTTCTAAAAGGATAAGGGTGACTAGATGAGTAGTCATGGTCTTTGGATGATAATATCCTAAGTATGTAGCTAGTTTCGACTCCGTAAATTGCTAACCGTAAGTTTTTAAGTCACGAAACGTAAAACCGGGTATCCTAAAAATATGAAACTTATAAATATGGTTAAACATGTCAATATAGTCCATAATAAAATATAAAATGAGTGGTAGGTTCTATCGGGTGCGAAAACCCTGCTAAAAACTGGAAACACGGGTCTAAAACGCGTAATTCGCGTAAAACGCTGAACTGGAAAACGTAAAATTCTGAAACTTTTGGAATTGTCCTAAAATGAGAGAAAATCATATTTCTATTGTTTATAATGTTTTATGGATATATCGGGATGCTGGAAGGACGTTTAAACCTAAAAGTAAATCTCGGACACGGCTTTGTGATTTTTGCAGAAATGATTCGACGAGCGTCAAACTCTCGGATTATCGTTAAAATAGTTTAACTTACGAGAATATGAAATAAAAATTTCTGAGATGAATAGTGAAAAGTGAATAGTAAAAAGTGAATAGTGAAATTTTCGGGAATAAAAGTTAACCTGAAATTGCGAATTGTTACATTTAATATGGTTGCTATGGAGTAATTTGTGATATACTTGTGTATATGATGTGATTGGTTAATGGAGTATTATCTTATGAAAAAGGTGATGCATGAAAACATATCTATTTTTATGAGATTGTTGATATAACATCTTTTCTTGCTTAATTTGTCGGTAAAAACAATTTCTTGAAAAAATAGGTCCGAAAGGATTTTCAACTTGTTTTTATTCCAAAATATTAATACACCAAATTAATATGGAATAGGATGCTTGACAACCATCTTATTTACTTGTTAAAATAGATTTGAGACGATTTCATCACGTAAAAGGACCGAAAGGATTCTTAGGAATTCATAAGAAAAGAATGGATTTTCTAAACAACCACGTGTTTATAGGATTGTCATACTAATTTGATATGTCCGAAAGGAGTCATTTAGGTGATAGAATTCTTAGTAGTAGTGAAAACATGACATACATCATAGATTGTATAACTACTCATTTTTAGTTGCGCATCATAACAAGTTTTACACCAAACTTCGTACTCAAATTGTTACGATACTCCTAATAACCAATCAAGGAATTATACACAAGTATATATTTAGTTTTTACATAAATTTGGATTGACAACCCTTATTTAACAAACGTTTTTCTAATTACTAAAACCACCAAATCCCTTGGGACGATCTCGACTTACCCACCTTTATTACACCGGACGAGTATACTTGCTCGTATGTGCTAGATAATAATCGGATAATTCGTGTTTATAAATTTTAAAACTTGTACTAACATAACGCACATCAAGTTTTTGGCGCCGCTGCCGGGGACTTGCGTTTGTATTCTTGTGTTTGTTTAATTGTCTTCTTGTTTGATAAATTGCTCGTTTGCTTATTATATTGATTCCTTGCTTAATCATTATTCCGGCACCGCCGCAACAAATTATTGGCGCCGTTGTTGGAGTTTTGGTTTTTGTTCTTTAGTTATTATTTTGTTTGCTTGAAATGCTTGTTTCTCATTTTCCCAAAAATCTCTAATTTCTCATAATTGCTTAAATGATCTTGGCATAAAAACCAAGTGTTTTGGTGTTGGGATTTGGTTTCATGTGTTTTAAAAAAAACTCATTTCAATGCTTACTACCTAAATGTGCTCGAAAATTGTTTGCAAAAAAAAAAAAAAAAAAAAAAAAACCACCAAAACAACCCAAATCATTTTTTCCATTTTTTTTTTCTTGTTATGTGAGTTTTAAGTATTATAAGTTATGTGATCTCTTGCATGTGTTTGTGTTATTTGTTAGCGTTATTTTTGTGTTGATTAGTTTCGTATTAATTTGGAATAAGACTATCTTGTTTTAGATTGTTTTGTTTTCATTTGTGTTACGTGACTAATTGTGTTTGTTTGCGTCTATGTGATTTTCATTTTATGAGATTGTGCTTTTATGTGTTTATCCTTTTTGTGTCGTTTTATATTTTTGTGTTTTACTAGTATATATGTGTTTTGCTTTTGTTTATTTTCGTGTTCGTTACTTTTTGCGTTCTTGTTTCATTTTATCAATAAAAAGTTTTTAGTAAAAATTGTTTTTGAAAAAAGAAAAAAAAAATTTGAATTTTTTGTCCAACCGAATCGGATGGATTTCCAACCGATCGGTTGGAGCTCTCGGTAAGTTATTTTTCAAATCAACCGAATTGGTTGGATGTCCGACCGATCGGTTGGACCAATCGGTAAATATATATATATATATATATATATATATATATATATATATATATATATATATATATATATATATATATATATATATATATATATATATATATATTTTCATTTTTCGTATTTTGTTCTTTTATGTTTGTGTTTATATCGTATAAGTTTAAATGTCTTTTTGTTTTTGCAAGAGTGTCATTTATTTTATTCTACCTTAAACTCGGTTTTGTCATTTTTAATTTCTAGTACGTTGTGAATAAATAAGTACTTGTTTTATTAAAATAAAATATATTTTGAACTTTGTGGGTATGTTCGCTGGAAACCCTCACGAGACTTCACTCATCCACTCGGGCGACCGAGGGGTTTAAAAGGCTTGTTGCATACGCTAAATGCAACCGTGATGCCTACGAAAGTGAGTTTTAGAATTTTACGCGTTTTTGTAGATTAGTTTGTTTTTGCAGATTTAATAAGCTCTTGGAGATTGGATTATTGGTGACATTGTATTTGGTGTGTTGATGTTTTGTTGAAAGCGAAATCGATTGATCTCACATGCTTAGCAACTTATCATATGGAGTTCGATCGCGATTTCTACGGCCCGGGAAGTTTCATTTCTCTTGGACTATTTATTTACTTATTTATTTTTCCCATTCTACATGCTTTGAAGTTTATTTTTCATACAATGTTTAACTTAAGTGTGGGGGAAAGTTAGGAAAAACGAAACTAAGTTTCAAATTTATAATTTTTGGGCCAATTTGAAAATAATTTTTGTATACTTGTTTGCCCTTGTAATCTAGTTGTTTTCGCGCTTTTAGGAGTAATTTATTAGAATAACTGGATCTATCCACTGGTGAAATATGTAATTTTTGAAGAATTTGAGATGTGTCCCGATTAATATTGCAATCCATTCTGGGATCGGTAACATTTGCTAGCACATTTTATAACCCTTTCCACTAAATTGTGAGGATTTGAGCCTATTTCATATATAGCATACATCTTTTATGCTTGAATCTTTTGCTATGAGTGTGCCGGTGATTTTATTTATTCTAGAACTTGTACTTGTAAATCATTACCAGACCGCAGTAAGATCGCATTCGTGTGATATAAGTGTATTCGTGTGATAATGAGGCACCCTTAGGAATAAAACCAAATGGCCATCCGTTTACAAAATAATTTTTGCTAACCACATCGGTTAGTTATCCTCGTATTTGGAACCCATTTGTTAGCGTTTATCTTTAGCGCTAGATACCCCTAGTTTCACCCTTTGAGCCATCCTTTTCATTTTGTTAAATCTAGAAAAATACAAAAAGATTTTACACTTTAAACCTTAGCCTAACCCTTGTCAAAGTCTAAATGGTGGATTTCTAGTTGCTTGGTTAGTTTTTGATGATTATTAGTTAGCCACACTTCACAACTCATGTGTGTGCCATTCCAACAAGATGAAGGAGACGTCTTTCGTATTTTGTATTTTTTTGTGGTGTATGCTTATAAGAAGTGTGGGGGAGATGTGATATATGTAAAAAAAAAGAAAAAAAAAATAGAAAAGAAAAAAAAAAGAATAAGTCATCGCAACTATAAGGTGACAATTGTAGCCAATGTGCTATGAAAATGAAGAAAGAAAGTTATGTGATATGTTGTTAGTCAATGTGCTAAGTATGAAGAATATTGTTATGGCAAATTGATGTATCATTATGTGAAGAAGAGGAAGATTGTAACTACAATCATTTACGGATTCGTGGTTAGTTTGGTGACTAGCAACAATGGGACTTAGACTTTATTTTATTTTAAAACCAATTTCATAAATATTCCCATGCCTTATTCCTACCCTTACCAAATTACTTTATCTATCCGGATATTGTAATGGCTTTGTGAGAATGTCAAGTGCAAGAATATTGTAGTGACCATCCGGTTTTTGAGTAATCAAGAATTCGCACCAGTAATCTATTGTGTTTTTGTATGAGATGTTTGAACATAAGCCTGGTACAACTCGAAGCTTAAACATTACAACCCAAATAATAGTCCTCTTTATATGTTTACACTTGGTGCTTACGCCTCGTCGGTGGAGTTTTGTTTCTTGTACAAGCCTATGGTAATAAACGGATCATGACTGAGAGGATCGGTTGACTGTGATTACACACTATAGGTGTTGGACCTTTTAACGTGTAATATGATATTTTGAGTGAATATGATTAAGCATGCGGAATCTACTTAACCACACTTAGAAGTTTATTTGGAAATGGAACTGTGATGCTTGTGTATATTTAACAAAGAACAATGAAAGTATTTCACCAAACGATTCAATATTATTCAACAATAATACGAGTGATCTTCACTATCACTAGGGTTACAAAGACCTTGAATCTTGTGTTTTGTTCTAATGTTTTTCTCTATGTATATCTCTACACATGTATGTATTTTTGCACTTATGTCACGCACACTTAACACATATCTAAGATTTTCCTTTTATAGTCCTAAGGAAAGATCTTTTACAAACTATATGACTCATCTAAATACTAGCTTTATGACTAAGCTTTATTCGAGCTAGTTTGATGACTTATCATATGAGTCATTAAGATACAACATGTATCTAAGATTACAACTCACTTGGAGTGTTCAATTTGATGACTACAACAAAGATATTATCTTGTATATGAATCAGTAGAATAAGTCGTACTTATCTACACACCTGTTCGTATGAGTCATAAAAGTATCAGCAGAATCATATGAGTCATAGTAGTATCAGCAGAATCATATGAGTCATAGTAGTATCAGCAGAATCCATCAGCAGAAACACCTTCAGTAGAAAACGTTCTTCAGCAGAATCCATCAGTGGAAACTTGCTTTGTGTTTTATCAGCAGAAACATACTTGACGTATTTCCTTAAACCTTTATGCTGATTCTTCTGATTATTTAATTCCCAAAAATGACTGAGCAATGAGTGTGATTACTCTTATATATACTACACTACCTAAATAAATGAGTGATAGAGTGAATTATACTTTGTTTCTTTTTCGTGAGGTGTTTAGAAATGTTAATCAAGCAAGAAAATCATTGGGTATTGCCAAACATCTCGATTTTTCACCATTAAAGCTTAAAACGATGAATCGTATCTTGTACTTGTACTTGATAGATTTGCATCATATTTTTCTAATTATTCTTGTGCACCATGTGGATTTATTTTCTTAATTCTAGATTTGCTTAAGGGCAAGCAAACTTTAAGTGTGGGGGATTTGATAACGCTCAAAATTAACATGTTTTTAGGAGCGTTATTGTAGATTTTATGCATATATTTTGGTCACTTTTATGAACTTATGGTACTTAATGAAGTATATTCTCTATTTTAGGTTCATGGAAGGAAAATGAAGGAAAAGACGTAAAAATGATCAAAAACGAAGATATATGAATGTACGGAGGAATTCCCGACAAATGAAAATCTCTTGGAGTATATTCGAGAAGATAAAAGTCATGAAGTTGTCACTCCAAGGACTCAAGAATAAAGCACAAGAAGGAAAATGAGAAGTGAAATAAAGGAATGAAGCTAAAACGAAGAAATAATGGAAGACTTGTTGTTCCCGACACACCTTCACCATTTTGGCCATAACTTGAGCATACGGACTCCGTTTGACCCCCGGTTCGCGGCCACGGAAAGCTAAGAGAAATATCTACAACTTTCATGTTTATCATTTTCTGCCAAATTCATCCATCCGATCGGTAGGAGCCCGCAACCGATTCGGTTGGAAACTGACCTTTTCATCCATCCGGATCGGATGGAATCCAACCGATCGGATGGACTAATCTGACCTCCCCAAGTCATTTTTAATGCATAATTAAGTGTCATTAAGCCCCAAGTCCAATCATGTCTCCATAATAACTCCTAAACCTGGCATTTTATGACAACTCAGTGCCCAAGAAACTTGCTTGGAGGCTAAGATTGATTTCTACTACAAATATGAGTGCTAAGGCTTAGTTCTAAGTGTGCATCCTAGAGGAAGAATTGTCACCAAAATAAAGGTGCATTTCTAAAGGAAGATTTGTCACCACCTTACCACAAACTTCTGCCGTTCATGGAGGACGTATCACCAAATATTGGAGCGATTCTCTAGTTTGGTTAGAAGTTGTAGTTGATTGGAAACTTTGTTACGTTGATGGGGCTTGAAGGTAGCTATAACCTTTCACCTTTACCTATTTGTAATTCATACTTTGGGTAAACCTTGTTACTTTTATATTTCATGATGCTTACGATTACTATGTTTGTTGAAGACTTACGTTTGGTTGAATACAATTTGGTTTTGTTTTGAATACTTTTTTGGATATTGATGTGATTCTTATGATGAATGCTCTTTGTGTGCTTGTTATCTTATTATTTTTCTTGTGGTTTGATCCGTGACAATCATAACCACCAACTTGTTACTTGCTTAAACAAACAAACGACACTTGAGTGCAACCAAGTCTCTTGGGACGATGTTGACTTACCACTCCTATACTACAATTGACTAGGGTATACTTGCCCGAATGTGTTCCTAGTTAACCGGTAATTCTTGTTTCTATAAATTTAAAACATGGTTGCTAATTAGCAAAGCTTATAAGAAGTGTGGGGGAGATGTGATGTATGTAAAAAAAAAGAAAAAAAATAGAAAAGAAAAAAAAAAGAATAAGTCATCGCAACTATAAGGTGACAATTATAGCCAATGTGCTATGAAAATGAAGAAAGAAAGTTATGTGATATGTTGTTAGTCAATGTGCTAAGTATGAAGAATATTGTTACGGCAAATGGATTTATCATTATGTGAAGAAGAGGAAGATTGTAACTACAATCATTTACGGATTCGTGGTTAGTTTGGTGACTAGCAACAATGGAACTTAGACTTTATTTTATTTTATTTTAAAACCAATTTCATAAATATTCCCATGCCTTATTCCTACCCTTACCAAATTACTTTATCTATCCGGATATTGTAATGGGTTTGTAAGAATGTCAAGTGCAAGAATATTGTAGTGACCATCCGGTTTTTGAGTAATCAAGAATTCGCGCCAGTAATCTATTGTGTTTTTGTATGAGATGTTTGAACATAAGCCTAATACAACCCAAAGCCTAAAACATTACAACCCAAATAATAGTCCTCTTTAGATATTTACACTTGGTGCTTACGCCTCGTCGGTGGAGTTTTGTTTCATGTACAAGCCTATGGTAATAAACAGATCATGACTGAGCAATGAGTGTGATTTCTCTTATATATACTACACTACCTAAATAAATGAGTGATAGAGTGAATTATACTTTGTTTCTTTTTTGTGAGGTGCTTAGAATTGTTATGAAGCTCTTTATTTACTTGATTGAGTTCAAATAAGATATTTGCAATATTGCCATTGAATTCAATTTTCTTTTGATTAAGACTTGCTCGAGGGCGAGCAAATCTCAAGTGCGGGGGACTTGATAACGCTCAAAATTAACATATTTTTAGTCGCGTTATTGTTTGATTTATGAGTGGAAATTGGTCATATTTGTATATATTTGTTACTTAATCGTGGAAAAGTGTTTATACATGCAAATATAGCCAAAAGCAGGTAAAAATGATTAAAAGATGAAGAAATGAAGTGGACATGCATTTTTGGAGAGTTTCGAGAGGATCAAGGAAGAAAGAAACGTTGCATGAACAAAAGGATTTGATAAAGACAAGTTTACTACAATAAATTATCAAGGAAATATCAAGTTCCAATGGACAAAGTCATGCCACGAAGAAAAATGTTGCATGCAACGTAAATCGACGAAGAAAAGACATGAAATCATGATCAGACGAAATCCAACCGATCGGTTGCAACCCGCAACTGAATCGGCTGGAAAAGTGCCAGAATGACCATCTGATTGGATGGCGAGAAACCGATCGGTTGGTGGTGACTGAAGTTACAAGTTTTGCATTAATTGGCGAATTTACTCCCCATAATCATTGTGGCTGGTCATTGTTGCTTATTTACTGTGGAGGGACATTTTTACTTGAAGCATAAGTGTCATTAAGCTATATAATGAGCACTTAGTACTTAGAGATACTTGTACCACCATTATCTAACTTAGTATTACACCAAATCTTGTTAGCTTATCTTATATTTCCTGAAAGTTTACTAAGTGTTGTAAAAATGTCCGGAACGTGTTGAGTTAAAGTCTCAAGCATTGGTTCGAGTGTGGAGTTGTTTACTTACATTGGTGAGCAATTGGAGGAGTGTGGTTGCTATAGTTCCACAAGTTTTCTCATTGTAATTTTCAAGACTAGGTACACCTTGATACTTATGATGAACAAATGTTACTTCAAGTTTTATAAAAGTTTTCTTATTCACTTGTGTTTTAATATGGTTGCTATGGAGTAATTTGTGATATACTTGTGTATATGATGTTATTGGTTAATGGAGTATTATCTTATGAAAAAGGTGATGCATGAAAACATATCTATTTTATGAGTTTGTTGATATAACAACTTTTCTTGCTTAATTTGTCGGTAAAAACAATTTCTTGAAAAAATAGGTCCGAAAGGATTTTCAACTTGCTTTTATTCCAAAATATTAATACACCAAATTAGTATGGAATAGGATGCTTGACAACCATCTTATTTACTTGTTAAAATAGATTTGAGACGATTTCATCACGAAAAATGATCGAAAGGATTCGTAGGAATTCATAAGAAAAGAATGGATTTTCTAAACAGCCACGTGTTTATAGGATTGTCATACTAATTTGATATGTCCGAAAGGAGTCATTTACGTGACAGAATTCTTAGTAGTAGTGAAAACATGACATACATCATAGATTGTATAACTACTCATTTTTAGTTGTGCATCATAACAAGTTTTACACCAAACTTCGTACTCAAATTGTTACGATACTCCTAATAACCAATCAAGGAATTATACACAAGTATATATTTAGTTTTTATTGAGTTCCTTTTAAATTAAGATTTTTACATAAATTTGGATTGACAACCCTTATTTAACAAACGTTTTTCTAATTACTAAAACCACCAAATCCCTTGGGACGATCTCAACTTACCCACCTTTATTACACCGGACGAGTATGCTTGCTCGTATGTGCTAGATAATAATCGGATAATTCATGTTTATAAATTTTAAAACTTGTACTAACATAACGCACTGTGCTAATTAGCAACCATGTTTTAAATTTATAGAAACATGAATTACCAGTTAACTAGGAACACATTCGGGCAAGTATACCCTAGTCAATTGTAGTATAGGAGTGGTAAGTCAAGGTCGTCCCAAGAGACTTGGTTGCACTCAAGTGTCGTTTGTTTGTTTAAGCAAGTAACAAGTTGGTGGTTATGATTGTCACGGATCAAACCACAAGAAAAATAATAAGAGAACAAGCACACAAAGAGCATTCATCATAAGAATCACATCAATATCCAAACAAGTATTCAAAACAAAACCAAATTGTATTCAACCAAACGTAAGTCTTCAACAAACATAGTAATCGTAAGCATCATGAAATATAAAAGTAACAAGGTTTACCCAAAGTATGAATTACTAATAGGTAAAGGTGAAAGGTTATAGCTACCTTCAAGCCCCATCAACGTAACAAAGTTTCCAATCAACTACAACTTCTAACCAAACTAGAGAATCGCTCCAATATTTGGTGATACATCCTCCATGAACGGCAGAAGTTTGTGGTAAGGTGGTGACAAACCTTCCTTTAGAAATGCACCTTTGTTTTGGTGACAATCCTTCCTCTAAGATGCACACTTAGAACTAAGCCTAAGCACTCATATTTGTAGTAGAAATCAACCTTAGCCTCCAAGCAAGTTTCTTGGGCACTAAGTTGTCATAAAATGCCAGGTTTAGGAGTTATTATGGAGACATGATCGGACTTGGGGCTTAATGACACTTAATTATGCATTGAAAATGACTTGGGGAGGTCAGATTAGTCCATCCGATCGGTTGGATTCCATCCGATCCGGATGGATGAAAAGGTCAGTTTCCAACCGAATCGGTTGCGGGCTCCTACCGATCGGATGGATGAATTTGGCAGAAAATGTTAAACATGAAAGTTGTATATCTTTCTCTTAGCTTTCCGTGGCCGCGAACCCGGGGTCAAACGGAGTCCGTATGCTCAAGTTATGGCCAAAATGGTGAAGGTGTGTCGGGAACAACAAGTCTTCCATTATTACTTCGTTTTAGCTTCATTCCTTCATTTCACTTCTCGTTTTCCTTCTTGTGCTTTATTCTTGAGTCCTTGGAGTGACAACTTCATGACTTTTATCTTCTCGAATATACTCCAAGAGATTTTCATTTGTCGGGAATTCCTCCGTACATTCATAAATCTTTGTTTTTGATCATTTTTACGTCTTTTCCTTCATTTTCCTTCCATGAACCTAAAATAGAGAATATACTTCATTAAGTGCCATAAGTTCATAAAATGGACCAAAATATATGCATAAAATCCACAATAACGCTCCTAAAAACATGTTAATTTTGAGCGTTATCAATACTCATCTTTGGTATTCATATGTTAGGATATATACTCTTATTTGTTTATATTCTGTTTTCAGGACAAAGATGAGGAAAGGAATGAAGATACGCGGAAATGGAAGGACTAAAGATGAAATACATGAAGAATGTGGATTCTGCACCAACTACGGCGTAGAGGTCTCATCAACCTATGCCGTAGCTGGCATTTACGAGGACTACGGCGTATAAGATCCCATATACCTATGCCGTAACAAAGACTTACAAAGACTACAGCGTAGCTCATTCCATGAGTACTGCATAATGACAAACTAAAGGTATCTATGGCGTAACAACTCTCCAACTACGACGTAGACCCCAAAAATAAGCAGAACAGAACTCACGTGGCCAAAGAAGAAGCTACAGCGTAGCTGCCCAAATAGCTACGCCGTAGAAGCATCCAAAGAAGAAACTACGCCCGTAGCACTTGATCAAGCTACGGCGTAGTCATTATTTACAAAGGCTACGGCGTAGCAACTCAATCAGCTACGCCATAGCAATGTCAGGCCTATAAATACTAGCTCTAAATCCGAGTTTATTCATTCACTTCTCACCACACAGAAGTTGGGAGAAACTCAGGGAGCAGGAGGAACGAAGTTCTAGCCACATAGAAGTCATTTCCAAGGGAGGATTCACACACCAATCATAAGTGTTATCATTCCTTTATCTTGTATTTGTTTCATGTTCACATTTGTATTAACTCAACATTGTTTTACTGCAATTATGAATATGAGTGGCTAAACAACTCTTGGTGTTAGCCTAGTTATGAAATTATTGTTGTTATGATTTAGTTTTCTATGAATCTATTGTCTATTATTTGTATACTTTCATGGCGAATCTTAGGACACTCTAGTTCTGGTAGCATTGAGCATTGGTAGTTCCTTGGAGGCTTGGGGAATTAACCCTAGGAACCAAGCCGACAGGGATTTGACTTGGTGATAGCAATATCACCATACATGTGTAAATTAACCCTAGGACCACCTACCTATGTGATAAGCTTGAAGGAGTTAGAGGTAAGATCTGACCATGCCGCATCCTGCTAGACTTGTCCATGTTAGTAGAGGTACTTAATGAATCTTGCATCTTCATAGGTTCACGCCCGATAAACCCTCGGCTTTACAATATTCGGGGATAGGACAATGTGCAAAATAGGTTTAGGTTATTTAACCCTCTGATCATAAATGTATATAACCCCCAGACGGTATGATATGATGCACTTATAGAAAACTGGTCATAATAATAACAAGAGTAGTATTTAGGTTGAAACTGCTTCCCTTTTCTGATTTTCTTTTATTTACTTATTTGCTTCGTTATTTACTTTTAATTAATCTCATTACAAAACCCCCGTTATAAACGTGACATTAAACTTAGATAATTTCCAAACACTTAGCTCTTGGGACGACCTCGGCTTTACCATCTAGCTATACCTCACACGATCGGGTACACTGCCCGATAGTGCATTAGGTAGACCTTAGGTAAACGAGACACATTATAAATATTAAAACCTGGTCGGTAAAACCTGCATCAGACAGCCCAGCTCTCTTCTGTCATCAATAAATATTGAAATATTCCCTTTCATAAAACAAGGTCTTCTACATACAAAAACTTTCTGTTTTATTTTTCTTTCTTCTTTGATCACTATAACATGTCGATATATGTTTATAAGTTATTTCCTCTTCCGCAAAGTGCAAGAGAAGAACTCTCGACATGATGAAGACTCGAGATGCTATAGGTGTCCACACACAAACGTAACAAGTGTTACGGTTATAGGTTATGTAAATATTGTAAACGTTTCCGACTTGTGTGTGAGTCGAGGATGGGCTTATATGTGTGAACTTGGATGGTGATGTAGATCCAAGAAGTCTTGTAACTAGATTAGTTCATGTATTTTTTTTTAGAGGAGAGTGATGTCCTAGTGTGTAGGTTAGGACTTAGTCGAGTCATTGTGTGAAGGCTTGGATCGGGTGATGATCCAAGTAAGTCTTATGTGAAGGCTTGGTTCGGGTGAAGAACCAAGTAAGTCTTGTGTGAAGGCTTGGTTCGGGTGAAAAACCAAGTGTGTCATTTGTGTGAAGGCTTGGATTGGGTGAAGATCCAAGTTGGACAAGAGTGCTTGTTCGTGTGGCCACGTAGGCCTTGGAGTAGATTGGTTATAGCTACGATTAGAACTCGACATTCCGTTTAGTGTCGTTAAACCTTGTGTAAGCTCGTGTACGGATTGCTCCGCCTGAAGGAGTGTGTTGATATAGTGATTGATAACTCTCGAGTGTGGTACTAGGGTAGTGGAGTAGGACGAAGAGTGAGCTTCGTGCTGAACCACTATAAATCGCCACGTCTCTTGGTTGTGTTCTTACTCTTTACATTACTTGTTTGTTTATATTTGTTAGTAGTTAAATAAATATCACATAACAAGTAGAATTCAACAAGTTTGCAAAAGAATATTAACCGGACCTAAAAATGGTGAAATGTTTTAGCAAGAAATAAGAAATGGTGAAACTATTCAACCCCCCCCCCCTCTAGTTTCTACAATTGGTATCAGAGCCCAGGTTATCAAGATCTTTAGTGTATACTGTACTTTAAAACTTGAATCGATCTATGGAGTCTGAAAGATATCTAGAAGGGATCTACTTGAATGAGTCACCATTTTTCGAAAATGAAAATTTTGTCATTTGGAAAAATGAATTTGAAAGTTATGTGAAATCAATTGATCATGATCTTTGGCATGTCATTTCATTTTATGATTTTTAACCAATGTGAATAGATGTTAAAATTTAAAATTTCATAAGAAACTTTTGCAAAACATTGAAGCAAAAATATCGATTTATAAAACTTTGGCAAAAATTGATTTTGATAAAACATATTTATGTCAAGTGGCAAATGACATATGGTAAAATAGTTTAAACCTTCATCAATGGAATGTTCAAACCAAAGATGATGAAAATATGTTGCTAGAAAGATACTTAGTTTAAGTAGATTCATGTACTACTAGTTTGAATGTTTTTGTTGTAGGTAGTGATGCCGACAAGAATTACCTAAGCAACCTAGTTGGTGTACCAATCAACAAGTCTTGAAGTGATGACCGATGAAATAGACAATGTGCGTGTTATGTTAGTTAGAAGCCAAGACTATGTGCGCCTAGAATGTGTAACTATTTAAGAGGTTAATTCGCCAAGTGAGTATCATCAGATCTTGCATCACATATAACACATGTTATGGTAATGTGTAATTGAGGATAGCTAGAGGCCAAGGTAAGTTCTCTTACAACCTTGACTATTATACTTGCTATTTGTATGATTTGCTATATGATTACGTGACTATGTGATTAATTATTACTCGCTTGCATGCTAGATAATATTTGTGGGCTAATACGTGCTATATGCTTTGTGCTATATGCTAGATAATATTTGTGTACAAAATTTTTCAAGTGTATCGAGTCTTTTCCTTTTCTTCTGTCTCGATTCTACTCCATACCCATTCTTTAGCCTACTCGTGCGTATTGAGTCTATTCCGTGTCTTAAAATACAAAGAGTTGTGTTTTGAAAGCACCCTTAACCAAAGATTTTTCATAAAGACCAAAACACCATAAACCGTCAAAAATCTTGCAACTCTCTGCCGACGGTCCCTTATCGACTGGCGGTCCCATATCGATAAAGGACCGTCCAGTTATTTTTGCCAATACCCCGTTTTTTTTACTGCAGAACATCTAAAACTAAACTAAACACTCTCTTTTGCAGCAGAAGTGGCGAAAACTCGACCTTACAACCAAATCCATACTCACCTAAAATCAAATTAATTCAAGGTTTTCAAATTAAAGATCATCAATCACTAATACATACATATCACTCTTTTGTAAGTCAATTTCTTCAATTTCATTTATTTAATTCGCAATTGAATTACTAGGGTTCATAAGAACATAATATTAAAAATTGGGGATTCTCATTTCTTTGGAAAATTAACAACAACTGAAAGTAAAACCAAACAATGTATCACTAACAACACGTGAATTAACAAATTAATTAATCTAATTCGTAAATTTTGAAAATGGGTAAAAAATGAGATCATCCCCAATTCGAAATTGTTATTGTTAATCTTGTTTAATCACATAACAAAAACGTAGTTATGCATTGTTAATACATGTCAGAAACGTTTTCTTAACCATGCAACGAAATGATTCAGGAATCTCAAAATTAAAATGTATTATGGTATATAGGGGTGTTTGGGATAAGCTCAAAAATTATAAACTAGCTAACCCAATGTTAATTATATTGTATATAGGTACAATCATGCCGCACATATTTGATTATGATCTTCATCGTACACATATATACATACCAAAAATCTCTTTAGAACCCTATCTACCACCCGACTCCGTTCAAAGCTTCAGAGATGTTGAGTCTCGTTACATTCATGAAGGTCGAATTGTCGATCCTTCATATGTGACTCAGGAGCGTTTTGAAAGAGCCTTTCAACCAATAGGTCTTGACGGCCTACTCACTATTAATGAACATATCTGTCCACGTTTTATATTAGAATTCTTTTGAGAAATCAAAGTCAAACGTATTCATGACAACTCAATACATCTTACCTTCAGTATAAGTCACTATAGATTTTCTCTGTCGCTTGAGGAATTCGCTCAGATCCTTGGTATTCCATGCCATGGGCAATGTGCCTATTCAGAAGATCCTGAATTAAATTCCCTTGTTGACAAACGTGAATGTGAAGGACCTTATGTCACCTACATTCCCTCTCAAACCAAATTAATCAATTCACATTGCAACTCTTCCGACACTTTCTATCCAAATAAAATCTGGGTTTGTGAACTCCGCCAGTTTCTCCAACCTATGGCGGTCATCCTGCGAGAAAACGCACTGGGTCTAGTAAAAGATCGGAATTGCATACAATCATGTGTGGCACATATGCTTTATTGCATTCTCACTAGATAACCATACAATCTCGCTTATCTCTTCGCTATGCGATTTATGCATCTCAAGGATGATGACAGAAAGTCAATGCCCTATGGGATGCTCTTAACCCGTGTCTACCACTACTTCATAAGAACTTATCCTCGCCTTCAAAATGATCAATACAATCTTGTTTTCGGAGTCTTAGATCCAATAACGGGATATCAAATCACACGATTCATCGGACCCTAAAGGATGAGATGCATCGAAGAAGATTGAAGTCAACAATTATGTATTTGTTGAAATAGAATTGGCTACATTGATTTAGCATTCGTATTATGATTTTGAATGCTTTATATTAATTAATGTACTTAGAACTACTATGTTTATCGTTTATGTGACATAATCTCATGATTATTAGACATGCTTGTTTGTTGATTATGTCTGTATTTGGATGATGTTATTGGTTTATTTAGATCGTGCATGACATCCTTAATTGTTAAACTTCTGTTTATGCAGTTCGGTGAAATATAGGAATGAATTGTATATGCAGGTTGCAGAAATGAAAGAGTGGGTAAAAATCTGGGAACCCACTGCCGGTGGTCCTTTATCGACCTAGCGGTCCTCCAGTGATAAAGGACTGTCCAGCATTTAACGGACCGTCCCTCTGGGATCACGGATTTTTGCACTGTTTTCTTCTTTCCTGCAATCCTAAACCTATTGCATGATTATCACCACCTTACCAAGTTTAGATAAACATTTTTGAGTGCTTTAAGTTTCCTAATGCATGCTTTCCCCAAACTATAACTATGCTTGATTATTTAAACACCTCTCATCATCTTCAACCTCATCACTATCACCTTTCATTTCATCTTCATCACTTACAATGTCCTCATCCTCCACCTCCTTGCCAACAACAAACAAAGAACACATAACCTCACTCAATTCACAACCACCAAACAAAAGGACTAAGCTCAAAATCATTCAACCTCAAACAAATTTCATTGATCTCACACTCTATGACACCACTCCATCTCCTAAATAACCACCATCCTTACCTCAAGCACCAAGTGCACCTATCAAAACACCATCCACCGATGGCACATCCAATTCTTCATCAAAGCCATCCTCTAGCTCAAAGCCAACCACTTCACCTTTCTCATCATTCATCAAAAACTTGTCACCCTTACTCACCCAATCTAGCTCGGGTGCTTACACTTCGTTTATGAGTAATCAACATCCATCTCCTACCTTCACTAGCTCTCCACCAAGAAACTCACATCACCTTCCAACAAACACTCCAAATCATACCACCACATCACCAAATGGGCCGTTGGAAAACATTCCTTCTACTCCAACATCATCTCCAAACCTTGACAATCTCATTCCCTACTACTTTGTAAACAACCACACTGTGGGGTGTGCTTGTTGTTAGCACAACTTTCATCTCATCCACTATCTTCGAGATGAACTACACATCATGTTTGGTCACATTGATTTTCTCCTTGCTCAACAAAATGTGCAACCAACTCCCCTTGCTACCATGCCACCATCAGCACCACCTTCAGATCCACCTTCATCCTCACCATCATCCACTCCACCCTCTAACTGGATATTTTCAAATGTCTAGTTAAGAATAATCAAGTGGAAGCTGTATTTTGGACCAAGCATGCTTTGGGAGATAACTTGTTGTATTAGTTGAAGACTATTATTGTAGTTTAATGTTGCTTTAGTTATGTATTGATTATGGTTGATCTTGTATGCTTGAATGATTGATATTGTATGCTCCTCATGTATGGAATGAATGAATGATTATGTTTTAAATCATGATTAACAAGTTGTGATATGTGTCATGGTTGACTTGAAAATGGACTAAAATTATTCAACCTTAAAAATGGGAAGTTACTAAAATCACAACATATCTGCCAACCAGAACGCCTACTGACGGCGGTCCTTTATTGGATTGGCAGTCCTCCATCACTGAGGGACCGTTCCCCATTTACGGGACCGTCCCCAGTAGAAGCAAATATTCAGATTTTTTCTTTTGATTCATGCTTTTATATAATAGATTTCACATTTATATTCATATTATCTCTCCATACTTCTCTCTCTCTCTCTCTCTCTCTCTCTATATATATATATATATATATATATATATATATATATATATATATATATATATATATATATATATATATATATATGCTAGTTTCGAACTTATAATTTACGTTTTGAAAAAAATTAGATGTAAACTTACCAAATTTTTTATTAAATTCATTAAGAACAAAAAGAAATTAACGGTTACCGAATATGAGAGAAAAAGGTTCAAAGTGGTACGCAAGAACAAAGTATCAAAGCATAGCCCGTTAGATGGATGAGCGAAGGCTACCCAAATAGGTGAACCGGCTAAACATTTTTGACATAAAGTAAAAAAGCTACCTTCACACAATAGTATCGATAAATCATTCATACAATTTTCTTATATAAATGAAAGAAATGGCTGACTCGTATATACTAACCATACCTAAACGAAATCAAAACTTACCCGTTATGAGCCGATATCCTATCCACCATATTCACCCATTTTATCATGTCTAATAATCATTAAACAAACCAAATTTAAAGTTCACCTGTTATTTGAACCATTGGTATGTTATAACCCATTACTAAGTTAATCATTTTCACAAAAATTAATGGTGGGTTAGGCGGATAAGATAATGGTTCAAGATGTGTAACTTTTTCCATGATTAGGATTTAGGATAAATGCCAGGACAAATTCCAATTTTTCCATCAAACTCCTTTGCTTGCTCTATTGAAAATTAAAATGAAATTAATATACACAATTATAAACTTCATAGCAAAGTTGGGAGCAAATTCAAATATCAAAACACAAAAATTGCATATCTATTTCTCAAAATATACTCCTACGTATCCGTACATGTTATTAGTTGTTGTACTGCCTTTTGGGATCTAGATTTATGCTTGCATATTACCAAATCTTTTTGGGTAGCCAACCCGGCTAACCCATTTTGACACGTACTAAACACTTACCAATTTGACCCATTACCCTACACATTTGATATGTCTATTTTTACACTAATCTACCTAAGATCTTGGTCGACAACTTATAGAATGGTCTCAGTAAACGTCTATCAAATTAGGCAATAAAAAGAGGTAAACCTGTAATGTCAGGTCCTTTTGCAATTGGTATGAAATGGGAACAGTAACTACAAATCCAAATTTAATTTTAAGAACTCAAAATAATCAAAATGTGAAGCCATTCATCCCTACATTCGTTGGGGATGTTTGAGATTTCTTACTTTGAAAGTTCTAGTTTATTGATCAGCCTATGTCAGCCTAAAGGTAAACTTGTAAGTTCGACTAATAAAAAATGCAGTACTTTACAACACACACACTGGCACTAAATTAGGTGATATGAGAAGAAAATAAAAGGGCATACCTATCATAAAGAGCCATTGGTTGCGGCTCAAAATAAGACCCTTCATTAGCAACCATATACTTAACTTTAACTTAGAACCAAACTTGTAACAAAAAAATTGAAACAAAAACAACAAAAATAAAAACTATGTACATCAAACAATCGTAAAGTTAACAACTTTATCAAATATTTCATACTTGTGTGATTGTATGAGATTTATCGAAAGTTCAAAGTAGCAGGCTCCCGGTGGTGGTTTTTACATGTGCCAAAAACTAAATGGTTAACCCCTCTTCCTTGTTATATAACCATTAAGTTAAAAAACATAGATTCTTATCTTCTCGTAAATTTCCCAATTTCTTAAGATTACTTAAGATTTATACTTGACTTGTATTATAGTTGTCCTACTGAACACATGTTCAAAATTTCAAATGTAAACATTATCCTAAGTATGTCATACTCACTTGGCCGATAAAATTCAATAGTATCATGGCTGACATTAGATGTGGCTGCGCCAAAAGTTTATGCATTCAGTTGATACATGGTCCTTCCAGCTTCTCTTCACGGCTTCGCGGGACTTTGGTTGCAAGCTGCACAAAGAAAGCCATTAATGTAATAATGTACTTTTTTCTTAGTATGCAACATCGTGTTGAGTATCTAGATTCTCTAAAGAATTCAAATGTCACATATAAAGAATTCAACGTAAAGACGGGTGACACCATGGCTGTCATCATATCATGGCATATTACATGAAAAAACGAATAAACCTAAGAAAAATAATAATATTCAAAGAAGTCAAATAAACCACTTTGCATACATACAATCAAGGTACAACTTTGCTTTATAATCAAATACCAAATCCATGCCAGCTATTACATGCATATTAATCATAGCATACGATACAACCATACCCATAGACCCAAGAATATGCAAGCATCATGAACTCATGAATATTTACTTGTTGAGTCATCTCATGGCTCATCATCAACTCATGTTTCATCCTTCCTTAATTATATCATCTGAGATGGTAATCAGAACACACTCTTTTCCATTTTATATCACTACAAAAATATAGAGTTAACTTAGGCGAAGGCAGTGGAATTCACCTGGAACTTTTTAGAAACCCCGGGGTAACTGGTATATTATCAGCAAAAAAGAGAAGGAAATAAAACAGAGTCCGGGGAAAAAAGAAAAAAGATTACTAATAGGCATTCAGGTCTAAACCGTTTGGTACAACATAATTAGTATGTCTTCGCTCAACTTCACCATTAAAGACCATAACATTCCTGACTTATCCTAATTGTTTGAGACGTCCCAAGCTCCTTTAAAACACATTAATTGGTATTAAGGATTAGAAATTAGTATTCACCGTCTACTTTCCCTAGAGGAAAAGAAATGTATACTGAATATCTAAAGTGTCCCCAAATTATTGTACACACCAAATGTTAGAACATGAACTTAGATCGCATCTTGTCTCATATGCTTATTGCCCCCTCTAATCAGATGTGTAATTCTAACACCCCAAAAACATCCTTATGTGTTGTATCATAACACAATAAGCATGTAAGTAGCTATATTAAACCTTTTCAAACACCCCTGTAGTCAAAGACTGATAGAAGAGTTATGCTAAATTATGCTAAAGGAGTTTATATGTAGGTAAAAAGAGTCAGACCTATATAGGCAAAAGGTAGTCAACAATTAACTCATACCTGAAGAAATCGGTGAAGACGAAGGCAGTGGAAGTCATCTGGAACTTTTTAGAAACCCCATGGTAACTGGTATATTATCAGCAAAAAAGAGATGGAAATAAAACAGAGTCTAGGGAAAAAAAATACTAATAGACATTCGGGTCTAAAACCGTTTGGTACAACATAATTAGTATGTCTTCGCTCCACAAAAACTTAGTTTACTTTCGCTCGAGGTAGCGAATATACCTTTGCCCCATAATATGTATAGGTAATAAAGAACCTTATCTGGGAGTTCATCAAAGTTTCCATGCACATCTTTAACATCAAATTTGTTTTTAACAAAAAGCGTAGTAGACCTGTTTAAAGAAGAAATAACATAAAATGAATAACCTCAGCTTGTGGCATCTCATAGGTGAGTGAAGCTCTATTCTTTGTAATAAATTCATTTCTTTGAACTCTCCCTTCGGTCTTGCGCCTGTTACATAAGTGAACCAATATAGTCCTTTGGTGTGAACATCTCAAACTGCAGAAAGGATATAGATTGTCAAGATTTAAACAAACCATATATTGTGCAAGACCATATAATGTACCATAAGAGGAAAATAATAGAACATTGACAAACCTTCATAATTGGCTCTTCAATCGACTTCCTATTACCTTGTTTAGGAAGTGCTGATGGGTTTGAACATTCGACCTACACAGGTATTGGAAAAAAGCTGATAAATTTGATTGCATATACCACAGCATACAGTCATAAATTAAAAAAAAAAAATACAGAAAAGGAGGTTCTCAATTTGCTCAAGAAGCATCGTTTAATATACAAAATAGAGAAAAACATTATATAATGAGAACTTACCATTTCACCACCCACACAGTACACTCGATATACAACACTTGGAGCGGTGGTTATCAAACTTAAACTATATTCCCGTTCAAGTCTTTCCTGTGAAGTAAAAACTATCACATGTCGATCTTGAAATCCTAAAAAGTTCCCAACACTACTGATGCAAAATTATTTCACGATAGTTATACGAACTAATCATGATCTTATTCAGTAAAAGACAACATTAACTGAAATGACATGAAAAACATGAGATAAAAGTTACCTCTCTGACATCGGAACTGCTTGCAAACTCGAATGTGTCAAATTCTAAACTCCACTGATCTGTGATAAGGAGCTTCGTGAATCCAAAGATGTTCGGTGTCCAAAATCTGACTTTCGCCCATTGACCCGTTAGAGATACAACATAATCTGTATGGACTGAGGCAAAAAAAATTAAAAATGTTCCAGTGTCACTGTGTGAAGAGCCTTCCACGTGTATTTCAAATGCAAAAAGGAAAAAGTCAAAACTTGTAAAGATGCAACACAATCGACAAATTTTGGATTGCTATAAACGGGTTACTGGTTTCAAATAGGTCCCTAGATAGCTGGAATGCTGAAATACAATTGGTAGTGATTCTGGGTCAATTCAAAAATTCATGGTCTTGTGTTGTTGAATCTATATGGGGAATATGGAGATGCTTACATAAGAAAGTATAAACTCTTACATCCCCTACCATATGTAAATCTTCTCTTAGCCGATTCTCAACTATATTGCGCCCACTTAAGATCTCTATCAACACCAACCCATAACTATAGACATCGCTCTTTTCTGTTATTTTCATCATGTGACCATATTCTGAAGAAACAAAATGTTATTGTATTAAAAGATGCAGATATCCAGCAACAATGAGGGAAATAAATACTTGCCTTCATCTGAATGTTCTGCAGCACCATGCACAGGACTGTTTAGTTCAATAGGCGAATCACATGAATCATTTCCAGAATCACCTTGACCAATGACATACACATGGGACATGTATAATGTGTTTGTTGAAAGGGGTACCAAATGTCCGGGATACCTTACTATATTAACTAGAAATTCAGTAGATTTTAATTCCGCTATAAGGGACACATGCCTGTGTGAATCTATTTGCTCCCCTTCTCATTCCTTTTGTAAACCCTGAAGACATAAAACATAAAAAAATTAACAAATTGAAGATACAGATCCATCATTTTAAGAAAGCGCCAAAACAATGAAAAATGGAACCTTACCACCATGAGCCTGCAGCCTAGGCCGACCGTGTCTGCAAGAACTTTGAAAAGAATAGCACGGGGATGACAAAAATCATGCTTTATTTGACCTAACATCTTAATACCTTGATTACGTGCATTGTATGCCTCCTCCCATGTCCGTTTGGCATGTATACATAAAATTCATCAAGATAGCACACTAAACCACTAATCTTTTAGACTCCGTGTAAAGGGATACTGAACATAAACACGTAGGACGCACCAATCCGCCTAACTTTTTAATTACTGCAACCAAGTTACAAGTCAAACCTTTTTGCTAAAGTCAGAGCTAACTGTTGTAACATAGTGGCCATCTTATCTTTTATGCAATAAGCAGGCCTGTGAATTGAAACAAAAAAATTAGCCATTCAACGGGTTGTATAGTGTCGTTCAGTGATAGGTTCATTTATCGACAAACTATTTGAAGACCGGAATGGAACACGGTCATTATCCCATTAGCCAGTTCTTCACAAACCTATAAACAACACCAACATGGAATGAACTTAAAGGGCACCACTACAGATACAAAGACTGGAATGATGCCACAGAAACACGAAAACAATATGTATGCAATAAACCATTGCAACCACATACATACCAGCCAGCGTCACGGACGGCTGACAAACACCCTTAGGCGTCCACGCGCACGTGTTTGGTGTGTGTATATGGAACTGCAAAAGACAATCACAATTAAAAAATGACAATACCTAAAACCCCCCTAGATCAAATTTTGAGAAAGCAAACTTTAAAAAAATACCAGAGGAATCAATGTGTGAGCGAATGTCAAAAGCACAAAAAACAAACTGCTGACCGAATGAGTCCTCTCTCGAACGATGTAGTACAAAAGTCTGTTACCTATGTGCAAAAAATATCTGAACGCAGTAGCAAAAACACATACCTTCAACAGTACTTTGGTATAGGTCATTAACCTTTTCTTTACCCTTCCCGGTAGACCCATCAACTGAACACGGACATTATCCATTCCACCCCGCAACCTCTTTGGACTATCCCAGTCCCAACATAGATCAATGCCATAAGATCCTGATATAAATTAGTCATGAAACTACATAAGCAATGGGTTGCACTACTTACAGGCTAACATTAGCACAACCACCATAACCCCACACTGCCTCCCAAAACCAAAGTGAGTTGACCCATGTGTCGGCACTCTTTTTTAGAAGAATTCTAAAACCCTGCAAAAAATCTTAAAGTTACTGAAGCCTAATACAAAATTCAGAAACCGAAGAAAAAACCAAACACACCTAATATTAAGAAAACATAACCAATAAAATAGTGGAAAAGATGCAATCTCGTACCTTGATTCATCAGTTGTAATACGACTCCAGTATCTACGATCATCAAAATTTGTTATCTAGACCATTGAAATATATCGACATAGAAGGCTTTCCTGTACCCTTATCGAACAAAACTTTCTGACAAAAATACAAATTCAAACGAATAAACCCCATCATCATCAACTAATTTCAATTCAACATAACATCAAGTTAAAGTTTTAAAACATTATATCTCGAGTTTGGTACATGTTGATATAGTGATTGACAACTCTCGAGTTTGGTACTCGGGGAGTGGAGTAGGACGAAGAGTGAGCTTCGTTCCGAACCACTATAAATCACCGCGTCTCTTGGTTGTGTTCTTTCCTTACTCTTTACATTACTTGTTTGTTTATATTTGTTAGTAGCTAAGTAGATATCACATAACAATTAGAATTCAACAAGTTTTCAAAAGAATATTAACCGGACCTAAAAACGGCGAAATGTTTTAGCAAGAAATAAGAAACGGTGAAACTATTGAACCCCCCCCCCTCTAGTTTCTACACACTTAAACCGTTAGGAATTTAACGGTCGTTATTGATGTGAGGTCAAGCTTTCAACCTTTAGGCAATGCACCTAATCGATGTAGCAAAGTATAGGAAAATAACCGAAGGAAGTTCGTTCTCTAGGGGAATAGCTAGGAGGAAATAAAGTGGAATCCTAATGCTCTATGGGGTGGGGCTATTTTGGTATTTTATATTTTATATTAAAACTGGTAAATTCTCAGGTTTTTGGATTGGATTGATGAAGAAAACATAAATGAAATAAAAATGCAAATAAAAGTTGACAAGCAGTGGGATAGGTACAACTACTTAGGGACAATCTAGCTATGTTTCAGACAAACTAACAAAAACTTAGTTAATGCAAGTATGGGGAACTAATCTTAAGTTGAGGTAATCTTGACATGGTTAATCAAGGGATACCTCCTATGGGCGAATTATAGCAAGGGGTGGATATGTGACCAAACCTAATCTACTCATGTAAGATACACAATTCTCAATTTACATAAACTAAATCTCGGGCATTCAAGGGAGGGGATCCTAGACCGAGAACTAACCTAGATATGCAATTGCTAGCATGGATGTCATAACTAGCTTAGGTTTACTAAATGACCAATATGTAAACCTAGTTAAAGCAGATCTAGACTAATTGAATATATCTGGTTAATAAAACCCGTAAATGTTAAACCAAATTAATTCCCTAGATATGGATTAGATCTAGGTGTTAGATAAATGAATTGAATGCAAGGATTAACGACTACAGTGCTTACAGCAAACAAATTACATATTCAACATTTAATATGAACTAAACAGTAAAACACAGTTACCTGCATAAATTATGGTGTCGCAAGTTATTAATTCTTCCTAATCGAGGTTTCATGCATCCTAAGCAATTACTAACAAGTTTAGCCAAGCATACTTATTGATAATCGTTCACATAAACAAGGTAGTCATGATAATAGATGACATAATTGATCAAACAAAAGATTGTATTGATTAAACAAGTGTAATAGGATTAGCATATGGTATTTCACTTGATTACAATGCAATAAAAAGTATCAAAAGGAACTAAGCTTAAGCTAGAGCTTTTGCAACCTTGGGGCTCGACTCGACTTATTTCTATCTGTATTCGATAGTTATACTATGAATATTGTAATTTTGACGATAAAGTCTGTTAAGTCTTAACGGGTTTAACTATTAAATGAGTATACACTTTGTCAAATTCAAGGTACCATGTTGCACCTTTAAGAGTTCAGGTACTAAAAATTCGTACTAAACTACAATTTGACACTGGAACTAATGGGTTCCACAATGTGCTTGGAGGGTGGTCGCCGATTGCCACCGATTAAGGTTTTGTGGATTAGAGAGATAGAGTCAAAAGATCACTACTTTCGTTCCTCCCCATGTTAAGATGAAAATTTGGAATTGGTAGAAAGTTGCTCGTTTATTTAACCCTTCTTTGGATGACATTTTAGAAGGTTCTTGTGGCCTCTATTCCAATAAATGGATGATCAAATTCATTCATGCGATTTGTTTGGGTTTTATAAGGAGTCTATAGGCTTGGAGAAACTGTATTTTCCTTGGTTCTTCGGATGAAAAAAGGTCTAGTCCTTTACATGGAGATATTTTTGTACCAGTTCAAAGGATACCGATTTATGGACTTTGAACAAGGTTAAAGAATCATTGTTCTTGAGCTAATTAGATTCTTCACCCTGATAAGTTACTAGTTTTCTAAGTTTTTTTTTTTATTGGCTATTTTTCTTTGCATTTGTGTTATGCTTCTGGTAGGTTCTTCTGCTTGGAGCCTCTTTGTTTTTATTTTTTTTCTTGTCGTGCGGAATACAATAATTTTGTGTTTCCAAAGAAAATTGCACTTATACATAGTATATGTACGTATACATTTCTAAGATGTGTTTAGGATCACAAGCCTAATCGAGCTTTGGGTATGAAGCTAGGGATCGAGATCATTTATTTGATGAGCCCAAACAAGAATCGAACTCAGGATCGGTTCATTTTGGTGTTTTACCAAACTGATCCTGAATGACTTAGCTAGCTTGTTTACACCGTAGTTTATATCAATAATAATTTTCTGAGTTTTCATTTGGTACCTCATTGTCATTTTAACCAAGTTTTACATGTTCAATAAGCAACAGTTTTTAATCGAAGTATTTTGTATGTTTAAACCACCAAGATGCGAAAATCATAACTTACCAAATAATGTGCTAGTTCAATTATTTGATCATTCTTAAACTTCTTTAGGCATCAATTGTGGTTTAGACTTATAAAGCTTTACTAGCAGGGTACCCGCGCAATGCGGCGGCGGGTACCCCGTGACTAAATTTTGTGACGAGCAAATGTTTTTCATTTATATGTTTTTTTCTAACAATAACTTTATGTATTTTAATTTTTGTTGAGTTACGTATTTTAAATTATTACAAATTTTTTCACAATAAATGTACGGAAATTCATGTCGGAACAACTTTAACTCTTTAACGAGGAACATTGTTTTTCATTCTACAATGCACGATAATTTATTTTCCGGTTATCAATGATTTTTTCCTTGTTCAATATGACTAAGGTTACGCGTATGTAATTTAATCTTTTTCACAAATAATTAAAATATAATGTTAATCTAATTCTTTTGAGTTTTATCGTATTTATCACAAATCTAAAAGAAATTTCGAATTATAGAACATTGGCGGCCCAATCCTTAACCTTAAAACCAGATAAGCCCATTAACTCATAAAACCGGACAATCCACAAACAGTCCAATAACAATTTACTCATGCCCTAAAATATTCGGTTGTTTAAACCAATGCAACCCTAGATAATGTTTCTTCAACCCTAATGTAACTCACATTTCACGCAGTCACCATCTCCTCCCACTTTACTCCACATCAAGCCGCATTTAGCTCAGCCATAAAAAAGTTCTTGTCTTTCTTATGATGATAACCAAATATAAACACCACAACAAGATTTCTTCCTTTTTCTTATCTACACGAACACCACTTATACCCTTTAGTTTGTTGTTGCCACAAACCGAAGCTTCACCATGTCTTAAAGATCTTTTAAGAGGGTCTCGGGTAGGTATCTTTTTGTGTTATTTTTTCATTTAAACTGAAACAAAGAAAGAATGAATCGAGTTTGTTTTTGTTCATTCTTAAACTTTTTCGGATATTAAAAAGAAGCTATGCTTCACATAGATCTATGATGTGTTCTTTTTCAAAAAGTTAAGATCTATAAGATCTTTGAACAAAGGTGAGATCTTTTCGTTAATTTTTGTTGTTCAAGTATTATTATGACGCGAGGAGAGGTTAATACAAGCTCTTCCTTTTTTTTTTATCATATAACCAAATCAAAAACTCACTGGTTCATTCTTTCAATGAAATACAAACACAACATGTACACTTCTTGTTATTCGAATAGAATACAAGTTCATTGTATCTATAGCCTTCTTCAATGTTGACTATAAGATAACAAGGTCTCGGGTTTAATATATATATATATATATATATATATATATATATATATATATATATATATATATATTTGCTTATAAAAATACAACCCGAGATCTTTATTTCTTTTTTTGATTCGAGTCTTTTTGTGTTTTGTTGTAGAAAAGTGTTGTTGTTGTAGTCTTGTAGTTGTCGCCCGTTCTTTTTATTTTCCGAGAAGATAAGTTTTTGTTATGAGTTGGTTATGGCTTTTAGTTGTTGTATGTCGCTTTCTTTATATTTTTTGTTACCTGACTTTTGTAGTGGAGGTTGGACTTTGTTATAGTTGTTGAGGAGATGACCTAGGACATATTGGCGATGGAGCAGTCCGGTGGTTGTGGTGTAATCATGGTTGAGATATTCGGTGGTGGTGGTGTAACACTGTGGGGATTGTAGAGGCCGGTGGGGTTGTGTAACTGTGGTGGTGTTGTAATTGTTTGTGTGTCTTGTTGGTATTTAAATAAAATGAGCTGTTACAAAATAGGCTGCACATAAAGACCTTTAAATTTTCGGTTGTAACGTATGTGTATGCATTGAACTCTGTGAAAAATGAGGGCTTTTAAAAGCCTTAAAGTCTGCGTATTGACCATTCTTTATTACAGGGTTTTTTTATAACAAAACGTATTGACTATCACAATTAATGTATTGATTTATTAGCATTTGTATAACACTTCTTACTAGTATAGGCAAGATGCTGAATCTGAATTTTAAGCCTTCTTATTTATAGCATGTCTCAAATGCATTATAAAGTAGTATAGATAAGTGTTCCATGTCATCATATATTAATAAATTAAAAACATTTGAGTTAATAAACCTTTTCTCACTATGATAAAATGCGTTACAACTTTACAAATGTTCTGCATTATACACGCATTAATTGTATTAAGTTTATGAAGAGGTCTGTTATTTTATAGTAGCAATTCACAGCTAGCTAAAGTGTAACTAGTCTATGTATAGATATTTTATTGTACTTAGATAAATAGAGTTAGGGCTAGACTGAAACTAGGATTTCTTGGTTTGCAAGGCATGCAAACATACTATGGAATTCTAATTTCATTGGAATTGTTCCCCCTCATCTCTATAAAAGGAGGTGAGAGGGATGTTAGTTTGTACATGTATAGTTACTTTGAGTCAATATTTCATGCCAACTTACAAGGTTTGGTCATTTTTATCCAACAATTAGTATCGAAGCCAAGGTTACGTTAGTTGCTTGAAGCTAGATCGAATCAAATGTGTACATTCCTAACAAGTAGTCTCTTCTCTTTTTGGTTCGTCCGTTTCTACGCAGTAGTGGGAGATTTGACCTTGTGGGTTCGTTAACCGTTGGATCGTTGTGAAACTCGAATAGTAGGTCGAATACACATAGGTCTAGAATTTCATTGGAAGGATCATCAATCGGAGGTTCATATATATATATATATATATATATATATATATATATATATATATATATATATATATATATATATATATATATATATATAGGTGGTTGCAGTTTCTAGTCCATAATCTGTAGGTTATATTCAAATTAGATTTCGAACAAAGGTTTGAATGGTTAAGATTGTCGTTCTTTTTTTTGCAAGATTCTTGGTTTTGTCAAGTTTGGTATTGTAAAGGTTTAATTCGACAAAGTTAAAGCTTCAAAAGGTTTAGTTCAAGGTTAAATCTTTAAGCTTCAAGGTGTTGTTTTAAGGTTTTAGAGGTAATCAAGTTGAAGGGTAAAAATGCTTGAATGTTTACTTGATTATCTAGGATCTTAAACCATTGATGTTTGAAGGTATTTGCGGTTTCTTGGAAGCCAAGTCTTGGTGATTCTTAGAAGACAAGTAAGGTTTAGCTTTCTCTTGGGATTCAAGAAAAGTGATTACTTGGAGTACAACGTGTATCAAGTTTAAAGACTTGCGGTGGAAAGATCAAATCTTTAGGGGTTTCTAAAGGCTAGTAAATCAATCCTTACAAGAAAGCAGGTTTAACATACGACTTGTGAGGCATGTTGAAAAAGTTGAGTCTTTAGGGTCTCTAAAGGGTTAAATCAAGGTTTGAAGAAGAATGGCTATAATGAGTAATAGGTTTAACATCAAAAAGCTTGATGGGTTTGGTGTACAAAAGCATGGAGGTTCTAAACAATTTGGGTTCAATCAACTTGGTCTTGGTGTTAAAATAAGAGTCCATGGAGTAGATGTTTAAAAGCTTGTTTCGTTTGAGGTGGAACTGCAACGAGCTCAGGAAAATTGTGAAATTGAGGTAAATCAAGATAATAAAAATATGTTGCAGTGACTCAAAAAAAGTTGGAGGTTAAACAACATGAAGAAAGACAAACATGGACTGCTTGGTAAATGAGCATGTACACCTTGGTGCAAAGGTGGGGGCAGACATTGTGGAAACCAGAGCACCTGGTCAAGAGGGTGTAAAGGGTTATGTTGTTGAAACAAAGAAGTTGAAGGTGGTCTAAGGAAGCTAACCTGGATATTTACTAAGGTACAATATCTTGTTAACAAGGCGATCCCTGGTTCAAGGTTCCAACATTGGATGAAGATGTTGAGTATTAGTAGAGAGTATAGACTAAGAATCACTACTAAGGTGAACATTCTTATATTATAGTAGCAATTCTTAGTGGGATACAATGTAACTAGTCAATGTATAGGGATTTAATTGCACTTAGTTAAAAAGAGTTAAAGTAGACTTAAACTAGAATTTCTTGGTGTGAAAAATTCCATAAGAATTGTACCCCTTCATCTCTATTAAAAGATGTGAGGGAATATCAGTTTGTACATTCTTCATTGCTCATTCGTTAATTAATAAAATATAACGTTTGGGGTCATGTGTGATTACTTTGAGTCAATATTCCGTGTTAGCTTACTAGGTTTGTTGGTTTTTAGCCAACAAGGTCCACGAACTATAACATTTGCATGCCACATAGATTTCTCTCACTATGATTGAAACAAGATATATACATTTGCAAGTTTTTTAAACCTATTCATATAATGCTCTAGTAACAAACATCTTTTGTTTTAACACTCTACAATCTATACTACATTATAAAAGAGGGATGCACTTCCCTCATATTAATTATTTTAAGATTTCATAAATTAGATTTTAAGCAAATACAAGTCATAAAACATAATATACAAGTATGTAAAGCACAAAGCAAACTAAAAAAACATTATTTCTTACATACAATTAATACAAAATTTAAAACACCCATCACCAATATGTATAACTGCCTAAGAAAAATTTACAAATCTATACTACTCATCTATACTACCTTATAAGAATTAGAGTAAACCGCAAAAATCATCCCTATGGTTTTCTCAGATTGCAAAAAACGTCCCTGTGGTTGGCTAATTGCAGGCGGCATCCCTGTAGAGGAAAGTTTTCATCATTTTGGACTCTGGTTTTAACTGACGTTAAATGAATTATGTTAGAAGTTACATGTTTAGCACTTGTGGCCCAGGACCATTGCAGCGTCCATCCTTTTTACGTTCGTTTTTACGTTTTCATCCGTTTTTACGTGTTTTCGTCCGTTTTCGTGTGTTTTGTCCTTTTTACGATTTACTTCATTTTTTACATTTTTCGTCTATTTTTTTATGTTCTCGTCCGTTTTTTTACGTTTTCGTCCATATTTTTTCGTTTTCGTCCGTTTTTAGTTTTTCGTATGTTTTTTTACATTGTCGTCCGTTTTTACATTTTCAACCTTTTTTACGTTTTCGTCCGTTTTTTTACAATTTCATCCTTTTACGTTTTCATTTGTTTCTTTACTTTTTAATTCGTATTTTTACGTTTTCATCCGGTTTTTTACGTTTTCGTCTGTTTTTTTACGTTTTCATCTGTTATTTTACATTTTAGTCTGGTTTCTTACGTTTTCGTCTATTTTTTTACGATTTCATCTGTTTTTTTACGTTTTCATTTGTTTTCTTACGTTTTCGTCAGTTTTTTAACATTTTTTTTCTTTTTTTCCTTTTTCGCCTGTTTTTTACGTTTTCGTCTGCCTTTTTACATTTTCGCCCCTTTTTTACGTTTGAGTGTGTTTTCTTACGTTTTTGTCCCCTTTTTATGTTTTTGTCCGGTTTTTACGTTTTCTTACTCTTTCGTCCATTTTCTTACCTTTTTGTCCGTTTTCTTACGTTATTCTAACAGAAGAAAACGTAAAATAATGTACAAAAAATGGACAATATCATATGAAAACAAACGAAAACATAAAAAAAAAATGAAAACGTAAAAAATCGAACTAATATGGACGAAAACCTAAAAAGCATACGAAAGCATAAAAAAGACGAATACAGACTCAAACTTTAAAAAAAACATGCGAAAACGTCAAAAAAAATTGATGAAAACATAAAAAAACAAAGTAAAACATAAAAAACCAGACGAAAACGTAAGAAAACACACTCAAACGTAAAAAAAAAAGGGACGAAAACGTTAAAAAAATGCAAAATAGGAAAAACAAAAAGAAACGTAAGTAAACAGACGAAAATATAAGAAAACGAATGTAAACGTAAAAAAATAGACCAAAACGTAAAAAATGGATGAAAACGTAAAAAAAACGATCGTAAATGTAAAAAAAACATACGAAAACGTAAGATAACAGATGAAAATGTATAAAAACGGATGAAAACTTAAAAAAACGGATGAAAACGTAAAAATAACAGATGAAAACGTAAAGAAACGGATGAAATCCTCAAAAAAAACAAACGAAAACGTTAAAAAAATAGAGTAAATCATAAAAAATGGACGAAAACGTAAAAAAATGACGAAAACACACAAAAACGGACGAAAATGCGTAAAACGGCTGAAAATGTAAAAACTGGATGGAAAGAGGATGGACGCTGCAATGCTCATGTACCAAAAGGGATAAACGTGTAACTTCTAACGGAATTCATTTAACGACAGTTAAAATCAGGGACCAAAATGATGAAAACTTTCCTCTACAGGGAAGCCGCCTACAATTAGCCAACCACAGGGACGTTTTTTGCAATCTGAGAAAATCACAGGGACGAATTTTGCAATTTACTCTAAAAATTATTTACAAGTATGTAAAGCACAATTAATACATTATTAAAAACACCCCTTCACCCAAAAATACAATCATTTAACCACATTGTACAATACAATGTACATAGGTTTCGTTTGGTTCAGTTTAGGTTCTCTTTGTATGTTTCTTTTGATCTCTAGGGTCCTATCCTCCTTTTAATTTGCTTGATTAATTGGGGTCAGATGCCTTCTATTTGAATTGTCTTTGGTGGTTTTATAAAATTTTTCCTTTCTAAAAAAAAAGTACAATATAATTAAGCTTCCGAAATATTCCTCAACATCTAAAAACCCAACTCCTAACAAAAACAACCACTCGAATACAAACAGGAAAAATCAAAAGAACTCAATTTTTGTTCACTTGGTTACAAATCTTTAAAGATCTTATGTGTATGAACAAGAGAATACAACATAGATCTGTGAAAAGTTATCATTCTCTTTTTATATTCGAATATAAAGAAAGAAATATAACGAATATGTTATATTCTAACTTTATTTCGTTCAAACAAAACATAAACCTACCATCGACCTTCTCGAATAAAAAAGAAATATAACTGATGACGTATAGTCCGCACTCGGGTCACGAACTCGACCAATGGAAGTCACTAATACCCAAGCCCATCACGCGTGGGCTATCATGATAAAGATTTGGGCTTACAAAGGCCCAAATTTGAATATATTATTTATGGTCTTGATATTGATCTCTTATTTACGGGATAAGGATCAATGGACCGTATAAGGCAGGATACGCCGAAGGGAAGGAACACAAAACCAACAAGGATTTCGTGTGTATATAAAGGATATCTCGGCTCTCATTAAGGTATCATCTCATAACCCTAACTCTTCACAAAAACCCTAAAACCGATTACTTACTCTCACGCCGGAGGATAATCGTGAGAGACAATCCCACGATAAGCCTAACGGTGTTTTCTGTTCTTTAGTGCGCAGATCTCAGCATCAAAGATCCAATTGATACGGGAATAAGAATCCAAACAAGGAACGCCCAACTTTTGTATCAGCAAGTGGCGCCATCCGTGGGACCCGACACTAAGAACTCTACTAAGAATTAGAATGACAAAGCACGGAAACTTAAACCAGCGGACTCCGCAGGCGAAGAAAACGTATGGCGACCTACATGGGAAGAAGCAGCAAAGTGATTCAGCCCCTAAGCAAACCTCTGGAACAACCAGTATACTTGATCTGCCCCCATTACCGCTCACAGGGACTACCCAGGCCACTACGGCAACTACTAGCGCGGAAGATCTACAGCGCACTCCTTTCACTACCCCCCACCAAACGGTGCCAGAAAGAGACCCCGCTGAGCCGCCACGTGCGCCTATTCGAAACAAGGGTCCTGATTTGGAAACAGACATCCTCGCGCTAGAAGGAGTCGCGCCTGAACTAGCGCCGAGTGATTTCGCGTCTCAAAGCTATGAAACCTTGGCACCCCTTATGCAAGAGGAAGCAAAAAAGAGGTCAAGTCAGAGCCTGCAAGCCCGGATCAACTTCAACCCTGAGTACGAAGCATCTCCACCGCGTCACCAAAAGGAGAGGCGCGAGAAAGATAGCCGCCGACCCCCAATGTTTACTAGGATCGGAAGGAAAGTTGTGGATGATGAAGCAGCTGACTTACAATACCTGGAGGAGCACGAAGACGATGGATGGCGTACCAACATCTACAGTAGGCTTGGTGGTCGCAGGGTCCATGAGAGACTTGGGCGACGCCGCTATCCAAGCGAAAGCCTTTCAAGCTCGGATTCCGAGGACAGTAGACGCAGTCACTGCAAAAGAGTAAGCTCGTCCTCAAGTGACTCCTCGGACAAAGAGGACAAAGAAACAGGACACTGGAAGACCAAGAAAAGATACCGCGACCAGGAGGACGAAGATATGTCCCGTCGCTGGCGCCGCCAAAAGGTTGACGCATTCACTCGGCGCATCAGTGATTTTTCATAAGATAAGAGAAGGCACATGCCCTCTAATGTTAAAACTTATGATGGGACAGGTGATCCTGACGACCACCTAAAAATTTTTGAATCAGCCGCGACCATCAAAAATTGGCCACAACCCGTGTGGTGCCACATGTTTAATTATACATTAGTAGGGAATGCGCGAAACTGGTTCAGTAAGCTGCCACGTAGAAGCATCGATAGGTTTGAAGAGTTGAGGAAGGCGTTTCGCTTGAACTTTACTCAAAGGAAGAAGTGCGCCAAGAACCCTGTCGAACTTGCTAGGGTAAAACAGCGCCAAGGGGAATCCACAAGCGCTTAAGTAGAGCGTTATAAGGATGAATGCATACACGTCAAGGCATGCCCCAAAATATTAAAGATCTCACGGTTTATGAACGGAATCAATAACCCAGAACTTATCAAAAGGTTGAACGATATGGTTCCCCAAACCTTTGACGAACTTATGAGGCGCACGAGGTCCTTTATCCAAAGAGAAGCCGCCGTTGCGGATAGCAAGAGAGGCTACTCAAACTATAGGTCACAAGAACAGCCCAGGAGACAATCCAACGACCATAGTAGCAACCGTAACAAAAGCTACCGCAGTCAGGGGGCAGATGAGAGAATGACAAGTATACACTACTAATGAAGACTCCAAGGGAGATATTCGTGACGGAAGGTACAAACTTCCCGAAACCCCCACCAATGCGCACCCCAGAAGTGCGGCGCGTAGGGAACGGGTACTGCGAGTATCATGGACAGAAGGGCCATACCACTAATGAGTGTGTCCAATTGCGCCAACTAATTGATAAGCTAGTAAAAGAAGGCAGATTGGATCATTTAGTTAAGAACATCAAGGATGGGAAAAACAAACAAAAGACCGGGAGCAAGAAAGAAGCACCTAAGGACAAGGCTGACACCATCTACATGATACAATCATGGCAGCGAAAGACTAGGCAAAAGGTCAGCCAAAAATTTTCTTATGGAAGCGAAATCTCTTTCCCCAGCTTGACTGCGGACAATGCAGTGGCGGAACCACTCACCATCGAGATAAATGCGGGGGGTCATGATATCTATCGCTTGTATGTTGATGGAGGGGCATCTGCAGACATAATGTATGAATATTGTTTCAAGAGATTGCTACCTGAGATACAAAGTCAGTTAAGCCCGACCACGTCGTCGTTGACTGGCTTTACGGGAGAAAAGATATGGCCATGGAGCAAATACGACTACCAGTCATTGTTGGTAATAAGGAACACTCCACGGCAGCCTGGATGAATTTTATGGTGATCAGATCTCCTTCATCATACAATGGCATTATTGGAAAACCAGGAATATCAGCCATACGCGCGGTACCGTCCACAGCACATGGGATGCTCAAATTCCTGGTAGAAGGCGACATTATCACATTCTACAATACCACCGTACCACCTAGAGAGTGTAACACGATTACACGTGAGACGACACACGCTCCAGAACAGAGCGCAGCTAAAGTATCAAACCTGAAGGTCGCAATTCATCCTGATTACCCGGAGCAAGAAGTATCAATTGGAGGATCGCTGTCTGATAAAGGTAGAGCGGCCGTATGCGTGCTCTTGCAAAGGAATCTGGATATCTGCGCATGGGAACCAAAGCACATGACTGGTGTGCCACGCTCGATTATAGAACACAAGTTGAAAGTCCGACAAGGATACTCCCCAGTACGGAAAAAAAAGCGCGGCCAGGCTCCAGAATGCGCAAAAGCCATTCTAGAGGAAGTACACAAGCTTGTGGACGCATGTATCATGCGCGAAGTCTATTACCATGACTGGCTCTCTAATCCAGTGATTGTCAAAAAGAGTGATGGTAGTTGGCGGATGTGCGTGGATTTCACTGATCTCAACAAAGCATGTCCACAAGACTGCTACCCACTACCAGAGATAGACTGGAAAGTAGAATCTTTGTGGATACCCCATTAAATGTTTCTTAGACGCATACAAAGGGTACCACCAAATCCAAATGGCTAAAGAAGACGAGGAAAATCAGCCTTCCACACAAGCCAAGGTGTCTATTGTTATACAAAGATGCCTTTTGGCTTAAAGAATGCGGGTACCACCTACCAGCGATTGGTAGATAATGCATTTGAAAAGCAAGTGGGCCGCAACCTAGAGGTCTATGTTGACGACCTCTTCATAAAAAGCCATACCGAAGATGAATTGGTGCGCGGCATTGAAGAAACATTTAGAACACTACGAAAGATCAACATGAAGTTAAATCCTAAGAAATGCACTTTTGGCGCTACAGAAGGCATGTTCCTGGGATACTTGATAGAGCCTGATGGCATTAAGCCATGCCCAGAAAAAACAATGGCTGTCATCCAGCTCCCTTCACCACGCACGTTGAAAGAAGTCCAATCTCTAAATGGATTACTGGCCGGTTGAACAGATTCTTGTCCAAATCAGCAGACAAGTCACTCCCCCTCTTTAAAACACTCAAGAAGTGTACAAAAAAGGGAGACTTTCGTTGGACTACAGAAGCGGAAGAAGCTTTCACACAGCTTAAGCAACATATAGCAGCGCTTTCCATGCTAGTCGCACCCCGACCAGGGGAAGAGTTAATTGTGTACTTGTCTGCGACTCATGGAGCAGTCAGTGCGGTGCTACTGACAGATAGGAAGTCCGTTCAAACACCGGTATATTTTGTAAGCAGAGCACTCAAGAAGACAGAGATTAACTATAGTGCAATGGAAAAGTTGGTCTTGGCGTTAGTATTCGCTGCCAAAAGACTGCGCATGTACTTTCAAGCACACCCAATAGCGGTGATCACGGACCAACCTATCAAGCAAGTTAGCTCTAAACCCGACGCATCGGGGTGATTACAAAAGTGGAGTGTGTTGCTAGGCGAGCATAACATCTCTTATAGGCCACGCACTGCGGTTAAGGGGCAGATACTAGCAGACTTCATCATCGAAAAACCAGACACTGATGTTGCACCTTCACGAAGCAAGGTAGAACTACAAGAACCATGGGTCCTATTCACGGATGGATCTTCATGCGTGGATGGGTCGGGTGCAGGCCTTATCCTCACCAGTCCAGAAGGAATGGAATTCACTTACGCACTGCGCTTTGAATTCACAGCCACAAACAACGAGGCAGAGTATGATGCCCTAATTGCTGGATTACGTATTGCCACTCGAATGGGTATACGCAACCTAGAAGCAAATGTGGATTCCCGATTAGTAGCCAACCACGTGTTGGGCGAATACGTGGCTAAAGAGGATAACATGGTTCAATACCTCGACAAGACGAAGTCACTAATCCAGGGTTTTGACAGGTTCACCAGTAAACAAGTTCCTAGAGGAGAAAACAGAAAAGTGGACGCACTAAGCAAGATCACATCTACAAGCTTTGCACACCTGTCAAAACAAGTATTTGTGGAGATCCTAAAGAACAAATCCTTCTCGGAGATGGAGATATCTACGGTGATAGAGAAGCAGGATCCTACGTGGATGACCCATATCATCGAATTCATAAGTAAGGGCATATTGCCCCATGAGCAGAAGGATGCTCGACGGATACGGCGCACACCACAAAGGTTCGAACTTCGAGATGGTTTCCTATATCGGCGTTGATTTCTACAACCATGGCTTCATTGCGTTGGGCCTCTTCAGGCAGATTACGTACTCCGAGAAATCCACGCCGGTTCATGCAGTATGCACTCAGGACCACGGTCCGTTATAGCGCGAGCCTTGTGGTCAGGATACTACTGGCCCACTATGCATTGCGATGCGCGTGATGTGATAAAGAAATGTAGCAACTGCCAAGTTCATAGACCCATCCCGCGCCAACCACAACAAGAGCTAACGCCTATCACTTCGCCATGGCCATTCTATAAGTGGGGTATCGACATTGCGGGCCCCTTCCCTGTTACAGCAGGGGGACTGAAATTTCTTATTGTGGCTATAGACTACTTCACTAAGTGGATTAAGGCAAAAGCAGTGACAACAATTACAGGTAATCAAGTAAAACGATTTGTTTGGGAAAATATTGTGTGCCGCTTTAGATTACCTAGGGAAATCATTTCGGATAACAGAAAAACAATTCCGCGATAACCCGTTCAAAGATTGGTGCACGAAACTAAGTATTACACAACACTTCGCGTCGGTTAAACACCTACAAACCAATGGTTTGGTTAAGCGCGCAAACCGTAGTCTGGGCGAGGGAATTAATGCGCGCCTCGAGAAACATAAAGGAAGATGGGTGGATGAATTGGCACACGTCTTATGGACGTACCGCACGACAATCAAAGTTAGCAATGGAGACACCCCCTTTTCTTTTGTCTATGGGACAGAGGTTGTCATACCAGCTGAAATTAGGATGCCAACTATTTGTACTGTGGAAGTTAATGTCGCAACCAATGACGAAGAACGGCGTATAGACTTGGACCTATTGGAAGAAAGGCGTGAACACGCAGCTATATGCGAGGCAAGAGCTAAAGTAAAAAATGAAGGAATACTACGATGCTAAAGTTCAAAGCACCTCATTCAGACCAGGCGACTTTGTTTACCGCGCTAATAATGCAAGCCACGCAGAGGATACAGGAAAACTTGGACCAAAGTGGGAAGGACCCTATGAGGTCATTGAAGCACTAGGAAAAGGCACGTCAAGCTGCGTGACATGGATGGCCGTGAGCTACAACGCACATGGAATATTTTCCATCTCAAGAGATGCTATCTTTAGGAAAGGTTATGGCCCCGCGCACGGATACCTCCACACTTTAGTAAGTGCTCAATAAATATCTGTGTATTTACATTTGTTTTATCTAGGCAAATGTTTTTCTTTTTCCAAAAACTTGCAAGCATTAATTAAATGTCGTGGTTTCTAGCTAACTCCGCGACATACTTTACTTTATTGTTTACATATTATTTATGTCTCAATATTGTTGTTATATTACCTTTTGCCTAAATGGCGTGCATGCACTTATTAAAACCCACGATGGTAAAGGATGAGTAAACCTACTAAATAACTCGTTGAGTAAGAGGGTTGCAAACCCATCAACATCGGATCACGCATCCTTGTTAAACACCTTGCTCTCAAGACGTTGGAGTAAGTTCAATGTGCATCCCACGACGGATGCGCAACAATGCACACTGTGCGTGTTTAACAAATTTGGAGTCAAGACTCTTGACTCTTTGATATGGTATTCGCAGTACACTGCATGTCAACCCATACACTTGTGAAATTCATATATATTCGCGTATACATTAAGTCATGAACTTCATACACGATTATGTTATAAGTGATTATAGATTCCTGTAATCCTTTTTTAAGTATGTTTATATAACAGTTTGATTCTTAGACATAACATAGACGTCTTTTATGCGAAGACAGGTAACTAAGTACAAACATCATAATACAATATGCGTACAATCGCACTTTCAAAATAACATTTTATTATGGACTACGAGTTCAAACAAAGAATAGATTCAATATGCACATGTGCAACAAAATGTTAATCTATTACAAAACATCACAAAGCCAAAACAACCTACATACTATGGGAACGTTCAAGCTCTGAGCTGCCAACCCGGTGCGCAGCACTCCCAGCTTCCTCAAGCTTCTTCAGCAGATCACTATCCCTGGGTGACACTGTCACCACAATAACAGGTACTCTATCAGATCTCGGAATATGTGCTGCACCAAGACCACAAAGGATGGCATTTCCCTTCACACCCTCCTTCTTAGCAAGTCTCATAGCATGGGCCTCTAAGGATTCCTTCAGAGGGATCTCCTTCTCAAGGGCAAAAAGGGTTTAGGATGTCACGCGGACGAGCAAAGATAGGTACCTGCAGCTGCGACCCATATGGCTTCAGAAAGTAATCAGGTTGTGCCTTAGCGTCCTCTACTGTATGCCTAGCCAAGGTTAACCCCTCCATGATAACACCTATGGGGTAGTCTTGGTCGCGCTCCAGTTGAGCAATGTGAGGAAGCTCTAAAAGTTTCATCTTCTCCATAGCAGCGACAAGCTCAGCATAGGCATCCCCGTTGTAACTTGGCACTTGGGCGATACGTACTGTCAACATCTTGTTCTCATGCAGCTCCTCTATAGCCTCCGCCTTGCCACATGCCAATGCACATTGAACAACATCCCCAAATGATTCTTTAACTTCTTTGGACTCCAGGGTACTCAAAGCAGCAAGGCGCAGGCCATGGCTGATAAGCCACCTACGCTCAGCAATGGATGACACCAGGTGTGGGTATAGCTCTTCATCATACTCAATACTGAGCTTGCGCAGCTTGAACTCTTGCTTCTCCAACACATCCTCCACAGCCTTGCGAAACTCATCCAACCTAGAGAAATGTCCATTCTTGTTCTGCTCCATGTACTTCAAGACCTAAAGACAAGTGGCATGGTAATCTTTCAAAGCAGCACGCTCTTGGCTCACTTGGGCAAATAATGACATCTTCTCCTCAGCAGGCTTCTTTGTGTACGCATTTGTTGATTCTACCTCAGCCCGAACATCAACCAACTACGCCTTCAGTAGCGCAATTTTTTCATTTTTTGCGCACTACTGCTAGGTTCACCAGCATATCTTACCTTCAGTTGTGCTACTAATGTGGCCTGGTGTGCAGAGGCCAAACTTAGCTCCTCTATAAGATGATCCGTTGGCACATCCTCAAATGCCTTTAGCTCAGTCCATTGGCTCTTCTGCGAAGGTTCATAGATAGGAAAGGAACTCGCCTTATGTTGTGATTTCCCAACATGCGCAACAGCATCCCTAGCAGCTTTAACACTGCAAATGACAATGGTTCAAAGCTATTTTATAGTATCAATGGAGAAGATGAAATAAAGTTTTTTTAAGACACAAGTTTCATTACTTACTTGGAGGGAGGAGTTTCAGTTGTATCCTTGTAAGCAACAGTGAGCGGCGCATCCTCCTCTGATGACGCATCTACGGTGATAACATGGCGCCTTCTCTTGGATGTGCCTGCGCCATCACCACCAGAAGCTTTCTTGAGCTTCACCCCTTGGCTAGCCTCCTCTGGCTCACTTTCAGCCCTAAGGATCCCCACATTTTCTGACGACTCTGTGAGTGATAGCTCTGGGGATTGTACCCTCAGATTCGGAACACTTCGCACTGGGGTCGCCTTTAACACCACTGGGGAAGCATTCTCCGGCTCCTCCTGTACAAACTCCATTGTGCGCCCTGTAGTAGCCTCCAATATTGGTGCCTCACCTTCTCTCAAGGGGAGCACCCCTACGGTTACCTGTGTGGGCCTCGCAAGTTTCACTACACAGAATAGATCCATCTCTGCGCAACAAACAACAAGCAAACAAAAAGGGGTTACATAAGTATAACACGCCGTAAAATTTTCCTACGATTAACACGTTACCATAACATAGATTAACCATTTTTACCCGTAACAATTTTTTTTATATATACTTTGTCAATTACAACGTTATTCACTCTTACCTTAAAATGACATTTACACCTAAACCTTAATATTCTAGTATCATAATTATATTTGAAGGTTGATAACAATTGTCATTCATGTTTCTTAGAGGTCAAAATATTATTAGCAATTACACATGGGAATTTTTGTAGGCTCGGGATTTATTTAAATTGTATTTGTTAATTATTGAAACATATACTTATTAAGTATCAATGTTTTAAGTTGTGTATGATATCTAGGTTATTAAGGTTTAGGTGTAAATGTCATTTTAAGGTAAGAGTGAATAACGTTGTAATTGACAAAGTATATATAAAAAAAATTGTTACGGGTAAAAATGGTTAATCTATGTTATGGTAACGTGTTAATCGTAGGAAAATTTTACGGCGTGTTATATTACCTACCCATTAAACGGAATCCCGTCCCGGGATTCTAAGATAAGGTAGCTGTAAAGGTGAGTGGGAAGGGTGAACAAATAGTCATTCCTAACGATCTAATCCCTGAGCGGTTTTAATTTTCCTTTCGAGCTTAACGTATCTACTACTACATTAGCTTCTTCTTTTTAATTTTTCTTTCCAGCTTAACGTATCTACTACTACATTAGCTTCTTCTTTGATGATAGCAGTTCTCATAGTTATAATTGTTGAGTAGTTCTAACTACTTACATTGTCTTATGTTCAATTTCTTTTTGATTAATCTTGACTTAAGAAACAATTCCATTTTGAATGAAGATTTTTATTTTAACATGTTTTGATGATAAACATGGTTCACAATATTTTGTTTCGTGAAAGTTAAAATATGTGGGGTAACCTACCCATTAAACAAAGTGTTTGATAGTTACAGACTTTTAACAATGAGAGTTTCGGATGAGAACTTGATGAATGTAGAGAAAATTGTTGAACTTAAGCTTTTGTATAGTTTTAGGTGACAACACGGTATTTGGTTTCAAGCTTTTGTGGATGATGAATCTGTTTGTTCCTTAGCAATTCCATATCTTGTATTTCTATTAGAGGAATTTATAGATTTTGATGGATTTTAGGTAAAGTTGTGAAAGGTTCGGAGATTACTATATCACTTATAGTGCCGGAGAAGTAAGAGAGACCATTGTAATCACGTACAATGTCGTGAAAAGGTTTCATAAATCGCCAGAATGTAAAAGTAAGTGCATGATCGAATAAATGTGGTTGTGCCGTAATGCCTTAGAATTAGGCATACGCAGAAGAAAATTGTGAGTCTTTGGCTGAAGTTTTAGTGTTTTATGAACTTTAGTGATCCTTGATTTCATACGCATGCCATTTCAGATACAATTAAGCCTACTTATTTATAATTCGTTATTTACATAGAGAAGCGTCCCAAACGATGTAAATAACGAAGTATAAACTTATGGTTCGGCGGTTTACAATTTCTTTATTTCAATAAAAAGGCGTCCCAATCCATTCAAATAAAGACATTGTAAATCATCCTACTTAAGAATTTCTGACTCAACACCCATACTGATCGACAAGGTAATGCGCAGATTTTTCTGAGAGTATGAAAAGAGTATGACATACGCATCTATAAAGATGAGAGCAAGATAAATAAGGAGGATTGGCATAGTACTCAAAATAGTTGGGGGAGCATATAAATATATATATTAATATACTAGAGTGTAGTTGTACCATAAACTATTTAAAAGTCACATAATAGTCTGGTGGACGGAAATATGAAGACACGGTATTTGTAATAATCCCGACTAGTAAGTATAAGTCATTAGCATAATCATAACATATTAACATATATAAGAATTCATGTAAAAGTAATGTCTCTACCAGATGTTGGAAACGCGTAGGCACGGAGGGCATAAGGTGGTATTTTGTAAAAGTGGTCCGTTTTAAACGTGTAGTTATAGTCCAATGTTCAAAACACTTGGTTCTCTATAACTGTAGCTCTGATGCCAATCTGTAACACCCCCAAAATCATCATGTCAGCGGAAGACTTAAAAATGTCAGCGGAAGACTTTTTGGGTGTTACTTCGAGGATCTTTGTCACAATCATAGAAAACGACACAAAAGTGACGCTTTAAAGTTTAATTCATTCAAAATACCAAATATTCGAGACATCAAGATGTTTCATAATTTAAACAACAAGTTTATTTGAAATATGTCAAAATGTTTATTTAAGCCCATGCCGGGTTACAAGCCCACTCCGTGCCTTCAAGTTCCTTCTTGTATAGTTACCTGAGATAAACACATGCTAAAAGTGTCAACACAAAGGTTGGTGAGTTCATAGAGTTTATAGTTTCGAATATCGATTTCCAACATCAAGGAGTTAAAAAGTCCACAGTGTTTAAAATAAGAGTTGATTATCCAATTAAAGTGTGAGAAAATCCATAGTGTTCATAGTTTAAATCGTTAATTAGAAAATAAGTGATTTCCTTATCAATTCAATACAAATTAATTCGTTGGTTTGCCCTTCACCGGGCCAATACCGAAATAGTAGTTTGTTTGACCTAATCGGGTCAACACCAAAATAGTAGTTCGTTTGCCAATTATTAATAGTTTTTCCTGCTATATAGTGAGCACAATCTCGTATTTTAATAAAACAGTGGGCTACAACATCGTACGCCCTTAACATTAGTCATTGCAGTGCTATATTATTACCGTTCCCTTGCCCTAAGCTCATGACACTCAACGATTAACAGGCATCAAAATTATCCATAATAATGATGTAAAATAGTGGCCCTCAAGATAGGTATTTACCAGTAACCTATAAAATCAAATAAAGTGCATTTGGTGGCTTTCCTCTAGCGACCAAATGGGGATTGTCAATCCCTAATAGATCTATTCACAATTATTTACATTCACCCTGCAAGTGATTAAGGCGCATGATCGAGGGACTTTTGGTAATAGGTACTTAGGCAATAGAGATCAAATATAGCATACCATTGAAAAATCACTTGTAATCATGTCTATAGCAGGTATTTCCTTATGAGATACAAAAATGTGTAAACCAGTAAAGTTTATATGAAATACAGTCATGTATTTAGTTAATGTATATATATATATATATATATATATATATATATATATATATATATATATATATATATATATATATATATATATATATACTTCTAAGTCTACGAAAGTAATAACGATATAAGCAAGATAATAAGTAAGAGATGAAAAGATCAAACCGCGAGACAAAGCATTTATAGTGGTTCGGCTACAAGGACACCTTCCTTGCCCTACTCCACTCCCTGAATCACCTACTCGAGACTTTTCTTCACTATGTCAACAAGCTCCCTTATGGCGGAGAAAACCTTACACACCAATATACACACCACAACTTCGTCACAACTTATTCACACCTTCTACACAACTTCTTCACACCTAATCACTACTTAATCACAACACTACTTCTTCACATCTATCTATCTTCAGAACAATCTTCTTCACAACTATCTACTTCCCAACTTCTCTACTTCACAACTATCTACTACATAATCTCTCTATCTACACACCTTGCTAATCTATCTTCTATCAAGTATTCACAACTAGTTACACAAAGAAATAGATATAATGGATGATGCTCTAACAACTTGGATGTGGTGGTCACAACAAGTTGTAATACTTCTTCTCTTGGTAGATTGAAGTATTCTTCTCTTGCACTTGAAAGGTTGAGGCTTGGATCACTTTGAAACAAAGATTAATGTATATATGATCAAAGGATTTTAGAGAATAGAAATGAGATCTAGAACAGAAAGTTTTGGGGTGCAAAAGGTGAGAAAAATCTGTGGAATGAACCAGTATTTATAGGGGAAAAATTACTGTTTGGGAGCGTGGGCGGTCCCCTTAATTAGGGTACCGGTCCCCTTAATTTACTAGCCGGTCCCCTTAATTAATTAAGGGGGCCGCCTAATAAAAAAATATTTTTTCTTTAGATTTTTTGTCTTTTTGTGGGGGAGATTTTTCCTAAAGAATGTAGCCATTTTTTTTTTTTTTTTTTTTTGAAGAAATTTGAATTCAAAATATTTATTTTGAATAAAACATTTCTTATAAATACAAAAATATTTTGTATAAGTTTAAAATGTTTGTCTCACTTTAAAAAATGTAAGCTTTGTAAAAATAAAAATTCTTTTGATCATAAAATGTATTAGACACTTTATTTATTCATACCTTAAGTGATTAGGATGCTAAAGTGAATATTTACGACTAAATACTTGTTTACGTCATTATTTGTAGTTCAATGAGTTTAGGTTCTGTGATTATCAAAACATAGAGATATCGATATATGTTAATAACGTGTTTAGGCATTATTTATATCAACAATCTCCACCTTTTTGATGATTACAAAACCTAAACTCATTAAGTCTCAAAATTAATTTTTAGACAAGTACTTAGTGAGTTTATATTCACTTCTCCCCTTTTTTTTAGAATCAAAAAGGTTATGCCGGCTAGCTTCATAAATGAAGTTAGACGGGATGAAAGCTCCCCCTTGATGTATGCTTCCCCTCGTTCGATGGCACCAAGGAATCGAGATATGGAATGCTCGCAAGAAAAATATTAGAAGCACAAGCATATATAGGAGAATATGAAATATATAAATAACAAGCATAGCAAACAAATATTAAGGATACATAACAATTAATTCAAAGTGATTATGTTAAAGATCCTAATTTGCCAAAAAGAGCCATCGGACTTGCTTGTAACAAAAGGTTGGTTGATTCGTATTTGAAAGTGAAAATCATAAGCATATAGTATGTTTAGATGGTTGATGATGAAGTGTTTGGAATGAAGATGGTTGAATTAGGGTAAGGTTGTTGGATTAATGGAGGTATATGTTTGGGTCATGAATGTTGGAGAGTTTGGTGGTGGAGAGTTTGTAGCGGAAGAGGGTGATTAAGGTTTTGGATGTTGTTCTAGTGAGGGTATTGGATGTGATCTAGTGAGAAGACATTCAATCCAAGTGAAGTGTTCATTGAAAGATGGAACAAGGTCAATTGTTGACATGTTTTTCAACTTGATTCAAGTTGTGGGGTGATGAAGGAGAGCTAGAGGAAAGTTGTTCCAAGTTACATTGAGCAAGGTGTAAGGCAAGAGGAGCACAAAGCTCATGGGCTTCCTTGAGTTCTTCAATGAACTTCAAGTGTTCGAAGGAAGGTGATTGGACATGCAACATAGGGATAACATGTGTGTTGGTAGAAGATGGTGGTGATACTCTTGGTGGTGGAGATATTTGTGAGTTTGGGTAATCATGAATGGATGAGAATGAAGTTGTAGAAGAATAGGATGTTTCATGAGTGGAGGATGTTTTGGATGGTGGATTGGTAGGTTGAACAAAATGTGAGGTGTTAGAAATGAGATTGGGATTGTTGTTTTGAGATTGAACATGCTCTTCATATGGCTTATGTGGGTGAGATGAAGGTGTATTTTTGGGAACAAGGATGGATGTTTGGTTATTATGATGAGGTTTTTGAAAGAGTTCATTTGAGTGAACATGAGGTTTGTGTATCATGAAATATGGTTTGACCTTCATGAGTTAAGTTGTAGTGGTGATGACACACTTTGTAGAATGTAGGTAATGGTTATATGGTTGAATCTTTTTGTGAGGATGACTGGGTGGAGTTATTGGTGAAGATGGGAAATGAGTATCAAGTGATGTGATTGGTGAGAGTGAAAGAGCGATGTTCATGGAAGGGATTTCTTGGTAGGAGGGTGTTATAGATGATGTATTAGGTGCACTAGGAGATAAAATTTGAGGTTGAGGTGAGTAAAGGTTATGAGGTTTGAGTGTGTAAAGATTATGAGGTTTGAGTGTAATGTAGATTGTAGAAGGATATGGGTGAGTAAAGGTTGTTGATATGTAATGTTGGTGGGAAGGAGAGTGAGGTGTTAAGTATGTAATGTTGAAGACATAATAGGAATTTGGTGTTGGATGTTTGACAACATCATTTGGTTTGACGGGATTTTAATGAAAGTTAGGCTTTCTCTCCAAACGGGTTTCTTGGTGGTTTTGGTTTAATGGGAGAGGAAATGATGAGATAATTGGAGATTGAGAGGAATGAGAGTGTTTATAATGTAGGATTGGTGGGATCAAGGATGGATAAACTTTGATGGAAGGTTTAGGATAGATTAGGTTTGTGAATTTTGGGAAGTGTAGGATGAAATGGGCTAAAAAGTAGAAAAAGGAAACAACACCTTCAACCATCAGATGGCCGGTCCCCTTAATTGGAGGCCGGTCCCCTTAATAATTAAGGGGGCCACCTTATGATTTAAGGGGGACGCCCATCTGGTGATTCCCAGATTGCCAGAAAAGGGTTTTTGGTAGTGAATTACAGAAAGGTTGTGTTTTTGGTTTCAAATAAGTCCAACTCTTTGAGGCAATTAAGCATATACTAATTATGTAGCCAAAGCATGTTAATCAAATAGATTAAGTAAACAAACAATATCATCTAGCATGTAAACATACTTATCAAGCAAGTAAAATATAAGTGCTAGGAAACAATAAGCAACATCAAGTATTTCATAACTACATAACTAGGAGGATTGATCCTAATGTGTATCAATGTGCAATAAGTGGGTAGTTATGATAGCATGGATTTCTAAACTTGTTAGAAACAAAGTCTTAATAGACAAACCATGGTCCTGTTGATTTGATTTAGTTCACTTATAAGTGTCATTTATATAAATATAGATGACAAATATGAGATCACCATGCATGATTTAAAAGAGACGTTTTTAGCATTATTCAACAATGTTTGAAAGTAGGTTTTCACTTAGATGTGAGAGTTATTTGAATAAAATAGATTGGGTTTTACTTCAGAATGTGTGAATGAATGGTAAAGAATATTTTCCCAATCTTTAGTTTTGATCAAAACAAAATTGTGGATATTGATAGTGAAAACATGTTATTTAAAAGTGGGATAGTTATTTGACAAACTATTTTCCAAAATGTGAGGTTTTTGCATATTTTTAGAGATATTAGATTTTTCACAACAAATATCATTAATCATATATTTTAAAAGATGTTTATTAAAGATCTCATGCTCAAGAGTATTGGTTAAGCCTATAATTATCTCATGCTATCGTTTCTACATATCCTATAATCCTAAAGGAAGTGATGATGATAATTTATATGTTAGATGCGAGAGTGTTGAATGGGATATAACCTAACATCTATAGTTCCTTTGTTTTCGCACGCTTATCTAACTTAATGCCATAGTCTATGAGAGCTTCTTTCATCCATAGTTTTCTTACGCGAGGGATCTAATCCTACTTCTATATAAACGATTGATCCACTTAACTCATTTCACTTCATCACCATGAGTTTGCTAATAGTGGATATAGAAGATTTCCATTTTCTATTTTGTTCGGCAATGAACAATTTCATCTTATTCCTAGGAAAGTCAACAGATGATGTTTCTATGTTATAAGAATATAAGCTATTATGTACATATATATGTATAGCTAAGCATTAATTTAACTAATTATTTATCTAAGCATGCAAATTATAGCGATGAACTTAAAGAAACGCGTACCTTTTAGTCTTCAATGGAAAATCTTCAAGTACTTCAAGTGACCATGTTGACTTATAGAAGTCATTAGTAGATGATATTCCAACTTCTTCCAAGATTGACAACTTAGCCACTTGGTCCCCATTGTCTCATTGGTCCAAAGTTGTTTGGTCCAAACATATTTAACATTTGGCTAGGATGCATGTATGGTGGTAATATTTCCCAAGGATTGTAACTTGGTTGATAATTTCACATTTGATTTCTAGTGTTATTGTAATTTTGTCTATTTTGATTTCTCCTATGTTGAGGGGTTTTAGACCGAGGATGAGGATTATTTGGTCTATTTGGAGGTGGAGTTTTAGATTTTAATTTTAGTTTAGAAAATCCGATTTTGGCTTTTAATGATGGTTTATAAAAACTTTTTACTTCCTCATCACTCGCAATAGGTATTTTTCTATCTTTTATAGGTACATACTTAGGTTTTGAGTATAATGGTTTTTGTTTAGTAGATTCAAATTCAAACTTTTCATTTTTACTTTCTCTTGTTGAAACATTAGTTAAGTTGAATCCTAAACCGGTTTTATCTCCCAAAGTTTCTTGAACACTTATTATTTTCTTAAGTGAGTTACTACTATTTTTAAACTTGTCAAGTTTGAAAATTTCATCTTTAAGTTTTTCGTTTTCATTTTTGACCTCTAAACATGTTTTATATTCTATAAAACCTTCTTTTTCTTTTTCCAAATGTTGTAGTTTCATTTTTAATTCCAGTACTTCATTTTCTAATTTATTATTAATATGTTTTAGTGACTTATTTTTAGCTATGACCTTTTGACCTAATTTACATAATCTACTATATTCGTTATCTAAGTCTTTTTCATCTAAAGATAAATGTTCATCACTATAGTATTCGGTTTTAGAACGTACCTCATCGGATGCCTTTGTCATGAGACACTTTTCATTTTTTGTTGTCTCTTTTTCATCATTATCACTATCGCTCCATGATCCTCCTACAAAGGCTTGTGGTTTTGACTTCTTGACAATTTCGGACATTCTCCAATAAGATGATTTGGATCTCCACACTTAAAACACTTTCTTTCATTATATGGTTGCCTAACGTATCTTCCTCGTCTTTTGAAGAATTTCTTGAAGTCTCGTACGGCCATAGCATACTCTTCATCATCACTTTTGGAGGTTGAGCATTCTTCGTCACTAGAGTCCATTTTAGCTTTCAACGCAATTGATTTGCTTTTCTCCATTTTTCCTTTGACCATCTCGGAGTCTTTCTTTATTATTTCTACGTAGACCTTTAAGTTGCCGATTAATTCGTCAAGTTTTATAGTTGACAAATTCTTTGATTCTTCAATAGCCGTAACTTTAGCTCGCCATTTTGGATGAAGAGCCCTAAGAAATTTCCAGACAAAATTCTTACTAGAAAAATTCTCATCAAGTGCTTTTAGACTTGTGATGATAGTGTTAAACCTAGCAAAAGCATTATCAATTGATTCCTCTTCCGGAATCGTAAATTGCTCATATTGTTGCACAAGTAGATCTATTTTGTTATCCTTGACTTGACTATTACCTTGGTGAGTTATTAGTAAAGAATTCCAAATTTCTTTTGCGGTTTCACATATAAAGATCCTTTCGTATTCTTTACGTGGTAACGCATTGTAAATAACCATTTTTGCTTCATTATTTTTAGAAAGTTTTCTTTTTAAATCATCATTTTGTTTTTCAAAACGTACTATTTCATCTTTATTTGTTTTGGGATTATTTTGAGTAGGTAAAAAATCACCATTAGTAATAACATGCCAAAGATCTAGATCCTTTGATTTCACATAAGTTTCGAATCGATTTTTCCAATATAAAAATCCATCACTTTCAAATAGTGGTGGTCTTTGCATAGATTGCCCTTCTAAATATTTTTCAGATTCCATAGATCGTTACAAGTTTTAAAATACAATATAATTTAAAAATCTTGTTTGACGTAGCTCTGATGCCAATTGTGAAAAACTAGAAGGGGGTTGAATAGTTTTCCGTCTTTTTAATTTTATTATGAAAACTTAGTTTAGTTTTAAAACCTTGTTTACTTTTAAAACTTTGATTCAATCTTATGTGATGTCAAATCTTGAACAATATGAACAACTATATCTAAGTATAAACAATAAAAATAATGTAAGCTAAGTATGTGAAATCAACACATGCATAATATAAACAATTGTAGCTATATACGAGAGATAAGTAAGTAAACGTTTATTATGTAATCCTTAATTATATGTTGTATGAAAACTATACTTGATCGAAATGATCAATTATATGTTATCTTTTTAGTTTGATTGTAAAGACTTTGTTTTGTGAATGAAACTTTTGTTTGATCTTTAAGTGAAATCAACACTAGCGCACACACACACACACACACACACATATATATATATAAATATATATATATATATATATATATATATATATATATATATATATACACTTCTACGTCTACGAAAGTAATAACGATATAAGCAAAATAATAAGTAAGAGATGGAAAGATCAAACCGCGAGACAAAGCATTTATAGTGGTTCGGCTACAAGGACACCTTCCTTGCCCTACTCCACTCCCCGAATCACCTACTCGAGAGTTTTCTTCACTATGTCAACAAGCTCCCTTATGGCGGAGAAAACCTTACACACCAATATACACACCACAACTTCGTCACAACTTATTCACACCTTCTACACAACTTCTTCACACCTAGTCACTACTTAATCACAACACTACTTCTACACACCTATCTATCTTCACAACAATCTTCCTCACAACTATCTACTTCCCAACTTCTCTACTTCACAACTATCTACTACACAATCTCTCTATCTACACACCTTGCTAATCTATCTTTTATCAAGTATTCACAACTAGTTACACAAAGAAATATATATAATGGATGATGCTCTAACAACTTGGATGTGGAGGTCACAACAAGTTGTAATACTTCTTCTCTTGGTAGATTGAAGTATTCTGCTCTTGCACTTGAAAGATCGAGGCTTGGATCACTTTGAAACAAAGATTAATGTATATATGATCAAAGGATTTTAGAGAATAGAAATGATATCTAGAACAGAAAGTTTTGGGGTGCAAAAGGTGAGAAAAATATGTGGAATGAACCAGTATTTTAGGGGAAAAATTACTGTTTGGGAGTGTGGGCGATCCCCTTAATTAGGTTGCCGGTCCCCTTAATTTACTAGCCGGTCCCCTTAACTATTTAAGGGGGCCGCCTAATAAAAAAATATTTTTTCTTCATATTTTTTTTGTCTTTTTGTAGGGGAGGTTTTTCCTGAAGAATGTAGCCGTTTTTTTTTTTTTTTGTAGAAATTTGAATTCAAAATATTTATTTTGAATAAAACATTTCTTATAAATACAAAAATATTTTGTATAAGTTTAAAATGTTTGTCCAACTTTAAAAAATGTAAGGTTTGTAAAAATAAAAATTCCTTTGATCATAAAATGCATTAGATACTTTGTTTATTCATACCTTAAGTGATTTGGATGCTAAAGTGAATATTTACGACTAAATACTTGTTTACATCATAATTTGTAGTTTAATGAGTTTAGGTTTTGTGATTATCAAAACATAGAGATATCGATATATGTTAACAACGTTTTTAGGCATTATTTATATCAACAATTATTTTGGCTGCGCCTATGCAGTGCAGTTGGGATATATGGAGGCGATAATAGTTAAGAACATCACACAAGAATAGCGAAATGGGCACACGTTGATTCGCAAATTCGAAAAAACGTGTGTATACCGGGTGCAATGCAATGCAGTCGCCACCGGAACTACCGGGTGCAATGCGAACGGGATATAATAATCCGAGGTGAACTCACGGAGTTCATCCTCGGTCATATTGGAGGTAAAGTCGGATAGTTTGAGAACCATTATTAAAATTTGATCTATTCAGACGCGTACGCGTTATTACCTTGGAGATCGTTGATTTCTTGATTGCTATTTGGGAAGCTTAACAATGGTGGAAGTGGAGATTTTTACTGTGATAGCCACAGTGAAAGGGAGGCTACAATTTATATAGGGTTCCACACATTCATGGATGATTGACATGTGCATCCCACTTGCTCTATTCGTGTGGCTGGGAGATCAAGAGGTGAGACACTTTTCACCCACCCTCTCACAATTTACGAGGGATATTTGGGATTTACTTGGACTAGATTCATCGTATATTTTTTAGGCGGGAAACATTTGAAATTTCCCCGCTACGCTCCCTGGGATATTTTTGCTATAGTTGTTAGTCTAGCATCTGCGGTTTCACCTTGCGCACACTAGACTGGGGGACATGATGACGTATAGTCCGCACTTGGGTCACGAACTCGACCAATGAAAGTCACTAATACCCAAGCCCATCACGCGTGGGCTATCATGATAAAGATTTGGGCTTACAAATGCCCAAATTCGAATCTATTATTTATGGTCGTGATATTGATCTCTTATTTATGGGATAAGGATCAATGGACCGTATAAGGCGGGATACGCCGAAGGGTAAGGAACACGAAACCAACAAGGATTTCGTATGTATATAAAGGATATCTCGGCTCTCATTAAGGTATCATCTCATAACCCTAACTCTTCACAAAAACCCTAAAACCGATTACTTACTCTCACGCCGGAGGATAATCATGGGAGACAATCCCACGATAAGCCTAACGGTGTTTTCTGTTCTTTAGTGCGCAGGTCTCAGCATCAAAGATCCAATTGATACGGGAATAGGAATCCAAACAAGGAACGCCCAACTTTTGTATCAACTATAACTTTGTTTCGTTGCAAAACAAAAAGAATAACACATGATCTAGACTGATGACCATTAAGACGAAGTCGCAGCAATCCATGTCAAATACCCAATAACCAAAATTAATCCTAAACTAGACACCCACTTCGATCCAACTAAATTACTAACCAAAATCCTATCCTCCTCTACTCACCATCACTACCACAACTCAAACAGAAAAAAGAAAAAAAAAATAAACGATCTCTGTTTCTTTTCGTGTTTACAAATAACATATTCGACCCTAAAGATCAAAACAACACGATAAGACTTTTTCATCACTCATTATTGAAGACTTTGCTTCATTTATATCCGAATACAAAAAGGAAATTAGGTATACACAACTTATAATACAGCGTGGTAGGCGGATTATACTATGTATGTGCTGGGATTAAGATAAAATGAAAAAAAAAATTAGGTATACACAACTTATAATACAGCGTGTTTGGATCGTGTCTATTTTGAGTATAGAATGGATTGGGTAGTGCCTATCATTTGTTATTTTTGTATTGGATGTGTTTATTTGACTAGAATGCTTGCAATGCTTATTGGGTTGTACACTTTGGGATATATATATATATATATATATATATATATATATATATATATATATATATATATATATATATATATAAAGATTTTATTTGGTGATGATTGAAGAGTGGCTACAAGATTAAACGGGACGAATATCTTTTTTTTCCATTTTTGGTGTCCGGCGTTTTTGTTTTTTTATTTTTGATAGTGTCATCAAAAGGACAAAATTTGGTTGAACTAATTTTCTTTGGGCTTTATTATCCTTAATCCGAATTTTAGTTAGAATGTTGAATTTTAACTTAGATTTCCTTATATACGAAATTATAATTATAAATATATACATAGTATTAAATACCATTTAAAACGATGTAGTATTGCTACATTGTACAAAACAGTGCCGCCACTTTTAAAAAAAATTGAAACGACATTTTGACAAAATAAGCACAAAACGACATTGCCAATGCGACATCGTCTCGTAAAAAACGAAAAAAAAAAAAAAAAAAAATGGGAGCAAAAGATACCCCTAACTATGCAACAGCTTACAAATAGACATTTACATAAGCAAACGGTTTTTGCAACAAACACATGCTTGGGAAACCAAACAGCAAAAAAAACCGCCGCATACACCTTGCTATTTTATATGAAATAGCTTGATATTTCGTAAAATTCTCATCATCCGTAAAGTTATAATCACGAAAAACGTATAATCCAAAAAAATCGCTCGCCAAAAATTTTAGTTACAGGGTACCCGCCGCCGCAACACGCGGGTACCCTGCTAGTTTTATGCAATCTTGAAACTACTATCGTTTTTAATTCACAACCGTTACCAGCTTAACATCCCAGCCAAGCAAAAAGTAAAAGTAAAGATTTACAAAAGGAGTGGACATGAAGAATCTCCACTATATTGTAGGAGACTATATATGAGTGTAGCATCATCATGAGATAGAGAAAGTGTGCATATTGATTATGCAAATCAATTATAATTTCCAATGAAGAACGCCACCTATAAAGCAAAATACCCATGCATGCAGCCATGGTGTATCTATAATATTTTTCAGCTTCTTCATTCAATGTATACCACAATCCGTCAATGTGTACCTATGTGTTTGCATACATATGTGTGGATATATGCACGTATTTATGTATGCATTGATGAATGTATGTATGTGTCAAATTTACCAACTGCTGGAGGTCCGACTCAGTATTAACATAAGCTTCCCATTATTACATACATATATCTGTTAGGGGTGGCAATGCTGCCTAAGCATGCCTCAAGATTCATTTTAATTAGCCAATAAAGAGAAGCCAACACATTTCATGCTTAACCATGTCTCAATACTTATTTTTAGTGGCAAATTGGCAATGTCATGCCTAAGCATTCATCAACAATAATAATGTGGGTAACGGTCAAATTCATTAAATGTTAGTTGTTTTACCGAATCGGTAAAACATACCGATGGGCATGCCGAAGGCAAGGCAATGTTGATGCCGAGCCTTGCCGCTCCATACCGAGTCCACACCGAGAACAATGCCACCCCCTTAGTTTTCACGAGTTGTACACTTTAAAACAACCATTTTATTTCATTTCTTTTAGCAAACACCAAACGGTTGATTATTGACATCGATTCATTGTGTTTTGAGATTGTTTTGCTACTTTGTTTTGTGCAACTCATGCTTAACAATATCTATAGATAGTTACCTTAAAAATTATTTCTTTACGTACTGTAATGTAGCATGCAATGTCAGGGTATGTTTGGTTGGGCTGAATGGAATGTTCATGTAATGGAATGAGCAATGTAATAGAATGAGCAAAGTAATAGAATGATTAATTACGATTACATTGTTATGTTTGGTAGTCATGGTAGAATGTAATGAATGGTGAGTGCATTTTGTTTGGTATGTAGGATTAAACATTTGAATGGAATGAAATTATATTATAAGGACAAAAATACCCTCATAATATACGTACTAATCATATTTTAATTGTATTAATAGTTTGTTTACTACAAAATGACTATTGCACCAAGTGAAAATCTCCATTCGAATTTGTTTTATATGGATTATTAATGATCATCAACCACATCAATTACAAGTGTATGATATGAACATGTTTTATGCATCAGTACATGTGATTAATAAAATATTGACGTAAGAATTATTAACATATACAACCAAAAACTAGAAACGAGTAATAAAAATATAAAATATACATAAAAAAAAGAAAATTGTTTCATAGTTTTTGTATGCAATACGTAACAATCTTTTCTTTGAAATTTTGTAGGGATTTTGACAACTATTTAGGGGCATAATTGGAAAAATTAAAGCACCCTGAATGGAATGAAAAAATACAGGGGAGCCCTATGGAATAGAAAATGAGGTTTTTAAAGGAATGAGACATTCGGTGTAATTGACAATTGCATTACCAAATTTATAACAAACATCTTTCTTTTATTACATTGGAATAGTTGATTCAATTCCCCCTTTGATTCAGCCCTACCAAAAACTATGTCAGTATCCCACGTTTGACGGTGCTGTGTTAATAGTATCCTATACTTATGAGTTATGATATCGTGGCTGAAAATGTGGAAGAAATTTAATTTAGTACCAACCAATTCACTTTTCTAATGGAAATTCATGTCACCACCCTTTCTAATCATACAATATATACCAAATATTCTAATATACTTATGTTATTCAAAAAAAAAAAAAAAAAAAAAAAAACAAAAAGAAAAAACAAAAACAATGGCTTGTAAACTACCACATACCGTTGAACAACTGCAACGATTTATCTAAAAAGAAATTGAGAAAGGCGACGCGGATCGCCAAAATGCTATTGTGGAAGTCATCAAGAAGTTTGATCTTACAAAACAACTGAAACGACGACTTAGAGAATGCTACGCAGCGTGCACAGACATCTCAGATGATAGGAAATATGTGATCGACAAGTTCTTGTACGATGAATATCGTAAGGACGCTGCTGTTGTTGAATTGCTGTGGGTTTGTGTCAACCAGATACAGGCCCAAATCTTCAACAAGATCCGTTTGGAGTTTTGAAGAAAATGTTGAATCTGCTAAAGTTGAGCAACAACAACAGCAACAGCAGCAGCAGCAGCAACAACAACAACAACAACAACAACAACAACAACAACAACAACAACAACAACAACAACAACAACAACGTGCATCAAGTTCATATGCACCAAGAGTTGTTGTGCAACAACAACAACTGCCTCATCTGGATCACTTCCAGCTAAGCTATAAGGAAAATGTGGCAGCTAATGATGGTGGCTGGACCTCTGAGAATGAGTGGGAGCTGAGTAGGTTGGAAGCTGAGTTAGAGGAAGAGAAGTTTGCGAGGTACTCTGCGTATAACGACGGGTATGACTCCATCAACTCTGAAACCTGGGATCACCCGGAATACAACTGAAGTTATGTTTATGTTTAGGTGATGTTTTAATTTAGTATCGTTTTTAATTTATGTTTATGTAACGTTTTAGTATTTCTGTTTAAATAAATTAATTTAAATAAATTTATTTCCTTAAAAAAACATTATAATACAATACGAAAACAAGATATACAACATAAATAACAGATACGATGCGAAACAAGACATACAACACAAATGACCGATACGATACGAAAACAAGACATACAATACCGTTAAGTATTTTATTCGGCCCATCTGGGGTTGTTTCTCAAAACCACCCACACGTGAACGTATTTGAAGGTTTTCCCACCATAGCGTTCTTTAAAACTTCTCATTGCATTCCTGAGACAAACAGTGTGATCGTCCCCGGTTGTTAGCCGTAAGTGTTTGTAAATACCATTGAATACAATACAATCACAGTTGAGTCTGCTCCATTTACTACACACTATATCGTTGTTTCGAATGACACCGTCAGAAAGATTGTTGAACATGGCTACAATCCAGTTCCAAAAAGAGTTTGCATTGTGGTTGACATTATCTTCATGAACTGCAACCCAAACTTGAGCTAGCAAGATTTCTTCTTCTACTGACCAACGATTATTCATTTCAAATGTTTGAATTTTGAAAAAAAATTGTAAATTGGTATGCTATTTATAGCTGTTTGAAACAACAAGAGCGGGATAGATTTGAAATTCAAATTCAAAAAATGAGCTGGATAGATTTGAAATTCAAATTCAAAAATAGCGGGATATATTTAAAATTCAAATTCAAATAGTAGCGGGATATATTTAAAATTCAAATGTTAATAATATAGTGTTTAAATGTTTAATTAATGAAATTGTTGAGGGTAGAATTTGTAAATTGTTATTTTAAAAAAATGTGGGTCCCTGAAAGTGGTGTTATTTGGTGTTATGATTTCCTGGTATTTTTAATGTTATGTTTTTTGGTGTTGAGATGATGTGGCGCTGAAGTGGCGCTGAGTTATGAAACTCAAGTTATTGCTCCTTATGCTCTTATCAGGAAGACTATGAAGTGCACTTTTCAGTTAAACACTTTGACACAAACTTTACATTATTTATAAATGCACCGCTATATTATTTTCTTCTGTGTAAAATAATTAATACCCATAATTAATTTATTTTGAAAGACAACTATGGTGGTGTTTGTTTGTTAAGAGGGTCTGAATTTGAATCTGAACCGCACATCTGAATCTGAATCTGATGCGTAAATGTCTGACTCTGAGCACATCTAAACGGAAAAAAAAAAAAAAAAAAAAAAAAAAAACTCATGTTTGAACTTCAAATTTGCTTGCTCGTACTAATTTTTTTTTTTTTTTGGTTTTTATTTGTGTCAGCAAGAGGCAACAAGACGCATTCAGACACCCCTTTCAAGTCTAAACCATTAAGATCTTACTGCATCTGAACGCGTCTGAACGGGAAAAAAAAAAAAAAAAAAAAAAAAAAAAAAAAAAAAAAAAAAAAAAACGGTCTGAACATCAAAATGTCTGACCGATTCAGACACAGTGCCCATTCAGAGGCTGTTAAGAGGCAAAAAAAAAAAAAAAAAAAAAAAAAACTATGTCTCACAACATATATACTTGAATATTATACTTGGCTTGTACCATTGCTGAACTATGCATGGTTCATGTAACTTTAATTCTTCCCTTTTGTGGTCATACCTTTGAAGCTAGCTGGTTTTCATGGTTTTAAGTTTTAACTTTTAAACAAACAATGGAAGTGTTTTAGGTGTTTTGAATTATTTATCAGGAAGACTATGAGGTGCGCTTTTCAGTTAAACACTTTGACACAAACTTTACAGTATTTATAAATGCATCACTATATGTTAGGAATACAAATATTCCTGTAAAAGTCTCGGTCACCTAATGATTGTAATAGCATTAAGTTAGCTCGTAGTTAGTTAGTTTATTAGTTAATTAGTATTAGATTAAGTAACACCGTGGAAGAAGGAACGGGTCTTTACCCACTGTATGCCTGATCCACAGCCCGGGAGTGGGCGTAATATTGTAACTATTAATACCCCTCTCCACATGTGGAGAGGGTTGGACCTTTCATTAGTTTCAAGCTAATACACACATTGTTTCTCTCTCAAAAAGGCTCCCACCTTTCTTTCTACATCTCTCTAATCTCTTCATCTAATTCGATCCATATAATCACAAGAAACCATACGTGTTTAAGATTATGAGTATCCTACAATTGGTATCAAGAGCCATGGTTACATCCTAGGGATTGGTTTGTGCGCGAATTTGGTGCTTGGTTTTGTGACTTTATTTGGTTAGAATGGTTCTTGGCTTGGTTTGATCTTTCTTGTGTTATTTGACATGTTAGTGATGTACTTTTATGATCATAGGTGTTAGTTGAACATTGTGTTTCAGTTGGGTATACCATATCTTTAATCTATTTGAAGTTTGGAATTGATTTTGGGCGTATTTCATAGTTGCGGTTAAGTCTACTGTTGCATTGCTTATCTGCGTTTAGTTTCTGATTTCTGCGGTTAGTTTGCTGCGATTACTATTTTGGGAATACAAACAAATCGCAAGGAAAGTGACAGATTTGGATTTTTGTATACTGCGATTAGCTCTTGCGGTTAAGTGGTCTGCGGTTAGTTCATTGTGGTTAGTTTTCTGCGGTTAAGTGGTCTGCGGTTAGTTCATTGCGGTTAGTTTTCTGCGGTTAAGTGGTCTGCGGTTAGTTCATTGTGGTTAGTTTTCTGCGGTTAAGTGGTCTGCGGTTAGTTCATTGCGGTTAGTTTTCTGCGGTTAAGTGGTCTGCGGTTAGCTCATTGTGGTTAGCTTTCTGCGATTAAGTGGTTTGCGGTTAGATCTTTGTGGTTATCTCTCCTGCGGTTAGTCACTTCTTGCGGTTATCTCACCTTGTGGTTAACTCACCTTGTGGTTACCTTACCTGCGGTTACCTTGCCTGATCCTGCGGTTAACTCTGTTTGACCATAGTTGACTTTTTACGTCGAAACTTCAAATGGTCATAACTTTTGAACCGTAACTCCGTTTTCAGTGAATTAGCTGTCAAAACGTCCGGAACAGGCTGAATATTGTGAGGTTTCACGACAAAGTCGTGAAACGAATTTTTCGAGGCCCAAATCACCTCTGGAGTGAAGTTATTGAGGTTTTAAGTTTTCAGACCAAGAAATTTCACCGTAAAAACTTGCATCAACCGAACCAAGATCACAACTAAACAACATATAACCTTGTCAAAACAAACAATCACCACTCTTAACATACAATCACTAATATGGAATCTTCGTGCTCGAATTCTAATGATAATGTGCTTCATCAGCCAATTAAATTGCCCGATAATGCAATGAATAGTCGCATTGAATGTTTTCGATCTCTCCATTCACATCTCAAGGTTCTCTTTGCAAAACCTGGATACTTGGGAGGTTTCAATCGTGCATTCGCAACACTCTTTGGTCAAAATGTTGAGACTTTCACAATCAAAATGACTCTACACTTAGATCAACTTCAACAACAACTTGAAAAGGGTGAATTTTCTGAAGATAGATCTATGGCTGCATTCTGTGTGATCAATAATCAACTCCAAGCGTTCATTGATTCACGATTCACTGATGAGTATGATCATGAGAGTCAAATGATGAAAAAGAGCTTTGCCACTCATACGGGAATTGAAGTTGACGTGTTCAGAGTCACACTACTCCAACTCATGGGTAATGTGAAAGAGTACATTATGGAAAGAGCAAAGCACGAGCACAAGTATGAAGACAAAGTGATGGCATGTCGGGGGCAACCATGTGATGGTAGTGTGGATTCGGGCAAAGCATCGAATGCTGGGTCAGTTATCATCGAAGGCAGAGGATCAGAGACTGAAAAGCTTGACACAACGAATAGTTCAATGACTCTTACACGTGATGTGGATGCAGATATCAGACCTGTAAAAGAACATGTGTCATGTGCTAAGGTACTCGAACTGTGTAACATTGTTGATGAACAAAAGATTCCTAACAAAGTACAACCGACAAACAATGTCGATTCAGATGTCGTTGACATGGGAAATAGCAATGTTGACCCATGTGAACAACATATGAAACACAATGAAGTGTCTGTTGTACAATGTAGTGCATCTTCTGTTTTAAAAGATGATTGTGTCGTGCATGAGTACACTGCCTATAACCCTGATGACTCCTTGACCACTAGATTTAATATCCTTAAGGATCAAGTGGCTATGTACGAACAACGTGCTAGATTTGAACTCACTGGACATGAGCAGAACATGGAATGGCAAATGCGTGCATATATATCTGAAAATAATCTTAAGCGAGAAACATTGAAAAAGGAGTTACAATCTTTGCAAAAACAATTGGATCAAACTGTTAAACAAAAACAAGAGATTCAAAAAGGTTTAAACACACTCAAACATGATTTCAAAGAGAAGGAAACAAAACTCCTAAATGATTTCTCTAGTCTTAAAATGCTGAAAAACAAACTTGAGGATAAGTTATACACGCAAGGCCAAACCATTCAAACTGCTCAAATGATGCATAAACATAGGAAGTTGAGTGATGATCATAGTGAGAAGGATTCTACTAAGCCAAAAGCCAATTTCCTTAGAAGCGGTATAGGTGCTCAACCGGCATTATATGATGCAAACATTATGCTTGAGCCTAATCATGCCCCACCTGATGCTACATCTGATGATGAGGGCAATGAGATAGAAGATAGAACCAGAGAAAAACTTGCTGAGAAATTAAGGGATCCCCAGTGCATAGCTAATAAAATCTTGTACAATTATGATTACTCTGAAGATAATCAATTAGCTATCTTTGTCCCACAAAAGAAATTTACTCCAGAGCAAGTCTTCTGGAACATAGACATAGAAAAATTGAAAGCTGAAAGAGTTGTAGGTAACACACGCACTATGTATAGAATTGCTCACCCAACTGCTTACCCCCTGAACACACCTAGGCACCTTGTACCTTTCACTCTCCCCACGCAAAATAATACACTAATTGCCTTATATGTCCTTGGTCAATTATTCGTTGATTTTGATAAAACATGTAAAAAGAGAATAACACCAACGGGTATTACTGAAGGGGAAAGAGGTTTTGAGCAAACAAAACAATGTTACCTAACTGAAGTCATGCCATTTTTCAAACTTCTCAAAGAACATTTTGAGGGCCTTAAAAATACCATTAATGATGATGTAACTCATATGAAAAAGGTTTTTAATGATGTGGAAAATGAGGGTAAACAATTGGCAATTGATCTTAAATGCAGTGAAGTTGCGAGGAAAAATATTCTCATCATGAATGAGAATTTGATTACTAAATGTGTTGCTCAGGATGTATTTTATACTGCTACTGATTCTACGTTATCTGCCTGCCAATTTCATGAGATGTCTATTGCATTGACCGCTCTCCAGAATCGTGTTGTTGAGCTTGAGGGGGAGAATCTAAAATTGCGTGAGAAAATTCAAAACGATGACCATGATAACATGGTCAGACATTTGTCAAAACTAGAGGTTGATAATCTTAATTTGCAATTAAAGTATCAACATTTAGAAGAAAGTACTAAAATCTCAAATGCCAAGACATCTTCGGATGCTCCTGAATTTGATGCGTATTTTGAATTAGCCAAACGTGATGAAAAGATTCAAGCTCACACTAACACGATTCGGAACCTGAGGGTCCAAATTGCCCAATTGAAGTCAAACAAGTGTGATGTGATTGGCACCCAAAAACCACAGTCTATAGATTCTCAGAATTTTCAAATTCAAGATACCATCAATAAATTGCAACATGAAAATGATTGGTTTCGTGCTGAAACTTCAAAAGTCAAACAACATTACAAAGAGTTATATGATTCAATTAAGATCACACGTGATATAAACAATGAAAAGATAACTTCTTTGCTTAAAGAGATTGAGAATCTAAAGACTCTGGCAAAAGGGAAAATGCCAATCATCAATTGTGATAATATTGTTCAAAAGGTTTCTGCTTGTAAGAAGTATGCTTGTGATGCTGTGTATATTCCTCTTCCCCTTAGGAATAATAAGTTGGTTCATAGTGACTATCTTAAACATCTTAAGGAGTGCCTTGATTTGCTTCATGAAACCATTGAAGAGGATAGGATAGCAAAACCACTTGATGATGCTATTGTAGGTGCCTGCTTTCTCACTAATAGATCTCAGGAACTCTTAGAATATGCCATTGGTACATGTCCTAAAATTGATAGCAAGCGAGATAGGTCTACTGCATCATCATCTATGACTAAGAACAAGCATGTTACCTTTGAGGTACCCTTGGAAACTTCAGATCCCAACACATCAAAACATGTTCAGCAACCGGAAGTGAATAAGACTAAAATTCCCATTAGTTCGTCTACAGGAGTAAATAGTAACACTAAAGCTAGAGAGTCTAAACCAAAGAGAAATAGAAGGAATTATAGGACTTCACCTGCTAAAAGTGTTCCTAAAAAGAAAGTAGACGACCACATGAGGAACATTAAGTCCAACTTGAGCAAAATGAGTCATAATTCAAAACCTAATTCACGTTGCAAAACATGTAATGAATGCATAATTTTGAGTAATCATGATAAATGTGTTGAGAAATTTCTGAAGTCGTTTAACAAAACCCCAGTTAAGAAAGTTTGGAGAGCTAAACAAAGTAAGCAAATTTGGAAAGCAACAGGTAAACTGTTTGCCAATGTTGGTTATCAATGGAAGCCCACTGGAAGGAAATTCACTTCAGGAGAACAGTGCCCTTTAACTAGGATAACTAATTCTAAAGTAGTGCCTATTAAGGAATGGAAGCCAACTGGTAGAACCTTCCCTTTTGAGACCCAATGTTCTTTAACTAGGCCCATTGCATCTACTAGTGAAATTTCCACCATTGAAACGAATGCACCTAAGGTCTCAGTAGCTCCAGAACTTGTTTGCACTAACCAATTGGAACCCAACTCAAATTGGGGATCCGACACTCCAAATTTTCTGCTCTCGTCTATTTCCAAATGCAGGTCGTACTTTTCGTCCTTTGATTTTTGGACTCAGGCTGCTCTAAACATATGATTGGGGATCGCTCGGGGCTCGAGAATTTCGTGAATAAGTTTCTCGGGACAGTTAGATTCGGGAACTATCATTTTGGGTTAATTAAGGGTTATGGAGATTATGTTTCTGGTGACAACTAATTTCGTGAGTATACTACATGGAAGGACTTGGGCATGATCTGTTCTCTTTTGGTCAGTATTTTGATTCCAATCTTGAAGTTGTCTTCAGAAATTACACATGCTTCGTATGAGAATTGGATGGTATTGATCTTCTTAAAGACTGTCATGGCACAAATCTATACACCTTTTCTATCGAAGACGTGATGCCGTCCTCTCCTATTTGCCTTCTCTCAAAGACCTTAAAGAACAAATCGTGGCTATGGCAACAAAGTTTTAATCACTTGAACTTTGGTACCATCTATGATCTTGCTCATAATCATCTTGTATGAGGTCTACCCAGATTAAAGTTCGAAAAAGAACTTCTTCATTCGGCTTGTCAACTGGGTAAACGAAAGAAGCATACTCACAAACCCAAAATTTTCAACACCAACATGGATGTTCTTTACACCCTTCACATGGACCCAGGCAGACCAATAAGTGTGAAGAGTATAAATGGGAAGTAATGTGTACTCATTGTTGTCGATGAATACTCTCGGTTTACATGGGTAAAGTTTTTGAGAACCAAGGACGTGACTACTGAAGTTATCAGAAAACTCATCACACAACTGCTAGTAAGACTCACATAACCGTCAGAATCATTCGGACTTACAATGGAACGGAGGTTATCAACAAACAACTCGTTCTACTTCTCCAAGGCACCGATGATCCTATGGGCGGAAGTAATTGCTACAGCTTGTTACACCAAAAACCGATACTTGATACATACTCTTCACAACAATACTCCATATGAGCTGATATATGGCAAGAAACCGGATCTCTCCTCTCTATTTGTGTTTGGTGCTTTATGCTACCCTACAAAATGACAGTCAAGATCTGGGAATGTTATAAGCTATTACTGGTATTGGATTCTGTGTTGGTTATGCTCCAGATAGTAAGGGATACCGAGTCTACAACAAATAAACCCGATAAATCCTGGAAACCGTTCACGTCACATTCGTTGAGCTGACTGAGCATATGGCTCCTGTACACATCAGTGCAGGACCTGCGTCTAAACTTTTGTCTCCTGAACCATTCAGTTCAGGTCTTGTACAGAATCCCACTTCTGCATGTACCCTATGTACCACCTACAAGTGAGCATTTGAAGATATAGTTTGACCAAACGTTTGATCAATACTTCGAGACACCTACCGATGATTCACTTACACCAACAGCTGCCGCTGCTCCAGTTCTGTACAACTCAAATGGTCCATCAGTGTCTCTTTGAATTGATCAAGATGCTCAATCTGCAAGTTACTCACCATCATCGTCAAACCTTCAATCTCCTTCGGTTCATCAAGGCACTGCAGTCGACAATTCTTTTGAAGTGAATTCATTAGCTCCTCTTGAAGATGCTCCGTACTAAAACCTGTTTGCTCATGAATCTTTTTCTGAGACATCCTCTTCAGGGAATACAAACACGGCTTCTTCATGTTCCTACCTACATCCACATGAACATCTCAGAAAATGAATATAGGATCATCCGATTGACAACATTATTGGATATCCTTCTCAAACGGTGTTCACACTAAGGAAACTTACCACCCATGCCTTGTGGTGCTGTTATAGTTCCATACTATCCAAATTCGAACCCAAAGATTTCAAGACTGCTATCTCTAAAGACTGTTGGGTTAATGCGATGCAAGATGAAGCTCGCACTTTCGATCGACTTGAAGTATGGGAATTGGTACTACCTCCAGACTGTACAATGATTTTAGCTCTAAGTGGATCTTCTAAGTGAAACTTGATGAGCATTATGTCGTTCTGAAAACAAGGCAAGGCTTGCTGCTAAGGGATATCGTCTACAGGAAGGCATTTATTTAGAGGAATCTTTCGCTCTGGTTGTTCGTATTGTAGCTATCTGAATATCTCTTGCCAATGCTGCAAGTCAGAACATGACGGTCTATCAAATGGATATGAAAACTGCATTTCTTAATGGCGAGCTGAATAAAGTTCTTTATTTCCGTCAACCGGAAAGATTTGTATATTTTGATCGTCCTAACCATGTCTATCGTCTGAAAAGAGCTCTCTTTGGCCTAAAACAGACGCTTAGGGCATGGTTTGATACACTGTCAAAGTTTTTCCTGGGAAACGGATTCTCCTAAGGTGTGGTAAAATAAGATGAGAATGGGATTGTGGAACTTTACTTCGTGAGGACAGAATTTCGGCTGGCAGATTTCTTCACTAAGGCTCTCTCAAGAGAACGATTTCAACTTATTCTCCAGCGCTTTGAAATAAAGAGTCCTTCGCCAGTATCTCTCAAACGTCTTCGGGAAGAAAATGAGGAGAAATGGTTTTGTTTCACATATCCTTGTATATATCTTATACCATAAAGAAAATACAATAATATAAAACCTATAAAACCCATAAAAATTAGAAAAATCATAAAAATCCAAAAATATTCTTCTCTCGACATGTCTCTTGTGTAATCAATATTATGTACGTTTCTAGAAATGTCATTCAATAATGACACGGAAACATACATATGCTTGAGCAAGAGTTTTTCGGTTTCAAATAAAGTTTTTTTTTCTGAAACATGTCGTTTCTCCAAATATTCTTCAAAAAATGGCTTGCAGTCATTTCAGGCTGTAACCCGCGCTTAAAACTTATGGCTTGCAGTCATTTCAGGCTGTAACCCGCGCTTAAAACTTATGGCTTGTAGTCATTTCAGGCTACAACCCGGATTTCAAAATTATGGCTTGTAGTCATTTCAGGCTACAACCCGGACTTCAAAAATATGGTTTGCTATTACTTCAGATAGCAACCCGGTTCTCAAAATTAAGGAAAACACGTCGCCAAAAAGACGGTTGTTCCTAACAAAGGGTGCCGTTCATCCGAGCGTGAATTACTTTATATTCATGCACTCTCGATCTAATGTATGCTTCAGTGCATTATTTCTTCATAAAGAAGAGAAATCTTCTTTTTCTCGCCAAATACTTTCCCTTCTATGATTTTTCCGGAAAGTGTTTGTGCAAAACTTGGTGGTACCATGAAATTTTGAATGAAAATCAAATTGAACTCAAAAGTTTGATAAAATTTTCACTCAATCAATGACGTTAATAGTTTATGAAAATATTTATGCTTTAACATCCGTCATTGATTGAGGGGGAGAGTGATTTCTCAAAATTTTATGTATCAACAAAACTCCCCACACTTTGTACAAAACAAAAGAAACAATCCGATTTGTGATGGTTATGTGTCAGAATGCATAAATTTTCAAAGAATTTTTGTTAAAACTTCGAATCTGTTGCAAACTCTTCAAATCTGACACATAACAACCTCCCTCATTGTTTGAAGGGGAGCAAGAAAAAGTTCCTTTTTATCAGAAAATACTAAAATTGACCGCATTTCTCTCCCAAAAGCTTTCTAACTTATTTAAATCAATTGAGATCTAAAAATCTCGAAAGATTTGAAATTTTTGATCGGGGAAGAGAATCTGATTTAAATATGAAATATGATAATCAAATGTGATCTTTAAGACTCATAAAAGGCTCCCGCATATGTGCTAAACACTTTCAAATATCGATGCACATATTGAGGGGGAGCAAACGGCGTTTGTGGAAGTTATACCAATGACCGACCATTTATCTTTATGCATGGAGTTATAAGGTTGGTTAAGGTTAGGTATGAATTCCCATGATCCACCAGAACCGGAAGGATCTTCCCAGGGACAATCCAGAGATAGATTAGAAGTCCTTAGGAATGATTGAAAAAAAAAAGGAGTAAAGTGAGAAAGGGAAGAGTGCGGACTGAGATAGAGCTAGGACTGGAACAAACCCAACAAGGTTCTAGTGATGAAGTCTCGGTAAGCACTGAAGGGGTTGAAGAATGAAAAAGATATGAAATGAGAAAGGGTGAAAAGAAATAGCCCTCCATATATTCAACCTTAGGGCAGAAACCGGGTTCAATTCATAATCTACTGGCGGTTACTAAGGTAACACCGGTATTGAAGACAAGACGTCATGGACCCAGTGACGCACTGCACTAAAACTTCCCAACCACTCAAGTTCTCTTAAAAGAGCTTGTTTCAATCTCACGGGGAACCCTGTGCAATGTATCGACCGCTCATTGCGAGTTATGTTGATACCTAAAACAGGAGACGCCTCCCCAGTCTCCAGGAGCGGATCAAAACGCACTATCGAGTCTAGAGCCAAAGAGATCATCCATAAATCTCGTTAGGACACATTCCAAATATGCTTATTGTTTCACATAATGTGGAAAATAAGATAAAATATTTAGAGTCCTACGCATTATCCTTGTGGTATTGCCAGAACATCCGAGTGATATGTAAATATTCACAATGACGATGGAAATCCTTCTAGAGCGAACATCACTCAAGCTCTTGGTAGGTGACATGTGAGATCCATCTTGGATCAATGATCAAGTGACAACTGGAAAGCAACAATGGTGCGATTCAAATTTGAATCAAACTTGTTCCAGGATATGGATTGACGGATACTTTTGCCAAAACCTCTCAATGTGCTCACCAACTTATCTTTCGAGCACATTGATTGTGTAATATCTTTCAAACAAAAGTATTTTTGATGGAAATGTGATTCAAAGTATAAAAATCTCGTCGTGTCTCAAAAATGTTTATCATATGACACGCGAGTGATTTCTATAAATCAATTTCTCATCAATCCGTGAATATCTATTCACCGATTCACTCTATCGTGCTGTCTGCTTTGAGACGTTCCGGTATGAGAACATGCTAAGTATGAAGATTCCGAAGTGGATTCTTTGGAAAATTCATTACTACAAGCTGGAAATTCCTGTCAAGGAGAGTCTTCTTTAAAAGAGACTCTACCTGATCACAGGTCGGTTCTCACAAAACCGGAGGGTAGTCTGTCCTCGTAGAACGAATGACAAAGCCATATTCGTTCTCTATCTTTAGTGCTAACTGTTTTATTTCAGGGACACATATAAAGATGGCGTTGATGACTCCAGCTTCCAGCTGAATCGGGTCAATCCATACCTCATGCTCACACATCCTCCACACTATCAATGAAGATGAGAGACTTGCTACAACAAATGTTGAGAGACTACCAACAATGCTTCCTCAACTCTGATGAAAAAGTCTCCTGATCCATAACTCCAATGCAACGTCTCCAGATACAGAAGAGTGTGAGCATGATGGTCCTAAAGTCACTACATCACATGAAGGCGATACTACAATGGATGAGCTTGGAGATTTACTTTGGCTGATGATCTCAAAGAAGCTCAAAGATCACACATCACAAAGGAACTCTAATCACAAGTTCGCTTGCTTGAAGTACCAAGTGAGCTGAAAAGAGAAGAATCATATCCTACGAGCTACAAAGACTAAAGAATGCTTAAAGACCAAAGAGCTTAATTTCAAAGGTGACCTCGCTTAGGGGGAGATTGTTAGGAATACAAATATTCCTGTAAAAGTCTCGGTCACCTAATGATTGTAATAGCATTAAGTTAGCTCGTAGTTAGTTAGTTTATTAGTTAATTAGTATTAGATTAAGTAACACCGTGGAAGAAGGAACGGGTCTTTACCCACTGTATTCCTGATCCACAGCCCGGGAGTGGGCGTAATATTGTAACTATTAATACCCCTCTCCACATGTGGAGAGGGTTGGACCTTTCATTAGTTTCAAGCTAATACACACATTGTTTCTCTCTCAAAAAGGCTCCCACCTTTCTTTCTACATCTCTCTAATCTTTTCATCTAATTCGATCCATATAATCACAAGAAACCATACGTGTTTAAGATTATGAGTATCCTACACTATATTATTTTCTTCTGTGTAAGATAATTAATAGCCATAATTAATTTATTTTGAAAGACAACTATGTCTCACAACATATATACACAATAAATCTATCTTATATGTCTTAATAGGACTTGAACACACAACCATTTGGTGGCCTAGAGTAGCTTTCTCACACATGGGTACCAGTGTGACACAACCACTTTGATTCTATGTAAGATAACTGTTGATACAAAAGTTGGGTGTTCCTTGTTTGGGTTCCGTTTCTCATACCAATTAGATCTTAATTCTTGAGACCTGCGCACTAAGAAAGCAAACAAACACCATTAGGCTTATCGTGGGATTGTCTCCCACGATTATCCTCCGGCGTGAGAGTAAGTAATCGGTTTTAGGGTTGTATTGAAGAGTTAGGGTTTTTTGATCGTACCTCAATGAGAGTCGTGATATTCTTTATATAGGCACAAAATCTAGTTGATTTCGTGCTCCTTACTCTTCGGCGTATCACGCTTATCCGGTCGTTGATCTTTATCCCATAAGTAAAACATCATTATCTAGACCATAAATAATATATTTGGGTTTGGGCTTTCGTGAGCCCAAACCGTTAGCGTGGTAGCCCGAATCATTATTATGATAGCCCACTCGTGATGGACTTGAGCATTAGTAATGTCCATTAGTCGGGTTCGTGACCCGAGTGTGGACTATACGTCATCATGTCCTCCCAGTCTAGTATGCGCAGGGTATGGCTACGTATGCTAGACTAACAATGAGAACGGTAAGCGTGGCGGGGAAGCTCCAAGGATTTCCCGCCAAAAATAACATACGGTGCATGTAGTCTAAACGAGTCACCCATGTTCCTCAAAAGTCGTGAAAAGTGGTGTACCTGTTGGTATTCCAGCCACACGATTAGGGTTAGTGGGATCCACATGGCATCCATTCAATGCTAAGGGTAACCCTATATAAAGGGTCCTTCATTTTTACTGTGATTATCACTATAAAACGCCATTTCCTCCATTTTTAGAATCATCAAACACCAATCAAGAAACCTAGTATTCGTTAAGGTAATAGCGCGTGTGCTTCTTGATCAAAGTATATTTCAAAAATGGTTCGCCAATTAAATGATTTTGATTCCAAGATGGACAAGGATGAACTCCGTTAGCTCACCTCGGACTATTTTATTCCCCTCGCGTTGCATCCGGTAGTACTGGAGGCGGACGCATCTATTGCAGACTTCCCTGAGGGGAGGGTAGGGGTATACACGTGCTTTTTCGAGTTTGCGAATCAGCGCGTGCCCATATCCCTATTCTTGAGCGATGTGCTCAATTTTTACCGTCTGCATATATCCCAGCTGCACTGTATAGGGCGGCGAAAATAACCAATTTTGAGGTAAACTGTCGTTTACTCGCCGTAAACTCAACCATCAATCTCTTCCGCGCGTTTTACCACACAACGTGGTCAAACGGGTGGGTGTCTTTTTCGAAGTGCACAGGGCGCCTTCAATGTTGTACTGAGAAAGTAGACGCCCTCAGGAATTGGAGGGAGAGATTCTTCTGGGTGGATGATACGGTGTTCCCCTGGCTCTTTGAGTTCTATGCTCAGGGGACGCTGCCAAAGGATAAGCGCCCAAACCCCGGGACGTACAACACAGATGATGCGGAGACCATCAACGCTAACCGTATCCCCATCAACTCCTACCCCGAGGAGTTTTTGGTATAAATGGGGATTAGTCGCAACTATTTCCAAGGCGCGGACGAGGTGCCAACATTTCTGGATGAGAGCGGCCGGGGTGGGTGCTTGTCCTTCCTTTCCTTCACATCTGTAGTGTAAGCATTCCTTTATATTGCAGCTTTAATAACTCCATTTTGTGTGTTGTTTGTTACGTGTTGTGCAGAGATGAACTTGTTCAGTGTGGTGAAGTTGTCGAAGCCTATTCAGGTGACTGTGGGGGTGCGTCCTTTGAGGGACAGTGAGACACCCATTCTGGAAGCCACAAAAGGGCGCATCATGGAGTATGCGCAGGATGAACCGGCTGTCGCCGCTCAACCCGTAGTTGACGCGACCCCTGTTCGCAGTGTACCAACTGAGGAGATCCAATCCCCAGAGCCTTCATGTACTGAGTCTTTAGAGGGTGTAGGGATCTTGAAGGTTGATAGTGATCAGGAGAAGGTGAGCCAGGGATTGAAGCGCAAGGCGTCTGATGATGGTGGCGTGGGCACATCCAAGCGCAGGCGCCATGTTGTTACTGTGGATGTGTCCATAGATGAGGATGTATCGCTATCTGAGACTGCGCGAGATACTGCTGAGACCTCCTTTTACATGTAAGTAACTATGTCATGGTTCTTCTTTCCTCTTCCTCTCTTTTTTTATTTAATACAATGTCTTGACTTCTTGCTCTTTGTATGTAGTGACAAAGCTGCAGGGGGTGATGCAGTGCAAGTTGAGCAGTCGCCACCTAAGGTAACTCACTCTCAGGTGGAAGAGCCTCCCCAGGCTGGTAAGGAGATGTCTGCGGAGGCACTGATAGAGGAGTTAAGCGTGGCTGCTGCACGCCAGGCTGCATTGGTCGCTCAACTCAAGGCGCAATACGTTGGTGAAGGTAGCAACAGTGCGCAGAAGGATGCAGAAATTGCGCTGCTGAAGGCGCAGTTGGTGAGTGTGCAAACAGCAGTGGAGTCAACAAATGTGCATTCCAAGAAGCTCGCTGATGAGAGGGTATCACTGCTGGCCCAATTGAAACATGAGCGTACTGTGTTTGACTAGTACAAGTCTTCCTGCTTGTGGGGGTTGAAGTACCTGGAGCAGAATAGGAGCAAACACTTTGCTCAATTAGATGACTTCCGCAAGGCTATAGAGAACGCCTTGGAGAGACAGGAGGGTAAGCTGCGCAAGCTTAGCATCGAGTATGATGAGGAGTTGTACCCTCACTTAGTGTCTGTTGTTGCTGAGCGCAGGTACTTAATTCTTTTTTAGCTTTCCACATTTAACTTTCTTGAAACGATTGTCTTGTAATGCGTGTGTTGTTTTATTCGTAGGTGGCTGATCAGTCATGGTCTTCGCTTGGCTGCTATGGGCACGCTAGAGTCCCCAGAAGTTCTTGAGGCTTTTGGGAACGTTGTGCAGTGTGCCTTGGCACGTGGTAAGGCTGAAGCCGTGGAAGAGCTGCACAAGGGGAAGATGCTGACGGTGCCCCTCGCAGAAGTGTCAGGCTATGCTGGAGATGGTTATGCGAAGCTTATTGCGGCCATGGAGAAGATGAAGATCTTCGAGTTCCCCCGCATCGCTCAACTGGAGCGTGACCAGGACTACCCCATTAGTGTAATTATGGAGGGGTTAATTCTAGCGAGGCACATAGCGGAAGGCGCTGAGGCGCAGCCTGACTTCTTTTTTATGCCGGATGAGTCTCAGCTACATGTACCTATTTTTGCGCGCCCACATGATGTGTTGAACCCTTTCGCTTTGGAAAAAGAAGTATCCTTGAAGGAGTCATTGGAAGCCCATGCTACTAGGCTTGCAAGGAAGAAGAGTGTGAAAGGGAAGGCGATCTTGTGCGGTGTTGGTGCATCGCATCTTCCTAGGTCTGATGGGATTCCTGTCAGCGTGCCGACAGTGTCGCAGGAAGATAGTAGCCTATTGAAAAGGCTTGAGGAGGCTGGGCATGTAGCGTCCACTGCTAGTAGTTCAGGGCATAGACGCACTCGCAGTATGTAGACTGCTATAGATTCACCTTTTTTGTTATATATGTTGAATTTGTATAAACTCGTAGTTGATGAATAATAATATTAGCTTATGTACGCATATTTGTATCATCTTGTTTGTACTTAGATTATTTGTCTTTTCATGAAAGACTTTCCAAGAGTCAAATTGTGAGCAAAACGTACTTAGAAAAAATTTTATTAAGTTCATATTTTAATAAATATATATGAATAAAATTTTTATAAGTATATGGATTAACTTGCAACGTGCTGCAAATACCATATCAAGGAACCAAGAGTCTTGGCTCCTAAATTGCTAAACGTGCACAGTGTGCATTGTTGCGTATCCTTCATGGGACGCGCATTGAACTTACTCCAACGTCTTGAAAGTAAGGTGTTTAGCAAGGATGCATGATCCAATGTTGATGGGTCTGCAACACTCTTACTCAACGAGTTATTTATTAAGTATACTCATCCTTTCTACCATCGTGGGTCTTAATAAATGCATGCACGCCATGTAGGCTAAAATAAATTAACAATATTGAGACGTAAATAAGATGTAAGCGGAAAAGTTAACTGTGTAGTGGAGTTAGCTAGAAACCACGACATTTTAATTAATACTTGCAAGTTTTCGAAAGAAAAAACGTTTGTCTAGACAAGAATGTAAATACACGGATGTTTATTGGGCACTCACTAAGGTGCGAGAGTATCCGTGCGCAGGGCCATAGCCTTTCCTAAATATAGCATCTCTTGAGATTGAAAATATTCCATGTGCGTTGTAGCTCACGGCCATCCATGTCACGCAGCTTGTACGCTCCTTGTCCTAGTACTTCAATGACCTCATAGGGTCCTTCCCACTTTGGACCAAGTTTTCCTGTATCTTCTACGTGGCTTGCATCATTAGCGCAATACACGAAGTTGCCAGGTCTGAATGAGGTGCTTCGAACTTTAGCATCGTAGTATCCTTTCATTTTTGACTTGGCTTTTGCTTCACGTATAACTGCGCGTTCGCATCTTTCTTACAATAGGTCCAGGTCTATGCGGCGCTCGTCGTCATTGGTTGCAACATTAACTTCCACGGTATGGATAGTTGGCATTCCAATTTCAGCTGGTATAACAGCTTCTGTCCCATAGACTAGAGCAAAGGGAGTGTCTCCATTGCTAACCTTGATTGTCGTACGATGCGCTCATAAGACGTGTGACAATTCCTCCACCCATCTCCCTTTGTGTCTGTCCAAGCGCACTTTAATTCCTTCACCTAGACTACGATTCGCGCGCTCGACCAAGCCATTGGTTTGTGGGTGCTTAACTGATGCGAAGTGTTGTGTAATATTTAACTGTGCGCACCAGTCTTTGAACGGGCTATCACAGAATTGTTTTCTGTTGTCCGAAATAATTTCTCCCGGTAGTTGATGCGTGGGAATTGCACCAGGCTTTACCTCTCGAGGGATCTCGAGAAGCTTACAACCCCCACCAGGCAGTGTACGTGATCCTTGTAGTATAGTATAGTGACAAGTACCGAGAGATTGATCGTTCAACTTAGGAATAGTGTCGCTAGGATTAGAAAGCCTAAGAACTAGGTCTAGAGGTGAGGGATGATTCTTTTTGTATTTTTATGTTTTTAGAAAAGCAAATAAAAATCCCGGTTGTTGGAAGAGTGGGCGGAATTAGTTGCTAGTCAACTAACCCAATAACTAAGATGCAATCAAAATAAAATAATAAAAATGAAAATAAACTAAATTATACTAGTGGTGTGAGCAATATATGGGAGAATTGTGTTTACTTAGATTTCACTACTCCCTAGATATCTTTTACAGGATAATTACTTGTTACAGTTGCGTGGATGACGGATTGTATTCCTTAATACCATTCATGGGGTGGCGTACTTACAACCCCAATCCTATAAGCTCCTACTTCACGCCTATGTCGAGCCGGCTAAGAAGCTCCTAACATGGGATCACTAGAATTCGCTCATGCATTAAATACAATCATAAAAACCTAGTACACATCGGTTCATGTTTCTTAAGACGTTCAAGCAAGTTACACAATGGAGATCTGCCAGTTTTCTTAAGCCTAACATTGAAATCATTCATCCATTACGACTATAAACAAGCAATCAACTTATAATCAACATCTAGGTTTCATTACATCTAAGCAAACACATGAAAGATCTAGCCTAGCATGTTATAATCAAGACAAGCATAAGATATATTCAAACAACACATAGACATATTGAATGAATTGAAAGAAGACTTATCTTAATTGAACATGAAAGGTTTCAAGAGGTGAAAACCCTTGAAAATACTGTTACAAACGACCTAGGGTTTATTAGGTTCGGCCCTAGTATTCTCCACACAAGTTCCTCTTTTATGAATGAAAAATAGAAAAGTATATATAGATTTTGTGAGGTGACGGCGTCAAGAGTAAATTTCTGACGCCGTCATCTCGCCGCCAATAAAGTTCTCGGACTGCCTAGATCTGGGTCTGACGCCGTCATGTGTAATCCTGCTCCAGGCCGTCACCAAAATAACTCTTGACGCCCTACTTTTGACGCCTTCAGGTTTTCTCTGGGTCTTCATGGATTTTGCTCTTGACGCCGTCATATTTTCTTTCTTGACGCCGTCAGGTACTGTTCCCAGCATAGAAAATTAAGTCTTTGCCGTTTTCTTCACTTTTATGCTCCAAAAATGTCCAAAATGCTTCCTTTTCCAGAATTCACTCCCAAAGTACCTATAATCACAAAAGGAACGATTTAGGGAAATATTTGATCAAATAAATTCAATTCCGGGCTTAAATGACCCCCTAAAAATGGTTCATTTTTCGCCTCATCATATACCCTTACACTTGAGATTTGCTTGTCCTCAAGAAAATGCGCTTTTATTCTAATCAAAATACAAGTTAGGGGTCATTTAATACTAATATAAAAGTAAGTACAACAAATAATCGTTCCACTAAAGACCAAAGACAAGCACGGAGGTCATACACTAGCACCTCACAAATAGTATTTAGATACTCACATCTCTCAGGTGTAATAAAGTAATATCACAATATGGAAATGGAAAACATCTCTCACTACCTGTCATAGCAAAATAGATTACCATAGGCTTGGGAAAGGATCAAACCTCCACCACATGGCATAAGCACCTAGGATAAACTATCAAAGAGGTCTTTTTAAAGGGTTGAAACGTTAGGTATAGGGATATGAAATACACGGTTTTGTTGGATATGGGCAATCTTTACTGGTGGCGAGTTAATAATCTTGGTTAATTACATGTATAATATGGCATTGCTAAGCCAAGACTAGACTCGACTTAAGCTAATAAATCAAAAATAACAAAAACATAAAATAAACATAGAATGAAACGGGATAGTAGTCCGTATGTTTTTCTCTTTTCTTTTTTTCTATATATATATATATATATATATATATATATATATATATATATATATATATATATATATATATATATATATATATATTTTTTTCTTTTTCTTGATTTTTCGATTTTTTTTTTTTTTTTTTTTTTTTTTTTGCATACACTCTTACCCTACCATCCAAAATAATACATAATAGGGAATGTACATTCCCCTTACACTTGAATTTTTAGATACTTTACAATAAGCTAATCTAATGACTCGAATAAAGAAAATCAAAACACTTAGAGTACTTTTAAAATTAACGCACATATGGGGGTAATAATATGATGTTCTTCCCCATTACTCCATAACACAAGTACTTTACCCATGAGTCCCAATCATCCCAAAACAATATGTACAAGGATATGACTCGACTTAGCAACCATGTAATCAATTAGATAATTAACTAAGGGTTTAAACAAATAACAATAATGCACTAAAGATGAGTGCATACACGGAAGGCTAAGGCGATTTGGTTGTACATTTAAGTGGGGTGTAACAAATTCTTCCTTTAAGTAAGATGATTAAAGTTAGAAACGAAAAGATAGGCTCGGAGGGGTTTACTAGGGGTTTCGTGTACTAAAAATGAGTACAACGCTAAGGTGTGGGAAAAATTAGTTGACTTTACTAGCCAAGTAATATGACTTAAATGGTCAAGTAATTATGATACGGGTTTAACACAAGGGTGATCCTAATGCCTCTTATCATGTAGTAAATCCTACTACATGAATGTAGTCTCACTAGCAGTCTCGGGATGCATCACTAACGCAAGTTCTAGAATCTAAATGCTACCGGTACACTCATAAGCACTAATAGTAAATGCTTTTCCTATCAAATCTAAAGGCGAATCTCACATATTTGGGTGGAAAATTTTTCTGAATAGTACGGCTTTGTACTAGTCATACAATCTCCTATCCATGAGACGCTTGCTAAGCCTAAAGTTTCACTCCTAAATGTTGTAAAAAATTTTAAATTTGGCGCTAAAATTGCACTAACAAGTATTTCTCATAGTTTTATTACACACCTACCATCAAACAAACAAACTCAAGCGAAAGTGTATCTGTAAGGTATCTTCATTTTACCCTCCCCTTACACTTAGGATGAACACTGTCCCCAATGTTCAAGTAAAAAATATAAAAGTAAAACAGGTAAAAGAATGAAATCAAATACTCCCCTGATTCGCTTGGTATGGATAATATGGTAACCAGGTTAGATCTTCCTCCAAGAAAATGAACAATCAAAGCTTCCCTTCCAGAATATACATCATCTTCTTGTCATATATAACTTGTTAAACCTGAGAAAACAGACAAGGCAACCTCGCGTAAAATCGGCGGCAATATATATATGCTAACAAATCCTAGAAAACAAAATAAGATATAATGCTTGTGGAATGATGTTTGCAGATCTCCTGGAGATTATAAAACTAAAGATTCAACAAAAACTTTAAGACTCCGTTAGAAAAATAAAACTGGTAAAACTTCTAGAATTTTACACGTGACGCCGTCAGGAATTTCTTCCTGAAGCCGTCAGAAGTGATCTGCAGAAATTTCTATGTTAAGTTTCCGGAAAATTTCTGGAAAAACTTCGTCCTACTTCCTGGAAAATCCTGTAAAACAACATTATGACTCGATACAAGCATTTGACTCTAACAAATACGAATATACATGTTCACTTAATATTGTGGAGAATCATGATCGAGTTTGTTTCTTAAAAACATATTTGGGGTTTCCCCTTACACTTATCTTTTGCGAAATACCTTTGGATGAAGTTAAGACTAGGCCAAACAACAAAATAAAGTATTTTCACCATTCTAGTTTTGAAACATGATCTACCAACAATAAAAATAAAGCATGCATACGGAAACAAATAACAATCAAACAAAATAAAAATCACACAAAAAGAAGAATGAAACCATAAGCAAATCATAACATTGCTAATTAACGTGAACATAAAAATAAAAATAAAAATAAAAATTATCCATGGCCAACAAAGGCCATAACCAAAACTATTACAGTCCAAATTGTTTCAAATTACATCACCATGAATAAATTGTTCAAACATCACAAACACCAAGACAAATCATTGGGGAGGGGGACCATAACGGTAGTCATACCCAGGTGGGAGGTGCCCAGTGTACGCGTAGGGAGGGTAGTCCATCTCACGACCGGGGAATGGGTCGATCTGTAGCTGGGGCTCAATCTGATCACGGGTGGAGAGGTGCTGCATCTGGCGGAGGGTATGATCATACATCCAATCAAAGCGTTGGTCAGTGGTGGTTCGCCATGCATCCACCTGACCCATCCAGGCCCCCTGGTGTGCCTGCCAGTCTCCCCGACTCATGTGTCGGTAGTAATCCGCAGACCCAACCTCATAATCCCTAAATTGATGCTGCTGGGACGCTCCCTCATCATCATCATCATCATCATCCTCAACACCATCAGGTCCTCCCTCCATGTACCAGGTATAGAACCCATCCCCCAGCTGCATAACGATGCTCATCTGCCTGAGGGATTTAGCCCTCACCACCCTACAAGCCCCACAGTCGCTCAGGTACCCCATGATCTCGAGAACAAGTAGCCTATAAGATCGAGCCAACCGGGTCACGAACATCCCACCATACACCTTGTCAATAACCCTCTCCCCCACACTAGTCTTCAAATAGCTCGCTACCCAAAATGGGATGTTACAGTAAACACCCGCTGAAAACATGGTGTACAGGTAGAAAAGATCTGAAGCAGTGACACGATGAGTGGTACCATGACGCCCCGACAAGCTGTAGGTGATGCACCTGTGAGCTAACTTGATTATGGGGTCCCTTATTGAGGCCGCCCCAGTAGTCAAGGTGTACACCCCGTTCCCAATACTCGGCCAAAAAGTGGTACACCTCATCTCGTTCCTCACAGTCTCCCCATGCAATAACCTCTGCATAAAATCTCCCTCAGCAGCCTCCTCCCTAGTGTACAAACCTATCCTCCATCCAAACTCAGTAACCGAACATGATCGAATTTCCCCCCTAACCTAAAGTAAATGGTGGTGCCCCCCATATCCGTCCTGGCCTCCACCAAATCAAAGCGAAAAGTCGCAAAGAACTCCCTAACCAACTCACTGTACACAGTCTCCCTCATCCTGAACAATCTCTCCCATTAAGGACCCGTGAATCCATCAGTTTGGATCCTCCCCAAGAACTCACCCTCTAAACCTTGGGATCTCAGAAACTCCCAATCAATCACAGCACCAGCATCAGTGTGGTGATAGACAAGCTCCGCGTACTTTGTTGTTGCGGCATCATTGTCAAACTTACTCCAACTGTGAACCATGTCCCCATAGTTAACTCGTTGGGACCAAGACGAGCTGCCTCGGTGTTGTCGTGATCGTTTGCTCATTTTCCTGGAAAAAGATAGAGTGGACGAAAATGATCAGAATGAGAATTTTACAAGTTCATGCTGTCAGACACATCTGACGCCGTCAGGAAGGAGAACCTGACGCCGTCAGACCCAGCAGAAATCCATCCATGCAATTACGAGGGAAAAATCAATTTTCAAACTCTAAATCCATGACCCAAACACTCCTTTATGCAGAAAACATGGGTGGGGGGGGGTCAAAAAATCCGTGGTGTGAAAGATTTTTCCTTAATTAACGCATGATTCGAGTAGAACAATATCATCTCATGGTAACCTCACGATTACAAAACATCTAAGGAAAGACATTATGATTTATCAAAGATGGGTCAAAGGTAGGGTTTCGGATGATGGGGGTTTTCAAAATTGGTAGGTCCTAAGGATAATTGAACGAAAAAGAGTAAAGAAAAACTACTTACCAAGTGGAGATTTGTCACGGAAGATGTCGGATTGGATGATGGAGACTCGGAGGTGGAGCAGCAATTTCGGTGTGATTTGTGGGGTATGAGTTGAAAGTGATGGAGTTTGGGTTATTATTGCTGAGATAGCGAGGTGACGGCGTCAAGAGTTAAAATCTGACGCCGTCAGATGCCCGTATTAGGAACAAAAATTTGTATTTCCAAATTCAGTCCCTGCACTAATGTAAATAGCTAAACATAGGTAAAAACTATGAGTAGCCATCCCGTTAGTAAAGTCCACCAGGGTCAAACATTTCATTACTGTCATAGAGAGAGATGTGGTTGTAAAAAGGGGTGGGTGAGGTTTCAGTTAAGTTGTAACCTTCGCATTGGTCAACGGTGGGTACAAAGAGGAATTATTCCATAGAGGGTCTCAAAGCTGTGGTGTTTTTGAGGTGCAACCTCTTCACACCAGGTTTAAAACCAAAGGAGCGCCTCTTGCACAGATTGGGGAGCATGGTTTGCAAGCATCCAACGAAAATGTTATGAAATTGCGAGTTCTTCTCCTCCTAAGGATGCTCACGAAAGCAGGGAGTGATTGACGGCGAAGCACTTGAAAAGGATTTCTCATTATCTTCTTGGTCACACACCAAAGGAGTTGGAACTTCAAAGATTTTTTTGATTTTTTTGGTGCGGATTTTTCCTTAATCTTCTCTTTAATCCTTGATATGAATTTGTCTGCTAAATCCATAAAAGCATTATGAGTGCTTTCCATGCGTGCTTCTAAGTGCCGAATTTGTTTTTCCTGATTATTCATGAAGGTTACCATTATCCCTTCGAACTCCTCTTGTCGTGAACGTTCAGGAAAATTATGTTTGTCAATTGTACTCACACGCATATTAGGACTCCTTATGGTTTCAGCAGCAGGCATTTCAGCTCTCATTAATTCCATTACCTGCTTCTCGATATTTCCCAATAATTGTTCTTGGGTAGCGTTTACGTAATCAAGTTTCCCCTTAGTTGAAAACATCGGGTCCTCCCATCCTTCTTCTTCGTATTGTGCTAACCCCTCAAGAACTTTCCAGCACTCATCAATGCTAAGTCTGTTTAGCCTGCCATTGGCGGCATAATCTATAGCCCTTCTCGTTTGGTGATTAACTTTATCGTAAAAGATTTGAATCTGGAACCATGGTTCAATGCCATGATGAGGGACTTTTCAGAGTAGGTCTTTGTATCGAGTCCATGCTTCGTAAAAGGTTTCACCTTGACATTGTTGGAACATCAAGATGTCATTTCTAAGCTTGGTAGTTCTCCCCGGTGGGAAAAATTGAGCAAGGAAACGAGTGGTGAGATCATCCCATGAGGTGATGGATCCCGCGGGTAAACACTCAAGCCATTGACTAGCTTGATCACGTAGAGAGAATTGGAATAGGCGTAATTGGGTTGACTCTCTAGTTGTAGCATCAAGGTCTATAGAATCTACGATTATAAGGAAGTCCTTGAGATGTTGATTTGGATCTTCGGAACGAAGTCCATGGAATGCACATCCGCTTTGCACCAACCGGATGGTGTCGGATCGCAAGGGAGACACATTGGCTCCTTGGGTGAGCTCAATGGTGTTTCGGTAGCCTTGGTGGCTAGGTCGGGAATACTCTCCTAGGGTTCGGGGCCTAAGAGGTTGGTTAGCTAGAGGTGGGTTTTTTGGGTGGTCTTGTTGTGGTGGGTCGATGGGTTCAAAGATGTTACCACCTTCCATGATGTTGGATGGTAAAGATTACGAACAAAAACACGAAGAAATGAGATAGACTAAAGAAAACCTAAAAATAAAAATAAAATCTTACTAGAAAGGAATCTAGCAAGTAGACCTAATAAAAAGAAATTCTAACCTAGACAATAACTATTTCCCCGGCAGCGGCACCAAAAACTTGATGCGTGGGAATTGCACCAGGCTTTACCTCTTGAGGGATCTCGAGAAGCTTACAACCCCCACCAGGCAGTGTACGTGATCGTTGTAGTATAGTATAGTGACAAGTACCGGGGGATTGATCGTTCAACTTAGGAATAGTGTCGCTAGGATTAGAAAGCCTAAAAACTAGGTCTAGAGGTGAGGGATGATTCTTTTAGTATTTTTATGTTTTTAGAAAAGCAAATAAAAATCTCGGTTGTTGGAAGAATGGGCGGAATTAGTTGCTAGTCAACTAACCCAATAACTAAGATGCAATCAAAATAAAATAATAAAAATGAAAATAAACTAAATTATACTAGTGGTGTGAGCAATATATGGGAGAATTGTGTTTACTTAGATTTCACTACTCCCTAGATATCTTTTACAGGTTAATTACTTGTTACAGTTGCGTGGATGACGGATTGTATTCCTCAATACCATTCATGGGGTGGCGTACTTACTACCCCAATCCTATAAGCTCCTACTTCACTCCTATGTCGAGCCGGCTAAGAAGCTCCTAACATGGGATCACTAGAATTCGCTCATGCATTAAATACAATCATAAAAACCTAGTACACATCGGTTCATGTTTCTTAAGAAGTTCAAGCAAGTTACACAATGGAGATCTGCCAGTTTTCTTAAGCCTAACATTGAAATCATTCATCCATTACAACTATAAACAAGCAATCAACCTATAATCAACATCTAGGTTTCATTACATCTAAGCAAACACATGAAAGATCTAGCCTAGCATGTTATAATCAAGACAAGCATAAGATATATTCAAACAACACATAGACATATTGAATGAATTGAAAGAAGACTTATCTTAATTGAACATGAAAGGTTTCAAGGGGTGAAAACCCTTGAAAATACTGTTACAAATGACCTAGGGTTTATTAGGTTCGACCCTAGTATTCTCCACACAAGTTCCTCTCTTAATGAATGAAAAATAGAAAAGTATATATAGATTTTGTGAGGTGACGGCGTCAAGAGTAAATGTCTGACGCCGTCATCTCGCCGCCAATAAAGTTCTCGGACTGCCTAGATCTGGGTTTGACGCCGTCATGTGTAATCCATCTTCAGGCCGTCACCAAAATAACTCTTGACGGCCTGCTTCTTGACGCCGTCAGGTACTGTTCTCAGCATGGAAAATTAAGTCTTTGCCGTTTTCTTCACTTTTATGCTCCAAAAACGTCCAAAATGCTTCCTTTTCCAGAATTCACTCCCAAATTACCTAAAATCACAAAAGGAACGATTTAGGGCAATATTTGATCAAATAAATTCAATTCCGGGCTTAAATGACCCTCTAAAAACGGTTCATTTTTCGCCTCATCAGTAGTCCAAAGCGGCATACGATGTTTTCCCAGACAAATCTTTTTATCTGATTCCCCGTGATTGTCACCACTGCTTTTGCCTCAATCCACTTGGTGAAGTAGTCAATATCCACAATAAGGAATTTTAGTCCTCCTGTTGCCACAGGGAAGGTGCCCGCAATGTCAATGCCCCACTTATAGAATGGCCATGGTGAAGTGATAGGCATTAGCTCTTGTTGTGGTCGGCGTGGGATGGGTCTATGAACTTGGAAACTGCTACATTTTTTTATCATGTTGCGTGCATTGTGGTACAAAGTGGGCCAGTAGTACCCTGATCGCAAGGCTAGCGCTACAACGGACCGTGGTCATGAATGCATACTGCATGAACCGGCGTAGATCTCTATGAGTACGTAATCTACTTGAAGAGGTCCAACGCACCTCAGCCATGGCTGTAGAAATGAGCGCCGATATAGGGTGCCGTCTCGAAGTTCGAACCTCTGCGTTGTGCGCCGTATCCGTCGAGCGTCCTTCTACTCATGGGGTAATATACCCTTGCTTATAAATTCAATGATAGGTGTCATCCACGTAGGATCCTGTTCTTCTATCACCGTGGATATCTCTGTTGGATCGATATACTCTGACCAAACTACTTTGTAGCTTGTAAGGTTTTAACAATCTTGAATGACTCAAAATAATTAATGTTGAAACACTGATATTACTTTGTAAAGTATGTGGAATCTACTAACACAAAGCTAAGAAGAACTTTGTTTATATTAAAACCAACTCTTGAACCTGCTTCTCTAAATACAGATTCACTAACAATCCCTAACTTTACTAAAATCGTTTTCTAGAAATCATAATGTGAAACTCTAAAAACTCATATAAAACTTGTACGTCTAATACCATCATAAGGCTCCTTTTATAGGCATAAGGAAAACCTTAAGTCGGTTTACAATATTTACTTGAACGACAAGTAATTATCCCTAACTAATTCTAGAATATTCATAAAATATTACATAATAATCCTTTAAACAATATTGCACATAAGTCCTTGTTATTAGAAGTACTTTGCATAATCTTCAATCACGAGCAGTACTTTGACCTTGATCAGCATGTTGACTTTGAGCAGTACTTTGACATAGCAGTACTTTGATCTTTCCAGTAGTACTTAGATCTTTATATCCCAACAATCCTCCCCTAACTTGAACTCTACTTGCTTGATTTCAAGTTTCTTTGCTTTCTTTAATCTTCAATATCTTTATCATCCAGGAAGATTGTATTTTTATCTCTTTTCTATCTTGTATGTCAAAGTGCTCTTCTTTATCAGCTTCAGATAATATCTTTACAGCAACTCAGCAACATTTTGACAAAGTGTATATCAAATCTTTTAAAGTTTCATACTATTCTCATCACTTTCGGATGTGTAAACTTCTGTGAGAGGTGAATCATTGAACTTTTAATGGATTTTGATGTTTCTTTACCAAAGCCATTAACTCTGGAGTAGCCAATGTTTAGGTTAGAACAACCATGGTACATTGATAACCATACGATTTTTAGCAAATCATCAGCTATCAATGGATTTGATTAGTCTTTACCAATAGCCGTTTGCTTTTGGACTAGTTAGTTCTTTGATTTCAACCATGGTGAACTAATTACCATAAATGGATTTTTCCACAGCCTTTACCACAAGCCATTTTCTTGTGGGCTAGTCAACTCTTCACTTTTACAGATATGGTGAGTTGAACACCATACAATTTTTAGTAAATTGTGAACTAAAAACGGATTTGATTATCACATCAGAGTCGTACCCTCATGATGAGTCAAACTCTTTCTTGTCTGTTAGACATGGTGAGTTGATTACCATTTGCTGTGGAGTACAAGTACTAACACCATGTTTTACTCTTCGAATCCTTTTATTTATATCATCTTAAGCTTCAAAAAACTTTTATTTTATTTTACAAAGGACTTTTACTGGTTTTATGCATCAAGCAGTACTTTGATAAAGTACTATTTGTCTTGCAGTACTTTTGAGAAAAATACTTATTATTCAAAACAAATTATACCAGTACTTATACAATATTATTCTTCTAAAGTAGTCCACCTTATGAATAGCTTGATTACCATGAATACTACTTCAGTTTCATCCTCAACCTCTATTCCATGATCCAACATCCTTAGCATAAGTTCTCTTATCAAAGGATATCTTTTTTCAGCTAACATATGAATCATGATACCATCTTCCATCTCAAGTGAATGAACCCCTGATGACTCAAAGAATCTCCATCTTGTTATCTCGCAGTTTTCTTGATCATTCCACAGAGCATCATTACTTCTTTCTTCAGTTTCCCAGATGGTTATCAAATCTCCAAGTAAGATTAATCCCACTCCTGTTGCTTCAATATTCTCATAGTAAGTCTGCATTTGTAAATACAAATTGAATAGATCTTCTCTATCTATTATGTGCAGAACATCCAATAGCATATTAAACACAGTGAAGCTTTCATCCTCTCTGTTGAACATGAGATAATTTCCTTCAGTTGATTCAACTACTGAAAATGAGATAATCTTAGACTTCTTTCCAGAGTCTTCTGTTTTCTTGTTCTCAAAATCAACAACTCTGAAATAATTCTTCAGTTCATCAATTGTATCTGATCTTATCATTTTGAGCCTTTTTGACAATTGATCATCCTGAATAGCTTTCTTCCTTTTTAATTTTCTTTTCTCAGCTTGTTCTTTCATTACATCTTCTAACTTCTTTTCTCTCTCAGCATCCATAGGCACAAAGTTATCCAGCTCTCTCTTAATAGACTCTTGAACACTATCCCACAGTGCTTTTACATCTGGATATCTTAGCCTTTGTAGATTCTTATATCCTCTTCTTTTCAAGAAACTAATCATCCAATTTCTTTCTTGAGCAATAGTCATAGGTTTTCTTCTTACAGCAACTGGCTTTCTTATCTCTTCTAAGTACTCTGCATCATAAACAGCTTGTTGCTGTCTAGCAATCTCTTCATTCTTGGCTATCTCTATTTCTCTCAGCTGTGCAAGAGTGAGCTTCTTCTTTTTCTTCTTGGTTTCCTTCATGATCCCTTTTCCTTTGTCTTTTGGATCTAATGCTTCAGGTTCAGAAGAAGATTCAGAGACTTGTTGTGCAGGCTCAGAAATATGTATACCTGTTGGTTTATCCAAATTGAGCATTATCTGAGCTATTGTCTCATCATCACTAGCTATATGCTTTTTGACTTCTTCTTGCTGAATAGGATTTGAAGGACCTGCTTCATCTTCAAAAGTTTTTGTAGAAGGTCCAGCTGTAGCTGTAGAAATTCCAATTTCACCAATATCCATTGCAGTAGTACCTTGCACACCAGTACTTTCATCAACAGTACTTTCATCAACAGCACTTTGAACATCAGTGCCTTCTAAATCAATTTCTTCTGTATCTCCACTTTTAACAGTAACATCCTCAACTTCAAGATTAACTTGTTCAGTCTCATCACTTTTCCTTTCAGTAATATCTTCATGATCAGTATCTTGTTGAGCAATGTTCTCAACTTCATTAGTCTTTTCCTCTGGCACAAAGTTTAAAGGTTCTTCTGGATAATACCAAAGATGAGCATCTTCTGAATATTGAACTCCAGCATCATCTTCATTCAAATTATCTTCTTGATTCCTCCCCAATTTGAAAGATGATGACTTCTTCTTATTCTTCTTAGATAAAGAAGCTTTCTTGGCTGACTTAGACTTCTTCTTCTTGGATTGCTTTTGTTCTTTCACATAAAGTCTAAAGTTGATGAGGTGAAAAATGAACCGTTTTTAGGGGGTCATTTAAGCCCGGATTTGAATTTATTTGATCAAATATTGTAGAATATCAATAATCATAGCATGCATGGTTTTGTGTTAGAATTGTGGAAGAAGAAGAATAATAGTAGAAGAGATTAGAGAGAGATAGAAGTTGGGAGGATTCCTAGAGAGAGAGAGAGATGAGAGAAAATGTGAGATATTAGATTGAGAATAATGGAAGCTCCTACCCTCTCCACATATGGAGAGGGGTATTTATAGTATCCTACAAAAAAGGTAAAAACGCCCACACCCGGGCTGTGGATCAGGCATACAGTGGGTAAAGACCCATCCTTCTTCCACGGTGTTACCTAAACTAAACTAATATCTACCTAACTAATTAACTAACATCGAGCTATCTTAATGCTATTACATCATTTAGGTGACCGAGTCTTTTATAGGAATATTTGTATTCCTACCAATCTCCCCCTAAGCGAGGTCACCTTTGGAAATTAAGCTCTTTGATCTTCAAGCATTCTTTAGTCTTTGTAGCTCGTAGGTTCTGATTCTTCACTATTCCACACACTTTGTACATCAAGCAATGAACTTGTGATTTGAGTTCCTTTGAGTTGTGTGATCTTTGAGCTTCTTTGAGATCATCAGCCACAATAAATCTCCAAGCTCATCCACAGTAGTATCGCCTTCATGTGATGTAGTGACTTTAGGACCGTCATGCTCACACCCTTCTGGATAAGGAGACATTACATCAGAGATTGCGAATCAAGAGACTATTCATCAGAGTTGCGGAAACGTTGTTGGTAGTCTCTCAACATTTGTTGTAGCAAGTCTCTCATCGTCATTGATAGTGAGGAGGATGTGTGAGCATGAGTTATGGATTGACCTGATTCAGCTGGAAATAGGAGTCATCAACGCCATCTTTATATGTGTCCCTGAAATAAAACAGTTAGCAATAAAGATAAAGAACGAATATGGCTTTGTCATTCATTCTGCGAGGACAGACTACCCTCCGGTTTTGTGAAAACCGACTTGTGATCAGTTAGAGTCTCTTTTAAAGAAGACTCTCCTTGATAGGAATTTCTAGCTTGTAGTATAGAATTTTCCAAAGAATCCACTTCGGAATCTTCATACTTAGCATGTTCTCATACCGGAACGTCTCAAAGCAGACAGCATGATAGAGTGAATCGGTGAATAAACATTCACGGATTGATGAGAAATTGATTTATAGAAATCACTCGCGTGTCCTATGATAAACATTTTCAGACACAACGAGAGTTTTATACTTTGAATCACATTTCCATCAAAAATACTTTTGTTTGAAAGATTTTACACAATCAATGTGCTCGAAAAATTTGTTAGTGAGCATATTGAAAGGTTTTAGCAAAAGTATCCGCCAATCCATATCCTGGAACAAGTTTGATTCAATTTTGAATCGCACCATTGTTGCTTTCCAGTTGTCACTTGATCATTGATCCAAGATGGATCTCACATGTCACCTACCAAGGGCTTGAAAGAAGTTCGCTCTAGAAGGATTTCCATCTTCATTGTGAATATTATCATATCACTCAGATGTTCTGGCAATACCACAAGGATAATGCCTAGGACTTTAAATATTTTATCTTATTTTCCACATTGTGTGAATCAATAAGCATATTTGGAATGTGTCCTATCGAGATTTATGGATGATCTCATGGCTCTAGACGCAATAGTGCGTTTTGATCCGCTCCTGGAGACTGGGGAGGCGTCTCCTATTTTAGGTATCAACATAGCTCGCAATGAGTGGTCGATACATTGCACAGGGTTCCCCGTGAGAATGAAACAAGCTCTTTTAAGAGAACTTGAGTGGTTGGGAAGTTTAGTGCAGTGCGTCACTGGGTCCATGACGTCTTGTGTTCAATACTGGTGTTACCTTAGTAACTGCCAGTAGATTATGAATTGAACCCGGTTTCTGCCCTAAGGTTGAATATTTGGAGGGCTATTTCTTTTCACCCTTTCTCATTTCAATTCTTTTTAATTCTTCAACCCCTTCACTGCTTACCGAGACTTCACCACTAGAACCTTGTTGGGTTTGTTCCAGTCCTAGCTCTATCTCAGTCCGCACTCTTCCCTTTCTCACTTTTCTCCTTTTTTTCAATCATTCCTAAGAACTTCTAATCTATCTATAAGGATTGTCCCTGGGAAGATCCTTCCAGTTCTGGTGAATCTTGGGAACTCATAACTAACCTTATCCATCCTTATAACTCCAAGCATAAAGATAAATGGTCGGTCTTTGGTATTACTTCCACAAACGCCTTTTGCTCCCCCTCAATATGTGCATCGATATTCGAAAGTGTTTAGCAGATATGTGGGAGCCTATTTATTGAGTCCAAAAGATCACTTTTGATTATCAGATTTCATAATTAAATCACACTCTCTCCCCCGATCAAAATTTCAAATCTTTCGAGATTTTTGGATCTCAATTGATTTAAATAAGTTAGAAAGCTTTTGGGAGAGAAATGCTGTCAGTTTTAATATTTTCTGATAAAAGGAACATTTTTCTTGCTCCCCCTCAATTTTTGAGGGAGGTTGTTATGTGTCAAATTTGATGAGCTTACAAAAGATTTGAAGTTTTAACGAAAACTCTTTGAAAATGTTCTCATTCTGACACATAACCATCACAAATTGTATTGTTGCAAGGTTTTTGTACAAAGTGGAGAGTTTTGACGATACATAGAATTTTGAGAAATCACTCTCCCCCTCAATCAATGACGGATGTTAAAGCTTAAGCAAATGATGTCATTGATTGAGTGAAAAACTTTATCAAAATTTTGAGTTCAATTTGATTTTCAATCAAAATCTCATGGTACCACCAAGTTTTGCACAAATACTTTCCAGAAAAATCATAGAAGGGAAAATATTTGGCGATAAAAAGAAGATTTCTCTTCTTTATCAAGAAATAATGCACTGAAGCGTACATTAGATCGAGGAAACATGGATATAAAGTAATCCATGCCCAGGTGAATTTCACCTGGTAAAAGGAACAACCGTCTTTTTGGCGACGTGTTTTCCCCATTTTGAAAAACGGGTTGCTATCTGAAGTAATAGCAAGCCATAATTTTGAAGTCCGGGTTACAGCCTGAAATGACTGCAAGCCATAGTTTTGAAGAATATTTTGAGGAACGACATGTTTTAGACAAAAACTTTATTTAAAACCGAAAAACTCTTGCTCAAGGATATGTATGATTCCGTGTCATTATTGAATGACATTTCTAGAAACGTACATAATATTGATTACACAAGAGACATGTCGTGAGAAGAATATTTTTGTATTTTTTATGATTTTTCAGATTTTTATGGTTTTTATAGGCTTTATATTTTTCTATTTACATATTGGTATAAGATATGTACAAAGGATACCAAACAGTTTAAGGAGATGTTGACATGAGCATCAAAATGAGATTATCGTTCTGCTCGTTGTAGAAGTATGTAGTCAACATCTATTAAACTTTCACCACCAAAGCTTTTGAGGTTCCTGAATAATCGTCTAAAGTGGTAGATGTCATGAAAAAATCTTAAACGGGATTTTACAAATCTTGTGACTTAAACCGAGAGATCGATTCTCTCCCGGGATTTTACTAAAGTCAACAAAAGAAACCAAAAGATGTAATATGCGAGTTAAACATAGAGAGAGATCTTGGATAAGTGACAATTAGCATTAAGTGTCAAGTCACGACAAGTCAAGTTACAATAGATCCGATCGTAATAAGTCAAGTCGTAAAGATTAACTCACAACGTCAAATTACAATCAGACTAATCGAAACGACTTAAGTCACAACAATTCGCCAAACACAAGTAGTTAACAAATCACTAGAATCTCACAACTGAGTTAATCGCTAGACACCACCAAATTGCTGAGTTATAGTCTCTTCAATGTGAAGCTTTGGTAGCTTCCCCCAAAACCGACAATCATCTTCATGAGACCACTTCCCCGAAGAGAACGATAACACCGAAGTAACAGGGTGAACCACGGATCATCTCTATGGTTATCAATCCCGGAGTGTATGATGAAGCCCGATCACATGACCCTGATGTGCATCCCCAATGTACACATTACTTTGAGGTTTGGAGCAGTTGTCAATTCAGGGGAATAAGATACCAACATCTTCATTTCACTCAATGCTTTCCAGTTATCTTACACATACCAACTCAATCCATATTGTACACATTTATCCAACAAAATATATGATTAAGCCCGATCACGTGAACCTGTTGCGCGTCCTTGATGTACACAAATCTCTCCACTGATGGTTGCGATCTCATCGGAATCAGCATAGCAATGTGTACATGAAACATTAACCAGAAGCACTTTACCATAACTCTTATCAGCTCATATGAAGATGTCAATAAACAATATCATCTCGCATTCCACATATCATTCTCATATTTCATCCCACTGAAAGCTGAAGTAATTCACATCACAGTTGGAATAATACACCAAACGTTACGAGTTAATACAATGAGTTTCTCTACGGTTATGACATATGTCTTCCTGGGATAACTTCAATTAAGAAGAAGTATTATGTTCATCACGTGTACTCGCTATGCATTCAGATGTATGTCTCCTTCCCCCTTGCTAGTTTTGATACATCAGAATCAACAACAACTTATAGGCACATCTACTTGAAATCATGAGAGGAGAACAAAATTGGCTCAAATAAATCTTGTGAGAATCAACTGCTACAAAAACTCTATGACTATCATTATTAACCCTTGTGTAGACTGTTTGAAGTAACCACTGATGAAGCAAATCCAATAAACCAAACTTGAAATCGAAGAAGAATTCCCCGTTCTTGTGACTTAAGCTTGCACTAATGTGTGACAAAGAGCGGTGTAGAGAGTTCGTACAACATCGAATCCCTAAGTACTCTATACTCTTCAACCAACCAACCATCGAGTATAAGACGTACATCACCTCTTGACTACCGACAACTTCGTGTGAGTTGTGACACTCCTTAAAGTGATAGTTATTTTATGGTAATAAAATGAAGAATCACCAAAATAACTAGATATCCAAGTCTTCGTCATTGTAAAGGTAAAAGCTCAAGCAAGGATCTCGAAGAGTCTTCATCCAACCAACCCTGACTTCAAGATAAAATAAGATCACTCCTTTGTGAAAGTCAACTTCAATCTCAAATAAGGGATAGCGAACAAACTCCGTGATTACTTGACATTCCATGTCCAAATTCTTAGCCGTTTTGACGTTATGATCGACATTTTCCATTATGTTCTTGTGGTTGATTTACAAAGTGCACATTTGGAGGAACAACAATCCATGATGAAATAGAACAAAGAAGACGGATCATTATTCATGTGTGCAACTTCACAATCATGATAGTCAACATCAACACCTTGAGGAGTAACTGGAGATTGGGTTACTAGAGTAATCTGAGTAATACTTCTAAATGGTGCATCTTGATCAATGGAGATTGAGGAAGGTGAACCAGTTGAGTCAGCAGGAACCGGAGCAAGAGCTTCAGGAACTAGATGATCAACAGTCGTTGAAGCTTGGAAGTATTCATCAAACATAAATCCCAGTCATCCTTTGTGAGTAGAACATTAGGTATTGGAGGAGAGTCGTATGACCATTCTTCAAGCATCAATCACCGTGTGGTATAATCACACTTCTCCCCCTCAAAAATTGCATACGAAGTTTTCCATTTTTGAATGAACAAGTGAATGTGAATTCAAGCAAAGATGAGTAGATCCACTTGATGACTGAATGAACATGGAGGAAGCATGAACCGTATTGTTGAGAATGGTCAAAACTAAGAAGATTTCTCTTCTTCCGAAGATAAGGCACACTGAATCGTACACCTTTCTTTTCTTTGATGAACGCGGCCTGAAGTGTTGTCAGCAGACGCCATAATGATGGAGTAGAGGACCGAGGCTTGAACTGATTTGTTCAAACGTCATTGTCTTTGAAAGACGAGGCTTGAACTGAAGTGTTCAAACGTCATTGTCGATGTGCATCAAAGTTGAGTATCTTTAACCCCTGATTGATGAGATATCATTCTTTTCGGCAGCCAAACTCTGAGTCTTTTCTTACTAGGGTTGAATGATGTACCTGCACTTAAGTAAAGACTACCTGCACTGACATTGAGAGTTTGTTTGCATTTATATGGGTTAGTGATATCAACATCTATATCATTTGGGGTTCCACTGTCAACCTTGGTTTTGCAATCAGTGAACATCATTCTTGTAGGTATCCATCTAAGACCAACAATTTTAAACATTCTACCCGTCGGTATCCACCTAAGGCAAGATCTAGGAGTGTTTGGTTTCTCATGTAATGTGAAAGTCGTTTTGAGAGAAGACCTTTGTCCTATAGCAATCTGCCTACCAGATTTATGAGTATAACTCTTTGATTCTACGGGCTTGTTGTAGTTTCTAGTCTTAGAGGATTGAACCTTAGCATGAGAATTCACTTCCTTCAGGAATTTAGTAACACAATTATCATGATTTGCCTCAAAAACACATTTCAGACAAGTTGAGCAAACAAAGTGTTTAAATTCAGAAAAGGATCTAGGATTCTTAGAGTGATCTTCAACGGGAATCGATTTAATCGATACGTAACTACTCTTGGAAACAGGCAAAATCCTAGTCTTTTCATGTGTGGTTTTCTTAGTATCCTCTAGGTTGTGATTCTGAACACTGTTTTTATGTCTAACATGTTCCTTTGGTGTCACAAATGAGACACGCTTTGGATTATTCCTAGAAGCACTAGAGGCACTCATATAATGAAGTTTTGCAACAACACATTCCTTTTCATTAGGTCTAGACTGTGAAGTGACTGGTTTTGACAAAACTTGTATCTCATCAACTTGGGAGGCAAACCGCAATTTTGAAAATTTTGGTCGTTCAGATCTAAACGCAGTTGGTTGCCTAACAACACTTTGTTTCCTAGGAGGTTGTGAAAGTGGTTTTCCCAAGATTGATGGTTTTGCAAACTTAGTGTTCACACTGTTTCCTGTTAATTTTCTTAAATCATTTCTTAATGCTACAATTGCAAAACCCTTTTCCTGAAGTTGAGCTTTGAGTTCATCGTTTTTAGCAATCAAAGAGGTTGTCTGCTCTACACTCTTAGTTTTTGTCACTTTGATTGAGTCACATAGGTCTTTACACTGAACTTTCAAAGACTCATTTTCCGTAAGCAATTTAGCCACATTACATACCAATTCAATAATTTTTGTTTCCATTGCATTAATGTCATGTTTAACTTTGGCTTCATTACTTTTCTCATGCATGTTGATTCGAGTTTTCAAATTATTGATCGTTAAGTTTTTGTTTTGTAGCTGAGCTTTCAAATCATTTATTTCAAAAAATTCAAGAATTCAGGGAATTCCGTATTCTTACATGGTTTGTTAATTTGAAGACTTTCTTCCTTTTGTTGAATTGATATTTCAAGTGAAATACAATGTTTCTCAAGTTGTAAAAATCTATTTGAAAGTTTATCAAAAACATTTTTTTCAACCATATCATTTGACTTAAAGGACTCAGCCATAAACAAAGAACTTGAAGCATCATCAAGTTCAACATCCGGATCAGTTTTTTCAAGTATGTTAGCAGATGTATATTGTTGAACAGTTAAGGGTACCTGAGCACATGACACCTGTTCATTATCTGGTATGATGTCTGCATCCGCATCTTGTGTACCACGGGTTGCTGAACTGTTGTTTGGGTTAAGCTTCTTTGTCTTTGTTCCTCTGCACTTAGTGTCAACTGATCCAACATCCGATGAGTTACCCGAATCAATATTGATATCTCTTAATTGCACCCGACTATCATTCATCTTGATGTCACACTTAGATTTGTGCTTTGCTCTTTCCTCAATGTACTCCCTAACCTTTCCCATGTGTTGGAGTAGTATGTCTCTAAACGTGTCAACCTCAATTTCCGTGTGATCAGCAAAACACTTCATTGTTATTTGACTTTCATAGTCATAAACCATAGCGGAATTCGAATTGATGAACACCTGCAGTTGTTTGTTGAGCACACAAAGGGCAGCCATGGATCCAATATTAGAAGGTTCTGCTTGGTCAAGTTGGTGTCGTAATTGATCTAAATTAAGAATCATTATGTCTGTGAAAGTCTGAACATCTTGACCGAAGAGAGTAGCAAATGCACGTTCAAATCCCATCTTGAATCCAGTTCCCTCTAAAAGTACCGAGAGGTGTGAATGAAGTTGTCGAAAGCATTCAATGCATCAACCCTTTGCATCATCAAGTAATTTAGTTGGCTGATGAATCACATTCTCTTGAGGATCCGAGCACGAAGATTGCATTGCAGCATTATCAAGCACAAGTACGTTAATTTGTTGTGAAGGGTTGGAAGTCATATGTTCATCGATCATGTCGTATAATTTGAGTATCTCATGTATGACTGAATTTGAAGAATTTGACATGATGTGGACGTGCACGGGATTTTAAACTTCTATGATTTAAACCGAGAATTAGATTCTTTCGCGGGATTTTACAAAATCAAGAAGAAACCATGAAACCCCAAAGACTAGAGATGAACTTGATGATCAGTTGATGGACTTGAAGATCAGTTGATGTTGTTTAGTTGTGATCTTGGTTCGGTTGATGTAAGTTTGGCCTCGAAAATTTGGTGAAAATTTAGTCTAAAAACATAAAACCTCAATAACTTCACTCCGGAGGTGATTTGGGCCTCAAAAAATTCATTTCATGACTTTGTAGTGAAAACAAACAATATTCAGCCTGTTCCGGACGTTTTGACAGCTAATTCACTGAAAACGGAGTTACGGTTCAAAAGTTATGGCCGTTTGAAGTTTTGACGTAAAAAGTCAACTTTGGTCAAACTGCAACTTTAGCAAATCGCTAGAAGAGGTAAACGCTAATTGGAGGTAATCGCAATCTGAAGGTAAACGCTACAATGAGCAAACCGCAGGAAGAGGTAATCGCTATCCTTAGCAAAACGTAAACCAGAGTTAACCGCATGATGAGTTAACCGCAGAATAAGCAAACCGCAATAAGGAGCAAACCGCAGGATGAGTTAACCGCAGAATGAGCAAACCGCAATAAGGAGCAAACCACAGGATGAGTTAACCGCAGAATGAGCAAACCACAATAAGGAGCAAACCGCAGGTTGAGTTAAACGCTAGAAGTAAATGCATAAAATGCAAACCGCAGGAGTAAACCGCAGAGACTTAACTGCAACCCACTAGAGTCCAAACCAGTCACTATCTTGCGTTTTGTCCTTATACCCAATAAAGTAAACGCTAACTAGCAAACCGCAGGAACCAGTAGCTAACCGCAACCAAGAAATAAAATAGTAGAGCTAACCGCAGTCAAGAATAACGCCCCAAACACAATCCAAACTTCAAAAATACATATGATATGGCGAAACCAACTGAGAAACTATGTAATACTAACACCAATGATCACAAAAGGTACGTCCATAACATATCAAACAACCCATGAAAGATCAAACCAAGATGTTTTCATGAAAACTCTTCAAACTCAAAAAAACTACACAAACCCACACCAAATCCGATTCTACAAGGCCCTAAGATGAAACCTTGGCTCTTGATACCAATTGTAGAATATCAATAATCATAGCATGCATGGTTTTATGTTAGAATTATGGAAGAAGAAGAATAATAGTAGAAGAGATTAGAGAGAGATAGAAGTTGGGAGGATTCCAAGAGAGAGAGAGAGATGAGAGAAAATGTGAGATATTAGATTGAGAATAATGGAAGCTCCTACCCTCTCTACATGTGGAGAGGGGTATTTATAGTATCCTACAAAAAAGGTAAAAACGCCCACACCCGGGCTGTGGATCAGGCATACAGTGGGTAAAGACCCATCCTTCTTCCACGGTGTTACCTAAACTAAACTAATATCTACCTAACTAATTAACTAACTACGAGCTATCTTAATGCTATTACATCATTTAGGTGACCGAGTCTTTTATAGGAATATTTGTATTCCTAGCAAATATTGCCCTAAATCGTTCCTTTTGTGATTTTAGGTACTTTTGGAGTGAATTCTGGAAAAGGAAGCATTTTGGATGTTTTTGGAGCAGAAAAGTGAAGAAAACGGCAAAGTCTTAATTTTCCTTGTTGGGAACAGTACCTGACGGCGTCAAGAGTTGAAAGTGGTGACGGTCCAGAGAAAACGCGACGGCGTCACGTATGGCCGTCATGGTTCAGGATATAGTGACGGCCTAGAGTAATATTACACATGACGGCGTCAAACTTGGATCTAGGCAATCTGATCTCATTATGGGCGGCGAGGTGACGGCGTCAGAAATTCCTTCTTGACGTCGTCACCCTGTAAAATCTATATATAGTTTTGCAATTTTCATTCATTAGTGTGTAACTTTAGTTGGTATAACTTTGGGGAAACCCTAGCACGAATTTTATTGTTCTTTCAAGGGTTTTTACCCTTTGAAACCTTTCATGTCAATTTGAGATAAGTACTGATGCGTAGGGATTGCACCAGGCTTTACCTCTCAAGGGATCTTGAGAAGCTTACAACCCCCACCAGGCAGTGTACCTGATTGATGTAGTATAGTATAATGACAAGTACCGGGGGATTGATCGTTCAGCTAGGAATAGTATCGCTAGGATTAGAAAACCTAAAGACTAGGTCTAGAGATGAGGGATGATTGTTTTTGTATTTTTATATTTTTTTAGAAAGCAAATTAAAATCTCGGGTTTGAAGGATTTGGGCGGAATTAGTTGCTAGGCAACTAACCCAATACTAAGATGCAATCAAAATAAAATACTAAAAATGAAATTTAACTAAATTAAACTAAGGTTGTGAGCAATATATGGTAGAAATGTGTTTACTTAGATTTCACTACTACCTAGATATCTTTTACACGTTAATTACTTGTTATAGTTGCGTGGATGACGGATTGTATTCCTTAATACCATTCATGGGGTGGCGTACTTACTTCCCCAATCCTATGAGTGCCTACTTCACTCCTATGTTGAGCCGGCTAAGAAGCTCCTAACATGGGATCATTAGAATTTACTCATGCACTAAATACAACCAATAAAACCTAGTACACATCGGTTCATGTTTCGTAAGACGTTCAAGCATGTTACACAATGGAGATCTGCCAGTTTTCTTAAGCCTAACATTGAAATCATTCATCCAATACAACTATAAACAAGTAATCAACACATAATTAACATCTAGGTTTTATTAGATCTAAGCAAACACAAGATAGATCTAGCCTAGCATGTTGAAATCAACACAAGCACAAGATATAGACAACCAACACATAGACATATTGACTGAATTAAGAGAAGACTTATCTCAATAGCACATGAAAGGATTCAAGGGCTGAAAACCCTTGAAAAAGCTGTAAAATACGTACAAAGTTCGGCCCTAGGGTTTCTCCACATAAGTTCCTCCCTAATGAATGAAAAATAGAAAACTATATATAGAGTTTAGAAGGTGACGGCGTCAAGAACAAACGTCTGACGCCATCATCTCGCCGCCAAATAGTTCCTCGGACTGCCTAGATCTGGGTCTGACGCCGTCATGTATACACCTTATGCAGGCCGTCACAAAATTAACTCTTGACGCCCTTCTTGTTACGCCGTCAGGTTTGCACTGGATCGTCACCACTTTTACTCTTGACGCCGTCATGATTTTCCTCTTGACGCCGCCAGGTACTGTTCTCAGCATGGAAAATTAAGTCTTTGGCATTTTCTTCACTTTTATGCTCCAAAAACATCCGAATTGCTTCCTTTTCCAGATTTCACTCCCAAAGTACCTAAAATCACAAAAGGAACGATTTAGGGTAATATTTGATCAAATAAATTCAATTCCGGGCTTAAATGACCCTCTAAAAGTGGTTCCTTTTTCGCCTCATAAGTACCCTTTCAATTCATTCAATATGTCTATGTGTTGCATGAATATATCTTACGCTTGTCTTGAATTAAACATGCTAGGCTAGATCTCTTATGTGTTTGCTTAGATGTAGTGAAACCTAGATGTTGATTATGGGTTGATTGTTTGTTTATAGCTGTTACGGATGAATGATTTCGATGTTAGGCTTAAGAAAACTGGCAGACTTCCATAGGGTAACATGCTTGAACGTCTTAAGAAACATGAACCAATGCGTACTAGGTTATTATGGTTGTATTTAATGCATGATCGAATTCTAATGATCCCATGTTAGGAGCTTCTTGCAGGCTCGACATAGGAGTGAAGTAGGAGCTTATAGAGTTGGGGAAGTACATACGCCACCCCACAAATGGTATTAAGGAATATAACCCGTCATCCATGTAAATGTAACAAACTATCAACCTGTAAAAGATATCTAGGGAGTAATGAAACCTAAGTAAACACAACTCTCCCTATTATTGTTCACACCACTAGTTAAATTAGATTTATTTTCATTTTTGTTATTTTATTTTAATTGTATCTTAGTTTTTGGGTTAGTTGATTAACAACTAATTCCGCCCCTCCTTTCAAAACCCGAGATTTTTACTTGATTTTCATAAAATATAAAAATACAAAAAGAATCATCCTTCACCTTTAGACCTAGTTAGATTAATTTCAATCCTAGCGACACTATTCCTGAGTTGAACGATCAATCCCCCGTTACTTGTCACTATACTATAGTACAACGATCAGGTACACTGCCTGGTGGGGGTTGTAAGCTTCTCGAGATCCCTCGAGAGGTAAAGCCTGGTGCGATCCACACACATCAAGTTTTTGGCGCCGCAGCCCGGGGAATAGTTATTGTCTAGGTTAGGATTTCTTTGTATTAGGTCTACTTGCTAGATTCCTTTCTAGCAAGATTTTATTTTTTACTTATAGGTTTTCTTTAGTCTATCTTATTTCTTCGTGTCTTTGTTCGTAATCTTTACCATCTAACATCATGTAAGGTGGTAACATCTTTGAACCCATCAACCCACCACAACAAAACTTACCACAACTAATCCGTCCACCTATAAGGTCCATCCGCTAGTAATCCAGCACCATTCGATTGGTGCAAGTCGGGTGTGCATTCTATGGATTTGATTGGCTCAGAAGTAGTCAACTAAAGTCAACCACAGATGTGGTCAATATAGTCAAACCACCTAAACCAATGCTTCCGGGTAATATAGAGTATCACCAGGTCGTTATGTCCCGACGAGGTGTGGATTGTGATTTAGCGTGCTTGTGATCGGGTGATTATTCACAGAAAAGGGATGTGATAAGAATTATTTGAGAATTATGAAATGAAATAGCTGAGGAAAGCTATGTGATTGATTACTGGAATTTAGATTAAGAAGAATTGATTTAAAATCTAAAAACGTACGTTTTAATTAAAAACGTACACTGACGAACGTAACAGAAAGTACAACTGATGAACTGAAAAGGCTACGAGTGTGAAATTATTATTTTTACAATACTAATAAATAAAGAAAATTTTTAGAAAAAGAAAAATTATTTTTACACTATTTAATTATTTATTATTAATTAATTACTAATTACTTATTTATTAACTAATTAAATTGATTTAAATTACTAAAAATTAATAAAAAGACTTAGATAATTAAGAAGATTTTTATAAATCTACTTAACCATCACAGGAATCCTAAAAAATTATAAAAAGTTAATTTTATGTATTTTTAAACTAATTTACTAATTATTAATCTAATTATTAATTAATTACCAATTAAACTATTTATATTATAAAAAATAGAAAATGAACAGTATAAATTCTAGAAAAATTTATAAAAATGTTTTAACTTATATAAAAGCTAGAAAAATTATAAAAACTAGGTGTTACTTAATAAAATATAATTATGCTTTTTAATTCTTAATTTTTAATTAATAATTAATTAAACTAAAATTAATTCTAAAAACCACTAAAGGACAAAATAAAAATCTGGAAAAATTTCTAAAATTACTTTAATATAAAAGAGATTTAATAAAAATATAAAAATGCTAGAGTGCTTATAAATAAGCTAAAAAGAAAATTAAAAAGATAGTTTCTATAAAATAGAAGCTATCACTAAAATTAAAATTGGTTTTTTGAGTTTTTTTTTTTTTTTTTTCCAAACTAATTTTACACTAAAAACTAACAACTTTTACAAAAACACTTTTATGTAGATCAGAAAATAAGCACTTTGAGTGCTTATTACCCCAACAGTTGACTTTGTTTGACTGAACAAGGAATTAAGCTAAAATGGCTAATGTGGGGTCCACCATGGTGGATTCAGCTTCACTTAAGTTATATGAACAAGTTTGAGCGAGATTCAATCACATAAGCTATTTGAATAAGCCAAGAGACCACAATAAGAATTTGCTTATTTGGATTCTGAGACAGAAATGGGACAGAGTTTTGAGGTGGTTTCAAGTGGGGTCCACAAGGTCTGAGGTCAAATGGTTGGTCAACTCTTGAAGAGTACCAGGAGGGGGGTTGGTAGAACCCAAGATTGGACTGTGGGACCCACTGGGGTGGCCACAATCAACCACCAAAGGTGGTGGTGTTGCTGAGGGTCTGATCTGAGCAGGGGACTTACTTCCCCTGCAGCCTACTTTGAGGGGCAAATTTGTCCACAAAGAAAATTCACAAAAATGTAAAAATTGCAGGAATCAATAGTTCAGCTGATAGACTAAAACATATCAAAAGCTCAAAGCTTGAAAGTTTCCACAAAATTCATAAATATTCATGCCATTTTGGAGATTTCTGACCATGCACTCTTTTTGACTTTTTAAAGAAATGCTTTTTGTTGACTTTTATGAATTTTGATTGATCCTAAGTGACTGAAACCATGTTAATAAGCTAGAATAAGCTTGATTTAAGTTGAATTATCACTTTAGGCTAGGTTATGAAAGATTTTTGAACTCCAATTCCCACACAGTTAACTGTGTGGGTGAGTTCTTTGTGATTTTGACTTTCTTCCAGAGTGACACTAGTTTTTATGATTTCACAAACCTAATGTGACCTTATGTAATGTGTTTGAACTGAAAGTGACAACAATGACAGACCTAAACACCTAGGAACAGACTAATCCAAACACTCCCTTTGTTTGACTGATGTGGAGATTTTCAAAGTAAACAAATGATCTAAACCAAACTACTAACACAGAAGCATGACTTATGATTATTCAAACCTATTTAAGCACAATTGTATCAAAAATAATTACTACAACTTAGTTATCACTAATATGCTAAAGATTGACTGAAAATGTAAATGTTGAGCAATTTATCAAATCTAATGAACAACTATGCTACTTTAGGTTATATTATTACTAAAAGACTTTAAATAAACACAACTAACACAGAAATAAGCAATAACAACTATGATTATATAGAATGAGCTTTTAATGAATATAAGGCTTACAAGTGAGCCTGTGAGGATCAATGACCAAGAACCAAGAATCCTAACTCCTCCCTGAGGATCTAAACCCAACTTTCCAAAGATACTTTGCTTCCAATAGTAATCTGAACCCAGAAATCAAATCCAAACTTCACAGTTGACTTTTGTTGACCAATTTGTGATTTGTGATTTTTTTAGCTTAATTTAATTTTAATGTTACTAGAAACTTGTATAAGTTTCTTGGGAGCCTATATGTGCTATTTTAGTCCATGATAACAACCTAAACTAACATTACACCATACTTGAGATTTTTGATGAAAAATGTACAAATTGGAAATCAAACTGAAATATTGAAATTCATTACTTAAAAAGATTAAAATTACAATAATAAGACTTAAACAACTGCTAGAAAGTTTGAAAATACAATAAGGATCATAAAAATTACTAATCGACTAAGTTTTTACACTAAGTTATACTACTTGCTTTTCCACTGCTTCTTTTTGCTATATATATATGACATTTTTAGGTCTTGGCAGTCATAGAGGACTTTCCCACTTCACTTTAAGCCTTTGGATGGCTCATATTTGATCCTGACCTTTTAAATGACTTTTTGGCGCCTTTTTCTTGCTTTGTCAGGTAGGGGTTGAGTATTGGGTTTGGGGAAGCAATAAATGCTCCTTGGATGTTAGTTTAGGGGGGGAAACAAAGAGTGGGCTACTGAGGTGGAGGAGGGGGGAGATGGAGTATTTGGTGAGTTTGCAGGTCATGTGGGAGGGGACGAAGAGAGGTCAAAGGTTTGACCTTTTGGTTTTATTTGAAACGGGGGAGTATATTATTGAGAGGGTGGGCTGGTGTTGGTGATGGGCCAAGGGTGAGGGTGTTTCGGCTTGGAGTAATAAGGGTGGTTTGTAGTTGTGTTTTGGGTTTGGTTTGGTTGGGGTTTAAAGTAAAAAGGGTTCGGATGGTTAATAACAAGCAACTAGGACCAATTTTGTAAAATTCAGGAAATTGGGGGGCTGAAGTTGTTATTATTCCAAAGTATCACAAAGGACCAATATTGCCAAGTTTTCACATTCCAAGGACCAAATTTTATGTTTTTTCATTTTTCAAAATTCCCAGGGACCTTTTCTGTAAATTTTCAAACTCCAGGGACCAAACATGTAGATTTTCCAAACTTTTCACCCAAAGTCCATTTTTGATAACTTTTGAATTTTGAAGGACTTGGGTTGACTTTTCTTTCAAAATAAATGCATAGGGACTATTTTTGACAAGTTTGAAACTTGGGGGACTGAAATTGCTAATATTGCAAACTTTGTACGTTTTTCATTTGTTTTTGCTCATTTTGCATTTAAAACACATAAAACACAATCCCTGGGATAATTTCTGTATTTTGATGACTTTTTGATTATTTTTGTATGTTTTGGCAGTTTAAATACGATAAAAATGTTGAGTGTTTGAGCACTCATCAATCCCCCACACTAAACTATTGCTAGTCCCTAGCAATCTTTTTGGAAAACTTGATGGATTTGAAATCTCTTTACCAAAAGCCATCACTTCTGGAGTAGCCAAGTGTATCAGTTCAAGTAAGAACTATGGTCCACTTGATAACCATGTAATTTTTAGCAAACCACCAGCTTTCAACGGTTTTGATTTGTCTTTACCAAGAGCCGTTTGCTCCTGGACTAGCCAACTCTTGATGGACCTAGTCAACATCTTGGTGAGCTGATTACCAATTATGGTTTTTCCACTGCCTTTACCACAAGCCATAATCTTGCGGGCTAGCCAACTCATTCACTTTTTAGGATATGGCGAGTTGAGGTACCATACAATTTTGGGCAAATTGCAAGCCGCCAACGGATTTGAGTTATCTTTACCAAGAGCCGTTTGCTCCTGGATTAGCCAATCCCTTTGTCGGTTGGACATGGCGGACTGATAACCACAAAAATTTTGAAATAAACTGAAAAATTTTTGAAAATTTTGGCCAAAACCGGGGGTACTAGAAGATATATTTTGATAGTCCTCAATATTCAAAGTCCCGGCTATTATGCCGACTCTTTGAACGGAAAAAGCCAATATTCAAATCTAACTGTGGAAACACCATATTTCACTTTATTTCTACGTATACACATTTTTTTTTGGAACTTATATACATATGTACATTTTCAAACAGCGGGGGGTTGGCCATTCCCCCACACTAAGATGGTAGAAAGTAGAAAGAAATCAGAGATACGGGTGAAAACCCGTATTGTGCTATTGTTTTTGTTCATCGAGTCGCTAGCTTGACTCGATCCCCGAATTCAATTGTCCTTGGGGAAAGTTTGGAGATCCGGGACAACCATGGATGGTATGTCCTCTCCAAAGTAATGTTTCAAACGATGCCCATTCACTTTGAAATTTGGACCGTCATTTTGAGATAATTCAACGGTGCCATAAGGATAAACCTTTGCTATAGTGAATGGACCAGTCCATCGGGTTTTTAGCTTTCCCGAGAAGATCTTGAGTCTAGAGTTGAAAAGAAGGACTCGATCACCAACGTTAAAAACGCGGTTCTTGATTTTGGAGTCATGAATCTTCTTTGTCTTTTCTTTATAGATCATAGAGTTCTCGTAAGCTTGATCACGAAGTTCATTTAATTCATTCAGTTGAACTTTCCTATGATCACCCGCAGTTTTGAGGTCAAAATTTGCATGCTTGAGGGCCTAATAGGCTTTATGCTCAAGCTCGATCGTAAGATGACACGCTTTCCCGTACACAAATTTGTAAGGCGTACACCCAATGGGTGTTTTGTAAGCCATACGGAAAGCCCAAAGTGCATCATCTAATTTGTCCGACCACGATGCATGATTTTCACCTACGATTCTTTCTAAAATTCTTTTAATTCCTCGATTGGAAACTTCTACTTGTCCACTTGTTTGTGGGTGGTACGTAGTAGAAAGACGGTGAGTTACACCATACTTTTGCATGACTTTATCAAATTTGTCATTGCAAAAATGCGTACCACGATCACTGATAATAGCACGTGGAGTTCCAAATCGAGTGAAGAGCTTTCAAAAATTTCACAACTACTCGGGCATCATTAGTGGGTAAAGCTTTCGCTTCAACCCATTTTGACAAATAGTCAACAGCCACGAGTATGTATTTGTTGCCATGAGAAGACGGAAATGGCCCCATAAAGTCGATGCCCCAAACGTCAAAGATTTCACAAACTTGAATTGCATTCTAAGGCATTTCATTTTTTTGTGAAATATTCCCGTGACGTTGACAAGCGTCACAGGATTTGACTAATTCCTGGGCATCCTTGTAAATCGAGGGCCAATAGAAACCAGAGTCAAACACCTTTTTGGAAGTGTAGTTTGGATTGTGGTGGCCCCCCGTGGGACCAGCATGGCAAGCCTTAAGAAATTTAGTGGCTTCTTGGCCATAAACACACCGCCGGATGACTTGATCCGCACAGATTTTGAACAAGTAGGGGTCATCCCATAAGTAATGTTATACATCTTTGAAGAATTTATTTTTCTGTTGGGACGACATCCCTTTCACCACAAAGTTACCCGCAAGGTAGTTTGCAAAGTCGGCAAACCATGGGGTAATAGAGTCTCCACGAAAGGTAACCGCATTGAGTGTCTCGAGAGGGAATGTTTCATTAATTTCTTTCCTCTAGAAGACATCTTAGTGGGGGTTTTCCAATCGGGAGAGATGACCAGCAGCTAGGTTCTCAGCTCCTTTTTTATCACGAATAATGATATCAAATTCCTGTAGGAGGAGAACCCAACGGAGTAGTCTCAGCTTTGCATCTTGTTTTGCAAAAAGGTACTTCAAAGCCGAGTGATCCGTATACACTATGCTTTTGGTCAGTATCAAGTATGGCCGGAATTTTTCAAAAGCATACACCACAGCTAATAATTCTTTTTCGGTGGTGGTGTAATGGCTTTGAGCCTCGGTCATAGTTTTGCTGGCATAGTGTATAGGCTGAAAATGTTTTGCTTTTCGTTGCCCCAAGACTGCCCCTATCGCATAATCACTAGCATCACACATGAGCTCGAAGGGCAAGTCCCAATCGGGGGCAACAAGAATCGGTGCTTCGGTAAGCTTTTTCTTAAGGGTTTCAAAAGCTTCGATGCACTCGGGGGAGAAGATAAAAGGAGCATCCTTTTCGAGGAGATGGGTCATAGGCCGGGCGATTTTAGAAAAATCTTGAATGAACCTACGATAGAAACCGGCATGACCCAAAAAGCTCCTAATACCTTTGACGGTAGTGGGATGAGGTAATTTTGCAATGACATCCACTTTGGCTTTGTCAACCTCAATCCCGTTCTTTGAAATTTTATGGCCGAGGACAATGCCTTCTTTGACCATAAAGTGACTCTTCTCCCAATTTAGACATAACTTTGTGTCTTCACAACATTTTGGCATGCTGTCTAAATGGGAGAGACATGATTGAAACGAATCCCTAATGACCGAAAAATCGTCCATAAAGACCTCCATAGTTTTCCCGATCATGTCGGAAAATATGGACATCATACATCTTTGAAACGTGCCCGGAGCATTACATAAGCCGAATGGCATACGTTTATAAGCAAAAGTTCCGTAGGGGCACGTGAAAGTGGTCTTTTCCTAATCTTGCGGATAAATGGGAATCTGAAAGTAACCCGAGAAAGCATCGAGGAAGCAATAGTACTCATTCCCCGCTAATCTCTCGAGCATCTGATCCATAAAGGGCAGAGGAAAATTATCTTTGCGGGTGGAGTCATTTAACTTGCGATAATCAATACAGACACGCCAACCCGTAACCAAACGAGTTGGAATCAACTCATTCTCCTCATTTGTGACAACAGTAATGCCTCCCTTTTTTAGAACACAATGAATTGGGCTAACCCAAGGACTGTGCGAGATAGGGTAAATCAATCCGGCATCAAGAAGTTTTAAGACTTCTTGTTTGATTACCTCATGAATTTTTTGATTCACCCTTCTTTGTTGTTGGACTGCAGGTTTGAAGTCGTCCTCCATTAAAATCTTGTGAGTACAAAATTCAGGGTCAATGCCCTTGATCTCGGAGAGTCGCCAAGCAATTGCTTGTTTATGTGACTTCAAAACCTTTATGAGAGCAACCTTTTCCTCAACACTAAAGTCTTTAGCAATTATGACGGGTAACTTATCATCACCCTCCATAAATACATATTCAACATGAGGCGGCAAGTCCTTAAGTTCAACCTCGGGGAAGTCATCAGTTTTCTCAACATTCTTGACTTCCTCTTTATGAAGTGTTTGTGGTAGAACAGGAAGAGGAGAGGGATCTTCGTTTAATAATTTCTCAAGTAGGAGAATATCCCTCTCGGGGTCAATCTCTTGGTTATCGATTCCATTGGGAATCGAATCACTTTTGAGAAAGGCCTCAATTTCTTCTAAGATGAAGTCACTTCCCTCAAACGGAGTGAGGGAAGGAGAAGAATTGGCAATGATGGGATGAGAAGAATGAGTGAGGTTTTCACTCGAAGAATCATCAATGAAACCTAAAATCTCTTGAGCATACTCCTCAGCAGCAACATCGATGACATCTATTTGATTCACCGATTCACAGTCATAATTAGAGGAGTATCTCGAGGTTTGATTTAGGTTGAAGGTGATGGCTTCCGTTCCAGCACGCAATGTGATCTCTTGCTCAAATACATCGATGAGAGCACGTCCAGTTCTAAGGAATCCCCTTCCAAGAATGAGAGGGACCCTTGAATCAGCATCAAAGTCAACAATTACAAAATCTGCCGGAAAATGGAACTTTCCCACTTTAACGAACACGTCCTCGGCAATGCCAAGTGGATGAGAAATTCTACGATCGGCAAGCTCTAAAGTCATGCACGTGGGAGTGAGTTCGGGAAGAGAGAGTTTCTTCCACACAGAATATGGCATCAGGTTGATGCTAGCACCTAGATCGGCCAAGGTGAAGCATTCAACCATACCCGGAAAAGTACAAGGAATGAGAAATTTCCCGGGGTCTCCAAGCTTTTCAGGAAGCTTTTTCAAAAGAACTGCTGAGCAGTTCTCATTCAGAGGAGTTCTTGCCATCTCAAAGAGTTTTTCCTTATTACTTAACAAATTTTTGATTGTTGATGCAAACTTTGGCATCAAGAGAATAGCATCCGCGAAACTAATGTCAAAGTGCAAATCTTGGAAGATTTGGAAAAATTTATCCATTTGGTGATTAGCCTTTTCGCGGAGCTTTTGTTCACTGAGACGTGATGGATAAGGAATAGAAGTTTTGGATTTAGGGTTGTCCACTGGAGGTTCTGTTGGTTCAAAGACAACTCCAGGCTTACATCTGGTTTTAGGAATAACCTGAGGTTGGACATGTGTTGTACTTCGTGGGATAGGATTTTGCACCTTGTCCTTTGTCACCTCAGGTTCACGTTCCACTATCTTTAGAGGAGAGGGAGAAGAGGTAGTAGGAATCTCGGGTTCATCATATGAAGCACCACTTCATGTTGTGATCGCCTTAGCATCGCCCCTCGGGTTAGCGATCGTGTTGCTCGGAAGTTTTCCTGAGCCCGAGGGTTGATCATTTAAAGACTTCTTAATGTCTGCGATCTGAGTCATTATCACTTTGTTCATCTCCTCCTGAGATTTCATGAATTGTCTCAGCAACTCATCATTTGATGGGCCAGTTGGAGCAATTGCTCGAGTTTGGTTAGGAGGAGCTGGATTTGGGAAATGCTGAGTAGTTGGAGTGATGGCTTGATTTTGATTGGGAAAATTCTGGACACGGTTATTTTGATAGGAACCATGGTTTTGAAAATTTCCCTGATATTGGTTGCCATATCCATGAGAGTTGTTTCCCAAAAAGTTGTTTTGACCTTGGTTTCGATTGTAGTTTCCTTGATTTTGGAAACCTTGGTTTTGATTATGATGGAAACCCTGGTTTTGGTTTTGACTGACATTTCCCGGATTTTGGTAACCTTGGTTTGTTCGATTCTGATTTTGGTTCTGGTTATGATTGTTTTGGACATTATTGTTTTGATTGAAACCGGGTGGTCCAAGGAAATTGTTAGAACGATAGCTTAGAAGATTACAGTCCCCTTGCGGTTGGTAGCCATTACCTCCCGAATTATCGGAACCCTGAGCAGCGTATACGTTCTCTTGAGTGTAGCCACCGGTGGCTGGACACTCGAAGTAGGGATGTGGACCTCCACAAGTTTCACAACTTTGATTTATAGCTTTGGCTTGTTGATTTTGAACTTGTTGATTTTGCATAGTTTGGTTCATTCTCAACACAGCCATAGATATATCATCCATCTTTTTAGCAAGAGCCGTTATTTCAGAGGATGAAGATGCTGGTGTGATAGAATTACATGACGTATCCCTCTCAGCTGAGGAATCCCAAAAGTTATGGTGGGCAGTCATGTTCTCAATGAGGTCATAGCACTCTTCGGGACGCCTTTTCATAAAGGTCCCTCCAGCAGCAGCATTGAGGATATCTCGGTGTCTCAAGGTTAAACCATTATAGAAGGTATCTATAATGGTGACTTGCAACATATTGTGGTTAGGATACCGATCAATCGCAAGCTTATAGCGTTCCCAAGCTTCGAACAAAGATTCGTTGGGAAGCTGATGAAAGTTGTTAATGTCATTACGCAACTTGGTAACCATGGATGGTGGAAAGTATTTGGCTAAAAATTTGGTGACCATCTCATCGAAAGTGTGAATTGAATTTTTGGGAAGTCGATCAAACCATGCAGTGGCATGATGAGTCAGAGAATAGGGAAAAATGTATAGACGAAGGGCATCATCGGTGACACCGTTTTGCTTCATGCTTTGGGTGACGGTAAGATACTTATCAAGATGCTTGTTTGCATCGTCACTAAAATTAAAAAGATAGTTTCTATTAAATAGAAGCTATCACTAAAATTAAAATTGGTTTTTTGAGTTTTTTCTTTTTCCAAACTAATTTTACACTAAAAACTAACAACTTTTACAAAAACACTTTTATGTAGATCAGAAAATAAGCACTTTGAGTGCTTATTACCCCAACAGTTGACTTTGTTTGACTGAACAAGGAATTAAGCTAAAATGGCTAATGTGGGGTCCACCATGGTGGATTCAGCTTCACTTAAGTTATATGAACAAGTTTGAGTGAGATTCAATCACATAAGCTATTTGAATAAGCCAAGAGACCACAATAAGAACTTGCTTATTTGGATTCTGAGACAGAAATGGGACAGAGTTTTGAGGTGGTTTCAAGTGGGGTCCACAAGGTCTGAGGTCAAATGGTTGGTCAACTCTTGAAGAGTACCAGGAGGGGGGTTGGTAGAACCCAAGATTGGACTGTGGGACCCACTGGGGTGGCCACAATCAACCACCAAAGGTGGTGGTGTTGCTGAGGGTCTGATATGAGCAGGGGACTTACTTCCCCTGCAGCCTACTTTGAGGGGCAAATTTGTCCACAAAGAAAATTCACAAAAATGTAAAAATTGCAGGAATCAATAGTTCAGCTGATAGACTAAAACATATCAAAAGCTCAAAGCTTGAAAGTTTCTACAAAATTCATAAATATTCATGCCATTTTGGAGATTTCTGACCATGCACTCCTTTTGACTTTTTAAAGAAATGCTTTTTGTTGACTTTTATGAATTTTGCTTGATCCTAAGTGACTAAAACCATGTTAATAAGCTAGAATAAGCTTGATTTAAGTTGAAACATCACTTTAGGCTAGGTTATGAAAGATTTTTGAACTCCAATTCCCACACAGTTAACTGTGTGGGTGAGTTCTTTGTGATTTTGACTTTCTTCCAAAGTGACACTAGTTTTTATGATTTCACAAACCTAATGTGACCTTATGTAATGTGTTTGAACTGAAAGTGACAACAATGACAGACCTAAACACCTAGGAACAGACTAATCCAAACACTCCCTTTGTTTGACTGATGTGGAGATTTTCAAAGTAAACAAAGGATCTAAACCAAACTACTAACACAGAAGCATGACTTATGATTATTCAAACCTATTTAAGCACAATTGTATCAAAAATAACTACTACAACTTAGTTATCACTAATATGCTAAAGATTGACTGAAAATGTAAATGTTGAGCAATTTATCAAATCTATTGAACAACTATGCTACTTTAGGTTATATTCTTACTAAAAGACTTTAAGTAAACACAACTAACACAGAAATAAGCAATAACAACAATGATTATATAGAATGAGCTTGAAACGAATATAAGGCTTACAAGTGAGCCTGTGAGGATCAATGACCAAGAACCAAGAATCCTAATTCCTCCCTGAGGATCTAAACCCAACTTTCCAAAGCTACTTTGCTTCCAATAGTGATCTGAACCCAGAAATCAAATCCAAACTTCACAGTTGACTTTTGTTGACCAATTTGTGATTTGTGATTTTTTTAAGCTTAATTTAATTTTATGGTTACTAGAAACTTGTATAAGTTTCCTGAGAGCCTATATGTGCTATTTTAGTCCATGATAACAACCTAAACTAACATTACACCATACTTGAGATTTTTGATGAAAAATGTACAAATTGGAAATCAAACTGAAATATTGAAATTCATTACTTAAAAAGATTAAAATTACAATAATAAGACTTAAACAACTGCTAGAAAGATTGAAAATACAATAAGGATCATAAAAATTACTAATCGACTAAGTTTTTACACTAAGTTATACTACTTGCTCTTCCACTGCTTCTTCTTGCTATATATATGACATTTTTAGGTCTTCGCAGTTATAGCGGACTTTCCTACTTCACTTTAAGCCGTTGGATGGCTCATATTTGATCCTGACCTTTTAAATGATTTTTTGGCGCCCTTTTCTTGCTTTGTCAGGTAGGGGTTGAGTATTGGGTTTGGGGAAGCAATAAATGCTCCTTAGATGTTAGTTTAGGGGGGAACAAAGAGTGGGCTGCTGAGGTGGAGGAGGGGGGAGATGGAGTATTTGGTGAGTTTGCAGGTCACGTGGGAGGGGAGGAAGAGAGGTCAAAGGTTTGACCTTTTGGTTTTATTTGAAATGGGGGAGTATATTATTGAGGGGGTGGGTTGGTGTTGGTGATGGGCCAAGGGTGAGGGTGTTTGGGCTTGGAGTAATAAGGGTGGGTTGTAGTTATGTTTTGGGTTTGGTTTGGTTGGGGTTTAAAGTAAAAAGGGTCCGGATGGTTAATAACAAGCAACAAGGACCAATTTTGTAAAATTCAGGAAATTAGGGGGCCTAAGTTGTAATTATTCCAAAGTATCACAAAGGACCAATATTGCCAAGTTTTCATATTCCAAGGACCAAATTTTATTTTTTTCATTTTTCAAAATTCCTAGGGACCTTTTCTGTAAATTTTCAAACTCCAGGGACCAAACATGTAGATTTTCCAAACTTTTCACCCAAAGTCCATTTTTGATAACTTTTGATTTTTGAAGGACTTGGGTTGACTTTTCTTTCAAAATAAATGCATAGGGACTATTTTTGACAAGTTTTGAAACTTGGGGGGACCGAAACTGCCAATATTGCAAACTTTGTACGTTTTTCATTTGTTTTTGCTCATTTTGCATTTAAAACACATAAAACCCAATCCCTGGGATAATTTAAGTATTTTGATGACTTTTCGATTGTTTTTGTATGTTTTGGCAGTTTAAATACGATAAAAATGATGAGTGTTTGAGCACTCATCAGGATTCTTTTTCGAAAACTCGTCCCAACACCTCGAGAACTACCTAAAAATTACCAATTATGTAGGATTAGGTGTTGATACTCAAGAAGGGGAACTCTTAGTCCTCTTTCAATTTTCTTTACATGGTCGGGCTCTTTAATGGTTATGCCAACTCCTTGAAAGATCCATCTCCTCTTGGGACGATCTTGCTTCCGACTTCTTAACTAGATTCACCTTGCCCAAGGAAGTTATTTTGCGACATAACCAAATTAAAACAGAAATGATGAAGTAAGAAAGGTCAATGACCTGAATAAAGGTGAAACCGAGCTAGGGAGTAACACTTGTAGGAAAAGGCCATGGAATGACTATAGAATATTTAGGATCCCCCCACCAACCCTTGAGAAATTAAGGTATCATAAGTTCCTTCTACAATACCCTTGCCCCGCAAAGCATTGAAAACACCCATGGATTAGGAAACACAATTCTATGAATCTTAAGGTCCCATGCATGATTGGTCATATGTATAGAGAACACACCTATATCGATTTAAAGGCACCAATGAACATAATGTCTAGGCTTTATTATAATTGGATTATGAACGAGAAGTTGAAACCTAGACGGGACCCTTACAACCCTAATCGCATGAGTAATTTTGTTGAAAGGGTTAGGGGTTACATGTTTTCGTTGGGGATTTTGTTTATAGGTGCGACTTCATGATCTTAGAAGATGTTAGGGGAATTATTGATCAGTCTTTGTGTCAGATTGTTTTAGGAGAACCTTTGGTCAAAACCTCTAAAATGACTTACAACCATGATGAGGGCACTATCACATTCGCAACCAAAGAGAAAAACATTAGATATAGGATGCCCCATAAAGAAGAGAGGTTTAGAGAAGTTGAGGATCTCAATGTTGACAACATCCCCGTGACTAAGGTTGAGAGTGATGAAGAGAGAAACATTAGTGGTTACAAAAAGAAATAGATTTATCACTCGAAATGTTTAGCTTTAGGCCCCGGATACAGGAAGGATGAGAAATTGATTAAGATGTTTGAAACCGCATTCATGTTGCGGGATAGGAAAACGTAGCCCACAACCTTGAGTCTAGCTACAAGACTCGTAAAATAAAGAAAAACGCTTCTTGGGAGGCAACCCATGTTTTGTGTGATTTTTATTTGTTTGATTGTTATTTGCTTCCGTATGCATGCTTTATTTTTATTGTTGGTAGATCATGTTCCAAATAAATTGTGAAAATGCTTTATTTTGTCGTTTAACTTCGTCTTAACTTCATACAAAGGTATTTCACAAAAGATAAGTGTAAGGGGAAACCCCAAATATGTTTTTAAGAACAAAATTGACCATGATTCTCCATAATATTAAATGGACATGTGTATGAGTATTTGTTAGAGTCAAATGCTTGTATCGAGTCATAATGATGTTTTGCAGGATTTTCCAGGAAGTAGGACATAAGTTTTTCCAGAAATTTTCAGGAAACTTAACGTAAAGATTTCTGCAGGTCACTTCTGACGATGTCATGAGTTTACTCTTGACGGCGTCATGTGTATAATTCTGGAAATTTTGCCAGTTTTGTTTTTCTAACGGAGTCTTGAAGTTTTTGTTAATTCTTTAGTTTTATAAACTCCAGGAAATCTGCAAACATTCATTCCACAAGCGTTATATCTTAATTTATTTTCTAGGATTTGTTAGTATATATAGATTCCGCCGATTTTACGCGAGGTTGCCTTGTTTGTTTTCTCAGGATTAACAGGTTACATATGACAAGAAGATGATTTATTTTTCTGGAAGGGAAGCTTTGATTGTTCATTTTCTTGGAGGAAGATTTAACCTTGTTACCACACTATCCACACTGAATGAATCAGGGGAGTATTTGATTTCATTCTTTTACCTATTTCACTTTTACATTCTTTACTAGAACATTGGGGACAATGTTCATCCTAAGTGTAAGGGGATGGTAAATGATGATACATTATAGGATACACTTGCACTTGAGTTTGTTTGTTTGATGGTAGGTGTGTAATAAAACTAAGAGAAATACTTGTTAGTGTAATTTAAGCGCCAAATTTAAATTTTTTTACAACATTTAGGAGTGAAACTTTAGCCTTAGCAAGCGTCTCATGGATAGGAGTTGTATGACTAGCACAAAACCGTACCATTCAGAAAAATTTTCCACCCAAATATGTGAGGTTTGCCTTTAGATTTTATAGGAAAAGCATTTACTATTAGTGCTTATGAGTGTACCGGTAGCATTTAGATTCTAGAACTTGCGTTAGTGATGCATCCCGAGACCGCTAGTGAGACTACATTCATGTAGTAGGATTTACAACATGATAAGAGGCATTAGGATCACCCTTGTCTTAAACCCGTATCATAATTACTTGCCCTTTTAAGTCATATTGCTTGGCTAGTTAAGTCAATTAATTTTTATCACACCTTAGCGTTGTACTCAGTTTTAGTACACGAAACCCCTAGTACACCCCTCCGAGCCTATCTTTTCATTTCTAACTTTAAGCATCTTACTTAAAGGAAGAATTTGTTACAACCCACTTAAATGTACACCCAAATTGCCTTAGCCTTCCGTGTATGCACTCATCTTTAGTGCATTATTGTTATTTGTTTAAACCCTTAGTTAATTATCTAATTGATTACATGGTTGCTAAGTCGAGTCATATCCTTGTACATATTGTTTTGGGACGATTGGGACTCATGGGTAAAGTACTAATGTTATGGAGTAATAGGGAAGAACATCATATTATTACCCCCATGTGTGCGTTAATCTTAAAAGTACTCCAAGCGTTTTGATTATCTTAATTCGAGTCATTAGATTAGTTTATTGTAAAGTATGTAAAAATTCAAGTGTAAGGGGAATGTACATTCCCTATGATGTATTATTTTGGATGGTAGGGTAAGAGTGTATGAAAAAAAATCGAAAAAAAAATCAAGAAAAAATAATAGAAAAAGAGAAGAGAAAAACATATGGACTACCATCCCGTTTCATTCTATGTTTATTTTATGTTTTTGTTATTTTTCATTTATTAGCTTAAGTCGAGTCTAGTCTTGGCTTAACAACGCCATATTGTACATGTAATTAACCAAGATTATTAACTCGCCACCAGTAAAGATTGCTTTATCCAATAAAACCGTGTATTCCATATCCCTACACCTAACGTTATAACCCTTTAAAAGACCTCTTTGATAGTTTATCCTAGTTGCTTACACCATGTGGTGGAGGTTTGATCCTTTCCCAAGCCTATGGTAATCTATTTGCTATGATAGGTAGTGAGAGATGTTTTCCATTTCCTTATTGTGATATATAGTTTATTACACCCAAGAGATGTGAGTATCTAAACACTATTTGTGAGGTGCTAGTATATGACCTCCGTGCTTGTCTTTGGTCTTTAGTGGAATGATTATTTGTTGTAATTACTTTTATATTAGTGTTAAATGACCCCTAACTTGTATTTTGATTAGAATAAAAGCGCATTTGCTTGAGGACAAGCCAATCTCAAGTGTAAGGGTATATGATGAGGCGAAAAATGAACCGTTTTTAGGGGGTCATTTAAGCCCGGATTTGAATTTATTTGATCAAATATTGCCCTAAATCGTTCCTTTTGTGATTTTAGGTACTTTTGGAGTGAATTCTGGAAAAGGAATCATTTTGGATGTTTTTGGAGAATAAAAGTGAAGAAAATGGCAAAGTCTTAATTTTCCTTGCTGGGAACAGTACCTGACGGCGTCAAGAGGCTTCATGTGACGGCGTCAAGAGTTGAAAGTGGTGACGGTCCAGAGAAAACATGACGGCGTCACGTATGGCCGTCATGGTTCAAGATATAGTGATGGCCCAGAGTAATATTACACATGACTGCGTCAAACTTGGATCTAGGCAATCCGATCTCATTATGGGCGGCGAGGTGACGGCGTCAGAAATTCCTTCTTGACGCCGTCACCCTGTAAAATCTATATATAGTTTTGCAATTTTCATTCATTAGTGTGTAACTTTAGAGGGTATAACTTTGGAGAAACCCTAGCACGAATTTTACTGTTCTTTCAAGGGTTTTTACCTTTTGAAACCTTTCATGTCAATTTGAGATAAGTAACCTTTCAATTCATTCAATATGTCTATGTGTTGCTTGAATATATCTTACGCTTGTCTTGAATTTAACATGCTAGGCTAGATCTCTTGTGTGTTTGCTTAGATGTAGTGAAACCTAGATGTTGATTATGGGTTGATTGTTTGTTTATAGTTGTTACGGATGAATGATTTCAATGTTAGGCTTAAGAAAACTAGCAGACTTCCATAGGGTAACATGCTTGAACGTCTTAAGAAACATGAACCAATGCGTACTAGGTTATTATGGTTGTATTTAATGCATGAGCGAATTCTAATGATCCCATGTTAGGAGCTTCTTGCAGGCTCGACATAGGAGTGAAATAGGAGCTTATAGAGTTGGGGAAGTACGTATGCCGCCCCACAAATGGTATTAAGGAATATAACCCATCATCCATGCAATTGTAACAAACTATCAACCTGTAAAAGATATCTAGGGAGTAATGAAACCTAAGTAAAGACAACTCTCCCTATTATTGTTCACACCACTAGTTTAATTAGATTTATTTTCATTTTTGTTATTTTATTTTGATTGTATCTTGGTTTTTGGGTTAGTTGATTAACAACTAATTCCGCCCCTCCTTTCAAAACCCGAGATTTTTAGTTGCTTTTCATAAAATATAAAAATACAAAAAGAATCATCATTCACCTTTAGACCTAGTTAGATTAATTTCAATCCTAGCGACACTATTCCTGAGTTGAACGATCAATCCCCCAGTACTTGTCACTATACCAAACTACAACGATCAGGTACACTGCCTGGTAGGGGTTGTAAGCTTCTCAAGATCCCTCGAGAGGTAAAGCCTGGTGCGATCCACACACATCAAAAGGTCTGCACAAGTGGCCACACAAACCTCTTCAACCTTCTGAACTTATTCCTCAATCGTGTAATCTCTGCAGCCTAATTGTCAATCACTTTCTTCATTCTCCTGAACTCCCTAGTCAAAGCATAGTAATCCAAAGGTCCCTTACCTCCCTCATCTCCTCCAGGTGTTTGAAACCCACCTGTGGAAGTATAATCATTGGGAGAAGGTACTGGAGTATTATGCTCTGAAGCAGTACCTTGCAAAGAAGTACCTTCCTTTGAAACAGAATGTGGAGAAGTACTGTCAGCAGAAATAGTCTTTGCCCTAGAAACAGATACTGAGGCAGTTCTTTCACTTGAATCAACAGGCTGTGGTGAAGCAAGAGGTGGTGTAGGAGTATGTACTGATGCAGAATGCTCAGAATGATCAGATTCTTCAGCAGGTGCAGAATGAGCAGAACCACTAGCTTCAGCAACCTTATCCCTAACAGCTTGTGCTACTTCCAACATATAAGTATTCAAAGGTGTATTGTTACCCGAAAACTTAATTCCCTTGTGAGACATAAAGGTAAACACTTAGGTGGAAGCATTACACTAGGTATATAATCCTGAGGTTTTGGTGTCCCTTCAAGTGGTTTTTCTAAGAAAAGTTGAACAAATCTAGGGTACATCAAGAAAGGTGAACCAGCCTTAATGTGTGCAATCATACCATCAAGGATCATGTAAGAAAAATTGAATGGCTGATTGGTAACTAGGCCAACTAAGGCAGATGCTATGGCATGTCCAAATTGATCCCAAGCAGTACTTTTGGGACTCAAGCAATGAAGCAAAACATGAATGAGATATTTCCAATGAGGACATACCAATGCTTTCTGAAAAGTAATCTTGTTCAAAGCTCCTTCATACCTAATATCACTAAGTGCATCCCAAACCTCTTGTTTGTCAAACAAAATAGTGCCTCCCTCATCATCAAACAACAAGACCTCCCTTATGGTTGCTTCAGTAATACAAATTGCTCTTCCTATAACTGTGGCGTGAATAACATCCTCTCCATCTTCTAGTTCAGCCCTAGCCATAGCCCAAAACTCTTGTATCCAAGGACCAATAACTTCTGGATTCACTAAAAGTGAGTAATTGATGGTTGATCCGGTGAGAAAATCAATTATTCCATGAAAATCAATGTTCTTTTGTGTTTTCTCCAGGTTAGCAAGCATATTGTGTTTGGTGATGGTGGGACGGTCTGCAATTGAGTATGATTAAGAAAAGAATGATGATCTTTGAAGAATTGGGTGTAATGGATGAAGGAATACAAGTTTGTAAAGATGAAAAAGATATGTGTAAAGAGGGATAATATACAAAGAATCACGGTGAATTAATTATTTTACCGTTATTTTTGGAAGTTATCTTCCCCATATCTTTCGAAAGTTTGTTACCCGTATTTTTGACCGTTGGAATAGTATTCTGACACGTCAGCACACCCTTCAAAACACCAAGCAGTACTTTCCATATAACATGGAGCAGTACTTTCATCTGTTGACCAAAGCAGTACGTTGAGAAAGTACTTTCCCAACAAAATATCTATTAGTGTTGACTGTTTGACCAAAATATCTGTTGAAAGTCAACCCGAGATAATTAATACTTTCCAAATTAATTCCCCAAAGCTACCAAGGCAAGTAGAATTGAATGAGCATCATTAATATCCCTTGAGACTTTCTTGCCTATAAAAAGAACTTGCCATCAACACATCTCTTCATCAACATTTGTAACTCACATCACAAAAACCCTAATCAACAACATGAGCCACTTCCCTTTAGTTTACATCTCTTCTGATGACTCCACTAATTCAGAAATCAGTTATTAATCTGATTCTGACTTTGACTCTGATGTAGGATGGAGTGGTTACTTTCCTCCTGATGCAGCAAACTCAACCAACCCTAAACCTAACAAAAAAATGCCTGCCCCTGCTCCATCTCCTTTTTTAGCAAATGAACTCCCACAAGCCCTGACATAGGCTCTTGAGTCAGCCATAAAGAACATGAAGTGGCCTACTCAAAGGAAACCTGCAAGACCAGAGAGACCTCCCAAGCAAATACTTGGCCTGGCTTGCCCAAGGAAGCAAGCTTCTTTTGATGACAAAAGAAAGACTACTCAGAAGGGAAAGAAGAGCTATCAAGGAAAAGGAAAAAGGCCAATGGAGTAGGGAGTGTAGGGTGTATGTTGGGTAGGTTTGGTGTAGGTTGTTTGGAGTAGTTCACTCTATGTCTTGGTTGTGTAGCTTTGTCTTTGTTATGTCTGTGTCTCTTGAATGATGAATGTAACCCCTTTGAATAATAATGAATAAAAGATCTGTTCTTTTGAATGATACATGTAGCTTCCCCTCAAATAATGACTAACTACTAATGCCTCCCCTAAAAAATAGCTTAATTATTTATCATACCAATACTCACTACTAAGAAAGTAAATCTTGAAACATCAAAGCCCTTTATGAGTAAATCTGCTACATTATCATCTGTATGGACTTTAACCACATTTATGAGCCTGTGCTCATAGCAATCTCTAATAAAATGATGTCTGATCTGAATGTGCTTTGTTTTGGAGTGATAAACTAGATTCTTCACAATACAAATGGTACTCTCATAATCAATGTTGATAGGAGTGTTCTTGAAGTTGAATCAGTAATCCAAAAGCTGATTTTGCAACCAAAGTACTTGTGCACAACAACTTGCAGCAGCTACATATTCTGCTTCTGTGGAAGATGTTGCTGCAATTGTTTGCTTTTTGCATTGCCAAGACACTAATCTATTTCCAAGATACTGACATCCTCCAGTTGTTGATCGTCTGTCATAGTTGTCACCAGCATAATCACTATCTGAAAAAGCTTGTAGATGGAAAAAGGACTCCTAGGATACCACAATCCTAGCTTAGGTTGTTTCCTTAGGCACCTAAAGAATCTCTTGACAGCATTCAAATGTGAAACCTTGGGTTGAACTTGATGTCTTGCACATAAACAAACAACAAAAGTAATATCAGGTCTAGATGCAGTTAAGTACATTAGACATCCAATCATAGACCTGTATAGTTTTACATCAACAGCTTCTCCATCTTCATCTTTTCCCAAAGGTTTGTTAGCATCAACAGGTGTGGATGTTGGCTTGACAGTTGTGAAGTTGAATTTCTTAAGAATGTCTGCAACATACTTATCTTGACTTATAAATATTCCACTGCTTGATTGTTGAACTTGAAGCCCCAAAAAGAATGTTAATTCACCCATTGAGCTCATCTGAAATTCTTTTTGCATAAGATCTTCAAATTCCTTCACCATTGACTGCTTTGTAGCACCAAAAATAATATCATCTACATACACTTCGACAAGCATGATATTCTTTTTGTCTCTTTTGATAAACAAGGTCTTGTCAATAGTACCTATCCTGTAACCATGTTGTAATAGAAAAGTGGAGAGTCTTTCATACCATGCTCTAGGTGCTTGATGAGGGCCATACAGAGCCTTAATAACCTTGTAAACTTTGTTTGGATGGGCAGGATCTTCAAAACTAGGAGGTTGTTTAACATATACTTCTTCTGTGATAGTGCCATAAAGAAAAGCACTTTTAACATCCATCTGATATACAGGAAAGCCCATATATGATGCAAAAGCCAAAAACAGCCTTATGGCTTCAATCCTTGCCACAGGAGCAAATACTTCATCATAGTCTACCCCTTCTTCTTTTCTATATCCTTGAGCTACTAATCTTGCTTTATTCTTAATGACATTCCCTCTTTCATCTCTTTTAACTCTGAAGACCCATTTTGTTCCAATTAGTCTCTTACCATCAGGTAAATCACATAATACCCATACTTCTTGAAGTTTAAATTGTAAGAGTTCTTCTTGCATAGCTTCAACCCAACTCTCCTTGGCTAATGCTTGTTTAATTGTCTTAGGTTCTTCTTGAGACAGAAAACAAGCAAATAAACACAATTTCTGATCCTTGTGATCCACCCTGTTCTGTTTGTAAATAAAACTAAGTAAAAAAGTATGTTGTTGAGACATATTCTTAGCTTCAGTTCTTGTGAGCACTCCTGAATCAGAAGGTCCAATTATTTTACTGACGAGATGATCTTTGTGAATTCTTAGTGTGGGAGTTGGTGATACTTCAAGATTATCTTCCAAATTTGTAAAGTCAGGGTCTTCATTAGAATCTGAGAAAATGCCTTCTTTTTCCAATTCATCATCAGTATCTTCTAAGGCAGGCATGGTTGGATCAGTTAAATCATAAGCATTTTTCCAATTTGAAGTATCTAAGACTTAAGAAGTACTTTCAAATGGATCAGCAGTACTTTGGGGTAAAGTACTGTCGGTGCCTTTAGCCTTCTTATTTTCTGCTTCATAAGCTCTCCTTTGATCATATTCATAGGACTTAGCAATTGTTTCTTGAAGAAGCATCCTATTAAGTTCATCTTGGATAGCTTGGTCTTCATCAGATATTGTGGTCTTTGGTTGAACAGTACTTTGTGGATCAACAGTACCTTGAGGTACAGCAGTACTTTTCTTCTCATCACTGGGTGCTTCATCAGAATCATCCTTAGATCTTATGTTAACTCCATGAACAATGTATTGTGATTCCTCTTCATTGTGAACAACTTGATTTTCTTCCCTTACAGGTACATAGTTCATGGATGAGGCCATTAAATCAAGATCAAGCATCCAATCAGGACCTTTACCTTTTTGATTTTCTTGTTCTTCTAGAAATTCAACATGAAGACATTCTTTAACCTTCTTGGTAGCCCTGTTGTATACCCTGAATCCTTTACTACTAGTACAGTAACCCAATAAGTATCCTTCATCTGATTTACCATCAAATTTTCCCAAATTATCAGCTATGTTCAAGATAGTCAGGGGACATCCAAAAGGTTTCATAAACTTAATATTGGGTTTCTTTCCCATGAGTAACTCATAAGGTGTCTTCATCTGAGGTTTTGTCACTGATACTCTATTCAACACATAACAAGCAGCACTTACAGCTTCAGCCCAAAATGGAACAGGTAATTGAGAGTCTGCAAGCATTGTCCTTGCAGCTTTTATCAAAGTTCTATTCTTCCTTTCTGCAACTCCATTCTGCTGAGGAGTTCTAGCAATACTGAATTCTCTCTTAATTCCTTTCTTGGCTCAAAATTCATCCATAAGCTGATTCTTGAATTCTGTTCCATTATCACATCTAATGCCTCTAACCTTGAGTCTTAACTGATTTTCAAGTGCTATTATAAGATCATGAATAGCATCAAAAGTTTTCTCTTTGAATCCCAAGAAAAAGACCCAGCTAAATCTGCTACAATCATCTGTTATAACCAAACAGTACTTCTTCTTGTTTAAACTAACAACTGAAACAGGTCTAAACAGATCCATATGCAGCAATTCTAAAAGCTCCCTAATAGTTCTTTCTTCAATCTTTTTACATAAAGCCTTGTGTTTTTTACCCTTCTTGCAAGCCAGACATGAATGATCAAGTTTGAATGTTTTTGAAGGTAAACCTCTCACTAAATTTCCTTTGACCAGCTTGTTGATGTTTTTGAAATTTACATGCCCTAGTCTTCAGTGCCATTGATGTGCTTCTTCCATTGTTGCCCTTGCAATCAAGCATGTTACTCTTTCAGAAGAATTGATGTTCTTCAAGTCTATGCTATACACATCATTTGTTCTTGGTGCTCTCAGCATCACCAAGTTTTCATCTTCTAATCTAAACTCAGGGGAGAGAATAAGACATTCTGTGTTAAGGAACAACACAGGGTACTTCTTGTCATAGATCTGAGAGACTGACAAAAGGTTGAATTTAAGCTCCTTCACATATCTAATATTCTCAAAATCAATAGATCCTGCCTTAATGGTTCCTTTGCCAGTGATTCTCCCTCCATCAGGATCATTCCCAAATGCAACTCTTCCTCCAAAATAAGCCTTAAAATTTGGCAAGAGGTCCTTTTCTCCTGTCATACTTCCAGAGTAACCACTGTCTACAATAAGATGATCTTTAAGCTCCTCTGCTGGGTTGCCCTGCATAAAAATGAAAAGGGTTAGTTTCTTTTAGGAACCCAAGCCATTACTGACTTGTGTTCCCCTTGTGGAGTAACATACTCAAATTCTTTGAGTATGTAATCACCACTGTTTTTGAAAGCACTATCAAGAATTACTGTGTTTTATTCCAAAACCTGTGTTGAATTGTTATCAACACTCCCTTTTTCACCCTTATTTTCTGAAAATACTTTGTCACCCACAACAGCACTTTCTTTCTTAACCCATCTAGTTGTAACTTTTGGTGTTGGATTCTGTGTTCTAGCAGCTTTTCTTGAGTTGTAAGGCCTTCTAGGTTTGTAAGAATTGAATCTGCTAGGTCTTACACTTGAGTCTTTGCTAGCAGTACCTTGATTGGGAAACTTCCTAACAGTACTTTGAGAAAGTACTGCTTGACCAGTACTTTGAGAAGTATTTCTTGAAGGTACTGTGGGTTTGGAGAATGATCTTCTCTGATGAGGGTACCTATAGTCTTTTGATAAATTACTACAGTTAACCCTATTTGAGTAATTCCAAGCTGGTTTATTCCCTTTGTGCTTATGATTTACAGATGTGGTGTTTGGATATTTGCTTAAGTATTCTGAATGGTAATCACAGTCCTTGATCAAATGATGAGGACTATAACATACAAAGCATAACTTTGGACCCATCATCCTAAATCCATTCCCAAAAGAGTTTCTATGATAAGCAGTATTTTGAAAAGAGTTTCAGCAGTACTTTGAGAAGTTTTTGGTGGTACTGCTTGTTTTGAAAAAAAAATTTCACTCCCCGAACCCTTATTATCATCCCTATATGTCTCAACAAATTCTCTTAAAGACTCAGGACTAGATTGACTTGAATTAGATTGACCTTTAAGCTTTTTCCTGAATTCTAGGTTGTCTACTCCAAAACAAGAAACATCTGTCCTAGGTGGTTGAAAACTACCTGGGGATGGAGGAACTTCATTATATCCTTTGTTTTTCTTAAACTCAGGAGGTGTTGAACAAGGTGATTCCTCATCACTAGATGTGTTTTCCTCTAAACTTATGAATTCTTCATCACTAGTTGAGGTCTCCTGAGAAAGATTTAGTTCTTGGTTCCTAGATGAAAGTACTTCTGAATTATTATCATAACCTAGGCCAGTTTTAATGTTTGTTGTTCTCTGTTTTTCAACAAAACTAACATGTGACAGACCTGATTCTTTCCAAGCAGCAAGTTTTTCTAGCAGCTTATCTCTTTCATTAGTGACATTTTCTAATTCAGAAACTTTACATCCTAACTTCCACTCACTCAACTTTAATCGATAATCTTGTTGCTCATATTTTTCAGCCCAAGCTACTTCATTTTTCTCATGAGTGATTATCTTAGCTTCCATGGACTCTAAATTTAATTGGTAACCAGCTATCTCAGATCTAGCCCTTCTATAGTTATCTCTTTCAGTTTCATATTCTTTAAGCATCTTTTGATAAGAGTTACTACATTTGCAACATACCTCAGAGATAGTGGATGAAGTTGGTGAAGTAGCCATCATAGCAAGCTGAACATGTTCTTCTTCACTCTCCATGCTCCAATCAAAGCTTCCTAGACCATCTCTTGACTCCAAAGCTTCATATCCTGGTTCCTCATCAAAAGCTGTGCTCCAATCAACCTCTTCCAATGCAACCATAGAATAGGTTACTGGTTCATTATCAAATTCATTACTCCAATCAACTTCTGACAAGTTTTCTTGAGCAACCAAAGCTTGTGATTTTGGCTCAGCAATTGGGACCTCTTTTCTTTCAACCTTGGGTTGAGGTTGTTCAATCATCTTGTTTGCTTGATACTTTTCAAACTTGCATTCTCTTGCAAAGTGACCAGTCCTTTGACAATTAAAGAATTCAATTTTAGACTTATCAAATGATATCCCCTACTTAGCTTTGAAATCAATACCTCTCCCTGTCTTGTTCATACTCTTCTTGATCCTTGTAGTGATCATGGCAACCTGCCATCTTATGTCAATTTCTTCCATAGCATCATCATAAATTTGCAGGACATCTTCTTGACAAGTAATAGGTAGAGTGGCTTGTTGAGCAAAGAATGAGCATAGAACATCATCTGAATTAGGGGTATGTGATGGTGATGAAGTGGTAGTGATCATGGTTGTACATGGATTTTGTGTTTCTGCAACAGTACTTTGGATAGGATAAGCAGTACTTTTAGTGGAAGTATTGCTTCTGTTTTCAGAAGATACAAAAGCAATGCTGTGAGAACTTGAACCTTTGTTACCCTTCATCTCTTGCTCATACACCTTTAGATAGTTGTAAAGATCATCAAAGTCCATAGTGTCCAAACCAGGTTGTCCTCTAATCATGGTAGCAACCACATGCCATGCAAATGGCAAACTCTTCAAGAACTTCAAATTTGCATCTTCAACTGATGCTTCTGCTCCATATAACTCTAGCATACTGAGTAGATTCTGATATCTGTCATAAGCAGAGTCAAGACTTTCTCTTTCACCAACAATGAAGGTTTCAAACTGTTGCTTCAAAAGGTTCCTGTGCATCTTCTTGGAAGCAACATTACCACCAAATCTTGTTTTAATAGCAGCCCATAGTTGTTTTGCATCCTTGGCATCATGAAACTTTAATAAGTGACCATCAGGAATGGCTGAGAGCAGTATGTTAAGAGCCTTGTCTTGATTTATTTTGGTAGCAGCTGGCAAGGTTGGCTTGGGTGGTGTTGGTTGTCCTGGGATCTCTAATGGTTCCTCAATTATCATATTGCCATTGACAATCACATCCCATAGTGCATGGTCTGTGATGGCAATGTACTGCCCCATCTTCATGCTCCATAGATCATATTCTCCCTTCTAGACAATAGGAATTCTGACTGCAGTGATGGATGGAGCAGGTGCAACATCTGCCGACATCTTTAAGGGTTTGTAGTAAAATCGGTTTTAAAAGTTTTCTTCTTAATCAGAGTTTCCAACACAAGCTTTGATACCACTTGTGGATCGATATACTCTGCCAAACTACTTTGTAGCTTGTAAGGTTTTAACAATCTTGAATGACTCAAAATAATTAATATTGAAACACTGATATTACTTTGTAAAGTATGCGAAATCTACTAACACAAAGCTAAGAAGAACTTTGTTTATATTAAAACCAACTCTTGAACCTGCTTCTCTAAATACAGATTCTCTAACAATCCGTAACTTTACTAAAATCGTTTTCTAGAAATCGTAATGTGAAACTCTAAAAACTCGTATAAAACTTGTACGTCTAATACCATCACAAGGCTCCTTTTATAGGCATAAGGAAAACCTTAAGTCAGTTTACAATATTTACTTAAACGACAAGTAATTAGCCCTAACTAATTCTAGAATATTCATAAAATATTACATAATAATCCTTTAAACAATATTGCACATAAGTCCTTGTTATTAAAAGTACTTTGCATAATCTTCAATCACGAGCAGTACTTTGACCTTGATCAGCATGTTGACTTTGAGCAGTACTTTGACATAGCAGTACTTTGATCTTTCCAGCAGTACTTAGATCTTCATATCCCAACAATCTCCATTTCTAAGATGGATTTGTTCTTCAAGATCTCCACCAATACCTGTTTTGACAGGTGCGTAAAACTTGTAGATGCGATTTTGCTTAGTGCATCCTCTTTCCTGTTTTTTCCTCTAGGAACTTGTTTAATGGTGAACCTATCAAAGCCCTGGATTAATGACTTGGTCTTGTCGAAGTATTGGACCATGTTATCCTCTTTAGCCACATAGTCGCCCAACACATGATTGGCGACTAATCGGGAATCGACATTTGCTTCTAGGTTGCGTACACCCATTTGAGTTGCAATGCGTAATCCAGCAAGTAGGGCTTCATATTCTGCCTCATTGTTGGTGGCTGTGAATTCAAAACGCAGTGTATAAGTTAATTCCATTCCTTCTGGGCTAGTGAGGATAAGGCCTGCGACTGACCCATCCACGCACGAGGATCCGTCCGTGAATAGAACCCATGGTTCTTGTAGTTCTACCTTGCTTTTTGAAGGTGGAGTATCAGTATCTGGTTTCTCAATAATGAAGTCGGCTAATATCTGCCCCTTAATCGCAGTGCATGGTCTATAAGAGATGTTATGCTCGCTCAATAACACACTCCATTTTTGTAGCCGCCCCGATGCGTCGGGTTTAGAGATAACTTGTTTGAAAGGTTGGTCCGTAATCACTGCTATTAGATGTGCTTGAAAGTATCTGCGCAGTCTTTTAGCTGCGAATACTAAAGCTAGGACCAGCTTTTCCATTGCGGTATAGTTAGTCTATGTCTTCTTGAGTGCTTTGCTTACAAAGTACACTGGTGTTTGAACGGAGTTCCTATCTGTCAATAGCACCGCGCTGACTGCTCCCTAAGTTGCAGACAAGTACCTGATCAATTCTTCCCCTGGTCGGGGTGCGATAAGTATGGGGAGCGCTGCTATATGTTGCTTAAGTTGTTGAAAAGCTTCTTCCGCTTCCACAGTCCAACGAAAATCTCCCTTTTTTGTACACTTCGTGAGTGTTTTAAAGAGAGGGAGTGACTTATCCGCTGATTTGGACAAGAATCTATTTAGCCCAGCTAATTTTCCATTCAATGACTGGACCTCTTTCAATGTGCGTGGTGAAGGAAGTTGGATGAAAGCTTTTATTTTTTCTAGGTAGGGCTTAATGCCATCAGGCTCTATCAAATATCCAAGAAACATGCCTTCTGTAGCGCCAAAAAGTGCATTTTTTGGGATTTAACTTCATGTTGATACTTCCCAGTGTTTTGAATGTTTTCTCAATGTCACGCACCAATTCTTCTTCGGTATGACTCTTTATGACAAGGTCATCAACATAAACCTCCAGGTTACGACCCACTTGTTTCTCAAACGCGTTGTCCACCAACCGCTGGTATGTTGCTCCCACGTTCTTTAGGCCAAAGGGCATTTTTGTGTATCAGTAGACCCCATGACTTGTGTAGAAGGCTGTTTTCTCTTCGTCTTCCTCAGCCATCTGAATTTGGTGGTACCCTTTGTATGCGTCTAGGAAGCATTTAAAGGGATATCCGCACAAAGATTCTACCTTTCAGTCTATCTCTGGTAGCGGGTAACAGTCTTGTGGACATGCTTTGTTAAGATCAGTGAAGTCCACGCACATTCTCCAGCTGCCTTCGCTCTTTTTTACCATCACTGGATTGGATAGCCAGTCATGGTAATAGACCTCCCGCATGATGCATGCATCCACAAGCTTGTGTATTTCCTCTAGGATGGCTTTTGCATGATCTGGAGCCTGGCCGCGCTTTTTCTGCCGTATTTGAGGATATTCTTGTCGGATTTTTAGCTTGTGCTCTGTAATAGATCGTGGCACTCCAGTCATGTGCTTTGGTTCCCACGCAAAGATATCTAGGTTCCTTTGCAAGAATACGCACATAGCCGCTCTGCCTTTGTCAGACAGCGACCCTCCAATTGATACCTCTTGATCTGGGTAGTCAGGGTGAATTGCGACCTTTAGGTTTGACACTTTGGCTGCGCGTTGTTCTGGAATACTCTCCGTTTCACTCGTCACCGTGTTACATTCTTTAGGTGACACGGCGGTATTGTAGAGGGTGACAATACCTCTGTCTACTGGGAATTTGAGCATCCCATGTGCCGTAGATGGTACCGCGCGCATGGCTGATATTCCTGGTCTTCCAATAATGCTATTGTATGACGAAGGAGATCTAATTACCATAAAGTTCATCCAGGCTTCCGTAGAGTGTTGATTATCACCAACGACCACAAGTAAGCGCAATTGCCCCATGGGCCATATCTTCTCTCCTGTGAAGCCAGTCAGCGACGTCGTGGCCGGAATTAACTGACTTTGTATCTCAGGTCGCAGCCTCTTGAAACAATGTTCATACAGAATGTCTGCGGATGCTCCTCCATCAACATACATGCGGTGGATATCGTGACCCCCCGTATGTATCTCAATGGTGAGCGGCTCCACTACTGCGTTGTCCGCAGACAGAGTAGGGAAAGAGATTTCGTTCCCAAAGGAAAACTTTTGGCTGACTTTTTGCCTTGTCTTTCGCTGCCATGATTATATCATGTAGATGGTGTCAGCCTTGTCTTTGGGTGTCTCTTTCTTGCCCCCATTCTTTTGTTTATCCTTTCCCTCCTTGATGTTTTTAACGAGGTGATCCATTTTACCTTCTTTCACTAATTTGTCAATTAGTTGGCGCAATTGGACACAGTTGTTGGTGGTGTGGCCCTTTTGTCCATGGTATTCGCAGTATCCATTCCCTACGCGCCGATCCTCTAGGGTGCGCATTGGTGGAGGTTTCGGGAAGTTTGCACCTTCTGTCACAAATATCTCCCTTGGGGTCTTCGTGAGTGGAGTGTATTTTTCGTTATCTCGTCCGCTTCCCTGACTGCGGTAGTTCTTGCTGCGGTTGCTACTCTAGTCATTGGATTGTCTCCTAGGCTGTTCTTGTGACCTATAATTTGAGTAACCTTTTTTGCTATCCGCAGCAGCTGCTTCCCCTTTGATAAAAGACCTTGTACGCTTCATCAGTTCATCAAAGATTTGGGGAACCTTATCATTTAATCTTCTGATAAGTTCTGGGTTATTGATCCCATTCATGAACCCTGAGATCTATAGCACTTCGGGGCACGCCTAGACGTGTATGCATTCATCCTTATAGCGCTCCGCATAAGCGCTTGTGGATTCCCCTTGGCGCTGTTTTACTCTGGAAAGTTCAACAGGGTTCTTGGCGCACTTCTTTCTTTGAGGAAAGTTCAAACGGAATGCTTTTCGCAACTCTTCAAACCCGTTAATGCTTCTTCGTGGAAGCTTGCTAAACCAGGTTCACGCATTCCCTACCAACGTGGAGTTAAACATGTGGCACCACACTGGTTCGCGCATCACCTGTCCCATCATATGTTTTAACATTGGCGGGCATGCGCCTTCTCTTATCATCTGAATAATCGCTGATGCGCCACGTGAATGCGTCGACCTTTTGGCGGCGCCAATGAAGGGATATATCTTCGTCCTCCTCGTCGCGATGTCTTCTCCTAGACTTCCAGTGTCCTGTTTCTTTTTCCTCGTTGTCCGAGGAATCACTCGAGGTTAAGCTGACCCTTTTGCGGCGCTTGCGTCGACTTCCCTCAGAATCCGAGCTTGAAGGACTTTCACTTGGGGAGGGCTGTTGCCCAAGCCTATCATGAACTCTCTTGCTACTGGACCTTGAAGGGCTCTCACTCGGTGAGCGCCGCCGTCCAAGTCTATCCTAAATCATGCGGCTACTGAGCCTATCATGGACATTAGTGCGCCTTCCCCCATCCTCAGGCTCCTCTGAGTATTGCGAATCAGTTGTTTCATCATCCATGGTTTTTCTTCCAACCCTAGCGAATACTGGAAGTCGGCGGCTATCCTTCTCGTGCCTCTCTTTACGATAACGCGGTAGGGATGCTTCGTACTCAGGGCCGAAGTTGTGCCGGGCTTGCAGGCTCTGACTTGACCTTCTCTTTGCTTCCTCTCACATAAGGGCAGCTAGGGTTATCTGTTTCCACATTAGGTCCCCTGTCTCGATTAGGCGCACGTGGCGGCTCAGTGGTGTCCACGATGGGTACCGTTTGGTGGGGAGTGGTGAAGAGAGTGCGCTGTAGATCTTCTGCGCTAGGGGCCGCCGTAGTGGCCTGGGTAGTCCCTGTGGGCAACTCTACCGTTGGAAAGGTCAGACCTGGGCCTGATTCTTGGTGGTTATGCGCACTTTGTTCCAGAGGCCTGGTTAGAGGTCAAATCACCTTGGTGTTTCTTCCTTTGAGAGTCACCATGTGTTTTCTTCGATAGCGGAATCCGCTGGCTAGTGTTTCCATGCTTCGTCATTCTAGTTTTTAGTGTAGGGTCCAACGGATGGCGCCACTTGTTGATACAAAAGTTGGGCGTTCCTTGTTTGGGTTCCGTTTCTCGTACCAATTAGATCTTAATGCTTGAGACCTGCGCACTAAGAAAGCAAACAAACACCGTTAGGCTTATCGTGGGATTGTCTCTCACGATTATCCTCCGGTGTGAGAGTAAGTAATCGGTTTTAGGGTTGTATTGAAGAGTTAGGGTTTTTTGATCGTACCTCAATGAGAGTCGTGATATTCTTTATATAGGCACGAAATCTAGTTGATTTCATGCTCCTTACTCTTCGGCGTATCACGCTTATCCGGTCGTTGATCTTTATCCCAAAAATAAAAGATCATTATCTAGACCATAAATAATATATTTGGGTTTGGGCTTTCGTGAGCCCAAACCGTTCACGTGGTAGCCCGAATCATTATTATGATAGCTCACTCGTGATGGGGTTGAGCATTAGTAATGTCCATTAGTCGGGTTCGTGACCCGAGTGTGAACCATACGTCATCAATAACTGTTGTTGTGCCCGAACACCATACAAAGGGATCAATAATGTTCAAAATGGGAGCCACGTGAACATAACAAGTGCTTTATTGAGTGACCTTTATCATACCACACATGGTTTGCTAGTAAAATTCACTAGTCATGTGGCTTGGCATCGGATGGTAGACCTATTCACAGAGCGAAGAGAGAGCCCCCCAGCGTGAGCTTGAGACTAGACAAGAATATTGATGATTGCAATATGCAAAAGGCGTGATTCGTGGAACTTTATTAGATCATTTGGGCATAGACAGTGAAATATTTGGTTGTCACCAATATGTTTATACTTGCACCAACGTCTGGACCAATTTTTTCAGACAAAAGTTGTACGAATCAAAGCGAGTGAGTGAGTAATGATTAATAAGCATTAGAATCTTGGCATTGCATGTCGGCCGTCTTTTACTCTTTTTGTTTTCGAATGACCAATAAATTTTATTAAGAAACAGAGCTCCGAGGAAGAGCCAGAGAAAAAACAGTGTATAAAAAAGAGCTGGAAGTTTTTCTACAAATGATATAGCAACTAACTTGACATACACGGGAAGTTTAGATGATTAAATCACAACAAGCTTCATTTTTTAATTATATTTTCTCGCTTTAAATATTTAATAAAGTTATTTGTTAAAACAAAGTGTCAAATCAAATGATATCTCTTCCGTCATTTCGTGAATATTTTACTTCGCCAATTGACATTTCAAAATATAAGGCAACAATACTTATGTACTGTATTAAACTTCATAATGAAAAGTCAATAAATGAAATAAATGAGCGGGGGTACCCGCGCGTTGCTGCGGATATGTTGTGGTTAATATAAACTTGAAATAAAACATTTGAAAAAAATTATTGCTGAAATGTTGTGGTTAATCTAAACTTGAAATAAAACGATTTAAAAAAATTATTTTTGTTAATAACGACTAAATTTGCAAAAGATCGATATCCGCAGAAGAAAAAAAAATTATTTTTGTTAAATACTTAATTTCATCAAAAAAAAAAAAAAAAAAAAAAAAAAAACTGTAGCTACAGTACCATTGCTACAGTACACGACTCATAAAACACTGTTACAATCACTGAGTTTTAGTATATATATATAATTTATATTCAGCAATTATCATATATTTAAATAACCATAGTAAAGCGTTCTAAAAAATCTAAGAAACTTCTAAAAATTTGCAAAACTAAGAAACTTCGGAAAATTTGCAAAACTGTAGGACATAACATGACATGCATTTCTAACTTGAATTTTGTTTCAAATTGTTAAAACTATGATTTTGATTTCTAAATGCTGAGAATACCCTTTAGCACCACTTTTGCCACCTCTGATTCAGACCTTTTATTTCCAAATCTATGCATTTTCAATCTTAATCCTCTATTTGTGTTCGCAATGCATTACAACATATCCAATTTGTAAAAATAAGATAGATAAAATGATAAAACATTTTAAAAATCCACTACTCTTCACCTTCATTTTATGTTGCATCCATTTAATATCTTCTACAAAAACAAAACAATCACATGAACCACCAACGTAATATTAATTAATAAGTGCAAACAAATATTTTAGGATATTTACATGTTAGGCGTGCGGAAGATGTTGTTTTGAAAGCAGAACATACGAAACAACGTCATTTTTTTTGTATGATATGTCGTTTTGTTGTTTTGGGTGTGTCGTTTGCTTGTGTGTTGGGCCATTTTGGTTTCTGGATTGTCATTGGGTCATCCTTTTTTGTCTGTTGGCCCGTTTTCGTTATAAACTTGGCAGCCGAGTGGTTAGCCTTAATAAATCAAGCAAGATATGTGTTTCCTTCGAGAGCTACGTGTCTAAACCCTAAACTGACTTTCAGATCCACGCATTATCAAAACACATGCAACCCTCATTTTTCTCTCTAAGAGCGGAAGGTGTAGATGAAGAAGTAAAGCTCTTCATTCGGGCCCCACGTGTGCCACATCACCCAACACCTCTTCACAACTAACCCCCTACTCACCAAACAACTAACATCAACTTACTTATTTGGGCCCCACCACTTACAACTTTATTCTTTTACTCATTTCATTAAATAAATTAAATTCATTTCTCAAATAATTAAAAACAACACAACATACTAATTTTGTTTCATCAAATAAAAAAGTTACAATACGAAATAAAAAAAAAATACGATACGAAAAAAAAAAAAAAAAAAAAAAAAAAAAAAAAAAAAAAACAACACATACAACTAAATAAACTAAATTGAAGGCTACTTGGAAGCCTCAAAATCCCTCCTAAATTTTTTTTTGTGAAACGAGCCATTAGTACAAGTAATATGTAAACTTGGAAGCCTCAAAATCTCTCCTAAAGATTTTTTTTTGAGATTGAAACTGTAAAGTAAAACAAAAATGCAAACACAAACGATACGCAAATAAAAACTTAAAATAACATTACATCATACTAAAAACGATACGGAAATACAAACACAAATGATACGGAAATACAAATACAAACGATACAGAACAACAAAAGTCATTAATCCCTATATCTGTTCCATACGGGGCTGTTTCTCAAAATGAACCACTGATGAGGCGAAAAGTGTACCGCTTTTAAGGGGTCATTTAAGCCCGAATTCGTAATTATTTAATCAATTATTGTCCTAAATCGTTCCTTTTGTCATTTTAGGTACTTTTGAGGAGATGGAACATAAAAGTGAAGAAAACGGAAAAGTCTCAAATTCATTGCCGGGAACAGTACCTGACGACGTCAAGCTTTAACACGTGACGGCGTCAAGAGAGGCAAAAGAGGTGGAAGTGGAAAATACACATGACGGCCCAGAACAATTTTCAGTGTTATTGGCCTGACGGCGTCAGCAAGGCCATCAGGGTCCAAATACTAGTGACGGCCCAGAGTTTATTTCTACATGACGGCGTCAGAAGTGGATCTAGGCAATACGAATTTCAACTTGGCGGCGAGTTGACGGCGTCAGAATCCAAAACATGATGCAGTCAGGATGCTTAGTCTATATATATTTTTCCAATTTTTCATTGTAAAGTGTGGAACAAGTTGTGGAATACCAAACATAAACCCTAGGTCGAATTTCCTGCATATTGAAGGGGTTCCAAACCCTTCTTTCTTCCATGTTTGAATAAAGATAAGTTCTTCAATAATCATTCAATATGTCTATGTATTGTTTGATTCTATCTTATGCTTGTCTTTCTTTTAACATGTTAGGCTAGGTTTTTATTGTGTTTGCTTAGATGTAGTGAAACCTAGATGTTGATTATTGGTTGATTGTTTGTTTATAATTGTTACGGATGATTGTATTCAATGTTAGGCTTAAGAAAACTGGCAGACTTCCATTGGTAACTTGCTTGAACGTCTTAAGAAACATGATCGGAGGTGTACTACGATTTTTTGTTATATTTAATGCATAAGTGAATTCTAATGATCCCATGTTAGGAGCTTTTAGTCGGCTCGACATAGGAGTGAAGTAGGATCTTATAGAGTTAGGGAATATTGTACACGGCCCTATGACTAGTATTAAGGAATATAACCCGTCATCCATGCAATTGTAACAAGCTAATCAACCGGTAAAAGATATCTAGGGAGTAATGAAATCTAAGTAAACACAACTTTTCTCATTATTGTTTCCAACACATTAGTATATTAGTTTAATTTTCATTTCTTTTATTTTTTTTTTATTTGCATTTGTGGTTAATAGGGTTAGTTGGCTAGCAACTAATTCCGCCCACTCCTTCAAAACCCGAGATTTTACTTGCTTTCATAAAATATAAAAAATACAAAAAGAATCATCCTTCACCTCTAGACCTAGTTTAGTAGGCTTTCTAATCCTGGCGACACTATTCCTAAGTTGAACGATCAATCCTCCGGTACTTGTCACTATATTATACTACAACGATCAGGTACACTGCCTGGTGGGGATTGCAAGCTTCTCAAGATCCCGTGAGAGGTAAAACCTTTTGCAAGGTTGCAAAACCACACATCAAGTTTTTGGCGCCGCAGCCCTGGGAATAGTTATTATCTAGGTTAGAATTTCTTTTTATTAGGTCTACTTGCTAGATTCCTTTCTAGTAAGATTTTTTTTTTTTTCTTTTTTTTTTTTTTTTTTTTTTTTTTAGGTTTTCTTTAGTCTATCTTATTTCTTCGTTTCTTTGTTCGTAACCATTACCATCCGATATCATGGAAGGTGGTAATATCTTTGAACCCATCAACCCACCACTTCAAAACCACCCACAAAACCCACCACAACCAAACCAACCTCCTAGACCCCGAACTTTAGGAGAGTATTCCCGTCCTAGCCACCAAGGCTATCGAAACACCATTGAGCTCACTCAAGGAGCCAATGTGTCTCCCTTGCAATCCGACACCATCCAGTTGGTGCAAAGCTGATGTGCATTCCATGGACTTCGTTCCGAAGATCCTAATCAACATCTCAAGGATTTCCTAAAAATCGTAAATTCCATAGACCTTAATGTTGCAACTAGAGAGACGACCCGATTACGTCTATACCAATTCTCTCTACGTGACCAAGCTAGTCAATGGCTTGAGCGTTTACCCGCGGGATCCATCACCTCTTGGGATGATCTCACTTCTCATTTCCTTGCTCAATTTTTCCCACCGGGGAGAACTACCAAGCTTAGAAATGATATCTTGATGTTCCAACAACGTCAAGGTGAAACTCTCTATAAAGCATGGACTCGTTTCAAGGACTTACTCCAAAAAGTCCCTCATCATGGCATAGATCTTTGGCTCCAAGTCCAAATCCTCTATGATAATATCAACCTCTCCACAAGGCGAACCATTGACCAATCGGCCGGTAGCAAGCTACGTGATCTAAGTGTGAAAGAATCATGGGAACTCATAGAAAATCTTGCTCTCTATGACAACGAAAGTTGGAATGATCCCCGTGATTTGAACAAAACGGTAAAGGCAATATCTTTGCCTTCGAATAATTCTAGCACTCCCAACCGTAGGATCATGGAACTTGAGGACCAAGTCAAGTTTCTCATGAAATCCTACGAAGCTCCTAAGCCTTCAAGCAAAGTGAACAAAATCACTTCTTCATGCGAATTATGTAGTGGTCGCCATGATACTCGTGATTGCGTGGAACTCCCCGGACAAGCTTTTGTGGATTACGCATCCTCGCGTACCGACGAAGCGGGAGACAAGTGGTACACTTTGAAACCCGAGCCAAATCCTTACGGTGATTCCTACAATTCTTCCGGGAAGAATCACCCGAACCTTAGGTGGAAACAAAACCAAAACATGCCTCAAAACAATTCTTCCAATCCGCATAATCGTTACCAACCAAACGGTCCACCCTGTAACCGCACTTTCAACAACAATCCTTCCAATAACTATGGTAGTACCAATAATCTTGAAGGATTGATGTCAAAGTTTATGATCTCAAGAAGCTCACATAGCTAAGTTTGAAGCCGATTTCAAACAAAAGCAAAGTGAGATGACCAATAAAATTGACACATTGTTGAAAGCTCTCAATGACTGAGAAATGGGAGCACTCCCAAGCGACACGGTCAAGAACCCGAAACTAAACGTTAATGCCATATCATCGGTTTTGTCTCCTACTTCTTGTCCACAATACTATTCGGTCAAAACAATGAACACGTGTTTCAAACAAACCCAAATTCTTCAAAAGGACCAATCAAATAAAACATCCGATATTAAACAGGTCAAAAGCATAATTGAAACACCTCCTACACAAAACCTTGACGATGAATTCAGGGAACTTCGCCTTGAACGTCCGGTTATTGAAGTTTTAGCAAGAGCTCCCTACTACAATGCCCTTTTAGAGAAATATGAAGAGAAACATAAGTTGGGTAAGAATGGGACCGCCTTCGTTCGGAATAAGTTGCCTAAGAAATTAGATGATCCGGGCATATTTGTTTTACCTTGTAGGATTGGGAACTCCGAAGCTTTCAACACATTAGCCGATCTTGGGTCAAGCCTTAACTTACTTCCTTTGTCCCTTTACACCACTCTTAAGCCGGGAAAATTAGATGACACGGAGGTAATTATAGGTCTTGCGGATTGTAGTGTAGCTTATCCGGTAGGGATAGTGAAGGACGTACTAGTGCATATAGGGAAATTAACTATACTAGCCGATTTCCACGTCCTTGATATGGTTAGTGACACTACATGCCCTTTGTTAATAGGAAGAGGATTTTTAGCTACCGAAAGTGCGATGATTGATTGTAAGGAATCTATAATAGCGGTAAGAGAAGGGGAAACTTGGTCGGTCTATGATGTTAAGAAGCATGCTTATGATACTAATGAGGAACCGACACCACATTGGGTAGAGATGAATAGGAGACCATCTAGATATGGACCTTGGATAGAAAGGAACTTTATAGGACCTCAACGCCCATTCTATCTAGAAAAAGATTTCATTGATAAGACACATTCGGTGGAACAATTCCTAGCTAGAGATGAGGAACTAAACCCTTTTGAGGATCCCCTAGTCTTTAGGAAAATGATTGAGTTCTTAAGCGTAATGCCTATCAACCTAGAAATGAATAAGTGGAAAAGAGAAGGGGATAAGTGTAAATGGAATTGGGATAAGCCACCTAAGGAAGGTGACGGATCATGGCATATGAAGATGGTTCTATACGATCCGGATGGAGAAAAGTTTGAGAAGTCATACCGCACCAAGAAAACCGATAGGAAATTGAAACCTAAGTTTGATCCCAAGGATGTCCTCGATGAGGAGCTCACACATATAGGATAGCCCATGACTTTGAGTCTAGCTACAAGACTCGTTAATAAATAAAAGCGCTTCTTGGGAGGCAACCCATGTTTTATTTATTTGTTTGATTTTATTTATTTCCATATGCATGTTTTATTTTTATTGTTGGTAAATCATATTTCTAAGAAAATTGTGAAAATGCTTTATTTTATTTTTAACTTCGTCTTAATTACGTATAAAAGTATTTTGCAAAAGCTAAGCGTAAGGGGAAACCCGAAATTTGTTTCTAAGAACAAAAATGATCATGATTCGCTACAATATTAAATGAGCATGTATATTAGTAATTGTTTGAGTCAAATGCTTGTATCGAGTCATAATGATGTTTTGCAGGATTCTCCAGGAAGTAAGACATAAGATTTTTCCAGGAACATTCTGACGGCGTCAGGAGTTACAACCTGACGGCATCAGGTACCAAAATTCTGAAAAATTTTGCGAGTTTTGTTTAAACCGGAGTCTTAAAGGTTTTGTTGAATCTTTAGTTTTATAAACTCCAGGAAATCTGCAAACATTCATTCCATAAGCATTATATCTTAATTTGCTTTCTAGGATTTGTTAGTATATATAGATTGCCGCCGATTTTATGCGAGGTTGCCTTGATTATTTTCTCAGGTTTAAAAGGTTATATATGACAAGAAGATAATTTATATTTCTGGAGGGAAGCTTTCAACGTTCATTTTCTATAGGAAGATCTAACCTTTTTGACACACTATCCACACCGAACGAATCAGGGGAGTATTTGTTTTCATTCTTTTACCTGTTTTACTTTTACATTCTTTAATTAAACATTGGGGACAATGTTCATCCTAAGTGTAAGGGGAGGGTAAATGATGATACCTTATAGGATACAATTGCACTTGAGTTTGTTTATTTGATAGTAGGTGTGTAATAAAACTAAGAGAAATACTTGTTAGTGTAATTTTAGCGCCAAATTTAAAAGTTTTTCCAACATTTTGGAGTGAAACTTTAGCCTTAACAAGCGTCTCATGGATAGGAGTTGTATGACTAGCACAAAACCATACCACTTAAAAAATTTTCCACCCAAATACATGAGGTTCGCCTTTAGATTTGATTGGAAAAGCATTCATTAATAGTACTTACGTGTGTGCCGGTAGCATTTAGATTCTAGAACTTGCGTTAGTGATGCATCCCGAGACCGGTAGTGAGACTACATTCGTGTAGTAGGATTTACTACATGATAAGAGGCATTAGGATCACCCTTGTGTTAAACCCGTATCATAATTACTTGACCATTTAGGTCATATTACTTGGCTGGCGAAGTCAATTAATTTTCCCACACCTTAGTGATGTACTCATTTTTAGTACACGATACCCCTAGTACACCCATCCGAGCCTATCTTTTCGTTTCTAACTTTAAGCATCTTACTTAAAGGAAGAATTTGTTAACAATCCACCCAAATGTGCAACCAAATCGCCTTAGCCTTCCTTGTATACACTCATCTTTAGTGCATTATTGTTATATGTTTAAACCCTTAGTTAATTATCTAATTGATTACATGTTTGCTAAGTCGAGTCATATCTTGTACATATTGTTTTGGGATGATTGGGATTCATGGGTAAAGTACTAGTGTTATGGAGTAATGGGGAAGAACATCAAATTATTACCCCCCATATGTGCATTAATCTTTAAAAGTACTCTAGGTGTTTTGATTATCTTGATTCGAGTCATTAGAATAGTTGATTGTAAAGTATGTAAAAATTCAAGTGTAAGGGGGACGTAACTCCCCTATGATGTATTATTTTGGATGGTAGGGTAAAAGTGTATGCAAAAAAAAAATAGAAAAAAAATAAAAATAAAAGAGAAAAACATATGAACTTCCTTCCCGTTTCATTATATGTTTGTTTTAAGTTTTTGATTATTTTTTATTTCTTAGCTTAAGTCGAGTCGAGTATTGGCTTAGCAAAGCCATATTGTACATGTAATTAACTAGGATGATTAACTCGCACAAGTAAATATTGCCTTTATCCAACAAAACCATGTTTTCCATATCCCTACACCTAACGTTATAACCCTTTAAAAGACCTCTTTGATAGTTTATCCTAGGTGATTACGCCAAGTGGTGGAGGTTTGATCCTTTCCCAGGCCTATGGTAATCTATTTGCTATGACAGGTAGTGAGAGATGTTTTCCATTTCCATATTGTGATATATACTTTATTACACCCGAGAGATGTGAGTATCTAAACACTATTTGTGAGGTGCTAATGTATGACCTCCGTGCTTGTTTTTGGTTTTTAGTGGAACGATTATTTGTTGTAATTACTTTTATATTAGTGTTAAATGACCCCTAACTTGTATTTTGATTAGAATAAAAGCGCATTTGCTTGAGGACAAGCAAATCTCAAGTGTAAGGGTATTTGATGAGGCAAAAAGTGTACCGCTTTTAAGGGGTCATTTAAGCCCGAATTCGTAATTATTTGATCAATTATTGCCCTAAATCGTTCCTTTTGTCATTTTAGGAACTTTTGAGGAGAAATCTGGAAAAGGAAGCATTTTGGACGTTTTTGGAGCATAAAAGTGAAGAAAACGGCAAAGTCTCAAATTCATTGCCGGGAACAGTACCTGATGACGTCAAGCTTTAACACGTGAAGGCGTCAAGAGTGGCAAAAGAGGTGGAAGTGGAAAACACACGTGACAGCCCAGAACAATTTTCAGTGTTATTGGCCTGAGGGCGTCACCAAGGCCGTCAGGGTCCAAATACTAGTGACGGCCCAGAGTTTATTTCTACATGCCGGCATCAGAAGTGCATCTAGGCAATACGAATTTCAACTTGGCGGCGAGTTGACGGCGTCAGAATCCAAAACGTGACGCCGTCAGGATGCTTAGTCTATATATATTTTTCCAATTTTTCATTGTAAAGTGTGGAACAAGTTGTGGAATACCAAACATAAACCCTAGGTCGAATTTCCTGCATATTGAAGGGGTTCCAAACCCTTCTATCTTCCATGTGTGAATAAAGATAAGTTCTTCAATAATCATTCAATATGTCTATGTATTGTTTGATTCTATCTTATGCTTGTCTTTCTTTTAACATGTTAGGCAAGGTTTTTATTGTGTTTGCTTAGATGTAGTGAAACCTAGATGTTGATTATTGGTTGATTGTTTGTTTATAATTGTTACGGATGATTGTATTCGATGTTAGGCTTAAGAAAACTGGCAGACTTCCATTGGTATCTTGCTTGAACCTCTTAAGAAAGATGATCGGAGGTGTACTACGAATTTTGGTTATATTTAATGCATAAGTGAATATTAATGATCCCATGTTTGGAGCTTTTAGTCGGCTCGACATAGGAGTGAAGTAGGATCTTATAGAGTTAGGGAATATTGTACACGGCCCTACGACTAGTATTAAGGAATATAACCCGTCATCCATGCAATTATAACAAGCTAATCAACCGGTAAAAGATATCTAGGGAGTAATGAAATCTAAGTAAACACAACTTTTCTCATTATTGTTTCCAACACATTAGTATATTAGTTTAATTTTCAATTCTTTTATTTTATTTTTATTTGCCTTTGTAGTTAATTGGGTTAGTTGGCTAGCAACTAATTCCGCCCACTCCTTCAAAACCCGAGATTTTACTTACTTTCATAAAATATAAAAAATACAAAAAGAATCATCCCTCAACTCTAGACCTAGTTTAGTAGGCTTTCTAATCCTAGCGACACTATTCATACAATCCGACACCATTGAGCTCACTCAAGGAGCTAATGTGTCTCCCTTGCGATCCGACACCATCCAGTTGGTGCAAAGTTGATGTGCATTCCATGGACTTCGTTCCGAAGATCCTAATCAACATCTCAAGGATTTCCTAAAAATCGTAGATTCCAAAGACCTTAATGTTGCAACTAGAGAGACGACCCGATTACGTCTATTCCAATTCTCTCTACGTGACCAAGCTAGTCAATGACTTGAGCGTTTACCCGCGGGATCCATCACCTCTTGAGATGATCTCACTTCTCGTTTCCTTGCTCAATTTTTCCCACCGGGGAGAACTACCGAGCTTAGAAATGATATCTTGATGTTCCAACAACGTCAAGGTGAAACTCTCTATAAAGCATGGACTCGTTTGAAGGACTTACTCCAAAAAGTCCCTCATCATGGCATAGATCTTTGCCTCCAAGTCCAAATCTTCTATGATCATATCAACCTCTCCACAAGGCGAACCATTGACCAATCGGCCGGTGGCAAGCTACGTGATCTAAGTGCGAAAGAATCATGGGAACTCATAGAAGATCTTGCTCTCTATGACAACGAAAGTTGGAATGATCCCTGTGATTTGAACAAAACGGTAAAGGCAATATCTTTGCCTTCGAATAATTCTAGCACACCCAACCGTAGGATCATGGAACTTAAGGACCAAGTCAAGTTTCTCATGAAATCCTACGAAGCTCCTAAGCCTTCAAGCAAAGTGAACAAAATCACTTCTTCATGCGAATTATGTAGTGGTCCCCATGACACTCGTGATTGCGTGGAACTCCCCGGACAAGCTTTTTCGGATTACGCATCCTCGCGTACCAACGAAGCAGGAGACAAGTGGTACACTTTCAAAACCGAGCCAAACCCTTACGGTGATTCTTACAACTCTTCTTGGATTGATGTCAAAGTTTATGGCATCTCAAGAAGCTCGCATAGCTAAGTTTGAAGGCGATTTCAAACAAAAGCAAAGTGAGATGGCCAATAAAATTGACACATTGTTGAAAGCTCTCAATGACCAGGAAATGGGATCACTCCCAAGCGACACGGTCAAGAACCCGAAACTAAACGTTAATGCTATATCATCGGTTTCGTCTCCTACTTCTTGTCCACAATACTATTCGGTCAAAACAATGAACACGTGTTTCAAGCAAACCCAAATTCTTCAAACGGACCCATCAAATAAAATATCCAATATTAAACAGGTCAAAAGCATAATTGAAACACCTCCTACACAAAACCTTGAGGATGAATTCAAGGAACTTCGCCTTGAACGTCCGGTTATTGAAGTTTTAGCAAGAGCACCCTACTACAATGCCCTTATAGAGATATATGAGGAGAAACTTAAGTTGGGTAAGAATGGGGCCGCCTTCGTTCGGAATAAGTTCCCTCAGAAATTAGATGATCCGGGCATATTTGTTTTACCTTGTAGGATCGGGAACTCCGAAGCTTTCGACACATTAGCCGATCTTGGGTCAAGCCTTAACTTACTTCCTTTGTCCCTTTACACCACTCTTAAGCCGGGAAAATTAGATGATACGGAGGTAATTATAGGTCTTGTGGATTGTAGTGTAGCTTGTCCGGTAGGGATAGTGAAGGACGTACTAGTGCATATAGGGAAATTAACTATACTAGCCGATTTCCACGTCCTTGATATGGTTAGTGACACTACATGCCCTTTGTTAATAGGAAGAGGATTTTTAGCTACCACAAGTGCGATGATTGATAGTAAGGAATCCAGAATAGCGGTAGGAGAAGGGGAAACTTGGTCGGTCTATGATGTTAAGAAGCATGCTTATGATACTAATGAGGAACCGACACCACATTGGGTAGAGATGAATAGGAGACCATCTAGATATGGACCTTGGATAGAAAGGAACTTTATAGGACCTCAACGCCCATTCTATCTAGAAAAAGATTTCATTGATAAGACACATTCGGTGGAACAACTCATAGCTAGAGATGAGGAACTAAACCCTTTTGAGGATTCCCTAGTCTTTAGGAAAATGATTGAGTCCTTAAGCGTAATGCCTATCAACCTAGAAATGAATAAGTGAAAAAGGGAAGGGGATAAGTGTAAATGGAATTGGGATAAGCCACCTAAGGAAGGTAACGGATCATGGCATATGAAGATGGTTCTATACGATCCGGATGGAGAAAAGTTTGAGAAGTCATACCGCACCAAGAAAACCGATAGGAAATTGAAACCTAAGTTTGATCCCAAGGATGTCCTCGACGAGGAGCTCACACATATAGGATAGCCCATGACTTTGAGTCTAGCTACAAGACTCGTTAATAAAGAAAAGCGCTTCTTGGGAGGCAACCCATGTTTTATTTGTTTGATTTTATTTATTTCCGTATGCGTGTTTTATTTTTATTGTTGGTAAATCATATTTCTAAGAAAATTGTGAAAATGCTTTATTTTATTTTTAACTTCATCTTAATTACTTGTAAAAGTATTTTGCAAAAGCTAAACGTAACGGGAAACTCGAAATTTATTTCTAAGAACAAAAATGATCATGATTCGCTACAATATTAAATGAGCATGTATATTAGTAATTGTTTGAGTCAAATGCTTGTATCGAGTCATAATGATGTTTTGCAGGATTTTCCAGGAAGTAAGACGTAAGTTTTTCCAGAAATTTTCCGGAAACTTAACATAAGATTTTTCCAGGAACATTCTGACGGCGTCAGGAGTTACAACCTGACGGCGTCAGGTACCAAAATTCTGAAAAATTTTGCGAGTTTTGTTTAAACCGGAGTCTTAAAGTTTTTGTTGAATCTTTAGTTTTATAAACTCCAGGAAATCTGCAAACATTCATTCCACAGGCATTATATCTTAATTTGCTTTCTAGGATTTGTTAGTATATATAGATTGCCGCCGATTTTATGCGAGGTTGCCTTGATTGTTTTCTCAGGTTTAACAGGTTATATATGACAAGAAGATAATTTATATTTCTGGAGGGAAGCTTTCAACGTTCATTTTCTATAGGAAGATCTAACCATGTTGACACACTATCCACACTGAACGAATAAGGGGAGTATTTGTTTTCATTCTTTTACCTGTTTTACTTTTACATTCTTTAATTAAACATTGGGGACAATGTTCATCCTAAGTGTAAGAGGAGAGTAAATGATGATACCTTATAGGATACAATTGCACTTGAGTTTGTTTGTTTGATAGTAGGTGTGTAATAAAACTAAGAGAAATACTTGTTAGTGTAATTTTAGCGTCAAATTTAAAATTTTTTACAACATTTAGGAGTGAAACTATAGCCTTAACAAGTGTCTCATGGATAGGAGTTGTATGACTAGCACAAAACCGAACCACTTAAAAAATTTTCCACCCAAATATATGAGGTTCGTCTTTAGATTTAATAGGAAAAGCATTCATTATTAGTGCTTATGTGTGTACCGGTAGCATTTAGATTCTAGAACTTGTGTTAGTGATGCATACCGAGACCGGTAGTGAGACTACATTCGTGTAGTAGGATCTACTACATGATAAGAGGCATTAGCATCACCCTTATGTTAAACCCGCATCATAATTACTTGACCATTTAAGTCATATTACTTGGCTGGCGAAGTCAATTAATTTTCCCACACCTTAGCGATGTACTCATTTTTAGTACACGATACCCCTAGTACACCCCTCCGAGCCTATCTTTTCATTTCTAACTTTAAGCATCTTACTTAAAGGAAGAATTTGTTAAGAATCCACCCAAATGTGCAACCAAATTGCCTTAGCCTTCCTTGTATACACTCATCTTTAGTGCATTATTGTTATATGTTTAAACCCTTAGTTAATTATCTAATTGATTACATGTTTGCTAAGTCGAGTCATATCTTGTACATATTGTTTTGGGATGATTGGGATTCATGGGTAAAGTACTAGTGTTATGGAGTAATTGGGAAGAACATCAAATTATTACCCCCGTATGTGCATTAATCTTTAAAAGTACTCTAAGTGTTTTGATTATCTTGATTCGAGTCATTAGAATAGTTGATTATAAAGTATGTAAAAATTCAAGTGTAAGGGGGACGTAACTCCCCTATGATGTATTATTTTGGATGGTAGGGTAAAAGTGTATAAAATAAAAAATAAAAAATAAAAAATAAAAAAAAGAGAAACATACGGACTACCGTCCCGTTTCATTCTATGTTTGTTTTAAGTTTTTGATTATTTTTTATTTCTTAGCTTAAGTCGAGTCGAGTCGAGTCTTGGCTTAGCAAAGCCATATTGTACATGTAATTAACCAGGATGATTAACTCGCCACAATTAAATATTGCCTTTATCCAACAAAACCGTGTTTTCCATATCCCTACACCTAACGTTATAACCCTTTAAAAGACCTCTTTGATAGTTTATCCTAGGTGCTTACGCCAAGTGGTGGAGGTTTGATCCTTTCCCAAGCCTATGGTAATCTATTTTCTATGACAGGTAGTGAGAGATGTTTTCCATTTCCATATTGTGATATATACTTTATTACACCCGAGAGATGTGAGTATCTCAACACTATTTGTGAGGTGCTAATGTATGACCTCTGTGCTTGTTTTTGGTTTTTAGTAGAACGATTATTTGTTGTAATTACTTTTATATTAGTGTTAAATGACCCCTGACTTTTATTTTGATTAGAATAAAAGCGCATTTGCTTGAGGACAAGCAAATCTCAAGTGTAAGGGTATTTGATGAGGTGAAAAGTGTACCGCTTTTAAGGGATCATTTAAGCCCGAATTCGTAATTATTTGATCAATTATTGCCCTAAATCGTTCCTTTTGTCATTTTAGGTACTTTTGAGGAGAAATCTGGAAAAGGAAGCATTTTGGACGTTTTTGGAGCATAAAAGTGAAGAAAACGGCAAAGTCTCAAATTCATTGCCGGGAACAGTACCTGACGACGTCAAGCTTTAACACGTGACGGCATCAAGAGTGGCAAAAGAGGTGGAAGTGGAAAACACACATGACAGCCCAGAACAATTTTCAGTGTTATTGGCCTGACGGTGTCACCAAGGCCGTCAGGGTCCAAATACTAGTGACGGCCCAGAGTTTATTTCTACATGACGGCGTCAGAAGTGGATCTAGGCAATACGAATTTCAACTTGGCGGCGAGTTGACGGCGTCAGAATCCAAAACGTGACGCCGTCAGGATGCTTAGTCTATATATATTTTTCCAATTTTTCATTGTAAAGTGTGGAACAAGTTGTGGAATACCAAACATAAACCCTAGGTCGAATTTCCTGCATATTGAAGGGGTTCCAAACCCTTCTTTCTTCCATGTTTGAATAAAGATAAGTTCTTCAATAATCATTCAATATGTCTATGTATTGTTTGATTCTATCTTATGCTTGTCTTTCTTTTAACATGTCAGGCTAGGTTTTTATTGTGTTTGCTTAGATGTAATGAAACCTAGATGTTGATTATTGGTTGATTGTTTGTTTATAATTGTTACGGATGATTGTATTCGATGTTAGGCTTAAGAAAACTGGCAGACTTCTATTGGTAACTTGCTTGAACGTCTTAAGAAACATGATCGGAGGTGTACTACGATTTTTGGTTATATTTAATGCATAAGTGAATTCTAATGATCACATATTAGGAGCTTTTAGTCGGCTCGACATAGGAGTGAAGTAGGATCTTATAGAGTTACGGAATATTGTACACGGTCCTACGACTAGTATTAAGGAATATAACCCGTCATCCATGCAATTGTAACAAGCTAATCAAACGGTAAAAGATATCTAGGGAGTAATGAAATCTAAGTAAACACAAATTTTCTCATTATTGTTTCCAACACATTTGTATATTAGTTTAATTTTCATTTCTTTTATTTTATTTTTATTTGCATTTGTAGTTAATTGGGTTAGTTGGCTAGCAACTAATTCCGCCCTCTCCTTCAAAACCCGAGATTTTACTTGCTTTCATAAAATATAAAAAATACAAAAGGAATGATCCCTCACCTCTAGACCTAGTTTAGTAGGCTTTCTAATCCTAGCGACACTATTCCTGAGTTGAACGATCAATCCCCCGGTACTTGTCACTATACTATACTACAACGATCAGGTACACTGCCTGGTGGGGATTGCAAGCTCCTCAAGATCCCTTGAGAGGTAAAACCTTTTGCAAGGTTGCAAAACCACGCATCAACCACACGTTAAGATAATTGATGCTGCCGTGCCCACCAAAGCATTCTCTGAACATGTTCATTGCAGTGTGAAGACGATCATTGAACTCGTGAGTACGCTGTACGCTCAAGTAAATATCGTTGAATTTTTGACATTCACAATTCATTCTTGCCCACTTACCCGTTATCATATGTTTGTTACAAAAAGGACCGTCAGATAGGTTGTTGAACCTTTCTATAACGGTATTCCAAAAAGGGGACTCGCCATGAAATTCATGAACGGTTAACCACATATCGGCTAACAAGTTTTCTTCTTCAACGGACCAACGATTTGCCATTGTAAACTTGTTTAGAAATTAAAGTGTGTGCAAACTAATCAAGTTATGTGATGCTTTATATACGGGTGTTTAGAAATTCAAATTTCAAAAAATGAGCGGGATATATTTAAATTTCAAATTCAAATAAAAGGGCGGTTAAACATTTAAAATTCAAATTAAAAAAAAATGTGTGTATAAACATTTAATATTCAAACGTATACAACGTGTGGAAATCAAATTCAAAATTCAAATTCAAATAAAGGGCGGATAAACGGTTAAATTTCAAATTCAAAAACAAGAGCGGGATAAATTTAAATTTCAAATCCGAACAACGGCCCTATAAATAGCCATTCCCAGGTGCTCACAATACACCCACGATTCACACATAAATCATACATAATTCACATACAATTCTCTCAAAACAATGTCTCACAAAAATTCGCCTGATAACGAGTCAGTTTATAATACCCCACCTGAGGATCTTTTCCTCGTCTTCCCATACGACAATCAACCACAAAACTATCCACCATAAGATCTTTTCCCCGCCTTCCCATATGACAATCCACCGATAAACACTCCATCGGAAGTTCTTTTTCCGCCGGTAAATAATCCACCGGCAAACTATCCACCACAAAACCAACCCAATGCACGTGCGTTGACTGATGAAGAACTGTATGAGCAAGATATGCAAGAATTGTTACAGGTTCGAGCAGAAGAAGAACGTGTGGCTAGAGCTCATGAGGCGCGAGCAATAGCTAAACAGGATCGTAGAAACCGTCGACCAGAATGGCGAATACGAATGGGATTACCCCGTGTGCCATCGAGTGAGGATGATTCGAGTGCCTCCTATTTGAGTGACGATGGCTATGTGATAAGGCGAAAAGTGTACCGCTTTTAGGGGGTCATTTAAGCCCTAATTCGAGATTATTTGATCAAATATTGCCCTAAATCATTCCTTTTGTCATTTTAGGTACTTTGGAGAATAAATCTGGAAAATGAAGCATTTTGGACGTTTTTGGAGCGAAAAGTGAAGAAAATGGCAAAGTCTCCAAATCATGCTGAAAACAGTACCTGACGGCATCAGGATTTGCATATGACGCCGTCACTCATGGACAAAGAGGTGGATAATTAAATTAAAAGAGATGCACCAGAACGTTTGGGAGAATTAACACGTGACGGTGTCATCAAGGCCGTCACGTACAAAATACAAGAGACAGCCATGAGACAAGTTATAAGGGACGGCGTCAGATCTGGATCTAGGCAATCCGAGAAGAATTTTGGCGGCGAGGTGACGCCGTCAAGATTAAAATGTGACGCCGTCAGACCCAAAAATCTATATATAGTTTTCTAATTTTCATTTGTAAAAGAGGCGAAGTTTGGGAGAACTTGTGGAGAAACCCTAGGATGAATTTTACAGGGTTTTTCACCCTTCTATCACCCATGTTTTAATTAAGATAAGTCTTCCAATAATCATTCAATATGTCTATGTGTTGTTTGATTTTATCTTATGCTTGTCTTTACTTTAACATGCTAGGCTAGGTTTTCTTTGTGTTTGCTTAGATGTAATGAAACTTAATTATTGATTTTTGGTTGGTTATTTGTTTATAATTGTATTGGAAATGATATCGATGTTAGGATTAAGAAAACTGGCAGACTTCCAATTGGTAACATGCTTGAACGTCTTAAGAAACATGAATCGGATGTGTACTACGATTAATTGGTTATATTTAATGCATAAGTAACTACTAAGGAGGCAATGTTAGGAGCTACTTGTCGGCTCGACATAGGAAGAGGTAGAAGCTTATAGAGTTAGGGAAGATCATACATGGCCCTACGAATGGTATTAAGGAATATAACCCGTCATCCATGCAATTGTAACAAACTAATCAACCAGTAAAAGATAGCTAGGGAGTAGTGAAATCTAAGTAAACACGTTTCTCTCATTACTGTTTTTCTTTATATTTACTTTCTTGTTATTTTATTTTATTGCATTTGTAGTTAATTGGGTTAGTTGACTAGCAACTAATTCTGCCCATCTTTCCAAAAATTGAGATTTTTACATGCTTTCTAAAAAACTATAAAAATACAAAAAGAATTATCCCTCACCTCTAGACCTAGTAGAATTAAGTTTTAATCCTAGCGAACACTATTCCCTATGGAGAACGATCAATCCCCCGTACTTACCACTACACTATACTACATCGGTCAGGTACACTGCCTGGTGGGGAATGCAAGCTTCTCGAGATCCCTCGAGAAGTAAAACCTTTTGCAAGGTTGCAAAACCATGCATCAAGTTTTTGGTGCCGCTGCCGGGGAATAGTTATTGTCTAGGTTGAAATTTCTTTTTATTAGGTCTACTTGCTAGATTCCATTCTAGTAATATTTTTATTTTTATTTTTATAGGTTTTCTTTAGTCTATCTTACTTCTTCGTTCCTTTGTTCGTAAACTCTCTCGATGGATAACAATAGCATTGATCGTTTGATTACTGTTATTCGTGTCTTCCGTCGTAGGATTTTCCAACTACCCATCCCAATCCCTATAGTAGAAAATAAGAACCCATCTGACCATGATGACGATCGTAGGGTTAGCCCCTTTTATTGTTCGGACTTCGATGACGACTTAGATGATGGGGATGTAATTAATGAGGATAGGATGGAAGTAGATATGAACCCTCTTGCGCATGTTGATCCTAGGACTAGAATTGAGAAAGATAGCTTCTTTAACATGCAATTCCCTTGTAAGATCGGATATAGGAGCTTTGATGCATACCTTAACTCATCTGTACCTATGAACATAATCTCACGTGCCAACAATAATAAAATTATGGTAAATGAGTTAGTATATCGGGGGACTAATATTATTGCTAGGTAAGTGATATATCAAATGAGATTGCAAAGCTACTATTTTTTACTATTCCACAAACCTAGGCTCATCAATGCAGCAACTTGGCCTCCAAGGTGAATAGAAGGACCTAGAATACCAGAAAGAATGGCCTAGAATCGGGTAGAATGAAGTTTGCAAAAGTTATACGAGCTGACCAACCGATCGGTTACGGGGCACCACCGATCGGTTGGATGGAACATCTGTGTTTAACCGGTCGGTTGGATTACTACCGATCGGTTACTCTGGACAATTTCATCTAACCGGTCGGTTGGAATGATGACCGACCGGTTGGAAGGGTTCTGACAGCTAAAACTTTATCTTTAACTTGGCTCTTCGTTCTTTGTCCAAACTTGATTATTCCTTGTCAACGAAGTTTGGAAGGATGAAAACTTGGATTCTTCTTTGTGAAATGCTTGAACGAATTGAATCTCGAGATGGGAATGACAAATCTTTATTTCCTTCACTTTTTCTTTCTTTTTCCTGTTTTTGGCTACAAATGCTTGCAAACATACTTTGATACGATTATGTGACAAAAGAATATAAAAATAACCAAAAAACATACGAATAACGCCACTAAAAACATGCACAATTTGAGCGTTATCAGAATCCCTCTCGACCAGTGTCTACAAGAAAACAACTTGCTACTGATGCCTTGTAGTGCTTCCTCAATTCCATTCTATCCAAAACCGAACCCAAAGATTGCAAGGATGCTCTGTCAAAAGAATGCTAGTTCACAGCAATGCAAGAAGAAATCCATGAGTTTGATCGACTTGATGTATGGAAATTGGTTCCACCACCAGAATGCGCAATGATCATTGCTCTTAAGTGGATCTTTAAAGTAAAACTTGATGAGCATGGTGATGTTTTGAAAAACAAGGCACGGCTAGTTGCAAAAGGATACTGTCAACAAGAGGGAATTGACTTTGAAGAATCGTTTGCACGTGTTGCTCGTATCGAGGCCATTAGAATTTTCCTTGCCAATGCTGCTAGTAGTAACATGATTGTTTACCAAATGGATGTTAAGACTTCCTTCCTGAATGGAGATTTGAAAGAAGTGGTCTATGTTACTCAGCCTGAAGGTTTCATGGACACTAAACGGCCAAATCATGTGTATCGTTTGAAGAAAGCTCTATATGGCCTAAAACAAGCACCCGGAGCTTGGTACGACACTCTGTCCAAGTTTCTTCTAGCAAACCGATTCACCAAGGGTGTTGTTGATCCTACCTTGTTCACTAGGAAGACTGGAAACCATCTACTCCATGTTCAAATTTATGTAGATGATATCATCTTTGCATTGCCTGATTCCAATGAATGTGATCGATTCACAAAGGAAATGAGTTCCAAGTTTCAAATGTCAATGATGGGACAAATTTCATTCTTCTTGGGGTTACAAATCTCACAAAATCCAAGCGGCATCTTCATTAATCAAGACAAATATGCTAATGACATTATCAAGAAATTTGGTTTTGATTCAAGTGACTCAGTTGACACTCTAATTGGCCTCAAACAGTCAGAAAATATCAACCAAGTAATGGTCAACAAGTCAAACAGTCTAAACCAATACTCCGTGGAGTGTAGTGTTTCCCCGGATCGTTAAATCCCAACGAGGCGTGAAATCTGAAATAAAATGACTTCGAGATCAGGTGATTTGAACAGAAAAAGGGTTCAAGTGATTGTACTACTGAAATATAAGTTAAAATAGCTTTGATAAGCTAGATCAACTAATACTTGAAATCAGATAAGCACAAATGTAAAGGTACTGGAAAACGTATACGTTTAATATTTAAACGTAAACAACAAAAACGATTTTACCTATAGTAGGAATTTGTATGCCTTAGAGGCTTAAATGCAAATTAAATAAACTTAAAATATTTATTTTATAATTACTAATTTATAAAGTTAATAAAACCTAAAAATGTAAAAAGATATAAAATGTACGTTTAAATTTGAATAAACGTAAACGTACGAAACTAAACGTGAATTCTGTCAAATAAAACTCCCACAAATATGAAAATTATATTTTTGGAATCCTAAACTTATAAGAAAATTATTGGAAATTTATAATTATTTAATTAATTATTATTACTTAATAACTATTTTTTTAAATATTTAAATATTCACTAATAAATAAGAAAATGTGAAATAAGCTTAGAAAAATAAAATTAAAACTTAGAAAAATCTAAAATATTATAAAACTTATTTTAGAACTAAAATTATATTTTTCACACTATTTATCTAATTATTATTAATTAATTATTATTTAATTATTATTTAACCAATTATATTGATTTAAATTATTAAAAATACTAAAAAGACTTAGATAATTAAGAAGATTTTTATAAATCTAATTAACCATCACAGGAATCCTAAAAAATTATAAAAAGTTTGTTTTATGTATTTTTAAATTAATTTACTAATTATTATTCTATTTATTAATTAATTACCAATTAAACTAATTATATTATAAAAATAGAAAATGAACAGTAGAAATTCTAGAAAAATTCCTAAAAATGTTATTACTTATATAAAAGCTATGAAAATTATAAAAACTACGTGTTACTTAATAAAATATAATTTTGCTATTTAATCTATTAATATTAATTAATAATTAATTAAAATAATATTAATTCTAAAGACCACTAAATGACAAAAGAAAAATCTGGAAAAATTTATAAAAGTACTTTAATATAAAAGAGATTTAATAAAAATATAAAAATGCAGAAGTGCTTATAAATAAGCTAAAAAGAAAATTAAAAAGATAATTTCTATTAAATAGAAGCTATCACTATAATTAAGTTTGGCTTTTTCTGTTTTTTCTTTTATAGAACAATTAAAATACTTAAAATATGAAACTTTTATAAAAAAAAAAAAAAAAAAAAAACTAATTTAGAAACCAAAAATAAGCACTGTGAGTGCTTATTAGCTTTGACAGTTGACCAAGTTTGACTAAACTAAGAAATAAGCTCAAATGAGCTTATGTGGGGCCCACAAGGTAGATTTTGGTTTACCTAAGTTAGTTGGACTTATTTAAGCTAGATTTGATAATATAAGATCACAGAATAAGCTAATAAGTCACAATAAGCAATTGCATATTGAGTGACTGAGACAGAAATGGGACAGATTTCAAGGGGTGATTCAGGTGGGACCCAGTGAGCTTGAGCTCAAAACCAAGCTCAAGACTTGAAGGTGGGTAGGAGGGGGGTTGAAAGAACTAATTTGGAGCTAATGGGACCCACTGAGGTGGCCACAATCAACCACCAAAGTGGTGGGTGTGGTGGTGGTCTGTGTAGCAGGGGAGCTTCTTCCCCTGCAAGTGTGTTTAAGGGCTTGGTGGGGTCCACACAAAAATCACAAAAATATATAAAAAAATATATTTATAAACACAAGCTGAGACTAAATAACCATGCACAAGCTCATAAGCTAAAAATTAACAACAAGTTCAATAAAGATCAATCAGATTTGCCCAATTTTCAAGTTTATGTAATTTGACTTTTTATGAAAACTTGTAACTTTGACTTAACTGAGATTAGATTGCTTCTAATTAACTTAAAATGTTATAATAAGCTACAATAAGACTAAATCTATCAAACTAAACAACTAATGAACACATTATGAGAGATCATGAAACTTTAGGTCTAACAGTTAACTCATAAGGGTGAATCAAGGTTTATTTTGACTATTTTACTAACAAGGCCTGAGTTTTATGGTTTTCTTTACTTATTTAGACCTAGTATATCATGTATAGCCAAAGAACATCAACAAAAACTCCAAGGAACACAGTGGACACCACTGATCCAAACACACCTTTAAACTATTTATTTGTTGATTTTCAAAACAAAACCAAGTTGTAAACCATGAAATTGATCCCAGAGGCTATGATATGATTATATAAGAACAATTTAGCATGAATCAATCAAACCACAAGCATATAACACAGATATGTCAAATATGTGAGATCCACTGTGAAATTTTTATTTTTTTTAGCAACTATGGATTCAATTGAACAAGCTACCAATATTAATTGATAAAACCACTTAACAACAACTTAAAATCATGAAAATACACAAACAAGATCAGATAGCATACATATACAGTGAAATGCAAATTTTAGTAAAAATGGCTTACAAGTGCTATAAGCTGCAAAACCAAGAACCAATGACCAAAACCACTCCTAATAGCTTTCCACAAAGCTTCTAACCCAGGGCCATCAAGAATATACCCTGCTCCATTGCTTTCTTCACCATCTTCACTGATTTTTTATTTTTCAACCTATTTTCTTGATTTTTTTTATATTTTTTATATTTTATGACTAAGACTGAATTTTATGATTTCTAATAGCTTACATAAGCTATATGAGGAGCTTATATGAGCTTATTTGTCCATAAACAACACTAGTAACAACAATCAATAAACATGAGATTTTGAACATAAGATTTGCATAAACTGAAATTGAGATTAACACTGTAATTGAAGGCTTGAAAAAGCTTTATTATATAATAGGAACACTTAACAAAGTACTTGGAAACTTAATTTAACACTGGAAACATGAAAATGACAAAGTTGACATACATAAAATAAAATTTACACTAGATAGATATCCACATTGCTTCCCCTTCTTTCTTTATAGACTTTTGAGACTCCCCACATGTTTCTGAGACTTTCCCATCACATCTTGACCATTGAATCTCTGTAATTGATCCCATCCGTTTAAATCCAACTTTGGCGCCAAAATGATGCTCGTGGATTTGTGGCGGTTTGAGTGTAATTAAAGAACTTTGGGGTGTTATGGAGGTGGAGGGAGACAAGGAAAAGAAGTTTGGTGGCCAAGTTGGGGGTGTAGGTTGAAAACAGAGGATAGGTATGGTTTGAAGGGAAAAAGTGGTGGGGAAGCATTAATTGTGGTTGTGGGTTGGTGTGAGGAGGTGGAAAGGGTGAGGTGGAGGTTGACAGGTGGTGGTGAGGTGGTGAAACCACCCTGGTATTGGTGAAGCAGTGGTGGAGGTGGGGGATGTACAGTGTTGGCGGGTTTGGGGAGGTCAAACGGGGTCAAACCCCGTTTATATTATAAAGGGAGTTGGGCTGGGGTTTGTTTGGGCCTAGGAAAGGTGTGGGCTGGGTAAGGGTTGTGTTTGGATTAGATTTGGTTTTGTGGTTTAATATAAAGGGTCCGTTTGTAGTAATAATTCACAAGGACCAAAAATGTAATTTCAGGATTTTTTTAGGGTGGTTTTTGACAACTTTCCAAAAGTACTAGCAAGGGTAAAACTTGCCAAGTTTCAATAATATAAGGACCATAGTTGACTTTTCCACTTTTTAAACTTCTAAGGACATTTTCTGCCAAATCTTCAAAAACCAGGGACCAAACATGTAATTTTCTGAAAGTTGAAGGGTTGAACATGTAATTTCTCCATAGTTATCATAAGGACCAATTATGCCATTTAAGAATAGTGCAAGGTTTGTTTTTAATATTTTTCCATTTTCAAAACCTTAAGGACTATATTTGACATTTTTGAAACTTGAGGGACTAAAGTTGTCATTTTGGAATTTTTAACTTTAAAGGACTAGACTTGACAACTTATGAATCCCTAAGGACCTTAGATGATATTTAACAAGTTTTGGACTACCAGGGACTATTTTTGCCAATTTGTCAAAGTTCAGGGACTGAAACTGTAAATTATGTAAAATATGTCGTTTTTCATCAGTTTTCAATCCTTTTGCATAAAAACACAATCCAGGGATATTTTATGTATTTTAAAGCATTCATGTGTGTTTTCAGATGTTTTTGCAGTTTAAATGTGACAAAAATGATGAGTATTTACACACTCATCAATCCCCCACACTAAACTATTGCTAGTCCCTAGCAATCTTTTGAGAAAAATTTAATGGATTTTTATCTCTTTACCAAAAGCCATCACTTCTGGAGTAGCCAAATGTATCAGTTCAAGTAAGAACTATGGTCCACTTGATAACCATGTGATTTTGAGCAAACCACCAGCTGTCAACGGATTTGTTTTGTCTTTACCAAAAGCCGTTTGCTTCTGGACTAGCCAACTCTTGATGGACAAAGTCAACATCTTGGTGAGCTGATTACCAATTATGGTTTTTCCACTGCCTTTACCACAAGCCATAATCTTGCGGGCTAGCCAACTCATTCACTTTTTAGGATATGGCAAGTTGATTTACCATACAATTTTGGGCAAATTGCAAGCCATCAACGGTTTTGAGATATTTTTACCAAGAGCCGTTTGCTCCTGGATTAGCCAATCCTTATGTGGGTTAGACATGGTGGACTGATAACCATTTATTGCATTTCTAAGTGTGAAAAAACTTTAAATTTTGATCAAATGAGGGTGCTTGATGGAACATGTGTTTGAATTCGTGAGAATCCCCCCCCCCCTCACACATTTAGAAATGAATATTGCCCTCAATATTCAAAGGACCGGGTGTTAAACCGATACTTAGAACGTAAGAAGGAAATATTAATAACCTTTATTTTAGGCTATTTACATGTTTTTTTTTTTTTTTTTTTTTTTTTTGAGAATATATACATATATGCAATATGTGGGGCATCTCCCCCACACTAGGATGGTAGAAAAGAGAAATAAGACAGAAATATGGGTGAAAACCCATATTGCTACTGTTTTTGATTACCGAGTCGCTAGCTTGACTCGACCTTGAATTAAATTGTCCGTGAGGAAGCTACTGTTTTTGATTACCGAGTCGCTAGCTTGATTCGACCCCGAATTTAATTGTCCTTGGGGAAAGTTTGGAGATCCGGGACAACCATGGTTGGTATGTCCTCTCCAAAGTAGTGTTTCACACGTTGCCCATTCACTTTAAAACATGGACCGTCATTTTAAGATAACTCAACGGTACCATATGGATAAACCTTAGTGATAGTGAATGGGCCAGTCCAACGGGTTTTGAGTTTACCCGAGAAGATTTTTAATCTAGAATTAAAGAGAAGGACTCGATCACCAACATTAAAAACGCGGTTCTTTATTTTTGAGTCATGAATCTTCTTTGTTTTTTCTTTATAGATTAAAGAGTTCTCGTAAGCCTGATCACGTAGTTCATTTAATTCATTCATTTGAGCTTTACGGTGATCGCCCGCAGTTTTGAGGTCAAAGTTGGCATGTTTCAATGCCCAGTAGGCTTTGTGCTCAAGTTCTATCGGTAGATGACATGTCTTTCCGTACACAAGCTTGTAAGGTGTACACCCAATGGGTGTTTTATAAGCTGTACGAAAGGCCCATAGTGCGTCATCTAATTTATCCGACCAGGCAGCACGATTTTCTCCTACAGTCCTCTCAAGTATCCTTTTGATACCACGGTTTGTAACCTCCACTTGCCAACTTGTTTGTGGGTGATACGTGGTAGAAAGACGGTGAGTTACACCATACTTTTGCATGACTTTGTCAAATTTGTCATTGCAGAAATGTGTACCACGATCACTTATGATAGCACGTGGAGTTCCAAAATGGGCAAAAAGAGATTTCAGGAATTTCACTACAACTCGGGCATCATTTGTAGGTAAAGCTTTCGCTTCAACCCATTTTGACAAGTAGTCAACAGCCACAAGTATGTATTTGTTTCCTCTAGATGATGGGAATGGCCCCATAAAGTCAATGCCCCAAATATCAAAGATCTCACAGACTTGAATAGCATTTTGTGGCATCTCATTTCTTTGTGAAATGTTTCCATGACGTTGACAAGCGTCACAGGTTTTAATGAGATCCTGGGCATCCTTATAAATTGTGGGCCAGAAGAATCCATAATCAAACACCTTTTTGGCGGTGTAGTCAGGACTATGATGGCCCCCAGTGGGTCCAGCATGGCAAGCCTTGAGAATTTCAGTGGCTTCCTGTCCATATACACACCGTCGGATTACTTGATCCGCACAGATTTTGAATAAGTAGGGGTCATCCCAGAAGTAATGTTTGACATTCTTAAAGAATTTATTCTTTTGTTGGGTTGACATCCCTTTCACAACAAAGTTACCCGCATGGTAGTTTGCGAAGTCAGCAAACCATGGGGTAGTAGAATCTCCATGAAAAGCAACCGCATTGAGTGTTTCGAGAGGAAATGTTTCATTTATTTCTTTTTTCTCATACACATCTTGATGAGGGTTCTCTAATCGGGACAGATGATCAGCAGCCAGGTTCTCAGCTCCTTTTTTATCACGAATAATGATATCAAATTCCTGAAGGAGGAGAACCCAACGGAGCAATCTCGGCTTTGCATCTTGTTTTGCAAAGAGATATTTTAGAGCCGAGTGATCCGTATACACTACGCATTTGGTCAAGATTAAGTATGTCCGAAATTTTTTAAATGCATACACCACGGCTAATAATTCTTTTTCCGTAGTGGTGTAATGAGTTTGAGCTTCGTTCATAGTTTTTCTTGCGTAGTGGATAGGCTGAAAGTGTTTCGTTTTGCGTTGCCCCAAGACTGCACCGATAGCAAAATCACTTGCATCGCACATAAGCTCAAAGGGTAAATCCCAGTCGGGGGCAACAAGAATGGGTGCTTCAGTAAGCTTTTTCTTCAATGTTTCAAAAGCTTCGATGCACTCTGGTGAGAAGATAAAAGGAGCATCCTTCTCGAGGAGATGAGTCATAGGCCGGGAAATTTTAGAAAAATCTTGTATGAATCTACGATAGAAACCGGCATGACCCAAGAAACTCCTAATACCTTTCACGGTAGTAGGGTGAGGCAATTTAGCAATGACATCAACCTTAGCTCTGTCAACCTCAATCCCATTCTTGGAAATCTTATGGCCGAGGACAATGCCCTCTTTGACCATAAAATGACTCTTTTCCCAATTTAGACATAAATTGGTGTCTTCACACCTTTTCAACATTTTTTCTAAATTGGTGAGACATGTTTGAAATGAATCCCCAATGACCGAGAAGTCATCCATAAAGACCTCCATTGTTTTACCGATCATGTCGGTAAATATGGCCATCATGCACCTCTGGAACGTACCTGGAGCATTACATAAGCCAAAAGGCATACGTTTATAAGCAAAGGTTCCATAAGGGCATTTAAAGGTAGTCTTTTCTTGATCCGATGGATCAATGGGGATTTGGAAGTATCCTGAGAAACCATCAAGGAAACAATAGTACTCGTTTCCTGCTAATCTCTCAAGCATCTGATCCATAAAGGGCAGTGGAAAGTGGTCTTTGCGGGTGGCGTCATTTAACTTACGATAGTCAATGCAAACACGCCATCCGGTAACCAGCCGAGTTGGAATCAACTCATTTTCCTCATTAGTGACAACAGTAATGCCACCCTTTTTTAGGACGCAATGGATGGGACTAACCCATGGACTGTCAGAGATGGGGTAAATCAATCCTGCATCAAGAAGTTTGAGAACCTCTTGTTTAATCACATCATGGATTTTTGGATTTACCCGTCTTTGATGTTGCACTACGGGCTTGAAGTCATCCTCCATTAAGATTTTGTGTGTACAAAAATCTGGGTTAATACCCTTAATATCGGAGAGCTTCCAAGCAATTACTTGCTTGTGTGACTTCAAGACCTTTATGAGAGCAACCTTTTCCTCATCACTCAAACCTTTAGCAATAATTACGGGTAATTTATCATCACCCTCCAAAAATGCGTATTCAAGATGAGGAGGTAAGTCCTTGAGCTCGACCTCAGGAAATTCATTGTTTTTATCAACCGATTTAATTTCCTCATTATGAAGTTGTACGGGAGGGAGTGGATGAGAATTTTCTTGATTCAACAATTTCTCAAGGAGAAGAATATCTCCCTCCAGATCAATCTCAGTGTTATCAATTCCTGATGGAACTGAATCACTTTTGAGAAAAGCCTCGACCTCTTCCAAAAGGAAATCACTTCCCTCAAACGGAGTGAGAGAAGGGGAAGAGTCGGAAATGATAGGTTCAGATGATGGAGTGGAATCCCCACTCACAGAATTATGAGAATAACCAAGAAATTCTTGAGAGTACTCCTCTGAAGCAATGTCTATGATATCTATTTGATTAACTGCTTTAGAATCATAATTTAAGGAGTACCTCGAGGTTTGATCGAGGTTAAAGGTAACAGCTTCATTACCCACACGCACGGTGATTTCTTGCTCAAATACATCGATAAGAGCACGGCCCGTTCTAAGGAAACCCCTCCCAAGAATGGGAAGGACCCTTTGATCAGCATCGAAATCAACAACCACAAAGTCAGCGGGGAGATGGAACTTTCCTACTTTCACAAACACGTCCTCGGCAATGCCTAGAGGACGAGATATCGATCGGTCTGCAAGCTCTAGAGTCATGCAGGTAGGAGTAAGATCCGGAAGAGAAAGTTTCTTCCAAACTGAGTAAGGCATTAGGTTGATGCTTGCACAAAGATCGGCCAAGGCATAGCAATCAACCATTCCTGGAAATACACAAGGTATTAGAAATTTTCCAGGATCTCCCAGCTTCTCGGGAAGCTTCTTTAAAAGAACTGCTGAGCAGTTCTCATTCAAGGGAGTCTTTGCCATTTCAAACAGTTTCTCCTTGTTGCTTAACAAGTGTTTGATTGTTGATGCAAATTTGGGCATCAGAATAACAGCATCCGCGAAGCTAATGTCAAAATGCAAATCTTGGAAGATTTGGAAGAATTTATCCATCTGGTGACTAGCTTTTTTGCGGAGCTTTTGCTCACTCAAACGTGAGGGGTAAGGAATAGAAGATGTAGAAGGTTTGGACTTAGGTGTTTCAACTGGGATATCATTGGGTTCAAAAATAACTCTAGGTTTTGGTTTGGGTTTCGGGACAACTTGAGGTGGGACGTCTTGGGTACCTCCCTTATGAGTAGGAAGTACTTCGTCCTTATTTACCTCAGTATCATTTTCCACTACCTTGGGAGAAGGAGAAGAAGTGGTAGTGGGAACAGTGGGTCCGTCATATGAAACTCCGCTCCTGGTTGTGATCGCCTTTGCATCGCCCCTCGGGTTTGCGATCGTGTTGCTCGGAAGTTTTCCAGAGCCCGAGGGTTGTTCATTTAAAGATTTCTTGATTTCAGAAATCTGGCTGACCAACAACCTATTTGTCTCTTCTTGAGTTTTCATGAACTGCTTCAACAACTCATCGGATGATGGTTGTGGAGCTAAGAAAATGGCTTGTGTTTGGTTGGGAAAATTTTGAACTCGGTTATTTTGATTATAACCTTGTTGTGGTTGGAAATTTCCCTGATTTGGATTACCATTTCCCTGAAAATGATTTCCCGGGTTGAAATTGTTTCTGTTAAAGTTTCCTTGATTGTGGAAACCTTGATTCTGTCCAGGATTGAAATTCCCTTGGTTTTGATAACCTTGGTTCATTCGAGGTTGGTTCTGGTTTCGGTTTTGCAAATTCGGGTTTTATTTAAAACCAGGTGGTCCCATATATGTGTTAGCACGATAACTTGGTTCCATTTGAGGACGGTATTGATTACCTCCCTGATTTGTAGTACTGGCTAAGGCATTGGCTTCAAAAGGACTACCATCGGTGGCAGTACAGTTGTAGTAAGCATGTGGGCCACCACAAGTGACACAAACTTCCACCTTTTTTACTTCAGCATGTGAAGGGTTTTGTGTGAAAGTGACTTTCTTCTGGTTTGAGAGAACCAAAGCTTGAATAGCGTCCGTGAATTTGTCTATCTTAGCATCGGTGCTAGAAGTACTCATGGGAGATGAAGTAGAAGGACCAGCACTCACTTGGGAGTTATATGGCTTTGTGCGTGTAGTGCGGACCTTGGACTTATTTTCAATGATTTCTAAAGCTTCTTTAGTGGTTTTGCTCAAAAAATTACCTCCCGCGGAGGCATTGAGAGAATCTTGGTCAGATTGACTCACACCATTATAGAAAGTGTCAATTTGCATTAATTCAGTGAAACCATGATGAGGACATCGACGAAGCAATTCTTTGAAACGATCCCATGCGTCACCAAACGATTCATCAAACCTTTGAGTAAATTTGATGATTTCATTTTTAAGACTTGTCGTTCTGGACGGGGGAAAAAATTTGTTTACAAATTTGGTAACTAAATCCTCCCATGATGTTATTGAACGAGGAGGTTGTTTTTCTAGCCAAATCCGGGCTGCCCCATCAAGAGAAAATGGGAATAGAAGAAGCTTAACTGCTTCGGATGGAACGTTCTTGTATTTGATAGTAGATGTAATCTTGTTAAACCATCGAATATGAGCATAAGGATCATCCCTCTCAAAACCATAAAATTGGCTTGAGGTTACTAGATTTAGCAACCCGATTTTGAGCTCAAAGTATTCAGCCACAATGGCTGGGACAACAATAGTGTCTCCGTAACCCTCAATGGGTGCTTGGAGAAGCTTATTCATCGGACGGTCTTCCGCCATGATAACTTTGTTTGGGGTAACAGCACGTATCTCAGATACGGCTGTTGGGGCAGAACGTCTACGGTGTCTTCGAGGATTTCTAACAAGCTCACGGAAAGGGCTTGTTGACCTAGAAGAACGAGTGCGCATGCACTAGAGACGACTCTAAGAATCCTTAGAGTGACGGGAAATTACAAATGGAAAAGAAAAATCTTTTTGGATTTTTGTTTTTATAAGATAATATAGAAATATGGACAAAGATGATATATAACAATGAGTGAATTATTCAAACTCACAGATGCTTCAAAAGTCGTAATACGCAGCACACCTCCCCGGCAGTGGCGCCAAATTTTGATTGGCCTCAAACAGTCAGAAAATATCAACCAAGTAATGGTCAATAAGTCAAACTGTCTAAACCAATACTTCGTGGAGTGTAGTGTTTCCCCGGATCATTAAATCCCAACGAGGCGTGAAATCTGAAATAAAATGACTTCGAGATTAGGTGATTTGAACAGAAAAAGGGTTCATGTGATTGTACTACTGAAATATAAGTTAAAATAGCTTTGATAAGCTAGATTAACTAATACTTGAAATCAAATAAGCACAAATGTAAAGGTACTGGAAAACGTATACGTTTAATATTCAAACGTAAACAACAAAAACGATTTTAACTATAGTAGAAATTTGTATGCCTTAGGGGCTTAAATGCAAATTAAATAAACTTAAAATATTTATTTTATAATTACTAATTTATTTAAAAGTTAATAAAACCTAAAAATGTAAAAAGATATAAAATGTACGTTTAAATTTGAATAAACGTAAACGTACGAAACTAAATGTGAATTCTGTCAAATAAAACTCCCACAAATATGAAAATTATATTTTTGGAATCCTAAACTTATAAGAAAATTATTGAAAATTTATAATTATTTAATTAATTATTATTATTTAATAACTATTTTTTTAAATATTTAAATATTCACTAATAAATAAGAAAATGTGAAATAAGCTTAGAAAAATAAAATTAAAACTTAGAAAAATCTAAAATATTATAAAACTTATTTTAGAACTAAAATTATATTTTTCACACTATTTATCTAATTATTATTAATTAATTATTATTTAATTATTATTTAACCAATTATATTGATTTAAATTATTAAAAATACTTAAAAGACTTCGATAATTAAGAAGATTTTTATAAATCCAATTAACCATCACAGGAATCCTAAAAAATTATAAAAAGTTTGTTTTATGTATTTTTAAATTAATTTACTAATTATTATTCTATTTATTAATTAATTACCAATTAAACTAATTATATTATAAAAATAGAAAATGAACAGTAGAAATTCTAGAAAAATTTCTAAAAATGTTATTACTTATATAAAAGCTAGGAAAATTATAAAAACTATGTGTTACTTAATAAAATCTAATTTTGCTATTTAATCTATTAATATTAATTAATAATTAATTAAACTAATATTAATTCTAAAAGCCACTAAATGACAAAAGAAAAATCTGGAAAAATTTATAAAAGTACTTTAATATAAAAGAGATTTAATAAAAATATAAAAATGCAGAAGTGCTTATAAATAAGCTAAAAAGAAAATTAAAAATATAATTTCTATTAAATAGAAGCTATCACTATAATTAAGTTTGGCTTTTTCTGTTTTTTCTTTTGTAGAACAATTAACAACAAGTTCAATAAAGATCAATCAGATTTGCCCAATTTTCAAGTTTATGCAATTTGACTTTTTATGAAAACTTGTAACTTTGACTTAACTGAGATTAGATTGCTTCTAATTAACTTAAAAGGTTATAATAAGCTACAATAAGACTAAATCTATCAAACTAAACAACTAATGAACACATTATGAGAGATCATGAAACTTTAGGTCTAACAGTTAACTCATAAGGGTGAATCAAGGTTTATTTTGACTATTTTACTAACAAGGCCTGAGTTTTATGGTTTTCTTTACTTATTTAGACCTAGTATATCATGTATAGCCAAAGAACAACAACAAAAACTCCAAGGAACACATTGGACACAACTGATCCAAACACACCTTTAAACTATTTATTTGTTGATTTTCAAAACAAAACCAAGTTGTAAACCATGAAATTGATCCCAAAGGCTATGATATGATTATATAAGAACAATTTAGCATGAATCAACCAAACCACAAGCATATAACACATATATGTCAAATATGTGAGATCCAGTGTGAAATTTTGATTTTTTTTAGCAACTATGGATTCAAATGAACAAGCTACCAATATTAATTGATAAAACCACTTAACAACAACTTAAAATCATGAAAATACACAAACAAGATCAGATAGCATACATATACAGTGAAATGCAAATTTTAGTAAAAATGGCTTACAAGTGCTATAAGCTACAAAACCAAGAACCAATGACCAAAACCACTCCTAATAGCTTTCCACAAAGCTTCTAACCCAGGGCCATCAAGAATATACCCTGGTCCATTGCTTTCTTCACCATCTTCACTGATTTTTTATTTTTCAAACTATTTTCTTGATTTTTTTATATTTTTTATATTTTATGACTAAGACTGACTTTTATGGTTTCTAATAGCTTACATAAGCTATATGAGGAGCTTATATGAGCTTATTTGTCCATAAACAACACTAATAACAACAATCAATAAACATGAGATTTCGAACATAAGATTTGCATAAACTAAAATTGAGATTAACACTGTAATTGAAGGCTTGAAAAAGCTTTATTATATAATAGGAACACTTAACAAAGTACTTGGAAACTTAATTTAACACTGGAAACATGAAAATGACAAAGTCGACATACAAAAATAAAATTTACACTAGATAGATATCCACATTGCTTCCCCTTCTTTCTTTATAGACTTTTGAGACTCCCCACATGTTTCTGAGACTTTCCCATCACATCTTGACCATTGAATATCTGTAATTGATCCTATCCATTTAAATCCAACTTTGGCGCCAAAATGATAAACGTGGATTTGTGGCGGTTTGAGTGTAATTAAAGAACTTTGGGGTGTTGTGGAGGTGGAGGGAGACAAGGAAAAGAAGTTTGGTGGCCAAGTTGGGGGTGTAGGTTGAAAACAGAGGATAGGTATGGTTTGGAGGGAAAAAGTGGTGGGGAAGCATTAATTGTGGTTGTGGGTTGGTGTGAGGAGGTGGAAAGGGTGAGTTGGAGGTTGACAGGTGGTGGTGAGGTGGTGAAACCACCCTGGTATTGGTGAAGCAGTGGTGGAGGTGGGGGATGTACAGTGTTGGCGGGTTTGGGGAGGTCAAACGGGGTCAAACCCCGTTTATATTATAAAGGGAGTTGGGCTGGGGTTTGTTTGGGCCTAGGAAAGGTGTGGTCTGGGTAAGGGTTGTGTTTGGATTAGATTTGGTTTTGTGGTTTAATATAAAGGGTCCGTTTGTAGTAATAATTCACAAGGACCAAAAATGTAATTTCTGGATTTTTGAGGGTGGTTTTTGACAACTTTCCAAAAGTACTAGCAAGGGTAAAACTTGCCAAGTTTCAATAATATAAGGACCATAGTTGACTTTTCCACTTTTTAAACTTCTAAGGACATTTTCTGCCAAATCTTCAAAAACCAGGGACTAAACATGTAATTTTCTGAAAGTTGAAGGGTTGAACATGTAATTTCTCCATAGTTATCATAAGGACCAATTATGCCATTTAAGAATAGTGCAAGGTTTGTTTTTAATATTTTTCCATTTTCAAAACCTTAAGGACTATATTTGACATTTTTGAAACTTGAGGGACTAAAGTTGTCATTTTGGAATTTTTAACTTTAAAGGACTAGACTTGACAACTTATGAATTCCTAAGGACCTTAGATGATATTTAACAAGTTTTGGATTACCAGGGACTATTTTTGCCAATTTGTCAAAGTTCAGGGACTGAAACTGTAAATTATGTAAAATATGTCGTTTTTCATCAGTTTTCAATCCTTTTGCATAAAAACACAATCCAGGGATATTTTATGTATTTTAAGGCATTCCTGTGTGTTTTCAAATGTTTTTGCAGTTTAAATGTGACAAAAATGATGAGTATTTGCACACTCATCACACTCCAATGGTTGAAAGATCCAAACTTGATGTCGACCCAGCAGGCTTACCTGTTGATCAAACCAAATACAGAAGCATGATTAGATCTCTCATGTATCTCATTATGATCAGGCCAAATCTTCTATTTGCAATTTGTATGTGTGCTCGGTATCAATCCAAGCCTACCAAAAAGCACTTAGAAGCAGTCAAGAGAATATTTAGGTATCTTCAAGGGACTATTTACATGGGTCTCTGGTACCCTAAAGACAATGCAATGGCACTCACGGCTTACTCAGATGCTGACCATGCGAGGTGTCAAGATACTCGAAGAAGTACGTCAGGAGGTGCTCAATTTATAGGTGAGAAACTTGTAAGCTGATCATCTAAAAAGCAAATGTGTATGTCGATATCATCCACAGAGGCTGAATACATTGCCATGTCTTCGTGTTGTGCTCAAATTTTGTGGATGAGATCTCATCTATTAGATTATGGGTTTGTCTTCAACAAAGTCCCAATGTATTGTGATAACAAAAGTGCCATTGCATTGTGCTGCAACAATGTCCAGCATTCCAGACCCAAGCATATCGACATCTGTCATCACTTCATCAGGGAACAAGTAGAGAAAGAGGTGGTGGAACTCTACTTCGTGAGGACAGAGTTTCACCTGGCTGATGTCTTCACAAAGGCTCTTTTTCGAGAAAGGTTCCAGTTTATTCTTCCACGACTTGGGATAAAGAGCCTCACGCCAGAATCTCTTAAGTGTCTTCAGGAAGAAAATGAGGAGTGAAGGATTGCTCTCACATATCCTATGTACATAGCTTAAACAAAAAAAGAAAATAGAAAAATATAAAATCTACAAAAAACCATAAAAATCTGAAAAATCATAAAATTCCAAAAAAAATATTCTTCTCTCGACATGTCTCTTGTGTAATCAATATTACGTACGTTTCTAGAAATGTCATTCAATAATGACACGGAAGCATACATATGCTTGAGCAAGAGTTTTTCTTTTAATTTCAAATAATGATTTTCTAAAACATCTCGTTTCTCAAAACATTCTTTCAAAATGGCTTGCTATTACTTCAGATAGCAACCCGGTTTTCAATATGAGGAAAACTCGTCGCCAAAAAGACGGTTGTTCCTAGCAAAGGGTGCCATTCATCCGAGCGTGAATTACTTTACATTCATGCACCCTCGATCTGATGTACGCTTCAGTGCATCATTTCTTGTATAAGAAGATAAATCTTCTTTTTATCGCCAATACTTTTCCTTCTATGATTTTTCAGGAAAGTATTTGTGCAAAACTTGGTGGTACCATGAAATTTTGTTTGGAAATCAATCTGAATTCACATTTTCATAAAATTTATCACTCAATCAATGACATTAACTTTTTCAAATTTTAACATGGGTCATTGATTGAGGGGGAGAGTGATTTCAAAATTTTATGTATCATCAATACTCGCCACTTTGTACATATCAAGCAGCTTTCAACTTTGTGATGGTTATGTGTCAATACATGAATTCTTCATGAGTTTTTCATGAACTCCAAATCATTTATAAACTCATCAGTTCTGACTCAGAACCGTCCCCCTCATATAGATTGAGGAGGAGCTCAAAAAATGTTCCTATTATCAGACCAAATTTAACCTGACCACATTTTCTCCTAAAAAGCTTTCTAACTTATTTAAATGTGATCTCAAAAGGTTTTATATTTTTGATCAGGGGAGAGAATGTGATTTAAATATGAAATCTGATAAAATGTGATCTTTGGACTCAATAATAGGCTCCATCATGTGTGCTAAACTCTTTCGTAATACCGATGCACATATTAAGGGGGAGCTAAAGGCGTACTATGGCAATTGTGGAAAAATACCAAAGATCGACCATTTTACTTTATGTAATGGAGTTATAAGGTTGATAAGGTTAGGTATTTGTTCCCATGATCCACCAGAACCGGAGGGATCTTTCCAGGGATAATCCTCTAATTAGAGTAGAAGTCCTTAGGAATGATGAAAAAAGGAGAAAAGTGAGAAAGGGAAGAGTGTCAACTGAGATAGAGCTAGGACTGGAACAAACCCAACAAGGTTCTAGTAATGAAGTCTCGGTAAGCACTGAAGGGGTTGAAGAATGAATAAGAAGTGAAATGAGAAAGGGTGAAAAGAAATAGCCCTCCAAATATTCAATCGTAGGGCAGAAACCGGGTTCAACTCATATGCTACTGGTGGTTACCAAGGTAACACTGGCATTGAAGACAAGACATCATGGACCCAGTGACGCACTGCACTAACCTTCCTAGCCACTCAAGTTCTCTTAAAAGGACTTTTTTCAATCTCACAGGGAACCCTGCATAATGTATCGACAGCTCATTGCGAGCCATGTTGATACCAAAATAGGAGACACCTCTCGAGTCTCCAGGAGTGGATCAAAACGCACTATTGAGTCTAGAGCCAAGAGATCATCCATAAATCTCATTAGGACACACTTCCAATATGCTTACTGTTTCATACACCGTGGAAAGTAAGATAATATATTATGAGTCCTACGCATTATCCTTGTGGTATTGCCAGAACATCTGAGTGATATGCAATTATTCACAATGAAGATGAAAATTCTTCTAGAGTGAACATTACACAAGCTCTTGGTAGGTGACATGTGAGATTCTTCGTGGATCAAACTAGTGACAACTGGAAAGCAATAATGGGGCAATTCACATTTTGAATCAAACTTGTTCCAGGAAATGGATTGACGGATGCTTTTGTACAAAACCTTTCAATGTGTTCATCAACTAATTTTTGAGCACATTGGTTGTGTATAATTTTTCAAAACAAAAGTATTTATGATGGAAATGTGATTCAAGCTACAAAACTCTCATCGTGTCTCAAAAATGTTTATTCAGTGACACGCGAGTGATTTCTCTAATCAATTTCTCATCAATCAGTGAATTTTATATTCACCGATTCACTCTTCCGTTCTGTCTGCTTTGAGACGTTCCGGTATGAGAACATGCTTAGTATGATGATTCTGAAGCAAACACTTTGGAAGATTCATTACTACAAGCTGGAAATTCCTGTCAAGGAGAATCTTTCTTTAAAGAAGATTATACCTGATCACAGGTCGGTCCTCACGGATTCGAAGGTTAATCCAACCACCTAGAGCGAGTGACAAAGCCATATTCGCTCTCCAACTTTATTGCTAACTGTTTTATTTCAGGGATTCATATAAAGATGGCAATGGTGGTACCTAATTCCGGCTGAATCATGTCAATCCACACCTCAAGCTCACACAACCAACTCATTATCAATGAAGATCATGAATGAAGAGAGACTCACCAACAATGCTTCCATAACTCTGATAAAAAGTCTCCTAATCCAGAAGGGTGTGAGCATGATGGTCCTAAAGTCACTACATCACATGAAGGCGATACAACTAAGGATGAGCTTGGAGATTTACAGTGGCTGATGATCTCAAGGAATGCTCAAAGATCACACATACCAAAGGAACATTAATCACAAGATCATTGCTTGACGTACAAAGTGTGCCGAATATGAAGAATCAAAAGACTACGAGCTACAAGATTTCAAGAATGCTAGAATTCAGGATTTGCTTTATAGGGTGACCTCCCTTAGGGGGAGATTGTTAGGAGTATAAATATTCTAGTTAAAGACCCGGTCACCCCGATTATTGTTTGGCAGTATGTAGCTCGTAGAAGTAGTAATTTATTTGTTTTGTTTAAGTAACACCGTGAAGGAAGGACGGGTCTTTACCCACTGTACACCTGATCCACAGCCCGACAGTAGGGCGTAGTGTATGTACTATAAATACCCCTCTCCCACCAAGGGAGAGGGTTGGACCTTTCAAGCAATCTAATATTTACTTATTCTCTTTCTCTCTCTAAAGGCTCCCACTCTATATATCTCTCTCTCTCTATACCAAAGAACCAAACCACCATGATTATCATGTTTGTGAGTTAGTGTTTATCTTACATTGAGCACGAGGAAACCTCAGATTAGCAACATCTATGATCGCAGATGGGACATTAATTAAGCTACGTCGAATTTGTCGTTTCTTTCTTTCACCAACCTTCATGCACAATAACATATAATCTTATATCTTACTAGAACAGTGTGTGACGAAAAAGATTGTGTTTTGTTTTAGTTTTTTTTTTTTTTTTTTGTATAAAATGATAATGTAGGAGGCTATGATGATAGAGTTTAAATGTTGTAGGACCGTAGAACAACCTATTTCACATAAGATTCAAGCTTAAACCTAGAGAGAGAAAGTAAGTAGAGAAAGAGAGTGGATGGGAACTCTAGTGTGTGAAATAATAACCATGTAATTACTAAGAAAACCACTAAGAGAACCAACCTCTCAAATGAGGTTTACAAGAGTATTTATACTTGAAGTCTAGGGCATCATCTATCTTATACATTATTACACTAATGGCCCTTAGACTTTATAAAATCATGAAAACTAAACATAAACTTCATCATAATGATATTCTAAAGCAACCTATTACTACACATTAATGACCGACACTTTTTATAAATAAAAATACGATTCTAACAATCTCCCCCTAAGTGTTGGTCATTGAGGTTGCGCGACGTCATCATCTTTGTCTTTAAACTTTATCATTCATAGATCTTGACGTCTTTAAGAATCACTAGATGAATCATAGTTCCAGTTCATCATGCTTCATTGTTGTTGAAGTGATCCGATGATGTCATCTGCCTTTCGTCACTTCTGTCTTTGTGGTGGTTGTCTGCCATTCCAACATGCTCATACGTCTTAAGTCTTTGTCATACATACATTTGTTATTCCCGTTCTTTCACGTTGATCTTTGTCACTTTACTTTGTAGATTCTTCTTTTTGGCGTAGAATCTTTCTTTGACTGTTGCTATCCTTTGATCTTTGTGAGAACTTTCCTTTGACTTTGTTGATGCATGTATGAGCATGTGGAATCTTTCGCCATGGAGATGATGTATAGCTGCAGGTAAACAGTTAGCAATAAACAACCGGTACTTACAGATAAGGAATTAGAGATCGTCAACAGCATAGTGTGAAGACTCCTTCTAACCCTTACCATGGCCGTTCCCATATCAGATACTCCCGAAAGAGCTTACGAGACCTACTAAGTAGCTCAATGACTGGGTGAGTCGCTGGGGATCACTCCACGACTGTAGACCGTTTGAAACCACCACGAACACTAAGCGTAACCCATAAAGAATTACCGAAGTGACCTGCTGTCAGGGCTGTTTGATGTTGACCCTGGCAGGAATTTCCGTTCAATCATTGAGAAATACATTTGTAAATTCTCTCATAAATGTTCTCGGCAGATTGCTAAGATCTGCGAAGGACTCTTAGGTTTACATCTGGTGTCCTTAATGATGAACAACCAGTGTAGAAATATCATGTGTTCCTATGAGATCTTTTGATGAATCTCGGGGCACTAGACTCGATAAGTGCACATTTGGTTTCCTATGCGGAGATTAGGGAGAGGTCTCCTGCTTCAATATCAACCATCTCTAAGAGACAGGTCGATAGATTATGCCGGTTCCCCGTGAGAATGAAACAAGCTCTTTTAAGAGAACTTGAGTGGCTAGAAGGTTTAGTGCAGTGCGTCACTGGGTCCATGACGTCTTTATCTTCAATACCGGTGTCACCTTAGTAACAACCAGTAGCATATGAGTTGAACCCGGTGTCTGCCCTATGGTTGAACATATGGAGGGCTATTTATTTTCACCCTTTTTCATAACTTTTCTTTTTAATTCTTCAACCCCTTCTTTCTCCTTTCTCATTTTCTCCTTTTTTCAATTATACCTAAGGACTTCTAATTCTAATCTATTGGAATTGTCCTTGGGTAGATCCCTCCGGCTCTGGCGGATCATAGGACGGTTTTCCCTAACCTTAGTCACCTTATAACTCCATGAATCCTATAATTGCCATGAAACCTTTGATTGAAAATCTCTCAAAGTGTTTATGAATATAAACACATTTTTGTTGACACTTTGAGAGTTTTTGTTTCTTTTGAAGGACTCCCCCTTCACATGTGCTCATGAATTTTTTAGAAATTTGCACATGCGTGAGGAGTTTGCACTTTTTGAATTGATCCACTTTCATTGAACATGTCCGATTCGAGACACGCTTACATCACTAGTTAGACTAGCTTGAAATTATTACCCGTCCTGGTCAAGTCCAAAGAAAGCCTCTCGATACGGTACATTCTACTCAGACAAGTCCTATTCGAGACACGCTTACATCACTAGTTAGACTAGCTTGAAATTATTACCCGTCCAGGACAAGTCTTTTCGATTACTGACATTTTAAGCTTCGTCAATTCATTGGTACATCCTGAGTCTAGCTCTATTGAGATTCAGTCACAAGCTTTAAACATCTTTGATCACATTTTAATCATGTCTTCTCCCCCTCAAAAATAGCATATCGTGATATTTTTGATATCAACTGATTAAGAAAAAGCTTTTAGAGAGAAAGACAAATTTCATTTTGCATGAATTCGGAACATTTTGTTTTTGTACTCCCCCTTAATGATAGCACATTTTAAAATCAATTAAGGGTTTTGAGGGAGTTATCTTGAGCACTCATTTGAAAGATTTTGAAAAATCTTTTGAACAATCTGTAAAAAGTGCTTCAAGAAATATGTTTGAAAACGAGTTTATGTTTGAAATCCTTTTCGTTTGTTTAGACTCGAACTTTTTGAAAAAGATTTCGTCCTTGAAAATACAAGTCCATGATTTGAAATAATCAGAAGTCATTGTTTAAGCCCGGGTTTCGTACTGAAGTATACGAAAGCCATTGTGAAGAAACTTTTGAGAAACGACATGTTTTAGAAAAACATTTTAAAGAACTCCCGTTCAAGCATCTGTACATGTCCGTATCATTTTTGAATGACATTTCTAGAAACATACAGAATATTGATTTATACGAGAGACATGTCGTGAGAAGAATATTTTTGGATTTTTTTGATTTTATATTGTTTTTGTATTTTTTGAAATTTTATATTTTTGTATTTTGTTTTTGTTGGTTTTTCAAATTTTGTATTTTGTTTTTTCAAAAAATATTTACAGCGAAGCGATTTTGAAAACATTTTTCAAGAAGATTCGAGAAGACGTTCTAGCTCCTCAGGAGTTAGGCTTCGCATGCCAATTCGTCGAACTAAGTAGTCAAACCTTTCTTTTGGAAGGGCGTTAGTAAATAGATCGGCGAGTTGGTAATCAGTCTTAACGAAAAATAATTCAACAGTACCCTCTTCCACGTGGTCTTTGATGAAGTGATAGCGAACTTTGATATGCTTCGTCTTAGAGTGATGTACGGGATTGCACGAGATGGCTATGGCACTTTTTGAGTCACAATACATAGGTATTCTGTCAAAAGTAAAGCCATAATCTGTGAGTTGTGTCCTCATCCCAAGAACTTGGGCACAACACGCAGATAGAGACACATACTCGGCTTCGGCGGTAGATAGCGCAGTACAATCCTGTTTCTTTGACGACCAGCTTACTAGCTTTTCACCCAAAAATTGTGCTCCACCTGATGTACTTTTTGCTGTAACTTGATCTCCTGCATGGTCGGCATCTGAAAAGGCTGTTAGATTAAACCCCGAATCCTTCGGATACCAAAGTCCCATGTTAATGGTTCTTCGTAGGTACCGAAAGATCCTTTTAACCTCTTTGAGGTGAAGTTCGGTAGGCTTTGCCTGAAACCGTGCTAACAAACAAACAGCAAATTGAATATCGGGTCGACTAGCAGTTAAGTACATGAGAGAACCGATCATGCTCTGATATTTTTTCGGATCGACGGGTTTCCCAAACAAATCAGCATCAATTTTTGGTGAAGTGACCATTGGAGTACCAACAGAATCACAATTTTCCATTCCATGTTTTTTCAAAATCTCTATTGTATATTTAGCTTGATTGATAAAAATACCACGAGGGGATTGATGTATTTGTAAACCAAGAAAGAATTTTAGTTCCCCCATCATGGACATTTCAAATTTGCTTTTCATGAGATTTTCAAAATGTTTTGAATGGTTAGGATTGGTTGATCCAAAAATTATGTCGTCCACGTAAATTTGAACGATCAAAATATCATCTTTGAATTTTTTGATAAACAAGGTGTCATCAACCGTTCCTTTTGTGAAATTGTTTTTGAGCAAGAAAGATGATAGTTCGTCATACCACGCTCTTGGAGCTTGTTTTAAACCATACATGGCTTTCTTAAGCTTGTAGACGTAGTCTGGATGATCTTTGTCGATGAATCCCTCTGGCTGACTCACATACACTTCTTCTTTCAGAGTTACATTCAAGAAAGCTGTCTTAATGTCCATCTGATAGACTGTGATGTTTTTGTGAGCTGCATAGGCTAAGAGAATCCGGACTGCTTCAAGTCTAGCTACAGGCGCGAATGATTCTTCGAAATCTATCCCTTCTTCTTGTGGATATCCTTTAGCCACGAGATGAGCTTTGTTACGAATTACAGTCATTTCTTCATCCAGTTTGTTCTTCCACAACCACTTGAGATCAAGAACGCGCTTATCAAGTGGTCGTTCAACAATTTCCCAACTATCATGTAACAGGTATTGAAGAAGTTCCTCCTGCATCGCTTCAATCCAAGGGTTTTCTGCCATTGCTTCCCGAATGTTCTTTGGTTCTTTGAGGCTTATTGAGTAAATGTAAATGCACAATTCGAGATCGGTGGCAAGTTGTCTCCTCGTCTGAACTGGCTTTGAAGGTTCACCAATAACTTGTTCTATTGGATGGTCTTTTGTCCATTGAAACGTAGAAGGGTACCTTGGGTGTAACAAATGTGTGTTAGATGGTTCTTGTAACCTTGAAGAAGATTCAGCAGAGTCTGTTGCAAATGGGTTTTCAAATACTTCTTCTCCTTCTTCTAACGCAACATCGTTTGAATTATTTTTTGGTTCTTCTTGAAAATTTGTGTTTTGATTTTGCTCATCAACTCTTGGTAGATCAGGTTCAATAACTGGAGTTGCTGGAGTAGATGTTGATGATGTTGATGTAATTGGTGCTTTAACTTCGATTGTGGTAGATGCATCCAGTGGTGGTGGTGGTGGTTGAATTTGAGCGGGTGCAGCGGAATGTTGTTGAGATGCATTTGTCGAAGTTCCACCATAATATTCATCAAACATTAACTCGAAGAAATTTTCCAGTTCTTGTTCTGAAGGTTTTTCCGTGTTTGTTGATTGAGCTCCTTGAGGCACGAGTCCTGAACTGATGTGTCCAGAAGTCTGACTGTTTGGTGCGGGTCCTAATCTGGTTTGATTAGAAGCCATTGGGTTAAGCGCGGGTTCTAGAGCGTATCTCTCAGAAGCCATTTGTGAAATCTCGTCAAACTTCACATTCATCGTCTCCATTATCCTTTTTGTTCTTCGATTATACACCCTGAATGCCCTCGAGTTTTCTGAATACCCAATGAAGATTCCAATATCACCCTTAGCTTTCAACTTTCCTAGATCTTCTCTGTCATTCGTCGGATAGCACAAAGCGCCAAACACGTGAAGGTAAGAGATGTCAGGTTTCCGGTTATTCACTAGCTCATATGGGGTTTTATTGAATCTTGGATGGATTAGGGATCGGTTTTGAGTAAAACAAGCAGTGGCAACAGCATCAGCCCATAAGAATAGTGGTGCACTAGAATAAATTAGCATTGTGCGAGCAGCTTCCACAAGAGTTCTGTTTCTTCGTTCAACTACCCCATTCTGCTGTGGAGTTCTAACAACTGATGTTTGATGTGTAATTCCAACATCTTCGAGGTAAGTTCTTAACTCCTGGTTTGTAAATTCTGTGCCATTGTCTGTTCTTATAATCCTTACTGGAGCTTGAAGTAGAACTTGAATACGCTTCAGAAAGGTGATGATGATGCCTGGTGCTTCGTCTTTTGATCTCAAAAACTTTACCCAAGTATATCTTGAATAATCATCAACAATAACGAGAAAATACTTCTTCCCATTAATGCTTTCAACTCTCATTGGGCCACATAAGTCCATGTGCAACATATGTAACCTTGCTTCCGAACTAGGTACGGTTTTGGGTTTATATGATGCTCTTTTACTTTTTCCTTGTTCGCATGATGGACATAGGTGTTCCTTGGTTTATTTGAACTTAGGAAGTCCGGTGATGATGTTGTCTTTGGCTAACTTGTTGATGGTGTCGAAATTGAGATGGGATAATCTTCTATGCCACAGCCAGGACTTAGTTTCGGTTGCCCTTGTCATAAGACAAATTGGTGATGTAGAAGCCATTTGGCTGATGTCGATAGCATACAAGTTTGTACCACGATTACCAGTTAAGAGATCATCACCAACCAAATTTCTAATAAAAACCGTGTTTCTCCTGAATGCAACTTCTAAATCTGCATCACAAAACTGCCCAACTGAAAACAAATTATGTCCCAACCCTTCGTCGTAGTAAACTCGAGTGATCAAAAAATTCCCAAACTGAAGATCTCCAAAACCCAGGATAGCAGCTACATGATCATTTCCAAAGCGTACAGTACCCATGAATTTCCAGATGAAATTGATCAGCAGCTTTAAATTCCCGGTCATGTGCTTGGAGCAACCCGAGTCGACGATCCAAAGACATATTTCGACAACCTGCGAAGAACAGAAGATTTTGTATTTGGAAACCGTTTTGAATTTGGTTTCATTGGGTTAGGAGTAAAATCCATATCACACTCATAGAATGTTTCAACATGTTCAATTTGAACAACTTTCAGTGTTCCATCCTGGAGAATGAATTTTCTACCCGTTGGTTTCCATACACAATACTTAAGATAGTTTCTAGGCATTTGGCTACTAGTGGTAGACCTAAAGCGTGCAACTAATCTTTCAGTAGATCTAGATCTAGCCCTAGTTCCTTTTGGAACTTTCTTCTGTTCAGGCGTAACAACACATACTTAGAAACACATTCATCATGAACATACTTAATTAAACATTTCTTGCATGTCAAGCAAACAGAATCATTACATGCATTAGAACCAGTACTCTCGACATTACATTCAGATGAAACATGTCTCTTATTAAAAAGCGATAAATTCCTAGGGTGTTCTTCTACTTTATTCTTGCTACAACTCGTAGAGGCAGGCGAGACTCTATTGTTCCTTGTATTGCTCCTAGGCTGTAGTCTGCTGCTCCTAGAGGTGCTTTCTAATCCTGTAGAAGTTGAGGCACACACATTAGGATTTATATTGTTGTCCTTTTTAGCATCACTAGACTCTTTAGAATTATCCTTTTTGCCCTCATAAGTCACAGATGTGGAGGCAGATGCATTAGTGGGACTAATCCTAAAAAGGCCAGGTGCTATCACTTTTGGTGTTTCGACAACCGCTTTTCCTTTATCAACAATCTTTTCATTTTCACTTTTCTTGGGCAAGGGTGTTGGAGTGACTGGTTTTGTCAAATCCTTTTTCTCATCGACTTTTGGAGCAAACCTTGAAATTGATATTTTAGGTTTTTGAACCGTGTTTGAAACATTTGGTTTCTCCGAAGTCGACGGTTTTGCAAACTTAGTTTCCTCACCCTTCCCTTTTTGACTTTCAAGCTGAGCCCTCAAAAGATCATTTTGCTCTTTCATTTTCTTTAATTCACGCTCATACGACAGTTTGTCATATTTGCATTCTTCGCTTTTTCGATCAAGTTGTTTAAAATATGTCACATTTTCTTTTTCAAGCTTAATAAGAGCATTTTCATATTTTGAAACAATTTCGGAGGTCTCAACTCTCAGTCTTTCATCGTCATGAACAGAATATGTTTGTAAAATGATGGACATAATATCAGTAGACAGAACTGCTTCGAAGAGAGAATCATTTAGGTTTTCCAAAACATTGATTTGCTCAAAAGATTCATTTGCCTTCTTTATCAAGGACTTGTGATCCGTGACGAAGTCAGCTGTTTCTTTCAAAAATGCTTGTTCAAAATGAATTACTCGAGCATGGATGTTATTAATTTGAGGAGCAAATTCATTTTCGAGAATCTTTTTAAGCTGTAAATGAACCGTGGAATTCCAGTTGATCTCATTAAGTCTCGTTTTTTATTCTAAAGTCGTTTTAAGTTGCCCAATTCTGGTTTTAAGATCATCAAGATATCCCCGTGCAGCACTTGAGTTAAAAGTGTTGTTTAAAGACATCTGTTCCATGTTTGAAAGCGATTTGGAAGCAACTACTATTTTAGAAAACATTTTCGCGAATGGTCATTTTATGGAAAACGCAGATGGTTCTTTTTGTGGAACAAAATAATACCCGAAAGTTTATTCAATTTGTTGTAATCAATGGGTTTCAAATCCTTTTGTTTCATTTTAGAAATGCTCTCTTCGACATGTTCTATCGTTTGCACAGAATCCCGAACGACGGGAGGATCATGTTTGGTGTAAAAAACACTACCATTATACAAGATGTTCTGTTCTTCCTGAGCTTTCTTGAGATTACAAGGATTGTTGTTACCAAGAGCCATTTTGTGTTTTGTATGGTAAATTGGATTAGTTTGATTTGAAATCATTTTCATTGTTTGACTTGACTGACCCGACTTAACCACTAATTCTTCTAGATGTGCAATCTTGTGTTCTGACTCTACGATTTCTTCCAAAAGTTTATCTTCTTTCTTTGCAAAGTCCTTTTTCAACTCATCCCTTTCTTTTTCAAGATTGGTGTAAGCTGTTTCTTGTTTTGAAAGTTGGTTTGTTAATTCAGAAATTTCTTGTTTTAAAGAGTTAATGGTTTTTGTTGAACTTATTTCAAGATTAGCAAACTTGGTTTTCCATTCCCTATCTTTAACAAGTAACTTCTTATAACCAATTTCAAATTCTGACTCGCGTTCTTTGTGAATTTGAAAACTTTTTGCATTTTCCTTGTATCTCTCAAGCTCAGTGGTCAATTTCTCATTCGCGGCCTTAACATCGCGATTGACCTTTTTCACTTTCTCGATTTCAATACCACAATTATTTAATAATGATTCAAATAAAGCACGTGTTTCCTCATCATTCTCAGCATGCTGTGAAACGAAGCCTCCATTATGATTCACATCTGGAGTTGCTGAAGAAGTATTGCTACTACTTGGCGTGTCCAGGTATGTATCATAAGTGGGTGCTTGCTTCTCATAATGTTGTTCCTCATGAGGAGACATATCAAATATATCATTATTATGACATGTGTTGAAATTTGATACCTCAGATGGTGCACTGGTGTCATAAACAGGAAGTGTGTCAGAATCCGTGTCATACTTAGCTTCCTGAAGATTCGCCATGAATATGCAGTTCGCATCGATATCCTCTCTGTCTTCCATTTCATCCATAAGAGCCATAAAATCATGTTCCTCTGCATTCAACTGAAACCCTACCTTCTCTTTTTATGCCAACAGTACCGCTTTCTGCAAATACTCTAGATCTTTCTTGTTCGGCTTAGTAGGACAGTTCCTTGCCATATGACCTATTCCTTGGCAGTTGAAACACTTTACCGGATTACCCTGATTCACATTTCCATAATTCCCAACAACTGGAGCTGCCACATTCCTATTCTGATTACCCATTGCCTGATTACCAACATTCTGACCCCTCTGATTTCCAACATGCTGACCCATCTGATTCCCTGCATACTGACCATACTGATTCCCTGCATACTGACCTGCATTCTGCATATTCTGATTACCCATGTTAATTCCAGTAGCATATCCTTGCTGATTCCCATAAACTCCAACCATTTGGCCTCCATTGTCCATATTGAAACTCGGCTGAGCGATCTGCCTGTTGCGAGTATTCGATGAAATCCTTTGGTTGTTGTTTGTTGGTGTAGAATAGCGTCCTTGGAATGCTTTAGTCAGAAAATCAAACGCTTGTGTCAAGGCTACAGTAGCTTCATCATTGTCAGTGAATTCTGGTTCTTGGAAATGTGGGTATTGCTGTTGTGGAATAACATGTTGTTGCTGTGGGTAGAATTGTTGTTGGTAGTCCGGTGTTGGTTGTTGAATGTAGGATGGTTGCAAGTAGTTGTGAGTGGAAGATGATGATGGTTGATGTTGTGTGATCACTGGTATAGGTGTTGGTGTATCAGCCATTAATGCTAGAGGATCATGCTTTTTAGCAAGTAATTCAGCTCTTACTTCATTAGCTTCATCTTGATTTTGCTTCAAGAAGTCATACACTTGATCATAAGTAACTTCATGCAAATTCTTTGTCTGATAAACAATAGTGACATATCTTCCCCATTCTGGTTGTAACTCATTCAGAAAAATGGTGTTGTTAGCAATATTTGTCTGACTGAGGTTGTGTCTTGATAAATCATTCATGATCTTACAGAATCTGTGGTAGTACGTCTCTATGGATTCACCAGGAATTGAAGTAAACTTGCGAAGTTCCTTAAGCAGTTGTGTTTCCATTTCCTGTTTCCCGATGTCTGTCCCATACATTAACCTCTTGACTCTTTCCCAGACTGCATGAGCACTTACTTCACTGTCAACAGTAGCATAGATGGTTTCAGGTAAACCAAGAACGACGTAATGAAATGCCTGATCATCAGCTTCAATCTGTTTTCTGTCTTCCACAGTGTATTCAGTCTCATTCTGTTCTCTGTAGTATGGTTGTACTAGGGGGTACCATTTGGATCACCAGGGTCTAGTACTTGTGATGGTTTGAAGGGTCCATCCACAATGGATTTGATGAGAAGACTTCCATTTGTTTTGCTCTTAAGATAACGCATCATACGACTAGCCCACTGTGAGTATCCACCCTTTGACAACATGGGAGGTCGGTTTTCGGCACCGGCAGCATGAATATCTTGTTGTGTTGCCATGGATTGACTTCTAAGTGAAAAGTTGTTCTTAGGATCTTTTGAAAGATAACAAAGGTTGTTGTTGTAGATTAGATGTTTTGGTGAAGATGAAAAGCCATCTCGGTTGATTTTTTGTGATTTCAAATTTTCCCTCCAAAAAATGAATACAAAAATTTTCTTTCTCAAAATTTGAAAATCTCAAAGAAATACAATTCTAAGGTTACCAGAAAAATTTGAGTTTTGAAAATTTTTTCGTCAAATTTTACCGAAAAATTTTGAATTTTGGCCAAAAAATTTGAATTTCGGGCCAAAATTTTCAACCTTATACCAAAATTTAAATCTCGTGTAAAAATTGAACGTTTAGTCTCGTGTGAAAAATAATTTTTTTTTTTTTTTTTTTTTGGCTAACTCGATAGGATTGTGTTGTCTAACTCGGTAAGTCTGAAAACTGTCTAACTCGATATGTCGTAAAGCTCCAAACTCGATAAGTTCTAACTCGATAGGGTTCTAACTCAATAAGTTCACTTAGGGTTTCTAACTCGGTAAGTTCAGGTAGGGTTCTAACTCGATAAGTTTACTTAGGTTTCTAACTCGATAAGTCTGAAAAAGTTGGGCAGAGTTTCCCCTAACTCGATAAACGATAAACCTAACTCGATAAACGATTAGGGAAGACAGGCTAACTCGCCAACTTTTGTCCAAACTCGATAATAATTCTTAACTCCTAACTCGAAAGAATGGAACACTTAACTCGATAGAATTTAGTATTTCCCTAACTCGATAAGTAAATCCAAACTCGATATACTAAAACCTTTTTCAAACTCAAACTCGATAAGACTAGTAATGCTAACTCAAAAGAAACACCCAAACTCGATAAGACTAAAATCCAAACTCGAAAAAAATTCTAACTCGAAAAGTTTTGGCGATGAACAGTAACCTCGAATCACAAAAACCACTTTTATACCATGTTTTTTCAACCAAATCAAACCTAAAACAACCTATATTATCCCTAGGCGATTGATACCACTTGTAGGACCGTAGAACAACCTATTTCACATATGATTCAAGCTTAAACCTAAAGAGAGAAAGTAAGTAGAGAGAGAGAGTGGATGGGAACTCTAGTGTGTGAAATAATAACCATGTAATTACTAAGAAAACCACTAAGAGAACCAACCTCTCAAATGAGGTTTACAAGAGTATTTATACTTGAAGTCTAGGGCATCATCTATCTTATACATTATTACACTAATGGCCCTTAGACTTTATAAAATCATGAAAACTAAACATAAACTTCATCATAATGATATTCTAAAGCAACCTATTACTACACATTAATGACCGACACTTTTTATAAATAAAAATACGATTCTAACAAATGTTTTTAGTGACATTGGGACAAAGTGAGATTTTTGCATCTTGGCGAGTCAACTTAGTAAGTTTGTTGCCATGACCAATTGATCCTCTTTTTTCGTTGTTTATGAATATGAGATTCATCAAATGATTGGTTTTTCTTTTTACACCTATGATTTCATCAGCTACCCTTTTATGCAAATCACCTTTCTGATTCAGATAATTGTTGATTTGCTATGATGATTTGCTCACCTATTGGGTTGTAGTTATGGTCTGGAAAAAACTATATGGCATAAAATGCAACCGTTTTTTGTAGCCAGTTCTGTATATCTAAGCCAAAGCATAAATACACCAAATCAAGCTAATTTTGGGTCCAAAAGTGGTGTTCAAGGTCAAAACCCTGCGATATTTATGCTGATAAGCCGACGCAATTTACTTGAGGAGGCATACAAAGAAATGCATGATGGAACTAATCGGTTATTTAGTTGACTTTTTCTGTTTGTGTTAGCTTTTTGTCATGTATTTGGTTATTTTGTTGCTTAAAAAAATATTTTTAATAGGGATAATGAGTTTTAAATGTATCAAACTTATCACTTTTTACTGAGTTGTGTATCCAACTTTTTTTTTTTACTAAGTAATGGTCTAAACTTACTAATCCTTGCTATTGTAACAATTCGCATTTTCAGGTTACAATCCAATCCCGAATTTTTACTATTCATTTTTACTATTCACTTTCACTATTCACTCCCAAAATTTAATTTCATATTCTCGTAAGTTAAACTATTTTAATGATAATCCGAGAGTTTGACACTCGTCGGATCATTTCTGCAAAAATCACGAAACCGTGTCCGAGATTTACTTTTAGGTTTAAACGTCATTCCAGCATCCCGATATGTCCATAAAACACTATAAACAATAGAAATATGAATTTCTCTCATTTTACGACAATTCCAAAAGTTTTGGAATTTTACGTTTTCCAGTTCAGCGTTTTACGCGAATTACGCGTTTTAGACCCGCGTTTCCAGTTTTAACAACGTTTAAGCAACCCGATAGAACTTATCACTTATTAAATATGCTAAGATAGGTTATATTAATAAGTTCTAACATTTTTATTAGTTTCATATTTTTAGGATACCCGATTTTAAGTTTCATGACTTAACGACTTACCGTTAGCGATTACCGGGACCAAAACTCACTCCGTAAGCTAGATAATACCAAGTTTATCCATCTAGTCACTCCTCCCATCATATGAACGTGTATATGATGATTCACCAAGCCTTGGTGTCTTGGTGATAAGCCTTGGACTTTAGGATACATGTATATTAAGTAAACTTGGCCACAAAGTCTTGGAAAATATCCTAAAAACTAACCTCCTCAATGAACCTTCCTAGGCACCTTCCTTGCACCTCCTCTTCATGCTATAAAAGCAAGGCTCATCCCTTCCTTTCTCTTCATTCCAAATGACACACACATAATCCATAAACCTTGATCCTTTGATTTCCAAGTTATAAGTTACACACCAAAGTTGAAGGCATAGTTAGTCTCTACATGAAACAAGAGTTTGATTGGTGATAACATGGTTGAATTAGGAGCTACACAAGGTGATTAAGGGCTGAGGTTAATTGGTTTTCACAAGGGTTATGTATAGGTTAGCAAGGGTTTGCAAGAGTTGTGGAGAAGAGTTTGCAAGCATAGGTTTAGTGTCCTAGTTTCATACTTGACTTCCTTTCCTTAGAAAGCCAAAAGTTGTAAGAAAACTTATACTCATCATCCTTACTATGTTTTCATAAACTCTATATGCTATATATGTCTTGTTATATTGATCTCATGATGTACAAATTCTTAAAACAAGTTATGGAAACCATATGTTAGCTAAATAGACATAAACAAGAAAACTAGTGACTTATATTGAGAACCACGACCAAAATAGAGTAACCATGATATGAAACATTTACCTACTGTTAAAGAGGGTTTTAAAAGGAAAACATAGCAATTTGAATCACCTAAAATGAGTACACGAGTCAAAAGTTATGGCCAAAAGAAGTTAGCAAACCTAAAAACCCGAAACTGCCTATTAACATTCTGATCAAAATTTGGATTTTTTTCGAGGCCTTCTGGTCTGACTCATCAAAAATTTAAAACATGAAAGTTGTCCGGAACGACGTTTTCGTTGAGGATCAAAGAAGCTCGAACCCTGAAAACGCATAACGAGTGATATTTTTCTTCAAATTCTTAACAGCCCTTTTTAATACCCAAATGACTATATATTGGTTATGGCTAAGTAAAACCAAGAGGTCTAATGACCTTAAAGCCGAGACCACAGCCATGGCTAAGGCCAAGGTTGAGATCTCAAGACAATGATATCCATGACCAAAGCCACAGCAAGGCCACGGCTAAGACCTCAAGACTTTCTAAACCGAAATCGTTATAACTATTATACATGTTTTACAATTGAATACTACAACACTAGGGAGCTTCATGTGAGGGGTTCCATTTGGGTAAACGGATCGAAGAGTTGCTGGATTTACGAATTAAAGTGTCCTAGCTCCTCGAACGTTTACTACATGACCTCTGAATTATGACGGCCCGAACGGTAGTAAGAGATATACAAACTATACATGTTTCATAAACCACTTTTATTCAAAGACTTATACTATATACTAAGTACTACATCATGAACAATATGCAAGACATATATATGCAATTCTTCGTATTCTTAGACATTATTCCAAACCTAAGTTGCAACAATTATTCTAGGTTGCTCGTAGAAGTTCTCACGGCGTATCAATCATTCTCATTATACATCATCCAACTCACGGTGAGTTCATAGCCCTACTTTCCATTACTTAATTGTTTTACAAACCCTTGGGGGGAATACATGCTATTATTTTTCAACCGAACACAATGCTTTTCAATTGTATGCTTGCCTGATTGTTTTATTATCACTAAGTACCATCCTTGCCAATCCAAGATCCCTTATTATGAACCATTTAATCACTAGTAATAGTGAGCGTGAATATTGTGAATAGGCCTATTGGAATTGACGAATCCCATTTGTATTGACTAAGTTCAAACAAATGCATTAATATTTGAAACATAGGTATGACGAAAAAGTACCTACCGGGATAACTCCGCCGATTGATATTGGTACCCGTTAATGTTTTGGTGTCATAAGCTTAGTGTAATAATAATAACTATTTTGTTTTCCAACCATTGGTGTGAGTCTATAGCTCACACTACCAACATATTGTGTTCAAGCATTAAACAAACTCTATGAATATCACTCAACCTTTGTGTTGACCTTCTAAGCATGTATTTCAGGTCCATGATGATCAAGGATGGCACGGAAGGGCACGGATATTCAAGAGGGCTATAAATTTTATTATCATTCGAAAACTCATCTAATGTAATTTGTAAACATAGAACCATCTGGGACCTCATTTTGTAATCTCTGATATTTATATAATTTGAATGATAAATCTTTTAAAATGACTCAATTAGAAATCATTTTCTATTATTATGACTGTTGTGCCGTCGAGTAACACCCAGTTTGAATTCCGCTGCATCATTGAATTGGGGGTGTTTCAGATTGGTACCAAAGCCATAGTTATAGAGAAACGGGTCTAATTGAGACCTAAACTATGACTACACTTACAAACAAAAACATTTTTATACCCTTCCGCTCTTCGTGCCTTCCATCCTCCAGACGATTATGGACTTATTAAGCATTTTATACTACACAAACATGTTAGCATATGGATATATGTACCCTTAGCATAATTGAGCATTCCCCCGTAAGCATTTTATGCTACATGAACATATAAGTATATTGATATATACACACTCGACGTACTTTCAATCATTTTTATAAACAATTGACTAAACATATCTGCGTATGCCTATTTTAGGGCATTTCGATACAACCACATTCTCCCAATCATGTTCCTACTCCAACATTTTATGTCTAAGACATTGTAACTGATTGCAATGGTCTTTCCTATTTCTCAGACATTGTATGATACAATGGTCTTAATCATTTCTCAAATGTTTTGAGTTACACAATGGTCTAATCTACTTCCGAGACATTGCGATTTGCGCAATGGTCTCTGGAATTATTCCATCACCTCATCAATATCATTTCATATGATATCAAAAACTCATCACAATCTATCGATTTCCAAATAGAAATATGAGATTTCTAATGGACAAACTAATCCATCATCTACAAAAGCTGAAGTTTTTCTACATTCATCAAAGTTCAGCAACTTTCTCTACATTCATCAAAGTTTTCTTCTGAAAACCTTCATTGTTAAAAGTTCGTGATCCTGGCCAAGTATGGATTGTTTTAGAAATTACTTAAAACTTCCTTTCCACACGTATCTACCCGTACTATCTTCTATGCAATGGAATGTGAAAACATAGGTTACAAGTCTTGTATGGGCGGGACTTGCAACTGAATGGTTTGACATCGCCTTTGTTTAGTGAACAGTTTCTCAAAAGCAACGGACATATCACAAGTATACCTAATTTAGGTATTTGAAAATTTTATCGAACCTTGGCTAAATATAGACTAGTCACCTATATTTAGCCTAGGGACAGTGGTACATAGTCTGACTAACTATATTCGACTTAAAATTTTCAAATACTGAGAATAGTTGTGCTAGGGTTATGTTCAGGTTAATTTCCTACATGAACTCAATAAAACCACCAGAATTCATTAAAACGATCTAGAGACACGATAGTGCCTTACCACTCAGCAAGATCTTAACACCTTATTTGTACTATCTAATTTCATTCTTGAAAGTTTTCATTTATAAGATAATCCGAACTACTATCTTGGGATAGTTATCAATTCTTCTCTTCATCCCATAGAAGTACTATCCTGTTTAGGTCCTAAGGATACCATTCCATCATAAACCTTTAAAATCTCTTAAAATTTTAAAGCAAACTTGACATCTCTACCAATATTAATGTTAAGCATACACTACACACTTTTGTTCATCAACATATCACATCATTATCTTCACAACCGTTGTAACCACAAGCTCATTAACAGATCTTGATGCACTTTTAAAGCTCAAATCATCCTTAGTTACACCACAAACACCCACATCAGCTTTACAAGATTGAATATTCATTTTGTACTTTTGGAACACCAGTATCATCTCGTAATACACTACCTTGTAACTCACTGGCTAAGTATGAATGTTGTGTTAGGAATTCTTATGTAGGATGATTTATAATGTCCTTATTTGAATGGATTGGGATGCCTTTTCATTTAAATAAAGAAATTGTAAACCACCGAACCATAAGTTCATATTCCTTTATTTACATTGTTTGGGATGCCTCTCTGTGTAAATAAAGAATTATAAACAAGTGGGCTTATTAATATCCTAAATAACATAAGTATAAAGTCAATAAACACTAGGTACAACAACAGATTATCTACTAGGCTATGATTGCAACTACTATATCAATTTCTATTAATATTCGACTGCTATATCAATTTCCTTTGATATTCGACTATTATATGGATCTCTACTGATATTCAACTATGTTATCAATTTCTATTGACACACCGTATTCTGAGATAAATCAAACTATATCACTGGTAATCCCAGACTCTAATCCTCAAAAGTAACCACACCTCTTCATCGACACTACTCCAACATATAACACACATAGAACTTCTGGACGAAGTTCCCTTAAGGATAGAGACTGTAACAATTCGCATTTTCAGGTTACTATCCAATCCCGAAATTTTACTATTCACTTTCACTATTCACTCCCGAAATTTTATTTCATATTCTCGTAAGTTAAACTATTTTAATGATAACACGAGAGTTTGACACTCGTCGGATCATTTCTGCAAAAATTACGAAACCGTGTCCGAGATTTACTTTTAGGTTTAAACGTCATTCCAGCATCCCGATATGTCCATAAAATACTATAAACAATAGAAATATGAATTTCTCTCATTTTACGACAATTCCAAAAGTTTTGGAATTTTACGTTTTCCAGTTCAGCGTTTTACGCGAATTACGCGTTTTAGACCCGCGTTTCCAGTTTTAACAGCGTTTAAGCAACCCGATAGAACTTATCACTTATTAAATATGCTAAGATAGGTTATATTAATAAGTTCTAACATTTTCATTAGTTTCATATTTTTAGGATACCCGATTTTAAGTTTCATAACTTAACGACTTACCGTTAGCGATTACCGAGACCAAAACTCACTCCGTAAGCTAGATAATACCAAGTTTATCCATATAGTCACTCCTCCCATCATATGAACGTGTATATGATGATTCACCAAGCCTTGGTGGCTTGGTGATAAGCCTTGGACTTTAGGATACATGTATATTAAGTAAACTTGGCCACAAAGTCTTGGAAAATATCCTAAAAACTAACCTCCTCAATGAACCTTCCTAGGCACCTTCCTTGCACCTCCTCTTCATGCTATAAAAGCAAGGCTCATCCCTTCCTTCCTCTTCATTCCAAACGACACACACATAATCCATAAACCTTGATCCTTTGATTTCCAAGTTATAAGTTACACACCAAAGTTGAAGGCATAGTTAGTCTCTACATGAAACAAGAGTTTGATTGGCGATTCCATGGTTGAATTAGGAGCTACACAAGGTGATTAGGGATTTAGGTTAATTGGTTTTCACAACGGTTATGTAAAGGTTAGCAAGGGTTTGCATGAGTTGTGGTGAAGAGTTTGCAAGCATAGGTTTAGTGTCCTAGTTTCATACTTGACTTCCTTTCCTTAGAAAGCCAAAAGTTATAAGAAAACTTATACTCATCATCCTTACTATGTTTTCATAAACTCTATATGCTATATATGTCTTGTTATATTGATCTCATGATGTACAAATTCTTAAAACAAGTTATGGAAACCATATGTTAGCTAAATAGACATAAACAAGAAAACTAGTGACTTATATTGAGAACCACAACCAAAATAGAGTAACCATGATATGAAACATTTACCTACTGTTAAATAGGGTTTTAAAAGGAAAACATAGCAATTTGAATCACCTAAAACGAGTACACGAGTCAAAAGTTATGGCCAAAAGAAGTTAGCGAACCTAAAAACCCGAAACTGCCTATTAACATTCTGATCAAAATTTAGATTTTTTTCGAGGCCTTCTGGTCCGATTCATCAAAAAGTTAAAACACGAAAGTTGTCCGGAACGACGTTTTCGTTTAGGTTTAAAGAAGCTCGAACCCTGAAAACGCATAACGAATGATATTTTTCTTCAAATTCTTAACAGCCCTTTTTAATACCCAAATGACTATGTATTGGTTATGGCTAAGTAAAACCAAGAGGTCTAATAACCTTAAAGCCGAGACCACAGCCATGGCTAAGTCCAAGGTTGAGATCTCAAGACCATGATAGCCATGACCAAAGCCACGGCAAGGCCACGGCTAAGACCTCAAGACTTTCTAAACCGAAATCGTTATAACTATTATACATTTTTTACAATTGAATACTACAACACTAGGGAGCTTCATGTGAGGGGTTCCATTTGGGTAAACAGATCGACGAGTAGCTGGATTTACGAATTAAAGTGTCCTAGCTCCTCGAACGTTTACTACATGACCTCTGAATTATGACGGCCCGAACGGTAGTATGAGATATACAAACTATACGTGTTTCATAAACCACTTTTATTCAAAGACTTATACTATATACTAAGTACTACATCATGAACAATATGCAAGACATATATATGCAATTCTTCGTATTCTTAGACATTATTCCAAACCTAAGTTGCAACAATTATTCTAGGTTGCTCGTAGAAGTTCTCACGGCATATCCATCATTCTCATTATACATCATCCAACTCTCAGTGAGTTCATAGCCCCACTTTCCATTACTTAATTCTTTAACAAACCCTTGGAGGGAATACATGCTATTATTTTTCAACCGAACACAATGCTTTTCAATTGTATGCTTGCCTGATTGTTTTATTATCACTAAGTACCATCCTTGCCAATCCAAGATCCCTTATTATGAATCGTTTAATCACTAGTAATAGTGAGCGCGAATATTGTGAATAGGCCTATTGGGATTGACGAATCCCATTTGTATTGACTAAGTTCAAACGAATGCATTAATATTTGAAACATAGGTATGACGGCAAAGTACCTACCGGGATAACTCCGCCGATTGATATTGGTACCCGTTAACGTTTTGGTGTCATAAGCTTAGTGTAATAATAATAACTATTTTGTTTTCCAACCATTGGTGTGAGTCTATAGCTCACACTACCAACATATTGTGTTCAACCATTAAACAAACTCTATGAATATCACTCAACCTTTGTGTTGACCTTTTAAGCATGTATTTCAGGTCCATGATGATCAAGGATGGCACGGAAGGGCACAGATATTCAAGAGGGCTATAAATTTTATTATCATTCGAAAACTCATCTAATGTAATTTGTAAACATGGAACCATCTGGGACCTCATTTTGTAATCTCTGATATTTATATAATTTGAATGATAAATCTTTTAAAACGACTCAATTAGAGATCATTTTCTATTATTATGACTGTTGTGCCGTCGAGTTACACCCAGTTTGAATTCCGCTGCATCATTGAATTGGGGGTGTTACAGCTATGTTGACACTGAAAAAGGTGATTAAGGTTTTTGGTTACTGTTATTTACATAAATCGTCCTTGTGGTTAGGACCAAATTGAAACGTTCATCCCTATTATCAGTTAGAGTTATTTACATAAATCGTCCTTGCGGTTATAACCAAATTGCAACGTTAGTTCTTATTAGAGCCGGCAATTTTGACACGAAACCTGTTAACACGACATGACATGACCAGTTCTTAACAGGTTTCGTGTTTGACCTTAACAGGTTTCGTGTCTTAACAGGTCAGACCTGTTAAGACCTGTTAATTAACAGGTCTTAACAAGTCAGACCTGTTATGACCTGTTAATATTATAATATATATATATAATAATATAATCCTTAAAATTAAAAACCCTAAAATCCTAAATCTATTCTATTATTCATTCATGTGGGTCTTTGAAATTGTATGAACTTTTGCATTATGTATCATTATGTATGTTAACAGGTTCTTAACAGGTGCATGTTAACATGTTAACAGGTCTTAACAGGTTCTTGTATCATTCAATTTGGTCATATGCATGTTAACAGGTTCTTAACAGGTCTTAACAGGTGCACCTGTTTATTTTCGTGTCGTGTTCGTGTTTGAGAAAAATGACACGATTAGTTAACAGGTCGTGTTCATGTTTGATCTTAACAGGTTCGTGTCTTAACAGGTTCGTGTCTTAACAGGTTCGTGTAACCTGTTATGCCAGCTCTAGTTCTTATTTTCGGGTCGCCACATGTCACCACCTAAGTGGTGCCACATGGCATCGGGTAAGTTCGGGTCGGATAACGGGTCAAGTAAGGTCGGACTACGGGTCGAGTTACCACATGTCACCACCTGAGTAGTCCACGTGGCATGGTTGTTAAATAACCAAAAGTGCCTCCATCAGGTTCGAACTCAGGTCCTTTGTGTGGGGGTGAGGGCAGTGGCGGAACTTGAACCTTTTTTTTTTGGGGAGGGGGCGAATTTATTTTAGGGGGGCAGAATAATATTTGCACTAGGTGCCGCAAATTTTTTTTTGGGGGGGGACCCTCCCCTGCCCCTACAAAGTTCCGCCCCTAGATGAGGGTGATAACTAGTTGAACTGGGCATACCCTCAATACAAATAATGCAACCGGTTCATTGTAACCCATTTAGTTACCAGTCAGTTTAGTATTATATAAAAGGGTCAAATTTGATTTTGACCTGTCATTTTAAGTATGCTATGGACTGGTTCAAAAATAATTGAAAGTACCATCAGACTCATTTTTTTCATGCTCTTTCCAATGGTGTGCTCAGGAAATTTTTCCGACTTCGTTTGAACTTCAAAAAATGCGAAAAAGTTGTTGAAACTCATCCAAAAGTTACTGTTTTTGCGTTGTTTTCAAACCCTTATACCTGCAAGACATAATAACACATAACAAAATTGTAAATATGTTTTTTATGTGTTATTATGTCTTACAGATACAAGGGTTTGAAAACAAAGCAAAAACAGTGACTTTTGGATGAGTTTTGACGACGTTTTCGCATTTTTTGAGGTTCAAATGAAGTCGGAAAAATTCCCCGAGTACACCATTGGAGAGAGCATGAAAAAACGAGTCCGACGGTACTATCAATTATTTTTGAACTAGTCCATAACATACTTAAAATGACAGGTCAAAATTGTATTTGAACCTTTAATAAACGGACTAGGCTAATGTTACTATAAAATAAATAGGCTGCATTAATATAATTGAAGATATGCCCAGCTCATCTGGGCATCACCTTCAACCCCACATGTAAGGCCCGAGTTCGAACCTGGCTGAGGCTTTGGGGGATTATTTATATAACCCGCCACGTGGCATCTCCTTATTGGTGACACGTGGCAACCCGACCCGTAGACCGACCTTACCTGACCCGTTATCCAACCCGACCCGATGTCACGTGGCGCCACTCAGGTGGTGACATGTGGCGACCCGACAATAAGGACTAACGTTGCAATTTAGTCCTAACCACAAGGACGATTTATGTAAATAACTTTAATTGACAATAAGGAGTAACGTTGCAATTTTGTCCTAACCACAAGGAAGATTTATGTAAATAACCCTAACCGGAAACCTTAATCACCTTTTCAGTGTCAACATAATAAGGATCAGTAAGTTTAGACCATTACTTAAAAAAATAAAAAATAAAAAATAAAATATTGGATACACAACCAAGGTCATTGTGATTTTATGAAAATGAATATATTTTCATTAAAAAGAATATGGGTTTCAGATTAGATTAAAAAGAGGTGAAAGCAATGACGAAGATGCTCAATGTATTTTGGTTTTGAGAAGAAAAAGGACAATGTCCATTATGAGATTGAACTTCAGATTCAGTTGATTAAAAAGCCATGATCATTGATACAATGTACTTATCAAAAGAAAGTAGATAAGCCTAAGAGGATATGGTGAAAGAAATTGCAAAATATTAATGTCTTAGTCGGAATGTTATATGTGCTTTGCATAAACAAGAAGTTTAGAAGAAACATGTGGTTTTAGTTCGTACATCTGATGCAAATTATTTTGCCTTATCCTCTTCTGTTTCCCCTCTTTTTTTCGATGTTTTTATATTATCGCTAAATTTGGCTTTTTCATCTGAATCTGAGCTGCTATAACAGAATGGAGCTAATCCTTTTCTTCTTAAAACTAAAATACATTTACCATTATCACCATCGCGCTTTCGCTTCTTTTAGTTTAATCTGAAACACGCTTTACTTTTTATGAACATATCTTCATTAAATCATATTCACCATGCTCATCATTGTTTAGAGACTAATTTAGTAATTGTAGACTTCATAATAAAGGATCTTTCATTAAAAAAAACAAGAAAAAAACGCGTGATCTAAATAGGCAAATGCCTCCTAAGTAATAAGTCGAACAATTAAGATCCAAATTTAGAATAACGATGATGATTTACCAAAAAACAATTGGCTTAATCGACCACAAAGCAATGTGATCAATATCTAGTCAGATCAAGTGAGACGAAAAAACAATGAACTCAACTTTTCTAAAAATCCAATCGTAAGTAGGATCAATTTAAGTTAAGACTAAAGACTCGCACAACAAAAATAACCTTTTATCAACCCTTGTTATCAATCGTTGAAAAAGTTTCAAATGAATAGTTATATTAGGTTATAACAAGGTTGCAAAAATCGCTAGGCGGTAGATGGGCGGCCGGGGTACCGCCAAGCGATTAATCGGCTAGCAGGGGATTAATCGGATTTGATTTTTTACATATAAAATTATAAAAATTTGAAACTATATGCCTGATTTGGCCGATCTAGCCAATTTTTTTTTTTTTTTTTTTTCCGATTTGACCGATTTATGTCAGATTGAGATAAGATCAGTATAGAACTCATATTTGGCATAGAACCAATGAACCAATCATAGCCACTCATTTTTATTTTCCATTTTTTTTAAACAACATATCTTGCAAACGGTAAATCTTCAAGCAACAAAAAAAATAAAAATAAAATAAATAAATAAAATACCATCGCGACGAGAATTAAATCATCTTTCTATAGATATGCATTGTTATATATTTTCGACGAACTTTTTTTTTCGACGAACTTTTTTTTTTAAATTTCCGCTCTGAAAAATCATGTATGATTCGTAAAAATCACATATGATTTGATTTTTACAAATCACATATGATTCGTACAAAAATCATATATGATTCGTAAAAATCACATATGATTTTATTTTAACGAATCACATATGATTTTTACAAATCATATATGATTTTTCTGGGCGGCAATTTTGAAGAAAAAAAAATCATCAAAAAAAAAGTTCGTCGAAAGTATATAACAATGCATGTCTATTGAAAGATAGTTTAATTCTCGTTGCGATGGTATTTTTTTTTCGCGTAACGATTTACGGTTTGTGAGATATTTAATTTTTTTTTAAAAGGTGAAAGCTTATTTTTTTTATTTTGATAAAAAAAAAAAAAAAAAAAAAAAAAAAAAAAAAAATGAGTAGCTAAGATTGCTTGATTGGTTCTATGATAAAAATTGCTTCTACATGGATCTTTTGGCATATCTGATTTGACCGATTTCTATGCATAACCGAGTTGGCAATTTATCAGATTTAGCCGATTTATGCCCGATTTGACCAATTTTTATCCGATTAATGGTTATGCTGAATGATTTTTGACCGAACCGACATGAAATCATACAAAGTAAAAACATATAGAATAAGAGTTGAGTTATTTTAAAAACCATACATCTCTCACATACCAAGGGACAAATATGGACCCTTGATTTAACTTTGATCAATGGCTGAGATCAAAACATTTGAAACTTAAAAAAAATATGGAGGGGTACTTTTGTAAAATCCCATCACCAAAATAATACCACCATCCGTCTAATTTCATTTCATTAACGCTCCCACCTAACACACACTAAAAACACACACAACACACACACAAAAACCGTTCAATCCAAGCCCTAACTACTCACCGGAAACTCAAGATTTAACCGGAAAATGGCGGAAAGTGACGACGATAATAAAGTTCTGAAACCCTACCTATCTCCAGCTAAACAGAAGGAAACAAAATCTGCTAAAAAACCGATTTCAAGTATACTCATACGATTTAAACAACTATTTTACTATCTCTTACTATCATATATGATTGAAATATTCATGCATACTGTGTATAGAGATTATATAGAAGATGTTATGAATTTACACTGATTATTGAATGTTTATGCAAGTTATTGTGATTTTCTGGAGAAATAGTGAAATAGAAATTAGGTTTTCAAAGTTAATAATTAGATTCAGTAGAAGTTGAAATAAAAAATACACAATAGAAGAATTTATTGAAGGCGACTTATGCGTTCGGCTTAGCCACAGAAGACGCCTTTGGCTTAGCCGAAGGCGTCGGCTGCGGCTAAGCAGCAGAAGATGCCTTCGGCTTGACAAAAAGCATCGGTTGCGGCTTAGACACAGAAGATGCATTCGGCTTCGCCAAAGGCGTCTGATGCGGCTTGGCAAAAGGCATTGGTTGTGGCCAAGCCGCAGAAGATGCCTTCGGCATCTGATGCGGCTTAGCCACAAAAGATGTGTTTGGCTTAGATACGGCAATCATGATAATACACTTAAAAAATTGCTTTAGAATTATCATATATGATAACTGAAATGAAAGTAACCAAAAATCTTGAAAACAATCATGATATACTCTTGTTTATAAGGTATCATATATGATAAATGTTAGAAACAGGATTTGTAGTTTTGTTTGCATTGAAATCAGTATCATATATGATATAGAAAAATATTGAGTTATAGATATGTTCAGTTAATATTGATTGTATTCTATATCATATATGATAAATAAATCAAACACTTGTCTTTACTGCAGCAATAGCCTTCGGCTATGTGGATAACATTATAAATTCATTGCCATTCTTAAAGACATCAACTACAGGAAAAAAATCTGCCAAAGGTACATATTTTTGCTTTTATATATCAGAAGTAATAGAATGTATAAGAAAATGTTGTGTACTGAATACATAATGAATTAAATCATATATGATAACATTTTAAATTTTTTTTGCAACAGATGTAATAGATGTCGAACAGATGGAAATAGATCAAGAAGCGGATGATAACAAGAAAAATAAGAGATATAAAATCTAGGAAGAACCAGCAGTCACACCTCCAAAAGTAAAGGGAGGATATAAGAAAACAAAGTGCACTACAAGAGGGGGTGGAAAGAAAACAACAAAAGAAGCTACCAAACCTGCCAAAACTTCTAAGAGATACACAAGAGGAGATGCTAAGAAAACGATGGAAGAAGAAGTAAATCAGGAAAGTTAAGAGGAGAACGAGGAAGATCAGGTGATATTTTATAAAAGTGAAAATGAAGAGGAACAAAAAAAACAAACAAGAAAAAGAAAATTGGAAAAAGTTGAAGAAACAGAGGAGGAGGAAGATGAGGAGGAACGGGAGATTGTCAATGTCAAAAAAGAAAAAATCAAAAATCAAAAAGGAAAAAAACCAATGAAAAAGGTGACATACCCAAGCTGCTTAACTAGGTCATCACCAAAAGCCATGTCTGATGCAATGGTTGGCTTATCAGAGATGAGAAAGAAAACTTTGAAAGATATCGGTTTTGAAAGATTCATCAACTTCCCAATAACCGAACTCCCTGTAGCATTGTTATACCATGTTGCTGAGAAATTCCATCCACCAAGCATGGAATTAAGGTTGGAAAAAGGATCCATAAAGGTAACAAGGCAAAAAACACATGATATGCTAGGCGTGCCTATGGGAAAAACAAAATTGGAAGATCTAGAACCAAGAGAGAAGGATGATCCTTTCATAGCAAAATGGGAGGGCCAGTATACTCATGTAAAGAAAATCACACCAGCTGCAATATCAACTGAGATAACAAGCTCATTCGATGCTGATTTCATCTTTACAATAAACTTTCGGACTCTGTTTACTAGCACGAAGGGAACAGTTGATAATGGTGCAAAGGTGTTTCGAACTGTGTTGAAGCATGTAAAAGAAAATGATGTCATTTCATAAATTGACTGGTGCGGTTACATATTGGAATGCTTACGAATAAGTAAGTAAAATTGGGATAAGGTGACTAAAGGCGACTACTATTACGGGCCAGCAACATTCTTATGTGTAAGTTATTTTACATGTTTCTATAAATTTATCAAATGTGATTCAATAACATACACTTATTATAATCTAACACAAATTTATATTTTGTATGAAAAAGCTGTTATACTTAGACTCAACCAACTTCCCCAAATTTCAAGTAATGCGTCATCGCCCAACAATGAGAAGTTGGAACACGCAAGCAATGAGGAAGAGGATTGGGATGGAAATGATAGGCAATTGCTTGGGAAAACTTGAACATCACGAAGAGTTTGATCCGGAGGAAGAGCAAATAGGTTTAAATTTTTACAAGGGAATGGATGTCTACAATGAACCATTGCCTCCGAAGAGACCAGAAACCAAACAGGTAACTTTTACCTTAGTTTAATTACTTATATAAACTGATTGTCAGATAAATTGTAGCATAGACTTCGGCTAAAGCCGAAGACTATGCCTACAGCTAAGCCTTCGGCTTTAACAGCTGGCTATGCTGCGGCTAAGCCTTTAGCAAGCTAAAATATCATATATGATTTAGAATATCATATATGATCATTAAAAATCATATATGATAATTTAGAAAATCATATATGATAATTCATATATCATATATGATTATGAAAAATCATATATGATAATTTTGAAAATCATATATGATAATTCAAATGTTTCTTTTAAATAGAAAATATCACATATGATTTTGAATATAGATTAAAAAAATAATCCAACTTGCTTATTTTACAGGAGTTTGTTGATAAAATAGAAGAGAAGTTTGAAATCATTTCAAACGATAAAAAGGAGTTGGTTGAGGCGTTGAAAGAGGGAATGCAGAAGTTTAAAGGAGACAAAACATTGTTCAATTTGTGCAAGAAGTACAAGAAAATGTTCAATGTTTTGGACTTTGGTTTAAATGACAGTGATGATGGAGACACTAGTGATGATGGACACACTGATGATGACGACAGTGATGATGGAAGCGATGATGGAAACAATGATGATAAAGGAGCTGATAATGGAAGCGATGATGGGAAAGATAATGATGGCATTAGTGATAAGGAAGATAAATATGGGAAAGATGGTAAAGAGGAAACAGAAAGTGGGAGTGAAAGTGAGACTAAAACTGAAGAAAGTGAAGGTAATAAGATAAGTCCAGTTGAAAAGCTAAAACATATAGAAGAAGGAAGTGAGAGTGAGAGCGAAAAACAAGAACAAATGGAAACAAATGTCCAGCAAGATGAAGAAAAGATGGAAGAAGATGAGAGTGAAACTGAAGATGAGTCGGAAAAGGAATTGGAGACAGAAAAAGAAACTCCGGTTGAGAAGGAAAAAGAAAAAGAAATTGAAGTTGAGAAGGAAAAGGAAAAAGAATTGGAGAAGGAAAAAGAAACTACGGTCAACAATGAAAAAGAGAAAGAAATTGAAGTCGAGAAGGAAAAGGAAAATGAATTGGAAAAGCAAAAAGAAGGATCAGCTGAGAAGTTAGGGTCTCCAATTCTTTCTTTTGAGCTACTTGATGAAAAGACTCTAGACGAGATTTATGAACATGCAGAAAAGGCGAATCAATCAAAATTGAAAAAAACAAAAACACAGTAAGAAAATCGGTAACACCACCAGAGAAAATGATGACGACAAGAAGCAAAATCAAATCCATTTCACCACCAAGCTTCAGTCTTGGAATAAGCCCAGTTTCCAGCAAACCTGCAGCTCAAATTGACACGACAGTAGAAAAAACACCACATGTTGAAAAAAGGGCTGCAGTTGAAACTGAAACAACAACTGAACCAAAAAAGATGGAAAGAAGGGCAAAAAGGGTGGCTGATGAAGAAGAAAACAAAGAACAAGAACCACCTGCAAAGAGAATAAAAAAGCCTTCAAGATATCTGGTTTCACCATACAACAACCGGAAAACTGAATTAAAAGCAAAGCAAACACCGGATGAATTTATGGTATCCGAAGCTTTATTCTCAATGCAAGGAGATCCATAGTAAGTCTGGTTTATCTTATTAAAAAAAATAAAAATAAAAAATGTGAAATTGTGCTAACAATATATATTTTTGTGTAGCGAATTCGTTTTTGAAACTGAATGGGCATGGGGAGCTGCAACAATCAGAGACAACATGCAAACACTAGCACCACAATTGAAAGTGGATGTTAGTATCATTGACAGCTTTGCTTGCAACTTGAACTATGAAGAAACAATCAACAAACCTGCCGCACCAAAGATCAATCAGTATTTTCACACAGGAATACTCGTAAGTACCAACTAAATTAAAACTTAATTACTAAAATATTAATTTGTTCTTAAAGATATGTTTGAATTATGCAAACAGACGAAACAAATAGTGGAAGCAAAGAAAAAATAAGAAGAGAAACAGTACAATGATTTTGTTGCAAACTTGACAACCGTGTTCAAAAAAAATCCAGATGACAAGTCAATGCATAATGTGGAATTGGTAACAACTTCTTTCAACTATTATGAAAAAACAAAATTTATATTTTGTTGTATAACAATGATTCTAATTTTTTTTTCTTAATATTTATACAGGCATTCTTCCCAATAATCGCACATGAACACTTTTACCTGGTTGTCTTCAACATAAGGAAAGGCACATTTGTCATCATAGACAACTCACCGAAGACATATGAAGCAAAATACAGCAAGGAATGTGATGTTCTGGTAAGTAATTAAACAAAAATGGGTTTGGGTAACAGTTGGGGGTTTTAATTAAACACTCATGCACATTATCATATATGATAAAATAAAATAAAAAATTAAACAGTTGAAGCTATCACATGTGATAAAATAATGTGATGTTCTAGAAAGTAACTAAATATTAAAAAGTTAAATTTTAGACTCTTATGCATGTAAGCCTTCGGCTTACCTGAAGCCGAAGGCGTCTTCTGCGGCTAAGCCGCAGAAGACACCATCGGCTTGGACGTAGGCATAGGATGCGACTAAGCCTTTCGGCTTTGCATATGAGATAAAGAATTGTCTTTAATAAAATAAAATTTCTATTTTGTGTAGAAAAAACTGTTGTCAAGATATCTGGCATCCCACAACCATGAAAAGGCAGCTGATATAGAATCAAAAAAGACAACGGTGATGAAAATGAAGTGGGCAACAAAAGAGAATGTCATTGACTGTGGAATTTTTGTGATGATGCATATGGAGCATTATGGTGGAGAAAGTCAGAAGAACTGGAATTTGGATTTTCTGAAAAAAGGAAGAGATCAGGAAATACAAATAATAAAGCTGAGAATGAAATATGCAACCAAGATGCTCATGCATGAACTCAACATTCACTGACAAAAAATGAGCAAGGAAACATTTGAGTTTGCAGGAAAATACACTAACAAGAAAATGAAGGAGGAAATGATAAGGGCAGAGATAGAGAAGAAGAAGAAAGAACAGGCTGAAGAACATGTTGCAAGTGCAATATGATGGAAGTGGAATGGAAGATTCAGAAGTAGGACTAACGAAGGATAGGAGGGCGTAAAACAACTTTTTGGGGCAACTGACGCAAATTAAAAAACTAATTTCTGTTTAATCTCTTATGAAATGTCTAAATTCGTATGCTACAATATCACTTTGAATTTCTAAGTAGGATGATGGTTTAACATTGTAAGTACTATGATGCAATGTTTTATTAATTGAATGGCGAAACATCTCTGGATGTTATTTTGGATAATAAGTCTTGTTTAAATTTCATTAGACCAATTGATAATCACTTGTTATAGCTATTGATATTGGATAATCGCCTCTGCGATTTATGACACATTGCATAACACAAACAAAAGAAAAGGGTAAAAGGCATGAAAGTAATACATTATCATATATGATAAAGTAAAAATAGTAATTAGCCTAGAGTAAAATCATATGTGATTTTAGATAAATATAACATATGATATACTCTTGTTCATAACGTATCATATATGATAAATCAAAAAGTAATAAAACAAGTATAAAATCATATATGATTTCGGAGAAATATCATATATGATAATACATTTAAAAAATTTGCTTCAGAATTATCATATGTGATAACTAAAATGAAAGTAACCAAAACACTTGAACACAATCATAATACTCTTGTTTATAAGTTTTTGGTGCAAAAGGTGAATTATATTAATCAGTAAAATTTTGTACACATTATAAGTATCAAATCTGAGTTGGGCATACCTAAAACAGAATACTGAAATACAAAGGACATTCAATTCAGTATCTAAATCCAAACTCTGCTACAACTTAACAGAGAACCTAATTACACTCTGCTGTAGCCAAACATCAGCACTCATACTCCCAGCTTCAACCAAGACACAAGAGTAGTATTCACCTTAAAGCACCATACCATCTAGCTACATTTCCATTTCTCCTTCCCATTTAAATCAGTCAACCTGCTCTTGTTTATAAGTTATCATAAATGATAAATCAAAAAGGAAAAAACCAAGTGTAAAATCATATATGATTTTGGAGAATTATCATATATGATAATAAACCAAAAAAAATTGCTTCTGAATTATCATATATGATAACTGAAATAAAAGTAACCAAAACTCTTGAAAACAATCAGCAACAATATGTTTCATATAAAAACTCAGTAATAATCAAACAATCATGTCTAGGTCTGTTACTCAAATTTCTTCAACACAATCCGACAAAACAGATAATAATCAAAGAAATTAAAAAATATATGCAGACGATTTATGTTGAAATTCATGGTTGATCCAAGACCTCTCCTCTTGTAACTTCTGATTGATCCAAATCCCCTTCCCTTGTAACTTCAACTTGATCCAACTCAGCCTCTTCTGCAAACATTTTTGGGCACGTCCTCCTGTTGTGACCATCTGTCTCTCCACATAACGAACATGCATTCCTGTTCTTCGAATTCTTATCAAGAGCTTGCTCTTTCCCTCCTTTTATGCGCATCTTTTTACGGCCTTTAGGATTACCAAGAGCTGGATTGTTAATGGTTTTTTCAGCTGGCTTCGGGACTCCAACAAGTTCCTCCAAATTATCAGCCTTGTTCTTAGAAGGAGGATTTGGGCAATCAGCCTCGAAATCAATCTTTAGCAACCTCAACTTTTCGACAAAAGAAGACAACCTCGCCTCATCTTTACTCAACATATGGATACAATGATCAACAATGGAACTTGCCTCATTTGCATAATTCTCAACAATCTCATTCTTCTCACCATATCTGTTCCTTTTGTTCCTCAAAGCAGCAGGTATAAGGTTCTTTGTCCAACGCCTCAATATGTATTGACTTGGAATCACTTCAATATTGGCATTCTTAAACACACAAAAAACATGCCTGCATAATATTCCAACTCGAAGAAAAAGCTGACAGGAACATACAACTGATCCATCCTCTTGGTTACGCAACACCTTAATGGACAAAAAAGAAAGAAGATAGTAAAAAATCATATATGATAAAACAAAAGAAATAAGGTAGTAAAAAATCATATATGATAAAAAAAATAAACAATATTTTTTAAGTAGCTAACATACCTTATATAATCCATCAACTCTATAAAACAGGTTAACTGGCTCTTCTTCTTCAGCTTTATCGTTATCCTTAACTCTCTTCCTAGCTTTCTCTCTCAGCTTAGCTTTCTTCTTCTCCATTAATGCATCAACAAATTTTGTTTCTCTAATAACAGATACCTCAGAACCTTCAACCAAGCTTTTGGTTTCTATTTGACAATACCATGTGCCTGCAAAAATCTCTGCTTGAACCAACTCGAACAGAGGACGAGTAAAAACCTTCGAAGCATGACGTTCAATCTTAAGATAGGTTCTAAACTTCGGAACAGAATCAATAGTCTTATGATCAAGCCTCTCTTGTATATGCCTCTGCTTTTCCATTGCCGTCTCAAAATAATTCATAAAATTCATAAGAGTGGAACCTTGATTCGTAAAATGAGAGAAAAAGGAGTTCTCACTCTCAGATCTAGACGTCGTCCTCATCAAACCACACAAGGGGGAATCAAAAAAATAAGCAGGAATCCAACACGAACGTATATTAAACATCTTTGTTAACCACTTATGATTCTGCAAACTAAACTCCTCCAATAACTTTGACCATCTATCCTCAAACTCCTCTGGACCGATATACATATTCCATACAATTTGATTAAACTTCTTTTTAAAGTCAGTATCATCATATATTTTTGAACATATCTGTAAACAAAACAAATAACATTTGATTTAACAAATGATTTGAAAAAAGATATGTGTTATCATATGTGATAAACCAATAATAAATACAAATAAAATCAAGTATCACATATGATTTAACATATTATTTGAAAAAAGGTTCTAATTATCATATGTGATAAATCAATAAGAAATACACAGAGAATCAAGTATCACATATGATAAACAAAAAGGCAGAAAAATACCTTTCCAGGGAGCTTTTGAGTAATATGCCACATGCAAAGTCTGTGTTTAGAACCCGCAAACTCAGCTTCAATGGCATTTCTCATAGCCCCATCCTGATCAGTAAATATTTGGAGCCCTACCAAACGCCTTTATGAACACTTTCAGCAACCAAATATACGAAGCTGTAGTTTCGTTCTTCAACAAGCCTGCTGCGACTGTTACACACCTCCGATGATTATCTATGGCTGTAAAGGGAACAAACACCATTTTGTACCTGAAAAACAAAAAACAAAAATACTTAAAATAACAGATTAAATAGAAAATCATATAATCAAAATATCATACTGAACATACAAATACTTACTTGTTTGTTCTGTAAGTTGCATCAAACGAAACAACATCACAAAACTCTCTATAGTTGTACTTAGAAACTTCATCAGCCCAAAAAATAGCCGCAAGCTCAGCATTTTCAACCAAATAATCAAACGAAAAATCTGGGACATGCTTCTTCCTATTCTCCATCTTAGATATAAGCATCTGTGCATCACTATCACCTATGTAGCAGTTCACACCCCTAAAAAAGTTCTTAAAATCAACAGTCGTTCCATGAACAAGCAAATAAGAACCCTTCAAACCAGTTAAGATGTGATGAGCTTTCGTTGCGCCTATATTTACGATAGCAGCTTTAACAATGAACAATTGCTCAGAATAGGTTAACTGCCTCTCAGTCTTCGACAAATGCTTATACTCTTCACGTTCAAGCTCGTGATTATGAATAATATCAAACACATTCAACCTGTACTTAGAAGTACCAGGAATCAAATCAAATATAACACGTGCTTTGCAGCCTGTGATATGTAGGTTCGAACTTCTAACCTGCTTGTCACTATTCTCTAAGTCTAACGTGTCAACATGAATTCCCTTGGGACAACCTTCCCTATTACACACTAAATACTTTTGTTTCACAGTACCATTCCTCAACCTTTTCTGGCATGACTTCCTAACCACAAACCCTGCTTTAGCAGCATATTTCATGTACGCAGCAATGCACTCATCAATAGACTTATAAACTTTGCCCTTAACCAATAAAACGTCCACAGGAACTTTAGGAATATAATAAACAATTCCACCAGGAGTATCAAAATTAGAGTGAGTAGGAAACGATTCAGGAGTTTTCAAAGGATTCAATTCTGAAAAAACATAATTAAATAAAAAATAAAAACAGTGATTTACTAAAAATGAAATCACAAACACATGTTCTAATTATATCATATATGATATATCATATATGATATGTCATATATGATATATGATATATCATATATGATATAATATCCAAAATGCCTTATTCAGAGCTTAAATCTACTTACTAACAGCTTAAAAACTGACTAACTCAATCAAAACCTAAATAAATGGCATATTCAGAGCTTATAACAGCTTAATAACATAGCTTACTCTTAATTGCTTCAGATAAATCACCGTGTTCATAAGCAACAATCTCCTCAGCATACTTAGCTGAAACATCTTCACTAACAACAATCTCTTCAAAAGCAGTAGAAGAATCATTAACAGCAATCTCTTCAAAAGTAGTAGAAGAATCCATAAAACCTGCATATAAGATGAAAAAAATGAATAAGTTAGCTTATAATTAAGCTTATAGAAACAGAGAGCTATAATTAAGCTTAGAAATAAGCTTAAATAAAAATAAACGATAAAAAATTAGGGTTAGCTGATGTACGGGATGAAGAATGAGCTAAATTAATGAATTGAGAAGCAAAAATTAGGGTTTGTTGAAGAACGAGATGAAGGAGGTTGTTAGTTAAAGGAATCGGTTAGATGAGAGAGAAGAAAGAATCACACACTTTGTGTGTGTGAAAAAATGACGCATTAATAGAGATGGGAGTAAAAAATATAATTTATAGAGTACAAAAATACCCTTGTAATGTAAATGTAAAATCTAATCTCAGCCACTAGATCAAAACGAATGAAAGGTGGGGATTGATCCCTTGGTATGTAAATAATGGTTAGTCCTTAAATGATCTTTGTTCTTTATTACTTACCTAACCCCATCACTTTTAAGTCATCTTGCCAAAACCATATTATCATCAAAAGTAAAGACGGTGTACTACCATTACTAAAAGAAAAAAAAATGTGATTTACACACGAATCACAACAATAACATAATCACTTTCTAGATTAAAATAGAATCACATGTGATTTACACACGAATTAAAAAAAATATATCACATGTGATTTAATAAAAAAATATATTTTATTATTAACATTTACTTTAGTAATTTTTCTTCCTTTATTTTATTTTATTTTATTTTTAAACTAGACTTCTTGTAGTTTGTTTTATGTATTTAGCTTGTTTTTTATCACATGAAAGTGAACACATGTGTACTTTGAGATGTTCGGATTCTGAATTAATGCACTCTTTTGTTGTTCAATTTAAATTTTGTGTTTTCTTTATTTCATTTTTTTGTTAGTTTTGACCAAACCAGAATGTGAAAAACCAAAAACAAAAATTATGACGTTAATATTTGTTTGTATAATGTCTACGATGATTAAATCACATGTGATTTACACACGAATCACATGTGATTTACACACGCATCACATGTGATTTACACACGAATCACAACAAAGAAACAGAATAACGTGTGATTTACTACTTTCTAGATTAAAATAGAATCACATGTGATTTACAAGCCGAATCACATGTGATTTTAGTTGGCTCGCAATGCCGAGTCGGAAAACCAGACTAAAAAAAACATGTGATTTTTACAAATCACGTGTGATTTTTCTGAACGAAAATTTTGAAAAAAAAAATGGTCGAAAGTATATACTGGTGCATATCTATAGAAAGATAATTTAATTCTCGTCGCGACGGTATATTTTTCGTAGCTTGAAGATTTACCGTTTGCAAGATATGTCATTTTTTTAAAAAAAGTAGAAATGAGTTTTTACATAATTACATTTATGCCCTTCCTTTGTTATTTATTGATTTAATCTCTACCATTAAATCAAAAGAGGATGGATGGTTGAGATCTTGTGATTTGTTCTTTAGATATTAGTGGTTTGTCATAAATCTTACCTCTAAAGATGATATTTTAAAAACTTATTATCATGTTGATTAATTAATACATTCTATAATTATAGTCACATTATAAATATTCATATTAAGTAAGATGCAAATTGTATTTCGAAATCTTTTAAAAACTATTACACCTCGTATATGATTTTACTTAAAGAATGAATGTTTAAGGTATGTAAATACTTATATATTTATATTGGTATTAATCGTGACGAAAAGACGAATATAATGAATATAACTTTGCATATTAAAAATACGTGTTTGTGTGTGTGTTTTACATTTTATGTCGATTGGTATTATATTTTAAATGCATATAATATTTAAAGTTTAATAGTTAAAGCATGTGAAATTAACAATTTGTGAAATATTTTAGGAAGGTAGATAACATTTTTGAATTATGTTCACATTAATGTATCTATTATATTCACATTGTTTCACCTTTACATCCAACATTATCCTTTTTGATTCGTCACATATGACATGATCAACCTAGTCACGTTTACTAAAAGCTTCTATTATATAGGTTTAGTGGATTAAAAGTTCATTCGGTAGGACTCTTTGTTTAGTAAACAATATATTAATCACAAACAAAAGCTAACAAAAGGGATTATCTTTAGACAATAAACTATCAAGAACAACCATCAAAAAATGTTAAAATAAGAATTAAAGTCATATATTATAAACCCTTTTAAATTTGTATACAAGTAAAATATTTACTTGTTTATCATTACTATATATGCTATAGTGATTGCTACAGTAAAAAAATTTTGCGCCACGTGTCGCTACAAAGAAACTTTTGGCCGATTTGATTTTTATTGAAAACTAAAAGAAAAAACAGGTTCGGATAGTGGATTAAGGGTTCATTTAGTAAATTTAGTAAGACCCTAATTTTAATATCATGACAAAATTGGATTGGTAACATGAAAACTAGATTGTGACATGTTGATTGTATCACGATATGTTAGTTTTTGTTGCCATTAACATTGCATGCCCGATTTCTTTTTTATGTTTCAAAGTTCAAACATATGCAAATATCAAAATTTATTTAGAAAACAAAAAGATATATTGCGTGATTAGCTTCAATCATGTCAAAATAATTAGCATCGTTAAGATTAGAAATTTTAGTAAAAACTCAACTAGAAACCACTTTAAAAGGAAATTAACTACCTTGATTAGAGCTTCATCGGACCTTTATTTTTAAGCTTTAGCTCGATCAATCAGTTAATATTTTCGACTTAAGCATTAGCTCTGCAAGTTTAAGTATTAAAATTGTAATGGTGTTGTGAAGGTAGTATAAAATCAATCAGTATTTTGAGCTAACTTTAATGGATCAGATATTAAGCTAATATTTTCAGTTTTAGAGTTGGGATTGCATTATTAAATTAAGTACGTGTTAATCGAATTGATATTCTGAGCTCAACTCAACTTGATTAGTTGATACGACACTAGGCAATATACGCGATGAAAGTGCAAATACCGATTCAATTAGACTAACAAACTTTACGCGCCGAAAATTGAAGGTTTTCACAAGTTGGCTCGACTCCATTCCATCATTACCTCGTGCGAAGCACGAGCAAATAGAAGTATAGGTATAGAACCTTGTTTAGCTTAAATTGCATGGCAAGGAGATAGTTCACAAAATCACAAATTCAAAGATGAATATTGACCTTATTAATTGGATCAGTCCAATAAAACCAAAATCTACCCACTAGATCCATATATCTAACTTATCATTACTATATATAATAAATGTCGTCAAATCAGTGCAATCTGATTGGTTACTTTAGTTGGGCCCGTGCTTTTTTGAACTAAAACATGGTAGCCTGCTTATATTGGCCTCAGGCCCCAAATCTTTTTAGGACGAGTGGAAGACATAACAATGGCCCAGCAATAAAGCAAAAAAATACGGTGCAATCTTTTTCACAAATGAATAAAAAAAGCAAAAAAAACCGTGCCCATAAAAAAAAAAAAAAAAAAAAAAACAACAACTTACAAAACACACCCTAAACTTCTTATTATTTACGACTTTTTATATCGCAAACTTTATTTATCAAATATCTAATAGATACTTCCCGGTTTCTTTAATAAAAAAAAATACTGGCAAAAAGGCCAATCACAACAACAACAACAACAAACCCAATCCTGCCAGGGGCGGGGTATGGGGGAGGTAAACTGTAGACAGATCTTACCCCTACCCCAAGGTAAACCCGGGAGTAGAGAGACTGCTTCCAACGAGACCTCCGGCAAGTGCAGGTGTGCGGGTGAGGCAAAAAGGCCAATCGATAATGAATAAAATAAGCCCATTGATATACTTTTGACAAAAAGATGTTATGCGACAAATACAAATATAGCTTGACATAACATTTATTCCAAGCAAATACAACATGTGTCGGCAAAAAAACATACCGCGATCTCACAACTAGAAGCCCCGCTCAAACATTATTCGTAAATAGTTATCGCAAAAATTCCTCAAAAATTCCCGCTGCAACGCAGCGGGCACCTTCCCACTTGTTTATAGTATATATGGCGCATTCAATACCTATAAAATCACATAACAAATCTTGCCTAAATCTTTTTCAATTGTCTTTGTCCTAGAACGTGATAAAATCTAATGGTGAGTGACACTCAAATCAAATGTAATGCACATACGACGTACTACCAAGGCATATTTCTATCCAACAAAACCAAAATGTATAAAACATTTGCACCTACTTCTATAACCTCTATATGTTCCCTTGCACTTGTTATAATCTCCAAGAAGACCAATAAATACTTGACTAGCAACCCGAAATCTAGGTCACCTAGCCATATTGCAATGTATTTTATTTATATATAATTATATATCGTCTTAATTCAGTTGAACACATCAAACTAATGGATACTCGAAATAATCAACAAATGTGAAATACAACACTAATTTAAACATAACTTTTATAGTGACCCTGAAAATCTAATGGAAGAAATCACTTGAACGCATCAAACTAAATGGATTCGTAAAATCCAATAACAAAGGGCACGGGTCAAGTTAGTCACGCTCGTTGAGTATGTCTACACAAGTTGATATGACTTTAACCATAACAAATGGCACAAGTCAAGTTAGTCGCGCTCATTGTTAAGTCTACGACCAGTACCCTTTTTGGGTGACCAGATTTTCCGCCATCTATCACATTGTTGCATAGTCCAAACCATTAAACATGTTACTCGTATATCTTTTGAAATTAGACAAAAGAAAATTTTGAAAACAAACTTTCTAGTGTTTTGCTATAACTTTATGCATATAATCCGAATGTAACTTTAAAATGTTTTTTACTATATATTTTGTGTAACCAAGAGTCCAAGATACATGTTACAATTCTATTTCTTGACAAGTACCAATACATCATCTCTAAAGATGTATCCAAGTCAATTGTTGATCATTACTAAATCCAGATACAAAAATCAAACACAATACCATAGGTTGCTACAAAACCAATACAATACAAAACCATTTTGATTTTCATACACACAAAACCTTTGTGCCTAGTTTTATAGCATTGCAGAGGTAGTAAAAACCTAAGTGGAGTTGATGACTAACTCTGACACCATACCTAGGCGCGTGAGTATGGTTAATCACTATAAATTCTACCCAACTACACACCATAAAATCACAAGTCATCCACATAAATGTATTTATAGCTTTCCCTCCTTTCTTCACTTTGCCCCTTCACTTCACTTCACTCAAATTTTCTCTGTACACAAGGACTCAGAAGGAAGAGCCTTGAGAAAGTGAACCAAATCCTTTCCTTAACTTTCACGCCTCCATATTCACATTTTAACCCTCTTTTTTTCTCTCTCTACATTTAATTACCGTCAGTAATAACCCTACTCAAACACCCTTTTAAACTCCCACTCCTTACCATTCAAAAAATCCCAAAAAAAAAACAGAGCATTTCTTGAAGAAAAAGAGGTTTTGAAATAAAGATTCACATTTTGAGTCTTTTTTGCAAAAATAAACTTTGGGTTTGGATCTTTTTTAGTAAAACTATAATGGGTTCTTGTGAAAAGGATCAACTATACTTTTCCAGGGTAAAAACCCTTTACGAAGAAAAGGATCAACTGTTAATGGTGAAGAAAATTAATGGGCCAATAATTGTTGGTGCTGGTCCATCTGGTATAGCAGTTGCAGCTTGTTTAAAACAAAATGGTGTACCATCACTTGTTCTGGAAAGAAGTGATTGCATTGCATCTTTATGGCAATATAAAACTTATGATATATTAAAGCTTCATTTACCTAAACAGTTTTGTGAGTTACCATTATTTGGCTACCCAAAAAACTTCCCAAAATACCCTACTAAAGAACAGTTTGTTTCTTACTTGGTGGCTTATGCTAAGCACTTTGATATAAAGCCAAAGTTTAACCAAACTGTGGTTAATGCTAAGTTTGAGTTAGAAAATGATATTTGGAGAGTTGTTACACAAGATTGTGTGTATGAGTCAAGGTGGCTAGTGGTGGCTACAGGAGAAAATGCTGAAGCAGTGGTGCCAGAAATACAAGCGATTGAGAAATTTGAAGGGGTTTTAATGCATACAAGTGAGTATAAAAGTGGTTCTGAGTTTAAAAACAAAAGGGTTTTGGTTGTTGGTTGTGGGAATTCTGGTATGGAAGTTAGTTTGGACCTTTGCCGTAATGATGCAAGTCCTTTTATGGTTGTTAGAAACTCTGTAAGTTCATCATCACTATCATTAAACTTTTTTTGTTTTGTTTTGTTTTCTTTTCTTTTCTTTTCAGTGTGGGTTGTGGACTTGAGGTTATGATTAGTATATTATTGGTCTAATTTTCTATATGTTAAAGTGATAAAGTCAATCTTATTTCCTTTTTAGTGCACTTTTTGAAATGGGTATTTAAAAAAAAAAAAAAAAAAAAAAAAAAAAAAATAGTCAATTGCATTTGAAGTCACAAAATCCCATTTTTTTTATTCTTTGCTATTTTATTGAGTTTTTTTTTTTTTTTCTTTTCATGTGGGTGTTTCTTGAATTCTTTCTTTTCTAGTTGTAATTACCAAATTTTATCTTTTTTTCATTTGGGTATTTGGTATTTTGTTAAAAGATGTTTCTTGACAAAATAAAAATAGTTGTATCACATGCTGAAACTTAAAAGTATTTTGACTTTTTGGATATTTATGTGGTTGTTTTAATGAAATTACAGGTTCATGTCCTGCCTAGAGAGATGTTTGGATTCACAACATTTGGTATAGCAATGGCACTTCTCAAATGGCTACCTATTAGAGTTGTGGACAAATTAATCTTGCTTATGGCCAATATAACACTTGGAAGCACCGATAAATTAGGCCTAAGGAGACCGAAAACCGGCCCTCTAGAGCTAAAAAACGCTACCGGAAAAACCCCGGTGCTCGACACCGGAGCCTTATCGCTCATCAAGTCTGGTAAAATCAAGGTAGCTATCGAAAGATTCCCTGCCACTTGCATTAATAAGCTGTACTGTACAATTTAGTGGTATTAAACTTTTGTTTTGGAATTATTGGAATGTTTGTAGGTTGTGGAACAAGGAGTGAGGGAAATCACTAGAAATGGTGTCAAATTCATGGATGGTCAAGAACTTGCATTTGACTCTATTATATTGGCAACAGGGTACAAAAGCAATGTCCCATTTTGGCTCGAGGTAAATTTCATGACACCAATAATGAAACAACCTAACTTAATATATACTGTTTTTCAATTGAATCATGCATGAAGTAGTTGTATGTTTTGAAGAAGAAAAGAACATGCTTTGTAAATTTGTACCTCCTTTGAAATTACGTATAATATTGGAATCTTAACTATTTGTATTCTTTTTAAATTGATTTTAATCTTATTCTCCATCTTATATCACTTTCCAACTCTTACACTAACATGCCTACAAAACGGGTTTTTGTAACCAAAAAAGTGAAAAACTGATGGCACATGTTTGGATGATTCTGAATCTCTTAACATTTATGTTGTCATTGTATGATGTGTTACTATCAACAAGTATTCCCATGATATTATTTCTCTTATTTCTCTTAAAGGGTGTTTATGTTAGGGATTACCTTGGAAATATTCTTTATTTACTGTTATCTAGAGAAAGAATCAGAATTGAAATGTGTTGTTCATATAATGATCGGGTTGTGTTATGCTAACCCTCCCTATTAGGGAGGGTCCACCTACTTTAGTTAAAAAGTACAAGTTTTAATACAGACAGTACAAGCGATGATAGCTGGTCAAAGTCAACACACCCTCCCTAGGGAGGGTGTGGTTATCCTACCCCTAATGATCTCATTATTTTGTCCTTGTGAGTTGGGTCAGCTAGTATGACCCACATATTTCAGAAATATTTGTATGGTATGTGATATGTAAAAACTTTTATTAAATTGGGACATCATCTTCAAAGATCTTCATTATATGAAATTTTTATGTGTATAGACAATGTATCTTATGGTTCGATCCTTGTTATATTAATGCAGGGAAGTGACTTTTTTACAGACGACGGAATGCCAAAAACTCCTTTTCCAAATGGCTGGAAAGGGGAGAAAGGGTTATATACTGTCGGGTTTACTCGGAGAGGTCTTCTTGGAACAACATGTGATGCCCTTAAAATCGCTAAAGATGTTACAGATCAATGGCGGCCAATAACGTGCAACTCCAAGCACAATTGTAGTTAGGACAAACCGATGTATTGATATTGCAATAATGAGAAAAATGGAAAGAAAAGATAGATAAATAGGCTTTTTATTTTTCTTTAGACGGCTTAGGTTTATGGTGGTATTTACTAATTAGGGGGGTTTATTTTGTAGTTCAAATGTTCATTCAAAGAACATTGTCTTTTAGGATGTTCAAAAGTTATGATGTTCTTTGTTTATTGCTCTAAGAGTTTAAGGGGGTTCGAAAATGTCCTCCATCTCAAAATTATAGTTTACATTTTTTTTTTAATGTCTCAAAATAATTGTCTATTTTTTAAGTAAAAACTAAATAATATACATTATAGGAAGTGGTATCATTTTTATTAAAATTTGTGATTTATCTACGGAAGGAGTAACAATTTTTGTGATTCAATTTCATTTTCTTCAAACGCATGTTTAGCTTTTCTATATAACTAGTTATAATACCCGTGCACGCACAAAATTTAATTATAGTATTATCGTTTAAAAACAGAAAAACTTATGTAATTTTAAAAAGTTAGAGCATCAACATGTGCGAAAGTAAGAAAAATAATTAGCAAAAATTGTAAATATAACCGTGGCATCGATCTTGTATTTGATTCTTGAGCGTGTCTCCTTATATTGTTATTGGGTCAAAGGTTCTTTGATCACATGAGTTTACATATAAATCAAATTTATTTTAAAATTTTGCTTAATATATGTAAATATAAAAATTTAACCGTGAAAATTGTGATATAAGTACAACTAATAAGTATGCATTAGTTTTTCATTATATATTAATATCAATTAATATTTTGTAAAAATTTTATTTGATGAAAGATTTAACTTTGTTTAGCTGACATAGATGTTAATGTTGAGGTTGATGTTGTTGTTTAACTTTAACTATTGATTTCATGTTGTATAAAATGTGCGAGTTTGGTAGCACATAATGAGCGTTTATGAAGTTAAAATATACTCCGTAAAGTTTTCTAAAAATATTTTTTTGGATATCCGTATATAAACTTTAAATAATAATTATATGAGTCGTTATAAGTACAGTCGCGTATATTTATTTTCATATCACAGTAACTCGTACTTACCATTTGATATTTTTATTACCGTTATTAATAATTTAACTGTATTTAATATTCAAACCCGTGTACGTATAGATTAAACTTTTAAATATGATAACATGAGTTCTTATTTATATTTAACATGCATAGTAAAAAGATATTTTAATAAATGAAAATTTAAAACTAATATTTATTTTAAAAATATTCAACGTATATTAAAAATAATTCGTACATTTATAAAATTTTGTAAGTTTAATAGATGAAAGTCTTAAACCAATACTAATACTCATATAATTGTAAATAATTTATATTATAAAGTGTAAGGGTATAAAGTGTAACATTATCTAAATTTATTAAAAAACATGAATATTTATAATTTTACAATTAACTCAATATAATATATTTAAAATTCAACCACTAATGTTTTATTAATTACAAAATCAATTCAATTTTGACTTTTTATTGGCCAATCATATTGCGCGATTTCACCTATGTGTCAAAATCGAGCTTTCCTATTGCCCCAATTTTTTTCCACTAAGATTTTTGTTAAAAAAACTCCGAAATAATGTAATTTCTTTATTACATAAAAGATTTTCGTGCATTCAAATCAAATTAACTAACTTTACACCATCATGGTTATACACGTAATTGTCTAATATAATAAAATAGCCAAATAAATCCAAATATTACCTTTTTTAATAAAATTGCCTCAAATATAATATAATAAAATTGCCAAATATTACATTTTAGATCCATATTATTATATACTCCCTTCGTCTCAAAATTATAGTCTATATTTTCTTTTTGTGTTGTGTCAAAATAATTGTCCACTTTCCTTTTTAAGTAAAAACTAAAGAGAATAGTATGGGAATATTCTCTTTATGTGGTTGAGATTTATATTGGTCCATTTTATTAAACTTAGTAATTTCTTTCTCATGACAATAATTTTGAGATCCAATATCAAACAAAGCTAGACACTATCTCAAACAATACTAATCTCTGATAAACAAAAATAGCACATAAGATTCTATACAGCTTCATCCAAGCATAATTCAAAATCTGTATTCACCTTTAGAGCACCATATAATCTAACTACATTCCACCACACCCTCTTATCAAGATCATTTAGCTTGCATCCAGAATAATCAACGTAGGAAAGGGTAAGTGGCATCGTTAGGAATCCATAACCCCTCCAAGTCAAATGCTATACCAGAAGAAATACATTTCCATCTCTAGAATGGCATGTTAGTTCTAATTAATAATGGCATGTATTGTAATTTTAATAATTGAAATGATTTTTTAAGTTTTCAAGATTAACAATTAAGAATAATGATGTAAATGCATTATGGATAATACAGACAGGGAAAATATAATAATTAGAATACAAAATGTAATGTCTCACTTATAATGTTAGTTCTAATTAAAAATTACATGCATTGTAAGGATGTGATTTGCACATATCTAATTTTGAATCTCGCACTATAAATAGTTGTATTTTTTTTAAGGCAAAAGATATATTAAAAACTAGCAAGTTGGACTTCAATAATTATGAGGTTATAGACCAACCAATAAATTCTCTCTCGCTATCTCCCCCAACCGAATTTTCCGCCTAATTTAGCCATGAAAAAAAGAAACTGTTTCTTTTTCCAAGCTATTTTCAAATCTAATCCATTCATTCGAATCAGTAGACTCGGATGTAGGTTTTACTGACCATGTCTTAAAATTTATAAATGCACGATTACCTAAGGTCTACCTATTTGCACTAACGGACAGAGAATTCGGTCGCGTGTAGACTAGTATTCGGTAAAACTGAGGTCGTCCCAAGAGCTATGTGGTTTGGATTATATCTAAGTCTAGGTGTCACGATTTTAACTGATTTTAGAGTTGAAATGATTAATTAAACTAAATACCGAAAAGTAAATTAAACTGAAATGAAATGAAGTTGTGAGCAAAAAAAGAGAAGTGTGATAACCTAATTACTCATCCTACATTGCTTGCAATCATGTTTCCTATAAAACTAATCTGATGCTTTAGGTGGGGCGGACATATATCACTAGGGTCATATGGTCAAGCTCCCTAGTCTATCTCCGCCGAATCCTACCGGAAACCACAGACACTACCCCATGCTAGTAAACCGACGTACGTTAGACGGGTTTGAGTCATTAAGTGCCACTACATGCTAGACTTATCTTTTATAGTTTGTTGTCACGATCATAGACCATACTTTAAACTACTTAAGTTCCTCCACGCGCGGAAAGTGATCCTATGGTCCATTAGCACACAAGGTCTGTGATTGGTTCTCATCCCAACCATATCTTCGCAACTCAACTACGCCAAGGTCTTATGGTCAATTCTCCTAGCATACCGAGTATAACCGGGTGTTTTAAACTACCACAATTAAAGGTTCACAAGATAAACTAAGCCTGTACACACGTAAAAGCATTAAGAAAAGTGCGAAAACATAATTAAATAAAAATAGGAATCATAACTAGGCTAGCACCAAAGGTGCTTAACCGATCATATTAAATAGAACACTCGAATAAGTGTTCACAAGAGTCATGAATTCGAAATGTAAATGAAATAATGAAATGCTAAAACTTATGGTGTATTAGGCATGATTTCTCCCTTGGAAATGCTCCGTATGCTGCTGTAGAAAGGCCTTTGAGCAGTCCCCAACGATCTCTGACTTTGTGTGTTAGAAAGTTGTATGACAAATGCAGAAATTAGGGTGTATTTATAGGCCCGGTCGTAGCTACGGCATAGCTCAAAAGAGTGTTGTGCCATAGCTAGTGTAATCTTGTAAGATCTTATCCAAAAGTCATGAGTTACGGCGTAGTTGAGGAAAGTGTTGCGTCGTAACTCCAATATTAGGGTTTCATCTACAGCGTAGTCTTCAAGTGTGTTACGTCGTAGCTTAATTCATGGATCTAGGATTACTCTCGTAGTCATTGTTATACCATAACTCAATAGTCCTGTTACGGCGTAACCACCAATTTGAAGGAAGCTTGGAAGACTTAATTATGTTACGGCGTAACTCAGGTTTTGGTTACGCCGTAACTCTTGATCTGCGTTGACTTTGGTCTTCAAGTTTAAATTCCCAGCTACGGCGTAATAGAGAGTGGAGTTACGCCATAGCTTCTTCAGGCATACTATAATAGTGTATCTTTTGCGCGTTATTTTCAAATTCCTCGTCTCTTTAGCTCCTATGCTCGTTCATGAATTGGATACAAAATGTAAAGAAATCAAAGTATATATCCATATAATAAGTAGAATAAACAAGCATAATAGGGGGAAATTGACACTTAAATATCAGAATTATTTGACGTCATCAGACTCAATTACACAATTCTAACTGTTTCAATTCTGTTTTTCCGTATTTTTTGAAAACCTACTTTTTTGAATTACTCCTGTTTTTTTCCAATTTCGTTAAGATGTCGAATATAAAAATGATTGTCTAAGAGGCAATTGAAGGTTCCGGTGAAGTTTAATGATCATGAAATGGAGAATTTAAGCCAAAAATGAAAGGAAAGTGTTTCTAAAGCAATCTTAGAGGAAATTAGGGTTATGAAAGTAAGGCTCGATGATATTGGTGCAAAGGATAAAGATATAAATGAAGATGAAGATGAGTGTGTGAATGATGATCAGAATACTAGTGCTGAAACAACTGTAAGTATTGATATCAGAAAAAGTGTTAAGTATATGTGTAATGTGGACGATACATGTGTGAATAAGTATATGCCCATGCATGATGATACTGTTGAAAATGTGACTGAAAGTTATGAGGTGAATGATTGCTTAAATTATAGGGATAATAAGGATCTGAATGTAAATAATATTGCAATAGGGAGTCTGTGTCATATGCTAATGTAGTGAAAAAGGATGAATTCCCTAAGGATCTCACATACATACCAACTGGAATCACTAAAATGGAACTTTATAATTAGTGGACAGTTTGTCGGGTATGATATGAATATTAATGAGTTGAGATATAATTGTAATACCCTAGGCAAATCATACATCGGCCATGACTTGGAGTGATGCTTGGACATAAGTTAACATTCGCCTTATACAACAACAACGCATTTTGTGGTCTAACGGTTAATCGTCCATACAGTTAAGCATGCTCATGTGAGAGTAGTATTGGCTTGGGTGACGAAGTCTTCACATGAGGGCCAAAAAAGCATAGTCGTGAGCTTACGGGTAAAACGGACAATGTTGTGGTTTGTAAGACGGGGTGTTACATAATATTAAGAGAATGTGGAGTAAATTTAAGATAACTGAAATCAGTGCTAGCAAAAATGGCCAATACATGTTCAAATTTAGGGATGAAGAAAGTCTTAGTGTTGTGAATTAGAAATGACATTGGATGGTGCAAAATAAGCCCTTTATTTGTCCGAAAATGGAGCCTTGATTTGGGAATGCAAAAAATTAAACCTAAAAAGTTGCATGTTTTTATTAAAATTGCAAATATATCACTTGATGCTTGGAGTGTAAATGAAATTAGTGCTCTAGCTAGTAGTTATGCTCATGGACACACTGACTATGGGTGGCAATTTTCGACCTAACACGAAACCCGACCTAAAACCGACACGAAAATTAAGGTTCGGGTTGAGTCTACATAGATTTCGAGTCGGGTTTGGGTCAACCCATCTAACCCGTTTATTAAACAGGTCGGTTCGGGTTATGAATAAATTGAGCGGGTCGACCTGCCAACCCGTTTAAGATTGTTTTCTTAAATTAAAATTTATTTATATTTTATTATACGGGTTAAATATGTTAAATGGGTCGACCCACAAACCCGTTTAACATGTTTAACTCATGTAATGTGCCAACTTTTGTATATAAAATGGGTTAAGTAGGTCAACCCGAAACCCATTTAACATGTTCAACCAGTGTAACCTAATTAACCCGCTAACCTAAGTATATATACGGTTTAATGGGCCAGGTTCGGGTTATGCTTAAACAGGTTGACATAGCTGACTCGCCAACCTAGAATGTTTCATTTGGTTCAGTAATGTTATAAAGACCTAATGTAGTTTTCCTGTTGAGATGTATAATCAGAATTGATTGTTGATTAAAGATAGCTTGCCTACTACATATGGCGAGCCATTTATAAGATGAGTTTTGTAAAGGCTCCATCTTATGTTTGAATTACAGAGTTGAGTTTCAATTACTTAACTTCACATGACCGGAAGATTGAGTATTATTAGTCCACTGTTAGACTTATCCCTTTGACTAATGTGGCCTTGACCATTTAGATCCCTAACTATGCCCTAATGACAATATGTACCCTAACTAACAATTGACAGTTATTTGATGGAAATAACTGTCATAACAATAAAACATCGGGAAGTGGTCATATTTCTGTATCTTGTCAATTCATTATTCTCTCAATCAAAACACCAATAACTCTTGAGAGAAATCCCTACATCAGATTATTGACATCACTACCGGAATCGACTAACCCTAACGCGATGGCTTCATCATCTAATCATAATCATCAGTCGGTTCTATCATCAAGTAAGTTTACTTTCATGTTCTTGATATATGATTACATGAGATTGATCCTTTATGTGTTTAATTAATTCAACATCCACTTCAACAGATGGCTTAGTACCTTGGAAGCTTGCAGCCTAAATTCTTTGTTATATCCTTGCTATATTCAGTTGGCCTTGGTAAGGTAACTGTTAATATTGTTTGGATTGACATTAGTTTAGATGGAGAACTTTTCAAAATGTAAGTTCCATGTTGAGAAGGATAGGAATATAGAATTGTGAAAGATGAAATTTCTTGGTCCTAACAATACCCTACGTAGGAGGTTTGGTTGGTTATATCATAGATGTATTCTATCTGCATTGATGATGCCTACTTTCTATATAAGCTATGGTATGATAAGTGAGGATGTAACTACTTGTATGGAATGGTTTATAAAGAAACTATAGGAAGCGTAGTTAACTGCAGCAGTGTCTATCTGTGGAGAGATCAGGAATAGCTATAACTTGCATGGTGATGCCTTGTTTGAGGAAATGTAGTCACGAAGTTATAGTTTTGGTGAAATTTAGGTGAATAAAGGTTGTAGGAGTATGTTTTCTTCATGTTGTATCGTTAGTTCGTGTATTGTGTTGGTTTTTTCAATCTCTGTATTCCTAGGGGTATTGGGCATGTCCAATTATCCCTTCTATTTGTTGTAAAGATTTGTATTAATATATGGATTCACCTTTTTCATCAAAAAAAAAAAAGAAAAATAAAAAAAGGAAGCTGTTTAAAAATTACATTGGCTTACGTAGCTAATCTGTCCAACTAGAAACTTTTCTACCTCTATATTTTAACCAAGTAAAAGAAAATAAACGAATGAAATAAAAAATATCACATTTCTTCATGGTGTGAGAGTTAAACAAGACATTTTTTCGATACTTTCAAAGGACCCACAACATAGATGTAACAACAACATACAGACAATCCTTCTTAACGTTTGCTTCGGGCATATTATCAATTCAAGATATCCAATCGGTGTACGAAGGCATCGACAAATCATAAATATTACACCATATACAAATCAATCTCCAAGCATTTGAGGCAACTTCGCAATAGAAGAAGAATACATATTTATTTGATTTGACATTATTATTGCAAATTGGCAAAGAATAGAACCAATTTTTAAATCTCTCATATAAACACAATCAATCAATAAATATTATCGATCACTGATTTTTTTTCTTTTTATCTAGTTCTGACTCGACATTGCGAGTCGACTAATCTCAGGACGACTACCTTTTAGATTATTCGTAACACTTTTTATGTATTCTTTTCTTTCTAAATTTTAAACTGCGAAGTTCATCACATCCAAATTTATTGCTATAATGTGAACATGACACGAATTCCATAAAAAGATATTACATTATTCATAATCAAAGCTAATGATATCCATCACCACGTTTTTATACCGGTAAGTTTAAGGGCGCGTTTGGTATCTCATTATGAGAATAAGACTATAACTATGAAAGTGATTAAAGGTGTTTGTTTAAGATGAGGGGTCCCACCACTATGGTAATGAATGATAGATAATATCCATACTCCATATACTTCAAAGGACCTAGGTATGGATCTTTCATAGGTGAGGGACCCATCACTACTATCAAACTCATACCCATTGTCATTCATGACGACATACCAAACGCACCCTAAAATCTTTGCTATGCATAACTACTAAAGTACTAAGTCCCTACTTTAGGCTAAGAGTAATGGTGACCACCTCCCACTTTCACGCATGAAGCTTATTACCTCCTCTTTCTTTAATGCGTTGTCCTCAATTTTTTGAAGTAGTTTGGTGGTGTAGATCACCAAACGATTTGCAACTCTTTTTCTTGTTTGTGTGTTTTATTAGGTACATTGTGTGTTATTTTGCATAAAGTAAGGTAATTTTATATGTTTGCTTTTGGTTGTCACCACTACACCTGTTTGGTGGTGGATTTGATGGTGTGTTAAATAGTGATGTGACGTTGACGTGAAAATAGTAGGTTTTGTGACCATTACTTTCAGCATTAGTAATTCCTATACAATTTTACTTTTTCCTTTCTTTTCGTTTGCGATGTAATATAAATATTTTGATGTATTGAAAAACTATAAAATTAAATAATGCATGTTAAAATATCATAACAAATGACACGTTCAACCAAGTGAAAATAATATCCGGAGCTAAGATCGGGTGTAATGGTGACCGCAGTCACCAACCATCAACTAAGCGCGACATTAGCTTGTCACTTAACCACAAACATCACAAACGACATAATGTAATGAGTTAAAAAAAACTTCATCAGCCAAATATAAACCACTTAAACACAAAAATATCCCACTATATACTTACAACTCATAAACACAGAAATATTGATTTCTCTCTCCACACAACACGGTAGTGCAAAGGATCGAGTTCTCAAAAAAAATGGGAGACAACGCGTAAAAGGAATGGACTGTAATGGTGGGACATGTGTGTGGGTGGGGGTGGGGGTGGGGTTGGGGGGGGGGGGGGGGGGGGGACGCGTTTAAAGACCGACCAACATATGCATAAGCTTTCTATTAAGATAAGTACTTTTTAAACACTTTTTTATCATCTATTTCGATTGTTTTGCTGACTAACACATTTACTTAAGTTTAACGTCACACACACTTAAACCGAGCTATGTTATCCCTTTTCTATTGCTAATGTGGTCACTTCAAATTTACTTATATTTAAGAGATTTTATACTTGTGACCTATCATACTTTGTGACGATAATCAAAAGCCCCAAGGAAAGTCAATAATTAACTTAAGACAAACTTAACCAATATGGGTAAGATGAACAATTATCCCAAGTGGAAGTAAGTAGTAAAGTTTTTTAAATTTAAGACCATCCGTAATAAGCCTCATTTGCACGCGTCCTTTGTCCATCTAGCACCCTTTGCATGCAGTCATCCAATAAGCACGAGTCTTTGGCCAAAATTTGGAGAACTCGGTCGTCTGGACGAGTGAGTCTTGGAGTTATGTTTGTATGGGTGTGTCCGTGTGTGTGAAATCACTTTTTGTGAGGTTATTTGTGTTTAAGTGAGGTATATTTTGTTGGTGATACTAGTTGTCTTATTACACTAAATTGATGATTGAAGTTAGTTGTAAAGATAGAAAGCTGATATAACGCAGATGTAACGATGATGAATGTGGCCCCGGGGTGGGTCTCTTTGAGGTGGACGAATTTAACTGCAATATCTGATGGTTATTTGTTAGTGACGAAAAGAGTTTTGTGTCCGTACATAGTGACCACGTACGCGTGTGAATACCTAAAGAAGGGACTCTGTGGAAGCGTGTCCACTGTAAGATCCCTGTACCTGAGTTTAGTAAAGCCAATGATAGTAAGTGTTCACCGCTTTGCTGCTACTCTTTCTCCAAGTACTCCTTTGCTTGCATCACTACACAGACTGACTTCTGAATGAAGAGAAAGCCTATTAACCTCCTACATGTAGTATCACATTCTACTTTCCTTTTTTCATTATTTTTTTCTTTCTTTTACTTTCATAGAATCCGGTGTATACAATTAAATCGTCGGTTATAAATGGGGTTTTGTTCCAATGTTTAGATGTGGGATGGGTATACATTAAAAACGAAGTTGTAGGTTCAAGTTACGCTAAAGGTGGAAGTGACATTGATTTGTGATCGTGTGAGAATTAGGGGTGAAAATGTGTCGAGCTAAGTCCGAGTTTGTCAGAGCTCGAGCTCGTAAAAAAATTTTGCAAGCTCGAGCCCGGCTCGGGCTTGACTAATTTATATGACTTGTTGAAAGAAATAAAGCTTAAATGAAACTCGGTTTATTAATCATACTAGTAGGTGAGCTTATATATTTATTTTATATAAATCATTACTTTTATTTCTTGATGTGTATGTAAAGTTTGTTTTATACATGAACATAGTAAAGTTGCTATTTTTAGAAAGAAAATGATTTGGTGACTTAATGTGTATGACTAATGTTACGTTTAAGTAATCATGTATATTCTTTTTTATGTTCAAAAAAAAAAAAAAAAAATGTATATTCTTTTTCACATAAGAAAATTGATAAGCTGCTTGAAAAGACTATAATCGTATCTTTTTTTTAGTTAACTCAAGATGTGTGTAACTGGGTGACTTTGAAATTGAGAGCTCGTCTCAAGAAATCATAGTGTTTGACCTCACTTATTGGTGCGTTACAGTATCATATATACGCAGCGTTACTTGATATCTTCTGTGTATCTTTTATTAATTTATTTTTTGAATAATGGAGAAAGGAGCTAGTAGACAAAAACTCTATAGTTATGACTTATGACTTATGAGTTAAAAGCCTTCTTATCTTTTTTTCTTCTTTCTCAGAATCTCAAGTTGATTTTGTGTTTATCGGAAGGAAAAGGGAAATTTAATTTATGTTTGACCTATGTCCCATCAATTTTAATTGCAAAGCAAGATTATTTTACGATTCCTTAAATGTTCGGATATCCTTTTGCCAACTTTTTCTAAATCTCCCTGCAAAATAGTAAATGCTATATGTATTTCTAGAGGTGTAGTTTGAAAGGCTTTATGTTGCGTAGTGTGTATAGGGAAAAGGGTGAAAAATACTACTATTGCATGCATATAAACAATTGAAATGGCCATTAATTCACTTTAGTCTAATGTTGACAAAGTGCTATATTGGAACTCTAAAACCTCACATTTCCCTTTCCTTAATTAAAAAATTGATCCCTATATTTAAAGAATAGTATCACTTTAAATCCATGTAGGATGTTAAAGATTTTCAAAGTCCAAAAATGGCCATGAATCTAGTCGTCTAGATCATGTCAGTGATTTGAAGAGTTTTTCATGAATTTGGTGTTGGAGGACTTTTCATGTCATTATGGACATGTTGGGGGACCAAATTGCCAAAGCTAAAGATAGCAAAGCATTTTATATTCGAAAAAAGACTTTTGCTAAGTTTTAGTAAAACATCACTAATTTTATGGTTTTATATAAGGGTGGAAATTAGCTGAGCCGAGCTTGAGCTTGAGCTCGACTCGTTTAAGTTTTAAAAGGCTCGAGCTTAAGCTTGGCTCGTTTCGAGCATTAAATTTTAAGGTCGAACTCGGCTCGTGATATGTTATATAGGCTCGGGCTCGGCTCGAGCTCAGCTCGTTTATACGATTTGACCATGAAAAGTTAAAGCTTGGCTCGAGCTCGGCTCGTAATATATCTTAATTGAGCTCGTTAATAAGCTCGAGCTCGACTCGTATGTATGTTTAATACATAAAATACCATAATGTCGTTTAGTCTCGCGAGCCCAAACGAGCTATATATGTAAAGCTCGGGTTCGAGCTCGATTAATAAACGAGCTGCGCTCGAGCTCGGGCTCGAGCTCGTTTAGGCTCGGCTCGTTAGAGCTTTTACCAATCTGATCCCGAGCTTTTCACGAGCGGCTCGGCTCATTTTCACCCCTAGTTTTTAGCATCATTTGCCCACCTAAAAATCAATGATCCTAGAGCTTCAGGTATCATGAAGAGCATTTGCTTTTCATTTAGGTCTCACGGGATCTATATCACCATAACACAATCCTTTTTAAATAACTTTTTTATCATAACACAACACAACCGTTTCATTTGAGTCCCACCATTTATATATATATTTTTTTCAAAGTTCCAAATAACCGTTTATCTAAAACTGGGTCCCACTCGAACGCCACTTTTGCAGAGATTTTACTTCGCCGTCTACACGGCGAAGGGTTCAATGACAAGTGGCGGCGAGGCACGACGAAGCCTCCACTTAAACGTGGTGCGGCTTTCTAATCGTTACACCTGAAGCTCTTAGATGAAAGGGTATGGTCACATTTTTACTCGCCAGTTCCTATGTGGTAAGGAAAATGGCGTCGCCATTTGCATGTTACCACACCACCCTTCTTGTGTCATTTGCAAGGTGAGTGAACTCATCATGCGTCAATATCATTTTTTTTAAAATTAGTTTTTATTGTTGAGTTTTTGTTTTTATTGAGTATAGTGAGGCTCAAAACCTAGCAAATGGCATGCAAAAGGCTTGAGGCATTACATAAGGGGGGTTTTGCGTGTAAACATAAAATGTGAAATGCTGATTTGGCGAAACGACAAGACAAAAGGCATGCCACCACACCCTTCCCTCTTAAGTGAAACGAGCTTAAAAAGTTACTCCTTCCATTTTAAAATAAATGTTATGTTTTTTACTTTTTGAAGGTATTTTTTTTTTTTTTTTTTTTTTTTTACTTGATGAAAATTATAACAATAAAAATATATTTAAAATTTAATTTTTGCATTAAGTCCCTCTGTCCCAAAATAAATGGCAGGTTTGACTTTTTAGAGTTTTTATTGTTCGACTTTTACCGTAAATATTTATATTTATGTTAAATAATACTTGATGCAAATTATATGAATAGATAGGGTTTCAAATGTATTTTCATTGGTGTAATTTTATAAAGTATTATAACGCAAATAAAAATTGTGTGAAACTAGAAGGGGGGTTGAATAGTTTACCGATTTATTTTCTTTAGTTATAAAAATTTCTCTTTGAAAAATGTAGATTCAATTGTATGTAAAGTCAATCAACACCAATATGAACAAAACACTATACTAATACTAATATGCAATAAGTAAGTAAAGAGAAGAAATGAAAAGATCAAACCAAGACAACGAGATTTATAGTGGTTCGATCACGAAGCTCTTCTTCGCCCTACTCCACTCCTCGAGTACCACACTCGAGAGTTGTAAGCACTATATCAACAAGACACCCTTCAGGCGGAGAAAACCGTACAACGTCGCTTATGTTATTTTCGGACACTAAGCTAGATGTCCAGTACTAATCTTAGCTAGTACCAATCTACCACGATCCACATGATCCTATCTTATCACAGGATCAACACGATCCTCACACAATCTACATGATCCACACGATCCTCACACAATCTACACGATCAACAAGATCCTCACACAATCTACACGATCTTCACAAGATCCACACAATCCTCACAATCTACCCTTGATCCACTTGATCAATACTCTATCACTCAACACTCAAGAGATCCCCAAGATCTCAACAAGATCACAATGATCAACACAATAACTAGGAAACACTAATACACTTGATGTATATCAAGATACAATCAAGTAGACAACTTGTAATGCAAGTGCCCTACTCTATGACACCAACACCTTGTATCTTCTTAATACTTTGTGTTCTTCTCTTGACTAGACGAGGTATGTAGATGATTCTTGGTTGGAAGAAAGAATCACTCTTTAAACAAAAGAAAACTAACTAATGAACTAAGAAGTGTAAAGAGAAAAGGAGGATGGAAACCAGAAAGTTATGTGTGTGAAACGATGACCAAAATCTGGGAAATGAAGCGGTATTTATAGAATCTAAAAATCCGGCCATTATGAAAGGACGGCACCACTAAATGTCACACGGTACCACTAAATTTAGTGGTACCGTGCCAGACAAACACGCTCTATTTTTTGTCTTTAGTGGTGAAATTTTATTTGGGGGAGTTTGGAGCTGGTTTTGGGTAAAAACTTAGCTGTTGGGAATTTTTTTGAAATGGTTTTTTCTAAATAAAACATTTCTTTATAATTCAAAAATTATTTGTAAAATGTATTTTTGAAAAGAAAATTTTGTCAAGCTAAAAATGTAAAGTTCAAAACACAAATTCACTTCTTTGATCATTTGTCAAGTTGTAAATTTGTTTGTTCATACCTAGAGTGATTAACATAGATATCGGATATTTCGACTAAAAACTTGTTTACATTAATTTTGACGTAAGATGTTTTCACATTTTGTTATCATCAAAACTGTTAATACAAATATCGCCTAAAAACGTTATTTATATTTTAACGATCTTTGCTAAGTTTTGTTAATGACAAAGTACAAACTTTAGATTGTAGTAAAACATCATTTTAGTTTTAAGTCTTGTATAAATAGTCTTTACATTTCTTTTTAAACTTAACATTGTTTTTATTTCTTTAATAAAAAAGTATTTCTTTAAATAGAAAGTATTTCTTTAATAAGAAAGTGTCACATCTCATCAATGTGCATTTATGGTAGTTTATGTGTTTGACTATCCATGAAGTTCTTACACACGTTGGAAGTATTCCATGTTTGGTGCAATGCATGTTGACTAGTATTTAGTAGATGTGACATTGTTTGTTTTGGAGTGATTATGTGTTTGACTATCCATGAAGTTCTTACACACTTTGGAAGTATTCCATGTTTGGTGCAATGCATATTAACTAGTATTTAGTAGATGTGACATTGTTTGTTTTGGAGTGATTTATTGTAAGTTAGGTTGACCAGTTCTGGCGGACCCCTGGAGGAACATGGGCGGACCCCTTCTGAGGGTGCCGCCGTGTCCGCCAGACTGCTGACTTCCTTTGGTATAAATACCAAAGCACTTGCAAGAAATCCCTCATCAGTTAGAGTCATATTTTACACATATTCTCTTATTATACTCAGTAGCTACTAACTTGTGTGATTCTCTTATGTAGCAAAGGAGTTCACATATTCATCTAAGAAGTTACAAGTTTCAACTCTAAGTTGCAAGACTTGTTAGCTTTGTTGTGTATAGACTTTGGTAGTTTATACTTCATGTGTATCTTGTATAGAAGTGATCGGTTAGTATTTTAGGCCTTAAAATACATAGTGTGTCGGGAGTTGTTGTACCCTTGTAAAAGAACTAACGGGAGTGGTTGTACCCTTGGTAAAGAACTCGACATTTAGCTTAGTGTCGGTAAAAGTGTAAGCAACGAACGGGAGTGGTTGTACCCTTGTAAAAGAACTCGACATCTAGCTTAGTGTCGGTAAAAGTATAAGCGACGTTGTAAAGGTTTCTCCACCGGGAAAGGAGCTTGTTGATTAGTGCTTATAACTCTCGAGTTGGAAACTTGGGGCATAGATGTAGGGCAAGGAAAAAGAGTCCTTGTAGCCGAACCACGATAAACAATCGTGTTGTGGTTTGATCGTTTCTCTCTTTATCTTTGCGTATTACATATTGTCTTTAGTTAGAATTGCTAATCACACGTAAAGCTTTTCAAAGAAGTAAACAAGTAAAGTTGTGTTTATATCTTTAAACAAACATAAAGCTTTTCAAAGAACTAAAACAAGTAAAGTTAGGATTGTTATTTACACGTAAAGCTTTTCAAGAAATTGAACATATAATGTTGTGTTTATATCTTTAAACAAACGTAAAGTTTTAAAGGATAATCAAGTTAAAAAGATTTTAAAAGCGGTAAACTATTCAACCCCCTTCTAGTTTTTCACAATTGGTATCAGAGCTACGTTACTCAAGATCTTTAAAATATAATGTATTTTAAAACTTGGATCGATCCATGGATTTTGAAAATCTTAAAGAAGGGCAACCTATTCAAAACCCACCGCTGTTTGAAAAAGAAAACTTACTTGAATGGAAAAGTAATTTTGAAAACTATGTGAAATCAATTGATCAAGATCTTTGGCATGTTATTTCTTTTGATGATTTCAAACCAAAGAAAACAAGTTTTTGAAAACCAAGATAACTATCTTAAACTTGATAAAAATACTAAAGCTAAAACAATGATTTATAAAGCTTTAGTGCCGAATATGAAAGAATGTATTTTTGTCAAACGGCTAATGACATTTGGAAAAATATGTTAAACTTTCATCAAAAAAAAAATATGTCAAGTCAAAGAAGATCAATTTGATCTCACATATGAATTAGAAGTCTTAGAAATATTAATAGATAGACATTTAGTTGTGATGAATACATGTGCTACTAGTTTAAATGTTTTAAATGAAGGTGTAAGTGAAGATGATTACTCATGTCGAGCTCATAGTGGACTTGCTTACGGTTCACGGAATAACACGGATGAAGATGAAGCCAACCATCCGGTTTGTGATTCTCAACTAGATAAAACATCAAGCAAGGTACATTTTGAAACCAAACACTTTTGCTTTGACAAATTTATCCTAGAGTAGACAATGAGTCTAAATGTTTATGCAACATGGACCTAAAAACTATCTTCAAGAATGAGTCTTCAAAATCTTTTAAGAATATCTTTGAAAATGAAATCTTGTTAGAAGATAAAATGTCTAGAATTGAGAGTAATGTTGAAATTGATCTAGAATGTAAATTGTGTCTAGATTACAAACATAAGATTAAAAAGCAAAATGAGAAAGGAAAGATATTAGTTAAATTTGATGAAAGCTCAAAATCTCTTGAAAGATTGTTGAGGAGTCAAAGGTTGTTTAAAGATAAAACCGGATTAGGATTTAACTCAAAAGCGCCATCAACTAGTAAAACAAAACAAGTAAAATTTGTCAAACCTAGAAGAGAGATTTAGAGAAAATTCAATCTCTAATAGAAACTCATGATAAAAGGATTAGGATTATCATGCTCTATGCTTTTATATCATTATCTAACCTTCTTGGATACATGAGTAATTGAGTTTCAAAGCGTGTCGTCAAAAATTTTACGCGTAGTGTTTATCCTCTTGATAGCATCTCTATGCAATTTAAAAGGTACGCATTACTTCAACTTGACTTTGATTGTCTCTTGTTTCTAGTATTATGTGTTGGAATATGTGTTATCAGTAATACTCTAAAGTGTTTACCTGCTATTAGTAATAACTAAGATTAGACTCTATGCAACAAGGAATTTTGTCATTAGTACTAGTAGGAGATATAAGGTGTTTTGGTTCTTTAACCGTCAAGAGATAAACACGAGAAACTCTTGAGTGAGTCTCACTCAACTCTTGCTTACAAGTGAGCTAACTAAGAATTTCCTAAGTGTTAAAATGTCTAACACTTTTGTGATGCTTGCAAAACAAACCGTTGTAAAACAACATTCTTAAACACCATACTTTGGGTCTCAAATTGTGTTTTACTTCAATCACTCCTTTATGATAATCTCACATAAAACACACAAGGTGAAATAAATTACATTAGCACACATTAGAATGTGTGGAAGAAAATGAGTTTTCAACATCTAGAATTTACACATCAAATGTGACACTTAGTCTCATGATGTTGTACCTCTTGGACTTTTTCAAAACAAATAGAGTTCATAGTGTCTTAAGTAAGAAAATCCAAAGAGTCGAGGAGTCGTTGAATATAACATTTAACGAGTGATCTCCTCCTTCTAAGATATCATCTTTGGTAGATGATGACTTAGTCGAAAGTCCAATGATGGCAAGACAAGTATGTTGTGTAAAACATTAAGAATAAAAGTACAAAATAACATCTTCTCACCTTGAGTCAAACATTGAATCAAGCAAAATTGACATAAGTTATAAAACTTGATTTATAGGTCATAGTTGTGTTTAAACAAATTCAACAAAAACAGTTTTTAAAATTTAGAGTAAAACAACTAGTGAAACATAATAGATTTTTCGAAGTAATCAAGTGTTTATAGTGTCAATATTTGAAAGTCTTTTTGATAATAAAAGCAAACTCCAAAAGCAAGGGATTTTAACTCAAAGGCATTCCTAGTTACTCTCTTGTTCTCAATGGTTAAGTTATTGATGCTTATCAAGAATGAGATTAGTAAATCCGTAGGTAAAACTAAACGTAGAGAAATGTTCGGAAGACTACTTGTTCTCATAACAATTAGATTCAACATTATGTTTAGCGTTTGTCTATGTGCTCGTTTTAAAGAAGATCCTTAAACAACTCTTTAGTTGAGCTTGTTTGGATACATCGTAAGGTACTACACAACTAGGATTATGGTATCCCAAAAGAACAGGAATAGAAACCATAGTGTATGCCAAATGGAATTATGTTGGTAATAAGTTGATAAGAAAAGCACAAGTGGTACTTGCACTTTTATACTTACTTACCCAATGATTCTCCAAAACACGTAAGATTCTCAAATTAGCTTCGAATAGAGAAGCACATCAATAAGCTCCGCTTGAACAAGCAAATACGTGTCAACAACAGTATTCTTTTATCAACATTGTTATCTCTTCAACAAAGGAAGCATCGACTTCAGCGACAATTCAATCCATTATGTTCTTAATTGACATATTGTGATCCATCATCATCGTCTTGGTAAAAATGTTCATTGAGGAACATCTTAACTAAGAAAGTCTTATACGTTAACCATTCTATCAACGTTTTCACAAAACCTCTTGAATGAGAAGCATTCATCATTCCTAGGCTTAGTCAAAGACTCATAAGACCTAAAACCTTAGTTTTGAACATTAGGATAAAACCACAAAAATCAAGACAATCCCTTTTGAATTTTTCCCTGCAGCTCCCACGATACCCTCAGACCATACGGGCGGAACCCTCCTTTTGGTTCCGCCTGGTCCGCCAAAGCTACAGAATGTTTTATTTTTAATTTCAAAACCAAACACCCTCTTAACTTAATCATTCACTTGTTCTTTCACCATCATCTCATCACATTCACCTTGTGATATATCTCAGCCCATAAGATTCACAAAATGAGCAAAACTTCAAGCATCTTCCTCATAACCTTTCATCACTCAAACCTCAAACAACCAATGTGAAATGAGAAACCGAGTTATCCTTTGTCGTATCAATATCGAGTCATCCACCATTTCCATGCCCTCAAAGAAACCAAGAGTCAATATCATCTTCACCAATAACTCCACCTAGTCATCTTCACAAGAAGATTCTACAATGTAACCAAACAAATGTGTCATCCCCACTATAACCTAACCTATTAAGATTAAACCACCTTTCATGATACATAAACCTATGTTCACCCTTGTGTCGCTCTTTGAAACAAAGGGCAATTGTCATATCCATACTCTCATTAACATATTCGTCTATGTCGTCAATAGTCAAGTGAATTTCATTATGAAATGCGTCTCTTTCACTTTCTAGCAAGTGAAGAACACAAAGAAGATATCCAAGCTTTAAGTATTGTCAAGCAATCACCACCTCATTTCACATATCCACTCTCGGTCGTCAACCATACTTTACCACCGTTCACCACATTGTTAAAACAAATGAAAAAAACGTCATTGAAACATCACTTGCATTACAAAACGTTTTTAAGCATCAAAATGAGTCAAGTTAACCGCACCTCCACATTGTTTTCATATAGGCACACACTAGAACATACACATTACAATAGTCGTTTACTTAGACTAAAATGTGAAATTTTGATTTTCTAGGAATCATCATGCCTCCTCTAACTCACTACGACAACAAGGACACCATCAAGTACCTACCCAAACACCACAAAACCAAAGGTCTTACTCAAACTCAAATCGTTGTTTTCAAAGCCTTAGAAAAACGATATGTTCATAAGGGTAGAACCATTGATCCATCCTTCTTAGAAGGTACAAACCTCTACACGGAACTTGCCACAGTCAAGTTTGAGTGTCTCTTAGAAATCGACGAGCCTATTTGTTCTAGGTTCATTTTAGAATTATATGCAACCTTAACCCTTTACTTCGATGACGATGGTGAATTCTCACTAACCTTTAAAACCAATCAAATACCAAACATCATATCCTTGAAAGATTTTGCAACAATTCTTGGTGTCCCTAATATTGGTACATGTCTCTACACGAATAAGTGGCCTCTTTCTAGTCTTGACTCCATTGAGCGTTTTCATCCATATGACAATCCTCTTGCGAATAAGGAAGCAATTCGTGAGCATCTATTTGTTAGAACCTCAACAACTAGGAAGAATCGTTCGGGTAAAGAGGTAGATAAGGACCCTTTTGGTATGGAAATCAATGAGCTCAAACCACAATTTAAGAAATGGGAAGAGATTCTTAGAGCCAACGTTATAAGTTCCATAGGAAATAGAGATCATTTCAACACATGTCTTAGCTACATGCTCTATAGCATTTCCACCGGTCAACCTTTTAACTTAGCCTATTACCTCGCCAAAAGAATGGCCGACATACCTTTGGTAGGAACAACCGCTCTTCCTTATGGAATGCTTCTCACCCGGCTCTTTAGAGCAATCTCACCCACTCCTCCTAACGATAATGGAATGTGCCTTGACTATTCTCTCATTCCTCACATCTTCGTTCCTCTAAGTGACAAACGGGTTTTCAAAGGTAAGGGCAAACGTACTCTCTCACCTACACCATCATCATCATCATCCGACATGAGCGAGGACGATAAACTTCCTAACTCTAAGTTACCTCCTTTAGACTACCTTCAAGAACTCCCCGTCATTGACAATGCAGCCGAAGAGTTCAAACAAACCAAAGGAATTCTCAAGTGCTTTGGAAGGTACTTAAGCAAGCTCAATAAGAAGATAGATCGGTTGTGAGAATCGTGATTAAGGAGTGTTTGGCTTATGAAGGTTTTAGAACCTTGTATGTGTTAAACTATGTGATTTGTATTGTCTTTCACGTTCATGCTTTATTACATTTGTCGGATTATGTTTGTATGAGCTTTTATGCATAATGAAAATGTTTGAGGTGTTTGTCAAATTTTTTATGCTTATAGCAATTCTTACTAAGTATAGTGAAATTCTCGACCTCAAGGTCAAAGTCCTATGATATGGGTGTTTACGTGTCTATTTTTTGCATTGCCTAACCAAAAATGCATTATCTTTTTGATTTTAGGAGTTTTCGAAAATTTTGAAAATCGTCTCGCGGGTCAAAAATGCGGACTGCCAAGTTTTTCAGGTCTGGCGGATCTGGCGGCACCCATAAATGGGTTCTGCCAGTGTATTTTCTGGGCAACCCAGAAATGGCCTAACGGACCAGACGGAACCCAAAACATGGTTCCGCCTGTGTATCGCGAGGGTTCCGCCAGTCACCTGCAGAAAATTTTTGTCATTTTTTCTTAAGTTCAAAACTTGTAAAGTGTCAAACCATTATCCTAAGTGAGAAACATCTTCCATTAACTCCAATAACCATATTAGGACAACTCTCACTCACTAAAACAATTAGGAAGTCACTTCCCTCCAAAAAAATCAAATTCAAACATAACAAACCCAAGGAACCCTTTTAAAGGATCCTTCAAACCATTGGAACATTTTCAACCAAATCACATCCTATGATCACAAAGCATTGAGTGCATATGTTGGTCTTTCACTCCACCCTATTCCATTGGATTGATATCAAATGATGTGACATGTTCATGAAAATCATTTGAAACCTCAATCTTTGAATGGTAGAACATCAAATCCAAACACCCATTTCAACATCTTTTCCAGCCTATAAATTTGAAAGTTTTGCAACAATTCAAATCACACCATAACCATCAAAATTTCTTCTCTCAAAACATCAAAACCACACCTTTGAAATGACTAAATCCAACTCCTCATCCGAGTCATCAAAATCCTTCTCAAAAACCACTAGGATTAGTGTTAAACCTTGTTGCTTCAACAAAACCGTCAAGTCAAGCTCATCATCTTCAAGTGATGCTTCGCTTAACATTTTCTCACCAATCCAAGATTTCCTTAACCTTACTACCTCAACACCATCCTCAACACATTGCAATACCAATGTGATCACTTTTCAAGATTTGCTTAATCTTGCTACTCCAACATCCTCTCCCAAACATGGCAATACAAACATACCCATTTTTCAACCATCAACCAAAACATCAAGTGATTTAACATCGCAACAAACTCAACCATCATAAACTCCATCACCTCAATCACCAACACTTACACCAAAGGAACTTTTTCCATACACCACCAACATCACCACATCCACTATTTGGAAACTTTTAGAAGACCTATCACCTTAATCATCAAGCCCGCCATCTTTGACACCATTGCTCAAATAGAAACCCAACAACAACCAAGTGAGCAATTAGATGATAAACCCCATCAACCATCATTGGTAGAACGGTTGGCCTATCGTTATGCTAAACCCTCAATTTTTCCAAATGATCACGGTCATACACACATACAATCATTTGTGTTTCACCCCATTTACAAAAACCTTCATGATAATCCTTTCGGAGAACCAAGCTTTCATCACTTTGTTCAACGACAACAACCACATGAACCTTCCCAACACTTCGAATCTCTATTTTCTTCGTATAAGAAAATAGAAGCATCTCAATGATCTTCCACCAAGACCAACAAAACCACCACCTTTCACAAATGAATAACCAAGGTCATTGCTTGACCAAAATGAGTCTTTCGACCACAACCAACTACCACAACAAGAGTATCACCACCCAAAACCATTGATGTTTCACCCTATCTACAAAGACATCCATGGTCCTCTAACCAATGAAATGAGGTTTATCCTAAACCACATTTTGGATCGTCTCATGGTTAGAGTCTCCAAAATGAAACAAAACCGTTTCTTTTGGAAAATGTTTCACCATTTAAACCAACAAACCAAAACCCGTGTCACCCTCTCAACCTTCAAAATAAAGCCCGCTACAACCTCCAACACACATTTTCATCCTTAAACAACCTTAGCCTTGTTTTTGGAAAATGTTTCTCATTAAGGAAGATGATGATTTCCTTGTAGCATTTTATGTTCTTAGTTTATTTTTAGTTTTTCTTTATTTTTTAAGAAGTAGGATAATATCGTCCTAATTTCTTGTCTTTGACTTTTTAAGAGTCAAAATTTTACATGAAATGAATTTCATTCTACTACAAGGTGTGCATTGTTTGTTGACCATTTTGGTATAATGAGTGAACTATACCTTGCTATGGTAGCATACATATATCTTGTGTTTTAGAAACTAACCTTTCTTTTTGTAGGATCATTATCCATGTTTTCTTTCCTTGATACTCCATGTAGGGGAGTAATATTCAAGGGGGAGCATGAGTGTTGCATTATTCCACTTCACAACTCTTAGTTGTGTTCTAGACATGAAATGCTTTCATGACTTGTTTTGTGTGGGAACTAACATTTTGTTTTGTAGGGTCAAAATCCATGTCTCCTCTCTTGGCACTCCATTTAGGGGGAGTATCGTCTAAGGGGGAGCAAGTGCATACTTCCGCTTCGCTACTCTTCTTTTTGTTTCGACAAAAAGGGGGATAATTTATATATAAACTTGTTTCAAAAAAAAATTTTTGCATATCACATCTTCTTAGCAAAAACAAGTTTTTATACTAACTTTATAAGACTTAACACTAAAACTAGTGACTTACTTATAAATAAAGTTTTTGTTTTGTCATCAACAAAAAGGGAGAGATTGTTAATACAAATATCGCCTAAAAACGTTATTTATATTTTAACGATCTTTGCTAAGTTTTGTTAATGACAAAGTACAAACTTTAGATTGTAGTAAAACATCATTTTAGTTTTAAGTCTTTTATAAATAGTCTTTACATTTCTTTTTAAACTTAACATTGTTTTTATTTCTTTAATAAGAAAGTGTCACATCTCATCAATGTGTATTTATGGTAAGTTTATGTGTTTGACTATCCATGAAGTTCTTACACACTTTGGAAGTATTCCATGTTTGGTGCAATGCATGTTGACTAGTATTTAGTAGATGTGACATTGTTTGTTTTGGAGTGATTATGTGTTTGACTATCCATGAAGTTCTTACACACTTTGGAAGTATTCCATGTTTGGTGCAATGCATGTTAACTAGTATTTAGTAGATGTGACATTGTTTGTTTTGGAGTGATTTATTGTAAGTTAGGTTGAACAGTTCTGGCGGACCCCTTCTGAGGGTGCCGCCGTGTCCGGCAGACTGCTGACTTCCTTTGGTATAAATACTAAAGCACTTGCAAGAAATCCCTCATCACTTAGAGTCATATTTTACACATATTCTCTCATTATACCCAGTAGCTACTAACTTGTGTGATTCTCTTATGTAGCAAAGGAGTTCACATATTCATCTAAGAAGTTACAAGTTTCAACTCTAAGTTGCAAGACTTGTTAGCTTTGTTGTGTATAGACTTTGGTAGTTTATACTTCATGTGTATCTTGTATAGAAGTGATCGGTTAGTATTTTAGGCCTTAAAATACATAGTGTGTCGGGAGTTGTTGTACCCTTGTAAAAGAAATAACGGGAGTGGTTGTACCCTTGGTAAAGAACTCGACATCTAGCTTAGTGTCGGTAAAAGTGTAAGCGACGAACGGGAGTGGTTGTACCCTTGTAAAAAAACTCGACATCTAGCTTAGTGTCGGTAAAAGTATAAGCGACGTTGTAAAGGTTTCTCCACCGGGAAAGGAGCTTGTTGATTAGTGCTTATAACTCTCGAGTTGGAAACTCGGGGCGTGGATGTAGGGCAAGGAAAAAGAGTCCTTGTAGCCGAACCACGATAAACAATCGTGTTGTGGTTTGATCGTTTCTCTCTTTATCTTTGCGTATTACATATTGTCTTTAGTTAGAATTGCTAATCACATGTAAAGCTTTTCAAAGAAGTAAACAAGTAAAGTTGTGTTTATATCTTTAAACAAACATAAAGCTTTCCAAAGAACTAAAACAAGTAAAGTTAGGATTGTTATTTACACGTAAAGCTTTTCAAGAAATTGAACATATAATGTTGTGTTTATATCTTTAAACAAACGTAAAGTTTTAAAGGATAATCAAGTTAAAAAGATTTTAAAAGCGGAAAACTATTCAACCCCCCTTCTAGTTTTCCATAAAAACATAGAGATATCGAAAGATGAGAATAATGTTTTTAGACATTATTTGCATCAACAACAATATTTAAGGTTAAAGTTGAACAAAAAAGACCTTAGAAAGTCAAACCTGGCATTTATTTGGGACGGAGGGAGTAACACAAAAGAAAATATTTAATGTTAAAGTTGAAAAAGAAGTACTTTAAAAAGGTAAAACATGACATTTAAATTGAGATGGAGAGAGTAATCAAGTAAGCTTTAGAAATTGTTTTTGGTAAATTAAAAAATTCTTATAAATCCATATATCAAACAAGTATATACTTGCGCGTTGCGGTAGCAGATACACTGTAATTAAATTTTTTGACAAATAATGGTTTTTGATAATACGTTTTTCTTGATAATAACTTTATAGAAGACGAAAAGTTTAGGTTCTATTAGCTTCAAACAATAATAAACTATATTATTTTAAAAGTAGACAGTAAGGAACATAGACATGTCATTTAACATTTTTTTTAATAGATTGTAATGATTTTGTTATTTAAAATTTTATTTTAATAGCTTATCTGATTTTACCATGTGATTTATTGATTGTATTTTTTAATTGAAGAGTGTTTTAATGATTACATTAATTGAATATGTTATATATATATATATATATATATATATATATATATATATATATATATATATATATATATATATATATATATATATATATATATATATATATATATATATATATATATATATATATATAATCTGGATCGATGGAGAAGGTTTTTTATTTTGAGAAGATTGAGAAGGTTTTCAAAAACGATAAATTTTTAACTTTGATTCATGTTTTTCAAGCATAAAACTCATTTTAATGTGATTAAAATTCAAAATGTGTAAAAAAATTTGAATCAATGTTAAAAATCTCTCGATTATGCGATATATGTAGAATACTGAATCATCTGTACAAATTTACTGAATCATCATCATAACTCGATTTTAACAATGATTTGTGATTCAAATTTGTGATTTATAGATTCGATTCACCATAAAATGATGTTTACTTGTGAATCAAATAAAAAACATGAATCAGTTTGTTCAAACGAAGATTTCTCAATCTTCTCAAAATAAAAACCTTCTCAATGGAACCGGATCCTATATATATATATATATATATATATATATATATATATATATATATATATATATATATATATATATATATATATATATATATATATATATATATATATATATATATATATATACTAGCTTCATGACCCGCCCGATGGGCGGGCGAGTTTCATGTGATATTTTGTTAAATATTTCTAATTTATGCAGCTAATTTGGTTAATAATATGATTTAAATGTAATTTTGTTTCATTGAATTTTCGTGTTGAAATATTAATATAGAAAACTGATATGTAAAACAATAATCCAAGTGCTCACGAAACTATATGTGATATATGTTTATATACGGTGAGATAAAAAAAAATTTAGCTTCATGACCCGCCCAATGGGAGGGTGAGCTTCATGTGATTTTATTTTTTGTTATGTCCGGCTGCAAGTAATTGTTTAATTATTTCATCATCCTTCTTTACCTTAGACATCATGCTATTCTAAGTGCCGTTATAATTCGACTTAATCTTTTTTTATAATAATGTAATATCTTGTTAAACACTTCTAATTTATATAGCTAAAGTAGTTAAGATTATCATTTAAATGTGATTTTGTATCTTAGAACTTTGTTATTAAAATTAAAATATTATTATTGTTTGGTATTAAATATTATTCTAGGCATATGAAGAAAATTGTTTTGTTGAAGTGTAGAAAAACAAATTGGTAAAATGTGTGTGAAATTATTGATGATGGAAATTAGTGTTTTTATAAAGCTTTGAAATTCATATTTTTTTTTAAATAATGACATATCAAGTTCATTTATATTTTCATTGAAAATCTAAAGTTGTTAAATCAAGAGGCATAATTTATGTTACTAATAATAGTCTGTATTTGCACTTAATATGAATGAGAAGTTGGGCAACAAAACGCATAGCATGATTTGTTACGTCATATGCTCTAAAGATGCCTAATGTAAACTCTTGTATTACCAAAGATACAAAGTTACTTGATTGTGTTGATTACGAAACTATATTGTTTGCGCAACTAAGCGACTATAAATAGGGAATAAGAGAGTTCCATTTTTCTCATATTGCATTGAAAAGTTTAACCATCTCAAAAATACCATTAATATATGTATAAGTTAGATGATTAGTGAAGTATGCTCATTAAAAAAATCATTCTACCATTTTGCATATATGTAAATGATATTTGATTTACAAATATTATATTTACAATCCAATCTTTAGCCACACTTGCGCCTATCTTGCTTGTTCATCCTTGCGGATTTCAACTCTTGTTCAAACATATCATGGCACCTACAGATGATTCAAATACAAAAGGAAAATAAAAACTTTATCAGTTACTTAATTGAGTTATAATACAAAATTCACTTACTTAATTGAACTATAATACAAAATTCAATAACCTCCATGTATATATATACTTGTCTTATCTTAGACTTACATGTTGATTTGCTTGATGTCAAGTGGTCAAGCTTCAAAAAGTTAGCATTACCAAGGCATGATACATCTACATATTGACAATTTGACACAACATCAAAATGCAAAAGGTATTAAATTACAAAACTTTCGAAAAAAACCTTGAGTACTGGTCCATCATCATGTCTCTCAAATGTGCAGTAGAACATATCACAACATTTCCTTTCCTCATCATCTGTTCCTTTTCCTTTAATACCCATGATCTTGTCTTGCCTTTCTTTGTCAGTTTTTTACTATTTCGTCCCCTGTTCCTTTGCTCTCTGACACTGCCATTTGCGCAGCCTTCGACTCCTGACTCATTGGTATAACGCTTCAAGATGTTATTTATCTTGGGCCTGCATATTTGCAGCGACTCAAGAGCGATTCCCATGCTATTCATTAGAACTAAAGGATCCCGTTTATGTCAGCTGAAAATATCCAAACACCCATAAAAGTTATAAATGTAAGCAAAACGGTATATAAACATGTCAAAATTTAGCTTGGTTTAGACAATATAATACAACTTAAAAACCTAAAAGATAGAAAATCTAACCTCAAGTCAAGTCCACACAAAAGAACCTTCATTTCACTTGATGCACAACGTAGAATAGTTGCATCGTCTTCGGCACATGATCTTCCATCCTCAAGAATAGCAGCTAATGTGCATATATTTTTATCCTATTCTTTCTGAAAACAAAGTTTACAATAAGAATGCAGTGATTTAGACCAAGAATGATAATCCTAAGATAAACCCGTCCACTTACCATGAATTCAGCAGAATATGAGCTCAGTGACTCTCCATTCTTCAGATTAGAATAATCTAATCTATTTTCAAGATAGCTCCAGTTGATTTGTGGTTCCACCTTGCATATATCCACTGGATGCACATTCAGGTTAGCATCTAATGAAGTGGTTGAAGATGGTGGCTTATGAATACCCTCAACACCGACTATCAATTAAAATTCAAAGCAATGTTGGTATAATCTGAGTTTATTGTTCAATTGCTTGGCTTAAAAGCTAAAAGGAACTGATTCCCCATGCATGCATGTGTCTATATGACACTTGACTTGAGGTCAAAGATATGAAAAACAAATTGAATTTTATTTATGTATCAGATCAGGTGGAATACGCATAGAAAAGTATTGAGAAGCTTACAAATTTATAGCATGGATATCAAAAATCCTGATGAGCCTGATTGAAATTTTGAGCTAGCTTACTTGTACGAAACCTGACATCCTATTTGCAGTTGACTTTGGGAATCTGGCACCTATCACATCATAATACAATTCAAAGGAGTAATGACACTACAAAGTGGTGCATCTTGCAGAAGTTTTTTACCTCTTGCAATTTTCATGCAAAAATGACAGAGCAAACTACTCATTGGTATCTACTTGTTGATCAATCGGGAGTGTTTTAAATGTGTGCTATAAAACATGATTATCTGAATATTGTATTTCACTATTTTGGAGTCATTGTTTTCAGCTGTTGGTGGATGCAATGATTCTGATCATATAACATATTTAGGGGTCAAATTCTTTTAGGTTGGAAAGTCGATTTCATAATTGATGCAAAAAAACTTTTTATAAAACATTTATGGCAATGGTGTTGCATACCTTTATTATTCTATCTGCTTGCCCAACAAAAAGCCTTCCTTGCCAATAAAACTAAGCAGTTTTCCAACCACCACTAAATAACCATTGTCCTTACATATAAATTGAGAAGATTGAGCTGGTGTGTGTTGATATTGGGCTAAAAGGCACATCGTTGTTCCATGTCTAGAAACGACAACAATGTAACTGTTACTCCAGTTCATAAATAGCATAAATAGAAGATGAAGTTAAAACATGAATATTTCATGTAGTTCCTAAAAAATTCCACTGGTCATAGATAATGAATAGTTAAGATGTTAACCTAACGAAAACCAACATATTGAATTTTGTTTGGTGGGACTATAATCCAGTGAAAGGAGTTGAGAAACCTAACGAAAACCAACATATCATATGTAATAGACCGATTGAGGTTATAACTGAAAGTGGGAAAATATTCAAGAGCTTTTACCTCACGTTTTGGGCGACCCTTATTCGATAATATATGTATTGACCCGTAGCTCTTGAATATTTTCCCGTACAAACTGTCATATGTCGTGGTGAAAAAATTAGAGGTGAAAAAATGGGTAGGTTCGGCAAGCTGATATAATCATATACGGGATTAAAATGGGTCATTTTTTAATCAGGTCAAAACATGTCGGGTTGATCCACAAATATATTTTGTCCTTTCTTTTAGTGACTTTCAACCTCTTTGACCAATCTTTAGGTAAGAGTTTAAAATTCACCCGCTGTAGATAAAATCTAACTCAAATACAACCCATAATCAAGTTACAAACTAAAACCCTAATGACGTTTGTATGATTATCATTACTAATGACGTTTGTATATTGTAATGTTTTAAATCTATTTAGTAGTTTGAGGCCCACCCAAAAGATAAATTAACTGCTCATCCAAATACGTATCAGTTAAATATTTAGACGTGGAGGATTTTAAATTACCGAAGCTTCATTCGTTAATGGTTAATAAAAGTAATCAGAACACTTGATAATGTCTCCCTTTAATTATTAATTTGCGATTTGGTTTCAAGTATGCAAGATTGTAACTTTGTAATATTATTTATTTTTTATGTTTCAATTCTTATGAGTACTAAAGTTTAGAATGGGCAATGATCTTGTAGATGATCTTAATTATTGAAAACCTTTTTATTATTAAGACTATTAAAGATGTATTTTTCTTCTTAAGTTATCTTTATATTTGTTTTGGCCCACACGGAATGAAAATCATGGCTTCGTCACTGCTGCATAATTTACATGTACTCTTTTAAAATATTCTATAGGTGGTAAAACAAAATACTAAATGGTTTTTAGGAACAGATGTATGCCTATGTAGCACTCACACCTTGTTTTGAATATTTGTCTCCTTTATTCCAAACACAGTCCTCTTCACAACTTCGTAGTTAATATAGTTGTTTATGATTTAGATACAGATGGTGGTGGCCCTATAAAATTGAAGAAAAAAATTTCCTAATGTTAAGTTACTTTAACATGTAAATCCTAATGTTCTTCTCTACACTTAAGAAAGTCCTTTAATCTGAAGCTACGATGCCAACACAAGCAATGATCCATTAATTTCCAACTACATACCCTGTACCCAAATGATATCTACTTGAACTAAAGTATTTACCTAGCGAGATATATCTACATTCTATAAAGCTCTAGTGTATACTTGTAATGGCCTGTAAAGTCAAACTAACCTGTATTTAGTATTGATGTTTTACATAACTACTAAGTCTATATAGATATAACGCTAGTATAATCAGATATCATATCAGACATGGAACAATCTCCAATTTGTTACATTATAACTTTGAATTCATGGTAAGTGCCTTGCAAAGAAGATATAAAAGAAGTACCTGGACACATCTGGAAAATGTCAAATTATAGCAATTGATGAATCTTTATCATCACCATTCTTGCGTATGTTGCTATTATGTGATGTAACATATGATGCTTTTCTTTTTGTCCAAACCGAACTGATCAACGTGCTGCCATCTTTTGGTTTTTATTGACGGTATTGCCTGGCTCAGGTTGGCTGAGTTCATTTCTAAAGCGGGCCAACATTTTGCTTTGGCTTGCAATTATCTGTAGTTGAACAGGGAAAGAAAAGAAATATCGATGTAAGAAAGGTATATATGCTAAAGCAAATGTAAGGATCTTTATATGATAGTTCAAACAGTTGATAGTATAGGTTGCAATTGCGACTCATATAGTTATCCGTAGCTCAGCCCACGTTATGTTTTATCAGTTATGGATCTAACAAAAATAAATATTACCTCAAGATTTGCAATTAGTAACTCTTAGGTCAAATCCTTTGTATTAACAATTACTAATGAAGATGTCCTTGCACCATTTTCTCATATTCTTTTCAGACCCTGATAAAAGTAAACAAAAAATGGCCCATTACGAAATGAAGAAATTTGAAAAATTACTTTGACATTGCAACTTACATAGGATTTCATGGGCTTTTATTCTTTGTTGTGGTCATCTATCAAGCATCTTTGTTATCAATTCTTTTGCACTTTGTGAAATTTATGGGCATGGTTCAGAACTGAAGTGAAGTTTTCCCCTCAAAATCTGGGAAAAACAACCTGAATACAACAATGAAATACATAGTGCACAAGCCATGTTATTATTTATGTAACACAAAAAACCAACAATATAGTGTTCTTAAAAATATTACCTGCCCAGAACGGTGGGACGCCGGATAATAAGATGCATAGGATAATGCCTGCACTCCATTTTGATCTTCAAGTGAGTGAACACCTGATGCTTATAAGTTAGCTAATTAGCATAACTTTAATTGACAATGTGATAAATAATATAAAAAGGAGCCAATAAAACATGCCCACTTTTTGTTACAGGAAATGCAGTGATGTCAAAAATCTGTAGTTTGGTTTCCATTAAATATTGACATATTGATAGGTAATCCAACTACAAAAACTCAAGAATGCTTATATTGCAATGATGACTTGGTTACATAAAGCTTAGTCTAAACAAAATATTAGATGCTAACTTAGAATGAAATATGTATATATTAGCACCAATCACTGAGTTAAGAAGTTAAAAAGAGTGTTCGGACATGAATCCTACGTGATCATTATTGGCCTTTAAAGTACTAATTATTTTTTTAACCTATACCCATCTTTGTGACCTTGATTGATTTTTCTATAGTATACATTTATGGTCTATAATGATGCCAATGACGCAAGTTACATGCTGTAAAAAAATAGCATAAAAACATGTGTCTAAGCAACCCTTTTTCTTCTATTTAGAACAACATACAAACCTACATGTGTCCAAGCAACTCTATTTGTAAAAAACATCATACAAACCACTCAAAACCTGTGGCCAAACAGCCCTATCTTTGTTATCCGAATAGCATATTAAAGCCGTAGAAAAACAACATACAAACCTCTAAAAAGATGTGTCCAAACATCCCTATTTCTGCTATCCAAACATCATATTAAAGTTGTAAAAGAAGAGCATACAAACCCTCTAAAATATGTGTCCAAACAACTATGTTTTTACTGTCCAAGCAGATAACAATTGGTTTACAATTTTATATAAACCGTTTAAATAACATATGATCAGAACTACAAATTTTTTATCTCACAAATAAAGAATATAACCTATCTACAATGTTTCTATCTTTAGCCGGCTCAATTAACTTGCTTATAAGTTTTTTCAACCTTTTAAACCTTAGTAGAATTAGCTTTACACCATCCACAACCTTAGTATAATTTATCATTTTTCATAATTCCTCTAATTGAGTTTTCAGCTCAGGCAAACAATAATAATTTATAACCTCAACCCTTATATAAATGTATCGCTATATCATGACTTACTTTCAGTAAAATGTATGCATTGTGACAGCTTGCTGCATCCTTGACACGCTGCACACTGATTTTAACACATAACACACAACTTAGTTAGGCGTTTCGTCAAACACTTGGTCTACACTCTACACATACCATCATAGACATTTAGAACGCATTTTAAACACCATAAAATTTCAAAATATAGTTACTATATAGACTTATACTGTAAAATTCACAACATTTGACAATCATTTAGAAATATAATTCTTGATAGATCGGTACTCAAATATAAATTAAAACAGCAAAACTAAGATTCTCAAGTTTCAATTCATTGGTGTTTATATAAACTTGAATCATAAACCTAAGATTTTAAAGTTTGGATTTTTAAATTCCTAACGTTTTTTATAAAAAAAAAATCGGAATCAAAATCACAAATAACAAACATACATGGTTAATACATATAAAAATTTTAAAAAAATTGAATATTCATATTTACCTTCAAACACCCTGGTCCGATTCAGTCAAGCCATCGATTACGTATTTTCTGAAATTAGGGTTCTTCATTAATTGATGAGTCGATCTCAATTAGGTGAAATTAGGGTTCGTATTTGTGCCGTTTAAAACACATATCATGATGGAATTGATTGATCGGCGTCTGTGTTTATGGATATGATTTAGTATTGAGTGATTGAAGGCGTGATTATAGGCTTGACTGGGTTGAAATTTTGAAAAGGTGTGTGTTTAGAATCAGATGATAAGAGTGAGATGTGTGTCAGGCGTGTGTAAAGCATGTGTTTTGGTGACATGGATTAAACGTGGCAATAGGATTGAATTCTTTTTGCCCAAGTGGACTTAGTGACTTGGCAAGTATTGCTATTATATATAGGGGGATATATATATATATATATATATATATATATATATATATATATATATATACTAGAAGAGTACCCGCGCAATATGGTGGCGGGTACCTGATGACTATTTTTATGGCGAATAAATGTTTTTCATTCCATCTTTTAAGCATAGTAAGCCGACAAACATCTTTTTTTTCAACCATTACTTAATAATTCAAATAAATCTAAAACATTACAAATAAATCTTCAAATAAAATTACCAAACTACTAATCGATCAACACATTTACCATAAATTTTAGGGATAAAACTACCGGCTTATGTGGATAGTCCATTAATGGTCCAGATTTTCGAATAGTCCAACTATTAATCCATCAACACATTTACTACATGATGATGATGGATTAAATGGGCTGTTACAACTCAAGTAAATGGGATTTATGAATATTAAAGTTGGCACAATTAAAGACATTTAATTTACATATGAAGGTTGGCTTGTTAATTCAAATTTCTTAAAAAAGAAATGTTTTTGGTCTTAAAATTTTAAGACTTCTAAATATAGATGTCCTAAATATATTATAAGGTAGTGTATATATATATATATATATATATATATATATATATATATATATATATATATATATAATGATTTTGCTATTTAAAATTTTATTTTAATAGCTTATCTGATTTGTACCATGTGATTTATTAATTGTATTTTTGAATTGAAGAGTGTTTTAATGATTACATTACTTGAATATATATATATATATATATATATATATATATATATATATATATATATATATATATATATATATATATATATATATATGTGTGTGTGTGTGTGTGTGTGTGTGTGTGTGTGTATGTTAGTGCATAAGTTAATTGTACAATATGCATGTATAGTTTATAGGAAGATATTGATACATTAATAAATTTGATTGAGACACTCAATCTACACAGTTAAAATATATTATAAAGCATGAATGCCTAGTAATACTTAAAATTAAGCAATACAACTTCTAAAGCTATAAGTACAACAACACATGCTACTTATAGAAATTCTCCTCATATTTAATTCTAGCATACAATTAATACTAACATTAAATACAATAAATAAATCGTTATGTACATTAAATACAATTAATTAACTTGTCAATAAATACAATTAATGCACTTATTAAAACAACCCTTACTTAAAAAATACAAATTATCAAGTATATTGTACAACCAACTTAAATACATTTTCTGCATTAAATGTCACTAATACAAATAATAAAGCATATTATACAAATATTCAAGCCCGAACGGGCAATGGGCCAAATGGGCTCGAGTCCGAATGGGCACGGGTCAAACGGGCTTGAGCCCGAACGGACACGAGCTAAACGAAATTTTTTATATCCAAAAATTTATTGTCAAAAAGAACATAATAAACTAAAATATGTTCACATATTATACAAACCAAGCAAACTACTAAACAAAATAATAATAATAATAATAAATAAATAAATAAAATAATACAATCTAAACAAAATTTCATCAAACTTTTGCCATAAAAAACTAATCAGCAAAGCTATTGCCAAAAAAAGTACAAATAAAATAAATTATTAGCCGAAAAAATTAAATTACAGGGTGCTCGCAGTTGTATCGCGCAGGGACCCTGCTATTATTTACAATACAACTGTTTAATGCACGTTTTAGAGTGTTCTAATTAAATATGAGAGTGTACAAATCACCTCTAATCGTTTATTACGTAATATTAAGTTTTGAATTGTTTTAATTATTTAATAGAGGAAATGATCTTCCTCCATTATATGTAGTTTAGATAATACCAATATAAGGTTAGGTGTAATGGACACATGACCATCATTTTCACTTTAGCATCACAACAACTTTTCGATATATCATATTACCACCACCTTTAGAAGTGTAGTGGTTACCACGTAACCAAATATATAAAAATAACTTACTTTATACAAACATATCCTATGATATACCTCACACTAGGGGTGGCAATTTCTGACCGGACACAAACCCGACCTGAAACGGACATGAAAATTAACAGGTTCGGGTTGAGCCAAATAGATTTCGGGTTAGGTTTGGGTCGACATATCTAACCCGTTTAGTAAACAGGTCAGATTCGGGTTAGAATTAAAATAAACCGGTCAACCCACCAACCAGTTTAAGATTTTTTTTTTCTTAAAAATTATTTATATTTAATTATACGAGTTAAATGGGTTAAACGAGTCGACCCACTAACCTGTTTAACCAGTTTAACTCGTGTAATGTGCTAAGTTTTGTATATAAAACGGGTTAAAAAGGTCAACCCGAAACCCGTTTAATATATTAAACCCGTGTCACCTATTTAATCCGTCAACCCAAGTATATATACGGCCATACGGGTTAGATAGGTCAGGTTTGAGTTACGTGTAAATAGGTTAGGGTCGACGTAACTGATCTGATGATTTAAATGGGTCAGGTTCGGGTTGAGGTTTTCTGACCCGCCAACCTGACAATTCGAACTGAATTGCCACCCCTACCTCACACACTCTTAAAAAAAAAAAAAAAAGTGTTTCCTTAAGTGGTCTGCACTACCCAAATCAACACAAAAATAGGACTTTGGAGCGCGAAGGTAGCTGGTCATGGGGACCAAGTGTGAAGGTGGTCAATCACGTGTGAAAGATGCCTCCATAATGTCTAAGAATAAGGTGAGATATGGTGTAAATATAAAATAAAATACGGGAAATGGTGAAAATGTGGGTTGAGTATGGCTTGATGTGTAGACTTGACAAGAGAAGAGGAAGGCAATTAGCTAAAAAAAGTGCTGAGTTTATGATGATGTACTTCAACGGAGGAGAAAAACCAGGCCCATTTGCCCAGTCTCTTCATTCCTACTGATTATTGGGACAATGATGGGGCACTGTCTTACCCTCTACCGTATTTCCTTTTGCTGCTCATGGTTCAAATCCCCCCTTCACTCTGTTTTAAAAGCAAATAACCTACAAATATTACAAGTGTTAAAAAAAATAATAATAAATAAAATGTTCGTCAAAGTTTTTGAACTTTTAATTTTGTTCATCTAACTTATTTAACTTTTCTCATACCCTGCCCCGACATGATTAGGTTTGTTGTTGTTGCAACTTACTTGACTTTTATAACCTCTTATATATTACTAAACTTTGTTTCACCTGTTTGTAATAGGTAAAGATTATAAAGTAAAATAACAAAAAATAACCTCATCTTCTTTCTCTTTTATGTTTCATTTGTATTTACAATTTAGTTTCTATATAAAAAATATTCAAGAACATTCAAAAACACCAAAATATATATTCCATAGACAATAGTTTCAAAACACCAAACTTTCAGTAACTTTGACGAAAAATTCGTAAAGTTGAGTAACTTGGATGAACAAAAATATACGGAGTAATTCAATAACTTAGACGAATATTTTGCAAAGTTTGATAACATATTTGTATATTAACCTGAAAATCTATAACTTGATACTTTAAAAAAAGTGCGCTAAATTTTATTGTTGTTCTTGCTGGTGACTCTGCCTGTGCAATCGCTAATCAAGGCATCCACAACAGTCACTTCGACGATTATTAATCACCGTTGTAATTCAGTGTCACATTGACATACATTCTATCACTTTCTCGCAGGGATGTACACGAGATGGTTCGGTTTGGTTAGTTGGAAGATTTAAACTATCTATTGCGGGGCGGGTAATAATTTTACTACCTGAAATCGAACCGTGCTAGGCGGGTAACCGGAGATGCGGGTACCCGAAATGAGCGGTTACCTACGGTTCAGGTCACGGTTAACTATTTTAGACGTTTGATCGAGTTTAACCATATGAACAATAACATGATCTAGAATGTAAAATGTCATTTTAATCAAAATTAAATAACACTAATAGATTAAAGTCATATTAAAGATATCCCGTCATAATAATTGCATTCAAATAAACATACATAATAGATTAACAAAATATATTTATTTGACATTTATAGATTTTGATCACATAATCAATTTTCACAAATAGATGTTTAGTAAATGTTTACTTTAGAAGCAAAAAAGTTAAATATAAAAGTAGTTGCGATTATGTAATCAACTCATGTATAATTATTTAAATATTTAGTTGAAAACTTTCATGTATATTATAAACGGTTCAGTTCTGTTAACCGCGGATACCTAAAAAATAAACCATGACCATGACCACCATTTTGACATCTCGAAGTGTTGCACTGATCGACCATGAGCCTGACCTTCTACAACCCCAATCAATTGTCATTTGTTTTTTACGCATTTGTGTATTAGATCCATGCATATGACAACTCTTTACAATTTTTAAGTTACGCCTCTCGTCCAAAATAAGTGTTGTCTTAAAAATGTATACAGAGAAATTTCGACTAACAACAATACCCACCAAACAAATACTATCTATCTATGTACATATAAAACAAAAATGGTCAAATGTGATATTAAAAGTTAAAAATGTTCAAATATATCAAAAAAGTGAAATGGTTGAAAGGCTGTAAACACACACTTCAGCTCAAACAACAAAAACCTAAAAACAAAACATACGATAATAATTTCTTCATACCTCAAAAAATACACACACTAACTCCATCACCGACCTCAGTCCTCACCACCACGTGACCCTCCACCATTGGAAGCCATCCCACCAACTGACCTCACCGACCTTATCGCCATAGACAACGACCATCGACAGCCCAACCACCACAGAACACCGCCACCGAAACCAGCGACCATCAAGAGAGTATTTTAAGTTTTGAGGTATCTATGTTTGTTAATGAAGTTTTGAGTTTGTTATAGATTTTATTTGTAGAACTATAAGGGTTTTTTTTTTTTTTTTTTTTTTTTTTTTTTTTTTTTTTTATCTATGTATATTAACATTTTGGGTATTTTTTGTTATAGTCGCCGCTTACCGCTGCTATCTTGCCGCAAAAAGTTTTTGTAGCTGTTGTCGCAGTAAACAGTGTCTCCGCATGCTTGGATTAGTTTTGCCGCCGCCGGATTTTGTGCTGCCGCTGCCGGAAATAGTATGCTATATAAAACTTATTATGTAAATTTCATTTTAAAGTTTATGTTTATATTTTGTTATAGAGTTTATTTTATAAATATGTTTAAATTTTTTCTTCATAAATCTAATCATTCTTATGATTTTAATATGAGTTTATTTTTAAATATGTTCTTTTTGTTTTCTAATAAATATGAGTTTATTCCATAGATTGTTGTCTTTCCCGGAATCCAAAGTTGTCGTCGCCTTTGTGCAAATTTTCATAAGTGATAAAATGACATAAATTTTGGGAACAATATTTGTAATTTAAATTGATAGTGTATATTGTGTAAATTTGTTATGTAAAATTCATAAGTGATATTTGCTTGTGTAAATTGTGAATGAAAAATTTGTTGATAGATTGTATTTTTATAATAAAGTTGGTTATTGACAAATTCAGTGACCAAAATTTGTTTCTTGAGCATGATACTGATTTTGAATTTGTATCATTAAAAGTAGATTAGGTTTGGTATTCAAGAAAGCAAATCGTAACCCAAAATACAAAAAAACAAATGTTGCCGGCTTTATTTTTTGATTTGTTTTCAACTCGAAAGTAGTGAAATTCTATAAAATGTAAATGGTTTATTAGAGTGAACTCATCAAAATATAAAAACAAAAATATTACTTCTTCGATTATAAAATTATTTACCCTTCAAAAAATTGAGACCACTACACATTTTAAGTAGTAATCAAATAAAAAGAGACTAAAAAAGAGTATTATTTTATAGGATTGATATTCTCTTAAGTTGTTTTTAACATCACCCATTATATTGACCAACAAAAAATAAGTAAAATAGATACAAGTATTTCTTTCAACTAAAAAATATGGGCTATATATATTTTCTCTCTCACAAAAAACTAAACATGATAGGTCATGTTAACCATAATTTAAGAAGATCTCAATCCAATTTTTTGAAACATTTAATGATAAAAATAAAGACAATAATTTTGGAACAGGAGAAAACACATACATCAAGTGACACAAAACTCTAACTTTACAAGATAAAATAAAATTATAACTAGGTTTGAATATCTCATTTTAAAAACGTTACTGACACCGCTAAAAAACGTACATTCGTCGACTAATGCAACTTAGAATAATGACATAAGAAAACACACTTACACGTTCAAGTCTACTTTACCAAAATTTGTAGAAATCGATATAGCCGCCAATATACGACCATTCTATCAAAATATATTTTTCGTAAAGAATTCCCTATCGCAACAAATATAGTATGTCGAAAGGGAAAATATTTTCCGCCAAACTATGTTGAAAACTAGATACCACCGCGCTAGGCGCGGGTAATCGACTAGTAATGAACACTTACTTTGAACCAGCCAAATATAAAAAAGGTTTAACAATTAATTAGAGAAGGCAGCATGTTCCATGACATGCTTTTAATTAACCGATCATCCTTTTCGTTATAAGTTAGCCAAGTACAATAAAAGACATGTACATTCGTTGTCAAATTTACAATGCACAACTACGAATTTTCATGTAAATATTACTCGAGTCACTTTGTGTTTTTATTATGAATAGGACAATCATGATTCATGAGCTTATATAATTATTTCATGTCAAAACCAACATGATATGTATATAAAATGTAATAAAATGACGGGATAGATTATTGGTAGTACCCTCTTAAAATGATTCTAATACTTTCTCTCGTTTTAATTTCTTTTATTATTTTAATTTTGCCAAAAAATATGAAACAAAAAAAAAAAAAAAAAAAAAAAAAAAATCTTATTTTGTTACGTAATAAAAAAAAGTAAAAAGGTGGGTCTGGAAAGTTAAAAAGTGGCTAGGATAACAACGCACCTTCTATAATACACCATACAAACCGTTATGTACACAATACAAAACCGCTATGCACACAGTAGAACTATGCTATAAATAAAAAGATGTGTATGGAGTGTGTATATACATTCCCCCGATAAGAACTCTCATATGTGTATTAGATGTTACAAAAGCAATTAAAAAAGTACAATCCAGAAATATTATGTCGTGAAAACTTGGGTTAAACTGATAGGAAAACACAGTTTGGAATTTCTTAGCATACATCAATTTGTCTTTCTAGTCAACCATGTTACTCAAACTCTAGTTAATCCTTTTTTGGTGAAAGAAATATTTTGGGAGGATAAGCTTTTAAGTCGATGAGCGTGTGTAAAAAGTTAAAAGCAGGTTAACCTTAAATGTTATCCAGTATAAAAGCATACATACACGTAATGCATAGCGTGTATAAGACAGTTAGTGTTTAATTTGATGAATCGTCTGCCGCCAAAGACAAGGAGTGAAAGTATGATGAGAATTGACGGAATGACTATATGTAGCACGGGATACGGTGAAATTAAAATGGCTTACGTCACACCTACTCCTATATTACAGTAGACTTACTGAGTCACTGACGTTTCTGACCCACCCTTCACTGACCACTCTCTCTCACTCTCCATCTCATTTCTAATACTCCGTATTATATTGTTTGTTGGTAATAATATTAGTACCCCATAACTTGTAGAAAAAAAATTGGAAGATTTAAAATACATCGCTAATTTTATCTCTATGTGAAGAAGCGTGTCTGGTTGATGAATTATTTACACAAATATTTAGGCACAAAATAAAAGGCTCGTTTAGTTGGAAAGGGTAGGGTTAAATTTGAGATTGATGCAAAAAAAAAAAAAAAAAAAAAAAAAAAAAAAAAAAAATTGTTTGGTTTATTTGTTTGTTTCCCACAAGTGAGGATGTGCAACACCCTTTCACCATGCCTACTTTTTGTTAGAGCATCCACAATGGTTCAAATGTGTAAAAGCTTTTTCCTATTTTAAAAAGTCTTTTAGTAGTGTTTTTAGCATTACATCTGTGGAAAACTAAAATGGGGTTGAATGATTTTACGTCTTTTTAATTTGTTATAAAAAAATTTGTTTGCGTGTTTTGTTTACTTACAAAAATTGTAGATTCGATATTATGTGAATTCAAGTCTTGCACAATATAAACAACTACAATAAAATACTAAGACTATAAAAAAGTAAGAAATAAAATAAGTAAGAGATGGAAAGATCGAACCGCGAGACAAGAGAATTATAGTGGTTCGGCTACAAGGACACCTTCCTTGCCATACTCCACTCCCCGAGCACCTAACTCGAGAGTTTTCTTCACTATGTCAACAAGCTCCCTTACGGGGGAGAAAACCTTATACACCAATATTCACACCACAACTTCGTCACACCTTAATCATACTTTCTACACAACTTCTTCACACCTAGTCACAACTTAATTACAACACTACTTCTTCACACATATCTATCTTCTCAACTATCTACTTCACAACTATCTTCCTCACAACTATCTACTTCCCAACAATCTACTTCACAACAATCTACTCCTAAATCTTTCTATCTACACACCTTGCTAATCTATATTCTACCAAATATTCACAACTAATTACACAAAGAGATATAAGTAATGAATGATGCTCTAATAACTTAGATGTGTAGGTCACAACAAGTTGTAATACTTCTTGTATTAGTGAATAGAAGTATTCTTCTTGTGCACTTGAAAGGATGAGACTTGGATCACTTAGAAACAAATATTAATGTATTTATGATCAAAGGATTATAGGAAATGGAAATGGGGATTTAGATCAGAAAATTTTGGGGTGCAAAAGGTGAGAAAAATCTGTGAAATGAACCAATATTTATAGGCAGAAAAAATAATGTTCTGGAGCGTGCCGATCCTCTTAATTATGGGCCGGTCATCTTAATAATTAAAGGGGCTACCTAGGTAATTAAGGGGGCCGCCCCTCCAGAACGTTGGACTTGTTTGTCCTTTTGTAGGGAATATTTTTCTGGATTATATTTGCCATTTTTTGTTAAAATTTTGAATTCATATATTTATAATGATTTAAACACATTCTTTTAATTCCAAAAATGATTTGTAAAAGATATAAAATGTTTGTGACATTTTATAAAAAGTCTAGTGTTTGAGAAAAAATTTCTTTGATCATAAAATGCAATAAACACTTTGTTTATTCATACCTTAAGTGATTTGGATGTAAAGTGAGATATTTATCGTTAAATACTTGTTTACGTCATAATTTTTAGTTCAATGAGTTTACGGTTTGTAATTATCAAAACATAGAGATGTCATTAAATATTAACAGTGTTTTTAGGCATTATTTATGTCAACAATCTCCCCCTTTTTGATGATTACAAAACCTTAAACTCATTAGGTCTAAAAATTAATTTTTAAACAAGTATTTAGAGTTTAATATTCTCTTCTCCCCCTTTTTGTAAAATCAAAAAGGTTATGCCGATTAAGCTTCATAAAAGAAGTTAAACGGGTATAAATCTCCCCCTTGATGTGTGTTCCTCCTCATTTGAGAGCACCAAGGAAACGAGCTATGGAATGCTTGACTACAAAAATATGTGAAGAATACAAGACATATATATGCAAAGCAAATAAAAATAGATTCATTTAATCATTTAAGATGATCATAGAAATGAACATCATTACAACATTCAATATGCTAGAAGCATATTGATTACAATAAAATAAAAGAAACAACATAGTCATAAATTTGCCAAAGAGAGTTCTTGTACTTGCTTGCAACCCATGGTTGAGTGTTTTATTTGGTTGAGGGGTGCATAAGCATAACGCTTAGTTGTTTGATGGAGAAGGATATGGAGTGGGGTATGGAGCGGAAGAGGTGGATCTCACGATGTTGTATTGTGTCAAGGGTGGTATTGGATGGGGACGAGTGAGAAGATATTCGATCCAAGAAATGTCTTCACTCAAGTAGAGGATTTGTTTTTGAAGGAAGATGCAACAAGGGCAAAAGTGAGTGTGGTTTGTAACTTGATCCAAGTTGAGAGAGTGAGGTAAGCAATTTGCATAGGGTGATGATGGAGGTTGCCCTTTGTTGCGTTGTGCAAGATGCATAGTAAGGAGATCACTTAGATCATGGATTTGGTTTATTTCTTTACGAAACTTTTGCTTTTCCGTGGCAATGTAGAGATAGTCATTTTGTTGATATGGATGAATTGAGGTTGTGTAGTTGGAATTGAAATTATTAGAAGTGTAGTTTGATGGCTGATCAAACTTGTAGGAATCATTATAAGTGGTTGGAGGTTGAGATGTGTAGTTTGGCATGAAGGTGGATGTTTGGCCAATGTTGTATGGTTTGTAAAGAGGATCAAAGGAATGTCCTTGAGGGTTTGGTGTAAAGTGTGGGAAGTAAGTAGTTGGATGTGTTGAGTGATTTCCAACTTCATTGGTTATGATGGATTTGTTTCGAGGGCTTTTTCTTCGCCAAACGGGTTTTTCCGTCATCCTTGCTAGCCTTGAGGCTTTTGGTTTTGGTTTGTTTGGGGAGGTCATGATGAGATGAATGGAGAGTTTGAAGATTGGGGTATTTATAGTGTGAGATTTGTGTGTTTATGGATGGATAAGGTTTGTTTGGGAGATTAGGACAAAATATGTTTGTGAAATTTGGGAAGTGTAGGATGAAATGGGCTAAAAAGCAGAAAAGATTATGTAAACCCGACCATAAGATGGCCGGTCCCCTTAATTAGGGGCCGATCCCCTTAATCATTAAGGGGGCCGCCTTACATAATTAAGGGGGCCGCCCATCTGGTGATTTCCAGATTGCCAGAATTGGGTTTTTGGCAGAAAATTTGCAGAAAAGTTGTGTCTTTGGATTTGGATTCAAGCAAGTTCTACTCTTTGAAGCAATATAGCATCTAATCTAATCATAATATAACATACATGCAAAATTACTTAAATAATAGAACAATCATGTAAGCAATAATTACCAAGAGTAAACAGGAAAAGGCAAGAGCAATCACTTCTTCCTAGTGAAACTATCTTAAATTAAAGACAAAGGCAACTAGTGAGTGAGTAACTAGTGATGGAACAAAAAGACAATATTTTATATTTTTATGTGATTATGTCCTAGTGAGTGCCTATATGCAACAAATGTGGAGTTGTGATTGTTTCGACTTCTAAATGCAAATGAGAAAATTTCCTAAGAAACAATCCAAAATCTCCTTGATTCGATTTTTGCTCAATCCATGAATGTTAATGGTATATATTAGATTATATATTTTGACGATTCATGTGAGATTTTATGCATGATTTAAGAAAGAGTTTTTAGTATTTGTCAATAATGCAAGAAAGATGGTTTTCATGTGTTTCCTAGATGTGAGAGTAGTTTTTTTATTTTTTTAATTTTTTTAAAGAAAGTTCGATTGGGTTTTATAAGAATGTTTATGCAATAAAATGAGGTTTCTCAATCTTTAATTTTTTGCGAAATAGATTCCTAGACTCAGATATGAAGAAGTAGAAGGAAAAATAAAAATATATTTTATGCAATAAATAAGTGGTGTAAATGTAGTAAAATTTAGTCAATTTGTTCCATCATTCCTAATCCTAAACGCAAGTGGTTAAATAATTCACGCTTAAGGGGTTTAGTGAATATCCGCAATGTTATCTTCCGATGCAACCTTTTCTATAGATATGTTTCCTTTTTGTACATTATCCCTAAGAAAGTGGTGGCATATTTCTATATGCTTAGTCCTAGAGTGTTGAACCGGATTTTTACTTAAATATATCGCACCTTTATTATCGCACATAATAGGAACATTTTCTAACCTAATGCATAGTCTATTAGAGCTTGTTTCATCCATAGTGCTTGTTGACATGCCTTTCCAGCGCTTACGTATTTGGCTTCGTTGGTAGAAATTGCAAGAGCAGTTTGCTTCTTCGAAAACCAAGATGTTAGACAACATCCCATAAACGTGCAAATATCGCTAGTGCTCTTTCTATCTACGTAGTCTCCCGCATGATCCGAATCCGCATAGACGATGGTTTCTATGCCGGATCCCTTAGGATACCATAATCCTAAGTGTATAGTGCCTTTAATGTATCGGAAGATACGCTTAACCGCTTCTAGGTGAAAGGTTTTGGGATCCTCTTGAAAGCGGGCACAAGGGCAAACACTAAACATGATATTGGGTCTACTTGCCATTAAGTATAGTAAACTACCTATTGATGAGTGCTCAAACACTCATCATTTTTGGTCAAATCTGAACTGCAAAACATACAAAAACACTCAAATACGCATCAAAATACAGAATTTATCCCAAAAGTGTGTTTTATATGTTTTAAATGCAAAATGTTTAAAAACAAATGAAAAACGAACAAAGTTTGCATAATTGGCAGTTTCAGTCCCTCAAGTTTTAAATATTGACAAAACTAGTCCCTGAAGGTTTAAAAACGAAAGAAAAGTCAACCCAAGGTTTCTAAAGTCAAAAATTATCAAAACAAGTCCTTCGGTGAAAATTTTGAGAAAATTACATGTTTGGTCCCTGTACTTTGCAATTTGGCAATTATAGTCCCTCGGTTTTCAAAAATTGAAAAATAAATTAAATAAGGGCTTATGGAATTGTAATATGGCATGAATAGTCCTTGTGATACTTTTGGAAAAGTGCAATTTCGGTCCATCATATTTTGGAAAACTACAAAATTGGTCCTTGTCATAACTACAAACCAAACGGATATCTTAAATACCCAAAACCAAACACAAACCCAAACACCAACACCCCATTTAACAATTACCCAAGCCCACTTTCCAGGCCCAACCCCCAAAACCCTTTTCCCCCGTTTTATTTGTGTGAGTCAAAGAGTCAAACTACAAAAAAATAAATAAATAAAAACGACACCCGTGACCTCCCCCCTCCTAGCCTGCTACACACCTGCAAAACCCAACATACAATCATCACAACCCTACTGCCTTCTCCCCTCCAACACTCCACCCCTACACATACTTTCCACCACAAAACACCAAAACCCCTCTCCTACCAAAAGCTATCTGCCAAAGTAGCTTATCCCATTTTCCCGCCCAAAATCCAACTAATGGCTGAGATCAAATAGGATGAATTCAATGGATGGGATTGGATGGAAAGAAGCTCAGAAGTGGACAAGAAAGAAAAGAAGCCCTAGTTTTATTTTAAGTATAAATAGATAAGTTGTATGCCATCAAAAAGGCAGTAGGGTTTTAGGAGTAGTAGTAATTTAATCTTAGTGTAATTTCAATGCTTTCTTAGTTTAAATCTGTATTCCTTCCTGTACTTTGCATTGAAGTTAATAAAGTTCCAAGCTTTCTGTTTATTTTGCTCTCAAATACTTAAATTGTTAACTGCTTATCATTGTTCTGCTTATTTAACTGCTTATTTATGTATTTTACTGCTCACTCAGGATATTTAGTGCCTTTTCTGTTTGTGAAATGCCTTAGATAATGATGATGTGATAATTTGCTTATTAGTTGTTTTCATGTAGCTTTTACTGCTCAATTGTGTTAGCTTATTCTTACTGCTTATTTTTGGGTTCTTACTGCTTATTTATACATAAAATATTTTAGTTGGTATTAAACTCTCATGTTCATAGGCTTAATTGCTCAGTTCATTTGAAATTCACCAAACAGTCGCCCTTAAGGGACTGTTTGGCACTAGGAGTAGTTGTTATATTAAGCCATCTTTTACCCAAACTTGGCACTTAAATCAGCTTTGCTTATCTATCTTTGGTAGTCTTAGACCACAAGTTTGCACTTTCATTTAGTTTTTAAGATTCTAAGCTTGATTTCCATTTTTTTTTTATGTTTAACTGTACCAAATTAGTTATTAGGATAGAATCTAGTTTGGCCTTGTTTCTTGTTTTATCTTGCTTCATTTTAGTCTATATAGCTTAGAACTAGTTTGCATATACCTGCACTTGACTTTCCAAGTCAAAATTCCCACTTTTTGCCCCATTTTTAACCCATTTTTTTCATGTTTTGCTGTCAAAAATCAGCCCAGCAGCCACTTAGTTTTTTATTTTTCATTTCCTCATTTCTCCACCAAATCTGATAAAATTTTTAGGAAATGTACTCTTATAAGTTATCTACTTAGTAGTATTTTTCTCTTAATTTTTAGAAATTTTCTTTCAGGGCTTGACCTACTTTTTCGGGCTGCAAAACTGCTTTTTACAGAAAAGTCACAAAAAACCCGTTTTTCTTTGGCCCATATTTTGCTAATTACTTGAGCTTTTGTTGAGATTCTTGCTGTTTTGGAAAGCCTATAGTACTGAGTTGTTGGATCAAGTCTTTGTTTGGCCTTAATAGCTTACTTACTTGCTTATTTTTACTCTTTTATTTGCCCCGTTTGAACCCGATTCTGCTGCTACAACTCAGTCCAACTGAGCTTGTTACTCTTCTTGTTGTTTGTTCCTAATGTTGTTGTTGTTCTTGTTCCCTGTAGTGTTAATAATTGTTGTTTATATGTTGTGATAAGCTCTTGTGAGCTTATTTGCTTATGTGCTTGTTTGAGCTTCTACTGCCCTGCACCAATTTCAGTCCCATAAGCTCACCTTCATTAGCTTGCTGATTGTTCATTAGTGTACTTTAGAATTTAATATTTGGTGTTTTAGAAGCCCACATAGCCAACTCTTCAAACCTAGGCTTATTTTGGGCTTAAGTCTTCTTACCTTTAGCTTATTTGACCCCTCCTTGAGCCCCTGACCACACATCTATGTTGAGTAATCAGTGTTAACCACTCAACTTCCCATGGCTCCCAACAGTTAGTTAGTAGGCCCCAACCCATGAACCTTGGTCCATTGGAATGCCCCTCAGGTCCTCTCCACAGGTCACCATCTTCCTTGGTCCCTTGATCACCCAGGTGGGCCCCACCAAGGGCTGAAAACAAGCCTTTTGGCCTGTTTGGTTTTAAGTTTTTGATTTTGCTTATTAGCTTGTTATGGCTTATTCTGAGCATTTCTTTGGTTGTTTTTTAGTTAATTTAAGTTAATATAAGTTATTTGTAGTGTACTCTAGCTTTTGAAAATTATTTGCATTGTTTGCTTATTTGTAAGTGCTTATTGCCCATTTTGCTTAATTTGATTTCTTTTTCAGTAGATTTTAATTTTCTTAAGTCCTTAATTATATTTTAGAATTTTCCTAAAAGTTTTAGATTTTTCTTTGCCTTTTTAGTATTTTTAATAAATCAAAAGTAGTTTTAGTAATTAATAAATAGTAATTAATTAATAATAATTAGAGAAAAAGTAGGAAAAATATATTTTTAGTTTTAAAATTACTTTTATATTATTTTAGAATTTTTAGAATTAAATTTTCATTTTTCTAGCTTAATTTCATAATTAGTGTAATTTAAATATTATTAATTAGTAATTAAATAGTAATTAATTAAATAGTGTAAAAATTATTTTTCTTTTTCTAAAAATTTTCTTTTATCATTAGGATTGTAAAAATGTAATTTTCACATCCGTAGGTATTTTATTTTACAAAACTCGCGTTTTATTTCGTGCGCTAACGAAACTTTAAATCAAACGAACGCGTTTTTAGTCCCAGCTTACGTTTTTAGTATATCTGATTATCAGTAAACGTTAATATAGTATTTCTAAGTCATTTTCATTCCTCATCTCGTAGTGTAATCACATCACTCACACAAAACCTTTTCCTGTGAATAATTACCCGATCACGAATACGCTAAAGTTACAATTCACACTTCAACGGGACTTAACGACCTGGTGATACCTTATATTACCCGGAGTATTGACCTAGGCTATTTGACTTAGTTGACCATTATTTGGTTAATATAAGTTAGGTGGCTTGGCATCAATCAATTTATGGCGCCGCTGCCGGGGAGGTTGTGTGCGTTTTCTAAATGGTTTTTCTGATTAGTGACTTTGGAATTCGTTCCATTGTACATTTATCCATCCTTGTTCATATCTTTTCATAAAAACCCAAAAATATTTTTCCTTACCCTCTAAACATTTAATTCTATCTCTTTCTCACTCTTATGTTTAATTCTAATGGAGTCGTTTATTCCTTGCGTTGGTTGTGGTGAGCCACTCTTCGGTTTACCATGTCGTTGGTGTACGTGTGAACGGTGTGGTAATGATATTCAGGACGGAAGTTGTTTGTTTTGTGGGTCGAGGAATTCATTTGCTTATGAACCGAATCCGAACTCATTCAACGACTATTCAAATTTTTCCAACTACCCACCACCGCCCGACTTATCTTCATTTGATCAACAAAATTGCTTTAATTGTGGGGATTTGTTGGGAGATGGTTCACATTGTGAACGATGTTTTTGCAAGGAATGTGGATTTAAGCATGGACTTTGCATGTGTGATGCTTTGAAAGCTGAACCCACATTCACCTCTGATCATGCTTCGATCAATTATTCTCAAAATGATTTATTTGGATCTAGAGCCTTGCATGACAAAATTGATCAGAGTATGGAAAGAATTGAGCACATGTATCAAATCCTCATGCGTTACCCTTCAACTTTGAACAATACCACTATAACCATCCAAAATGGTGTTGTTCACAATGAACCCTCGACTCCCACTCCCTCACCGGTGAAGGAAGTGGGGTGTGAAACGTACTCCATCATTCATCAATCCCCTCATGAAAAATCTTGGGGAGAATTGCTAGCCGAAAAGCGTGCAGCTCGCAACAAAGAAGCTCTTGTAGAATTGTTTATAAGAGAGCAAGCGGCTGAAAGGCGTTCCAAATTTCTCAAGGCTTCCATTATCGATGATGATGATGAGGATTCCATTCAAATGAAGGAATATTATGAGGATTTGTCTGCTGAAAACCCACATGTCCAAAAATCGCAGGGAGAAAATAATATGATTGAATCTCTAGCAGTAGAACAAATGGAAATTGAAAAATCCATGAGTGCTAGTCCTTCTCAACTCCCTCAGCCTGCTGATATCACACCCGAGATTCACACTCACTCACTTATTATGGGGGATGAGCATCTTGACACTATTCCTGAAAAGGAATCGGACGAATTCATAAAGTCTAGTGTCGAGAACCTTGTCCCAATCCCAAGTGAGTCGCAGGGAATTCTCGAGCATTTGTGTGATATCCCTCCTCCCCTTGATTTTTCAAAAGATCATGTGGATACTCTCTCCGATTCTAACGATGATAGTACATCTTATGGAGAAATTGAGTATGTTGAGGTTTCACTTCCTCATTCTGATGTTGACCCTCTTCATTCTTTATCTTGTGAAGACATCAGTTATGAGCCCGTCAATCCAAAAGAGAATGTTAATCTCTTTGTTCCCGAAACATTCAATACTACTCTCACCAATCCTCTATTTGAATTCGAATCTGAATTCACTTCGATTTCTGATAATCCACTCTTTGGTATTCGGAATGAGGATTGTGATGAGTCTATTCTGGAACACGAGTTCACAAATTCACATCTTGTGAATAATTCTCTTCATAAGGAGTTCTCCGGTGAACTCGCTCATCATGTCATAACTCCTCCGGAGTTTGATTGCCCGGGGGGAGATGCTCTCAATCATGAGAATTTGCAAAATCCCACCCACCCTCCCGGGTTGTTTACGAGCTTACCCTTTGAAATCCAAACTCAGGCTACGGAGCCTCCTCTCGAGGAAGAAGATCAAATCATGCTTTTTATCATGATTTTCTTCCTTTTCTTCACCTATAGGGTGACTTCTCTTGTTCTTCACTCCTTCGGGAGTGAGGACACTATATTTGATCCCGGCATTTTCATGTATCATTATCTTGAGCCGGATACATATCTCATCGGTGTGGAACTTTCACGTGCTTCATATGTTTGTCCAAACATTTTGAATGAAAGTCCGATGGAGATCACTTCTTCCACATTCCCCAAGGACAAATGAATTCGGGGTCGAGTCAAGCTAGCGACTCGGTAAACAAAAACAGTAGCATGCTTATAGGGTTTTCACCCTAAGTGTGGGGGAGTCCCCCATGCTATGGTTACAAATTGAGTGAAAAAACAAAATGGTGTTTTCCACGCTTAGCTATTAATGTTGCCCTTTTACGTTCAACGTGTCGGCATAATAGCCGGGATTTTGAATATTGAGGACAATATTCATGCTAAGTGTGGGGGGGTATTCGCTATTCTAGCGAATCTTATCACATTTTACCATATAATACCCCCGTTTTTGCCAAAATTTCAAAAATTTTAAAATTTTTTCACTGGTGCTTCAAAATTTTTTGTGGTAATCAGTCCGCCTTGTCTAAACGACAAAATGGATTGGCTAGTCCAGGAGCAAACGGCTCTTGGTAAAGACATCTCAAATCCGTTTACGGCTTGCAATTTGCCCAAAATTGTATGGTTCCTCAACTCCCCAAAAACAAATGAGTTGGCTAGCCCGCAAGATTATGGCTTGTGGTAAAGGCCGTGGAAAATCCATAATTGGTAATCAGCTCACCAAGATGTTGACTATTCCATCAAGAGCTGGCTAGTCCAGAAGCAAACGGCTTTTGGTAAAGACTACTCAAATCCGTTGACAGCTGGTGGTTTGCTCAAAATCACACGGTTATCAGGTGTGCCACAGTTCTTACACCTGGCTACTCCAGAAGTGATGGCTTTTGGTAAAGAGTTTAAAATCCATCAAGTTTTCAAAACAGTATTGCTAGGGACTAGCAATAGTTTAGTGTGGGGGATTGATGAGTGCTCAAACACTCATCATTTTTGGTCAAATCTGAACTGCAAAACATACAAAAACACTCAAATACGCATCAAAATACAGAATTTATCCCAAAAGTGTGTTTTATATGTTTTAAATGCAAAATGTTTAAAAACAAATGAAAAACGAACAAAGTTTGCATAATTAGCAGTTTCAGTCCCTCAAGTTTCAAATATTGACAAAACTAGTCCCTGAAGGTTTAAAAACGAAAGAAAAGTCAACCCAAGGTTTCTAAAGTCAAAAATTATCAAAACAAGTCCTTGGGTGAAAATTTTGAGAAAATTACATGTTTGGTCCCTGTACTTTGCAATTTGGCAATTATAGTCCCTCGGTTTTCAAAAATTGAAAAATAAATTAAATAAGGGCTTATGGAATTGTAATATGGCATGAATAGTCCTTGTGATACTTTTGGAAAAGTGCAATTTCGGTCCATCATATTTTGGAAAACTACAAAATTGGTCCTTGTCATAACTACAAACCAAACGGATATCTTAAATACCCAAAACCAAACACAAACCCAAACACCAACACCCCATTTAACAATTACCCAAGCCCACTTTCCAGGCCCAACCCCCAAAACCCTTTTCCCCCGTTTTATTTGTGTGAGTCAAAGAGTCAAACTACAAAAAATAAATAAATAAATAAATAAAAACGACACCCGTGACCTCCCCCCTCCTAGCCTGCTACACACCTGCAAAACCCAACATACAATCATCACAACCCTACTGCCTTCTCCCCTCCAACACTCCACCCCTACACATACTTTCCACCACAAAACACCAAAACCCCTCTCCTGCCAAAAGCTATCTGCCAAAGTAGCTTATCCCATTTTCCCGCCCAAAATCCAACTAATGGCTGAGATCAAATAGGATGAATTCAATGGATGGGATTGGATGGAAAGAAGCTCAGAAGTGGACAAGAAAGAAAAGAAGCCCTAGTTTTATTTTAAGTATAAATAGATAAGTTGTATGCCATCAAAAAGGCAGTAGGGTTTTAGGAGTAGTAGTAATTTAATCTTAGTGTAATTTCAATGCTTTCTTAGTTTAAATCTGTATTCCTTCCTGTACTTTGCATTGAAGTTAATAAAGTTCCAAGCTTTCTGTTTATTTTGCTCTCAAATACTTAAATTGTTAACTGCTTATCATTGTTCTGCTTATTTAACTGCTTATTTATGTATTTTACTGCTCACTCAGGATATTTAGTGCCTTTTCTGTTTGTGAAATGCCTTAGATAATGATGATGTGATAATTTGCTTATTAGTTGTTTTCATGTAGCTTTTACTGCTCAATTGTGTTAGCTTATTCTTACTGCTTATTTTTGGGTTCTTACTGCTTATTTATACATAAAATATTTTAGTTGGTATTAAACTCTCATGTTCATAGGCTTAATTGCTCAGTTCATTTGAAATTCACCAAACAGTCGCCCTTAAGGGACTGTTTGGCACTAGGAGTAGTTGTTATATTAAGCCATCTTTTACCCAAACTTGGCACTTAAATCAGCTTTGCTTATCTATCTTTGGTAGTCTTAGACCACAAGTTTGCACTTTCATTTAGTTTTTAAGATTCTAAGCTTGATTTCCATTTTTTTTTATGTTTAACTGTACCAAATTAGTTATTAGGATAGAATCTAGTTTGTCCTTGTTTCTTGTTTTATCTTGCTTCATTTTAGTCTATATAGCTTAGAACTAGTTTGCATATACCTGCACTTGACTTTCCAAGTCAAAATTCCCACTTTTTGCCCCATTTTTAACCCATTTTTTTCATGTTTTGCTGTCAAAAATCAGCCCAGCAGCCACTTAGTTTTTTATTTTTCATTTCCTCATTTCTCCACCAAATCTGATAAAATTTTTAGGAAATGTACTCTTATAAGTTATCTACTTAGTAGTATTTTTCTCTTAATTTTTAGAAATTTTCTTTCAGGGCTTGACCTACTTTTTCGGGCTGCAAAACTGCTTTTTACAGAAAAGTCACAAAAAACCCGTTTTTCTTTGGCCCATATTTTGCTAATTACTTGAGCTTTTGTTGAGATTCTTGCTGTTTTGGAAAGCCTATAGTACTGAGTTGTTGGATCAAGTCTTTGTTTGGCCTTAATAGCTTACTTACTTGCTTATTTTTACTCTTTTATTTGCCCCGTTTGAACCCGATTCTGCTGCTACAACTCAGTCCAACTGAGCTTGTTACTCTTCTTGTTGTTTGTTCCTAATGTTGTTGTTGTTCTTGTTCCCTGTAGTGTTAATAATTGTTGTTTATATGTTGTGATAAGCTCTTGTGAGCTTATTTGCTTATGTGCTTGTTTGAGCTTCTACTGCCCTGCACCAATTTCAGTCCCATAAGCTCACCTTCATTAGCTTGCTGATTGTTGATTAGTGTACTTTAGAATGTAATATTTGGTGTTTTAGAAGCCCACATAGCCAACTCTTCAAACCTAGGCTTATTTTGGGCTTAAGTCTTCTTACCTTTAGCTTATTTGACCCCTCCTTGAGCCCCTGACCACACATCTATGTTGAGTAATCAGTGTTAACCACTCAACTTCCCATGGCTCCCAACAGTTAGTTAGTAGGCCCCAACCCATGAACCTTGGTCCATTGGAATGCCCCTCAGGTCCTCTCCACAGGTCACCATCTTCCTTGGTCCCTTGATCACCCAGGTGGGCCCCACCAAGGGCTGAAAACAAGCCTTTTGGCCTGTTTGGTTTTAAGTTTTTGATTTTGCTTATTAGCTTGTTATGGCTTATTCTGAGCATTTCTTTGGTTGTTTTTTTAGTTAATTTAAGTTAATATAAGTTATTTGTAGTGTACTCTAGCTTTTGAAAATTATTTGCATTGTTTGCTTATTTTTAAGTGCTTATTTGTAAGTGCTTATTGCCCATTTTGCTTAATTTGATTTCTTTTTCAGTAGATTTTAATTTTCTTAAGTCCTTAATTATATTTTAGAATTTTCCTAAAAGTTTTAGATTTTTCTTTGCCTTTTTAGTATTTTTAATAAATCAAAAGTAGTTTTAGTAATTAATAAATAGTAATTAATTAATAATAATTAGAGAAAAAGTAGGAAAAATATATTTTTAGTTTTAAAATTACTTTTATATTATTTTAGAATTTTTAGAATTAAATTTTCATTTTTCTAGCTTAATTTCATAATTAGTGTAATTTAAATATTATTAATTAGTAATTAAATAGTAATTAATTAAATAGTGTAAAAATTATTTTTCTTTTTCTAAAAATTTTCTTTTATCATTAGGATTGTAAAAATGTAATTTTCACATCCGTAGGTATTTTATTTTACAAAACTCGCGTTTTATTTCGTGCGCTAACGAAACTTTAAATCAAACGAACGCGTTTTTAGTCCCAGCTTACGTTTTTAGTATATCTGATTATCAGTAAACGTTAATATAGTATTTCTAAGTCATTTTCATTCCTCATCTCGTAGTGTAATCACATCACTCACACAAAACCTTTTCCTGTGAATAATTACCCGATCACGAATACGCTAAAGTTACAATTCACACTTCAACGGGACTTAACGACCTGGTGATACCTTATATTACCCGGAGTATTGACCTAGGCTATTTGACTTAGTTGACCATTATTTGGTTAATATAAGTTAGGTGGCTTGGCATCAATCACCTATCATTCCTCTATATTTAGTATTATCTACGGACTCACCTTCATCTTCCTTTGTGAGTTTCACTTCCGTAGACATGGGAGTTTTCATGGGTTTCGAGTCTTCTAAGCCAAATTTCTTAAGCATTTCCTTAATGTACTTAGATTGGTTAAAGAATATTCCATCTTCTAATTGTTTTATTTGTAATCCTATGAAAAAGTTTAGTTCACCCATCATACTCATCTCGAACTCATCATGCATGATTTTAGCAAATTCATCACACATTTCTTGACAAGTCGATCCAAATATAATGTTGTCAACATATATTTGAACAATGATGAGATTTGGGTCTTTCTTTTTAGTGAAAAGAGTGTTATCTACCATTCCCATGGAATAATTATGTTTAATAAGAAAAGCTTTTAATCGATCATACCAAGGCTTAGGAGCTTGTTTGAGTCCATATAAAGCTTTCTTTAACTTATAAACATAATCAGGTTTTGCGAAGTCAATGAATCCTGGAGGTTGTGCCACATAAACCTCCTCATTGATAAAACCGTTGAGGAATGCACTTTTCACGTCCATTTGGAATAACTTAAAGTCTAGGGCGCATGCATAGGCAAGTAATATTCTAATTGATTCTAGTCTAGCTACGGGGGCATATGTTTCGTCATAATCAATTCCTTCTTGTTGATTATAACCTTGGGCAACTAACCTAGCTTTATTTCTAGTTACTATTTCATTTTCATCTAACTTATTCCTATATACCCATTTAGTCCCTATGATGATCATGTTCATTGAATTTGGGACTAATTCCCAAACATCATTAGCCTTAAATTGGTTTAATTCTTCTTGCATAGCTACAACCCAATTTTCATCCTTTAATGCTTCATTAATATTCTTAGGTTCTATTGCTGAGAGGAAACAAAAGAAGTTATTTTTATCTTGGGCTTGTGACCTAAGAGTTCTTTGATTAAGACTTCCTATTATGTTATCTAATGGATGCGATTTAGATTCCCTAATATTTACGACTTCGTTATTTTCTAAGTCTATATTTTCATTATCATTTCCTTTGGGTTTTGATTTACTAACCTCAATAGCTTCATCTTCGACTAAGTCATCATCTTCTAAAGGTAATGTTTTAGAAGGTGGTTGAGTTTCATCAAATGTTACATTTAATGATTCTTCTACTTTCATAGTGTGTTTGTTTAGTATTATATATGCTTTACTATTTTGCGAGTAGCCTAAAAATATTCTTTCGTATGATTTTGGGTCAAACTTAGTAAGGTAATCCTTAGTGTTCAAAATATAACATTTACTTCCGAATATCCTAAAGTAGCTTAAGTTAGGTTTTCTACCTCTTAGCAACTCATAAGGAGTTTTTCCTAAAATTCTCCTAATTGATACCCTATTAATAATATATGTTGATGTATCTACAGCGTGACACCAAAATTTTTGTGGGATGGATTGTTCATTTAAAATTGTTCTACTCATTTCTTGTAGTGACCTATTCTTTCTTTCTACTGCGCCATTTGATTGAGGAGTACGAGGAGCGGAGAAATTGTGAGATATTCCATTTAAATCACAATATATTCCGAATTGTATTTCATTATCAAATTCCCTACCATGGTCCGTCCTAATAGATACTATTGTGCATCCTAATTTATTTTGAATTATTTTACTAAATATTTCAAATTTTTCAAAGGCTTGGGTTTTGTCACTTAAAAACCTAGTCCACGTGTATCGTGAATAGTCGTCTACTATTATTAAGGTCTAATTGTTTCCTCCATAGCTCCGCACAGCGGATGGACCAAATAGACCCATATGTAATAATTCTAGGCACCTAGTAGTGGATATTATATTCTTAGCTTTGTGACTAGCATGAGCTTGTTTTCCAATTTTACAAGCATCACAAAAGTGTTTGTCATATCTTAGGTTAGGCAAGTTTCTAACTAGTTCTTTAGAGGCTAAAGATTGTATTTGTTGCATGTTAGCATGTCCTAATCTCCTATGCCACAAAGTGGAGTTTTCAGCTAGGGTTTCTAGGCATATCCTATCTTCCGGTTTGTTTCCTAGTTTCATAACATATATGCCTCCTTTCGTAATTCCTCTACCTATGACCTTTCCATTCTTAACTATTTCGCTATCCCTATCGGTAAAGGTAACCCTACATTTATTATCGCATATTTGGCCTATACTAAGCAAGTTATATGTTAAATTATCTACATGCTCAACATTTTCAATAGTAAGTGAGTCTTAAGAGATCGTACCTTTGCCAATGATTTTTCCACGCAAGTCACTACCGAAAATAACATTACCTCCATTGTATGCCTTATATGTAGAAAATAGCTTGCGGTTCCCCGTCATGTGCCTCGAACATCCGCTATCCTTGATCCATTCGTCGGGGTCAAAGTCTATTCCTAAACATATTTCATCGGTTGCTTTGGCTACAAAATATTTTTCATCTCTTGGCTTTTCCACTTCTTCTTTGTCACTATCACTCCATGTTCCACTAACGAAGGCGCCTTGATTCTCATAATCCGGTGGCTTTAGACATTCACCAATGAGATGATTTGGACTTCCACATCTAAAACACTTTCTTTTCCCGTAGTTATCACTTCTATTTCTTTGGAACGACTTTCTCTCGTCTCGTGGAAATCTAGTGAATTTTCCTCGTCTTTTGAAGAATTTCTTGAATTCTCTTATGACCATTGCATATTCTTCGTCTTCACTCTCGTCACTTGAATCATCATCGTTACTAAGTTCCTTTTTAGCTTTTAGAGCAATAGATTTAGTTTGTTCTTTCTTGACTTTGACCGTTTCCGAATCTCTTTTTATAATTTCTTCATGGACCTTCAAGTTGCCAATAAGTTCATCAAGTGATAACGTCATCAAATTCTTCGATTCTTCAATTGTTGTGACCTTAGCTCGCCATTTTGGATGCAATGCCCTAAGAAATTTTCTAACACAATTCTTACAAGAAAATGTCTCATCAAGTGCTTTTAAACTTGTGATAATAGTGTTAAATTTAGCAAAAACATTATCACTTGATTCCTCTTCCAGAATCGTAAATTGTTCATATTGCTGTACAAGAAGATCTATTTTATTGTCTTTGACTTGACTATTACCTTGGTAAGTAATAAGTAGTGACTCCTAAATTTCTTTGGCGGTTTTACACATAAAAATTCTTTCATATTCTTCACGTGGTAACGCATTATAAATTACCATTTTAGCTTCATTATTTTTTGCTAGTTTCTTTTTCAAATTATCATTTTGTTTTACAAAAGGTACAATTTCATCCATTTTAGTTTCCGGATTTTTTTGAGTAGGAGGAAAATCACCAAAGGTAATAACATGCCAAAGATCAAGATCTTTAGATTTCACATAAGTTTTGAATCTATTTTTCCAATATAAAAATCTATCACTTTCAAATAGTGGTGTTTGCATAGATTGTCATTCTAAATATTTTTCAAATTCCACAGATCGTTGTAAGTTTTAAAATACAATATATTTTAAAAATCTCGCTTGACCTAGTTCTTGATAGCAATTGTGGAAAACTAGAAGGGGGTTGAATAGTTTTACGTCTTTTTAATTTGTTATAAAAAATTTGTTTGCGTGTTTTGTTTACTTACAAAAATTGTAGATTCGATATTATGTGAATTCAAGTCTTGCACAATATAAACAACTACAATAAAATACTAAGACTATAATAAAGTAAGAAATGAAATAAGTAAGAGATGGAAAGATCGAACCGCGAGACAAGAGATTTATAGTGGTTCGGCTACAAGGACACCTTCCTTACCCTACTCCACTCCCTGAGCACCTAACTCGAGAGTTTTCTTCACTATGTCAACAAGCTCCCTTATGGTGGAGAAAACCTTACACACCAATATTCACACCACAACTTCGTCACACCTTAATCACACCTTCTACACAACTTCTTCACACCTAGTCACAACTTAATTACAACACTACTTCTTCACACCTATCTATCTTCACAACTATCTACTTCACAACTATCTTCCTCACAACTATCTACTTCCCAACAATCTACTTCACAACAATCTACTCCTAAATCTTTCTATCTACATACCTTGCTAATCTATATTCTACCAAATATTCACAACTAATTACACAAAAAGATATAAGTAATGAATGATGCTCTAACAACTTAGATGTGGAGGTCACAACAAGTTGTAATACTTCTTGTCTTGGTGAATAGAAGTATTCTTCTTTTGCACTTGAAAGGATGAGACTTGGATCACTTAGAAACAAATATTAATGTATTTATGATCAAAGGATTATAGGAAATGGAAATGGGGATTTAGATCAGAAAGTTTTGGGGTGCAAAAGGTGAGAAAAATGTGTGAAATGAACCAGTATTTATAGGCAGAAAAAATACTGTTCTGGAGCGTGCCGGTCCCTTTAATAATTAAGGGGGCCGCCCCCTCCAGAACGTTGGACTTGTTTATCCTTTTGTGGGGAAGGTTTTTCTTGATTATATTTGCCATTTTTGGTTAAAAATCTGAATTCATATATTTATAATGATTTAAACATATTTTTTTAATTCCAAAAATGATTTTGTAAAAGATATAAAATGTTTGTGACATTTTATAAAAAGTCTAGTGTTTGAGAAAAATTTCCTTTGATCATAAAATGCAATAAACACTTTGTTTGTTCACACCTTAAGTGATTTGGATGTAAAGTGAGATATTTATCGTTAAATACTTGTTTAAGTCATAATTTTTAGTTCAATGAGTTTACGTTTTGTAATTATCAAAACATAGAGATGTCGTTAAATATTAACAATGTTTTTAAGAATTATTTATGTCAACAACATCAATAGCTTTTTTAAAAGCTTTACACAAAGACTTGACAAACACCAAGTATTTCTTAAAAGCTTTAGTTTCTTAAGGTAGTATGCATTAAATGCATCAAGTCATTGAAAACTTGGATATTTGTGGATGCTCTTAATATATCATTTATGGTGGATTCATCTTATACATCAACCAATCATATTTGATTTTAATTACATTTTTATAACAATAATATTTTTAAATTTATTAATTATACTGATTTATAGTATATATATATATATATATATATATATATATATATATATATATATATATATATATATATATATATATATATATATATATATAGGATCCGGTTCCATTGAGAAGATTTTTATTTTGAGAAGATTGAGAAATCTTCGTTTGAACTAACTGATTCATGTTTTTGATTTGATTCACAAGTAAACATCATTTTATGGTGAATCGAATCTATAAATCACAAATATGATTCACAAATCATTGTTAAAATCAAGTTATGATGATGATTCATTCAATTTGTATAGATGATTCAGTATTCTACATATATCGCAAAATCGAGAGATTTTTAACATTGATTCAAATTTTTTTTACACATTTTGAATTTTAATCACATTAAAATGAGTTTTATGTTTGAAAAACATGAATCAAAGTTAAAAATCTATCGGTTTTGAAAACCTTCTTAATCTTCTCAAAATAAAACCTTCTCAATCGATCCAGATTATATATATATATATATATATATATATATATATATATATATATATATATATATATATATATATATATATATATATATATATATATATATTCGATGGGATAAATATTTCATAATAAGAGCGTTATCAAATCCCCCATACTTAACTATTGCTTGCCCTCAAGCACTCCTTAAAAATATTTTATTTTTATCTCATCAAGAAATCATAAGCAAAGATAACGCGACCAAGCATCTTACGAAAGTGGAAAGTATAATTCACTCATACTCATATATCGGGTATAAAGGAATCACACTCAGTTGCTCAGACATGTTAAATAAATTACCATAGGCTTGTACAAAAAACTAAACTTCACCGACATGGCATAAGCACTAAGTAAATTTATCAAAAGAGGACTTTTATTCTGGTTATAACGTTAGGCTAAAGGTAATAATAAGGGTATGGATTAGACATGAGATTATATGGTGAAATTGTTTAAAAATAAAAATTATAAGTTGAAAGTCCATTTTCTTCAATAACGGTTTCCATTTGGCACATATTTCGCCAAACACTTTATTCATTTCATACATATATTTTTCGTTCTTTTTCTTTTGTTTTCTTGAGAAATATTTGGTTTTCCCCATACTTACGATAGACATACCACTTCAATCAAATTAGAAGTTTGCAACCTTTATACTTCATTTAAAATAGCATAATCCGCAATTTATTCAATTTTCTTTTTTTTGGGATTTCCAACAGGGTTCAAGGTTTAAGGTTAAGGTTGTATACATATATATTTTTTCATCTTTTTCTGGATTTCAAGAAACGAATAGATTGGCTCAGAATGTTGTTCTAGTGGTATCTAGCATTAAAGATAAGTGCTACAAAGGGGTTTTTTTTTTAATTGGAAATTAGCTAATCGATGTGATTACTAATATATAGTTTATTGGATGGCTATTTGGTGTAAATCCTATTTTTGCCTCTTTATCATTTAAAATCACTTATATCACATGAATGTGATCTCACAACGGTTTCCTAAAGATATTAAGTACAAGTTCTAGAACAAATAAAACATCGGCACACTCATAAACAAAGAAACAAGCACAATATAAGGGAATAAGGCTGAAAATTCCTCACATTTAAGTGGTAATGGTTATGAATATGCTAGCACGTTATCAATTCCGAGTCGAATTAGCTTAAATAACTTAAGACAATTTATTTATCCAAAATTATATAGCAAGTGCGGCGTACTAAGTTACAAAACTATCGTACTTTGTTTTAAAAAATCTGTTTTTTCTTTAATCATTCCAATTTATCTCATCCCCCCATACTTATTATGAACACTGTCCTCAATGTGACAGACTATAAATAAAATAGAGAAATGGGAATGAGTAACTTTACTATATGATGAATTCAGCAAAATTGTACGAAGCACATGGAGCCTTCGCACTAAATTCGTTACCAGCACATTTCATAAACAAGCCAAAACATGCAATAATATAAACAAAAGATTAGCTTATTATTATTAATAATATATAGTACTAGTTATGCAAATTATTTGCATATATATAGATAGTTATAGATATTGTTTTTGTTTGTTGTTTCCCCCGTACAATTGTTCCTTGTTTGTCCCCATCACAGATAGTTGTTTTTATGCCAACAGTGGGATTTAAGTTACAGACCATAAAATGTAATAAAATGTTTTGAAATTGTCTTAAACATAACCAGACATCTGGTCATACATCCTAGTGCGCCGCACTTTTTTCTAAGTGCGGCGGGGTTCCTGCTGTTGCTGGTGGTGTTGTTGTTGCTGAGTGGTGGTGGTGTCACCATGCATCCAGGGGCTCCACCTCTAAAACCTCTGCCAAGTCCCTTAGCTTCCCAGTTGATGAAGCGAAAAGTGTACCGCTTTTAGGGGGTCATTTATGCCCTAAATCGTGATTATTTGATCAAATATTGCCCTAAATTATTCCTTTTGTCATTTTAGGTACTTGGGACGTGATTTATGGAATATGAAGCATTTTGGAGCTTTTTGAACGTTTTTATGCTCAAGAATGAAGAAAACGAGAAAATCAAGAATCCATGCTGGAAACAGTACCTGACGGCGTCAAGCTCTACAAGGTGACGCCGTCACTCATTGATAAAGAGGTGGATAATTCAAGTTGTACGTGACGGGCCAGAAAGATTTCAAGGCATTTGTACATGACAGCGTCACCAAGGCCGTCAAGAGCAAGTTACATGTGACGGCCCAGAACACGTTTATACATGACGGCGTCAGGATTTAACCTGACGACGTCAGATGATATAGAGTTACGACGTCAGGAAGAAGGCTTACACAAGAAGAAACCTTAGTAAAACCGTCACATGTTGGTCAAGACAATCATAACTTACGCGCGGAGTAGTTGACACTGTTTTGGCCATAAATTTTGCATACGAACTCGGATTTGAGTGATTCAAAAAAGAAAACGATCGGGACGAAAAGATCTACAATTTGGTGAAGAAAAGTTTTTCTTGACGCCGTCAAGGTTTGTCTTACGCCGTCAAGATCAGGCCGGGCAGAAAAGAGCCTATAAATACAACATCATAACTTCATTATTTTTAAGCCCTAAACCCTAAGGTCGATTCCTAGGTTTAGGTAGGTGTTTTTCCAGCAACTTAGAGGGTTTTGAATCACTCCATAAACATCTTGTAATGGTTTGATAATTCTATCTTAATTCATGTCTTCAATTTTCATTATTGTTGCTTGTTCTTCATTAATTATGCTTGGCTAATTCATCTTGTGTCTACTTATGATTGTGTGAAACTTGTATATAACTGATTAGATCTTATTGATGTCTTTGTTGATGTTTGTGTCTATCTTCATCAATTAAGGTGTGACAACTTCAATAGGTCTAGTTGATTTAGCTTATAATTCTTGATTCCTATTGTGTCTTGTTTGGTTGATTGATATCGATGTTAGGCTTAAGAAAACTGGCAGACTTCCAATTGGTAACTTGCTTGAACGTCTTAAGAAACATGATCGGAGGTGTACTACGATTTAATGGTTGTATTTAATGCGTAAGCGAATTCTAATGATCCCATGTTAGGAGGTTTTAACGGCTCAACATAGGAGTGAAGTAAGAGCTTATAGAGTTAGGGAATATTGTACACGGCCCTACGAATGGTATTAAGGAATACAACCCGTCAATTAAAACAAGGATGTGACAATTCAATAGGTAGAATTGGATAGCTAGCAAGGAGTAATACATCATAGGTAGATACGCTTCACTTCCCTTGTAGAACCCTAGTTTACTTTTCTTGTTAATTAGTTTAATTAATAGCTGTTGGGTTAGTCGATTAGCAACTAATTCCGCCCACTCTTCCAATACCCGAGATTTTTACCTGCTTTTCATAAAATATAAAAATACAAAAAGAATCATCCTTCACCTTTAGACCTAGTTAGATTAATTTCAATCCTAACGACACTATTCCTGAGTTGAACGATCAATCCCCCGGTACTTGTCACTATACTATACTACAATGATCAGGTACACTGCCTGGTGGGGGTCGTAAGCTTCTCAAGATCCCTTGAGAGGTAAAACCTGTTGAGAGGGCGCAATTCCCACGTATCACCAGTCTCCATGTCTCTCAAGTAATCCAAACTCCTCATTCCTACGGATCCAGGTTTCACATTTCTCCCCAGAAATTCCATATCTCCTTTGTTCATTAATCCCAAGCTCCTTGCCAACCTGCTAACCAAATGCCCACATCATATCCTTGTTCCATCAGGTATAACAGCCACTCTCCCAAGATGTTGTGCAATGAACCAAACCAAAATCAAATGAGACAGAGGGTGTTTCTTATCAAATGCATGAAGAATTCATAAATCATCATCAAGCACATATTGCTCAAAATGATTCCTATGAAAAACAGACTTGACCAAGATTTTGTGAATGATCTGTAGCATTGGATTCTTTATTTTCCGTACTCTCTTCTTACCATACACTCTTACATCATCACCACTGATTTCTTTCCAATACTTATCTCCATAAAACCCTTTCCTATTTCTCTCTCCCATCATGACTAAACTTTTGAACTTATCACTACTCAACTCATCATTAGAATACACTCCAAGCATCCTTCCAAATTCAAACAATGTGACAGAATTCTCCTTCACACAAAGCCTAAACCTCATTATCTCCTCAGTTAAAATTTCAACATCACTCATTTCCTCTCTCACTTTTAAAGAACTAAAGAACTCCAGGCACCATTCCTTGTATATAAACTCTCTAACCTCCACAGCTTTCTTCACACATAAATGAATCCACAATCTTATCAGAAAATACTACTCTCACCAAAAACATGTTTTCAAGGTCTTTGTCACAACCTAAGTTTCTTATTACCCTCCGGTCCACAATCCTGGGAATGTCAATGTCCCTTTCAATTAGCCTCATCAGCTTAGCATTAAACTCTTTCCTTTCTTTCCTTGTAACTCCATTCCATTTTAAATTGGTATGATCCTTAGGTTCTCTTTTTATTCCTTTCCCTTTCTATGGCTCCCCTAGTTCTTTCTGCTACAACCTGTAATATAAATAATCCAGAGAAATAAGATTATTAGACGTTAGTGCAACAAAATATGGCTCAATCTCTCTCAAATTCTAATCTGCAAACTCTCTATTTGATTTCAGGCAAAAAGACTTGTGCGGCGTACTTGACTACAAGTATGGCGTACTAGCTAATTTAAAATAAGCAAGTACAGTGGTTCAGATCTGAAAACCGGCGCACATATAGTTCTGGGCGCGAAATATTTGATTCTAAAGCAATATGCCAACAAAACTACGTTTTAAAGTTATTCCCTCAATTTTCTTATACTGATATCAACAAAACCCCTAAAATAAGCAGTTCTTAACTTAGGTTTCAGCAATTATGCATCATTTTCATAGTTTTTTAATCATACCATCTTTAACTTTTTAATTAACTCCTCTTAATCTCTCCTAGATTAAATAAGCATTTTTCAAATCTCTATCTTTCGCAAAATAGTGATCAAGGCAAAACCCTAACCCTAATTCGATTTAATCTCAAGCAAAACCTTAATCCATGTAATAAGATAATCCTAATGGTTCTAACATCCACTAACTAAGATAATCATCAAGATATATAACTTAAAAACAATATACAAAACATTAACCCTAAAATAAAAATAAAAATTGCAAGAAAAATTAAACAAAATGGATAAACATACCGAAGACATGACAATGTGGATTGAATATTTTCCTTCAAAGATTTTTGGAAAAAATTTCGTTCAAAGAGCAGCGGTTCCACTTTAGTGTATGTGTAAAATTTTGTAGATTATGAAAGATTTTTCAGTTATATTTATAGTCCCGCTCAGAAGTGCGACGTACTTGACTCCAAGTACGGTGTACTTGCTGCAATTTTTCCAACAGTTAATAATTTTAACTAACATGCATATGTAGAAACGCACAATCCACATATAATCAAACTTCATTATATTCATTCATTCATCAAAACATTCCTTAACTTTCCAGGATTACAATGTTTTGGTACGTTTTATTCAAATTATGAAAAATAACATAGGAAATAAAAATAAGTAAAACAAACTTAGGAGCGTATGTTGCCACTCCTATCCATCATCCATGTTTTTAAGCTCTGAAATAACCGGGTGACATGATGTCGCTCAGTTGGTACTCTCTTGACACTTTCCTTCCAGTTTTCTTAGTCTCATAACCTCTTTCAAATGTATTCCCAAATGGGTCCACAATTTTCACATTAACATGCCACTTCCTATCTCCTTTAACTTTAGCATTTCCTCCCGAGTAATTAGGTGTCCAATCATTGTTGGTTAAAGAAACGGGTAATGCTCCAAGAAATCCTACCAACTTCTTCCAAACACATACATCACGAAATGGATTCAAGTAGTCTTGCTCTCTAAGAGCACGATCCAAAGCATCTTCACACTCCATATAGCTAGGATAAACAGGTCCATAGAATGGATTCCTATTCTCATCTCTTCTGGGAGAATACTCATCATCCTCCTCTTCACTATCACTTTCTTCTTCCTTATTTTTCATAGGCACAATCTTGTAATGCCCTCAAAACACACTTATTCTATTATGCCTCATGTCCATTATAGTTCCAAGAGTATACATGAAACTTCTCCCGACAACCAGTGGCACATCTCTATCAATGGGCACATCAAAAAGTAGGAAATTGGCAAGAATGGTGTTAGTACCAATTTGGCAAAGAACATTGAGCAAACTTCCTATGGTTTCTGCATTAGAGTGGTCTAGCAACTTAACCTTGTCAATCTTAGGACTTGCTTTTCCTCTTTCCAAAAGTTCATAGATACGGTACGACATCATGTTTATGTTTGATCCGGTGTCTACTAAGGCATTGTAAGTAAGCTTTCCTTCTGAACGAATAGGTAGAATGAAACAACTCGGATCTCCTCCTTCTTTCACAACTTTATGCTCCTTAACCACTTATTTAGCCAATTCATGCTCCTCCTCATTAGTTACCTTACCATCAAGTTTAAGCCTACCTATTAGCTCACTATCAAGCATCATTTTGTGTTTGTCTAAATTTTTCAAGGTTTCAATGATGGGTCTTTTTTCATTGAGTATTATCAGTCTTTCTAGCACATATTGCTCAAACTCTTCCCTAGTCAACTCTTCTTGTGTTTTTGCACGGTTTACGGTTAATGATGGCCCTTCATCATCATAGGTCATTTTGTAGGTTTTTTGTGCTTTGTTTTTGTTTCTAGAGCTTTTTCCCATGTTGCATACAGAGTTTGGGAAATGACTGGAGTTTAGTGAGAGTGGTGGAAGTTCTTCAACCGAGAAATTTGCCAGCAAAGCATCTAGCTCTTCATCCTCCAAATCATACACAGGTTGTTCGGGCCAAAGGGTTATTAGGCCAAGTTGTAGGTTCACAATAGCTTTGCCTTGCTTAAGAAAATCCCTACCAAGTATCACAGTAGGTTCAACATCATCATCTTCCGGATTTACATAGAATTCAGTAGAGGTGGCAAAATGGTTGGGTTGGGTTGGGTTGGGTCTTGGGTATTAGATGGGTATGGGTATAGATGGGTATGGGTATAGATGAGTCACTTGGAATGATGGGTCTAGATGAGTTTGGGTCAAACGAGTCTTGGGTCGAGTTGGGTCGGGCTTTTTTGGGTATTTCATCTTTATCCTTTTATTCATCATTAACTATTCGGTTTCTTTTTGTTTTCGTCTGTTTTTTACGTTTTCGTTTGTTTTTTACGTTTTCGTCAGGTTTTTTACGTTTTCGTCCGTTTTTTTACGTTTCCTCCGTTTTATTTACGTTTTCGTCCGTTTTTTTTTTACTTTTTCGACTTTTTTTTATGTTTTCGTCCGTTTTTTTACGGTTTCAACAATTTTTTAACGTTTTCGACAATTTTTTTACGTTCTCAACCGTTTTTTACGTTTTCGTCAGTTTTTTTACGTTTTTGTCCAATTTTTTACGTTTTCGTCAGTTTTTTTACGTTTTTGTCCAATTTTTTACGTTTTCGTCAGTTTCTTTACGTTTTCGTCAGTTTTTTTACGTTTTTGTCCAATTTTTTACGTTTTCGTCAGTTTTTATACGTTTTCGTCCGATTTTTTACGTTTTCGTCAATTTTTTTACGTTTTCGTCCGACTTTTTATGTTTTCGTCCGTATTTTCACGTTTTCGTCAGTTTTTCACGTTTTTGTCCGTTTTTTTACGTTTTCGTCAGATTTTTTACGTTTTTGTCCGTTTTTTACGTTTTCGTCCGATTTTTTACGTTTTCGTCAGTTTTTTTTACATTTTCATCAGTTTTTTCACGTTTTCGTTAGGTTTTTACGTTTTCGTCAGTTTTTTTACGTTTTCATCAGTTTTTTAACGTTTTCGTCTGTTTTTTCACGTTTTCGTCAGTTTTTTTTATGTTTTAGTCCGATTTTTTACGTTTTCGTCAGTTTTTTTACGTTTTAGTCCGATTTTTCACATTTTCGTCAATTTTTTTACGTTTTCGTCTGATTTTTTACGTTTTCGTCTGATTTTTTACGTTTTCGTCAGTTTTTTTACGTTTTCATCCGATTTTTTATGTTTTCATCTGATTTTTTATGTTTTCGTCAGTTTTCTTACGTTTTCATCAGTTTTTTTACGTTTTCGTCCATTTTTTCACGTTTTCGTCAGTTTTTTTATGTTTTCGTCCGATTTTTTACGTTTTCGTCAGTTTTTTACGTTTTCGTCAGTTTTTTTACGTTTTAGTCCGATTTTTTACGTTTTCGTCCGATTTTTTACGTTTTCATCTGTATTTTTACGTTTTCGTATGTTTTTTTACGTTTTCCTCCGATTTTTTACGTTTTCATATGATTTTTTATGTTTTCGCCCATTTTTTTACGTTTTCATCCGTTTTTTTTACGTTTTTGTCTTATTTTTACGTTTTTGTCTATTTTTTTTGTTTTCGTCTATTTTTTTTACGTTTACGCTAATTTTTTTACGTTTACGTCGGTTTTTATTACGTTTTCAAAATTGATCCAAATCGTTTAAAATTACGAAAAATTGAAAAAAACCAACGAAAATTTAAAAACAGACGAAAACATGAAAAATCGGACGAAAACATAAAAAAGCAGACGAAAACGTAAAAAAACTGACGAAAATGTCAAAAATATGACGAAAACGTATGAAAACTAACGAAAACGTTAAAAAAACTTACGAAAACATAAAACCCCGGACAAAAATGTAAAAAAGCAGACAAAAACGCAAGAAATTGGACGAAAACGTGAAAAAACGGACAAAAACGTAAAAAATCGGATGAAACCCTAAAAAGTCGGACGAAAACGTAAAAAACTGACGAAAACGTTAAAAATCACACGAAAACTTAAAAAAACTGACGAAAACGTAAAAAAACTGACGAAAACGTTAGAAAACTGACGAAAACGTAAAAAAAACGGACGAAAACATAAAAAATCAGATGAAAACGTAAAAAATGGACGAAAGCGTGAAAAAACTGACGAAAACGTAAAAAATCGGACGAAAACATAAAAAACTGACGAAAACGTAAAAAAACTGACGAAAATGTAAAAAAAAAACGGACGAAAACATAAAAAAAAACGATGGAAAATGTAAAAAAAACTAACGAAAACGTTAAAAACAAGTCGAAAACATAAAAAACTGACAAAAACGTAAAGAAACTGATGAAGAAGTAAAGAATCGGACGAAAATGTAAAAAAATGGTCGAAAACGTAAAAAAACAGACGAAAACGTAAAGAAACCGACGAAAACATAAAAAAACAGTTGAAAATGTAAAGAAACTGACGAAAACGTAAAAAAAAACTGACGAAAATGTAAAAAAATTAACGAAAAACTAAAAAAACTAACGAAAACGTAAAAAAAAAACAGTTGAAAACGTAAAGAAATTGACGAAAACGTAAAAAAAACTGACGAAAACGTAAAAAAACTTATGAAAACGTAAAAAATCAGATGAAAACGTTACAAAACTGACAAAAAACTAAAAAAACTAACGAAAACGTAAAAAAACAGTTGAAAACGTAAAGAAACTGACGAAAACGTAAAAAAACTGACGAAAACGTAAAAAATCAGACGAAAACGTAAAAAAACTGACGAAAAACTAAAGAAAACTAATGAAAACGTAAAAAAAAACAGTTGAAAACGTAAAGAAACTGACGAAAACGTAAAAAACCTGACGAAAACGTAAAAAATCAGACGAAAACATAAAAAAAACTGACGAAAAACTAAAAAAAACTAACGAAAACGTAAAAAACAGTCGAAGACGTAAAGAAACTGACAAAAACGTAATGAAATTGACAAAAACATAAAGAATCGGACGAAAACGTAAAAAAACGGACAAAAACGTAAAAAACAGACCAAAACGTAAAAAAACTGACGAAAACGTAAAAAAACTGATGAAAACATAAAAAATCGATCAAAAACGTAAAAAAACTGACGAAAACTTAAAAAACGGTCGAAAACGTAAAGAAATTGACGAAAACGTAAAAAAACTGACGAAAACGTAAAAAACTGATGAAACGTAAAAAGGACGAAAACGTAAAAAATAGACGAAAACTAGGAGTGTTTTTTAGAATTTTAGTAAATACCCAACTTATACCAATGTTGTTGTATTATTTTACCCAACTAGACCCATCAATATTTATTAATTAAAATCATCATACCCATCTTGACCCATCTAAATTATTTAACAATACCCAACTAAACCCATCCCATTGAAAATATTTACCCAACTTTACCCAACTTTTACCCATGGGTCATAATTTGCCACCACTAGAATTCAGCAACATATATTTCTCCTTCTAAATTCACTAACAACTTTTTATCAAGCTTTTTGTCCCCGTTAGCTAGCTTAGTGTACTTTTAATTATTTTCAATCACCAATTCTTGATAAACAAAGTTTTTATCACAGTCCAAATCAGTCACCCCATCAAAAGCATTCACACCTTCCACATAACAAGGTGTCATGTACCTATCCCAAGTGCCATATTCTTTTTCCAGTCTAAAGAAGGTATAAGCTTTCACCTCCTTCTGTTTTCCACTTTCTGATGTGTCCCAGGTACTATCTCCATCCCAATTTCCTTCACTTTCCACTTGGTCATTCTCAGCAAGAGAATTTCCCTTATCAAGACACATACGTCCAATACTCGAGTTTGGGTCCATTTCTAACATTTGACAACATAACATCAAATAAACCATTAGTATGTTAGTACAAAAAAAACTAAATGATATTTTGCATTCCAATAACATCTGTAAACATTCAGAAATCAAAAGACGGATTGGTTTAATCATAACAAACAAGATAAAAGTCTTCTGTGAACTTTTTGTCATAAAAGTGCGACGTACTTGACAACAAGTACGGCGCACTTTCCTTTTAATCCTGATTTTGCTTCGAAAATTCCCAAGAAAGACCGACGTACTAGAGAACAAGTACGGCGTACTTCCCCTGTTTTCAGTTTCAAATTTTTTATAATTTTCAGAATATCTCATAATTTTATTCAAACATATAGTCCAAATAATTATTATGCATAAACAATTAAAAACAAGAAAATGTCTAATTAACCAAATAAGCAAATATTTTTATATTTTCGATGAGTCATAACATATTAACAAATGCATCAATCCAAATACTAAAAGCACATAAAAAGCAATTCTCATGTTCTTAGCCTTGAATTTAAGCATTAAAAAGTTTTTGTTTTTGTAGGATACTCTTAATCATAAACATGTATGGTTATTGTGATTATGGTTCGAATCTAGTGAGAGAAGTAGAGATATGGGAGCCTTTTAAAGAGAGAGAAAGAGATGATATTAGATTAAGTGTGTGAAATGGTCCAACCCTCTCCTTTAGTGAGAGAGGGTATTTATACAAACACAATAACGCCTCATAAAACAGGTTGTTGAGTGAGCTGACAGTGGGTAAAGACCCGACTCAACTCCACGAGAACTACGATATTAAACTACCTCTATAATACTACGATAAAAACTACGTGCTACGTAATGCTAAATCATACTCGGGGTGACTGAGTCTTTTCATATGAATATTTATATTCCTAACAATCTCCCCCTAAGGGAGGTCACCCCAGAAATTAGAAATTGAATTCTAGCATTCTAATCATGAAGTGAACTTCGTAGCTCGTAGACATTGATTCTTCAAAGCCCTTGATCTTTGTGGTTCATGCAGTGAGCTTTTGATGACTGTTCATTGGTCTTGGATGATCTTTGAGAATTCATTGAAGTCATCATCCAACTTTCATCTTCAAGTCATCTTTACCATCATCGTCTCCTTGTGAAGTTTTGATTATTGAATCGGCGTGCTCACACTTGACTTGAATCATGTTTTCAGCATCAGAGTAGCAGAAGCTTTAGTTGAAGGCCTTTAAGTTCTCATGATTTCTTTGACAAAGATTATGAAGTGTGAGCACGGGGTGATGGATCGGCATATTTTCAGCAATCAGAAGTAATCATCAGATATTCCTGCAAGCAAAAAGTTAGTAACAAATCATCCAGCACTTATAGGTTTGGATATAGAGATTGTGATCAGCATAGTGTGAGAACTTTATCCAATCCTTACCAAGGCCATTCCTAAATTAGATACCCCCGAGAGGGCTTACAAGATCTACCTAAGTAGATCAACGATTAGGTGAGTCACTGGAGATCACTCCACGATTGTAGACCGTTGTGAAACCGCCACGATCACTAAGCATAATCCATAAGAGATTACCGAAGTGACCTGCTTTCAGGGCTGTTTGATGTTGACCCTGGCAAGAATTTCCATTCAATCATTGATAATTACATTAGTAATTTTTCTCATCAATGTTCTGGTAGATTTCTAAGATCTACGTAGGACTCTCAAATGTGCAACTGGTGTCCTTGATAATAAATCACCAGTGCAAAAGTATCAAGTGTTCCTATTGAGATCTTATGATATATCTCATGGCTCTAGACTCGATAAGTGCAATATTTGGTAGTCGAAGACTGGAGCGGTGTCTCCTGTTTCAATATCAATGTGGCTCGTAATGAACAGTCGATAGATTATGTAGGGTTCCCCGTGAGAATGAAACAAGTCCTTTTAAGAGAACTTGAGTGGTTAGAAGGTTTAGTGTAGTGCGTCACTGGGTCCATGACGTCTTAGTCTTCAATACCGGTGTCGCCTTATGATTGAGGCAAAAGCAGTCAACTAAAGTCAACCACGGATGTGGTCAATATAGTCAAACTCCTTAGGCTCAATGCTCCGCGGAATATAGTGTTTCCCCGGGTCGTTATGTCCTGACGAGGTGTGATGGTTATAAAACGGTTTCGTGATCGGGTGAATTTGGACAGAAATGGGTTTGAGATTGATCTGACTAAGGAATCTACAAGGAAATAGCTTAAATAAGCTATAAAGATGATTACGTGAAAGTTAGATACCTAAAAACGCTTGAAATCTAAAAACGCGTACGTTTACGTTTTAAAAAACGCGAACGTACAAAATAAAACGTAAAAACTGAAATCTGAAAACCCCCAGGGGGTGAAAATGACTTTTTTACAAACTTAAAGGTAAAAGAAAATTTTAGAAAAAGAAAATAAATTTTAACACTAATTAATTATTTATTATTAATTAATTACTATTTAATACTAATTATTAATATTTAAAAGACTTAAATACAATATAATATTGATTAAATACTAAAAAGGTGAAAATAAAATTTCTAAAATTATAAAATAACTAAAAACAAGTTTTAAAATTAAAAATAAGTATTTTTGTCTTTTTGTGATTTTTCTATTAATTAATTAATAATTAATTATTAATTAACTAATTAAACTATTTTAAATTATTAAAAATACTAAATGAACATTAAAAATTCTAATAAAATTTATAAAAATGTTTTATAACATATAAAAGCTATAAAAAATATAAAAACTAGGTTTTGCTTAATAAAAACTAATTATGCTATTTTAAACTTAATATTAATTAATAATTAATAAAACTAAAATTAATTCTACTAAATATTAAATGATAAAATAAAAATCTGAAAAAATTATTATAAATACTTTAATATAAGAGGAATTTAAGAAAAATATAAAATAGCTAAGTACTTAATAAAAATTTAAAAATTAAAATTAAAATTAAATTACATTAAATAGAAACTATCACTTAATATTAAATTGTTTTTTTCTTGATTTTTATTTTACAAACCTATTTTATAACTAAAAACTAACAACTTTTGTGAAACCAATTTTTTATAACTTAAAAATAAGCGGATTACAAACTAAAAAGTGTGACAGTTGACCAAAGTTGACCAAGGATGAAAATAAGCTAAAATGGCATTAAGTGGGACCCATAATGTTTGATTCTAGTCCAAATAAGTTATAGGAACTTGTTTAAGCTGGAAAAACCCAAGTGTGACCACAGAATAAGCAATAAGCCAACAAATAAGCACTTACTAAGTGGTTGACTGAAACAGATTTGGGACAGACTTAGAAGCTTTCTAGGGGGCTCACAAGGTTGATTCAGCTTACAAGCTTGGTATCAATGGGAAGAGGGCAAGCTTGTGAAGCCAAAGAACTAGGGGGACCTGTGGGACCCACTGTGGAGTCCTGTGGACCCACAGAAATGTGACAGGTTGCTGTGAAGCTGCTGCTGCAGCAGTGCATAAGCTGCCCTGCAGCTGAGTTTGTGGGGGTGTGGGACCCACAAAGAAAATCACAAACATCTAATGATGCTTGATTCCTAAAGCTGAGGTGTTAGAGAACAAGATGTGAAAATTTGAAGGGCTGAATCAAAGTAGATAAATCACAAAAATTCCTACAATATTTGGTTTTTTCTACCTATTGAGCAATTTGACTTTTTCATGAAAAGCTCCATTTTGACTTTGGTGAATTTTGAACTCTCCTAGACTACTGATTATGGTGTGTAATGTTAAAATAAAACTAGATTAAGCAATTTAAACAAGTTTCATACCCAACATGATGATTTGGCTTCTCATCCTACCAACAGTGGACTGCTAGGGGACTTGAAGACCAATTTTGACTTTGGTTGCTATGACCTACTGGTTTTATGCATTCTATAACCTATTCAGACCTAATGAAAACTATTGGTGCAGAGCTTAACTACAAATGAACCCTATAAGTACCTAAAACTAATCAATCCAAACACCCTTTTATGTGAAATTGTTTTTGGTTTTCAAAGCAAACTAACAACTAAGACCTTAAACATGAAAGCTAATCTTATTTTAACACTAAATGAACATAAATGAACTGAAATAAAACACCAAATTACCTATGCTACAGTAAATCACAAAAATTTATAAAAAGGGCTTACAGTGAGATCATATGGACTTCAAACCAAGAACAAGCACAAAAACTTAACCTACAGCCTCCCTGAGGCAACTAATACCCATTGAAATCCAAATCCAACTCTGTTTCTTGCTCCTTCTTTCTTGTACATTGATTTTTCAATTATTTTCTCATATATTTTTTTTTTGGATTTTTGTTTTTATGACTGATAAAGTAAATTGAAGTGATTAGAAAACTTAAGTAAACTGATTTGAAGTAATAAGAACAACTAAATAAGCTTTTACAAGCTTAAGCTACACTAATGAAAAATTAAAGTTTCACTTGAAAGGGAAATTAAGAACAATGGAACAATAAGTAAACTGAGATTATATTTAAAAAGAACTTGGTTACAGTACTGAAAGGATTAATTACAATACTAAATTTAAAACATTACATTAATTTTAACTAACTTCGACCCCTAAATTACACTAAAACTACTAACTAACTAACTAACTACTCTGCTTCTTCTCTTTTTTCTTCATTTATATGGGTCCTTGCAGCTTCTTTGGACTTTCCCACATCTAATTGAAGCCATTGGGTGATTTGAAATGATCATGGCCATTGAAACATTTTTGGCGGGAAAGCTGCTTTGGCAGGTTGTGGGTTGCTTGGAGATATTTTTGGTTAATAAATGATTCTTGGATGTTATTGGAGGCTAGGGGAGACAGGGTATGGGATATCTGATGTGGAGGAGGAGGGTTGAGGTTGAGTGTAGCAGGGGATAACAGGGTTCAAGTGTGGGAGATGGTTGACTTTTGTGTTGATTGGGGAAATATAAAAACGGGGGAAGGGTGAATATTTGTGGGAGGTGTTGGGCTGATGGAGTGGATTGGGCTTGGGAGGTAAGGTGGACTGGATTGGGAGGTATAAGGGTGTTGTTTGGTTTGTATAATATTAAGGATCCATTTGGTTTAAAGTGTAATCACAAGGACCATAAGTGTAATATACCCAAACATTGAGGACTGATTTTGTATTTTTCCATATTGCTTCAAAGGACCAAAATTTCTAATCACCAACAAACCAAGAACCAATTTTTTTCATTTTCATTTTTCAAAATTTCCCGGGGACCAAATTTGTAAATTTCCAAAGTTGAGGGGCCTAACGTGTAATTTTCCAAAAATTTTCATCCAGGGATTAAAAGTGATAAATTTTGATTTTCCAAGGACAAAAATGATTTTCCTTTAAAAAATATCCCACCAGGGACCAAATCTGCCAATTTCCAAAACTCCAAGGACTAAACTGTAAATTTCCAAAACTTTTCCAATTTTTCACCAAAGGACTAAATATGACAACTTATGATTTCAAAAGGACCTTTGGTGATAATTTTCCATATTTTGAATATCCAGGGACTAGTTTTGTAATTTTATGAAAGTTGGGGGACTGAAACTGCCAATTTTGCAAACTTTGTACGTTTTTCATCTGTTTTTGCTCATTTTGCATCTAAAACATATAAAACACGATTTTGAAATATTTTCAGTATTTTGATGCATTTCTGAGTGTTTTTGTATGTTTTGCAGTTCAGATTAGACAAAAAATGATGAGTGTTTGAGCACTCATCAATCCCCCACACTAAACTATTGCTAGTCTCTAGCAATAACTGTTTTGAAAACTTGATGATTTTAAACTCTTTACCAAAAGCCATCACTTCTGGAGTAGCCAGGTGTAAGAACTGTGGCACACCTGATAACCGTGTGATTTTGAGCAAACTACCAGCTGTCAACGGATTTGATTAGTCTTTACCAAAAGCCGTTTGCTTCTGGACTAGCCAGCTCTTGATGGACCTAGTCAACATCTTGGTGAGCTGATTACCAATTATGGATTTTCCACTGCCTTTACCACAAGCCATAATCTTGCGGGCTAGCCAACTCATTCGCTTTATGGGATATGGGGAGTTGAGGAACCATACAATTTTGGGCAAATTGCAAGCCGTAAACGGATTTGAGATGTCTTTACCAAGAGCCGTTTGCTCCTGGACTAGCCAATCCTTTTTGTCGCTTAGACAAGGCGGACTGATTACCACAAAAATTTTGAAGCACTAGTGAAAAATTTTTAAAATTTTTGAAATTTTGGCTAAAACGGGGGTATTATATAGTAAAGTGTGATAAAATTCGCTAGAATAGCGAAATACCCCCCACACTTAGCATGAATATTGTCCTCAATATTCAAAGTCCCGGCTATTATGCCGACATTTTGAACGTAAAAGGGCAACATTACAAGCTAAGCGTGGAAAACACCTTTTTGTATTTTCACTTCATAAGTAACCATAGCATGGGGGACTCCCCCACACTTAGGGTGAAAACCCTATAAGCATGCTACTGTTTTTGTTTACCGAGTCGCTAGCTTGACTCGACCCCGAATTCATTTGTCCTTGGGGAAGCATGATGTGGAAGAAGCAATCTCAATCGGACTTTCATTCAAAATGTTTGGACAAACATTTGAAGCACGTGAAAGTTCCACACCGATGAGATAAGTATCCGGCTCAAGATAATGATACATGAAAATGCCGGGATCAAAGATGGTATCTTCATTCCCGAAGGAGTGAAGGAGAGAAGAAGTCACCTTATAGGTGAAGAAAAGGAAGAAAATCATGATAAAAAGCATGATTTGATCTTCTTCCTCGAGAGCAGGCTCCGTAGCCTGAGTTTGGATTTCAAAGGGTAAGCTCGTAAACAACCCGGGTTATCAAACTCCGAAGGAGTCATGATATGATGAGTGAGTTCACCGGAGAACTCCTCATGAAGAGAATCATTCACAAGATGTGAATCTGTGAACTCGTGTTCCGGAATAGACTCATCACAATCCTCATTCTGAATATCAAAGAGTGGATTATCAGAAATCAAAGTGAATTCAGAGTCGAATTCAAATAGAGGATTGGTGAGAGTAGTATTGAATGTTTCGGGAACAAAGAGATTATCATTCTCTTGTGGACTGTTGGGATAAGAAGTGAGTGACGGATCATGATATAGGAGACTTTCAATTTCTCCAAGATCGGCTTCGAAGTCAAGGAGACCATCATCACTTTCCAATGAAAGTGGATTGATGTGAGCAAGTTCATCGGCGAACTCCTCAGGAAGATGATCAGCATCAGTTTGTGGAACTGATGCCTCAACATACTCGATGTCTCCATAAGATGTACAATCATCGCTACAATCGAAGAAAGTCTCAAATTGATCTTTAGGACACTCAATGAGGGAAGGTAAATCACACACATGATCCAAAGTTCCCTGTGACTCTCTCGGGATTGGGACAAGGATCTCAACACTAGACTTTATTAATTCGTCCGATTCCTTATTAGGAACAGTGCTAAGATGCTCATCCCTCATGTTCAGAGAGTGAGTGTGAACTTCGGGTGTGATAACAACAACCTGAAGGAGATGAGAGGAGCTAGCATTCATGGATTGTACAAGTTCTATTTGATCTTTTGCTAGTAATGTCTCCGTGTCATTATTTTCTCCCTGATTTTCAATAGGAGGAATCACAAATGATGAATCTGAGGAACCCTTATAAAATTGAAGGATATCAAGGGTGTCCTCATTATCACTATCATCATCACAGTCTAGAAGAGCAGCTTGACGAAATTTGGCATGTGTTATAGCTGCTTGTTCTAAGACTAGCAATTCTTCCATGCTCAATTCGTTTCTAGCCTCACGTTCTTCAGCAAGTAATTCTGCCATAGATTTCTCACGAGAGTCTTGAAACGGTGTAGTAACCAACTCCTCCTTAAGTTCTTTCAATATATCAAGAGCCTTTAGTAAAAGGTCTTGCTCAGTGTCATGAGGAGTTGTGTGAATCATATGGTACTGTGGAGGTGGGTCTGAAAACGAATAGTCGTAATTGTTACAAGGAAACGGATTCCTTGTTTGACAATCCGAGCTAGAGTGTGGACCTCCACAGTAATCACAACAGTAAAACTGATGTGGTTTTGGGTGGTATGTGCTTGAGTTATAATTGTTATCAGGAAATTGCTCATACACAAGCGTGTTTCCCGATTGACAATCGGAACTGTAATGTGAACCACCACAGTACTCACAACAGTAAAACTGCTGAGTCTCATAGTGTGGTAACTGATGGAATGAATCAGTCGTGTCATGGTAGGAATAGGGATTCTGGTTATAGACAGACCCGTTTCTTGACTCTACCATGCCACAACCGGGGCAATTACCACCATTATAAGAACTACCACACCACTGGCAAACCAGAAAGTGTGGATGAGACATAGAAAGAATCAAAGGTGTATAGAGGGGTAGGGATGAAGAATCAAAGATGTGAAAGGGTAAAGGAGAGTATTTTTGGGTTTTTCGATAAACATTTTGTACAAATGATAAAGAAAATGTTTTTTTTGTGTTTTTGTGTTCGTTGAAAACTGAGTTTAAAATATTTTCGGGAACGGTTTTGTTTTTATAACAAGAAGATATGAACAAAGGATGGGTAAATGTACAATGAGTGTATATCCCGATTCACTAATCAGAAAAACCGTTTAGAATGGCGCGCACACCTCCCCGGCAGCGGCGCCAAAATTTGATTGAGGCAAAAGCAGTCAACTAAAGTCAACTACAGATGTGGTCAATATAGTCAAACTCCTTAGGCTCAATGCTCCGCGGAATATAGTGTTTCCCCGGGTCGTTATGTCCCGACGAGGTGTGATGGTTATAAAACGGTTTCGTGATCGGGTGAATTTGGACAGAAATGGGTTTGAGATTGATCTGACTAAGGAATCTACAAGGAAATAGCTTAAATAAGCTATAAAGATGATTACGTGAAAGTTAGATACCTAAAAACGCGTACGTTTACGTTTTAAATAACGCGAACGTACAAAATAAAACGTAAAAACTGAAATCTGAAAACCCCCAGGGGGTGAAAATGACTTTTCTACAAACTTAAAGGTAAAAGAAAATTTTAGAAAAAGAAAATAAATTTTAACACTAATTAATTATTTATTATTAATTAATTACTATTTAATACTAATTATTAATATTTAAAAGACTTAAATACAATATAATATTGATTAAATACTAAAAAGGTGAAAATAAAATTTCTAAAATTATAAAATAACTAAAAACAAGTTTTAAAATTAAAAATAATTATTTTTGTCTTTTTGTGATTTTTCTATTAATTAATTACTAATTAATTATTAATTACCTAATTAAACTATTTTAAATTATTAAAAATACTAAATGAACAGTAAAAATTCTAATAAAATTTATAAAAATGTTTTATAACATATAAAAGCTATAAAAAATATAAAAACTAGGTTTTGCTTAATAAAAACTAATTATGCTATTTTAAACTTAATATTAATTAATAATTAATAAAACTAAAATTAATTCTACTAAATACTAAATGATAAAATAAAAATCTGAAAAAATTATTATAAATACTTTAATATAAGAGGAATTTAAGAAAAATATAAAATAGCTAAGTACTTAATAAAAATTTAAAAATGAAAATTAAAATTAAATTACATTAAATAGAAACTATCACTTAATATTAAATTGTTTTTTTCTTGATTTTTATTTTACAAACCTATTTTATAACTAAAAACTAACAACTTTTGTGAAAACAATTTTTTTATAACTTAAAAATAAGCTGATTACAAACTAAAAAGTGTGACAGTTGACCAAATTTGACCAAGGATGAAAATAAGCTAAAATGGCATTAAGTGGGACCCATAATGTTTGATTCTAGTCCAAATAAGTTATATGAACTTGTTTAAGCTGGAAAAACCCAAGTGTGACCACAGAATAAGCAATAAGCCAACAAATAAGCACTTACTAAGTGGTTGACTGAAACAGATTTGGGACAGACTTAGAAGCTTTCTAGGGGGCTCACAAGGTTGATTCAGCTTACAAGCTTGGTATCAATGGGAAGAGGGCAAGCTTGTGAAGCCAAAGAACTAGGGGGACCTGTGGGACCCACTGTGGAGTCCTGTGGACCCACAGAAATGTGACAGGTTGCTGTGAAGCTGCTGCTACAGCAGTGCATAAGCTGCCCTGCAGCTGAGTTTGTGGGGGTGTGGGACCCACAAAGAAAATCACAAACATCTAATGATGCTTGATTCCTAAAGCTGAGGTGTTAGAGAACAAGATGTGAAAATTTGAAGGGCTGAATCAAAGTAGATAAATCACAAAAATTCCTACAATATTTGGTTTTTTCTACCTATTGAGCAATTTGACTTTTTCATGAAAAGCTCCATTTTGACTTTGGTGAATTTTGAACTCTCCTAGACTACTGATTATGGTGTGTAATGTTAAAATAAAACTAGATTAAGCAATTTAAACAAGTTTCATACCCAACATGATGATTTGGCTTCTCATCCTACCAACAGTGGACTGCTAGGGGACTTGAAGACCAATTTTGACTTTGGTTGCTATGACCTACTGGTTTTATGCATTCTATAACCTATTCAGACCTAATGAAAACTATTGGTGCAGAGCTTAACTACAAATGAACCCTATAAGTACCTAAAACTAATCAATCCAAACACCCTTTTATGTGAAACTGTTTTTGGTTTTCAAAGCAAACTAACAACTAAGACCTTAAACATGAAAGCTAATCTTATTTTAACACTAAATGAACATAAATGAACTGAAATAAAACACCAAATTACCTATGCTACAGTAAATCACAAAAATTTATAAAAAGGGCTTACAGTGAGATCATATGGACTTCAAACCAAGAACAAGCACAAAAACTTAACCTACAGCCTCCCTGAGGCAACTAATACCCATTGAAATCCAAATCCAACTCTGTTTCTTGCTCCTTCTTTCTTGTACATTGATTTTTCAATTATTTTCTCATATATTTTTTTTTTGGATTTTTGTTTTTATGACTGATAAAGTAAATTGAAGTGATTAGAAAACTTAAGTAAACTGATTTGAAGTAATAAGAACAACTAAATAAGCTTTTACAAGCTTAAGCTACACTAATGAAAAATTAAAGTTTCACTTGAAAGGGAAATTAAGAACAATGGAACAATAAGTAAACTGAGATTATATTTAAAAAGAACTTGGTTACAGTACTGAAAGGATTAATTACAATACTAAATTTAAAACATTACATTAATTTTAACTAACTTCGACCCCTAAATTACACTAAAACTACTAACTAACTAACTAACTACTCTGCTTCTTCTCTTTTTTCTTCATTTATATGGGTCCTTGCAGCTTCTTTGGACTTTCCCACATCTAATTGAAGCCATTGGGTGATTTGAAATGATCATGGCCATTGAAACATTTTTGGCGGGAAAGCTGCTTTGGCAGGTTGTGGGTTGCTTGGAGATATTTTTGGTTAATAAATGATTCTTGGATGTTATTGGAGGCTAGGGGAGACAGGGTATGGGATATCTGATGTGGAGGAGGAGGGTTGAGGTTGAGTGTAGCAGGGGATAACAGGGTTCAAGTGTGGGAGATGGTTGACTTTTGTGTTGATTGGGGAAATATAAAAACGGGGGAAGGGTGAATATTTGTGGGAGGTGTTGGGCTGATGGAGTGGATTGGGCTTGGGAGATAAGGTGGACTGGATTGGGAGGTATAAGGGTGTTGTTTGGTTTGTATAATATTAAGGGTCCATTTGGTTTAAAGTGTAATCACAAGGACCATAAGTGTAATATACCCAAACATTGAGGACTGATTTTGTATTTTTCCATATTGCTTCAAAGGACCAAAATTGCTAATCACCAACAAACCAAGAACCAATTTTTTTCATTTTCATTTTTCAAAATTTCCCGGGGACCAAATTTGTAAATTTCCAAAGTTGAGGGGCCTAACGTGTAATTTTCCAAAAATTTTCATCCAGGGATTAAAAGTGATAAATTTTGATTTTCCAAGGACAAAAATGATTTTCCTTTCAAAAATATCCCACCAGGGACCAAATCTGCCAATTTCCAAAACTCCAAGGACTAAACTGTAAATTTCCAAAACTTTTCCAAGTTTTCACCAAAGGACTAAATATGACAACTTATGATTTCAAAAGGACCTTTGGTGATAATTTTCCATATTTTGAATATCCAGGGACTAGTTTTGTAATTTTATGAAAGTTGGGGGACTGAAACTGCCAATTTTGCAAACTTTGTACGTTTTTCATCTGTTTTTGCTCATTTTGCATCTAAAACATATAAAACACGATTTTGAAATATTTTCAGTATTTTGATGCATTTCTGAGTGTTTTTGTATGTTTTGCAGTTCAGATTAGACAAAAAATGATGAGTGTTTGAGCACTCATCAATCCCCCACACTAAACTATTGCTAGTCTCTAACAATAACTGTTTTGAAAACTTGATGATTTTAAACTCTTTACCAAAAGCCATCACTTCTGGAGTAGCCAGGTGTAAGAACTGTGGCACACCTGATAACCGTGTGATTTTGAGCAAACTACCAGCTGTCAACGGATTTGATTAGTCTTTACCAAAAGTCGTTTGCTTCTGGACTAGCCAGCTCTTGATGGACCTAGTCAACATCTTGGTGAGCTGATTACCAATTATGGATTTTCCACTGCCTTTACCACAAGCCATAATCTTGCGGGCTAGCCAACTCATTCGCTTTATGGGATATGGGGAGTTGAGGAACCATACAATTTTGGGCAAATTGCAAGCCGTAAACGGATTTGAGATGTCTTTACCAAGAGCCGTTTGCTCCTGGACTAGCCAATCCTTTTTGTCGCTTAGACAAGGCGGACTGATTACCACAAAAATTTTGAAGCACTAGTGAAAAATTTTTAAAATTTTTGAAATTTTGGCTAAAACGGGGGTATTATATAGTAAAGTGTGATAAAATTCGCTAGAATAGCGAAATACCCCCCACACTTAGCATGAATATTGTCCTCAATATTCAAAGTCCCGGCTATTATGCCGACATTTTGAACGTAAAAGGGCAACATTACAAGCTAAGCGTGGAAAACACCTTTTTGTATTTTCACTTCATAAGTAACCATAGCATGGGGGACTCCCCCACACTTAGGGTGAAAACCCTATAAGCATGCTACTGTTTTTGTTTACCGAGTCGCTAGCTTGACTCGACCCCGAATTCATTTGTCCTTGGGGAAGCATGATGTGGAAGAAGCAATCTCAATCGGACTTTCATTCAAAATGTTTGGACAAACATTTGAAGCACGTGAAAGTTCCACACCGATGAGATAAGTATCCGGCTCAAGATAATGATACATGAAAATGCCGGGATCAAAGATGGTATCTTCATTCCCGAAGGAGTGAAGGAGAGAAGAAGTCACCTTATAGGTGAAGAAAAGGAAGAAAATCATGATAAAAAGCATGATTTGATCTTCTTCCTCGAGAGCAGGCTCCGTAGCCTGAGTTTGGATTTCAAAGGGTAAGCTCGTAAACAACCCGGGTTATCAAACTCCGAAGGAGTCATGATATGATGAGTGAGTTCACCGGAGAACTCCTCATGAAGAGAATCATTCACAAGATGTGAATCTGTGAACTCGTGTTCCGGAATAGACTCATCACAATCCTCATTCTGAATATCAAAGAGTGGATTATCAGAAATCAAAGTGAATTCAGAGTCGAATTCAAATAGAGGATTGGTGAGAGTAGTATTGAATGTTTCGGGAACAAAGAGATTATCATTCTCTTGTGGACTGTTGGGATAAGAAGTGAGTGACGGATCATGATATAGGAGACTTTCAATTTCTCCAAGATCGGCTTCGAAGTCAAGGAGACCATCATCACTTTCCAATGAAAGTGGATTGATGTGAGCAAGTTCATCGGCGAACTCCTCAGGAAGATGATCAGCATCAGTTTGTGGAACTGATGCCTCAACATACTCGATGTCTCCATAAGATGTACAATCATCGCTACAATCGAAGAAAGTCTCAAATTGATCTTTAGGACACTCAATGAGGGAAGGTAAATCACACACATGATCCAAAGTTCCCTGTGACTCTCTCGGGATTGGGACAAGGATCTCAACACTAGACTTTATTAATTCGTCCGATTCCTTATTAGGAACAGTGCTAAGATGCTCATCCCTCATGTTCAGAGAGTGAGTGTGAACTTCGGGTGTGATAACAACAACCTGAAGGAGATGAGAGGAGCTAGCATTCATGGATTGTACAAGTTCTATTTGATCTTTTGCTAGTAATGTCTCCGTGTCATTATTTTCTCCCTGATTTTCAATAGGAGGAATCACAAATGATGAATCTGAGGAACCCTTATAAAATTGAAGGATATCAAGGGTGTCCTCATTATCACTATCATCATCACAGTCTAGAAGAGCAGCTTGACGAAATTTGGCATGTGTTATAGCTGCTTGTTCTAAGACTAGCAATTCTTCCATGCTCAATTCGTTTCTAGCCTCACGTTCTTCAGCAAGTAATTCTGCCATAGATTTCTCACGAGAGTCTTGAAACGGTGTAGTAACCAACTCCTCCTTAAGTTCTTTCAATATATCAAGAGCCTTTAGTAAAAGGTCTTGCTCAGTGTCATGAGGAGTTGTGTGAATCATATGGTACTGTGGAGGTGGGTCTGAAAACGAATAGTCGTAATTGTTACAAGGAAACGGATTCCTTGTTTGACAATCCGAGCTAGAGTGTGGACCTCCACAGTAATCACAACAGTAAAACTGATGTGGTTTTGGGTGGTATGTGCTTGAGTTATAATTGTTATCAGGAAATTGCTCATACACAAGCGTGTTTCCCGATTGACAATCGGAACTGTAATGTGAACCACCACAGTACTCACAACAGTAAAACTGCTGAGTCTCATAGTGTGGTAACTGATGGAATGAATCAGTCGTGTCATGGTAGGAATAGGGATTCTGGTTATAGACAGACCCGTTTCTTGACTCTACCATGCCACAACCGGGGCAATTACCACCATTATAAGAACTACCACACCACTGGCAAACCAGAAAGTGTGGATGAGACATAGAAAGAATCAAAGGTGTATAGAGGGGTAGGGATGAAGAATCAAAGATGTGAAAGGGTAAAGGAGAGTATTTTTGGGTTTTTCGATAAACATTTTGTACAAATGATAAAGAAAATGTTTTTTTTTGTGTTTTTGTGTTCGTTGAAAACTGAGTTTAAAATATTTTCGGGAACGGTTTTGTTTTTATAACAAGAAGATATGAACAAAGGATGGGTAAATGTACAATGAGTGTATATCCCGATTCACTAATCAGAAAAACCGTTTAGAATGGCGCGCACACCTCCCCGGCAGCGGCGCCAAAATTTGATTGAGGCAAAAGCAGTCAACTAAAGTCAACCACAGATGTGGTCAATATAGTCAAACTCCTTAGGCTCAATGCTCCGCGGAATATAGTGTTTCCCCGGGTCGTTATGTCCCGACGAGGTGTGATGGTTATAAAACGGTTTCGTGATCGGGTGAATTTGGACAGAAATGGGTTTGAGATTGATCTGACTAAGGAATCTACAAGGAAATAGCTTAAATAAGCTATAAAGATGATTACGTGAAAGTTAGATACCTAAAAACGCGTACGTTTACGTTTTAAATAACGCGAACGTACAAAATAAAACGTAAAAACTGAAATCTGAAAACCCCCAGGGGGTGAAAATGACTTTTCTACAAACTTAAAGGTAAAAGAAAATTTTAGAAAAAGAAAATAAATTTTAACACTAATTAATTATTTATTATTAATTAATTACTATTTAATACTAATTATTAATATTTAAAAGACTTAAATACAATATAATATTGATTAAATACTAAAAAGGTGAAAATAAAATTTCTAAAATTATAAAATAACTAAAAACAAGTTTTAAAATTAAAAATAATTATTTTTGTCTTTTTGTGATTTTTCTATTAATTAATTACTAATTAATTATTAATTACCTAATTAAACTATTTTAAATTATTAAAAATACTAAATGAACAGTAAAAATTCTAATAAAATTTATAAAAATGTTTTATAACATATAAAAGCTATAAAAAATATAAAAACTAGGTTTTGCTTAATAAAAACTAATTATGCTATTTTAAACTTAATATTAATTAATAATTAATAAAACTAAAATTAATTCTACTAAATACTAAATGATAAAATAAAAATCTGAAAAAATTATTATAAATACTTTAATATAAGAGGAATTTAAGAAAAATATAAAATAGCTAAGTACTTAATAAAAATTTAAAAATGAAAATTAAAATTAAATTACATTAAATAGAAACTATCACTTAATATTAAATTGTTTTTTTCTTGATTTTTATTTTACAAACCTATTTTATAACTAAAAACTAACAACTTTTGTGAAAACAATTTTTTTATAACTTAAAAATAAGCTGATTACAAACTAAAAAGTGTGACAGTTGACCAAATTTGACCAAGGATGAAAATAAGCTAAAATGGCATTAAGTGGGAACCACAATGTTTGATTCTAGTCCAAATAAGTTATAGGAACTTGTTTAAGCTGGAAAAACCCAAGTGTGACCACAGAATAAGCAATAAGCCAACAAATAAGCATTTACTAAGTGGTTGACTGAAACAGATTTGGGACAGACTTAGAAGCTTTCTAGGGGGCTCACAAGGTTGATTCAGCTTACAAGCTTGGTACCAATGGGAAGAGGGCAAGCTTGTGAAGCCAAAGAACCAGGGGGGACCTGTGGGACCCACTGTGGAGTCCTGTGGACCCACAGAAATATGACAGGTTGCTGTAAAGCTGCTGCTGCAGCAGTGCATAAGCTGCCCTGCAGATGAGTTTGTGGGGGTGTGGGACCCACAAAGAAAATCACAAAAATCTAATGATGCTTGATTCCTAAAGCTGAGGTGTTAGAGAACAAGATGTGAAAATTTGAAGGGCTGAATCAAAGTAGATAAATCACAAAAATTCCAACAATATTTGGTTTTTTCTACCTATGGAGCAATTTGACTTTTTCATGAAAAGCTCCATTTTGACTTTGGTGAATTTTAAACTTTCCTAGACTACTGATTATGGTGTGTAATGTTAAAATAAAACTAGATTAAGCAATTTAAACAAGTTTCATACCCAACATGATGATTTGGCTTCTCATCCTACCAACAGTGGACTGCTAGGGGACTTGAAGACCAATTTTGACTTTGGCTGCTATGACCTACTGGTTTTATGCATTCTATAACCTATTCAGACCTAATGAAAACTATTGGTGCAGAGCTTAACTACAAATGAACCCTATAAGTACCTAAAACTAATCAATTCAAACACCCTTTTATGTGAAACTGTTTTTGGTTTTCAAAGCAAACTAACAACTAAGACCTTAAACATGAAAGCTAATCTTATTTTAACACTAAATGAACATAAATGAACTGAAATAAAACACCAAATTACCTATGCTACAGTAAATCACAAAAATTTATAAAAAGGGCTTACAGTGAGATCATATGGACTTCAAACCAAGAACAAGCACAAAAACTTAACCTACAGCCTCCCTGAGGCAACTAATACCCATTGAAATCCAAATCCAACTCTGTTTCTTGCTCCTTCTTTCTTGTACATTGATTTTTCAATTATTTTCTCATATATTTTTTTTTGGATTTTTGTTTTTATGACTGATAAAGTAAATTGAAGTGATTAGAAAACTTAAGTAAACTGATTTGAAGTAATAAGAACAACTAAATAAGCTTTTACAAGCTTAAGCTACACTAATGAAAAATTAAGGTTTCACTTGAAAGGGAAATTAAGAACAATGGAACAATAAGTAAACTGAGATTATATTTAAAAAGAACTTGGTTACAGTACTGAAAGGATTAATTACAATACTAAATTTAAAACATTACATTAATTTTAACTAACTTCGACCCCTAAATTACACTAAAACTACTAACTAACTAACTACTCTGCTTCTTCTCTTTTTTCTTCATTTATATGGGTCCTTGCAGCTTCTTTGGACTTTCCCACATCTAATTGAAGCCATTGGATGATTTAAAATGATCATGGCCATTGAAACATTTTTGGCGGGAAAGCTGCTTTGGCAGGTTGTGGGTTGCTTGGAGATATTTTTGGTTAATAAATGATTCTTGGATGTTATTGGAGGCTAGGGGAGACAGGGTATGGGATATCTGATGTGGAGGAGGGGGGTTGAGTTTGAGTGTAGCAGGGGATAGCAGGGTTCAAGTGGGGGAGATGGTTGACTGGGGAAATATAAAAACGGGGGAAGGGTGAATATTTGTGGGAGGTGTTGGGCTGATGGAGTGGATTGGGCTTGGGAGGTAAGGTGGACTGGATTGGGAGGTATAAGGGTGTTGTTTGGTTTATATAATATTAAGGGTCCATTTGGTTTAAAGTGTAATCATAAGGACCATAAGTGTAATATACCCAAACATTGAGGACTGATTTTATATTTTTCCATATTGCTTCAAAGGACCAAAATTGCTAATCACCAACAAACCAAGAACCAATTTTTTTCATTTTCATTTTTCAAAATTTCCCGGGGACCAAATTTGTAAATTTCCAAAATTGAGGGGCCTAACGTGTAATTTTCTAAAAATTTTCATCCAGGGATTAAAAGTGAGAAATTTTGATTTTCCAAGGACAAAAATGATTTTCCTTTCAAAAATATCCCACCAGGGACCAAATCTGCCAATTTCCAAAACTCCAAGGACTAAACTGTAAATTTCCAAAACTTTTCCAATTTTTCACCAAAGGACTAAATATGACAACTTATGATTTCAAAAGGACCTTCGGTGATAATTTTCCATATTTTGAATATCCAGGGACTAGTTTTGTAATTTTATGAAAGTTGGGGGACTGAAACTGCCAATTTTGCAAACTTTGTACGTTTTTCATCTGTTTTTGCTCATTTTGCATCTAAAACATATAAAACACGATTTTGAAATATTTTCAGTATTTTGATGCATTTCTGAGTGTTTTTGTATGTTTTGCAGTTCAGATTAGACCAAAAATGATGAGTGTTTGAGCACTCATCACCTTAGCCACAACCAATAGCATATGAATTGAACCCGGTTTCTGCCATAAGGTTGAATAATTTGGAGGGCTATTTCTTTTCACCCTTTCTCATTCATTTCTTTTTAATTCTTCAACCCCTTTTTTCTCCATTCTCATATTACTCCTCTTTTCATAATCATACCTAAGGACTTTCTAATTCTATCTATTTGGTATAGTCCTTGGGTAGATCCCTCCGGCTCTGGCGGATCATAGGACGGTTTTCCTAACCTTAGCCACCTTATCACTTCATGACTATCCTATGTTGCCATACACCAAATCATTGGAAAAAAAAAATATCTCTCAACGTGTTTATGATTAATAAACACATTTTGTTAACACATTGAAAGTTTTACCATTTTCAAAGGCTCCCTCTTAACATGTGCTCATATGTTTTGATTCGAAAATTTGCACATGTCGGGAGGAGTTTGCACTTTTGAATTGATCCACCTTTAGTGAATATGAACAGGCATTCGAGACACGCTTACATTACTAGTTAGACTAGCTTGAAGTTATTACCCGTCCAGGACTAGTCTTTTCGATTCATGACAGTATATGTTCCATCAATTCATTGGTTAAGTCTGAGTCTCGCCACATGAGATGCTAGAATCCTTTTATCACTAACCATTTGCTCCCTCTCAATATGTGCATTGATGTATTAAAAAGAGTTTAACACATATGGGAGAGCGTATGTTAAAGTCCAAACAATCATATTTTAATCAGATTTCATATTTAAATAACTTTCTCCCCCGATCAAAAATTTCAATTTATCATTTTACTTAAAAGATTAATCATTCAGCATCGATTGAGTGGCAAATTTTATAGAAATTTCAAGTTTGATTGATTTTCAAAAACCATGGTACCACCAAGTTTAGAACAAATACTTTCCCGAAGAATCATTGAAGGGAAAGTATTAGAGATGCAAATAAGACTTCTCTTCTTATACGAGAAATGATGCACTGAAACGTACATCAAGTCGAGGAAACATGGATATAAAGTAATCCATGCCCAGGTGAACTTCACCCGGTAAAAGGAACAACCGTCTTTTTGGTGACGTGTTTTCCCCATTTGGACGAGCGGGTTGCTATCTGAAGTAATAACAAGCCATTTGAAAGAATATTTTGGGAAACAACATGTTTTAGAAAAAACATTATTTGAAGATAAAAGAAAAACTCTTGCTCAAGCATATGTATGTTTCCTTGTCATTATTGAATGACATTTCTAGAAACGTACATAATATTGATTACACAAGAGACATGTCGTGAGAAGAATATTTTTGGATTTTTATAATTTTCTGATTTTTATGGTTTTTTGTAGGTTTTATATTTTTCTATTTTCTTTTTGTTTTATACACTATGTACAAAGGATATGTTAAGTAAATCCTTTACTCCTCATTCTCTTCCTGAAGACTTTCGAGAGATTCTGGCGTAAGACTCTTCATTCCAAATCGCGGAAGAATGAATTGAAATCTTTCTCGCGGAAGAGCCTTTGTAAAGATGTCAGCCAGTTGAAATTCTGTCCTCACGAAGTAAAGTTCCACGACCCCTTTCACAACTTGTTCCACCACACCTTTGGAGAATCTGTTTGCCAGGAGAAACTTTGACAGTGTATCGTACCATGCCCTAGGCGCCTACTTTAGGCCATAGAGAGCCCTTTCAGACGATAGACATGGGTAGGATGATCAGGATACACAAATCTTTCAGGTTGACTGAAATAAAGAACTTCATTCAGCTCGCCATTTAGAAATGCAATTTTCACATCCATTTGATAGCTTCAATACAAACAACCAGAGTGAAAGATTCCTCTAAATCAATGCCTTCCTTTAGACGATATCACTTAGCAACAAGCCTTGCCTTGTTTTCAGAACGACATCACGCTTATCAAGTTTCACTTTGAAGATCCATTTAAGAGCTATAATCATTGGACAGTCTGGAGGTAGTACCGATTCCTAAACTTCAAGTCCATCAAACTTGCGAACTTCTTCTTGCATCGCATTAACCCAACAGTCTTTAGAGATAGCAGTCTTGAAATCTTTGGGTTCAACTTTGGATAGTACGGAATTATAAAAGCACCACAAGGCATAGGTGGTAAGTTTCCTTCTTGTGAACACCGGTCGAGAAGGATTCCCAATAATGTTGTCAATCAGATTATCATCGGTTTGTTTTATGAGATTTTGATGTGGTTGAGGGTAGGATCCTGAAGAAGCCGTGCTTGTATCCCTTGAAGAAGATGTCTCAGAAAAAGATTCAGGAGCAAATAGGTTTTTTTTAACGGAGCATCTTCAAGAGGAGCAAATGAATTCACTTCAAAAGAATTTTCGACTACAGTACCTAGATGTACAGAGATGGAGCATCTTGATCAATTCAAGTAGACACTGATGGATCATTTAAGTTGTATAGAACTAGAGCAGTAGCTGGTGGTGGTGTCGGTGTATCATCAGCGGTATCTCAAAGTATTCATCAAACATTTGGTCAAACAACATCTTCAAATGCTCATTTGTAGGTGGTACATAAGGTACATCCAGGAGTGGGATTCTGTACAAGACCTGAACTGATTGGTTCAGGAGACAAAAGTTTATACGCGGGTCCTGCACTGATGTGTACAGGAGCCGTAAGCTCAGTCAGCTCAACGAATGTGACGTGAATGGTTTCCAAGATTTATCGGGTTTGTTTGTTATAGATTCGGTATCCTTTACGATCTGGAGCATAACCAACGAAGAATCCAATATCAGCTTTAGCTTTTCATTTTCTTAGATCTTAATTGTCATCTGTAGGGTAGCTTAAAGCACCAAACACACATAGAAAGGAGGGATCCAGTTTCTTGGCATATATTAGCTCATATGGAGTTTTGTTGTGAAGAGTATGTATCAAGTATCGGTTTTGGGTGTAAAGAGCTATAGCAATTGCTTCCGTCCAAAGGAACATCGGTGCCTTGGAAAATATTAGCATGGTTCATGCAACTTCTACTAGAGTACGGTTTTGTCTTTTAACAACGCCGTTCTGCTGAAGAGAGTGTGGATCACTTTTCAAGTAGGTGATGCCAATACTTTCGTAAAATTGAATGAGTCGTTTGTTAACAAACTCATTTCCGTTGTGTGTGCGGATGATTCTGACAGTTTTGTTAAGTAATACTTGCAGCTGTTTAATGAGTTTGATGATAACCTCGGGAATCACGTCCTTGGTTCTCAAAAATTTCACCCATGTAAACCGAGAATAGTCGTCGACTATCACAAGAACATACTCCTTCCCATTTATACTTTGCATTTTCATTGGTATGCATATATCCATGTACAGGGTGTGAAGAACTTCCATAATGGTGTTGACAGTTTTTGGATTGTAGGTATACTCTTTCCCATTTTTATTTTTTTGCTTTTCTTACCAATGACAAGCCGAACAACGATGATCGTTTTCATACTTTAATCTGGGTAGACCTCATACAAAATCCTTGCGATCAAGATCATTGATGGTACCAAGGTTCAAGTGATTTAAACGTTGATTCCATAGACACGATTTGATCTTTAAGTCCTTAGACTGCAAGCAAGTAGGAGAAGACCGCATCATGTCTTCAAATAGAGATGGTGTACAAGTTTGTGCCACGACTGGTTTTTAAGAAGATCAACACCATCCAATTCTCTGACGAAGCATGTATTTTACTGAAAGTGACTTCTAGATCAGAATCACAGAATTGACCAATCAGAAAACATATTGTGACCAAATCCTTCGACGTAGAATACCCTGGAGATTACACTGTCACCAAATACATAGTCTCCATAACCCATAATTGCCCCAAAATGGTCGTTCCCGAATTTTAACTGTCGTGATAAACTAATTCACGAAATTCTTTAGCTGTGAGCGATCCCCATTCATATGTTTTGACCAGCCTGAGTCGAAATGTCAAAGGACGATATGTATGACTTGCATTTGAAAATAGACGAACGAAGAGAATTTGGAGTTCCGAATCCCCAATTTAAGTTGGGTTCTAGTTGGTTAGTGCAAACAAATTCTAGAGCAACTGAGACCTTAGGTGGAGATTTCACTAGTCGATGCAATGGGCCTAGTTAAAGGACATTTGGTCTCTAAAGGGAAAGTTCTGCCAGTTGGCTTCCATTCCTTAGTGGGCACTACTTTAGAGTTAGTTTTCCTAGTTAAAGGGCACTGTTCTCCTAAAGTGAATTTCCTTCCAGCGGGCTTCCACTGATAGCCAAAATTGGCAAACAGATTTCCTGTTGCTTTCCAAATTTGCTTACTTTGTTTAGCTCTCCAAACTTTCTTAACTGGGTTTGTTGAATGACTTCAGAAATTTCTCAACACATTTATCATGATTACTCGAGGTTAAACATTTATTACATGTTTTGGAAAGTGAATTAGGATTTGAATTATGATTCCTTTTGTTCAACTCAGGCTTATAGTTCTTCATGTCGTTTTCTACTTTCTTCTTAGGAACACTTTTAGCTAGAGAAGTCCTATAATTTTTTAAATTTCTTCTAGGTTTTGATTTGCTAGCTTTAGTTTCACTATTAACTCCTGTAGAAGGACTGATGGGAACCTTAGTCTTTTTCACTTCTAGTTGCTGAACATGTTTTGATGTGTTGGGATCTGAAGTTTCCAAAGGTGCCTCAAAGGTTACATGTTTGTTCTTAATCATTGAGGATGATGCAATAAACCTATATCTCTTGTTATCAGTCTTAGGACATGTGTGAATGACGTATTCTAAGAGTTCCTGAGATCGTTTAGTGAGGAAGCAGGCATCTATAACTGCACTATCGAGTATTTTCTCTATTCTATCCTCTTCTACAATCTCACGAAGAATGTCAAGACTATCCTTAAGATGTGTGAGATAATCATGATGAGCAGACCTATTGTTCCTAAGAGGAAGCGGGATATTCACAGCATCAACATCATATTTCTTTTAAGCAGAAACCTTTTGAACAACATTATCACTAGTGATGATTGGCATTTTCCCTTTCACCAGAGTCTTTAGATTCTCAATCTCTTTAAGCAAAGAAGTTATATTTTCATTGTTTTTATCACGTGTGATCTTAATTGAATCATATAACTCTTTGTAATGCTGTTTAACTTTCGAATTTCCAGCACGAAACCAATCATTTTCATGTTGCAATTTATTGATGGAATCTTGAAATTTAAAATTCTGAGAATCTATAGACTGCGGTTTTTGGGTGCCAATCATATCACTCTTGTTTGACTTCAATTGAGCAATTTATGCCCTCAATTTTCGAATCGTGTTAGTGGGAGCTTAATTTTTTTCATCACGTTTGGCTAAATCAAAATATGCATCAAATTCAGGAGCATCCGAAGATGTCTTGGCATTTGAGATTTTAATTCTTTCTTCTAAATGTTGACATTTTAATTGCAAATTAAGATTATCAACCTCTAGTTTTGACAAATGCCTAACCATGTTATCATGGTCATCGTTTTGAATTTTCTCATGAAATTTTAAATTCTCCCCCTCAAGCTCAACAACACGATCCTGGAAAACATTCAATGCAATAGACATTTCATGAAATTGACAAGCAGATAATGCAGAGTTAGTAGCAGTATAACAAACATCCTGAGCAATACATGTAGCAATCAAATTCTCATTAGTGATGAGGACATTTTCCTTTCTATTTCACAGCATTTAAGATCAATTGCAATTTGTTTTCCTTCGTTTTCCACATTTTTAAACACTTTTTTCATCTCTTTCACTTCAATTTCAAGGGATTTTTGCAAGCCCTCAAAGTGTTCTTTGATAAGTTTAAAAAATGGAATAACTTCTATTAAGTAACACTCTTTCGTAAGTTCAAATCCCCTTTCACCCTCAGTAATTCCCGTTGGTGTAATTCTCTTTTTACAAGTTATATCGAAATCAACAAACATTTGACAAAGAACATAGATGCTAATAAGAGTTTTACATTGTGTGGGAAGTGATAACTGAACTAAGTGCATAGGTGTATAGGGGGGATACACCATTGGGGTAGCAACCTTTTGAGGAGTTTTGGCCTTAAGTTCTTTAGCTTTCATTTTCTCAACATCTAAGGCCCAAAATACCTGCTGTGGTGTTAACTTAGTCTGGGGTGCAAAAATAGTCACTCGATTCTGTTCATAGTAATTATGAGGTTTGATAATGACTCGTTTTTAATGCACTTAGGATCCTTCATTTTATTATCAAATCTCTCTCTATTGACAGATTCTATCTCATCCATCTGTTCATCAGACCAAATTGGGGGGGGGGGGGAGATGATCAGGTTTAAACATAACGTTAGCATCATACAAGGCAGGTTGAGTAGCACTAACGCTCTTAAGGAAGTTTGTTTTAGGCACTCCTAAATCCTTATTATTATGTTCATCCGGCAATTTGATGTGCTTTTGCATCATTTGAGCCGTTTGTATAGTTTGGCCTTGAGTGTACAATTTGTTTTCAAGCTTGTTCTTTAATGACTTAAGGTTGTAGAAATCATTTAAGAGTTTAGTTTCTTTTTCCTGAAATTCAAGTCTTAGTGCAATTACGCTGTCCTGAATCTGCTGTTGTTGTTTAACAGTTTGATCAAGTTGATTTTGTAAATATTTTAACTCTATTTTCAATGTTTCTTCCTTTAGGTTACGTTCAGTTATATATGCACGCATTTTCCAATCCATTTTCTGTTCACGTTCGGTTAGCTCAAATTTTGCACGTTGTTCATAAAAGGTCACCTGATATGTAAGAATATTAAGTCTAGTGGTCAAGGTGTCATTAGGTACAACAGCAATGTAATCATCCAACTCACACACATTATCTACAACAGAAGATGCACTACTTGGTACAACAGACGCGTCGTTGTGATTCACATATTGTTCATATGGGGTAACATGAGCATTTCCCATATCAGCATTATCTGATTCAACAGCGTTCGTTTGTTGTACTTTGTTAGGAATCTTTTGTTCATGCAACACATTATCATCATTTATAACAGAAGATGCCTCACTAAGTTCAACAGACACTTCGTTGTGTTTCAAATGTTGTTCATATGGGTTAACATTGCTATTACCCATGTCAACAATATCTGAATAGACAATGTTTGTTGGTTGTACTTTGTAAGGAATCTTTTGTTCATCAACCATGTCGTATAGTTTAAGTACCTCAGCTATGACTGAATCCAAAGTGTTTGACATGTTGTAATCTTAAACGGGATTTTACAACTCTCGTGACTTAAACCGAGAAATCGATTCTTTCTCGGGATTTTACTAAAGTCAACAAAAGAAACCGTGAAATGATGACTGTTGGATCGGCACAATGTTAAGAGATTTTGTGCTAAACTTGATGATCGTTTGATGGACTTGGTGATATGTTGTTTAGTTGAGATTTGGTTCGGTTGATGCAAGTTGTTATGGTGAAATTATGGTCTGAAAACTTAAAACCTTAATAACTTCACTCCGAAGGTGATTTGGGCCTCGAAAAATTCATTTCACGACTTTGTGGAGAAACCTCACAACATTCGGTCGTTTTGACAGGTATTTCGCTGAAAATGGAGTTACGGTTCAAAAGTTATGGCTGTTTAAAATTTTGAAGTAAAAAGTCAACTTTGGTCAAGTCGCTAGTATCCAACTCGCTAAATACCAAATCGCTAGAAACAACTCGCTGAATTCACCAACTTGCTAAAACTCCAACTCGCTAAATGAACCAACTCGCTAGTCTTAGCAAACCGCTGAACTCACAACTCACTAAAATGTCAATTGATCAACTCGCTGGAATCTTAAATGAGCAACTCGCTAGTTTGATCAACTCGCTAACATCAACTCGCTGGGTCCACAACCACCCAAATTCTGACAAATCGCTAACTAATAAGACAAAGCTATCACAATCTAGCTGTTTGTCCTTATGTCCCTGATGAGTGTGTAAATACTCATAATTTTTACCGTATTTTAACTGCCAAAACGCGTGAAAACACTCAAGAATGCATCAAAATAATGAAAATATCCCAAAGATCGTGTTTTATATGTTTTAAATGCAAAATGATTGAAAACAAATGAAAAATGAACAAAGTTTGCATAATTGGCAGTTTCAGTCCCCCAACTTTCAAAATTTGTCAAAACTAGTCCCTAAGCGTTTATTTTGAAAGAATAATCAAACCAAGTCTTTAAAAATCAAAATTTACCGAATAACGATCCTTGGGTGAAAAGTTTCCAAAAGTTTACAGTTTTAGTCCCTGGAGTTTGGAATTTGGCGATTTTGGTCCCCGGGAATTTAATTTTGGAAATCAATCATCTAAAAGACTTGGGTGATTCAAAATGGCAAGAAAGATCTCATGAAGCAAGTCTAGAAATTGGGCAGAACGGGTCCTCAAGTTTTACATTGTTACATTTATGGTCCTTGTAATTTACAATGCTACAACCAAATGAATCCATCTTTATTAAATCCTAAACCTATCCAACCCAATTAAACCGTATACCCAGTCCACCCAAAACCTTCCTAGGCCCAACCATTTACCAGCCCAACACCATCTACCCCTTTAATACGTTTAATAATAAAACGTATACCTTTACCCTAGACCAGTCAAACGCACCTCCACCTTCTTCCCCCTCCTCACTTTATCCAGAATACAACCAATCAACTTTCTGAAACCCTTTTCCCTCCAATCCCAAACACCAACCCCAGTCACTCTCACCTCCTGGTTATATGTACCCACAACAAGCCAAGTACTCACGTGTCTCCCTCCCCCTCACATGATGATAGCCACGCTGGCAATCCAAGGCTCTAAAAGATGATTAAATGGCTCAAAAGCCTCCAAGATGAATGGATGGCTTAGATTTATTTGAGAAAGCACAAGGGACCATTTGATGTTTACTCTCTCACAAGAAACACACCAGGAAACGACAAAGAAGAAAAGAAGAAAATCTTTTATTTTTGTTATCAGTGGTATAAAGATAGGTGTTGTAAGCCTTGTGAGGCATTAGGTTTTAGCAGTCGATTAATTAGGTTTTAGAGGTTTTAGTTTTTAGGTTAGTTTTATTGTTAAATTTTAATTTAGTACTCTCTGTTTTTAAAAAAAAAAGGTTTAATGAAGATTTAAGTTAAGTTATTTTTCACTGTTCCAATCGCTTAATCATATCTGTTTATTCAATCACTTATTTTCTTGTTCGTTTGTGCTTATTTAGTTCCTAGTTGGTGTGCCTTATTAAATTCTCAAAGTTTACTTCAAAAAGATTGGGTTAGTTTCAATGTTTGGAGTTGCATAGTAGTTTAGTAATAATAATCAGTTTTGACCCACTTTGAATCTCAAATCAGTTTGCTATAGTATTATCTAAGTCTAATTCATAGTCATTTAGGAGTATGGATCATTTCTAAGTAGTTTAGAACAATTGGAATAAATTTCACCTTATTTTGACCTATCCCCACTTACTGCATACAGTTTGCCAAAACAACCCCCATCAACTAGCCCCTTAGGCTGCTGTGGTTTCAGATACCCAACTGCCACTTTTCTTATCTCATTTTTTTTAGGTAGCTTAGTATGTTCTAATGTTTGCTTTTATAAGTTATTTGTAGTTTGGAGTTTGCATTGTTTAGCTCATCTCTGGTTCCAAGGCTTTTTCCATTGCTTATTGGGTTGCATATCCCCCCCTGCACCGTAGTCTTAACAGGTTTTCACCATGCTTTCTAGCCCATAGTTTGCTAAGTTTCTTGAGTTTGTTTCTTGATTTTGGGCGATTTGAGAGGTCCATAGTTCTGGCTTGTAGTACCCACCATTAGTTGCACTCTCTAGCTCATTTTCTTCGCTTAAATTTTGATCATAAGTTGCCCCATTAAACGTAGTTTCTGCTGCAATGTTGATATGTGATTGGAGTTGTGTAGTCATGTACGTTGAACTGTGCATTTTAATTCAGTTGGCCTAGGATGATTTCCCTTTCAATCAGTTTTCTTTCTATTTGTGGACCCAAGTTGACTCATTGTTTGCTGCGTTAATTGGTTGTATCAGTTTCAAAAGAGTAAGAAACAAAATTTTTTTTTGTTGTAAAAAATTTGAGGTTTGGACAGTTTCGACCCCCTGACCTCTGGTTATCAAACACCACTCAAATACCTACCATACCAACTGTGCTAGATACTCTTTGTTGTTTAGTTTCAATTAGTTCAAAATTTAAACCAGTGTGTTTGTTAGCTTATTATAAATTTCAGTTATTAGATTTGCTTATTAACTGCTTATTTGTTCTGCTTTTCCCTTTGTTTTTATTTTTTTTTCAGCTTATTTATAAGATAATAGACTTGTATAAAAAATTTCGTAATTTTCCAAAATGTTTTACTATTTATTTTGTGTTTAATTAGTTTAATTAGTTTTAAAATCGTAATAAAAAATATAAAAACCAAAAAAATGTTTTTCTTTTTCTCAAAAATTTCTTTTGTCTTTAGAATCGTAGGAAAATTAATTTCACACCCGTAGGATTTACGTAGCTCTAAATTCACATTTTATCTTGCGCACTCGCGTTTTTATTAAAGTTACTTTTACGTTTTTAAATCTAGCATACGTTTTAGGTTTCCCTAGCTTCCTAATTTTCACTCCCGTAGGATTTTAAGTAGATTTTAAGTTCTAATTTTCATTACCTTGTTTGTGTTTATGTTTTAGTTACGTTTGTTTAATTTTTCGTACGTTATTTGTAATTTCTCGTAGTTTTACAATACCAAATAATCTCTCAACCATTCTTGCAAGCATTTTAATCTCGAATCTCACACGATATTGCCCATTCACACCTCGTTGGGACACGACCCGGGGAATCACTTGCCCGGTATCACATATATATATTGTATTCACTAGTTTTCGCAAGTCTTCCTTTTCCTAAAGGTTGATTAGTGAATTCCACTCACGTCTACCTTGTATATTAGTTTGATACGCGCAAAAACGCAAACATCAAAATGGCGCCGCTGCCGGGGAGGCTGTGTTGCGACAATATCGTTTTGATTTCAACGATTAGTGACTTGTAGAACCTTCGCCAAGAAGTTATCGTTTTCAAAAACTTATAAAACACAAAAATATTTTCCTTTTCTTTTGTATATATATCTATCATATAAAAAAAATACAAAAACATTTTCCATTTTTCTTGTTAAATAAAAAAATAAGCATAAAACACACCGCCGAGAACCAAGGCAGAACACCTACCTACTGGGGTGTGAACATTAATAAGTTCTCAAACAAAAGATTAAAACTTGCCATTGTATCCTTGTGAATTGGTGTACCTTTTTCAAAGAAGCCATTCACATTGTGATTATTGGTTTAAGTTCACAATTGTCTTTTTGAGTTGGTCTCGTTTTAATTGATGTGTTTTTCGAAAAACCCAAAAATAATCTTCGTCTCCTATACGTTTAATTCTTATCTTCTTATCCCTTGTTAATGTTTAATTCTCATGTCATCACTCGACTACAATTGTTTTCATTGTAAAGGTCCAGTGGATGACAATCATCGTTGTTACAAGTGCGCGTGTAGGCGGTGTGGGAGTGATATTAGTGACGGATTTTGTAAATGGTGCAAATCAAATCCGAATGCTTTCAATGATTCTCAAAGTCTTCCCGACCACCCTCCACAACCCCAACTATCTTCGTTTGATCAACATTATTGTTATATTTGTAGAGATCTCTTAGAAGATGGTTCACTTTGTAAATGATGTTTTTGCAAGGAATGTGGGTTTACCCATGGACTTTGTACTTGTTGCACTTTTGAAATCGAAAATACATTCGCGCTTCCAAATTTTCAAAACGATTTCAGTTACCCTCCTCAGAATTCCTTTGAACAAGAACCATACTATTTCAATAATACATCATTTCAAAATGCACCGAATGTTTCTTGTGAGTATTGTGGAGGTCCTCACTTTAGCTCGGATTGTAAAACAAGGAATCCTTTTCCTTGTTACAATTATGACTATCCGTATCATGACCAACCTCCACAATACCAAATGATTCACACAACTCCTCAAGAAACTCAGCAAGACCCTTGTCTAAAGGCTCTTGATATATTGAAAGAACTTAAAGAGGAGTTGGTTACTACATCGTCCCAAGACTCTCGTGAGAAATCTATGGCAAAATTACTTGCTGAGGAACGAGAGTCTAGAAACGAATTGAGTATGGAGGAATTACTTGCTGAGCAAAGAGCGGCTAAAATACGTGCCAATCTTCGCTATGCTGCTCTATATGATGACGATGATGACAGTGATGATGATGAAGATAACATTGTTATTATTCAAAAAGATTTATCAAATTCATCTGTTGTGGTTCCTTCCATGAAAGATTAGTCTGTTGTTATCACACCCGAAGTTCACACTCACTCTCTAAACATGGGGGATGAGCATCTTAGCACTGTTCCTGTTAAGGAATCGGGCGAATTCATAAAGTCTAGTGTTGAGAACCTTGTCCCAATCCCAGGAGAGTCACAGGGAACTTTTGATCATATGTGTGATTTACCTTTCTCTCTTGAGTGTCCAGAAGATCAAATTGAGACTTTCTCCGATTGTAGCGAAGATTGTGCATCTTATGGAGACATCGAGTATGTTGAGGCATCAGTTCCACATTCTGATGCTGATCATCTTCTTGAGGAGTTCGCTGATGAACTCACTCACATCAATCCACTTCCAACAGGAAGTGACGATGATCTCGTTGACTTTGAAGCCGATCTTGGAGAAATTGAAAGTCTCCTCTATCATGATCAGTCACTCAGTTCTTATCCCAGCAGTCCAATAGAGAATGATAATCAATTTGTTCCCGAAGCATTCAACACGACGCTCACCAATCCTTTGTTTGAGTTCGAATCTGAATTCACTTTGATTTCTGATAATCCAATCTTTGGTACTCAAATTGAGGATTGTGATGAGTCTACTCCGGAACATGAGTTCACAAATTTACATCTTGTGATTGATTCTCTTAGCGAGGAGTTCTCCGGTGAACTCACTCATATCATATCTCCACCGGAGTATGATAACTTCCATTTTGATCGAGACACACCCGGGATATGTCTTGATCAAGCGAGCTTAAACGATGAGATTCATAATGAAGAAATTATGGATTCTCCCGTGGGTGATGACGAGTTAATCATGATTTTCATCATGAGTTTCTTTCTTTTCTTCACCTATCCCGTGACGTCCTCTCTTCTTCACTCCTTCGGGACTGAAGACACTATTTTTGATCCCGGCATTTTCATGTATCATTATCTTGAGCCGGATACTTATCTCACCAGTGTGGAACTTTCACGTGCTTCAAATGTTTGTCCAAACATCTTGAATGAAAGTCCGATGGTGATTGTTTCTTCCACATCATGCTTCCCTAAGGACAAATGAATTCGGGGTCGAGTCAAGCTAGCAACTCGGTAAACAAAAACAGTAGCATGCTTATAGGGTTTTCACCCTAAGTGTGGGGGAGTTACCCCCACTGTGGTTACTTATAAAGTGAAAATACAAAATGATGTTTCCACATTTAGCTTGTAATGTTGCCCTTTTACGTTCAAAGAGTCGGCATAATAGCCGGGACTTTGAATATTGAGGACAATATTCAATTCTAAGTGTGGTGGGGGGGGGGGGGTATTTCGCTATTCTAGCGAATTTTATCACATTTTACTCTCTTATACCCCCGTTTTTGGCAAAAATTAAAAAAAAATTCACTTGAGCTTCAAAATTTTTTGTGGTTATTAGTCCGCCATGTCTAACCAACAAAAGGATTGGCTAATCCAGGAGCAAACGGCTCTTGGTAAAGATATATCAAATCCGTTTATGGCTTGCAATTTGCCCAAAATTGTATGGTTCCTCAACTCCCCATATCCTCAAAAGCAAATGAGTTGGCTAGCCCACAAGATTATGGCTTGTGGTAAAGGCCGTGGAAAATCCATAATTGGTAATCAGCTCACCAAGATGTTGACTATTCCATCAAGAGCTGGCTAGTCCAGAAGCAAACGGCTGTTGGTAAAGACTAATCAAATCCGTTGACAGCTGGTGGTTTGCTCAAAATCACACGGTTATCAGGTGTGCCATAGTTCTTACACCTGGCTACTCTAGAAGTGATGGCTTTTGGTAAAGAAATTTTCAAATCCATCAAGTTTTTCACAAAAGATTGCTAGGGACTAGCAATACTCAAGTGTGGGGGATTGATAAGTGTGTAAATACTCATCATTTTTACCGTATTTTAACTGCCAAAACGCGTGAAAACACTCAAGAATGCATCAAAATAATGAAAATATCCCAAAGATCGTGTTTTATATGTTTTAAATGCAAAATGATTGAAAACAAACGAAAAACGAACAAAGTTTGCATAATTGGCAGTTTCAGTCCCCCAACTTTCAAAATTTGTCAAAACTAGTCCCTAAGCGTTTATTTTGAAAGAATAATCAAACCAAGTCTTTAAAAATCAAAATTTACCGAATAACGATCCTTGGGTGAAAAGTTTTCAAAAGTTTACAGTTTTAGTCCCTGGAGTTTGGAATTTGGCGATTTTGATCCCCGGGAATTTAATTTTGGAAATCAATTATCTAAAAGACTTGGGTGATTCAAAATGGCAAGAAAGATCTCTTGAAGCAAGTCTGGAAATTGGGCAGAACGGGTCCTCAAGTTTTACATTGTTACATTTATGGTCCTTGTAATTTACAATGCTACAACCAAATGAATCCATCTTTATTAAATCCTAAACCTATCCAACCCAATTAAACCGTATACCCAGTCCACCCAAAACCTTCCTAGGCCCAACCATTTACCAGCCCAACACCATCCACCCCTTTAATACGTTTAACAATAAAACGTATACCTTTACCCTAGACCAGTCAAATGCACCTCCACCTTCTTCCCCCCTCCTCACTTTATCCAGAATACAACCAATCAACTTTCTGAAACCCTTTTCCCTCCAATCCCAAACACCAACCCCAGTCACTCTCACCTCCTGGTTATATGTACCCACAACAAGCCAAGCACTCACGTGTCTCCCTCCCCCCTCACATGATGACAGCCACGCTGGCAATCCAAGGCTCTAAAAGATGATCAAATGGCTCAAAAGCCTCCAAGATGAATGGATAGCTTAGATTTATTTGAGAAAGCACAAGGGATCATTTGATGTTTACTCTCTCACAAGAAACACACCAGGAAATGACAAAGAAGAAAGGAAGAAAATCTTTTATTTTTGTTATCAATGGTATAAAGAGAGGTGTTGTAAGCCTTGTGAGGCATTAAGTTTTAGCAGTCGATTAATTAGGTTTTAGAGGTTTTAATTTTTAGGTTAGTTTTATTGTTAAATTTTAATTTAGTACTCTCTGTTTTAAAAAAAAAGGTTTAATGAAGATTTAAGTTAAGTTATTTTTCACTGTTCCAATCGCTTAATCATATATGTTTATTCAATCACTTATTTTCTTGTTCGTTTGTGCTTATTTAGTTCCTAGTTGGCGTGCCTTATTAAACTCTCAAAGTTTACTTCAAAAAGATTGGGTTAGTTTCAATGTTTGGAGTTGCATAGTAGTTTAGTAATAATAATCAGTTTTGACCCACTTTGAATCTCAAATCAGTTTGCTATAGTATTATCTAAGTCTAATTCATAGTCATTTAGGAGTATGGATCATTTCTAAGTAGTTTAGAACAATTGGAATAAATTTCACCTTATTTTGACCTATCCCCACTTACTGCATACAGTTTGCCAAAACAACCCCCATCAACTAGCCCCTTAGGCTGCTGTGGTTTCAGATCCCCCAACTGCCACTTTTCTTATCTCATTTTTTTAGGTAGCTTAGTATGTTCTAATATTTTCTTTTATAAGTTATTTGTAGTTTGGAGTTTGCATTGTTTAGCTCATCTCTGGTTCCAAGGCTTTTTCCATTGCTTATTGGGTTGCATATTCCCCCCCCCCTGCACCGTAGTCTTAACAGGTTTTCACCATGCTTTCTAGCCCATATTTTGCTAAGTTTCTTGAGTTTGTTTCTTGATTTTGGGCGATTTGAGAGGTCCATAGTTCTGGCTTGTAGTACCCACCATTAGTTGCACTCTCTAGCTCATTTTCTTCGCTTAAATTTTGCTCATAAGCTGCCCCATTAAACCTAGTTTCTGCTGCAATGTTGATATGTGATTGGAGTTGTGTAGTCATGTACGTTGAACTGTGCATTTTAATTTAGTTGGCCTAGGCTGATTTCCCTTTCAATCAGTTTTCTTTCTATTTGTGGACCCAAGTTGACTCATTGTTTGCTGCGTTAATTGGTTGTATCAGTTTCAAAAGAGTAAAAACAATTTTTTTTTTGTTGTAAAAAATTTGAGGTTTGGACAGTTTCGACCCCCTGACTTCTGGTTATCAAACACCACTCAAATACCTACCATACCAACTGTGCTAGCTACTCTTTGTTGTTTAGTTTCAATTAGTTCAAAATTTAAACCAGTGTGTTTGTTAGCTTATTATAAATTTCAGTTATTAGATTTGTTTATTAACTACTTATTTGTTCTGCTTTTCCCTTTGTTTTTATTTTTTTTCAGCTTATTTATAAGATAATAGACTTGTATAAAAAATTTCGTAATTTTCCAAAATGTTTTACTATTTATTTTGTATTTAATTAGTTTAATTAGTTTTAAAATCGTAATAAAAAATATAAAAACCAAAAAAATGTTTTTCTTTTTCTCAAAAATTTCTTTTGTCTTTAGAATCGTAGGAAAATTAATTTCACACCCGTAGGATTTACGTAGCTCTAAATTCACATTTTATCTTGCGCACTCGCGTTTTTATTAAAGTTACTTTTACGTTTTTAAATCTAGCATACGTTTTAGGTTTCCCTAGCTTCCTAATTTTCACTCCCGTAGGATTTTAAGTAGATTTTAAGTTCTAATTTTCATTACCTTGTTTGTGTTTATGTTTTAGTTACGTTTGTTTATTTTTTCGTACGTTATTTGTAATTTCTCGTAGTTTTACAATACCAAATAATCTCTCAACCATTCTTGCAAGCATTTTAATCTCGAATCTCACACGATATTGCCCATTCACACCTCGTTGGGACACGACCCGGGGAATCACTTGCCCGGTATCACATATATATATTGTATTCACAAGTTTTCGCAAGTCTTCCTTTTCCTAAAGGTTGATTAGTGAATTCCACTCACGTCTACCTTGTATATTAGTTTGATACGCGCAAAAACGCAAACATCAGTCCCAATATAGTAAACCACCAACTCGCTAGTCAGAAAATCACCAACTCGCTACCAATATTTACCAACTCGCTAGGTAGAAAACAACACCGAGGGACAACTCGCTAGTTAGAAACACGCCACAAATTGCTTCAAAAATCAATTCCGTGAATGATACAACCTATCCAAGTGAAAGAGTACTACCCTAGAACATCATTGAGCATGAAAGTACATCAATAACACTCTACAAGTCACAAAATGAGATCAAAACTAGAGAAATACTACACCCACTGTTCGAACCACTAGAAGGACACAAACCAAGCTACAAAATTGAGTACCACCAATCCTAGGATGAAACCATGGATCTTGATACCAATTGTAGGATACTCTTAATCATAAACATGTATGGTTATTGTGATTATGGTTCGAATCTAGTGAGAGAAGTAGAGAGATGGGAGCCTTTTAGAGAGAAAGAGATGATATTAGATTAAGTGTGTGAAAAGGTCCAACCCTCTCCTTTGGTGGGAGAGGGTATTTATACAAACATAATAACGTCCCATAAAACGGGCTGTGGAGTGAGCTGACAGTGGGTAAAGACGAGACTCAACTCCACGAGAACTATGATATTAAACTACTTATATAATACTACGATAAAAACTACGTGCTACGTAATGCTAAACCATACTCAGGGTGACCGAGTCTTTTCATATGAATATTTATATTCCTAATAGTTTTTGTCTCAGTAAACATTGTAAAATTTTCCAGAAAGTACGGCGGTTTTGAAAATAAAAACGGCGTAGTTCGAATTTTTTCTAGAGAATACGGCACACAGAGTTGAAAGTGCGGCGTACACTCAGTCTCAGAAAGAATTTTTTTTTTTCAGTTTGCCAGAAAACTGTACGGCTATGATTGTAAACAGTCTCAGAACACTTATCCAACTTGATTTTATCAATACCAATCCCCGGCAGCGGCGCCAAAAAACTTTGATGTGTTTCAAAAACTTTAAATTTATAATACTAATTTCACCAGTTCCTTAATATATAAAGCACACGGGTAAAGTATAACCCCCATTTATAGTAAAGGTTTTAGGTAAGACCATGCCCTCCCAAGAGATTGTAGAAAAGCCAAGTTAGCAATTGTGTCAAAGTATAGTCCCTAGATTTTCACATATCCAAAGACTAGTAATTTAGATTGTTTGTTAATATGATTAAAGATTATGTTTATTTAGGCTAAGAAACATGGAAGTAAACATGTAAATGACAAGCAAGCAATCATGAACAAGATATATAAGCAAGAGATGATTGATGATCACTCCTACAAATAACTAGCTAACATATTAAGAATCCCTTTCGACCTATAATTCTCAATATATCAAATGCATTAAGGATGGTTCATAACAAAAGTGTACATAAGCCAATTTCCTCATCAAGTTCGTTAGACATGATTTAAGGCATTAAACAAGATCATGAATGGGTTGATAAATGTTTTGTCCACCAATTTCTACAAGGTAAACACCAAGTTGCCATAGACAAACACCTTGAAATGATACCAAAGTAGTAGTCCCTTTCGACCTACTTCTACCAAAGAGATACATCAAACATTCAACAATGATCCAAACATCATCTCATCAACTAAACTTATGCATAGTATCAATAGCAAGCGTACATGTAAATGTAAACTACCATATAACTACATCACCCAAATAAACATAAGAACGACTACTCCATTATTTCACTAACAAAACACATATCATTCAACATAGATTTCATAAACTTCATAATATAATTCGTATAAAATGTAGAATTGTACCAAAGTGATTACAATGAAAGAACAATTAGTTTCCACAGAGGAAACTCAACTCGACTCCTTCTCTTAGCGTCTGTCACAGTACTTGGATCACGAACTCAGCCTTGATATGGTGAACTTGGTATGAGTTCACCAATATCACCTTAGTAACCCTTTGATACTTTTCTTATTTGTTACCCCATTTTCTGATTTCGTTCACTGCATTATATAAGCTCTTGTGACCTAGTTTAACTCCAGAGCTCAATAAATGAGGACAAATGATCAGCCTCTCAATGAATGCAAGTATTAACTCTTCTTTTGTAACTGACAAGCTAAGTGCGCCGTACTTCATGTAGATTCAATCTCATTTACACGCCAAGCAAGTACGCCGCACACAGTCATAAAACCGGCGTACTTGAGTCTTTTTATATTTGTATTTCCATTCCAAGTCCTTCCTTTTATTGTTGTTGTTACTTTATCGTCCCTTAAGTAATATTCTTAACTTCCTTCTCTCGTTCAATCCTGTAACCAGATTAGTACCAAATCTACACAAATAATGTTATATTCTTTATAATATAATATATAATCGATGGGATAAATATGTTATATTAAGAGCGTTATCAACGACCCTAGAACAACCCTTTAAAACCCAAGAGTCACTCTTCTGTTCGAACCAAAATAACCCCACGAACAGCACCCTATCGACAGCATTGAATCACAATCATACACCCTCCTTTGCACTTGATTTTAGAATGAGATTGAAGCAGAAAAATAGTAACAGCCGCCATTTTTTTTGGTAGCTTTTAGGGTTTTTTTAGAAGCGTGTAAATGTGTTAAATGGGACAAGGGATGTGAATATTCGGTTATAAAATAATACGGGGTTAGGGGGTTTTAAAAATGGAAGGTTTGCCGAAATTGAGGAGGAAATAAGGGAAAGTTACCAATCATGAATGTATACCTTATACAAGTTTTTATACGTTTGTGACGCATCAAAATAAATTGGGTAGGAGAACCATGAATTAAGCATGTACTATTTCATTTACCATAAGTTTTATATTCGTACAAACGTATATTGTTCAAATATTAACGAATTAAGTACTTAGGTCAGAATCGGAATGAAATGTTTTAGATTATTTAACGTCTCCTCAAAAGTTTAAAATTTGAGGGCATTTTGGGTATTTCATATATTCTAAATTTTCGGGTTTTACAATTCTTCCTCTCTAAAAAGAAAACTTTTGTCCTCGAAAATTGAAGTCGCATATGTTAGACGGAGTCGTAGCAAATCACAAAAGAACGTCACAATTTACCTCACGCTCGGGGAGGTCCTTCCAGCAAAATCTTCACAATCAGAATAATATCTCATGACTCGATCCCGACAAACTTAGATAGCCCCAGGCACTCCAATAGAACACAAATCATAACAAATCTGATCCAACGAATTCGAAACAAATACGTAATAGATGATAGATGACATATGATAGATGATAGTCGGAATCCTATGAGGAGATACACGAAACACATATACCTACGAGGCAAGCACATAGATAGTACTAAACGATAAATCTTCATCAACTCCTACAAAATTCTGAAGGAACAAAGGAACTTGCCAAAGTCAGAAGAGCACAAATCAAATCATCAAATGTATTCAGAATCTCATAAAGAGATGCATAACATATTCATACTGACATTTCAAATCACGAATCAGAGTATCAAAACGTATCAGAAGGCATAACAGAATAGGTAGAATAATCGTACGGATGCGAACAAACCCAAAACTAACGTATCGCGAACTAAAGCTTCCTCCAATGCCAAGACGTCTAACTCTTCTATACCTCTTCTGGAAGTGTGAACCAAAATGCAATCTTCTCTCACAGTCACTACAGGTGCGCCATGTAGCTTGAATAATCTTCTTCCAAAAGAAATCTCTGCTGATCTCCCAAGCAAGCCGTCCTAGTCAATGCTCCACTGTACTCCACTTGTGTTGTCCTTCCTCATGTGCGTGGAAATCATCGATGTAGTCACCACCGTCTTCATACCATCAAGTCCAGCTCCTACTTCAAAACTCTATACATATTAGTACAACTAAGATGAATAGAATTGATAGAACCGTGTGCATCACTTCAAATCTTCCACCGTCTTGCTCTTGAGCTTCTTCATGTCTGCCACAATCACTCTCAAGTCATGCGTCGAATATTCACCTCCTACGGTTCTAGTTGTGATGATGCATAACCAAAAATCATCTTGTACTGCATAAGGACATGGCTAAATCTCCTCCTTGAGTAGTGACGCGGGATTACAAAACTCGCAAAAGTTTTACTTCGTTCTCAAGGGATCTTGAGAAGCTTGCAATCCTCCAGGCAGTGAACCTGACCGGTGTAGTATAGTGAGTGGCAAGTACCGGGGGATTGATCGTTGTCTAGGCGAATAATGTTCGTTAGGATTGAAAACTACGCTGATTAGGTCTAGAGGTGAGGGATGATTCTTTTTGTATTTTTTTATGTTTTATGAAAGCAGGTAAAATCTCGGGTATTGGAAGAGTGGCGGAATTAGTTGCTAGTCAACTAACAAAAAATTACTACTTAACAAAATAAAATAAAAATAACAAGAAAATAAATGTGGTGAACTTTTTATGATGAGAAATTTGTTTACTTGGATTTCACTACTCCCTAGTTATCTCCTATTGATTATTGATTTGTTACGATTGTTTGGATGAAAGGATTGTATTCCTTAATACTATTCGTGGGGGTATGTATAGGCTTCCCCAACCCTATGAGTTTCTATCTCTTCTTATGTCGACACGTTTACTATCCTAACATAGCCTCATTAATAGTCACTCATGCATTGAATACAACTAATAAAACCGTAGTAGACATCCAATTACGTTTCTTAAGATGTTCAAGCCAGTTACCGTATAAGAGATTTAGCCAGTTTCTTAAGCCTAACGCTAGTCAATCAACCAAATAATCAATAACAACTCAACAATCAATATTCAACAACTAGATTTCATTAGATCTAAGCAAACATGAACGAATCTAAGCTGGCATGTTAAAGAAAATAAAAGATAAACGATTAATCAAACAACATATAGACATATTGAATGATTAAAAGGAAGACTTATCTTTAATTAAACATGAAAGAAAAGAGGGCTCGAAAACCCTAAAGTAGCTGTGAAATTCGTCTAGGGTTTATTGCTAAAAAGTTCCACACTTTTAATGAATGAAAATCAAAAAATATATATAGATATACAAGTATGACGGCGTCAGGTTTTAGCTTCTGACGGCGTCAGGTCGCCGTGTCTTAGGGTTTCGTATCCCCCAAGAGATCTCTGATGCCGTCCCATTGTAAATGTTCTGGGCCATCTCTCTTTAACTTAACACGAGACGGCCTTGCTCCAAATGCACCTGACACAGTAAGGTGTTATCTTGACGAATTCTTCTAGGGTGTCTAGTGTAAAAATACATGGCTTCTCGTCATAAGGTGACGGCGTCAGCTCCAAAGCGCGATGCTGTCAGGTGTAAAAACCTGACTTTCTTGACTTTTCTTGTTTCCTTCATTCTTGAGCGTTAAAACGTCCGCAAAGCTCCAAAATGCTCTATTTTCCAGAATTCATGTCCCAAGTACCTAAAATGACAAAAGAAATGATTTGAGGTAATATTTGAACATAAAAACACGATTTAGGGCTTAAATGACCCCCTCAAAACGTATACAAAATGCTTATAAAGTAGAAACAAATCTCTTTCCTCAGCTTCTCAAACTTCTTCTCTCATTTCCTCCAACAAAAGTTACTCTCCGAGAAACATTACATAGAGCTTCTTTGAACGCAGAGATGTCAACACAATTATACGAAGATGATCCTCGTGTTTCTCTTTCGTCTCTGAACACACCAATATGTCATACTATGAAAATTTTCAAGTATTCATGAAAGACACGATTTATCAAATCTATAGGAATACTCGGAGCTATAGCCAATACAATTGGCATCACAACGCTCATAGAGATCACAACGAATACGAAAAGAAATTTTCGGAACATCTCGCTCTTCACATAAAACATGATACGATTCAGATTCCAAAAATCAATCCACAACTTCATGCTATCATCATTCCTCTCCTCGAATAAAACAGAAGTACCTCAAAGATATATACTTGCACAGATGAAACCATTTCCTAGAAGCTGGTTTTTCAATTCTTTTATTTCTACCTAGAAGTTCATCAAGGAACGCACAACGACCATATCAAACAATTCGAATAGCTCTCGAAGCAAGTTTCATCAAATGAAGTATCTTTACAACCGCGAGGGATTCATGTACCAGTTTTCAAAACAAGGTTGATCATAATTGTTTATCAGGCGGGGAACAAGTTATAGAATTTCGAGTTTCTCAAATCGCTAAAGATTGACAATTATAATATAACAGTTGTCAGCATCTCGATGCTCAGTCAACATATCCATATCCAGAACAATACCGAATCGAACATTTCTAACGGAAACTGATTAGCAGAACGAACTCATCTTCAAATATCTCCAGAACGCATCGAACAAATCGGATATTCATGATGGAAGGTCACAAGATTATCATAGAGATAGAATAAGTAAGGTCAAAACCAATAATGAAGAAGGAACCTTAATAGGCTTATCAAAAGCAAAGGAGACCAAAGAATATGTCAAACACATCGGATTCATAAGCACATGAATTCTCTGAACGGACGAGAAAGGCATCTAAACAAATAACAACGAATCAAGGGTTGTAGTTCAAAAGAAAACGATAACTTTAGAAAACAATAACTTCAGAAAATGAACCTATAAGGCATTACTACAAAGTCTCAAAGAATTTTAAACTTATGTTGCGTATCTTGATAAATCTTCTAATCTCTGGAATGAATGATCTTATAAAGGCTTAACAAAAAAGCAGAGGCATAAATCAAAGTGATGCGGAAGCTAGATGACTAACCAACTTCTTATCATATAATCTACCCAATCCTCACCGGTCATACTAAAGTTCTTAAGGGGAGAAACCTAAAGCAAATCCTTCCAAGGTTATTCCATAAGCTCCTAAAGTGCAACCTAAGGGTCCAAATCTAGACAGGCCATAATTGTAACACCTCAACCCGAAAAGGGTAGAAGTATCATATTATGGTGCCAAATCAGAACATACAAATGTAAGCGAAAGACTTATAAACATAAAGTTATAAAGGTATTCTAAGGGTACAAAAGAAATACTAACTCAAAACAAGATAAAATACATATCCAAATAATAATCTAATCGAATCCAAGTCCAAGTCTAATCCAGATGTAAATGGGCTTCTAAACATCGGGGTAGTCCACTAACACTCCTACGCACTCTTCACCCAAACCCAGCTTCCAACCTAAACCTGTCGAAGGAAAAGAAATGCGGTTGAGCTTAAAAAGCCTAGTGAACATATATATATATATATATATATATATATATATATATATATATATATATATATATATATATATATATATATATATATATATATATATATATATATATATAACAAAACGAATAATCAAAACATATAAGCATAGGAAAAGGAAATCATAAACTCCTGCTGAAAAAAACACCATTTGTCAAATGCATAAGAGATCAACGATCACTGAACCAATACCGTAAGTCAACAAAATGAAGAACATGAATAATCGAATAGTAACAATCAAATGAAGTGAGAAGGATCATAAGAATCAGCACAATATATCATAAGTCAAGGAAACGAAGCATCATCGAGTTATCAATATAAACATAATTATAAGAGGATAATGAGCACGTATGAACAAAGGATTGTCTAAACAAGGTACTTGAATAGACACATAGAATCATAAGGAATCCACGAGCCGACCTGCCAAGGTACTTGACAGATCTCATACATACATAATCACATATCCATCATATCCAAAAGTTGTGCATGGAGTAGCTAGCTCCGCTGTGAAGAAGTATAAAGCACATACTCACCTTCACCATAAACATAATCATAATCATAACCATACATAAACATAAGTGCTAGGATGCATCCATACGTCTCCCCCCCTACATACATACATAAACATATATGTACTCTGCTCGCAGGACAGGCAAACACATATCATAAGTGCGCAAAATGGACTTGTTGAGACAACTTTCACCAAGGGTCTTTCATCTGCTTTGTTTTATGAGTTTTGAGACAGATTGAGTGTTCGTTCTAGTCCTGCTCCAACTACGAGGGCTATTAATGGACTTGTATTTGTATTATTGGTTTAAGCCCAAGTCCAAATGTTAGGTTTAGTCATCAGTATATAAATGAGGTCATATGTAATCTCAATTATCAATTGATGAAGATTATGTTTACATACTTTATCAAGCGGACCGCGGAGTCGATATAAACATCGCCTTTAGCATATTTTCGTTGAGCAATGAGTGTAGGTAGATCACAGGTTTTCATTTATCAACGTTTAGTAAGGAGGGAATTTCTTTTTATTTCTGGGTTAAATACTAAGAGAACGTGAATGACGCGTATAGAATTGAAAGTGGGGGATACGAAGAAAATGATCGAGGAGTAATGGGCCTGAATTAAGGAGATGGTATTGTTATATGCATGTGAATCAATATGCAAGTATAGATTGGCATGACATGGCATGGAGTTGTAGTAATCAGTGGAATGCCATGCATGCCATTTTTCCATGCAATTTAGATATATTCACTGCATAAACAATTTCTTCAGCAGAAAATGCTTCTTGTTTTTTTTAATTTTATTCCCTTTTATCTAATCCACCAAATCATACTATTAGAAAACCATTTAACTAATGAAATTTCTTCGGTTCTTTTCCCTTGTAATTTTTCTTAATTCAAGAACTGCAAATGTTTCAAGAGAAGATGTCAAGATGAAACTATGTGCGGAGTTTTTTTTTTAGCTTACTATTCTAGTCCAACCAATTTGTGCAGCGCCTCTACATATATTTTATTTGACAGCTAAGAATTCAATGCATTAAAACACTTTAGCAAGGCGCTAACTAATAGGTGAAAGATTACAAGGTAATTTTACATAGGAACAAAGGATCGTTGATCCAATCTAACCACAACGGTTTAATTTTCCTATTCCATTATGCATAATCTATGAATACGCTAAGTTGCTCAGTGTTCTTGAATAACTGGACTCTGTAATTATTATAAGACTATGTGATCCATGGAGTTCTTATAACAATGTGTTCAATATAGGACATAGCATTGCATTTTATGCATCGTGTTGAATTATAACGATTTGTGCATCTACGGATCCAAGGGTGTAGTGTCACGGTGTCAAGGCCACAACCTAATTATAAGAAGTTTTATTGGACTAGTAGTTTATGCAAAGTTATATATACATTCATATTCTACTGCTTCCAAAATCTTTATATTAGTAGCTCGAATGCGGTATGCCGACACCAAAGTCAATTTACTAATTGTGCTGCAGTTAAATCGCACAACAATATAGCATACAGTATCAAAAAAAAAAAAAAAAAAAAAAAAAAAAGGTTAACACATATAGTATTCGATGAGTCCGTATTGGAAAACCCCTTGCAGGGCACATAGTTGAATTTGCTAACTAAATTTTGTATCTTCAATGTGAATAAATTTCATCGTAGAGTTGAGATCCATGAATAACCCATATATGCCATAGAACCTATCAACCAATCATAGCCACCCATTTATATTTTTCACATTTTTTTTCAAAACAACATATCTTGCAAACGGTAAATCTTCAAGCTACAAAAAAAAAAAAAAAAAATACCATCGCGACGAGAATTAAATTATATTTCTATAGATATGCATTGTTATATACTTTCGACGATTTTTTTTTTTTTTAATTTCCGCCCAGAAAGAATCATATATGATTCGTAAAAATCATATATGATTCGTAAAAAATCATATATGATTCGATTCTTACGAATCATATATGATTCGTAAAGAATCATATATGATTTGTTAAAATCGAATCATATATGATTCTTACGAATCATATATGATTTTTCTAGGTGAAAAAAAAAGTTCATCGAAAAAAAAGTTCGTCGAAAGTATATAACAATGCATGTTTATAGAAAGATAATTTAATTCTCGTCGCGATGGTATTTTTTTTGTAGCTTGACGATTTACGGTTTGCGAAATATTTAAGTTATAAAAAAAATGGTGAAAGTTTATTTTTTTATTTTGATAAAAAGAAAATGAGTGGATAAGATTATTTGATAAGTTCATTGGTAAAAGTTGGATCTATAAACAACTTTTGTCTTTCATCGTATAACATTTATCGTCATCTCATCTTCATCGATAAGCAATACTTGCTATTAAAGGAATTAAAAGCGTTTATTCCATACTTTTAGAAAAAAATCAACATAAAGACCCGTTATCTTCATTATACGCAGAATATCTAGCAAAAATTACAATTCTTCTTGTAATGTCACAATGCTACAATTTATCTTTCCAAAAATCTTAAAGTCCCAATTCGATATCCTGGAGGTGATCTTAAGATAGCAACCTTAGCATGAACATTATCGATAAGACGAGATAACGAATAAATGGAAATATCCGTACGAATAGGATTATTATTCAACAGAACTGGTTGCATAATAAAGACGTCCTTAAACATTTTGATTCCCAGTTGAATTGAAAGAGCCTAGAAGAGTGTTTGTCTTTTAGAGATGTGAATGAAAAGGTCCACACACTACACAGAAAACTCCCATATCTTAATTCACAGATACATTGCAGAAGACAAATCAATATCTCACTGTGATTTTTGGACTACTGCAAATTCGTTTTGTTTGTGACAATTTGTTTAGCTTAAATACAAATCAAATTAACGACAATTCACATAAACAAATATACACATCTACACATAAAGTTTTTTAGTTTAGTGCATGTTCTCATTCTTTTTCCATACATCCAAGCAATGTGACACTCTACCAATCAATCACTGAATTTGTACTCATTATGTATCGACATTTACATTACATTTCTTTCAACGGTCTTTAGGCTTTGATGGTAAAAATAAATAACTTTTAGTTAAGGTACTTAAATCGTACATGTTGTTTATAAGCTAATGGTACAACTCAAAATGCTTGGAAGAATGTCATATTTTTGGAGGTTTTTGTGTTGCATTTGATGAATACACAGTAGGGTCATTTTCACGTAAGAGAGGATGATGGTGATATTATTTTTGTATGACAGCGGAATGCTATATCCACATAAATAATTCATAAAAAGAATCTACATGCTGATGTGACAGGAGTTGATTGGTCTAATCATAAAGAAAAGAGAGAAGTTATATCAAAATAAACTAATCAGCTTCTGGCATATTAGCGTGTAAATTTTTTTTATGAATTATTTACGTGGATATAACATTATAAGTCCACATTACTGTATAGGAATTGTGTTTATTTAAGGCTTGGGGGTTTGTCTTTCAGTTTTTGGGTCCACAAATTTTCATATATTTTGTCTTAGTGAGTGGTAGGTAGCTTTTGGGTCCACAAACTTCATCGATTGACATGCATAAATTCAAAAAAATACAAGTAAACCTTTATATAGTACATTACTATCACTTATGACCAATGTTTTGAAACGCGGGTTTGGGATCGACCCGGCCGAGTCACCGGGTCAACCCGGTTTTACGCACATTTCCAAAAATCGATTTTACGCACAAATATGAGTGTATAAACACCATAAGAAAGTCATATCAAACAAAAATAGCACCTTAATAATGATAAATAAATAAAAAAGAGTCAAAATTAATTAAAAAAAAAAAGAAAAAAAAGAAAAAAAGAAAATCCAAACCCGGCCGGGTTTCAAAACCCGGGTTGAACCGGGTCACTCAAAACCCGGCGGGTCACACCGGTTGACCCGGTTTTAGAAACCCGGGTTGTTTTGACCCGTTTTTTGACCGGGTTCCGGTCCAACCGGTTCGACCGGCCGGGTCGACCCGGGTTTCAAAACCTTGCTTATTACCATGGTTCTAAGGCTGTCTCAATAAGGCAATTCAATCCCCTCTGTTTTCTCTGTCAGGTCAGTTTTTTTTTTCTTCTCCAGCGACCTGCAAGCGATTAGGTGCCCTAGTAAGGGCGACTTTTTTTTTTTTTTTTTTTTTTTTTTTTTTTTTTTTTTTTTAACACAAAGTCAAATTTCATTAATAATTAAAACGTTACATAATAATTCAAATAAAATAAAAACATTACAACACTTATTAAAACATTACAACACTTACTAAAACTAATAATCTAGGTTGTGGCGTTCTTTAATCGAATCTTTGATTTCCTATATTTTTTGTCGTTGTAATGCGGGCAAGCTGGGTCGATTGGTGTGAGATAAAATATGAGGTCTTTTTGATATTTCTTTTCTCGATCAAGTTCAAGTCTTTGTTCTTCTATTGCCTATATTCTGTCATCTATTTCCGCTTTCTTTTGCTCTAGCTCCAACTCCTTTTGCCTTTGCTACAGCTCTTTTTTCTTCAACTCGTAGTATCCGTCTGCTAGCTCCTTCTTCAAGTCAGAAATTGACGTTTGGTGAGACACCGGTTAACCGGAAATTCGAATCTGGTGTTAATTGCGGGATGTTTTGTGGTAATCAGGATTTTTGGCCTTTTGGTTGTGGTGTTTTCTCCGACATTTTGAATAGAGAGAATTGTGAGATTTAGTGGATTTAAGTGTGTTATATATTGTGTTAATATGTGGGATTTATAAGTGTGTTAAAAGATTTTTTTTCAAACGTTCAAATAAACGGTTAGTAGCCTTTTTTTTCAACGCTAATATTGCAATGGTTACAACAATCAATGCAAAAGAAATGTGTGAATTGTATCGATCGCAAGGACGACCCAGTTCCAAAAAACTCACTAGGCGATCGATTGCCCACAGAAGCTCGATCGAGTGGGAATCGATCGTCCTAGTCGATCGTCAAACTTTACTGGGGGCAGCCTAAAAGGCGAGGCCTCGCAAAAGCCCCATAAAATTATGAGGCTTGATCATGCCGCCACTTCACGCGTTATGCCGCCTTATGCCAATTGCCACGTCTTGTAAATTCGATATATAGGAAATATAATATAAATATATATATATTTTCATATTTTGTGTCGCCTAATAAATGCAAAAGCTTCGCATTGGCCGCTAATGCATGAGACTTGGTCATGCCACCACACAACGACTCACGCTATTTATACTTGCTGATGACCCAATGTGAGCAATAGATACATGTAGAAGAGGAAGCACAAGGTCTTATATGTATACATAGTATAACAGGTTAATGTATAAGTTAGAGTGTGTCAATAAAAAATATGTGTGTGCAAATCATTTCCCGTGTATTATATTTGGTATATATGCTTATATCGGCTATTTTTTTATTTTAGTTTTTTAAAATGATAAGTAACTATCTCACAATACATAATCACAAATTATCTTACATGTCTTAAGAAAGACTTGAACCTACAATCATTTAGTTGGAAAACTTCTAACACAATAAGAGGTATCATTGGGACACAAGCCCTTTAGTGCTTATATCGCCTATTTTGCAACTATTGAGGGATATTTTAGCTCGGTCAGCCTTATTAATCAGATCGATAAAAAAATTGGTCAACATACCGATTAATCAGATAAATCAAGCATAAATTGATTAATTCGGCTAAATCGATCAACGTGGGATGACTTTTCCAAGCATGAAAATTAAATGCTTTTTTCAGTATATTTCGACTTTCGTGTTTTCCACAAAGTTAGTCAACATACACTACAAAAAAGTAGTTCAATTTACACACTTTTTTCTCCACACTTTTAAAAAGTATGTAAAATTTTACTAATTTATTAACACTTAATAGTGTGTAAAATTTGGTTACATTAATATGTGTGAGAATAATTATAAAACAACATATTTTTCACACTTTTAAGTGTGAAGAATTATAAGATTTCTTTACACTTCTAAGTATGGAGGTTATTTGTAATACCCAAATTCCACACACTTTGAGGAAGTGTGAAGAATTTAGGCCTCAACACTTGAAAGAAGTGTGGAGAATTTGGATCCACACATATAAGTGTGGACATTTCTTATATTTCTCCACATTTAAAAGTTTTTTTTTTTTTTTTTTTTTTTTTTTTTTTTTTACATGGAAATTTAGTTTTTTACAAATTTTTTTCACACTTATTAATGTAACCATTTTTTATACATTATTAAATGTGGAGAAAAAAGTGTGGATATTGAACCAATTTTTTGTAGTGATAATCATTCATACACACATCAACCCGTGATTTAACACAAATGTGAATGTAAGCTTATTTTTCTTGTTTCAACTTAGTATTTAAGACACAAAATTTATTTGGAAATTGGTTTTTGAAAATTAATTTAACTATTTTTTCTTTGAACTTAAAGTATTTTTGAATTATTTCATTTATATTATACATATGATTTTAAAATTTTATAATTTTATACATAAAATTTTAACCCGATTAATCCTCACCTAAACGATTAATGGTTAGACTGTATTCGACCGTCCAACCAGCACCTAGAAATTTTTACAACCTTATTTGGACCTTAGTTTCTGATTAACTTGTTTTAGCAAATGATTCGAAAGGTAAACTTGGGTTAGCTAGATAATATTACTTTGAGATGTTGACTATTGTACAATATCGGAAAAATGATTTAAAATATTAAATGTACGTTCGTAGAGGGTTTCTTAATACTTAAGTATATCTGATACTTTACGATTTGAGTGGCAATTCGGGTCGGGGTCGGATTGGCTGGTCAGAAAATCTCAACTCGAACCTCACTCAATTAAATTATCGGGTCAACTATGTTAACCCTAACCTGTTTACATCTAACCCCGAATCTCACCCATTTAACCCGTATATATACTTGGGCTGACGAGTTAAATTGTTACACAGGTTGAATAGGTTCAATGGGTTTCGGGTTGACCAATTTTAACCGTTTTATATACAAAAATTGGCATATTATACTAGTTAAATAGGTTAAATGGGTTTGCGGGTCAACCCGTTTAACCCATTTAACCCGTATAATTAAATATAAGTAATTTTTAATTAAAGAAAAAAAAAGTTAAACGAGTTAGCGGTCGACCCGCTTAATTTATTCACAACCCGAACCTTACATGTTTAAGAAACGAGTAAGATGGGTGACTCCTCCCAAACGAACCTAAACGAACCAGTCAACCAGGTGTGGTCAATAGGTCAACCCAGTAGGGAGTGCAAGATATAATCCAGTGAAGTATACGGAAATCCCCGGGTCGTTAAGTTCCAGCGAGATGTGCAATTGTATTTGTGAACGTTTGAGTGATCGGGTGATTTAACAGAAAGATCAGGAACTTGATTATGGAAATTATACTAAGAGAATATAAATGAGAATGACTTAAAAACACTATATTAACAATTATTGAGAATCAGATAACCCTAAAACGTAAGTAAATCTAGAAACTCGCGTTTATGAACCTAAAACGTAAGTAAATCTAGAAACTCGCGTTTAAATTACACATAAACGCGCAAAAGAAAAAGTGAAATCTGAGCTGTATTAATCCTAAGGTGATGAAAATTACTTTTTTATGAACCTAATGACAAAAAAAAAATTTAAGAAAAAGAAAAATATTTTTTAGACTTTTTATTTATTTATTATTAATTAATTACTAAATATTAACTATTTAAATTAATTTAAACTAATTTAAATTAAGAAAAATACTAAAATGACTTAGAAAATTATGAAAACTTTTATAAAATTAATTAACCATCTCAAGAATCCTACAAAATTATAAAAAAACTTCTAAAAATTATAATTAAGCTATTTGAGAAATTAATTACAATTTATTTAATTAAAATCTAATTAAACTAAATTAATTATAAAAATTACCAAATGAACAGTAAAAAAATTGAATTTTTTTTCTAAAAATACTTTATGATTATATGAACCTAGTAAAAATATAAAAAGAATCTAGTGATTAAAATTAAGCTATAATGAATTTTATTTTTGATTTTTCAATTAAAACTAATTAAACTAAAATTAAATCTTAAAATTACTAAATGAAATGAGAAAATTACAAAACTTTTTCTACAATTACTTGATACTAACAGAAACCTAGGAAAACTTTGAAGAGTTAGAAAAAGCTATTAGATAAGCTAGAATAAGCTACAACAATGGGCTAAGCTTTATAAGAGAATTAATTAGTAAGAACTTTGTGAGAAAAGTCCCAAGGGTAGTTGGTTAGTGTGGTGTGTTGTGAACTGAATGGCGTGGGTTCAAGTCCCATCCATGTCAGTTTTTTTGCAAGTATTTTTTTTTCAAATTTTCTTTTGGCAAAACACTTTAACCAACAAATTTAACTAACTTTTGCAAAAGGGCTTTTGCTGAGAAGCTTGAAATAAGCTTTTAACAAGCTTAAAAACTAAAAGTGGAGGTTTTGTGTTTCAAATGAGTTTTTAGAAGGCTTTAAGCTAGTTAAATGAGCACAAATGCTAGAATAAAGGCACAAGAAAACAAACACAGTCTCTAATCAACACAAATGAGCTTTAAAACAATAGGCTAGGGAGATTACACAAGCAAAATCAAGAGAATCAAACAAGCTCAGGTGCATGCTGATGCATCAGCATAAACAGGCGGAAGGGGGGTAATTTGGGAGGCAAAAATAAGCTAACCTATAATCATATGAGTGCAAACCAAGCATCAACCAAACAAGTCACCCTAACAGGCTTCCTAGATCACCCAAGATCAGGAAAAATGGCCAAGAAATGAGCAAGTAATGGTCAAAGGAAAAATGGTCAAATCTAAAATACCCTGGTGCAGGGCACAAAGTGCTCACATAGGGTCACTTTGAGGCCAAACTTGGATGAGCAAATGACTTTCAAATTGAGATTTTCTTTTTGATTCAAACAAACAAGCTGCCAAAATTTATAAAACAACAAATTTTATCTATTTCCAACTAGAATCAAACCCTACAGAAGCTTTTGAAATCTATCCCATTTTCATTAGTTAAGAAGTTTGACTTTTGAACTTTTTTGCACAAGTTGACTTTTGTGAGATTTTAGTGGCCAAATCTCTTTGAAAATGATGTTAATGGGTGAATGAAGGCTAGAATAAGCTAGCTTATCTACTTTTAAGTTGAAATGAATGATTTGAATTTCCAAAAACCTAACAGTTTAACAGTAAAGCAAATTTAAAAGGAATTTTGACTTTTAATCAAATAACCTACTGACTTTATGCATTTACTAACCTACTAATACCTTAGGTGACATGTAAAAACCAAAGTTGACAACAAAAACAACCCCTAACCCCAATGAATCAGTAAAGCCAAACACCTCCTAAAAGGGCAGTTTCACTATCTTTTTGTGTTTTAGGCTTATATTACCCAATCTATTGATCAAACAGTGATCCTTAACTATGATTGCTGCTAAATGAACAATAAAAAACACAACAAGAACAACAAGAATACACTTATGCAGCTATGGGCTAAGAATCACAGTGAAACAACAACAACATGAACCAAAGACTTAGAAACTAAACAATAAGCATTTTAAGCACCAAAAAGCATAAATAAGCTACTGTAAACCAGAGATAAGCAGAAATATAAGCTAATGAGCAAATGAACAGTAATAAGCAAAAAATTGGAAAATGACTTACAAAGAGCCTAAGCTCAGAACAAAATACCCAACTACTTCTCTACTGTCCTATTGTCTCCCATGAGACTCTCAACCATAATCCAACTTCTTATTCTCTTCTTCTTCTTGTATTTTTTATTTTTCACTATTTTTCATATTTTTTTTGGAATTTTTTAGATTTTGAAGTGAAACATGTTTAGATAGTAATAAAACTAATGAAAAACTTAACAATGGTTCTAGGTGAGCTTATGGAACATTTGTAATAACAAAAGCTTTCAAACCATAATTTTTGCAAATCCTTGAAATCTATAATGAAACTGAAAATGAACAAAAGCTTGAAATTATCAACTGAAAGCTTATATTATCTTAAAGTAAATAAGTTACAAGCTAAGGTTTTTACTGGAAATGAAAGTTACAATAAATTCGACTTAAGCTAAAAAAATGCTAAAAACTACACACACTGCTCCTTGCTATCTTCTTCCATTTATATTGACAAATTAGGGTTTAGCAACCCCACTTGTGTTATCCCAACATTAATATTATCCATTAGATGATGGAAATTTAATCTGGACCATTCCTTCATTTTGGCGCCAAAATGCTAATGATAGCCAAAACCTCTGATAACTTGTTTAGGGGTTGTACTTTTGGACTGAGGGTAAGGGGAAAGTGGTTTGGCAGTGTTTAGAGGTGATGATGAAGGGTGTAGGGTGTCACATGTGACTGGTAATGGAGATGGTGGTATTGCAGTTTAGGAGGGAAGGGTGGTTTTGGGGTGTTGACCCTTTGACCGTGAATAAATAAAATGGGGGTTTTATTTTTTTTGGCTTGGTGGGCTTTTGTTGGACTTGGGCCAAGGGATGGAGTGGATCAAGGGTGTTGGTGGGTTTGTGTTTGTGTTTGCTTTTGGATTATTAACACACAAGGGCCCGTTTGTATTTGTAATTTCACAAGGAACAATTTTGTAATTCATCCGAAAGTGAGGTGTCAAAACTGCCAATATTTCAAACTTGCTTTAAGGACCACTTTTGCCAACTTGAAATTCCACAAGGACCTTTGTTGTATATTTCCCAAAATAAAACTCGGGGACTAGTTTTGCCAATTTACAAAGTTAAGGGCCAATTCCGCCAATTCTTGAAAACTTGCTACAAGGACTATTTCTGGCTTTCTGTTATTCCTGAAGGTTCACTTTGACAGTCTGAGCTCCCAAAATGGTAATTTGCTTTCCCGGCTCCGGCTTTTGACAGGTTTTCCAAACTCGTGCTCGTTTTTGTCCTTTTTGGCCTGATTTCTGCTAGTTTCTAAAATATCCGTTCCTGCACGATCACAAACACAAAAATACAATATCTTTGGCATTTATGGTTAGTTTGTGTCTGTTTTGGTCTTAATTTGGCCAGAAAAAGGTGTGTGAATAAGCACGCACCAAAATCCCCCAGACTAAGGTATTGTCCTATCCTCACGCAATGGGATCAATTCACGCCCTACGAGATAAATAACTTTCATAAATCTTTTTACTAACATTGAAGAAGTAGCAAAATGTTCAAAAGAGAGTATAAAATCATTTATTTCTGAGAACGCTCCGTTTTTCAGCTTAATTTCCTACACTACTATTTATGTACTTTTTATACTTATTGTGTCACGGGATGTTTGACTTTCATCATTTTTCAATAACGTTTAGTGATGAGGCAAAAAAGTGTACCGCTTTTAAGGGGTCTGTTAATACAAATATCGCCTAAAAATGTTATTTATATTTTACGATTTTCGCTAAGTTTTGTTAACGACAAAATGTAAACTTTAGTTTCTAAGTAAAACATAATCTTAGTTTTAAAGACTTGCATAAACTAGACTTTTGCTACATTTTACATTTCATAAAACACAACACTTTTTATTTCTTTAAATAGAAATGTCACATCACATTTATGGCAAGTTTTGTCAATATACATTTATGGAAAGAAAATGTGTTTGACTAACTATGTGTTTGCTTGCAAGTTTTGTGTTTGACTAGGTGTAATGAGATGTGACATTGTTTGGTTTGCAAGATTTATTGCAAAACCAACTGCAAGCCCGGCGGAACCCTGGGGGTACACGGGCGGAACCCATCTAAGGGTTCCGCCGTATCCGCCAGGCCTGCAGAAGGCTTTGCTATAAATACTAAGCCACAAGTTGATTTTTGGCTTATCACTCTACATCATATTTACACACATTCATTCATTGTTTTCATCTAACCCTTTAACATTTCATATGTGAAGTTTCTTTTTGTAGCAAAGATATTCACGAGTTCATAAAAAGTAACAAGTATTCAACACAACATTGCAAGACTTGTTAGCTTAGCATTGTGTAGACTTGTGTAGTTTACACTTCATTTGATTGTGTATTTTCAGTAGTGATCGGTTAGTATTTTAGTCCTCAAAATACAAAGTGTATTAGGAGTAGTTGTACCCTTGTAAAAGAACTAACGGGAGTGGTTGTACCCTTGGTAAAGAACTCGACATCTAGCTTAGTGTCGGTAAAAGTATAAGCGACGTGTAAGGTTTTCTCCGCCGGTGAAAGGAACTTGTTGACTAGTGAAAGAAACTCTCGAGTTGGATACTCGGGGCGTGGACGTAGGGCAAGGAAAAAGAGTCCTTGTAGCCGAACCACGATAAATACTCGTGTTGTGGTTTGATCGTTTCTTTCATTTACTTGCATGTTATATATTGTGTTTGTGTATATATCTTTGATCAAACGGAAAGTTTCAAAACTAACTAAACAAGTTAAAAAGATTTTAAACGGTAAACTATTCAACCCCCCCTTCTAGTTTTCCACAATTGGCATCAAGAGCTACGTTACTCAAGCTTTTAAAATGTATTGTGTTTTAAAACTTGAAACGATCCATGGATTTTGAAAATTACAAAAAAGGGCAATCTATGCAAAGACCACCACTTTTCGAAGCAAATGGTTTTATATATTGGAAAAACCATTTTGAAACTTACGTAAAATCTAAAGATATAGATTTATGGTATATAATCATTGATGGTGATAACATAGTTACTAACATTAAAGATGATGATCAAAAGAAATTGATTGGTAAAAATAATGAAGCTAAAATGATGCTTTACAATGCTTTGCCTAAGAAAGAATATGAAAGAGTCTTTATGTGTAAAACTGCCAACGATATTTGGCAATCTTTAATTGTCACTCATGAAGGAAACTCACAAGTTAAAGATAACAAAATTGATCTTCTTGTTCAACAATATGAACAATTTGTTATTTCCAAAGATGAGATTATTGATAATGCTTTTGCTAGCTTTAACACTATTATTACTTCACTTAAAGCACTTGATGAATCTTTTTGTAGTAAGAACTTTGTCAGGAAATTTCTTAGAGCACTCCATCCGAAGTGGAGAGCAAAAGTGACGGCAATTGAAGAATCCAAAGATCTTTCAAGCATGTCACTTGACGAGCTAATTGGAAACCTCAAGGTTCATGAAATGGTAATGGAAAAAGATTCGGAACTAGTTAGAGGCAAGAAAGAAAAAGTTAAGTCCATTGCCTTGAAAGCTAGAGTCCAATCAAGTGATGATGAAGAATCTACTTCGGATAGTGATGGTGAGGAATATGCTATGGCCGTTAGAGACTTCAAGACGTTCTTTCGTAGAAGAGGAAAGTTTGTAAGGCAACCTAAAGATGACAAGAAAACTTTCCGAAAAGATCGTGATGATAGGAAAGGAAAAGTTGAAAGAAAATGTTATAGGTGTGGAGACACAAGTCATCTTGTAGGAGAATGTCCAAAACCACCCAAGAGCAAACCTCAACAAGCTTTTGTGGGTGGTGCTTGGAGTGACTATGAAGGAGATGACGATGAGCCAAAGAATGATGATATTGCTCTCATGGCTCACAACTCAAATGAGGTACTCTCCAACTCATCTTACTCCTCTATTGATGATGACACCTTGCAAAAAGAATATAACAAAATTTGTGAATTGAGCTTAAAAATCATAAACAAAAATAAGTTTTTGAAAACTAAAAAGGAGTTTTTAGAAAATGAAGTTTATGAATTAAAAGAAAAAGCTAAGAGATTAGAAAGGAGTAAAGGTATTGACACATCTTGAAAATCATGTGAAGAACTTAAACTCGAAGTTGAGAAACTTAAAATTACTCAAAATGATCTAAAAAAACAAACCACAAAGTTTAAGAAGTTTGATAAGAGCATTTCTTGTGCGTATGAAATTATGAAAATTCAAAAGTCACCCTTTGATAAAACAGGACTAGGATTCATGAAAATAGAAACTTCAAAGGGTCAAACGAAACAAGAAAAGATTGCACAAGAAACTAACAAAACTGCTATAGCAGCCCGCGGAACAGACGGAACCCAATCCAGGGTTCCGCCCGTTGGACCCGAAGGTTCCGCCAGGTCTGCTGCAGCAGTAACACCATCCACATCGGATCGTTCAAAATTTGTTAAAGTCACATATAAAAATGGAACAAAACCTGCTTTTAAAACTGGAGTAGGACTTAGTAAAAATGAATTTAGAGGTAAGACTACTCAACCAAGACCTAAGACTCCAACTCCCAAACGCCCCTTTCCAAAGAGCAACTTCAACGCTCGACCAAACTACCAACATGTTTGGAACCAAAACACTTCTGGACATTACCAAACTCCAAATTACATGTCATGGAACCCTTATGTTCTATTTTTATACTTGGAACAAGTTAATGGTATGCTTAACCAAAATGGACCCATGAGAAATTGGGGACCAAATGTTTGAGTGTTTTTCATAAAATAGGTGTGCCTCAAAGTTTGTTTGGAACCGGATGAATGGATTAAAGATAGCGGTTGTTCAAGGCACATGACGGGTAACAAAAGCCTCTTCACTACTTATCACAAATGTGACGGAGGTAATGTTATGTTTGGTAGTAAAGCTAAGAGCAAAATCATCGGAAAAGGTACAATCTCTCATGACTCCCTTTTTATAGATGATGTAGCTCATGTTGATAACTTAGGTTTTAATCTCCTTAGTATTAGTCAACTTTGTCGTAATAAGTATCATGTCCTTTTTAGTGAAAACGGAAGTAAAATACTTAAAGATGGTATAACCATAGCCAAAGGTGTCCTTAAGAACAACGTATACGTCATGAAGATGGATCCAAAATCTAGAGACAAGCTTTGTCTTACCTCATTAGATGAATCTTCAAGTTTATGGCATAGACGTTTAGGACACGCTAATATGAGACTAATCCAAAACCTCTCCTCCAAAGACTTAGTTCAAAACCTACCTAAGTTGAAATATGACCAACACTTTTGTGATGCTTGCAAAGTGGGTAAACAAGTCCATAGTAGCCATAAGGCTAAAAACTTGGTTTCTACATCTAGGTGTCTAGAACTTTTGCATATGGATTTATTTGGTCCATCCGCTATACAAAGTTATGGAGGTAACTTCTACACTTTGGTCATAGTTGATGATTACTCAAGATATACTTGGACAAAATTTTTGAAAAGTAAAAATGAAGCTTTTGATAAATTTGAGATTCTAAGTAAGAAAATTCAAAATCAAGTAGGGTCTAAGATTGTGTCTATTAGAACGGATCACGGTCGTGAATTTGATAATGAATTTCAATTTGGAAACTTTTGTGATATTAATGGTATTACTCATAACTTTTCGGCTCCACGTACTCCTCAATCTAATGGTGTAGTAGAACGTAAAAACCGGACATTGCAAGAGATGAGTAGAACAATGCTTAATGAACAAAACATTCCACAAAAGTTTTGGTGTTATGCCATTGACACATCAACGTACATTTTAAATCGAGTCTTAATTAGACCATTTTTGAATAAAACTCCTTATGAACTATATAAAGGTAAAAAGCCTACATTAGGATACTTTAGAGTGTTTGGGAGTAAATGTTTCATTCTTAATACCAGGGATTATCTCACCAAATTTGATGACTTAGTTGAAAGCCAAGTAATAGAAAGTCAAGAGATTTTAGGTAATGACAAGGAAGATGAACTATTAAACAAAGAACTTGTCAATGTCAAAGAATCTAAAAGTCATCCATTAGATGGTGTCATAGGCAACATTAACGAAAGAACACTAAGGTCAAAAGTTCAAAATGAAAGCAAATACTTTTGTTTCGTGTCAACCATTGAACCTAAAAACATTAATGAAGCCATTAAAGATGAGTCTTGGGTAATTGCAATGCAAGAAGAGTTAAACCAATTTGTTAGGAATGATGTATGGACATTAGTTCCTCAACCAAAGAGTCAAACTATAATTGGAACAAAATGGTTCTTTCGTAATAAAATGGATAAAAATGGAATTGTGTTTAGAAACAAAGCTAGGCTAGTTGCACAAGGATATAACCAACAAGAAGGCATTGACTACGATGAAACTTTTGCTCCGGTTGCTAGGCTTGAGTCAATTAGAATCGTACTTGCATATGCATGTGCACACAATTTTAAACTCTTTCAAATGGACGTCAAAATTGCATTTCTAAACGGAGTCATAAATGAAGAAGTGTATGTTGCTCAACCACCGGGCTTCATCGATTTTGAAAAACCAAATCATGTTTACAAACTTAAAAAGGCTCTTTACGGACTTAAGCAAGCTCCAAAAGCATGGTATGATCGACTTAAAACCTTCCTAGTTGACCATAAGTATACCATGGGCTTAGTTGATAATACTCTCTTCACTAAGAAGAAAGATTCACATATTATCATAGTCCAAATCTATGTTGATGACATTATATTCGGATCAACTTGTCAAGAATTATGTGTGGATTTCTCAAAAATCATGCATGACGAGTTTGAAATGAGTATGATGGGAGAATTCAACTTTTTCCTAGGACTCCAAATTAAACAACTAGAAGATGGTATCTTCTTTAACCAATCTAAATATATTAAGGACATGCTTAAGAAATTTGGATTAGAGGATTCGAAACCTATCAAAACTCCAATGTGCACGGAAACTAAACTCACAAAGGATGAGGAAAGTGAATCCGTAGATAGCACTAAATATAGAGGTATGATTGGTAGTCTACTTTACCAAACAGCTAGTAGACCCGACATTATGTTTAGTGTTTGTCTATGTGCTCGTTTTCAAGAAGATCCTAAGACTACTCATCTCGAAGCCGTTAAAAGGATTTTTAGGTATATTAAGGGCACTACACATTTAGGTTTATGGTATCCCAAAGGAACGGGAATAGACACCATAGTGTATGCCGACTCGGATCATGCCGGTGACTATGTCGATAGAAAAAGTACAAGTGGTATTTGTACTTTTGTTGGACATTGTCTCTCCTCATGGTTCTCTAAGAAACAAATGGCTCTTGCTATCTCAACAACGGAAGCCGAGTACGTTTCGGCCGGAAAGGCATGTCAACAACCTCTTTGGATGAAACAAGCTCTTGTCGACTACGGAATTCAACTTAACGACATCACAATTCTTTGTGACAACAAAGGTGCCATTGATCTTAGCAAAAACCCGGTTCAACATGCTCATACCAAACATATTGAAATCCGTCATCATTTCCTTCGTGACAACGTTCAAAAAGGAAATATCTCAATTGAGAAAGTTTATTCCGAAGACAACATAGTCGACATTCTCACAAAACCCCTTAAACGTGAACCTTTTAACCTTCTTAGGCTAGGCTTAGGACTCATGGAACCTACGTTGTAGTTCTGAACATTAGACAAAAATCACAAAAATCAAAACAAATCCGTAACTCTTTTTCTCAGCAGGGTCGGCGGAACCCTCAGACACAACGGAGGGAACCCATTTCAGGGGTCCGCCGTATCCGCCGACCTGCAGAATCAATATTTTTGTTTATATTAAACCAAAAACCCATTATCTCATACCACCACTTCCAAACTGTTACTATTCACTTTACCATCCATCCATACCTACGATTTCTTGGTCTTCCTTTCACTCACATTGCAAATCAATCATCATTGTAAGTATTCTAAACTTGATTACAATCCTGATCTGAGTCTAGGAATTCTATTTTTTGCACAAAAACAAAAACTTGGGGTTATGCATTAACTTGAGAAAATCATGCATGAAATTAGGTGTTTAACAAAACTAATCATGTTCCCCATAGTTAGGAATTGCATTCTTACTAAGTGTAAACATGTTTGCTGAAACACCCCATGTCAAATTTTTCCAAAAATTTCTCACAAATAGGACAAATATTTTTTCGTCTCACATTGAGAATACAAAATCAAAACATTATGCTTAAAACATCACTTGCATAATGTCTCTTGAATGCTAAAGGGAATACATAACCAATATGTATTTTCGGGTACATTCAAACGAAGCTACATTGAACTCGGAGCGCTTGGGTTATCTTTTGTTTTATAACAAAACTTGCATTATAAAACATTTTTGAAGCATCAAAATGAGTCAAGATAACCGCACCTCCACATTGTTTTCATATAGGCACACACTAGAACATCCACATTATAATGGTAGTTTACTTAAACTAAAATGTGAAATTTTGTTGTTCTAGGAATCATCATGCCTCCTCTAACCCACTACGACCACAAGGACACCATTAAGTACCTACCAAAACACCACAAAACCAAATGCCTTACCCCAAACCAAGTCAATGTTTTCAAAGCCTTAGAAAAACACTATGTCCATGAGGGTAGAACCATTGACCCGTCTTTCCTAGAAGGCACAAACCTTTACGCCGAATTTGCCACAATCAACTTTTAGTGTCTTTTAGAAATCAACGAGCCTATTTGCCCTAGGTTCATTTTGGAATTCTATGCATCCGCCGTCCTCTCCACGGATGATTATGGTCAAATGTCTATCAAATTTAGGGCTAGTGGTCATCAATACTCCTTCACTCTTGAGGAGTTCGCTCAAATCCTAGGTGTCCCAAACCGCGGTACTTACATCTATTCCGACTTGCACTCCCTCTCAACTCTTGACAACCTCCATGACCGCATCCATCCTTATGACACACCTCTTGTGTCAAAAGATGTACTCCGTAACCACCTCTTTGTTAGGACAACCAACACTAGGAGAACTCGTTCGGGAAACGAGGTCGATAAGGACCCATATGGAATGGAAATGAATGAACTCAAGTCCCAATTCAAGAAATGGGAGGAAGTCCTTAGAGCAAATTTCATTAGCACCATAGGAAACCGAGATCATATCAACCTTTGCCTTTGCTACATGCTATACTCTTTGTCCGTTAGGCAACCTTTCAATCTTGCCTTACTACATGGCCAAGAGAATGGCCGACATTCCCGTGCATGACACAACGGCTATGCCGTATGGAATGCTCTTGACCCGTCTCTTTAGGTTCATTTCACCCATTCCACCAACTCCAAATGGTCTTCGTCTTGACTACTGATGAGACGAAAAATGAACCACTTTTAGGGGGCCATTTAAGCCCGGAATTGAATTTATTTGATCAAATATTGCCCTAAATCGTTCCTTTTGTGATTTTAGGTACTTTGGGAGTGAAATCTGGAAAAGGAAGCAATTCAGACGTTTTTGGAGCATAAAAGTGAAGAAAACGCCAAAGACATAATTTTCCAAGCTGGGAACAGTGTGTGACGGCATCAAGAGTAACAAGTTGACGGCATCAAGAGTAAAGTTCATGACGACCCAGTACAGAAATGAAGGCGTCACAAGGAAGAGCGTCAAGAGTTAAATACGTGACGGCCTGGAAAAGTGTAATACATGACGGCGTCAGATGTAGATCAAGGCAGTCCGAGGATTCTTATTGCGGCGAGATGACGGCGTCATAATGTTGTTCTTGACGCCGTCAGCCTCAATTATCTATATATAGTTTTCTAATTTTCATTCACAAAAAGGAACAAGTTTGGAGAAACCCTAAGGCCGAACCGTATACGAATTTTACAGGTTTTTCAAGGGTTTTCAGCCCTTGAATGCTTACATGTGCTATTGAGATAAGTGTTCTTCTAATTCAATCAATATGTCTATGTGTTGGTTGTCTATATCTTGTGCTTGTCTTGATTCCACCATGCTAGGCTAGATTTATCTTGTGTTTGCTTAGATCTAATGAAACCTAGATGTTGATTATGTGTTGATTACTTGTTTATGGTTGTATTGGATGAATGATTTCAATGTTAGGCTTAAGAAAACTGGCAGATCTCCAAATGGTAACATGTTTGAACATCTTAGGAAACATGAACCGATGTGTACTAGGTTTTATTGGTTGTATTTAATGCATGAGTAAATTCTAATGATCCCATGTTAGGAGCTTCTTAGCCGGCTCGACATAGGAGTGAAGTAGGCACTCATAGGATTGGGGAGTTAAGTACGCCACCCCATGAATGATATTAAGGAATACAATCCGTCATCCACGCAACTATAACAAGTAATTAACGTGTAAAAGATATCTAGGGAGTTGTGAAATCTAAGTAAACACATTTCTCCACTTATTGCTCACAACCTTAGTTTAATATAGTTTATTTTCATTTCTAGTATTTTATTTTGATTGCATCTTTAGTATTGGGTTAGTTGACTAGCAACTAATTCCGCCCAAATCCTTCAAACCCGAGATTTTTACTTGCTTTTTAAAAAATATAAAAAATACAAAAAGAATCATCTCTCATCTCTAGAACTAGTATTTAGGTTTTCTAATCCTAGCGACACTATTCCTAGCTGAATGATCAATCCCCCGGTACTTGTCACTATACTATACTACAACGATCAGGTACACTGCCTGGTGGGGGTTGTAAGCTTCTCAAGATCCCTTCAGAGGTAAAGCCTGGTGCAATCCCTACGCATCAAGTTTTTGGCTCCGCAGCCCGGGGAATAGTTATTGTCTAGGTTAGAATCTCTTTTTATTAGGTCTACTTGCTAGATTACTTTCTAGTAAGATTTTATTTTTATTTTTAGGTTTCTTTAGTCTATCTTATTTCTTTGTGTTTTTGTTCGTAACTCTTCACCACCCGACCTCATGGACGATGGGAACATCTTTGAACCCATCATCCCACCACAACTAAACCCACCACTAGAACCTCTTAGGCCCCGAACCTTAGGAGAGTATTCCCGACCTAGCCACCAAGGCTACCGAAACACCATTGAGCTCACCGGAGCCAATGTGACCCCCTTGCGATCCGACACCATCCGGTTGGTGCAAAGCGGATGTGCATTCCATGGACTTTGTTCCGAAGATCCAAATCAACATCTTAAGGACTTCCTTAAAATCATAGATTCCATAGACCTAGATGTTGCAACTAGAGAGACAACCCGATTACGCCTATTCCAATTCTCTCTACGGGATCAAGCTAGTCAATGGCTTGAGCATTTACCCGCGGGATCCATCACCACATGTGATGATCTCACCACTCGTTTCCATGCTCAATTTTTCCCACCGGGGAGAACTACTAAGCTTAGAAATGACATCTTGAAGTTCCAACAACGTCAAAATGAATCTCTTTATGAAGCATGGACTCGTTTCAAGGACTTACTCCAAAAAGTCCCTCATCATGGCGTAGATCTTTGGCTCAAAGTCAAAATCTTTTATGACCATATCGATCTCTCCACGAGGCGAGCCATTGACCAATCGGCCGGTGGTAAGCTACGTGATCTAAGTGCGGAACAATCATGGGAACTCATAGAAGATCTTGCTCTCTATAACAATGAAAGTTGGAATGATCCTCGTGATTTGAACAAAATGGTCAAGGCAATATCTTTGCCTTCGAACAACTCTAGCACTCCCGACCGTAGGATCATGGAACTTGAGGACCAAGTCAAGTTTCTCATGAAATCTTACGAAGCTCCTAAGCCTTCAAGCCAAGTGAACAAAATCACTTCTTCAAGCGAAGTATGTAGTGGTCCCCATGACACTCGTGATTGTGCGGAACTCCCCGGAACAGCTTTTGCGGACTACGCATCCACGCGTACCGACGAAGCGGGAGATAAGTGGTACACTTTCAAGCCCGAGCCAAACCCTTACGGTGATTCCTACAACCCCTCTTGGAAAAATCACCCAAACCTTAGGTGGAAACAAAATCAACCCAATTCTTCCAATCCGCCTAATCGTTACCAACCAAACGGTCCACCCTCCAACCATACTTTCAACAACAATCCTTCTAGCAACTATGGTAGTACCAACAATTTTGAAGGATTGATGTCTAAGTTCATGGCATCTCAAGAAGCTCGCATAGCTAGGTTTGAAACCGAATTCAACCAACAACAAACGGAGATGACCAACAAGATAGACAACTTGTTGAAAGCCCTCAACAACCAAGCGTTAACTACACCTAGGAAGGACACTAGGGACACCAATAACGGAATCCAAATTAAGGACCCCTCATCATCCAAACATGTCCAGTTTGTCAATGTTGTCACCATTATGCCAATAGATAAGGAGATAGAGGAAAGTGACAAGGATGAAGTTGGAGTAGAAACCGAAACTAAGGATGAAAGTAGGGAAGTTGAGGTTAATAAGGAAAAGGGGTTAGAGGAAGTAGAAACTATAAGTACTTTGATAAGTTGCACACCAAGGAAGAACGGGAATACCATAAGGATTTATTCGATAGTCCCGAGAGACCATATATCCTTGGCACACCCCTTATCAAAATGGGAGACCCCTCTAACATCAACATACCATGCAACATCGGGCATATGCATATATGGAAAGCTTATATCGATCCTAGATCTCCTGTAAACATCATGACTAGGACTTATTACAATTGGGTGATGAAGAAACAACTTGATTTTAGGATGATGCTCAATAGGAATTTGATAAGTAATTTTGTAGGGAGAGTGACGGGATTGCATATAATTATAGGCAATTTCAATTATGAGATCGATTTTATGATAGTAGAAGACACTTGTCCGGTGATAGATGATTGCCTAAGCCAAATAATATTCGGAAAACCATTTGTTGAGGCCACTAAGATGAGTTATGATCCGACTCTAGGGATAGTTAGATTCAAGGAAGAGAATGATGAGATTGCCTACCAAATGCCCTACAAAATTGAGCAATACCGCCTTCTCTCTAATATAGAAAAGGAACACAAGCAAGCGGCTTATTATAGGAACGATGAGGATAGACGTAGAGGAGTAGAGTATGTGAAGAATAGGATGCTTGGTTTCTACAAAGAATGTTTGCAACTAGGTCCGGAATACAAAACTGGCTTAGAAGACGACCTAGAGAGTGGAACCAACGATGAGGTCACGTAGTAACCCATGACCTTGAGTCTAGCTACAAGACTCGTAAATAAAGAAAAGCGCTTCTTGGGAGGCAACCCATGCTTTGTGTGATTTTATTTTGTTTGTTTGTTATTTGCTTCCGTATGCATGCTTTATTTTTATTGTTGGCAAATCATGTTTCTAAACTAAAAAGTGGTAATACTTTACTTTGTTGTTTGGCCTAGTCTTAACTCCGCCTAAAGGTATTTTTGCAAAAGATAAGTGTAAGGGGAAACCCCAAATATGTTTTTAAGAAACAAACAGATCATGATTCTCCACAATATAAAGTGAACATGTATATTCATATTTGTTAGAGTCAAATGCTTGTATTGAGTCATAATGAAGTTTTGCAGGATTTTCCAGGAAGTAGGACCAAGTTTTTCCAGAAAATTTCCGGAAAGTTAACATAAGAATTTCTGCAGGTCACTTCTGACGGCGTCACGAGTTTACTCTTGACGGCGTCAGGTGTAAAAATCTGGAAATTTTACCAGTTTTGTTTTTCTAACGGAGTTTTAAAGTTTTTGCTGAATTATTAAGTTTTATAATCTCCAGGAAATCTGCAAACTTCATTCCACAAGCATTATATCTTACTTTGTTTTCTAGGAATTAGTAACTTATGTAGATTGCTGCCGATTTTATGCGAGGTTGTCTTGTTTGTTTTCTCAGGATTTACAGGTTATGTATGACAAGAAGATGATTTATATTCTGGAAGGGAAGCTTTAATTGTTCATTTTCTTGGAGGAAGATTTAACCTGGCCACCTTATTATCCATACCGAGCGAATCAGGGGAGTATTTGATTTCATTCTTTTTACTTTTTCACTTTTACATTCTTTACTTGAACATTGGGGACAATGTTCATCTTAAGTGTAAGGGGAGGGTAAAATGATGATACCTTACAGATACACTTTCGCTTGAGTTTGTTTGTTTGATAGTAGATGTGTAATAAAACAATGAGAAACACTTGTTAGTGCAATTTTAGCGCTAAATTTAAAATTTTTTACAACATTTAGGAGTGAAACTTTAGCCATAGCAAGCGTCTCATGGATAGGAGATTGTATGACTAGCACATAACCGTACTTTTAGAAAAATTTTCCACCCAAATATGTGAGGTTCGCCTTTAGATTTGATAGGAAAAGCATTTATTATTAGTGCTTATGAGTGTACCGGTAGCATTTAGATTCTAGAACTTGCGTTAGTGATGCATCCCGAGACCGCTAGTGAGACTACATTCGTGTAGTAGGATTTACTACATGATAAGAGGCATTAGGATCACCCTTGTGTTAAACCCGTATCATAATTACTTGACCATTTAAGTCATATTACTTGGCTAGTTAAGTCAACTAATTTTTCCCACACCCTTAGCATTGTACTCATTTTTAGTACACGAAACCCCTAGTACACCCCTCCGAGTCTATCTTTTCATTTCTAACTTTAAGCATTTTACTTAAAGGAAGAATTTGTTATACCCCACTTAAATGTACACCCAAATCGCCTTAGCCTTCCGTGTATGCGCTCATCTTTAGTTCATTATTGTTATTTGTTAAACCCTAAGTTAACTATCTAATTGATTACATGGTTGCTAAGTCGAGTCATATCCTTGTACATATTGTTTTGGGACGATTGGGACTCATGGGTAAAGTACTTATTTTATGGAGTAATGGGGAAGAACATCATTTATTACCCCCATATGTACGTTAATCTTAAAAGTGCTCCAAGTGTTTTGATTTTCTTAATTCGAGTCATTAGATTAGTTTATTGTAAAGTATGTAAAAATTCAAGTGTAAGGGGAATTTACATTCCCTATGATGTATTATTTTGGATCGTAGGGTAAGAGTGTATGCAAAAAAAAAAAAAAAAAAAAAAAAAATAGAAAAAACAAGAAAAAGAAAAGAAAAAAATAGAAAAAGGAAAAGAGAAAAAACATACGGACTACCATCCCGTTTCATTCTATGTTCATTTTATGTTTTTGTTATTTTTCATTTATTAGCTTAAGTCGAGTCTAGTCTTGGCTTAGCAACGCCATATTGTACATGTAATTAACCAAGATTGTTAACTCGCCACCAGTAAAGACTGCCTATATCCAACAAAAACCGTGTATTTCATATCCCTACACCTAACATTACAACCCTTTAAAAGACCTCTTTGATAGTTTATCCTAGGTGCTTACGGCATGTGGTGGAGGTTTGATCCTTTCCCAAGCCTATGGTAATCTATTTTGCTATGACAGGTAGTGAGAGATATCTTCCGTTTCCATATTGTAATTTATACTTTATTACAACCGAGAGATGTGAGTATCTAAACACTATTTGTGAGGTGCTAGTATATGACCTCCGTGCTTGTCTTTGGTCTTTAGTGGAACGATTATTTGTTGTAATTACTTTTATATTAGTATTAAATGACCCCTAACTTGTATTTTGATTAGAATAAAAGCGCATTTGCTTGAGGACAAGCAAATCTCAAGTGTAAGAGTATATGATGAGGCGAAAAATGAACCACTTTTAGGGGGTCATTTAAGCCCGGAATTGAATTTATTTGATCAAATATTGCCCTAAATCGTTCCTTTTGTGATTTTAGGTACTTTGGGAGTGAAATCTGGAAAAGGAAGCAATTCGGACGTTTTTGGAGCATAAAAGTGAAGAAAACGCCAAAGACTTAATTTTCCAAGCTGGGAACAGTGTGTGACGGCGTCAAGAGTAACAAGTTGACGGCGTCAAGAGTAAAGTTCATGATGACCCAGTACAGAAATGAAGGCGTCACAAGGAAGAGTGTCAAGAGTTAAATACGTGACGGCCTGGAAAAGTGTAATACATGACGGCGTCAGATGTAGATCAAGGCAGTCCGAGGATTCTTTTGGCGGCGAGATGACGGCGTCACAATGTTGTTCTTAACGCCGTCAGCCTCAATTATCTATATATAGTTTTCTAATTTTCATTCATAAAAAGGAACAAGTTTGGAGAAACCCTAAGGCCGAACCATATAAGAATTTTACAGCTTTTTCAAGGGTTTTTAGCCCTTGAATGCTTACATATGCTATTGAGATAAGTGTTCTTCTAATTCAATCAATATGTCTATGTGTTGGTTGTCTATATCTTATGCTTGTCTTGATTCCACCATGCTAGGCTAGATTTATCTTGTGTTTGCTTAGATCTAATAAAACCTAGATGTTGATTATGTGTTGATTACTTGTTTATGGTTGTATTGGATGAATGATTTCAATGTTAGGCTTAAGAAAACTGGCAGATCTCCAAATGGTAACATGCTTGAACGTCTTAGGAAACATGAACCGATGTGTACTAGGTTTTATTGGTTGTATTTAATGCATGAGTAAATTCTAATGATCCCATGTTAGGAGCTTCTTAGCCGGCTCGACATAGGAGTGAAGTAGGCACTCATAGGATTGGGGAGTTAAGTACGCCACCCCATGAATGGTGTTAAGGAATACAATCTGTCATCCACGCAACTATAACAAGTAATTAACGTGTAAAAGATATCTAGGGAGTAGTGAAATCTAAGTAAACACATTTCTCCACTTATTGCTCACAACCTTAGTTTAATATAGTTTATTTTCATTTCTAGTATTTTATTTTGATTGCATCTTTAGTATTGGGTTAGTTGACTAGCAACTAATTCCGCCCAAATCCTTCAAACCCGAATTGCTTTCTAAAAAATATAAAAAATCTAAAAAGAATCATCTCTCATCTCTAGAACTAGTATTTAGGTTTTCTAATCCTAGCGACACTATTCCTAGCTGAACGATCAATCCCCCGGTACTTGTCACTATACTATACTACAACGATCAGGTACACTGCCTGGTGGGGGTTGTAAGCTTCTCAAGATCCCTTGAGAGGTAAAGCCTGGTGCAATCCCTACACATCAACTACTCTCTCATTCCACACACCTTTGTTCCACTTAGTGATAAGAGGGTTTACAAAGCCCAAGGAAAACGTCCTCATCCTCCTACCTCATCATCATCTTCCTAATGAGTGAAGATGACCCTTTGCCAAACTCTAGGCTCCCACCTCTCGAATACCTATCCCAACTTCTGGATATTCCAAACGAGTCGGCGGAGTTCAAGCAAACAAATGGGATGTTTAAGAATCTTGGAAGATTCCTTGGCAAGCTCAAGAACAAGATCGACCGTCAATGAGTGCGGGTGTGTAGGAGTGTTTGGCACTAGGTGCTATTTGAACAAATTTGGTTGTTTAAACAATGTTTGTGATGTACTTGTGTGTTGGTACAATGTTTGATACTATTTGGAACTTGTATTATCTAACTTTGATGCAGGTAGACAACTTTTGGCAAGTTGTCAAATTTTCATGTTTATCAAATTTTCACTAACTATAGTGAAATTCTCGACCTCAAGGTCAAATCCTATGATATGTGTGTTTACGTGTCTATTTTTTGCATTGCCTAACCAGAAATGCATTATCTTTTTGATTTTAGGAGTTTTCGAAAATTTTGAAAATCGTCTCGCAGGTCAAAATCGCGGACTGCCAAATTTTTCAGCCCTGGCGGTACCCAAAATTGGGTTCCGCCAGTGCATTTTCTGGGCAACCCAGAATTGGCCCAACGGACCTGACAGAACCGTCAAACGGGTTCCGCCTGTGTATCCTGAAGGTTCCGCCAGTTTCCTGCAGATTTTTTTTTAGTTTTCAACATTTCAACATCCAAACACCAAAATACAATCCTTTTAGATGGAAACCAATTTCCTGCAATTTGTTTAACACAATAGGGTACCTCTCATCCCTTATAACTCAAACAAAACCATTTCTCGCCAAATTTCAAAAGTAGCCATAACCACCCCAAGGACCCTTCACACATAAAGGAAGGAACCCTCCCAAAGGTTCCTTGAAATCTCTGAGATTTATCCTTTAACAAATTTACCAAAACCACTAAGCATTTAGTGCAAATCTTGTCTTCTCACTTCACCATTTTCATTGGATTGACTTCCATGATATGACAACCCACAATTAGTTTTCCAAATCATTAGGAACCTCCATTTTTGTATAGCCTAACATCAAATCCAAACACTCCTTCCCACACTCCTTCATCACTATAAATTAAACCATCCTAAACACTATCAAATCACACCTTCTTCATCATAATTTCTGAACTTCTAAACCATTTTTAACCATGACTAAGTCAACAATCACCTCTCAACCATCACGACCCATCCAGAAAACCGCCCGGATAAGTGTTAAACCACTTTGGTCTAACCAATCCATCAACCTAAGCTCCTCATCTTCGGATGAATTCGCCTCACCTATCAAAAATGAACATTTTTTGAACCTTGCATCTCCATCTCCATCACCCAATGAACCCAAGGAGCTCACTCCACCACCAACTAAATCACCCATTGACCCAACTCCACCAAGTGCTCCAACCCAACCATCCAAAACTCCATCACCATCACCATTACCCAAACTTAAACCTATGGAGTTATTTGGGTCTCCTCCAACATCACCACACCCTTTTGTCCAAGATCTCAATGATCTTCCACCAAGACCTACACAACCACCACCTTTTGCAAATGAATCACCAAGGTCAATTCTAGACCAAAATGAGCATTTTAACCACACCCAACCACCACAACAAGAGTACCATCAACCCAAACCATTGTTGTTTCACCCTATCTACCATGACATCCATGGTCCTCTTTATGGGGAACCAAACTTTTAAAACCATGATCACCCAACTCCACCACATTCTCAAGCCCAAACCTTTGAGTCTTTCTTTCCTTCATATGAGGAAATCCAAAGCATGGTTGAGAATCACCTCCATCAAGCAATGGAATTTCAAACCACCTTGCTTGACTCAATACCAAACCCATCCTTCACCCAAGAACCAAAAACCAACCAACCCTCAAACCAAGAAACCAAAACCAACCCATTTCCACGCACTCATCCACATGTTTGCTCAAATTGTGAGCAAATGGGTGCAAGCATCAAATTGTTGCTTCACCAATTCCAAGATGAAACCCGGTTTGCATTCCAACACGTCATAGAACATTTGGATGCTTTTTCCCACCCAAACAAATCCTAGACAACCCTTGGAGGCCTTTTGCCCCATTTAGGAAAGTAGGATTTGATTTTCCTTTATTTTCTTGGTTATTTTTATTTTTTATTTTAGAAGTAGAAGAATCTTTCACATTTCTTGTCTTTGACTTTTAAGAGTCAAATTTTACATGGAACAATATTTCTTTCTACTTAGTTACTTGCATTGTTGGTTGATCATTTTTGTTGTCATTGTGGTTGCAATGTGTGTGGTAACTACAAGCTTGACTATATATATATCACCAACTAACCATTTTTTTTTGTAGGATCAAAATCCATGTTTCCCATCTTGGCACTCCTTTTAGGGGGAGTAACAACCAAGGGGGAGCACGTGCATTATTCCGCTTCGCTACTCTACTTTTTGTTTCGACAAAAAGGGGGAGAAATATATTAAATCTTTAAAACTTAATATGATTTTCATCACTTAAGTAAAACAAGTTTAATATAAATTTTTTTTAAGTCTTAAAAAACCAAGATTTTGTGAGTTACTTAAAAACAAAGTTTATGTTTTGTCATCAACAAAAAGGGGGAGATTGTTAATACAAATATCGCCTAAAAACGTTATTTATATTTTACGATATTCGCTAAGTTTTGTTAACGACAAAATGTAAACTTTAGTTTCTAAGTAAAACATAATCTTAGTTTTAAAGACTTGCATAAACTAGACTTTTGCTACATTTTACATTTCATAAAACACAACACTTTTTATTTCTTTAAATAGAAATGTCACATCACATTTATGGCAAGTTTTGTCAGTATACATTTATGGAAAGAAAATGTGTTTGACTAACTATGTGTTTGCTTGCAAGTTTTGTGTTTGACTAGGTGTAATGAGATGTGACATTGTTTGGTTTGCAAGCTGTAATGAGATGTGACATTGATTGGTTTGCAAGATTTATTGCAAAACCAACTGCAAGCCTGGCGGAACCCTGGGGGTACACGGGCGGAACCCATCCGAGGGTTCCGCCGTATCCGCCAGGCCTGCAGAAGGCTTTGCTATAAATACTAAGCCACAAGTTGATTTTTGGCTTATCACTCTACATCATATTTACACACATTCATTCATTCTTTTCATCTAACCCTTTAACATTTCATATGTGAAGTTTCTTTTTGTAGCAAAGAGATTCACGAGTTCATAAAAAGTAACAAGTATTCAACACAACGTTGCAAGACTTGTTAGCTTAGCATTGTGTAGACTTGTGTAGTTTACACTTCATTTGATTGTGTATTTTCAGTAGTGATCGGTTAGTATTTTAGTCCTCAAAATACAAAGTGTATTGGGAGTAGTTGTACCCTTGTAAAAGAACTAACGGGAGTGGTTGTACCCTTGGTAAAGAACTCGACATCTAGCTTAGTGATGGTAAAAGTATAAGCGACGTGTAAGGTTTTCTCCGCCGGTGAAAGGAGCTTGTTGACTAGTAAAAGAAACTCTCGAGTTGGATACTCGGGGCGTGGACGTAGGGCAAGGAAAAAGAGTCCTTGTAGCCGAACCACGATAAATACTCGTGTTGTGGTTTGATCATTTCTTTTACTTACTTGCATGTTATATATTGTGTTTGTGTATATATCTTTGATCAAACGGAAAGTTTCAAAACTAACTAAACAAGTTAAAAAGATTTTAAACGATAAACTATTCAACCCCCCCTTATAGTTTTCCACAGGGTCATTTAAGCCCGAATTCGAGATTATTTGATCAAATATTGCCCTAAATCGTTCCTTTTGTCATTTTAGGTACTTTTGGAGAGAAATCTGGAAAAGGAAGCATTTTGGACGTTTTTGGAGCATAAAAGTGAAGAAAACGGTAAAGTCTCAAATTTCCTTGCTGGAACTGTACCTGACGGCGTCAAGCCTCTACACATGACGGCATCAAGAGTTACAAAAGAGGTGGATATGGAACTTATAACGTGACGGCCCAGAGAGTTTGCAAGCTTATGGCCTGACAGTGTCACCAAGGCTGTCAGGGTCCAACTATTAGTGACGGGCCAGAGCATTTCTGCACATGACGGCGTCACAAATAGATCTAGGCAATACGATTTTATCATGGCGGCGAGTTGACGGCGTCACGAGCTAATACATGACGCCGTCAAGATGTAAACTCTATATATTGTTTTCCAAATTTCGTTCATTAGTGTGCAACTTTGAGGGAATAAACCCTGGTCCGAATTTTATCAGCTTTTCAAGGGTTCCAACCCCTTGATTCTTTCATGTTCAATTAAAGATAAGTATTCCTTCAAATCATTCAATATGTCTATGTGTTGTTTGATTATATCTTACGCTTGTCTTCTATTTAACATGCCAGGCTAGATCTTTATTGTGTTTGCTTAGATGTAGTGAAACCTAGATGTTGATTATGGGTTGATTGTTTGTTTATAATTGTTACGGATGATTGTATTCGATGTTAGGCTTAAGAAAACTGGCAGACTTCCATTGGTAACTTGCTTGAACGTCTTAAGAAATATGATCAGAGGTTGTCTCTTCTATTTATATATCTTACGCTTGTCTTCTATTTAACATGCTAGGCTAGATCTTTGTTTGATTATATCTTACGCTTGTCTTCTATTTAACATGCTAGGCTAGATCTTTTGGTTGTATTTAATGCGTAAGAGAATTCTAATGATCCCATGTTAGGAGCTTCTAACGGCTCTACATAGGAGTGAAGTAGGATCTTATAGAGTTAGGGAATATTGTACACGACCCTACGACTAGTATTAAGGAATATGACCCGTCATCCATGCAATTGTAACAAGCTAATTGATGCGTGGGAATCGCACCTTGCTTTACCTCTCGAGGGATCTCGCGAGGCTTACAACCCCCACCAGGCAGTGTACCTGATCGTTGTAGTATAGTATAGTGACAAGTACCGGGGGATTGATCGTTCAGCTTAGGAATAGTGTCGCTAGGATTGAAATTAATCTAACTAGGTCTAAAAGTGAAGGATGATTCTTTTTGTATTTTTATATTTTATGAAAAGCAAGTAAAAATCTCGGGTATTGGGAGAGTGGGCGGAATTAGTTGCTAATCAACTAACCCAAAAGCTACTAATTAAACTAATTAACAAGAAAACTAAACTAAGGTTCTACAAGATAAGTGAAGCATGTCTACCCATGATATGTTACTCCTTGCTAGCTATCCAATCCTACCTATTGATTTGTAACCTTGTTTTAATTGACGGGTTGTATTCCTTAATACCATTCGTGGGGTGGCATACATAACTCCCCAACTCTATGAGCTCTTATCTCCTCCTACACCATGACCCAGCACAACTATAGGGATTGTAAACAGTGGCTCATGCATTAAATACAACCAATAAAGACCTAGTACGCCTCGGTTCATGTTTCTTAAGACGTTCAAGCATGTTACCATTTGGAGATCTGCCAGTTTTCTTAAGCCTAACATATAAATCATTCAATCAAAACAAGAATCAATAGGAAACAAGGATTATAAACTAAACCAACTAGATCTATTGAAGTTGTCACGCCTTAATTGATGGAGATAGACACAACATCAACAAGAAATCAATGAGATCTAATCAATTATATACAAGTTTCACATAATCATAAGTAGACACAAGGTGAATTAGCAAATCATCATCAAAGAAGAGCAATCAACAATGATAATGGAAAACATAATTAAGATAGAATCAACAAACCAATACATGATGTTTATGGAGTGATTGAAACCCTCTAAGTTGCTGGAAAAACACCCACCTAAACCCAGGAATCGACCTTAGGGTTTAGGGCTTACAAAAAGTGAAGTTATGAAGTTATATTTATAGGCATGTTTTCTGTCGGCCCTTCGTGACGGCGTCAGCCCATACTCTTGACGCCGTCAAGACCACTTTTTCACCAAATTGTAGATCTCTTCGTCCTCTTCGTTTCCTTTTTTGAATCGCTCAAATCCAAGTTCGTATGCAAAAGTTATGGCCAAAACGGTGTCAGCTACTCCGCGCGCAAGTTTTGACAAATTTACACGTGACGGCCTTGGTGACGGCCTTGGTGACGCCGTCACCACCTACGGTATTTTATTCTTGATGTCTTGACGCCGTCAAGAGTAATTCTTGACGCCTTCATGCACTGTTCACAGCATAGAATTTTGAGACTTTGCCGTTTTCTTCACTTTTATGCTCCAAAAACGTCCAAAATGGCTTCTTTTCCAGAATTCACTCTCCAAACACCTAAAATCACAAAAGGAACGATTTAGGGCAATATTTGATCAAATAAAGTCGGATTTGGGCTTAAATGACCCCCTAAAAACGGATCATTTTTCGCCTCATCATATATCCCTACACTTGGGATTTGCTTGTCCTCAAGCAAATGAGCTTTTCCACCAATCAAAATACAAGTTAAGGGTCATTTAACACTAATATAAAAGTAATTACAACAAATGATCATTCCACCCTAGTCAAAACAAGCACGAAAATTATACACTAGCACCTCACATTAAGTATTTGGATACTCTCATCTCTCGGGTGTTGTAAATTTATATGTCATAATTGGAAATGGAGAAATATCACTCTCTACCTGTCATAGCAAATAGATTACCATAGGCTTGGGAAAGGATCAAACCTCCACCACTTGGCGTAAGCACCTAGGATAAACTATCAAAGAGGTCTTTTAAAGGGTTATAATGTTAGGTGTAGGGGATATGGAAAACACGGTTTTGTTGGATAAATGGATATTTTACTGGTGGCAAGTCAATTGTCTTAGTTAACTACATGTTCAATGAGGCGTTGCTAAGCCAAGACTCGACTCAACTTAAACTAACCACAACTCTTTTTTGGATTTTCAAGACACTATTTGACTTAAACACAAATAAAAGAAACGGATGGTAGCCCGTATGTTTTTCTCTTTTCCTTTTCTATTTTTTTTTTTTTTTTTTTTTTTTTTTTTTTTTTTTTTTAATCATACACTCTTACTCTACCATCCAAAACAATACATCAAAGGGAGCTCGTTTCCTCCCTACACTTGAGCTTTTACATACTTTACAATCAGCTATTCTAATGACTCGAATCAAGATAATCAAAACACTTGGAGTACTTTTAAATATTAATGCACATATGGGTGTAATAGTTGACATCATCCCCATTACTCCATTACAATAGTACTTTACCCATGAGTCCCAATCGTCCCAAAACAATATGTACAAGATATGACTCGACTTAGCAACCATGTAATCAATTAGACAACTAACAAAGGGTTTAAACAATTAACAATAATGCACTAAAGATGAGTGCATACAAGGAAGGCTAAGGCGATTTGGTTGCACATTTGGGGTGGATTGTAAACAAATTCTTCCTTTAAGTAAAATGCTTAAAGTTAGAAACGAAAAGATAGGCTCGGAGGGGTGTACTAGGGGTTTCGTGTACTAAAAATGAGTACAACGCTAAGGGTGTGGGAGAATTACTCGACCTATGAAGTCAATGTAATTATATTACAGGTGTAGAACAAGGGTTATCCTAATGCCTCTTATCATGTAGTAAATCCTAACTACACGAATGTAGTCTCACTAGCGGTCTCGGGATGCATCGCTATCACAAGTTCTAGAATCTAAATACTACCGGTACACTCATAAGCACCAACAATGAATGCTTTTTCCTAAAGATCTAAGGGCGAACCTCACATATTTGGGGTGGAAATTTTTTGAGTGGTATGGTTTTTGTGCTAGTCATACAACTCCTATCCATGAGACGCTTATTAAGACTAAAGTTTCACTCCTACATGTTGCAAAAAATTTTAAATTTGGTGCTAAAATTGCCCTAACAAATATTTCTCTCAGTTTTATTACACATTCACTATTAAACAAAACAAAAACCAAGTGGAGTAATAGTTTCTAATATACCCTCCCTACACTTAAACCGAACATTGTCCCCAATGTTCTAGATAAAAGATGTAAAAGTAAAAATAAATAAGAATGAAAGAAACTAATACTCCCCTGATTCGTTCACCGTGGATAATGTGACAACATGGTTAAATCTACCTCCAAGAAGACGAACGTTGAAAGCTTCCCTCCAGAAATATAAATCATCTTCTTGTCCTGTAATCAACAAACACAACAACCAAAGCATCAAACCGAACAAAAATCACAACTAGATGTAATTCCAGACTTAGAAATAGAAACAAGATAAAGCAACAAAAGGATAGGATACTTGTGGAATGAATTACAAATAGGAACTCATAAAACATATCCACAATTATTGACACACAAACAAGATAAAATATATGCTAATCATGAATTGTGAAGTCTTCATGTTCGAATTTAGTTCTTTTTAACAAGATATAAATTTCCCTACACTTATCTTTTTGTAAAATACCTTTATATGCAATTAAGACGAGGTTAAAAACAAAATAAAGCATTTTCACAAATTATTCGAAACATGAAAATTAAACAACTATGATTAAGCATATATGACACAAACAAACAAATAAAATAAAAACATCAAACAATTAAAAACATGGGTTGCCTCCCAAGAAGCGCTTGTTTTTGTTCGAGTCACGAGCCTGACTCTACCCTTATTTAATGGAAATAGGGGAGGTTTTCCCTACACTTAGGATTAAGTGCGGGTGGAAATAGCGATACACACCCTTAGGGTGGAAATATGCCACGTGAGGTGAAGGGGGTGAGTGAATGGCTTCCTTCATCCTAAAACTACCCGGATAATATAGGTTGATGGGTGGGTCGGTTCCTCTTTTGTCTCCTAGAAATAAATCTAAGGATGGGAAGTTGTGTAAAGGTTGAGGTTCCGGTTCATCAACATTAGGAAATTCCCTAGAACTAGGAGTAAGGTTATCACTACAAGTGTTCGAACCTATATCCTCTAGTGGTGCTTGGTCCAAGGGTTCTACCTCAATTGGGGTTCCTATAGTCTCTTCTACTTCTTCCGGGTAAGTCACGGGCGTTGTATGTGCCTCAAATAATGGTAGGACTTGTGGGGTACTTTGTGGGCTTGGATTATCCACCTCATCCTCCATTGTACCTAGATTACCTATATGTTTGTTTTGTACTATGATATTAGGTGCCATCCAACTAGGTATCTCAACATGAGTATATTCATCCCCCAACAAACTTGTTCCATGATCCTTCAAATTTGTTGTCAAATGATTTGTTATGTTGTTTATCGGGTTGTCTAATCTATAATAATATTGGGCACAATCTTCAATGGCATCCCATGCTTCTTCAGCATTTAATTCCCTAAAGTCCCCATTGGCAAAATCCTCAATGCACATTTGGTCATATCGGTTAACACGATAGTAAAAGGTTTGGGTTAGGGATGCTAAAGCGAAGCTATGATGAGGGACTATTCGGAGTAAATTTTTAAAACGAGTCCATGCATCATATATGGGTTCATCTCGATATTGTTTGAACATCAAGATGTCATTAGGGTAGAATGGGTTTCGTGGTCGGTAGTATGGTGTATTCGCATTCTCCATAATGGTGAATGGAAGAGTCAATGGAAAGGTTTCTACGAACAAATACACAAAGAAAAGATAGACTACAAGAAAGCTAATAAAAGGAAAATAAAAATCTCACTAAAAAGGAATCTAATGAGTAGACCTAATAAAAATCAAATTCAACCTAAACAATAACTATTCCCCGGGCTGCGGCGCCAAAAACTTGATGCGTGGGAATCGCACCTTGCTTTACCTCTCGAGGGATCTCGCGAGGCTTACAACCCCCACCAGGCAGTGTACCTGATCGTTGTAGTATAGTATAGTGACAAGTACCGGGGGATTGATCGTTCAGCTTAGGAATAGTGTCGCTAGGATTGAAATTAATCTAACTAGGTCTAAAAGTGAAGGATGATTCTTTTTGTATTTTTATATTTTATGAAAAGCAAGTAAAAATCTCGGGTATTGGGAGAGTGGGCGGAATTAGTTGCTAATCAACTAACCCAAAAGCTACTAATTAAACTAATTAACAAGAAAACTAAACTAAGGTTCTACAAGATAAGTGAAGCATGTCTACCCATGATATGTTACTCCTTGCTAGCTATCCAATCCTACCTATTGATTTGTAACCTTGTTTTAATTGACGGGTTGTATTCCTTAATACCATTCGTGGGGTGGCATACATAACTCCCCAACTCTATGAGCTCTTATCTCCTCCTACACCATGACCCAGCACAACTATAGGGATTGTAAACAGTGGCTCATGCATTAAATACAACCAATAAAGACCTAGTACGCCTCGGTTCATGTTTCTTAAGACGTTCAAGCATGTTACCATTTGGAGATCTGCCAGTTTTCTTAAGCCTAACATATAAATCATTCAATCAAAACAAGAATCAATAGGAAACAAGGATTATAAACTAAACCAACTAGATCTATTGAAGTTGTCACGCCTTAATTGATGGAGATAGACACAACATCAACAAGAAATCAATGAGATCTAATCAATTATATACAAGTTTCACATAATCATAAGTAGACACAAGGTGAATTAGCAAATCATCATCAAAGAAGAGCAATCAACAATGATAATGGAAAACATAATTAAGATAGAATCAACAAACCAATACATGATGTTTATGGAGTGATTGAAACCCTCTAAGTTGCTGGAAAAACACCCACCTAAACCCAGGAATCGACCTTAGGGTTTAGGGCTTACAAAAAGTGAAGTTATGAAGTTATATTTATAGGCATGTTTTCTGTCGGCCCTTCGTGACGGCGTCAGCCCATACTCTTGACGCCGTCAAGACCACTTTTTCACCAAATTGTAGATCTCTTCGTCCTCTTCGTTTCCTTTTTTGAATCGCTCAAATCCAAGTTCGTATGCAAAAGTTATGGCCAAAACGGTGTCAGCTACTCCGCGCGCAAGTTTTGACAAATTTACACGTGACGGCCTTGGTGACGCCGTCACCACCTACGGTATTTTATTCTTGATGTCTTGACGCCGTCAAGAGTAATTCTTGACGCCTTCATGCACTGTTCACAGCATAGAATTTTGAGACTTTGCCGTTTTCTTCACTTTTATGCTCCAAAAACGTCCAAAATGGCTTCTTTTCCAGAATTCACTCTCCAAACACCTAAAATCACAAAAGGAACGATTTAGGGCAATATTTGATCAAATAAAGTCGGATTTGGGCTTAAATGACCCCCTAAAAACGGATCATTTTTCGCCTCATCACTAATCAACCTGTAAAAGATATCCAGGGAGTAATGAAATCTAAGTAAACACAACTTTCCTCATTATTGTTTCCACCACTTTAGTGTAATTAGTTTTATTTTCATTTCTTTTATTTTATTTTGATTGCATTAGTAGTTAATTGGGTTAGTTGGCTAGCAACTAATTCTGCCCACTCCTTCAAAACCCGAGATTTTAATTGCTTTCCATAAAATATAAAAAAACAAAAAGAATCATCCCTCACCTCTAGACCTAGTTTAGTAGGTTTTCTAATCCTAGCGACAATATTCTTGAGTTGAACAATCAATTCCCCGGTACTTGTCACTATACTATACTACAATGATCAGGTACACTGCTTGGTGGGGGTTGTAAGCTTCTCAAGATCCCTTGAGAGGTAAAACCTGTTGCGAGGGCGCAATTCCTACGTATCAAGTTTTTGGCGCCGCAGCCCGGGGAATAGTTATTGTCTAGGTTAGGATTTCTTTTTATTAGGTCTACTTGCTAGATTCCTTTCTAGTAAGGTTTTATTTTTATTTTTAGGTTTTCTTTAGTCTATCTTTTTCTTTGTTTCTTTGTTCGTAACCTTTACCATCCGACATCATGGAAGGTGGTAACATCTTTGAACCCATCAACCCACCACAACAAAACCACCTACAAAACCCACCACTAGCAAACCAACCTCCTAGGCCCCGAACTTTAGGAGAGTATTCTTGTCCTAGCCACCAAGGCTATCGAAACATTATTGAGCTCACTCGAGGAGCCAATGTGTCCCCCTTACGATCCGACACCATCCGGTTGGTGCAAAGCGGATGTGCATTCCATGGACTTCGTTCCGAAGATCCTAATCAACATCTCAAGGATTTCCTTTAAATCGTAGATTCCATAGACCTTGATGTTGTAACTAAAGAGTTGACCCGATTATGTCTATTCCAATTCTCTCTATGTGATCAAGCTAGTCAATGGCTTGAACGTTTACCCACGGGATCCATCACTTCATGGGATGATCTCACCACTCATTTCCTTGCTCAATTTTTCCCACCGGGGAGAACTACCAAGCTTAGAAATGATATCTTGATGTTCCAACAACGTCAAGGTGAAACTTTATATGAAGCATGGACTCGTTTCAAGTACTTACTCCAAAAAGTCCCTCATCATGGCATAGATCTTTGGCTCCAAGTCCAAATCTTCTATGACCATATTGATCTCTCCACAAGGCGAACCATTGACCAATCGGCCGGTGGCAAGCTACGTGATCTAAGTGCGGAAGAATCATGGGAACTCATAGAAGATCTTGCTCTCTATGACAAAGAAAGTTGGAATGATCCCCGTGATTTGAAAAAAATGGTCAAGGCAATATCTTTGTCTTCGAACAATTCTAGCACTCCCGACCGTAGGATCATGGAACTTGAGGACCAAGTCAAGTTTCTCATGAAATCCTACGAAGCTCCTAAGCCCTTAAGCCAAGTGAACAAAATCACTTCTTTATGTGAATTATGTAGTGGTCCCCATGACACTCGTGATTGCGTGGAACTCCCCGGACAAGCTTTTGCGGATTACGCATCCTCGCGTACCGACGAAGCGGGAGACAAGTGGTATACTTTCAAACCCGAGCCAAACCCTTACGGTGATTCCTACAACCCTTCTTGGAAAAATCACCCGAACCTTAGGTGGAAACAAAACCAAAACATGCCCCAAAACAATTCTTCCAACCCACCTAATCGTTACCAACCAAACGGTCCACCCTCTAACCGTACTTTCAACTACAATCCTTCCAATAACTATGGTAGTACCAATAATCTTGAAGGATTGATGTCCAAGTTTACGGCATCTCAAGAAGCTCACATATCTAAGTTTGAAGCCGATTTCAAACAAAAGCAAAGCGAGATGACCACTAAAATTGATACATTGTTGAAAGTTCTCAATGACCGAGAAATGGGAGCACTCCCAAGCGACACGGTCAAGAACCCGAAACTAAACGTTAATGCCATATCATCGGTTTCGTCACCTACTTCTTGTCCACAATACTATTCTGTCAAAGCAATGAGCACGTGTTTCAAGCAAACCCAAATTCTTCAAAAGGACCAATTGAATAAAACATCCGATATTAAACCGGTCAATAAAATAGTTGAAATACCTCCTACACAAGACCTTGACGATGAATTCAAGGAACTCCACTTTGAATGCCCCATCATTGATGTCTTAGCTCGTGCTCCCTACTATAGTGCCCTCTTAGAGAAATATGAGACACTTATATTGGGTAAAAATGGGACCGCCTTTGTTCAAAACAAGTTTCCTAAGAAGCTTGATGATCCGGGTATATTTGTTTTGCCTTGTAAGATAGGAAAATCCGAAGCTTTCGACACGCTAGCCAACTTAGGATCAAGCCTCAACTTGATTCCCTTATCCCTTTTCACCACTCTTAAGCTAGGAAAGTTAGAGGAGATGGAAGTACTAATTGGTCTAGCGGATGGAAGTATTGCCCACCCGGTCGGAATGATCAAGGATGTAGTTGTTCATGTAGGAAAATTAACTATTTTAGCAGATTTTCACGTCCTAGATATGATTAGTGATACTACATGCCCATTGTTAGTAGGAAGAGGATTTTTAGCAACCGCTAGTGCCATGATAGATTGTAAGGAGTCTAAGATAGCGGTAGGCGATGGTGAGACTTGGTTGGTTTATGATGTTAAGAAGCATAGCTACGATTGTGAGGACGAACCGACACCACATTGGGTAGAGATGAATAGGAGACCATCTAGATATGGGCCTTAGATAGAAAGAAACTTTATAGGACCTCAACGCCCATTTTATCTAGAAAGAGATTTCATCGATAAGACACATTGGGTGGAACAACTCATAGCTAGAGATGAGGAACTAGATCCTTTTGAGGATCCCCTAGCCTTTAGGAAAATGATTGAGTTCTTAAGCGTAATGCCTATCAACCTAGAGATGAACAAGTGGAAAATGGAAGGGGATAAGTGTAAATGGAAGTGGGACAAGCCACCTAAGGAAGGTGATGGATCATGGCATATGAAGATGATTTTATATGATCTGGATGGAGAGAAGTTTGAGAGGTCATACCGTACCAAAAAAACCGATAGGAAATTGAAACCTAAGTTTGATCCCAAAGATATCCTCGACGAGGAGCTCACACATATAGGCTAGCCCATGACCTAAAGTCTAGCTACAAGACTCGTAAATAAAGAAAAGCGCTTCTTGGGAGGCAACCCATGTTTTGTGTGTTTTTATTTGTTTGATTGTTATTTACTTCCGTATGCATGCTTTATTTTTATTGTTGGTAGATCATGTTTCAAACTAAAATTGTGAAAATGCTTTATTTTGTTGTTTAACTTCGTCTTAACTTCATATAAAGGTATTTTGCAAAAGCTAAGTGTAAGGGGAAACCCCAAATTTGTTTCTAAGAACGAAAATGATCTTGATTCGCCACAATATTAAATGAACATGTATATTAGTAATTGTTAGAGTCAAATGCTTGTATCGAGTCATAATGATGTTTTGCAGGATTTTCCAGGAAGTAGGACATAAGTTTTTTCAGAAATTTTCTGGAAACTTAACATAAAGATTTCTGCAGGTCACTTCTGACGGCGTCAGGGTTTAACACCTGACGGCGTCACGTGTAAAATTCTGGAAATTTTGCGAGTTTTGTTTTTCTAACGGAGTCTTAAAGTTTTTGTTAATTCTTTAGTTTTATAAACTCCAGGAAATCTGCAAACATTCATTCCACAAGCATTATATCTTAAATTGTTTTCTAGGATTTGTTAGTATATATAGATTGCCGCCGATTTTACAAGAGGTTGCCTTGATTGTTTTCTCAGGTTTAACAGGTTATATATGACAAGAAGATGATTTATATTTCTGGAAGGGAAGCTTTGAATGTTCATTTTCTTGGAGGAAGATCTAACCTTGTTGACACACTATCCACACCGAACGAATCAGGGGAGTATTTGTTTTCATTCTTTTACCTATTTTACTTTTACATCCTTTAATTGAACATTGGGGACAATGTTCATCCTAAGTGTAAGGGGAGGGTAAATGATGATACCTTATAGGATATAATTGCACTTGAGTTTGTTTGTTCGATGGTAGGTGTGTAATAAAACTAAGAGAAATACTTGTTAGTGTAATTTTAGCGCAAAATTTAAATTTTTTTACAACATTTAGGAGTGAAACTTTAGCCTTAACAAGCGTCTCATTGATAGGAATCGTATGACTAGCACAAAACCGTACCATTCAGAAAAATTTTCCACCCAAATATGTGAGGTTCGCCTTTAGATTTGATAGGAAAAGCATTCATTATTAGTGCTTATGAGTGTACCGGTAGCATTTAGATTCTAGAACTTGCGTTAGTGATGCATCCCGAGACCGCTAGTGAGACTACATTCGTGTAGTAGGATTTACTACATGATAAGAGGCATTAGGATCACCCTTGTGTTTAAACCCGTATCATAATTACTTGACCATTTAAGTCATAATACTTGACTAGTAAAGTCAATTAATTTTTCCCACACCTTTAGCGTTGTACTCATTTTTAGTGCACGAAACCCTTAGTACACCCCTCCGAGCCTATCTTTTCGTTTCTAACTTTAAGCATCCTACTTAAAGGAAGAATTTGTTTCAACCCACCCAAATGTGCAACCAAATCGCCTTAGTCTTCCGTGTATGCACTCATCTTTAGTGCATTATTGTTATTTGTTTAAACCCTTAGTTAATTATCTAATTGATTACAAGGTTGCTAAGTCGAGTCATATCTTGTACATATTGTTTTGGGACGATTGGGACTCATGGGTAAAGTACTTGTGTTATGGAGTAATGGGGAAGAACATCAGATCATTACCCCCATATGTGCGTTAATCTTAAAAAGTACTCCAAGTGTTTTGATTATCTTGATTCGAGTCATTAGATTAGTTTATTGTAAAGTATGTAAAAATTCAAGTGTAAGGGGAATGTACATTCCTTATGATGTATTATTTTGGATGGTAGGGTAAGAGTATATGGGGGGAAAAAATCGAAAAATCAAGAAAAGAAAAAAAAAAAGAAAAAAGAGAAAAAGAGAAAAACATACGGACTACCATCCCGTTTCATTCTATGTTTTATTTTATGTTTGTTTTTTGTTATTTTTGATTTATTAGCTTAAGTCGAGTCGAGTCTTGGCTTAGCAACGCCATATTGTACATGTAATTAACCAAGATGATTAACTCGCCACTAGTAAATATTGCATTTATCCAACAAAACCGTGTATTCCATATCCCTACACCAAACGTTATAACCCTTTTTAAAAGACCTATTTGATAGTTTATCCTATGTACTTACGCCAAGTGGTGGAGGTTTTATCCTTTCCCAAGCCTATGGTAATCTATTTTGCTATGACAGGTAGTGAGAGATGTTTTCCATTTTCATATTGTGATATATACTTTATTACACCCGAGAGATGTGAGTATCTAAACACTATTTGTGAGGTGCTAGTGTATGACCTCCGTGCTTGCTTTTGGTTTTTAGTGGAACGATTATTTTTTGTAATTACTTTTATATTAGTGTTATATGACCCCTAACTTGTATTTTGATTAGAATAAAAGCGCATTTGCTTGAGGACAAGTGAATCTCAAGTGTAAGGGTATTTGATGAGGCGACAAGTTCCTTTTGTCATTTTAGGTACTTTTGGAGAGAAATCTGGAAAAGGAAGCATTTTGGACGTTTTTTGAGCATAAAAGTGAAGAAAACAGCAAAGTCTCAAATTTTCTTGCTGGAACAGTACCTGATGGCGTCAAGCCTCTACACATGACGGCGTCATGAGTTACAAAAGAGGTGGATATGGAACTTATAACGTGACGCCCAGAGAGTTTGCAAGCTTATGGCCTGACGGCGTCACCAAGGCCGTCAGGCTCCAACTATTAGTGACGGCCCTGAGCATTTCTTCACATGACGGCATCACAAATAGATATATTCAATACGATTTTATCATGGCGGCGAGTTGACGGCGTCACGAGCTAATACATGACGCCGTTAAGATGTAAACTCTATATATAGTTTTCCAAATTTCATTCATTAGTGTGCAACTTTGAGGGAATAAACCCTAGTCCGAATTTTATCAGCTTTTCAAGGGTTCCAACCCCTTGATTCTTTCATGTTCAATTAAAGATAAGTATTCCTTCAAATCATTCAATATGTCTATGTGTTGTTTGATTATATCTTACGCTTGTCTTCTATTGAACATGCTAGGCTAGATCTTTATTGTGTTTGCTTAGATGTAGTGAAACCTAGATGTTGATTATGGGTTGATTGTTTGTTTATAATTGTTACGGATGATTGTATTCGATGTTAGGCTTAAGAAAACTGGCAGATTTCCATTGGTAACTTGCTTGGACGTCTTAAGAAACATGATCAGAGGTGTACTATGATTTTTGGTTGTATTTAATGCGTAAGAGAATTCTAATGATCCCATGTTAGGAGCTTCTAACGGCTCGACATAGGAGTGAAGTAGGATCTTATAGAGTTAGGGAATATTGTACACGGCCCTACGACTAGTATTAAGGAATATGACCCGTCATCCATGCAATTGTAACAAGCTAATCAACCTGTAAAAGATATCTAGGGAGTAATGAAATCTAAGTAAACACAACATTCCTCATTATTGTTTCCACCACATTAGTATGATTAGTTTTATTTTCATTTATTTTATTTTATTTTGATTGCATTAGTAGTTAATTGGGTTAGTTGGCTAGCAACTAATTCCGCCCACTCCTTCAAAACCCGAGATTTTAATTGCTTTCCATAAAATATAAAAAATACAAAAAGAATCATCCCTCACCTCTAGACCTAGTTTAGTAGGTTTTCTAATCCTAGCGACAATATTCCTGAGTTGAACGATCAATCCCCCGGTACTTGTCACTATACTATACTACAACGATCAGGTACACTGCCTGGTGGGGGTTGTAAGCTTCTCAAGATCCCTTGAGAGGTAAAACCTGTTGCGTGGGCGCAATTCCCACGTATCATTTAGGTTCACAGAATAAGAAACACAGCCCAGAGAAAAGTGTCCATACGGATAGAATTCATCGTCCCTGATTTTTAACGGGTTCCCAAGCTAAGTGTAAAAACGAATTATAGCAAAAAATGTGATTAAGATGCTAACACTACTCATAAATGCTACTTGTAAATTCCTGCTCCCAAGTCTTATTGTATCTAAACTTTGTTAAAGAAATGATTTCTCATTTTCGTTCTGATAAGTTTAAAGTATGATAGATTTAGGGGGATTTAAAAATCATTTAAATTTTAACTCAAAAGGTTCACACATTCACACCACATTTATTATATTTTTTCATTTTTCATTTTTCAACATTTTTCGTCATTTTTTTTTCATTTTTTTTTCTTTTTTTCATTTTTTTCTTGGATTTTTATATATAACTTGTACCTCAAACATACGGAGCTTCACAGTGAATCTCCCAGACCTAAGCGCCTTTCAGAACAAAGGATGCAAGGATCTGCTTGTCGAACCGCACTTATTTTTGGTATTTATGACTTTATTTCAATTTACTTTGCCTCAAGCATACGGAGCTTCACGGTGAAACTTCCAGACCTAAGCGACTTTCAGAACAAAGGATGCAAGGATCCGCTTGTCGAACCGTAGCTATTTTTGGGATTTATTCATATTAATGGTGTTATTTGTGAACCTCATGTGGTATACAACAAAACGGGGAGTTGAAAGACCTAAACGCTTTTTAGAATAAAGGATCCAAGGCCCATTTAATGCTTATGCCATCACGTAAAGTGAGCGGAAATTTAGACAACTTTTGAAAATGCGTAATTCTAATTATTTTATTTTTGGGTTTTCAATCTTGTGGGAGCAAGGACTACAAGTAACCGTTATGAGCTCTAAAGAAATCCAACTATTCCGCATTTAGCATCTAATCACACTAATGACTTTACTATCATTTCTTGTTCTCCGCAAATTTAAAATCTCAAGTAATGAGATCCGCGGATGCTTAGCCTAAAAATTTAAGGAAACAAGCTAGAGCTCAACACGCCCGGTCAGGTCAAAATTTCTATTTTTACTCTATGATGAGTGTCTAAATACTCATCATTTTGTACCAATCTGAACTGCCAAAACGTACAAAAACACTCAAAAATGCATCATAATACTTAAAATATCTCAGAAGAGTGTTTTATATGTTTCAAATACAAAATATGCAAAAACAAATGAAAAACATACAAAGTTTGCATAATTGGCAGTTTTAGTCCCTCAAGTTTCAAATATTGTCAAAACTAGTCCCTGAAGGTTTTAAATGAATAAAAAGTCAACTTAAGTCCTTGGGAAACCAAAAATGTTCACAAAACATCCCTGGATAAAAGTTTACACAAACTGGCAATTTTTACCCCTCAAGTTACAAAATTGGCAAAATGGTCCTTGGGTATTCAAAAATGGAAAATTTACAAATAATACCCTTGTACTATGCATGAATGACAAAATGGAACAATTTTGATAACATTTTGAGAAATTACAAGTTTAAACCCTTAAAAATCCAAATTTGCAATAAAGGTCCCTGGAGTTTGAAAAATTGCAGAAAAGGTCCCTGGGTGTTTTTAAATGGAAAAATAAATAAATAAGTCCTTGGTTTATTAAATTTGGCAAGTTAAGTCCTTAAAAATACTTTGGGAAAATAACATGTTCAGCCCCTCAACTTTGCCAAATTTACAATTTTGGTCCTTGTTTACTTAAACCAATCCGGACCCTTTTTATTTTAATAAATCAAAACCAGGTGGTTTCACCACCACCACCTCACCTTTCCAGCTCACCCTCATCACCTTTCCACCTCACACATCAAACCAGATGGGCATTTAATGCCTTCTCCACAATTTTTCACTCCCAAACCACATCCACACCTCTGTTTCTTCCATAAAGCACCCACTTGCCTAGAAACCTTCCATTTTGTCTCCTGACACCTCCACAAGCCCCCAATAATCTTTAATTACAACCCTTTTCCTCCACGTTAACGTGGAGGACTTTGGCGCCAAAAGTGAGTTTGAACGGTTTTGATCAATTGGACATAATGGATGGCTCAGATGAAGTGGGAAAGGATCAGAAGAGGTTTCTAAACCTAATTGAAGCCTATAAAGACCAAGAGAAGCAGAGAAGAAGAGTACCTAGTTTATTTTCAATAATATTATGTCGTTTAATATAATTTCCTATTTCTAGTTTAAACCTAAGCTTCTAAGTAGTGTTCTAAGTATTTTCAAGTGTATTGTAACTCTTTCCAAGTAATATATATCAAGTTTCTGTGAATGCTCAATCTTATGCAATGTTAGTTTAATTTTCTTAAATTTCAAAAGATCAATTGTTTCTACTGTGAAGTGTAGTGGATTCCTAAGCTCACTTAAGCTCCTAAATAGTTTATAAAAGCTATTAGAAACTTTTAAAAGCAGTTTAGTAAAATAAAAAATTAAAAATACCAAAAGTCAACAAAAGTCAAACTGATGAGTTCTTGGTGATAAGCAATTGGAGCAAGGCAAATTGTGGTTGGTCTTGGGTTAGAATCCAGTGGTGGATATTAGGAAAAGTTTCTATGATCTTGGTTCATGGTTTGAGCAGGAAAGCATTTTGTAAGTTTCTAAAAAATCTCATAATTATCTTTGTATTGCATATTTATTGATCTTGATTATCATGGCAATTTTCTGTGTTTCTTAGGTTTAATTAGTGTAATCAAGTGTATTTGTGGTTTAAGATTGTTAAGTTGCTAAGTAGAATAACTTGTTAATCATTTTCTAAAAATCTCACAGTCAACATAGTATATCTTGTGTTCTTGTGTATTGGTGGCCATTTTCTGTTTCCAAGTACTTAAATAGATCTAATATATCATAATAAGTTAGTAAGGATCAGTAGCATAAGCTCTTGTAACCATTTACTTCACAAACATCAAAACAGTCTAGTATAAAGGTGTGTTTGGATTTACATGATCTGTGTAACTCATCTTGTTATTGTTGTTATTCCCAGTTTACACAAGTCATTTAGTTTAATATTAGTCCAGAGAAACAAAAATAATCAAGTCTTAGTTTGTTAAAAGTCAAAATCACAAGTAAGTTATCACCACAGTTAACTGTGGTGATCTTTGAGTCTTAATCTCAGCATATCATCTCACAAGTCAGTACATTAGCTTAATTTCACTTAATAATAGCTTATATCATCTTATTAAACAAGTTAGATCAATCAGAAGTTCACATAAGTCAAAGGTAGTTCATTAAGCAAAATAGTCAAAGTGTACATCTCAGATTTTCATCAAAATGGTAGTAATTTTCATGAATTTTGTGTTGTGATTTGGAACTTGAAATTTGTTGTGAGTATAACCTACCAGTTTAACTTTAGTTTCCAATATCTAGTTCATTTTTAAGATTTTTATTAAGCTAGGAAAGCTCAACCAAAGTACCTTGCAGGGCAAAAACATTGCCCTGTGCACAGGTTTTAGTTAAAATACCAAGACCCCTAGTGTGCTCTCCAGTGGACCCCACACCCCAACCATTAGCTTAATTTGTAGCTTATTAGTCACCTTTTTCATATCTAGGTTTAGTTTAGCTTTTAGCTTATTGTAGCATAGCTTCTAGGACCTTAGTTTGTATCTTATTTCAAAAAACAATACTGAGCACTCAGTATTTGATCACTAATCCAAAGGCTCACACAGAGCTTATTAGGAAGCCATAAGCTTAGCTTCTTGGTTTATTGTGTAGATTAATATCCCATCTTTGAACCCCTAGGCTTAGCTTGAACCCTATTTCACTATTGTGGACCACACAACTCATTGAAAGTGGATTGCAAGGCAAAACCTTACCCTGCACATCAGATACATAGCCATCACCACCACTTTGGTGGTGATTTGTGGCCAACTCAGTGGGCCCCACACCTTCTACTTAGCTTATTATAACCCCCCTCCTACCCAGGTTAAATAGTTGACCATTAGTTTGACATATAGATCAGTGGACCCCACCTAAACTTGTCCCCAATCTCTGTCCCATTTCTGAGTCAGAACTCAAATAAGCAAGTGCTTATTTGAGCTTCTCAGCTTATTTTAGGGGCTTATCTCATTAAGTTTAGTTTAATATAGTTCAAATAACTTAGGTAAACTAGATTTCACCATAGTGGACCCCACATAACCTCAGTTTAGCTTATTTCTTCATTTGGTCAACCTTAGTCAACTGTTTAAGCTTATAAGCATTTTCAGTGCTTATTTCAAGGTTCTAAAGTAGTTGTCTTTATTAAAGTTTCATTATTTAAGTATTTAAGTAGTTTTATAAAAGAAAAAACCAGAAAAAGCAAACATAAAAATAGTGATAGCTTCTATTTAATAGAAATTATCTAATTAATTTTCATTTTAGCTTATTAATAAGCACTTATCCAATTTTATAATTTTATAAATTACTTAGTACCTTAAAGTAGTTAAAATAAATTTATTAGAATTTTCCTAAGCAGTTTACTATTTATTAGATTTAAAACTAGTTTAAATAATTAAAAAGAAAAAATTATTAATTAAATAGTTTTCTTTAATTTTAATCAACTAAAGTAGAATTTTATATTTTTCCTAAGTTTTATAAAGTAGTTAAGACTTTTAAAAAATAGTTTCATAATTTCCACTGTTCATTTTATAATTTTCTTATTTAAATTAATTAAATTATTTTAAAATTAATTAATTAGTCAATTAGCTTAAATATAATTTTTAGCAAGTTTTTATAATTTTTTAGTATTCCTATAGTGTTTAAATAGTTTTATAAATTTTATCATAATTTTCTAAGGTAATTTAGTATTAATAGTAATTTAAAATAGTTAAAATAGTTTAAATAAGTTAAATAGTTATTAATTAATAAATACTTATAAAAAGACAAAAATATTTATTTTCATTTTTTATACTTTCTTCAAGTTCTTAGTTAAGTTTAGAAATTATTTTTATAAATTTTTAGGTTTATTTGTAATAGTTGTTATTTTAGTTAATTTAAATTCAGTTTTTAATTAGATTTTAATTAGTTTTATTAATTAAATAGTAATTAAATATTATAATAATCATTTTCATAATTTCAAATTCATTTTCTATTTTCTTTAATATTTAGTTTTCAAAAGTTTCACTTTTAGTCCCTGTAGTTTGTAACTTGTTAAATACCACTTTTCTCTGTCTGATATCTGATTATCTGATTTTGTGTTTATTTCTGTATTTCTGTTATAATTTCATATTTTCCAAATATCAAGCAATCAATAGTGTAATCAACCCTCAAATCATATTTGTTACTGTCCTCAGTACCACTCACTTTCCTATCCGTTTACAAATACAATTTCAATCTCGTTGGGATTTAACGATCCGGGGATTTCCCTATATTTCCACGGTCAATATTAACTTGCACTTTCTCCCAGGTGGGCCTAACAGCTTCACAAGGCTGACTGGTTGGTTTGGGAGGAGTCAAAATTTGGCGCCGCTGCCGGGGAGGTTGTTGCGTATTTCAAAACGGTAAAAGTTTAGTGGTTTTCAAAAACCCTCCTGTACAAATATCACCACTTTGTAAATTTTTAAGAAAGTCAAAATCATATCTGAAAACGTTCATTAACATTTCTCCTGAAGTGTTAACAACACCAAACAAATCATAAACAACAAAACAAAACTGTGAAGTTAAATTACTTCGTATCTTTACGATTACAACCTATACAGTTGGTTTAAGGTAAGTTCTGACATTAAATTGCGAACTTAAGAGGGATCCATTTATTTCCTCCCGCCAGCCTGCGAGTAATCTTAAAGGAACGATTTCGGTTAACGAATCAGTTTCAAAAATATTGTCCAAGTTTTTTCACCTATACACAAAAAGCCAAAAACATTTTACTGTGAATATAATTACATAAAAGTTTACCACCGCAAACCAAGGCAGAACACCTACCAACTGGGGGTGTGAACATAATAAGTTCCCAAACCTAAGATTCAAAACTTACCATTGTATCCTTGTGGATAGTGTACCTTTTTTAAAGGAGCTGTTCATTTGTGATTATTGGGTTTAAGTTCACTGTAGTTTTGCCTCTATCCAGTGTTGAAAACTAATTTTTGTGCATGCGCACTCGTTCACAAGCAAAGAATAAAAAGAAGAAAAACGTACCCGAGTTACGTATTGTTGAAAAAGAACACACAACAAAAATGAACGACGAGCCCCCATTCCTTCCCAAGGATGAGCCAGTTCCTGACACCCGAACTATGGAGGAACTGTGCCAACCTACCATGCAAGGGAGGGGTGGACCAATTGCACCACTCACTATTGGAGCCACGGATTTTGGATTAAAACACCACATGATACAACAGATCCAGAATATGTGCCAGTTCCACGGATTGCCGGGTGACGATGCCAACAGGCATCTCGACAAATTTTTAACTGTCACCCAAAGCATGAAACAAAATGGCGTCACCGAAGACGGCCTACGTTTATACTTGTTCCCCTATTCTCTCACTCATCATGCAACTTCATGGTTCGATCGACTTCCTAAGAATTCGATCCACACTTTTGATGAGATGATCACTAAATTCCTGGCCAAATACTTTCCACCATCTATGGTCACAAAGCTGAGGAATGATATCAGCAACTTCAGACAGCTTCCCGAAGAGTCCTTATTTGAGGCATGGGAACGCTACAAACTCGCCATTGATCGGTGTCCTAATCATAACATGCTTCTTGTCACCATTATTGATACCTTTTATAATGGTTTGACACTCCGTCATCGTGACACCATCAATGCTGCTGCTGGGGGCACCTTTATGAAAAGGACCCCTGAAGAGTGTTATGACTTAATCGAAAACATGACTGCCCATCATAATTTTTGGGACTCCTCTGCTGAGAGGAACGACTCATTTAAGTCAGACACTCCGGCAAGCAATGAAATATCAATCCTAGCTAAAAAGCTGGATGATTTGTCTACAGCAGTTTTGCGTATCCATCAGAATAATCCTAATCAGGTCAAAACTGTTAACCCAAGTTGTGAAACTTGTGGTGGTCCACATCCCTACACAGAGTGCCCACACTCCAGTGGCTTTGCTCGTGAAAACATATCCGCAGCTCAAGGTTCCTATAATACGGGAGGTAATTCTTACCAACCGCAAGGAGTCCGAAACCTTTTGAGCTACCGTTCTAATAACTATATTGGACCACCAGGGTTTAATCAACCTCAAAATAGGAACCAAAATTTTAACCAGAATCGAATGAACCAAGGTTATAACAACCAAGGGAATTTCATCTCTAGTCAAAATCAGTTTAACCAAAATCAGAACCAAGAGAACTATAATCGTAATCAAGGTCAGAACAATTACCCACAGGGTAATTTTCAACAACAAAACCACTTCCAAGGTAACAACAATCAACAACATGGGAATTTCCAAAACAATCGGGCTCAAAATTTTCAAAACCAAAATCAAGCCATTGTTCCAACTGGACCATCACATGATGAGTTATTAAAACAGTTTATGAAATCCCAAGAAGAACTAAACAGAATGCTGGTTAGTCAAATGTCTAATTTCCAGAAGTCTTTAAATGATCGACCCTCGGGCTTAGGTACAACTTTACCTAGCAACACGATCGCTAATCCGAGGGGCGATGTAAAGGCGATCACCACAAGAAGTGGAGTTTCTCACAAAGGACCTACAGCTCCCTTTACCTCATCTCCTATCCCTGTAGAGGAATGTGAAACTGAGGATACCACGGATACGGTACTTCCTAATAATAACGGAGGTACCAATGACATCCCTCCTCCAGTTATCCTGGTCCCGACTCCCACTAAAAGAGTCGTGTTTGAAACTACCAAGGGTCCTGTTGAATATCCAAAAGCCAACCCAAAAACAACAATTCCATATCCCTCACGATTGCAAGACCAAAAGCTCTGTGAAAAAGCTAATCATCAGATGGAAAAATTCTTTCAGATTTTCCAAGAACTACACTTCGATATTAGTTTCGCGGATGCTCTTCTTTTAATGCCCAAATTCGCATCGACAATCAAAAACCTGTTGAGCAATAAAGAAAAAATGTTTGAAATGGCACGAACTCCACTTAATGAGAACTGCTCTGCGGTTCTGTTAAAACAGCTTCCCGAAAAGCTAGGAGACCCCAGGAAATTTCTAATACTATGTACTTTCCGGGTATGGTTGAATGCTTTGCCTTGGCCGATCTTGGTGCAAGCATCAATTTAATGCCTTATTCAGTTTGGAAAAAGCTCTCTCTTCAGGCACTTAGTCCCACATGCATGACTCTCGAGCTTGCAGGCCGTTCAATTTCACGTCCCCTCGGTATTGCCGAGGACGTATTTGTGAGAGTGGGAAAGTTCCATTTTCCGGCAGCCTTTGTCGTTGTTGATTTCGATGCAGATCCAAGAGTTCCTCTCATTCTTGGGAGGGGATTCTTAAGAACGGGACGTGCATTAATCGATGTTTTCGATGAGGAAATCACGTTACGAGTTGGCAATGAAGCGATAACATTCGACCTTGATCAAACCTCGAGATACTCCTCGAATTATAATACTGATTCGGTCAACCGAATTGATGTCATTGACATTGCATCCGAGGAGTATGCTCAGGAATTCCTTGGATTCACTGATAAATTTCCGAGTGGCAATCCCACTATTTCTTCTGATCCCATAATCGCTAATTCTTCTCCTTCCCTCACTCCGTTTGAGGGAAGTGATTTCGTCCTTGAGGAATTAGAGGCCTTTCTCAAAAGTGATTCACTTCCCGAAGGAATTGATTACCAAGAGATTGACCCGGAGGGGGATATACTTCTCCTTGAGGATTTATTGAACAAAGATCCTTCTCCCATTCCTGTTCTACCTCCACAACTTCATAAGGTGGAAGTCAAATATGTTGAGAAAAATGATGACTTCCAGAGGTTGAACTTAAGGACCTGCCTCCTCATCTAGAATATGCATTCTTGGAAGGTAACGATAAGTTACCGGTCATTATTGCAAAAGACTTAAAGGATGAGGAGAAAACCGCGCTGCTCAAAGTTTTAAAGTCCCACAAACAAGCAATTGCTTGGAAGCTCTCAGACATAAAGGGTATTAACCCGGATTTTTGTACACACAAAATCCTAATGGAAGAGGACTTTAAACCTACCGTGTAGCATCAAAGAAGGGTAAATCCAAAAATCCATGAAGTCATAAAAGCAGAGGTTATCAAACTTCTTGATGCGGGATTGATTTACCCTATATCAGATAGTCCTTGGGTAAGCCCAATACATTGTGTTCCAAAGAAGGGTGGCATCACGGTTATCACAAATGAGGACAACGAGTTAATACCAACTCGTTTGGTTACAGGGTGGCGAGTATGTATTGATTACAGAAAACTTAACGAAGCCACCCGCAAAGACCATTTTCCTCTGCCCTTTATGGACCAAATGCTCGAAAGACTAGCGGGAAATGAGTATTATTGTTTCCTTGACGGCTTCTCGGGTTACTTCCAAATTCCCATTGATCCACAGGATCAAGAGAAGACTACCTTCACATGCCCTTATGGGACATTTGCCTATCGTCGCATGCCTTTTGGGTTATGCAATGCTCTGGGCACTTTCCAAAGGTGCATGATGGCTATTTTCCATGACATGATTGGAAAAACCATGGAGGTATTCATGGATGACTTCTCAGTAATCGGGAATTCTTTCAACTCATGCCTCTCCCACCTAGAAAAAATGCTTCAAAGGTGTGAAAACACTAATCTTTGTCTAAACTGGGAGAAGAGCCATTTTATGGTTAAAGAGGGCATTGTCCTCGGCCATAAAATTTCAAAAAGTGGGATTGAGGTCGATAAGGCCAAAATTGATGTTATTGCTAAACTGCCTCATCCCACCACTGTTAAAGGAATAAGGAGTTTTCTCGGACATGCCGGGTTCTATCGGAGATTTATTCAAGATTTCTCCAAAATAGCCCGGCCCATGACTCATCTTCTTGAAAAGGATGCTCCTTTTATCTTTTCTCCAGAGTGCATCGAAGCCTTTTCTATTCTAAAGAAAAGACTTACCGAAGCACCAATCCTTGTTGCCCCCGACTGGGACTTACCCTTTGAACTTACGTGCGATGCTAGCGATTATGCTATTGGTGCAGTTATGGGGCAACGCAAAACCAAACATTTTAAGCCAATACACTACGCAAGTAAGACCATGAACGAAGCTCAAACACACTATACCACCACAGAAAAAGAATTATTAGCCGTGGTATATGCCTTCGAAAAATTTCGGTCTTACTTAATCTTAAACAAAAGCGTGGTGTATACGGACCATTCGGCTTTGAAATACCTGTTCACTAAACAGGATGCAAGGCCAAGACTACTCCGTTGGGTCCTGCTCCTCCAGGAATTCGATATTCTCATAAGAGATAAAAAAGGAGCAGAAAACCTTGCTGCTGATCACTTGTCCCGGTTAGAAAATCCTCATCAGGATATTCTCGAGAGAAAAGAAATTAATGAAACTTTTCCTCTGGAGACTCTAAATCTCATCTCTAACCGGGATGATGCCACTACCCCATGGTTTGCCGACTTTGCAAATTGCCGTGCGGGAAATTTCGTTGTGAAAGGGATGTCGTCCCAACAGAAAAGAAAATTCTTTAAAGATGTGAAACATTATTTCTGGGACGACCCCTACTTATTCAAAATATGTGCGGATCAAGTCATCCGACGGTGTGTCCATGGCCAAGAAGCCATGGAAATTCTTAAAGCTTGTCATGATGGACCCACGGGGGGACATCATAACCCAAACTACACCGCCAAAAAGGTGTTTGATTCAGGATTCTTTTGGCCCACGATATATAAAGACGCCCATGAACTTATCAAAACCTGTGAGGCTTGCCAGCGTCACGGGAATATTTCTAAAAAGAATGAGATGCCACAAAACGCCATCCAAGTCTGTGAAATATTTGATATGTGGGGCATTGATTTTATGGGGTCATTCCCGTCTTCACGAGGGAATAAGTATATACTCGTCGCTGTCGACTATCTGTCAAAATGGGTTGAGGCAAAAGCCTTACCCACCATTGATGTCCGAGTAGTTTGTAAATTTTTAAAATCTCTTTTTGCCAGATTCGGGACTCCTCGTGCCATTATCAGTGATCGTGGTACTCACTTTTGCAATGAACAATTTGCGAAAGTAATGCTGAAATATGGTGTAACTCACCGTCTTTCTACAGCATACCACCCCCAAACAAGTGGGCAGGTGGAGGTCTCAAATCGTGGTATTAAGAGAATTCTCGAGAGGACGGTTGGTGAAAACCGTGCCTGGTCGGATAAGCTGGACGATGCATTATGGGCTTTCCGCACTGCTTACAAAACACCCATCGGGTGTACTCCATATAAGCTAGTGTACGGGAAAGCATGTCATCTTCCGATCGAATTAGAACATAAGGCCTATTGGGCCTTAAAACATGCAAATTTCGACCTTCAGACAGCGGGTGATCACCGTAAAGTTCAACTAAACGAACTAAATGAATTACGTGATCAAGCTTACGAAAATTCTTTAATCTATAAAGAAAAGACTAAGAAGATACATGACTCTAAAATAAAGAACCGCGTTTTCAACGTCGGTGACAGAGTTCTTCTTTTCAATTCAAGGTTAAAAATTTTCTCGGGAAAACTAAAATCCCGTTGGTCTGGACCATTTACTATAACCAAAGTATACCCATATGGAACTGTTGAGTTATTACAACCCGACGGTCCCAATTTTAAAGTAAATGGACATCGGTTAAAACACTATTTTGGAGGGGACATACAACCAATGGTTGTCCCGGATCTCCAAACTTACCCCATGGACCAATAAATTCGGGGTCGAGTCAAGCTAGGGACTCGGTTAACAAAAACTAGTTTCCCCAAGGACAATTTTAATTCGGGGTCGAGTCAAGCTAGTGACTCGGGAATCAAAAACAAGCTATCTCAAGGACAAATAAAATTCGAGGTCGAGTCAAGCTAGCGACTCGGTAATCAAAAACAGTAGCAATATGGGTTTTCACTCATATTTCTGATTTCTTTCTCTTTTCTAACACCCTAGTGTGGGGGAGACGAACCACATGTTGTACATATGTAAAATATTTTTTCAAAAAAAAAAAAAAAAAAAAAAATGGTACAAGACAAATAAAAAGAAAAAAGTGAGTTTGTATGTAAATAGAGTAAAATAAAAAGGTTAATAGTATTGCCTCCTTACGTTCTAAAGTCTTGGTGGGACACCAAGTACTGTGAATATTGAGGGCAATATTCAGTTCTAAGTGTGGGGGAGCGTTCTCACGAATGCAAATCACATGTTCCATCAAGAACCCCCATTTGATCAAAATTACCAGTTTTTTCACACTTAGAAATGCGAATAATGGTATCAATCCTCCATGTCTAACCCACAACAGGATTGGCTAGTCCAGGAGCAAACGGCTCTTGGTAAAGACTTCTCAAAACCGTTGATGGCTGGCAATTTGCCAAAAATTGTACGGTTCCTCAACTCCCCAAAAACAAATGAGTTGGCTAGCCCGCAAGATTATGGCTTGTGGTAAAGGCCGTGAAAAACCATAATTGGTAATCAGCTCACCAAGATGTTGACTATTCCATCAAGAGTTGGCTAGTCCAGAAGCAAACGGCTTCTGGTAAAGACAAATCAAATCCGTTGACAGCTGGTGGTTTGCTAAAAATCACACGGTTATCAGGTGTGCCACAGTTCTTACACCTGGCTACTCCAGAAGTGATGGCTTTTGGTAAAGAGATAAAATCCATTAATTTTTTCTCAAAATGATTGCTAGGGACTAGCAATAGTTTAGTGTAGGGGATTGATGAGTGTCTAAATACTCATCATTTTGTACCAATCTGAACTGCCAAAACGTACAAAAACACTCAAAAATGCATCATAATACTTAAAATATCTCAGAAGAGTGTTTTATATGTTTCAAATACAAAATATGCAAAAACAAATGAAAAACATACAAAGTTTGCATAATTGGCAGTTTTAGTCCCTCAAGTTTCAAATATTGTCAAAACTAGTCCCTGAAGGTTTTAAATGAATAAAAAGTCAACTTAAGTCCTTGGGAAACCAAAAATGTTCACAAAACATCCCTGGATAAAAGTTTACACAAACTGGCAATTTTTACCCCTCAAGTTACAAAATTGGCAAAATGGTCCCTGGGTATTCAAGAATGGAAAATTTACAAATAATACCCTTGTACTATGCATGAATGACAAAATGGAACAATTTTGATAACATTTTGAGAAATTACAAGTTTAATCCCTTAAAAATCCAAATTTGCAATAAAGGTCCCTGGAGTTTGAAAAATTGCAAAAAAGGTCCCTGGGTGTTTTTAAATGGAAAAATAAATAAATAAGTCCTTGGTTTATTAAATTTGGCAAGTTAAGTCCTTAAAAATACTTTGGGAAAATAACATGTTCAGCCCCTCAACTTTGCCAAATTTACAATTTTGGTCCTTCTTCACTTAAACCAATCCGGACCCTTTTTATTTTAATAAATCAAAACCAGGTGGTTTCACCACCACCACCTCACCTTTCCAGCTCACCCTCATCACCTTTCCACCTCACACATCAAACCAGATGGGCATTTAATGCCTTCTCCACAATTTTTCACTCCCAAACCACATCCACACCTCTGTTTCTTCCATAAAGCACCCACTTGCCTAGAAACCTTCCATTTTGTCTCCTGACACCTCCACAAGCCCCCAATAATCTTTAATTACAACCCTTTGCCTCCACGTTAACGTGGAGGACTTTGGCGCCAAAAGTGAGTTTGAACGGTTTTGATCAATTGGACATAATGGATGGCTCAGATGAAGTGGGAAAGGATCAGAAGAGGTTTCTAAACCTAATTGAAGCCTATAAAGACCAAGAGAAGCAGAGAAGAAGAGTACCTAGTTTATTTTCAATAATTGTATGTCGTTTAATATAATTTCCAATTTCTAGTTTAAACCTAAGCTTCTAAGCAGTGTTCTAAGTATTTTCAAGTGTATTGTAACTCTTTCCAAGTAATATATATCAAGTTTCTGTGAATGCTCAATCTTATGCAATGTTAGTTTAATTTTCTTAAATTTCAAAAGATCAATTGTTTCTACTGTGAAGTGTAGTGGATTCCTAAGCTCACTTAAGCTCCTAAATAGTTTATAAAAGCTATTAGAAACTTTTAAAAGCAGTTTAGTAAAATAAAAAATTAAAAATACCAAAAGTCAACAAAAGTCAAACTGATGAGTTCTTGGTGATAAGCAATTGGAGCAAGGCAAATTGTGGATGGTCTTGGGTTAGAATCCAGTGGTGGATATTAGGAAAAGTTTCTATGATCTTGGTTCATGGTTTGAGCAGGAAAGCATTTTGTAAGTTTCTATAAAATCTCATAATTATCTTTGTATTGCATATTTATTGATCTTGATTATCATGGCAATTTTCTGTGTTTCTTAGGTTTAATTAGTGTAATCAAGTGTATTTGTGGTTTAAGATTGTTAAGTTGCTAAGTAGAATAACTTGTTAATCATTTTCTAAAAATCTCATAGTCAACATAGTATATCTTGTGTTCTTGTGTATTGGTGGCCATTTTCTGTTTCTAAGTACTTAAATAGATCTAATATATCATAATAAGTTAGTAAGGATCAGTAGCATAAGCTCTTGTAACCATTTACTTCACAAACATCAAAACAGTCTAGTATAAAGGTGTGTTTGGATTTACATGATCTGTGTAACTCATCTTGTTATTGTTGTTATTCCCAGTTTACACAAGTCATTTAGTTTAATATTAGTCCAGAGAAACAAAAATAATCAAGTCTTAGTTTGTTAAAAGTCAAAATCACAAGTAAGTTATCACCACAGTTAACTGTGGTGATCTTTGAGTCTTAATCTCAGCATATCATCTCACAAGTCAGTACATTAGCTTAATTTCACTTAATAATAGCTTATATCATCTTATTAAACAAGTTAGATCAATCAGAAGTTCACATAAGTCAAAGGTAGTTCATTAAGCAAAATAGTCAAAGTGTACATCTCAGATTTTCATCAAAATGGTAGTAATTTTCATGAATTTTGTGTTGTGATTTGGAACTTGAAATTTGTTGTGAGTATAACCTACCAGTTTAACTTTAGTTTCCAATATCTAGTTCATTTTTAAGATTTTTATTAAGCTAGGAAAGCTCAACCAAAGTACCTTGCAGGGCAAAAACATTGCCCTGTGCACAGGTTTTAGTTAAAATACCAAGACCCCTAGTGTGCTCTCCAGTGGACCCCACACCCCAACCATTAGCTTAATTTGTAGCTTATTAGTTACCTTTTTCATATCTAGGTTTAGTTTAGCTTTTAGCTTATTGTAGCATAGCTTCTAGGACCTTTTTGTATCTTATTTCAAAAAAGCAATACTGAGCACTCAGTATTTGATCACTAATCCAAAGGCTCACACAGAGCTTATTAGGAAGCCATAAGCTTAGCTTCTTGGTTTATTGTGTAGCTTAATATCCCATCTTTGAACCCCTAGGCTTAGCTTGAACCCTATTTCACTATTGTGGACCCCACAACTCATTGAAAGTGGACTGCAAGGCAAAACCTTACCCTGCACATCAGATACATAGCCATCACCACCACTTTGGTGGTGATTTGTGGCCAACTCAGTGGGCCCCACACCTTCTACTTAGCTTATTATAACCCCCCTCCTACCCAGGTTAAATAGTTGACCATTAGTTTGACATATAGATCAGTGGACCCCACCTAAACTTGTCCCCAATCTCTGTCCCATTTCTGAGTCAGAACTCAAATAAGCAAGTGCTTATTTGAGCTTCTCAACTTATTTTAGGGGCTTATCTCATTAAGTTTAGTTTAATATAGTTCAAATAACTTAGGTAAACTAGATTTCACCATAGTGGACCCCACATAACCTCAGTTTAGCTTATTTCTTCATTGGGTCAACCTTAGTCAACTGTTTAAGCTTATAAGCATTTTCAGTGCTTATTTCAAGGTTCTAAAGTAGTTGTCTTTATTAAAGTTTCATTATTTAAGTATTTAAGTAGTTTTATAAAAGAAAAAACCAGAAAAAGCAAACATAAAAATAGTGATAGCTTCTATTTAATAGAAATTATCTAATTAATTTTCATTTTAGCTTATTAATAAGCACTTATCCAATTTTATAATTTTATAAATTACTTAGTACCTTAAAGTAGTTAAAATAAATTTATTAGAATTTTCCTAAGCAGTTTACTATTTATTAGATTTAAAACTAGTTTAAATAATTAAAAAGGAAATATTATTAATTAAATAGTTTTCTTTAATTTTAATCAACTAAAGTAGAATTTTATATTTTTCCTAAGTTTTATAAAGTAGTTAAGACTTTTAAAAAATAATTTCATAATTTCCACTGTTCATTTTATAATTTTCTTATTTAAATTAATTAAATTAGTTTAAAATTAATTAATAAGTAATTAATTAGTCAATTAGCTTAAATATAATTTTAGCAAGTTTTTATAATTTTTTAGTATTCCTATAGTGTTTAAATAGTTTTATAAATTTTATCATAATTTTCTAAGGTAATTTAGTATTAATATTAATTTAAAATAGTTAAAATAGTTTAAATAAGTTAAATAGTTATTAATTAATAAAATACTTATAAAAAGACAAAAATATTTATTTTCATTTTTTATACTTTTTCAAGTTCTTAGTTAAGTTTAGAAATTATTTTTATAAATTTTTAGGTTTATTTGTAATAGTTATTATTTTAGTTAATTTAAATTCAGTTTTTAATTAGATTTTAATTAGTTTTATTAATTAAATAGTAATTAAATATTATAATAATCATTTTCATAATTTCAAATTCATTTTCTATTTTCTTTAATATTTAGTTTTCAAAAGTTTCACTTTTAGTCCCTGTAGTTTGTAACTTGTTAAATACCACTTTTCTCTGTCTGATATCTGATTATCTGATTTTGTGTTTATTTCTGTATTTTTGTTATAATTTCATATTTTCTAAATATCAAGCAATCAATAGTGTAATCAACCCTCAAATCATATTTGTTACAGTCCTCAGTACCACTCACTTTCCTATCCGTTTACAAATACAATTTCAATCTCGTTGGGATTTAACGATCCGGGGATTTCCCTATATTTCCACGGTCAATATTAACTTGCATTTTCTCCCAGGTGGGCCTAACAGCTTCACAAGGCTGACTGGTTGGTTTGGGAGGAGTCACTCTACCCAGCGGAAAGTCAAAACAAAGTGTCAAAACTTATTATATTTTTGCAGAAAATTTTCAAATTTTTTTTGATGATTTTTTCATTTTTTTTTTTGGATTTTTCGAGAAAAACGGAGTTGCATGAGTAAATGGCACATGAATGGTGCAAATTAAATCGATGATACCCCCCCCCCCCCCAGACTAAAGTTAAACATTGTCCTCAATGTTTCAAGGGTGAGGGTCATCCTACGTTGTATCTAAGGTTGTTTATTAATTAATGCCAAAAGATAACGTTAGTAAATAAGGATATCAGAATTCTTGAACAATGAAGCATGAGACTCGAGTGGAGTAAGGACAAAAATACGAGCACGAGAGCCATCATACTACAAGAAAATTACCTGTACAAACACAACAAACAACAACACATGCAGACGAGGTTGCCCTCTTCTCGTCGCTTATTAGAAAATAGGAAGAATTCAGAAACATGGGTGAAAACCCATGTGCATGCTAATGTTTTTGTTTACCGAGTCAGTAGCTTGACTCGATCCCCGAATTCATTGGTTCGTGGGGAAAGTTTGGAGATCCGGGACAACCATGGGTGGTATGTCCCCTCTAAAGTAGTGCTTCAATTGATGACCATTCACTTTAAAGTTGGGACTGTCGGGTTGATACAACTCAACGGTTCCATATGGAAACATTTTTGTTACAGTGAATGGTCCAGACCAACGGGTTTTTAGCTTTCCCGAGAAAATCTTCAATCTCGAATTGAAATGAAGGACTCTGTCACCAACGTTGAAAACGCGGTTCTTTATTTTTCAGTCATGAATCTTCTTAGTCTTTTCTTTGTAGATCAAAGAATTCTCGTATGCTTGATCACGAAGTTCATATAATTCGTTTAGTTGAACCTTGCGATGATCACCCGCTGTCTGAAGATCGAAGTTTGCATGCTTCAAGGCCCAATAGGCTGTGTGCTCAAGCTCGATCGGTAAATGACATGCCTTCCCGTATACCAGCTTGTATGGAGTGCACCCGATGGGTGTTTTGTAAGCTGTACGGAAGGCCCACAGTGTGTCATCTAATTTGTCCGACCAAGAGGCACGGTTTTCACCTATTGTCATCTCCAAAATTCTTTTTATACTCTGATTTGAAACCTCCACTTGCCCAATTATTTGGGGGTGATACGCGGTAGAAAGACGGTGAGTTACACCGTATTTGAGCATGACTTTTGCAAATTGATCATTGCAAAAGTGCGTAACGCGATCACTGATTATGGCACGTGGAGTTCCAAACCTAGCAAAAAGAGATTTCAAGAACTTTACAACAACTCGGGCATCGTTGGTGGGTAATGCTTTTGCTTCAACCCATTTTGACAAGTAGTCAACAGCCACGAGTATGTATTTGTTACCTCGAGATGATGGGAACGGCCCCATAAAGTTAATGCCCCGGATGTCAAAGATTTCACAAACTTGAATTGCATTTTGTGGCATCTCATCTTTCTTAGAAATATTCCCGTGACGTTGACAAGCGTCACAAGATTTGACTAAGTTGTGGGAATCTTTATAGAACGAGGGCCAATAGAATCCGGAATCAAACACCTTTTTGGCGGTGTAATTGGGACTATGATGTCCCCCAGTAGGTGCAGCATGGCAAGCCTCAAGAATATCAATGGCTTCCTAACCATAAACACATCGCCGGATGACTTGATCCGCACAGATTTTGAATAGGTAGGGGTCATCCCAGAAGTAATGTTTAACATCTTTGAAGAACTTATTCTTCTATTGGGACGACATCCCTTTCACCACAAAGTTACCCGCATGGTAGTTTGCAAAATTGGCAAACCATGGGGTAGTAGAATCTCCACGAAAAGAAACCACATTAAGTGTCTCGAGAGGGAAGGTTTCATTAATTTCCTTCTTCTCAAAAACATCATGGTGGGGGTTTTCTAGACGGGAGAGGTGATCAGCCGCTAGGTTCTCAGCTCCTTTTTTATCACGTATGATGATATCAAATTCTTGTAGGAGGAGAACCCAACGGAGCAACCTCGGCTTTGCGTCTTGTTTTGCAAAGAGGTATTTTAAAGCCGAGTGATCCGTATACACTATGCATTTTGTCAAGATCAAGTATGGCCAAAACTTTTCAAAGGCATACACCGCTGCTAATAGTTCTTTTTCCGTAGTGGTGTAATGACTTTGAGCCTCGGTCATTGTTTTGCTCGAATAGTGTATTGGCTGAAAATGTTTGGTTTTGCGTTGTCCCAGGACTGCACCTACTGCAAAGTCACTAGCATCGCACATAAGTTCAAAGGGCAGGTCCCAATCGGGGGCAACTAAGATCGGTGCTTCAGTAAGCTTTTTCTTTAAAGTTTGAAAAGCTTCAGTGCACTCGGGTGAGAAGATAAAAGGAGCATCCTTTTCAAGGAGATGGGTCATAGGCCGGGCGATTTTGGAAAAATCTTGAATGTATCTACGATAGAAACCAACATGACCCAAAAAACTCCTAATACCTTTGACGGTAGTCGGATGAGGTAATTTATCAATGACATCAACCTTAGCTTTATCAACCTCAATCCCGTTTTTTGAAATCTTATGGCCGAGGACAATGCCCTCTTTGACCATAAAATGGCTCTTCTCCTAATTGAGACACAAATTTGTGTCTTCACAACGTTTCAGCATATTTTCCAAATGAGAGAGACAATATTGGAACGAATCCCCAATGACCAAGAAGTCATCCGTAAACACCTCCATGGTTTTCCCGATCATGTCAAAAAATATGAACATCATGCACCTTTGGAACGTGCCAGGAGTGATTGAGCCTAAACGGTCAACTAAGTTGACCAGGTGAATGGTCAACTAAGTTAAACAGCCTAGAGTCAATCTCCGTGGAAGTATAGGGGTTCCCCGGGTCGTTATGTCCCGACGAGGTGTGGATAGGTATTAAAACGGGTTTGTAATCGGGTGAATTTGGACAGGAAAAGGGTTGTAATTGATTGCACTACTAATTTATACAAGGAAATAGCTTAAATAAGCTATGTTAACATATACGTGAATTTAGAAAAACCAGAAACGTGTAAAACTTAAAAACGCGTATGTTCAGTTTAAAGTTACGTGAACGTACAAAATAAAACGCGAGTTTTGGTGAAATAAAATACTTACAGTTATGAAAATTATATTTTTACAATCCTAATAATAAAAGAAAAATTTTTAGAAAAAGAAAATTAATTTTTACACTATTTAATTATTTATTATTAATTAATTACTATTTATTAATTACTTTTAATTATTTAAAATACCCTAAAATACAAATAATTAGGAAATTAACCTAGAAAAATAAAATTTAAACTTGGAAAAATCTAAAATAATATAAAACTAATTTTCAAACAGAAAATATATTTTTAAGACTTTTTAAATAATTATTATTAATTATTAACTAATTATTAATTAATAAAAACTAATATTAATTATTAAAAATACTAAATGAAAAGAGAAAAATATGAAAAAATTACTAAAATTATTTTATAACTACAGGAACCTAGGAAAATTATAAGAATGAAAATTGCTTATTGAATAAGCTGAAAATAAGCCAAATGGCGTAAATAGAAGCTATCACTATTTTTATTTTTGGTTTTTCTCAAATTTTCTTTTACAAAACTCTTTAAATACTTAAAATATGAAACTTTAATAAAGGGACTTGACTGGAATTCAAGAAATAAGCACTTTGGAATTCCAAATGCTTAACAATTGGGGTAAACCTAGCTTATTAGGATTTGTAGGACAAGAAAAAGCTTATATTAAGCTAAACAGACTAAACAAAAGGGTAAATAAGCTACAACTATGATGAAGGAACTTGAAATAAGCAGTAACCAACAAATAAGCACACTATATAAGTTAGAATAAGCAATAAGCAAAACCAAAGACCACACAGACCCAAACAGGCCTGATTGGCCAACTTTGGGCCAGTGTGGGGCCCACTGGGTGGAGGGGAAGCCCAAGACAAGAGTGGAGCCAATAAGCTGAGCTTATTGGCTTTCCAAAAAGCTGGGAAACAAGCTGTGGGTCCCACAGATGGAGGGGGCATGGAAATTGTGCACTAAAGCTGAATACTCAACATACATTCAGAAAATGGGCAACATTCAAGGAACAAGCAGCCCTAGCTAATAAGCTGAAAAACTCAAAATAAGTCCTGAATCCTCAAGCCTAGCTTATTGGCTCCCTAAAAAGCCAAAAACATTGGAGTGGGGCCCACTAAGGAAAAAGATATGGGCATTGGAAGTTGGGCTTATGAAACAGAACCTTGGTGCAGGGCATATACCTTGCCCTGCAGCCCACTTTGAGCAGTTATAATAAGCACAAGAAAATTCCTAAAAATTAAGCACTTGTTGATTCTCAGAGATAAGCTGGGTGGTTACAACTTGTAAAAATTTCAAATCCTAAATCCAAGTACAAAAATCTAGAAAATTCTTGCAAAAACTGACTTTTCTGCACAAATGGAATTTGACTTTTTTTTATCTAAATTACTGATTAAGGCAAAAGCAGTCAACTAAAGTCAACCACGGATGTGGTCAATATAGTCAAACTCCTCAGGCTCAATGCTCCGCGGAATATAGGGTTTCCCCGGGTCGTTATGTCCCGACGAGGTGTGGATTGTTATCAAACGGGTTTGTGATCGGGTGAATTTGGACAAGAAAGGGTTTGTGATTGATTAAACTAAGGAATCTACAAGGAAATAGCTTAAATAAGCTATATGAACAAGACTTGAAATTAGGAAAAACCAGAAATGTTTAAAACCTAAAAACGCGTACGTTCAATTTAAATTTACGCGAACGTACAAAATAAAACGTGAAAACTGAAATCTGAAAACCCTAAGGGGGTGAAAATGACTTTTTTACAAACTAAAGGACAAAAGAAAATTTTTAGAAAAAGAAAATTAATTTTTACACTAATTAATTATTTAATATTAATTAAATACTATTTAATACTAATTATTAATATTTAAAATACTTAAATACAATATAATACTATTTAAATACTAGAAAAATGAAAATTAAATTTCCAAAATTATAAAATAACTAAAAACAAATTTTAAAATTAAAAATATGTATTTTTGTCTTTTTGTGATTTTTCTATTAATTAATTACTAATTAAATATTAATTACCTAATTAAACTAATTAGAATTATTAAAAATACTAAAAAGACTTAGATAATTATAGAAAATTTTATATATCTAATTAACCATCACATGAATCCTAAAAAAAATAAAAAGTTTTATTTATAGGTTTTTACACTATTTTACTAATTATTATATTAAATATTAATTAATATCTAATTAAACTAAATAAATTATAAAAACTAGGAATGAACAGTAGAAATTACAAGAAAATTCCTAAAATTATTTTATAACATATAAAAGCTAGGAAAAATATAAAAACTAGGTTTTGCTATATAAAAACTAATTATGCTATTTAAAACTTAATTATTAATTAATTATTAATTAAACTAATATTAAATCTAATAAATACTAAATGACAAAATAAAAATCTGAGAAAATTACCAAAATTACTTTAAGGTAAAGGGTAATTAATAAAAATATAAAAATTCTAAGTGCTTAATGAAAATTTAAAAATGAAAATTAAAATTTAAATTACATTAAATAGAAACATCTCTTATTATTAAATTGGTTTTTCTTGATTTTTCTTTTAGAAATCTATTCTACACCTAAAAACAAGAAACTTTTGTAAAAACAAATTTTTTGGAAATAAAAAATAAGCCAGAATAAGCTAAAAAGCCTAGACAGTTGACTATCTTTGACCAAATGAGGAAATAAGCTCAAACTAGCTTGTGTAGGGTCCACAAGGGTAAAATCTGGTTCAAATGAGTTCATTGGACATGATTAAGCTAGAAAAAGCCAATGGGGGTCCACAGAATAAGCCAATAAGCACAATTAAGCACTTATATTACTTAGTTGAACAATGAAAATGGGACAAATTTTGGAGGTGAAACCAGTGGGGTCCACAGGGGTTTCAGGTCAAACTCTTGGTCAAAACATGAAAAAGGCCAGGAGGGGGGTTCAAAGAACCAAAGTTTGGCCAATGGAACCCACAAGGGTGGCCAGAAACCACCACCAAAGTGGTGGTGATGGCTGGGGTCTGCTGCAGCAGGGGGTAATCCCTCCCCTGCAGGTGTGTTTCTTGCTGTGGTGGGCCCCACAGATAAACGGAAAAAAAATAACAAGGATGGGACACTAAAGACTAGCTGGGGGACTACCTTTCCTAAAAAGCTCAAGTCCTAGAATTCAACACAAAATTCCACAAAAATTCTACAAGTTTTGGAAAAAAGTAAAGACATGCAATTTGACTTTTCAAGTTATGATCCTATTTTGACTTATGTGGATTTCTAATGATCATTACTGATTAACATGGAAGTAATAAGCTATATTAAGACTAAATTAAGTTACTTTAACAACTTATAAAGAGATTTGAGTGATTATGAGTCCTAATTGTCCAACAGTAGACTACTATGGTGTCCTAGGTTGGATTTTGACTTTGTTCAAAGAAAGACTAGATTTTAAACCTTTACTTGACCTATATTAACCTAAGTTAGTATACTGACATCAAATCCACAACAAAATAACAACCAAATCACCCACTATCTACTAATCCAAACACCCCTATTGTTATCAGTTATGACAGGTTTGTGAGGCCAATGGGGGTTCTACAACATAAAACTGAATCTTGAGCTTACATTATCCTAAATTAATCATAAATAAGCAGATTTCAACAAATAAGAACAACTAAAACTAGTAATCACAAAACATGAGTAAAAAACTGAACTGGAACTTACAATTAGGTCCTTAGCTTAATTTAATGAAGCATGAGAGCTAAGCCTGAGAAAGCTTAGTGAGAATGACTAAAAGGGGCTTAAAGTCCTCCCAATAAGCTCTGGATAAGCTCAACAGCTTAATTCTCTTCAAAGGTTGACCATAGTTGACTTTTTGTGAATTTTAGCTTAGAACATATATTGAGACAGTGAAGTTTACCCCAAGCTATAAACAAGCTTGAATGAGCTTATGAACTAAAGCAAGAGCTTTTGAAACAGTAATATGACCAAGAGAAAACTAGTTTTAAAGCATTAAATTTCAATTTGAAACAATAGAATTAAAAGTAACCTCAACTTGTATTGAATTAAAAAGATGGTTACACTACTGATAATAACAATCACCAAACTAAGTTTAAAACATTACAATTACATACGACCCTAACATTACATCAAAAACTACTACTAATTATCTATATTAACTACTACTTTTTTCCTACGTCTTCTTTCTTCATTTATAAGGTTGAGGTAGGATTCCTGAGCATATCCCACTTCTATTTTGGTCCCTTGGATTGGTAAAATTGATCTTGGCCGTTTAAGTCACTTTGGCGGGAAAAAGTTATACCAATTGCTCAGGGTTACTTGGAGGGTTCTAATAGCAATTAATTCTTGTTGTCTTTTGTGTTTGGAGGGGGGCATAATTGAGTGGGATTAGCAGAGAAAGTGGTGAAGGTGGGTAGTTTTTGCAGGCGAGAATCCAGGGGAGGGAAAGGATAAGGGTGGAGGTGGTTTGACTTGGGGTTTGACCGGTTGCAATATCAAACGGGGTGTGGGCTTTTTGGGATTGGGCCTGGGGGTTTTATTGGATCAGGTTAGGATTTTGGGTGGATTTGTTGGATAAATAAATTATAAAAGGGTCCATTTGGTTTTTAGTTAAGAATACAAGGACCAATTTTGTAATTATTCTGAAATTGAGGACCTGAATTGCAACATTCCAAAATTCATTATAAGGACCAAAATTGCCATGTGTGAATAACACAAGGACCAAAGTTGCAATTTTCCAAAATAAAACACCCGGGGACCAAAATTGTCATTTTTGAAAAGTCCAGGGACTAAACTTGCAATTTTCTCAAACTTTTCATCAAAAGGCTATTTATGATAACCTTTGAGTTTCCAAGGACCAAAAATGATTTTTCTTTCAAAAATATCCCAACAGGGACCAAATCTGCCAAAATCAGAAACTCCAGGGACCAAAACTGTAAATTCTTAAAATTTTTCAGATTTTTCACCAAAGGACTAAATATGACAATTTATGATTTCAAAAGGACCTTTGGTGATAATTTTCCATATTTTGAATGACCAGGGACTAGTTTTGTCATTTTATGAAAGTTGGGGGACTGAAACTGCCAATTTTGCAAACTTTGTACGTTTTTCATTTGGTTGTACTCATTTTGCATCTAAAACATATAAAACACAATTTTGGAATATTTTCAGTATTTTGATGCATTTCTGAGTGTTTTTGTATGTTTTGCAGTTCAGATTTGACCAAAAATGATGAGTGTTTGAGCACTCATCAATCCCCCACACTAAAATATTGCAAGTCCCTAGCAATAAACTGTTTTGAAAACTCAATGGATTTTAAACTCTTTACCAAAAGCCATTACTTCTGGAGTAGCCAGATGTATCGAATCAAGTAAGAACTATGGTCCACCTGATAACCATGTGATTTTGAGCAAACCACCAGCTGTCAACGAATTTGATTTGTCTTTACCAAAAGCCGTTTGCTTCTGGACTAGCCAACTCTTGATGGAATAGTCAACATCTTGGTGAGCTGATTACCAATTATGGTTTTTCCACTGCCTTTACCACAAGCCATAATCTTGCGGGCTAGCCAACTCATTTGCTTTTTAGGATATGGCGAGTTGAGGTACCATACAATTTTGGGCAAATTGCAAGCCATCAACGGATTTGATATATCTTTACCAAGAGCCGTTTGCTCCTGGATTAGCCAATCCTTTTGTCGTTTAGACATGGCGGACTGATAACCACAAAAAATTTTGAAACTCAAGTGAATTTTTTTTTAAAATTTTTTTGAGATTTTGGCTAAAAACGGGGGTACTAGATGGTAAAATGTGATAAAATTCGCTAGAATACCCCCACACTTAGAATGAATATTGTCCTCAATATTCAAAGTCCCGGCTATTATGCCGACTCTTTGAACGTATAAGGGCAACATTACAAGCTAAAAGTGGAAAACACCATGTTGTATTTTCACTTTATAAGTAACCACAGTAGGGTTAACTCGCCCACACTTAGGGTGAAAACCCTAAGTACATGCTACTGTTTTTGTTTACCGAGTCGCTAGCTTGACTCGACCCCGAATTCATTTGTCCTTAGGGAAGCATGATGTGGAAGAGACAATCTCCATCGGACTTTCGTTCAAGATGTTTGGACAAACATTTGAAGCAAGTGAAAGTTCCACTCCGATGAGATATACAGACCCTAGCTTAAAATAGTATAAACTATAATCGTGCAAACCAATTATATATAGTAGTAGTATAGTATCGAAGTGATCCGCAAGAAATACGAATCACCCGAGTCGTTTCCCAGTGAAGGTGTGAATGGAATCAAGAATATTGATTCGTGTAATCGTGATTTGAAAAGTGGTGAATAAGGCAAATAGTGATCAATTAATTAAATTATCAACTAACAATTACTAAACATGCAAAGAGTACAAGCTAGTAATGCACCAAAATCTAAAACGCAAAAACGGGAATGCACGCGCGATTATTAAATGTAACGCGTGAAATAAAACGCGAGTTTTAAGCTATACTAGTTCTACGGACTTCAAATTAATTTTAAAAAAAGTTAAAAATGATAAAAGAAAATTTTAAGGAAAAGAAAAATATTTTTTTGACTTTTTAATTAATTTTTATGAATTAAACATTAATTTAACTATTTAATAATTTAAAAGAAAATGCAAATAAAGTGAGAAAAATGCAAAATTACTTTCTAAAATTCTAAAATAACTTAAAATAATTTTCTGATATTTTTTTTTGGGATTTTTCTAAGGTTTTTCTGATTTTTTTGTAATTTTTTATTAATTAAAAAAGTAATTAAAAAGGATTAAAATTGAAAATTAAATAAGAAAAATAGCAAATAAGCTCAGAAAAATATGAAAATTTCAGGGAAAATCTAAAATCTTATTCTGAATCCAGGAAAAATAGAAAAATTGAAAAATAAGCACTGGAAGTGCTTTTTAGCTTAAAATCAACTTATTAAAGTGCTTATTAATAAGCACTTTTGACCAAGTGTTGACCAATCTTTCACCAATTACTTATTATACTTAAGTGAGCTTATAGAAACAGAAATCAGAGCTTTTGAAACACAGGACCACAAATAAGCAAGGCAAGTTGCTCAAATAAGCACCATGAGAGCAAATAAGCTAAACAAATAAGCACAAGGCCAAATTCCAATTGAAATAGATGCAATGTACTATATTAAGCCCAGAACATTCAAAATTTGCAATCTTAGACCAAAATTGAGCTTTTGCAGCCCTATTAATGAAACAGCTTATTGCAGAATTGTCCAACTAGATAAGCCAAATAAGCTAAGGAGATAAGCTCTGGGATGCAATCTTTTTGAAGTAATTTACTCTCTACCACTAGTAGTTACTGAAACAACTTTTATTTTAGACCTTGTTACTTAATTGCTACCCAAAAAATGGCCAAGAACTAGACCCAGAACCTGTGGTGCAGGGCAGGCCTAGTTCCAATAAGCCAACAATAAGCTATAATTCAAGTGAGCTAATGGTTTCTAAACCTAAAATTCCTTATTGAATATGATAGACTAGCTACTAGAGAACAAAATTCAACAAACCTTATCTGTTTTTAACCATTAATGAATCCGACAAATGCAACCAAAAATCATATCAATACTGAGTTCTAATATTTTTTTGACTTTTTTGTATGCAATAAGATTTTGACCAAATCCAATTTTAAATACTGATTACTACTATTAAATGTAACAATAAGCTATTATTAAGCTATATTAAGCTACTGTATTCTAATTTGTAACTACCCTTACTAATATACTAACTGTATTTCAATTAAGCTAACAGTTAATTTAAGAGAAATCTTATTTTGACTTTTTACTTAATAACCCACTATTTTAATGACTACCCTAAGCTACTAGTACCTAATGTAGACTATATGGACCAATTTTAGCAGCCAAAAACAACAGGAACTCAGCATAGAATGTAAATCCAAACACCCCCTTAACAGATACTAGACACTATTAATCTTGTTTTAAGCTTATAACATACTACTTTTGAGCAAAGATTACATCAAACACACTGAATGAAAACTTTTAAAGCAACTACAATATGAAATAAGCAGCTAGAAACAGTAACTAAGCAACTACCCTAGATTTATGCTACTAAAAAAACTACTAGATGGAACAGTGAATAAAATGGATTGAACTTACAACTCAGATTCCCCCTCAGCTCGAAATAGAGGGGGATTCACTAAGCAAGCCTATCTTTATGATAGGCTGAGTTCAAAGCTTCTGTCTCAGCATACCCATACCACCTCAGCATCATTTCTGAATCAACTTCTTACCTTAACTGATTTGGACTAAATGACTCAACCACATCCACTAGCAAGCTAAAAAGCTCAAGTGAATGCTTGAAAAGAAAATAGGCTCTATGGTGAGCTTTTATAACTAGTATGTATATATATATTTTTTATATATTATTATTATTATTATTTTTTTTTTTTTTTTCTGATTTTTTTTTCTTTCTTTTTATCTTTTTGTAAATGAATGTAAACTACATAAAAGTAACAAATTGAAATAAGGTTTGACAGAAAAAGAAACTTATAAAAGCAGAAATAAGCTATGATAATGAAAACAATAAGCTGAATTTAAAGGAAATAAGAACTTTTTATTGAAATTCAAAAGAGAAATTACATTAACTAGACTAAATTACATAAGCTGAATAAAAATTGACAGAGTAACTTTAATTAAAAACCTACTACTCAAAATGGTGAAATGGAGGGGGTTTTTATAGGGGAGCTTGGAGGTGAGGTCTAGGGTTTGAGAAGGATCCAGAAGAGATTTTGCAGCCACATATCTTCAATTCAATCCGTTTCTGAGTCATCCCACACTCACTTAATCCAATTGAGAAACCTTATCTTCATTCCACGTTTCACAGACCAATTAGGGGGGTTAAAAGTGCCACGGTGGAGGGATATGACACCATCTGACAACGTGTCAGATGGTTCTAGAAGGATGCTTAGTACGAGGTGGGTATTTGGGATAGGTACGAGGTAAATCCAATGTGTACGAGGTAAAAATTGGGGAAGATAAATAGTAAACGCGCGTGTGGTGTTTTTTTATTATATTTTGACTTGTGGGCCGGGTAGGGTGATGGTTTGGATCGGGTAAAAGGGTAGTGGTGTGGGCTTTGGTAATGAGGTTTGGGCTTGGGCTGTGATGTTGTTAGTATTATTATGGATTAAGATCTTGGATCCGGTTGTAATGATATAGCAAACCAAGGGACTAATTGTGCATAATCTGAAATTTTGAGGATCCAAACTGCCAAACTCCCATAATATTCTTCCAAGGGTTTAATGTGGCATTCCTTGAATGTTGGAGGGCCTGAGTTGCCAATCTTCCAAAGTGTTCTTCATAAGGACAAAAATTGTAATTTCATGAAAGTTGAGGGACTAAATGTGTCATTTCTTCAAACTTCATTCCCGGGTCACTTATGGAATACTTGAACTTTTGAGGGCTTCATTTGACCATAATAACTTCACTTAGACCACTAGCTTCCCCGGCTTCGGCTTTATTCACTTTTCCAAATCTCGTGCCCGTTTTGTCATTTTCTCGTGATTTTTCGTCTTTTCTTAAATATCCGTTCCTGCACATTCACAAACACAAAAACACACTTTCTTTGGCACTATTGGTTAGTTTTTGGTTTATTTGGTCCTTTTATGGCTCAGAAAAGGTGAGTGAATAAGAACTCACCAAAATCCCCCGGACTAAAGTATTGCCGTGTCCTCACGCAATGTGATCAATTCATGCTCACGAGATAAATAATTTCATAACTCTTTCTACTAAGTTTGTAAAGTAGCAAGGAGGTTCGAAAGAAGTCATAAAATCATTTAATCCCGCAAACGCTCCGTTTTCCAAAATTTATTTTCTTTATTCCACTTTATTCTATTTTTGGACTTTTCACACTTCATACTTGTGACGGTTTGTTGAACTTTCATTATTTTTGCAATAATTTTTAGGGTCTACGAGTAGAAACACTTCTATTTAAGAAGTGACCATACGGATAAAAATCGTCATCCTTGATTTTTCACGAGCTCCCAAACTAAGCGTAAAAACGAGATCACAGCTTATCTACAAATTTAATGCTAATACTACTCATAAAAGTTACTCGTGGAAACTTCTTACTCCCATGTCCTAAGTTTTTGTATCTCATTATTTTATTTTTGTTGAGAAATGAATCGCTTCATATTTTCTCGTTTCAATAATTTTTAGTCCGATAGTGACACCTAAGTTAAAACGATAAATAGTTACTCATTTTCTCTTAAGAACCACTGCAAATAGAAATTCGGTCTACATCAAGGAATTTGGGGTACATACAATATCAGAAATATAAGTTGCGGAGTACGATCACGTGCACCTCATGTGACTGATTACTAATCACGTATCACATGCACCTCACGCGCCAACAACTTATTGATACATACATAGCTCTTATTCAACAATACTACAACTTTCATATTTTTCACTTTTTTTTTTCTTTTCTTGACTTTTATTTCTCAACATCAATGGAAACTTATAGGGTAGCTCCAAAACCACATGCATAATCAACTATTGACTTTTGATTTTTCACTTTTCGGCTCTTATTTTTGGTGTTCCTTGATATGTACCCAACTTCTAAAGCAAAAATTCTCTTAAGAAAACAAATAACTAAGTATTATTCAAACCTAAATATCACTAATTAACCTAGAACATCTATTATATATATGTGACGTATCTGTTGGGAGTAAAAAAAAGCCACGAGTACCTCTTATGAGCTCTAAAGAGAACCACTACTCCACGTTTAGCATTAAACTTGTAAATAAACTCTATCATTTCTCGTTCTCTTCAAATTTAAGATCTCAAATAATGAGATTAGCAGATGCTTAGCCAATAATCAGCCACGCATATATAAAGTCAAGTACGGGAACTTTGCAAACTCTTAAAAAGAATTCGCGTTTAGTAGCTCCTAATGTAAAAGACTAGCGAAAGCTTTTCAAGTCGTGCATGTATAAAGCCAAGTACGGGAGCCGACAAAAGAGTAGCTCCTAGTGTACAAGACAAGCACAAACTTTTATGATTATCATTGGTTAAGGGAACAAGCTAGGGCTCAACACGCCCGATCAAGTCAAAATATTTATTCCTACTCTCGCCAGCAAGAAAGTCAACAAGGTGTCAAAACACTTATTCAAACTTTATTGTATTTTTGCACAACTTTTCCAACTTTTTCTCATTTTTATGTGCTTTTTCATGACTTTTCATTCATTTTTCTTCAAAATTTTTGAAATTTTTGAAATTTTTCAATTTTTTTTTCATTTTTGGTGGAAAAACGGAGTTACGAGAGTACACGACATGGTGAAAAATGCAAGGTCAAAATCGAATCGAAGATTCACCCCCCGGACTAGAATGAAACATTGTCCTCAATGTTTTACGGGCAAAGGTAATCCTAACAAATATCTAGGGCCGTTTATTAAGTATGCCAAAGAAAACGTTAGTCGATAAGATTTTCGGATATTGGATTTCCATAAGCGACGATGAATGAGACTCGAGTGGAGAGAAAGACAAAACCACGAGCACGAGAGTCATCATCGGGGACAATCCTGAACAATCATCACAAACAACCACGAAACACGAGATTGGAAGAGGTACCCCCTCTTCACGTTATTTATTAGAAATTAGAAAATTAAGAAGATGAAATTGGATAAGCATGGGGTGCCTCCCACGAAGCGCTTTGTTTTTGATTACCGAGTCACGTAGCTTGACTCAATCCCCGAATTCATTCGTCCTTGGGGAAAGTTTGGAGATCCGGGATTACCATGGTTGGTACGTCCCCTCCGAAATAGTGTTTCAAACGATGACCATTCACCTTAAAGTTGGGCCCATCAAGTTGAGCCAACTCAATAGTTCCATAAGGGAATACTTGTGTTATGGTGAATGGTCCAGACCAACGGGTTTTAAGCTTACCCGAGAAAATCTTTAACCGAGAGTTAAAAAGAAGCACTTGATCACCAACGTTGAAAACGCGGTCTTTGATCTTGGCATCATGAAGTCTTTTTGTTTTCTCTTTATAAATCAAAGAATTCTCGTAAGCTTGATCACGGAGTTCGACTAATTCGTTCAATTGAACTTTTCGGTGATCACCCGCGGTTTTTAAGTCAAAATTTGCATGTTTTAAGGCCCAGTAGGCCTTGTGCTCAAGTTCGATGGGCAAACGACAAGCTTTCCCGTAAACCAACTTATATGGAGTACACCCGATTGGGGTTTTGTAAGCGGTCCGGAAAGCCCACAAAGCATCGTCTAGCTTATCGGCCCATGAGGCACGGTGTTCACCTACGGTCCTTTCTAAAATCCTTTTGAGGCCACGATTGGACACCTCCACTTGACCACTCGTTTGTGGATGATAAGCCGTGGAAAGACGATGTGTGACACCATATTTAAGCATAACTTTAGCTAATTGGTCATTGCAAAAATGGGTCCCACGATCACTTATGATGGCTCGAGGTGTGCCAAATCGGGCAAAGAGATTTTTCAAAAACTTAACAACAACTCGGGCGTCATTGGTGGGGAGCACCTTCGCTTCTACCCATTTTGATAAATAATCGACGGCCACGAGAATATATTTGTTACCCCTAGACGACGGGAATGGCCCATGAAATCGATGCCCCAAACGTCAAAAATCTCACAAACTTGAATCGCATTTTGCGGCATTTCATCTTTTTGAGAGATTTTCCCTTGACGTTGGCAAGAATCACATGTTTTCACCAATTCATGGGCATCCCGATATATCGTCGGCCAATAGAAGCCGGAATCGAACACTTTCTTTGCGGTGAAGTTGGCACCATGATGTCCCCCCGTGGGTCTACTATGACATGCCTTAAGTATTTCAACGGCATCCGTACCGTGAACACACCGTCGGATCACTTGATCCGCACAGACTTTGAACAAATAGGGGTCGTCCCAAAAATAATGTTGAACATCTTTAGAGAATTTCTTCTTTTGTTGGGACGACATCCCTTTCCTAATGAAATTCCCCGCATGGTAATTCGCAAAATCGGCGAACCATGGGGTACTTTTGTCAATTTCGGTCACACTCCCAAGTGTCTCGAGAGGAAAAGCATCGTTAATTTCCTTTTTCTCGAGAGCACTTTGATGGGGGTTCTCAAGTCTAGAAAGGTGATCGGCAGCAAGATTCTCAGCTCCTTTTTTGTCTCGAGTTTCAACTTTGAATTCTTGAAGGAGGAGAACCCACCGCATTAAACGTGGCTTCGCATCTTGTTTAGCCATTAAGTACTTTAGGGCTGAATGGTCCGTATACACTATGCATTTTTTAAGTAGCAAATAAGACCTAAATTTCTCAAAAGCATAGACAACCGCTAACATTTCCTTTTCGGTAGTTGTATAATGATGTTGGGCGTCATTCATGGTCTTGCTTGCATAGTGTATAGGCTGAAAATACTTGTTCTTACGTTGCCCCAGAACTGCACCAATGGCATAATCGCTAGCATCGCACATTAGCTCGAAGGGCAAGTCCCAATCGGGGGCAATTAAGACGGGAGCCTCCGTTAACTTCTTTTTAAGAATATGAAATGCTTCGATGCATTCATTTGAGAAGATAAACGGAGCATCTTTTTCTAAAAGGTGGGTCAGAGGCCGGGCTATTTTGCAGAAGTCTTGTATAAAACGTCGATAAAAGCCGGCATGACCAAGGAAATTTCGGATTCCTTTGACGGTCGTCGGGTGTGGTAATTTAGCAATAACATCGACTTTTGCCCGATCCACCTCAATTCCAGATTTGGATATTTTATGGCCGAGGACTATTCCCTCTTTAACCATGAAGTGGCTCTTCTCCCAATTTAGAACCAAATTGGTGTTTTCACACCGTATCAACATTTTCTCTAAATGGGAGAGGCAAGAGTCGAAAGAATTTCCGTAGACGGAGAAGTCGTCCATGAACACTTCCATGGTTTTTTCGATCATATCCGAGAAAATAGCCATCATACACCGTTGAAACGTGCTCGGAGCATTACATAAGCCAAAGGGCATTCTCCGATAGGCAAACGTTCCATACGGGCACGTAAAAGTGGTCTTTTCTTGATCCGGGGGATCAATGGGAATTTGAAAGTACCCAGAAAAGCCATCCAAGAAACAATAGAACTCATTTCCCGCTAACCGTTCAAGCATTTGGTCCATAAAAGGAAGCGAGAAATGGTCTTTACGTGTCGCATCATTCAACTTGCGGTAGTCGATACAAACTCTCCATCCGGTCACAAGTCGAGTCGGTATAAGCTCATTATCGTCATTTTTCACAACAGTGATTCCGCCCTTCTTTGGAACACAATGAATCGGGCTAACCCAAGAACTATCCGAGATCGGATAAATCATTCCAGTGTCAAGGAGTTTAATAACTTCCTTTTTGATCACTTCGTGGATTTGTGGGTTAACCCGTCGTTGTTGTTGGACGGAAGCTTTGTGATTTTCGTCTAGCAGAATCTTATGAGTACAAAATCGAGGGTCGATTCCCTTAATGTCGGATATTTGCCAAGCAATCGCACCTTTATGCTTTCGAAGCACATCTAAGAGTCGTGTCTTCTCCTCATCTTTAAGGCCTTTTGATATTATAACCGGTAATTTTTCATTTTTTTCCAAGTATGCGTACTCGAGATGAGGAGGCAAATCCTTGAGCTCGAGCTCCGGAGGATTCTCAATAGACGGCTTTACTTCTTTTACGTCTGCCATTTTTAAGTCTATCGGAGGGGGAGAAACAATCGGGTTTTTATTTAAAAGTTTTTCAATTAACGAAATGTCCCCCTCCGGATCAAAGTTATTATTATCGATTTCCGGTAAAAATGATTCATTTGAAAGACAAGCATTGATTTCTTCCCAAGCGAGATCACTTCCCTCAAACGGAGTGAGGGAAAGGGAAGAATCGGAGAGGATTGGTTCAAAAGAAGGAGTGGGATTGCCACTCGAAGCATTATCGGTAAAACCAAGAAGTTCTTGAGAATACTCCTCCGTAGCTTCGTCAATAATATCGATACGATTGACGGAAGAAACATCGTAGTCGGAGGAGTATCTCGCGGTTTGATCGAGGTTAAAAGTAACGGCTTCGTTTCCAACACGTAAAGTAATCTCCTCGTCGTAAACATCAATTAAGGCACGACCGGTCCGTAGGAATCCTCTCCCGAGAATGAGAGGAACCCGTGGATCGGCATCGAAATCAACAACCACAAAATCTGCAGGGAAATGGAATTTCCTAACATTGACAAAAATATCCTCGGCTATGCCTATGGGACGAGACGTAGATCGGTCGGCCAGCTCGAGGGTCATAAGTGTCGGTGTCAAGTTAGGAAGAGACAACTTTTTCCAAATCGACAATGGCATTAGGTTAATGCTAGCACCAAGATCGGCCAAGGCGAAGCATTGAACCATACCCGGAAAATTGCACGGTATAAGAAACTTGCCGGGGTCTTCAAGCTTTTCGGGCAGCTTTTTAAGAAGGACCGCCGAGCAATTCTCGTTCATTTGGGTTCTCGACATTTCAAAAAGCTTTTCCTTATTATTTAAAAGACCTTTTAGCATCGAAGCAAATTTAGGCATCAAAAGTATAGCATCCGCGAGACTTATATCAAAATGCAATTCTTGAAAGATTTGGTAAAATTTCTCCATTTGGTTTTTATCTTTCTCGCGGTGCTTTTGTTCGTTTAAACGTGACGGATAAGGCAATTTTGTTTTAACGGGCATATCTTTTTCATAAACAACTTTTTCCTTTCCCTTGGACGTCGGGACCACCGGAGGTTGGATGTCTTCGGTCCTTCCATTATTAATAGGAATTTCCGTATCCGTTGTCGCCTCGGGTTCACGGGCGACTACCTTGGGAGGTAGAGAAGAAGAGGTAGTCGGAGCCGTTGGTCCATCATAAGTAACACCACTCCTCGTAATGATCGCTTTAGCATCGCCCCTCGGGTTAGCGATCGTGTTGCTCGGCAACGTTCCAGAGCCCGAGGGTCGATCATTTAAACGCTTGTTAAGATCATTGATTTGATTAGCTAACAACCTTGTTGTTTCCTCTTGTTTTGTCATAAAAGCTTGTTGGTTTTGAAGCAATTGCTTAATCAAATCTTCCGTGGGCGACGGATTTGGAATAACAGTTTGATTTTGGTTATTAAAATTTTGCCCACGGTTTTGAAAGTTGCCATGATTCAGATTTGTATTGTTAAAATTCCCTTGATTGTTCTGAAAATTTCCATGATTTTGAAAATTGTTCCCTTGAGGCGGGGCTTGGTTTTGATTTCCCTGAAAATTCCGATTTTAGTTTACAACTTGGTTTTGAAAACCTTGATTTTGTCGGTTTTGATTTTGATTGAATTGATGATTACGGTTTTGCACATTATTGTTCTGATTCACTTGATTTGGTTGATTAAACCCGGGTGGTCCATGAAAATGGCTCGAACGGTAGTTGAGAAGATTTCGATCTCCTTGAAGAGGTGGGTAGTCGGTGCCACCCATGTTTGCAGCATACACGTTCTCTTGAGCATAAGAGCCGGTCGACGGACACTCATAATACGGGTGTGGACCACCACAAGTCTCACAACCGTGACTCACCATTTTGACTTGATGGTTCGGTTTCTCAATAGACATAGCATCGACTTTCTTTGTTAAAGCCAATATCATATTTTTCATTTCATCATTATTTTTCTCATTATTAGACACTTGATGTTTGTTCGTAGACATTCTCACACGAGCCTTGTTCTCGATTATCATGAAGGCATCATTCGTGTTTCTAGCCAACAAGTTCCCACCCGCAGCAGAGTTGAGTGAGTCTTGGTCAACGTGACTCAACCCATTATAGAAAGTGTCAATCTGCTGAAGGGGTGTGAACCCATGGTTCGGACATTTTTCCATCAAATCTTTGAATCGGTCCCAAGCTTCACTAAACGACTCATCAAAAGCTTGTTGGAACCGAAAGATTTGGGAACGTAGATTAGAAGTTTTAGAAAGAGGATAGAAATGATTCACAAACTTGGAAGCAAGGTCATTCCAAGTGTGAATCGAGTTCGGCGGTTCCTTTTCCAGCCAAGTCCGGGCTGCTCCTTTTAAGGAGAAAGGAAACAACTTCAATTTCACCACATCGTGAGGCACTTGGTTCATTCTAATCGTCTCAGCGATGTCGGTGAAATTTCGGATGTGTGCATAGGGGTCTTCGTTATCAAACCAGTGGAATGATATACCCGTGATCAAATTAAGTAATCTGTGATTAATCTCAAAGTTGGCATTGATGTCCGGAATCACAATTGCCCTCCTCACACCGTTAAATGGTGATTGGAGTTGTTCTTCCATCGGACGTGGATCAAATGCCGGTTATTGTCCCATCGGCGGGACAACATTGTGCTACGGACCACCCATCGGCGGGGGCCCGTTGTGTTGTTCGTTATGGTTCATCTCCTCGTCGTCGAGGAAATGATCACGACTCGTATGTCGTAAAACCCGCTCGGGGTTTGAGAGCGGAGAAGTAAGATTCTCAGAAGTAGAACGGGTGTGCATACACCAAAAATAAAATTAAAAAGAAAAAGAAAATAGAAGAGAAAATATTTTTGTTTTTTTATTTATTTTTCAATTTTTTTTATTTTTTTTTTCAAAAACTTTTTTTATTTTTTTGTTTTTCTTTTCTTAAAACGTAACGTTAATCGAAAACCGTTTCGTTCAAAACCGCGCGCGACGGGACGGGAGAGAAGAATGGATCTCTCTTCAGCTTACAATTTAATGTCAAAGCTATCCGTATTTCCCGCTTATTCGGTTGTAGTAATTGAAATAGTCCGATAAACAACTAAATTACGTTTTCATTATATTGGGAGACTTATTTGGTTTACAACGCCCTTTCTTTCGATCGAGTCGAGGCTGTAACTTTTATTAATTTTTTTGGTATTTTTGGAAATACTTTAGGAAAAGTATTTCTGATTTTTCAATATCTATATATATATATACAAAAATAGAAGAAGGCTTAACAAAACACGATTTTTCCAAAACAATTATTCAAAATTCACTTCAAGCCTTCCCCGGCAGCGGCGCCAAAAATTGATTCATCCTAACCAATTATATATAGTAGTAGTATAGTATCGAAGTGATCCGCAAGAAATACGAATCACCCGAGTCGTTTCCCAGTGAAGGTGTGAATGGAATCAAGAATATTGATTCGTGTAATTGTGATTTGAAAAGTGGTGAATAAGGCAAATAGTGATCAATTAATTCAATTATCAACTAACAATTACTAAACATGCAAAGAGTACAAGCTAGTAATGCACCAAAATCTAAAACGCAAAAACGGGAATGCACGCGCGATTATTAAATGTAACGCGTGAAATAAAACGCGAGTTTTAAGCTATACTAGTTCTACGGACTTCAAATTAATTTTAAAAAAGTTAAAAATGATAAAAGAAAATTTTAAGAAAAAGAAAAATATTTTTTTGACTTTTTAATTAATTTTTATGAATTAAACATTAATTTAACTATTTAATAATTTAAAAGAAAATGCAAATAAAGTGAGAAAAAAGCAAAATTACTTTCTAAAATTCTAAAATAACTTAAAATAATTTTCTGATATTTTTTTTTGGATTTTTCTAAGGTTTTTCTGATTTTTTTGTAATTTTTTATTAATTAAAAAAGTAATTAAAAAGGATTAAAATTGAAAATTAAATAAGAAAAATAGCAAATAAGCTCAGAAAAATATGAAAATTTCAGGGAAAATCTAAAATCTTATTCTGAATCTAGGAAAAATAGAAAAATTGAAAAATAAGCATGGAAGTGCTTTTTAGCTTAAAATCAGCTTATTAAAGTGCTTATTAATAAGCACTTTTGACCAAGTGTTGACCAATCTTTCACCAATTACTTATTATACTTAAGTGAGCTTATAGAAACAGAAATCAGAGCTTTTGAAACACAGGAACACAAATAAGCAAGGCAAGTTGCTCAAATAAGCACCATGAGAGCAAATAAGCTAAACAGATAACACAAGGCCAAATTCCAATTGAAATAGATGCAATGTACTATATTAAGCCCAGAACATTCAAAATTTGCAATCTTAGACCAAAATTGAGCTTTTGCAGCCCTATTAATGAAACAATTTATTGCAGAATTGTCCAACTAGATCAGCCAAATAAGCTAAGGAGATAAGCTCTGGGATGCAATCTTTTTGAAGTAATTTACTCTCTACCACTAGTAGTTACTGAAACAACTTTTATTTTAGACCTTGTTACTTAATTGCTACCCAAAAAATGGCCAAGAACTAGACCCAGAACCTGTGGTGCAGGGCAGGCCTAGTTCCAATAAGCCAACAATAAGCTACAATTCAAGTGAGCTAATGGTTTCTAAACCTAAAATTCCTTATTGAATATGATAGACTAGCTACTAGAGAACAAAATTTAACAAACCTTATCTATTTTTAACCATTAATGAATCCTACAAATGCAACCAAAAATCATATCAATACTGAGTTCTAATATTTTTTTGACTTTTTTGTATGCAATAAGATTTTGACCAAATCCAATTTTAAATACTGATTACTACTATTAAATGTAACAATAAGCTATTATTAAGCTATATTAAGCTACTGTATTCTAATTTGTAACTACCCTTACTAATATACTAACTGTATTTTAATTAAGCTAACAGTTAATTTAAGAGAAATCTTATTTTGACTTTTTACTTAATAACCCACTATTTTAATGACTACCCTAAGCTACTAGTACCTAATGTAGACTATATGGACCAATTTTAGCAGCCAAAAACAATAGGAACTCAGCATAGAATGTAAATCCAAACACCCCCTTAACAGATACTAGACACTATTAATCTTGTTTTAAGCTTATAACATACTACTTTTGAGCAAAGATTACATCAAACACACTGAATGAAAACTTTTAAAGCAACTACAATATGAAATAAGCAGCTAGAAACAGTAACTAAGCAACTACCCTAGATTTATGCTACTAAAAAAACTACTAGATGGAACAGTGAATAAAATGGATTGAACTTACAACTCAGATTCCCCCTCAGCTCGAAATAGAGGGGGATTCACTAAGCAAGCCTATCTTTATGATAGGCTGAGTTCAAAGCTTCTGTCTCAGCATACCCATACCACCTCAGCATCATTTCTGAATCAACTTCTTACCTTAACTGATTTGGACTAAATGACTCAACCACATCCACTAGCAAGCTAAAAAGCTCAAGTGAATGCTTGAAAAGAAAATAGGCTCTATGGTGAGCTTTTATAACTAGTATGTATATATATATTTTTTATATATTATTATTATTTTTTTTTATATTTTCTGATTTTTTTTCTTTCTTTTTATCTTTTTGTAAATGAATGTAAACTACATAAAAGTAACAAATTGAAATAAGGTTTGACAGAAAAAGAAACTTATAAAAGCAGAAATAAGCTATGATAATGAAAACAATAAGCTGAATTTAAAGGAAATAAGAACTTTTTATTGAAATTCAAAAGAGAAATTACATTAACTAGACTAAATTACATAAGCTGAATAAAAATTGACAGAGTAACTTTAATTAAAAACCTACTACTCAAAATGGTGAAATGGAGGGGGTTTTTATAGGGGAGCTTGGAGGTGAGGTCTAGGGTTTGAGAAGGATCCAGAAGAGATTTTGCAGCCACATATCTTCAATTCAATCCGTTTCTGAGTCATCCCACACTCACTTAATCCAATTGAGAAACCTTATCTTCATTCCACGTTTCACAGACCAATTAGGGGGGTTAAAAGTGCCACGGTGGAGGGATATGACACCATCTGACAACGTGTCAGATGGTTCTAGAAGGATGCTTAGTACGAGGTGGGTATTTGGGATAGGTACGAGGTAAATCCAATGTGTACGAGGTAAAAATTGGGGAAGATAAACAGTAAACGCGCGTGTGGTATTTTTTTATTATATTTTGACTTGTGGGCCGGGTAGGGTGATGGTTTGGATCGGGTAAAAGGGTAGTGGTGTGGGCTTTGGTAATGAGGTTTGGGCTTGGGCTGTGATGTTGTTAGTATTATTATGGATTAAGATCTTGGATCCGGTTGTAATGATATAGCAAACCAAGGGACTAATTGTGCATAATCTAAAATTTTGAGGATCCAAACTGCCAAACTCCCATAATATTCTTCCAAGGGTTTAATGTGGCATTCCTTGAATGTTGGAGGGCCTGAGTTGCCAATCTTCCAAAGTGTTCTTCATAAGGACAAAAATTGAAATTTCATGATAGTTGAGGGACTAAATGTGTCATTTCTTCAAACTTCATTCCCGGGTCACTTATGGAATACTTGAACTTTTGAGGGCTTCATTTGACCATAATAACTTCACTTAGACCACTAGCTTCCCCGGCTCCGGCTTTATTCACTTTTCCAAATCTCGTGCCCGTTTTGTCATTTTCTCGTGATTTTTCCTCTTTTCTTAAATATCCGTTCCTGCACATTCACAAACACAAAAACACACTTTCTTTGGCATTATTGGTTAGTTTTTGGTTTATTTGGTCCTTTTATGGCTCAGAAAAGGTGAGTGAATAAGCACTCACCACATCTCAAGAAGCCCGCATAGCTAGGTTTGAAACCGAATTCAACCAACAACAAACGGAGATGACCAACAAGATTGACAACTTGTTGAAAGCCCTCAACAAACAAGCGTTAATCACACCTAGGAAGGACACTAGGGACACCAATAGTGGAATCCAAATTAAGGACCCCTCATCATCCAAACATGTCCACTTTGTCAATGTTGTCACCATTAAGCCAATAGATAAGGAGATAGAGGAGAGTGACAAGGATGAAGTTAGAATAGAAGCCGATAGTAAGGATGAAAGTAGGGAAGTTGAGGTTAATAAGGATAAGGATCTAGAGGAGGTAGAACCTATAGAAGAATACTTAGATAAGTTGCCAACCAAGGAAGAACGGGAATACCATAAGGATTTATTCGATAGTCCCGAGAAAACATATATCTTTGGCGACCCCCTTATCAAAATGGGAGACCCCTCTAACATTAACAGCCCATGCAATATCGGGCACATGCATGTATGGAAAGCTTACATCGACCTTAGATCCCCCGTGAACATCATGACTAGGACTTATTACAAATGGGTGATGAAGAAGCAACTCAATTTTAGGATGATCCCGGTAAGAATCTGATTAGTAATTTTGCAGGAAGAGTGAAGGGATTGCATGTGATTATAGGAAATCTTACCTATGAAATTGATTTTATGATAGTAGAAGACACTAGTCCGGTGATAGATGCTTGCCTAAGCCAAATAATATTCGGAAAACCATTTGTTGAGGCCACTAGGATGAGTTATGATCCGACTTTAGGGATAGTTAGATTTAAGGAAGAGAATGATGAGGTTGCTTATCAAATGCCTTACAAGATCGAACAATACCGCCTTCTCTCTAATTTCGAAAAGGAACACAAGCAAGCGGCTTATTATAGGAACGAGGAGGATAGACGTAGGGGAGTAGAGTATGTTAGAAATAGAATGCTTGGTTTTTACAAAGAATGCTTGCAACTAGGTCCGGAATACAAAACTGGTTTAGAAGACGACCTAGAGAGTGGAACCAAGGATGGAGTCACGTAGTAACCCATGACCTTGAGTCTAGCTACAAGACTCGTAAATAAAGAAAAGTGCTTCTTGGGAGACAACCCATGTTTTGTGTGATTTTATTTGTTTGATTGTTATTTGCTTCCGTATGCATGCTTAGTTTTTATTGTTGGTTGATCATGTTTCTCAATTAAAATTTGGAAATACTTTACTATGTTGTTTGGCCTAGTCTTAACTCCAACCTAAAAGTATTTTTGCAAAAGATAAGTGTAAGGGGAAACCCCAAATATGGTTTTAAGAAACAAACCGATCATGATTCTCCACGATATTTAATGAGCATGTATATTCGTATTTGTTAGAGTCAAATGCTTGTATTGAGTCATAATGAAGTTTTGCAGGATTTTCCAAGAAGTAGGACCAAGTTTTTCCAGAAATTTTCCGGAAACTTAACACAAGAATTTTTGCAGGTCCATTCTGACGGCGTCAGGAGTTAAAAATCTGGAAATTTTACCAGTTTTGTTTTTCTAACGGAGTCTTATGGTTTTTGTGAATTATTAAGTTTTATAATCTCCAGGAAATCTGCAAACTTCATTCCACAAGCATTATATCTTACTTTGTTTTCTAGGATTTAGTAACTTATATAGGATGCCGCCGATTTTACGCGAGGTTGTCTTGTCTATTTTGTCAGGATTTACAGGTTATGATCGACAAGGAGATGATTTATATTCTGGAAAGGAAGCTTTGATTGTTCGTTTTCTTGAAAGAAGATTAAACCTGGCCAACCTATAATCCATACCGAGCGAATCAGGGGAGTATTTGATTTCATTCTCTTTACTTTTTCACTTTTACATTCTTTACTTGAACATTGGGGACTATGTTCATCTTAAGTGTAAGGGGAGGGTAAAAAGATGACACCTTACATATGCACTTTCGCTTGAGTTTGTTTTGTTTGATAGTAGATGTGTAATAAAACTATGAGAAATACTTGTTAGTGCAATTTTAGCGCCAAATTTAAAATTTTTTACAACATTTAGGAGTGAAACTTTAGCCATAGCAAGCGTCTCATGGATAGGAGATTGTATGACTAGCACATAACCGTATATTCAGAAAAATTTTCCACCCAAAAATGTGAGGTTCGCCTTTAGATTTGATAGAAAAAGCATTTACTATTAGTGCTTATGAGTGTACCGGTAGCATTTAGATTCTAGAACTTGCGTTAGTGATGCATCCCGAGATCGCTAGTGAGACTACATTCGTGTGGTAGGATTTACTACATGATAAGAGGCATTAGGATCACCCTTGTGTTAAACCCGTATTATAATTACTTGACCTTTTAAGTCATATTACTTGGCTAGTTAAGTCAACTAATTTTTCCTACACCCTTAGCGTTGTACTCATTTTTAGTACATGAAACCCCTAGTACACCCCTCCGAGCCTATCTTTTCATTTCTAACTTTAAGCATTTTACTTAAAGGAAGAATTTGTTACACCCCACTTAAATGTACAACCAAATCGCCTTAGCCTTCCGTGTATGCGCTCATTTTTAGTGCATTATTGTTATTTGTTAAACCCTAAGTTAACTTTCTAATTGATTACATGGTTGCTAAGTCGAGTCATATCCTTGTACATATTGTTTTGGGACGATTGGGACTCCTGGGTAAGTACTTATTTTATGGAGTAATGGGGAAGAACATAATATTATTACCCCCATATGTATGTTAATCTTAAAAGTGCTCAAAGTGTTTTGATTTTCTTAATTCGAGTCATTAGATTAGTTTAATGTAAAGCATGTAAAGATTCAAGTGTAAGGGGAATTCTCATCCCCTATGATGTATTATTTGGATGGTAGGGTAAAAGTGTATGCAAAAAAAAAAAAAAAAAAAAAAAAAAAAAAAAAAAATCGAAAAAACAAGAAAAAGAAAGAAAAAAAATAGAAAAAGGAAAAAGAGAAAAAACATACGGACTACCATCCCGTTTCATTCTATGTTCATTTTATGTTTTTAGTTATTTTTCATTTATTAGCTTAAGTCGAGTCTAGTCTTGGCTTAGCAACGCCACATTGTACATGTAATTAACCAAGATTGTTAACTCGCCACCATTAAAACTTCCTTTATCCAACAAAACCGTGTAATTCATATCCCTATACCTAACGTTACAACCCTTTAAAAGACCTCTTTGATAGTTTATCCTAGGTGCTTACGCCATGTGGTGGAGGTTTGATCCTTTCCCAAGCCGATGGTAATCTATTTTGCTATGACAGGTAGTGAGAGATATCTTCCGTTTCCATATTGTAATTTACACTTTATTACACCCGAGAGATGTGAGTATCTAAACACTATTTGTGAGGTGCTTGTGTATGACCTCCGTGCTTGTCTATTGGTCTTTAGTGGAACGATTATTTGTTGTAATTACTTTTATATTAGTGTTAAATGACCCGTAACTTGTCTTTTGAGTAGAATAAAAGCGCATTTGCTTGAGGACAAGCAAATCTCAAGTGTAAGGGTATATGATGAGGCGAAAAATGATCCGTTTTTAGGGGGTCATTTAAGCCCGAATCCGACTTTATTTGATCAAATATTGCCCTAAATCGTTCCTTTTGTGATTTTAGGTACTTGGAGAGTGAATTCTGGAAAAGAAGCCATTTTGGACGTTTTTAGAGCATAAAAGTGAAGAAAACGGCAAAGTCTCAAATTTCTATGCTGGGAACAGTACTTGAAGGCGTCAAGAGTTGTTCATGACGGCGTCAGAGTCCCAAGAATAAAATACCGTGGTTGATGACGGCGTCACACAGGGCGTCAGATGTAGATCAAGGCCGTCCGAGGAAGTATTTGGCGGCGAGATGACGGCGTCACACCATTGTTCTTGACGCCGTCACCCCGATTTTCCTATATATAGTTTTCTAGTTTTTCACATAAAGAGAGAAGTTTTGGGAGAAACCCTAGAGACGAATTTGGTGCAACTTTTACAGGTTTTTCAAGGGTTCCAAACCCTTGATACCTTGCATTGTAATTGAGATAAGTGTTCTTCTAATTCAATCAATATATCTATGTGTTGGTTGTCTATATCTTGTTCTTGTCTCAATTCCATTATGCTAGGCTAGATCTCCTTTGTGTTTGCTTAGATCTAATGAAACCTAGATATTGATTATGTGTTGATTACTTGTTTATTCTTGTCTTGGATGAATGATTTTATATGTTAGGCTTAAGAAAACTGGCAGATCTCCAAATGGTAACATGCTTGAACGTCTTAAGAAACATGAACCGAGGCGTACTAGGTCTTTATTGGTTGTATTTAATGCATGAGCCACTGTTTACAATCCCTATAGTTGTGCTGGGTCATGGTGTAGGAGGAGATAAGAGCTCATAGAATTGGGGAGTTATGTATGCCACCCCATGAATGGTATTAAGGAATACGATCCGTCATCCATGCAATTATAACAAGTAATTAACGTGTAAAAGATATCTAGGGAGTAATGAAATCTAAGTACACATTTTCTCCAATTACTGCTCACAACCTTAGTATAAATTAGTTTAATTTCATTTTTAGTATTTTATTTTGATTGCATCTTAGTTTTGGGTTAGTTGAATAGCAACTAATTCCGCCCACTCTTCCAAAAACCAATATTTTAATTGCTTTCTAAAAAAAATATAAAAATACAAAAATAATCATCCCTCACCTTTAGAACTAGTAATTAGGCTTTCTAATCCTAGCGACACTATTCCTAAGCTGAACGATCAATCCCCCAGTACTTGTCACTATACTATACTACAACGATCAGGTACACTGCCTGGTGGGGGTTGTAAGCTTCTCGAGATCCCTCGAGAGGTAAAGCCTGTTGAGATTCCCACGCATCAATAAGCGGTGATGTCGGGGTCAAAGATAATGTCTTAATTCCCGAAGGAGTGAAGAACAGGAGAAGTCACCCTATAGGTGAAGAAAGGTAGAAAGATCTTGATGACAATCAAGATAAAGTCATCATCATCAAAAAAAGAATCCATAATTGGTGTATCATGAATCTCATCATTTAAGCTCGTATGATCTAGACATATGGGTGGGAGGGATGGGATTTTGATATCAATCAAATTCTCAAGGTTGAGAATATTTCCCTCCGGAACACAAAGATCATCTTTGTCTAGATCAAAGTAGAAATTATCATACTCCGGTGGAGATATGATATGAGTGAGTTCACCGGAGAACTCCTCAAAGGTTAATGAATCATATTCGAGGAGAGAAATTTGAGAATGAGAAGTGGTACTGCCACTAATCTTCTCTCCCATATGATCAAAAGTAAAGGCTTCAAACTCCGGAATAGGATCGTCGGAGAAAATGTCACTATCCTTAATGGGGATAGGAGATGAAATAGGTTTCTCTTTGAAAGCCTCGATTTTAGAAATGAGGAGATCGACATTCAATAATGTTGCACGAAGTGCTTCATCCTTGATTTCCGTGTCAATCTCATCATTCTCTTCTTCTAAGCTAACTAGCTTAGAAGGTAATTCTTCCATAAAAACGATGTCTCCACAAGATAACGAATCATCATCAGTAGAATCGGAGAACATCTCAACATGATCAGTCGGGAAGACAAGAGGAGGAGGGATATCACACATATGATCAAGAATTCCTTGTGACTCTCTTGGGATTGGAACAAAGTCCTCAACACTAGACTTTATGAATTCGTCCGATTCCTTATCAGGAACAGTGTCAAGATGCTCGTCCCCCATGCTGAAAGAGTGAGTGGGAACCTCGGGTGTGATAAGAGTGGGTTGAGATGGAATCTCAACTGATGGAATCTCATCTGATGAACCTGATGAATCCTTATAAAATCCAAGGATATCAAGGGTATCTTCATCATCACTATCATCAGGAATGAAACGAAATCGAGAGCTAGATCTGGCTGCTTTTTCTTTTGCTATTGATTCCCTAATAGATCTTTCATAAGCATCTTGGGAATTTATTTTAGCAGCCTGATCGTCAGCTAACAATTCTTCCATTGATTTTTGGTTTGGATTATCTGGGGTATGTGTGATTCCTTTCAAATCTTTCACTAAATCCAAAAGATCAAGGAGAAGACTTTGAGGAATTGGCTGAGGTGGAGGTTCGTCATAATACGATGTGTCAAAATTGTTACAAGGAAATGGATTCCTTGTTTGACAATCGGAGTTGAAGTGTGGACCTCCACAGTAATCACAACAGTAAAACTGATGTGGCTGTGAGTCGTATGTGCTAGAGTTATAATCGTTATCAGGAAACTGCTCATAGACAAGCGTGTTTCCCGATTGACAATCAGAACTATAGTGTGAACCACCACAGTACTCACAATAGTAAAACTGCTGAGTATCATGGTGTGGTAGCTGGTGGAATAAATCAGTCGTGTCATGGTAGGAATAGGGATCTTGGTTATAGACAGACCTGTTTCCTGACTCTACCATGCCACAACCGGGTTAATTATCACCATTATAAGAACTACCACACCACTGGCAGATCAGAAAGTGTGGATGAGACATAGAAAGAATCAAAAGGTTTGGGAGGGGTAGGTATGAAGAATCAAAGATGTGAGAGGGTAAAGGAGAATGTTTTTGGATTTTTGGATAAACATTTTGTACAAATGAGAAAGAAAATATTTTTGGGTTTTTTGTGTTCGTTGAAAACTGAGTTTAAAATGTTTTCGGGAACGGTTTTGTTTTTATAAGAAAATAAGAAGCTAATATGAACAAGGGTGGTAAATATACAATGGATGTATATCCCGATTCACTAATACACAAAACCGTTTAGAAAAACGCGCACAACCTCCCCGGCAGCGGCGCCAAATTTTAATTGAGGCAAAAGCAGTCAACTAAAGTAAACCACGGATGTGGTCCATATAGTCAAACTCCTCAGGCTCAATGCTCCGCGGAATATAGGGTTTCCCCGGGTCGTTATGTCCCGACGAGGTGTGAATTGTTATCAAACGGGTTTGTGATCGGGTGAATTTGGACAAGAAAGGGTTTGTGATTGATTAAACTAAGGAATCTACAAGGAAATAGCTTAAATAAGCTATATGAACAAGACTTGAAATTTGGAAAAACCAGAAATGTTTAAAACCTAAAAACGCGTACGTTCAATTTAAATTTACGCGAACGTACAAAATAAAACGTGAAAACTGAAATCTGAAAACCCTCAGGGGGTGAAAATGACTTTTTTACAAACTAGTGGACAAAAGAAAATTTTTAGAAAAAGAAAATTAATTTTTACACTAATTAATTATTTAATATTAATTAAATACTATTTAATACTAATTATTAATATTTAAAATACTTAAATACAATATAATACTATTTAAATACTAGAAAAATGAAAATTAAATTTCCAAAATTATAAAATAGCTAAAAACAAATTTTAAAATTAAAAATATGTATTTTTGTCTTTTTGTGATTTTTCTATTAATTAATTACTAATTAAATATTAATTACCTAATTAAACTAATTAGAATTATTAAAAATACTAAAAAGACTTAGATAATTATAGAAAATTTTATATATCTAATTAACCATCACAGGAATCCTAAAAAATATAAAAAGTTTGATTTATAAGTTTCTACACTATTTTACTAATTATTATATTAAATATTAATTAATATCTAATTAAACTAAATAAATTATAAAAACTAGGAAATGAACAGTAGAAATTACAAGAAAATTCCTAAAATTATTTTATAACATATAAAAGCTAGGAAAAATATAAAAACTAGGTGTTGCTTTATAAGAACTAATTATGCTATTTAAACCATAATTATTAATTAATTATTAATTAAACTAATATTAAATCTAATAAATACTAAATTACAAAATAAAAATATGAGAAAATTACTTTAAGGTAAAAGGTAATTAATAAAAATATAAAAATGCTAAGTGCTTAATGAAAATCTAAAAATGAAAATTAAAAGTTAAATTACATTAAATAGAAACTATCACTTATTATTAAATTGGTTTTTCTTGATTTTTCTTTTAGAAATCTATTTTACACCTAAAAACAAGAAACTTTTGTAAAAACAAATTTTTTGGAAATAAAAAATAAGCCAGAATAAGCTAAAAAGCCTAGACAGTTGACTATCTTTGACCAAATGAGGAAATAAGCTCAAACTAGCTTGTGTGGGGTCCACAAGGGTAAAATCTGGTTCAAATGAGTTCATTGGACATGATTAAGCTGGAAAAAGCTAATGGGGGTCCACAGAATAAGCCAATAAGCACAATTAAGCACTTATATTACTTAGTTGAACAATGAAAATGGGACAGATTTTGGAGGTGAAACCAGTGGGGTCCACAGGGGTTTCAGGTCAAACTCTTGGTCAAAACATGAAAAGGGCCAGGAGGGGGGGTTCAAAGAACCAAAGTTTGGCAAATGGGACCCACAAGGTTGGCGAGAAACCACCACCAAAGTGGTGGTGATGGCTGGGGTTTGCTGCAGCAGGGGGTAATCCCTACCCTGCGGGTGTGTTTCTTGCTGTGGTGGGCCCCACAGAAAAATGGCAAAAAAATAACAAGGATGGGACACTAAAGACTAGCTGGGGGACTACCTTTCCTAAAAAGCTCAAGTCCTAGAATTCAACACAAAATTCCACAAAAATCCTACAAGTTTTGGAAAAAACTGAAGATATGCAATTTGACTTTTCAAGTTATGATCCTATTTTGACTTATGTGGATTTTTAATGATCATTACTGATTTACATGGAAGTAATAAGCTATATTAAGACTAAGTTACTTTAACAACTTATAAAGAGATTTGAGTGATTATGAGTCCTAATTGTCCAACAGTGGACAACTATGGTGTCCTAGGTTGGATTTTGACTTTGTTCAAAGAAAGACTAGATTTTAAACCTTTACTTGACCTATATTAACCTAAGGTAGTATACTGACATCAATTCCACAACAAAATAACAACCAAATCACCCACTATCTACTAATCCAAACACCCCTATTGTTATCAGTTATGACAGGTTTGTGAGGCCAATGGGGGTTCTACAACATAAAACTGAATCTTGAGCTTACATTATCCTAAATTGATCATAAATAGGCAGATTTCAACAAATAAGAACAACTAAAACTAGTAATCACAAAACATGAGTAAAAAACTGAACTGGAACTTACAATTAGGTCCTTAGCTTAATTTAATGAAGCATGAGAGCTAAGCCTGAGAAAGCTTAGTGAGAATGACTAAAAGGGGCTTAAAGTCCTCCCAATAAGCTCTGGATAAGCTCAACAGCTTAATTCTCTTCAAAGGTTGACCATAGTTGACTTTTTGTGAATTTTAGCTTAGAACATATATTGAGAAAGTGAAGTTTACCCCAAGCTATAAACAAGCTTGAATGAGCTTATGAACTAAAGCAAGAGCTTTTGAAACAGTAATATGACCAAGAGAAAACTAGTTTTAAAGCATTAAAATTCAATTTGAAACAATAGAATTAAAAGTAACCTCAATTTGTATTGAATTAAAAATATGGTTACACTACTGATAATAACAATCACCAAGCTAAGTTTAAAACATTACAATTACATATGACCCTAACATTAATCAAAAACTACTACTAATTATCTATATTAACTACTGCTTTTTTGCTATGTCTTCTTTCTTCATTTATAAGGTTGAGGTAGGATTCCTGAGCATATCCCACTTCTATTTTGGTCCCTTGGATTGGTAAAATTGATCTTGGCCGTTTAAGTCACTTTGGCGGGAAAAAGTTATACCAATTGCTCAGGGTTACTTGGAGGGTTCTAATAGCAATAAATGCTTGTTGTCTTTTGTGTTTGGAGGGGGGCATAAGTGAGTGGGATTAGCAGAGAAAGTGGTGAAGGTGGGTACTTTTTGCAGGCGAGAATCCAGGGGAGGGAAAGGATAAGGGTGGAGGTGGTTTGACTTGGGGTTTGACCGGTTGCAATATCAAACGGGGTGTGGGCTTTTTGGTATTGGGCCTGGGGGTTTTATTGGATCAGGTTAGGATTTTGGGTGGATTTGTTGCATAAATAAATTATAAAAGGGTCCATTTGGTTTTTAGTTAAAAATACAAGGACCAATTTTGTAATTATTCTGAAATTGAGGACCTGAATTGCAACTTTCCAAAATTCATTATAAGGACCAAAATTGCCACGTGTGAATAACACAAGGACCAAAGTTGCAATTTTCCAAAATAAAACACCTAGGGACCAAAATTGTCATTTTTGAAAAGTCCAGGGACTAAACTTGCAATTTTCTCAAACTTTTCATCAAAAGGCTATTTATGATAACCTTTGAGTTTTCAAGGACCAAAAATGATTTTTCTTTCAAAAATATCCCACCAGGGACCAAATCTGCCAAAATCAGAAACTCCAGGGACCAAAACTATAAATTCTCAAAACTTTTCAGATTTTTCACCAAAGGACTAAATATGACAACTTATGATTTCAAAAGGACCTTTGGTGATAATTTTCCATATTTTGAATGACCAGGGACTAGTTTTGTCATTTTATGAAAGTTGGGGGACTGAAACTGCCAATTTTGCAAACTTTGTACGTTTTTCATTTGTTTTTACTCATTTTGCATCTAAAACATATAAAACACAATTTTGGAATATTTTCAGTATTTTGATGCATTTCTGAGTGTTTTTGTATGTTTTGCAGTTCAGATTTGACAAAAAATGATGAGTGTTTGAGCACTCATCAATTACATATTTTGACGTATATGAACTAGAAATCATTCCTACTGATTAAATAAGTTGTATTAAGTTGCAAGTAGACTAAATTATGCTAAAACTCCTATTTATAAATTGAAATGTGTGGATTACAAACCCTAGATACTAACAGTTAAAATATTAGATGGCAACAATGGTGATTTTGACTTTTTACTAAGGAGATACAAGTTTTATGCTTTCTTTACTCTAGTATGACCTAAGGTAACCTGAGCAAACCAAACTTAACTCCTAATAATACTCAGAACACCATGTAACAATCTGATCCAAACACCCTCTTTGTGGACCTGTTTAGTGATTTTGAGAAGCAAATGGCCAAATTTAAGTACAAATTTAACTAATTATCTTATACTAAGCTATAATAAACTTAAATAAACACAAATCAATCAAAGAACAAGTTTAACTGAGAACAACAAAATATGAGGAAATATGCTTGAAACTAAATTGGGGACTTACATTGAGCTTGGTGCTCAAAACCAAAGATTGAAACACTCAATCCTGTCCAACTCTCCCAATGAGACAATAAACCAATCTCTAATCCCTTCTCTTCTTCTTTTTCTGCCTTTTTTATTTTATTTTCTATTTTACACTATTTTTATGATTTTTGATTATTTTTGATAATTTGAGAGAAAACTAATTCTAATGCTTAAATAACTTATAGAAACTTATAAAAATGCTATAATGAGTCCAAAGAAACAGAGACTAATACTTTAAACAATATTTTAGTTAAAAGAGAGTTTTTACTAAAAATGGCACAAACGGATCCAAAATAGAAAACCTTGAGATTATGGTTAAATTAACTTGATAAATAACTAAAAATGTGGATTACAACTCATTCAAACTAAAAGTTACAACTATAAATAAAATTACATTAAAAACGACATAATAAAACTAAGCTTAAAAACTAATACTACTCTAATGCTCACTAACTCCCCCTTCTTCTGTCTTCTATTACTTTTATAGACCATGGAGTGTTTCTCTTTCTTTCCCACCTCTTTTTTTAGCCCTTTGATCATGCAAACCAATCCTAGTCGTTGGTTTTGGTTTTAGCGAGAAAGAGGGAGTTTGGTAGTTTTAGTGGGTTGGGTGAGGTGGGTAGGTGTAATAAATGAGGAGGGGGGTTGTAGGGAACAGGAGTGTGGGAAGGTGAGTGAAATGTGGGAAAAGGTAGGGTGTCTATGGCAGGGATAGCAGGCACGGGGGAAAGGTGGGGATGGTGAACAGTGGTCAGGGTCAAAGGTGGGTTGACCGTTGGACTTTTGTTGACCCTGGAAATATTATAAGGGTTAGGGAGTTGGGCTGTGGGTTATGGGCTTAGGGGATTTATTGGATTGGGTCAGGTTTTTGGTGTGGGTGGATTAGTGTTTTGGATTGGTTGTGTTTTTAATAATCAAAAGGGTCCGTTTGGTTTACATAAGTATCACAAGGACCAAGTTGTATTTTTCTGATTTTGAGGGACCATTCCTGCCACATTTCCAAAGTAGTACAAGGGTGAATTATGCCAATGTTCAAATAACCAAAGGACCACAAAAGTTAATTTTACAAAATTTGACATCCGGGGACCAAAATTGCCAAAACTTAAAGTTAAGGGACCAAAATTGTATTTTCCTCAAACTTTTCACCCAAAGTCCATTTTTGCTAACTTTTGATTTTTAAAGGACTTGGGTTGACTTTTCTTTCAAAATAAATGCTCAGGGACTAATTTTGACAAGTTTTGAAACTTGGGGGACTGAAACTGCCAATTTTGCAAACTTTGATCATTTTTCATTTGTTTTTGCTTATTTTGCATTTAAAACATTTAAAACACAATTTTGGAATATTTTCAGTATTTTGATGCATTTCTGAGTGTTTTTGCAGTTCAGATTGACAAAAAATGATGAGTGTTTAAGCACTCATCAAGGAGCGTTGCATAAGCCAAATGGCATACGACGGTAGGCAAAAGTTCCATAAGGGCATGTGAAGGTAGTTTTTTCTTGATCCTGCGGATCAATGGGGATCTGAAAATAACCTGAGAAACCGTCGAGGAAGCAATAGTACTCATTCCCCACCAATCTCTCGAGCATCTGATCCATGAAGGGTAGAGGAAAATGGTCTTTACGGGTGGCTTCGTTCAGTTTTCTATAATCGATGCACACACGCCAGCGCGTAACCAATCGAGTCGGAATCAACTCGTTTTCTTCATTTGTGATAACAGTTATGCCATACTTCTTAGGAACACAGTGAAATGGATTCACCCAAGGACTATCAAAGATAGGGTAAATTAATCCAGCATCAAGAAGTTTGAGAACCTCTTGTTTGATAACTTCGTGGATTTTAGGATTGACCCTTCTTTGATGTTGAACTGCGGGTTTAAAGTCATCCTCCATTAAGATTTTATGTGTACAAAATTCCGAGTTAATACCCTTTATGTCGGAAAGTTTCCACGCAATGGCTTGCTTGTGTGACTTTAGAACCTTTATAAGCACAGTTTTCTCCTCATCACTTAAATCTTTTGCGATTATGACGGGTAATTTGTCGTTACCCTCCAAATATGCGTATTCGAGATGAGGAGGTAAGTCTTTGAGTTCGACCTCAGGAAATTAATCAGTTTTCTCAACATATTTGATTTCCTCTTTATGAAGTGTTTATGGTAGAACATGAAGAGGAGAGGGATCTTCGTTAAGCAACTTCTCAAGGAGAAGGATATCCCTTTCCGGGTCAATCTCTTGGTTTTCAATTCCATAGGGAATTGTATCACTTTTGAGAAAGTCCTATATTTCCTCAAGGATGAAGTCACTTCCCTCAAACGGAGTGAGGGAAGGAGAAGAATTGGCAATTATAGGTTGAGAAGATGGAGTGGGATAGCCACTCAGATAATCATCAGAAAAACCAAGAACTTCTTGAGCGTACTCCTCAGAGGCAACATCGATGACATCTATTCGGTTAACCGACTTAGAGTCATAATTTGAGGAGTACCTCGAAGTTTGATCGAGGTTAAAAGTGATTGCTTCAGTACCCACACATAATGTGATCTCTTGCTCAAAGACATCAATGAGAGCACGACCTGTTCTAAGGAATCCTCTTCCAAGAATTAGAGGAACCCTCAAATCTGCATCAAAGTCAACAATCACGAAGTCAGTTGGAAAATAGAACTTTCCTACTTTCACGAATACGTCCTCAGCAATGCCAAGTGGACGAGATATTGAACGATCTGCAAGCTCAAGAGTCATGCAGGTAGGAGTAAGTTTGGGAAGAGAAAGTTTCTTCTACAGTGAATAAGGCATCAGGTTGATGCTTGCACCAAGATCGGCAAGGGCAAATCATTCAAACATACCCGAAAAAACACAAGGAATGAGAAACTTTCCGGGGTCTCCAAGCTTCTCGGGAAGCTTCTTCAATAGAACTGCTGAGCAATTCTCAGTCAATGGAGTTCTAGCCATTTCAAACAGCTTTTCCTTGTTGCTTTACAAGTTTTTGATTGTTGATGCAAATTTGGGCATCAAGATGATAGCATCCGCAAAGCTTATGTCAAAATGCAAATCTTGAAAGATTTGAAAGAATTTATCAATTTGATGACTAGCTTTTTCGCGGAGCCTTTGTTCATTTAAACGTGATGGGTAAGGAATAGAAGTTTTAGATTTAGGGTTTTCAATTGGAGTTTCTGGTGGTTCAAAGACAACTCCAGGTTTAGATATGTTTTCTGGGACAACTTGAGGATGGACGTGTGCGGTACTTTGTGGGCTAGGATATTGCACCTTCTTCTTTGTCACCTCAGGTTCACGTTCCACTACCTTGGGAGGAGGAGAAGAAGAGGTAGTAGGAATCGCGGGTTCATTATATGAAGCACCACTTTTAGTTGTGATCGCTTTTGCATCGCCCCTCGGATTAGCGATTATGTTGCTAGGTAAAGTACCTGAACCCGAGGGTCGATCATTTAAAAACTTTTAAATTTTTAGAGATTTGACTGACCAACAACTTGTTCATTTCTTCTGGGGATTTCATGAATTGTTTCAACAACTCATCAGATGATGGTCCAGTTGGAACAATGGCTTGAGTTTGATTAGGAAAATTTTGAGCTCGGTTGTTCTAGTTGGGACCTTGGTTTTGAAAATTTCCTTGATTTTGGTTGTTGTTTCCATGAAAATACCCTTGGTTGAAATTACCCTGACCTTGGTTTCGATTAAAGTTTCCTTGGTGTTGGAAACCTTGGTTTTGGAAACACTGATTTTGAAAACCTTGACCTTGATTGAAATTCCCTTGGTTTTGAAAACCTTGGTTCATTCGATTCTGGTTTTGGTTACGGTTTTGGACATTTTGGTTTTGATTAAAACTGGGTGGTCCAGGGTAGTGGTTAGGACGATAGTTCGGGCCATTGGAGGACGGTATTGGTTACCTCCTTGATTGGAAGTCCCGACTATAGCATTGGCTTGATATGGAGAACAATCAGTAGCTGTGCAATTATAGTAGGCATGAGGGCCACCACAAGTAACATAGACTTTCACTTTCTTAACCTCAGCATGTGGAGAGGTTTGTGGAAAAGAAACTATCTTTTGTTGGGATAGAACTAAAGCTTGAATAGGTTCAGTGAGCTTTTGAATCTTAGCATCGGTGCTAGATTGACTCATAGATGATGAAGTGGAAGGACCAGCACTCACTTGGGAAACAACCGGTTTGCTTCGTGTAGAGCGGGCCTTAGACTTGTTCTCGATGATAGCTAAAGCTTCTTTTGTGGTTCTACTCAAGAAATTACCTCCCGCTGAGGCATTAAGAGAATCCTGATCAGCTTGGCTCACACCATTCTAGAAAGTGTCGAATTGCATCAACTCGGAGAAACCATGATGAGGACATTTGAAAAGTAATTCTTTAAAACGATCCCACGCTTCACCAAATGATTCATCATATTTTTGGGTGAATTTGGTGATTTGGTTTTTAATCGAAGGTGGGAAGAATTCATTCATAAACTTTTTGACCAAATCTTCCCATGTCTCAATTGAACGAGGGGTTGTTTTTCAAGCCAAATCCGGGCTTGTCCCTCGAGGGAAAACGGGAAGAGAAGAAGCTTGGTTGCTTCAGAAGGGACATTCTTGTATTTTATGGTTGATGTGGTTTTGTTAAACCATCGAATGTCAGCATGAGTGATGTGCTCACTGTGTGTACAAGTTTTAAAATTTATAAAGACGCTTATCCGAATAACTATTTAACACATACGAGCAAGTATACTCGTCCGTTTTAGTAAAGGTGGGTAAGTCAAGATCGTCCCAAGGGATTTGGTGATAAAAGTATTATAAACTAGTTTGTATAAAAGGGTTGTCAATCCTTATTATCGAAAATTCAAGTATTCAAGAAACAATATTAACTAAAAGATATACTTGTGTAAAATGCAACAATTAATCATTTGGGGTATTCATGTTAAGCTTGGTGTAAACTTGTTATGATGCACAACTTTTATATGAATGACTAACAATCAATGGTGTTTATCATGTTAAACCATTACTAGAATTCAATCATTTAGTTACTTCCTTTCGGCCTAAGACAACTAGAATAATAATTCCATGAACTCAATGTTGTTTAAAAGCAATTCTTTACTTATGAATTCCTACGAATCCTTTCGGCCTAATTTCGTGATGAAATCTTCTCAAATCCATTTTGAAGAGTAAACATGATGCTTGTTACACACCATATCCCATACTAATTCGTACACTAACTTGTTGGAATAAAAACATTTAGAAAACCCTTTCGGCCAATATTCCCCAAAGATGTTTTTATCAATAAATTAAGCAAGATTAGATATTATCCCAACAAACTCATAAATTAAGAAGAATTTTCATGCATCACCTTTTTAAAGACAAGAATACTCCATGACTAACTACATCATTCACACAAGTATATACCAAATCACTCCATATCAATTATATTAAAACACAAGTAGTAAACAAAACATTCATTATATTCAAAGTAACAAGAGTTCATTGTAAATAAAAAGGTGTACCTAGCTTGAGAATTACAAGAACTAAAACCGTGGAACTATAGCAACCACACGCCTCCAATCGACTACCAAATACAATAAACAACTCCACACACTCAACCAAACTATTGAGACTTTAACTCAAAGCTTCCCTGGACGTTTTTACTGCTGTAGCAACCTTTTGGGTGAGAAAATATTAAGATAGTAATAACTTGGTGTAAGTTATTACTTAGGATTTTGTGGTACTCCTTGGTTGTAAGCTTAGATGTGATTAAATAGCCTCCAAGTCACTTAATTCTCAAGTAAAAACGTTCCCAAGAAGTTATTAGTGAGAAATGATCAGCCATCCATGATAATGAGGAGTAAAAATGCCATTAAATGCAATCTTGTCAAAACAGTCACCTTCCAACCGATCGGTTGGATCTTTTGGTTAATTCCAACCGGATCGGTTACGGGCTCCAACCGATCGGTTGGATTGAACCTGTAACCAATTCTTGACTTTTTTTCTTTATTATTCTTCGTCGCGTGTTTTCTCCTACACTTTGGTGCTAATTCCTTCCATAGAACTTGATATTATCTCGACATATGAACGTAGAAATCTTGAGTCTATCAAATCCTTGAGTCCTTGTGTAATTATTCACTCGATTCCTTCTCGAAAATCACCAATTGTGAACCTTCACTTCATTTCTTCATCTTTTCATCACTTTTTCCTGTTTTTGGCTATATTTGCTTGTACAAACACTTTTTCATGATTAAGTAACAAATACGTACAAATATGACCAAATATGACGCAATAACGCACCTAAAAACATGTATAATTTAAGCGTTATCAAATACCCCACACTTGAGTTTTGCTCGCCCTCGAGCAAGTCTTGAAAAAAAAAATAATCTCAATGGTATAATTTATTTATGTTTCCAAAAATCTAATAATCATCCCTAAGGTTAATTGTTAATTTTTAATGCGAAAATTATATGGAGCATTAACAATTGTAAAGCATGATAACATAACTAAGCACCTCACGAAGGATAATTTGAATTCACTCATCACTCAAAAGTAATTTGATTGGTAAACCACTCAATGCCCAGTCATGATTCATGTTTCTTACCATAAGCTTGTACGAGTATCAAAACAACAAAACAAAACATCAAAGAGGACTTTTATTGGTTTGTAACATGAGGCTTAATGGGTTGTACCGGCTAATGTTCAAACATCTCATACAAGAATCAAATAGATCGCTGGCGCGTATTTTTAGTAAGTAATTACGGATGGTCACTAGATTATACCTTGGATCGCTGGCGCGTCATTTGCATAACGGATGGTCACCAAAAGATTCTCTAGATCGCTGGCGCGTCATTCCATTACCAAAAATACAGATGGTCACTAAAATTTTTATGCACTTGATATTTTCAAAAAGCCAAAAAGGGTAGGGATAAGGCATGGGAAATATTTATTTAATTGGTTATAAAAGAAAAACAAAATCAAGTCTAAATCCCATTGTTGCTAGTTACCGAACAAACCTCAAACCCGAAAATGATTATAGTTACGATCATTCTCCTCCTTTATGAACTTTCACATATTGATACATCGATTCGCCATAATAATATTCTTCATTCTTAGCACATTGGCTAACAAAATATCACATAACTTTCTTTCTTTCTCCATACATAACATAGCACATTTGCTATAATTGTCATCTTATAGTTGCGATGATTTTTTTTTTTTTTTTTTTTTTTTTTTTTACAAAACATTCTTACATCACATCTCCCCCACACTTCGCATAAGCATCACCACAAAAATACAAAACTAAAGGTGATCAATCTTCATCTTTGTTGGAATGGCACACACGAATGGTAAAGTGTGTAAAACTAATAATCATCAAAAACAATCCATCACACCAAAAAAATAGCAGCGAACCGTTTAGACTTTGACAAGGGTTTAGGCTAAGGTTTAAAGTGTAAAATATTTTTGTATTTTTCTGGATGTAACAAAAGAAAAAGATTGGCTCGAAGGGTGTAACTAAGGGTATCTAGCATCAGTGGCGAAGCTAGAAAATTTTGAGTGGGGGGTCGGGATCTAATTTTTTTTTCCTAACGCTAATTTTCGAGTAATATGTTTGGGTCGGATCAAAAATTAAATACTATTATTATAAAAAAAAAAATTTCAATCACTAAAAAAACTAAACATTTTTCCAAGACAACTAAACATTAAAAAGGAGACAAACGGTTGGTACCTGGTTCGATTCATTGAAGAAATTAGAGTTCAGCCTTTCGACCTTTAACATAGAAAACAATAAGCCTTGTGTGTTGTTGGAGAATATTCTACCCAATTAGGGAACATACCAAACCAAGCAAATTTAAATCGACGAAGATTATTCTTTGGACCTCTAGGCTTATACTCTTCAATCTTAGGTTGATACACTCCTAATTTCTACAATTCTACTAAATCCCTAATTTCTACAAAATCCCTAAATAAAAGACAAGTAGATAATGGATTTAAAGACAACAAACCTGACTAGAAGGGCCGCTGAGGTGGTGGTCGGCCGTCGGCGGTGGTCAGTGGTGGCCGGCGAGACTGTAGGAGTGAGGAGCCAGGAGGCAGGAAGGAGGGAATGTGGGAGGAGATGAGGGTCGATTAGGGGAGGGTTTGTAGGTTTGTTCCGTTTTTTTTTTTTTTTTTTTTTTTTTTTTTTTTTTTTTGTTTTTGTTTTTTTAATGGGCTAAGTAAATAAGTAATGGATTTTAGTTTGGGATTTGGTTTATTAATGGATTTTAGTTTGGGTAGTTGGGCTTATGTAAAATGTAATGGATCAAAATTTTATTGCTTAATGTATACAAAAAATTTCACAATTAAAATGGAGGGTCGTAACCGAATATACCAAAATTTTTCTACACGAAAACTATATACCCTCTACATCGCAAAAAAAATTTTGGGGGGTCGGGCGCCCCTCCCCGCCCCTACATAGTTGCGCCTCTGTCTAGCAATAAAGATAAATGCTAATAAATGGGGTCCAAATACTATGATAACTAACAGATGTGGTTAACAAAAATTATTTTGTAAATGGAAGGCTATTTGGTGTAAATCCTAAGTTGCCTCTTATCATTTGAATATGTTTTACCACTCGAAAGTGATTTTATTCATAATGCATAACAAGTACAAGTTCTAGAATCAACACAATCACCGGCACACTCATAGCAAGAATATATAGCATAAGAAATGCTTTATACAAAAAGGCTTAAATCCTCACAATTTAAGGTGAATACTAGAAGATGTACTAGTAAATGTCATCAATTCCGAAATGAATTTGCTCTAATAACTTGATTAAGCTCCAAAAATTTTCAAATACCCTTATTTTTACCATTAAAACAATTTCATTTAAAATTAACTCAAGTGTTCAAAGAACTAGATTTTCAAGGGCGAACGAATCTTAGTTACTTGAATTCTCAATAAATCCTAAAAAATTAAAACTACACCTATTTTTCCTATTTTGCTTCCCTCCCCCACACTTAAGTTTTGCATTGTCCTCAATGTAATAAAAATAACTTCAAAGTAAAGGAAATGGGAAGATTTTAGTAAAATAGAAACTACCGGGGTGAAGATACACGATATGCATATTTGATCACAACTAAGCAAATGAGTTCTCCGACTCCAAATAATGATCAACCATAAGCTTCCGTAATGTCACCCCTGCAAAAACTACAAAAATATACTAAACCAAGCAAACAAAAACACAAACACAAACAAAAATACTAAACAAACCAAATGTTATCATAGTACGTTATTAATCCTAAAAGAAAGAGTTATAGAAAGAAATAGAAATTATCCAACACACATAATTGTTTTTTAATCAAACATCTCAAACTGTAATTGGTTGCACATCCAAAATTTCAGGAAGTCCCAATAGTTTTCCATTTCTGTTCTGTTGATACAAAAGTTGGGCGTTCCTGATTTGGGCTCTTGCTCTCTTACCAATTCGCTTCTTAATGCTTGAAACCTGCGCACTAAGAAAATAAACAACACCGTTAGGCTTATCGTGGGATTGTCTCCCACGATTAAACTCCGGCGTGAGAGTAAGTAATCGGTTTAGGGTTCTCGTAAGAGAGTTTCAGGGTTTGTGAATCGTACCTTTAATGAGAATTATGTCATCCCTTATATAGGCGCAGAATCCTTGTAGGGTTCGTGCTCCTTACGTTTCGCACACATGGTGCTTATCCGGTCCAAGGATCTTTATCCGTAAATAGAAGATCCTTATCTAAACCATAAATAGTTTAGTTGGGCTTGGGTCTACGTGGGCCCAATCCCTTTATTGATGCGGCCCAAGTTATAATAGCCCACCCATGGTGGCTTTGGGCCTTAGTAATGTTTAATATTTGGGCTCGTGGCCCATATACAGACTATACGTCATCATGTCCCCCCAATCTAGTGTGCGCGGCTCGTAGCCACGGATGCTAGACTAGTCACAACAGCGGTAAGCGTGGCGGGAGAAATTTTAAATATTGCCACCCAATATTGAGTACAATGTACCTAGTCATAGATATTTCAAAGAAATGCCTCGAAAATCGGGGGTTGTGTCCACGTGTCCCTAGGAAAACGGGAAAAAGTGCATGTACCGTTTCGGATTCTAGCCACACGATTTGTGAGTGGGATCCACGTGGGCTTCATCTAGGGTTTTTTGACTCCTTATATAAGAGTCACCGCCTCTATTTACCCAAAACACACAGTAAAAACACATACTTACTATTGCACACTTCTTCAAAGCATTTTTTGCAAAGAAAGTAACTGTTTGATTAGGTAAATTTGTGTGCGTCTTATAATAAATTTATGAAAATGGTTTCCCAATTAGAGGAGTTTCGCTCTGCGATGAGTGAGGATGATGTGCGTCAGTTTTCATCTGACCACTTCATTCCCCTGGATGTGCATCCAGAGGCTCCAAACGTCGAAGCGTGTATAGCCGATTTCCCCGAAGGGAAAATAGGACTATACACGCGTTTTTTCGAGTACGCTAATTACCGCGTACCGATATCTATTTTCCTGAGCAATTTGCTCAATCACTATCGTCTTCATATCTCACAGCTGCACTGTATAGGTGCGGTTAAGGTATCGAATTTTGAGGTAAACTGCCGGTTACTTGCGATAGAACCGACTGTTGACCTATTTCGCGCCTTCTACCACACAACGTGGTCGCATGGATGGGTATCCTTTGCGAAGCGCGCGGGGAAGCTTCAGTGCTATACCGAGAAGGTAGACTCCTTGAGGCATTGGAGGGAGTATTTTTTCTGGGTTGATGACGTAGTGTTTCCATTGCCCTTTGAGTTTTATACTCAAGATACGTTACCGAGGGATGGGCGCCCCGCACCCGGTTCCTATAGTTTGGCTGATGCGCAGACCATTGATGCCAACCGCATCCCCATTAACCCTTATCCGGAGGAGTTTTTGGTGCATGTGGGGTTGAGTCGCAGCTATTTTGGGGGTGTTGACGAGGTGCCAACCTTCATTGATGAGGAAGGCCGGGGTGGGTGTTCATCCCTTTTGCTTTTAATCATGTAAGTTTTTCTATATGCGCACGTTTAATAACTAATTTCTTCTTTTGCTGTTTTATTTCTGTGTGCGCAGAGATGGATCTATTTGCAGTAGTGAAGCTGGAGAAGCCAAAGCAGGTGACCGTTGGCGTGCGCCCTCTGAGGGAGAACAAGCATCCGCTTTTGGAAGCTACCACGGGTCATCTGACGGTGCTGGGGCCTGTTGGCCATGAAGACTCGCCGCCTCTCCAAGTTACGCCCGTTCAGAGTGTGGCGCCAAATGTGGAGACTGCGCATGTGGAGGAGGCGCACGCTGAATCTTCTGATAGCGTAGAGATACTGAAACCTGAAGAGGTGTTGAAGCCTGAGGGGATAGCGCAGAAGCTAAAGCGCAAGGGAGGGGCTGGTGGCAGTGGTACCTCAAGAGGAGACGCTATCTCATCGGAGATGAAGAGTCGTCTGCGGAGGAGGAGACATCCGCTCCTGGCGCGGATAAGGAGGCTGCAAAGGCCTCTCCGTTTATGTAAGTAATCTGCCTCATGCTATTTATTTTTCTTTATTACTTGTCGTAATATGTTCTATCTATTTTCTTCATTTATTGTAGCGATGATGCCGCGAAGGATGATGGAGCCTTCGTGGAGATGGTGGTCCCTCCTCAGAATGAAAACAAGGAGGAGGGGGTAGAGGTTGAGGAAGGCATATCTGCGCAGCAACTGATGGATGAGTTGGCTGCTACTGTTGCGCGTCAGACTGAGCTGGTGGCTCAGTTGAAGACGAGGTACGTCGGGGAGAGTAGCACTCTCGCCTAAAAAGATGAGGAGATAGCTGTTCTCCGTGCGCAGCTGGCTGAAGCGCAGGCGGAAGTGGGGTCCTTCAGGGTGTACACGGATAAGGTCACAAATGAGAAGTTGACAGCGATGGCTGAGCTGGAGCAAGCGCGCGGATAACTTCATCAGTTCAGGGCCAACCTTACTTGGGCAGTAAGGTATCTTGAGGAGAAGAAGGATGAGCACTTCGTGAACATTGCTGAGTTCAAGGTACGCATGGAGAAGATTGTTCAGGTGCAGGAGGAGAAGCTGCGTGGCCTGAGTATAGAGTATGATGAGGAGTTATACCCTCATCTGATGTCTACCATAGCTGAGCGCAGGTACGTCCTTTCATCTTTTTTATGCAATGTTGCCTTACTATATTTGTTTATATATTTCTGCTAACACAAGTTGTCCTTTGTTGATGTAGGTGGTTGATCAACCAAGGGTTGCGCCTAGCTGCTATGGGCACCTTGGAGTCCCAAGAGGTGTTGGGGGCCTTTGGGAAGGTGGTGCAGTGCGCTGTGGAGCGTGGGAGGTCGCAAGCTATGGAGGATCTCCATGAGGCCAAGGTGTTGAAGGTGGCCTTGACTGAGGTACCTGGCTATAACGCGAGTGCGTATTACGAGCTGGTGCAGGCCATGGAGGAGATGAAACTTCTTGAGCTGCCTCACATTGCGCAATTGGAGCGCGACCAGGACAACCCCATAAAGGTAATTATGGAGGGGTTGACCCTGGAACGCCATATTTTGGAGGATGCCGAGGCGCAGCCGGAGTATTTCCTCAAGCCCGACGAGTCGCAGCTGCAGGTTCCAGTGTTTGTGCAGCCTCGCCATATGCTGAACCCCTTTGCTCTTGAAAAGGAGGTTCCTCTGAAGGAGGTGTTGGAGCGCCACGCACAGAGAGCTGCCCAGAAAAAGGGGATTAAGGGCAAAGCTGTCCTACGCGGTGTTGGCGCTGCACACATTCCCACGTCTGATGGGATTCCCATGAGTGTAGCGACTGTATCACCTAAAGATGCGTTGCTATTGAAGAAGCTTCAAGAGGCAGGAAGTTTCGTTGCACCGGAGGATAGCCCTGAGCATCGCCATAGCGTGTAGGCTGTTTTTTGTATATTTGTTGTGTAAATAATGAAGTGTATCTTTTTCATGCTATAGTAGCTGTCTTTTGTATGTAAAAATATTGAATAAGATACTCTTTTGTGGTTAAATTAAGTGCGTAACTTAAGATAAATTATGAGAATAAACTTGCTTTAATTTTTTGCAAAGTTTAGTTATTTGACCAAGAGTCTTGGCTCGTTATTTGCTAAGCTTCGTACAGTGTACTTAATATTTGCGCATCCATCGTGGGGTGCGCAGTGTAATCTTACCTCAACGTCTCAAAAGTAAGGCGCTTAGCAAGGATGCGTGATCCCATGTTGATGGGTTTGCAACCCTCTTACTCAACGAGTGAATTAGTAGGTTTACTCATCCTTTATGCCTTCGTGGGTCTTTAATTAGTGCATGCACGCCATGTAGGCAAAAATATAATATAACAATATTGACATATATAAGAATGTACGCAATAAAGTGAAATGCGTTATGGAGTTAGCTAGAAACCATAACATTTTATTGATACTTGCAAGTTTTTGAAAAAGTAAAAGACAATTCCTAAGAAAGAAAAGAAAAAACAAACACTTATTGGGCACATCCTAAAGTGCAAAGGTGTCTGTGTATGGGCCGTAGCCTTTCCTAAAGATAGCATCTTTTAAGATTGCAGATGTTCCAGGTGCGCGCTAGGTCGTGACCTTCCATATCGCGTAGCCTATATGCGCCATTGCCTAGCGCATCGGTGACCTCGTAGGGTCCTTCCCATTTGGGTCCGAGCTTTCCTGTGTCTTCTGCGTGGCTTGCATCATTGGCACAGTATACAAAGTCTCTTGGCCTGAAGGAAGTGTGTTTGACCTTTGTATCATAATACTTCTTCATTTTTGCCTTAGCCTTTGCTTCGCGTATAGCTGCGCGTTCGCGTCTTTCTTCCAGTAAGTCCAAGTCTATGCGCCGCTCCTCGTCATTTGTTGTGACGTTGACCTCTGCTGTTTGTATAGTTGGCATTCCTATCTCAGCTGGTATGACGGCTTCTGTTCCGTAGACAAGGGAGAATGGTGTGTCTCCAGTACTGGTTTTGATTGTAGTGCGATGCGCCCATAAGACATGTGATAATTCGTCCACCTACTTTCCTTTGTGCCTGTTAAGGCGCGCTTTTATTCCTTCACCTAGATTGCGATTCGCCCGCTCAACTAAACCATTGGTTTGTGGGTGTTTTACTGAAGCGAAGTGTTGCGTGATGTTCAATTGCGCGCACCAATCTTTGAATGGGTTGTCGCAAAACTGCTTCCCATTGTCTGATATAATCTCTCCAGGTAGTCCGAAGCAATAGACAATGTTATCCCATACAAAGCGTTTGACCTGATTGCCCGTGATGCTCACCACCGCCTTTGCTTCAATCCACTTCGTGAAGTAATCTATGGCTACGAAAAGGAATTTTAGCCCTCCTGCTGCAACTGGAAAGGGTCCTGCGACGTCAATGCCCCACTTGTAGAATGGCCATGGTGAGGTAATGGGTGTTAGCTCTTGTTGCGGTTGGCGCGGAATTGGCCTATGTACTTGGCAATTGCTGCACTTCTTTATCATATCGCGCGCGTCACGGTGCATAGTTGGCCAATAATACCCCGACCGTAGAGCGCGCGCTACAACAGACCACGGCCCTGAGTGCATGCTGCATGATCCAGCGTGGATTTCTCGGAGTACATAGTCTGCTTGAAGAGGTCCAACACATCGGAGCCAAGGTTGCAAGAAAGAACGTCGATAGAGTATGTTGTCCCGTATTTCAAATCGCTGCGTTGTGCACGCACTCTTCGAGCGTCCTTATGATCCTGTGGTAAGACTCCTTTGCTATTGAATTCAATGATAGGTGTCATCCATGTAGGATCTTGTTCTTCTATCACCGTGGATACTTCCATCTCCAAGATTGACTTGTTTTGTAAGGTTTCTACCAATACCTGTTTTGATAAGTGCGCAAAGCTTGTGGATGCGATCTTGCTAAGCGCATCAGCCTTCCTGTTGTCTCCTCTAGGTACTTGTTTTATTGTGAACCTATCAAAGTTTTTAATTAAGGACTTGGTCTTATCCAGGTATTGGATCATGTGCTCATCCTTAGCTTCATATTCACCTAGCACATGGTTAGCAACTAGCCTAGAATCTACGTTTGCCTCCAGGTTGTGTACACCCATTTGGATTGCAACACGCAGTGCGGTGAGTAGGGCTTCATATTCTGTCTCATTGTTTGTGGCTGTGAATTCGAAGCGCAGCGCATAGGTGAATTCCATAACCTCTGGATTAGTAAGGATAAGGCATGCGCCTGATCCATCTACACATGAGGATCCATCTGTGAACAGAATCCAGGGTTCCTGTAGATCTGTTTTGGTCGTTGAGGTTGGACTATCGGTATCTGGCTTCTCAACAATGAAATCAGCTAATATCTGCCCTTTGATTGCAGTGCGCGGTCTATACGAGATGTTATATTCGCTTAACAACACACTCCACTTTTGTAGCCGCCCTGATGCGTCAGCCTTAGAGATAACTTGTTTGATTGGCTGGTCTGTGATTACAGCTATTGGGTGCGCTTGAAAGTACCTGCGCAGTCTTTTAGCTGCGAATACTAGAGCTAAGACCAGCTTTTCCATAGCGCTGTAGTTAGTCTCTGTCTTCTTCAGTGCTTTGCTTACAAAGTATATGGGTATCTGGACGGAGTTCCTATTTGTCAATAGTACTGCGCTAACTGCTCCATGGGTTTCCGATAAGTACATAATTAGCTCTTCCCCTGGTCGCGGTGCGACAAGTTTGGGAAGTGATGATAAATGTTGTTTTAGCTGTTGGAAAGCTTCTTCTGCTTCCTTAGTCCAACGAAAGTCTCCCTTTTTGGTGCACTTCGTGAGTGTTTTAAAGAGAGGGAGTGATTTGTCTGCTGATTTAGATAATAAACGGTTTAGCCCAGCTAGCTTTCCGTTTAATGACTGGACTTCTTTGAGTGTGCGCGGTGAGGGAAGATCAATAACAGCTTTTGTTTTTGCTGGGCAAGGTTTGATTCCATCGGGTTCTATTAAGTATCCGAGGAACATGCCTTCTGTTGCGCCAAAGGTGCACTTCTTGGGATTTAACTTCATGTTTATTTTTCCCAATGTTTTGAACGTTTCCTCGATGTCGCGCACCAATTCATCCTCAGTGTGGCTTTTGATGACAAGGTCGTCAACGTAAACCTCCAAGTTACGACCTACTTGTTTCTCGAAAGCTGTGTCCACCAATCGTTGGTATGTTGTGCCTGCATTTTTTAGGCCAAAAGACATTTTCGTGTAGCAGTAAACCCCTTGACTGGTGTGGAAAGCTGTTTTTTCTTCATCCTCAACTGCCATCTGGATTTTATGATATCCTTTGTATGCGTCTAGGAAACATTTAAAAGGATATCCGCACAGGGATTCTACCCTCCAGTCTATTTCTGGCAGTGGATAGTGATACGTGGTAATCGCACCAGGCTTTACCTCTCAAGGGATCTTGAGAAGCTTACAACCCCTACCAGGCAGTGTACCTGATCGTTGTAGTATAGTATAGTGACAAGTACCGGGGGATTTATCGTTCAGCTAGGAATAGTGTCGCTAGGATTAGAAAACCTAAATACTAGTTCTAAAGATAAAGGATGATTATTTTTGTATTTTTATATTTTTTAGAAAGCAAGCAAAATTCTCGGGTTTTAAGGATTTGGGCGGAATTAGTTGCTAGTCAAATAACCCAATACTAAAGATGCAATCAAAATAAAATACTAGAAATGAAAATAAACTAAATTAACTAAGGTTGTGAGCAATAAGTGGAGAAATTGTGTTTACTTAGATTTCACTACTCCCTAGATATCTTTTACACGTTAATTACTTGTTATAGTTGCGTGGATGACGGATTGTATTCCTTAATACCATTCATGGGGTGGCGCACTTAATTCCCCAATCCTATGAGTTCCTACTTTACTCCTATGTCGAGCCGGCTAAGAAGCTCCTAACATGGGATCATTAGAATTTACTCATGCATTAAATACAACCAATAAAACCTAGTGCACGTCAGTTCATGTTTCCTAAGATGTTCAAGCATGTTACCAATTAGAGATCTGCCTGTTTTCTTAAGCCTAACATCGAAATCATTCATCCAATACAACCATAAACAAGTAATCAACATATAGGTTTCATTAGATCTAAGCAAACACAAGATAGATCTAGCCTAGCATGATGGAATTAATACAAGAACAAGATATAGACAACCAACACATAGACATATTGATTGAATTAAAAGAATACTTATCTCAATTACACATGAAAGGGTTCAAGGGCTGAAAACCCTTGAAAAACCTGTAAAATTCGTACTAAGTTCGGCCTTAGGGTTTCTCCAAAACTTCTCTTTTTTTATGAATGAAAATTAGAAAAATATATATAGGAAATTGAGGCTGACGGCGTCAAGACCAAATTGGTGACGCCGTCATCTCGCCGCCAAAAGAATTCTTGGACTGCCTTGATCTACTTTTGACGCCGTCACGTTATAACTTTTTCTAGGCCGTCACATATTTTACTCTTGACGCTCTTCCTTGTGACACCTTCATTTCTGTACTGGGTCGTCATGAAAATTACTCTTGACGCCGTCAAAATGTTCTTCTTGACGCCGTCACCTACTGTTCCCAGCTTGGAAAATTAAGTCTTTGGCGTTTTCTTCACTTTTATGCTCCAAAAACGTCCAAATTGCTTCCTTTTCCAGATTTCACTCCCAAAGTACCTAAAATCACAAAAGGAACGATTTAAGGCAATATTTGATCAAATAAATTCAATTCCGGGGCTTAAATGACCCCCTAAAAGTAGTTCATTTTTCGCCTCATCATATACCCTTACACTTGAGATTTGCTTGTCCTCAAGCAAATGCGCTTTTATTCTACTCAAAATACAAGTTAGGGGTCATTTAACACTAATATAAAAGTAATTACAACAAATAATCGTTCCACTAAAGACCAATAGACAAGCACGGAGGTCATACACTAGCACCTCACAAATAGTGTTTAGATACTCACATATCTCGGGTGTAATAAAGTATATGTCACAATATGGAAACGGAAAATATCTCTCACTACCTGTCATAGCAAAATAGATTACCATAGGCTTGGGAAAGGATCAAACCTCCACCACATGGCGTAAGCACCTAGGATAAACTATCAAAGAGGTCTTTTAAAGGGTTGTAACGTTAGGTGTAGGGATATGAAATACACGGTTTTGTTGGATAAAGGAAGTTTTTACTGGTGGCGAGCTAACAATCTTGGTTAATTACATGTACAATATGGCGTTGCTAAGCCAAGACTAGACTCGGCTTAAGCTAATAAATGAAAAATAACAAAAACATAAAAATGAACATAGAATAAAAAGGGATGGTAGTCCGTATGTTTTTTTTCTTTTTTTCTTTTTCTATTTTTTTCTTTTCTTTTTCTATTTCTTTTTCTTGTTTTTTCGAATTTTTTTTTTTTTTTTTTTTTTTTTTTTTTTTTTTTTTTTTTTTTTTTTTTTGCATACACTCTTACCATACCATCCAAAATAATACATCGTAGGGGATGAACATTCCCCTTACACTTGAATTTTTACATACTTTACAATAAACTAATCTAATGACTCGAATTAAGAAAATCAAAACACTTGGAGCACTTTTAAGATTAACGCACATATGGGGGTAATATATGATGTTCTTCCCCATTACTCCATAAAATAAGTACTTACCCATGAGTCCCAATCGTCCCAAAACAATATTTACAAAGATATGACTCGACTTAGCAACCATGTAATCAATTAGATAGTTAACTTAGGGTTTAACAAATAACAATAATGCACTAAAGATGAGCGCATACACGGAAGGCTACGGCGATTTGGGTGTACATTTAAGTGCGGTGTAACAAATTCTTCCTTTAAGTAAGATGCTTAAAGTTAGAAACGAAAAGATAGGCTCGGAGGGGTGTACTAGGGGTTTCGTGTACTAAAAATGAGTACAACGCTAAGGGTGTGCGAAAAATTAGTTGACTTAACTAGCCAAGTAATATGAATTAAATGGTCAAGTAATTATAATACGGGTTTAACACAAGGGTGATCCTAATGCCTCTTATCATGTAGTAAATCCTACTACACGAATGTAGTCTCACTAGCGGTCTCGGGATGCATCACTAACGCAAGTTCTAGAATCTAAATGCTACCAGTACACTCATAAGCACTAATAATAAATGCTTTTCCTATCAAATCTAAAGGCGAACCTCACATATTTGGGTGGAAAATTTATCTGAAAGTACGGTTGTATGCTAGTCATACAATCTCCTATCCATGAGACGCTTGCTAAGGCTAAAGTTTCACTCCTAAATGTTGTAAAAAATTTTAAATTTAGCGCTAAAATTGCACTAACAAGTATTTCTCATAGTTTTATTACACATCTACCATCAAACAAAACAAACTCAAGCGAAAGTGTACATGTAAGGTATCATCATTTTACCCTCCCCTTACACTTAAGATGAACATTGTCCCCAATGTTCAAGTAAAGAATGTAAAAGTGAAAAAGTAAAAAGAATGAAATCAAATACTCCCCTGATTCGCTCGGTATGGATAATAAGGTGGCCAGGTTAAATCTTCCTCCAAGAAAATGAACAATCAAAGCTTCCCTTTCAGAATATAAATCATCTTCTTGTCATACATAATCTGTAAATCCTGAGAAAACAAAAAAGACAACCTCGCGTAAAATCGGCGGCAATCTATATAAGTTACTAAATCCTAGAAAACAAAGTAAGATATAATGCTTGTGGAATGAAGTTTGCAGATTTCCTGGAGATTATAAAACTTAATAATTCACAAAAACCATAAGACTCCGTTAGAAAAACAAAACTGGTAAAATTTCCAGATTTTTACACGTGACGCCATCAAGAGTTAACTCGTGACGCCGTCAGAAGTGACCTGCAGAAATTCTTGTGTTAAGTTTCCGGAAAATTTTTGGAAAAACTTGGTCCTACTTCCTGGAAAATCCTGCAAAACTTCATTATGACTCAATACAAGCATTTGACTCTAACAAATACGAATATACATGTTCATTTAATATTGTGGAGAATCATGATCGGTTTGTTTCTTGAAAACATATTTGGGGTGTCCCCTTACACTTATCTTTTGCAAAAATACTTTTAGGTGGAGTTAAGACTAGGCCAAAACAACAAAGTAAAGTATTTCCACTATTTAATTGAGAAACATGATCTACCAACAATAAAAATAAAGCATGCATACGGAAGCAAATAACAAACAAACAAAATAAAATCACACAAAGCATGGGTTGCCTCCCAAGAAGCGCTTTTCTTTATTTATGATTCTTGTAGCTAGACTCAAGGTCATGGGTTACCGTGTATCGCTTATGCTCACATACCCAAGCGTGAGCCATCTAATGGTCGCCTCATCTTTCTTATACTCATCTCCTAACTCTAGACATCCACGATAGTATCTTTTATTCTTTTCATGAGTATACTTAAGCCCTTTTCTCTTATCATTCTCACTTAGCATTTCTTTGGGCGGATACCTACTACACTTCTCCATGGAAAAATCCTTGAACCTAGGGTGGGTGCGGGGCATTTGATACACAAAATCTTCATCCCCATCCGAGAATGTAATTAACCCTTCTATGAGTTTTTCATCAAGGTTGGTCAACCGTTTGAACGGTCTTCCAAACACAACTTGGGTCAACTTATCATCAATAAATTCTCCTAGATTCTCCATAACCATGAACTCAACAAGATAAACCAAGCTTCCTACAAACACATGCAATGGTATTGCCCTAGCAATAATGTTTTCTCCTTTGTATTCTAACTCATCTACCACGATTTTATTATATTCATTACGCGAGATTATGTTCATTGGGAGAGATGAGTTAAGATAGGCGTTAAAGCTCTTAAATCCGATCTTACAAAGAAATTGCATGTTGAATGAACTATCACACTCAATCCTAGTTCTAGGGTCGACATACCTAAGAGGGTTTATTTCCTCTTCCATCCTATTCTCATTAATCACATCACCATCATCAAGATCCTCATCGGAGTCTGAATAGTAAAAAGGACTAGCCCTACGGTCATCATCATGATCAGACTCCTCTAACTCAGAATTATTGTCAAAGTGGTGGTTGGGCGAGAGGTTAGGTGGGTTCTCATTCTCGACTAAAGGAAGTGGGGCGGGCATTTGGAAAATCCTACAACAAAAAACACGAATAACAGGAATCAAACGATCAATGTTATTGTTATCCATCGAAATAGTTTACGAACAAAGGAAACAAAGAAATTAGATAGACTAAAGAAAACCTAAAAATAAAAATAAAATCTTACTAGAAAGGAATCTAGCAAGTAGACCTAATAAAAAGAGATTCTAACCTAGACAATAACTATTCCTCGGGCTGCGGTGCCAAAAACTTGATACGTGGGAATCGCACCAGGCTTTACCTCTCAAGGGATCTTGAGAAGCTTACAACCCCCACCAGGCAGTGTACCTGATCGTTGTAGTATAGTATAGTGACAAGTACCGGGGGATTGATCGTTCAGCTAAGAATAGTGTCGCTAGGATTAGAAAACCTAAATACTAGTTCTAAAGATGAAGGATGATTATTTTTGTATTTTTATATTTTTTAGAAAGCAAGTAAAAATCTCGGGTTTTAAGGATTTGGGCGGAATTAGTTGCTAGTCAACTAACCTAATACTAAAGATGCAATGAAAATAAAATACTAGAAATGAAAATAAACTAAATTAACTAAGGTTGTGAGCAATAAGTGGAGAAATTGTGTTTACTTAGATTTCACTACTCCCTAGATATCTTTTACACGTTAATTACTTGTTATAGTTGCGTGGATGACGGATTGTATTCCTTAATACCATTCATGGAGTGGCGCACTTAATTCCCCAATCCTATGAGTGCCTACTTCACTCCTATGTCGAGCCGGCTAAGAAGCTCCTAACATGGGATCATTAGAATTTAATCATGCATTAAATACAACCAATAAAACCTAGTGCACGTCAGTTCATGTTTCCTAAGACGTTCAAGCATGTTACCAATTGGAGATCTGCCAGTTTTCTTAAGCCTAACATCGAAATCATTCATCTAATACAACCATAAACAAGTAATCAACACATAATTAACATCTAGGTTTCATTAGATCTAAGCAAACACAAGATAGATCTAGCCTAGCATGATGGAATTAATACAAGAACAAGATATAGACAACCAACACATAGACATATTGATTGAATTAAAAGAATACTTATCTCAATTACACATGAAAGGGTTCAAGGGCTGAAAACGCTTGAAAAACCTGTAAAATTTGTACTAAGTTCGGCCTTAGGGTTTCTCCAAAACTTCTCTTTTTTTTATGAATGAAAATTAGAAAACTATATATAGGAAATTGAGGCTAACGGCGTCAAGACCAAATTGGTGACCCCGTCATCTCGCCGCCAAAAGAATTCTCGAACTGCCTTGATCTACTTTTGACGCCGTCACGTTATAACTTTTTCCAGGCCGTCACATATTTTACTCTTGACGCTCTTCCTTGTGACGCCTTCATTTCTGTACTGGGTCGTCATGAAAATTACTCTTGACGCCGTCAAAATGTTCTTCTTGACGCCGTCACCTACTGTTCCCAGCTTGGAAAATTAAGTCTTTGGCGTTTTCTTCACTTTTATGCTCCAAAAACGTCTGAATTGCTTCCTTTTCTAGATTTCACTCCCAAAGTACCTAAAACCACAAAAGGAACGATTTAAGGCAATATTTGATCAAATAAATTCAATTCCGGGCTTAAATGACCCCCTAAAAGTGGTTCATTTTTCGCCTCATCAGATAGCAGTCCTGCAGACATGCTTTGTTAAGGTCTGTGAAGTCCACACACATTCTCCAACTGCCATCGCTCTTCTTTACCATTACTGGGTTAGAGAGCCAATCGTGATAGTACACTTCGCGCATGATGCCTGCGTCTACGAGTTTGTGTACTTCTTCCAGAATAGCTTTTGCACGATCTGGGGCCTGGCCGCGCTTCTTTTGTCGTATTGGGGGATATCCTTGTCGGATTTGTAGCTTGTGCTCCGTGATAGAGCGTGGCACACCGGTCATGTGTTTTGGTTCCCATGTAAAGATATCTAGGTTCTTTTGCAAGAGTGCGCACACGGCTGCTTTACCTTTGTCAGATAAAGATCCTCCAATCAAAACTTGTTGGTCCGGGTAATCGGGGTGAATAGCGACGTTTAGGTTTCGTGTTTTTTCTGTGCGTTGTTCTGGAATATTCTCCACCTCAGTGGTTACTGCGTTGCATTCTTTTGGTGGTACTGTTGTGTTATAGAGGGTAACGACTCCTCCTTCCACTGGAAATTTGAGCATCCCATGTGCTGTGGATGGCACAGCGCGCATGGATGATATTCCAAGTCTCCCAATGATGCCATTGTATGGTGAGGGAGACTTGATTACCATGAAATTTATCCATGTTGCAATTGAGTGTTGTTCATCTCCCATGACCACTAGTAAGCGCAATTGCCCCATAGGCCAAATCTTTTCTCTTGTGAATCCAGTCAGCGACGTTGTTGCTGGTATCAATTGACTTTGGATTTCAGGCCGTAGCCTTTTGAAGCAATGATCGTATAGGATGTCTGCGGACGCTCCCCCATCGATGTATATGCGGTGGATATCATGCCCCCCGGTATGTATTTCGATAGTTAGCGGTTCTACTACTGCGTTGTCCGCAGCTAGAGTAGGGAAGGATATCTCTTTTTCTGGAGAGAATTTTTGACTGACTTTTTGTTTTATCTTGCGATGCCATGACTGTATCATGTATATGGTGTCATCTTTTTCTTTGATAGGTTCTTTCTTGCCTCTGTTCCTTTGGTCCATTCTGCCTTCCCTTACTAACTTTTCAATTAGTTGTCGTAGCTGGACACACTCGTTGGTTGTATGGCCTTTTTGACCATGGTATTCGTAGTATCCATTCCCTACGCGCTTTTCCTCTGCGGTACGCATTGGTGGAGGTTTTGGGAAATTTGCACCTTCTGTTACAAATATTTCCCTCGGAGTTTTTGTGAGAGGGGTATACTTGTCATTATCTCGTCCACTGCTGTAATTCCTGCTGCGGTTGTTATTCTGATCATTGGATTGTCTCCTAGGCTGTTCTTGTTGCCTATAATTCGAGTAACCCTTTTTGCTGTCCGCAGCGGCTGCTTCTCCTTGTATGAAGGATCTTGTGCGCTTTGTTAGCTCATCGAAAGTTTGGGGAACCTTGTCGTTTAGCTTCCGAATGAGTTCTGGGTTGTTAATCCCATTCATGAACCCTGAAATTTTTAGAATTTCAGGACACGCTTTGACCTGTAAGCACTCATCCTTAAAGCGCTCCATAAAAGCACTGGTTGATTCCCCTTGGCGCTGTTTTACTCTGGCTAGTTCAACAGGGTTTTTAGCGCACTTCTTTCTTTGGGTAAAGTTTAGACGGAATGCTTTCCGTAATTCTTCAAACCCACCGATGCTCCGTCGTGGGAGTTTGCTAAACCATGTGCGCGCATTCCCTACTAATGTAGAATTAAACATATGGCACCACACGGGTTGTGGCCAGTTTTCGATAGTAGCAGCTGATTCGAAATTTTTTAGGTGGTCATCCGAATCACCTGTCCCATCATATGTTTTTACGTTAGTGGGCATGCGCCTCCTTTTGTGATCGGAGTAATCGCTGATACGACGTGTAAACGCATCAACTTTCTGGCGTCGCCATGGAAGAGATATGTCTTCATTTTCTTCTTCGCGACGTCTTCCTCTTGACTTCCAGGGTCCTATTTCCCTATCCTCTTTGTCCGAGGAGTTGCTGGAGGAAGAGTAATTTCTTTTTCGGCGCTTGCGCCGGTTTCCTTCAGAGGAAGAGCTTGAGGGACTTTCACTTGGGGATATTCTCCTCCCCAATCTGTCGTGAATTCTCTTGCTCCCAGACTTGGAGGACCCTTCGCTTGGTGAATGTTGAGGTCCTAATCGGTCTTGTATCCCTCGACTGCCAAGTCTGGAATGAACATTATTGCGTCTCTCACTATCTTCATATTCCTCTGAATATTGTGAGTCAGAAGTCATACCCAGCCTATCGTGGATAGTGGTACGTTTTTCGTTATCTGTGCGTCTTCCTCGTGGGTGGCGCGGTGGTGATGATTCGCGTTCAGGACCAAAATTGAGTCGAGCTTGTAGGCTTGTACTCGACCTTCTCCTTGCTTCTTCTTGCATGAGGGCAGTTAGGGTTTCATAATTTTGGGATATGAAATTTCCCAACGTTAGGTTGGGTGTGTCCTTAGTTGTTGCAAGAATATCTGCCTCAGTATTGGGCACCCTATCTCGGTTAGGCGCGCCCGGTGGCACAGTGTTGTCCACTGTAGGTACCATTTGGTGAGGAGTAGTGAAGATGGTGCGTTGGAGTTCCTCAACGCTTGGAACCACTGTGGTGGCTTGGGTAGTCCTTATAGGCAGTTCTACCACTGGAAGAGGTTGGGTTGTTCCCGCCTCTTGGTGACCAGGTGCGCTGGTTGTTCCAGCAGCCTGCCTAGGGGTCGAATCTTGTTGATTCTTCCTCTGAGGGTCAGTGTTTTTTCCGGCTGCGGAGTCCGCTGGCTTGAATTTTTATTCTTCGTCATTCTAGTTCCTTAGTAGGGGTCCCACGGATGGCGCCACTTGTTGATACAAAAGTTGGGCGTTCCTGATTTAGGTTCTTGCTCTTGTACCAATTCGCTTCTTAATGCTTGAAACCTGCGCACTAAGAAAATAAACAACACCGTTAGGCTTATCGTGGGATTGTCTCCCACGATTAGACTCCAGCGTGAGAGTAAGTAATCGGTTTAGGGTTCTCGTAAGAGAGTTTTAGGGTTTGTGAATCGTACCTTTAATGAGAATTATTTCATTCCTTATATAGGCGCAGAATCCTTGTAGGGTTCGTGCTCCTTACGTTTCGCACACATGGTGCTTATCCGGTCCAAGGATCTTTATCCGTAAATAGAAGATCCTTATCTAAACCATAAATAGCTTAGTTGGGCTTGGGTCTACTTGGGCCCAATCCCTTTATTGATGCGGCCCAAGTTATAATAGCCCACGCATGGTGGCTTTGGGCCTTAGTAATGTTTAATATTTAGGCTCGTGGCCCATATATAGACTATACGTCATCATGTTCTCTTGAAGATGTTTGAACCTTGTGATGTCAATGCTCATTGGTATAACTGGCTCACTGAAATTCTTCATTTCTATTTCATTAAATAGCACAAGACTTCTAGCTATTCGCGAAAAAAAAATGACCCCCGCAAAGATAATGCTTTGTTCCCATTGTTGAACGTTGGTGTAAATGTTCCACAATCACCCAAGCTACGTTCAAATGTCGAAGATGATGTTTTTCTTCTAGTGCATGCAACACCCATAAATCTTCTTCGTAAACGAACTCTACGTTAGAAGTTCTATGTAATATTGACTGTACTAAGATTCTATGAAGTACTTGTAACAATGGTGTCTTAATTGATGACACCTTACTCTCTCCGTATTCTAACTTATCCTCTATACTAATCCGTTTCCAGTATCCGTGCGCATCAAAATTGTTTCTGTTTCTTACCCCCGTTATAACCAAAAATTTGAAGTCCTTGTTACTCAAGTCCGTAATGGAATATAACCCAAATAAGTTCCCAAATTCAAATAATATTACCTCATGTTTCTTTCCTCCTAAACGAAAATTGAGAAATTTATTAGATGTCACTCCCATATCAGTAATCTTTTCCTTCATTCGCATAGAACACAGAAACTCCAAACACCATTCTTTATATATCGGTTCTCTAATGTTAAATGCTCTTGTCCACATATCCGACGTCAAAATTTTCTTATCCCATATCATCCTGATGATAAATAAATCTTCCAAGAACTCATCGCCTCCTAATTCTTTCATCACGTTCCAATTCATCACTCTTGGTGGATGAATCACACGCCCACCAATTTTTAGAAGAGTGCTATTAAACAATTTCTTAACTCCAACATCCTCTCCTTTCCATAAAAGATTCGGATGGCACTCCGGGATTGGCATCAACTCTCTTTTCCTTAATCCATCTCTAGTTCTCTTTGCTATGCTCGAACTTCCCACAATGTGACTCTGAAAATTACGAATTAATGTTAGTATAAGAGTATAAGAGCCAATTCTACACAAATTAGAAGTCAAAAAGTCGAAACGCAAAAATCTTAAAAAAAATAACGAGCCATCCAACCGATCGGTATCCCATCCAACCGATCGGTTGGATGCTCAGGTCTCATCTAACCGATCGGTTGCCCCTCGCAACCGGTCGGTTGGATTTTTGTCCAAAATTCCAAAACCTAATTTTTTCGTCTCCTTTCACTTCCAATCCATTCCTATTTCATTCTAACCTGTTTTTTATCATCCATGGTGGTTTCTAATCATCCAAATCATCCTAATAATGATCCATATCATCTCCAAACACTCCCTTAATCAAACGCAAGAACATGCAAGAACACTATCTAATCAATCCTTTCAATTAGTGTTCTAATCAACAATGCACTATCCTAACATCACTAATTAACAAGTATCGAACATCTGAAAATCATCAATTGCAAGCAAACATGTTCTATAATAAAAACCCAATTCAATTTGAATTTTCAATTAATTAATTCTTCCTCAAGACTTAATCAATCAATCTAATTCTTTTTACAATGACTTCCACTATCAATCACCCACTTATCCTCAAAAGATTACATCTTAATTCACACTATATCAAAAATACCCAAATCTTGACCTAATCCTAATAATCCGAATTAAAACTTAATTAAAGTAAATTGATGATGTTACTTACTTGTTTTGGAGCCATGGATGATATCCTAACACTCCTGCAACCTCAAATAACCTCTATGTGATCGAATTTCTAGACCCCCAATTTGGTGTGTGTGTGTGTAGGTGGTTTTCTTGTGATTTTTGAAAAGTTGGGTTTATATATTCAATTCTAACCATTCAGCTTTTGATCCATCCGTTTTGGATTGAATTTTTGCAAAATTTGAAATTTTCAAAACCTCAACACTTAGTTTACTTGATACAAGCAACTAATGTGTTTACTTTTAACTAAAACCATTTTTGTATGTAAATTTTCCACCACACTACCAAAATTGGTCTATAACTTCTAACTCTTAACAAAACTAAATACTAAATAACTCAACTAAAAACTTAAAACTCATACTCTTATAAACATAACATAAAACATAAAACCTAAATAGATAGATAGATAGATAGATACATAGATAGATAGATAGATAGATAGATAGATAGATAGATAGATAGTCTTAACCATAAAACTTAAAAAATGAAAAATGCATAAAAGTAAAAATAAAATCAAACAAACTAGCACAAGAAGTGCTTTATTCTTGAAACTTGCTCCTCTTGCTCATTTAGCCTTGAAAATATTCATTCCTAAGAATGTCTTCACTTTGGTACTTTTCGGATATCTTCCGATTTGTCTTTTGTGTTTTGAACCTTCTTGCAAAGTTTCTCCCGCTTGGGCATACAATATCAAATTTGACATGCCATTCTCCATCTCCTTCTTCTTTCTTGTTGTTGTTAGGTCCATCGGGCCCCCACACAAATTTTTAAGTTGAACCGGTAACGATCCAAGAAAATCTGTAAGTTTAGTAAACATAAAAATATTTTTAAACGAGTTAAAGAAAGCCTCCATAGCAAGAGCTCTTTCCATTTCATCCTCTATGTCAAAGAAACTAGGTGTCAATGGCCCATACTTTGGCCTTCCCTCTTCATCTCTTCCAACTTCAAAACAACCAAAGTAATCCTCTTCTTCCTCATCAATACTATCTCTCTTTCCTCTCCTAGGCTTAGGGTAATAAGTATGCTTAAGAATTCCATCATTAATGGTCATGGTTCCATGCCCCATATATATTATTGCCCCACATGTTCTTAAGAAAGGTCTCCCCAACAAAATTGGTAACTCCTTATCAACCGAAATGTTTAGCACAAGAAAATCACACAAAAATGCTTGGTAGCCAATTTGAACACGTGCATTCTTAACTTCTCCCATAGCCTTAGCTTTCGAATTATCTGCCATTGTAAGATTTGATTGGTTAGGTTTTGGGTTGTAAAGTCCTATCCTTTGGCACAACGGATAAGGCATCACACTAACACTTGACACCGTGTCGGGCAACGCATACATTGGAGTAGTCCCGTTCACTTTTATTGGTAAGACAAAGTTTCCCGGGTCACTCATCTTCTTAGGAAGCCCATTTTCTACTATCCTCTCTCTCTCAACTTCATCAAATGTTGTATCTTCCAACCTTGACCTTGCCATCATGACCGAATCCAACTTCTTCCTATAGGTCATGTAATTATTCAAAACCTTAATAACCGGCTTCTTTTCCATGAGTTCATGGATTTTAGCTTCTAAATTCTCCAATATCGCCTCGTTTTGTTCATTAGTTAACAGTTGGGTAACTTTTGGTGAATTTGGTGGTGTACTAGGTAGTGATGATGATGATGATGTATTAGTTACTTTTGGGTTGGAGGGTTGGGTAAGTTTGTTTAGTGGTGCTTTCTTCCTATTTGCTTTTCCCATCTTACAAACCTCTTCCTTTCCTTCCTTTTTCTCTTTCATACCTTTACATAACTCCGCTATCATAACATCAACTTCTTTTTCTTCCTCCAAATCAGTTATATTGATCCTTAACTCACTAAGTGCAAAGTCCACCGTGCACTTGGTAGTTACAAGAAATTCCCTACCAAAAACAACCTCCAGTTCATTAGAATTGCAATAATCAAGAACAACAAAGTCAACCTTAAAAATGTGTCCATGAATGTTCAATTTCACATCCTTAACCTTCTTTCTACCATAATCCTCATAGTCAAGACGAACAAAACCAAGCTTGTCTAAGACATCCTCCGTTATATAGTTGTCCCCATACTCTATATTAAGTTCCGCATCCCAAGCCTTGACCCCCTCCACCACACAAGGTGTAGAATACCTCATGTGTGGGGTATTAAACTTCTTAGGAGGAGATCTTGTGAAAACAACCACCCTTTTCTTAGGTTCCTTAGGCAAACAAACATCGTTCTCCCCAACTATTTCTCTATTTTCCAAATCTGTTTTCGTTTTCTCCAACATGCTTTCCAATCTCTCCAAAGAATCGCCCGAATCTTTGAACATATCCTCCAAGTTCCTTAAGTATTCCGAAATTTGACTTAAACTCTCCATTTCACTAAAGCAAATTACTAACTATAACATAACCATCAACAAAACAACCAAATCATTAGCGTTGGGGTTAGTCATAAAAAATAAACTTAAAATAAAACAATACCTAATAAGTTAGCAAACCAAAGCTATAGAAACATAAAAACAACTCAAAATAAAAATCACTAAAAAATTTTCCGAGGCATCCAACCGTTCGGAATCACATATAATCAATCGGTTGGATCCTGTACAAATCTAACCGGATCGGTTACGGGTTGTAACCGATCGGTTAGATTGAACCTGTAAAAAAATAATTTTTTTTATTAAAATTATTTAATTAAAAAATAACTTTTATTCTAATGACTTAATTAAACATTAAACTATATTTATTATTATTAAATATTATTAAAAAAAACATAAAAGAAAACTTAATTATTAAAAACTTTTCATTACTCTAAACTTTAAATGACATAAACTAAATTAACTACTTAATTAAATTAATTAACCACTATTTAAAACATTTAATACTAATCATAAAAGAAAAACTTCTAATTAATGAAAATTAACTCAAACAATTAAAACTAATCATAAACCAACTTAATTAACATTAACTAATTATTAATTAAAACAATAAACATGAAAATAAAATAAAAACTAAAAAAATTTAAAAATTTAATGAGCCATCCAACCGTTCGGTTGGAAATCCCACCGATCGGTTGGCTGAAAAAACTTTTTTTTTAGACTTGTTCTCGGTGATAGCTAAAGCTTCTTTTGTGGTTCTACTCAAGAAATTACCTCCCGCTGAAGCATTAAGAGAATCCTGATCAGCTTGGCTCACACCATTGTAGAAAGTATCGAGTTGCATCAACTCGGAGAAACCATGATGAGGACATTTGAAAAGTAATTCTTTAAAACGATCCCATGCTTCACCAAATGATTCATCATATTTTTGGGTGAATTTGGTGATTTGGTTTTTAAGTATCGTGGTCTTCGAAGGTGGGAAGAATTCATTCACAAACTTTTTGACCAAATCTTCCCATGTCTCAATTGAACGAGGGGTTGTTTTTCAAGCCAAATCCGGGCTTGTCCCTCGAGGGAAAACGGGAAGAGAAGAAGCTTGATTGCTTCAGAAGGGACATTCTTGTATTTTATGGTTGATGTGATTTTGTTAAACCATCGAATGTCAGCATGAGTGATGTGCTCACGGTGTGTACAAGTTTTAAAATTTATAAACACGCTTATCCGAATAACTATTTAACACATACGAGCAAGTATACTCATCCGTTTTAGTAAAGGTGGGTAAGTCGAGATCGTCCCAAGGGATTTGGTGATTAAAGTATTATAAACTAGTTTGTATAAAAGGATTTTCAATCCTTATTATCGAAAATTCAAGTATTCAAGAAACAATATTAACTAAAACATATACTTGTGTGAAATGCCACAATTAATCATTTGGAGTATTCATGTTAAGCTTGGTGTACACTTGTTATGATGCACAACTTTTATATGAACGACTAACAATCAATGGTGTTTATCATGTTAAACCATTACTAGAATTCAATCATCTAGTTACTTCCTTTCGGCCTAAGACAACTAGAATAATAATTCCATTAACTCAATGTTGTTTAAAAGCAATTCTTTACTTATGAATTCCTACGAATCCTTTTGGCCTAATTTCGTGATGAAATCTTCTCAAATCCATTTTAAAGAGTAAACATGATGCTTGTCACACACCATATCCCATACTAATTCGTGCACCAACTTTTTGGAATAAAAACATTTAGAAAACCCTTTCGGCCAATATTCCCCAAAGATGTTTTTATCAACAAATTAAGCAAGATTAGATATTATCCCAACAAACTCATAAATTAAGAAGAGTTTTCATGCATCACCTTTTTAAAGAAAAGAATACTCCATGACTAACTACATCATTCACACACGTATATACCAAATCATTCCATATCAATTATATTAAAACACAAGTAGTAAATAAAACATTCATTATATTCAAAGTAACAAGAGTTCATTGTAAATAACAAGGTGTACCCAGCTTGAGAATTACAAGAACTAAAACCGTGGAACTATAGCAACCACACGCCTCCAATCGACTACCAAATACAATAAATAACGCCACACACTCAACCAAACTATTGAGACTTTAACTCAAAGCTTCCCTGGACATTTTTACTGCTGTAGCAACCTTTTGGGTGAGAAAATATTAAGATAGTAATAAATTGGTGTAAGTTGTTACTTAGGATTTTGTGGTACTCCTTGGTTGTAAGCTTAGATGTGATTAAATAGCCTCCAAGTCACTTAATTCTCAAGTAAAAACGTTCCCAAGAAGTTATTAGTGAGAAATGATCAGCCATCCATGATAATGAGGAGTAAAAATGCCATTAAATACAATCTTGTCAAAACAGTCACCTTCCAACCGATCGGTATTTCATCCAACCGATCGGTTGGATCTTTTGGTCAATTCCAACCGGATCAGTTATGGGCTCCAACCGATCGGTTGGATTGAACCTATAACCAATTCTTGACTTTTTTCTTTATTATTCTTCGTCGCGTGTTTTCTCCTACACTTTGGTGCTAATTCCTTCCATAGAACTTGATATTATCTCGACATATGAACGTTGAAATCTTGAGTTTATCAAATCCTTGAGTCGTTGCGTGATTCTTCACTCGATTCCTTCTCGAAAATCTCCAATTGTGCACCTTCACTTCATTTCTTCATCTTTTCATCACTTTTTCCTGTTTTTGGCTACATTTGCTTGTACAAACACTTTTCCATGATTAAGTTACAAATACGTACAAATATGACCAAATATGACGCCATAACGCACCTAAAAACATGTATAATTTAAGTGTTATCAATGAGGATCGTCCCTCTCAAAACAATAGAATTGACTTGAGGTTACAAGATTCAGTAACCCGGTTTTGAGCTCAAAATTATCAGCCATGATGGCTGGAACAACGATAGCATCTCCGTAACCTCGATGGGTGCTTGGAGAAGCTCATTCATGGGGTGGTCTTCCGTCATGATAATAGCAGATGTGGAAACAGTACGGATCTCAGTTCCGACTGTTGGTGCAGAACGTCTACGATGTCTTCGAAGAATTCTCACAAGCTTACGTAATGGGCTCGTAGACCTAGAAGAACGAGTACACATGCACTAAGGACAAAATCAATCAAAACAAAATCGAGGAAAAACAACAGTGAACTTAAACTAATAATAAAAAATGAATGGCTTCTTTGAAAAAGGTACACCAATTCACAATGATACAATGGCAAGTTTTAATCTTTAGTTTGGGAACTTATTATTGTTCAAACCCCCAGTTAGGTAGTATTCTGTCTTGGTTCTCGATAGTGTATTTATGTATTTATTAACAAGAAAAAGGAAAATGTTTTTTGGGTTTTTGTGTGTGGGTGAAAAACTTTTGGAAATATTTTTGGTATCGTTTCGTTAACCAAAATCGTATTTCTTTTAGAATCACCTAAAAAGAAATCCGAGATAGAAAACGTAATGATTTGTTTTGTTTGTTTTTTGATTTGTTTGGTGTTGTTAACACTTTAGGAAAAGTGTTAATGACTTTTTTGTGTTTTGAATAAAATTTACAAAATGTTGGAATTTATACAATGACGAATTGAAAAATCACTAATCTCTAAACGTTTTCAAATAGGCAGCAACCTCCCCGGTAGAAATATAAGCTAATGAGCAGATGAACAGTAATAAGCAAAAAATTGGAAAATGACTTACAAAGAGCCTAAGCTCAGAACAAGATACCCAACTACTTCTCTACTGTCCTATTGTCTCCCATGAGACTCTAAACCAAAATTCAGCTTCTTCTTCTCTTCTTCTTCTTGTATTTTTTATTTTTTCACTATTTTTCATATTTTTTTGGAATTTTTTAGATTTTGAAGTGAAACATGTTTAGATAATAATAAAACTAATAAAAAAACTTAACAATGGTTCTAGGCGAGCTTATGGAACAGTTGTAATAACAGAAGCTTTCAAACCATAATTTTGCAAATCCTTGAAATCTACAATGAAACTGAAAATGAACAAAAGCTTGAAATTATCAACTGAAAGCTTATATTATCTTAAAGTAAATAAGTTAAAAGCTAAGGTTTTACTGGAAATGAAAGTTACAATAAATTCGACTTAAGCTAAAAAATGCTAAAAACAACACACACTGCTCCTTGCTATCTTCTTCCATTGATATTGACAAATTAGGGTTTAGCGACCCCACTTGTGTTATCCCAACATTAATCTTGTCCATTGGATGATGGAAATTTAATCTGGACCATTCCTTCATTTTGGCGCCAAAATGCTAATGATAGCTAAAACCTCTGATAACTTGTTTAGGGGTTGTACTTTTGGACTGAGGGTGAGGGGAAAGTGGGTTGGCAGTGTTTAGAGGTGATGATGATGGGTGTAGGGTGTCACATGTGACTGGTAATGGAGATGGTGGTATTGCAGTTTAGGAGGGAAGGGTTGTTTTGGGGTGTTGACCCTTTGACGGTGAATAAATAAAACGGGGGTTTTATTTTTTTGGCTTGGTGAGCTTTTGGTGGACTTGGGCCAAGGGATGGAGTAGATCAAGGGTGTTGGTGGTTTTGTATTTGTGTTTGATTTTGGATTAATAACACACAAGGGCCCGTTTGTATTTGTAATTTCACAAGGACCAATTTTGTAATTCTTCTGAAAGTGAGGGGTCAAAACTGCGAATATTTCAAACTTGCTTTAAGGACCACTTTTGCCAACTTGAAATTCCACAAGTATCTTTGTTGTATATTTCCCAAAATAAAACACCCGGGGACTAGTTTTGCCAATTTGCAAAGTTGAGGGCCTATTTCTGCCAATTCTTGAAAACTTGCTACAATGACTGTTTCTGGGTTTTTGTTATTCCCCAAGGTTCACTTTGACAGTCTGAGCTCCTAAAATGGTAATTTCCTTTCCCGGCTCCAGCTTTTGACATGTTTTCCAAATTTGTGCTCGTTTTTGTCCTTTTTGGCCTGATTTCTGTCAGTTTCTGAAATATCCGTTCCTGCACGATCACAAACACAAAAATACAATATCTTTAGCATTTATGGTTAATTTGTGTCTGTTTTGGTCTTAATTTGGCTAGAAAAGGTGTGTTAATAAGCACGCACCAATGGGTCGAACCTCACCTGACCTAGAATCTATTTAGACTTAACCCGAATTTGTTAATTTTCGTGTCGATTTCAAGTCAAGTTTCGTGTCGGGTCAGAAATTGTCACCCCTATCTGATAGCATGTCTAGGGCTAATTTCAAATCAATAAGCCCAAAATCTATTAGTTACGTTGGATTTAGGGCTTAAACTTGTAGGCCTAAGTTCCCATTTGATTTTAAGGAGATAGGGCTGATAGGCTAAAGTCGGTGTTTACTTTTCTCTTAATGGAGAGAATTCTGGGCCCAAAACCCTTATTCTCTCTTAATGGAGAGACCCATTAAAACTACTACCTCCCCTTTAAGAGGCTAATTAAGAGTTTCATATAGAATCACTTAATTTAATAAACAACCCCTAAGCTATGCTTGGCAACTGGATGATCCTTTTGTTGGATTATAAATCCCGCAGGTGATACGTTTTATTAATCATGTACTTATAGTGCAACCACTAGAAACATAGAACTCACCCGAAGCCCACTACCAGGGGTGGGCTGACTTACATAATACTGCCTAACTGATACGACCCGTTGAGGTTGTATCGAGATAGGGCCCCACTTAAAGCGGGTGCAAGCTCCTTAAGAATAGAGAAGAAAACCAGATATATTTTTATTAGACAAATCATACCCTTCATTAATGAATGATGCGGTATATAAATACCGAATAAACCCTAAATTGTATTACAAGTCGATTACAAGATAGATATCCAAAACAACGACACAATCCTAATACGACTCAAAGAAATCCTAAACATAACTTTCAGAATACTTATTGTTGGGTCTGTTAATACCCAAACTCCTTAAACTATGATTTGAACATAAAATATCCTAAGTATTTGATAACCGTGAACAATCTCGAGTCATTGAATGTATAGTTATTCAGTGAGTCATCCTCAAGATGCTCAAGACGAACCTATGATGAAAGGTTCTCCATTCAGTGCGGCGGTTCTCAGTGAATGATACCCGAGCCAAAGAAGAAGATGATGTATTCAGTGAGTGACGACAATAACTCACTGAATCCTCAAGACTCCTCACCAGCTATAAGGACTGAGTGAACAAAGACTGAAGATGTAAAGACTGAAGTAAAGGCGGGATTAGGCGTGATAAGTTTGAATGGATAAGGAAGGGTCCTTATCAGGCAAAGGTCAAATTTCCCTGAATGGATATAAAACCAAGAGTGTTGTCAACACTGAAGATCAGAAAGCAACGTTATCCTTTACTCCTTATAGCCAATTGTAACAGTGACAAAATGCCTATGCATTTTGTCCAAAGTAGGCACATGCCATCTTTGTCTTTTAGGTAACTGTTAGGATTTCACTTGTGTATAAATAGCGTAATAAGAGAGATGTAAAGATTAAGTTTATGCACTAAATGCTTAGACATTCACAAACCAAATCTTTACTCTCTCGAAATAACAGCAGTCCACTGAGATAGCTTAGATTGGTCATTACTTGTTACTTAAGTGTAACTTAAGTTTCGTGAGGAGTAAACACATCATACTTTTCTTTCAATCCCAAGTGTTGTTCCGCAAACACTTGGGTATAATTCTTTTGATTAATTTCTAATAAGAGTTAAACGTTGAAAAATATTATCTTTTATCATTTACTTTTATTTGCTTTAAGTTATTAATCATTGCATTGCTAAACCATGGAACTTGGTTAGATTAACTTCGGAGTTAAGACTAATCAAGTATAAAGGAACAACAAGTGGTATCAGAGCCTCTGATTTGTAAAACTTTTCAAAAATCTCAGGGCCTTAGGAATGCTAATCACATTCAGAACCTTGAGCTCCCTGAGATTTTTGGAAAGTTTGTCTATGAAGACAACTTAATCTCTAGGAGATACACTGACTCCAAGAAAGCTCAAGAGACCAAGAAGCCGCTGACCATTACACCCATATCAACTGCTTTCTATTCTAATGGTGTTGTACAGGATTTTTAGGAAGACTCTAAGGATGAGGTTGATGAGAGGACCAGTGAGGAGTACCTTCAGGACTTACAAGTTGAATTTTATGAAAGGGCACTCCTTGATAATTCAAAACGTTTTACGAAAAGAAACAAAAAAATTTCTAATACTAATGCAAATGATAACACTGTGTTTCAAATGTGGCAAAAAGGGACATTTTGCAAAAGATTGTTTCTCAAAAACCACCTCAGAAATCTCATACAAATTTTTAGGAAACAATTCTTCTTCAGGTACTAGTAAATTTCAACCTAAAATGCTTCAGTCTAGTCAAACTTTCCAAAACAAGACTGAAAAACTTCCACAAAAGGATTTTGAACCTAAGTACAGAAAGGCCAATGCCAAACTTGCACTTCTTATAAATGCTCCCTTAAACTCTTAGTCACCTCAGGTTACTAAGCCTTCTCAGGCTAAAAACAAGGGCCTTGTTGCTGAAACATTCGACTGGGATGAAGAAGAAGTATCCTTTGATGCTGAAGATATTCATGCCAGTGCACTGATGGCTCTTTCTAATGACAACAAGTTAACTGTTGGGAAAAATCATGCAAGAAATGGAGAGTGGGTTAGCATCACCATGAGGAAGGTAAACATCTTAGTTTCTATGGATGATGATTTTGATTGACAATCATACTTGAATTATATTAATGTTGATCTTAAGTATGCTGAAGAGCATAGATCAAACCTGTTCTCAAAATGTAACAAACTTGTTTTTGAATTAAATCAGTGTAGAGATGGACTTCTTGCTTTAAAACAAGCCAAACTATAAAGTGTCACACTAAAAATTCAATACTCAGAACTTGTAAAACAAAATCATGCTCTTAAGGAAGAACTTAAGAAAGAAAAAGCTGTCATAGAAACCTGGACTAAGAAAAATCCCAGGCTTTATGAAACTATGAGTCTCCTACCTAGTACCAAGAAAGCTGTACTAGGAGAGAACCAACTCACTGAATCCTCAGGAGAGAATCATAGTGAAAAAGCTTTTCTGCCTGTTGGCATACCTTTTGATGAGGAAATGAATTGGGTTGAAAGAGTCAATCCTGATAGTAAACTTCCTAATTTTAACACTGGAAAAATTTTGGAACCTGAAAGTCAGGCAATCAAAACTATGCTAGGAGTCACTGATGAACCCATTCATACTGAGTCCATCATTGAGTCTGAATCAGAATCTCAATCACCTCTACCTCCACTGAAATCCCTTTCAGGGAGCAGCACCTTGTTCAAACCTTACTCCATCTGTTTACCAACCACATTCTCTCAAAGAGAAATCTGGTTTAGGAAGAACCATCCTGAAAACACCAACATATGTCTCAATACCTAAAGTCTCAGTTCCTATAGAAACACAAACACCTTCTGTCTCCACTGAGGCTATCACTAAAAGCACTGATTCAAAATATGATCAGTTGGCTGAACTTGTCAGGAAGTTGAGTGAAAAGATTGAAACATCTGAGAAAACTCCTCAACCCAAGGGTAAGGAAATTAAACCAGCTTCCTATAGTTCCACCAAATCTAAATCTACATCTAAACCTAAACAAATATGTGAATTGTGTAACTATACCACTCATTCCACTAATGACTGTTATAGAATCCTTTTCTGCGTGATATGCGAAAAGGAAGATCACAAAACCTCTGATCACTTATCTTACACTGTCACATCAAATGTAGCATCCAAATTCAAAGCTCTGTCTTTTGAGTATGCCTCAGGATCCAAAAAGATACAAAGGCATAAGGCAAAGCCCTTTTCACCTTGTCCACACTGTGGGTTTAATGACCATCTTCCTGATGATTGTTTAATGTATCCATGTTGTGAAATCTGAGGAGATCCTACACATGACATTTCAGGACATGAAAAAGTCATTTAGGCTAAAAGAGGCATCAACAAACCAACTCCACAATCCTCATCCACATCCAAGTGCAAGATTTGTGGAAGCACTGTCCACTCCTCCACTGACCATAAGTCTGTTACCAAATTTAAGAAGTCCATTAAACCCAAGCCCACTAAGAGGTGGGTTAACAAGAAAAACAAACCTAGTTTACTATTTGTGCAGAAACATACTAGGGAACCTGTTTGGCATCTAGACAGTGGATGCTCAAGGAGTATGACTGGTGTGAAGAAATATCTGCACAAATATGTTGAAGAGCCATGATCCTAAGTTGTATTTGGTGATAACTCGTCATGTCCCACTAAAGGTTATGGTTCAGTAAACTGTAATAGTATAGTTTTTACAAGAATAACTTATGTTAATGGTCTTAAATACAATCTCATCAATGTCAGCCAACTATGTGATGCATAATACATAGTTCAATTTGATGATAAGAGAGGAACCATCTTTAATGCCAACAAAGAATTTGTGTTGATTGCTCCCAGGAGGGATGATGTCTATGTCCTAGATATGTCAACCCTCACTCAGAATGGGACTTGTCTCTTCACTAAGGCAAGTGAAACAATCAACTACTCTCTCATCTCAATTTCAAAAACATCAATAACCTGGCCAAATAAAACAAAGTTCTTGGCCTTCCATCCCTGGTGTTTACAAAAGACAAGCCATGTCCTACTTGTGAAAAAAGAAAACACCACATGGCATAATTCAAAACAAAACAAAACTCCTCCATCAAATGCTGCCTTCACCTCCTTCATATGGACTTCTTTGTACCTGTCAGTCCAATGTCAATTCATCATGAGAAGTATAGCCTAGTCATTGTGGATGTATACCCAAGTTACACTTTGGTTTACTTCCTGACTCAAAAGAGTCGGGCAGCTGAAACTCTCATGTCCTTTGTCAGGAACATTGAAAATCAAAATGATGTCAAAGTTAAACAAATAAGAACTGACAATGGTATTGAGTTTAAAAACCATGACCTTGAGTGTTTTTTTTGATGAGAAAGGCATTTTTCAGAACATCTCTTCTCCCTACACTACTAAGCAAAATGGAGTAGCTGAAAGGAAGAATAGGACACTCATTGAGGCTCCAAGAACTATGTTGAATGGCTCAGTCCTCTCAAAACACCTTTGGACTGAGGTAGTCAAAACAACTTGTTATACTCAGAATCGATCTATTATTGTGAAAAGGCACAATAAAACTCGTTATGAGATATTCAAAGGAAAGATCCCTGACATCAGCTACTTTCATGTGTTTTGGTGTCCTGTGTTTATTCATAACCACAAGGATCACTTAGGCAAATTTGATGCCAAAGCTGATGATGGATACTTCCTGGGATACTCTCTTGTCTCTAAACCCTTCAGGGTGTACAACACAAGGAGACAGCAAATTGGGGAAACCTTTCACATAACTATTGATGAGAGCACTGAAGCCATCAGGTTCTCAAACTCCTCAGTGGAAGAAATTGGTATTGATGACTCATCAAGATATCCTCCTGATGAATACCACCCTAAGAGTAATCCCTCCACACAATACCAAGTTGATGCAGATATCTTATACAACATCATCCCTCACAATCTTCCTCAACCAAACATCAGTGAATTCTTTGAAACCCAACAAACCTCAAATGAGACTACCCACACTGAACCCAATGTTCAGGAACTCACAAATTAATATGTTCATATTGAGGGCACTGAAAATCTAAACCTTGAGGCACCTCAAGCTTTAGTGATTGAACCCACTCATCCATCAAATCATGCTTCTACAAGTTCTAACTCCTATCCTAGACATCAGGATAGCTGCACAAGGTCCAAAACAATTGAACTTGTGAATATCATTAGTGAGCCTACTAAAGGCATGCTTACCAGAAGCATGGCTGCTAAACTCAAGGCAGCATCAGCCAATGTGTGTCTTTATGTTGACTTTCTCTCTAACATAGAGCCTAAGAGTGTCAAAGAAGCCCTGACACATGAAAGTTGGGTTCAGGCCATGCGAGATGAGCTTGAACAATTTGACAAAAACAAAGTCATGACCTTAGTTGAGTGCCCCCAGGGTGTTTACATCATTGGAATGAAATAGGTCTTCAAGAACAAGACTGATGAAAATGGGACAGTCATAAAAAACAAGGCAATACTTGTTGCAAAAGGATATAATCAACAGGAAGGTATTGATTATGAAGAAACCTTTACACCTGTTGCTAGAATGGATGCCATCAGGATCTTCCTAGCATATGCAACATACATGAACTTTAAAGTTTACCAAATGGATTTAAAAAGTGCATTCCTGAATGGTAAACTTAAGGAAGATGTTTATGTGCAACAACCTCCTGGATTTGAAAGTAGTGAATTTCCTAACCATGTCTGCAAGTTTAACAAAGCTCTTTATGGACTGAAACAAGCTCTCAGGGCATGTTATGAAACTCTGTTAGCCTTCCTGATCCAAAACAAGTTTGTCAGAGGAAAGATAGACAACACCTTGTTTATCTATAGAACTAAGGGAGATGTGATCCTAGTCCAAGTATATGTTGATGACATCATCTTTGGTTCAACAAACTACAAACTTTGTAAACAGTTTGAGAAACTGATGACTAAAAAGTTTGAAATGAGCATGATGGGAGAACTCACTTAATTTCTTAGACTTCAAATCAAACAGACTGACAAAGGAATCTCCATTTATCAAGAGAAATTCACAAGGAACCTACTGAATAAGTATGAGTTCATTGATTGCTCCTCAGTAAAGACTCCTATGGTTCATCCAAACAACCTTGGTCCTGACCTCACTAGTGAACCAAACCCTATACAGAGGAATGATAGGTTCACTGATGTACCAACTTGCCTCAAGGTCTGATATACAATTTGCAGTATGTCTATGTACTAGATATCAGTCTGACCCAAGAGAATCTCACCTCACTGTTGCTGAGAGAATCATCAGATACCTGAAGGATACTCCAAACCTTGGTTTGTACTACCCAATATGTTCAGGGTTTGATCTTAAAGGGTACACTGACTCAGACTATGTAGGCTGCAAAATGGACAGAAAAAGTACCTCAAGATCCTGTCAATTCCTTGGAGGAAAACTAGTGTGTCGGAGCACTAAGAAACAAAAATCAGTGGCCATGTCTTCAGCTGAAGCTGAGTATGTAGCTGCTGCAGGTTGTTGTGCTAATGTGCTTTAGATGAAAAGTCAACTCAGTGACTATGACATTCAGTACAAGATGGTTCCCATCTTCTGTGACAACACTAGTGCAATCGCAATCTCAATCTCCAACAACCCTGTTCTTCACCAAAGAACCAAACACATTGATATTAGGTACCACTTCATCAGGGACCACATCATGAATGGAGAAATTGAATTACACTTCATCCCCACTGAGTATCAGCTAGCTGATATTTTCACAAAGCCCTTGGATGAATCTACTTTTCAAGACTGAAAGCTGAACTAGGTATGTTGGACATAGAGAATCAAGTTACTAAGTAACTGTGATTTAACATAGTGTAAATTCTCTCCATGGTCCCTGATCCACATGACCCCTCAATGAGTTCCTGTATATAATCTCACTGAATATCTCATTCTGATCATAGGTTTCTAAATGAAACGTCATTCAGGGGGCCTTAAGATTGTCAAAAGTGACATTCAATGCCAAACTAAACACTCTAAGTATTTAGTTAGTAAATGTCCTAGGTTGGTAACTGACTAATATTTAATATAAGAATATATGTCTTTTGCCTTTCTGGCAACCACATCTTAGGCCCCCACATTTCTTCAAAAACCCACTAGGCATTAAATGCATCTCTCTCACGTGATATTAAATGATATTATGAGGTGACATCATCTCTGTAAAAGTGCATATTTGCAGAGACGCGCAACAGTTCACCTAGCCACGTTGCAAAAAAAGGGGGTGATGGTATAGACGGCTTTAAATGCAGATATCAAACCACTTTGAAAACCACCAATAAAATTGCATATCAACCGTTTGATATCCACGCCTTTTCAAACCCTACATCTCTCTAATATATACCCACACAAAAGAATAAACAAGCACGCTTTCAAAAAAAACTTATCAAACTTTTGCAAAAATTTCTCTCAACTCTGTATGTTTTATTCCGACCTAAAACCTTTGTTTTCTAGCCAAAAAAATCAGACCCTTCATTAAAAATGGCTACTTCTAAAGTAATAAAATACACTCCCAATGTGGAATACCAAATGGAGAGCGTCGACCTGACCAAGAATAATGTGGTGGGGAACTTTGCCTACCCTGAAGCCTTTCTGGCTTACAAGGGTGTGGTAAAATACCTTCAAAACTTTTTCCTCTCCACCGCCTTTACCAAAACGCCCTCTATCATATATCATGACTACCTGAGGGAATTCTGGTGCACATCAGTGGTTGAAAACCCTGATGTCACTAAGGATGCTGTGATAAGGTTCTCAGTGATGAATGGGAAGAAATCCTTGACCCTCACCTACAAAACCTTCATTAAGGCCACAGGCCTTCATTTTGCTGAGACCTTTGATGCCCAACAAAATGGTGATGAAATAACGGCCCTATTGCTATTACTGGGGCCACATGATAAACAACACCCTGACGTAGCCCCGGAGACCCTCTTGTCTAAAGCTCCAACAATCAAGACCTGGTTCCCTGCCCCATGGAGGATCTTGATAACCTTTGTCATTCAGGTCCTTGGGGGCAATAAATCCTCAATGAAGCAGTTGAATGCTTCTAAATCAATGATAGTATTCAGTCTCGTAGAGTAAAAAGATTGATGTTGGAGAGTTACTCTTCAAAGACCACATAGTCAAGCTCGGTGGGAAATCTAGGCAAAAACTCATGTCATACCCTAGATTTATTTCCTGCGTGTTGAAAGACTTACTGGGCTCTGAATATGTGAGGCCTGACATTATGGGCTTTGAACCTGATGTCTTGCATAAGACAAACTACTCTCGAGATCCCTCAGAGGTCGCAAAAATCGCTCTGACAACTTATATGTTGACTGCTACTCAGGGCGCTGACAAAATATCACCAGTCCCTTCTCCTACAAAGAAGGAGAAGAAGAAGAAGAAGCAGGGTGTCAGGAAGGTGGCTAAACCCAAGTCACTCGCCACTGAGACCTCTGCTTCAAAGCTTGGAAAAAAGAGGCAACAACTGACCCCGACCTTTGAGACACCCATAGTTGAGGCCGCTCTATCTACCCTGAAACAAACGCCAATGGAGGATACTGAGAAATCACACTCAGTGTCCTTGGGAAAACCCTCTCCTTCAGGCTCTACTGACATATACAAGTTAGTGGAGTCAGGAACAACTCAACTCTCACATCCTGCTAAAGGCTCTGATAAATCACAATCAGAGTCTCAGGGAAAAAAGGGTCCTATATCCTCGGTGGGGCAGTACTACTCCACTGAGAAGGGGACCCACACCCAATCACATTGCCTGCTAAAGGATCTGGTAAATCACAACTAAAGTTTTAGGGAGTTATCATCTCTAAATCTTCATCAGGGCAGCACCACCCTATTGGAAAGGGGGACCTCAACATCTCATTGCCTTATGAGGACATTCCTAAACCACGGCTTTTGTCTGAGGGCGCAATCACTCTTCCCAAAGACTTAGAGGGAAATATACAACCCACTGATAGGGATTCAACTTTCACAGTTCCTAAGGATGGCACTGACTCAAACGCATTAGTGCTTGAAGGGGCCTCAGGGGACAAAGACTCAGGGGCATGTAACCACCTACTGATATGGAACCTACACCCCCACGGTGATGCGCATACCTCGGGAACTGACTATAAAAATCAGGCAGACAAATCCCAGTCTACTAGAATAGAGGGTCAGGGACTGACCACAACCAAGGCAAGTCTTCATATGAAGAGGAGCCGGCTAAACCTTTTTTGCATATTGATTCTACGCCTGACTTTCAGGCAGTCTTGTTCTCTGATGATGAACTGAGCAAGGAGAGTGAGGAGGAGGTATTTGAGGCTGGGGATGACATGGAGACTGATGCCCCCACCACTGAACATTCACATCAGTATCCTTCACAACAACAGGAAGAAGAACCAAAGCCTCAGGATGATCAACCTGCCGATTCTGAAACTTCCTCCCCAGACAAGCTCGAGAAGTATGATGACTCACTTCCCCTCACTGAAAAGAAGTTGGTAAAGTTATTAAAGAGAGCCAGCAATGCTATCTTCCATAGGGTCACTGATGAAGTTTTTGATATGCACACTGAGCATGTTGTCCACTACTTCAACCTTAGGGATTCTGTTGACGCTTATCATGACAACACTGTTGAGCAGCAATCAGTAAATGCCTTCTCCCTGACAACTCTTTATACTCAACTCAACAACAACGCTACCCTTAACCAAATTACAAAGAGCGTTGCAACTATTCAGGAGTCAGTTAAGGATAACCCTGAGCTAAACAAGAAGATTTTTCAGGATGCTCAAACTTACCAGCAGAATTCTACTTAATTCACTGAGCTGGTAAACATACTGAAGTTTGCAAACCTTCAAGGCCTTGATTCATCAGTGGCCTCTCTCAGTTCCTCCTTAGGCTTAATGGAGAAAATTTTGGCTACTTGGGCTAACTCTTCGAACTCCTTGGCTAGGAATCTCGGGCCAAGGATGTCCGCTAATGAGGCCTCTCAGGCTTCCATTGATGCTAAGGTGACTACACTTCAAAAGGACACCTCAGACATCAAGACCATGCTCAGGGAACTTTATCAGGCTTTCAAGGGTACTTCTACTCCCTCCGCTTTAGTGGAAACTCCAACTCTTGCTCTTACCATAGGTCCCGAAATAGTTGAGGGGGAGAAGGTCACTGAAGCTTCTTCAGGCCAGCCCAAGCTAACTGAACAATCTCCTACTCACATTGAGGGGGAGATTCCACCTACTAAGGTTGCTTCCATATCTTCCTACAAAGAGCCTGAAACAAATGTATCTTCTTCATCTAAGCAAGACAAGGGCAAAGGCATTAACTGTGCCTGAACCCACAACTATTTTGGTGCCTGCTTCCTTAGAGGTAAGACATGACCCTGATGCACCCATCAAGGTTCCTTATGAAATCAATGGTGTTACGTATCTTCTTACTGAGGAAGAAATCCAAGCTCATATGGATAAGGATGAGATACTGAAGAAAGTGGCTAGAGAGGAATAGGTCAGCAAGGCTGCTCTCATTGAGGTGGTCAATGAAGAGGTTAAAGCACTTGGGTTAAAACCTAAGGATCTCGCTCATAGGAAGGGTGGTGAAAAGTTCAAGAGAGCTCAGGATGCTGCAATGATTGCTCTCTGGCAGAAGAGGGATGCCAAACTGAAGAAGGTAGCTGAAGTAAGGCAATAGAACATAAAGAGGTACCAATGGATCATGACACAGAGACTAAACCCTAAACCTATCACTGATGTCAAGATCCATCGGAATACCAAGCCTGCAGTTGTTATGGTCTTCAGAGGTCAAGATAAGCGACACTTTGAAGTTTATGATCCCTTCAAATTATCTGTGTTTGGGATAACTGAACTGGATGAATTGTGTCCAATCATTGTAAAGAAAAACAATATTGGTATCAAGAACCTGATGAAATCCCTCAGGACACGCTATGACCAATTGGCGAAGAAACATGAAGAACTTGGTATTCCCTCTCTTCTTCCAGCTTCAGCCTCAGCTATTTAGGCTGCTCCATCTCAGTCTTCTAGGAGAAAGAGGAAGAAGATTGATGTTGCACCAGAGATCACTGCTCCAGGCCTTAACTGCAGCAGAGCCCTCCCCAAAGGAGTTAAATTTGTGAAAAACATGGTCATAGACGGGAAGACATTGATCTAGTTGGGATCAAGGCTATGCTTGGTTACTTCTTCATGGCCGCTCTAATCAAGAATGCTGCAAATGCAAGGTTCTGTCATGACCTGAAGATATAAATCCAATAGCATCCTGATTAGCATGAACTTGAAGCCAAAAGACCTAAGCTTGAAGCCCTGGGATTTAAGTTCTAGCCTGAATGAATCTGCAACCACTATCTATCTTTTGTTTTTTACTTTGTTTTATTTAGGATTGTAATAGCTATGAATAATATTTGATGTTTTGTTTAACAATCAGTGTCCTAAACATTACTTAGTAAATCAATCAGTGGAGATAATTGCCTTTGCTATCTCTCACTGAACCTAGAAACACTTAGGCTATTTGTATATCCAAATAGGGGGAGACTGTTGGGTTCGTGAATACCCAAACTCCTTGAACTAGGATTTGAACATAAAATATCCTAAGTGTTTGATAACCGTAAACAATCTCAAGTCACTGAATGCATAGTTTTTCAGTGAGTCATCCTCAAGATGCTCAGGACGAACCTATGATGAAAGGTTCTCCACTCAGTGAGGCGGTTCTCAGTGAATGATACCTGAGCCAAAGAAGAAGATGATGGATTTAGTGAGTGACGACAATAACTCACTGAATCCCAAAAACTCCTCACCAACTATAAGGACTGAGAGAACAAAGACAAAAGATGTAAAGACTGAAGTGAACGTGGCATGAGGTGGGATTAGGTGGGATTAGGTGGGGTAAGTTTGAATGGATAAGGAAGGGTCCTTATCAGGCAAAGGTCAACTTTCCCTGAATGGGTATAAAACCAAGAGTGTTGTCAACACTGAAGATCAGAAAGTAACCTTATCCTTTACTCCTTATAGCCAATTGTAATAGTGACAAAATGCCTACGCATTTTGTCCAAAGTAGGCACATGCCATCTTTGTCTTTCAGGTAACTGTTAGGATTTCACTTGTGTATAAATAGCGTAATAAGAGAGATGTAAAGATTAAGTTTGTGCACTAAATGCTTAGAAATTCACAAACCAAATCTTTACTCTCTCGAAATAACAACAGTCCACTGAGATAGCTCAGATTGGTCATTAGTTGTTACTTAACTGTAACTTAAGTTTAGTGAGGAGTAAACACACCATACTTTTCTTTCAATCCCAAGTGTTGTTCCGCAAACACTTGGGTATAATTCTTTTGATTAATTTCTAATAAGAGTTAAACATTGAAAAATATTGTCTTTATCATTTACTTTTATTTGCTTTAAGTTATTAATCATTGCATTGCTAAACCATGGAACTTGGTTAGATTAACTTTGTAGTTAAGACTAATCAAGTATAAGGGAACAACACTTATCCTAACACCTAAACAAAAGAAAGTTATCCCATAACATAGTCCTTGTGGCACGTTGGGATGGACGTGACCCTTTGTAGCTCGAGCGCGTCCTACACCTTCCATGGCAGTCGTAACATTCCCCTCTCCTTCAAAGTCACCTTGTCCTCAAGGTGCATCCTAAAAATCTTGCCTTATGTAACTCCAGGATCCCAAACTTTGACTTGTAGTTTAGTCCATTGTGAATCACATGTTTTGAGTTGTGAATTTGCCTCTTATAGATCATACTCAAAGCGCAAAGTATGCCTACACAAATGTTGGCACATCGGTCTGACAATGAGTTCAAATATTCTTTCATAGCATAAAACTACATTACTTTGATTGAAAATTAACCAAATTGGACGCAGCAGGATACTTTGATTCACAAATGCATATTTTAGTCACAAATGCATACTTTAACACTACATCAGGTGGCATACATTTCTGCCCAACATCATCTATCTTATTCACCTGGCCATGAGGCTCCAACATGTTTCCTCCATCTTCTCTTGTTGCTATGAGAGGAATTTGTTGACATTGGCTATTACTTTCTTCCACACTACATCAGGTGGCATACATTTCTGCCCAACATCATCTATCTTGGTACCTGGTGATCAAGTACCTTCTGATCCACTGGTTCCCCTGAGTTGACGTTGCTTGGTTTGGCGATGGCTGTGATGGGCTATTGGTCCTCCAAACAAGCCGTTGTTGTACGGACTAACGATAAGGCTTCTCCTAAAGTAGTAGGATTCGACCTCAACAATTCCCATAATGTTGTAGATCCGTGAATCATGCTTCCGTTGCACGGGCTAATGAAAAAGCTTCACCTAAAGTTATGGGATTTGACCTTAAGAGTACACATTGTAGAGCCGGTTTAAGGCAGAGATATAAAACTATTTAAGTAAGTTTTCAGAGATCCCCGTTAATCGATTTATAAGTACCTCAAACTTACTATGATATTAGGCCACCGTACCCATTTACAAGAGCTTAGATAGTGCATCCTGATCGTTGCTTCCCGATGCCATGAACAGTAACTCAAAGAACAGAAAAAAATTATGATGAACAATACCAATGAACAGTAACGATAAAGTCACTGTGAACAGTGCCTGTGTATAGTGTCAATGAACAATGCCGGTGAACAGTGTCATATTTTTTAATTGGAACGCTAATTTGGTAGCCCTTTCAACGATGACTCTCAATGAAAACACCAATTGATACGACCCGTTGAGGTTGTATCGAGATAGGACACCACTTCAAGCGGGCGCAAGCTCCTTAAGAATATTAGAGAAGAAAACCAGATATATTTTTATTAGATAAATCATACCTTTTATTAATGAATGACGCGGTATATAAATACCGAATAAACCCTAACTTGTATCACAAGTCGATTACAAGATGGATATCCAAAACAACGACACATTCCTAATACGACTCAAAGATATCCTAAACACAACTTTCACAATACTTATCCTAACACCTAAAATAAGATAATTATCCCATAACATAGTCCTTGTGCCACGTTGGGATGGCCGTGACCCTTTGTAGCTTGAGCGCGTCCTACACCTTCCATGGCAGTCGTAATACTAACACTCACTTCAATTCGAGCGGAAAAATTGCGAAAGCACGAATAAGAAAAAAATTAATATTAAAGCTAAAGATTAAAAAAATTAATGAATCTTAAGAAAGAATTAAGACTTTGGTAGCACCAAATCGCAACGGGTAAACGTATTATGAAAAAGAGTGATTATTTTCAAATAATGGACAGATGGCGACGACTAAGGTTTGACGGGGTGACTTAGAGGTGGTGGCTTAAGGTGGCCAAGTAGGTCCAAGGATCAGACCGAAAGCTCTTATATCATGTTGGATTATCAAATTCCCCATTGGTAATACGTTTTATATGATCATGTATTTATTGTGCAACTGCAGTAGACACCTAGACCCTTAACGAACCTAAAGCTCACAAACAAGCTTGGTGGGTTTGGGACGATTAACATAATACTACTGATTGTACAATAATTTGCACGACCAAGTCTACGATGGTGATCGAAGGATATAAGGGGTGTGGTGGTTGCGCCAAGCTTGTAAGTAACCTGAAATAAGAATTACGAAAACACTACGTTAAGTGATTGCGCAGGGGTTGGACCATGCAAACCACATCCGGCGTGTGAATAAGTATTTGGTATGAGAAGTTTACTGAAAATGTATGAAATTGGAGTAGTAGAGATTGCATACCAGATTTATGACTCGTCCAAAACTATTTATAGGTGAAGAAACAGCCTTTGAGAGTGTTTGCACGTTTTTAGGAGATCATGGGGGCGTCTCATGATTTGTGGTAACCGCTAGGGTTTAATACCCCACTCTTCGTGGATTAGTGGGAAAGCTAAGGAGAAAGAGGAGACATGGGTAAGACTTGGTCTTGACATTGTTCCGTCCTAAGATCATCGGAGGATACCCCGAAGGGCTTAATCCTTCGATTGTCGAATTCCCAATTGGTAACTAGATCAAAGGTGATTAGTTTTATGTCATTGAAGAATTTAGGAGGCTGACCAGAGCCTTCGATATGTAGGTTTCAAGCAGTCCTGAAGGGGGATCCTTCGACCTGATCGGAGGGTACATTATCAACTACCTAACACCTTCATGACCCAAGCTTGTAAGCTTGATTCGATACTACTCTTCCTGTGCTCGACTCAAATTGAGAGTTTAGTATCTCGATTTTAATTTGAATACCCATGCTTTTAAGAAAAGAGGGTAGAATATCTTATTTTTTAGAATAAGAAAGGGAAATCAAAATATGAGAATGCCCCTTGAGGGCTATTTTAGGAGAGGCAAAACACGAGAAAGCGTGCATTGAAAATCCACATGTTTTTATTTCTTTCGCGTTTGATACATTTGGCATTCTTGCACCTTAGGCAGTGGAGCTTTTTAACGGAGTTCAACGTGTTATGCATAGTAATGTTATGACGCCTAGATCCACAGATGTTGTTTTTTAGAGAATTAGTTTTGCAATCCAAAAAAGGCTGGCAGCGCAACTTGTTGCTTGTTTGCCTTCCAACTCTATGTAAATCCAAACAATAAACAGATTTAGAGTTTAGATCAATTTCTTGGTAGCAACTTATACCATTCAAGAAATAAGTTTTGAACATATGCAAAAAGATAGTATACCAGCTTGAGTTGCATTAGTAAGTTACAACGCATGTATGTATTAAAGTTTGGATATCAACATATTGTTGTGTAAATGGATCCTAACAAAACATCAACATATTGTTGGGTAAATGGATCCTAACAAAACAGAACAAACATAGTAGACAAATAAAATTTTATTGAGATAAAGGCTGACAAAACAAAATTAATGTATGTGATCCCGACTCACATTCACGGGGAATCGTGACAGCGTGAATACACATATACAAGTTGTTGAACCTCTAGACAGTCCTTAGTGAACGAGTGTCGTCTCGTAAACATACCTACAATTTCGCTTAACTAAAACCAATATACAATCTGTTAGATTATGGACATTATTTTAGTAGTTGTATGTTAGGATCGAACTTGAGATCACGGGATTGCACACTTTACGTATGAGAGTTAAAGATTAATAAATAAATATAAAGTTATAGTTATTTATTAATTATCACAAAATATACAAGGATCGTTAAGTAATTATGATAATTGACTAAACGAGAAAAGAAAAGGACTTGTAAAGAAAAATTAGACATCAAGAAGGTTCCGGATCCCTCCCTAGAGGGGTGGCCGGTCGTGGGGTATGGGGAAGCCCAACCCACACCTTGCTTGAGCTCCAAGTTTTCTATGTGTATAAATACATGTCCATGTTTTAGGTTTTGGGTACTCTTGTGCACACACACAAATCCCTAAACCTTTTCTTTTTCTTTTCTTCTTCTTGTAGTCGATCCAAACAAACACCATAAACGTTTCGTTTGGTTTGGTTTTCCAAAACAAATAGTTTGGTTGTTTTTGTGATTCAATAAATAGCATTACTTTAACTTGTTTTAGTACGTGTGTACAAGAACGTGATACAATCTCGTATCTTGGATTGAATTACAAAAGAGGTAAGGGATAATTCTTATAATCCATATAAACCCTACTTAGGGTTCCTGAATTGAAGATTGCATTTGATTCTTGTTCGGGCTAGAATCACAAAGGTACGTTTATTTTTATATTTGATTAATTAATTACATATTATATGATCTTGTTATAACGCTTCCGCATATGCTCCCTTGATGTGTTTGGTTTATTTTATATGATTGTCATGATATTATAATTCCAACGGTGGCATCTAGAGCCGTTATAATGTGTAATTAATTATCGAAACGCATATAAATTGAATCTTGATTCGTTTAATTACATGTTTTTAAGGTTTTCTTATTCCTAACCCTAATTTTTTTTATTGGGTCGATTGACCTATGAGTTTGTTAGGGTTTTGGCTTTGATTTTTAATATGATTAGAAACCCTAGGATGTCATATAATTGGTTATGCGTTTTAGTAAACGATCTTGGTGCAATATGTTAATTGTTAAGCATAATCCATGAAAAGTGCATATTTGCATGGATTTTATCATGTGATAATTTAAATGGTTTAAATTGGATATATGAATTAATTGTTAAGTTATATCAAAACATGTAAATTTATTAATAGATGTCGAATTGGGGAAGACTCCAATATTAAGTTGTAACACCCCAACCCGATAAGGGTAGAAGTATTACATTACAGTGACATATCAGAACAAACACAAGCATATGATTCATACATATAACGAAATTCAGGGTTACAAATGAAAATCTCAAACTACAAGGTTACAAAGAAATAAATACTATGTCTAATAAAGTGAAACTTCATCTAATCGTCTCTAGTCCAAAGCATAGTCTTCTAAGTCCAATCACACTCTCTTCCCATAACCCAGCTTCCTACTAAAACCTGCCGCAGGAAAAGGAAATGCGGCTGAGCTTAAAAAGCCCAGTGAACAGATACATATACAAAGCAATGATAATGAAACAGAACTGAAACATAGTGCATTGGGGAAATAGAATAAGGAATAGATAAAAGAGTGATAGAATATAAAGAAGAAAGGATAGTCATCTACCACGAGCCCAGAAACTCAAAGTCATAAATCTCAAAGTCATAATTCTCAAAGTCATAATCTCAAAGTCATAATCTCACAATCAGAGGGGATACCTCTCAGGCAACCAGATAATATGAGGGGTGTCCTCATGTATCAAATGGGTGGAGTAGCTAGCTCCCAGAAATTGTGAAAGGCGTGTATTGCACACAACACCAGTCACCTCAAAGTCAACTCAAAGTCATAGTTAAATCCACTAAACAGAACAGATCTAGGATTGCAATCCATACGCCCCTTACTCAAAGTCAATCTCAAAGTCATATACTCAAAGTCATAATGGCCATAATAGTAATCATAAAAAGGGACGGCGTGAGAAATCACTCACCCACACATGAGTCATGCCAGCGGTGCATCACAGACATGCCTATGGTACCTCCATAGGTAGGGAAACATAAATGGCTCGGGTATCAAACTAAGAGTCAGGTCTCAAAGTCATGCAAAAGGTCATATAGCAAAGGTTTATCTCAAAGTCATCTCAAAATCATATCAGAAATAGTATTCAAGGACCATTCAGAGTTTATCAGGTGAAGGTTCATATTCAAAAATCAATTCATGGTTCAGTTCAAAAGTCCGTTTCAAAAGTTTCTATTAAAAGTCCAATTTAATTAATCTTTTAAAACAATTTTCATAAAAATGGTCTTTCAAAATATAGGGTTCATGAAAGTTAAATAACCTTTCTTTTAAAAAGAATTTTAGCATCATTTATAAACATATTTTCAAATCGGTTCTTCTCAAAACATTTCCATGGCATAATTAAAAGGTTTTCATAGCATGGTTTCATAACGGAGGTCATATCAAGTGGGATCAACAGAGAAAGTTCAAGTAAAGGGGATCATAGCAATGGCATCAATTCGGGAACTAACGGATTAGAATATGAAAGAGATCATGAGAAACCTTTTGAGAAAGGTCAGAATATCTGTACCTTAAACCGCAAGTGCAAACATGACAGAAAACATAAAGGTCGGAAGCAAAACTCCTTCTTCAGCAAATCTACACGAATTAATGATCGGCTTATTATTAATAACTTATTCAATTCAGATTTCTCATTTTAGTCGGCTTTCCAGATTTAGTAACTTTCCATTTAAAGTGACTTTCCACTTTTAACAGGTTTCCATAAATAGTAAATTTCCACTTTTAGAAAGTTTCCATAATTAGAAAGTTGAATCATTATTAATGGAATCAAAGTATCTTTTAACATATTTACACATTTGGTCCTTAGGGTTTCATAACTTTTCATTTTAACCCTTTACTTTCCAAAATTACACTTTAAACCTTTTAGTATTCAAAGTTACACATTAAACCCTTAACTTATCCATTTTACATAATAATCCCTTATTTTATCATGTTATACTAATATACCTTCAAGTATTCACAATTTACATTTTAAGTCCTTCAAGTTGTCAAAGTTACATATTTAACCCTTTAACTTACAATTACAACTTTTAATTATCAATAATTACATATTAAGTCATTAAATTACCAAATTAGCACAAAACCCCCCGAATATATTTTATTACTCAAATCAGTCCCAAGTTTCCAGAAATTACACCTTTAGTCCCTCTACTTTAATTAATTACAAATCGCACCAATTAAATACAATTAACTCACTTCTTGTAATATTTACACTTAGAACCCTCAAGTTATATTTTTCCCATATTCCTACTGATATATATGATCTTACAAAAATATCCCAGATTTTTCAAAGTTGGCAAAACATACCCTTGTACTTTATTTTCCAATCGGATTTATTTTAAAGTTACCAAAACCAAACCCTAATTTCATAAAATCATTATGCCATCATTATACAATCATTACTCAATCATTATTATGCATTAATTACCAGATCCAAACATAAAAACCCTAACCCTAATTCGATTTAGGGTTTCTTTTATTTTCTTCATTGTTTTCTTAATTAGCCGATTTATAAAATAAATCACAACACGAGATTTAAGCTTCTATAATTCAAACCCATATTTTTACGAGATCATAATTAATATATGAAGTTCATAAAAATTATCATTCATATCCAGAAAATTCATATACAATGATATAGAGTTTTGTTGCGTTTTTAGGGTTTAATTCACCAAAACGTTATAGAGCATGCATGGATCGATTAGAACATTTTATTTGAGACTTATATGATGTAAGAGACGTGAGAAAAATACCAGACCAGATCTGGAACAAATATAATAGGCTGGACGAATTACACCTCTTGAATTGGATAATACGACACCAAAAATTCCCACGAGAACAAACGCGACCAACAAACCTTGTAATCATTTTTCGAATATCATATATGATGTAAGGAACTCAGGAAAAATAGAAAATGAATTTATAAGAGGTCGTATGAAACATAACGAATTTACCTTGTTTATAGTGCTCGACAAAAGGAAAAATGTGCCACGATCGAACCAAGCTTCAACAATTCAAAAGGGTATTTTTCTAGGACTCTTTGGATGTTGTTTGATCACAGAAAAATGCTTAGGAATTATGGGGTGGTCGAATGGAGGCTTAGGAGAATTCTTTTGTGTGTTTATTTTGGATCGGCAATTAGGGTTTGTGGAGAAAAGGTATGGTTTGACTTTTTAAAATGGGAGGCCGTGTGATGAGGGGGGGGGGGGAGACCAGAATTTCGTGATTATAGGTTAACAAAATATTCTTGGTGATTATCTTCCTTATTTACCAAGTTTAAATCATTTTAAATCTCTTTAAAATTCATTTTATTTCATTCGGCCCTATAAGGGGTATTTTGGTAATTTTCCACTTGTATAAATGTTAAATGAAATTGTTAAAAATATTTGGTATCATAACTTATGCATTGTTAGGAGTTTAGGATTTATTTGGTACTTTAATAAGCTTTTAATAAATTTTTAAACATGTAGGGGCATTTTGGTCATTTCACTTGCTTTCAGATTTTAGGTGTTACAACTTCTTCCCCTCTAAAAGGAAAAATTTCGTCCTCGAAATTTGAAGTCGCAAAGTTAGACGAAGTCGTAGTAAACCGCAAAAGGTCATTACAAACATTCTCACGCTCGGGGAGGTTCTTCCAAAAAGATCTTCAGACCAATTAGTTTCTCATGACTCGTAACTATTGTCAAAACAGTTTCAGATTTCTCAGAAAGGCATATCATACTGAATTTGAATCAAAAGGATAATGTACCAAACATAACGGATGATAAACGAATTCTCCAGGAAGAGGTATAAAAATACATAGGATTTTCATCGAATTGATTAGGCGAATCAGATGAGAATACATTGAATTGTAGCAAACATGGGGTGATATACGGTTTAACTCTTCAGCTTCTCAAATAGTCACGGCTTTTAGATAACTTTCCAAAGGTATTCTCATAAACAAACAGGTCTCATTTCCTCAAAGTCCACAATCACATATTTTACTCATAGCAGATCATAATGAACAACTTCACGAATGCGAATCGTATACGGACAGAAAGCGTATCGTTAGATATCGTCAACGACAGAAATTTCATAATGGAACCTAAGATTCTTATCAGAAATTTGCAAGATCAGCAAAACACGTGTCGAGAGTCCAAACGTATCGAATCGTATGACAAGGACAACATATCAAACGTATAGGTAGAGTGAACCTAAAGTCTCACTATATCGCGGATAGTCGCCAACGGAAAGAAATTCAAGGCTTCTCTAAAGCACTCCTCAAGGTATCCTATGCCCACAACAAGTGCACTTTATATGACGTCAGTATTATCACGTTGATCAGGCGTCATAATACTAGCCTCACATAACATGCCCTCATGGTGGTCGTCCTCTATCTCAAGTCGTGAGTCAAAACCACTTATCTTAATCCACCTAGTACTACTACAGTCTCAAAGGTCACCAGAATCCAACAACATAACTAAGAGAATGAAATTACTCGAAGAGTAACGGAGATCCGAGAATGTCATTCAAAATTAAGGTACGTCATCAATAGCGTCAATCCTTTACAGCATCATCTCGTTTAAACACACTGTCCGCTTCAGAATCCGTCCACTCAAATACGAATTTCAAAATTTCTTACTAGTTGGGGTAGTCTGTTTACTCTTGTCCATCTTACCTCATGATTAAAAGAATTTAAAACTCGAGTCGGGTTTCTCCGGTCTTCAGCAGCTCCTCTTGGTAGTGTGGCATCGTAGCGGCAGTCTCTGACGCGCTTACTGTGCATCCCTCCATCTGCAGGTCCGCTTCTGCTCTCAATCCATCTTAGTACAACTAAAATGAATAGGGAAAAAAGACTGCGTGTCTTCGACAGGTCTTCTAACATAGCTCCAGGTTTTAAGGTACATGATGTTGTTGTCGACTCCAGGTTGTGTGTTGAATGGTTCGTCTTCTTTGGTCTGGTTGTCTTGGTGCCCAAACTGAAATCTTCACGTGTTGCATGATGTATGATTGAGCACTATCCCAGTTCCTCACTTCTTCTTGTATGCTTCTTCCATGGTAGTGCTTGTCGCAACCATCTTCTACGACTCTTCCACCAAGTTTCTAACTCCGATAACGATCTTCGATCTTGGTCCTTCTTGTGAAAGCTCTGTCTTTACATTATACAGGGTAGTGTTGTCTATTATGCTTTCTGAACGTCAATCAAATTTCTCTTCCAGAACAAAGGGTCGTCTCACCAATAATCTCTATGTTCTTCTTTCATTTTAGAACACAACACAATGTCATACTATGACAATTTGTCCAAAACACGCGAAAACATGATTATTCTAGCCAACACCATTGGCATCATTCAAACTCACAATTGTGGTAACGAGTGCAAAGGCAATTTCAGAAATCATCTCAGGAAATTTTCACATCGCCTTCTTTCTTCTTCAGGAACTGAAATACTTCCCAAAGGTTACTCTCGGTTAGTTAACCCCCTTCTTAGAAGTTTTTGTGGTTGCTTCTTCAGTCCTTCAAATCTAAAATGATGCAATCAAATGCGGGGTTCAAAGGAAAAACAAATTAATCATTGATACGCGGAAACAGATAATGATTGCTGATGGTGGTACGTTTAAGTTCACGATAGTCGATACGTCATCGCATACTTCTCTTGTTCTTCTTCATAAACAAACGAGAGCATCCAAAGAGAATCACAAGGGTTAACAAAAATCATATTCCATCAGTTCCTTCAAATACTCAACTTTTATAGCACCATGGTTTCTTCAACTGAGATCAGTTAAATGCCCACTCTACTTCCTAGCAGGAAGGAGTACCAAAAGGTTCATCAGAGAATACCGGAAAATCTTCGTATGACAAAATATTTCCCAATAGTAGAACTTTCCAAGGGTTGATAATAATGGTTTTCAGGACAACTTGGTAATCACATGAGTTTGGGGTAGGTGTTTCCATAGTGACAGAAATTTTAGCAGATGTAGAGAGTCATCATAATGGAATAGGGTGAAGCAGATTTTTAAGGTCACATTTCAGATATGGTAGTCTATGGTATCTTCACGAATAGCCATTCAGTCCAAAAGACCGTACAATCAGACATCTCAAAGTCAAAGGATTCATAGAGTGAATACATTCGTCAAATCATACAGATAGTTCATATATTAGAGTCAAGTACATGGTTCAACAAAATGTTGGGATGGATAAACGAACAGTTCAATGTGTGGGAATTTCGTTTAGCTTCTTAGCATAAGTAGCAGGTAGGATGTGTATCATTGGTAATACGAACATCGTATAATTGTCAATCATGAGAGTTACAGAATCTCAGTCATCAGCATCATCATGCTTAGTTAACAAATCCATATAGAGATAGTATTTACATCATACCCTTCCAAAGGAAATGGTTGGTAGAACAAGGTTCATCATTCAAAGAGAGGAAACAAAACGTCTTATATTCGTGGTTCATAATTACCAAAATTCTCATAGGAGTAATAATGGATCATACAGAGTTAAGTAGTATCGGATGATACATTCATACTCATCATAAGTAATGAATTCACAAAATGTGTCGAACACATTGCGGTTGAATGACCTACAATATGGTCCAAAAAGGTGTCAAACAGCTTATCAAACAAATCAGAGGCGGAGATCAAAATCTGAAAGTGAAACTTAAATGTGTAAGGTATCCAGGTAGCCTCCCGAGGTATTCCAAACTTACTTGGTTACTAAGCTTAAGTTGCAAAACTTCTAACTTCTGAAACAAAGGTCCTTATAAGGCTTATCTAAGAGCAAAGGCACGATCAGAGTGATACGGAAGCAAATGATACTTACATAAATGTCTTAGTCTACCCATTCCTCACCGGTAATAACTTGGGTTCCTATGGGGAATCCTAATGTAAAGTTTCAAAGGTTGTCTTATGAGCGCCTACAGTGGAAACTTAGGGGTCCAAACTTCACAGGTCAAGGGTAAATGTATTATGAATCGCAGCCTGGTCTCTGATACCATAATTGTAACACCCCAACCCGATAAGGGTAGAAGTATTACATTACAGTGACATATCAGAACAAACACAAGCATATGATTCATACATATAACGAAATTCAGGGTTACAAATGAAAATCTGAAACTACAAGGTTACAAAGAAATAAATACTATGTCTAATAAAGTGAAACTTCATCTAATCGTCTCTAGTCCAAAGCATAGTCTTCTAAGTCCAATCACACTCTCTTCCCATAACCCAGCTTCCTACTAAAACCTGCCGCAGGAAAAGGAAATGCGGCTGAGCTTAAAAAGCCCAGTGAACAGATACATATACAAAGCAATGATAATGAAACAGAACTGAAACATAGTGCATTGGGGAAATAGAATAAGGAATAGATAAAAGAGTGATAGAATATAAAGAAGAAAGGATAGTCATCTACCACGAGCCCAGAAACTCAAAGTCATAAATCTCAAAGTCATAATTCTCAAAGTCATAATCTCAAAGTCATAATCTCACAATCAGAGGGGATACCTCTCAGGCAACCAGATAATATGAGGGGTGTCCTCATGTATCAAATGGGTGGAGTAGCTAGCTCCCAGAAATTGTGAAAGGCGTGTATTGCACACAGCACCAGTCACCTCAAAGTCAACTCAAAGTCATAGTTAAATCCACTAAATAGAACAGATCTAGGATTGCAATCCATACGCCGCTTACTCAAAGTCAATCTCAAAGTCATATACTCAAAGTCATAATGGCCATAATAGTAATCATAAAAAGGGACGGCGTGAGAAATCACTCACCCACACATGAGTCATGCCAGCGGTGGATCACAGACATGCCTATGGTACCTCCATAGGTAGGGAAACATAAATGGCTCGGGTATCAAACTAAGAGTCAGGTCTCAAAGTCATGCAAAAGGTCATATAGCAAAGGTTTATCTCAAAGTCATCTCAAAATCATATCAGAAATAGTATTCAAGGACCATTCAGAGTTTATCAGGTCAAGGTTCATATTCAAAAATCAATTCATTGTTCAGTTCAAAAGTCCGTTTCAAAAGTTTCTATTAAAAGTCCAATTTAATTAATCTTTTAAAACAATTTTCATAAAAATGGTCTTTCAAAATATAGGGTTCATGAAAGTTAAATAACCTTTCTTTTAAAAAGAATTTTAGCATCATTTATAAACATCTTTTCAAATCGGTTCTTCTCAAAACATTTCCATGGCATAATTAAAAGGTTTTCATAGCATGGTTTCATAACGGAGGTCATATCAAGTGGGATCAACAGAGAAAGTTCAAGTAAAGGGGATCATAGCAATGGCATCAATTCGGGAACTAACGGATTAGAATATGAAAGAGATCATGAGAAACCTTTTGAGAAAGGTCTGAATATCTGTACCTTAAACCGCAAGTGCAAACATGACAGAAAACATAAAGGTCGGAAGCAAAACTCCTTCTTCAGCGAATCTACACGAATTAATGATCGGCTTATTATTAATAACTTATTCAATTCAGATTTCTCATTTTAGTCGGCTTTCCAGTTTTAGTAACTTTCCATTTAAAGTGACTTTCCACTTTTAACAGGTTTCCATAAATAGTAAGTTTCCACTTTTAGAAAGTTTACATAATTAGAAAGTTGAATCATTATTAATGGAATCAAAGTATCTTTTAACATATTTACACATTTGGTCCTTAGGGTTTCATAACTTTACATTTTAACCCTTTACTTTCCAAAATTACACTTTAAACCTTTTAGTATTCAAAGTTACACATTAAACCCTTAACTTATCCATTTTACATAATAATCCCTTATTTTATCATGTTATACTAATATACCTTCAAGTATTCACAATTTACATTTTAAGTCCTTCAAGTTATCAAAGTTACATATTTAACCCTTTAACTTACAATTTCAACTTTTAATTATCAATAATTACATATTAAGCCATTAAATTACCAAATTAGCACAAAACCCCCTGAATATATTTTATTACTCAAATCAGTCCCAAGTTTCCAGAAATTACACTTTTAGTCCCTCTACTTTAATTAATTACAAATCGCACCAATTAAATACAATTAACTCACTTCTTGTAATATTTACACTTAGAACCCTCAAGTTATATTTTTCCCATATTCCTACTGATATATATGATCTTACAAAAATATCCCAGATTTTTCAAAGTTGGCAAAACACACCCTTGTACTTTATTTTCCAATCGGATTTATTTTAAAGTTACCAAAACCAAACCCTAATTTCATAAAATCATTATGCCATCATTATACAATCATTACTCAATCATTATTATGCATTAATTACCAGATCCAAACATAAAAACCCTAACCCTAATTCGATTTAGGGTTTCTTTTATTTTCTTCATTGTTTTCTTAATTAGCCGATTTATAAAATAAATCACAACACGAGATTTAAGCTTCTATAATTCAAACCCATATTTTTACGAGATCATAATTAATATATGAAGTTCATAAAAATTATCATTCATATCCAGAAAATTCATATACAATGATATAGAGTTTTGTTGCGTTTTTAGGGTTTAATTCACCAAAACGTTATAGAGCATGCATGGATCGATTAGAACATTTTATTTGAGACTTATATGATGTAAGAGACGTGAGAAAAATACCAGACCAGATCTGGAACAAATAGAATAGGCTGGACGAATTACACCTCTTGAATTGGATAATACGACACCAAAAATTCCCACGAGAACAAACGCGACCAACAAACCTTGTAATCATTTTTCGAATATCATATATGATGTAAGGAACTCAGGAAAAATAGAAAATGAATTTATAAGAGGTCGTATGAAACATAACGAATTTACCTTGTTTATAGTGCTCGACAAAAGGAAAAATGTGCCACGATCGAACCAAGCTTCAACAATTCAAAAGGGTATTTTTCTAGGACTCTTTGGATGTTGTTTGATCACAGAAAAATGCTTAGGAATTATGGGGTGGTCGAATGGAGGCTTAGGAGAATTCTTTTGTGTGTTTATTTTGGATCAGCAATTAGGGTTTGTGGAGAAAAGGTATGGTTTGACTTTTTAAAATGGGAGGCCGTGTGATGAGGGGGGGGGGGGGGAGACCAGAATTTCGTGATTATAGGTTAACAAAATATTCTTGGTGATTATCTTCCTTATTTACCAAGTTTAAATCATTTTAAATCTCTTTAAAATTCATTTTATTCATTCGGCCCTATAAGGGGTATTTTGGTAATTTTCCACTTGTATAAATGTTAAATGAAATTGTTAAAAATATTTGGTATCATAACTTATGCATTGTTAGGAGTTTAGGATTTATTTGGTACTTTAATAAGCTTTTAATAAATTTTTAAACATGTAGGGGCATTTTGGTCATTTCACTTGCTTTCAGATTTTAGGTGTTACAACTTCTTCCCCTCTAAAAAGAAAAATTTCGTCCTCGAAATTTGAAGTCGCAAAGTTAGACGAAGTCGTAGTAAACCGCAAAAGGTCATTACAAACATTCTCACGCTCGGGGAGGTTCTTCCAAAAAGATCTTCAGACCAATTAGTTTCTCATGACTCGTAACTATTGTCAAAACAGTTTCAGATTTCTCAGAAAGGCATATCATACTGAATTTGAATCAAAAGGATAATGTACCAAACATAACGGATGATAAACGAATTCTCCAGGAAGAGGTATAAAAATACATAGGATTTTCATCGAATTGATTAGGCGAATCAGATGAGAATACATTGAATTGTAGCAAACATGGGGTGATATATGGTTTAACTCTTCAGCTTCTCAAATAGTCACGGCTTTTAGATAACTTTCCAAAGGTATTCTCATAAACAAACAGGTCTCATTTCCTCAAAGTCCACAATCACATATTTTACTCATAGCAGATCATAATGAACAACTTCACGAATGCGAATCGTATACGGACAGAAAGCGTATCATTAGATATCGTCAACGACAGAAATTTCATAATGGAACCTAAGAAAATACTATGGTTTATATGATGGTACTATATCAATTAGGATCCTACCTTTAAGAAAATACTATGGTTTATATGAATATATTTACCAATGGGTATTTTATTTCTTAAAGACCTAATTATCGAAAATACTGAAATTGAATTTTGTAATTCGTTTTAATGTATTAATACAACGTTCAAACCGTAAACGCACTTTGCGCTTTGGTAAATTGATCTAGTTCTGTTTTCAAACATATGTTTGATTAAGAATAATTTACTTAAAAGACAAAAGAAGTCTCCGTTATATGAAGGAAGAGTGAGACACAATTTATTCCTTTTCATGAATGAGAAATGATAATAGGAATATTAGATATGTCTAAATTCTAATATAATTCATAGCAAATTTTTTAATAGTTAAGAAAATTGCGAATATTTTTCATAGGGATTTCATCATCCTCATTCGGTGATTAAATTCTTAATAACAAATATGATATTTGGTTAACAGAAAATTATGTATGACATTTTATGAGTTATTTAGAAGCTAGACTAATTACCGCAAAATGGTAAAAGACAAACTAGTTTATTCACCTAGTTGTTTTGGCTATTTAAAAGGTGCTACATACATTGTAGGATGGTAGACCTGTTAAGGAAGAAATTGCATGCCCAATTTTTCAAGTTAATAGCATTTGGTGGATAGTCCATCATTTACATAGTAGGATACACACTTTAGTGCATAAGTAATTGTTACGTATGGACATTCAAAGGTGTAGGAAGTTAAAAGCACACTATTTTCTTTCACTGGATATGAAACATTTACAATGTTGTCAAATTAAGTGGGAGTATTGTGTACTTATAACTGAATAAGGAATTATTGTAATGATCCTTAATTTAGTGGGAGTTACAAGCTTTGACATCTTGGTAGCTAAAGATAATACTTTCCAAGTGTAGACACTCATACTTTTAAGGATAGTCTTGTACGTTTCCTTACTAGATATTGTTGTTCTACATCTACTTGTTATGCTAAAATCTATGACACAATCATATTGATCACATAAAAAAATGCATGGCGTGTTGTTTATCAACTATATGAGGTTGTTCCATGCACAAGTGGGAGAAATGTTATCTTTAATGTGTGCAAGAAACAACTCATAAAGATATGATTTAATGGATTCTCTTGACTGCAAGGTAAGAGAATTACTTTCTAATATGAATTATATACATCTAATTCAAGAAACACTTGGTGTGGCTATTTATGTTATGTGAGAGCTTAGCTAGATTGCAACAACAAGGTGAATTTCATATTTTCATTACTAGCAGATCAACTGATGTAATTGAACTATGAGAATTTGCAGTTTCTAAATTAGATACCTATTAGAACATGTGTCAATATGATATCAAGACTACTTTAATTAGTATATTTATGAATTCATGGAATGACATAAATTAATTAAGTAATCTAATGCTACTTCAATCTGAATATTTATGTGTTCTTGGAATGACATAAACAAATGAAGAAATAATGTTATTCACATTACTGTGAAGTAATATATTAACTTGAAATTACTATTGAAACCAAAAGATGGTGTTCATAATTACTTTAGTTAAACATGTTTATGTTTCATTGTAAAGATATAAACATAAAGTCTTTTAATTGTTACAAGACTTATAATAAAGTAAGACGTTATCTTGTTATGTTTTTTTAACTAAGACATATACATGAAGTTATTAAATTGTTAAATAACTTATAACGTATAGTGGGATTATAACAGTTTATGTTTCCTTGTAAATACATGGACATGAAGTGACTTTGTAAAAAGTACTCACTACAACAAAAGTGGCTTTTTAGGACCCTTTGTGTGGGACGGTATGATAATTGAGTCCTAAAAAACTGTTTAATAGGACATATGAGCGTTTAGGGTCCTTTTTAAATATTTGCTACTTAGGCGATGTCCTAAAAAGGTATATAATTGGATGGTCGATGATTTGGGGTCCTATTATCATATAACTTAATATGACACTTAAAATATGGATCCTAATAAATTACCTTTATAAGACGTTTATTCATTATGGTTGTATTATAATAAACCATAATAGGACACTTGAGTTTTGAGTCATAAGACATCAGTTAGTTAAAACGCTTATTCACAAAAAGTTTTATTATAGCAAAATTTAATAGGACCTTTGACACGTGGGTATTATAACGTTAACCTTTATAGGTTATGTACAATGGTTTTATAACATCATTTGTTTAAAATGATTATTTGCAAAAGTTTTATTATAACAAAACTTAATAGGACCCTTAAAGGATGCATATTAATTATGGTTTTATTACAATACACCATAATAGGACACTTGATATATAAGTCATAAAACATTAATTATTTAAAACGCTTATTCGCAAACATACTATTAAAACATAACTTAATATGACAGCTGACACTTGGGTCCCATAGATTGATACATCATCATAGGACACTTGATATTTGAGTCATAAAACATCGGTTTTATGGAACACTTATTCGCAAACGTTTTTTTTATAAGAAAAGTGAATAGGACCCTTGACAATAGCGTCTTATAACGTTAACCTTTATAGAAAGCTTATTCATAATGGTTTGTTTATGATACACCACAATATGACACATCTTTTTAGAGTCGTAAAACATCCGCTTTTTATAACGCTTATTCAGTTTTATAGAACTCTTAATTGCAAAAGTTTTATTTGAACAAAAATTAATAGGACCCTTGACACCTGTGTCTTTTAACATTAACCTTTATAGTACGCTTATTTGTTGTGGTTTTATTATCATACGCCATAATAGAACACTCCTTTATTTGAGTCATAAAACATCAGTTTTTTAGAACGCTTATTTACAAAAGTTTTATTTAAACATTAGTTAGTATGACACTTGATACTTGGGTATCAAAACTTGATACACCATAATAGGACACTTGATATTTTAGTCGTAAAAGATCAGTTTTATGAAACGCTTATTCACAAAAGTTTTATTTAAACATTAGTTTTATGCCATGTAGGATTTCCACTAAATCCTTATTATAACTTAATATGACACTTGACACTTGGGTCCCATAGATTGATACACCATTATAGTACACTTGATATTTGAGTCATAAAACATCAGTTTTATGGAACGCTTATTCGCAAACATTTTTTATTATAACAAAAGTTAATAGGACCCTTGACAATAGGGTCTTATAACGTTAACCTTTATAGAACGCTTATTCATAATGGTTTTTTTATGATACAGCATAATATGACACTTCTTTTTAGAGTCGTAAAACATCCGCTTTTTATAATGCTTATTCAAATTATGTTACTATCCCTTTTACCATTTCTGGACTATTCTTTGATTACCATTTTCATATGACCCTTCATATTCTTTATGACATTATACCTCAGCAGGTTCTCATTGGATTGTTGGTTTATTTGGCACAACTGATAATCTTCCGTTCCTAATGGGCATTCGTCACACTTTTACATCCCGTGCCAAATGTGTACTCAGTACCAATTCATTTCCCGTTCCAAATGCTTTTTTTTTTGTACCAATTCATTTACCATGCCGAATGCTTATTTGGTACCGTTTTTATCTATTGTGCCAAAATTAACTGAGACGGTTTTAAATACCGTGACAAACGTATTTGGCACGGTTTACATTTTTGTGCCAAACATATTTGGCACATTTTTATCTGCCTTGCCAAAAAAATCATTTGGCACATTTTTGTGTTCGATATAGAATTCATTTGGCACGGTTTTGCATTCATTAATTTGTTAGTCATCATAGCAACCAACCATCTCAATTTTTCACAAATATAATATAACTGAAGCCAAAAGTAAATTGAACTCAATTTTTATTAATCATCAGTAAAATCAAGTAAACATGGTCACTTGAATACCATAAAGTAAAAAACTAACCATGGTCTTTAGAATAACAATGTTATAACTAGAACTCAATGTAAATCGCTAAGACAATTTATTACTAATGGAAACGAATAAAGCTCATCGAATCAATTCTTCATCGTAAACCCTGCATAATATATAGTATTCTACCATTAGAATTATGTATAAACTAGAAAAAAAGTTCAATATACAAAAGAGCAATAGAGAGGGTAAGCAATTTTTAAAACGGGTCAAAAGTTTCAAACTCAAAACGGAGCTGGGTCAAACGGGTTCAATATCATCCTAATGATTATAACCTCATTTATACTCATCAATACAATATTCACATTCATACACAAGATGACTACTTTTAATCCCATACAACTGATTTAAACCAATACAACCCATTTAAGCTCTAAAGAACCCATATCAACTAACCTTAGCCAATTTCAACACAAATTAACCCAACACAACCCATTCACCAATATGACTAACTTACATAGTTACATTAAGTATAAACTAATTTGACCAGGACCCATTCATACCCTATATGACATGTTTCAACCTAATATAGCTCATTTTAACCAATATGGTCAATTTCATCCCAATACAACTACTTTTAATAATAATAATAATAATAATAATAATAATAATAATAATAATAATAATAATAATAATAATAATAATAATAATAATAATAATAATAATAATTATAAATAAATAAATAAATATTAAAAAAAAAAAAAAAAAAAAAACTTACATAGTAAAATAAAAACATACCCATGCTGTAATTAAATAGAAATGGATAAGGTATTAATTTTTACCTGGATAAAATGGTTTCGGCAGCAATCATTTACCTGGATAACGATAACAATGAAAAAGATAGCTAAAAGAATGAAAAAGATAGACCCAAATATTAATTTTTAATTTTTTTTAAGTAGCAATTTTAAATCCCAATCCTACACCGAATATGCACAACAACCAAATTTTAAGTAACGTATATACACTGAATATGCACAACAACTAGATTTTAAGTAACAATTTTAAGTAACGTATATACACATCAGCAACTAAATAAGCCATAACAGTCGATTGAGAAGCATGTCATAATAATGTAAATATATAATGTTCATTTAATATCATATAACCACAATAGTGCAGCTAGTAATTCTAATAAACTTAACCAACTAATGATGTCTTTTAAGGTTTTATGTGAATGGCTGCTAGTCCTTGGTACTGAGTTTGTAATGGTTTGATTTTTCAACTTGGCTACTAATAGTTTATAGAAAAAAACTTGGCTACTGGTCCTTGAGTTTGTAATGGTTACATGAAATGAATTCCTTGTTAAACTTGAGCTAGCAAGGTACAATAAAAGCTAAGAAGCTACTTAATGAGGGCATTAATTAATACCTCGCTTTCAGTAAGTAACTGCTACAATGCCTTCGTTACTTAAAATACAGACGATCCTAATGTCTCAACCATTCGGTGAATAAATGAAGTGACCTGACAAAATAGCAAAAATCAGACAAATGCGGACTACAACAGCACAAAAAAGAGAAATTATCATATGTACCTTAGAACGCAAAGTTTCTACTTTTGGGAAGGTTATGAGGATCTGTAAGAGCACATCCAGCGTCTGTAGCAAAATAGTACATATAACACCATAAACGGGTAGATTGTTTATTACATAAAAATTAACCATCAACTTTATAAAGCTCTAAAGGGAAGACCCTACATTGACTGAATAGGTTAGGAGAAATTTGTGCCAGAAAAAGTTTGCATGTCAAGTTTCCGATAAAAATGATATGTGATTGCGTTAACTTTTTGATCAAGAGTTATACTAATTAATCTACATTTTTAAAAGTTATATTGATTTGTGAATTGCTACTGCTAGGTCATGTTGATGTTTGAACCGGATAACCCAACCCAATGTAACCCGACAGGAATCCCACCCGAACCCGATAACCCGATTTTTGATCGGGTCGGGTTGCGGGTCACTTTTTAGACCACCTCTTTCGATACATAAATCCCTATTCCAGTAGCCAAAAACATGAACACAATTGAAAATATCATGAACCATGCTACTAACCAAAAACCTCCTAATTGAAACATGACTATAAGAATTCATTTTCACGAAAAAAATAAAAAATAAACCGCATAACATAGTCATTAAGTGACTAACACAATACCCAATTCAGTTTCAACAGAACCGTAAAATTCTAAGTTACAAGTTTATAGATTCGGGTTCACAGAAACCCCTAAATTCGAAAATCAACAAAATAAGAAATTGACCCATGAACACCTTAAATTGGTTTCTAAATTGAACATAAAACATTTTATATTACCTGATGTCCATATTAGTAGCAAAACTGATGTTCCCCCGTTTATATAAATTCGGGGTCGCATTAACCCTAATTCAAAAAATCATAAAATCATTAAGTTAACACATGAAACCTTCAAATTGATTACCAAATTTATGTTATAATACAATAAAGTACCTAATTTATGTATAAATGAACTTGAAAATTGACGTCAATGGCCTGAACGACGACTGGTGGATGGTGACTATTGATGGCTTCCGGTTGACCACAGAGACGAGAGGGGATTTTCGAGAGATTGAGAAATTAGTGTGGGATAAGTTGGAGAATGTGAGATCTGAGGTCAAGGATAAAAGGGTGGAGGGAGGATTTGATTTTGGGGAAAAACTTACGCGGAACTTGTGAAAAGTTGAGAGGGAGATTTATTTTAGGCAAAACTTAAGTGTGAGACTTGTAAAAAAGGTTGCAAATAATTTGACACATTAGTGCATCTACTATGGTGGACCTTTGTAAAGGTTTATAATACTGCCTAGTCATCCGAAATCATAAATTCATAAACCATTTCCTTGTTATAAACCTTTTTTCACTATGGATAAACATCTTAAAGCTTTATCAAAATCCCATTAAATACAAAAGCATTAAATTTAGAAGAGGTTCAATATATTAGACCTTTTTATTCCACATAAGCATGAAACACATTTCCACTATGGTTAATAAAATTATAGACCTCTTCATCTTTTCTTGGACCTTTTTATAAACCACTATAGTGGATGCTCTTACAATATTTCAATTTTTCTTTATATAAAAACAAGGGGTTAATTTCATATTTAATCAATATAAACTTCAAAATACATATTTACCCAACTTACAAGTTAATATGCATAATTTGCAATGATTTTGATGCATATTAGGGGAGATATGGAATTTTGATATTTTTATTGGGGAAATATGGAATTGCCCAAAAACAAGTAATCCTAAAATAAATAAGTCTATCATAGTGTTTCAAATTTTAGGCACCGCACGTCCATCATAAATAAGTCTAGTGAAGTGTTTCGAGATTTTATAAGCTTAGGTTTATAAGTACAACAATGGATGAGTAACAAAAATGACTTATCAGTAAACATGGTATGAAGACTATTCGACCAATAAACGATTATATTGGACGGTATAAGGTGACAAATATCATGCTTAATAATTGAGCTTGTCAATTCGAGCTGTTATCTAGTTCAAGTTATGGTTAAAAATATATTTGGATTTTTTCTAATCAATAATGTGTTTTGTTTTTGGTTAAGTGAATTTTCATTGAATTTAATATAGAGTTTTTTGATTATCAATTGCTCTTGAATCTTCGTTATGCATGTTATAACACATGTGATTCATCATCTAGCCTTGTACATAATGACACATGTTCGTACACTGCAACAGTCATATTCTAGTCATGTTGGTTCCTACATGTGTTTGCCAGGCTTTGAGCCTGTCTTGGGAAGTAGATTATCATGTGAGTTATTACGGGTTGCGGCCTTAGTGGGCCTATTTCAAGTGTATGGGATTTAGCTACAGCAAAACCTCTATAAATTAATACTCGATAAATTAATAACATCGATAAAATTAATAATTTGTCCGGTCCCAACTTGGGACCACTACAAATTTTGACCCCAATCGATAAAATAATAAGATAATAACTTTTTTGAAACCATAGTGTATATATATTAGTCCCAACGAAACTATAAATTAATAGTTACTAAAAATTTCATATATATGTATATATGTGTGAGAGAAATACACTTCAAAATCCTAAGATTGTTTATTAAAAAAATGAAATTCATTGTCACCTGTTATTTTTTGTTGAACTTTAAATCTATATTGAGTTTATCTCAAAAGCTCATTATTGCTGTAAAATGTTGGTGTGTTGTCTTCTCGTATTGCAACAAAAGTGTTAATTTTATTTTCATAAAGTGTGAATATGAATTCATAAAATTTTAATTCGAATTTGCTTTTCAAATTTATTTTTCATCTCTAAGGAGTATACATTGTAACTAGTATATTACATTTGAAAATTTAACGGCCATAATAAAACCTCTTTAAATTAATAAATTATTAATTTATCGATATAATAATATCTCGTTAAATTAATAAAATATCTCGGTCCCAACACTATTAATTTATAGAGGTTTTACTGTAGTATGGCTAAAGCTCTCATAGGCAATCAGTTCCTATTTAACTCTCGATATATATAATATGAATAAACATAATCAAATGGATTGGTGGTAAGCCTTTAATTTTCTCACAATAAGTTTTGGGTTCAAACTTACTAGCTAACGTTTGAGGGTTCATCAGGAAATAGGCTAGAAATGGTCGGTGGTGCCTCGGTTAAGCCATAAACACTAACAAACCTAAGCCCACATATGGGCTTGGGTCTAGACACATAATTTTCTTCCAACATATTTTATGAATGAAATGATTCTTACACCAAACAACCTGAATATATATGACCTCAATCATTTGTTTATCCGCTTTTGTCTATACAATATGAATATTTTTAACTTGACCTTAAAGGGAAAAAAATATATATTTAAGAAACAACAAAGTTAATTTCAGCAAAATATATAAGAAGACACATTTTAAATAATATGATAGATATTAATTCGTTATATAGATTAATTATAGAGATTAAAAGTTAATAACAAATGGCTACTGAATGTTAGAGTAAATTAATAAAAATCCATCTAATCTTAATTTGATGTCAAATAAAAGCAAAATATATATAAGGACCGGAATTGTGTGGAACCAAATTTGGACCGTTTGATTCTTGTACGTTTCGGAGGAGGTTTCCTATCGTCTAACTCTACATCCTCAGCTGTCACATGTTCATAACACCTCCCGTGTATCTTTCTGAGGGGATCACCCTTATCATCCTTGCATGTGACACCCTACTCGCATGATTTGAAGCCACTTGTTATATTTCTTTTGTGTAAAATGGAAAACATCTTAGATCGACAAGATAGGGTCATGAGAGACCAAATTTTCATGCTTGTTATGAATTGTTATGTCTCTGCTTCATTATCATTTCAATTTTCGCGGACAAAAATTTTCTTTTTGAGGGGAAGAGTTGTAAAACCCAGAAATTTTGAACATGTGAAATACCCAAAATGCCCTATAATTTTAAACTTCTGTAGAGACGTTAAATAATCTAAAACATTTCATTATGATTTTTAACCTACGTAATTAATTCGTTAATATACGAACTATCACTACTACAAAAAGAGGAATAAAGCCCCCTAAATAAAGCCCCTTTATTTATAAAATGGGGTTCTTTGAGCTAGGGGTGTTCATCGGTTCGGTTATCAGTTAATCGGTTTATTCGGTTCGGGTTGTTCGGTTAAAAAAATTTTTGGGTCATAACCGAAAACCGAACCGAACCGAAAATATGTATAACCGAACTGAACCGAGAACCGAACCGAAGTTCGGTTCGGTTCGGTTATGGGTCAAAACCGAAAACTGAATTTTTTACTTAAATTACACTATTTATATTTTTTTTTGAATTTAATTTTATATATTTTTGGCAAAAAAATATTTCAAGCATAAAAAGGTGTTTTTTTATATTAGTATAAAATTTTAATGGATATTTTTTATATTTAAAATATTATAAATATATAAAAAATATATATATTTATATAAATTCGGTTTTCGGTTCAAATAGCTAAACCCATATCCAAACCGAAAACCGAATTTTTAATTCGGTTCAGTTCGGTTTTAACAAGTTCAGTTCGGTTAGATGTTCGGTTCGTTTTTTTTTTAGTTCGGTTCGGTTCGGTTTTTGGTTTATTCGGTTAATTAACCGAACCGTGAAGACCCCTACTTTGAGCAATTCCTTTTTTTACCCACTAAAAAAACCCTGTTCCTAATTTATAACCGGGCTGTATTCCACATTTTCTAATAGAGCCCTGTTTCTTAATAAGCATCTGTTGGCGGGATCATTTCACATTTTAAGTTTTTGACTTTTTCAAATGAAATTTCATACCACCACTTTTTCTTATTTTCCGCCCCAATCAAAAAGTATCAAACACACTTTCATTTTGTCACTGCCCTTCCCCTCTCCATCATACCACCACTGCCAACACTAATTAGTAAGTCATCTCAATTTTTATGAACATAGGGTTAGGTATGTATGCGTTAATTTGAGGCTTATTGTATGTTTATGTATGTATTAATTTTAGGCTTAATTGAAATTGAGGGTCAAATTTAGCCCTAATTGCAGAGAGGTCATTGATGGTTATTGATTTTATAATTTGTTGGTTGTTGATTTTACTTACGGATGATGTTAAAAAGTTTGCTTAATTTTAGTGTTTGCTACATGATTTATTCTCTGCAATTCTTGAATAAATGGTTGCTTTGGTCACTTAATAAATGGTTAGTTTGTTCACCTAAAGTTCCTTGGCACTTTAACTTTGACTAGTAGCTATGTTTGTTTCAGTCTTACCTTAAAGTTTTCATACAAAATCATATAAACTTTACTAAAAAATTACTCTGTAATTGTCCATTTCAAATATCAAAATTAACGTATTAACAACTAGATGATACAAATCATAATCAACACATGGGTAGGGGATTACGGGCACTCGATGTAAGATTACATTCAATATCATTTTCCATTTTTAACGATACATCGAAAATTGTTTGGTGCTTGTAGGCCATAAACAGGCGATTTGTTGAGCCACTTGAGATGTGGCGCCGGTTTTAACGCAATCAATTCAATATGTATTTGCTTTTATGGGCCTGAAAGTGCCAATATCTTAGCAGTAAAGGGTCATTTAAAGAACCATTGTTCTGACTCCACACGCCTACTATTTTTATTTTTAAATTATTGGGATGAGGTTATACCAACATATATTAAGCTTATAGGTATTTTGATGCTATACTAATTACTTGTTTTAGTGCTATACCAATGCGTTGAAGGAGATTATATTGAGCTAAAGTTGTAGGTAGTATGAGAAAACAAAGTGGATATGGGGGACATATTTTAGGCATTGCTAAGCGCTGGTAGCGGGATAATTATAGCTGTATTTTGGAACTTTTAGGAGATGAAAAGTTGCTTATTAGCTTGATGGAAACAACAATGTAGCATACTATGAGATGCATTTTCAAGGATCCAAACCAGGTTCGCGATATGTTGACCTTATGACATTTCTAGTCTGTTTAACTTCCTAACTAAACCATCGCTGATATTCACAGGTTGAATAACAACAATTCGTTTTCTACATTTGAGATACGAACAAGTACTGCTCTAGATGATAGCAGTAGTGATTGCTCCATCTCTGTTGAACAAACTCGTCATTCTGATGAAAACACTAGCTTGGTTACTCCAGACCAATCACAGTGCTGCATATGCCTTGATACCGAAGGTCCGTTTCTCTTCTGCTTTGTGTATTATTTTTATACGATTTTAGTCCAACCCCTTTTAATTATATTTCAGAAGACCTCATTGCACCTTGCCATTGCAGAGGCACCCAAAAATATGTCCACAAGTCTTGTCTTGACAATTGGCACTCAACCAGAGAAGGCTTCGCTCTCTCTCACTGCACTGAATGCAGGGCTGTCTTTATACTTTGTGTAAATGTCCCACCTAACTGTTGGTGGTTGAGGTTCAAGTTTCACTTGCTCGTTGCAAGAGATCATGCTTTCATCTTTGTCTTGACCTGTGTGACGTACTGATGTTGAGAACCCTCATATCCATTGTTGGGTTCCAATTCTTTACACAAGGTTTGCTCTTAGCTTTTTAGTCTTGTTTTTGACATTTTCTATATTCTTGTCAAAAAGCATTCAAGAAAAAATGTCTGGTGAAGTTGGCCGCCCGGTTGCACAACAGCGGCTCATCTTTAGGCAAAAGGTTTTGAAGGACGAGCATCGTCTTTCTGATTATCGTATCCTATTTACACATTTATCATTAATTATATTGTTTTTTATCGACATTTTTTACCTCAAGATGTCTTGATATTTAGCATTAGAATAGATATTCAGTAAAGTTACATATTGGCTTTACATAGAGAGATTCATATGTTAAATGGATACATCGATGTGCCTAAATCAATGAGAACTGTATACCTGATATATTGATGCCTTACCTGGATTAATTATGTTTGTGCAGAGTGGTATATAAATAGTAACAAAGAGAATAATGTTTTACATCTTTGGATGCAGGAAAGAAAACCGACAGGCAAAAGTTATTTGATGATGCCAATGCTGATCCAACGCTCAGACTAAGGACGCGTGAGGAGATCATTGCTAAATATGTCATTACCTGTATAGAAGTAAGTAATCAAAGTGACTTCTTACTTAAATATTTAACCAAGGTCGCCAATGACGTTTCTGATCTCTAAGATAACACTTCAGCTTATGTTTTCTCATGCTAATTTTGTCTTTAATGTTGCAGTCTACTGGTCATTAGTCCCACACTTTGAAAATTCTTGTCAATAATACTCCTGGAGTCCTAAACCTGGTCAGCGGAGTTATATCCAGAAGGGGTTACAACATTCAAGTTTTTTGCTTATGATGTACACACACAAACGCAATTATCTCAGTATAAGATGCTATTATGTAACACAATATCCGATCTTGTGGGTTACCCAGTCTTTCTGTATCGATACTTAAGAATTATGTTTACAATTGGTTGTTTGCAGAGTCTTGCAGTTGGTCGTGCAGAAATTGAGGGTCTATCTTGCATTACAACTTTGATTCCTGGTACAGATGAATCTATTGGACAGTTGGTTCAGCAATTTCACAAATTGGTGGATGTTCATGAGGTGAGATTTTGTTTCAGTTTCAATGACTTCAAATTCTTGGAAAATTGACGATTGTGATTTCCACTAGAAAACTTCTGATCTAACGAAATAATTTTACTATTTCAGGTCAAATATATCACATACTTTTCATTTGCAGAACGTGAGCTAATGTTGAACAAAGTTGCTGCAAATTCTACTACTGGTTGGGATATCGGCATTGCTTCCATATTTTAAGCCAAGACTATTGATGGTATGCGTAATTTTATGGATATCAGGTTGGGTTTTGTTTAAAATGGGTCACTGGTTCATTTTTGTAGTACGGGACAGTTTTGGTTGGGTTCAGTTTAAATGGATCAGGTTAGGTTCGGGTCTGGTTTAAAATGGGTCACTGGGTCACTTTTGTAGTACGGGTCAGTTTAGTTTGGGTTCAGTTTCAATGGGTCAGTGTTACAAATCTCAGATAGTTTAGTGTTTAGGTTACGGGAAATTGGCTTTTTTTATAGTTGGTTGGTTTTTGTTCAGTTTTTTTATTTTCATTAAAGTGAATTTGTAGGATAAACTATGGGCGCAAGATTCATGTACATGATTTATCAACACACCTGTCTGAGAGTTAACTTAATTTATCTTTGCAGGTACTATTCTATGTATGGGCACACAGGGAAGCTAGCTCACGAGATAAAGAAAGGGGCTGCATTTGTCGAAGGAGTTGAAGCCAAGTTATGGCAGGTAGATTGGTGCCAAGTTATGGCAGATAAAGAAAGGGGTTGCATTTGTCTGAGAGTTAACTTAATTTATCATTGCAGGTACTATTCTATGTATACTTATACATGGGTGTTTATTTGTAGGTGGTCCATGAGGATTGAGAAAGGATGCATGATGACCCCGGACTAAGCTTCTTGTTGCTTTAATTTATTGTTTAATGTTACAAGACTTTATGTTGGATAGTGTCTACCTTATTTATGTTTAGTGCTTTTGTTATGACAATTGCTTATTTGAAATACAATTTCGTTTTATTCATTTAATAATTAGTTGATGTTTTATTCATATCGTAATAATAGAGCGTGCATGCTGAAAATAGCGTCCTATCATATGACTTGTCAGAACTTTGAAATTGTCCTATTAAACTTATTAACCGTCCTAACAATTAACTTTTAAGGACGCTTAACATTGTAAAAGTGTCCTAATATGTTGTTATTAGGACGTTATTTAGGTTGTTAATAGACATTTTATACGACCAAAGAATTGGTTTCATAATCTTTTTTGAGATATTAGAACTCTTTTCTTGGTGCTAAAGTAGCTATAATATTATATGATAAGCGTCCTAACAATTATCTTTTAAGTACGCTTGTATGTGTATCAAAAGATTAAAATTAGGTAACCACGTTTTACAACATTGTAAAAGTGTCATAATATGTTGTTATTAGGACATTATTTGGTTGTTTATGGACATATTATGCGACCATAAATTTGGTTTCATAATCGTATTTGGGATATTAGGACCCTTTTCTTGGTGTTAAAGTAACTATAATGGTATATGATAATCGTCCTAAGAATTAACATTCAAGGACGCTTGTATGTGTATCAAAAGAATAAAAGTAGGTTACCCCATGTTAGAACATTGTAAAAGTGTCCTAATATGTTTTTATTAGGACGTTATTTGGGTTGTTTATAGACCTATTATGCGACCATAAAATTGGTATCATAATCTTATTTGAGTTATTAGGACCCTTTTCTTGGTTGCTAAAATAGCTATGATGTTACATCATAAGCGTCTTAACAATACTTTTAAGGACGTTTTTATGTGTCTTAAAAGATTAAAAGTAGGTAATCACATGTTAAAACAATGTAAAAGTGTCCTAATATGGTTTTATTAGGACGCTATTTGTGTTGTTCATAGGCATATAATACGACCATAAAATTGGTTTCATAAGGTTTAGGACGCTTTGGACCTATTACAACCGCCTTACATGAAACGCTTTCATCCTTGGTCCTATTAAATGAAAGGTCCTAAAAAGTACCATTTTATGACGCTTATGGGGGTCCTAAAAAGCCACTTTTCTTGTAGTGTCTTGTGTTATAAAGCATGTAATTGGCTTGAAAAATATTATTATACCATTAAAATGACTTAGTTGGTAAATAGACAAGTCAAAAGGAAATATGGTTATCTTAAATATTGTTAGATTGTCTTACAATATTAATACTAATGAAATACCAAATGTTTATGGTATGTTCAATTAGGAAAATCAAACTCTTGTTATATTGTTTGATTAAAGATAACTATGACTTCTTTTCTTCCAAAAGTTATCAAGGTTAGAATGTTGAGTATGACTTGGACATATTTAACAAAACTCCAGCCTAGAAGATTAATAAGACATCATCATATGATGGAATGTGATGAATGTGATGAATTACATTAAGTCTTAAATTGAAGTTCTAAATTTGTTTAACTGCTTATGAAGAGGTTATTAACAAAGTAAAGTCAGGAACTGTCAATATGTATTTGTAATATCCCAAAAGAGAATATTGTATTGTTGCTTTATTTGCTAAGTATTTAAAGATAGTCTTTAAATTGCTAAAAGCAAGTGGGAGTTTTGATCTTTAAAAGATAAAAATTACAAAATACATAATCTTCTAAAATACACTAGTAAATATCATGATGAAGTTTGACATTTGAATGTTAAATCTCAAGATGATAATAAAGTTTGACATTTAATTGTTAAATCTCAAGATGATGGAATTATCATTCATAGAATAGCAATATATCTCAGATATTTGATTAATATGCTGAGGTTTATGATTTACAGGAATATTGTAAACCTGATAATCATTATGATGCATTACCAAATTTGAAATTGGGTAAAGTATACATGATATGAATGATTAAGATGTTGTCCATAAAGATAATCAATTTTAGAAACTTGATTTATCTTAATAGTTAGACTAGAAAATGAAGATGAGTTTCTTTAAAGATAAGGTAACCCTTGTTGTTTAAATCTTTGTATAGAAATCATATGGACAATGTTGTACACATATTTAATGTATGTTTTATGACAAGATTATTAATCACACTTAAGCAATTAACTGTGATTTAATATTCTTTTCTAAATACATTAAATATATAAAGATTATGATTGTCATATTTATGAAATTGACAATGGAATATCAAAACTCTTTCTTGAGTGATTACTTGAGCGAGGACAATAAGTAATCAAAAGGAGTTTATGAATTCAAATAAATCTTTCAAAGTGTACAAGGTGCAATAATCCATGGATGGATATGCATCTAGAAGATTACTCTTATGTTTAATTATTAAATTCATATTTTGATTTATAATTGAAATAAGATAATTTCTAAGTATTCCTAAAAGCTAGTGGGAGTATTATGTTTAATTTCTTAAATCATATATGTTGTGGAACATATAAAAGTAACATTCCATATAAGTTAAAAGTTAACTCTTAGTTTGGAATGAAACTTTACTTGTAAGATTTAGGAAATAAGACATACAACCTTGGAAAGAATGTTTATTGTTGAAACATGAGCGGTAAATGAATCTAATATAACATGATATATCATTTAGAAAGTCTAAATGGATATGCATAACATGAATAAAATCTAAGTATGACTCAAAGATTTTTCATAAACATCATGCTTTGTTGTATCATGCTTGATTACAAGATGATTTAGCAATATTAATATCTAATTAAAAGATTATTAGATAACTTGTGTAATATTCTAAATGAATATGTTTGATTATAGAATCACATCCTAAATCTGGAACAGCTTCCAAATTCTATAGATGAACAATTTTTCAATTGTTGTGAAAATTGTCATAGCCAACAAACTTGAAAGTTTGAAGGGCATCAAACATTACACAATAGATATTAAGGTTTATGGGAAGTTTTAATAGAATATTGTTGTTTTTATACAATGATGATAATGAAATTGAGACGACACTCAATACTAGTTATGGTAAGGATTTCATCCTTGGCAATTACTAGTTATGCTTAATAAGAGCATAGTTGCATTATACATTAAGAGAATAAGAATAATTTAAACTTTAAAATGTTTAGAAGTTTTATTATCATAAATTGGTGGTTAAGGATGTCACACATTTTATGAAAGATAATATGGCATTATCAAATAATTGAGTATGCATATACAAGAACTTCAATAGTTGAATTCTAGGAATAAGTATTCTCAAAATTCCGATAGATCAAAGTTGGACGAAATATGCCTTGTCAACAAGTATGAATGTCATTACTTGAGACATAATTCATCAACAAGAGTTATCATGCATTGATCTATTTAGTATTTGGATAAGGGATGTTAAACAATTATTATAAATTGAAATACATGGTATGTTTAATTTATAATATATTGTATCCTATATTTGTATGTTTAATCCATGAATAAATGTTATTCTAAATTGTCCGTTGTCAGTTAATAATATGGGAATATTATTAAATCAAGACAAATATGAAGGTTGGTATAATATACTTAAGTATATTGATGCGTAGTCATGCCATTTCAGATGATATTCAATGATACCGAATATAGGACTTATCCCAACTACATGATGTTACTTTATGGATTTTGTTATTAAGTAAATCATGAGAAGTTATCTTCAGACTTGAGATGCAAGATAAGTGTCATGAATGTAGTACATTTTTGTGGAACAACTTAACGCTATACGTAACTGGTAGTCATAAGGGTTTTTTTCAAAAGTGTTACAAAGTTTGTGGGTTTTGCTTGTAGTCAAGATAGAATTTGTTCCTTCAAATTTATTTTTGGAGTTTAATACTGCTGGGCCCCTCGTAGGTTTGGTAAGATGTATGTGTGGCCGCACCCAAGATCTCCCCTGAATATGTTCAGAAGATTTGGTAATCTTGATTAATCACAAACAACAAGAAACAGAATTGTTAATTAAGGAATGACTTTAATCCATATCCTTATTAACATGGTATTAGAAACAAAAGGATAATAATAATGAGAAATCATTAAAAGGTTTTTCCAGGAGCCTTACTCAAGATCGTACTAGAGGCATCGAAGTGTTGCTAGACGCTAACCGATGTGATTACACTCTTAAAATATGTCCAAGTGGGAGCTGTTAGATTATGGACATTATTTTAGTAGTTGTATGTTAGGATCGAACTTGAGATCACAGGATTGCACACTTTACGTATGAGAGTTAAAGATTAATAAATAAATATAAAGTTATAGTTATTTATTAATTATCACAAAATATACAAGGATCGTTAAGTAATTATGATAATTGACTAAACGAGAAAAGAAAAGGACTTGTAAAGAAAAATTGGACATCAAGAAGGTTCTGGATCCTTCCCTAGAGGGGTGGCCGGTCGTGGGGTATGGGGAAGCCCAACCTACACCTTGCTTGAGCTCCAAGTTTTCTATGTGTATAAATACATGTGCATGTTTTAGGTTTTGGGTACTCTTGTGCACACACACAAATCCCTAAACCTTTTCTTTTTCTTTTCTTCTTCTTGTAGTCGATCCAAACAAACACCATAAGGGTTTCGTTTGGTTTGGTTTTCCAAAACAAATAGTTTGGTTGTTTTTGTGATTCAATAACTAGCATTACTTTAACTTGTTTTAGTACGTGTGTACAAGAACGTGATACAATCACACTATTGATTGTATCTTGGATTGAATTACAAAAGAGGTAAGGGGTAATTCTTATAATCCACATAAACCCTAATTAGGGTTCTTGAATTGAAGATTGCATTTGATTCTTGTTCGGGCTAGAATCACAAAGGTACGTTTATTTTTATATTTGATTAATTAATTACATATTATATGATCTTGTTATAACGCTTCCGCATATGCTCTCTTGATGTGTTTGGTTTATTTTATATGATTGTCATGATATTATAATTACAACACAATCTGCAAACGACCACTAGTTGCTTTGTATCTAGAGAATTTTTTTGTGTCTTAAGCAAAACATAATTACTATAACCATGAGGTAAAGCACACGTTCAAGTTATCACACTCACACCGACCATCATCCCTCATTTTCAATGTACCTGCATATTATGAACTTTAATGAGCTTAAAATGGCTTCAGATTTTAGCAAATAAAGAAAGTGAAACCAAGTTATTAAAACAGAATACTGGCACAATTGCTAAACATTTAAAGGTATAGTGTTATTCTATAATATATTTCCTTATAATTTTTGCACTAATGGTGCAAACTTAGCTATTGTTATTTGGGCAAATTTATACTTGTGCGATTTAGTTGTTCTCTATAATAAATCAAGTATAGGAGTTTAGGAAGATACCACATTAACTTGTATGGATCTATACCTTGATAGATCACGAGCCAATAGATCGTTAGCCTACTAATGTAATCACCAGTAAGACTAAGTGAGATAATCTCTGTGAGCTTGTAATTATTGCGGAATATAAAAACAAACTTATGCTAAACTTGATCCTCTATGGATCAATAAACTTTTTCTAATAATGTTATGAAAACTCGTACGTATTACAATGACCTAGGGTTCCTTATATACTAATGGAAACCCTAACCTTTCTTACAAGAAACGAATAATAATAAACTAATAAAAGATATTCTACATATCTTGTCCTAAATTACATAAGTTCTATCCACGGTTTAACTCTATCTGTAGAATCTCTATACGTCCGTAGGAACCAGTCATCAGCAGAAACACTCTAAGCTTCCGCAGGAACCTGTCAGCAGTATCAGTCAGCAGTATCTCCAATAATTCCTTACAATCCTCCCCTAATCTTGAATTTGACACAGCTAAGTTCAAGATTTCTTGATAGATCGCCAATAGCACAAACAAGAGGATTGAGGATGAACATCAGTAGCAAAGAATCTTCATAAGTATAATCTCTATGATCAGCAAGCATTGAAAAACTCCATTCTTTGCAGCAACACATGACCAAATGTACATCAAAACATATAAGTTTCATACTATTCTCATCACATCCAGGTGTGTTAACTCCTGTGAGAGGTGAATCATTGAAAATAATGGATTTGATGTCTCTTTACCAATAGCCATCACTACTGGAGTAGCCAAGTGTTCTCAGTTAAAAACTATGGTACACTGATGACCCAAAGAATATGATTTTTAGCAAATCATCAGCTATTAACAGATTTGAGAAGTCTTTACCTGTAGCCGTTTGCACAGGACTAGTCAATTATTGATGAAAAATCATCTTGGTCAATTGAATACTAAATATGGTTTTCCACTGCCTTTACCACAAGCCATACTCTTGTGGGCTAGCCAAATATTTGGAATCCATAAAGGAAAAATCCATGGTCAATTGACAACCATTTCAACTCTCAGCAATAAAGCATGGGTGAGTTAAGAACCCTATGGTTTTGAGCAAACCATTACAGCTATCAACAGATTTGATGAGTCTTTACCAAAGCTGTACCCTTTGGACTAGCCAACTTTTTGATGGAATAGTCAACATCAGGAAAGTTGATGACCAGAAAAAGTGTGATAAGAATCAACACCAAACCTGCAAACAACATACACTAAACTATACAAATATGTTAATTTTTTTTTTTTTAACTAAACTAAAAGAAATAAAATGTACAACAAAATATCATACCAAGACCAGATCATTGTAGATATGATTCCATTTGAATACCATACTTTGTTGCCAGTTCCTGCTTAGTCAAAATACTTCTTCTGATGAACCTTATCAATTGTTCAGCACGATGAAGATCATTCTCAGTCATATCCAGAGGAACAGAAAGTTTTGCCTCCAGCATAAGATTCATCACTTCCATTGTAATTGGATAAAGAACATCAGCCCAACAGTATAAGGTCTAACCAGTGGTTGTAACAATCATATGAACATTAGGAAGAGGAAAGAACTTCCAATAGTCAACCACCCATGTCTTCTGACCTTTCCATACTTGAAACTTCACACCAGAATCACCACGATGAGAATCACCCAAAATTTGTAAATCTCCCATCAAATACATTCCAATTTCATCAGGGGAATGAGTTTGATAATAATTGGTAACCCAGTCATAAAGTGAGAGAAGATCTTGCTTGTCCACCATGTGCAAGATTTGACTCAGAAAAAGGAATGTTTTGGTAGAGCCATCTTCTCTATGTATGACATTCACTTGTCCTTGACCAAGCTCAGAATCAACAAGTTCCCATTTCATAATTTTCTCCCAAACAACAGGATCCTGACCATCATCAGAAGCATAGTCAATGAAAGTACTGTCCTCTAAAGGAACATCTTTAGGAGCCTTCCTCTTAATAGCTTTAGACTTTCTTCTAGTGCCAGTAGGAACAGGAATAGAAGGACCATCATTAGGTTCTTCTTTAGGCACTTGTTTGGAAGTATCAGGAGTAACTTGTGCTGAAACATCAGCAGGAACATCTGCAGAATCATCATCATCAGGTACTTCGATTGGAGTATCTGCTGAAGCATCATGTGAAACATCATGTGGAGCTTCAGTAGTATCCGGTTGAGATTCAACAATATCATGATGAGAAGCATCAGGAGTATCATCCCTCTAAAGCAACACTGAAGGAGAATGCACTTTCTCCTGACCACCATGAGATGACCCAATGGACTCAGCAGGCTGGTCAGCAATATCATTAAGCCTGGTTCTCTTAGCAACAGGCTCATACAAAAGTCTACCTCTAAACTCCAGAACATCTTGGACATGTATACCAGAGGAATGAAGATTGGAAATGATCTTATCATAGTATGAGGTGAGCTGTGTATCAGAAAATCCCCAAACCTTCTTTTGAGTCCATCCTGACCCAAACATAGAGCATCCCTGATTCTTTACAAAATTCCTCATGTATTTCTTTATTTATGCCTTTGTCCAAGGTCTTTCCCTTTGATGCTTAGCTTTTCTCTCTGCCTCTTGTTGTCTCTGCAACTTTCCTCTTTCAACCATCATTTGAACAAAAGCAGGGTTATTAACTCCTAGTACAGATTCACCCATTTTAGGCTTAGCAGCAGCCTGTGAAGCCAAATTTTCCCATTGCTCTGCAGAAAGATTCTTAGCTATGTCATCTAATTCCTTTTGTCTTTCAGCAGGTAGAGTACTAGTAAATGGAGTTCCCATCTTATCCAAATCAGCCTGTATTTTCCTAGCAAGTGCTTCTGAGGCTTTCATATCCAACTAAACCTTTGTAGCTGCAACATTCTCTTTATCTTGCAAGTGTGCAGCAGCAATCTCACTAATTTTTTCATTAGCAAGTTCCACCTTTGACTTCACTCTTGAAGGAATCCTGATCAACCATGATGGACTTTCCTTTGTCTTTCTTAATTGTAGTGGTCTCAGGAGGAACAGAAGTCTGATCAATAGAATCAGTAGGAAGATCAACTTGAATATCTGCTGATGTATCATGAGTACCCACTTCTGGCATAGAAATAGGAAAAGGTTCCTTCCTAGGAGCATCAGCAGAAGTCTTATCAGCAGAATTCTTTCTTCTGACATAAGTTACTCTTGAATCCTTTGGAATACTGGTATCAGCAGAAGGAACATCATCAGTAGTTGGTGCAGGCGTATCATCAGTAGAATGAGTAGATGGTGCAGGCCTTGCAGCAGCAGCATTCTTCTGAACACTATCCAATGTGGTAGCAGCAAGAAGTTCAAGGCCTTCCAAATCAATTATATCAGATGCTTTAGTAGATTCCTCATCTGATTCATACACAACACCTTGTCTTTTCCTCTTCTTGAGCTTAGCCTCCAACTTCTTAACTCTTCCAATGAGAGTTAGAACAGCCTTACTAAGATTCATTTTGGTGATGTTCAGATCATTCTCCAACTTGTCCACCTTAGTTACATACCTGTTCAACAAAGCAGATACAGAAGTAAGAGTAACAGGACCTTCAGTTCCACCAACAGGGATATCTGTGGCATTGGAAGCATCATTGGTCCTATGAGTAGAATAATCTAAATTTACATCTACATCTACATGATCCTCAAAATGAGGTCTCAATGGACTAGGTGTGGGAAGTCTTGTAAATTATGGTGAGTGTACAGGTTGGTCAGGGCCTAAATTCTCATTGAGTACATGCTCAGGAGAATTAATATGCATTGGAGAAGGTACAGGTGTGGGTGACCTAGGAGAGGGTGGTGGCTGAACATCAGGAGCAACTGATGTACTTGCATCAGGAGTCACTTCAGTTCTGTCAGGAGAATCCTCTAGTGCTTGAGCATCAAGAGAATCCTGTCCACCAGCAGCGGCATCAGCAGCCACTCCATCAGGGGGATTTCCCACAGGGGCATCAGCAGCTGCATCAGCAGCTACTCCATCAGGAGCATTGCCAGCAGGCAACATAGCTGGGAGTAAGGGTCTGTGTTCTCCTGTAAATTTAATTTTCATTTGAGAAAACAACTTTTTAGATAAACCCTTAACAGGCAAGTGGGTAGGGTCATTGGTCTGAATGCCTAATATAATTTGAAGAAACCTAGGATACATTAGATATTTAAGTTTGGTATCCTTAACATTATGTAGCATTTCTTTAAAGATATACTTAGAAAAGTTAAAGGTTCTTCCCTGAGAGAGACACACAATGGCAAGAGCAATGTCTGTAGAAAATTGATCCCATCCACCAGACTTAGAACTCATACACTGAAGCAAAGTGTGTGTCAAAAACCTCCATTTAGGACAAAACAGATTCTTGTACCACACTTTCCCATCACCACTATAACCAGTAGCCCGAATACCTGTAAGTATCTCTTCCTTAGGTAAATCAGTTACCCCACCTTCATCATCCAATTGCAGTTGAGTTCTGACCAATGACTCAGTAACCACACATTCTTCCCCATCTACCATAGCAACAATCTCTGTTGATCCATCTTCAACTGTCCTTGTACTTGCTGTTCCCCAAAATTGTACAACCAGAGATTTATGAATCACATTTGGATAATGGATCAAGGCATACTGAATCTTGGATCTTTGGAGAAATTCTATCATACCCACATAATCTTCATCACCCTTACCACGACCGAGAAAGGCATGTTTGTTATGATCACCTTTGAAAAGTAGTTCAGCCATTGATTGAGAATAAGAAATTAGGGTTGGGAGTGCTGAAGAATGTTGAAATGGTTTTAAACTTTTATAGTGAGAGGGAATCAGTTAATTTGTGAGTGGGATATGCACGTATTGGTTAATTAAGGAAGTTACCAAACGTGGAATGAAACTGATATGAATTATTGGAAAGTAATCTTTGACCAATAATCAACTAAATAAAATCGCAATTAAATTGACTCATCCGAAGAAACCAAGTCAAACGGCAGAAACCAAATGGTCAATCCGCAGAAAATAGTCAATCGTTGACTACAGTCAACCATTCATTCAATAGAACCTTCCGCATAATCAATCAACAGAATCACACCTTCAGTGGTAACCAAATATCTTTAAAAATATCTTTATTCAAATTTCAAATTACCCTTAATTATCTCCAAACTACCTCGCATTTATGATAATAAAGACACGCGGTTTGGGTGATCTATATAAATAAAAGGTAATTATCCCCAAATCTCTCCACACAATACAAATCCCTAATTACAATTCCACCAATCAACAATACAGCCATGGCATCCAATCAAAGTATCATTAACCTTTCTTCTGACTCATCATATTCATCTGAATCACTAACATCTCCACCACCACTCAATATGCCAACACTTCCTCGTGGTCTCACAAAAGAACAAGCCAAGAAGAAGAAACATGATGTGCCTGCTCCAAGTTCATCATCATCTAAAGATCTTCCACCATATCCTTCTGAAATCGATGATCCAGAATACCAGAGAGAGATGGAAAGAAAGTGGAATGCATTGGAGAGGGCAAACAGAGTTCCCAATCCTGATGAGTCTCCCATCATCTTCACTTCTTCTGATGAAGAGGATGATGAGAATGATGCCCTCTACAACCCCACAACCCCTGAGAAACCTCAGTCCTCTCGTCCAAGAAGAAGAAAATTAAATCCCTCATTGCCAAAGACAAGAAAAGTTGTGATGGGTTTGCCCTATCCTCAGTGGCAAGGAATCTTCAACATTAACAACAAAGGCAAGGAGAAGACTGTGGAAGGCAAGGGCAAAGGCAAAGTAGAATAGGAATGCTAGGATTGATAGACTTGTATTATTTCTTTCAATCTTTTTGTCCTGTTTTGTACTTCTGAAGAATCAATAAAAATAATCTTTCTTTATTTGTCATTACTTGATTTTAATCCTTCTGATAGATTTGCATTCCCCTGAATAAAGTAATCTTTAATCAATCATCAGCAGGAACACACTTAAGAACAAAATAGATATCATCAGCAGCATGTGGTCAAACCCATTGACTTTCATCCGAAGAATCCACTTAAGTGAACAACTTGCACAATTAGTAATTGCTACTGACTCAACTACCTCCCATTAACTTGCATTAACTCACATTAAAACCAAATCAAGTCTTTATAAAGTAGTCTTCAAAGCATAAGCTACTCAAAACCCATTAGTACACTAAAAACATACCACCAAAGTCTTTCTCAACACCTAAATCATGAAACCATCCCCCAAAATTATTGAAATTTCTTCTGACTCATCATCAGACTCCATCTTTGACATACCTCAAATCCAAAGAGCATACTACTACCTAGGTGAAGGCCCTTCTGAGTTTTGTCCATCTCCAACCTCATCAGAAGAAACCACTGAAACAAAGGAAGCTCCAAATTCTATAGCTATGATTGTCCTTGATTTCACTCCTGTCATAGCATTCCTGACTTCTGAAATGGAGAGGGTGTGTGCAGATAAGAGGATGATCTCTGTCCCTGAAGAGCCACAGTCCTCAAAGAGGAACAAGGGTCCATTGAAGGTGGTCCTGGGTCTTGCTGCTCCTAAGCTCTAGAACAAGGACATGCAATCCAGAGGGGTCCACAAGAAGATGCCTGACCCAAAGCACTTGGGCAGAGGGAAGAGGAAGATGGATTAGAGAGTTGGGGCTTTGGGAGGTGGTGTTTTGTTGGTTTGGTTGTTTGTAACAGATGTCTTTTGTATGCTTGATGTTGACTTGTGTTTGTTATAGATGCACTTTATTTTCTCCGAATAATAAAAGATCTTTTTTTTCTGTCTTTTACATCTGATTCCACTGATAGATGTAGTGTAGATCTTTGTACATCAGCAGGAACATAACCTGCAATCAAACATTCAAACAAAACACAAAAGAACAACCATAATAATATACAAGGTTAGTAAGAACCTGCAAAACAAAGTTAGTAAACATAATAATCTACATAATATACAACATGTCCAATCGTCCCCTGAGGCATATGCCTCCCCTGAGGCTTATGCCTCCCCTCAAACATAGCATTCAAGGGTTAACAATCCCAATGGTGACAACTAGGTGATTAAACCTAGGTCCATCAAAAGCTTTTGTTAATAAATCAGCCACATTATCATCAGTATGAATTTTAAGCACTTGAATTAGATGCTTCTCATTTGCATCTCTTATAAAATGGTGCCTAATTTCTATATGTTTAGTTCGCTGATGAAAAACAGGATTTTTAACAATAGAAATAGTACTTTGATTATCAATGTAGATTTTAGTGTTCATAAAGTTAAACCCATAATCCAACATCTGATTCTGAATCCAAAGTACCTGACCACAGCAATTGGCAGCAGCAACATATTCTGCTTCAGTAGTAGAAGTAGCCATTATGGTTTGTTTCTTGCACTGCCAAGAGATGAGTCTTCTACCAAGAAATTGACAACCTCCTGTTGTGGATTTCCTATCCAAATTAGCTCCAGCATAGTCACTATCACTGTAAGCCTCCAACACAAATGGTGATTCCCTTGGGTACCAGAGGCCTAGCTTGGGTTGGCCTTTGATGTACTTGAAGATTTTCTTCACTGCATTTAGGTGGGAAGTCAGTGGAGTGACTTGATGTCTTGAGCAAGCACTGACAGCAAAGGTAATGTCAGGCCTAGAAGCTGTGAGATACATGAGGGATCCAATCATGGACCTATACAGGTGAACATTCACAGCCTCATCTTGTTCATTTGGATTCTTAAGCTTGGGTGGTTCATATGGAGTAGTAGTAGTCCTCAGAAGTTCAAAGTCAAATTTTTTCAAAATGTCTTTAACATACTTCTCCTGATGGATAAAAATCCCTTCAGGTTGTTGTTTGACTTGTAGCCCTAAGAAAAAGGTTAACTCCCCCATTGCACTCATCTGAAATTCACCTTTCATCAAATCTTCAAATTCCCTGCACCATGCCTCCTTTGTGGATCCAAAGATAATGTCATCCACATATACCTGTACTAGAATGATGTCCCTGGAGTTTTTCTTAATAAAGAGGGTCTTGTCAATAGCCCCTCTTCTGTAGCCATGCTCCAAAAGAAATGTAGACAGTCTAGCATACCATGCTCTTGGTGCTTGGTGAAGTCCATAAAGTGCCTTGACAACTTTTTACACCTTCTTAGGATGATGAGGGTCTTCAAAGCCCTGTGGTTGAGTAACATATACCTCCTATTCAATTTTTCCATAGAGGAAGGCACTCTTGACATCCATCTGATAGACCTTAAACCCCATATATGAGGCAAAAGCTAAAAATAATCTAATTGCCTCAACCCTAGCAACTGGTACAAAGACCTCAGTGTAATCAATCCCTTCTTCTTGTCTGAAACCTTGAGCCACCAATCTTGCTTTATTTCTAACCACAATACCTCTGGCATCTCTCTTGCATTTTAAGATCCACTCGGTCCCAATTGCAATTTTCCCTGCAGAAAGATCAACAAGGACCCAAACATCTTGATTCTTGAATTGTTGCATCTATTCCTGCATAGCTTCAACCCAACTAGGTTCAGTCAAAGCCTGTTTAATGCTTGTTGGTTCAACTTGAGACAGGAAACAAGCAAACAAACAATGCTTCTAATCTGTGTGATTGTCTCTCTTCTGAGTGGATACATAAGTAAGAAATGCACATTGCCCAAACTTGGTATTCTTAATGGCACTCCTGGTGAGGACCATAGCATTTGGATCACCAAGTATATTATCTTGTGGATGAATGGTGTTGATCCTTTTAGTTGCAACAGGATTAACATCAATGGAGGGATCAAGATTGGTTAGTGTAGGAGCAAAGTCTTCATCATAAGAAGCTGAGTGAAAAATGCCATCACCTTGCTCAACATCAGCAAGATCTGAGGGAATTGGAAACCTGCCAAAAGGTTCATCCAAACATGTAGAAGTTTCAGTGGAAACAGGAACTGCTGCAGAAATACCTTCACCAGAATCCCCATCAGCAGAATTAGCAGCTGCATCAGCAGATGTATCAGCAGAACTAGTTTTTCTGCTTTCTTCAACAGCAACTTATTTTAAGAGTGCTTCAGTATCTTGAGTAAATTCAAGACCAAGTCTTTTAGCTTCCTCAGCAGCTGCATGCTCTTGCTTTTTGAGTCTTGCAAGATCTTCTGCATAGGTTGAGTTTTCCACATCATTAGCAGATTTGGCATCAGAGGCTTCTATGTTAGGAGAATCTGCTATTTGAATTGGTAGAGTAGTTACAACAATAATGGGTTCATCACTTTCTGAATCACTGTCAGAATCAACCTGTAGGGTACCTGCACTGTTAGAAGATGATACTTGTATACCTGCAGAGGGGTTAGTTTTATGTCTAGCATACCCCAAATAATCTGTTAGGTAATCAAGATCAAAATACCATTCATGACCTTTTCCCTGAACATTTACATTCTCTTCCAGAAATTTCAGGTTAAGAGTCTCTTCTATCTTCTTTGTAGCCAAGTTATATACCCTGTAAGCCTTGCTATGAGCTGAGTAACCAACAATATACCCTTCAGTAGCTTTTGCTTCAAATTTCCCTAAGTGATCACTTGTGTTAAGAATGGTCACCTGACAACCAAAAGGTTTCAAGTGTTCAATGGTAGGTTTCTTCCCTGTCAGTAGCTCATAAGGTGTCTTATTATGAGGTCTAGTAATCAACACCCTATTCAATACATAACAAGCAGTGCCAACTGCCTCAGTCCTAAACATGGTGGGAAGTTTAGAGTCAGCAAGCATAGATCTTGCAGCCTCTATAAGGGTTCTATTCTTCCTTTCTGCAACTCCATTCTGTTGTGGAGTCCTAGGAGTGCTATAGTCTCTTTTAATACCCTTTAAACCACAAAGTTCAATGAGATTAGCATTTTTGAACTCTGTCCCATTATCACACCTAATACCCTTAATCTTCTTGTTAAGTTGATTTTCAATGAGAGCCATAAATTCCTTAAGTGCCTGAAAGGTTTGATCTTTATTCACCAAAAAGAATGTCCAACTGAATCTGCTGAAAGCATCAGTGATTACCAAGTAGAAGTATTTATGATCAATACTGCTGATGGATGTTGGACCAAAAAGATCCATGTGAAGTAGTTGCAATGGTTCTAAGATTGTGCTCACAGCAGTAATGGCTTTGTAAGAAGCTTTGTGTTGCTTACCCTTGTTACAAGCCAAACAATTATGCTCATTGGTGAAGATCTTGGAAGGAAGTCCATGAACAAGTCACTCTTTAGCAAGTTTGTTGATGACTTTGAAATTAACATGTGCCATCCTCCTATGCCAGTTTGTTGATTCATCCAAGGATGCTTTAGCCACCAAACATGTTAGATCACCTTCTGGCTTGACATCATTCAAGTCAAATGTATAAAGATTATGATTCCTTGGAGCCTTTAGCAATAAATGATTGTCATCAGGTATTTTGAACTTAGGTGAAAGAATGAAACAACCATCTTCAGTTAAAAGTACAGGAAGCTTTTTGTCACAAATTTGTGAGACTGAGAACAAATTGAATCCTTGAAGCTCCTTCACATAGTAGACATTCTCAAAATCCACCTTTGGAGTTCTAATGGTTCCTTTGCCAGTGATCCTTCCTACTCCACTTCCAAACCTCACTATACCTCCATTAATAGGCACAAAGTCATGTAGCTTCTCTTGATTCCCAGACATGTTTCTTGAACAGCCACTATCAACAATACCTAAGTCTTTATTAAGAAGAGGATGTTCCTACAACAAAAGAAGTTAATATACAACAACATGAATATGTTAAGAGACTTAAGTCATGAAAGACTTGAGCCTGCCCTGTGGATCATTATAAAGTACCCAAGAAGATGAGTTAGATCCACTATTGTTCCTGGAATTCCTGTAGTTATATGGTCTGTTATATGTCCAAGAACAATCTGCAGAGGACTTTTCAGCAGAATCCCAATTACCCCTTCCGATAAACATTAGGTCATTATATCCATACCAATGATTAAATCCATAAAATGGTCTTGACCCATATCTATTTCTATTGGTATTCATACATCTACTAGAATAAACAGACCTATCAGAAGGAATAGACCAATCAGCAGGAATGGAATGCATTCTACTAACATTGTAATTTGCCTGTGGAACTAATGAGGGTTTGGTACAATTGTTAGTCCACTTTTGTCTAGGTCTATTATTAACAGAAGAAACACCCATCCTCTTATCATGAAAATCACAATCCTTAATCAAATGCAATTTGCTACCACAAACAAAACACTTCTTCTTCTTAGAAGATTTATTAAATCCAAAAGATGTCTTAGTAAACAAAGAATTATTCAAAGAAACACCAGAAATAGAATTGTTTTGCAAATACTGAAAGGAATTGTTTTCAAAAGAAGTAAATAACAAGTCTTTAGAAGAGGCTGTCTTAGAAAGAACTTCATCAGTAGCAACTTCAGAGTCCACAGACTTGTAAGATGACTTGTCAGAAATCTTTATTGAGGACTTGGGTGACTCTGACTTGGTCTTGGAATCACAGTTGGCATAACTAGAGGTCTCTGAGGTCTTGTCCCTGGAAGAACAAGAGACATAAGTGTTAGAATCATTACTAGATATACTTCTAGAGTCAAGGGAGTCATTGATCCTAATGCCAGTGGTTTCCTTTGATTCTGGTAAGTCCAACTTATGGGATGTAGGCTTAGGGGTTCCTGTGGTTGGAGGGTCTTCAGACTTATTTGGCAAGTCTTTAGACTTTTTGCCAAACAGATGGTGTGAACCATCAAAATCAGAGGTTTTGGTGGTAGGCATAAATACACCTCTGATAGGTCCTAGGACAGCATGCATCTCACCTTCTTTTAGATAGTTTATAGGGACAGAATAATTATGATTTTTCTTATCTAAATAGTGATTTGCTTCTGGACCAACATATTTTCTAAACCCTAGACCTATCTCAGATGTTACAGACTTACTACTGTAGAGTAACCTAGATAATTTATCACCTGAAACTAGCCACTCTTTATGCCTAGCTACTTCTTTATCCAATTTCTCTTGTAAAACACTTTTCTCAGACTCAATTCTAGCTTTTTCTTTTTCAGAAAACTTTAGTTCATTGCTAGTACATTCTAAATCTCTACTTAAAACTCTAATCTTTTCCTCATAAGCTAATTGATTTTGCTGAAACCACATCTTCTGTTGTTCTAAGGTTTTAAAAGCTTCTTTGTAAGTTGCAGCTTCAATAAAACACTCATTATATTTTGGTTTCATCTCATCATAAGCTTCTTTTAGAGTTGTATATTTAGAATCACAATCACAAACACAAGCAGATACCTGAGGAGAGATTCCCAGGAGGCCGAAGTCATCATCACAATTAGCCATGCAAGAAATTTGAGGAGAGCTGCTTGTTGCATCTTCATGCTCATTCCAGTCAACACCAGCATCTATAGTAGTTACCAAGGCTTTTGATTCACCAGCCTCTACCTCTTTCTTCTTTTATGCTGAGTATCTGGTATTAGCTTCACCCTTCTTGGTTGTGCACTCTCTTGCAAAATGGCCAATTTCTCCACAAGCATAGCACTTCACTTTCCTCCTGTCAAACCGAGATGCATCTCTACCATCAACATTGAGCTGTTTACTAACCTTTTGCTCAAATATTCTGACCTTGAGGGAGAGCATAGCCATTTTCCACTTTAAGTTCAACTCTTCTAAAGCAAGTTCATCAATCTGCTCAAAATCTTCATAAGCTATTTGTTGCTGTTTATCAACTTCAGCAACAAATGAATGAAGTACATTTTCCAACACATTACTAATCTTTGGATGAGTTATTGGATTAGCATTTGAAAAAGATAATGTGGTAATGGGAAGACTTTGACTTGGAGTGGATGGACTTGAGTAAACCTGTGGTACTGGGGATGGACTTGTATAGGCATGTGGCATGTAGTTTGAGTTAGAGCTGACAAATGCGGATTGTGAAGGAGTTGCTGCATATGGAGAGAATCCCTTTATGTCACCTTCCAAAGCTCTGAGTTTGTTGTACAAGTCATCAAAACTGAGGTAGTCAAGACCACCTTTGGTTTTCAATGATATGCTCACCTGAGACCATGAGGGAGGCAAGGCTCTTAGAAACCTAGAGTTCACCTCCTCATTGTCAGCTCTGGCTAGGAGCTGATTCAAGTGACTAAGAATCTTCTGAAACCTGTCATAACCTTTGTGGAGACCTTCTTCTTCTGCTATCTTGAATTCTTGGAATTCTTGCTTCAACATACTCTTTCTCATCCTTTTTGATTCTTCATTCCCACCAAATCTAGCTTTTATAGCCCACCAGATTTCTCTTAGATCAGTCATGGCATGAAAATCTCCCCTGTGGTCATCAGGGATTGCTTGCAGCAGTATGGTTCTTGCTTTGTTCTCCCTTTGAATAGCAAGAATTTCTTCAGCAGAAACAGGTTCCAAAATCTTAATCTTGCCATCAGCATCTACACTTTGCTTTTTAGGACGACAGCCATTGAGTATAACATTCCAGAGGTTATAGTCAACACTTGCAATCCAGTTTTGCATCTTCATGGCCCAGATCTCATACTCATCCTTCCTGAGAAAAGGAAGCTTGGCATTGCTGTTAGAGAAGGCCACCTGTTGAAGTTGTTGAGTGAGAGAGCCTGCTTCTGAGAGAGCAACATCACTGCCTGGTTTGTCTCCCATTGGTACTAAGTGAAAAGTTATGTGATTGTGTTGAGGTTCAGAGAGTATCTCGTGGCTCTGATACCACTTGTATGGATCTATACCTTGATAGATCACGAGCTAATAGATCGTTAGCCTACTAATGTAATCACCAGTAAGACTAAGTGAGATAATCTCGGTGAGCTTGTAATTATTGCGGAATATAAAAACAAACTTATGCCAAACTTGATCCTCTATGGATCAATAAACTTTTTCTAATAATGTTATGAAAACTCATACGTATTACAATGACCTAGGTTTCCTTATATACTAATGGAAACCCTAACCTTTCTTACAAGAAACGAATAATGATAAACTAATAAAAGATATTCTACATATCTTGTCCTAAATTACATAAGTTCTATCCACGGTTTAACTCTATCCGTAGAATCTCTATACGTCCGCAGGAACCAGTCATCAGCAGAAACACTCTAAGCTTCCGCAGGAACCTGTCAGCAGTATCTCCAATAATTCCTTACATAACTGTTTAGCCTTTTAAAGAAATGTTGACAGCTTATATAAATGTTTTAGCATGCTGGTAAATAAAACAAGAGATAGAGAATGTTACCGTGAACCAGGGATGTCAATATGGGGAATGTGAGAAATTTTAGGCCAATCCTCACCGATCTCTTTTTCACATCTTCTGCTTAGATTTTCACATCCGTAAATTTGAAGCTCATTGAGAACCCTGAAACTATGCGTCTCATCTGGTAGAGATATTCCGTCACAACCTATTAAACACAACTTCTTGAGGTTTGGAAGGTTACTAGGCAGCGAAAGTAATTCCTTGCACTCTTGTAAATGTAATACCTCGAGCTTTGGGAGATTCGTAGGCAAAGAAACTAATCGATAATTGAATCCAATCTCTAGTCGTTCAAGTTCTGGGAGGTTACTAGGCAAAGAAACTAATCGATCACATATCACTATTTCTAATCTTTCGAGTTTTGGATGTTTACTAGGCAAAGAATGCAAATCTGAACATGCGTTTATGTATAACTCTTGTAAGCTAGGAAACAGATTGTCGTCCTCTGATGTGGTGGTGTCATCATCATGGAAACACTTCAGAGATGCCATGCCATACAAACTAATAGTCCTAAGGTTGGGTAGTTTACCAAGTGGTGGAATATATTCATAGTTGTTACACTGGGAAAATTCAATTACAACCAGATTCAATAAAACGACCATCCAACTTGGAGAAATAATCTTACCGATGTAATTTTCTATACTCAGCTGCTTAAGGCTTGAATTTGGTTCTAGTCCCTCGAGAATGTTCTCATCGCGTGCAAATGTTTCAAGTTTACTTTCTCTGGTATAAATGCCCGACCACGATAATTCCAAAGATAACACATTTCTTTTGTACTTCAGATTGGCACTCTGGGCATCGCGTAAACCACTTACATTCTCAAGTCCTGATAATTCCAACTCCTACCCAAGAAGATTTAGATCTCCCAGTTCCCCTATTCCGGCCCCATTCTTTTTACCAATAACAAAGTTGGAAAGTCTTCTAAGACTAGACAGTTCTTTAATTCCAGCGGGCATATACTCAAGTGCCAGGCAATGACCGATGTCCAGACGTTGTATTAGGATTAAAAGTGACGATCATTATTGAGTCAAATAGTTAGTTAAATATATTCATGTAAGAGTTAGTAAAATGCTAGTTTATTAAGTTTAAGTAAAAGCCTTAATGGCTTGGCCCAAAAGAAGGCCCAAGAGAAAGCCCATGGAGGCTAATGTAAAAAGTATAAATACCCTCCTAAGCTTGTTAGGAAGGGTGGGAGTTCATGCTAATACAGGGTTTTATTTCACATAGTGCTCTCCACCTCTCTCTCTCTACTTTCTCTCTCTAGCTCTTCCATCTCTCTCTAACATCATAATCTTAGGTGATAAAGAAAGATCTACGGTCCTACAAGTGGTATCAAGAGCCTAGGGATAATCTTAGGTTGTTTTAGATTGTTTTTGGGTGAAAATTTCGAATCTGGTTACTGTTCATCGCCTAAATAGCGAGTTTGCAATTTTTTTATCGAGTTTGAAAAAAAAATCGAGTTAGAAAAATTTTCATCGAGTTTGAAAGGTTTTATAGAGTTAGGGTACCGAGTTTGAAAGGTTTTATAGATTTAGGGTACCGAGTTTGAAAGGTTTTATAGAGTTAGGGTACCGAGTTTGAAAGATTTTATAGAGTTAGGATACCGAGTTTGAAAGGCTTATCGAGTTAGTTCAATCTTTTGGCGAGTTAGCCTTGGTTCCTTATCGTTCATCGAGTAAGGATTTTTATTTGGTTATCACTAAACGAAACTCTGCCAAAATTTCATTGGGTTATCGAGTTTGAGATCTTATCGAGTTAGAAAAGCATCAGATATAGCGAGTTAGAGTTTCTGTGAAACATACCGAGTTAGACACTTCAAGATAACTTACCGAGTTAGAAACTTTAATTCCTGCGAGTTAGACACTTCAAGAAACCTTACCGAGTTAGGATTTTCAGAGCTTATCGAGTTAGTAACTTGTTACCGAGTTAAAGACTAGCCAGTTAACGGAGTTACAACAACAATCTTACCGAGTTTGCAAAAAAAAAATATATATATATATATATATATATATATATATATATATATATATATATATATATATATATATATATATATATATTTACAACAATCTTACCGGGAAAATTTGAGTAAAATTTATTTTTTACAGGAGACTAAACGTTCAATTTTTACGCGAGATTTAAATTTTGGTATAAGGTTGAAAATTTTGGCCCGAAATTCAAATTTTTTCGGTAAAATTTGACGTAAAAATTTTTGAAACTCAAATTTTTCTGGTAACCTTAGAATTGCATTTCAACGTGATTTTCAAATTTTGAGGGAGATAATTTTCAAAATTTATTTTTGGAGGGAAAATTCGAAATCACTATAATCAACCATATACGTTTTTCAAACTTCGCCAAAAACATCTAATCTTCAAACAACCTTTGTTATCTTAAAAGATCCTAAGATCAACTTTATCACACATCGTTTACACAATGGAAATGAAAGTGCAAATCCAAGAGAGAGATTTTAAGAAAAATTTTACAGCATTCAAGTCACAAGTTGAGAAGGTTATAAACATATTTGGATATGAATAAGGGTTCGATCAAGCATTTGAATACTATGTCAGAGACCGATTTCATTATTTCCAAGAAAAACTCAATCAAAACCTGAATCAACTTGAAAAACTACTCAATGAAGAAGAACTTCATACATGTGACTGCAGGGATGCTCTTATAGTGATCCAAACTCAATTTCAGAGTATCTTTAACACTTGGATAATGAACCAGTCAGAGTTTATCGATGCATTTTACCAAAAATTTAGGGTAAGCTATTCGACCTTCAGAACTCAATGCATAAATGACATGGGTGAACTCGAAAAGATACTTGATGCTGAGGAAGCTGAGTTAAATGAAATTGAGAAGCTGAAACGGGAAAGAGAGCAGATTGACAAAGATATGCAGTTAAAGGAAAGAGAGCAGATTGAAAAAGATATGCAGGTAAAAGAAAGAGAGCTAATTGAAAGAGAGATGCAGTTAAAGGAAACAGAGGTGATTGAAAGAGAAACAGACAAAGCTTTTCAAACAGATGAGGAAACGGTCAATGAGGGTGATGCATCAGATGATAGTTTGGTTTTCACGGGAAGTGATTCATCTTCAGAACAGTATGTTGACAGCAGCAGTCCTAGCTATGATTCAGAAACTGATGGTACACAAAGGAATGCAGTTGTTTGGGACACCGAAGATGATCATATCAGACCTTTATCAGACACAGAGATATTGGCTACGGTACAACATTCACATGCTCATGATAATGATGATATATTTGAGAATATGTTTGTTCATGATCAGACACATCCTGAGCATCCTGAGTCTATTAGTGACACTTACATGGTGGAACAAAATAATAGTAATATCACTTTTGATACTCCAGATATGGATCCTAATAGAGGTGAGCCTGCCCAGGATGGATCTTCTTATGAACAAGATCGCGCCTTATTTGCTTCATTAATCAATAATTTCAAACATGAACTTGACAGGTGCAAAAACGACAATCGTGAAGCTAAGCAAGCGAATGTCTTTTTAAACAAAGAGCTTGAGAGATTTAAAGAAATGGAAAAACGTTTTGAAAATGCAACAACAAGAAATGCTGAACTTGAAATTGAAATCTCAAACCTTAAATCTCACGCTCAAAAGTTTGAAATGTATGGAGAGTCTGTCAAACCACTTTTAAAACGAAATGATGAACTTGAAGTTGGTTATAGAGAAGCTGTTCTTCGTGAAAAACGTTCCATTCAAAATCTGAATGCTCAAATGGTTGTTAATAACAGAAAGGTTCAAGCGCTTTTAAAAGAGCACAATGATTTAAAAAGTGAAAATTCAAAGCTTCAGAAAACCATATCAAATTTTGAGATTGTAAACACAAAACTTGAGAATGAAAACCAAGAGTTTTTGAAACGAATAAACGATCTTGAAAACAAACTTCGAAAATTGGGACAGACTTCTCAGACTATGAACATGCTGCCTACTAAAGATGAGGAGGTTGAGAAACAAACATCTAGGATTGGTTTTGTGAATAATGCGAATGTGGAAAATGAAAAACCTTGTTTTTTAAACAAAGTGCAAAAGTTGACACCTATTTTGTACAACGCTAATGATATGGGAAAAGAATTGTCAGATGATCTTTTGTTTGAGTCTCAAGATATTCTAAAATCTGAAGAGGAAAAACGTTTGAAAGTAAAACAAACAAAAAACCCACTCTCATACCACGGCTTTGTGTATGGTTGTCTACAATTGACATATATACCAAAAGAACCTTTCAAAAGAAAAGACACAAATGTGAAAAGGTTTTTCAAAGAAGCTCAACTTGCTACCTATGATGCTAAGTTATGGCAAAATAGAGCAAGGAAACAATTTTGTAATCTTAAACATCACATTGAGCAAATGTTAAAGGTCATTTGGTTTAAGCAAGAAAACATCACAAACAACGTTTTCTCTAATCCTCTTTCATTAGATGTATGCGTTAAGTTAGAAGTCAAAAAGATTTTGAAAGAGGAAATTGAACTTCGTGTGAAAGATATCAACTTATGTTTTGAGTACTTTGAAAAACATCTTGTAACTGAAATGAGAGAAGATCTAAAGTACGTTCACTCTCTTGAAGACGAATTTGATGAAAAATGCTTAATTCTGGACATTCAAAAAGAATTTTTCACAAATCAAATAGAGTCGTTCAAGTCAGCCATGAGTATGAGAATGTGCACTTTGAACAAACATCTTTTTTGAAATCTGAAAATCTTTGTCTCAAAAAGAAAATCACGAGCTTTCAAAAGAAGCAACTGATGTCAAAGCAGAATTGTCAAAAAGAACTGCTCATTTTGAGAAACATCTTGCAAAACTCGAAGCATAAAGTATCTCTTTCCAACTAAAAATGCAAGAGAAGAATGAGAAAATGTCTTCTGAAAACTCTTTGACATTAGTGCTTAAAGAAAAAGAAAAGATTTTTGAAGAAAATTGTGATGATACCAATATCAAGTTTGATTTTGACGAACTTGATACAAAAAATCTTGAATTGGAACATGCTGTGGCATCATTACAAAAAGAAAATGAGCATTTGAAACAGACTTACAAAATCTTGTTTGATTCAATCAAGCGGTCCAGAGTTCAGAATCAAACTTCAAACAAATCTAACTCTCAGATCACACCAAATCATCTTTTTGAAAAAGAAAAGTCTGTGCTTCAAAAGAAAATTGTTGAATTGGAAAAAACGATTGCACAACAAACCAAGGATTTTGGTGATGCCAAAAATGATTTTTCAATCGAAACCGACAAATATGAAAAATATTTTGCAGATCTTGAAAATCAAAATGCTTCTTTGCAAGAAAAACTGGCATCATCATATCATCTTTCTCTTCAAAAAGAATACAATGATTTGAGAACATCATACAATGCCTTAAAAGCAAAGTTTGATGTTCTTAACCGGTCAAAAGGAAAATCTCAAGTTTCAAACAAGTCTAAACAACAAGTAAGTGTTTCGGAGAAGGTTTACACGAGTGAATCTTCCAAACCGTTTTTGAAAAAGGTTTCTCAGTTTACAACCTATTCTTTGCAAAAAAGAACGAAATTTTCAAAGAGACCTAATTTTTCTGAAACATTTACTCCTCAAAAGGTTTCAAATACAAGTGCTCATAAAGAAAAGAATCAAAGTTTTCAAACTCCATACTCTCGTTTTACTCCGGTAAAGCCAGTGTGGAAACCAAAGCAAAGCCGTTCAAAACATTTGAAATATTCATATTCTGAAATGCTTCCGCTACAACAACGGAATGGCTATGCTTTGAAAAATCCTCATTCTGGAAGGTTTCCATTCATCTCAAAAATGAATTTTCGAAATGAAACGCCGAGTTTCAACAATGGATGGAAAACTTCTTCTTCAAGTTTTAAAACTCCAAGAGAGACACAGAGTTTCTCAAACAACTTTCAAAAGCAAAAGAGTTTTAAATCACCGTTGATTCCACGAGCTTTATTTCAAAATGAAACACCGGTTTTCAGTTCTCGTTGAAATTCAACTTCTTTGTCTCGGATTGACACAACTTTCAAATGGATTTCAAAATATGGTAAACCCGTTGGCGCCGTGCTTAAATGGTTCCAAAAGTTGTTGTCTAATTCAAAAACAATGACTTCTTAGTGCTTGTGCTAAGGACTCGAACTTCAATATTATGACTTCTTAGTATTTCAGCTAAGGACTCGTTCTTCAAAGAAAGGAAAGTGCTTAAGTTTAAATAAAGGTTTTAAATATTTTTCAAGCACTTATCCTAAAAACATTATGGCTTATGCACACATAACAGTGTATAACCTGCAACTTTCAAAGAAAGGACCCTGTTGTACATTTCTGTGCGACAATCCTAAAAAGAAGACTTCTCACCAAAAAGCTTATCAAAGTCTTCTTAATTTTTGAGCAAAATTTAGAAAAGTGTTTCAAAAGGTTTTCAAAACTTTTCACGATGTTGCTCAAGATATTACTCCCTCAAATCCTTAAACCGCTTAATTTACTCAAAATGTTCTATTTTTTAGGGGGAGTAATAAAAGGAAGTTCATGCTTAAAAGAAACTAATTCGGGAATTACAAACATCCGTTTCTCCCATCTGCTATCCAAAAAAAAAAGGTTTTAATCAATTGGTATCAAAAATACCATGGATATGCTATTTTTGAGGGGGAGAAGACGTGATTAAAATGTGATCAATGTGTTTAAGATTGTGGCTGAATCTCGTGCGAGCTCGACTCAGAAATGACCCAAGAATTGATGAAACAACAAAAGTTAGTAATCGAAAAGACTTATCCTCGACGGGTAATAACATCAAGTTAGTTACTAGAGCTAGTTGTCACCTAAAAGCTAACAATGGAACTCTTTAACTAGCCACGTAAGCGTGTCTCGAAAAGGATTTATCTTAGTAGAAATGTACCATTTCGAGAAACTTTCTGTGGACTTGACCAGGCCGGGTAATAACTTCAAGCTAGTCTAACTAGTGATGTAAGTGTGTCTCGAATCGGTTGTGTTCATTGAATGTGAATCAATTCAAAAGTGCAAACTCCTCCCGCGTGCGCAAATTTACTAAAATATACATGAGCACATGTGAAGGGGGAGTCCTTCAAAAAGAAATCAAAACTCTCAAAGTGTTAACAAAATATGTTTCATGATCATAAACACTTTGAGAAGATTTTCACAAATGGTTTGATGGCAACAATAGGATAGTCATGAAGTTATAAGGTGACTAAGGTTAGGAAAAACCGTCCTATGATCCGCCAGAGCCGGAGGGATCTACCCAAGGACAAATCCAATAGATTAGAATTAGAAGTCCTTAGGTATGATTGAAAAAAGGAGAAAATGAGAAAGGAGAAAGAAGGGGTTGAAGAATTAAAAAGAAAAGATATGAAAAAGGGTGAAAAGAAATAGCCCTCCAAATGTTCAACCTTAGGGCAAAAACCGGGTTCAACTCATATGCTACTGGTTGTTACTAAGGTGACGCCGGTATTGAAGACAAAACGTCATGGACCCAGTGACGCACTGCACTTAACCTTCTAGCCAATCAAGTTCTCTTAAAAGAGTTTGTTTCATTCTCACGGGGAACTGGTGTAATCTATCAACTTATCTCTTAGAGATGGTTGATATTGAAGCAGGAGACCTCTCCCTAGTCTCCGCATAGGAAAACCAAATTATGCACTTATCGAGTCTAGAGCCATGAGATTCATTAAAAGATCTCTTAGGATACACTTCCTATGAATACACTTGTGTTCGTCAAAAAGGACACAAGTTGTAAGAGTCTTTATGAGATCTACGGATCTTGCCTTATCTATCATGATGGTTACTATGTCTCAAACGGTCTACAGTTGTGGGGTGATCTCCAGCAACTCACCTGAATCATTGATGTACTTCGGTGGATCTAGTAAGCCCTTTCAGGGGTATCTGATTCAAGAATGGCCTTGGTAAGGGTTAGAAGGAGTCTTCACACTTTGCTGTTGACGATCTCTAATTCCGAGCCTGTAAGTACCGGATACTTTATTGCTAACTGTTTTATGCAGGTACTCATAAATGTTCCTTGGAGAAAGACCGTTACCATCACTCTAAGATCCACATGCTCATACCCTCAAAGCTCTCTTCAAAGATCAAAGCAATGCAAAGCTCAGAACGTTTCTAAGTCAAAGTCAAAGAATCTATAAACTAAAAAAACAAAGATTAAAGTCAAAGAAAAGAGAACTTCTCAAAGATTCAAAGTCAAACAAAGTATGAGCATGTTGAAAAAGACGTAAAGACAACAGAGTAAAGATGCTGATCAAAGGCAACAAAGATCACAAAGCATGATTGGAACAAAGGAACTAGCAAAGCTATTACACAGAAAGTTCAAAGAGAACAAGCTTCAACGATCAAAGATCAAGGTCACAAAAGAGAGATCTCAATGATCACCCTTAGGGGGAGATTGTTAGCATTTGAAGTGTTGATCATTTATGTAATCAAAGAGAGATCTCAATGATCGTCCCTTAGGGGGAGATTGTTAGGATTAAAAGTGACGATCATTATTGAGTCAAATAGTTAGTTAAATATATTCATGTAATAGTTAGTAAAATGCTAGTTTATTAAGTTTAAGTAAAAGCCTTAATGGCTTGGCCCAAAAGAAGGCCCAAGAGAAAGCCCATGGAGGCTAATGTAAAAAGTATAAATACCCTCATAAGCTTGTTAGGAAGGGTGGGAGTTCATGCTAATACAGGGTTTTATTTCACATAGTGCTCTCCACCTCTCTCTCTCTCTACTTTCTCTCTCTTGCTCTTCCATCTCTCTCTAACATCATAATCTTAGGTAATAAAGAAAGATCTACGGTCCTACACGTTGTAATTTCTTCATGTACCTCATTCCTTTAGGCAACCTACGTAACCTCCAACATGAATGCAGAAGTAACACTTGCAAGTTCTGTAGATAGATAATCGACTCTGGCAGAACTTCTATTCCGGAGCCCGATAAATTAAGGTATCTTAGATGTTTAAGCTTGCAAATTGATGGTGGCAAAGTCCTACTTTTAATTCGACCCAAATACAATACCCTTACATACAACAGGTTGGAAATTTGTCTAATGTCACCTGTATAAAGATTTGCAAAGATCAATATTGATCGTAAGGATTGTAGCTTTTCCGATTTTTTGTCTGAAATGTGAAAATCCAAACATGATGAACTGAGATGCAGTACTTCATCTGGTGTTATAAATGCCTTACCAGGCTCTATAACTGAACAATCATGTCTCATCACATACCCAGCCAGGTCATGCATCAGATCATGAATTTTACATATCACATCCATGTTTTCCTGCTCCTTGACATCCTGGAAGAAGGACCTTGAGACCAAAGAATTAAAGATTTCTTCCCCAAGAACATACAAGCCCACTTCTCCTCTACTTAGAATAAAATCATTTGCCATCCACAACTCTATCAGTAAATCCTTGCTCATTTTGTATCCTTTCGGAAACAAACAACAATAAGCGAAGCATCGTTTGCAATGTGGAAGCAAATTATCATAGCTTAACTTCAAAGCAGGCAATATGTCACTCTCTTGCAATTCCCATATGACATTGTCATTCACTAGCTGCCACTCGCGTGCACTATTTTTCGACAACATTAAACCGGCTAGAGTCTTAACTGCTAAAGGTAATCCCTTGCATTTCTCAGCTATCTCCCTTCCAATAGGCTCAAGCTCCCTTACGATTCCCCCCTCTCTTATATTTACGAATGCAAGCTTCTTGAACAGTGCCCATGAGTCTTCTTCTGATAAGCAGCCTACTTTATGTTGCAATTCTGGAACATTGGCCATCAGATGGGTAGTTGTTTGGTTCCGTGTCGTAACCATAACAATGCTGCCTTCTTCTCCACAACTTAGTGTTTTACATAATTTCTCCCACTCCGGCCTATCATTCTCTTCTATCCAAACATCATCCAATACAATCAAAAACCTTTTTATCTGCAGCTTTTCTTGAAGGGATAATTGCATAGTATCCAACTGTGTAAGTCTACACTCACATTTATCTACAGATTCTATGATTCCTCTTATTAACTCCTTAATTTCAAACTTATTAGAGACATACATCCAGCATTTCAACTCGAAATGTTTATTCACCTTTTCATGGTTGTAGACTAGTTGAGCTAAAGTAGTCTTTCCCACACCTCCCATACCCCATATAACATAGATTCTAACAGCATCGGCATCATGAATGCCTAAATCTTTGTTACATATCTTTTGCGTCACCATGTCCATCTCTTCGTCTCTTCCACATACAAGTGAATCATGCACGAGGGAACTAGTTTCCCTTTTTGGTATGATCACACAACCAACTCCGGTGTCCACACTTACAGCATTAGGAGTCAAGTTTAACTTAAGTCTATTGGATGCAATGGCATCCAATCTTTTCCTAATGGTTTTTACTTTGTGAGCAATTCTAGTACGTACCATAAGTTGATTATACTCACAAGAAAAGAAAGCCCTTACCCTGTATTTAATGCCACTTTCGCTATGTAGCCTTTGCAGCATAGCTTCAGTGGAGACCTCATTAAGCACGTTTTCCACCGCCAATGATGCTGATCTAAGACTATGAAGCCATGTTTCCACAGCCTTTTGCTTCCTCTGTTTCTCCTCTGCATCATGGAGAACAGCTTGGATCTGATTGAAAGTATCCCTGAGAGTCGAAACATCACCCTCGAGCCTTCTAAGTAGTCCAATTTCTTGTATAGCTACAGAAGTAAGTCTCCCCAAGACATCAGTTACCAATGCCGAAATAACCGAGTCTGCTATTGCTATTTCAAGAGATTGAATCAAAGTTTGTAACACTCACAAATCGAATGTTTTATAAGTGCTTTGTAATTTCTAGCTTCTCGTAAATTTTGTTAATGAGTAATATACTAAAATTCTAGCTCAACAAAAGATTCATTTCAGTGAGTGAGTGAGTCAGTGATACTTGTTTAAGGAAAGTTACAAGAAATTCTTGCACATGATCAAGAAATCTTAAACAAAAGTTAACAAGTGAAGAAAATTGTAAAAAGCTAGTCAAAGAATTCGTTATTTAATACTCTTGGACCCTTTCCTATTCATTTCTTATTATTCGATGCATGCATGTGTATTACCTACTAGTGTTGATATTTGTCGTTAGTTCTTTTAAAATAATTCATCTAGTTTATCGGCCGGCTTTTTGGATTATTGTTTACCAAAAACTATTAGACAATGTCCATCAATAACATCGGAGTGGCGTTAAACCAACATTAACGTGCGTTAAAACAAAGTGAAGCATTGCATTGCCTTGCGTTAAACCGACGTTAACGCTCCGAGTGAAAACGTTAATGCCTCGTTAAGGCGTGAATGTATAAAATAAAAATAAACTTAAAAAAAAATCACTTTTACCCTCTCAACGGCTTGAAATATAGCCGTTACTTAAAAAAAAATCATTTGCAGCCCCTAAACTTTATTACAACAGCTATATTGCCTATTTTATTAAAAAAAAATCAAAATCATTTACCCACCACTATAAATACCAATTAAGCACATGATTTTTTTTTCACACATCCACTACTAATTCTTAAGTCTTTATACTTCCTAAAAAAAACTTCTTCATTCACAATGGATCCAAATCAAAGTGCCGAATTATCTCGGACCTGGTAAGACATAGATGACGAAGATGATATTGAGTTTATGATTGCCGCGTACGAGTATCAGCAACGCTTAGAACAAGAAGAAGCTCGTCCTCGGGTGCCTCGTACCCACATATTTCGTGAACGTGAGCTTGCCGAAGAACGTTTGCTAAACGACTATTTCGTTCAAGGTTGTAAGTATACGCCCCGTAATTTTCATAGAAGGTTTCGCATGTGCCAAAGACTATTTCTAAAAATAGTCAAAGGTATTGAATCTTATAAATCCGATCTTCTTCCAGATCATTTTAAATACTTTAAGGCAGGACCTGACGCTACAGGTAGAGTGAGTATTAGTGCTCTTATGAAGTGTACAACTGTCATACGCCAATTGGCATACGGCAGCTCACCCGATGCGTTTGATGAGTATTTGCAAATGGGTGCGAGTACTTCACGTTTATGTCTTGATAATGTTAACATGTGTGTTATGGATTTGTTTATGCCTGAGTTTTTAAGAAAACCAACATGGTTCGACGTTCAAAGTATTTACGAAAAGCATGAGCGTGAACATTGTTTTCCGGGAATGCTTGGTAGTATTGATTGCATGCATTGGGCGTGGAAAAATTGTCTGGTGGCTTGGCAGGGGCAATTTGGTAGGGGTGATAAAAGATACCCAATAATAATGCTTGAAGTTGTTGCTTCACAAGATTTGTGGATTTGGCATGCAATTTTTGGTATGGTAGGGGCAAATAATGATATTAATGTTTTAGCTAACTCTAATTTGTTCGATGACATTCTTGCTGACGAATCCCCAAGGGCACCCTATATGGTAAATGGAAGAAGGTATGAATAGGGGTATTACTTAGCTGACGGAATTTAACCACAGTGGGCAACTTTCGTCAAATTCTTCTCGGCAACGAGTGACGAGAAACATAGTTATTTCAAAAGGAAGCAAGAAAGTGCACAAAAGGATGTCGAACGTGCTTTTGGTGTGCTTCAATGACGTTGGGGTATATTACAACAACCGGCACGTGCACTGAAAATTGTTAAGATACAACGAATCATGTATACCTGCATTATTTTGCATAGCATGATTTTGAAAGATCAAAAGTTTATGCTTCGTGAGTATGGCGAAATGTGGGTGGATACGGTACCACATTTGAGGCAACAAAGGTGGGTCGACAGATGTGATACCCAACAACGCAAGTCAAGAGAAATGTGCGACTCAGAAATGCATACTGAACTCCAATGAGACTTTATGGAGCATGTTTGGTAGAAACGTCTTCAACGCCAACAACAACATGAAGAAGAATATTCCGAAGACGATGAATAAGTAGTTGTGATTCGTATGGTTTAATTTCCTATGTTTCGGTTTTTTTTCTTAATCGTTGATATTGTTATTTTAAGTTTTTTTATATTTCGTTTTGTAATGTTTAAGTTTTAATGTTATGTGGTTTATTAAATGAATTGTTAATTTTAATTTAGGGGTTGAATTTGAAAATAGTTGAGTTAAAGCTGAGTTATGATTGTGTGTGTGTTTTTTTTTTGTGACTTAAGGTGAAAGTGTTAAAGCTGGTGTGGCGCTGACATGGCACTGTGTGAAAAACTAGAAGGGGGGGGGGGGGGGGTTGAATAGTTTTCCCTCTTTTTCAATTTATAAAAACTTTGTTGTTAAAATACTAGATTCAAGTTTATTCAATTTGTATGTTTGAAAAACATTTGATTATGGTTTAGTATGAAAATACCAATATTATCTATTACTCCTCTCCTATGTTCTTTTAGAATGGTTATTAGGAAATTTGTTTTATGAATGAAATTTACTTTGATCTTTATGTGAAATCAAAGTATGCACAACACAACCTATTATAACTATATACGAAACGTAAATAAGTAAGTAAGCAAAAAGGAAAAGATGGAAAGATCAAACCGAGGGACAAAGGATTTATAGTTGTTCGGCTACAAGGACACCTTCCTTGCCCTACTCCACTCCCCGAGCACCAAACTCGAGAATTTTCTTCACTAAGTCAACAAGCTCCCTTCTGGCGGAGAAAACCTTACACACCTTAGCTTACACCAAATTAACGACACAAAGCTAAATGTCGAGTTCTAATCGTAGCTAGAACCAATCTCACAACTTCAATCACACCACAACTTCTTCACACCTTTTCACACCTTCTTCTCTTCTTCACTACTTGATGCCTTCTATCTTTTCACTACTTCACAACTTCTATCTTATCACTACTTCAAAGGTTTTATGTCTTCACTACTTCAAGGCTTCTATGACTTTACTACTTCAAGGCTTCTAAGTCTTCACCACTTCAAGGTTTCTAAGTCTTCACTACTTCAAGGCATCTATGTGTTCACTACCAACTACTACTTCTATACACTTCTACTTCTTTGCTTCTAGTACAATTTCACACTTTCAACTAGTCTAGTTCCTATGTCTAAATCGAGCTAACCAATATACACACCTTATACACCAATAAATGAATAATTTACAAGTTGAAATGAACTAACAACTTAGATAGCAAGATAATACTAAGTTGTAATACTTCTAGTCTTGATTAATAGAAGTATTCTTCTCTTTGCACTTGAGTGTTGAAGCATGAATCACTTGGAAACAAAAGCTTGTGATTATATGATCAAAGAATTGATTTAGAGAGATTTGGACAGAAAGTTTTTGTGCAAAAAGGTGAAGAAAATCTGTGGGAATGAACCAGTATTTATAGGCAGAAAAATACTGTTCTAGAGCGTGGCCGGTCCCCTCCAGAACGTTGGACATCTTTGTCCTTTTGTGGGGAAGGTTTTTCTGGATTATTTTTTCCAGTTTTGGTTGAGAATTAGAATTCATATATTTATAATGAATTAAACATATTCTTTTAATTCCAAAAAAGTTTTATAAAAGATATAAGATGTTTTATAACATTTTACAAAAATCTAGTGATTAAGAAAATGTTCCTTTGATCATATAATGCATTAGTCACTTTGTTTATTCATGCCTTAAGTGATTAGATTCTTGAAATGAACATTTATGACTAAATACTTGTTTATGTCATAATCTCTAGTTTAATGAGTTTACATTTTATGATTATCAAAACATACAGATATCGAAAAATATGAATAACGTTTTTAGGCATTATTTATATCAACACACTGTGTTAAGTTTTAACCTGAGTGATGGATGGACATGCTCTTATAGTTTGATTACAAAAGCGTTACTAGGACAGGACGGTGTTTTTTTACCTATTCGACACAACCACCTACCACCACCACTCACCACCGCCACCACCACCACCACCACCCACCACCAGTCACCACCGCCACCCACTACAACCACTACCACCACTTGAGGATGGTGATGGTGATTGGTGGTGGTAAGTGATGGTGGTGGTGGCAATGGGTGGCGGTAGTGAGTGGTGGTGGTTATTAGTGATGGTAGTAGGCGGCGGCAGTAAGTGGTGGTGGTAGGTAGGTGGTGGTGGAAGTGGGTGGCAGTGGTAAGTGGCGGTGGTGATTGGTGGTTGTAGTGGTGCCAGTGGGCAGCGGTGGTGAGTGGTGGTAGGTGGTGGTGGCAGTGGTTATGTATTTGAGACTAATTGAGGTTATGTATTGGGGGACCAATGGTACAATTTTTCTAACTGAGTTTATGCATTAAGAACCAACGGTGCAATTTTTTTAGCTAAGGATTATTTAACGGTTAGTCATAAGTTCAAAATTTTGAAAGTTCGCTAATGAACACATAGATTTTTAGAGTATGTTAGTTATACTAGCAGGGTACCCGCGCGTTGCAGCGGCGGGTACCCTGAAATAAAAAATTTTTATGAAATTAATAAAAATGTCATGGGAAGTCATTCTGTCACCTAAATTTGCCTCGAGAACGAAATACTAAAAGATTTGGTAAACTACACTTCCCACCCTAACATATATTTACAATCTTAGTCCCTAAGGATGCAATAGGGTTCACACAAGGTCCAAAACACTTTCCTATATAAACCTCATTATACCCTCACTTAGGGTTTGACACCCTTTCTCTCTCAAACCAGCCGCACCCTATTTCTTCTTCTTCTCCAGTCGTTTTTCCGGCCAAACAAACACCACTGCCGGCCACTTAAACTCACCGTCATGACCACCACACTCCTAACAACCTCCCCATCATTTTGACGTACATCACGCGCCTAGAAACACCTCCCATCACCACGATTAACACCACCACAGCTCGAGTTCATCACCAAAACCATATCTCTCTCGTTTTATTGATATCGGCGGTCGAAGGTAGGAAAACCCACCACCCTTTTTGTCGTTCTAGCGACGGTGGGGGATAAGTACATGAATTTTCAA